>JARCGZ010000005.1:2500-2502500 GCA_029784005.1 Lenwebbia sp. NSW1173648
ACCCTAAACCCTAAACCCTAAACCCTAAACCCTAAACCCTAAACCCTAAACCCTAAACCCTAAACCCTAAACCCTAAACCCTAAACCCTAAACCCTAAACCCTAAACCCTAAACCCTAAACCCTAAACCCTAAACCCTAAACCCTAAACCCTAAACCCTAAACCCTAAACCCTAAACCCTAAACCCTAAACCCTAAACCCTAAACCCTAAACCCTAAACCCTAAACCCTAAACCCTAAACCCTAAACCCTAAACCCTAAACCCTAAACCCTAAACCCTAAACCCTAAACCCTAAACCCTAAACCCTAAACCCTAAACCCTAAACCCTAAACCCTAAACCCTAAACCCTAAACCCTAAACCCTAAACCCTAAACCCTAAACCCTAAACCCTAAACCCTAAACCCTAAACCCTAAACCCTAAACCCTAAACCCTAAACCCTAAACCCTAAACCCTAAACCCTAAACCCTAAACCCTAAACCCTAAACCCTAAACCCTAAACCCTAAACCCTAAACCCTAAACCCTAAACCCTAAACCCTAAACCCTAAACCCTAAACCCTAAACCCTAAACCCTAAACCCTAAACCCTAAACCCTAAACCCTAAACCCTAAACCCTAAACCCTAAACCCTAAACCCTAAACCCTAAACCCTAAACCCTAAACCCTAAACCCTAAACCCTAAACCCTAAACCCTAAACCCTAAACCCTAAACCCTAAACCCTAAACCCTAAACCCTAAACCCTAAACCCTAAACCCTAAACCCTAAACCCTAAACCCTAAACCCTAAACCCTAAACCCTAAACCCTAAACCCTAAACCCTAAACCCTAAACCCTAAACCCTAAACCCTAAACCCTAAACCCTAAACCCTAAACCCTAAACCCTAAACCCTAAACCCTAAACCCTAAACCCTAAACCCTAAACCCTAAACCCTAAACCCTAAACCCTAAACCCTAAACCCTAAACCCTAAACCCTAAACCCTAAACCCTAAACCCTAAACCCTAAACCCTAAACCCTAAACCCTAAACCCTAAACCCTAAACCCTAAACCCTAAACCCTAAACCCTAAACCCTAAACCCTAAACCCTAAACCCTAAACCCTAAACCCTAAACCCTAAACCCTAAACCCTAAACCCTAAACCCTAAACCCTAAACCCTAAACCCTAAACCCTAAACCCTAAACCCTAAACCCTAAACCCTAAACCCTAAACCCTAAACCCTAAACCCTAAACCCTAAACCCTAAACCCTAAACCCTAAACCCTAAACCCTAAACCCTAAACCCTAAACCCTAAACCCTAAACCCTAAACCCTAAACCCTAAACCCTAAACCCTAAACCCTAAACCCTAAACCCTAAACCCTAAACCCTAAACCCTAAACCCTAAACCCTAAACCCTAAACCCTAAACCCTAAACCCTAAACCCTAAACCCTAAACCCTAAACCCTAAACCCTAAACCCTAAACCCTAAACCCTAAACCCTAAACCCTAAACCCTAAACCCTAAACCCTAAACCCTAAACCCTAAACCCTAAACCCTAAACCCTAAACCCTAAACCCTAAACCCTAAACCCTAAACCCTAAACCCTAAACCCTAAACCCTAAACCCTAAACCCTAAACCCTAAACCCTAAACCCTAAACCCTAAACCCTAAACCCTAAACCCTAAACCCTAAACCCTAAACCCTAAACCCTAAACCCTAAACCCTAAACCCTAAACCCTAAACCCTAAACCCTAAACCCTAAACCCTAAACCCTAAACCCTAAACCCTAAACCCTAAACCCTAAACCCTAAACCCTAAACCCTAAACCCTAAACCCTAAACCCTAAACCCTAAACCCTAAACCCTAAACCCTAAACCCTAAACCCTAAACCCTAAACCCTAAACCCTAAACCCTAAACCCTAAACCCTAAACCCTAAACCCTAAACCCTAAACCCTAAACCCTAAACCCTAAACCCTAAACCCTAAACCCTAAACCCTAAACCCTAAACCCTAAACCCTAAACCCTAAACCCTAAACCCTAAACCCTAAACCCTAAACCCTAAACCCTAAACCCTAAACCCTAAACCCTAAACCCTAAACCCTAAACCCTAAACCCTAAACCCTAAACCCTAAACCCTAAACCCTAAACCCTAAACCCTAAACCCTAAACCCTAAACCCTAAACCCTAAACCCTAAACCCTAAACCCTAAACCCTAAACCCTAAACCCTAAACCCTAAACCCTAAACCCTAAACCCTAAACCCTAAACCCTAAACCCTAAACCCTAAACCCTAAACCCTAAACCCTAAACCCTAAACCCTAAACCCTAAACCCTAAACCCTAAACCCTAAACCCTAAACCCTAAACCCTAAACCCTAAACCCTAAACCCTAAACCCTAAACCCTAAACCCTAAACCCTAAACCCTAAACCCTAAACCCTAAACCCTAAACCCTAAACCCTAAACCCTAAACCCTAAACCCTAAACCCTAAACCCTAAACCCTAAACCCTAAACCCTAAACCCTAAACCCTAAACCCTAAACCCTAAACCCTAAACCCTAAACCCTAAACCCTAAACCCTAAACCCTAAACCCTAAACCCTAAACCCTAAACCCTAAACCCTAAACCCTAAACCCTAAACCCTAAACCCTAAACCCTAAACCCTAAACCCTAAACCCTAAACCCTAAACCCTAAACCCTAAACCCTAAACCCTAAACCCTAAACCCTAAACCCTAAACCCTAAACCCTAAACCCTAAACCCTAAACCCTAAACCCTAAACCCTAAACCCTAAACCCTAAACCCTAAACCCTAAACCCTAAACCCTAAACCCTAAACCCTAAACCCTAAACCCTAAACCCTAAACCCTAAACCCTAAACCCTAAACCCTAAACCCTAAACCCTAAACCCTAAACCCTAAACCCTAAACCCTAAACCCTAAACCCTAAACCCTAAACCCTAAACCCTAAACCCTAAACCCTAAACCCTAAACCCTAAACCCTAAACCCTAAACCCTAAACCCTAAACCCTAAACCCTAAACCCTAAACCCTAAACCCTAAACCCTAAACCCTAAACCCTAAACCCTAAACCCTAAACCCTAAACCCTAAACCCTAAACCCTAAACCCTAAACCCTAAACCCTAAACCCTAAACCCTAAACCCTAAACCCTAAACCCTAAACCCTAAACCCTAAACCCTAAACCCTAAACCCTAAACCCTAAACCCTAAACCCTAAACCCTAAACCCTAAACCCTAAACCCTAAACCCTAAACCCTAAACCCTAAACCCTAAACCCTAAACCCTAAACCCTAAACCCTAAACCCTAAACCCTAAACCCTAAACCCTAAACCCTAAACCCTAAACCCTAAACCCTAAACCCTAAACCCTAAACCCTAAACCCTAAACCCTAAACCCTAAACCCTAAACCCTAAACCCTAAACCCTAAACCCTAAACCCTAAACCCTAAACCCTAAACCCTAAACCCTAAACCCTAAACCCTAAACCCTAAACCCTAAACCCTAAACCCTAAACCCTAAACCCTAAACCCTAAACCCTAAACCCTAAACCCTAAACCCTAAACCCTAAACCCTAAACCCTAAACCCTAAACCCTAAACCCTAAACCCTAAACCCTAAACCCTAAACCCTAAACCCTAAACCCTAAACCCTAAACCCTAAACCCTAAACCCTAAACCCTAAACCCTAAACCCTAAACCCTAAACCCTAAACCCTAAACCCTAAACCCTAAACCCTAAACCCTAAACCCTAAACCCTAAACCCTAAACCCTAAACCCTAAACCCTAAACCCTAAACCCTAAACCCTAAACCCTAAACCCTAAACCCTAAACCCTAAACCCTAAACCCTAAACCCTAAACCCTAAACCCTAAACCCTAAACCCTAAACCCTAAACCCTAAACCCTAAACCCTAAACCCTAAACCCTAAACCCTAAACCCTAAACCCTAAACCCTAAACCCTAAACCCTAAACCCTAAACCCTAAACCCTAAACCCTAAACCCTAAACCCTAAACCCTAAACCCTAAACCCTAAACCCTAAACCCTAAACCCTAAACCCTAAACCCTAAACCCTAAACCCTAAACCCTAAACCCTAAACCCTAAACCCTAAACCCTAAACCCTAAACCCTAAACCCTAAACCCTAAACCCTAAACCCTAAACCCTAAACCCTAAACCCTAAACCCTAAACCCTAAACCCTAAACCCTAAACCCTAAACCCTAAACCCTAAACCCTAAACCCTAAACCCTAAACCCTAAACCCTAAACCCTAAACCCTAAACCCTAAACCCTAAACCCTAAACCCTAAACCCTAAACCCTAAACCCTAAACCCTAAACCCTAAACCCTAAACCCTAAACCCTAAACCCTAAACCCTAAACCCTAAACCCTAAACCCTAAACCCTAAACCCTAAACCCTAAACCCTAAACCCTAAACCCTAAACCCTAAACCCTAAACCCTAAACCCTAAACCCTAAACCCTAAACCCTAAACCCTAAACCCTAAACCCTAAACCCTAAACCCTAAACCCTAAACCCTAAACCCTAAACCCTAAACCCTAAACCCTAAACCCTAAACCCTAAACCCTAAACCCTAAACCCTAAACCCTAAACCCTAAACCCTAAACCCTAAACCCTAAACCCTAAACCCTAAACCCTAAACCCTAAACCCTAAACCCTAAACCCTAAACCCTAAACCCTAAACCCTAAACCCTAAACCCTAAACCCTAAACCCTAAACCCTAAACCCTAAACCCTAAACCCTAAACCCTAAACCCTAAACCCTAAACCCTAAACCCTAAACCCTAAACCCTAAACCCTAAACCCTAAACCCTAAACCCTAAACCCTAAACCCTAAACCCTAAACCCTAAACCCTAAACCCTAAACCCTAAACC
Source organism: Lenwebbia sp. NSW1173648 (assembly GCA_029784005.1). Taxonomy (NCBI): domain Eukaryota; kingdom Viridiplantae; phylum Streptophyta; class Magnoliopsida; order Myrtales; family Myrtaceae; genus Lenwebbia; species Lenwebbia sp. NSW1173648. Next base: position 7,376 of record JARCGZ010000005.1, read on the forward strand.
CTAAACCCTAAACCCTAAACCCTAAACCCTAAACCCTAAACCCTAAACCCTAAACCCTAAACCCTAAACCCTAAACCCTAAACCCTAAACCCTAAACCCTAAACCCTAAACCCTAAACCCTAAACCCTAAACCCTAAACCCTAAACCCTAAACCCTAAACCCTAAACCCTAAACCCTAAACCCTAAACCCTAAACCCTAAACCCTAAACCCTAAACCCTAAACCCTAAACCCTAAACCCTAAACCCTAAACCCTAAACCCTAAACCCTAAACCCTAAACCCTAAACCCTAAACCCTAAACCCTAAACCCTAAACCCTAAACCCTAAACCCTAAACCCTAAACCCTAAACCCTAAACCCTAAACCCTAAACCCTAAACCCTAAACCCTAAACCCTAAACCCTAAACCCTAAACCCTAAACCCTAAACCCTAAACCCTAAACCCTAAACCCTAAACCCTAAACCCTAAACCCTAAACCCTAAACCCTAAACCCTAAACCCTAAACCCTAAACCCTAAACCCTAAACCCTAAACCCTAAACCCTAAACCCTAAACCCTAAACCCTAAACCCTAAACCCTAAACCCTAAACCCTAAACCCTAAACCCTAAACCCTAAACCCTAAACCCTAAACCCTAAACCCTAAACCCTAAACCCTAAACCCTAAACCCTAAACCCTAAACCCTAAACCCTAAACCCTAAACCCTAAACCCTAAACCCTAAACCCTAAACCCTAAACCCTAAACCCTAAACCCTAAACCCTAAACCCTAAACCCTAAACCCTAAACCCTAAACCCTAAACCCTAAACCCTAAACCCTAAACCCTAAACCCTAAACCCTAAACCCTAAACCCTAAACCCTAAACCCTAAACCCTAAACCCTAAACCCTAAACCCTAAACCCTAAACCCTAAACCCTAAACCCTAAACCCTAAACCCTAAACCCTAAACCCTAAACCCTAAACCCTAAACCCTAAACCCTAAACCCTAAACCCTAAACCCTAAACCCTAAACCCTAAACCCTAAACCCTAAACCCTAAACCCTAAACCCTAAACCCTAAACCCTAAACCCTAAACCCTAAACCCTAAACCCTAAACCCTAAACCCTAAACCCTAAACCCTAAACCCTAAACCCTAAACCCTAAACCCTAAACCCTAAACCCTAAACCCTAAACCCTAAACCCTAAACCCTAAACCCTAAACCCTAAACCCTAAACCCTAAACCCTAAACCCTAAACCCTAAACCCTAAACCCTAAACCCTAAACCCTAAACCCTAAACCCTAAACCCTAAACCCTAAACCCTAAACCCTAAACCCTAAACCCTAAACCCTAAACCCTAAACCCTAAACCCTAAACCCTAAACCCTAAACCCTAAACCCTAAACCCTAAACCCTAAACCCTAAACCCTAAACCCTAAACCCTAAACCCTAAACCCTAAACCCTAAACCCTAAACCCTAAACCCTAAACCCTAAACCCTAAACCCTAAACCCTAAACCCTAAACCCTAAACCCTAAACCCTAAACCCTAAACCCTAAACCCTAAACCCTAAACCCTAAACCCTAAACCCTAAACCCTAAACCCTAAACCCTAAACCCTAAACCCTAAACCCTAAACCCTAAACCCTAAACCCTAAACCCTAAACCCTAAACCCTAAACCCTAAACCCTAAACCCTAAACCCTAAACCCTAAACCCTAAACCCTAAACCCTAAACCCTAAACCCTAAACCCTAAACCCTAAACCCTAAACCCTAAACCCTAAACCCTAAACCCTAAACCCTAAACCCTAAACCCTAAACCCTAAACCCTAAACCCTAAACCCTAAACCCTAAACCCTAAACCCTAAACCCTAAACCCTAAACCCTAAACCCTAAACCCTAAACCCTAAACCCTAAACCCTAAACCCTAAACCCTAAACCCTAAACCCTAAACCCTAAACCCTAAACCCTAAACCCTAAACCCTAAACCCTAAACCCTAAACCCTAAACCCTAAACCCTAAACCCTAAACCCTAAACCCTAAACCCTAAACCCTAAACCCTAAACCCTAAACCCTAAACCCTAAACCCTAAACCCTAAACCCTAAACCCTAAACCCTAAACCCTAAACCCTAAACCCTAAACCCTAAACCCTAAACCCTAAACCCTAAACCCTAAACCCTAAACCCTAAACCCTAAACCCTAAACCCTAAACCCTAAACCCTAAACCCTAAACCCTAAACCCTAAACCCTAAACCCTAAACCCTAAACCCTAAACCCTAAACCCTAAACCCTAAACCCTAAACCCTAAACCCTAAACCCTAAACCCTAAACCCTAAACCCTAAACCCTAAACCCTAAACCCTAAACCCTAAACCCTAAACCCTAAACCCTAAACCCTAAACCCTAAACCCTAAACCCTAAACCCTAAACCCTAAACCCTAAACCCTAAACCCTAAACCCTAAACCCTAAACCCTAAACCCTAAACCCTAAACCCTAAACCCTAAACCCTAAACCCTAAACCCTAAACCCTAAACCCTAAACCCTAAACCCTAAACCCTAAACCCTAAACCCTAAACCCTAAACCCTAAACCCTAAACCCTAAACCCTAAACCCTAAACCCTAAACCCTAAACCCTAAACCCTAAACCCTAAACCCTAAACCCTAAACCCTAAACCCTAAACCCTAAACCCTAAACCCTAAACCCTAAACCCTAAACCCTAAACCCTAAACCCTAAACCCTAAACCCTAAACCCTAAACCCTAAACCCTAAACCCTAAACCCTAAACCCTAAACCCTAAACCCTAAACCCTAAACCCTAAACCCTAAACCCTAAACCCTAAACCCTAAACCCTAAACCCTAAACCCTAAACCCTAAACCCTAAACCCTAAACCCTAAACCCTAAACCCTAAACCCTAAACCCTAAACCCTAAACCCTAAACCCTAAACCCTAAACCCTAAACCCTAAACCCTAAACCCTAAACCCTAAACCCTAAACCCTAAACCCTAAACCCTAAACCCTAAACCCTAAACCCTAAACCCTAAACCCTAAACCCTAAACCCTAAACCCTAAACCCTAAACCCTAAACCCTAAACCCTAAACCCTAAACCCTAAACCCTAAACCCTAAACCCTAAACCCTAAACCCTAAACCCTAAACCCTAAACCCTAAACCCTAAACCCTAAACCCTAAACCCTAAACCCTAAACCCTAAACCCTAAACCCTAAACCCTAAACCCTAAACCCTAAACCCTAAACCCTAAACCCTAAACCCTAAACCCTAAACCCTAAACCCTAAACCCTAAACCCTAAACCCTAAACCCTAAACCCTAAACCCTAAACCCTAAACCCTAAACCCTAAACCCTAAACCCTAAACCCTAAACCCTAAACCCTAAACCCTAAACCCTAAACCCTAAACCCTAAACCCTAAACCCTAAACCCTAAACCCTAAACCCTAAACCCTAAACCCTAAACCCTAAACCCTAAACCCTAAACCCTAAACCCTAAACCCTAAACCCTAAACCCTAAACCCTAAACCCTAAACCCTAAACCCTAAACCCTAAACCCTAAACCCTAAACCCTAAACCCTAAACCCTAAACCCTAAACCCTAAACCCTAAACCCTAAACCCTAAACCCTAAACCCTAAACCCTAAACCCTAAACCCTAAACCCTAAACCCTAAACCCTAAACCCTAAACCCTAAACCCTAAACCCTAAACCCTAAACCCTAAACCCTAAACCCTAAACCCTAAACCCTAAACCCTAAACCCTAAACCCTAAACCCTAAACCCTAAACCCTAAACCCTAAACCCTAAACCCTAAACCCTAAACCCTAAACCCTAAACCCTAAACCCTAAACCCTAAACCCTAAACCCTAAACCCTAAACCCTAAACCCTAAACCCTAAACCCTAAACCCTAAACCCTAAACCCTAAACCCTAAACCCTAAACCCTAAACCCTAAACCCTAAACCCTAAACCCTAAACCCTAAACCCTAAACCCTAAACCCTAAACCCTAAACCCTAAACCCTAAACCCTAAACCCTAAACCCTAAACCCTAAACCCTAAACCCTAAACCCTAAACCCTAAACCCTAAACCCTAAACCCTAAACCCTAAACCCTAAACCCTAAACCCTAAACCCTAAACCCTAAACCCTAAACCCTAAACCCTAAACCCTAAACCCTAAACCCTAAACCCTAAACCCTAAACCCTAAACCCTAAACCCTAAACCCTAAACCCTAAACCCTAAACCCTAAACCCTAAACCCTAAACCCTAAACCCTAAACCCTAAACCCTAAACCCTAAACCCTAAACCCTAAACCCTAAACCCTAAACCCTAAACCCTAAACCCTAAACCCTAAACCCTAAACCCTAAACCCTAAACCCTAAACCCTAAACCCTAAACCCTAAACCCTAAACCCTAAACCCTAAACCCTAAACCCTAAACCCTAAACCCTAAACCCTAAACCCTAAACCCTAAACCCTAAACCCTAAACCCTAAACCCTAAACCCTAAACCCTAAACCCTAAACCCTAAACCCTAAACCCTAAACCCTAAACCCTAAACCCTAAACCCTAAACCCTAAACCCTAAACCCTAAACCCTAAACCCTAAACCCTAAACCCTAAACCCTAAACCCTAAACCCTAAACCCTAAACCCTAAACCCTAAACCCTAAACCCTAAACCCTAAACCCTAAACCCTAAACCCTAAACCCTAAACCCTAAACCCTAAACCCTAAACCCTAAACCCTAAACCCTAAACCCTAAACCCTAAACCCTAAACCCTAAACCCTAAACCCTAAACCCTAAACCCTAAACCCTAAACCCTAAACCCTAAACCCTAAACCCTAAACCCTAAACCCTAAACCCTAAACCCTAAACCCTAAACCCTAAACCCTAAACCCTAAACCCTAAACCCTAAACCCTAAACCCTAAACCCTAAACCCTAAACCCTAAACCCTAAACCCTAAACCCTAAACCCTAAACCCTAAACCCTAAACCCTAAACCCTAAACCCTAAACCCTAAACCCTAAACCCTAAACCCTAAACCCTAAACCCTAAACCCTAAACCCTAAACCCTAAACCCTAAACCCTAAACCCTAAACCCTAAACCCTAAACCCTAAACCCTAAACCCTAAACCCTAAACCCTAAACCCTAAACCCTAAACCCTAAACCCTAAACCCTAAACCCTAAACCCTAAACCCTAAACCCTAAACCCTAAACCCTAAACCCTAAACCCTAAACCCTAAACCCTAAACCCTAAACCCTAAACCCTAAACCCTAAACCCTAAACCCTAAACCCTAAACCCTAAACCCTAAACCCTAAACCCTAAACCCTAAACCCTAAACCCTAAACCCTAAACCCTAAACCCTAAACCCTAAACCCTAAACCCTAAACCCTAAACCCTAAACCCTAAACCCTAAACCCTAAACCCTAAACCCTAAACCCTAAACCCTAAACCCTAAACCCTAAACCCTAAACCCTAAGCCCTAAGCCCTAAGCCCTAAGCCCTAAACCCTAAAACCCTAAACCCTAAACCCTAAACCCTAAACCCTAAAACCCTAAACCCTAAAACCCTAAACCCTAAACCCTAAACCCGTAACCCTAAAACCCTAAACCCTAAACCCTAAACCCTAAACCCTAAACCCTAAACCCTAAACCCTAAACCCTAAACCCTAAACCCTAAACCCTAAACCCTAAACCCTAAACCCTAAACCCTAAACCCTAAACCCTAAACCCTAAACCCTAAAACCCTAAACCCTAAACCCTAAACCCTAAAACCCTAAACCCTAAACCCGTAACCCTAAACCCGTAGGTTAAGTTTCTTTGCGGCTTCTTCGAAAATGAAGAGGTCGGAAGCCCCAGTATCCACCAACGCACTCATTGTGGTGTCTCCGATATTCACGTCCGCGAACATCATCCCCTTAGATTTGCTAGTCTTCTTGGATTTGATCGAGTTGAGGATTCGCAATGAACCAAGTCACGTCTCCTCCTTCTCCGCTTGCTTTTTCTCTTCTTCCTTTGCCTTGATGGCATATGCAATCTACCCCTTTGCCGAGCAATCAGGAGCATAGTGCGGTCCGTCGCAAAGGAAGCACTTGATCAGGTGGCGCTTCTTCTTGTGCTTGCCACTGTTTGATGATTCCTCCTTTGCCTTTGGCGGGGCCATTGGTGGTTTGCTTTCGCTAGGACAGTGGAACTTCCCACGATCTCCCCCACCGATGCCCTTATCCTTCGAGTGGAAGTCCGACTTGCACTCGAAAGTCGTCTTGAACTCCACCATGGTTTCTGCCAAGGACATTGCGGATGCAAGATCTTCCGCGTTCCACGGCTTGAGTCCTCCAAGGAATTGGAAGTAAGCCTCGTGGTCATTAATCGTAGGAATCTGCAGCAACAGCTCTGAGAACTTCTTCACGTACTCCCGAACTCCACCTCGTTGCTCCAAATGACGAAGTTCATCTCGAGCATCCTCTCCCGCAAACGCCGGATAGAACTGTCATCGAAACTCAGCGACGAACATCTCCCATGTCGTGATCGGTTCCCCACTCCGATCATCACACCCACGACACCACCAAACGAGTGCATTTTCAGCGGAATACATAGCTGCAGTACTCACCTTCAACGCATCGTCAGTGATCCCCGTCGCTTGGAAGTACTGGTTGATGTACCACAAGAAGTTGTCCACGTCCTTGGCCACCCTTGAGCCCTTAAACTCCTTAGGCTTCGGGGCGTCCACACGTGGAGCAGGTTGCACCGTGATCACCCCGTTCACGCGTGCAGCTTCAACCTCGGCGACCTTCGCCTTCAACGCATCCAATTCCCCACGCATCGCCTCCACCAAGGTTCGCAAGTCTTGGTTCTGCTGTCGAAGTTCTTCGGCGGTGCACATCAGGGTGCCCAATACTTCACCTCGGAGTTCTCCCATGCCAGACTTCAGCTCTTGGACTTCCGCCTCGAGCACTCCCTTGTCCGACTTGTCTCCATCAGTGTTCTCAGACAAATCCCCAACCATGCCTTGGACTTCTGCAAGCGCGATCTCCATCTTCGCCACCCGAGTCTCCAAGTTCCCCATCGCCTCCCTCGAACTCGAACGAGCGCGTCCCTTCTTCGACTTGCTAGCTTTCTCGGCGTCCCTCCCGTTTCGCTCGTCCACGGCCTTCTCACCATGAGTAGAGATCAAGTCGGAAGGAATCTCCATCACACCCGCGGATGAATCTGGCTAGCTGGAATTGATGTTGGCTCTGATACCACTTGTCACGGGCCGATCGATACAAGACTCAGACGCTCGATCAACTCATGCGGCCTTAGGAACTTCTTCCCAAGTCAGCCTTTCCCACACTCAACTCACAATACTCTAGAGAGAGAAGCTCTGGAATTCTATTACTCGTGAGAAGAGATGATACAAATGAGGGGGAGGAGAACCCCTTATATACAAATACTCGTACAATGAGAACCGTAGATCTCTCCCTGATCTAACGGTGGAGATTAGATCTCCCCAACTACCATCTACCCGTAATAAATACAGAGACAAAAAATTCCCATATCACCCGCCCCTAGGATCTTTCTAGAATACCCTAGAGGAGTCTTCAGTCTTCCTTGAGAGTCCACGATCTGTCTTGGCCAAAAACCCTCTTCGAACGTTGCTCTTCGCCCGGACCGTGTCACTTGCATGGAACATGCTATTTCACTTATTTCCTCATTGCACTTATGTTTTATTTTTGTGGAGATTCATCCTTAACACCCGCTTAAGTTTGATCTGAATGTGCTTTCTGAGAGTAGTTCTATTTTCTATTTGTATTAATCATCCCGTTAGCAATCATTTTGTCTGTCTAACAAGAGTGCTTTACCCGCAGGAGTTTCAGTCTGCTGCAGTTGATGCACAATCAAGAGGAAACTCCGATGAACCGGAGAAAACTCTTGTAGGAAGCACTCTTGAGGTGGTTTCATCATCCAACCATAAACCAAGGAAAAAGAAGAAAAAGAGAGAAAAAAAGGAATCTTCTCACCACAATGGACGTAGAAAATCCTCGGACTTTGACCAGATTCTGGAAAATTTATCGATAGATGTAAAAAATGAAAAGGAGCACACAAGAGATCATCACAGTGATATAAAAGAACAAGCAGTTTCTGTATTACAAGTGAATCAAAAGTACCTAAATGCTGAAATGGAGCTGCGAAGAATTTTTGGGTCTAAGGTCGTAAAGTCGTTTGAAAGTAGTCAAGTTGGTAGTTCTAGACACACACGTGGGGGAAGACGTGGAAGCCATAATACTAGGAAGACAATACTTGTCACTCCCTTGGACCATTGGCCTCGCTGGGATGGATCCTTGTCCATGGAATTTTTGGAAGCAAGTGACAGGCACAACCACCTTAGGTAAGGATCATGTTTCATTTTTTCTGGTAATGTTTTCCCTATTTTCTGTGCATATAGTACTTTTGGAGACAATGAGTTTATTCATAATGAGCATATGCTAGAATAATTGGAGGCTGCAATTTTGCCCCTTGGAGTGTGAGATCTTAATACCTGTACGGGATCGGGAATATGTTTATCACAATGATGAATACTTGGCAGCCTATACTTAATTTTCAAATTTGAGTAATCTTCCTAGGGCAAGGCGTACATCGACTTTGGTCAGTGTTCGTTATCTGTGATTTTAGGGTCATGGGCCTAAGCAGTGTGTAGGCTCATACCTTGAGCATCTTGGTTTGGTTAGGCAGCCTCTTAGGATGGTAGCATCCATCATGGTGGGTGACTTTCAAAATTTCACATCAATCTGTCATTATGCACGCCACTTAAGCTGATGCACCGGCAATGATGATACGAGCAGATGAGATTGTGAGAACCAAAGTCCTACCTTGTGGCATAGAATTTCGTGGTATACAAGTTTAGATTCACCTCGTTGAGTGGTTGACATTGAATAATACCTATGGGACAAGGTTTTGTGCTCGACAAGGGAGGTTTTCCAATTTGTATTTTGTTCAATAGTTTCTCGATGGTATGGCATCTGCTCCTATTTAAGATGGAAATTGTCTGGACTCTTTAACATAACTCTAAAGCCAGTTACCCAAAGATATCGTTGATGCTTGTCTACTGAACTCCTTCATGATTAAATGCCTGAATCTGAAGAAAAGATGTCTGATATATCTATTGTGGTTACATTTAGCCGGTTCAATTTGCTGTGTGGATTCTGTACATAGTGAAGCAAGCTCACCGTATATCCTCCACAAGCAATTAGACATCTAGTGTGGTTACATTTAGCTGGTTCAATTTGCTGTGTGGATTCTGTACATAGTGAAGCAAGCTCACTGTATATCCATTCTATGTGGGGACTCTAGAGTGGTATACACATTTAGGATGCTCGATGTCTTTCTTTGATATAGGAGATCTTTTCATGTTTTACTAAATCAACTTATTAATTCTTTCTTTCAGTCATGTTTAGATGGACTGGTGGGAGTTCCATAGACATTGCTGTAATATTTGTCAACATGTGCTGTATGCTTCTAGTTGACAATTTACCAAGAGTCTGGCTGTATATTGTATCTTTTAGCTTATATATGTATTTTGCACACTAATCAAATTGACATTTCTTAAATATGTAAATGTGTACCAGATATGTCCAGTGATCTTCTTATGTTCAAGCTCAGAGGGTATTCGAAGCTGCCAAAGCTATTCATGATTTCAATGCCATAGCAAGCATTCTGTTATACCATCCTTATCACTTGGACTCACTTTTGACAATTGCTGAATACTTCAAAATTGTTGGTGAGCACCAAATGTCAGCAGATGCCATTGGCAAGTGCTTATATGCCCTGGAATGTGCATGGCATCCTCTGTTTCCTCCATGGCAGGGTAATATCCAATTGAAATACAACCATGAAACAAACCGGCCTCTATTTAAGGCACTTTTCATACACATGAACAATTTGGAAAGGCGAGGCTGTCATCGATCTGCATTAGAAGTTTGCAAGCTACTGCTTTCATTGGACATGGATGATCCAATGGGGGCTATGTTCTGTGTTGACTACTTTGACCTGAGGGCAGAAGAATATTCATGGTTAGAAGAATTCTCTGAAAAATATGAAAGTGACAACTCTTTATGGTTGTTTCCAAATTTTTCATTTTCTCTTGCCATTTGCCGCTTCTATCTTGAGCAAGAGGATCTTCAAAAAGATGTGCATGGTGATGATGCAAAGGCTTCATCGGTTGATCTTCTGAAGCAGGCGCTTATGCTTCATCCATCAGTGTTGAAGAAACTGGTAACGAAGGTTCCTCTGAAGGACCAGTTCTGGATAAAAACAGTCGAACATCGGTTCTTCCGATCAGAGCATATGGGAATACCATCCCTGGATCACCTCATCAATACATACATAGAGAGGAATTATCTCATATGGAGATTTCCTGGTCTGCAAAAGTTGCTAAGGGACACTGTGGAGCTGGTGATTGAAACAGTAGAAACTAATAGAAGTGACACAGAGGACTGGGCTTGTGTGAGGAAAGAAGCATTTTCATCTACCAAAAATGAGTAAGCCTTCTATCTTGGGCTTGTTCTAATTACTTTTTCTCTTCCTAGTTTTGATAATATTCCAATCACTGAATGGGACGACGAATGCTTGGTTCATTAAGGAAAATGCTAAAATGCATGCAGATAAGGTCAAATACGTTTGGGTTTTATTATCCTCTCTTTTATGGTTTGTTCATCGGTTAGCAGAGTTTGAGTATTTTGTTGCATATGACTTTTGTGTTGTTGCTAGTTATTGACAAGCTTGGCTTCTCTCCTCTTTTTTCGTCCCTTTTGGGGACGCAAGTATGGTCATCTCTTGGTTTCTGATTTTTCTGATTCCATGGCATCAATTTCTCCCGAAAACATGCAACAATTTATGGGTGAACCGGGGATGGGAGGTGCAGTGCTTGTTCAGGACCAAGTTGCCAATCCAGCCGGTGGTGCACACGTAGTCCGCGATGTGGCTGACAGGAGTGCTTTGGCTGTCCTATTTGAGTCCATCCTGCCTTGGGTTAATTATGGTGGAGAAGATGGTGGTAGAGGTGAGGATGCTGACCGCGTTAATCCAAATGCCCAGGACAATGCAGACTGACTAATTTTACTTCCGAAGGCAAAAGCATAATGGCTTACAGATTTTTTTAGCACTTCTTGTTCTATTATCTTAATGATATTTGATATTTCCTGAACTTAAAACTGTGAAAGGCCTGATGCCATTTTCTATTACAAACAGAGATCATTGGCTCAACCAATTGTGAAACTGATACCTTACCATGACAGAAATACCCACTCACATCTGCTGTTCAATGACAAAAACGCGGGCGCAGGTAAACATAAAACCGTGTGCACGTAGACAAGACAAAATAGCCACCTACCCATAACTTCTCAAATTCGAATTGGCAATGGAACTCCCATGATCTATTTGCGTCCATTGCTAAGAAATGAATTTCAATCAAGCGGACAACTTTTTTAAGGAAAGATCAAATTCCCCGTGATCTAGACATATAATCCGGCAAAAGTCGTCATGAGTAAAGCTAAGAACTATCAACCAAACTTGTCGAACAAAGTTGGCACAGTATTAGGTCCCTTTGATTGAAATAAACATAGATCAGAGGCGTTCGGCCCACTGAGATGCGACTTGAAACAAAAGTGCAGGGTATTGGCCAACATCCTCTCAACCGCTCAAAAGCCAAATAACTTATATGCCAACAAATTTCCTTTCCAAATATCTGACAAAATTCTGTACATATGGCTATTGTCTTCCAAGATCAACTCCACGGGCCAGTAAGAATTTTTTTTTTTTTTTCTTATTACTTGGCACCTACCAGCCAGTAAGACTACATTGCAATTTTTTTTTTCACCTTCCATTCCGGCACCTCCATACATTATCTCCTTTTTACCCAAAAAGGTAGGTGCCAACTTCAAATACCCACAAAATTCTCAAACTAGAATAGTTATTCCCTAAACAGCAGCTGCCCTCTTGTCAGACGGGATTCTTTCTGCCATTTTGCTTGAAGATTGGCTACTAATTCTAAAGCTACAGCCATCTCTTTTTAGAAATGACCGCTGTATGATCCTGATCGGAATTCCACCTAATTCAAAGTCTTCCTCCAACGACCTCGTTAAAAACCTGACGTCTGTGTTTGAGAGCTGTGTCTTCCCACTGACAAAGGCGACAAAAGTGGGTGGCCTAGCTTTCACCTGAGTGAAGTACTTGATCTTGGGCTGGGCAGCCTGATTTTTCCAAGAGTGCCTGCTCATAACCTAGAGAGAGAGAGAGAGAGAAAGAGAGTCATTGTAAATTGCATTATGGCAATCAAATACTCCTACACTCACTGGCTACTGGCTAGTGGTATAAACAAGTGAATTGTTGGAAGAACTAGAGAGACCAAGCGTTATAGAAGACTAACCTTATGCAACCAATGGTTAAGACGAGCCGTTGGCAGTCTTAGACACCATTTCTCATATGTATCGACGACCTGGTGTATGACAGCCATCCTGCCCCTACCCTCTAATGCAGATATGAAAACAACAGGTATAGACTTCACCTGTTAAAAAGCAATGTCAATGACTACAGCCAAGTTCCTCTATTACTTAAAAACATGCTAAGGCATCAAACCACGTATCATTAATGCCCCGTTCAACATTAGTCTACTTATAAGGACATTCTTGTTTGATCTCCTAAACCAACACAGGAGTTACTGGTACTGCAATCTATGCCCAAAATACCAACTTACCATTTGACCTCTTGATTTTCCAACTGCTCACATAAGTTCATAGATCATAGATTAATTAATGTAGCAAACCATCAATCTAATTTCTAGAGAAATCTTTCAATAAAATTTTGTGAACGCGAGACTAGGGGCAACAGGCTGCACAAGAAAGGCGTGTCTCCGTCGGAAACCACTTTTTGATAGGTACTGCTCCAAGTGTTGCCCTCACGACCTAACTAACGAGAGACACATCTGATATTGCATTGTCCAAAGTCCAGTAAATAGATTATATAATCACCAATGCCTCAGGACAGGATGACCAAAAGCAGGCATGGCATCAAAGACTAGTTACAATAAAAGCATTCCAATAGGTCCAAAAAAATGGCATATAGTTTTCGGTCCGAAACAGTTCTCAGTTTGCAATGTTGGAACAATATAATTTGATTGAACAAGCTCCAAGAGATGGGCAGAAACAAGGGACAAAGTCACGCAGCGTTCTTCTTACGAGCATATCTGTTTTCAATCAAGCAGAAATCTATCCCAAAGTCCCGCATATAGAGGAAACGGGCTACTAGAAAGGAGTACTGGAAATAGCATAACGAGCCATCCCATAACATGCTTGTGAAGAAAAAAGAATATCAAAGGAGGGATATTTACAAGAAAGGAAAACCTGGGGAATCAAAGTCTGGATTTCTTCTGGAACAGCTTCCATCACCTCTTCATATAACGTCGAGTTCTTCTTCCCTCTAAGGACATCCATCTTGTTGACAATCACAACCAACCCACGTCCTTCTTCTACAGCTTGTCTGGCTATGACCACTTCGGCATGCTTCATGCTTCGTTGTGCTTCAGCAATCTAACAAGGTAGGGGCAAATAATGCATCCACAATAGTACCAACAATCGAATCTATTAATCAAGGGATAAACTACAATGAGTAACAAACTGCTCTAATCATTCCTCAGCTAAAAATCTCTGCACTAGATAAGCATCCCTTTCGTTATATTATCTTCACGATGTCATAAATTGAACTTACAATGTCACAGTTGGATGGCGTGCATAGTAAAGTATCTTATAACAAACCTCTTCTGCATCAAGGACTAAAGCTACCACATGAGCACGCATAAGATTCTTTCTGGACTGTATGATACTCAAGGAAGATGGTCCTTTTTCTAGCTTTGTCCTTTGCAACCATCCTGCTGTGTCAACCTAGAAGATAGATCATGTTAGAATCAAAAGTCAAAAAGTGACCCTAAAGACGATAATCACATTTAGAGTTAACAGAAGTTCTTATGATGAGGAAAGGCCACAACTAAAAGAAATTTATTCCGTGCAAAGACACTGCAACGCTTTACTTCACATACTATTCATTTGATAGAACACTGGATGACAGTAATTACAGATTTATCACTGAACAAGGGCACGAACAGTGCAAACATTGTAGCGGGTATAAATCCTCTAAAGATTTGGGCTGGAAAACTTCCAATCCCAATGGAAATCTCAATCTGAAAGTATATGAATGAACCAACCCGGTATAACTGGTTTGGTCTAGTTCAAGAGATCAGGCTGACGTATAGTGCATCTGTAGAAGGACGGAGACATGCAGTATGAACAAAACAATAAAAGGCAAGCAGTTTGAAAAAGCAATAACCAAGGGGGGAACTTATTTCGAATGCACATTTGCATATGCAGTTTGGGGGGGGGGGGGGGGGGGGGGGAGCGAGGAGAAGAGAGAGAGAGAGAAATTCTCATTCTGCTAACATAAGTAGCTACTTAAAGTTTCAAAGAAAACAATAAGGTAAGTAAGCAAGTCAGCACAACCAAATAGCCATGCTCACTCTATACAATGTCCCAAACTTATGCAATTACCAGATAGATAGTTCTGCCTTGAAATTGACAATGAGCCCTAATTGAATCTCTTGTTAGACCAGCTTCTGGACCAACCAGAACGCGATCTTCTTGTAACAAAGTATTCAACAATGTAGACTTTCCAACATTAGGTCTCCCAACTATTGCAAGCTGGAGAGGCAACTTAGACTCCTCACCCTCATTGGATTTGGAACAACTCTTCTCATTAGAAGCACTGTCACGGTCTAGAATAGACGAAAAAGATAATTAGGTTTGTTCGAATTGCGAAAACTTAAGCTATTAGGTAGATGAAGGGTTTGATATGTCAACACAAGCCCTTCTGCGTAAGGTCGGGATTTGACCTAAAAATGCAGCGCAGTAATTGATTACAAGGAAAGGCAAATGAGGGATCGGGAGAGATTTCATTTGAGGAAGTCCTTTGATACTGGCTAAAGAGAGAGAGAGAGAGAATAACAATCATCGTGGCTTCCTGTTTTATTTTGCTAGAGGCTTAACAATCATTGCGGCCTTCCTCATCTAGAAAATTAATTAACAAAGACGATATACACATTTTCTAATATTCTAGAAAGAGAAAATCACACAGCTTTTGATGAGAACGAGAATAATATGGATATTAAGTCTACATGGTTTAGTACTTCCGGTACAAACTCTTGATATAGAATAAAGAGATTAATTAACAAAAACTTTCTGTTAAACATGAGAGAGAAATCTGCTGTACTTGATTGTGTTGAGAAAACCTTCCCTCTGAATATTTTGATTCTGACAAAACTATCCTTCTTGTAAGAGAATCGGGTTAATACAAATAAACTATTATTGCAGGCAATGAGCATGTGAACAAAAGCTTATAATGTTCCAAAACTGGCGTTCAGACTCAAGGAGTAGTCGTCGCACACTTGCTTCAGAGATAGTCGAAGTCCAGTATTCAGATGGAGAATTGTGTTGCCTCTGAAGACTTTAGAAGGAAGTCTGTGCTGCCTCTGAATACTTCAGAAGGAAGTCTGTGCTGCCTCTGAAGACTTCAGAAGGAGGTTTGTGTTGCCTCTAAAGACTTATCTCGAGAAGATTTATGTGACAAGTCAGCAAGGACTTTGCAGAAGCTTAGAGTCAATGTTCTAATCTGTTCAGATTCAGAGAGTCTCTTTGGTTCAGAAGACTGCTTCTGAACAACGTTCAGATTCTGCATTATCTCGCTACCAGATTCTAAAGACCCACGTTTGGCAGGTTTCCGGTTTGGCCGCGTCTTTTTATGGAAGTCTGTAAGATTTGATTGACATGATTATTTTCCAATCAAATCAGGAGAATATCCTCGATTGGATATTACCTTCCATGGACAAGATATCTTAGAGATTTGGATGAACTCTATTTATGGAAACTGAAGATTTGGTTGTATGGGCGACTGAATCTGAAGGGTTCAGACTCTACTCCAACAGCTACTAGATCTTCCCATATACAGTCTCGGTCAATCAAGATTGATGGCGTCCAATCAGAGATTGAGAAGCGATCCTTTGAATGACCTTGGTAACGGCTAGTTCAAGGTCGAAGGAGTATAAAAGAAGATCAATGGTGGCTGTTACGTGAGAGATCAAGAACTTAAAATTTCAAAGTACTGAATTGTTCATATTCACATTCTCTTGTTCTTGTGAGCTTAAAATTCTCAATCTTGGAGGTTCCTTTGTAAGAGTGATTAGAGTGACAACTCTTGTAACCTTTCATCGACTCGTAGTGGAATCCAGCCGATCGGCTCTCATCATGAGAGAGTGGACGTAGGCTTGCTAAAGCCGAACCACTATAAATACTGCGTGCAATTTCTTTTTCCCTAAACTCATCTTGTTGTGTTTAGTTTATCTACACGTCCTTTTACTGATCTTATTCAGTTTATGTTCTGAACCTATTTATTTCCGCATTAAATACCAAAAGTGTTCAGAATCACCTATTCACCCCGCCTTTAGGTGATATTGCTAGATCCAACAATTGGTATCAGAGCTTGGTTGCTCATTATTTTGAAGTGTTTTACTTCAGAGCTAACGATCTATCATGTCTAGCAATAATTTCACAGGAACCAGTGATGCACATTTCAGCAACAAACCACCTTATTTTGACGGGAAAGACTACAATATGTGGTGCAACAAAATAAAGTGGTTCTTCAAGGCATCAGATGATATGATGTGGGATGTTGTTGTCAATGGAGTAATTCCTGTTGTAACAACAACCCCCTCCACTGAAAATAAAGGAAACAACAATACAAATGTTACTACAACACTGTTAGATTCAGAAAGAACAAAAAGACAAGGACTCGATTCTAAAGCTATGCATGCACTTTTTTGCGCTTTATCTATTCCTCTATATAATCGAGTTGCAGAAGAAGATTCAGCCAAAGCTATATGAGACAGACTTCATGTCACATACCAGGGAACTGACAGAGTGAAAGAAACAACTCTTAGCATTCTGCTAAGTGATTACGAAGCCTTCAAAATGAAGCACGATGAATCAATTGCTAAAATGATTGACAGGTTTCAAATCTTAGCAAGTGGTCTTGCAAGGCAAGGCGCTCCTATAGCAGAACCAATGCAAGTAAGAAAGATCCTTCGAGGACTTACAGATGACTGGAATTATATCAAGCCATCAATACAGGAATGTCAAACAATCAGACCTCTATCTATTGATGAGCTAGTCGAAACTTTACAGTCATATGAGACTGAGCGTACCAACAAAACAAGAGATTCAAAAGGTAAGAAGTCTATTGCTTTAAAATCTGAAATTGACTTTGAAGTGCCAGATTCAAAAGATGAAGATGAAGACGACGAAGAACTTGCTCTCATGGTAAAGAAGTTCATAAAGATGGCTCGAAGAGGTAGAAACTTCAAAGGGAAGAAATCATTTAGAAAGAATGATCAGAGACAATCGAACAATGACAAACAAGAAGATAAAGATGTAATCTGCTTCCACTGTAAGAAAGCAGGACACATCAAACCTATTTGTCCCTTTCTGAAGAAAGGCAAGATCAAGTATGAGAAATACAAAAAGGCATTGAAGGAAGAAACTCTAAGCGATTCTGAAGATAGCGAGGAAGACTATGCTAACATATGTCTTATGGCAAAGTCAGATTCAGATTCAGATTCAGATGTTGAGGTACATCCTTCTGAAATACCAGATGAAGTGTCGGAATTCATTGATGAGTTGTGCTTAAATTATAAAGAAGCTCTCAAAAAGGTTTCCATTTTGAAAAAGGAAGTTTCATTTTTGAAACAATAGAATGATGCTCAAAAAGACAAGATTGAATTTTTGCAAAGGGAATTTTATCAAATCAAGGAGAATCGTGATTTGATCTTGAAAGAAAATGATTCCTTGAAAACCAAGATTGAAGATACTTCAAAGAAATTTTCCCAAAGTTCAAAAAACTTGGAAAACATTATTTCCAGACAAATTTCGTATGGTAACAAATCTGGTCTTGGTTTCAAAAAAGAAAATAATTTCAAAATTAAGTTTCTAGAAACAAATGAAAGGATCTCCCATAAACCTTCCAAATTTGCATATCAACGGCATTTCCAAAAGCAGTTTACAAAATCCTTTTATCCAATGCATTGTGAAAACTGTGGTGCTAGAAATCATGTTAGAAATAATTGCATGATGGTATGGAGACCTATTAATAGCAAGATATCTACTGTGACTAACTCAATTGGACCCAAGAAAACCTGGGTACCAAAGAAATAGTAAGTTAATTTCTACTTGCAGCTACTAAAGAAGAGAAAAGACAAATGGTTTGTGGATAGTGGATGCTCAAGTCACATGACTGGTGATCCAAATAACTTCATTCAACTTTCAGATTATAATGGTAGAAGTGTGTCATTTGGTGGAAAGAATAAAGGCAAAATGGTTGGCCAAGGCACTGTAAAAATTGAAAATCTCACGATCAACAATGTCTCTCTTGTCAAAGGACTCAAATATAATTTAATTTCAGTAAGTCAACTCTGTGACTCTAGTTATCAAATTTGTTTTCAAGACTCAGAATGCTCAGGTATTAGCAAAGACAAGAAGCAAACTTTCACTAGTCGACGTCATGGAAACATCTACCTTCTGAATGTTGATTCTGAAGACATCAAGTGTCTTATTTCTATCAAAGATGAATCTGAACTATGGCACAGAAAGCTAGGCCACATCAGTATCAAACATATCTCGAAGCTATCATCCAAGAAACTAGTTCGAGGTTTACCACAATCAAAGTTTGAGAAATCTAAGCTTTGCTCAGCCTGCACACTTAGGAAACAGGTAAAAAGTTCTTTTAAATATGTTAATCATGTATCATCTAAACGTGTTCTGCAGCTGCTTCATATGGATATCTTTGGTCCTAACAGAACACTAAGTCTTGGAGGTAAGAAATACTGTCTTATCATAGTTGATGATTACTCAAGATTTACATGGGTTTTATTTCTTGCGCACAAAAATGATGCTTTCTCATCCTTCTCAAAATTTTCTAAACAGATTCAGAATGAGAAAGGTTACTCTATTTCCTGCATCAAAACTGATCATGGGGGAGAATTTGAAAACCAAAGTTTTTCTAATTTTTGTGATGAGTTTGGAATTCAGCATAATTTGTCATCTCCTTACACATCTCAACAAAATGGGGTTGTGGAAAGGAAAAATCGTTCTCTACAAGAAATGGCGAGAACTCTTTTGATCGAAAGTAAAATTGCATCTCATTTCTGGGCAGAGGCTGTGTCAATAGCATGTTACATTTTAAACCGTGTCTCTTTAAGACCAATCGTTGAGAAAACTTCTTATGAATTTTTTAAAGAGAGAAAACCAAATTTAGCATACTTCCGTGTGTTTGGCTGTAAATGCTTCATTCTGAAGAATGCAAATGATCGAGCTAGTAAGTTTGATGAGAAGTCAGATGAAGAAATATTTCTAGGATATTCTACAACGAGCAAAGCATACAGAATCTACAACAAAAACTCTCGATGTGTTGAAGAATCAATGAATGTCAAGTTTGATGAAAATATTCAGATTCAGAATGATCAATCTAAATATGTTCAAGTTTCGTCACTGCATCAAGGTTCATAACCAGAAGAAAATTCAGAAGAAAATCATGCTTCTGAAGAAGTTCAGAATCAAGAAACAAGCCAACAAACCGCAGAAGAACCAGAGGTGATACCATTTGAATCTAATGACCCAAGTGATGCTCAAGACCAGAAATTCAACAAAAACTGGAAATACAAATCCAGTCACCCCAAGGAACTTATAATGGGGAGCTTAGATGAAGGAATAAGAACCAGATCGAAATTCAAGGAAGCAATGAGCAATATAGCATTAGTTTCTGAAATTGAACCTAATGGGATTGAAGAAGCTCTTGTTGATGAAAATTGGATCAATGCAATGCAAGGAGAACTTCATCAATTCAAGATCAATAATGTCTGGGAGCTCGTTTCAAGACCCAAAAATCATCCTGTAATGGGAACAAAATGGGTGTTCAGAAACAAGATGGACGACAGAGGAAAGGTGGTTAGAAACAAAGCAAGACTTGTGGCAAAGGGATATTCTCAAGAAGAAGGAATAGACTACAACGAAACCTACGCACCAGTTGCCAGGTTAAAGGCCATAAGGTTACTTCTTGCTTATGCTTGTTTCAATGACTTTAAACTTTTTCAGATAGATGTGAAAAGTGCATTCCTAAACGGTTACATCAAAGAAGAAGTCTATATCGAGCAACCTCCTGGCTTCGAGGAACCAAGAGGAAAGGATCTCGTATATTCCCTAAAGAAAGCCTTACATGGATTAAAGCAAGCACCTCGTGCTTGGTATGAAAGGTTAAGCAGCTTTCTATCTGAACAAAATTTCGCTAAAGGAAATGTTGACACTACTCTCTTTATTCAGAAGCAGAGTAAGGATATTCTTATTGTTCAGATTTATGTTAATGATATTATTTTTGGCTCTTCTAATGAATATCTATGCAAGAATTTCTCTAAGGTAATGCAGGATGAATTCGAAATGAGCATGATGGAAGAATTAAGATTCTTTCTTGGACTTCAGATTCAACAAACCAAGAGAGGAATATTCATTCATCAAGAGAAATATGCTCTTGAAATTATCAAGAAATTCGGTTTAGAAAATTGCAAGAAGACGGAAACTCCAATGTCTCATTCGTCTAAGCTTGATAAAGATGAACAAGGAAAAGAAGTTGATCAGAAGCTATATCGCAGCATGATTGGATCGCTTCTATATCTCACTGCATTAAGGCCAGATATTCTTTATAGCGTTTGCTTATGTGCAAGATTTCAGACATGTCCAAAAGAATCACATCTTACAGCAATCAAAAGAATTATCAAATATATTGGAACATATCCAGCTTATGGTCTTTGGTATTCAAAGGATTCTGATCTCATTCTGAAGGGATATTCAGATGCAGATCTCGCCGGATGTAAAATTGACAAGAAAAGCACTTCAGGAACCTGTCAACTTATGGGAAATATGCTTATTTCCTAGTATTCCAAAAAGCAAAGCACAGTTGCTCTTAGTAGAGCAGAATGCAGAGAGTGAGAGATCTGCAAAGAGAAGGAAGACAGAGGCAAGAAAAGGAAAACAGACCACTGTTCAGAGTGAGTCTTCAAAAGAAGAAGAAGCTAAAGAAGAAGAAAGTGTATTATCTAGAGATGATGAGAGGACTCCTATTGTGCTATCAGAAGAAAACATCTTGTTAGAAGCTGAAGAGATTGCTGAAATAGCAAATGAGTTGGAGGATCCTATGGATAAAGAAGAGGATCCCCATAAGACTCATGAGAGTGGGAATGTAGAAGTTGATGAAACATCTGGAGAAAAGGCTGAGAAAGAAGCTCAGCTTGCTACAAGTGAATACGTGGAGATAATGGAAGAGCAACTGGATGACAGAACGATTATTGATATTCTGGTTGCTCGAGAACAAAAGAAGAAGTTCTCATCACCACCTGAAGACATGGAGGTTGATAAATCTGATGACTTTGTTATCACAACTGGAGGTTCAACAGAAGTCACTCCTGTTATAACAGCTCAGATTCAGGGGGAGCAACCTAAAGAATCTGCTATTTTGCATGAGCAACCTGAAAAATCTGCTGTTCAGATTGAAGCTGTTCAGAAGGAAAAAGCTGTTGAGGGAAGTGTTGTTCAAAAGGAACAACTTCCAGTGGAAATACCTGAAGAGCAACCCACAGAGATTGAATCTACTACCGCTGAACCTGTTATAATCATTCCAGATTCAACACCTGATCAGATTCAGGGGGAGATAAACTCGCAGAGAATTCTGGATTCAGCTTCAAAGGGTAAAGCTCAGATGGTGGAAGAAGAAAACCAATAGACTTCTGCAGGGATACTGAATGCTTCACAAAGTCTTATTCAAATGGAAGTTGAAAAACATCGGGTTGAAGTTATGCAGAGGATGGACAGGATGGAAATGAAAATTGAAAAAAGATTTGAGGAAATGCTTCACAAATACTGTCTCCTTTTCTGCTCTAAGATGGCCAGCATTGGTACTTATACTTTGATCAGAGATGAAAAGATCAGTAAAGAAATTCCAGAGATGCAAGAACTCAAAGAATTTGCCACCTATATTGCTGATATGGGCAAATCTATTAAAGTTGCTCAGAAAGATGATGAAGAGCATGTTGATGTTCCCTCCTCCTCTTCAAAACAAAATCCACCTCCGTCATCTTGAAATTGTTTTTCAAATTGTCCGTATTTGTCTTTATTTTCATCTCTGTCGGTTGTTTCATTTATGTGCACCTTGGACGTTACGTTTTTCTTATAATATATGTGTGAATCGCCGATAATGTATGTGTAGATTGCCATATTATCTTGATGATGATAAAAAGGGGGAGAAAATACCTCATCATTATCATATTGCAGGATGTACAGATACGCGAATTATACCTATGCACTCAAACGAATTCAATGTCGTATACAACATATGGTGATATTCTTCTATCACTCAGAGTGCATATCTTATATATTCAGATACACATTCTTTTGAAAAGATTCAATTGAGTTATATTCAAATTTTTAGTGAAATCTTTTCCGAGCTTAACTTTAATACAAACATTTTTCATATAAATATCAACTTTTATTAAGGAAGTTTTGTCATCATCAAAAAGGGGGAGATTGTTGAGAAAACATTCCCTCTGAATATTTTGATTCTGACAAAACTATCCTTCTTGTAAGAGAATCTGGTTAATACAAATAAACTATTATTGCAGGCAATGAGCATGTGAACAAAAGCTTATAATATTCCAAAACTGGCGTTCAGACTCAAGGAATAGTCGTTGCACACTTGCTTCAGAGATAGTCGAAGTCCAATATTCAGATGGAGAATTGTGTTGCCTCTGAAGACTTCAGAAGGAAGTCTGTACTTCCTCTGAAGACTTCAGAAGGAAGTCTGTGCTGCCTCTGAAGACTTCAGAAGGAGGTTTGTGTTGCCTCTAAAGACTTATCTCGAGAAGATTTATGTGACACGTCAGCAAGGACTTTGCAGAAGCTTAGAGTCACTGTTCTAATCTGTTCAGATTCAGAGAGTCTCTTTGGTTCAGAAGACTGCTTCTGAACAACGTTCAGATTCTGCATTATCTCGCTACCAGATTCTAAAGACCCACGTTTGGCAGGTTTCCGGTTTGGCCGCGTCTTTTTATGGAAGTCTATAAGATTTGATTGACATGATTATTTTCCAATCAAATTAGCATAATATCCTCGATTGGATATTACCTTCCATGGACAAGATATCTTGGAGATTTGGATGAATTCTATTTATGGAAACTGAAGATTTGGTTTGTATGGGTGACTGAATCTAAAGGGTTCAGATTCTACTCCAACGGCTACTAGATCTTTCCATATACAATCTTAGTCAATCAGATTGATGGCGTCCAATCAGAGATTGAGGAGCGATCCTTTGAAGGACCTTGGTAACGGCTAGTTCAAGATCGAAGGAGTATAAAAGAATATCAATGGTGGCTGTTACGTGAGAGATCAAGAACTTAAAATTTCAAAATACTGAGTTGTTCAGATTCACATTCTCTTGTTCTTGTGAGCTTCAAATTCTCAGTCTTGAGAGGTTCCTTTGTAAGAGTGATTAGAGTGACAACTCTTGTAACCTTTCATCGACTCGTAGTGGAATCCAGCCGATCAGCTGTCATCGTGGGAGAGTGGACGTAGGCTTGCTAAAGCCGAACCACTATAAACACTGCGTGCAATTTCTTTTTCCCTAAACTCATCTTGTTGTGTTTAGTTTATCTGCACGTCTGTTTACTGATCTTATTCAGTTTATGTTCTGAACCTATTTATTTCCGCATTAAATACCAAAAGTGTTCAGAATCACCTATTCATCCCCCTTTAGGTGATATTGCTAGATCCAACAGATTGAACCAATTGAAAGGTTTATGATTCAATTGCATTCTGTACATAAGGTTTTGAACTTGTGCAGTTTTCCCATAGGTAGAGCGTAGAGAGAACCTCAAAGCCTACAACAAATAAAGAAGTTTTTCATGAATACAGTAAGCAATTCTTACCATTCAGAACATCAATCATATAATCCTCAAGGAGAGGCCTAAGAGCTACATATAGTTCTGCCATGCCTAAACCAGTCTCAGCAGATATAGCAATAGGATTGCCAAACCCCAGTTTGCTGGCTTCCGCAGCTAAAACAGCAAGAGAGCCTCATCATCATCCAGCGATTCCGATTTATTCATAACAACTATTGGTTTCATCCCAGGTGCATGTTTCCGCAGCCACCTCCCAACTTCCAAATCCAACGGGTGCAAACCAACTCTGTTAATCAGAACAAATCCCATTAACAAATTAAGTCATGTGCATTACGAACATGAGGATACCGACAAAGTGAAACCAACTATGGGAAGTAACACTGCGATATCTTTCCATACTCCAAACTGGAAGTACACACCTTGTGAGCCAATGAAGGAAGATATTTGCAAGGACGCAATCATGCATCCCAATTAGATTTTCTAGGTGATTTTACTTCCATCCTTAATAATCTTCTCATAGTGTCTCTGCTGTACGTTAAAGACTGTAAGAGGGTAGTACAGAATTTATAGCTGCAAGTAAGAGCTCACCTAGCATCTATCACAAAGATGGCGAACTGAGACCTAGCAAGAACCTTCGCAATAATAGTCGCGGTTCTGTCCAGGATTGAGCCAGAAGATGCAGCCATCTCCAAACCAGCAGAGTCCAACACTCTAAATCTTAGATCACTCAACTTGGCAATGCCTTCTCGTATGTCTCTTGTCACATGGTCCTCCGGAGTGTTATACACAAGAGCCTCCCTCCTCCGAATCAAACTACACAATACCTAAGTAATTAATATAGGTAAACAATTTGTCAAAACTTGCCAACGCAGCAATACTCGTTGCATTGATTGACACAGAGCTAGTAAAGTCAAACCTACCGGTTGAACAATGCCGACTTGCCCACATTTGGTCGACCGACTATGATAACAGTTGGAAGATCATCAATATCAACTTTGGTAAAGTCTAGTGGTTGAACTTTGTCGTGTATAAGGTTAAACTTGTCAGAATGAACCTTTCTCACATCCATGTGTGGGCTGGTATGTAGTGACTCATTGTTGACAAGGGTGCAAAAATCTCTGGTGGAACGAGTAAATTTAGGAGACTTTGAATTCAAATTGGCATTGACAAAGCCGCCACTAAGCATTGACCCTGAGAAGCCACATAAATGTTGACAATCTGACATAGAGAAGACAAGAAGATAGCTTTTCTAATTCTTCTTTGATTTAATTTGAAAGACGCAACCATCATAAGAGACCATACTATTACAAGTACAGAATTGTTACGCTAGATCAGTTCTAGGAGACCCCATCATGGTGTCCCAAGTTCATGCAAAGTATATAAACCGCATTGATGAACTGAGATAGAAGGGCTAGCTCAGCTGATTATTTAGTTAAGTTAAATGCACTAGCACTGTGCAATATTTCTCTCAAGTTCGCAAAGCGGTTATTTTTTCGATTATGATTATTCCCGATACAAATGTTTGCATTAGAATTACTAAACCATGTAGTGCTAATATTGGCAGTGTTAAAATACTCTCCTTATTCCTGAATTAGTTGCCGCACAATAGAGACACCTTGTCACGCCTTAACATAAATAAACCTTAAGGATGCGCCAAGCTTAGTGGCGGAAAGGCTGTAATGTGCCAAGTATAAGGATCGAAAGAAACTCCCTACAATGTCTGAACTAAGAGACTACCAATCCATACAACCACACACACTTCTATAGACACCTCATTCTATCATTATGGTTAAAAACAAATAGCAAATCATTGAAGAACACTAACTGTGAATGCAGATGAAAGAAATCAGAAGTATCATGTATATTATGTAAAATCCCTGAAGAGCTTCCATTGAGATTTCATTGAACACTTGATAGACTTGCTCATCAGACTTTCATCATGCTAAATGAACATAAATAGAACAATAAAACATGCTGCTGTGTTTTTATTAGTTGTTCACCGGAAACCATACTTCCTTATTTAGAGTGATCTTCGAAACTATGCTCCATCAAAAGGAAAAAATGAGTGACACTTTTCCTATTGATGACCAACAGTCATGTCATACAAAATCTGACATGTGGAAGAAAAGGAAAACTTTTACCTGTCTTAGTTATGGTTTCTGCAATAGACTTCAGTCCTCTGGACTTCATGATCAAGGCCGCAGCATTATGATGTGTCATCTATAAGGACAAATTTGGTCCACATTATTGATACTCGATAATAATGCCAGTCATAGCAATTAAAAAAAAACACAACATACTGCGGGACACATACCAACTTCGCAACATCATAAGCAGTGTCATCTCCAATGCACAAAAGCCAGGAGCCAGCTGCACTTTTACATTTTGCTTTCTAAATATCAGCAATATTATGCTATCGTATCCATGTTCTTCCATTTGCGTGTCAGACGTGAAGCGTGACAACACCGTGAGTCGAGCATTCGCTAAACAGATGTGTTTCAAATAAGCTCTTCTGATCGAGATTCCCTTCAATGAAAAGGTCCTCATTCCTTACATTTCAGCCATCCAAACTTTTACTATGAGCATGTATGATGCAATTGCACGCGAGCATCCACATAAATGTAACATGTGATAAAAATGCATTAGCTAGCAAACTGAACATTACGTGAAAGGGCGAGACCATGTATCCAGAAACTCATTCAATTTCAAGATCGACATGTGGACCCCGGACAGGTATACGTGGACCCTATCACCTAATGACACGATTAAGCCTAATTAAGCCAGATGGATCATGTGTTCATGCAAGTTGAAATCTGGGCAGGGTAATGACATCTAATTCTTTAAGGTGAGACTGCTCATTTTTTTTAACAAAGTTGAAATCTGGTATTTTCCATAAGGATAAAAAGGTAGGGGGGATATGAGGTCCCCCTGTCTAATGCCTCTCGATGGTTGGAAATAGGGAAGGTGTTTACCGATTCAAAGCAGGGTAATGACATCTAGTTCTTTAAGGTGAGACTGCTCTCTTTTTTTTTCCGATGTTCTCCTGTCGAAACCTCCCCGGCTTGCAGTACTACTGGGTTTCACTGTCTCTCTCCATTCTCTCGTTCTTCTCATCACTTCTCCCCTTCTTGGCTTCTTCACTTGAGCTCACTATTGTCCAATAGCAACCCACAACCGCAGCTCTTCCGTCTCCCTCGTTGCCCCCTCCCCCGCCCTACCTTCAACACCCTTGTTGCTCCAGGTCCTCGTTGCCTCGATTCTGTTGTATCTAGCAATATCACCAAGAGGGGGGATGAATAGGTGATTTTGAACAATTTTGACTAGAAAATGCAAAATTTAAAGAATCAAGTCAAAATGTACATAGAATCAGAATTTGAATATGTGCAGTTTATAATTCTGAACACGAGTATGCAATTTCTGGATATGCAGATTCTGAATATGAACACCAGTATGCAATATTCTATCAAACACAATGATAAGAGTTTAGAGATAGAGAATATTGCACACGATGATTATAGTGGTTCGGCTTATTGGACGCCATCGCTCTTCAATCGTTGATTGGACGCCATCAATCTTGATTGAACGAGACTATCTAGGGAGATTTGGTGACCGTTGGTGTTGAATTTGAACCCCTCAGATTTAGTCGCCCATACAACTCAATCTTCGATTTCTATAAGTGGAGTTCTTCAAATATGGAAGATTTCTTATCCCATGGAAGGTAATTTCCAATCAAGGATATTCTATCAATCATGTTATAGAATAATCCTGTCAATAAAATATTACAAACTTCCATAAATACCTCACCAACATATGTCAGGCGTGGGTCTTCAGAATCTGGAATATATAAATCGCAGAATCCGAACAATCTTTAGAAACAAATTTCAGAAACAAAACCAGTCTTCCGGAGAGGAACCTCATACTCTTTCGGGGCCAACCTTACTACATGCCTGCCATGAAGAAGCACCTTGAGAGGTGGTCAGAGACAAGGGCCTCACATTCAAACAGGTGGTGGATAACCCTAGGAACTGGAGGATGCAACTTAGCTGGGGCATATCTTTTCTGTTGTCTGAACACGTGTTCCCCCCCCCCCCCCCCGGTCGCTTGTTTTGTACCAACCTCACCTCTGCACCGGCAGTGACATCGCCCGGTGTCACTTCGAGTGCATGGTTTCTTGTGTGATTTGGTTTTGCTTGTAAATCGCACTTTGGTTAGTGAATATACTTTTTACTTTACCACAAAAAAAAAAAAAAAACCAGATCCAGTCCACAATCTGAATATATCGCTGCTTCTGAATAAATTGCAGTTTCTGAATTCTTCATATATCACTGCTTCTGAATAAGTCGCAGTTTCTGAACAAAGATACACTGAGTTTGATGTTGATAGAAACCTTGTTGATGCTTGCATATAAGTCTTCGTTCAAAGGTGTGGTTGAAGCTACATAAGTGATACTTCACTTAATCTGGATAACATGATTCAACCCCTTCGGAAACAAATATGCAATACTCTTGCCTTGAGTCTGAACATCCAACTAAGGTCAATATAAACTTCTCTTCTCAGATGCATTATCCAGAACTTCAGATATATAATTCAGATGCAGTATCTTGAGCTCCATCTTATGGTCCCTCCAAGCGTATTGGCAATCGCGGCTCTACCTCGCTGTTCACCTATCCAAGGTCATTCCAAGCTTTACCGAACTTCCCATTCTAGGCTTATTCACCTATCCAAAGTCCTTCCAAGCTTTACCGAACATCTCGTTCTAGGCTTGTTCATCTTCTACTTAGATACCTTTAGCTTGTAGACGCCTCTACGCCTAATGCCTTGTTCACCATTGATAAATAACTCATAACCTTCAGATATTCTGTTAATACATCATCTGCATAACGGCTTGTGATTCTTTTACCTGATTCTACTCGACTAATAAACACATTAGTAGCCTTTGATTATTTTGTCATCTTCAAAACATCATAAGGGATTTTCCATAACAGATTCTACTTGTTTCCAAGTGTCCAGCACAAGTATCCTTGAAACCGCACCATAACCACAGTAGCTGTCCTCGTAGTTTGGCCCTTGTCGCTCACAATCTGTTGTGCTACTTCCGCTGTAGCCGCTTGCCGATTTTGCCCCTTGTCCCCATGAATCTAGTGCAGCTGCTCGCAGTGTTGTTATCACTCCGTTGGTGCATGGATTTGAGTTGAATCGGACCAAGCCGTGCCGTTGTCATTGGCAACTCAAGTTGGCCCTTCACCGACACCGGTTCTTGTCAAGGTAAAACCAGATTTTAATTTCCTCAAGTTCACTAGAATTTGGTTGCAGATTGATAGAGGAATTGATTAGGATTTGGTGTGACATCATCTAATCTATCTTAGGAATCCATCACATGCCTAATCAAATTGTATCATAGGTGTAAGACCAGGAGATTGTGTGAATTTCATGTGAGATGTCTGCTGCCCAGATTTCAATTTGCTTGAACGCATGATCCATCTGGCTTAATTAGGCTTAATCGTGTCATTAGGTGATAAGGTCCACGTATACCTATCCGGGGTCCACATGTCGATCTTGAAATTGAATGAGTTTCTGGATACATGGTCTCGCCCTTTCACGTAATGTTCAGTTTGCTAGCTAATGCATTTTTACCACATGTTACATTTATGTGGATGCTCGCGTGCAATTGCATCATACATGCTCATGGTAAAAGTTTGGATGGCAGAAATGCAAGGAATGAGGATCTTTTCATTGAAGGGAATCTCGATCAGAAGAGCTTATCTAAAACACATCTGTTTAGCAAATGCTCGACTTGTGGTGTTGTTACGCTTCACGTCTGACACGCAAATGGAAGCACATAGATATTGCTGATATTCAGAAAGCAAAATGTAAAAGTGCAGCTGGCTCTTGGCTTTTGTGCATTGCAAATGACACTACATATGATGTTGCGAAGTTGGTATGTGTCCCGCAGTATGTTGTGCTTTTTTTTTTAATTGCCATGACTGGCATTATTATCGAGTATCAATAATGTGGATCAAATTTGTCCTTATAGATGACACATCATAATGCTGCGGCCTTGGTCGGGAAGTCCAGAGGACTGAAGTCTATTGCAGGAACCATAACCAAGACAGGTAAAAGCTTTCCTTTTCTTCCACATGTCAAATTTTGTATGACATGACTGTTGGACATTAATAGGAAAAGTGTCACTCATTTTTTCCTTTTAATGGAGCATAGTTTCGGAGATCACTCTAGATAAGGAAGTATGGTTTCCGGTGAACAACTAATAAAAACACAGCAACATGTTTTATTGTTCTATTTATGTTCATTTAGCATGATGAAAGTTTGACGAGCAAGTCTATCAAGTGTTCAATGAAATCTCAATGGAAGCGCTTCAGGGATTTTACATAATATACATAATACTTCTGATTTCTTTCATCCACATTCACAATTAGTGTTCTTCAGTGATTTGCTATTTGTTTTTAACCATAATGATAGAATGAGGTGTCTATAGAAGTGTGTGTGGTTGTATGGATTGGTAGTCTCTTAGTTCAGACATTGTAGGGAGTTTCTTTCGATCCTTATACTTGGCACATTACAGCCTTTCTGCCACTAAGCTTGGCGCATCCTTAAGGTTTATTTATGTTAAGGCGTGACAAGTTGTCTCTATTGTGCGGCAACTTATTCAGGAATAAGGAGATTATTTTAACACTGCCAAAATCTAGTTTTACCTTGACAAGAACATGTGTCGGTGAATGGCCAACTTGAGTTGCCAATGACAATGGCACGGCTTGGTCCGATTCATCTCAAATCCATCCACCAACGAAGTGATAACAACACTGCGAGCAGCTACGCTGGATTCATGGGGACAAGGGGCAAAACCAGCGAGCGGCTACAGCGGAAGCAGCACAACAGATTGTGAGTAACAAGGGTCAAACTACGAGGACAGTTGCTGTGGTTATGGTGCGGCTTCAAGGATACTTTAGCCAGCCACTTGGAAACAACAAGTAGAATCGAGGCAACGAGGACCCAGAGCAACAAGGGTGTTGAGGGTGGGGCGAAGGAGGGGGCAACAAGGAAGACTGAAGAGCTGTGGTTAAGGGATGTGGGTTGCTGTTGGACAATAGTGGGCTCAAGTGAAGAAGCCAAGGAGGGGAGAAGTGACGAGAAGAGCAAGAGAAGGGAGAGAGACCGTGAAACCCAGTCATACTGCAAGCCGGGGAGGTTCCGACCGGGGAACAGCGAAAAAAAAAATGAGCAGTCTCACCTTAAAGAACTAGATGTCATTACCCTGCTTTGAATCGGTGAACACCTTCCCCATTTCCAACCATCGAGAGGCATTAGACAGGGGACCCCATATCCCCCTACCTTTTTATCCTTATGAAAAATACCAGATTTCAACTTGCTTCAACGGGAACACCTTCCCTATTCTCGACCGGTGAACACCTTCCCTATTTCCAACCATCAAGAGGCATTAGACAGGGGGACCCCATATTCCCCTACCTTTTTATCCTTATGGAAAATACCCTCTCGATGCTCATGAGGGAGGCTGTAGAGGAGGGAACAGTCAAGGGTATAAAGCTAAATAGGTGCTGTCCAACGCTATCCCACCTTCTATTTGCTGATAGAATGCCAAAACCTTGCAATGATTCTGAACCAGTACTGTTATGCCTCGGGTCAAGTGATAAATCTCAACAAGTCTAGCCTTTTCATGGGGCCAAACTGCCCACAACAGCTACAGAACAGCTTAGCCAGGGCTTTAAGGGTTCCGGTAATGGAGAAAACAAGGAAATACTTAGGCATTCCAACTAATTGGGGGTTTCGAAGAAACAAATGTTGTCGTGGATCAATGCTAGAGTCAATACGAAGCTTGAGGGGTGGAAGGAAAACCTGATATCAAAGGCGGGAAAGGAAATATTGATCAAATCTGTGATTCAGGCCGTCCCTCAATATGCCAATTCAATTTTCAAAATCCCAATCACCATTTGCTAGTCGATTGAGAGAAAGATTGTTTCTTTTTGGTGGAAGAACAGTGAGTCCAAAACAGGGTTGCATTGGCGAAAATGGGAGATTCTAAAACTAAGAAAGGATAAAGGGGGATTGGGCTTCAAAGACTTGAATACTCTCAACAAGGCCATGCTTGGCAAGCAAACTTGGAGGCTTGCTCAAAACAATAACCCACTATGGGAGCAAAATTCTCAAAAGAATTTACTTCCCAAACAGAAACTTTTTGCAAGCGGAAAGAGGAACCAGACCATCCTGGGGCCGACAGAGCATTTTATATGCATCAGGGAGGACCGCTGGCTCAAAAGGGGCACTATAGGTGGCCTAGCAAACAGTTCAGAGCCTTCGAGAGTTGCGGAGTTGATATCAAATGAAGAAACCAAGTGGGAGGAGCACACACTCAAAACACTCTTTGATGAGGAGCTAGTTGAGGAAATCCTCTCGATACCTCTAAGCCCTTCCCTCAGAAATGATAAGCTGGTGTGGACTATGCAAGAATCTGGGAAGTACACTGTGAAGAGTGCCTATGACACCGCTAGAGAACTAGAACTGAAGCAAAACACAGACTTGGCATCCACCTCTTTCCAACCCTCCCGAGTACTCTAGAACAAAATCTGGAAGGCCCACGTCCCCCAAAGATCAGAATTTTCCTATGGAGCCTATGCCAAAATGCTTTACCTAGAGAACCTATTTACGCGCCAAATTATCCCTGAGCCCCTTTGCCCTATCTGCAACCAACAAATTGAAAGCACTTTCCACTTATTCCTCCTTTGCCCATGGATTGAGAAGTTCTGGATCGACTAGGGAGCTTCTAGCCTACTTCAATACCCCAACTATTCACGCATGGATGCGTGGCTCCAATCAATAGCAGAAGACCCAAACCATTTACCCTCCGTTGAACAGATAGGATCCCTCCTCTGGTGTATCTGGAAAGCACGTAACGGTTTAGTGTTCAGAAATAAAGGCCCAAAATCCGAAGCCCTAATCGAAGAAGCAAAAGCTATACTCACGAGCTATGATAGATGGAACGCCAAAGATCGAACCTTTACACAGAAAGATTCACGCTTACCGCTCAATTGAACCCCCCGGTGAAACCAGATCTGAAGCTCAATGTCGACGCTTCGGTTGGAGGAAGCACAACAGATGGAGCCATCGCGAGTGTCCTTCGAGACTCAACCGGTGTCCCCCTCGACAAATTTGCGGAAAAAATTGGAACTTGCTCGTCGATTCAAGCTGAAGCGAGAGCCCTGTTGCCGGTCTGAAGCTGTTGACAGAGGAGAGAGAGAGACGAAAAATAGAGTTCTGATGGAATCTGATTGTCTCTCCTTAGTTCGTGAAGTTAATAGAGAGGTTGACCCGAGTTAGGAGGCTGAAGCCTATATACGTGAAGCCCATTCCATCTTGGCCCATAATCAAAACATTTCGGTGACCTACTGTAGCAGAAGCGCAAATCAGGTGGCAAATTGGCTAGCTAAATCGCATCGCTCAAACTGTGTTCCGGCTTGTTGGGTTTTTCCCCGCCCCACCCCTTTTGGGATTTTCTTTGTGCTGACACCCCTTCTTTGGGCTTCTTTTGTAAGAACTTTAAAGTTTCGGGAATGAAGTTATCTTTTCAACCAAAAAAAAAATAGGGTTGTTGAAAAATCGTCTCTCTCCAAATTGAAAACTTGTGTTCTAAATGGTTGTTGAGGGAATTTTGTCTTGTATGAGCAAAAAGTGTGACGATGGTCTTTGAAAAGCGGTATATTTTCTTTTGTGGCCACAGGGCTGGGTTATGCATAGTGAACTTTCGAATATGAGAACTTATGTGAAATTATTTATTAATGTAATTAGTTAGTATAAAATAGATGTATAAATGTTATGCATTAATAATTCGTGAATACATATCTATAGAACTTCGTGTTCAGATACAATGGCTTCAGCTTCTAAGAATATTGTAGTTGAGTTTAACAAAGAAAAGAATTTGAATGGTGAATATTACGAAATCTGGAATGTGAAAATCCAATATGTTCTAGAAAAGCAAGAAGCATTAGAAGCTCTTAACCTGAAGATGGAAATACTGCACAACATAGAAGACATTAAAAGGCATTTACTGCATGGAAAAAGCTAAACTCTATTGCTCGCATATGTCAAACATGATAAGTGAACGGTAAGATGAAGGCCACATTTTGATTGATAAGCAATAAATGCAAGCACTAATCCGTTCTTTGCCTTATAATTTGGTGTATATGAAAATTTACTTGATCCACAATGAAAGTAAAGACTTTTAAGGATGCTATGTGCCGTCTTGAACTAAAAGTGAACTGCCTTCTAGAGGCTAAATCAGAAATCGACATTTATTATGCTGATTCTAGCTCACATGGGGTTTTGGGCTCTAAAAGCATAAGTGTCAAGGTGGGTTCAAGAAGTGGAAGGGCAAGGGAGAATATTCTTCAGGAAAGAAACTAAGGTTTAACCGACATGGGAAAGGAAAACATTCTTTCAATAATGACATTTCAAAGGTGAAATATTTTAACTGTGACAAGATGGGTCACTTTGCTGGTGACTGTGGTGAGCCAAAGAAGTTAGAATCCCATTGTACACTTGAGAGTATTACTTATGTCTCCACTTCAGTTTTCGTAACTGAACCTCATCCTTTGTGGACTGTAGACTCAGGGGGTACAGACCCCGTAGTAAAGGACAAAGATACTTTCGTGGAATTTCGACGAATTCCACATGGAGCAAAGTGGATAAATATGGAAAACAATTCCTAAGTGGAAGTAAAAGGGATTGGCATCTGCCAATTAAATATGCGTTATGGTCGCACCCTATTCCTACATAATGTGTTATATGCTCTGGAAATTCAACGGAATTTAGTTCTTGTGTTAGTATTGGTTAAATTTGGTTTTAGTTTGAACTTTCATAACGATGGTGTTGACTTGTTATTGGAAACAAGTTATTATAGTTCTGGATATTTTCTAAATGGTTTTATTGTGCTTATTGTTGAGTACAATAATGTGAATATTTGTTATTCCCTATTTACATCTTTTGAATCTTATGATAATGATGTAAATATATGACATGCTAGGCTGGGTCATATTAACGACCTCTTTCCTTCCTTGATACAGAGCTGTAGTGTCCCAGAGCGCTACCTTTGACTAGCGCGCTCTATTTTAATCTCTTAGTATACATGTATTATACTTGGTGCATGCGAAAGACTCAAATAGAAAACAGGCCATCATACAAGTGCATTTACAAATGATAGGCACACGCTTACAAGGTATGGCCTCATAGAGTTTAAAATAACCTGCTTTAGATACATTCATTCACACAAAACAAGTACTCTGGTTTTATATATAAATAGCCAGTTAGTTACATTATTCAATTCAAATCCAACTGGGATTACACAAAAGTAACTCCTCTCGAGCTATAATCCCATCACTATCCAGCACCAAGCTTCCACAGCATGTCCGCTACTCTTCATCGCCATCCTCGCTGGCTAGCTAATCTGAAAAGAGTTTAATCAACGAGGGTGAGCTCAAAGCTCCGCGAGTAAAATATCTAACTCGCCAATTATCAGGTAGGTCAATCACTGATTGAACATGCCATATACACATTCGGCTATATATACAAGCAGACCAAAATCCATTCAAGCCCTAAAAATTTCAATAAGCAAAGCATAGAGTTGCCCTATCCTTCCTATAGGGTTCACGGCCGAACTTCCACCTACACAGCCTATCCCATTTCATATCAAATTGGCGATAATCCAACAATCAGCTTGCATAATCTAGCTACCCAGAGTCGTAGGATTCTAATTCAAGTGTCAAATACAACATGCAAGGCCATTCCATGGTCCGTCACACTAAGACCGAATCTTATCTCTCTCGGCTACACTGAGTCCAACACCCAAATCAACGATTCGTTCATCAATCTCACCAACACTACACTCAAGGATACAATCAAGCTTATAGGAACAACATGCATAACATTCCGGCGCACCACACGCCCAAAACCGAACCCTATCATACTCGGTTATCTCATTTCGTCGCTCAATTTCAACGATCCATTCACGGATTTAGCTTTTCCAACAATTAAAGAAGATTACCCGACTATAATCTAAGGCATGCAACTAGAAATTGACAATCCGATGGTTGATTAATTAGAATAATACTCGCCTCAAAACTTGCACGGAAACGATCACGAGACCATCGCTGTACGCGAGCCTCCTACTTCCATACGAATGAGAGTGAGAGGGACCAATGAGAGGGGGAGCTACCATCGAGAGAGAGCACGGGCGGACGGAGGGCGAGAGAGAGAGAGAGCTTTATTGGATTTTGTTGGAGAAGGGTACAAAAAATGAGGGAGGAGAGAGAATCCAAGCCTTTTATAGTGGATGGGGAGGTGTGTGCATGCTTGCCGAGTGTCCTTAATGCACATTCCTACTTGTCCTTCAAGGTTGACACTTGTCCACCATGCAAGCTCCCATGTGTAATTCGGCCCACTAAGAAAGAATTGTTCTAGTTGCACTAATTTCCCACATAATTAAACTCTATGGGACCGAAACTAATTATAAGGCGCCCTTGTACTTTCGTCAAATTGTTTCACGTCATCAACCAAAGCCCCTTAATTTACTATTTCACTTGTAATTCACTCTGGTGAAAATTCGAGTTGTTACAATACTAGCCAACAGCGAATGTTTAGATAACCAAAGAGGGCTTATTGGGCAATATTTAAAAAGTCGATTTGCCTATTTGTGTGCATTGCCTAGCGGGAAAAACAACGAGGAAATCATTTGGAAAAAGGATCAAGAGCTGAGTTTCCTTTGCATTTGATCATTATGGACATATGTGGTTCAATGGATGTGAGAGCAAGGCATGAGGCTGTTTATTTCATCATGTTTATAGATAATTACACTTGATTCGGGCATGTCGATTTGATTTCTCATAAATTTGATGCATGAGTTGCTTTGAGAAATTTATGAGCTTAGTAGAAAATCACTTGGACAAAAACAAACTTTAAGATCCGATCGAGGTCGAGAGTTCTTATCTGATCAGTTCAGAAGTTTATGTGAAGAAAAAGGAATAGAAAGACTGTTGACTATTCCAACGATTCCTCAACAGAATGGAGTTGCTGAGAGAAGAAATAAGACCCCAATGAAAATGGTTAGGTCTGTGATGGCACAAACTAATTTGCTTATCACCTTGTGAGGTGATACTTTGTTGACTACTATCTATATACTTAACTGTATGCCTCCTAAATCAGTTACATCCACCCCATATAAATTATGGACAGGTTGAAAATAAGATTTGAGTTTTCTTATACCTTGAGATGTGCTGCTTATACACACAAGTCCTCCCACAAGTGTGGAAAATTGGACCCTATAGGCAAACAGAGTATCTTGATGAGATACTAAGAGCACTCGAAAGGGTATGTGTTTATAGGTAAGCAAGAAAGTGAAAGTGTAACTGAATTTGAATCACGAGATGTCACATTCTTAGTGAATGAATTTTCGAAAAAGGGCGAGATAGGTAAAGACTATTCTCTGTTTGAAACCTTGGATCATGATAATGATTTTATTGGAGCATCTTATCCAAGTGGGAGCAATGTGAGAAGTGGGGAATTCATTTCGTACCAGTCTCAATTGCAACCACTGAATGAGAAGAATCCGTCATTATCTAATTTGGGTGGGAGCGTAATGAAGCATGATGTAGTAAGTGTACGACCCAATTTGGTGAATAAGTTGCAAAAGTATTCCCCGTTGACATGTTGACTTTGAAGGGGAAGCTTTCATGGTTAATCCATATAGTCGCTCCACAAGAAGAGGATGAGCCAAGAAATGTAAATGAGGCTCTAATAACCTGCTCTGATAAGGAAAAGTGGGCAAAAAGATACCTGAAATGTCAATATTTGTGTACGATGGTCACATTGTTGCCAATATTTTTTTTGGATAACTTAAGTGTCAATTTTTTTGAAAAATAATCATTTGAGTGCCAACTCCGATGAGCGTCGTCGAAAATCTTAC
This sequence comes from Lenwebbia sp. NSW1173648, assembly GCA_029784005.1. Lineage (NCBI taxonomy): Eukaryota > Viridiplantae > Streptophyta > Magnoliopsida > Myrtales > Myrtaceae > Lenwebbia > Lenwebbia sp. NSW1173648. Next base: position 45,404 of record JARCGZ010000005.1, read on the forward strand.
GTAGCGTCTAATGGCTCGTCGGAGGATCCTAGTTAGTAATAAAAAAAAACCAAAAAATTAATAATAAAAAATCCACCTAATATTAAAAAAATTAAAAATAAGCTAAAAACTAAAAAAATAAATTTAAAAATTAAAAATAGTTTAAAATGGCTAAAAAATCATCAGGACTTTAGCATTTGTATCTGAAAAATTATAATGCAATCTCCATCACTTTTATCTGCCAAAACATCAAAATTTAATCCCTAATTTTTTTTTATGAAAAAATAAAAAATTAGAAATTAATCTAAACTTAAATAAAAAACAAAAAAAGGTATAAAAAAAAAATAAAAGAAAGGCTGGCAGCGGCGAGGGCTTATATAGCCCTCATCGCCTCCGCCCTACCGAGCGTTGGCGAGGATCGGCGACCCTCGCTGGCCCTCACCTAGGACTAGCCGCGGGCCGCCACCCGGCCAACCTGCCCTCATTGCTACCATTGAGTTTTTAATTTTTCTTTAATTTTTTAACTTATTTTTAATTTTGAGAGTGAATTTTTGACTAAAAATTGCCGCAGGGACTTTTTTTAAAAATAAAATAAAATATTCATGTGGAGTCCATGTGGATTGATTTTTAGGAAAAAAAATTGCCATGTGGACTTATAAATGGCGTAGCACTAAAATAAAAATGCCACGTATATATTTTGGCCATAATTTCGCGCCGTTGGCACTAAAGTGATCTTTTTTCTTCAAATTGGCACTTAAGTGATAAAAAAAAATTGGCACTTAGGGTTTACGGTTTACGGTTTTCGAGTTTCGGGTTTTCGGGTTTTCGGTTTAGGGTTTAGGGTTTAGCTTTTTCCATGCAGTAAATGCCTCTTAATGTCTTCTATGTTGTGCAGTATTTTCATCTTCAAGTTAAGAGCTTCTAGTGCTTCTTGCTTTTCTAGCACATACTGGATTTTCACATTCCAGATTTCATGATAGTCACCATTCAAATTCTTTTCTTTGTTAAACTCAACTACGATATTCTTAGAAGCTAAAGCCATTGTATCTGAACACGAAGTTCTATAAAGTATGTATTCACGAATTATTAATGCCTAATATTTATATATCTATTTTACACTAACTAATTGCATTAATAAATAATTTCATATAAGTTCTCATATTCAAAAGTTCACTATGCATAACCTAGCCCTGTGATCACAAAAGAAAATATACCGCTTTTCAATGACCACCATCACACTTTTTGCTCATACAAAGACAAAATTCCCTCAACATCGATTTGGAACACAAGTTTTCAATTTGGAGCAGAGAAAATTTTTCAACAACCCTAGTTTTTTTTTTTGGTCAAAAAGATAACTCCATTCCCTAAACTTAAAAGTTCTTACAAAAGAGGCCCAAAGAAGGGGCGTCAGCGCAAAGAAAGGGGGTGGGGGCGGGGAAAAAACCCAACAAGACGGAACATAGTTTGAGCGATGCGATTTAGCTAGCCAATCTACCACCTGATTTGCGCTTCTGCTACAGTAGGTCACCGAAATGTTTTGATGATGGGCCAAGATGAAATGGGCTTAACGTATATAGGCTTCAGCCTCCCAACTCGGGTCAACCTCTCTGTTAACCGCACGAACTAAGGAGAGACAATCAGATTCCACTGAACTCTGTTTTTCGTCTCTCTCTCCTCTGTCCAACAGCTTCAGACTGTGTAGCACGGACTCGCCTCTTGGGGTGATTTTCGCGTGTCGGACACCTACTCGTGTCCGACTCGCGCCGGACACGGCCGGATACGCTCGGACACGCGGTCAACGCGTGTCCGAGCTCGGACACTTGGTCAACCGAACGGACACGCATGGAACTCGCGTGTCCGGTGGGTAAGTGAGTCAAAATTGAAAAAAAAACCCCAAATTTTCTGACCCTTTCTCTCGCATTCTCTACCTGTCGCGCTCTCCTCTCTCTCTCTCTCTCTCTCTTGTCGCTGCTCTCGGCTCCCTTGGACGCCTCGCGGCTCGCCGCCTCGCCTCAGCTCGCCTCCCCTCGCCTCAGGCCCATAGGTCGTCGCTTCGCCTCAGGTCCACAGCTCGCCGCCTATCCTCCCCTCGCAGCTCTGCACCTCCCCTCGCCGGCCTCACCACAGCTCGCTCGCCTCGCCTCGCCTCAGCTCGGCTTCTGCGGTGAAAATTCCTTCCCTCGCCTCTTCTGGGTTCGCTGGTCCTCTCGGTCGTCTGTGGCCTCTGGCTTCTAAGAATCTGAGTTCGCTGGGCCTATGGGAATTTGATGGCTGTGTTTGATTGGCTGTGTTTGATTTTTCCCACCTCATTTTACTGCATTGAATCGCATCCACATGCTTAAAGTTACTTTGTTGAAAATGCTGCTGCTAGAAGTTTTCTTTCGGTGCGTCAATACTTTAAAAACTTCACCGACAATTTTATTTGTTTTGGAATAGTATATTGTCGTGCTGGCCCAACTTGAAAGCAGAGTTTGTTTTCCTCGCTCTCTCTTTAGCGAATCCAAATTAATGGCTGTGTTTGATGTCTATTTGGGGGCCAAAATTTGTCTGTTGAAATGTATTCGAATTTTTCAATTCGAAACGTTGCTATTAACAAATAGTGAATCATTATTTTTAGTGTAAATTCATTCTAGGGCTCTTTTTTTAGTATTTATTTATTTGTGAAATAAAAATGATAATTCATCATGTATATATAAAAAATATACATTTAATATATAACGTGTCCCAGCGTGTCGAAATTTTCTATTTTTTGAGAAAGCGCGTGTCGGCGTATCGTGTCATGTCGTGTCCCGTGTCGTGTCAGTGCTACATAGGCTTCAGACCTGCAACCAGGGCTCTCGCTTCAGCTTGAATCGGCGAGAAGTTCCAATTTTTTCCGCGAATCCGTCAAGGGGGACACCGCTTGAGTCTCGGAGGACACCCGCGACGGCTCCATCTGTTGTGCTTCCTCCAACCGAAGCGTCGACATTGAGCTTCAGATCTGGTTTCACCGGGGGGGTCCAATTGAGCGGTAAGCGTGAATCTTTCTGTGTAAAGGTTCGATCTTTGGCGTTCCATCTGTCATAGCTCGTGAGTATAGCTTTTGCTTCTTCGATTAGGGCTTCGGATTTTGGGCCTTTATTTCTGAACACTAAACCGTTACGTGCTTTCCAGATACACCAGAGGAGGGATCCTATCTGTTCAAAGGAGGGTAAGTGGTTTGGATCTTCTGCCATTGATTGGAGCCACGCATTCATGCGTGAACAGTTGGGGTATTGAAGTAGGCCACGCATCCATGCGTGAACAGTTGGGGTATTGAAGTAGGCCAGAAGCTCCCTGGTCGATCCAGAACTTCTCAATCCATGGGCAAAGGAGGAATCAGTGGAAAGTGCTTTCAATTTGTTGGTTGCAGATAGGGCAAAGGGGCTCAGGGACAATTTGGCACGTAAATAGGTTCTCTCTTGCAGGTAAAGCATTTTGGCATAGGCTCCATAGGAAAATTCTGATCTTTGGGGAGACGTGGGTCTGGAACAGATTCTGATCTTTGGGGGGACGTGGGCCTTCCAGATTCTGTTCCAGAGTACTCGGGAGGGTTGGAAAGAGGTGGATGCCAAGTCTGTGTTTTGCTTCATTTCTAGTTCTCTAGCGGTGTTATAGGCACTCTTCACAGTGTACTTCCCAGATTCTTGCATAGTCCACACCAGCTTATCATTTCTGAGGGAAGGGCTTAGAGGTATCGAGAGGATTTCCTCAACTAGCTCCTCGTCAAAGAGGGTTCTGAGTGTGTGCTCCTCCCACTTGGTTTCTTCATTTGATATCAACTCCGCAACTCTCAAAGGCTCTGAACTGTTTGCTGGGCCACCTATAGTGCCCCTTTTGAGCCAGCAGTCCTCCCTGATGCTAACTGACTCTCCTGTGCCAATAGACCATCTCACTTATCCTGAGATGGTTTCTCTGCCATATAAAATGCTCTGCCAGCCCCTGGATGCTCTGGTTCCTCTTTCCGCTTGCAAATCTGCTGCCCAGATTTCAACTTGCTTGAACGCATGATCCATCTGGCTTAATTAGGCTTAATCGTGTCATTAGGTGATAGGGTCCACGTATACCTGTCCGGGGTCCACATGTCGATCTTGAAATTGAATAAGTTTCTGGATACATGGTCTCGCCCTTTCACGTAATGTTCAGTTTGCTAGCTAATGCATTTTTACCACGTGTTTCATTTATGTGGATGCTCGCGTGCAATTGCATCATACATGCTCATAGTAAAAGTTTGGATGGCAGAAATGCAAGGAATGAGGACCTTTTCATTGAAGGGAATTTCGATCAGAAGAGCTTATCTGAAACACATCTGTTTAGCAAATGCTCGACTTGTGGTGTTGTCACGCTTCATGTCTGACACGCAAATGGAAGAACATGGATACGTTAGCACAAATATTGCTGATATTCAGAAAGCAAAATGTAAAAGTGCAGCTGGCTTCTGGCTTATGTGCATTGCAGATGACACTGCATATGATGTTGCGAAGTTGGTATGTGTCCCGCAGTATGTTGTGCTTTTTTTTTTTAATTGCTATGACTGGCATTATTATCGAGTATCAATAATGTGGGTCAAATTTGTCCTTATAGATGACACATCATAATGCTGCGGCCTTGGTCGTGAAGTCCAGAGGACTGAAGTCTATTGCAGGAACCATAACCAAGATAGGTAAAAGTTTTCCTTTTCTTCCACATGTCAGATTTTGTATGACATGACTGTTGGTCATCAATAGGAAAAGTGTCACTCATTTTTTCCTTTTGATGGAGCATAGTTTCGGAGATCACTCTAGATAAGGAAGTATGGTTTCCGGTGAACAACTAATAAAAACACAGCAACATGTTTTATTGTTCTATTTATGTTCATTTAGCATGATGAAAGTCTGATGAGCAAGTCTATCAAGTGTTCAATGAAATCTCAATGGAAGCTCTTCAGGGATTTTACATAATATACATGATACTTCTGATTTCTTTCATCTGCATTCACAGTTAGTGTTCTTCAATGATTTGCTATTTGTTTTTAACCATAATGATAGAATGAGGTGTCTATAGAAGTGTGTGTGGTTGTATGGATTGGTAGTCTCTTAGTTCAGACATTGTAGGGAGTTTCTTTCGATCCTTATACTTGGCACATTACAGCCTTTCCGCCACTAAGCTTGGCGCATCCTTAAGGTTTATTTATGTTAAGGCGTGACAAGGTGTCTCTATTGTGCGGCAACTAATTCAGGAATAAGGAGAGTATTTTAACACTGCCAATATTAGCACTACATGGTTTAGTAATTCTAATGCAAACATTTGTATCGGGAATAATCATAATCGAAAAAATAACCGCTTTGCGAACTTGAGAGAAATATTGCACAGTGCTAGTGCATTTAACTTAACTAAATAATCAGCTGAGCTAGCCCTTCTATCTCAGTTCATCAATGCGGTTTATATACTTTGCATGAACTTGGGACACCATGATGGGGTCTCCTAGAACTGATCTAGCGTAACAATTCTGTACTTGTAATAGTATGGTCTCTTATGATGGTTGCGTCTTTCAAATTAAATCAAAGAAGAATTAGAAAAGCTATCTTCTTGTCTTCTCTATGTCAGATTGTCAACATTTATGTGGCTTCTCAGGGTCAATGCTTAGTGGCGGCTTTGTCAATGCCAATTTGAATTCAAAGTCTCCTAAATTTACTCGTTCCACCAGAGATTTTTGCACCCTTGTCAACAATGAGTCACTACATACCAGCCCACACATGGATGTGAGAAAGGTTCATTCTGACAAGTTTAACCTTATACACGACAAAGTTCAACCACTAGACTTTACCAAAGTTGATATTGATGATCTTCCAACTGTTATCATAGTCGGTCGACCAAATGTGGGCAAGTCGGCATTGTTCAACCGGTAGGTTTGACTTTACTAGCTCTGTGTCAATCAATGCAACGAGTATTGCTGCGTTGGCAAGTTTTGACAAATTGTTTACCTATATTAATTACTTAGGTATTGTGTAGTTTGATTCGGAGGAGGGAGGCTCTTGTGTATAACACTCCGGAGGACCATGTGACAAGAGACATACGAGAAGGCATTGCCAAGTTGAGTGATCTAAGATTTAGAGTGTTGGACTCTGCTGGTTTGGAGATGGCTGCATCTTCTGGCTCAATCCTGGACAGAACCGCGACTATTATTGCGAAGGTTCTTGCTAGGTCTCAGTTCGCCATCTTTGTGATAGATGCTAGGTGAGCTCTTACTTGCAGCTATAAATTCTGTACTACCCTCTTACAGTCTTTAACGTACAGCAGAGACACTATGAGAAGATTATTAAGGATGGAAGTAAAATCACCTAGAAAATCTAATTGGGATGCATGATTGCGTCCTTGCAAATATCTTCCTTCATTGGCTCACAAGGTGTGTACTTCCAGTTTGGAGTATGGAAAGATATCGCAGTGTTACTTCCCATAGTTGGTTTCGCTTTGTCGGTATCCTCATGTTCGTAATGCACATGACTTAATTTGTTAATGGGATTTGTTCTGATTAACAGAGTTGGTTTGCACCCGTTGGATTTGGAAGTTGGGAGGTGGCTGCGGAAACATGCACCTGGGATGAAACCAATAGTTGTTATGAATAAATCGGAATCGCTGGATGATGATGATGGCTCTCTTGCTGTTTTAGCTGCGGAAGCCAGCAAACTGGGGTTTGGCAATCCTATTGCTATATCTGCTGAGACTGGTTTAGGCATGGCAGAACTATATGTAGCTCTTAGGCCTCTCCTTGAGGATTATATGATTGATGTTCTGAATGGTAAGAATTGCTTACTGTATTCATGAAAAACTTCTTTATTTGTTGTAGGCTTTGAGGTTCTCTCTACGCTCTACCTATGGGAAAACTGCACAAGTTCAAAACCTTATGTACAGAATGCAATTGAATCGTAAACCTTTCAATTGGTTCAATCAAGTTCACCAGATTTCTCTCTCATGTTTAACAGAAAGTTTTTGTTAATTAATCTCTTTATTCTATATCAAGAGTTTGTACCGGAAGTACTAAACCATGTAGACTTAATATCCATATTATTCTCATTCTCATCAAAAGCTGTGTGATTTTCTCTGTTTCTAGAATATTAGAAAATGTGTATATCGTCTTTGTTAATTAATTTTCTAGATCAGGAAGGCCGCAATGATTGTTAAGCCTCTAGCAAAATAAAACAGGAAGCCACCATGATTGTTAATCTCTCTCTCTCTTTAGCCAGTATCAAAGGACTTCCTCAAATGAAATCTCTCCCGATCCCTCATTTGCCTTTCCTTGTAATCAATTACTGCGCTTCATTTTTAGGTCAAATCCCGACCTTTCGCAGTAGGGCTTGTGTTGACATATCAAACCCTTCATCTACCTAATAGCTTAAGTTTTTGCAATTCAAACAAACCTAATTATCTTTTTCGTCTATTCTAGACCGTGACAGTGCTTCTAATGAGAAGAGTTGTTCCAAATCCAATGAGGGTGAGGAGTCTAAGTTGCCTCTCCAGCTTGCAATAGTTGGGAGACCTAATGTTGGAAAGTCTACATTGTTTAATACTTTGTTACAAGAAGATCGCGTTCTGGTTGGTCCAGAAGCTGGTCTAACAAGAGATTCAATTAGGGCTCATTGTCAATTTCAAGGCAGAACTATCTATCTGGTAAGTGCTGAGAATTCAGTCATCACCGTTTATCAAGGGTTTTTGAGGTTGCATAAGTTTGGGACATTGTATAGAGTGAGCATGGCTATTTGGTTGTCCTGACTTGCTTACTTACCTTATTGTTTTCTTTGAAACTTTAAGTAGCTACTTATGTTAGCAGAATGAGAATTTCTCTCTCTCTCTCTTCTCCTCGCTCCCCCCCCCCCCCCCCCACCCAAACTGCATATGCAAATGTGCATTCGAAATAAGTTCCCCCCTTGGTTATTGCTTTTTCAGACTGCTTGCCTTTTATTGTTTTGTTCATACTGCATGTCTCCGTCCTTTTACAGATGCACTATACGTCAACCTGATCTCTTGAACTAGACCAAACCAGTTATACCGGGTTGGTTCATTCATATACTTTCAGTTTGAGATTTCCATTGGGATTGGAAGTTTTCCAGCCCAAATCTTTAGAGGATTTATACCCGCTACAATGTTTGCTCTGTTCATGCCCTTGTTCAGTGATAAATCTGTAATTACTTCCATCCAGTGTTCTATCAAATGAATAGTATTTGTGAAGTAAAGCGTCGCAGTGTCTTTGCACGGAATAAATTTCTTTTAGTTGTGGCCTTTCCACATCATAAGAACTTCTGTTAACTCTAAATGTGATTATCGTCTTTAGGGTCACTTTTTGACTTTTGATTCTAACATGATCTATCTTCTAGGTTGACACAGCAGGATGGTTGCAAAGGACAAAGCTAGAAAAAGGACCATCTTCCTTGAGTATCATACAGTCCAGAAAGAATCTTATGCGTGCTCATGTGGTAGCTTTAGTCCTTGATGCAGAAGAGGTTCGTTATAAGATACTTAACTATGCACGCCATCCAACTGTGACATTATAAGTTCAATTTATGACATCATGAAGATAATATAACCAAAGGGATGCTTATCTAGTGGCAGAGATTTTTAGCTGAGGAATGATTAGAGCAGTTTGTTACTCATTGTAGTTGATCCCTTGATTAATAGATTCAATTGTTGGTACTACTGTGGATGCATTATTTGCCCCTACCTTGTTAGATTGCTGAAGCACAACGAAGCATGAAGCATGCCGAAGTGGTCATAGCCAGACAAGCTGTAGAAGAAGGACGTGGGTTGGTTGTGATTGTCAACAAGATGGATGTCCTTAGAGGGAAGAAGAACTCGACGTTATATGAAGAGGTGATGAAAGCTGTTCCAGAAGAAATCCAGACTTTGATTCCCCAGGTTTTCCTTTCTTGTAAATATCCCTCCTTTGATATTCTTTTTTCTTCACAAGCATGTTATGGGATGGCTCGTTATGCTATTTCCAGTACTCCTTTCTAGTAGCCTGTTTCCTCTATATGCGGGACTTTGGGATAGATTTCTGCTTGATTGAAAACAGATATGCTCGTAAGAAGAACGCTGCGTGACTTTGTCCCTTGTTTCTGCCCATCTCTTGGAGCTTGTTCAATCAAATTATATTGTTCCAACATTGCAAACTGAGAACTGTTTCGGACCAAAAACTATATGCCATTTTTTTGGACCTATTGGAATGCTTTTATTGTAACTAGTCTTTGATGCCATGCCTGCTTTTGGTCATCCTGTCCTGAGGCATTGGTGATTATATAATCTATTTACTGGACTTTGGACAATGCAATACCAGATGTGTCTCTCGTTAGTTAGGTCGTGAGGGCAACACTTGGAGCAGTACCTATCAAAAAGTGGTTTCCGACGGAGACACGCCTTTCTTGTGCAGCCTGTTGCCCCTAGTCTTGCGTTCACAAAATTTTATTGAAAGATTTCTCTAGAAATTAATTGATGGTTTGCTACATTAATTAATCTATGATCTATGAACTTATGTGAGCAGTTGGAAAATCAAGAGGTCAAATGGTAAGTTGGTATTTTGGGCATAGATTGCAGTACCAGTAACTCCTGTGTTGGTTTAGGAGATCAAACAAGAATGTCCTTATAAGTAGACTAATGTTGAACGGGGCATTAATGATACGTGGTTTGATGCCTTAGCATGTTTTTAAGTAATAGAGGAACTTGGCTGGAGTCATTGACATTGCTTTTTAACAGGTGAAGTCTATACCTGTTGTTTTCATATCTGCATTAGAGGGTAGGGGCAGGATGGCTGTCATACACCAGGTCGTCGATACATATGAGAAATGGTGTCTAAGACTGCCAACGGCTCGTCTTAACCATTGGTTGCATAAGGTTAGTCTTCTATAACGCTTGGTCTCTCTAGTTCTTCCAACAATTCACTTGTTTATACCACTAGCCAGTAGCCAAGTGAGTGTACGAGTATTTGATTGCCATAATGCAATTTACAATGACTCTCTCTCTCTCTCTCTCTCTCTAGGTTATGAGCAGGCACTCTTGGAAAAATCAGGCTGCCCAGCCCAAGATCAAGTACTTCACTCAGGTGAAAGCTAGGCCACCCACTTTTGTCGCCTTTGTCAGTGGGAAGACACAGCTCTCAAACACAGACGTCAGGTTTTTAACGAGGTCGTTGGAGGAAGACTTTGAATTAGGTGGAATTCCGATCAGGATCATACAGCGGTCATTTCTAAAAAGAGATGGCTGTAGCTTTAGAATTAGTAGCCAATCTTCAAGCAAAATGGCAGAAAGAATCCCGTCTGACAAGAGGGCAGCTGTTGTTTAGGGAATAACTATTCTAGTTTGAGAATTTTGTGGGTATTTGAAGTTGGCACCTACCTTTTTGGGTAAAAAGGAGATAATGTATGGAGGTGCCGGAATGGAAGGTGAAAAAAAAAATTGCAATGTAGTCTTACTGGCTGGTAGGTGCCAAGGAATAAGAAAAAAAAAAAAAATTCTTACTGGCTCGTGGAGTTGATCTTGGAAGACAATAGCCATATGTACAGAATTTTGTCAGATATTTGGAAAGGAAATTTGTTGGCATATAAGTTATTTGGCTTTTGAGCGGTTGAGAGGATGTTGGCCAATACCCTGCACTTTTGTTTCAAGTCGCATCTCAGTGGGCCGAACGCCTCTGATCTATGTTTATTTCAATCAAAGGGACCTAATACTGTGCCAACTTTGTTCGACAAGTTTGGTTGATAGTTCTTAGCTTTACTCATGACGACTTTTGCCGGACTATATGTCTAGATCACGGGGAATTTGATCTTTCCTTAAAAAAGTTGTCCGCTTGATTGAAATTCATTTCTTAGCAATGGACGCAAATAGATCATGGGAGTTCCATTGCCAATTCGAATTTGAGAAGTTATGGGTAGGTGGCTATTTTGTCTTGTCTACGTGCACACGGTTTTATGTTTACCTGCGCCCGCGTTTTTGTCATTGAACAGCAGATGTGAGTGGGTATTTCTGTCATGGTAAGGTATCAGTTTCACAATTGGTTGAGCCAATGATCTCTGTTTGTAATAGAAAATGGCATCAGGCCTTTCACAGTTTTAAGTTTAGGAAATATCAAATATCATTAAGATAATAGAACAAGAAGTGCTAAAAAAATCTGTAAGCCATTATGCTTTTGCCTTCGGAAGTAAAATTAGTCAGTCTGCATTGTCCTGGGCATTTGGATTAACGCGGTCAGCATCCTCACCTCTACCACCATCTTCTCCACCATAATTAACCCAAGGCAGGATGGACTCAAATAGGACAGCCAAAGCACTCCTGTCAGCCACATCGCGGACTACGTGTGCACCACCGGCTGGATTGGCAACTTGGTCCTGAACAAGCACTCCACCTCCCATCCCCGGTTCACCCATAAATTGTTGCATGTTTTCGGGAGAAATTGATGCCATGGAATCAGAAAAATCAGAAACCAAGAGATGACCATACCTGCGTCCCCAAAAGGGACGAAAAAAGAGAAGAGAGAAGCCAAGCTTGTCAATAACTAGCAACAACACAAAAGTCATATGCAACAAAATACTCAAACTCTGCTAACCGATGAACAAACCATAAAAGAGAGGATAATAAAACCCAAACGTATTTGACCTTATCTGCATGCATTTTAGCATTGTCCTTAATGAACCAAGCATTCGTCGTCCCATTCAGTGATTGGAATATTATCAAAACTAGGAAGAGAAAAAGTAATTAGAACAAGCCCAAGATAGAAGGCTTACTCATTTTTGGTAGATGAAAATGCTTCTTTCCTCACACAAGCCCAGTCCTCTGTGTCACTTCTATTAGTTTCTACTGTTTCAATCACCAGCTCCACAGTGTCCCTTAGCAACTTTTGCAGACCAGGAAATCTCCATATGAGATAATTCCTCTCTATGTATATATTGATGAGGTGATCCAGGGATGGTATTCCCATATGCTCTGATCGGAAGAACCGATGTTCGACTGTTTTTATCCAGAACTGGTCCTTCAGAGGAACCTTCGTTACCAGTTTCTTCAACACTGATGGATGAAGCATCAGCGCCTGCTTCAGAAGATCAACTGATGAAGCCTTTGCATCATCATCATGCACATCTTTTTGAAGATCCTCTTGCTCAAGATAGAAGCGGCAAATGGCAAGAGAAAATGAAAAATTTGGAAACAACCATAAAGAGTTGTCACTTTCATATTTTTCAGAGAATTCTTCTAACCATGAATATTCTTCTGCCCTCAGGTCAAAGTAGTCAACACAGAACATAGCCCCCATTGGATCATCCATGTCCAATGAAAGCAGTAGCTTGCAAACTTCTAATGCAGATCGATGACAGCCTCGCCTTTCCAAATTGTTCATGTGTATGAAAAGTGCCTTAAATAGAGGCCGGTTTGTTTCATGGTTGTATTTCAATTGGATATTACCCTGCCATGGAGGAAACAGAGGATGCCATGCACATTCCAGGGCATATAAGCACTTGCCAATGGCATCTGCTGACATTTGGTGCTCACCAACAATTTTGAAGTATTCAGCAATTGTCAAAAGTGAGTCCAAGTGATAAGGATGGTATAACAGAATGCTTGCTATGGCATTGAAATCATGAATAGCTTTGGCAGCTTCGAATGCCCTCTGAGCTTGAACATAAGAAGATGACTGGACATAGCTGGTACACATTTACATATTTAAGAAATATCAATTTGATTGGTGTGCAAAATACATATATAAGCTAAAAGATACAATATACAGCCAGACTCTTGGTAAATTGTCAACTAGAAGCATACAGCACATGTTGGCAAATATTACAGCAATGTCTATGAAACTCCTACCAGTCCATCTAAACATGACTGAAAGAAAGAATTAATAAATTGATTTAGTAAAACATGAAAAGATCTCCTATATCAAAGAAAGACATCGAGCATCCTAAATGTGTATACCACTCTAGAGTCCCCACATAGAATGGATATACAGTGAGCTTGCTTCACTATGTACAGAATCCACACAGCAAATTGAACCAGCTAAATGTAACCACACTAGATATATCAGACATCTTTTCTTCAGATTCAGGCATTTAATCATGAAGAAGTTCAGTAGACAAGCATCAACGATATCTTTGGGTAACTGGCTTTAGAGTTACATTAAAGAGTCCAGACAATTTCCATCTCAAATAGGAGCAGATGCCATACCATCGAGAAACTATTGAACAAATTACAAATTGAAAAACCTCCCTTGTCGAGCACAAAGCCTTGTCCCATAGGTATTATTCAATGTCAACCACTCAACGAGGTGAATCTAAACTTGTATACCACGAAATTCTGTGCCACAAGGTAGGACTTTGGTTCTCACAATCTCATCTGCTCGTATCATCATCGCCGGTGCACTAGCTTAAGTGGCGTGCATAATGGCAGATTGATGTGAAATTTCGAAAGTCGCCCACCACGATGGATGCTACCATCCTAAGAGGCTGCCTAACCAAACCAAGATGCTCAAGGTATGAGCCTTCACACTGCTTAGGCCCATGACCCTAAAATCACAGATAATGAACACTGACCAAAGTCGATGTACGCCTTGCCCTAGGAAGATTACTCAAATTTGAAAATTAAGCACAGGCCGCCAAGTACTCATCATTGTGATAAACATATTCCTGATCCCGTACAGGTATTAAGTTCTCACACTCCCAGGGGCAAAATTGCAGCCTCCAATTATTCTAGCATATGCTCATTATGAATAAACTCATTGTCTCCAAAAGTACTATATGCACAGAAAATAGGGAAAACATTACCAGAAAAAATGAAACATGATCCTTACCTAAGGTGGTTGTGCCTGTCACTTGCTTCCAAAAATTCCATGGACAAGGATCCATCCCAGCGAGGCCAATGGTCCAAGGGAGTGACAAGTATTGTCTTTCTAGTATTATGGCTTCCACGTCTTCCCCCACGTGTGTGTCTAGAACTACCAACTTGACTACTTTCAAACGACTTTACGACCTTAGACCCAAAAATTCTTCGCAGCTCCATGTCAGCATTTAGGTACTTTTGATTCACTTGTAATACAGAAACTGCTTGTTCTTTTATATCACTGTGATGATCTCTTCTGTGCTCCTTTTCATTTTTTACATCTATTGATAAATTTTCCAGAATCTGATCAAAGTCAGAGGATTTTCTAAGTCCATTGTGGTGTGAAGATTCCTTCTTTTCTCTCTTTTTCTTCTTTTTCCTTGGTTTATGGTTGGATGATGAAACCACCTCAAGAGTGCTTCCTACAAGAGTTTTCTCCGGTTCATCGGAGTTTCCTCTTGATTGTGCATCAACTGCAGCAGACTGAAAGTCCTGCGGGTAAAGCACTCTTCAGACAAAATGATTGCTAACAGGATGATTAATACAAATAGAAAATAGAACTACTCTCAGAAAGCACACTCAGATCAAACTTAAGCAGGTGTTAAGGATGAATCTCTACAAAAATAAAACATAAGTGCAATGAGGAAATAAGTGAAATAGCATGTTCCATGCAAGTCTATCATCTGTGACTTATCAGATTTCACCTTATAAAGACTTCAGGTTGTCTCCGACAGCTGTAGCTAAATTGATGATTAGTTACTTAGTCTTCGATCGGTGCTCTACTTTACGCAGACCATAGTTAATCTTTCTGGCCACATCCCCTTTGCAAACTAATAGACACATTATGACCATGATATCCAAATAATACTGCCACGTAGATGTTTATCAGATCACATACGACAACTGATTGTGCTTATTAAAATCCATAAATACACATGGGCACCCATGCAAAATTTGAACTTTTCCATGACATGCAAATTTAAGAAGGAAGAGTCCTTAATCAAGAGTGTGATCACGTGTGAAGATAAATAGCAGAACAATACATGGAAGCCTTTTTGACTTCCATGGTGTTTAGGTAATCATAAGTACGCACTAGAATGGACTAAGGCCTAGAACAACATAATACTGAATAAGAAAAGACAGTCTTCTGGATACTTGGGTTGTTAATAACAGAAAAAGTCGTCATGTTGATCCAGCATCAGATATTTATGTAAAACCTGATAAAATTCCCCACTGGAAAGTTGGAAACCAAAACTGCCTCACAAGCCCCGAAAGAGGAGGAACTCATGAGACACAGGGGGACAAAATAAGCCTTAGAATTTTAGAACATTATCTTTTGAGTTGTCCCAAATAATGTCTTCCACACAATCAATTCCAACTGGTTTGAATGCATAAAAAGTCCTGGCAATCAGCAGGTAACCAAACCCTTACAGCTACCTAGCCTGAAAAAGAACCCATCTAATTACCTCACTAGAATATCATGAAATAAAGGAAAGGAAAGATGCATGTCTCCTACTCGCTGCTTAACCCAGTTATGTAAGTGAAACACTCAGTTTGCTTTCACATCCTTCTTCTACCTAGAATGCATCTTTTGGCCCCCATCTCTGGATGAACTCCGCAAGCCCAAAATTGCTGCCAGCACATTTACTCTAATCTAGCATATCTTCATAAGCAATCTCTGGATGAATTCCACAAGCCCAAAATCGCTGCCAGAACATTCACTCTATTCTAGCATATCTTCATAAGCAATTAATTCTTTCTTTATCAAGCTTATCTTAAAAACTGAAATAACATCAAAGCACAGTTAGAATGACATCCGTTATGAGAAATTTCGCATCATGCTAGTTCTGGAGACAAACGAAGGTCAAAGATTCACCGATAAAAGGCCCGACCAATTAGGGACATTGTCAAATCATATTTTGTTCAAAAAATGAATCGACTTTATTCCCCGATTGCGCCAGTGACAAGAGAAATTGCAAGCGGGGTGTGTCAAATTAGACTTTCCGGGTGGCTTCGAAGCTTATGCAATAAGAATGGGGAATTTGATCAAATGGGAAAAGAAAAGAAAAGCGAACAGGCAAGATGGGGTCGAACCGCTTCGGGGACGTCTTGGTCATCACTTTCTTCGTTGTCATCGTTGCCGAGGAGGTCGAAGGGGTTCTTCTTAAAATCGGGCGACTGGGAATCACCGTCCTCGTCCTCCGACGATGGCAGCTGAAGCTGCTGCGCTTCTTGTTCTTTCAGGATTTTCTTCAGCAACCTACCCGACATCCTCTCTCACCTTCACTCCCAAATCCTTCCACCCACAAAACGAAGGTCGAAGAAAGCAGAGCAAAGGCGGTCTACAATCGCAATATTTGATTGGTGTCGTAAATGATACGATGATTCGGGCTTGTGATGGGTCGGACTCGGACAAGTCTTGGCTGAACAGGATCAATAGTCTTTATTCATGTGCACGAATTATCATCATTTTCTCGAAGAAAAAAAAAACTTAGAATGAACATTATTTAAAATAATGCCACAAAAAAAAAAACATTGTTTAATATTTCTGACCTTCGGAATAAAGGCATTTTTATCCAAAAACTTTTGACTAAAAAAATGCCAAAAATCTAAAATAAAAATCCCAAAACCCACGGTCTCTTCTTCTCTTCTCCAACTCATGTTCATCAACGGACAAGGAGCTGGCCGCATGAGACCGGGCAAGTAAGTGCAACTTGGCAATGGCACTGACAGCGCTAGGCGCATGCGAGCGACCAGGTGGTGGCGACAGCGGCTGTCGCGACCTTCAAAGATGAGGAATTTTGAAAGAAACTAAACGATTCTTCCTCCTAGAGTTCACGCTAAGCCTTTGGCCCCAATTCAAAATTTACTTCGATTGTGTCTTCCGTTTTACCTCTGTGATCCGGCCGATGTCTGATGGCTCTGGCGATGTGCAACCAGACGGCAGCTCTGCAATCAGGAATAAAGCTTCGAAGACCAACCCAACCATGGCCGACTAGGTCGAGATGCTATGTGACTTGCTCAATGGTGGATCGATAGCTATGGATCCTCTTCTTACAAAAAACTTGAGCCTTTCAAAATGGGCATTGGGAATAGGTTGGTACTTGTTTCGCCGAAAACTATCTTAATCAAATGAAATATCTTTCATTGAAATTGGTTCTTCGATTTTTATTAAAAGGAGACGAGCTCTGCAGCGATTTTGGACAAGAGTCTTAATGAATCACAAGAAACATATATGCTTCGTTGGAATTTAATCGACAACGAAGTAGAAAATACTTTGTCAAAATTTAATCGATAACAAAGTGTGATGATAGAGAGATACAACGCTAGAATTTAATCAACGAAGAAGTTATCTAAATATACGACTAAAGTACGAGAATTGAAAGATACGGGAATATAGACTTGCGAGGAAGATAAATTGCGAAAAGTAAAAACAACAATAACTAGCTTTGAGTTTTTGTCATTGATTGAAGGGGATTTATAAAAAGTACACTTAGGTATTTATAATCCCCAACGATCGATTACAACTTTGGAATTCAAATAATCAAATAAGTTTCTTCATGAACATTTATCCAAAAGAAGTTACACAAATCCTAAATTAACGGTTATGGATACAACCACCCATCGGTTAACTTCTTGTCAATCGCTTACCGTCAATATTGATGACTCAGTCGAGAAACTTCAATTGCTCTAGTCGATAACTTCACATTATGTTGTTGATGACTTTATTAGCGAGTTGTTGATTCCCTTCAAGTTATCGGTAATTCTATTCATAAATGACCAAACTCTCCTCTTCGACTAAGTTTATCACTCGTCAAAAACAAAAATAAAAAAGTTGGTCATTTTTTGTGTAAACATATGCCCTTTTAAAAGAATTGAATTATTTATGGATCATTCCATTCTTTTAAATTAGATAATTAAGAGTCATCATGTGCCCCCTTGTCACCGGCAAACTTTTATTTTTTTTGCCGAATGTTCTCTTGGTTAAATCCATTATCTAACACGATTTTTCACGAAAGTCACATTTTTGTATAAAATCTCCATGTGGCCATGTACCTTTATCCTTAAGTAGTTGCTCGTACTTAGACACTTGCATTGCCAATTGAAATAAATCAGCAAAGTTTTCGCCTTCAAATTTTTCTCTGAAATTAAATTTCAATCCATTGAAAGCCAAATTAGTGAATTCTTTATCTAGGAGTGAAATAAGGCATTTATTTTTGGCCTTTTTGGATCGAGCAATAAACTGATCGACCGACTCATTATTGTATTTATAGAGTGTGGCCACAACAGAAATTGATACCCCAGGCATCTTTCTAAAAAATTGAGAATGAAATTGTTTCTCTATCTCTGCCTAATTACACAGCAAATTTGGTGGTAATTGGTGTACCATGTAAAAGCAGTTTTCGACAAAAACAAAGGGAATAACCTAAGTCTTAAAAACTCATTCGTCCTTGCTTCTTTGCATTGAGCTGTAAATCGACAAATGTTTTCAATAGTCGATTTTACATCTTCGCTAGTAAAAATGAAAAATTCAGGGATTTCATACCTCTTTGTTGACAACTAAATTTTGACTACTATTTAGTCATTGGTTATAAAATCAGTGACTAACCTTAGTCCCTATCAAAAATATTAAATTATTTTTAAGGAAAATTTCAATTAAGTGCCCAATGTACTCTCATTTTCTCAAATAAGGGCCTGAAGTAGACTTTGTTTTAAATAAGGGCCTGAAGTGCTCTCTTTGTTTCAAAAAAGGGCATGATTAAGGGTATTTTTGTCTTTTTATATTTTCTAACCCTTTTTTTCCTTTTCTTCTTCCCTTTTTCCTTTTTTTTTTCCTTTTGTTCGCTGGTGGCAGGCAACTGGCCAGGGCTGGGTGGCCTCGCCGACGGGCATCTCCCTTGCCGGCAGCTGCGAGGCCAGCCCTCGCCTGGGCTAGGGCAAGACGAATGTTCTTGTGATCGTTGAGTTGGTCATCGTGTTCTCTCTCGTGATCTGACCCAATTTCGATCGATTTTCAGTGTTCGGCTCCTTTGCATCTTTGTCTCCCCCCTAGTTGGATCCGAAAAGGTCTACAGTTGGGTGGGTCGAGAGGCCGACTCGATTCCTACTCTGTTCCTCCATTGTTGTTCTTGGAATGTTTCTTGCTTGCTTCTGCTGCTTGTAGAGGAGGGTCAATTCCTCCATCTTCTCTTTGAGCCCATGGCGTGGGTTTCGCAGTGGCAGATTGAGGTTGCTCATCTGGTCACCCTCTCTTGGTGGGTCTTGACTCGGGCCCGTGCACGAGTCGTCGTGATTGCTCTGTTCTCGGCTGCTGCTCTAAGAGTGAGACCGCCTTGACATTGGCATTCTAATGATTTTCTCACCATCCAAACCAGCTATGATAAATCTTTCCACTAACCCAATTGTAGAAGAAGTCACACAGTGGCCAAAGATCGGATTCTTTTCCCAGAAAACATACCAAAGATCGAAAAATTTGCCCGAAAAACATATTTCAAAGCGCTAGTGCTCTTTGCTGGCGAAATTAGCAACAAGATTGTGAAAGTGTGAACAAGAACCGTAGTTCAAGAAGCTGAAACCAGAGGAGCAGCAGGGAAACGAGCTCTTGAAAAATGGAGGCCGCCCAGCCCATGGCCAACGGCGAGGAGGAAGAGTTCAAGGAAAAAAATAAAAAATAAAAGCAAAGAAAAAAATGAAACGAAAAAAAGGGAAAAAAATCAAAAAATATAAAGAGATGAAAATATTATTGGTCATGCCCTTTTTTGAAACAAAGAATGCACTTCAGTCCCTTATTTGAAACAAGGTCCACTTCAAGCCCTTATTTGAGAAAATGAGAGCACTTCGGAGCCCTAATTGAAATTTTCCCTTATTTTTATAATTTTCATGTAGGATAGTTTAATTTTCTGCAATCATACATTGCATTTACATTTAATCAGACCGACGGCAAAACGGACACGAGGATTGGGCCAGTATTTAACGAAAAATTCGACCAGCCCATAGAGAGTAAAGTGGCCAAATTCCTTGAATCTAAAGGGCCTTTATCTGGTCTAGTTTGAACTTAACAAATCCCATTATGTCAATGAGCCCGCAGTGGTTAATCCATACGTAAGATTTAGGGAAAATAAAACCTAATTTGCATTTTATTAAATCATCCTTTTTCTTTAACGCGAGCGGGCCTGCGAGCGTAGGCTCGCTTCTACCTTTTCTAGTTCGATTTTACCCCGTGTGCTTTGACCTAGTCTTTGATCCCCTCCCCTGTTTTGGTTGTCGAGTCCCCTCGCCTAAGCCGAGTCGTTTTGGTCCAAATTGGGACTCAATCTACGCATGTTATAGTTGGGTTTGGTTGTTATGTTGTTGTTGTCCCTCTATTATGCTTTGTTATGGTCCAATTTTGGTCATTTTATCCCCGACGAGCCTCGGTTGCTCAAGGTTTGAACGGGGAGGTCACCGGGAGGTCTATCCAGCCTCCGGTGGGTCGTCGTCGCTGACTGGAGGTACCCCAGGGTTCGTAGAAGCCAGGCGAAGCTCGTGGAAGTCTTGGTCGGGGTCGATAAGGTTCGGTGAAGCCAAAAAGGCTCCGGCAGGTCCCCCGTGTGAAGGGGGCGTTTGAACTAGAGGCCGGCCAGACCGGGTTCGCAGGTGGTCAAGCCGGGTTCGCGAGGTTGGGTCGGTGTGTGGTTTGAGTCGGCTGTGAGACGGCGTCATTTTGGGAAGAGTCTAGCGTAAGTAGACTCCCAAATGACGTCGTTCAGGTGGTGGAGCCAGGTAGGCCACTACGGGTCGGATCTGGGTCTAGAGCCCCGAGTCGAAACGATGACGTCTCGGGTCGTTTGGGCCAGAAGGCCACTACGCCATCTTGGGCTCCGTGGGGAAGCTGGGTCGGTCAGGCGGATCGGGTTGGATCCGCAGGCATCCAAGGTCGAACTACATCGTTTTGGCAAACCCTGGCACGACGTCGTTTTGGAGTTCTGTGGAAGGAGCGAATGGCACTGTTTTGACCTTGGCTCACGCATGGAGAAGCGTCGTCCTTTTAAGCTGTCTGAGCGTAGGGGCAAAACATCGTCATTTTCGGTCCCTACAGTGCGGTGTTGTTTTTGCCTTTGGGCAGAGCTGCGAAACGACGCCGTTTGGTATTTTATTTTCGAAAAATTAGAAAAAAATTAAAAAATTCCAAAAAAATGATACAAATTGGAAAAAAAAATTAGAAAATGGTTTTTATTGCATTTTTAGACTAATTTGCAGTTTTAGGCACCCATTTGGTGATGGTGGTAGACTGATGTCCATTTTGGTTTTATTTTTGTACACCCGATCATGTCACGGGTCTAATATTTGGGATTGTACCTAATATTGATTGGTTTGTATATCTATATCCCAGTCAGTAGTTAGCTACTTTCCATACCTTGAGTGTTTAGTTACAGCACTGTATTTAGATGAAAATTGCATGTTAATCGCTTTCCTAGTGTTAGGTTAAGGATTAAGCTGGTAATTGCTCGAAAAATCACAGAAAATCATTATGCATGATCATCTAGCACTGGTTAGATGTGATATCCTAATTTTTGTCTGTCTGTTTAATGAGTAGAACAGAATATTCTGAGGATCTCGTTGGGAATGTGGAAAGTTAATTGAGCTATGAGAAGTACGGTTATGATGTTTATTGAAGTGTTTGTGTTAGCGACGGTCGGTATGAGTTTTGATCTGTTGAGTCAGTCTTGGATGATGAGAAAAACCCTTAATTGATTTTGAAGTTGACAAAATAATCCACGATCTCTTATATCTGTGAAATACTTATTTTGCAGATTATCCAAAGGTGTGTGTGACACAGGATTTAATCTGGCAGAAAAGGCTCAAACGAAGTTCTGAGGGACTCAAACGCTGTTTGGAGCTTAGACATTGAATGGGGAGCTCAAACGTTGGAATGAAGCCCAAGCTCTAAGAGAGTATTTCATGTGCAACGATCAGAATATCTAGAGATATCTTAGAGATGATTTAATTGATATATTACATCATCATAATGGCCAGAAAATCAAGGACTCGGATTAAGGGAGACAAGCGCAACTTATCAAATGAAGAACTCAATCTATGGAAACTCAGGATCACGATTGTATGTGCGATTTGATCCAATGGTGGATTCTTTCCTTTGTCGACCTCAACGGCTACAAGATCTTTCTTTTTGATGCAGTCTCGTTCAAATGGGAAGTTTGAAGAGCGATCCTTGGGCGCATTGCAACGGGTAGTTGGAGGTGGAGGGGTATAAAAAGAAATCTCAAAGTCGAAAAGCTGAGAGCGCAAGAGAGCAGAATTCTAAATTCCAAGATCAAGAGAGTTTCATATTCTTTATACACCTTGATCTAAACATTATATTACTCAGAGGTGTGCATTCTAGGGTGAGTGTTAGGCGGGAAGTCTTTCGACTCAAGAGCTATCACTAAGTTGTAACCTCTAAGCTATTAACTAGTGGAATCCAACCGATTGGCTGCCAACGTGAAGAAGTGGACATAGGCTTAAACTAAAGCCGAACCACTATAAATCCTTTGTATAGTTTCTCTATCCCTTAATCTCCTTGTTTAAATTCTCTGATAGTAGAACTGTGCTTGCGGTTGATTCTGACAATATCTTCGATCTTACTTGTGCTGATCATCTGAGAGCTAAGCTTTGAGCTTATTCATTTATATTTCCGCATTGATTTATAAAATTTCTTAAAATCACATATTCACCCCCTAGGTGATACCGCTAGCTACAACAATTGGTATTAGAGCCTAGTGCTCATATTTTTATTGAAGTGTTATTACTTCTGAGCTAACGATCTCTATGGCTAGCAACTTTGTTCCAACTTGGATTGAAGGAGGAAGCCACAACAGGCCACCCTACTTTGATGGGAAGGATTATAGTGATTGGCAAAATAAATTCAAGGCATTCATCAGATGCCAAGATCCGCAGATCTGGGATGTTGTTCAAAGAGGCATTGATCCCGCTGAAAATACAATAGACGGTGCAAATTCAAATGCAAGGGATAACAACACCAATAACAACAACACCACTCCCACTGCAACACTACTTGCAACCAAACTAGCGAAGAGAGACGCACTTGATGCTAATGCTATTTATTCATTTTATAGTGCATTGTCTCCTACTGAATATAAACGTATTGCAGATTATCCTTCTTTAAAAGCGATTTGGGACAAGCTTCACGTAACCTATGAGGGAACCGACAAGGTCAAGGAGACAAAGATCAACATTCTTCTCGGCTAGTACAAGGCATTCAAAATGAAGCCCAACAAAACCGTGAAGGAGATGCTTGATAGATTCACTAAAATAATGAATGGTTTCACCTACCATGGACAACCAGTTTCAAGATCAATGAGGGTCAACAAACTTCTGAGAGGTCTCACAAAGGATTGGGACAATATTAAGACGTCCTTCCGAGAGACTTAGAGGATCATGCCACTATCCATGGATGAACCCATTGGAACACTCCAATTGTATGAAGATGAAAGAATCAATGAAGAAGCTTACTCGAAAGGTAAAAAATTCATTACTTTGAGATCTAATGCCGACTCTAATGTTTCAGATTCTGAAGATGAAGATGAAGACAATGAGGAACTAGCACTCATGGTTAGAAGATACAGAATGCGAAAGGGATGAAGAATATGCCAACATCTGTTTGATGGCTAACTCAGACTCTGAGGAAGAATATGAGGTAACTCATTCTGAAATTCCTTTTGATGTGACTGAAATGGCTCGAACTCTTTTAATTGAAAGCAAAGCCCCTTCTCATTTTTGGGCAGAAGTCGTTTCAACTACATGTTATATCATAAATCGTGTCTTCCTGAGACCATTACTTGAGAAAACCCCCTATGAACTTTACAAAGGCAAAAAAACCAAATATTTCATACTTTCATGTATTTTGCTGTAAATGCTTTATTCTCCAAAATTTAAATGATCGTCCGGGTAAGTTTAATAAAAGATCAGATGATGAAATATTTCTTGAATATTCCACTTCAAGCAAAGCATATAGAGTCTTCAACAAGAACTCAAAAAAAGTTGAAGAATCCATGAATGTGAGATTTGAAGATGGAAATGAAGCTCAGAAGTTAGGCGCTGAAATCACCATATCATCTTAGCAGACTCCAACATTTGAGGACAAAACATTATCTGAGGCTACTCAGAACAATGATGATACCCAGACAATTGAATCTTCTAAGATTGTAAACCATGATGCTTCTCCAGAAGATAAACAAGATGACAAACTCAATAAAAACTGGAAGTAAAAATCCAGTCATCAAACATATCTTGCCATTGGAAATATAGAAGATGGGATCAAGACCAGATCAAAACTCAAGAATGCCATAAATGCCTTTGCACTTGTAACTGAGATTGAACGAAAAGGTGTTGAAGAGCCTCTTACAGATGAAAGCTGGATAGAAGTAATGCAACAAGAGCTACATCAATTCAAACTTAATGAAGTTTGGGAATTAGTGCCCAGACCTAAAGATCATCCAATTATTGGAACCAAATGGTGTTTAGAAACAAGTTGGATGACAAGGGCAAGGTAACCAGAAACAAGGCAAAACTCGTAGCAAGGCTGGAATCAATAAGATTATTCCTAGCCTATGCGTGCTACAACGACTTCAAGCTATAGCAGATAGATGTCAAGAGTGCATTCCTAAATGGCTACATCAAATAAGAAGTATATGTGGAACAACCTTTAGGATTTGAAGATCCAAAGAGTTCAGATCATATCTACAAGCTCAAGAAAGCTCTTTATGGACTTAAGCAAGCTCCACGAGCCTAGTATGAAAGGTTAAGTAATTTTCTTGTCGAAAAAGGATTTGAAAAAGGTAAGGTAGACACAACCCTATTTATCAAAAGGGAAGCTAAAGATATCCTACTCATTCAGATATATGTTGATATCATATTTGGTTCTTCTAATGAAAAACTTTGCAAGAATTTCTCTCAGATTATGCAGAGTGAATTCGAAATGAGTATGATGGGAGAACTCACCTTCTTCCTTGGACTTCAAGTAAAATAAATCGAACAAGGAATCTTCATACATCAAGAGAAATATGTGAAGGAAATCGTGAAGAAATTTGGTTAGGAAAACTGATGTAAGTTAGACAGGAAAAGTACCTCGGGAACATGTCAACTTCTAGGATCTATGCTAGTGTCTTGGCACTCAAAGAAGCAAAACACTGTGGGACTATCAACCGTAGAAGCTGAATATGTAGCCTTGGGAAGTTGCTGTGCTCAGATCTTGTGGATGAAGCAACAACTGAGGGACTTTGGTATTGAAGATTCAAACGTGGAAATCAAGTGTGATGACACCAGTGCAATCAACCTCACAAAGAATCCAATTCTGCACTCTCGAGCTAAGCATATTGAAATTAAGCATCATTTCATTCATGATCATGCGCATAATGGTGATGTTAATATTCAATTTATTGACTCAAAGCATTAATTAGCTTATATATTCACAAAGCCCTTAGAAAAGAATTCTTTTAAATATATTAGACAAGAATTGGATATTACTATTATGCCTATTTGAGTTCTCTTCAAGACAGGTTAAATCTGCTTCTGAGCAAAATGCAACATCTGACAAAGTTCAAAGCAAAGACTCAGAACTTACTCAACATCAGAAGATAATATTTACTTCTAAGAGCAAAAGCATCATCTAAGGAGATACAAATGCTTAAATGGAACCTTTGAACTGGCGCATCATCTGAAGAGGTTATCTACATCAGGTTTGATTGTTCAAACTTTTGGCGCTTAAGTAGTTATTTTTTGCAAGAGATAAGGTAGCACAATCTCAATTTTTATTAAATATTCTGTGAAATATTGTGATTGTCGTGATTACCTCATTTAAACTGATTGTATATTTCTTTTCTAAAAATGATTTATCATCAACATCAACATCACCTTTATCCCAAATTAGTTGGGGTTGGCGGTCGATGAACCCAATATATATATATATATATATATATATATATATATATATATATATATATAAGGGAAAAAGGATTAAAAAGGACAGTCTGGAACATAGGAGATCTGCCTCTCCACAATGCTAATAGCTTTCCTCTACTCCGTCCTAAGACAAACCGTA
Organism: Lenwebbia sp. NSW1173648; assembly: GCA_029784005.1. Taxonomy (NCBI): domain Eukaryota; kingdom Viridiplantae; phylum Streptophyta; class Magnoliopsida; order Myrtales; family Myrtaceae; genus Lenwebbia; species Lenwebbia sp. NSW1173648. Next base: position 71,328 of record JARCGZ010000005.1, read on the forward strand.
CGCCAATCTAATTCCCACTTCATTAAATCTTGTTTTACTACTTTCCCCCAAGTAAGTTTCGGCCGACCCCTTCCTTTCTTCATGTCATGCTCTCGGTAACAAACTTCTATTCTTACCGGAACATCTAGGGATCTTCGGAGAATATGCCCAAACCATCTCAATCTATGTTCTCTCATCTTTTCTGCCACTGGTACTACTCCAAATTTTCGTTGAATATCTTCATTTCTTATCTTATCCATCCTTGTATGACCACATATCCACCTTAACATCCTCATTTTCGCTACTCCCATTTTATGCTCATGTTGCTTCTGTGCTGGTCAACATTCAGCTCCATATAGCATTGCTGGCCTTACTGCTGTTCTATAAAATTTTCCTGTAAGCCTAAGAGGGATTTTGCGATCACACAAAACCCTTGATGCACTGCGCCATTTCATCCAACCTGCTCTGATTCTATGGCTTACATCCTCATCAATCTCTCCCCTCTTTTGCAATATTGATTCCAGATATCTAAAAGCATCTTTCTTGGGTACCTTCTATCCGAGTATATTCACGGATTCTTGATCTCCTCCTTTTTGCCGTGGCGAACTCACACTTCATGTATTTAGTTTTACTTCGACTTAACGTAAATCCTTTAGACTCCAACGTACTTCTCCATAATTCTAATTTAGCGTCAACCTCAGCCATGGTTTCATCAATAAGCACAATATCATCTGTAAATAGCATACACCATGGTACCTCATCTTGGATATCTTTTGTTAGCTCATCCATGACTAGGGCAAAAAGTAAGGACTCAAAACAGAACCTTGGTGTAAACCTACTGTGATTGAAAAATAACTTGATGTGCCATTACAAGCCTTTACACATGTAGTCACACCATCATACATATCCTTGATTGCCTCTAAATACTTTGAATGTACTTTTTTCTTCTCAAGAACCCACCACAGAACCTTTCTTGGAACCCTATCATACGCCTTCTCGAGATCAATAAACACCATATGTAGGTCCTTCTTCTTTTCTCGATATCTCTCCATCAACTGCCGTATCAAGACGATAGCCTCCATGGTAGATCATATCTTCGCAAAATATTTTATTTTTTTGGTTAAGACAAAACTTGAACCTTGAGCGGTTGCTTCTTTTTAAACCTTTTCACGAAGCAAAAACTCTCACATTCACAATCATCCTTCAAAATTTTCACACTTTCACTCCCAAAATCTTCGTCCAAAACTCTTCTCCCGAAACACTTTCTTCCAAAAACCTCTTAATCTCCACTTCAAAAATCCTCAATGGCACCCAAAAATTCCTCTATCGCGAAGAAACTCGCAACTGGTACTCGTCGCTCTGGCAGATTGGAACTCCGAGGACCTAGGGCTCTTGCTGACGCCTCGACTCAGTTCGATTTGTCAAGTTCTTCAGAAGAAGGAGGCGAGGAACAGAGGGCTGAGGAAACGAGCAGCGTTCCTCAATTAGACCCTGCTGATGAAACCCCTGCCATGGTTAAGGCAAGGAAGATGCAGGAACTGCAGGATCGTCTCTCGAAAAGAAAAGTAAGTACTCTTGGTCAAAAGGCTGCGTTTCCTATAAATTCCAAAATCAAATTAGCAAGAAGTATCACAAATCTGGTTCGGGGTATGAGAATGCATGGTAGAGATGATAAGGAGGTTAGAGATTTCGTGATTGAGAATGATTTTAGAAACGAAGGAGAAATGCGAGGGTTTAGTTTGATATTGACGCAATCTGAGATCAGATAGGCTACAAAATTGGCGAGTGAATTTGAGAAAGAAAAGCCAAAATCATCTGAGTCCTCTAAGAAAGAAAAAGAAAAAGTTGGTGAACCTTCAAGGACTGAGGAAAATGTTGAGACAGAGGCTAGATCTGAGGGTGAGAAAATTGAACATCTGAGAGATGATGATGATGAGGCGTTATACTCTCACTTTAGAAGTATGGAGATCAGGTATGTGACAAAGGAAGGTTAGAAGGATGATTTGTTCAGATCACATGATCATCTTGAACACTTTAAGCTGCTACTTGCCAGAACTTTGATGAATAGTAGACCTGTCGACTTTGGATATTTTGAAAAGGTTGACTTGCAGATTCTATCCTTGTTGTCTAATCTGCACTTGCAAAGTCTTTGTTCCTTGAATACCCCTTGTTATCCTAAGTTTACTGCCTATTTCTACTCCAACTTCTCCATGCCTTCACCAAATATGATTCAATTCTCTCTATTGACCAAAACATTCTCTTGAGTGCCTCAGAACTTGCAGAAATTCTAAGCTCTGAACTTTATGTTTTCACTCCTATCCCTATCTCAGATGATGAAGTCTACAAAGTTCTGTCTGGAAATCCCAATCTCACCAAAACAAACAAGCCTCACATTGAACACAATCATTTCCCTCTGAAATGTATTGTTCTGCATAAGGTAGTCATAAACTGCCTTAGACCCAAAGCCTCATCCAAAATAGATTTATCGAGATATGAAGCCAAGATTATCTAGGCCATTCTAAATGGCAAGCCCTTCTCTCTTCCTCATGTCATATTTCTACATATGCTTAGAACAGCAAGGAAGAATAAAGGACAACTGCCATTTGGGTCACTGATCACCAGGATCTTTGCGTATATGAAGTTAGACATACCAGAGAGACTCAGATCCTTACAACTATCTCAGGGTATAACTGGTGAATCAATAATGGTCAAGATGGGCTATAAGTTTGTGGATGGGCAATGGAGAGACGGGAAGAAAAATGTGGTACTAGCGGATCTTCTTATGGCAAAAATAGTAATGGCAACACAGTCTAAACCTTCTCCTGCAGAACCTTCAACAGCAGAAGCATCACCAGCTCAACCTTCTAAATCCATAAAAAGGAGGATGAAGATGCTTGCTCACAAGTCCACAAAACCTGGATAGAAAAAGAGGAAACTTGCTCAGAGGTTACTTGACAGGATCCTAAAGGAACAAGAAATGGAAACATCTGAGAGTTTCCTAGCAAGTGACAATGAGATAGAAGAAGTCATTCAGACTATTGTGAGGACTGCTGTAGAGGATGAAATTGCAGCTCAGATGGAGCAGCAAGAGAAGGTGATTGAAGAGAAAGGATGAGAGGAGCATGAGAAGGAAGAAGAAGAGAGTCCACAGGGTGTGGAAATTGAAAATGTGGAACTTCAAACTGTCCCAGTTGAGGACACAGAAGTTGGTGAACAATCTGAGTTCCCGGAGCATGCTCAGATGGTGGATCAGATGGAAACTTAGATAGATGTTGAGAAAGATGATGTCATGGATGAACAAATTGAGGGGGAGCATACTGAACAAGTCAGTATCCCAAAGGTTGATCTGCAGAACAAAACTAAAGAAGATACTCAGAAGGAAGCTCAATCGGAGGGGGAGCAAACTAGAAATGGAAGTCCACAGAAAATGGACATTGATGCTGCTGGCACAGCAGGTGAAACTCCAAGCAAGACTGCCTCAGATCTTCCACTGCAAGACACTCCAATTTCATCAACTGAGGGACATACTAAGACTCCAGGGGAGCCATCCAATGTTGGTGTCCAAATAGAAGATGAAATGGGTGAAGAATCAAACTCTGAGTTACTCCAAGACATTCAGTACAGACAAGGGGAACTGACCAACCTGATCAAGGAAATGTGGACATCAGTCCATGTGGAGGTGGATGAAATGAAGGAGTGAATGACCTTTGAACTTCAGAAGCTAAGGAGAGATATTTCCTCCAGTAACAACCTGGCCTTCATTGAGATGGAACACATGGGCAGGAAGATGGACAATATGAGAGCTGCCATTGATTTGAAACTAGAACAATTATCCAAGTTTGCTCTACTTCAACTCTCTTCAGACCTTGTGCCACCCACATCCACTCAAGCCCCATCCACATCTACTCCTGCTCCAAACCCTCCCAATTAAAACTCTTTTTCATTCGTTTAAATTTATCAGTTTTTGGATCTATTTTTAAATGTTGAATGATTTTGAGCTTGGATTTTTTTTTTAAGTTTGGATATTATTTTTTTCTGCTTAAGTTTCTGCTCTAATTGAACCAATTTGGACTTTATTGAATATATTATTGCCAATTCGATCTATCCTTTCGTGTTGGTGACAAAAGGGGGGGAGAAATTATATTATATCCCTTGATAATTGCAAAAGGAGAAACGATGATTTGCAAGAACATGTGTTATATTCTGAAGTAAACAGATTCTCACAGGAACAGGTTCTGAGAATGACACAGAAACAAGTCGTTCTATGTATTCAAGTTCTGAAAATGACACACTTATAGTTTATGCTCTGAACCTATACATTGTCATGCTCTAAATATACATTGATGATCTGAGCCTATGCATCTTTATGCTCTGAATATATACAATGCCTTAATTGCTTTGGTACAAGCTAAGCATTGCTCTGATATAGACTATTAAGCTTCTCAGATCGAAATAGAATGTTTTGAATCTAAATGTTCAAACTCTGAGAAATGAGTTAGACTCCATAAACTCTGATACAGGTTTTAGAAGTTTTGAAGGCATAATCGAACTACGTTTTGAGAACGAATTCAAACACTGAATTCATTTTTTCCAGAACTTAATTTTTGCCAAAGCTTTATATGATATATCATTATATAGCAAAATCTTACCGAGTAGCAAACCATCATGTTACTCAAATCTTTTATACGAAAATTGATATATTTATGTGGATAGTTTTGTCATCATCAAAAGGAGGAGATTATTGAGAAAAATCCCTAATAGATTTTGAAGTTGATAAAACAATCCATGATCTCTTATATTTGAGTTAATGTCATGAAATACTTATTTTACAGATTATCCAAAGGTGTGGGTTACACAGGATTTAATCTGGCACAAAAGGCTCAAACGAAGTTCTGAGGGACTCAGACACTATATGGAGCTCAGACGTCTGAATGAAGCTCAAGCTCTGAGAGAGTATTTCATGTGCAACGATCAGAATATCTAGAGATATCTTAGAGATGATTTAATTGATATATTACATCATCACAACGGCTAGAAAATGGAGCTGGATTGTTCTTGAACATTCTCAATCTTAACGATGAATCATGGACGCGGATTAAGGGAGACAAGCACAACTTACCAAATGAAGAACTCAATCTATGGAAACCCAGGATCACGATTGTATGGCGATTTGATCCAACGGAGGATTATTTCCTTTGTCGACCTCAACGGCTACGAGATCTTTTTTTTATACAGTCTTGTTCAAACGGGAAGTTTGAAGAGCGATCCTTGGGCGCCTTGCAACAGGTAGTTGGAGGTGGAGGAGTATAAAAACATAGCTTGATTTTGCCTTCAGAACTTCTGAAACCTGTATCATAGTTTATGTAGTCTAACTCATTGCTAAAGCTTGAACATTTAGATTCAAAACATTTGATTCTATTTTGATCTGAGAAGCTTAATGATGTGTATCAGAGCAATGTTTAGCCTGTATCAAAGCAGTTAAGGCATTATATATATTCAGAGCATAAAGATGCATAGGCTCAGATCATCAATGTATATTCAAAGCATGACAATGTATAGTTTCAGAGCAAAAGCTATAAGTGTGTCGTTTTCAGAACTTGTGTACACAGAACGACTTGTTTCTGTGTCATCCTCAGAATCTGTTCCTGTGAAAACTTGTATACAAAATGACTTGTTTCTGCGTCATTATCAGAACTTATTCTTTTGAGAACCTGTTTGCTTCAGAATATAACTTTGATACCTATTCCTGCAAATCATCATTTTTTCTCTTGGAAAAAAATCAAGGGATATAATGAAAACACGGGCAGTTTGGTGATATGTTCTCTAGAATGAAAACATTAATTTTTTTATACTAAAAGGTATATGATCTAATTGAATGGAGTGGTGGGATGGAACTTAAAAAGAACATGTATAAGATAGTGTCTGCAGAAAGGAGACTGCTAATGCTCTGACACTGACAAATGAGGCAGAACCAGTGGAAAATGGTATACCATGGTGACAGATAAATGAGAATTAAGTAGAAATCAGGGAGATCAGTCTTAAATTACTTTTCAAGTGGTCTGTCATGCCTAGACAAACAAAGCATTAGTTATTTTGAGAGTCAATTCTTAGTGGTCTATTTTAGATGCCATTCGGCCTTGGTGCTGGTTGCTCGCAAAACTTGTCAAGAACCTATAACTTGATTGAAAATGAAAGATTGATAATAGAGGTGAAACAAAATAGAAAACTCTAATGATTACCTTGTTAGAACATTGACATGAAAACTCCAGAACAAGATGTCAACAATTTCAGCCAACTCCAGATGTTCTTTCATCACAACCCTTTGCTTTGGCTCTTACATCATTGCTAGCAAGATTGCCAAAAATTTCATCCTACTCACTCCACTTATGTTTGAAATCGAATGCGTCTTAACGACTCTTGAACTTACGGTCTTGCAAACTGAACAGCATATGTCTGGAGTGAGGCTGTGGCTGAAGCTGTAGAAATTCCTCTACTTCTGAAGCCATCAATAGCCCTTAGCATATACTTAGTCCTCTTTGTCATCTGGAGAGCTTTCTTGCAAGGGGTGCTTGATCTAGTATGGCTATTCGTGAAATATGGATCTGCCTGTGTTACTTTCAGCATTGCATGGAACATATGACTGATTGTTTCTCAGTCTTGGATTTCAACTGTTTTAGACATTATTTACGTGTCTTGCTGCTCGTGAAGCGTGAGTATGGTGATCTTTTGACTACTTGTGGAATCGTTCTTCAGTTTCCAATTTGTACTTGCAGTAATTTAAGTGTCCTCGTAGAGCTAACTCTACATATTGCTTAATTATGGCAGAATCCTTGGGATGCTATCGAGTTCTCTGGAAATGCTCGCATTCATTTGGATTCCTTCCTGTCTGTCTTCAACATATCTGGCCTTCCTGATGAATATTACCATAACGGCGTGAACTGGACCAATCCCCTCATCATCGTTCCACTTTATAACAGCACCCTGGGCATCTTACTCTATCATTATTGTCTGAAACTCATAAACAGGTCCAGATCATCTACCCAATATTGGAGGCAGTTTCGTGGATGGAGCTGTTCTTGCAGCTGGAAGAGCACTACCCACTTGGTCAGATAGAGATATGCCTGCAGTGCCCATCGCGGAAAGAAAGGCAGCAAAAGAATTGCAAGAAGAATGCCAATGGATGCTTGCGCAGTTCCCTACAACATTGGAGCAAGACCAGGAAATACTAGGGAAAGAAAACATTACACTAAATCTAGTTGCTTGGTTGAATATCATTTGGTATGTGTGATATCCACTTTAATGCTATTCGCAGATTCCATGTCACAAAGTAGGACATTCGAAGCTGCAATCAAGTAAGTTTTATTCATCTGGGCATCCCAGGAACTTCATGCTATTTGTGTACCTAATTGTTGACGTCTGTTCTTCCAATGGTCCGTGACAAAGTATAACCTTTGATTTTGGCAGGTATAGGCTTCATCGGAAGCTGTGCATACAAAAAGTCGTCCAGGCGTTGGATATGTATCAAGAGCTTCTATTGTTTTAGTTCACACATTTTCAAACAATAGTACACCAAATCTTTTGAGAGAGCAGCGGTACACTCCTTTTTCCGAGTGTTGAGGTGAACCTTTCATGTTAGGAGTTATGGCTATAGTATAGCAACAACAGTATGAACAACATACCTATTAATGAGAAAAATAATTCTTAGTAAAGGTTATACTATGTTGAGTATGAACCAAACTTTGACGCTTCAGGCTAGCATAAGGTCAGCATCAACCATTAGATTGAGCAAATCGTAAGGACTACTAGACCGTAGGATTGGACATGTCACCAGATAATAATTTCAGGTCAAAAGTGCTTGCTTGGCTAGTGGATCTTTCTAGCTCAAAATTTCATCTCCACTGATGTAAGGTCATGTTGGTGTGCTAATGATTTGAATGATTGGGTTAAAACAAAGCATCGACATGATATTTATTCTAGCCAAAACGAAAAGGAACGGGCAATAAAGATCTTCAGAATCCCATTAAAGAGACGGGATTTGGCTGGGGAGGATCAATCAAAACTTAGTTCTCCATCTTGATTTTAATCATGGATGGTCAGTCTAACTCAAGGAGACTCAAATCCGTTTCAATAAGGCACGACATGTTGGAATTGCCCCCAAAATCATACGGTGAGGATTCTCTCAAACTCCCGTGTCACCCTAAACAATGGCCAATCAAAGATTCCACTACAATTATCAGCACAGGGCAACCAATCAAAGATTCCACTACAACCCATGAAGCATTGGAACTATCCGATACGTGGACATCAGGTAGGGAAATTCCATATAAAATTGGTGAAGATGCTAACTTACAACATGAAAACGACAATGGCGATGACTATGCATCCCCCCACTACTTCTCTAATATGGACGAGATTAATATCGGCAAGACACTGATACTTCAAGTAATTAGAAAAGAAAAAGAAAATCTGACACCCTCAGAAAAAAAAAAGATTTAATATATTATTCAAATCATGTATGATGCACATTCCCAATGCGAATGACATATGGCATGAGAGTTTTCTCGTGAATATTCACTCACTGGCTGTTTTTCGTTCCAAAAGCAATAAAATTCACATTAACATCATCGGAAAGAGACCATCTTCCTGTCAAGGGATTGTACACAAATCCAGCCATCTCTTTGACCTGGATGAATCCGAGGATGGACGACCACGATTCAGCAATAGTATATCAATCACATCATAAAACTGGGGCATGGCGAACACATGAAGTGGTCGAAAAGCATGCAATCGTGGCTTACACGGATAGAAGAACGTTGTAGGATCAACACTAGCTCTTCAGGGGTAAGGAAACTCGACCATTGGTGTGTACCTTTCGGAAGCTGCAATGTAGAAATGCGAAGATGCATTGCCTTGTTAAATTCTAGATCCAACTGAGAAGTGATGTCTACTAGCTAAATCATTTTCACACTTCATCATAATCTCATCGTCTAATAAAGCAACCATTAATCTAGAAGAGAACAAACTAGCTGAAAACTGCAAGTGAAGCCGCTGAATTAAAAGAATCATCACCGACTCAAAACTTTGCAGTTATCTACGCTATTTCACCAAGGGGATCCGTTCATAAATATCAAGCCACTTACGAATTTCCTAACCCATAACGAAAGAAGACTCGCTGCATCTCTTGCTTTTGCCGACACACATTTGAATTTTAATAGCCAAGGAAAAACAGACCAATGTCTCCAGTGCTATGTTAGAAGATAACATGCATTTTGAAATGTGTCGAAGAACAGCAGAAACTACCTATGCAATTATAATCTAGCAATGGAATCGATAGTAGAGATCAAGTCAGGGAGAAAGGAAAAGAAACATACCTAATGGAGGAGGTACTCGGCGGCAACAATAGCAGTTGCATATGCTCTCACAGAACGGTTAATAGTCGAAATTACCATAGCTCCCTCAGGAATAGTCAATGCCAAGAGTGACTTACAAAACTCAGCAGGATCTGCTACATGCTCTATCACCTTTAGTCCTTCAAAAGTGCACTTACATAAAAACCCTTTTATTATTTATTGGATCCATAGTAAAAAAATGCCATCAAGCACCCATGACAGAAAAGTTAGATAAGATTGTGCTGCTGTAGCCTGAAAATACATTTCACGATTAAAAAGCAGAAAACTAGAAGGATGAGAAAGTAATGAAGCAAATCTGTCATGAAAGCATCTAGAAGATCATAACTAAACATTAAAGAAAGAGATTTGAAAAAGAATAAGCGTGCGGTTCTGGCAGAGAATAGGTACCTCCAAAGAGATCACTGCATCAAACTTCCTTTGTTCTTCAACAAGCTTTTCTGTCCATTGCATGAAATCACATAAGCTTTCAAGATTCGTGTTTTGACTGATGAAATATTATGGGAATAAAATTTTCTCTATCATAATCCTCCTTTTTTCCTCCCTTTGCAAAGAAAAAAGCCAAGAAAAATATGTTTATAACTCTTCAATTGCTGATCTAGGCTATAAGTGTAACCACCACCAAAAGTTAAACCCCATATTGGCCAGAAATCTACATCTACATAGTATGACACTAGCGGCTAACCGCCTCCTAAATGAGTGTATTTTAGCCATACCATGACTCTTAACACCTATCCTTTTGGTTTATGTTCTTGCTAAAACCTTGTTCCTAGCTTACAGAGCATTAAGCAGGCTATCATGTTATGCTGATACAGCTGCATGTGAGCCAAAAGACTCAAAGCCCCACTTAGAGAGAAACATTGGAAGAGGTAAGCCTCAGCTCTGCCCAAGTACCTTATTAAAGCTATAGCACTTCTACCATCCCAAGATTATGCTGACGTTTAGCAAAATGTTCTCTGTACTATCACTTATGAGTTCTAAAATTATAAACTCCAGATAAAAATCACTGCTCAGATACAGGATCCTGCTAATACGCTAAGGATAGTGATCCACAGACCTTAAGCAACAAGATAGGGTACTCTTGAAAAAACACAAGATAATCTGAATCAAAAAGAGAACTACCTTAGAGAGAGACTTTCATGCATCACAATATCAATATTTTGCTAACCACAGGACTTGCAAGTAGTAGGTGTGGTACATTGCGGATTGATGGCTATATAATCACCAATCACGATGCTATCCTTCAATACTTCCAGCTAGGTATTCTTAGATCAAACATTAGAGCATTTTGGTTTTTGCATGGACAAAAATGATAATTACGAGGGGAGTCTCAGAAGTTGACAAGTCAAAAACTTGACAGAGACATGGAGTTCTCCCATCAGAAGGAAATGATCCAACTAAAACATGAAAATATGCATTAGGTATCTCTGAAAATAACTATCAGAGCGAAATGCTTGATCTACATGTAAGATGAACATACCAGCTGTTGTACAGCAATATTCAATCGTTGAAGTCACTGGATCCAAATCCTGCGTTGATAAAGAATGTTACAAGCATCCAGATAAAACTTGAAAGTTTATCATGATCATTAGCAAAAATTGCTTTCAGATAATTAAGAAATTACACTTTGTAATATCACTCTAGTCCAAATATTAATCAGGGAAAAAATCTGTAATGAGCAATACTTATTTATGGCAACACACAAATATTATGGGAATATATTACCCAGTGATTCAAATGTCAACCAGTAAAACCCTTTTAAAAGGATTCGCAGCAACAATCCAGTACTTACTTATCAAGTAAAATGTTATCACAGGCTTCATAGCCAACAACAGTGATAATCAAACAAGAACGATCAGAATAACAAAAGGACCGAACAATAGTAAAGTTGTGGACTCATAGTCAATTACACAATCTGCCAGAAATTTCTCGATAGCTGGAGTAACTCATCAATTAATGAGACTCTTCCCAAGTATTGAGCATGCGTTATGTTTAATTTAGATTATTCAGACCACAGGCATACTGAAGCTTCAACCCACTCAACCTACAGCTGGAAGAACAGCCAAGCAAGGGTAAGAAAAAACGTTTCCAATTATAAGATCTTAAGGGCACCCAGGCAAATGGAATGCATCATTAATTCCAGGGTTACTGCATCAGCGGACCCGGATTCACTTTCATTTTTTTTATTGCCCCAAGAGAGGGAAAAACTTAAACAATATACCAAGCAGGAATTAGGGCAAGAAATTGATTTATTAAAAGAGGAGTAAAGCAAGGACGGCTAGTCCGGCAATTGCTGGCTGTCGATGAGGAGTCGAGTGGCAACTGTAGGTTTTTTCTTAGGATTTTACACTGAGAATCCGATGAATTCAATGCATGTACATAGGTAAAATGTTTTTACAGCTCCAAGAGAATCTTCTTATTCCCATATAATATATACCAAAGATACCCTATCAACAACAGAAGTCAATCATTTTAGTAAGTCATGCTTTGAAACTTTAACAAGAAAATGTCCATTTTGTGATGGAGAAATGTGCATACAGTATGAATGTGAGCAATCTTGATGTTTTTGTCTACAGCATCCACACCGGTTACCGAAGTTCCCATCCTGGCCAATGGCTGAAGAGGCAAAAAAACAAGTATTAATTGATAGCCGTCTCTGCTTGAACCATTGAAGATGGTAAATAATGTCCAAATATGCTGACCAAACTCAAAATGCAAGAAACTTGGAATTGAAAGAAAACCAATATCATGTTATTTCAATGAAATGAGCACACAATCCTCTCTGCTGACCAAACTCTAGCCATTAATTACAATTGTATAACTGTCCAGACACCTTTCATGCTCCCACAGCAATGAAATGAAACTCAACTTACAATTCACACCAGCCAGCACATCAGCAACAGTTGGTATACAGTACAACAGAGAATTAACCGGCCACTTGCATGACACATAATAACTATGCAGAAATGTTCCTCTATCAAAATTATGCTATCATTGGCAAAGAAAAGCATTGTTTTCTTTCTTAGAGTAAATGCTGCTGCCTTCTCGCATTTTTTACGACTCAAACCATCCACACTACATAAACTAACACAGCACAAAACAAGCCTCGTGATTGCAACAGTCCTAGTCAAATCTTCATGTTGCTCATAGATCAAAACCAGCAGCCTTGATGGTTGGCGACCAGCATTTTTGCCAAAAAGGACATTTTATCAAGCTCCAACATATGGTGCGGCATGCCCACTGCCCCATCACCATTGCTAATGACTGGTGTCCGTATTGTTGATATTCATGTGATGGAAGCTACCTCAAAGTCCAGCTTCCAGCATCGAATGATAGAGATATTTAGATACAAGAACTATTGAAGAAACTTCAACACGGCCTAAGATATACTCCTTATCTCCTGTTCCCACACAAATCAGCCAATAAGATAGCATGTGGAATCTACCGTGTTACACCTTTTCAAGAGAAAAGAAAAAAACCTAGACCTCGTTATTGAGTATGGTACGTGCAGCTGTCTACCATATGACTATGACAGAATTAGATATACTAAAATGCTCCATTAGAGGTAGGCAGACAGATTTAATGGCCACAGGCGCACAATGACTTCGTTATACATGAATAAGACCAACAAACTCGCTTAGCATTTGATGCATTAAACCTTCAAACTCTGCTGTCTAGGACCTTCCCGGAGGTGGTTAGTCCCATCTTCTATCTGGCAATTCATGTAAAGTACACAGAATAGGGGAAGAACGGACTTCATACCTCTGAAAGAATTCCACCGCCACAACCAACGTCTACAATTTTCAAACCTTCAAAAGGCCTCATAGAGGATGGATCCTTCCTAAATCAAGAAAAGTCAGACAAATCTGCTAAATACGGTTACTAGGGACAAACTATTTCATTCTCATAAAAAAAATGTCATTGACAAAAGAAGAACATAGTGCAATGTATCTCATGGAAGCCACGCAACTGAGTTATAAGTCCTAGATGTCAATCGACTGAAATGACTGCAGAAATTCCAATATTGTTGAAGTTCCATCTCGAGCTATTGAGTTCAACTAAATGTACTTGAAACCTCATCTCCATTATTAGGCGTGAAGCCATTATATGCAGTAATTAAACTTGATTGTGCAAACAAGTTGCTAGTAGTGAAGGATCACACTTAACGTACCCAAAATGTCGACAAAGAGTGGAGCGAATGAAAGCAAGTCTTGTAGGATTCATCAGGTGCAGAGGCTTAAAAGGGCCTTCAGAATCCCACCTATTCACAGCACGCGGAGAGACCAATTATCATCACATTTGCACATGAAAGCAACGCAAGTTACGCCTCAACCTACTAACTTGCAAGACATAACAACCACGCATTTCAAAGACTTTGAATTTCCTATATTTCCAGCAAAATCGAAGATAACTACAGCTAAGCTGTTTCAGCTGCTAAATGAGGGGAAGAAAAAGAACAAAAGAGAAAGCAGTTCCCCTGCGACCAATTGCAAATATACAATGTCGAATTCAGGCGAACGAAAGAAAGCCGCCAAATCAGGAAAATCGTCGTTTACGAAAGACACGAATTGGCAATTAACGAACTAACCATGTATCGGCGATGGCGGAGAACTTGGCCAGCTCAGGATCCTTCAGAGACGAGCGAACGGAGGAACTCTTCTCATTACGCTCGAACTTCCCGGAGGATTGAGGAGCTGGCGAGGCGGAAGGGTTGTGTTGGCCGGTGTTAATGGGCCTCGTTCAGACCCGTTTGTGTGGTGGTTTAGCCTATTCGGTTGTTTGATGCATAAAGGGACACGGTAGTCAGATCACTAATTTCACTTCCAATGCCGATAAGAACTCGAACAACCCCAAATTTCTCTCTTTACCCAAGCAATTTGCAGCAATTCACAGAGATTCAAAATAGAAGAAGAGCATGTTAGAACATATAGACTTATAGGCTTTTCTTCTTTGTCTTTTCTTCTTTCCCTTTGATCCCACGTAGGAAGAGTAACTCTTCACCTCTTCCAAGCCTATATAAAGACTTCTCTTGTACACACACTATTTTAGTAAGAGAACAAATACTATTTTCTCTGCATCTTTCTTTCTTATCATGGTATCAGAGCCAAGTTCATTGTATTAAAAGTATGCTTTACGGTCGCCATAAATTGGATCTTCCTCGTCAGAAATTAAGACAATGAATTTAGGGCTATTGAGCCGCCACTCTTACTTGCCTTAGTCAAGCTTCCACGTATTCGTGCCTCTATAAAAAAAAAATTTCTCTCTCTTCCAATTCCATTTTTTAGAGGCTTACTTTGTACCTCTAATTCGTGCTTTTTGCATCCGGATCCATCCGGTCGACCTGCGCACCTTGACCTGCGCTTCGCGCTTCGGTGATTTTTTTTTTTTTTAGTCAGTTTAAACCTGTATATTGTTAGGGTTCACAACGACCATCATGAGCGATTCTAGTGACCGCATCGATGTTAAGCTCGATGGTTCCAACTATTCACTTTGGAAACCATCGGCCATGGCCGCACTTGTTTACCGCAACTTATTTGAGCATGTTAAGGGTTTCCGTCTTTGTCCTGTCGCACTCAAGGACACTGACACGTCCAAACCATCTCTTGAGGCGATTAACCAGCGTGCCGCTAAAATTCGGGCATGGACAGTTGATGATCGAAAGACGTGGGCTATTCTCTTTGGTTCTATTGATTCTACTCTTCGCCTGCAATTTTCTCAAATTGTGGGAGCAAAGTGTTTGTGGGATCAGCTCGTCGAGATGTTCACTCAGACTGGGGATATTCGGATCTATCAGTTGGAGCAAGAGATTTATTGTACTACCCAAGGGTTTCTCCCCATTCGGGACTTCTATAATTACATGCATTCCCTCTGGAGTCAGTTGGATATTCTTGCCCCGATTCTCTACTCGACCTGCTTGGATTGTACTCAGTGCCCGTCTACTCGGCTTTAGACTTAAGATAGGCAAGTCTGCATGCTTTCCTTATGAAGCTTAGCTCTCCTTATGAAGGTATTCGCGGCCAGCTTCTCCATCGCTCTCCTAGACCGTCTCTCCTTGACACTGTCAAGGAACTACAGTCTGAGGAAACTCATCTGGGTCTGCTTTCCTCTTCTGCAGTTTCTGATTCCACTGCTGTTTTGGCTACTCCACCTCATGCTCTGCCTACTCGTGGCTCTCGCCGCCCACCATGTACTTATTGTCATTGTCCTGGTCATGATGAGTCACACTGTTGGCAAAAGAAGAAGGATGTTTCGCGCCCTCCTACGCTACCGCGTCCTATTCAGCACTCTACCTCATCTCCACTAGCTCAGCCAGTTACTCTGGCTTCTTCCTCTACCGATGACCATGTTGTTGCTCTTGAGGCCCAGCTTGCTCGGTTGAGTCCTTCTTTGCTCGGTTCTTTTCTGGTCTCCGGCACTCTTGCAGCTATTTCGTTTGCTGGCAGCACTACTGCGGCAACTCCCTCTTCAGGTAACACTTCTGCTACCCGGATACTTGACTCAGGAGCTGCTAGACATATGTCTGCTTCCGTTGCTCGTCTCACTCAACTCTCTGAGCTCAAGCATCCAGCGCATTTCTTTACAACTGATGGTTCTCCTCTCCTGGCTACCCGACGGGATACTCTCACCGTCCCTTGGGATTTCAGTGTCCCCGATGTGTTACATGTTCCTTCCCTAGCTCTTAACTTATTATCTGTTGGATAGCTTACGGATGCCGAATATACTGTGAGCTTACTGACGGCTCTTGCTTTGTGCAGGATCATTTGAGTGGCCGAATGATTGGCAGGGGCAGTAGACAGGACGGACTCTATACTATGCAGCATCTCCATCTTCCGTCTTCCTCCCTTCCTGTTCCTGTGTTGGCTACCCTTGATCTTGCTCGATGGCATCAGAGTCTTGGGCATATTCCTTCTTCTCGTCTCACCGTTTTTCATCAACAAGGCGCTCTGGGTCCTGTTTCTTCTGGTAGTCTTCCTCCTTGTTCTATCTGTCCTTTGGCCAAGCAATCTACTAAGCGTTTTCCTATCAGTAACTCTAGATCTACTGCTATTTTCGATCTTATTCATTCTGATGTATGGGGCCCTGCATCGCTCTATTCTAAGAGTGGTTTCAAATATTATGTCTCTTTTATTGATGATTATTCTCGTCATACATGGGTTTATCTTATGTGTCAGCGCAGTGATTTCTTTTTCATTTATTAGTCCTTTACTACCATGGTTTTCACCTAGTTTAACACGAAAATCAAAGTTTTTCGGTCTGACTCGGAGGGAGAATATCCCTCGAGTGTTTTTCGTTCGCTCTTGGCCAGTGATGGCACGCTTCCTCAACTATCTTGTCCTGAGGTGCCTGCTCAGAATGGGGTTGCTGAACGCAAGCACTATCATATTCTGGGGACCACTCGCACTCTCGTACTTGCCGCCTCTTTTCCTACTGAGTTCTGGGCTGAGGCCCTTCTCACAGCTGTTCATCTCATTAACCGCCTACCCTCGTCCGTTCTCAACCAGAACACCCCTTTTCACTGTCTTCATTCTCGATCTCCCACCTATACTCATCTGCGAGTTTTTGGGTGCACTTGTTTTGCCATCCTTCCTCCCACTGAACGTACGAAGCTCACCGCTCGCTCTATTCCGTGTGCGTTCTTGGGTTACAGCACCTCGCATAAGGGTTATCGTTGTTATGACCCAAATGCACGCGTATACGTATCTCTCGCAATGTTACGTTTCATAAGCATGTCCATTTCTTCCCTACCTACGCCACACCTCCTATGTCGTCTCCTGTTCCATTCATGGACTTCTCCGCTGATCATTTCTCTGATCCTCCTTCTCCCATTTCCACTTCGGATCCAGTCATCACTACACATTCACCATCTCCGCCCGTTCCCATTTCCACCCCGGATCCAGATATATCACCACCTTCCCCATCTTCCCTTGTCCCTTCTACTGCACCTCCTGCTCCCCCTGCCCTTGACGATTCCGCACCTCTAGAGCCACGCCGTAATCCTTCTTAGGATCGGCCTCTACCTGCTCGGTATGTTGCTGCCCCTTCTTATTCTACCGAGTTTGGTTCCTTTTTGGCTGCTGTTCACGCTATACAGAAACCCACTAGTTATTGCGAGGTAGTTCAACATGCTGAGTGGCGTCAGGCTATGTCTAAGGAACTCTCAGCTTTGTAGAGTACTGGTACTTGGGAGGTTGTGCCTCTTCCTCCGGGTCGATCCTTGGTATCCTGCCGGTGGATATACAAGGTGAAGACTCATTTTGACGGTAGTATTGAGAGCTACAAAGCGCGTCTGATTGCCCGGGGTTTCTCGTAGGAGTATTTTATTGATTATGAGGATACCTTTGCTCTAGTAGCAAAGATAACATCTGTCCGTACTTTACTAGCTGTTGCTTCAATTCGCAACTGGCCTCTCTTTTAGCTTGATGTGAAGAATGCTTTTCTTCACCGGGATCTTCAGGAGGATATCTTTATGCAACCTCCGCCTGGTCTTACTCATACCTCTGGACAGGTTTGCCACCTTCGGCGTGCTCTTTATGGTCTCAAACAGGCCGCTCGTGCTTGGTTTGAGAAGTTCGGTGATGCTCTTCGGTCTGCTGGTTTTGCTCAAAGTGAGGCTGATCATGCTATGTTTATTCATACCTCTTTTGCTGGTTACACTATTCTTCTTCTTTATGTGGATGATACGATCATCATTGGAGATGATCGTGCTCATATTGAGCATACCAAGAGGCACCTTCAGCAGCATTTTTCCATGAAGGGTCTTGGACCGCTGAGCTATTTTCTCAGGCTTGAGATTGCTCGTAGTTTGCGTGGGATCCTTCTTTCTCAGCAGAAGTATACCGTTGATATTCTTTCCAGGGCTGCTCTCTCGGACTCACGCACTACTGCTACTCCTATTGAACCGAATCAAAAGTTTTGCCCGGACGACGGGGAGTCTCTTAAAGATGTAACCCGCTATCGGACTTTGGTTGGCAATCTTGTATATCTTACTGTCTCCCAACCTGACATCGCTGATGCTGTTCATGTTTTCAGTCAATCCGTTGCTGCTCTTCGTACAGTTCATTATGTTGCTGTTATGAGGATCCTGCGCTATCTTCGGGACACTTTGACGAGTTCCTTGTTTATGCCGTCTTCTTCTGCTCTCAAGTTGCGTGCCTATTCTGATGTTGATTGGGCTTCTAATGTAACTGATAACAGGTCTGTCACTAGCTATTGCATTTTCCTTGGCGATTCTCTCATTTCTTGGCGTGCCAAGAAACAACAGATTCTCTCACGCTCCTTTATAGAGTCTAAGTATCGTGCTATGGCCGACACTACTATTGAGATTGTTTGGCTTCGCCGCTTACTTGCCGACATGGGTGTTTCACTTCCGGATCCCACTCCTTTGCATTGTGACAACAAGAGTGCCATCCATATTGGCGCGAATCCAATCTTTCATAAGCGTACCAAACACATTGAGATCGACTGTTATCTAACTCGTCGTCATCTCCAAGCTCGTACCATTTCTCTTCATATTGTTGGAACTGAGAATCAACTTGCAGATTATTTTACGAAGGCTCTTACATTACAACGCTTTCTATTTCTTCTTTCCAAACTCTCGTTGTTTGATCCACCTTGAGTTTAGGGGGGTGTTAGAACATATAGACTTGCTTTTCTTCTTTCTCTTTGGTCCCACATAGGAAGAGTACTAAACTCTTCACCTCTTCCAAGCCTATATAAAGGCTTCTCTTGTACATTGTTAGACACACTATTTTAGTAAGAGAACAAATACTCTTTTCTCTTCATCTTTCTTTCTTATCAGAGCAAACGAAAAGAAGAAAAGGGTTACCGATTGGTAGGCGGATTCGAGGGGGAGATATCTGAGAGAGGATTGAGGGGCGAGAGGGAAGCGTCGTCATGCGTCGAGTGTAGGCGTGCGAGCGTCGAGCGAGCGTCGGGTAAGGCGTGCGAGTGTCGAGCGAGGCTGAGTGCGAGCGAGAGAGGCTAGATCTGATGTGTGGTGGGTGCCGATGCCGAGAGAGAGAATCAGTCCTCGAGGCTCTCGCCGCCTGCACAAGCGATTTTGCATTTGAAGAGGCTACGTTTCCTTATATGTCGAGGAAAAAAAGGTCATGTGAAAAATATTTCGAAACCGTTTATAAAAATAAACGAACAAAAAATATTTTTTTCGCAAATTAGATATCAATTATTATTTGATATGAAAAATATTTTTATTACTTTCTTATGTCAAGTGATATAATCCATCTTTTCTTAAGAAATGTTATACAGATCATCTATTTTTCGTGAATTAATCGCATCATAAATTCTTTTTTTTAAGAGAAATGAAAGCTCTTATTAATTGACTTTTTCGTCGATCGAATGCATGACTAGACGACAAAATTAACGTAAGAACCAAAGTAAGAACACATCGTGCACCAAACCCTGCTAATGATATTGAATGTAGGCTCACAGGAAAACTGAAAAAATGTATACACATAAGTTTTATTTGATTTGTGCAATATAAATAATTAAGAATATTTTTTTTATAAATAACCGCTTGTATTACAGGAAATAGTTAGTCGATGAAAAATATTTATTATTGACAACAAGTTATGCCTAAATATTTTTGTGAATGGTAAAAAAAAAATTCGTTTATTATTTTCAGTTGAATTATACAATGATGGAATTAGGGAAGGAAAGTTTTAGCCGAACTTCAATTACAATAGTTTCCTAACTCCTTGCATTCATAGCATGGAAGTGTTTTTTTCGAAATTTCTCTTAGCAAGTTTTATAAGTACTTATTAAGTAATCAATTAAGAACATTTAACAATTTAAAAATTGTTGACTTTTCTCGTATCATATATAATTAGTAATTAAAAAAATTAATAATGTTTTATGAATTAGGGAGAGAATAGAAATTGTCCACAACGGGAATAATTGAGTGTGAGAGGGTTACGGATTCCTCATCCATTTGCTTCTTCAATCGTAAATTACTATTCCCTTTTTCACTTTACTTTTTCTACATTTATTTATTGCATTTGCTTTTTTATTTATTTATTGAAACAGTCAATTATTCAAAGATATAATTTTTCATTTTATCTTTGAAACGAGAAAAGCCATTGTTTGTCGATCGGTCGGATCTGGAAATAGAAATTTGGGATATCTTCTTTTTTCTGTTTTCATTTTTTCGAACGGATATCTCTTATTTGATAAAATATAAGATGAAAGCTAGCCTTCTTTCTATATATTAAAAACAATATTCAATTATCGATTTTCATTTTCAAGACAACATCTAAATAGGGGCTTTCTTTTCTCTTTCATTCACCTTCGTTCCTTTTTCGTTTAATGCTTCGGTATTCACATTGTGTCGTGTTTCTTTCTGTGCAGTCTGATGTCAAGATGTAACATTCCGATAATCTAAAAAGGAAGAGAGAGAGATATTTCCCGGTACAAAGTTTGAATCTTTCGAATGTTAAAATGCAAGTGCAGAAATTTCGAGATCATAATGCGTGAATAAGAAGTGTTTTGGGGCATCACATAAAAGGTGCATCACATTTTCCTAGACTATTTACTTGAAATTTTCCAGATAGTTGAACAAAGTAATTTCCTCATGTTGCTGATTAATTACCACGTGTTCTGAGCAACTTCTGAGAAACCAAACATTTTCTTGTCCTTCCTCGCCTCTCTCTCTCCATCGAAAGTTCCCTCCTTCCCCCATGAAAGCCATCTATCTCCTCACTGAAATTCCCATCATCTTCTTCCGGCACTGCTGACCAAAACAAGAAAAACAAAAGGTTGCAAATGTGATTGTAGGTGATGGCGTTTCTAATGATGAGGAAGAGCTTCCCGTAACGCTGGTTTAGTTCTGCGACCGGATAGTGTCTGTTGTTGAGGAAATTGGGACTAAGAATGTCAGCCACGTATTTGGCCTGTAATTTTATGGGTAGTTCTCAACTAAAACACTGACCTATAATTCATATATCTGGATTTAAACCAGATTATTTTGCAGCCCCCCACCCCCCGTACGTGCACATGATGTTTCTATAAATTAACAATTGCGATGTTATGGTTACTAGGAGAGACAAATCCTTCGAGAGGTGAAGTTGAACAGGGGGACGGTGGCAAAGGAGGAAACTCCCGACGAAGGAAAAACCGTTTCTGTGGTTGATGGAAGAGACGCAAGGCAGCTCGACATGTATTGGTTTCTGAAGCCCTGCACTCTGTCTAGCTGAAACTAGAAATTTTGAGGGAGTGGTTTCTTAGAGAGATCAAAGGGAAGAGTGCCAATTCAATAAGTTTAGGACTTTTTAAATACTTTTCTCTCTAAAATTTGATCCACACGATCTTTAAATAGTCATGTCGTTGAAAAGCTCATCAAGATCAAATAGTCATGTCGTGAACATTCATAAATCTTTAAGATTTTCTTTCAGCATGAGTCAATGGAGAAATTTTTTTTTTTTGAAAAATTCCAAATAAGGTCCCTAAATGCCTTCATTTTCTCAAATAAGGGCCTGAAGTAGTTATTATTTGAAATAAGAGCTTGAAGTGCCCTCATTGTTTCAAATAAGGCCTCAAGTGAATATTATTTTCGAATAAGAGTCTAAACTGGCCATATCATTCTCAAAAAAAAGGCCTCTCATTAGTTGGTTAGGGGCATTTTCGCCATTTGCTCTCTTTTTTTTTCTTTGCTTTCCCTCTTTTGCTTTTTAGAAATTAAATAAAAAAAACTACAAAGAAAAGAACCACACGCTAGAGGCAACCCTCTCGCCTGTGGACGCTGCCCCACTGACGGTGGTTGCTGGCGACCCCGCTAACCAGAGGCGAGGGTCGCAGCCAGCTCTCGGCTGAGGCGAGGGCCTCTGGTCGGCAGTGGGGTGGCATCCACAACCCTGCCGCCTATGGTTTTTTTTTTTTTTTGTATTTTAATTTTTTGTATTTTATTTCTTAATTTAATTTAATTAAAAATTAAGTTAACAATATATTTTGACGAAAAATGCCCTTGATTGGTCGGAATATTTGATCGGCCAGTCGGTTGACGAGGTCAGGCCCTTATTTGAAACAGTTATGACCACTTCAGGGCCTTATTTGAAATAAAGATCACTTTAGGTCTTATTTGAAAATTTTTCCTTTTTTTTTTTTTTTCAGAATGGGGAACTCTTGTTAAACACAATAGAAGTACCATTCCAATTGAATTGTCAAATGAGAAAAGAAAATACAGAGTCAAAAGGAGGACAGGAGTCTTCAATTTGTATATTTGGAAAAAAATACAAGGAGTATATAATCAAATAATCTCGCCAACACAGATATCAAGAGACACCATTTTCCAAAGAGAAACAGGGTCGCAGCGTGAGGTGGGAATCCCCCGTCGTCGTCTCTCATGTTATCATGTCAAAGCTTAACCGGCATCGTTCTACCATCGTATTGTTTGCCGGCATCTCCCTCTTCGCGGTCCGGCCGTTTGCCGAGGATGTCTACTCATCCCATGTTTCCTGATCGTCCCCTTCACCTCCTTCTCAAATGCCACGAATTGCCGATTGAGATGGAGTCCTCATCATCAGAAAACAAGCATGAGGACGATGACGGTGAGAAACCAGAGCGGGTTGTCCATGTGCCCCGGCAAAAGTTCATCCCTGTCACTAAGGCACAGCTTTTGGACGCCATTTTGATGACCGCGTTCGACAGTCAAGATGAAGCACTTCAATTTCTCAATGTGTCTCGGTAAGACTTCCCTCTCTACTCCTCATCTTCAACGTCCTCACTGTATCGCGAAAACTTGATGGTAGTTCCTCACTCATTTACTTCCATTGAACGCCGACCAAGGTGTTTGGACGCCATTATTCATGCTGAACATAAAGTGGTTTTAGAAGACATGCGGGCTGATTATTCCATCATTTCGGGTTTCGCGGGAAAGGAGGAAACGGTTGATGATGGGAGGCACGGTGAGCACGTCGCCGATAAGATGAAGTCTGACACGACCACGAGTGGAGAGGAGGGTAAGATAGAAGTTGAGGAGCAGTTTCCTCTAGTGTCCGCTACTATGCTGAAGAACCTCGTTGGTTCTTCTGGAAACAATAGGAGGAAATGCAGTGGTGATCCATCCAGGTTAGTTATGATGCCATAAAGCGGCAAACGCGCTTCAAAATTCAAGTGAATTAAGTATCTCATTGAGTCGCCATTAATTTGTTGTTCCAGTTCATGCTCAGGCAAATCTGACTCACAACGGCCATTTTTGTTAGAGTTGCTGTGGCCACTCGTTTCCAGCGGGCTTTCATGCAACTTCTCTCTAATGCACAGTTTGAAGAACTATCGGCTAGCGATTTAATGTTGACGTCCGCATTGAATACCGACTATCTTCTTACGTTGCCCATATATGTTGACTGGAAGAGAGCTTCTAAGGCCAATGCCATAATATACAGGTAAACATAACCCAGAGGTGTTGAAAGTTTGATACTTCACCAATCTCTACACCAATTTCAGAAATGCCAACTGAAAAGATGTACTACTGTTGGACAATTTTCATTCAAATAACCTTGTCGCAACGCAATCCACTGTTGCATTATTTTCCTTTGACTCGTCATGTACTAGAGTGCTTGCTACATATCAGCTTATCAAGTATGTGAAGAAGCTGCTCAGATGAGAGTGCATGCTCTGTTCTTACATACAAACACTTGGGCAAATTGGGACTCTGGGAACCTGATACAAAATACATTCCCCTTTGGGTTCTGCAATTTAAGAAATGTGATTCTCTTAATAATGTGTAAAGTCTACATAATGCAATTCTTCTCTAGGAACTTGCTTCAAAATGCAAAAGAGATGAAGTTAAAATCACGTTTTTACTTATGTCAAGATATACTTCCTGACAGAAAGAAAGGACAATAACTGCATACGAATTGCTCTTAACATAAGCATCATCTGCTTTTCTCCCTTTAGAGAATAAGGCTTAATTTTATTGTGTTAAACAGAAACTGAAAGGTTCTTATTCAACTGAAGAAATCAGTGATTGGGCAAAGAAGTTTAAGCATTGGGTTTTAGAAGCTTCTGACTTGCAGAACTCAGATTTTCTAGAGATCCTTGATGGTACCTTTGAAGTAGGATCGCAGTTAAATCAGGAGCTCCCTATCTGGCTTGCAGCCCAAAAGGCAGTGACACGTTACTGACGAAATCAGTAATTACGAGTGTGTGTTGCTGATCCCACTTAGTGGGATAAGAGGCTAGTTTCTCTTACAGCTAAAGCAACCAAGAAGTTTGGCTATACTTCTATTAAGTTGGGTTTCCATTTCTGAGCTCTGCCACTATATCTCGAGTTATTTAGATTTTTACTCTGCCAGTGTAGAATCATTAAATTCAGATTGTACTGCTAATTGCTTTATATTAATACAGTCCAGTAAATTAGAAGAAGGTGTTTGGATGTCTTACATAGCTTCTTTACTAATATACTGACAGTAAAATTTTATTTGTTGATCTGTCTAATTGTTCTAAGTAAGGACATCAGTTGGATATTCTTTTCAGTCAATGGATCTTTACCTTAGTTGTGGGAAAAATTTGTAACTTCTCTGCAGCAGTGTGCTATATGAAGATGCTGTCTTTCTCATTTGCGATCTCTTCAGTGAATCTATGTAGATGACTTGCTATTGGCTTACATTTTCTTTCCAGTCTATCATTATCATCTCGTATCATGCAGGCGGGGTTATGCAACTGAGAGGCAGAAGGGCCTACTGTTAGTTGAAAAATTGGATTACATACAGTCCAAACTTCTACAAGGAATTCTCGTTACCATATCAAAACCATTGGGGAAGCTTGGGCCGTGGGTGATTGAGGTCATTCTTTTCTCTGCAGCATGTTTTTACACCCAAGGACCTCATCTTTTCTTTGTAATTACCGAATGCTTGTAGATATAAGTGTAGACTGTATTAGTTTAGTTCAGTAGAAACATGCTTTTCATTCTGGAATTCTTTTTTCTACAGAACAATAAAATCTAAAGAACTTTTTGGATAGCAAGAATATAGAGTGAAGGTTGGAAATTTCAAAAGATGAAAGGAGAATTGTGGAGATGGAAGTTCAGGAGCAAAACTAATTTGATAGGAATCTTTTGGCCCCGTATGAGTGTAGATTTCTTTTTCCATGGATGAGCTTGTTACGTATCCATGGAAGCTGTTTCGAAAGATGATAACGATGTTTTTTAAGCCATTATAATTGAAATGATAATTTTAGAAGATTTCTGTTAGTTGACAAAAGAGTTCAAAACAGCTGTTTTGAACGATGACAGCGTTTCAGCTGTCGCAAAATATATATATTTCGAATTTTTTGTGCTGAAAAATCTAAAAAAATTCATTGTGTCTGTTATCCAAGCTTTAGCCGAAAATAGACTGCAATTCCCTTGTGTTTAACAAAATAAATTTCCTTAGTGTGTCACAAGCACACTCTGTACAATATTGTTTCCCATGAAAAGAGAAAATGATGGTTTGCAATTTTGTGAACCGAACATACTCGAAGGTTTTTTTAGGCTTGCCCTTTGGGTTCTGCAATTTAAGAAATGTGATTCTCTTAATAATGTGTAAAGTCTACATAATGCAATTCTTCTCTAGGAACTTGCTTCAAAATGCAAAAGAGATGAAGTTAAAATCACGTTTTTATTTATGTCAAGATATACTTCCTAACAGAAAGAAAGGACAATATCTGAATACGAATTGCCCTTAACATAAGCATCATCTGCTTTTCTCCCTTTAGAGAATAAGGCTTAATTTTATTGTGTTAAACAGAAACTGAAAGGTTCTTATTCAACTGAAGAAATCAGTGATTGGACAAAGAAGTTTAAGCATTGGGTTTTAGAAGCTTCTGACTTGCAGAACTCAGATTTTCTAGAGATCCTTGATGGTACCTTTGAAGTAGGATCGCAGTTAAATCAGGAGCTCCCTATCTGGCTTGCAGCCCAAAAGGCAGTGACACGTTATGAAGGCATCTTATCGTCAACTGGACCTCGTTGGAGGCTTTTAAGGAAATTGCTTACATGGACTGGACTTGTGCCGCCAATGCCAGAAACCCCATCCAAGTTCAAGGGTGATAACGATGAATCTGAACCTTATTTAAGGTTTGTGAACTCAATTTCAGTTTTCTTCCTTTTGTTGATTAAATCCTTCAATATTTTATTGATCAAATTTTGATACTAGAATGCATTTTGTTTAACCTAATAGGTTAACTGTTTATGTTACCCAGACCAGTCTCCATATCCAGGATTTCACTAAGTGATGTATGGAGGCCAGTTACAGAGAAATCTTGGGCAAACAATGCTTGGGAAGTGTTGAAGACCGGAGTTTCCATTCTCCTCTCGCAATCTACCCTTCAGGTATTCTTCTGCATGACATGTTCTTCTTTTTTAACATCTTAAACTTTCATTGATCTATCCTTTTAAGTTGTAGGTTGTCGATTAGGTTAATAAACACTTTGCACTGTTGAGAGTGGAGGTGAGCACGGTCCATTTTCATTCTGTTGGACACCGACATAAATAAACTGCATTAATACAGTTTACCAAACCAAACCACACCAAGTTCATTTTGGTAATTTTTATTCCGCCCTATTTTTTAATGCAAGTTGAGCTGCTAACTTCCTTTGTTTTATTCGCAAATTGTGTGGCAAGCCAGACCCTGTTCACTGATCTTCTACTTAGTGTATTTCTTCCCCTACAACCAAAAGAGATTTCTTCTCAAATCTATGGCATGACCCACTTGATTTTGAATAGGTTTTGGTGAACAAAAACAATAAGGCTATAGTGCTCTACATTTAAGCTTAGAGTTAACCATTTTTATATCTTGAAAAAATCCCATTTGAATGCGTTCTCATTTTTGGTCTGATGTCCTTGTGGTATGGCTGTACTAATGGACGACTATGTGCACTATTAGGTGGTTTATACTATCACGTAACCAAGCTTTTCCCTATTTGTCATCTTCGACTGTCTTTATTAGGAAGCAGCCTTCCAGGAGTTGGTATTGCTCTATACTGAAGAAGCGAATGATAGTGATGTGCAAGGTGAATCTGAGTTCAAATCATTGCAAGTAAAGATCTATGAGAGAATCCCTATTCCAGATTTGCCGGTAAATACTTTTGATTTCTGACATTACCATGTTTGTCATTTACTTAATATTTCCACATGAATCAATAAGCTCTGAACTTCTAGAATTGAATTCGCTTCATTTTTTGCAATTGACTAGGTTGTCTTTCCTCACAAAAGGCTATCATTCCGTATCATAGACACGGTATGTGGGAGATCTACTCTCATCATGTCTCGAATAAACTTCTTTTAATTTCTCTAGATTTAGTTCTTCCTTCAGTGAAGTAGATCTAAAGAAAGTGATCTATCTAAATTACTCCATTCACATCATCCACGGCTTCTTGTTTAATTGCCAAAACCAAAATTCCCTACCTGTTTTACACCGGTTCAAGTAACTTCTACGGTTAATTATAATGATAAGAACAAAACTTTCATGGTTAATACATTAAAATAAAGCAAGGTACAAAGGATGGATATCCACTGGATAAGAAGACCTTAAATCCCAATACTCATTAAATAGTGTTAAGTTGCTCAATATTGACGCTCATAATAATCTTTTAATATTTAGGAAAGGTGTTGAGTTGTGTCGAAATAAGAGCATACAAGGCCCGAATCTATTATTTGATACTCCTGATACTTGCTTACTTATAGGTGGTTTGTGCACACATAAAAGAGTTACAAATTGCTCTAGGACTTCAATTCTGGCTTGCTGTTGACTACATGTTATGGGTTGTCACCCTATATTCTTGATATTAGTTAGAGAGTTCGGATTAGCGGTGTGCACCAAGTCCACTTCAAGACAAGAATTGGCTAGAACCATCCTGATCAAGTCTAGTTCCAGGTTGGTTCCCAGAAAAACTGGTCCAGTTCTCACTACTGAAACCGTGGAACTGGCCTTTATCTGGTTTGACTCCCGGCTCTTATGTTAGAACCATCTATGCGACCTTGGACTGACCAACCAAGCTGGTTCTAGGCTGGAACCAATCTCGAACCAGTCTTACACCTTATTTGAAAAAAAAAGAAAAAAGGAAAGCAAGTTGCAACCAAGAGGGATTGGAATCCGAGACCTCAAGCATGAGGTATGTGCATAATACCACTAAGCTAACAAGAGCTTACTTGACAACATCTACTTAAACTAATGTATGACATCTATGACCTAATTTTCACAAAAGAAACCTGGTTCTCGAGTAGTACTGGAAACCGACCTGAAATCGGCCAAGTGTAACTGATTCAGTTCCCGATTCTAGCCTCGGAAATGAATTGCCCAATTCCTGAGTAGAGTCTGTCTTGTGAAACTCAGGTCATAGATGTTGTATGTTATTTTGCATTGCTCATGTCCAGGCCAGTTGCATATCAAGTGTAACCAATACCTCCAGGGTCGGTCCTAGGTTCTAGCCTCAAAATTGACACATCCTGGAACCGATCACCCATAGTCTAGATGTCCAAGCAGCAACATTCTTTATAAACCTGATTTTTCAATCACAATTTTCCCTCCAATGATTCCAGGAACTGATATGCCACCGATTGTTGTAGGGTAACAACACTGTCCTTTTTTCCAGTTATTTATTATTCAAAAGCTGGCAGCATAGCTTCTATGAAATCTTATGTACCTAAAGAACTTGTGCTATCTGCCATTACCTTCACATGGCTTTCTTTTTCCTAGTTGAACGCTACACCTAGCACTTGTGACTCTTGGACATGGAAAGGCGTTACACCTGACTACATATGTTAGAATTTTTGTGAAGTAGTGAGTAGTTGCTATAGACATATTTTCCTTGATCATCTGGGTCAGTTGCGACATAACAGCATTGTCCAATATCAGGTTTTGTGCCATATCAGGCTATTGATCAGATATACACTTAACTTGTAGGTGCGCTTGGACATTGCCACGGTATTGGGACTTCTGGCCTACATCATAAACTACAAATTTGAAGATATAGTATCCTCACCGTATGGAATTCCTGCCTTTGCACAATTCTTTGCCTGTTTTTGAGCATCCTCCTTTCAGAAGATAGGACGTTGCACATAGGATAGAACCTACACTATATTTTGGGCACCCGGTAGTCTTCTATTAAAATGGTAGATCGTATTTTATATGTTTTCTTCTCCAACTAAAGTCTCGAGCTGATGCTTTTCTACTATACATGATAGCAGTTGTACTTCTTAAATTGCATTATCCTTAGAGATTTCTCTTTTTAAGTCACCTTGAGAGTTTAAGCATCAAAGATGCCATTGCAACATGAACTGAAACCAGCTTTTTGTGTAGAAGAGTCCAGGAGGCCTTGCTGGGGAAGACATAAAGTGTGAGAGATGTGCATATATGATATAAGATGGCACTGAAGTTCTAGTTTGGGTTTGGGATGGAATGGATGAAATTCGTTGGAAGAATAGAAGTTCATGAATCAATTGGTATCAGAGTTCGTACGGATAAGAAATTATGTTTATGCATCAGAACTTAACGAATAGTGGGTAAGGACGCTAACCATCTTGGAAATAAGGGAAGCAAAAAAACTGATCAACTTTTTAAGTGCTACATTTCTCAAGGTTGGACTGTTTTGTAGCTATGGGCATAGATTATAACAATTACTAATGAGATTTTTATTGCTTCTGAGCCTTTCAGTTGTCTTATCATATTGCATGCAGATTGTCCTAAAGATTGGTTATTTGGAATTTCTATTACTATTCTTTTTCTTTTTTGGCCCAAAGTTTCTATGCCTATTTAAAGATGACAATTATCAAGCTTTAGGGGTATTCTTTTTAACTGGGCTTTGTCCATTATCCCATGATCTTTGATGAGACAAAATGAAAAAGATGGAAGTCTTTCGCTATGCTTTGGAAACTGCTGTGTCTTTTTGTTTCTGTGGGGGATGGACTGCAGAGTCTTCTGACTCATATTGATGCAAATATTAACATATTCCACTGTGTTTCCCTCAATATCAGTTCGATTGGATTTTTGAATTCTTCCATCTAGAGCACTGATGGTTCGGTGTCCTCTGTGTAACAGTACATGTAGTTAAAGAGACACCATAGGAAGTCCAGTTTCCCTAGAAGATCAACTGCAAAATTAGACCGCAGAGATTAGATGCAAAATTTGACTATTAAGGTTGGCTATATTGTGTAATGAAAGCCTTTGGGTCATTGACTAAGATGGAGGTGAAATGCAATTAGTGAAACTCTACTAATATTATGCAAATTTTGTTGTTCATAATACATAGTAAATAGCAGCAAGAAATATTATGTTAAATCGGAACCAACACAAAGTATTAAAGGAGCTTCAGCCTATTCTTGAAAATCTTGACTGGCTTGGCGTGGCTATGTGGTATAGTGGAGCTAGAAAAAAAAGAAGATTGGGGGACTAAAAGGGAACAAGAGGATTCAAGGAAGAAGATTAGTTACCTACTCTTAACGGTCAAAGCAAACCCTTCCATTCTGAGTTCTTTATTTCGAAATAACGTCAATGTTGCTTCTGGATTGAACTTTTGTCTCTATGATGAGTATTTCAGAATTTTCCAATTTTTGACTTTAACATCTCCTTTGCAGAATACTCAATTTTTCCACTAAAACTAATGTAGGTCAGCAATATTTCTTGATGCAATTGCCATTAGCGCCCTTGTTATATTTCTGATTCGTGTAGTGCTGGGTTACAAGCAGACACGAGATAGGTATCAAGTAAGCAAATATAACTTACTTTTATGTGATGATTTGACTACAGAAGCATGCTTTTTTACTGTTACTGTTAGTTGAGATTATACTGATGATACTTTTGATGATCTGTTATTACAGTTATTGGTGAACAGGACTCTTTATGAGAAAACTCTAGCTAGTGGATTTGGCTCGGTTCATTTTCTTTTGGATGCTTCCGAACAGCAACAGGTAAGAAGATATCTTTTTGCTTTCGAGGCATGAGATTAGCCTATTATCAGCAGTAGATAATTTGGAACTATGGACAAATGGCTTCAGTTTTTAGGCAATCGAATCTTCAACTTTTTGCCATTAACTATGCCCACTTGGTCTTCAAGTACATGAACACATTCTTTTGAAAGGACTTAATGCAATAAAGGGAGTAAATACAATTGTTTCAGAAATCACCCTGGATAGGTTTGTTGGACAGAAAATAATATTAGACTGATCAGTAGCTGGCTCCGTGGAATTGGGAGTAAGCCGAATTAATACTGTCCCCTTTCTGGATTACTTTACAAATTTTGTCAGGTTTTCAAATCATTCATATCAGCACTAGTAACGCAAAGCATTTTAATAGTGAAATAAGAGTACTTATTTTACATTACTTAATTTACCATCTTCGATTTCTGCATGCAGTACAAGGAAGCTATTTTGGCCTATGCAATCCTACTAAAAGCAAACCAAGACCAGGTTTTCTCTTTCTCCCTTTAATGTTTGGTGTGTTCTACTGAATGTGCATAAAGCAACTAGTCTAAATTCCCCAGTACATGCCGCATTAACATGGTTCTACTAAACACCTGTGAAGTTGCTTTGTGTTGAAGTGTCAAAGTCATTTTTTGTAATCGTGTCAAGTTGACATTATTTTTTCATTAATCATGCTTAAAAAAATTCATAAATATTAAATTAGTATCAATTCATGTTGCTTTCGTGTTTGCTAAACAATTGTGTTTGATAGTGTCTATTCGTGTCGGAAATTGCCAGCCTCTTTTTTTCATTCAATTTTCTAATAAAAAGCTAGTTTCGGAATGAGTCGGCATGTGATATAGAGTGATCGGCTAATAAGTAAATATAGAGGAGAGGAAATAAATAACTTAATTGAGTTGATTGATGGAGAATGGCTTTGGTAGTGTCAGATCCAGGTGCTGCATGTGGATGAGTGCAACCATAATCGCTCTACCAAATCAGCTATCCAAAGGACTCTTTCTTTACCTTCTGAATCAGCATCACTTGAAAACCTAGGTTCATAGTCACCAGTCCTCCTTCATCAGGTGCAATGTCTATATAATTAGGACTTTACTCTTTTCCTTTCTGTTTGTAAAATTGATGATTGCATGAGGGGGTTTTCTGTAAGCATTGCCAAAAGCATTGCTACTTTCTATTACTGGTCCTTTCAATATCTGAGGCTCCTTGAAACTCTGAAAGAGTTTGAGTTGTCGCACGGCCCTTTTCCTGCTTCACGCCTGTGATTTGGAGAGGGCAGTCTACTGTCCTTATCTTCATCTCTTATTTCGAGAGCCACTATGCAAATTTTAATTAGGAAGAAAAGTTCTAAAACCTGTTGCTTGGAAATATGAGTCTGCTCATGCTTATGGAACACCTCATGCTTACGCATAGCCAACTTTCAACAAACATCCGACGAGTTTTTACCTATCGCAGCGGCTGTTTTATGAATTTGTAGAGCCCCCATACTCTGGAATACCAGCTGCATTTCCTGAGATTCCTTCGACTATGACATGCTCCAAAATGTGGATTATCCCATTATACTCACTTATACGTGCAATCAGTTGATCTTTGACATCTTTCCTTTGGATTGATAGTATGTATGAATAGCTTTCGGAAGGAATTTATGCATATGTGAAAGTCTATGTATTTTTTACTTCAATATTACCAACAGTTGTGGTAAGTGCAGGTAAATGCTCGCCAGTGCATTGGAGACAGATGTGAGAAATTCATGTATAATACATTTAAAGTGAAGGTACGCATGTTTCCTATTCATGCGTTATTGTTTGCCTCCTGTGGCTTAGGGATGTCAGCCCCATGCAGGTTGACATGCCAGTTGATAAAGCAACGGACACTTTGATGAGGTTAGGTCTAGTTAGGGAAAGACATATCAATGGAAGTGCCTCACTGCAGGCTATTCCCTGTGTAGAAGCATATGGAGCCCTTAAGGTTCGATGGAACAGTATGCTTAGCTAAGGTTGTTCAGCTAATTGTCCAAGTCTTGTTATTTAGCCAAATCTATCATGTCTTTGTAAATTTTTGAATGTTGGTTGTGCAATATCTCAATATTGCTATTTTTTCAGCGTTGCTATATGTACCATTTTGCATTTGCTCTCTTTGAATGCTGAACTCAGATTGTTTGGTGGGAAGGAAAGGGTTATAATAAATTGTTCTTCCATGCGTGGTCGTCACAATTTATATCTTATTATTTGGGCTTGATTGCGGAGATATCTCAACAACGGAGCTTCTCCGTCAGCTGTAGTTTTTTTTTTCCTGAATTCTTTTGTGTTAATTCTACACTACCAATATTGTGTTGGTGAAACCATTAAATGCTGAGTTGGCAGTGACATAATGCTGTTAATGTCTATTTTAAAGTGTTTGCATGGTAAAAGAGCTTGAAAGGCCATACGAGATGATGATCTACTTTCGCAATGAAGTCCTATGTTATGTGTGACAGTTTCTAAAAGGATATATTGGATTTGGGTGGCCATCTAACCTTTGGAAGTATTGTTGTAGTAATTCTTTAATCTGATGAGCATTTCAACCGTCGAGCCGGAAGATTGTGAGTTATCGAATGACCTTAGAGAAGGAAAACACTCAGCAATCATCTGAAAACTCCCAAATTTATCTGAAGGGAGACAAATTTAAGAAAAAGTGACAATGTAGGCGAATCCTGGTTGGGTAATATACATTAATGGCAGAAGTACATTCGAGCTCTACTTCTGTATTCATGAGCCGAGGATAGAAAAGAAATGAAATGGCAATTAATTTCAAATTAAAATTCACTATCGGCTGCATAAAACCTCGTCATTGTGGTGGCACTTTGCAGATAGTTTCACTTTGCACAAATATTCTCCATAGTTGTCATCTGGGCAAAGTTCGAGTGTAGTTGTTCTCATTAGTCAAGACTCGAGAGGTTGAGCTCTGGTGAAAACAAAAGCTCCTCCACCGCCAATGGCCCGCCCCAACAGCATGTTGTTATCTAAATATGAAAGATAGTATAATCCGCCAACTGACCGCCTGCAAGTGGATTCACATTCTCATTTTTGTAAGCAAACTGGGAAACACGCGAGGAGTAGGACTGGGGTAACGTGCAATTACCTATCTTGATTCCCTAGAGGAATCTGAGCCTTAAAAGCACGAATAAACTGCAAGATCTGCATTTAAAAATCCTTCAGCTCCCATGAGAAAATCTTGCAATTTTACTGTGGCAAAATATGCAGAAACATGACGTGGGCAGCCTGGTCAGTAGCAACTGCCATTGTAACTAGGAAATGTGCAGGTTCCAAAGTGAGTAGACAATCGAACATTCCCTAGAGCCAACTTGTTCATAATTTTTGGAACCTTAAACTTGCTCTGTAAGCTCTGGGAACAACCCCAAAAGTTGTGAAATTGAGGTTCAACACGTTTTAGAGTGCTCTGTACTAGTTTTCCGATCATTCACCAACCAAAATAATCCTTGGCTACCAAGGTACTCGACATAACATGACAGCAAATCACACGGTAGAGAACATATGATTCGTCAATATAGGGTAAAGTTACAGAACCAAGAAACGTGGGGATTAGAGAAATAAGTACGACAAAGAGAGGTAGAACCGCCACCAAAACCTCCATATTTATACATTTGAATTTCTAAACTCTAAGATTCTAGTGGTTGAACTAGAAGAATATTAAATCGTTGTTGAAATACTTGATAACGCGTTGACGTGAATATAAAGAATAAGAGATGTATAATTTATCGACGAGTGTTTCATAAGATTCTCGCTACAAGCTACTCTCATAGAACAAAGATGTAGGATGGTTACAAGGTAGAATGACCTCATACCCTGGAACCTACCATGTACCTATTGCTAGACCTGATGAACAGATAGGCGAGCGACGGCCCAGCTCAGGCCCACCTACAAATGGGTGAGCTTGGCTAGATTTCTTATGCCCCCTGGGCGGGCAAAAATTCCAAGCTTGGCCAACCCATTTTTTTTTTTTAATTTTAATTTATTTTTTTTGTGTATACTCTGTCTTAGTAGTAACCTTAATTTGAAATTTAAATTTATAACACTAATAGAACAAAATAACCAAAATTACTAATGTGTGATAGAAATCTAGTATAAAACTCAGATAAAGTAGTAAAGTAAAATAACACAAATCCCTAAAGTTCAGGCATGATGGACGGGCCCTGCCCACCCATGTTTTACCCTGTGCCCTGCTCTAAAGGTTCATGCCCGAGCAGGCCCGGCCGGAGCTCGCCTATAATTCCAAATTTAGAATCTTGAACATATCCAGCTCTCAACTAGCCATCCATAGGTTTTATGTGCACCGAGATTGGCAGGGAATACCAAAAAAACAGATGCACGGATTCATGCACTTATGTTATGGTTGGACATCAATTCAGTCATCTACTTATCCAATAAAAGAAACATGCAGTCATCTAACTGAAGCTTATGCTGGCAAACACAAATAAACTGCATCAAGTTCTCCAGAAAGCATGACAATCAGGAAGCAATCATACGCTGATGATAAAAGAATTTGAAAATTGTATGCATCTAGTCTAGGACGAAAAAGCAGATCGATAGTAAATCAGCAAAACAAGACACCTGCAAGCTCAAAAATGACCGTGGAAGCAGCGCCGGGGCTATTAGAGCTTGCAGCTCTCCACTGATGTTTATATGTTCCAAAGTTACCTGCACATGCCTTACAAGCTTCATAAATATTTGGTGAAACAAGCATATTGCATCCATAGAACATTCTGGCATTCCAATACACCAATCTAGGAAAAGAGGGAGAAGAAGAAGAAAGGAAAGGGAGAAGAAAGAGAAGAATGAAGAATGTAAAGGAGAAGGAGAAAAATAATAGAACGAAAAGAGGAGATGGAGGAGGAAAGATTGGTTGTGTTACTAAAGTTCAGGCTCACCGCAGCATCTCCAACTCATACAACCCCCTCCTCCCCCCCACCCCCCCGGCCAAAAAAAAAAAAAAGTAATGAGTCTCTCAGAATAAGAAGTACTGACCTTTTCAAACTGAAGGTAAATGTTCCGAGCAGAAAGGACTGAAAATTTTGCAGAAACAAGCAGAGTGACACCATTGTCGTCCTGTTAGTTAAAACAAAAGCAGTATGAGAATCTGCTTTTTAAGGGCTTCTTCAGTTTCTCTTTCAAGTTACCTTGATCCATCTATAAAGAATTATTCAAGCATTTAGCTTCCCTCTCACCAAACTCCCAAGTGTTAAAAAATGAACTTCGCAATTTCTACATCCGAATCCTTACACCTTAACCACTTCTGATATGGTGCTTCCCCAATCAACAATGTTTCTGGGAATTTCCTTATTACTCAAGATAAGCATAATCGGATGTTCCAAATTGGGAACACAAGAGTTGGTTCTGACATTCTGATCATCCCAGCAAACGTTGCAGCACTTGTGCATTAAGAATTTATCCATGAACTAATCTATAGCGTAGCTCAGATTCAGCTTCCAATCAAAATGTCCAAAATTACATCGAGTATGGAAAGTACCAATCAGATAGAAACATATACCAAATGATAATATTGTCCATAAAGAGGAAAACAATTATAGTTTCAAGGTGGAATTGCCAAAATTTGAAGTTGATGGGTAAACTATGATTCATGGCAAGTTCCAAAGGCAAATACATTTTCACTGACCATTTTCCTAGCAAGTCAGACAACACAATATTGAAGGTAGAAAGGGCACAAATTTACCTCTAGCAAGGTCGGGATGCTCCATTTGACTACATTGTAGACGACGCCACCATTTGACTGATCCAGGCAATCAAATTTTTGGAATATCTGCCCAACCTAGAATAACGCATTTAGTTAGAAATGACCAAGTAGGAGCAATTCTGGACATGATGTGAGATAAATGTACATATATCAGGAGACATAAAATCCGAAAGATGCACCTGATCTCTACAGAGAATACAGTTTAAGCCAAGTTGCTGTGATTATTAATATGCACAGCGGGAAAGAAAATGTTCCAAAGACCAGTATAAGCAAAGATTTCCTCTCATCTAAAAATCAAAGAGGAGTATATGAATGGCAGTCCACAGCAACACATAGAAGAAGCTAAACCAAGAATAACTGGAAGAAATGAATTGCTCACGGTATGTTATTTCGCAAGAGGAAGTAGAAATTTCAAATCTTAGTACCTGGAAGAAAGGGAGAGTAGTAGCAGACTCAAGAAGAATGAGAACATCGCGGGCAGATGTATACTGGAGACGCCATGTCCCATCCAACTTCACCAGATCAATTGGTGCACCGGAACAGTAACACTCGAGATTCACCTGCCAGCGTTTTATACGGAATAGTGCATCACAGTCACACACAACCTTGTCTTTGATGATCGAGGACTTAGTTTACAAAAGGTAAGAACCTTGTGAAGGGGAAAGAGAGCGTTTTTGTAAAATTTAAGGAGAAGAGGGGGGAAGCATGCCATAGCCTCTTCAATGTTAGAACGTTGATGGGCATTGGTAACAAGACCACGCTGGGTGTCCTGGACAGCTCTTAGAAGATTGTGTTTCTCATTGTCCAACGAAAGCTGTGGCACCTTGAAGCTCAGCAACAGGCAACAGGTAAGCCAAAGATAGTGAGATAATCAAAGGTGCGCAAAAGAAAGAAGAAGGGGGGAGAATCAGGTAACCTGGGCTCTCTGGGTGGCGCAACAAGCTACTGAAAGTGAAGGAGCTCCTCCTTGATGGTGTAGCTTGAAGGGGCCATGGCGACTTGGTTGAAAACCATAAGTTTCGCGGGTATCCGTCTTTGCAGGCCGGAAGGATAACGGAGGTCCAAACGCCAACTCCATTGCTTTACAATATGACGTCAAATTGGGTGAATCAGCAAATGAAGAAGAAGAAGAAGAAGAAGAAGAAGAAGAAGAAGGGTATTAATAATGTAGGCAAAAGATGGTATGAGAGTGAAATTGCAGAAGCCAAAGATCCCAGAGGGATGTTCAACTTCAAGGGGAAAAATCTTAATTTGAGATGAGCAAAAAGTGAGGGAAGAGATAAAGCAATTACCCTTTTACCCAGTTAAGTTACCCTCTTCTCCCTCCTTTCCGACCGACGAGCTTCTTCTTCTTCCTTAAGGATGGATGATGGATGATTTACCACCAAGTCAAGTCATGCGCGGCGCGTTGCATCACTTCTTTTCGAAATGTTTTATTTGATCACTCCTTTTTTTGCTTTTGTGAAACCATCAGCTTTAAAATCACTCCTTTTTCTTTTTTTTTTCCGTGTAATCATTTTCGAGGAAAACCTGATTAATTTTTCTTAAAATGTGATCGGAGAATTTTTCTTTTCTTTTTCTTTTTATGTGTGTCTTGATTCGACTTTAATAAATAATTCATTTCACGTATAATCGAAATCAGTTGATACCTCCTTACTTACTAGATAAGTAAGAACATATGCAAAAGCTCAAATTGGCCTTATTATTATTCACTTGCTTACTATGGGTATTAATTACTAAAGTAACCGAAATTATTTATACCGGTCCAAAATCAACTTAGCTCTGTACTTATTCTTTTTTTCCGCTTAACGTTATATATCAGGAATACATAACATTTTCCTGCAAAAATATGGCTTTTGCTCCGACCCAACAGCGCACATACGTCGAATCGATCGAGTAATAGTATAAATAAAGCACAACTCTATAAGAAATTATTTAAATTAAAAAAAAAAAAAAAGGGCTTCTTCTTGATTTCGGAGATTGGACCTCAATGCTGGATTATTATACTAGCATCTTCCTCTGTCCCAAGAATACAATTATTAATTACCATCTTAGAAAATGCATACTACTTTTGCTTATTCTCCATCCTGGACTGGACCACAAATGTCCAAGCAACCAGTCAATTACAAGTTATTCATACCCCCAACAACAACAAAAAAAAAAATTGATGCAACAACATCTCCAAAGATTATTGAATGGGCCACCAGCAACACTTGCCTATCGCCTCAAGGTGTGCAATATGTACTCTGCATAAAGATCCCTGCATCATTGCCGTTAAATTCGTCTTAGATAAGCAAAAATGTACATGAAATCTGCTTAACGGGTCGGGCGCAAAACATATGTGATGTCCCTGTTCTCTAGTCTGCTCATTTGTGCTCAACTCTTTGGTTTCTTGATTGTCAACTTACATGGAATACTGAATGGCTTCAGTTGCGGTTGACGAGGGTAGAAAATCATTCACAGCAACCTCCTTGTTCTCGTTCTTCTTGTCTGAACAATCAATCATTAAAGAAAACAGTGTGACTTCCAATCACAGACACAAGAAAAATCTCAAAGGTGACAAGGATACAATCTTCAAAGAAGCGGCGTATTTCTGAAAGGCGGTG
The DNA here is from genome assembly GCA_029784005.1 of Lenwebbia sp. NSW1173648. Lineage (NCBI taxonomy): Eukaryota > Viridiplantae > Streptophyta > Magnoliopsida > Myrtales > Myrtaceae > Lenwebbia > Lenwebbia sp. NSW1173648. The sequence continues at coordinate 110,975 of JARCGZ010000005.1, forward strand.
AGGCGCAAGCTGTTTGATGTCGGTATAGTGCTTATATTCGGGATCATCAGCACAGACTGCGATTATTTTGTCATCTTTTTCTCCCTGGATAAGACCAAAATAAGTTACCCCAAAATCTTTATGCAAAAGCAACTGCACTGCAGGCTATCTCTGGTTCTTTCAAAGAGTCCTTTTTTTTCCTTTTGGAGGAGGGGGAAGTACCTGGTCAATCATGGGCATCAGTCCAATGGCTCTTGCACGTAGAAAGCAACCGGGAACGACTGGTTCCTGTTGAATTCATTCATCGAGTTAAACCTACATTGCCTTTACATCATGTGATTCGTACCATTTAAAAATCATCTGAAAATGTAAACCTAGAGAGGACATCGTTGTGCTTTCATAACAATCTATATATTCAGACTAACCAAATACACCATATCCGCGTCTTAACATCTGCTTTCCATGGAAGCTCAAAGCAGGGTTTTCACCAATGACTTCCCTTGCAGAATGTCAGCTATGGTAATACAAATTTACAATATTCATCTTTTCCTTTCGCTCAGAGAGCAAGTTCGCAAGGTTACCGAGGAAGGGCCATATGTTGGATCATACAAAGGAGGAATTCCTTAAAAGTGGAAAAGCCAAAAATTAAAAACCATATTCCATTTGCTGTTAGCAATTGTCGGTAAACTGGTATGAGTCCACCAAATCAGCCCGACCTTTCTTATCGCAATAGTAGCAATTGAATGACCTAAGAAAAAATTATTATAGCAGAAGGCCCTTCTTCTAGTTTGACAAGTTTGAGGAGATATACTGAACAGCAATCAAGAAGTAAAAGAGATCACCTGCATGAGAACTAACACGTCGAGTGGATCATTGTCTTCACATAACGTTCTGGGAATGAAACCGTAGTTATGAGGATAGACTACAGATGAGTATAATATCCTGTCAACCTGCGCGTAATAGTACAGTGATTCAGGAAAGCAATGACGCGTTAAAGAAACAAAAGGGGTAACTGTTTAAGCAGGAGAAAATAAACTCAAATTGGGACGAATGTGATCCTCTCGGAAAGGTTCATCTGTCATTTCTCCTCCATCCAAATTCCAACAAATTTCAAATCACGAATGGTAACTACTAAACATGGACAAAATGATGTAGAAACATCTAAGAATTGAAATGGCAGACGACGATCTCCACATAGCCGAGACACTTAGCAGGGCTAGATCTATGAGAGATTTTGCCTTGGATGAAACTCATACCTTAATGAGTCCAGTCTTCTTGTCAAGTTCATACTTGACCTTGCTTCCCTTTGTTATCTCAACAACCTTAATTGTCAGAGGAAGAAAGGTAAGGGAAAAAGATTAGAGAGCACACGAAATCTTGTTGCTGGGACGTAGAGGTTTGAGGAAATAATTCAGAAAAACTAATTGTTTATCCAAGTCTATCAGGAACTAGTTCCGTTTCTGATCGAACAAGCGAAATTCAATCCATCTTGCGGTATGCCAAGTTAGAAACATATGAAAAAATAGACTCCTAGAAAGAAAACATTTTGGTTCCTCTTCAAGAGTCAAAGTAGAAGCTTATCATAATCAGCACTCGCATTAACATGATTAAGTTGGGATGGAAACCTACACAATTGAAAATTTGGGGAGCTTCAGGTCCTGGAGAGAAGATTAAGGGAAACATATTAGCGAGTTCATCGTCATCACAAAATCGTATTGATGATAACAATGCATTCAGCAATCGAAGGATGGGGAAACACCAATTTCAAGATCATGCCAAGGATGAGCAGCAACTGATCTCCTCGACAAGGAGGAAAGAATGCGTTCATTCAGGCGCGGAACCGGTCGATCTGGATGGCTTCCATCACCTTCACTCATTTCGACTTGGTGAGAGAGACTGCAAGCAGAGAGAGACAAGAGTTGGATCGGAACTTGAGAAGTGGGAGATAATGTCCCATCTCACCATGTCACAAATTCTTACGTTCTGTCTAACAAGCAAATAGGCTACACTAAACTGCGCCAGGATCAAAGAAAGGTGCTGTGATTCTATTTAGATTGCGGATACAAGACAGCAAGCAAGAAGGACAGCGTACCTGCTGCAGAGGTAGAAAGGATTGTAAGAGGAGGAACATAGGAGAAGAGAGGGGCAAATGTTATATAAGCGAGAGGCGGGAGTGGTTAAAACATGAACTTGGCTGTCAGAACATTAAGCAGAGAGGAGACAGGTGGTCCTTCCACCTGTTGTGGGGGGTGGGGTTTGGTTGGTTATTTTCAGATCCTGGATCCATGGATGCCTCCTCCCCAGATGCGCAAAACATGGCAATTCCTCCAACACCACTAACCATCATCATCATGGCAGCCCAGTCTTAAAATCAAGCTAGGGGTTTGTTGGGGTTGGCTCATGGAATAAATTGGTAAATATTAGGTTGGTCGAGTTATGGTACTCCGGATGGTTGTTAGTTCCTTCACTTTTGTGCTTTTATTGCAATTGTGCAGGAGAGAAAAATGACGGATTAAAAATCATCAATTGTGTTTGGCAAGACTAATTAAGAGAGAAGAGTAACAACAGAAAATCAGTTTCCCAATCAAGATCATCCTACTTTTGGAGGGATTTTGTTTAGCAAAACCCCAATATAGTGCTTGTAACATCTTTTCATGAATATGTGGATTTTTTATATGTTCATTAATGTACGTTACGATGCGTACTAACAAAAGATGAATTGGCGAACATGTTGGATCGGTATTCTTTGAATCATAGTGATTCCTCTAGATGATATGTGATATTACTCGTCTTGAGTTCATGTTGTTTCGCTTGATACCGAGCCAAGTGGTAAGAATGATATCTTATATTAGACTTAGAGACTTTTTTCAGATTGATATGACAACTTCAAGCCCTTATTTGAAACAACATCCGCTTCAGGCTCTTATTTGAGAAAATGATGGTACTTCAGGCCTTTATTTAAAATGAAATCCACTTTAGGCCCTTATTTGAGAAAATGATGGCACTTCAGGCCCTTATTTGAATTTTTCCCAAAGTAAAATAAGTGAAAAGTGCAAGTGCTACCTGCAAAGAGAATAATCAATCATTTACAAATTATTGAACTCAAAAATCCGTGAGGAAAAGAAAGATAAGAGAATGCATGACATTTGCTTAGGTGGCACCCCGAACACCTCATCTCATTCATAAAATGCCAATTTCTTAGAATTTGAAGTTGATAAAATGTGTGCTGCACCATTTGCCACAAACAGATGATAAAATACATGCCTGTCTGATAAATTTCCACTGCCTCACTCAAGTTCCTCAGTTTTGGAGGAGATTATCTCAAAAGTGCCTCCACTCCACCCATCTAAAGAGAGAATTCTCCACGCTAAGGAACTCGACCGACGAACACAGTAGCCTGCTTCCGGGGTTTGCAACAAATATACTAGGCAAAGATGGTCAGATGCAAGTTCAGCACATCGATCGGGGACTTATTTCAAGTCCAATTGAAGTGACTGACTCGGCTTGGTCTCGATGAGCAAACAGATTCAAGGCTGAGAGGCTTTACAAAGCAGTTATCTGTTTCCACAGGAAAAGCTTATGGCTACTGACTTGGTGGCTGCCGTCTCTTTTCGACCATGACTCAATATTTCTCAATTAAGTGTGGACATTTCTGGCTTGCAGAACTCCCATCTGATTAGATCGGTTTCCGGTCTCAACAGCTTAGCTAAAACTAGGTCAAAGAAAAGATTGCCAACTGATGATATCGACCGAAAATGAAATTCCAGTCGAGCAACTTTGTTGCTAGGAAGATTAGATGAATGCTATAGTTTATTACTAAAGATAGCCCTTCCTGGTTACAACAGTGCAATAAGGCAAGATCATTTCCGGTGCTTGGAATTTACAAAAGCCGATAGTTTACGGATATTGGTGGGGACCATAATAAGAAACATTCGAAGAACGTTACAGGAAATAGCTCTGGTCTAAGGTTGTTGATGCCGAAATGTGCTCTGCTCATTCCAATTGCAGAAACAGAGAATGTTGCACCTCTCACCAGCAACCACCGTTTCAGCTGCTTCCGGTAACCTCACTGGATATATCCTGGATTTTCCTAAATAGAGCTTCCCTGGAATGTCATTGACCTGATGTCAGGTCTGAGATGTTTGGAGAGGCTTACGCTCCCAAGATCAAAACTACAGGATGTCTTGGGAGTGTTAGAGTGAAAATTCTGAAACCAGATATGGCAACTTACCTATCTGGTTTGAAAACAAGGTTCTTGTATGCAAACCACTGCAAAAGTAGACACAAAAGTGCAATATGAGATGAGAATTACGGATCTTATCAGACTGATGGTTGCACATTATCAGATGTATATATGAAAAAACTGACAAGCGCGCAGTAACTCAGTTGATCGAGGCTGAAAAGGGCATCTAGTAGAATTCACGCAAATGGCATGAATCCACATGTTCACCTGATGTCATAAGCTCTTAGATCGCTCTCAGACAGTAGCATCACAATCATAAACTGTTCAGAACGAGGGCAATTATGCTGCTTCTGGGGGAGGGGGAAGACTAAAGAAGCAGATTTTGGAAGCCTGATGAACTCACCCCAGTATATCCAATGCCCACCAGCTCAAGAACGCCAGGAATCAGGGGAAGCCTATCGATCGCCTGAAACCAAAATGAATTGATCCCCGCAACAAGCTCAGTCAGAAGTACCAAATGACCATCTTTTTTTTCTTTTTCTTTAGTGAATAAATGCGAAAACAAAGAGAAAAGGAGAGCCTCACCGAGATCATTCCAGTAGAGCCCCAGACGGCAACCGCAGCAGCGAAAGCCAGCGAACTGACGGCGTACTTATCTTCCAATTTGTCCCACTGTTTGTTTGATCAAGGTACAATACAATACCGACCAATCAATCGACTTTGAAAATCGAACCCTTTTTCTTTTGTTGTGACAAGGGCATAAAAATTAACAAGGGCGGAGACGGAGTGGAAGAATTACAGCTTCTTTGGCGGGTTTGAGAATCTCAGGGAGCTCGGCGGCGGCGACTTCGGCAGGAACCTCACCAGTAGCCATAGCCACCACATTGCGCGCAATCTTACGACCTGAAGAAGCGCGCGCTTTATAGCCCAAAAAAAAAAAAGCGGGGGGGGGGGGGGGGGGTCAGTGACAGAGAAGAGAGTAGAGAGAGAGAGAGAGAGAGGAGAAGGGAATGTCGTACAATAAGCGGAAGCAGAAGAGAGAGGGGGAGAGTGGAGAGCAGGGGGAGGGGGGAGGGAGGTGAGGAGGGCGGTCTGGCTCTTCTGGGGCTGAGGTTGACGAGGGGCCTTGCTGTCCACCACAAGCGTGGACAGTGCGGAGGAGGATGAGGCGGTGCTGGTCGACGCCATCTTCTTCTTTTGCCAAGAGCCAAACTATGGCCCCCCTGCTCACGAAGAAGCAAAAGGCAAACGAGAGAGAGAGAGAGAGAGGTTATGTGTGGTTGGCTGCTGTTGCTATGGTGCGGATAGATATTGTTGCTGACATGGCTGCACCAGAGCCTTTTCTCCCCCTCCCCGTGGATTTGGATTTGGATATAGCTTTCTCATTTCTTGAGCTCTGTCCCAACTTCCACATAACCAAACAGGGCACCTCCCAAATATCTTCCCTCCATCATTTTCATCACGGAACCTCAGACTTACTCTTGGATTTCCGTTTTACCCAACCTTGTCAAGGGGTGGACCATAACTTTTACGTACACTTATCTTACATTTTCCAAAAGTATATGAACAAAGCTAAGATATGGGATTTCTTCCCTGTTCTGACCTTTTTCTTCTCTTTGGATAAATCAACAAATAGAATCGACAACAGGAAATGTGCCGGGGATTCATCCCATTCGGCCAAGTTTAATCCAAATTTGGATCCTTTAGTGTGTTTATGATGAGTTTAGAGGATTAGGCCCAACAACATTATGATGCTCTTCTTTTCAGGCAAGTGAAGAGCCGAAAGGAATGGACGGAATGATGGTCTGCATTGACAACGGGTATTCTCTCCTATTTCTTCCAGCCCCCTTTTCTTTTTACCGTTCTCTTGTTTTCTTTCGCCCCGTGCAAAATACTTCTTCTCTATTTTATATGACATATGACTTTATGCATTGGGGGCAAGAGAATCTTTTCAAATGTCAACTAAACAATAATTATGGATGATAAAGGCCAAGACTAGGAATATCAAGCAGTGCCATGGGGCCATCATCACACAATCCTGGTTTATGTATATGCAGATAGTTACAGAGAAGAGAACTTCTGTGTCTTTTGGAATCGCCGTCGTGGAGAGGAGAGGCCTCAGGCAGCAGCGAGCTGACCCAACACGTACACATCCATTAACAAATGATCTCCGACTTCTATCCATCTAAGACAAAAGTTTGATCTGCTGCAAGCACGAGAAGTAGCTTACTTAGCTGGATCTGCAACATGGGCAATTGCCTTTCTAGTAAACGGTTCCGGCAGGACAAACAAACCGTAGAAGTGGCGACGACTGCCAGTGGCATCATGCAGTTCAAGGTACCCATCACACCCCAATGCATCACCAATGAATTCCCAGGTCATGCGATCTTCCGGAGCAGTGACTCTTTCTCAGGCCCTCTTCTTCACAACGAAGAGCTCCATCCTGGAGAATTGTACTACTTGCTCCCGCTTCAGTCATTTAGGGGATCCATATCGGCTACATCTCGACCCAGCTACCGCATTTCCCTCGATCATCAGGGAATGATGCTCGGAAAGGCAGACCCTGAGGTGCTTCCTAGATGCAACAGCGCAGGAGTGTGGAAGGTGAAGTTACTCATAAGCCCTGAGCAGTTAACCGAGATACTGTCTCAGGAGGCTCACACAGAGGCACTGATCGAGAGTCTCCGAACTGTGGCCAAGTCTGGTCACGTTGCTGGTAATGGAGCATCTTCCGTGGCCGATTCAGACTACTGCAGCCTCTCCCAGAGTTAAATGACGCCCTCCATGTACTGTATTTTGTTCTTATGCTTGTTTGCTCTTCTTCATGTTGTGTTTCTTGAAGTAGTCCATCTTTCAATATGACTGCAGTGTGGGTAACAAATGTATCTACCAAAGTCACTAATCAGGTAAATGTCTCTGTGGATATTGGAGATGTCTAGAGGACTATCTCTCTTTCATAGACCTAGATTGAAGAGCATACCCAGCTGAATCATAGTCCAATACTTTTTACATTATACATTCAGCTCCTGTTGTACGGTTTGGAAGCTACAGAAGATAAAGATTTATGCGTCTTGCCGGCCAAGTAAGTTTTATGGTGGAACATCTCCAGATTAAATTGAGCATCCCCATTGAAGAAGCTGAAGGTTAAATAGTATACTTCTGCAATATCTCTTGAACATGAGAAGGGGTGTATGTTCAAGATGGGTTGTTGCAGAGTCAATCTAGACTACTAGAACGACTGACTAGAACTAATAAAATACATTATGTGGCTTAAATAAAATGATAGAAAGAGTCGTTACAGTTACAGGAAGACAATGGTGCCGTTAGCAGAGTTAGTCAACTACTGATATTGGTTTTGACCCAAAAACATGCTAATATTGGCAGCAAGGGTTAATTTTGAAGCGTATGCAAGGATGATTGTTGCTGTTCTAATATCAACAATCATCCTCATCCAAACTGAACAGATCTATCTAGGTGAACTCATTCTGGGGTAAGATGCTTGATGTACACAGAATTCACAGCAACTATATCAGCAAGTGACTGAGCTCTCCTGCTCTCACTTATTTTCTGCATGAGCGTGAAAAAATGCTTGAAAGTAAGTTTTTGTTTTTATATCACCGGGGCACCCAACACCAGTTGCCACTGATTAATCCTCACCGGATGTGGCCCAACAAAAGCAAGTCCCGACATGTAAGGCTCAAAGTTCACCTTCATAAGCTTTCCTATTAAACTGAACGTCAGGGAAAAAAAAAATCATTTGCTCTGACAACTAAGAAGAACCAGGCAGTATCCTTAATTATGTTGGTTCCAAAGCGTTTCTAACCAATGCCGTTGGCTTCGCAGCAACCTTTCTCCCAATAGGAGAGAAAATGCCACAATTTGCTACTCATACCCCTATTCATGATGCGATAAAATTGGCAGTTGGATCACAGAGGCAAGTAATTTGCAATATTCAAGTCATCAGAAATCCTAAGATATAAGTAAAAGGCCTCCATGATGGCATCAATTGCACATTTACCTCTCCTAAAAACTGTCAAACATGGTGATTTTATACAAATCCGTTAAAAATAGTAAACTATATTAAAAAAGAGCCAAAACCAGAGAGAGAAACGAAAAAGAAATGTAAGAATCCAGATAATGTTCAGCAAAGGTTCAATCTCCTTCACTAAAGATGGCTTAAAACCCCGCCACTAACACAAGCTGCCATGTCCTCCACACATCCTTTTCTTATGTGGAACGCGAGTGCTCAGATTAAATGTGCACGGGATGAAGACAGACAAAAACTTTAGCAACTGTATCTGACGGTAAGTTTGGTCTGATTTCTGTATCACAAAAACAAGGGTATTAAGAAAGAGTCAAGTTCTTTGATACCAGCTGTAAATTCAACATTTGGGCAAGAGAGAGAGAGACCTTAAATCAGCAGTTTCGTCAGATTGCCAAACTATATCCTTCAAGCCCGACGAGCAGTTTCATCAGATTGCCAAACTATATCCTTCAAGCCCGACGAGAAGCTCTTATAGAACTGCCATATGGCGCATTATTCAGCATACAAAATACTAGACATCACCACCCATAAATTTATTCGTCTAATTTGTTGAATAGCACATGAAGTGTCACACTTAAAAACTACTTGATTATGGCTCAAATGTAAGAACTGATATTCTTATCATGGATGCATAAGAATTGAAAGACTCCTCACCTCCTGAATATTATATATATTCAAAATCTACTAAATTATAGTAACTGGACTACCATCTCATCATTAAATCACCAAAGATGGAATCTTTGGAGTGTTTATAAAAGGCTTGTTTTAGAAAATCAATTTACTATAGTATTAACTCGACATAAACTTGACTTGTTATTCATGAGGTTAGAATAATGATAACCAAGCGTCCTTGAAAATTTATGAAGAGGAAGTAGATAACAGATATTTGAATTATTAGAATTCCTTCATGGAAACCCAACTAGTACTAAATTACCTCAATCATGCATCAGTTTGTCCACTCATAAAAACAGATACTCAAAATGAGATCCAAGAAAGAAAAATCAGGATCTGTCTGGAAAACTGCCAAACCACTTTATAGAAAATATGCTCTTCTAGAAATTTCCTTTCACAAAAGTGACCTCAAAAGTTTTTTCAAGACATGTGAGAGCTTATAGTGGGATTACTCCTATCAAATTAAAAGTTTGCCATAAAAACTTATCAAGGCAAAAGCAAAAACTAACTTCATGTTTCTGTTTGACTTTATTTAGGATAAATATGAGTGTCCAATCAACATGATCAGCTGTTTACTTCTATATGTTTCGAAAGCAAACCAAACCGAAAAATAAGTACTCGCCTTATGAAACTCCAATGTGTCACCACCAATTTTACGAAGCTCAACCATGTGGAGTGAAGGAGCCACCTCAAAGACCTGGAAGTGAAGAAGAGACCATTTCTTTAATTTATAAAAATAATACCAAAGATACTACAATGGAAAGCATTGGCTAGTCTAAAATTGAGCATAAAATATTAGAAGAAAATGGATTACAATAGTCCTTCCTAGCTAATGACAGATTACATTACAGGCAGAGCCTGCATGAGGTACACCGCCATATCCACTGAGCTTTATAAAGCTAGAATCTCAATGAATCACGGCACAAGTTGAGATTGAAATGGTCACCCAAGAATCTACTCCATCCATCATCTATATGAAGATGTAAACACCCTGCCCTTCTTGAAAACCCTTAAGTGATTAATAATCAGGGTACCCCACGCTTGTGAAACCAAGTCAAGCAGCTCCATAACCATATTGAATGAGGGTGAGCGAAAGAGTTAGTTCCTTCATTACATTTACTTTCACAACCTGTCAGCAGGGGCGAGGGGCCCTCCTGTGAGGGTTTCCACCTAGCTGTCACTTAACCTACCTCCTTTGTTGTGATGATTCACCAACTTGGTTCTTTTAGAGTATTAACTCCTTTGATTCTGTATCCAAAAATCACGACAGTTTTTCCTTACAAGTTATTAGGAGACCATACCTCTGTAGCCACGGACAGGTGGCCTTTTCTTCCAGTTTTATCACCCCGCAGTTTCATCTGCAATGATTCGAAAAATTAACAATCAGCAACATTATTAAAACAGAAGTACCACAAACAGAGAAAGTTGCAAGGCAGTCTTTGCCAAGTGATTGCCTTGTAGTTTCTTTTATCAACATTAAAGCCCAAAGGCTTTGCAGTTTCTTCAATTTTAGACATGATTTCGTTTGCAGGGTGCTGAGAAGTAAATCGGGTTTCTCGCTTCACAAGGTCCTACATCAGCATACCCAAGCAAAAGAGAGTTAAACCAAAATCATCCAGCAACGGTAAACAATTACAGAAACTTCAGTGAATGCTGTAAATTGAGCAGAACACCAGACTTTCTCTTCAAGAATCAAGCTTATACCTTCACTAGTCTATAGAGTGCAAATCTCAACTCAAGAATACGCAACCTTCCCTTCCCTCGCGACTACATAGAATCTCCAGCTCATATCATACTTGCAAAATAAGTTGACAAACAGTTTTTATGGACACAAGGAAGCAGAGGTCCATACAACGATACCACTGCAGACTTCTCAAAAAATTAAAAAACAAGTGCCAAAAGGGTCATCTCTGTAAGTCAGGTCAAGACCCACTCAATGATGAGCACAAACTCAAGACACTATGCAACATGCGTCATGAAGCATAAACTCCAGCTCACTCATCCCCCTTTCTGTGACATCTTGGATCCACACAGTTAGATATGAATGCTTTATTAAATATGATTTCATCTATGAAGAGATCCATAACACATGAGTAGTTCATAGAAATGAACTATGCAATTTAGCAGTTTGGGGCAATACCATAAGCACGTACCATCTGCTTCTCAAATAAACTTTCGAGATTGAATCCTTGTGACCTAGAAATAAGCTCAAACGCATTCATGGATTCAGGCCTTTCTTTCCTCTCTGTTACAAGACGTTCCTGGGGAAGAAAAATGATGGTCAAAATGGAGGTTTCCCTCGGGAAGTTGTTTAGACTATCCCTTGTTGTACGTAACGGCATGCTACAAAAGAATGGACTCATGCAAGATGTGGAAATAATAACGTGAGAAAATTTCCGTAGTTGTACGTGAGGATATAAAGAGAAAAGAATCACAGTGAAAAGACATCCATTAGCATGCTTAAGAAATAATAAAGTCAGTGAAGTATAGACAGATGAAATAAAATTTTCCTTACCTGTGAATCATTGAAAGCAGCATCAATGTCGTCAAGATTTACCTCCTCTTCCTGCTCGAAGTGAGGTGGCCTGTAACCCTTCTTGAACCATTCATCTTCCCGGATTTCAGGAATTGTTATTCGCTGAACAAGTTCAATTTCTTGTTTTAAAGAACGAGCATAATCATCTAGTAAACCAGTCTCCTAAAGTACAAGTGTGAGAAAATGAAAGAGGAAGTCGGAGCTGACCGTGAGAGGACTTGGATTAAGAATATGTTTAATAAGATTCTTTGCACCAGATGAGAACCATGAAGGACATGCAAAATCAGCGTTGCAGATCTGAAAAGATTCTCATGAGTACAAGGACATATTACAAGGTTGGATTTTGAAAAAATTGAATATCCTTACCTTTCTGTACAGAGCAATGAGATTGGCTTCATCAAAAGGCAAGTATCCAGCCATTAATACAAAAAGAATTACCCCGCAAGACCAAATATCGGACGATGTACCATCATATCCATTATTAGTCAAGACCTGAAAAAGGAAATATACGTGCTATACATTAAAGAATACATAGAAGGTAAGGAGAACTAGAGATGAAGCCTCTCGAGTTTGAGATTCAGACCTCGGGAGCTACATAATTCGGTGTTCCACAGGCGGTATGAAGCAACCCATCCTCCTACATACATACATAAATAAATAAATAAATAAAAATGGAGAATATCTTTCCTTAAGCTCATAATATAGATACTCATCTTCTCTAGACATCCAACCCTATATTATGCATCATCATAAATGTAGAGATATTAATTTGTACTGACTGTGCATCATAACATTTTTAAGTACGAACAAGACTATGCTTTTTCCTATGGAAGGAAAAGGAAATTTTTAAAGAACAATAATGCTTCGGAAAGGAACGCTTATAAAAGTATTAAAGGTGATAGATATTGGGTACACCAAAATCGGGTCCCCATTAGCAAATAAAGAAGAAACGGATTTAGAAAATTGTACCGTAGCCCTGTTTTAACATTCGTATCTCAAATGACCAGTGAAAAGCAATGAATTATGACCTAATACTGTTAAGACATAAAGAAGTGACCACATAAATCTCAAGTTATAGATAAGAGTACTTGCCCTCACTTTCTTTGAGAACGTACTCAATCCAAAATCCGAAACTTTAAGAACTCCATAGGTGTCTAGAAGCAGATTTTCAGGCTGCAACAAGAGCAATATTATATAGAAATGCTTATTAGAAGTCAGGAATCTAGGACATGTATAACCAAAATCCCATTAAAAGTGCAAACAAGAAAACAAGAAAGAATCTCGTTGACCTTCAAATCTCTATGGTAAACACCCCTGCTATGACAGTAGTCCACAGCGTCAATTAGTTGCTGAAAATAGCGCCTGGCTTCATCCTCTCTTAGCTTTCCATGTCTTGCCTGGGAGTCAATCATAACACCATTTTAGAAGATGAGGATTTCGCTGATTGCAGGCAATGATGGAGGTGCTGCAAGAAATATGAGGCCAAGCATCGCTACAATTGCTTACTATTTTGTCAAAGAGCTCGCCACCATCAATGAACTCAAGAACAATGTAGATCTTTGTTTTGCTGGCCATGACCTATATATGTGCAGAATGGGAGACATTTGTCAGGCGATATACACAATGGAAGTATCTTAGCTTCAAAGCAGAGACTACTGTTGGCTGAAAAGGGCACGCAACTACATGCTTTAATTCATGATTGGTATGAAGATGAAAGCCACTGGAACCTGTAAAAGCATACAGGGGCAATCGCTCGGAGCAAAAGTAGCATACTTCACTGTGAAGGAAGAAAGATGAAGAGAATAAATACCTCGAAAATTTGAATAACGTTTGGATGCTTGATCAGCTTCATGGTTGCTATTTCTCTCTTTATCTGTCCAAAAGAAACAAAAGCAGCGCAATCAACATTGGAAAAAAAGAAGAACATTGGAAGTAAGAAATCGCGGCACAGGCAGGCAGTATGAAGAATTCCTGCGGCAACTCCCCGTCGTCTGGTAATCAGAGACGAAGCAGATGCAGCCAACTTCACAGCATGTCGGTCAGGGTAAATTCAACTTAACCGCTATCTATCAGAAAGGAAATGCCCCGCAATTGCCTTAGAATGGGTATGGGTGCGGCGGGCCAAAGTAACGAAGGAATGCTGAAGGTAGCATATTTCCGAATGCCTCCCAAGACCCAAAAAACAAAAAGCGAAGAAAAGATATCGAGACGGTCTCTGCAGTGGACAAGCATTATGGTTGAGTCAGACATGACGATATCAAGGTTCCATTCAATGAACGCATAAGTTACGAAAGAAGTAAAGGGCATTGGATACATGATGGGTGGTGTAAGAGCTGCACGGATACAGTGTACGATTCGGTACTACAAAGAGAGAGAGAGAGAGAGAGAGACCTGCTCGACCATCTTATGACGGAGGACGTGATGGCGGTCGATGATCTTGATGGCGAAGGAGTCGCCGGAGTCGAGGTGCTTGGCGAACTTGACCTTGGCAAAGCTGCCTTCCCCGATCGTCTTGCCTAGCTCGTACCTCCCCACGCGGGTCCTCGTCGCAGGTACCTTGACGCTCATTTCTTGTCGCAAGACTCGACCTTGTCGCCTTCTCTTAGGTGGGTGGACACCAAAAGAGGGAGAGGAAGGGCAATTTTTTGCAGGGCGGGACGTAAAACGGGAGCGAAAATCTCTCTTGAAAGGGTGGCCCGTGTCCGGGAGATATAGAGATGATGAGGATGATGATGGTGATGATGGTGTGGGGGGGGGGGGGAGGTTAGGGTCCCACCCGGTTATTCGCTATGGCATTGGCGGTCCTAATCCACCTCGAGAAAGAAAGTAATTCCACGACAGTAATAAAACTCTCTCTCTCTCTCTCTCTCGTTTAGATTTTGACGAGGCTCTTCAATTAAGATCCAAGTATTCTCGACTCGAGGGGTTGGAATACGATGTACGACGGTGTATGATAATGCGTCATTTATTTCGTATAGAGAGAATGATTATAAAGATTAATAATACGTTACTTATTTCGTACGGAAAGAATGATTACAAAGAGATAGGAGGAGTTTCGGATCAAGCTTGGTCCGAAACGTACCTGTTGTTGTTGATAGGTACGCAGCGTAACAAGTTTGACCAATCACCCAATAGCGAATACAGAAAGAGGGAAAAACAGAGCAAGGCAGTTACGAACGAATGAACGTCCGTGGGGGGATTCTAGAGGAAGCATAACATTAACATCTTCATACATACTCAACATTTAAAGGAGATTGGGGCCTTGGTGGTCCAAGATAATAAAACCATCGTTGAGAGTCACGGAAGCATGAGACTTGTTGACGGTACTGGTGAACCAGATGGCCGCGGCGATGGAATCTTGGACGGGTTACATCCACATCCACATCCACATGTGGTGTGGCGGCCCCAAATGAGTGATGGCCGATGGGGCTTGGACCGCACTGTGCACCAATAATTGATCAGACGACTCTCGCTCTCTCTCTCTGTTTCAATCAAAGATATAGCCACTCACATACGTACAAGCGCGATCGAGTGGTGGTGGGATGGAAATATCTGTTGTGATATGCCAAGCCTTCTTCCACGGTCGTTTTATGACTTATCTGGGGACTTCACTTTGGGCCTTGGTCCACGCTCAGAAGGCCGAAGCCTAGTTTCTCCAATAAAAGAATACTGGGTCGAGATTGGGGGCCTACGCTGCGCAAACAGATCCTGTTTCCTCATTCACCATGAGGAAGAGATTGATCTTATCATAATCATGGTCTGAACCTATAATTAATAATAATAATAATACCAGAGGAAGCTACTGGAGAAGAGCCGGGGTGCATGTGTTGAGTGCAAGTATGAATGATGCGGGAGAAAAATGTTCGGCATCGAATGTCTAGAGCTTTAAAAAAAAAAAAAAAGGAATCAAAGATATACATTTGCTTATAATTTAGTGGTTTAATAGGCACAAATTATGGACTTCTCCTTGTAATGTATGGAAGTAGATTGGGTTGAATCGGATTTGTTATTCGACCCAGGCTTGAGCTCCCTCTTACCGACTTCTTCCAATGACAAGGGACACCAAACTTCGTCTACACATCCCGGTGCCTCCTCATGCACACACAATGAGCGCAACGAAACCGCAAAATTTCTTTAGGGCATCCACCAAGTACACACAAAAGCAACCAGAAATTGAAGGAAGTTACACCACACTTCTTTGTAGTTACTTTGTTGCCATCTGCACTTAATGGTACACTTGCATAATTGTCGCGACCTAAAGTTCAAATTCCAAGTTAATGGATTATCATATTAATTAAATTAACTAACCTGGTACGAGCTCTCCCAAACTCTACCTATTTGCAACTTAGGTTCAAATAATTCATATGCAAAAATTTTCAATTGGAGCCGCCACTAATCATTTAACAATAGGTTGATGAGGTACCCAAATAAAGTATCTGGAGAAATGCTTTATTTATGCGAACTAGAGATTAATGAGTTCGGGGACTTGATTTCGTTAATAGTTCTATTAACGTCCTCTCGGTACCAATTTTTCATGAAAATCTTTTGATAGGCAACATGGATTAATTTTTTAGGGTTTTCTCTTATTAAATGGGTTGCATATGCAATTACTCTATATGACATGGCAAGATGACATGGCAATTATGCAATTTTAAACTACGAATGACTTTTTTTTTGTATTTTTGTTTTTATGAATTTTTGAAGTTGGAGAAAAATGGAAGTGAAAAGCTATCTTAAAGTGAATAACACCCTATATAATTTAAGAAAATGATTTCTCAAAGTCCTAATTTATATTAAGTTTTATTTTTTTGCATGTAAAAGTGAACAAAAGCATGATTTAACTTAAGAAAGATCAAGCATTTTTTGGATTTTTTTTTTTTCAGAAATTAATTAAGCAAGAAGAAACACGAAATTTGAACACAAATAATTAATTATGCCCATAATGCACCTTTTAATTTCGAAATTCCAAATTAATTCACCTCATACCAATATGTTTGGGTCGGATGGGGAATTTTATTCACATCGTACCCAGGGGATTGGGTCAGAGAGTGTGAAATTTCTTATAGAGTTAAAGTCGTACCCAAATGTTATGGGTCGGAAAATAAAACTCTATTTCGTGGAATTATTGATCCAATCCAGTGGGTAATGGATGTGATAATTTCAATGTGCGGACGAAAATCGTACTTTGAAGTCGGATGTTCGCCCTTTTGCACAAATTCCTCGGGACTTAGGCACATGAGGGCATACATTATAGGCATAATTATTTATTAGTGTGCAAATTAAATCACATGAACATAAAAAGATGAGATAAACATGAAAAAAAAAACAGATAAGACACAAAATCCAAACAAGGAAAATTAAATACCTAAGAGATAATGTGCCTAATTTATCTATAAGGTAATATTGCATTATTTCCATATCCACAAGGATTTACATATTTCTTAAATTATGCACAATTATCTACAAAAGGATATGTTAGAGATATGCAAAAATTCCAAAATAGGCAAGCAGATATTCTAATCAATCAAGATTAGAATTTTACCTTATCCTTGAATATTGCATTTCCTAATTTGAACCAAACTTGCGAATCAAGGTTGGAGATAGGACAAGCTCGAAGGGAGCTCGTGTGGGACTTATGGCGTCACCGGCAGCTCCATAGCACCTCTGGCAGGACAACAACGGTGGGGATGACTTCGGATCAGCAGTTCCGACGTGAGCAAATGGTTCGACGCGTCTGGGAACAGCGGCAGCTTCCCCAGTGGCTCTTCACGGGACGGGCAGGGACGCGGCTGAGCGATACATGGGGGGGCTTCAGGATAGCAGCAACGATCAACAGTTTCAGGCGGGCTCATCGTGCAGGGGTGGCAGGAGGCGACATGCGGACTGTGCAGGGGCAACAACCAACAGTGGCTATCGTCGGCTTCCTTAGTCCTCATGAGTCGGGATCAGCGACCGAAGTACCAGCCGACACAAGGACAGTGGCGACGGGATCAGCAGCGGTTGTGGCAGCGGCATGCAACGCCGACGACGGTGGCAACAAGCAGCAACCGCCGATGTTAGGGAGTGACGTCGGGGGGAGGGTCGGCAAGCAGAGGTTGCTAAGGAGGGACACCACTACCCAAGAACGATATCTCTCTCACTCTCGCCCTTTGTTTTTGCTCTCAAATTTTCTAAGTAAAACTCTGAATTTTCTGAGCAATTGTCGATGTGTAAAACCATAGGCATAGCCCCTATTTATAGAGGGAAAGCTTGCCAGTCAAGGGCTTATGATTTTCTAAATTTCGTAAAATATGCCCTGGGATCAAAATATGATTTGAATTAAGTCCCAAAGGGTCAAATTGCACAAATTGATCCTCAAATCTCCTAGAGAATTTGGCCAAGCCCAATGTGTTTAAGCTGCCGAAATTTATGCATCATGTGGGCTTATTCACGCCTTTTTTTTTTTTTTTTGGGTGGGGTGCTTAATTAGGCTTTTTACGAATAATAGATATTTAATTACAGCCTTTTTCAATTAATTAAATATGAATGGGTTGAATTAAGCTCCAAATATGCCCCAATAGCCTTGAGAATTTCAGAACTCCTCCCCCATGCTGGCGGAATTTTTTCTTATGAATTCTGGTCCATCGCGCGTCAATTTTGCTGAAATTTCCTACCGCTAGTCCAATTAAATGTTAATGCAATGCATGAATGCTAAAATTAATGTGAAAAAATGATTTAATTATTATTGACTAAAAAAGGTATTCAAAATTTAGGTGTTAACAATAATTAAGTTTATGTGTTGGGTGATTTTGGGCATCTCTCATCCCAAAAGCTAGTTCAAAGAATGAGATTTCTCTCATACTTATAAATCGACCACCAGTTCCTTCCACAATCGATGTAGGATAACCCCAACAATCTCTCCCTCACACATCGGGCCCTAGGTCGAAGCCGCAACAACCCGTATTTCTCCCGTGTGCTTGTTGGTAACCTGGGCTCTAATAACAATGTTGGGTGTTTATGGGCCTCTCTCATCCCAAAAGTTAACTCAAATGATGAAACTTTCCCTCACACTTATAAATCGACCACCAGCCCCTTCCACAATTAGTGTGGGTTAATCCCAATAATCTCCCCCTCACACATCGGGCCTTGGATCGGAGTAGCAACAACCTATATCTCTCTCATGTGACTATTGGGTCCAGACTTGTTGGTAACCTAGGCTCTGATACCAGTGTTTGGTGGTCTTGGGCCTCTCTCATCCCAAAATTGGTGGTCTTGGGCCTCTCTCATCCCAAAAGCTAGCTCAAAGGATGAGGCTTTATCTCACACTTATAAACCGACCATCAGCCCCAATCTCACACTTATAAACCGACCACCATCGGGCCTTGGGTCGGAGCCGCAACAACCCGTATTTCTCCTATGTGCTTGTTGGGTTCAGACTTGTTGCCGTATTTCTCCTATGTGCTTGTTGGGTTCAGACTTGTTGGTAACCTGGCCTCTAATATTAGTGTTAGGTGGTCTTTGGCCTTTCTCATCCCAAAAACTAGCTCAAATGATGATGTTTTCCCTTACACTTATAAACCGACCACCAACCCCTTCCACAATCAATGTGGGATAACCCCAATAATCTTTCCCTCACACAGCGGGCCTTGGATCAGAGCAGCAACAACCCGTATCTCTCTCGTGTGACTGTTGAGTCCAGACTTGTTAGTAACCTAGGCTCTGATAGTAGTGTTGGGTGGTCTTGAGCCTCTCTCATCCCAAAAGATAGCTCAAAGGATAAGGCTTTTCCTCACACTTATAAACCGACCAATAGCCCCATCCACAACCAATGTGGGATAACTCCAACAATCTCTCCCTCACACATCGAGCCTTGGGTCGAAGCCGCAACAATCCATATCTCTCCCGTGTACCTGTTAGGTCCAGACTTGTTGATAACATGGGTTCTAATACCAGTGTTAGGTGGTCTTGAGCCTATCTCATCCCAAAAGCTAGCTCAAATAATGAGTTTTTCTACCACGCTTATAAACTGATCACCAACTCCTTCCACGATCAAAGTGGAAACCCCCAACATTATGTACCTTTCAACACTTAATATACCATTTGTTGTGTTTTTTTTTTTTACCAAAAAAAAAAAAAAACCTCTCTTGTTTTTTAATGGCGAAAAGGCTGTCTGGCCCTATCCAAATCCAATTGGGTATGAATATCGATTCCAAAGCCTTGCTACAACAAGATGATGGTTCTATTACCAGCTAATATATTAGCTAAGCTTAGCGGCTTGGCCAGTTATGGCTACGTTTTTTTCATTCAATTGCCCGCTGCCGGTCACTAAAGTTTTCCAATACGTGCAACAGTCGGATAATTTTCACAGTGATAGGTAAGGGTGGATCGAGCACGAAGCCGCAAGTCTATGTATGAAGCTCTAGTTGGGCTCGTCGCTTGCGCACTTGGAACTGCTCTAGAGCAGTCCCCTCTCAATTAGACACGGTCGACCGTTAGTGAAGTACAAACTTGTGGTCTTGCTTCAGGTATCGTCTAGAATCAACCAGTCGCTATCCCATTTCACATGCACGGGTAGGCAGAGGAAGAGCCGTGTTTTGGCAATACCTCCAGTACGAAGTGCAAAGAAAATGAACACTTCTGTGTTTGTTGATTTGATTCCAATTCCAATTCCAATTCCATCGGCGTAGTTTGTTATTTGTCTATTTAAGCAGCCTCTCTGGTCTGGACGAGAGAGATGGAGAGAGAGAACTCTTGGGTGAAGCTAGGCAGGCACTGCGGTAACCACAGAACGTTCTGGTATAAAAGAAAGGTGGAACTTTGCCATCTTGTGAGAAAATTGAAAATGGGGCTTCTTCTTGTCAGACGCATCAGAAGTGACCTCCACGTCATAAGAACATGTAACATTAGGTAGATATAGATAGAACATAAATAGGCAGAAGAGAAAACGAGAACGGCTACACCAGATAGGTCGCCAAGCATCTCTCCGTGGCCGGGGTCGTCTCAGCAAGAGTTAAAGGCGGGGACGCAATCACTTCACTTGTTTATGCACGTTGTTTTGACAATCCTCAACTTTGATGGAAAGGCACGCTTCGCCTTAGCTGGGTCGCCCTCTCTCTCTCTCTCTCTCCAGAATACATACAGGAAAGCCATCTTCAGCAGCTACATAACACAAACACACCCGATATTTCTTCTTCATCGTATTCGCTTTTCCGCACATAGTATTCATCGTCAGGAGGTAGCATAAGCCACAATCTCATGGGATCGTCGTCATCATATGAGAATATCAGTCTAGAGGAAGCTGGGAAGAAGGGGAGGAGGTGGATCGGATGCGGATGCGGGTGGGCATTTGCCGTGAGCATGGCCGGAGGATTGATGCTGGGGTGGTGGGAGTACCAGGACCACCCGAAGAACCGTCAGCTCTGGATGGTGCCCGTTGGCCTCATCCTCTTCCTCACTCCTCTGTTTGCTTGGCTCTCTCTCGTCATATCGGACTTGTCTTCCTCTTCCTCTTCCAATGATCATCGCCCTTCATTAGTACCACCCCCACATGCCTCCATTGAAGTTGTAGTTGCAGGTGGGGGATCAAGCCCTGCTGGCGTTCGATAACTCCATACGGCTGGGGCGTCCAGTTGAGTCCGCCCAAGGTTTTCGCTTGTGTTGAGAGTGTACAAGCAGGCCCTTACAGATTCCTCTTCTTTCTAATTTCTTAACCGGTGAGAGAAAGCCTTGTTCCCGGGTCGCTCAGTGAACAATATGTTAACTGAGAACAGTGCGGTCAATAGGAGAAAGATGAAGGCACGCAGATTCGGGGGAGCTAGCATAAATCATATGGAAGCCAGCATAAATCATGTGGAAGCCTGCCGGAGATAAATTTTAAGGTGTGTGAGTCGGCAAATACCCACGGAAATGCAGGATTTCGATGCTTGTGCTTATGTCATGTGTAGCCTAGAGAAGGCATGGTTTCATTCCCCCTCTGTATGTACAATAAGAGACTGTAATTGATTCTTCCTAATAGTATATACCAGCTCTCCCCCTTCATTAGTTTCATCATTTGAAAACAAAAATAAAACGGGCATTAGGTCATCATAGGCAATAATTAGGCCTCCCCCTCAACTTGACCACTTTTCCATTAGATATAACAAAGGAAGAAAAGAGGAGGAAGGTAGGTTTTATTCTTCATCTAGCTGGACAAGATGCACATTGAGCCTTCCCCAGTTCAGGTTTTATCTAATGAAGGTTTTCTGGGGAGGGATACCCACCGGTCATACCAATAAAAGATCCCCAGTTATCATCCAAGTCTTTATATTGTTTACTCGCCATAACGCCGCCTTCTAAATTTATTATCCAGATCATCTCATATCAAACAATAATCAGATCCGGATCGAATTCCCAGAAAAAGAAAAAAGACACAGTAGCTTTCACATATTGTTATGTTATACACTCTAGTCGACTATGTTCAGTAATCATTCATAGAATCATTCTATAAAAGACACACCCCCACTTTCTTTTCTTTTCCTACAGCGCGCCTCAGCACGAGAATTATCAATCAAAGGAGGCAAAAGTACATGTATAAAAGTCCTAATGCAGGAAACACTGCAATGAGAATTCGCAGCCAAATAGGATTAGGATATCCTGACCGGTTCCGCTTTGGGAAGTAAACTTTCCAGAAAACATGTTATTATTATCTACCATGATCATCTTGCTTAATACAAAGAGAATGCAACATAAGCGGGTCGAGCTCATAAACACGTAAGATGGCTGTCTATCCTTACTGTACAGATGACACGCACATAATCATATTTAACATGTTTGCTCTCCCTTGTAAAAGACCTGGCTGGCCAGAGAAGATTTTAGTAACCCGTGATTTGCAGGCACCTTAAGTGAACCTCCCGAGGTTCATCCAATTAGAAAGTAGAGAGAAGGATGGGAAAAGAAAGAATGCTCTGAATTCATCCATCCGTATAAGTTGTGCTGAGTTAGTGAAGACCTCATGCGTCACCGACCGAAGGAGCAATTTTCCTCACTTAACCATTCTCCTTATAAAGTACCAGTTACCCTCAACTCAAGTATTCTCCATAGAATATAATTCACCAGGATGATGTCACTGCAAACTTAACATAGGAATCAGGAAATTGATTTTTGCCACTACATCCTCCTAGGCTTGCTACATCAATCCAGTTCAAGAGCACATTACTCTCAACGACAGGATAGCCATATTGCACTTGGAATATTAAAGCCCTACAGTAAATACCAACTTCGAATCCTGGTATTAGCCAGTCCTGCTGTGTGCAATCCTAGCAAAGCTGAGACCACTGATTGACTCACGGCTGATCCTTGCCTTAAGTGACTAAAAGATCACTTAAAATCAAGACGAGCTACAACCAATGCATTATAAATTACGGCATTCAAAGGTACCAGAATCAAGTGGCTAAGATATTACTTTCAGTGCATAATTTCCATTAGTTTCTCGCTTTTTTCTTTTTTTCAGCTGACAACCTGACAGTCATATGCATCACCCGCTCAAATGAATAAATTTGCAATATGGAACCAATATTCAAATTAGGAATGTACAGGCAAACCAACAACTCACAAGATCAGATTGTCAGCTCCATTCTAGCCATCTAAGGGCAACATCTATGACCCCTGAAGACTGATTCAGACCTCTACGCCTCAACATCAGAGCGAGTTGGAAACTCTAAGCCATGAAGTGCTGGTATTTTTCCTAAATCCTCCTCTGAAAGTAACGGAAAGAACCAGAGTGCTTTTTTGGTGCCAAAAACCTTCACATAAACAAAAATCAAGAGTATGAGCCTGAGAACTCAACAAAAAAAATCAAGACATAATATGCACTCAAGGGAAGCTAAAGAATCCTGGTAGAAGATAATATCTCGTCCTAGAACACAGCATATCAGTGAACTTTTAGAAACATTTCCCTAGGGGACTTCTTCGACTTCTTATCTAAGAAGTTACTTCATTCTACCATAAGACACCAGGGAATAGGAAAATCTATTATCTACCCTTGAAAGATACCCTCATAATCACACATCTAGAAGTCATATCAGAGGAATCCAATAAGTTGATTACCTCCCTTTAATTTTCATTTTTTTGCCAACACCTCTTTTCCAATTTTAAAGAAATATCATAATGACCAATGGATAACATTGCTGATCGACAGTTAACACCATTGATAGAATGACTGCAAGTTAAAAGGCGAACACATTGAATGTGAGAGGCATATGCACATTGGCATCATTAGACGTAGAACATGATAACTTGCAATCACTTGCCAAGAGAAGATAAGAGTTAAGTGCTATCACCAGTTCGAAATTCTTCCTCCTGCCCAAGTCATACTTCCACCTGACCCCTTTCTTCTTCTCATAAACCTGTAATGTCAATTTCAGAGGGTCATGGACACCCATCGGCAGATATCAATATTGTGGACATGCTTAATTGTTCTTGTAACAGATTTCAAGCAAAAATAATAAGGTGAATGATTCATTTCTTGCTTTGCTAAATTTTACTGTTCATAGGGCTCCATGATGATTATCCAAACCTTTAGGCACTCGTGTTGATTAGGTTTCTGATATTTCACCATCCTGAACTCTTTCCTTTTCTCAAGTTGGAACAGCTGATCTTCAATTCAAACATTCAGATGCTGGGAAAAGGTGATAACAACTTCAGACACAACGACATTAGGCACATTGTTTCCTAATTCCAGAATCTGCCTATCTTTGGTTCCTTCCCACAAAGCTATATATTTTGCAAATTCATAACTCTTGATACAATGTTGATCATAAACAACTAGCAGGTAAGCCCTCTTGGTGGCAACCTATTAATATCTCAGTTATTTGCACTAAGTAGACCACTTTACATTCCTGCATCCAGGATATACATCACTAAGTATTAAGTTAATATACAACATTATAAAGGTATTACCCTAAACTACTAGTCGTAATTTTCTAAGTGGCTCAAGGTCCAGTACAATTTCAAGGACAATAATCTGTATAAGTTCAATTTATATGCTAATACAGCAAACATCACATATAAGTATAACTCAGTTTAACTAATCAGTTATAAACCAGAAGGAAATATAGAATGAGGAAGACAAGAGCTAATCCTCACCTCTATGGAAGTGGTGTTGCTGAAAACAAGAGACCCGTGCATAACAAGGAAACAAAGGAGACTCAGTGCAAAAGCTAGATTAAGAACTGCATCAATATACAAACTCTGTAATTATTATGCGATCTTGAGAAGATGTACGCAAGTATTAGCTACAAATTCAGAAGACCAAATTGATCTCGCTACCAACGCACTTACCAAATGCAACGAAAATAACAGCAAGTTCACCAGGAGAGCTGGAATGATTCTTGGCTTCACTAAAGAAGTTGATGAAGCTTGGAAGCAGTAGTAAAGTATCCATTGTTGTCTCCAAGAAGGTATACAGCTGACAAGGCCAAATTCAAGTCATGAAATACCAATCTCAATGATGGAAAAGAGGAACCTTATTGCATATCATAGGGAAATTCCATGAATGCAGAAGACATTTTACAGTGCCACCAGTCTAGGTTACTGGGGCCTAGCATCTGCTTGTTTTATGAAAAGGAGATATTCGCCTTCTATGGTAAACACACAGATATAAGTGATAACAATCATGAAGGACACAGCAGTAGACTATCACCAGCAAGATGGACCAGAAATTAAATGCCCTGTACGATCAGCAATTCAACCTCCAGAAAGTTTATCGTAAAATACTTCTCCTGAATTACTCGAACAACCATAATCTTTTCGAATACGAAATATATCGCAATGACATCACCACCACAACAATCTAAACCGCATAGCCTACCCACTACCCAAATGTTCAGCGAGTCCAGACAATAACAAAGACTAAAAAGCATAAGGTTCTGCTGACCACCTTCTATACATGAAGTAGCAACTATCATCTAACTCTAATTTTCAGCATTGAAAGAAAAACAGCAATACCAGGAAAAGAAGAAAGAACTTGTAGTTGCATGCACCAACGCAATTGACAACCCAAACACAGTGGTGATCCATCTTAAGAACGCATCTCTGGCCTGCAGAAGAATAGAGGCAAGTTACTTAAGACATTGAAAAGTACCTTAGGCAAGATGGAGGCAACCCACAAGCACCATCACAATACACAGCATTCTGGAGCAGGAAGTGATATTACTCAATTGCTTGAATACATCTAGCAACAGAAGCATTCAACTTTTTACCGACTCTTACTCCCAAAATTTCCTAAATCGAAAAAAAAAAAGAAAAAAAGAAAAAAAGGGCAACCAATGTTGAAGATCAAGATGACCAAGAGTGAAACACTCACAAATAGAGCAATGGTGACACCGAGGTGGCTTTCCATTTTGACAACGAACGCAGAATCCCAAAGGTGGTCTTCCTTCCGATCCATTTGAGGAAGGCCAGGCAGACCCTGACCCTGAGGCCTCATGTGGTAAACAAGAACCATCAGCTTCAAAATTCTCTTCATCTCGAACTGGTCTCCAATTCTCCGGGACTGAACCCGGATCCCTCAAAACTACCATAAAATAGCTCCACGATAACAGAAGGAGCTGCAAAACAAATGGCCGACTTATTAAGCAAACTGAGTGACCTACCACATACCTTCTCTACAGTCTATGCTATCAAATGGCAATAGCAGGCAAGCTAAGAAAAGGAGACTTCTCCACCTAAGCTAACTCTTTTGTTTCTTTTCCTTGCGTCTGATAATAACAAGCACCTTCAGTGGCGTGAAGAGGCACTCCACGTTTCAAGCAATTGCAGCACCCAGCTTGTACTTTTAAGCTAAGATGCTACCACAATGAAGTAACTGAGAATATATCGAACCGTGGCGCTGCTCTAACACACTTAAATTTCCAACTACGTGTATTGTCGTTCCAACGCGCGCTACTGGGACTGGCGAATAGAGAAACAAATAAGCAAGAGAAGGAAAGGTGTAAGAAAGAGGGTACCAGGAGGTGGAAGAGGAGGAGGACGAAGAAGGCGAGGAAGGAATAGAGACCACCGCGGAGGAGGCGGGGACCCCAGGTGAGGACGACGACGGCGTAGTAGGAGACGGCGACGATGGCGAGGACGAGGAGGATCATCAGGTAACCGAGGAACTTGAGGCCAGAGCAGAGCTTGAAGAGGTTGATGTCCATCGCATTTCCACATCCCATCCACATCCAATTCCAATCGGAGACGGAGGAGGGAGTGTGAACCTGCTGGTCGTCCGGGACGGGAACAGCCGTCTCAAGATATCGCGAGCCAGAGCTTTCCGATTCCGATTCACCAGTCGGAGAAGCTCAAGCTCCAAAGAGACTTACGTATCTCTGCAGCTCCTTTCCCAATTGATGATCTGGGCTTTATTATAGCTTCAAAGCGTTAATCGAAGTTATTCGACTCCAATTGAATTCAATTGCTTTCTCCTCGTATTCCCCGATTGAATTAATCACTTGATAATTTTGTTGCTTCAATGTCCCCTCACAATTTCTCACATCATTTGACAAATCAAAATTCTAACATTACTTTTTTTTGCATCTTTCCCTAACTACGTTTAGGTTTTTTTTTTTTTTTTTTTTTTGGGTAACCGAAGTGTTCGGGTCAGCTTGCGCGCACCTCGACTATTCCTCGGGGGAGACTAGCACAGCAACCCACCGCCATGGCCCCCCACTTAAATCGTGCTCAGTTGGGGAATCGAACCTGGACCAGTGCGCCTAACCACACAATCCCAAGTGCGCCCTAACCAACTTAGCCACCCATGGCTGGGTAACTTCGTCTAGGTTTTGTACGTAATTTTTTCGAAAAAAACTTTATGCTATATGAAAATATTAAGTAATCATGAAATTGTAAAGAAACAACATTACTTACACATAATTCGGAGATAATGAATATTATTTATGGGTTGACATAAGTTCACTCCACTCTTACCAAACATATCATTACATTTATGAGAGAGATAGGATGATATGATCAAGATGATGGAGGAAGGCTGGTCCGTCCTCGAAAATGTCCGTGTCCTTTCCTTGGGCTTTTGAGATTTATTTTGTTGTATTGGCCAGAGAGACTGAGAGAGCTTACCCGCCTGTCATTTCCTTCTATATTTGGGTGTTGGCTTGCCTTTTTTCAAATGTTGAATCATTTTAGTATTTAGCACCCCAAAAAAAAAAAATTATTAGTCTAATTTTAACAATAGCAAATGAGAAGACTTAGGTTACACCATTTTAAGTTGTCGATTTCTAAGTTGACTTGCCGAACATGACCCAAGTTGTCGATATCCAAGTTATCGATTGTTAATTTGTGGATCCAGTGTTTATCAATTTTATTACTTGTCGACTTTCTGATGAATTTACTAACCTTTGATTAAGTTATCATTGGTTGCGTGAGAAATGAAAAGAGATAAGCATGTCGCTATCATTAACTGCCTATATGGTCATCGAAAGGGGCAAGGTAATTGTATTTTAGAAATGATTTGCATCAAAAGATGTTGTGTACCAAGTTGTCGATTGTTAAATTGCGGATTCAGTGTTATCGATTTTATTACTTGTCAACTTTCTAATGAATTTACAACCTTTGATTAAAATATCATTGGTTACATGAGAAATAAAAAGAGGTAAGCACGTCACTATCATTATCTGCCTATATGATCATTGAAAGGGCAAGGTAATTCTATTTTGGAAATGATTTCCATCAAAAGATGTTGTGTACCAAATGTAGACTCCTGAAAACGAGTGTTAATTTCGTTGATGATGCAAGGGAGATAATATGATTGTAATGTTATCATGTCATTTGCTACCATATGATTATTTATGGAAATTTTTTGTCATATTGTCGTCGGCCATATATCAGTGACGACAATGCCACATGTGTCGAGATGTCTTAGGAGTGTTTAGAATGCCTCGGGGTTGAGGTGCCTTATTTGTCAGGATGCCCCGAGAGTGTTAGGGACGAGATGATATGCTAGTAGTTAATGTGATACATGTATATGCCATTTGTTCACATATCTACGTGTTCACATGCGTCTATCAACGAACTAATCAGCGGTAGCTATGCATTCGTAATATGCATGTCATCCTCTTGCAATGAAGTGAATAATCCTATGCAACATTGTTCATCGATTTTCATTAGCATATCATGATAGGAAGAATAGTGCATTTACCATTCAATTGCCTATTATTGCTATTTTGTATCCGTCTTGATTTAACATTATTTTGTGGATACCAGGTTGAGTTGTGAGATGATCTCCTACCTTAAACTTAGAGATTTCATTTATTGGGCTTCGGCTCATCGCTTATTTTTCATATTTATAGGATGGATCACCCTCCACCATTGTGGTTCGGAGTTCCTAGACATTTTCACTACAAATATCAAGATGTGTCGGTACCTGAATCAATGATAGTTTATACTGAGTGTAGCTATGCTGTATGGATCGACGTGGGGATACCGTGGGGGATCTCTCATCGACTTGTTGCCTGGTACTTTAATGTCGATGGCGAGTTGGTTGGACCAGCTGGAGACTTCGGTGATCCCCTGGTTTCGACATGATGGCGTCGTATTCTGTTTCTTTCTGTATTTGTATTAATACGAGGAAGAGGGAAGATGCTGGAAAAATGTATACATTTACGTTTTTCGTGCGATGTGATTTTTGTGCTTATGCATGCTTAATAACGATAATAGTTTCAACAAAAGATCATATATTGTGCATGACGTTTGGGGGCTTCACGAGGAAAATGCCACACAGTTAATTAATCGAAAGGTTTAGTGAGAGCAATTGATCGAACAATTTGATTACACAAATCGAGAAAGTTAGAGGATTTGATTGTACAAAATAAAACTCGGAAGAACAAATGGAATAAATAGAGAAAATTAGAGGATTTAGCTAAACAACATAAAACTTAGAGCACCAAATTGTACAGACGCTGAGAATTCGAGGGTTTTATTTTGGTCGATAAAGTAAGAGGATTGAAGACAGTACTTAAACCAAATGATTTTCATATCCTTTCCAACTCTTCTCATCAAACTTAGGTTTTGATTGAAGGAAAGATTTATAAAAACAATATAAAAAAAAAAGTATACTAAGGTTTTGAAAAAGAGCGAATTTATGATTTGACTCGTCATATATCTGAGCAAACAGTATGAATGAAGATGGTAGCCAACAACCACTCACCTGAAGCTAAGGAAGCCAGATGTGGTCGTATATCTCCAATTGGGAAGTTGAACATGTGATGCTTTGATTTGATATATGTTTGTATTTCCTACGACTTGATGGGAAACCTTAAACTTAAGGCGAAGCAGCACATGATACATACAGCAGGTGCGACGAACGAACACGACCAATCTCGTACGCGACGCATTTTCCAGTTTCCTCCACCACAAAAAAAAAAGAGGAGGGGAGGGGACATGATATGATGATAAGGATATTTTAGGCCATGGGAAAAATGAGGCTCTCTTACATCTTTTTCACCTCCGGGTCCACGTCCACCTTTGTCCCTTTGTCTGCTTGCTCCTCCTCCTCCTCCTCCTCCTCCCTCCCTCCCTCCATGGATGATATGATGTCTTTCTTTTGCTCGGTTCTTCATATGCCATGCTTGTATGTCCGTTAACGTGTTGAAATCGACAAAAAAGAAAAGAAAAGAAAAGATGCTTCGAGAGTAGTGAGAGTCGGTCCCCAAAAACCAATTAATCAACACAAGCAAGCATCACTAAACAAAGCCGAGTTGCTAGAGGAAATACTTATAAATTTATCAGCTCAGCTCAGCTCAGGGATATGCTTGGGCACTTACTTTCTCGCCCAATCCGTGATAAATCCTCCTCCTCCTCCTAAATCCTAACGAAAGAGGAGGACAAGTAGTAGTTTTCTTTTCAGCGCCTCTGGTCAAAGAGCTGATGCCTTCTCTTTTATAACACTAGTTTCCTTTTCAAGGATAGCAAGAAGACTGGGGAATAACTAAGAAAAAGAGAGAAGTAAGAAGATAGTAAAATGCTTGGACAAAGCCTAGCCTGCTGCTGATCTTTGTCTTCTTATGCGACTACTCTACAGCTACGTAACATTACATTACATTAATAAGTACACACCCCCCCCATTACCCAGCACCAGCAACCATATTTGAAAATACCACACCGGATTAGGCATTACTAGGCACTAACGATTTGATTAAACAGGTGGGCTCTTGGGAAAGCCAAGCCGCACTGAGTCATTGTTCTAGTGCTCGAACAAGTGCAGCTCTGAGATCTTCCTCGCCTTTGAGCCCCTCCGGTACCCTAACCACCACGTCTTGGAGCATGAGGTCGTTCACCGTCGACATGCTTGCGTGGTGTATGTGGAGCTCCAGGTCCCGCATCGCCCCCATCAACCTCGCCGACGGGTAGTTCGCATTCTCCGACTGCACCCTTATCATGGCGTCGCACCCCACGATCTTCACCTCCACTTCCAGCGAAGAACCCCCGCATCCGGACGGGCTGCTATGGTCGACGGACGTGATGGTGCTCAGGTTGTCGGTTGCGTCCGTCACCTCCTGTTTGACCTTCTTGGCATCTCTCTGTAACTGGGACTCCAGGTCGCCCAACTTGGACTTGAGCTCGTTGATGTAGGACACCGCGTCGGAGAGCAGCGACGCCTTGTCCATCCTGGACACGTTCGGGACCACCGCTCGCAGCGCATAGAACCGGTGGTTCAGCTTCTCCCGGCGCTGCCGTTCGGCTTCCACGTGGTTCAGCGGCATGTCGCGGCCGAGGCCCGGCTTCCTCCCTCTCTTCTTGGGGGTCCTCTTCTCTGTCGTCGCCGCCGCCGCCGCCACGAAAGGACTATCGGAATCGGAGTGCTCCGACTCCACCAGGTAGCTGGAGGAACCGAACGGGGCCTCTGGCTTCTTCTCGACCTTCTTCTCGTGGTCATCTTGAGGAGCAAAATCATTCTCTTGAACGCCCGCAATTAATCCAATGTCGGCAAAAGAAATGTCGCTACGGTCCTGGTGGAGCTGGAACGGAGGTGGTGGTGGGTGCTTGGGAAGAAGCAGATCGGAGCCGAAAAGAGACTGGGCTCGCTGAACAAGGCCCCAGTTCTCAGGGATGACGTCGCAGGACCCCAATTCAAGGACTCCGTCACCGGTGGGGATGCAGACGAGGGTGCGGATGCCATGGAGCTCGGCCTCCTTGGTTCGGTCGCACTTGTACAACTGAAGCTCACGAGCGCCGGTGAGCCAGACCAAGGACCCCGTGCTGAGGGCCTTCCCGGGAATACCATCTCCGGCGGAGAAAGAGCGGGTCAAGGACATGACGTAGAACCACTCGGCATCGGTCATGTCACCGGGGGTGGCATCTGGGCAGGGGGGAGTGGTGTTGGGGTTAGGGTTAGGGTGGAGGAGCTTCCTGCGGTGGGAATGGGAAAGGGAAAGGGAGGCGGGAGTGAGGTTGGTGGTGGAGCCTTGGAAGTGGCCGTCGCCCCAGGCGAGGAGGAGGCGGCCATCGTCGTGGTTGAGGAGCTGCCAGAAGATGGCATAAGACCAGCAGCACAGGGGGTGGGTCTGGAGCATGAGCTGAAGCCTCTGCTGGAGGGTGAGGCTGGAGGGAGTGGGGGTGGGAGACATGGAGGACTTGGAGTTGGAGACGAGGGAAGAAGATGGAGAGGGAGAGAGAATCATCTCTTCCACCATCACCAATCTTTTTTTCCGTACAAAGGAAGGGGGTACGTGCCAAAGGAAGTTAAATGATTTGTGAAATTTAGAAGCACGCATAAATTTGGTCCATGTATGTTGTATCTTATTTGGGCGACGCGTGCGGGAACAAGAAAGGGTCTCGACAGTGAAGAAAGGAAGAGGACGAAGAGGGGTAGAAGTGGGAATTGGGTGTTATGGGGTCCAGAAGTTTGCAAATATGCAGTTGCACCGCCCCCCTCTCTCTCAATTCATTATACAAAAAATGGGCACGTGAAATAATGGCCAGACCCAGACACCCTCTCCTCCCTCCTCCGTATCACTTTTTGGGGTCATTCATTTCTTATAGTTTCAAACCTCACGCCTAGTCCCCCGCACGGATATAATGATTGGTGAGTTACTACCGTCAACAACACATACGCCAAGATCTATGTAATTCTGTACATGGATGATAACTCAAAAAAATCATAATAAAGGTTTGTTTTCATAGCTAGATAATTTGTTCGAAGATGTTGTTATATGAGAAACCCTACAATTACTATATGAAACCAACTCCGTGTGCTTTTTAAGCGGCTCAATGTAAGTCCAATCCTTGGTACAAGGATCTGGTCGTCGACAGCCCGAACCAATCTCCATTGATTGAGTCCAATTGCCGAGGACTCCAATCCAATCCCTATGGACCATCTAGATCGCTGGCCGGCGGTGAATGGAAGACGGTGGTGATGTGATCAATCCATGTGGTGGCGGTGCTGAACCTGAGGAAATGATTTTCAAAGCTTTAATGCCCATCATTTCTATCACATTATGGAATGAAAAACGTGTGACATTGGCATTTTTGCCAAAGGGCAAAAAGGCATCTCGCTGTGTTAGCATTTTAAATTAACCTAGATCAAGTGTGGTCCTGATTTAGGAATATCCGAATATGTGTCTTTAAATATTGCTGCCCATATCTAAAGGAGGATCGGAAATCGCGATCGTCCTTTTTATGTTTAACATGACCGCATTCTTACCTTTTGCTTCTATTTTACTACTTCGTGCTTTGCAGAAAAAGATACAAAAGAAAGAGTCACGTCTGCTTTAGTAGACACCCACTTCATCCCAAACCTCACACCCATTCCTCGTGCGGTTTAACACCTTGAAAGTGTGCAATCAACCGATCACGTGCGTGAAATTTATCCAACTTTATTCATAATTTCTTGCCGAGTCTAATGCAAAATCCCGTCATGTCTTGACATATAAATAACTAGGTGCCTTCAAATAAGTCTAGTATATTAATCATAGCCGTAATTTGCGCTGAAAATATACAAATAACGCGAGATCGGGAATAAAACAAGTTTGGTCCACCGAAATATTCGTTCTTCGGTCATAATCGCGCGCAACTTGTCATAACTCCTATGCGCAAAGGACTTAAAATAAAATTCCATGATTGATAAGCTATGACTTTTGAGTTGAGTTATTTTATTAGTTGGGACTAGTCTATGACGAGATGGCAACGTATAGGCTACCGAAGGTTAAATATGTGCATAAAAGTGCCAGTGTTTTGACAATAAATAAAAAAAATGCAAAACGGTAAAATGCGTTAAGTTTAAGAATTTAAGACGCGTGAAAAATCGGAATATATACTTAATTAGCACCACATTATTGGTAGGTTTTAGGTGTTTTCCGTATGTCTGAATACTCCAAGAGAGACATTATCTCTTACAAACATTCTCCGTATGCTATTTCATAAACTGTCTAAGCTTTTCTTTGTGACCAAGTAGCAATTCTCACATGATCCCATCCAAATGTGATGACAGTTTTGCATCAGTTCAGTCATTTAGGGGTGCGCTTGGCAACGTTTCTACTCTGAGAACAATTTCTGAGCAAACATGATTTTTTTTTTCTAATTCTGTTCCCGGAACAGTTTCTGAGCAGAAAAAAGCGGTTGGTAACTGTACAAAAATTTCTATTCCCGGAATAGAAAAAGAACATAAATGCTTTTGGTACGATCCCAAAAATTTATATTCTCAATTTTTATTATTATTTAATTATAAAATTTTCAGTGGAGGAGGCGGTGGGGAGCGGCGACCGGCAATCGGGGACCGGTAGCAAGGGCGGTGGACTCGTTGTTGTAAAAACGAGTATTAAGTTACACTGAACTTATTTTTCTAAAATGACATTGTTTCTCTTTTTGTTCCCGAAAATATAGAAGCTACTTCTTTTTACTTCTTGTTTCTGTCACCGGGAACAAAAAATCAATTTATATTTCCAAATGGGTTTCTGTTCCGGGGAACAAAAGAACGGAAAAACAGAGAATCAGAAACGTTACCAACCGCACCCTTAGAGATCGTGTATTCATGAAATTTACTGATAGATTTTTTAGAAAGTAAATTCTAATCCTTCCTTCTTTTTCTCCTTAATGTTGGATTAATTCATTCTCTCCTAGATCATAAGCAAAGGATCAAACATTTCCCCTTATTTCACCTTAGATCTAAAGTTTGAGTCATTTTGAGCTCCTTCTTTCAATAGCAAAATAAATTAATAATTGCGCGCTATTGCTTTGCAGTATTAATTTAATAACAACAAGGCATTCACATCATGATTATACACGACTTCAAAACATGTGCTTCAATGATGAATTAAACAATTGCTGGATTTTTATATAACACATTATGTCCAAGATGATGCTCTAATAGGATTCAACCGTTGCAACTTTTATTAGGTTTCTTCACTTTCTTAGTGTTATCAACTTTTATTTGTCTGACTTACCAAAGCGTTAAATTGAGCAACTCTCCTTAGAAATTAACGACTTTTGTTGGAGCTATTACCAACTTTTACTCCGATTAAGTGATCGATAAGTTTTGTGTCACGAGTTCTTATTTGAGTCGAACTTTTTTTTGGTCGAACTTATTTGAGTCGATTACCGACATTTGTTTCATTTGTTTAAATGATCATTTTCTTCTTATTTTTACCAAATAAATCTCTTATCGTTTATAAATTGTTGCTTACAATCTTCATCAACACGTGCAACTATTATATGAGACTATTAATGGCTAACTGCTTTTCTCCCATTATATTCTCAATTAATTTTGGGTTATCGACTCTCATTTGAGTTGCTTATTATCAACATTTCTTTGCCTTTGTTTACCTCATCTGCTTGCTTTTTAAATTACCAACCTCAACTCGAGTGATTACCGTCTTCTTTTCAATTAAGTTACTAGTTGATTTTACATTACCAACTTCTATTTAAGTTAGTTACCGATGTTGATCTGGTTTTGCTTAAAATACTAACTTCTCTTGTCTATGATAGGGAAAAAAAAAATACCTTCAAACCTATTTTATTTACCTTTCATACCAACAGCCTATATGTACTAACCATTATATGACATTATCAACCTTTATTTGTGTGATTCACAAAGTTTTTTGTTCAATTACATTACCAAATGGGCTTGTGTTACCGACACTCATTTGAGTTGTTTAACTTTTTTTTTTTATTAACCTACTGAATGACATGTTGTGCTACCACTTGCTAACTTTTTTAAATTTACTAACTCTTTTTAGAAATTACTACCCTCAAATAGAGTGAATATCGATTTATTTCGATCAAAGTTTACCAACGTTTATTTATGTTTTCTATGTCAACTTCTGTTATATCTGATAAACAAAAACAAAAAAAATTCTTATCTTTTGACAACTTTTGTAAGTAAGAAAGAATGAAAATACATATACGGTCCTTACTGGTCATTTTTTTCTCGATTGATGTTATTACATCCCCTTGCGTTTCCAAGAAATGCAACTTTTTGTCGCCTTTATGGGTGAGGTTATATGTTAATGTAATAGCTGATAATTAAGCCAACTCTTTGTATTCATTTTAATTCCCTTGTCATAAATAAAATTGATAATCAAGATGAACATATCAGTTGACAGACAGATTAACCTTAGCAAAGTTGGTGAGATGAGGACCGACAGGGGGGGGGGTCAGTCTGACTGAATCGTAATATGAAAAGGAGAAAGTTTTTAATATTCGAAACCTGATACACCATGAAATACACGTGTGTTGTGTTTGGATTTGCTTTTTGTTTTCTAATGTTGAAAGCAACGGGGATGCTCCTCTAAAGTAGAGCCTTAGGTTAGGCCAAGGATAGCATCCTTGACAATGGGAAAAGAGATTTCCGGTCCGACTATATGGAGGTACAATCCAATTACAATACCCTTATAAATCTCTCACCCTGCAAACAACTGTAAAAGACTGTAAAACTCACCCGATATCGACCAGCTTTTGTAAAGCGCCCCGCTTGGTTGCATAAGATTTTGTCGGTGGACGTGCAGACACTATTGCCGTGCTTAGTTTTAGTTGTTAAAACTGGTGGAAGTGCATCCAGGATCAGATGGGTTTCTTTCGCTTTATGTTTCACCATCAATAATTCCATTATTTATCCAACTAGAAGCTCTTATTTAAGACAAGATGTTGACTTGACCCCCCCTTCTCTCTCTCTCTCTCTCTCTTTGGGGGTGCTTCGGACTTTTGTGGAGGAAAATGGCAGGCACCACCGGCCCCACCTGTAATTAGCCTCGTGCTCTATTATGTAATTTTGTCAAATTACAAGCGCAGGAGTCCGCTATCAAGAGAAAATCTAGACCCACTTCAATCGCACAATCTGTTCTTTATGTGCCTTCCATAATTCCATTAAGCTGGGCCAAACGTTTGTGGTTTGTGTAACATGAGAAGGCAGGACAACGTAAGGAAACGATGTGATGTGATGTGATGTGATGTGATGTGCTGTGCTGTGCTACATGTGCAATTCATCCATTCGTTCTCTGCTCACAGTACGAGTATTATTATTAAAGGCTCAAGAAAGCGAAGTTCATCCATCTACCGTTCCCCACGTGAATCTCGTTAAAAGGGGAGACCTTCGCAGATTACAAGAGGCGTTTCCCATCTCATTTTCCCTAAAAGTCGTAGAGATTAATAAGCAACTTGCTGAGTCTGTCATTATTCGGCATGCATGACCACTTGCAAGTTTCTCCGTCGTAATCACGTCTTACTCAAGAGACAACCCTTTGCCTCTCGTGGTCCAAGAATGAATATATTCTATCATGGGCCATCCCCACTAAAGGCCAGGCTCGTCTATTTGGGCCATCCAGTTTTGATTGACTTCCCTGGCCTCACCTGTTCCGTCACAAAGTCACAGCCATCCATCCCATCCCATCCCATCCCATCCCATTACCCATTCAGTTTCAGACATGGTATGGTAAGTGGTAACCCACACAATGAATGAATTTGAGGCACACACAGCTCCTCTCATTAC
The DNA here is from genome assembly GCA_029784005.1 of Lenwebbia sp. NSW1173648. Taxonomy (NCBI): domain Eukaryota; kingdom Viridiplantae; phylum Streptophyta; class Magnoliopsida; order Myrtales; family Myrtaceae; genus Lenwebbia; species Lenwebbia sp. NSW1173648. The sequence goes on from JARCGZ010000005.1 coordinate 148,320, forward strand.
TGCATTCCCACGTTGTTTTATCTTTATCTTGAGCTACTCAATACTTACTACTTACACAATACGAACGGAGGCCATGAACCGACACACGTACCAACACGCTTACATCTCATGCCCAAGTTTCTCCTTCACCACCTCCTCTACTATTTACTGTCCCATAACTTCTTGTCTTCTTCGCCGGCTTGCTCATCTGGAACACCGGGTGCCTGCACAACTTCCTCACTCCGTTCCTCAATCTCAGCCAGTCCCCGCTCCCATCTTCTACGTCTCCAGCCTCCAACCTAGCCAGGCTGCTGCTGCTACTTGACGACTCCACCTCCTCCTCCTCTTCTTCGACACTTCTCGTTTGGCATCCCGCAGATCCCTTCTTTGTTGTTGTTGTTGTTGTTTCCAACTCATCCAAAGTGCCGCCGTTCAAGTGATTCATCGCCACAGGCCCCTCTACTAAACGAGCGCCCGGAGTTTGATAATGAGATCTGTGTCTGTCCGAGATCGTTGCAGGATGCTCGATGATTTCATTGGTCGGACAATTCAAGGACAACAGAGGCAACCTGACCTCGCCAACTGTTTCTTCCCTCTCCCTGAGGGTCTTTAAGATGAGCGTCTTGAGGAAGTTCATCACTTGCACCGCGTGAATCAATGCAGTCAAGGGATCGGCCATCTGCAATAGGAAGAGAATGAGATTCCATTGGATGACATGACATGGGGTAAAGCTTGGATCTTTCAGTAACTAAAGGCTACATAGTGTCCAATTGCGTATTCCTCGATCACCTGAGTCATGTTGGGTGCAAAAACCATGGCAATATTCCGCGCGTTCATCTTGTTGTGTGCCTCATGCTGCACCACATCCGCCATCAAGTTGATGGCCCAGTCAAGCAGGGCGGCTTCTGTCGGAGGGAGTAATTTTACTAGCTGACTACACTCTTCTTCTGTGTTGCAGTGCATAACTTGTTCCGGTGTGAGAGAATCAAGAACCCCTGTTGGAAGCTCTCTGAGCCATGCCTGCATCAAATGGCACTCCCGTCACTGACCTCGGTCAATAAACAACATTACACAAAACCTTTCTCTCACATTACATTCCAAGAACTTTATTCAGCAAAGTGGTCTCATCTATCCATCATATTATGCCTTTCTAACAGATTGACTCTGGAGACATATTCCTTTTTGAGAAGCCTCAAATCCACTGCACTTGAAACTGCATCCCACAGTTAAGAGTATGGACTTTAGGGAAAGCAAGCCTAGTCTCAAGTTGTGTAGCCAAAAAGGATGCTTGTTTAAGTACGATAAATGGACATAGACCATTTTACTTCTACAAGTGGTTGATGCCTACAGATGAGGAAAACACACACACACACACACAAAAACATAGCTGGCAGAAAATGAGCTCAACTTGCCCCGGCCAAGATGAGAGCAGAATTAAGATTTAGAATCAGTTCATTCACCGCTGACTCAGAAGGCATGGAAGTCAAGTGGCTAGCTGAGTCAAGGTCATATACTCAACCCCATGTATCAAGCAAATATAAAAGAGACGGTCCAAAGAATTAAAGGAGTGCAAGTAATTTCGACAACGGAACTTTTTATAAGTTCAATGATGATGGCCACTTGCTTACCTTAATCAAACCAGCCAAACAGTGAACATCAATTCCATGGGGCACAGCACCTTTGTTGAGCTGTTCCCTTACGTACTCTTCTTGGCTATTCTCTGCATTTATTCTGAATATTCCTTCTGCCTTCATTGAAGATGGGGACCAGTTAAAATGTCAAAGTCACAGGGAAAAAGAAGTTCCTACCACAATTTAGCAATTATTTCATTCAGAGTAAAAAGAAGATCATACTTTCAACCCTCCTTCCGCATATAGTCGCCTTTGCATCATCAGAAGAATTGTTGGTACGCTGTTCCCTCTCTCATCATATGAACACTGCATTGACTTGGCAGAAACTCCGAATACGCTGGCACTGAAAAGATAAGTATTACAAGGTAATTTTCAGAAAATCAAGATTGTTTGAGTGAGTTAATTGAAGCCAAGAATACAGAGTACACCATATCAATTGGAGAAGCACTAAATCCAAACCGGACAACATTCAATGCTGGATTTCAGAATTCTATCGTCAAACATCATGTTCGTCTGATGAGCGATTCTAGCTAGTTGAGGATATGAGTGTGTCAAACTGTCAATGAATCTCCCTGAAATAAGAACTGCCGAAGAACTACTGATATACCTAGCAATTAACAGCCAACCCAGGCATATATAGCTCTGTATGCCAAACATGTGAGGCAAAAATTTGAATAGACTATGTATCAGAAGATGTTTCTTCACTGTACTCTCTTCTATTGACGTATTTATGTCTTTGCAACCACATCTTCCAGGGGAATATTTCACATAGAGTCACCTTTTACGCTATCCATAATGCGATTCGGTATATGGCTCTATGCTTTGGTCCTTAAGGAAAAGGAGAATCGTTATATGCTTGTTTTCTCGAGAAACCTCATTGATCTAGTCTTCTAATGGGTTTAGTGAATTCTCGCATCCTCATCCAACGAAACGTAATTTCGACGGATATGTGATCAATAGCACGAAATCCCATAAATGGAGAGTTTTTATGGATGATGAAGAATTTAATCTTCTGCTGCATTCGATGCCAATCTCCGACTCCCATTAATCAAACTGATAACAAGGTTAGAATGAACTTCAGCATGGAAGGTCGAAACACCCTGCTCTGAATTACAAGAAGCACACAAGCTGAAAAGGGTTCTGCTTGTACAAATAAAACCAGTCACCTAAGCTGTTGTGACCTGGGGATTAGTATAATGTCGTCATCGAGATTCAGAGCAACGGGATAATCCCATTAATGAAAGTGGATCATGCACTGGCTCGCTCTTGTGGTGTTCATCTAATCTGATCAACAAATACGCAGCAGCGTCTTCCACTTAACATGGGGTGCTGCGTTCATTCAGAATGTACGAAACGAGAACGGGCAAAGGAACGCAGGGATGAGACTGAGATTCACGTTAACTCAATAGCAAGAACAGCAATCAAGAACTTTCCACGAGCGAATTAAAGCAGACACTCACCTGGCACTAGGGACCTTGGGAGGGAGGTGTGGCTGGAGCTCGTTGGGGAGGCCGAGGAAGCCATTGAAGCGGTCGAAAGTGACGTGGGAGACGTGGCGGACCTCCGTAGGCCAGCTGATGTCAGTGGAGGAGAGGTCGTCTCTCTCCACGCTGCATGTCACCAGCGACTTCCTCAACACTCCCACCAGAATGTCCAATATCGGCATCTGCTGCTGCTGCTGCCTCTCCCACTTTCTTCCTTCTCCGCCTCCGTTCTTTCCCATGTATTCGTTTTCCTCCTCCTCCTCCTCCTCTTCTTCTTCTTCCTCCTCGTCGTACTCTACCACGTCGATGCAGTCGTTGGCAGAAGTGGGGAAGAGGGGTCTCGGCTGAGCCCTGTTGAACTCTGTGGTTCCCGGAAGTCCACAAGATTTGGATCGAAAGAGCCTCGTCATCCTCTGACTCTCTCCTCTGCCCCGCGGGTGAAGAAAAGAAGGATCCGAACGTGGAGGGAAAGGGAAGGCTTTCGGGATTCTGACGGAGAAATCCAGAGAAAAAGAAGAAGAAGACGAAGATTACAGGGAGGGATAAGAAAGTGCAAAGAGGAGAGAAAAGGAAAGAAGCAATAAGAGAGACTCTATCTACTAGGGGGGGGGGGGGGGGGATTAGAGTTTTCTTGACTGGGAAAGAGGAGAAGAAAGAAATAGGGGGTGGATTTGGTGGCGAAGGGGTTGAATCATACAATCACAAACTATGCACTGCAAGAAAAGCAAGTCTAGGATTTGGAAGCAAAGCAATAGATTTAGGGAGAGGGTGGTAATGCTATCATGCTGTGGCACTAGCAACATCTTTTGGTTTCGTAAAATATTATTAAGAAAAGGTGGATGTGGGGATTGTTTATTCTTTGTTATTTTCTTCAGGGTCTAGTTTTGGCGATGCAAGGTTGTGAATGAGAGGAGGAGGGAAGGGTGAGAAGCTCTTCTCGTGAATGACAAGGCTCCATGACAAAGGACAGAGCCAGAGCCAGAGCCAGGTAGCCTCCATACAAGTGAGTGAGCCTCTGTCGCAGTAAAAAAGAATTAGACAGTGTAGTTATATGTACATGTTCACCATCTTTACACAGATGTTGGTGAAGCGAACGTGGGGGATGCGATGGGGGTAACCCCGCTTCTTTCCTTTGTATTTTAACCAAAAGACAAGACACCAAAGAAGAGTCACATGGCCACATGGCCCCTGTTCCCCCTTCTCTCTCTCTGTTTTTCTCTTCCTTCCATTTATGGGGATTCACTCAGAGTCTTTTAATCCCCAGCTCTTAGAATAATGGAGGAGAAGGGAGTAAATGAGCAATAAATATTAAATAGGACCATCCATCAGCAGGACCATTCTCGTTCTGTATCCATCTGTCCATGAATTCCAGAGTTTCTCCAGGAAGAGGTAAAAAAAAAAAAAAACAGAGAGAACATGCTACTAAGTCAATTGACGCGGACTAGAGATAATATCACCCGTCGCCTTCCTCGTCTTCGTATCGTTATTTGAATAGGAAAAGAACCCGTCAAGATGATATCGGTGATTTGTGCTCCCTTTTCGCTCCCCGATTATTAATCTTCATAGTGTGTGTGGCTTGCTTGTTCCTCGAGATGTTTAGTTTAGTCCGCAGGCATATAATCTATTCATTTGCTCAATCCCTATATAAACATCCATCCCCTTGGTCTTCTTACCCACAAACCCCAAAAAAACAATTAGCAAATTGCGGGACTCTTGCGGTCATGCCCAAGTTTCCTTTCCTTGAGCCTCCAAATGGAAAGCTCATCGCCAAGCTACGGAATCGAATACCTGGAGCTTTCCATATGTCAGCAGCTTTATCAATATCGCTTAGACCCTTTATACCGTTTCAAGGGGATGATTTGTTGCCTAATTGACCCAGATCCATCACAACGTAATCCATCCCTTGAATGTGATCAGATCATAATATGATCATATTGGGTTGTCGAGAGTGTAGATAACAGTAACACTCGTGTCAATCCATGGCCATGAGGCGCAACCAACCAACATCGCATCATGGTTCCGTGATAATGAATTAACATTTGCACATAAACGTCCCAACCAACCAAACTCACTACTCCTCCTCCTCCACGTCCATCCTAATCTTCTTTTAAAAGGAGGCCCACACAGGCTGCAGCTTATAAAGACAAGCTACGGCAAATATGTTTGACGTTTTTGGACGTGTGTTGCCGGTGGCGAGTTCCTTTGAAGTCACTCCAAGAATCTGTGGCTTCTTCTTCTTCTTCTTCTTCTTCTTCTTTTTGGAGGATTGCGAGATTAGGTAGAAATCTTGCCTTACCAACTCAGATTAAACCAACCCCACCAAACTAAAACAATTCTTTCTCTCCAAGGAATCGAATCAGATGGCGTCGTGCAGGTCGTCCCGGTCACCGTCCCATGCCAGCAGACATAATAACATTAGTAGAGGGAAGCCAACAGAGATCAGTCCCCACTCTACTTATTAGTTATAAATAAATGCACTTTGCTATGACCAAACCTTACCTCCACGATTTTACCAATTCTTTCTTTTCATAGCTTCAAGCAATGAGGCAAGGTGTTTCCAGTTCATCAAATGATATCAACCCATCAACCCTGAATCTACTTGGGCAGATGCAACTATAGATAGAAGCATTAGGCACCCACCTTTGCATTAATCAGGGAAACTGACCGGCTTCATTTGAGCCATCTCTCTAAAACTCTGATTAGGGTTGGGCCTTCGTGCCTGGGCTTTTCGTTCTGATCTCACCCTGCTTTGATAGAAAATGCACGGTTTCAGTGTCCAGCATACTCTGGGGGCGAGCCCAGTGTAACTTAAAGAAGCGTCCCAGCAAACAAGATGCCAGAAGAGGGCTTGAGGAGGTCTAGAGGCTTAGCTACAAGGTAGGGCATTGCATCTTTGGGCCTTAAACTAACCCAAGATGCCAGATAAATCTTCAAAAGACTAGTTCATTGTCCAACTTTATTTGGACCCGAGCTTACCTATATTTTGGAAAAGTTTGGCAAAACAAGAAAAATGGCAAAAATAACATGAATCCTTCAAGCAACTCATTGTAGTCGTCCAACAACTTTATTGACCTCATCAGTGTTTTGGAGTGTCGTTTTCCATATGATGGCCAATCCAACCGGATACTCCGGTTTGATAAGAACAGTACGACAAGTAAGTAAGTAGGTGGTTCTCGCAGGTTTCACTAAATAGGTGACCCTCACCATGTTGCTCTCCCAAACGGATTAAGAGGTGTTTCACAACACAGATTTTATCTTACATGATACCTATTTATCATACCTTTATCTAAGGTAAAGTAATGTTCTGTCATCATGGGCTAATACTTCTTTTTGTGGGATTAGTCTTATGGATCAAAACATGCAACATGCATATTATGAGAAGCAGACGCGGCTGCTGAAGGTTTTCTAGAGCTTCTAACAAGCCAAAATACAACAGGCGGGTCTGGGGAGAGAGGGCTGGTTCGGGAATGGAGTAGGTCCCATGTAATGTGTATATTGAAAGCAAGCCACTGATTGGATATTTTGTGATGTAGCAGCAGATTAGGGCTTTGAAGAAATCCAAACATGAAACTTCGTTCCTCACCAAAGCGTTCACTTGTTTATTTTTCGCTAGGTTCCACTTGTGGATTGACTTATAATAATACCAACAATCAAGAATTCGCATAGTGTGCCGGAAAACGACCATAACTTTTGGTTCACAAGGAGTTAGGAGCCTCATAATACAAATTTGGAAAGTTTGTTCCAACTGCTATACTATGACCAAAGGGTACCTCTTTTACAGTCGAGCCTTAAAAACCTTCATTTCATTTAATAATAATAAACATGTAACACATGGTACTTACTAAAAAAAAGCATGTCATCTCATGCTAAACGATAAACATGTGCCTCATGTTACTAGAAAAACATGTCTTCTCATGCTATACATTCTTATTACTCTTTCGAGGTAATTGATGATGCAAATCTCAATACTTCTATAAAATAAAAGTATTTCTTCTCCATATTGTATTAGGTGTCATAATTCGACATAATTACAATAACATAACTAATGGGTGCAAACAAAAGTAAGACATTTGTATATTTCAACACAATAAATAATCTGGTGTAGAGATAATTTTTATCTGCAAATTACTTCATTGTTTTCTTGATATTCATTTATCAGACTACCCCCCCCCCCCCCCCCCTTTTTTTTTTTTTTTTGCTTTAGCTTTAGCTTGATAAAATGAACTAATTCGATAAGAAAAAATTGGTTATCTAAAAATAGAACTAATTTCTACAAAACAAAATGACCCTTATGTTCGTATGTAGATAAAATGATAAAAGAATCAGAAATTATTGTTAGTGATGTTAAGAGAAATAAAAATTGACGTTCCATAATATATATTGTTGGGCTAGGTTCACTTCCACGTGGAAGAAGCCCAATGAAATGCAAGCTCAAGCCTTTGAGCTCATATGATAATTTATATGGGGAAATTAATGGGATGTTATATTTGATATGAATAAATAGGGTTCCTCTCTATTTTATGATGTGGAAGAAAAGAACGCTCTCTCCCGGAGGCAGTAATAAGAGAGAAATAGAGGCAAAAAATCTGGAAAAGATGGTGTTGTTTGGTTTTCATCAAGCTGACGATCGGAGGTCAATTCGTGGTCCGATAGCTTGCAACACATTGTTCTCGAATCTGATCGGTTTGATTTTTATCTGAATCTTCCTTCATCAGGTTTTTTGTGGGTAGAACTCAGCATGAGTTTTAGTGAAATTTATCATTGATCTCTTGTGAAATTCATATGTATTGCCAAGAATGATGTTCTTCATGTTGCTGCTGCTTTGTACCTCTAGTATTGACTAGAGAAGAATTTTGTTCGCACAATTTTTTAATAGTGAAGATATTGGGCAGACTCTGGTCCCGTGATTTTTGATCTCCTCACACTGGAGAGATTCTCCATGTTGCTATGTACCTCTATTGAGTTTTTAATCATACGCCACGTCCATAATGAGAACATTTGAATCTTTTTTGATTTCATGTGTTATTCTCATTATGCGCATACGGGTGAAACTATTTTCGCCTTCTCTCGTGACACCTATTGTTTTTGGAATATCTATTTGTTTCTTTTCGATATTTCAGACAGCTTTTAACATAATATTATAGAATACAGATCAAGTTTCCTCTAAGCTGCATCTTGACAATAATCATCGCTAAATGAGTTGAGTGGATGGACTGATTCCAATAATATTCCATTGGCTTTTGATTCTTATTACAGTTCAACTGCAATTTCGTATTATATTGCAGGTCAACCCTGCACAGTGCACAAGGGGTCGTTCAACTAGCTCGATTGCCGTGGAATCGTGGATTTATAATATACTGCGTTATCCTATATCCTAAATAGCACCGGCATCGACAAAAGCGACACGTGACACGACACGTCGACAAGTCATTTCTCAAAAATAGAGAATTCCGACACGTTGGGACACGTTGTATATTAAATGAATATATATATATTTGATAAATTAAATATCAATGGTGAGTTTCTTTTTTTTCTTATGTTAGGAATTTACGATTAGTTTTTTTTTTTTGGCTGGCCAGGTATATTAATTTTGGGGTGACTGAGTATATGACTTAAGTATATATATATATGATAAATTTACATTGACCCCCAATTCATTGAAAATGTTTGAAATTAACCCTATGCGTGTCGAAATGGTGTATCGGGATGGTGAACTTGTGCGTCACTGGTGTGTCTGGAGCGCTAACACGTGTCAATCGCATTTCGGAGAGTGTCAGAAAGTGTCGGAGAGTGTCAGACACGATACGGAAGTCCTTGGAGAATGTCGGTACTTCCTAACCTATACCTTAAACAAGACGATTCTTCTCTCTATATCACAAAATCTTTACAGGATTTACACCCCTAATGAGGATTGCGAAAAAGGGAAGGAAGTTAATATTGAATTCATTACATGGCCCACGCATATACTCGTAAATGTATTCCTGTGTATGTTGTTTTTCTTTATGTGCTAAATTTTTCATGGGTTTTTATTTGGGTTTGTTAACCGTTGCGTGTAAAAATTACCAATGTAAAATCATTTTGTCGGATGGGACACACGGAACGCGGCCTAATTTTTTTTACTTATTATTTAGATAAGTAAAACTACTAATAGGGAAATTAAAAAAAAAGAATTTGATAAATTATCTTTTTCACATGTTTTGATTAATAAATTAAAGTTCATGAACTTATCTTTTATCTGACTTTATTTTTTTCTAATTTTTTTTTTCAATTTTCGATTAAGTGGATTTGGGAACTTTTTTTTTTTTTTTTTGTCATTGTTCATTTTGTTTTTCTAAACAAATATGCTTTAAGTGGTATAAGTTATATCTAAAATAAGTGGGAGTTTGAAAAGGAAACAAAACGTGAACATGCATGTCTAAATTTAGTAAATATCTCGGACTGTCGACTCGCTTTTTTCAAATTGTTTCTCTTTATTAAGAGGAGGCAACAAACATATAATACCAGCTTGTCTTATAGTAGGTCTCTCGTCGTGATGCTCACGTTTACTAAAATATGAACTGAAATTTATCCCGATAGCAAAATAAGTTACCCAGAGGATAGCTTCTATTCTATCACAAAGTGTAGATGGCATGTACTAAATTAACGATAATTGATCTAATATGAGCAATTCGGTATACGTACGCCATGTGAAGTATTCATTGAAAACTCACTTTCAGCTGTAAGCTACATAAAATCCATCATTTGAGTTTTAAATGCGTCTATTTGAAGACAAAACAAATAATTAAATTACTAGATACACACAGAAAGAGAAATTTAGGTTTCCCCTGAATCCGGACAGTCATAATAAACAATGCAGCGGAGCGGATTGGGGAGTTGCCTTGCAGACTGCAAATAAAGATGCAGTTTTTACGTTGGACCACCACGCCACAGAGCTCAACATAGGAAGTAAATAGAGTTAAATGGGAGCCGGTAAGAAGATAAAGTTAGGATTTTAAAGGGTGGAGGAAGCAGGCGATCCCAATCTTGTAAATAAATTGTGGGTATCGGGTAGTTAATGAGGAAGTTGATCCTCCAGATCAATCCCCAAAGGTTCCAGTCCAGCGTAAATGGGTTGGTACGTGAATGCAGGAAGGTGCCAGCTAAACCCAAAATAGTGGGCAGAGCAGCGTCAGTTTGATGCGGTTCTCCCTCTGTGTATCATCTGGATCTGAGCAAATTGCACATCTGTTGGGAGGATGGATTGAGAATGGTGGTGGGAGTTGGGGGGGTTGCTTTGTTAACTGAGCAAGTGTTTAATGTTGACCGGTGAGGCGGAGAGATTAAAGAAAAGAGACGAAGGAAAGGTCCGCTGCTGGCTCCATGGAGATTACTGTTATTAACAAATGGGGAGATGGGGTTGACAACGTCACCACGGGAGGAGAAGAGGAAGAAGAGTAAAGCAAAATGACGAAATTAAGAAATAATAAACAACACTCCTCCTTGGCTACATCACTCCCCCATTTGACCAGCGCCACAGAGGGAGAGAGAGAGAGAGAGAGAGAGAGAATTAGAATCTGGGTACACGTGTAAGAAATCTCCCTCGTACATCATCAGGCTCTCTCCTTCGAATCGGGTCGAGATGCAGCTCATAATTGCCCGACCCGACTGTTACCATATCCAATTCTCTCTCTCCTTCTCTGTCTGTAATGGCTTCAAATGAGTATATTATGTGCTGGGAAAATGTGAATTGGGAGTGGATGCATGTGGATCCTATTCCATTTTCATTCCTCTTTCCTTTTCTAGTCCAATCACCAACCACACCCGCAGCATTACCAGCATAACCAGACGAAGAAGGAAGAAGAAGGAAGAGGAGGAAGAAGAAGGAGAAGATTAAGACAAAAGGGAGGGAGAGAGAGAGAGAGAGAGAGAGAGGGAGAGGGACAGAGAAACAGAGAAGAATCAGAAACAGGGTCCTTTTGGTGTCGTTCTTGTCTTTCTCTCTCTCTCTGTCACTTCTCTTCTCGCCACCCCCCCTCTCTCTTCCCCCTCACCACCCCCCCCCCTCTCTTCCATTTTGTCTGACTCTGATTCTGCGCACAAAAAAAAAAAAAAAAAAAACGTTCCTTTTTCATTCCCCTCGTTTATCGTTTTGCGCCCGTTTTGGGATCTTCCTGGTGTTCGCGGTCAGATCTGCTTCCTTTGCATTTCTTCTCCACCGTCTGATGTAGTCTCTTTGACCCATCGGTCCCTTCTCTCGTATTTATATCTTCTTCCGCCGAAACGGAAGCCATGGGCCAATGCTACGGCAAGACCGCTCCCACCGCCGCCTCCGACAATGACGTCGTCAGCATCTCCGTCTCCGGCGATCACAATCCCTCCCTACCTCCTCCTCCTTCCTCCTCTACTCCCTCCCAAGTCCGCCATGGCAGCACCACCCCCGCCAGGTCCTCTAACCCTAGCCCCTGGGCCAGCCCCTATCCCCACGGCGTCGGCGTGTCCCCGTCCCCCGGGAGGGCCACCCCCCGTCGCAAGTTCTTCAGGCGCCCATTCCCTCCGCCGTCCCCCGCCAAGCACATCAAGGCTTCTCTGGCCAAGCGCTTCGGGTACATGTCCCCGAAGCACGGGACGATCCCCGAGGAAGGCCGCGAAGGAGATGGAGGAGGTGGGGCAGCGGCAGTGGAGGCGGAGGTGCAGCAGCTGGATAAGAGCTTCGGGTACAACAAGAACTTCGGGGCCAAATACGAGCTCGGGAAGGAAGTCGGGAGGGGGCATTTTGGTCATACTTGCTCTGCCAAGGGCCGGAAGGGCGACCTCAAAGATCAGCTTCTTGCCGTCAAGATCATCTCCAAAGCTAAGGTACCCACCTTTCCCCTTGGGATTCGCATTCCTTTTCGAATGGTACGAGCATTCGATAACTATTCCTGTATCCATTTCGTGATCGCTCCTATACCTATCCATGGGTGCCCGAATTGCAAACTTATCGGGACTGAAGTTGATGCTAGTGAATGAACCAGTACCACATTGACTTTTGCCTGATAAAAGTGCTGGCATTGCATGATTCAATCCAGGCATGCATATTCCATTGGGTTTTCAATCTGTTTACTTCTTTATTCCGACTTCAGAGGTTAATTGTCACTGCATTCAAGCGTTAAGTGTGGATTCCAGTTCCTGTTGAAATTCAGGATATTACTGACTGCTCTATTACAGTTTTTTCTTGAATGTGATATCTGTAGCCAATGTTGCTTCTGATGTGATGTCACTGCCTATTGTCCGTGCACTGCCATTGTTTGTCACAATAACATTGCCTAATCGTCGTAATGTATGCAATTTCCGATGTCAAAAATTAATATGTCCTGGCCTGAGGAACCTTAAGAAAATTTCTGATTATTGTACTTATATAAAAAATATGGTCTGTGGATTTCAAGATTTTTGGCATGATTGATATGATTCAGGCTGAATCCTTGGCATAATAGTGTCTTGAAATCGTTTAGCTGTAGTGAGTCTGCTGAAACTAGGAGATGCATTGTCAGTTTGGCAAAAGTTCTATGGGCTATTCTTTAATTTCGAGTATATATCATGTTGGAAGTTCTTCCCGCTTCACTTAATCGTTTTCATCGGCCTGATTGTGTGGTTGAAGCATCAGTCCTATTTTGCAGGTGCAAAGTAGTTTAGCGCTATTGCATTTTTACATTCATTTAAGTGTTGTATAATCATCATCTGAGTCCTATCTTGACTTTTGTGGCAGATGACAACAGCAATATCAATTGAAGATGTCCGCAGGGAGGTGAAAATTTTGAAGGCTCTATCCGGCCACAAGCACCTAGTCAAATTTTATGATGCATGTGAGGATGCCAATAACGTTTACATAGTCATGGAGTATGTCTTTTCTTTTTGTCCCCTACTAGTTACATCGTGGCTAAAGCTGCTTTTGTCTCTTATTTTCAAAAATAGTTCGCCCATGATGGGGTTAGGACTTAGGATTCGTACTTTGGCTTTTAGATTGAATTATTATGATGGTTCTACTTAGCTGTTGAACTATGCCTTTGGAAATCATTGAGGACCGAGGGTAATGGGCTGCAGAAGAAAGGCATGCCATAGATGTTCATATGTTGTGTAATCTTCCTGATCACATGGAATAAACTGGAAGAGGGGAAAGAATCTACACAACTACTGAGTTATCAAAAAGCTTTTCACTATTGTTGTCTGACAATTTTTGAATTTTGTGTCTTATCAGATTGTGTGAAGGTGGGGAACTTCTTGACAGAATTTTATCGAGGTTGGGGATAATTCATGAACATTTGGTTTTCTTATTTTTTGCATGGTAAATAAGACCTTGAAAAGTTCTCTCTGTTGTTGCTACAGAGGAGGAAGATATTCCGAGGAAGACGCGAAAGTAATAGTTGTGCAAATTCTTAGTGTCGTTGCATTTTGTCATCTGCAAGGTGTTGTGCATCGTGACTTAAAGCCAGAGGTCTGCTATCATAATCTTACTCTAATTATGGTATGAAAAGACTATTCAGCTTTTTCTTGCATAATGTGAAGATCCTGCCATGGTTTTAATGGTGCTCACAGGTTTGCGTGACTATGTTCGATCACATGTAGGCACCCATGGGGTGTGAGCGTGTGTCTAATTCTCTCTCTCTCTCTCTCTCTCTCTCACACACACACACACACACACCAAACACACATGTACGCACGCACGCCCACACATAGAGAGGAGTGTAGTATAACATAACATGTGCATGCTGTTTTAGATTCCACTACTTACAGGAAAATGCTGCTTGACAGAATTTCCTATTCACATCTAGAAGTGAAGATGCTGATATGAAGCTTATTGATTTTGGTCTTTCTGACTTCATCCGACCAGGTATTCAGCATTTTTTCCTGATTGATTTTCCTTCATGAGTAACATCCATATACCTGTATATGTGAAAGAAGTAGAATCATTCTTTTAATCACGGGTTTCATCTTATTAGCATTCCGGTAGTTAAGTGAATATAATAAAGAACTGTATTTGGCAACCAAGAAAGCATAAAAGAAGAACAATTCAGCTAATGGCTAGCTGTCATGAAGTCTTTCATGTCCTGTTGCAATATAGTAGCTGCACCCTGTGACGACAAAACTAGTGAATGGTGGTGGATCAATCCAAGTATCACAGTGAGATTCTAGTCATGAATAAAAATTCAATTCTTGAAGTTATGAATTGTATTAAATTGGACAGAGAGTATCCAGAATCAAATGTGCGGGCATTATGAGTGATTTATATATTTTGTTTTATCTTACTATCTATGGAGCATGATTGATGGGATGATAAGTTTTGTTTAAAACAGGTCATGGGGATTTCAACCACTTAAATACTGCGTCTTTTTTTCTTTTTGTGGCACGTATTCATACACGTGTCTATGGGTACTCACCCAATCTTATGCATGTGTGATGCAGACTAACGTAAATATGTGCAGTACAAAGCTCTTGAAACCGAGGTTTCATGTACAATTTTTTTTTCTAGTGTATGTTAGGAAAAGTATTGGAGTAAGTTTCTTTTTGTCCTTTTCCTTGCTTTCTTTTCCTCTTGAGAAGGGGTGGGCAATTTTATTTTGATTTTTTAAAAAGCTCTCCCTCCCAGTTAAAATGGTATAAGCAATGTCGAAGATTGAAGAGTAACAAGATTTATACCTCGTAAAGTCTTTTTGTCAAAATTCCACAGTCTAAGCAATACTTAGACACAAGTAGAATTAGAGATGTACCATTGGAAACTTGAACTGTACTGTTTAACTGTAGTGAATATCCTCTTGTGGTTTGTTAACTTATCAGGGTAAAATCATGCATAGACAGTTTAACTTAAGGCTTAATCAACGTCAATTATTCCGGCCAATCATGTCCACATACTCGTTTTGGGTTACTGTCAGTATCAGCTCAGGATATTTAATTGTTTTGTTCCAATATGAACAGATGAAAGACTGAACGATATTGTCGGAAGCGCATACTACGTGGCTCCGGAAGTCCTTCATAGATCTTATAGTCTGGAAGCAGATATTTGGAGCATTGGCGTGATCACATATATTCTGTTATGTGGGAGCCGGCCGTTTTGGGCAAGGACAGAATCCGGAATTTTTCGTGCTGTACTAAGGGCTGATCCTAATTTTGAGGACTTACCATGGCCTTCTGTCTCTCGGGAGGCCAAAGACTTTGTGAAAAGGCTCTTGAACAAGGATTACAGAAAAAGAATGACTGCTGTACAAGCTTTGAGTAAGTCCCGCTTGTAGCAACTCACTTTTTAATTGCTACGCAAGCTTTGAGCCTTTGTTTTTGCCATTACCATTATTAGTATGTCAGGGGGCCAGAAAGTTGCTGAATTGTTATTTCTTGGTTCCCACAACCTCAGTGTTGGAACTTTACTGCCTCCCAAGAGTGATCTGCTTATGTTTGTGCAATTATTTGGCAATGATCTTTTTGGGTGCAGAGGTAGAATTAATTGTTAAAATACGTTAAGTGGCATTCGGGCCGACCTTCCCGGTTGTTCCTTGCGTCGAGATCCTTAAGCACTCTCTGCTTATTTGGCAACGATCTTTTTGGGTGCACAAATAGAAGTAATTGTTACAATACTATGTGTGGCATTGGGGCTGACCTTCTTGGTTCTCCCTTGCATCGAGATCCTTAAGCTCTCTCTGCCACCAACATGAGGGGAAACCCTTATGCTCATTAATTCTGCCTACCTTCTACCTTCTGTACTTAATTTTGCTTCTATTTGCATGCGAATGCATGGATGGGTAGACATGCAACTTCCCCCCCCCCCGGGGCACTTCTCTCTCCCTCTCTCTCTGTGCACACTCGTGCTTGTGCCTGTGCATGTGCAAGTGGAGATGCTTATTGCAGTTATCTGGTCTTCGTTGCTTACCAATTTAGTGGGCAATAGCAGTTAGCTGCTAGGTAATTTTCATCACTTACTTGTGGAAAGTTAGATTACTGCACTGACCTTGGAATTTGGGTATATTGTTGAGTGCTTTAACATATGTTATACTATGTTCTCTTAAGTCACTGGCTTTAACTTGGGAAAACTCAGATTGATGAGCATAGTGGACTGTTGCTTTTGTTTGATAACTAAAATAGTATTTGTGTAATTGCAGCTCACCCTTGGTTGCGGGATGAGAGTCGTCCCATTCCTCTGGACATATTAATCTTTAAGCTAGTTAAGTTGTATCTTAATGCAACGCCTTTGAAACGAGCAGCTTTGAAGGTGAATCTCTCTCTCTCTCTCTCTCTCTCTCTCTCTCTTTCTCTCTCTCTCTCTGTGGGCACTTTTGGGGCTTCTCTGAACAAGTCAATACTTTGCACTTGTATTTGCACTCTTGGCATACTCTCAAAGTTCAAATGACCGGGTCCTTTTCACTTGCCTCTTGACTGTGACTTCAATTTCCTTTTGTTCTTGGGTACTCGCAGGCTCTCTCGAAAGCTTTGACAGAAGATGAGCTGGTATATCTTAGGGCTCAGTTCCAGTTGCTGGAACCAAATAAAGATGGGTTTGTCACTCTCGACAATTTCAGAAGGGTACAAGTGCTGCTTTATTCATTCATATGTTAATGTGATCATTTGGTCTTTCTGTGGGAAAAAGAGAATTATTGGTTGCACTTCATGTGGTCCTTCTCTTGTTCGATGTGTTTGAGAACTGTGGTTTTGCACCTTTCACTATATTCCATGTCTAGTCGATCTATTGTCATTTTTTGCATGTCCACGGAAATTGGTAGTTCGTGGAAATTCTGTCATTTTCTTGTCGTGTAAAGTCAAACTAATGAGGACGATAATGTGCAGGTTCTTGAGCGAAATGGTACCGATGCTACGAAGGAATTCCGGATTCCTGAGATTTTGAAAGCAGTAAGGCACTGAGTCCTGTATAATGTGTCCTTCCGCATGGTCCAACTACTATTGCTATTGCTATTGCAATGTGATCAACTATAATGTTTAGGATTCTCTTGTCTGAAAAAGATGGGATTTTAATGGACAGCAAATGAATTTAGGATCTTAATATACCTTTCACCACTTTGTTTTGATAGTTGTTATTTTCAGATGGAGCCTCTTGCTTACAGAAGGATGGGCTTTGAAGAGTTTTGTGCAGCTGCAATCAGCGTACATCAACTGGAGGCTCTTGAAGGGTGGGAGCAGATAGCCTCTGATGCTTTTGATCACTTCGAACGAGAGGGTAACCGAGTCATCTCAGTTGAAGAGTTGGCGCGGGTATGAAATATCAGTCTTTTCAAAGGAAACATTAGCTAATCTTGTGCTCGTGCACAATTTGCTTACATTTATCGTGATTCTCTTACCAATAACTGCAGGAATTGAATGTTCACCCTTCAGCAGCTCACTTGAACCTAAAAGACTGGATCAGAAACTCAGATGGAAAACTTAATTTGCTTGGATATACCAGATTTTTACATGGTGTGACGCTTCGAAGCTCACATGCCAGACAACATTAGAATCTTTTTTTTGTGTGTTGTTGTTGAAGTATTTCTTTTCCTTGGGGGTTTTCTTTAGGTCAACATATATCTGCCAATTCTTATGGTTTCTGAGGGTTTGGAGGTTTTCTTTCGCTTTTCTCTCTGTTGGTGGGCAGGCAGGATTAAAAAAAAAGAAAAGAAAATTAAAGGGGCTCTATTAGTTTAAAGGCTGTGATTATTGCGTTTAATTCAGGTTGAAGATGACTTCCTTGCGGGTGCACTTAGCTCACTTGTCTTTTGAATGTTTCATTCTATTTTTGTTATTTTCTTTTGCGAGAAAAGAGAATCACAAGTTGGGAGGAGTTGGCAACTGAACACTTATGAACAATCTATTGAGTATTGAGCTAGGTGGTGGGACTTGGTGTGTGTGTGTGTGTGTGTGTGTGTGAGAGAGAGAGAGAGAGAGAGAGAGAAATTTCTGGGGGATGCACTTGATCTGTCATTCCAGTATCCTGCATCCACTTTGGTACGTCGTGATGAAGATGATCAAGAATATGCACTGAGTTGGATTCGCGAGTGTCTTGAGAAATTTTATTGTGTAATCAAATGTACAGAGTTTGTACTTTTCTATACACTGTCTTTTCTAGTCGTAGAAACTCTTTTTCGAGACCTCCCCTCGTGTTAACGTGTCTTCGAAATCGTGCCATTTCACAGATAAATCACCGAATTGCTGTTAATTTTGTTGCAGCACAGACGACCACGGCATTGTGTGTGAAATAAAGAGTGGCATTTACCAGTGTTCGTAACTATATAGAAACATAGATAAATTCCAAATGTTGTTGGTAATGCAATAGTGACTCGTAACTCGCTCATATGATAACTTGTTAGTTAGTTATCAATTATTAAATTAGACAATTAAAGTTTATTTGATTGTTTTTAATTATCGAAATTCAAGTAAAGTAACATTTTCGATTGCTTAGCTTACAAACGCCTTAAAGATATCTACTCTTATGTGAATTGACATACTCATAGACGGCTCGACTTGTTCTGTAGCATTCTGTTTTCTGCGGTTCGCTCTAGTACTGTAGTTTTGACTTGAAGAAAATACTTTGGAGGATCCTCGGAAGCACTCTTATGGCGACCATGCAACTTGGGGATTCGATTGACAAATGTGGGGATCTAGGATAAGTAGTCTGCCAGGTCTTGGTTTTCTGTAACCCAATCTATAAAGTCTCTTTAGGAGCTTCCCAGGCCACAACCACTTCAGTGAAATTTGGACAAATCTTGTCTTCTTGTCCGAGGTTGCACCATTCAAGGCCTTTGAAAACCAGGAAGAAGAATGATTTCACGGAATTCGGGAGGTTTTCTTTGTCTTGCATTATGTCTCTATGTTCTAATTTCTGGGCTTATCATCATCCAAGATCTTTTTTCTTTAATTTATACAGGTGAGATGACATTTGTTTTTACCCACTTCCAAACGGATTGTCTAAGAGAATATCCTAGGGAGAACGAGGGGCTGGTCTTAGTGGTCTGCTTCCACATTCCTGGAACTGGCTAGGGATGGGTATGTTCCTGATCCACCCGAACAGGACCACCAGGCCAAGCGTTCCCTACAACTGACAAGTTCCAAGAAGGACAGCTTCTTGTATTAACCACTCAAAACGACTGAAGGTGATCATATGTTAGTCTTACCTAGCTAGTAAAGGTCGCGAGAGAGCTAAAAATTTAACAATACCCAAGTTGGTAAGACGCTTCCAGACGACGGATTCTGGTTTGAGAATAATCTTGAGGACATTAGTAAGCTACTTGAAAGCATTGGCTACCATAGTTAATAAACAAAGGAGACGTGGCAATTCCTAGAAGGGCCCTTCCCTGGCTAGGAACCTTAGGCTATGCAGAGAAAGCGACTGCCAGAAGAATAGGTAATATTTAGTCAGCACATATTGCATTCAGGAGTCTCATGATTTTACTCGTTGCATTGATTGATAATGTCGTGACTATTTGGTCCAATAATGGTCATTAGTTTCTCTCGTATCAGAAGGGATACTCCTATAGTGTTCTTTGTCTGCTGCCTCTGCAATTCACCGTGTCCTTTTCTCTTGCACAACTTTTATCATTTGACTTTATGGAAACTCTCTGGAAGAGAGTGTTAATTTAGACGAGGAACAGAAGATGTACCTAGAGTCTTCTTATCTTGGCCAGTATTGAGCTACTAGCTTGACTGAAATTTGGGTGGAGTGCGTATTCGAAAGGAAAATTTGGTGAATGCAATGCGACCCTGTTCATAGAGCTAATTCATTTGTTGAATCCCCCATGACGTAGGTGATGTCTTGAATAATCTAAGAATCCGACCGATTGTGCTGGTGAGGCCAACTGCTGGTGCAGGACCATGCATTGTATGCTGCTCTCAGACAGATACCATTGGACATCGTTGGCAATGGTATCTGTCTGAAAGTACCTTATTTTGTTGTCTGATGCACATGCTTTCCAATTTTACGATTAGTTGGTTGTGACAATTCCAATCCCAGATTGTCAAGAAATGTACTTGAACTTAGTATTTCAAATTTGACACAGCCTTTTCCATAGCTTACAAGTCTCACCGATGTTTACAATGATGTGCGTTGGGGTTAATGTTACTTTAAGGTCCGCTCTCAGATTGGGTGAGTCTAATATCATACTCATTGTTCACAGTGTTGACTTTCTTCAATGAAACAATTATGAACACCAGAGACAGAAAATGCAGAAAGCTGATGTTAAGCTGGGGGGTGGTGGTGGTGGTCCTTGGATTTATGAAGTCCGCAACGTCAGCATGAAAGCAAATCCTCCCCAAGTGATGGGAGCGTGCCTCCTGATGTCGGGGCTCGTCATGCCCTCGTTAATTGACAGTGCTTCTCGCTTACTTTTTTCCTTTATCTTCCATGACTTATTACTCCATCTATACATGTGATTACAGCTTCCCCAACTATAGATTATATACGTGCTATATGGTTCGGCTTGGTCTCAAGACTTGTTACGGTCGCCAACTTCCATCCATTCTTAGCTGAATCCAATAGCGAAACAAACTTGTAAAGCTTCCCTCTCTCACTCGCCCCCGATGAAAACCGATGTCGATACCACCCTCTGGGCTTTTACCGTTGCCCCCAAACTATGCGGAGCTTTTATGCAACCGCATGTTGCGATGGCATATACGTTTCTCCTCTTCGCCGCTTTAGCTTGGCTGTCGATTTCCCTAATTTACTGGGCTCATCCTGGTGGTCCTGCTTGGGGCAAGTACTGCTTTTCCAATAGAAAGCTTTCTTCCTTCAGTTACTTCAAGCCTATTCCAGGTCCTAGAGGATTACCTTTGTTTGGCAGCATCAAACTGATGGCCAACCAGCTCGCGCATCGCCAGACTGCAGCCGCCGCTCAATCACATGACGCGAGGCGGTTGATGGCCTTCAGCTTGGGCCACACGCGTGTTATTGTCACATGTGATCCCGACGTGGCCAAAGAAATCCTCCACAGCCCCGTGTTTGCAGATCGTCCCATGAAGGAGTCCGCTTACAGCTTGATGTTTAATCGGGCCATCGGGTTTGCTCCTTGTAGTGACTACTGGAGAGTGCTCAGGAGAATCGCTGCCGCCCATTTCTTCTGTCCGAAACAAATCAAGGCTACCGAGGATCAAAGAAGTGCCATTGCTTCTGGGATGGTTTCATCGTTGGGTCGCCACAACCATCGTGAACCTGTCACAGTCCACCAAGTCCTCAAACGAGCTTCACTCCACCACATGATGTTCCTGGTTTTTGGACGCAGATATGAACTGGATCATATGAATGAAGAAGCGGAGGAACTGAAGAGGTTGGTCGATGAAGGGTATCAATTGCTGGGCACGCTCAACTGGTCGGACCACTTCTCTTGGCTGTCTGATTTTGATCCTCAGAACATTCGGGCCAGATGCTGGCGACTCTTACCTAAGGTGAAGGTCTTTGTCAGCCGAATGATCAGGGAACATAGAGAGAAGGCCGGCGACGGCGGCTGCATGGACTTGGTTGACATTTTGCTCTCTCTTCAAGCTTCTGAGAAATTGTCCGACTTGGATATTATTGCTGTTCTTTGGGTACGTAAGCAAAATTTAATTTAGATATGCACTCCCCCTTATCTTGTTTATACAAATCTAGTGGCAAATGTTCCTAGCATCCAATTCACAAATATAGAAACAAATGAGTGAAGAATTTTTTATATCAAGGAATATAAAGTACAGGTGGTCATACATTATTGTCAAAAATCGTTGCTTGCCTCACAGATGACAGTTGTACAGTATAAATATATGCTAAATTGGTGTAGGAAATGATATTCAGAGGGACGGACACGGTTGCCGTCTTGATCGAGTGGATTCTGGCAAGGATGGTGCTGCATCCTGAGGTGCAATCCAAGGTACAAAATGAGCTCGACCGAGTGGTGGGAAAATACCACAGCGTTGTTGTCGACACGGCACAGCTGGTTTATCTGCAGGCCGTGGTGAAGGAGGTCCTAAGACTGCACCCACCGGGTCCGCTCCTCTCCTGGGCACGATTGGCAACAGCGGACACATTGGTCAACGGGCATCACGTGCCCGCAGGGACTACAGCAATGGTCAACATGTGGGCCATATCCAGGGACCCAAAGGTCTGGGAGGACCCTCATCGGTTCATGCCCGAAAGGTTCGTCGCGGGCGAGGAAGGAGGGGTGGAGTTTTCGGTGTTAGGTTCGGATCTGAGGCTTGCCCCGTTCGGATCGGGCAGGAGGAGCTGCCCAGGGAAGAGCTTGGGGCTGATCACCGTCACTCATTGGGTGGCCCATCTGCTGCACGAGTATGAGTGGTTACCCTCAGCCTCGGACCGGAGCAACGGGGTCGACTTGACCGAGGTGCTCAGGCTTTCTTGCGAGATGGCATATCCACTCACGGCCATCGTGCGCCCTCGCCTTAGAGCTCTTTAAGTAGTGATGTCTGGATTTTCACTTGTGGGGGATTGAAGAACTAGTAGTTGTACTCGAGTCTGGTTTAGTTGGTTGATCAGACACTAGCTTTTTCACGGTCAACCATGCAATTTGTCATAAATATCTGATTAGAGATGTGAGTGTCTGTTAACTTACTTCGTAGGTAAAGCGATTAGGGGTTGTGGATGTTAGTACATTACCATGTACATACATAGCAATGGCATCTCTCTCTCTCTCATGGGTCTTTTCTTTTCAAAGCCAGTTTGGCTACTCCATTCCAGAATCCCATTGCAAAAAAAAAAAAAGGGTGACGTGGAGTCCCGGCGGCACCTAATATTTTTCTCTTGGGGGAGGATCACAACACTAATAAAAGAAAGAGTGATAGAGATGTGTTTGGAATCGAATCGAATCAAGTCCAGTCAATCTCGATTAACCTGGCATGACATCAATGAAAAATGGGAGCATCCACTGATATTACACAGACAATGAAGTGGTCCATATCAGTGACATAACCCCATTTGCATTGTTGGTTTAGTAACACCAAAAGTCCAACAGCATGACATTATCAAAATCTCAGATACAAAAACTTGGGATTCCTTTAACTACTTTCACTTTAGAAAAGAGAGTAGGAAAAATCATTATACAGATACTGATGATATGAAGTATTACTCCCTTAAAGAAACGATCACCTTCTCGCTAGCTCGACCGCTGTAATTAGGGGTCTCTCTTTTGGAATTTTAACCCAGGAAAAGAGACTCACAGATGAAAGTGTCTAAACCTATCCACTGATGATCTAATCCGACAGTAAGATACAAATACACTACCATATAAAAGAATCACTAAAGAATAGTCCACTCTAGCCCATCATTTGATGAGAAGATAACATAGTCTTCTTCATCATAATTCATCTATCTATAATCCAGAATGATGACAATATTTCTGGAGTAGAATTTCTGCTCCAGATGTGCTCATGGGGTGCAGAAATCAATTCGGTAACGCAACTTCTGGAGCAGAAATCCTTTTGGTCACGCAACTTCATTTTTCTATTTCTGAAGTATTTTTTTTGCTCCAGAAGTAGTTCTGAAGCCACGTCAATTTTACTTCTCTCCGGAAGTTAAAATCAGAAAGAGACAATCAACGCCCAGTCTCTCGACGTCAATCTCTCTCCCTCAAGCCCTCTCTCCCTCAATCTACTTCTACTAAAAAATCTACTTCTGGCCAGTAGTTGATGTTTAGAGCAGAAGTGTTGCCATGTGCGCCCTGAACATCTCATTTCATCCTATATCTATGTGTTGGGAATACCATATATTGCGCTCTAGAGTATCTACTCGATTAGTTTAACGAACAGAAACACTTCTCTGTATTATTAACAGCAACCGGTCATATTGAAATTTAGGAGAAGAAGGGGAAATTTAGGAGGGAGGCTACGCATTCAGTCTCCAGGTCAAACCCCACTCGTCTTTAACTTCCAGGTAACACAGAATGAATGAGAGAGCAGGACCTTTTTCTTATTGAACTAAAACTAAATCTAACGTCATTCTCAAGGGTTGACCGATTGGTTATTAATTGTTTAGTCTCATCTGACCTGTCCAACCGAGACAGCTGAAGAAGTAAGAAAATACATGAATTCAGTGACAAGGTCTGCCTCACCTCATCAATTGGCTACATACAAGTCATTTTGTAAACAAGATGAAGAAGACAGCCACGCGAAGCATCCCTGGATAGATCCCTGAACCAGTGGAAGGGGAAGCCAACAAACAAAGAAGAAAAGAAGGGAGACTTTGCCATGTCTGGATGACGAAGCAACAATCATGGCTTCCTAATTTCTTACTCTCTTGTCACTTTCAGCGCTGATCATGCCCTTCTTATCCAATCCCTCTCCAGGACGTAATAGATTGCCCACTTGCCTGATGAATTACGTTACCCCTGGTCGTCGAGCTCAGCTCCAACCAGCTCCTTCTCTTGGTTTTATTTGCTATCCGGTGTAGCCTTTCCGTGTGCCCGCGACAGCCTCTTCTTCTTTCCTTATCTTTCTTGGTAAGATGCTTAGCTTAATCAAACTATAAATGATGCGATATGATGTCGATAATGCCGCTAATAAATCCAGTTGTCCAAATTACCAAGTCTTTGGCCATTCTATATGGAAAATGTAGCCACCAACAATCTAAAACCTCTGTAAGATTCTTTTAGATTATCATGGCTGGGTTGAAGCCTACTCAGATATTGTTATCTCATCTATCTGTAACTGTCATTTAGATTGCTTATTGGCCACACATTTCTAATCTAGCTCCATAAGACTCCCTTCGAGCACACCTTCATAGATCACTCTGTTTCTTCAGATCAACACACTCATCGCGCCATAACACTAGAGAGCATTTTCGTGTAGAATACATGATGCCACAGAAGGCACATATACAACCAAGTCCAAATTCTCAAGGCAACACATGCTCAAATCCAATCACCAATTCTTGTTTTCACTTTCCCGGAACATAATGTCTTGGGGATGTTTTCAGCAAGAATTCTCAATTTCAGGGCCGAAGAGAACTCGTGCATGCCCCTAGCAATTTAGGGGATAGGGGCAGGTTACATCTCTCTAAGCGAAAAATATCAAAGGAAAGGAGCTGAGATGGGAAGTAGCCTAAACTGAGGCGAGATGCAATTATTTTACCAGACATAAAGTTACTTAGAGAGTACAATACAGATAGAGAAGCAACATGTCAAGCTAAGCAGCATTGGCGTCATGATTTTCAGCTGCTAGCCGCATACACATAGCCAGATGATGCACAGTGCAATCTTCTGATGCTATAATAATGGAACTACCTGATCACTGGCAATTCATACATGGCTTCATCTGAACACTCTGATTCTTCAGACTTCTAATTAGTCTGTTTTGCCAAAGTACCTTAGTGCAAATGCGAGGCCCAAGACCAGTAGGGGAACCAGAAACTGCAAGATTTTTATCGCAATCCCAGAAGATTGGACCTGGCCAGAAGGCACCTGCGTTGGTGGAGTGTACTCACTCTTTGCTGGAAGAGTGGAGCTGTCGACTTCGCCAATATAATACTTCTCCATCATCTCTCTTGCAGATTCACTATGACCAACATCTTCAAAATCATCAGTTGCATCTTTCCCTGCACAACCAAGACAGTGCAATTGATAAATAACAATTTATGTGGTCACATCAGTGTGAAATTTAAGGGACTAATATTCGTTTCACCTGTATTGTTTAGCAAGACTTCATCCCCTCCAGGATGATCCTCCAGAAAAGGAGTTACATCATAGACCTGAGACAAAGCCACTTGCTGTTTATATAGTCCCAAAAGAAAACCGTAAAATTTCCACATGCCATGTACCAGAACATGGCTCATAATGTTTAATGCATTTTTAACAGTGATCAACTAATTCAACATCAAATCAAGAACCACATTAGAAGAAGAAAAAATTGGATACAAGGAGTTGTATTTGTATAACGTCCATAATGAATCTGTAAAACCATTCATGTAAATATACAGAAAGCCATCAAAGAATTTTCATTCCATGTCATTCTCTAACTGAAGTCCCTTTTGCAAAGGAAATGATCTCAAGAATCATGACAGAAAGGAGAACTCGTTGACAAAACAGAAACGAAAAAAATAAAGAAAGATATATATTTCATTTCTATCTCATGTTTTACAACACTATCGACATGTTAAAGAAGCATCAGTCCATTCTCTAGATTATTTAGAAAAGCTTCTGTTGGAACAATAGGCAACTATAACGGGCATGCATGCTCAAACATGGGGTTAGTGAAACTGGAGAACTGAATGTACTGAGGGGGCTGAGAATTCTCCACAATATCCACCTCAGTGATTAAAAACATTCAGGTTGGCAAAGGCCAGTAACACTTGATGCAATACGCTTAAAGGGAAATCTAATTATTGCATTAACAAGTGAGCAGGTTAGTCAACCAGAGCAACTAAAAGGAACTCCTCAGGGACTTCGCCCTCTCAAGCAAAAGTTCCTCCTGGAGTGTTTCAAAAGCTCAGGCCATTACCCATAGCAGCTTCAATCATCAGGAGAATATGCAAAAGAACATATAAGAATGAAGAGGCTTGCCGGAAGTCCTTGGACCTCTAGCTGATATATGTAG
Organism: Lenwebbia sp. NSW1173648; assembly: GCA_029784005.1. Classification (NCBI taxonomy): domain Eukaryota; kingdom Viridiplantae; phylum Streptophyta; class Magnoliopsida; order Myrtales; family Myrtaceae; genus Lenwebbia; species Lenwebbia sp. NSW1173648. The sequence continues at coordinate 174,907 of JARCGZ010000005.1, forward strand.
TCTAGTAATTACAAGATACAAAGAGTTCAGAAAAAAGAAAAGTAAAAAACAGAAGCCGAATATAGAAAAGGACAATCGCAAAAGAATTGCAAGAAGTAGCTTAGCTTAGCTTAGCTTAGCTCAACGGGGCTTGCGCCTCAAGGAGGGAAGGACACCAAACAATTTGAAGAAAGAAGCTATATAGGCAGATATAGCAACCACCCAAGACCCTTCTCCATTGACGAGTTGAGAACATTCTCATCCAAACAGTAAAGGGCTAAGAAAGAGAACCTCAATCATCAGAAAAAGGACAATGCATCTTCAGAACCATACCGTCTGTAAACATGCAAAGAGGAGTTTCCCAACCCAATCCAAGGTACATTAAGCTACATGGACGGCAGATCTAGAACGATTAATACCGATGGCAGTAAAACAATATAGCAAGTAATCCGCAAGCGTGCAAGCTCACTGTAATAGAGCGCACACAAAAAAGCAATGGCCCAACCGAGACTCCACGGGTGATTTGCTCACGATCTTCCCAATTACACAATACGGAATAGTGAGAAATAAGAAAAAGAACGGAAGCAAGGAAGTGACCTTGCCAGAGATAACAAGCCAGCAATCGGTGCGGCTGTTGTGCTCGGCGACCTCATCAAAGGAATGAACTTTAGGATTGGATCCCATTTCCCTTCAGTTCACTAACTGCTGCTTCCACAGATCACTTCTCAACGCAACCAGACTCAAATCTGTCCAAAAAGAACAGAGAGACACGAGAGAGAGAGAGAGAGAGAGTGAGAGAGAGATTGCCAAGGACAAGATCAATCGACCCAGAAAATTCTTACACGGTAGAGAGACGGAATGGCCCCCGTGATGAGTTCTTCTTCTTCTTCTTCTTCTTCCTTCCGCCGACCAATTACGACCAATCAGGCAGACTTCATTGTTTCAGGCAGACTTCTAACCGCTCTGTAGCTTGCTTCTACTGTTTGTGCCCATTCACTGTGTTTGGTCAACGACAAGTAACCAACCAATGGCCTTGGTCAATTTTGTTGACCAAATATATATATATATATATGACTGGTCAATTTTATATATTGTTGGTAAGTTATGAGGTCTTATTCAAAATACTTGCTTTTATTTGATTATTTAGAAATTATTAATTTTCATTTACATCTCATCAACATATTAAAGTTGCCAATTTCCTTTTAAATAATTTACAGACTTTCCCCCATTAATAATAATAAAATCTCTTATCCGATTATTTCAAAATTACCCACTAATGTGTCACCAACTTTTATCTGTATAACCTACTGAAGTTCTAAATTTATGGACTGTCAGAAGAAATTATTACTCATCAATTTTTTCTAAGATTAAAATCATTAATTAATTTTAGGTTACCAACTTACATTTGATCACTTACCAATTTCTATTAAATTACCAATTCATACATGAAATTTCCAATGTCTCATAACTTTTTTTTTTACATAACTTACCAACAATTTAATCTAACAAAATTTTATACCAGATTACCAAAGTTAAGATGAATTGTTGACGACGTTTCTCCCTTTAAGTTACTAACTAAATATAAGTTACCAACTTTTATCCGATTACCTCCGTTTACATACCTGGAAATTATCAACTTCTTAAAAGAATTACTAATATATATTTGCATAATTTACCAATACTTACCTACTCTTATATGATATTATCCTCAAGTTATTTGTTAATGTCATAAGCTCTTCCTTTTCCTTTACCCATAAGCAAGTTCTTTTTATTGGTAAAATAACCTTAGAGGTTACGGGTGGACTAATCCCATGTCCAAGCACCCGACAACTCTCTTTTTCATGGTTCGAAAAATGAATACTTTAAGTATAAAAAAAAAACTAGGATTTTGTAGACTCCTTACTTATAAATTGTTGTGTAATCGACACGATCACTAAGCAGAAAAGGAAAGTTCATAGATTATGGTACCAGAGTTTCTTGGAGTTAATTTTGATTCTTGTGTAAAAGTGCACATTCTGTGATTTAATTTCCAATGTCATTTTGGAGTCTGAACACTTCAAAATTGCTTTCTAACTTTTTGCTGATGTCTCAAGATAAGCTGGGGAAATTGTTGAAATATGATTGTGGGGGTATTTGTCGGATTTAACAGGTTTGGTTTGTATGTGAAGGAAGATGATAATTATTTACAACGATAAACCTAGATTAGAGTTTGCCAACAAGTCGGTTGGATAATGTTGATTCAATGGATAAGTGCACTTGGAGGACATTAGATGTCGTTTGAGAAATCGATCGTGTACCAAATCCATGGGAAGTTGTTTTACTAGGTGTCTTGCTTATTATTAAGAGATGGCGAAATGGATAAGAAATGTTAAATTAAAGGATGTGATTTGAAGCTCTTAAACCTTAGTTGTGATTCATTATCAAAGGATAATGGGTAAGCAAAAGTTGATCTTATCCGGGAAAATTACCCAATCATTCCTAAACTTTTTGTATATATGTCAACTCAGTCTTAAACTTTCCAATTTTGCTAATTTTTTCCTAAACCATTGTGCCAAATTCCAATGTAATTCTTCCGGCCAATTTTCGATTGCTATTAGCGTGATCTGACACATTATCTGAATCTGAGATCAATCCTGAGCGTGAGGAATCCCCATCCTTTCCAAAGACCATAGCGATTCCCTTCCAATGCCGAGAAGCGTTGACGTGGCGTTCCAGTCACCGTCGATCGTCCGTGCCAGCGAAAATTGGCCGGAATGACTACATTTGAATTTCGTGCAAAGGTTTTAGGACTAAATTGACAAAATGTAAAAGTTTAAAATTAAATTGGCGTTCGTACAATAAGTTTATGACTGATTGAAAAATTTCTACCATCCTATTCGGGTCCATTAAAGTACTAGCTTGCTCCGATGTAAAACATATGACCGATTAAATAAAGGGTAGGTAGTTAATTATGTAGGAAGTGACTAAACCTAGTATGATGGAACGCCAACAGACATAGAGCAGTCCTTCAAGTTGGTGGTTCTTGTGGTCATGGACACGGACAAGAAGTCGATTGTCGTGAGCAAGAAGAGCTTTGAATCCCAAGTTTAGACAAATGAATGATCGAGCAGGTTCCTTTGTGCCCTAATCAAGAGGACATAGGTACCCCATCATCACGTTCATCAGCTGGTTGGTATTAAACAAAATAACACAATCACAATCGCTGTTTAGGTCTGACACAAGGCGCAACATCGACGAGTCAATAATTTTCACATGAAATAAAACCCTAGCAACGGCTGCAACACAAGATAATTCCGTTCAGAAGGAAAGCCAAGCGCACCAAATAGCAACAAGAATGGTCGGCAGAGAAGACGTCCGAGTTGTAATCACACCATGGCATCTGCAAAAACAGCCGGCAGACCTGGAAAAATAAGACAATACATGTCCATAACCCAAGAACAACGAAGAAAGATGACGATGAAGATTGTACATGCACATGCAATGACCGATTGATATCGTGATTTCGATAATAATAGTGTGATAAAATTTCTTTGGATGTGTAGACAAGCCGACCATCTTGCATGTCTATCTCACTGATCATAACGAATACATTAAGTTGAATCAAAGACCTAACTTCATATGTACATGTATATATGTATTTAACTAGCGAATCTCAACTTTAAGTGGAAAGTAAGACAAAAAAGATAACAACGGGATTAACTGCATAATGCCCATTTAATCTCATTTCAACCTTGGTGTGTTTTTGGTGGAAAAAAGGGGAAGAAAACATACTTTACCTAGATAACGATACAAATGGTTCATGAACTTTATTCCAATATATAATGTGGTCTCTGAACTTTTGATTTCTTCAATATGGTCCCTGAACTATATCCCGATGTGCAATGTCATCCCGGAACTTTTAATTTTTTCAATGTGGTCCTTGAACTTTCGGTAAATATTCAAACTAATCCCTTAACTATATGAAAATATCCGATGCCATCATTCCATTACTTTAAGTTTAAGGACAACAGTAATTTTTTTTTATCTAGTCCAAGGATTAGTTTCAACATTTACAGAAATTTCAGGGGTCACATTGAACAAAATAAAAGTTCAGGGATCACGTTGCATACTGAGTCAAAGTTCAACAACTATTTGTGTAATTTTTTCAAAGAATAAGGAAAAGATGTCTATGCCTATAGAGTGGCGGACACTTGGTGGCCCACTGGGCCGACCGTCAAACTTGATCACCAATCAAGGCCACCACACTGACTTTTTCTTACTTGGATTCATGCTTTGGTACTTTTCTACGAGGGACCCTCTAATCACAGGACTTGTTATTTCACGTAGGAAAATGATTACATAAAACCAAACCACTTACAGGACTGCCCTAAAATGACACTTGCGGAGTACATTTTGTTTATCCAATGTAAGTCTTAAAAAACATGTTTATTTATTTATTACGATCTTCGAAGTTTTCTTGACTTATGTATGTTTTCACTACTTCTTATCACTTTTTTTTTAAGACAAGCCTATCTCCATCAATTGACTCTGCACTCATAAATCAAATTAACATCATGGATCAAATGAGATTGTGTGCCTACTCCGCACCCAACTATGTATTCCTTGACATACTTTGTAGAAAGACCTATGTGTTATATCTTATTGATTTGTTTTGAGAGTAACGTACAATAATAGACAACGTTAATCCAAGTACACAAACTTGTGGGTCAAAGGTTTGTCGGTTTACTTATGTAAAAGGTCTTAGGAAACAATAAAAAGTTATTCACCCATATTCTACAATTGATGTGGTATATGTAGTCAATCTAGCTTTCAGAACTATGTGAAGTTTATCTAAATTTGTGGCATTTCAATGGCCACTCCCGTGGAGCCATTTTTATCGTATAACATGTCTTGTAAGCCTTGTCTCCAAAGAATATCTTATCGTTGCCTCCTCGTGTCGTTAGCATGATAAGTAAAAACGACCACATTGCAATGTGCACAATTACGCGAGGCCTTGTGATTTTGGTAGCTTCAAGTATAAATGTATGTCACTGGCTTTGTCATGATTTATGATAACGGGAAGGTAGTAATATGGCAGATTTAGCACTCAGATTTATAAATGGTGAATCAAGTCAAGACCATCAAGTGTATAATATTTGCCGCAGAGAAGATGGGTGCCCAATGCCAATGTGCATTTGTCACGGACAGAACAATTTATGACCACTCATTTGGAAGGTTGGGCATCTTGCACATCAGATCACCATATCATATCTATCTGTCTCTCCGTGGTACAAAAAAGTTCAGTCCTTGTTTTGCACTTTTCTGTCTGTTTTACTTCAACGACACGAGTTGAAAGCTGAGGACTGCTCCTACTCTCGACATATATTGTTTGGAATTTAACAAGCGTTGATGCTTATGGTATTGTACTGATGCAAAAGAAAGAAAGAAAGAAAGAAGAAAAACAACTTGCCTTGAGGAGATTGAAGGAGAGAGTGGTACTCGTCCTTCTGCTGATTGTTGTTGGTGACAAGGAGTTGGTGAATACAACCAGGCTTCATCATTTGATCGTCTTTGTCATTTATCTTGCTCCCCAGCTCCGGATGGATCTTCTTCTTCAACATCTTCCTCATCAACTGCATGCATTGGGTTGGCATTCACTACATCTAATAATCTTTACCCTTATTTTGTCATTAGTGTTGTTCGTGTCTCCAAGAACAAAAGTACATACTATTTGAGATTGGGTTTGCCAGCTGCCCGTGTTTACTGTTTATGACCTAAGGAAGTACTTATGCATGCTAAAAGTGAAAATGAAAAGGAGCTTAAGGATTCCGCAGATTCGATCCACACAATACCCCACATTATTAAGGTGTACATTCATCTGAATAACTTCATCAGAGCCAAAATGAAATAAGATTGACCTCTAAAAGGGATATAAAGACCCTCACTTTGTGAAGATACCTTAGCTTGTTGGGAAAAAGGACACTCACCCGGTGTAGTTTTCTAGTGGGGCGTGAATCCTCAGACACCATGTGATGAATGAGCTTCTTGGCAAAAGACTGGCCATCTTTCTTGGTTGAAGCGGGCTCTTTTTTCCCCAACGGCTTGGTGGGTTGATCAAATTCACTTGGATATGGTTTTCCTTTGACATCAGAATCTGCTGAGAAGAGGTCGGCCAGGGTCACTCTCTGCCCTTTCTTCTTCTTTTCTTCTTCAAACACCACTCCCTTGGTCAGCTCAACATTGTCAACCACCATTGACCTGTGAGGTTTAGCAATCTCATCTGTGTATGGATTCAGTAGTCGCAACTCATCATCGAGGACGAGGTCGTTGTTGCAGAATGTTGTCAACATCAGAGGGTTCTGTTCCTCGTCCTCCACATCCGGTTCCTCCCGATCATCTGGATAGGGATCGAGATCATGTTGATCTTCTTCCTCTTCCTGACTCTCATGATGACTCTCCAAGAAGAGCTCATCCTTTTCTTGGTCCAAGGGTTTCAGCGGGTCATAACCAAAAGTTCCAATTGTTAATATCCCATCTTTCCAACCATCCAGCACGCCCGCGAATGTGAGCCCTTCAAGTAATGCTAGGGCATCCGCAGTGATGGATTCAGGCTTTTTCACGCTTCGGCCTAGCTCATGATCTGCACAAACACAAAACATCTTTCAAATGGTGATCGCCGCAACTTTCTGTAAAGTTAGTAACCGCTCTAGAACACCGTTCCAACGACATTGATGCGCCAAAGCATTCGACAGATGCACGGGATCTGGCAGAGAAAGAACATCGTGTCGTCATTTGGGTAGGGGAAATTTGCAGACACAAACCTTGGAGGACGTTAGGATTCAACCTCTTCCTCTTTTGCACCCAGTTAAAGATCTGATGAGAGGATGACAGAAAGTGATGAGCGACTTGGGCAGTATTAACAAACAAGCTGAGACATGCAAAAGAAAGTCAGGATCGTAATAATAACGGTAATGTGGGGGTGAATGCAAGAACCTTCATTTTCCCTCTGCAAGTTGGTGGATGCTGAAATGAAACAAAGTGTCAAGAGCGAATGAACGAGGGCAAATCAACGATGGTGGTGAAGAGGGAAGCGAAGAGAAGGGCCGTGGGCAACCCGGTGGAAGAATGCCGTGAGGACACGTGGCGGGGGCAGCGGGACCACACTGTTTTGGGGTTACATGGCATGTCGGATCAGCAGCAACCCATGTCCATGTTGGGTCTTGCTGGCACGATCGATAGCTCGATATTCTTGACGTGATGTTGGGTTCTCCTTTGCTCAATTCGGAAAGACGGAGAGGCTCCATTAATCCATTTGAATTAAACTGGTCATTGCATAGCATGAGAGCAAGAAGTTTCATGAAAAAGAGAAGGGTCTCTTTGTACTTTTTTTTTTTTTGGTTGAAACCAAGCTCAACACTGCAAAATTCTACAAAAATTAGAGTTTAGCTGAAAGTCTATTTTCCTTCAATAGGTTTATCATAGAACTAGTTTTAGGTATATGCAACAATCATGAGAACCATGCGCCTTTAACTTCTTAAAGTACATATGTGATAGGGGACTTGATAGTTATCATACAAGTTTGAGTAATTTCTTTTTTGAGTTATCCAATTAGGTCTTAGATTATATCCTTAGGGAATTTCTTTACCCTGTTTAATAATATCTCATACCTATCTTTTATAATGTTTCTTTCTAGGATTTTAGGCTATCTATATTTGCAGTATATTCTTCTGTAAGAAGCTTTTGATTTGACATTGAATCGATCATTACATTGATAGTTTATCTCTCTGCGCTTCGAGCTCGTCGCGCCTTTGTACGTGTTGCGAGTTTTATTTGCACTGCAAATCGCGATTCGTGTTACCCGCGTTTCCGCTGCGTGATACCAGAACAGGTTAGTCCCGGGAACCCTAGGCTCAATACTAGTTGCTTTGGGGACTGCCGTTTAAGATTGAGAGCTGTAGGCCGTTTGACGGTAGCCTTAGAGTATCTTATTCTCGACAAGTCATAGACCAACGACTGAATGTGACGACTGATCAGTTGGACGGGCGAACAAAATGCTCGGTTGGAAGCTCTCGGCTTGAAGACAAAACCGGATTAGGGTAACGATGTGGTGCCATGGGGGGGGGGGGGGGTGGGGGGGGGTGTGTGTGGGAATCACGCCTATGCCCAACCGTTCAGTGAACCTGCTTTGGCCTTTCGGGGATGGGTTGGATTACAATCGAGATATTGTGCGCTTCGAGTGTGTCGCACCTCATGCATGTTTGCGAGTTTTACTTCGTTATGAATAACGATTCGCTGTTACTTTCTCTTTTTCTGCTTCTTCTTCTTCTTTTTCACTACGTCGGTATGTTTGATAAATTAAAGACAAATCATAGTCTAGTCACATCCATATAAAGATGGATATGATGCGACTTATTTGTTGGGAAACCAAAGCGACAGTCAACAAATAGTAGTGGATAAAGAGATGATACTACAATGGACGGAGCTGGGACAACCCTCATCATATTCAACCAACTTAGTTTAAGCAAAGAAGAAAAACCTCCAAACCGAATTGATATTCTAAATGTTTAGTTTGACTTGTTTGTATAGACAGAAACATCATCGATACATATGTTTTGAATAAGCAATCTGCAAAATGATATTCAGGTATCCATTCAGTACAGAAACTCCCACTTTACTGTTTAATCACAAGGAGTGTCAACAGAAAGCTAAGAAGATGTGGGAGCAGTTGAAGTTGAAGCAAGGTGCGTTCTTCTGCAGATGGGAATCAATGCAGCATTCGTTCTTTCCCATCCTAAAACGAAGACAGAGGAAATAGGTATGTTTGGCCACAAGCTAGCACGTCCAGAAACCAACGATAGGGGTAGGGCATGGCATTGCATTGATTAGCGATTCAGTCACTCTCAGCCCATATTCCGGGAAAAAGGGAAGTTCCATGTCGAGAATGGAAGAAGATGGCAAATGCCAGAGCTCATTTCGACCAGTAGCCATTTGTCGCGCTGCTCGGGCCTTGGAACATCGGGTGGTGCAGCGTTAACATGGAGCTTCGGATTCTTTCTGAAGCTCATCTTCTTCAATGATGGAGAGGGTTTGGTCGTGGTGGGTCGTCTCCGGTCCCTCTCCCTCTCCACTTCCCACAAAAACCCACATATCTTTCTCTCTCTTGCTTGATTATGCACAAAACCCACATTTCTTTCACTCACACACCCAAAGTCAAAAGTTTAATGTTATTTCTCAGTATACAATAATTAGAAAAACGGAAGATATAAGTTAGGAGTAAGTAAAATCATTAAATTAACGTATAAAATGCAGTATTTATTTCCAGGATGTTTGAGTGACTACTTACCAAATACTTCTAAAAAAAATGCACAAAACAAATTGTCAAAGTTAAGAAGAATTTAAAAACTAGATAGTGAATGGTAAAACAACGGGATAAGTGTACTGAAAGTCCTAAGACTTATTACGAAAGTGCAAATGAGTCTTAAAACTTTTAAAAAGTTCGATCAAGTCCTAAAACTTGTCACGAAAGTGCAATCGAGTCTTAAGATTTTAAAAAAAGTACAACCAATGGAAGGACTTGATTGCACTTTTTGAAAGTTTTTAGGACTCGAATGCACCTTCGTGACAAGTTTTAGGACTTAATTGCACTTTTTGAAAATTTTAGGACTCGATTGCACTTTCATGACAAGTTTTAGGAATTCCAATGCACTTTTCCTTGTAAAACAACTATACTTCTAACATACTATTTTGAAAAATTCCCTATTTGTGATTGGCAGTGTAGATTCATTACAAAACGAAATCATTTGCCAGGAACGAGAGTGATATTCATATCATGGCCTTTGCTATCTTTGGAGGGCATCGTCCAAAGAAGAAATGAGATGGGGGAGGAGCGATGGATGCCAGCCAGAACTTTTGTAGGGAATAGGACCCCCTACTTCATACGCTACTCTATCCATCCAAGACCAGACCACATCCTGGGATGGACCTACAATACAATTCACTGGTGGACACCACCACCCACAAGTTTCCTTCCAAGAGTAACAAAACTATTCATCTCCTTGTATTCAAACTAATACAGCCGGGTCGGCTTCCCTACTTACTTGGCATGCTTACGGAATATCTAGCTCTGTTTCGCTCCCGATGAAAGGCTTTCGTTTGAGTAATCAAAGATATGCATCCATGCTCTGCAAGCCAAACAACAAACGAAACATCTCACAGAGATCTGTCTATCTCCATGTCTATGCAACTGACTTTGAATGTCTAAAGCTGTTCGCTTTTAGAGGCGCATGGGATTTGGGCCTTGGGCCTTAACAATCATCCTAAGAAGTGGCCTCAACTCACCAACTGATCCCAAATTCAATGCCTATCACTGCATTGGCTGAGTCTGACATCCGATTATTGATTTTGTATGGGAGTAGATAACACATCTAGTCATGCTAATTGCCTCGGACCTTTTGCTAGTCCCCCATAATGAGGTATCCGACATCTGTTACGCATCCCAAAAGGTCCGTCCTCTTTCGAAGAAAGCCATTGCGTGCTACCTTAGCTAGCTTAGTTGTAGAGCGCCTTCCTTCCTTCTCTCTCATGTCGGAAAGATTTAGCTATACTTTTCTAGTGACGACCTAGTTGGGGAGAGCACGATACATTGGTGTACAAGATTGAGTGTGTGTGAGGCTGGATTTGAATGAGCAGGCTCCAAATGGTTAATGCCTGCAAAAAAAGCATGACTCTGTGCGGGAAGGATAGTATGGTAAGGACATAATATTCTGGTTGATTTGTTGCATCCACTATCCACCTAACTCCCATCATTGCGATGATCATGATTCGATGTTTTCTAGTAGAGGAAGGTGATGTATCTTTCTAAGGAAAAGTCGTGTTATATGTGGAAAGAGACATGAAGGTGATGACTTATGATGGAGGTGGCCCTGTATTGGCCCACCCAGCCTATGATGTTGGACACATTGACTCTTGCTTATGCTCCAAAACTGGGTGGCGAGCTAGCTAATCCCTTATACGAGTCATGCGAGGATTGTTCTAATATCCCCCTCTTCGCTGCTGGAGATTTTGTTGGCTTTTCGATGGACTTTGATTGTTAGATTGCCAAAACAACGCTCAAAGGAACGACTGCAGATGGGAAGACAGGTACACACGGGAAGGGAACGCAATCTGTACACAATTCTAATTTGATTCGCAGGTTCGGGGGGGTTATTTTTAATACAAGATAGGATCATCATCGCATCTCTAAATCTCAGTAAGCAGGGAAGCATCTTCGCCAACTAATTTTAGTACCCCACTTCATTAGAATAGGCGTAGAATAACAAGGACAAAAAATCAAACATGAAGGGACACAAAAGGTTTTCTTTAGTTGGCTCCTCCTTTTTGACTCTTGGCCGTGTTTTTGACCTTTTTTCTTTTAGGGGTTTCGGGTTCATGCTTGAACCTGAAGAACTCCACTCCACTCGAGTATCGCCGTTCATACTAGATACCCAATTCAGCAGGAGCAGGCGGATGGCTTCTTCAAGTCGCTGACATCTTCCAAACCACATCCTGAGCCTGAAGGCATAACGTGAATCTTCTTGGACGACCCTGTGTACAAGGCGGCATTGCTCGTACCATTAAGGTTGTTCCCAATTAGATCCCCACCGCCACATTCCAGTGCTTTCCTCTTAGCAATGACGCCGTGGATCTCCTCCAGCAGCCTCAGGAAGGCGCCGTCCACGTTGTCGCCGCTGAGTGCGGAGGTCTCTGAGAAGAAGAGGCCTTGGTCTTGCGCGAAGTCCACCGCGTTCTCTATGGGGACCGCCCTCATGTCCCCGGCCAGGTCGGCCTTGTTTCCGATGAGCATGATCACTATGGAGTGGTTCGCGTGGGCACGGAGCTCCTCGACCCACTTGGTCACATGATCGAAGCTCTGCCTCTTGGTGATGTCGTACACCAGCATGGCCCCTAGTGCTCCTCGGTAGTATGCGCTCGTCACTGCCCTGTACCTGTTCAATTCATTTGCAGCAATTGATCATTGAACCACCGACCTTTTGCATTTGCATAATGCATTAACTACCCCAATGCCTGAAAGTAAATAGACCGAGGGATCTGAGCCATTAATTCTGATGGATCTTTACATAAGACGGGGGTGTAGTCCCACGTATTTTTAACGGCTCAAATCACTCTGTGTAGGTAAGAATTTATAGAAAGAGAAGGGGACCGGACCTTTCTTGGCCGGCAGTGTCCCAGATCTGGGCCTTGATGACTTTTCCGGCAATGGAAACGGTTCGGGTCTGGAACTCGACGCCGATGGTGGACTTGGAGTCGAAGCGGAACTCGTTCTTGGCGAACCTGGAAAGCAGCTGGGTCTTCCCCACGGCGGAGTCCCCGATCACCACCACCTTGAACACGTAGTCGATCCTGTCGTGGCCGTTCTCTCCGTAGCTCTCCGTGTCGATCCCACTCATTGCTTCGCCCATCTTCTTTACTTCCACAAAAATGGTGCCAGCAAGAAGTGAAGGACCAACAAGACAGGAATGTTGACTCTCCGGCCTCACTACTACTTACCTAATCTGACGCAGATAACGCTAGCTTAGCTAGCTAGTGCTATAATGCTGTGTTTGGTTTGGTTATTAGTTGCCTTTGGTCACGAGGTTAAGTGGGGGCAAGTAGAGAGAGAGAGAGAGAGAGAGAGAGAGAGATTACAGAGAGGTTAATGGGTTCAAAGGTGAGAAAAGGAAAAGAAAGAGCAAGGACCATCCAGAACACGGCGTTGCCTCCTTTAACCTTTTCTTGTCAGTGCTTTTTGGCATGGAGGACGTACCCTGGAGGCATTATTGCGTTTATACAGTGACTTGTGTTAGACGACTCAGCAGGGTCTCTACTCCTTTCGCTACTCATGATCTTCTCTTCCACATTAAAAGAAAAAGAAAAAGGGAAACACTGTTGTCTTGTCGATCAAAGTATGCTGATGTTTACTTAAAAGCGAGTGGCAGAGCATCAATGATTAATACGCTGCCCCTTTTGCCTGGAGGGTTGACCTAACTTCCTAGTTGGCATTATTGATTATTTTTGCAGCAGACATCTCATGCTCTCGCGCATATATGGAGGATTCTTTAATTGTTGAAGGCTTCTTGATATTTGACGTCAGTCTGGCCCTGTCCCTGGTTAATTTTGCCATGCTGTGGATGAACCGAGCGGTGAAGGACCAGTGCGTATGAGAAATAAAAGGCTTCGTAGCTACTCGTAATACAAGGGAAGGGAAGCTTCAAAATGGCAACATTTTATCTTTTCTTATGTTGGCACCGACGCTTGCCCACGGTACCATGATGTTCCTTGCTTGCATGGAAAATTGTAATTACGGAGGGCGGGAGGGAGGCCCGCAAAATTTGGATAGAAGTTGCTGTCAACAACACGGCGGTCCGCGGGCACCTTCATCAGTAGTCAGTACATCCGAAGCTCCAGGTACAGGGCTGGGCCATGCTGTTACGAATAGGGTAGAAAGTAAGGGTTCGCATGGCAACTATTTTGGTTCTCTGATTCTATTCCCTGAAACAAAAAAAGGATGAGAATCGTGTTTGGTAACGTAAATGATTTTGATTTTGATTTTGATTCTGTTCCCGGAAACAGTTTTGGAGCAAAAATAAGAACAAAAAAAAATTAATTCTGAAAAAAAGAATCACTTTTGAGAATCAAAAAACAGAATGAAGTCCCAGATCTCTCACTTTTTCCTTCCAGTTCTCTCATCACTTTTCCCTCGACTTAAAACAGAATGAAGTCTTATTTTTAAAGAAAAATACTTAAGATAATAAAAAAATATATAAAAAATTCTAAAAAAAAATTTCGAAAAAAATCCATAGAAATAGAAGAAGCTTATATTAAGCTAGTTTGACCTCATTTTCATAATTTTGAGCCTAGATTTTCCAGATTTCATAGATTTTGTTCTTTTTTAGGAAAATCATAAATTACCTTAGAAAATAAACCCGAACCACATTTCTCTAAGTTCTTAGGGTTTCATTAGGGTTTTATGATGCGATTTTATCAATGTCATGATTCCTTGATTGTGCACTTGATTTCATTGGTTGTGATTTTCCTGGGTTTAGATACTTTAAACTTAGTCTAGTTTTGGAAAATTTGAAAAAAGACAAAAATAACTTGTGTGAACACTTAGAATTGACTTACTTTATAGGTTTAAAAATGAATTGAAAATTTACATGAAACACGTTTAGAAAACACTCAACTTCGGTGCCGAAAAGGCGTCGGTGGAAACACCGACGTAACTAAGTTCCCGAACCCTAGATTTCTCTGGTTGCGTAGAATCGAACGGTTTCTCTCGACCAGTCAATAAGGTTTTCGATCTACCTTCCTCAAAGATTGGTGGCAACTCCATTTGCATGCACACATACACATGCCACCGATCACACTAAGATCGAATTTGATATTCCCTCGTTGCGATTTGGTATAGACTTAGGAGGGCCCGAGCTAATCTGAAATCACACACTAACCCAACATGGTCTCTCCTTTTTTAAGCTTAAAATGACTCGTTATGACACTGCAATTAGAAGGAATAGCACGAAAAAATGTTATATGCAATATGCAATATGTTATATAAGAGAATCAATATGAATTAATCTTCAATTAATTCAAAATATAGGATGAAATTTCACAAAGTAATTACGTAATTATTTGACTTAGATGACACAAATTGGGAAGAGAAATTATTTTCGGGAACAAAATTTTTATGCAGTTACCAAACGCGTTTCTGTTCTAGGAACAAAAATTTTGTGCAGTTATCAAACACGTTCTGATTCTCTAAAACTCATCCAAAGAACAGAATGAGAAAAAATCATTCTAATCAGAATCAGTTTTTAGAATTAGAATGGCTGCCATGCTGGCCCTAATTTTATGTATATTTTTCTATATCAAAACTGATGATACAAGATAGGCTGTCCTAGAGTGCTATCTAAGGTAACTAACTATTAAAAAATCAATCACAATTAATTAGAATCAGTCAATGAAGATTATGATCCTATCAATATCTCTGACACCCCCCCTCAAACTCAATGGGACATTGAAGATGTCAACTGGAGTTTGGAGAACAGCGCTTGAAAACGTTCAGGTGAATGTCCCTTAGTGAAGATATCAGCCGTCTAATCAGTCGATGAAGTGGTGACGAGACGAATAGTACCACGAAGTAGGGGTGAGCAAATTGAACCGACCGGACCGGTGGTCCGGTTCCAAAGGGCGACGGCCCGGTTCCTGGTTCCAGGGGTATAGGGCTGGACCGATCAATTTTATTTTATTGTTTTAAATTTTCTAAACGTAACCCTAAATCTGATTTTCCCTTCTTTCTTTACCAAACTTTCTTTCTGTAGCCTCTCTCACGTCTCACGCAGTTCAGCCTGGCCCTCTTTCGCGATAACTTTGAAACCCTACCTATACCCATCGTCGCCTCTCTGCTCGAAGGATCCATCTCTTTTCCTTTGGGTGTGCTTTCAATGTGCTTTTGATGATCATGTGAGGTTGCATTGTATTGTTGTTGAGTTCCAATACCTAGCTTCTGTTCTTTCATCCATTGCCTTCTTATTTGCTTTTCAAGGGCTTTCTATAGTTGGTAACTCTGTTCAAAGGCAGAGTTGAATAGAGTTCAAAGGCAGAGTTGAATATTGTGTTCTTTCACGCCATCGTTGATCTTGTTTCACTCATTTGGTGTTCTTTTTCCTTGATTATTGGATAGGTTGCTGGTCCCATTGGACCGCCCGGGAACCGGATTGGACCAGACCGGTCGGTTCGGTCCGGTCCACGGTTCCGAAAATTGGGAACCGGGACCACAGGTCCTGTTCCCGATTCTTGAGGAGAACCGGACTGGACCGGGAACCGCTCACCCCTACCACGAAGCCCGCGAGATCGTACGAAATGACAATCTATTTCAATATGCTTTGTACGCTCATGGAAGACATCATTATGGGCTATCTGAATAGCACCCCGGTTATCGCAATAAATGATCGTTCCACCATGATGACAGACTCTCGTGTCTTCTAATAACCATCGCAACCATAATAGTTCATATGTTGTATCAGTAAGAGCTCGATATTCTGCTTTTGTACTAGATCGAGCAACAGTAGTCTGTTTCTTGCTCTGCCAAGAAATAAGGGAGTTTCCTAAGAAGAAGTAGTAGCCTGTAGTAGAGCGACAATTAAGAGGTCACCAGCTCAGTCAGCATCTGAATAAACCGTCAACTCTATGGTTGAGTGAGCAGAAAAGTGAAGATCATGAAATAAGGTACCCTTGACGTAGCGAAGAATTCGAAGAACAGCAGGAAAGTGAGTCGTTCGCGGCGTGGTCATGAATTGACTTACAACGTGAATAGCATAAGCGATATCAGAACGGGTAACTGTGAGGTAAAAAAGACTTCCAACCAGCTGTCGATAAAGAGTAGGATTTGGAAGAGGAATCCCATTTTTGTCATCAAATTTGACATTAGTCTCAATGGGAGTTGAAGCAATCTTGTCATCAGTAAGTCCGGCCCGAGAAATAAGATGAGTGGCATATTTTTCTTGAGAAAGGTAATACCCAAAAGAATCTGAAGCAACTTCCAAGCCGAGAAAATAACCGAATTGTCCAAGATCTTTCATTTCAAAATGTCGACTCAAATACTGCTGTAGTTTTGTAATACCACGATGATCATCACCAATAATAATCATGTCCACATATTAGAGTAGTAGAATATTCCCACGACATGTTCGTTGGACGAAGAGAGCATTGTCGTAGGGACTAAAGGTAAATCCAAGACGTTCCATAGTGGAACTAAACTTGGAATACCATGCACGGGGAGCCTGCTTCAAACCATATAATGCTCGGCGTAGTCGACACACTTTATTAGAAGTGTGAGTGTATCCAGGGGGACGCTCCATATAAACTTATTCAGTGAGATTGCCATTAAGGAATGCATTTTTAACATCCATCTGAAGCAGAGACTGGTTGATTTGGAAATATAAGAACAAAAGTAGAGTTTTATCCCTAAAATGATGAGTTTATGAACAAAAAAATGTGATATTTCCTTCAATCTAAAATGATAAAAGAAGAAAAGAAAGGTAAAATAAATCATATAGAAACTTATATTTGTCAAAACGGGATGGCAGCCGCAGCATTTATAGTTCAAAAGAAATATAGTGGGCCTCAAAGGCACATCCATTTGGGCCAGGCCCATTCATACTCGTTCATTACATTACTGCAGCGTTTTAGCTCCGCTATGAAATCCCCGTATTGATGATTTAAAAGGTTTCTGGAACCAAGCAAGATCAAGCACTGGAATCAATGAAGAGCATTCATACGCAGCTCGATTGAAATGTGGAGATGCACCCGCCACGGCCACCTCAACGGCGGTAGCGCCGCCGTCACCCGCTCCGTTCTCGCCATCCATTCTCTGCCCTCCGCCGAGCTCAGCAGCGTCTCCGCCCTCGATCTCAACTCCTACACCGTGACTCCACCCATCAAGCCCTGGCCCCAGCGCCTCTACCCGAAGCGCCTGGTCTCCATGATCACGCGCCAGCAAAACCTCGACCTCGCCCTCCAAATCTTCGATTATGCTGGCAAATACCACCCGGGCTTCTCCCACAATTACGACACCTACCTCTCCATCATCCAACGCCTCTCTCGCGCCCGCGCCTTCGAGCCCATGGAATCTCTTCTCTCTCAGCTCCGAGCCTCTCGCATCCCCTGCGGCGAGAACGTCTTCATCTTCGTCATCCGCAATTACGGCCTCGCAAGCAAGCCCAGGTTGGCCCTCCAGACGTTCTTGCGCATTGACGGTTTCGGTGTCCAGCGTTCCGTCAGATCTTTCAACACTCTGCTCAACGCTCTGGTCCAAAACAAGCGCTTCGATTTGGTCCACACGATTTTCAACAACTCCAAGACCAAATTTGGGGTTGTCCCCAACGTGTTCACCTGCAACATTCTGATCAAAGCGCTTTGCAGGAAGAACGATGTGGAGGTCGCGCTCAAGGTGTTAGACGAAATGCCCTCCATGGGTATGATTCCAAATGTTGTCACTTACACCACCATTCTGGGTGGGTACGTGTGTCGCGGAGATATGGAAGGTGCCAAGAGGGTGTTTTCCGAGATTCTGGACCGGGGCTGGCTGCCCGATGCCACTACCTACACCATTCTGATGGATGGGTATTGTAAGTTGGGGAGGTTGGTCGATGCCATCAAGGTTATGGATGATATGGAGGAAAATGGAATTGAGCCCAACGATGTGACTTATGGGGTTATGATTGAAGCCTACTGCAAGGAGAAGAAGTCCGGTGAAGCGCTCAACTTGCTTGACGATATGCTCGAGAAGAAGTATGTGCCGAGCTCGGTGCTTTGCTGTAAAGTAATTGATGTTTTGTGTGAGCAAGGGAAGGTGGACGATGCCTATGAACTATGGAAGAGGCTTTTGCACAAGAACTGTATGCCAGATAATGTCATATCGAGCACACTTATATATTGGCTCTGTAAGGAAGGGAATATTTGGGAGGCCAAGAAGCTCTTTGGCGAATTTGAGAAAGGATCTATTCCCAGTGTGTTGACATATAACACACTTATTGCCGGAATGTGTGAGAGAGGCGAGTTGTGCGAGGCGGGGAAGCTATGGGATGACATGGTGGAGAAAGGGCATGTTCCGAATGCTTTTACATATAACATGTTAATCAAAGGGTTCTGTGAGTTGGGTAATGTGGACGAAGGTGTAAGAGTTTTCGAGGAGATGGTGGAGAAAAGTTGCATGCCGAATCAATCCACTTACTATATATTGATTGATAGTCTCTATAATTGCGGAAGAGGAGAAGAAATCTCCAGGATTCTGTCGACGGCCATTTCTTGTCAGGCACTTGATAGTGATTCTTGGGAAGTTTTAGTAGCAAAGTGTATCAGTAATTTGGACAAGGGGGAAGGGCATCTTGAAAGAGCCATGTCGGAGATTTCTACTTTTTGATACCAGTCAACACAGAATACCATCAGGAATTTGAGTACCAGGATTCACGTCTCAACTGTCCGACCTCATTACTTCCTGATGCAATGTAAGCTATAGACATGCCAAAGTTTCTAGTGTATATAACTCTAGAGAATTTAGAACTGATAATTGCCGCTTGTCTTCGTGCAGGAGAAAACCATGATGCTAAGGAGAAGAAAATGGAGGTCTGATTGCTCAAGCTGCTCGCTTCCAGTTTCTGGGTTGCAACTGTGACACATGGACAGGACCTGGGTTAAAGCTTTGTAGGACTTTATAGACTACCAGCTTGCAGAGTGATTTCATTATAATTCAGAAATAAAGGTTCCCACTTGGGGTTCTTGGGCTGCATATTTAGAGTGATTGCCCGGACTTGCCCTGATGCCTTCCTCTTTGACTGATGAAGACATTGTAAGCGGTCTCCTCGAATTTATGGCGGCAAGATTCATACTCGCGCTCGCCAATGAAGAGATTTAAATTAGTCTTCTCACCTTTGATAGATGTAAATGCTTGTAAAACAACACACCTGATTTATTTAGATCAAGTATTTTTCTTTTGGCGAGTGTCGTGTCTGCATGATTGCATGGCGACGATAGCTGTATTGTTTTTACAACTAAAGCAATTTCTTTGTGCACAATTATCAGAGCAAACAATGTGTTGCATCCAGTATTGATCTTGTCCGTAGTAAAATCATGCGTGATCGCACATTCCTTTCAAACGCAGAACAAGATGTTAAGTGTGTTTGTTTGAATGGAGGAAATTTTCGCGAATTAGTTCTCTGGTCTTTTACGCGTTTGGAAAGCTGAAAATGACCGTCAATGAAAATATGCACACTTAAAAGTTAGAAAAACGAATTTCCTAACCCGAGAAAAAAAAAGGAAAGCATTTTTTGAAAAATGATTTTTAGGGATAATATCACAAAAAATCTCAAATTGGTACACCTATGACAAATTTATTCAAATTTATTTTTTTATCATGAAAAATCCCAAACTGGTACACATGTGACAAATTTACCTTAAACTGATACACCTGTGACAAATTTATCCTCTGGTAGTTTTCGTTAAATTTTTCCGTCAAATTATTGATTTGGATGATAAGTGATAGTTGACGAGTATATCAGTTTTGGATTTTTCAAGATATTAACCCAACTTAATGGAAATTAACGGATGGTAAATTTGTCACATGTGTACCAGTTTGGGGGTTTTTTGTGGTAAAAAAATTAGTTTGAAGGTAAATTTGTCACAAGTGTACCAGTTTGGGGTTTTATGTAATTAAAAAAAATAGTTTGGGGTAAATTTGTCACGTGTGTACCATTTTAGGGTTTTTCCTGGTAAAAAAGATAGTTTGAAGTAAATTTATCACAGATGTACTAATTTAGAGTTGTTCGTGGTATTTTTGATCGAATTAAGTGGCTCCACTGAGTGTACTAGGCAAAGCTTGTGGTTAGCTAATATAGCTGTTGGCAAGTTCCCATGGACTCTCTTTGGGTGATTGGATTTGACGCGATAATTAACAAACTCCTATGAACCGACTGAGGCAAATCCATGCCTACACGCTCAGGAATGGCATAGACAACACCAAACTTCTGATCGTGGAGCTCCTTCAGATCCCAAACATCTCCTACGCCCACCGGCTCTTGGACCACACTCCCAACCCAACTCTCTTCCTCTTCAACAAGCTCATCCAGGCCTACTCCTCTCAGCGCCAACCCCTCCAATGCCTCTACCTCTACTCCCGAATGTGCCTCCGGGGCTGCCCTCCCAACCAACACTCTTTCACTTTCCTCTTCGCCGCCTCCGCTTCCCTTTCCTCGCCTCTGCCGGGCATGATGCTCCATACCCATTTCCTCAAGTCCGGCTTCGACTTCGACGTCTTCGCGTTGACGGCTCTGATCGATATGTATGCTAAGCTTGGCGAACTGGGATCAGCTCGTCAAGTGTTCGATGAAACGCCCATAAGAGATACACCCGTCTGGAACTCCATTGTTTCCGGCTACGCGAAACGTGGGTACATGGAGGAAGCTTTGCAGCTGTTCAGGACGATGCCTTGTAGGAATGTGATCTCATGGACGTCCATCATATCGGGTTACTCGCAAAACGGGCACAGTGCAGATGCCCTGAAGATGTTTCTGGAGATGGAAGAGGGAGGCTTCAGACCGAATGAAGTTACCCTAGCTAGTGTTCTCCCAGCTTGCACGAATCTTGGCGCTCTGGAGATTGGGGAAAGGATTGAAACATATGCAAGGGAAAATGGTTTTCTCAAGAACATTTACTTGTGTAATGCTTTGTTGGAAATGTACGCCAAATGCGGCAAAATTGATGTTGCAAGGCGGCTGTTTGATGAGATTGGAAGCAGAAGGGGCTTGTGCTCCTGGAATACGATGATCACAGGCTTGGCTGCCCACGGAAAGTGCAATGAGGTTCTTGAGCTCTATGACCAGATGCTGGTAAGTTGTCTTCCGCTCTATTTTCCTCTGTTTTTCTTGAGGGTTATGGAGGTCCAGAAGTCCTATTAATATGTTTGCCTTTTTCCAAATTTGTGGTGGCAACAGAGTGAAGGAAACATACCAGATGACATCACATTTGTGGGACTTCTCTTGGCATGCACCCACGGAGGCTTGGTCGCAGAAGGCAGGCGGCTGTTTAAATCAATGGGACGCGATTATGGCATTTCTCCAAAACTAGAGCATTATGGTTGCATGGTCGATCTTCTAGGTCGTGCTGGCAAGTTGCAAGAAGCTTATGATCTTATCCATAGTATGCCTATGAAGCCAGATTCTGTGATATGGGGTGCTCTTTTAGGAGCCTGCAGTTTCCATGGCAACGTTGAATTTGCCGAGGAGGCAGCAGAATCCCTCATTGAGCTTGAGCCATGGAACCCAGGAAATTATGTCATCCTATCTAACATCTATGCATCAGTTGGCCGATGGCATGGAGTGGCAAAGTTAAGGAAGATGATGAAGGGTGAAAGTATGACAAAGGCGGCTGGACATAGCATCATTCAAGAGGGAGGAGAAATCCACAAGTTTATAGTCGAAGATAAGTCGCATGTAAAATCGAGTGAAATTTATGCTATGTTGCGGGGTATTGCAGCTGCAATGAAGATTCAAAAACTGGCAACAGATTTTGAATGTGAACTTGTAGAGTTCTAATTGATGTTGTTCTTTGGGGATTTTGTCTTTTGCAAAAGGCACTCTTCGGGTGTAATTACTCCGTGTAATGCCGCCCAAAGTACAATTATAAATTCTTTTTTCTTCTTGGGTCAGCGCCCAAAGGTTCACAGTTGACATCTTTTGTCTACCTTGACAGAGTGCAATAGTCAACCTCCATGATGGTGCTCAATGCATTCAACATAAAATTCTCAGACCCACTGATAGCAGGGGGACAGCAGCAAGTTATTGCTCATGCAAAGCTAGGCAAGAAGGGATACTGAGCTGCTAAAACAACATAGTCGGAAACAAACATTTCCAGATATTTCATCTCTTTCATTAACGGACAGATTGATCTCTTTCACTTTTGATGTTGTAAGAAATAAACGAATCTTAATTCACACAAGAACTGTTTAAAAGCTCCAAAATGAATGAGTTAGTACGATCGTCGTTCCCATCGTCACACTGTCTAGTAAGCTGGATTATGCAGTCTTCTCTTTTGTTCTCCATCTTCGACTCCTTCCCACTAACTTAAGAACCTCATCAATGAGGACTACTGGTGCAGAAACCAATATGACCAGCAACCACTCGCTCAAACTCAAAGGAACAATTCCGAACACATCAGCGAGGAGTGGAACATAGAGAATAAGACAGTGAAGCCCAAAAGAGATCGACATGGCCATCAAAAGCCAAGGGTTTTTCCAAGGAGGCATTGTGAGTAAGCTGTTGTCTTCCGACAAGGCATTTAGGGAATTGAACATCTCAATTGCCACCAAGACAGAGAGTGATAGAGTCATGGCTTTCACTTTACCAACTGTGAAGTAATCACAAGGATTGACAAAGGCGATCGTCTGTCCCCCACTTACTGTGAAAGGAGTCACGGTAAAATTTGACCATGAGGAGCACTCTCCCCAGTTGCGAAGCTGGGAGAGTTCAATTAGTGTATGGCCATCACTGACAAGATTGATACCCAGAAAAGATGGCTGAGTATACCACAGGATGAAGATGCCGACAGTTGCCATGCCCACATACGTGCCAATCACCTGTAAAGATTTAAGCATAGAGTGTTGAGTGTAAACTACCATAAAAATGTAATATTCCATTTTACCTTCGACACGTGGTGGTGGGTCACCTCTAATTATCACAAGGTGCCATACCAATTAAAAAGAGGATTGACCGGTTTTGTGCTTCGGCGATAATTGCAGTAACAGTTAAAATATAGTTAGTCAACTCATGAAAACTGAAAGTAACAGTACATGAACTAAGATGCTAATCAGTTGAAGGAATATAGATTCAACGGTAGGTCGAATAGTATCGAACAGTACTGACCAAGTAGCGTAAGAGAACCCAAGACGTGATCAATGCATCATCACTTTTGCGGGGTGGCTTCCGCATGATATCAACATCAGCAGGGTTAAAACCAAGAGCTGTAGCAGGCGGGCCATCGGTAACCAAATTTACCCATAGAAGCTGCACAGGTATCATACATTCTGGTATACCCAATGCAGCAGCCAAGAAAATGGAAATTACCTCGCCAACATTTGACGAAATCATATAACTGCACATTGAAGAACAAGCGAAACCTTCATTTTCTATCCACATAGCGGAAGAATGATGGACTACACGTCTAATAGCAAGATACTCACCGAATAAAAGCCTTCATATTGTCGTAGATAGAGCGACCTTCTGCCACCGCCGATACTATGGTACTAAAATTATCATCTGCCAAAATCATATCTGAAGCTTCTTTTGCCACCTGTAAGCCCACATGTAGGATAATTATGTCATCTTATACTTTGCTTGAAAACAACCATTTCATTAGCCCGGGGCATTGGAGGACTTCGAGGAAAACACAAGGATATTGACATTTCGGAGAAATAAGTAACTGATGTTCCTAAAGCACCCTTCAAAAGGCAATGTGTTGTAATTTTATCTTAAAAAAAGGGCACAGGTAAATAATTAGGCAAATTTAAAATCTTCCGAGCTGACCTCTGTTCCTGTTATGCCCATGGCAATACCAATGTCAGCAAGTTTAAGTGCAGGTGCATCATTCACACCATCACCAGTCATTGCAACAACTTGCCCCATCTCCTTCAGCATTCTTACAATTTCTTGCTTGTGCCTAGGTTCTGCTCGAGAAAACACAATCCCTCCAGGTCTTTTCAGAATTTCAGTTTGCTTCGAAGGAGAAAGATCCATGAACTCTTTACCCGTGAAACTTCTTCCCTTAAGATCCTCATTTTCAGAGAGCAATCTAATTTCCCGGCAAATGGCCTCTGCTGTGGACTTGTTATCGCCAGTTATCACCATGACCTTAATGCCTGCTCTTCGACAATCCTCAATAGCCTTGTCTATTTCATCACGTGGAGGATCCTGTTGAATGAGATTATGAGTCAACAATCATAAAGTTGTCACAACTGTAATATCTAGAGGTGAAGCTGACCAAGTCAGATGCGGTGCTTACTCGTAATCCAACAACTCCTACAAAAACTAAGTCACTTTCAACAGAGGAGTAGAAGGCGGGGTCCAGCAACTTCCCATGGGCTGGATGGCTATCATTGTTGTAGTCTGAAAATTCTCCGAGGTCATCCTTATATGCCAATCCCAAACATCGCAACCCCTTTGAAGACATCTCCATAAGTTTTGAAAGCAGTAGCTCCTTACAAGGTTCATCAATTGGAACAAGAGATCCATCTGCCAGTTGTACGTGTGAACTACGATCCAGTAAGCGTTCCACGGCTCCCTGCGTAGAACATGACAAACAATTCAGGAGCAACACTGGACAAATACAGACAAGTACTTGAAAGCTAACCCGAGATGAATTTCATTTCAGAGGAATACTTGGTAGTACATCAAAGAAAGAATATTTCGAACCAATTCATCACAAGTTAGAGATTGGATGTGAGAGTCCTCATGATACTGCTTCAAAGAGTGAAATAAAAACCATGGGTTCCACTTCATCAATATTTTGGCTTCTTGCAAAGAATTTTATGCAGGTGACAGCTTCTTATAAATATACTACTGAAAGCATGGTAGAGACACTCCTTACAAGTTAATTCTAGAATTGACTTTGTACTTAGGAACAAGATAAGAAAGAAGCACGACTTTACCTATCAATTTACCAAATTGTGTTAACTTTGACAGAGGAATATCAGAAATATGAAATCAAGAAATGCATCTATAGAGCCATTCTTCTAAAGTAGTGTATTAAGGATTGATCAAACCAAGAACCAATGGAGAATCAAGGCAAATTTTTTGACTATTCTGGTGGACATCGAATAAGGCATCCGAGTAAGTCAACCTTCTGGGAACATAAAAACGACCAAGTATTTCTACATGTTTGAATTGCACTCTGGTATTGCAAACATAAAGAAAGATGCATATGTAGATTAAAAACTACAGGACACTGTTCTGTTATTCACCTTTACAAGTAGGCGATTACGCCCTGTTGGCTCCCGGGCAATGACACTCATTGATTTCCGAATGCGATCAAACTCCAAAGTAGCAATTCGTCTTGATCTTTTGTTCCACCAATCACAACAGCCTATATTGAACCAGACTTGTGAGATATACAGTGGAGTATGTATGCCTTTTCAATTCTATGCTAAGCAAGAAACAGATCAATCCTCACCTAAATTCACTGATCTGCTATCAATCAAGTAGTTTGCAGCAAGCCTTGCATCACGGATGTTATTCCTGATCTTAGCATCTGGAACTCCCATCTTTTCAACTAAAACCTTGAGAGCAGCCTCGGTTGGCAATCCTGTGGCTCGGAAAAGACGACCTTCGCTATATATCCCAGAGTCATTGCAAACTGCACAGATTTCTGCGACAGCTTGTAAGTTAGCATCCATGTTATAGCAGTTCCAATCAACAATACCACCATCTTTCGGATCATAGGTCGTGCCTTCCACATAGAAAATCCGTGATGCGGTGGTCTTCCCCCCCAAAGTGAAAAATTCACTAACAGACATCTGATTTGTGGTTAAAGTTCCTGTTTTATCAGAGCAAATCACAGTTGTGCATCCTAAAGTTTCTACACTAGGAAGCTTCCGCACTATTGCATTCTTTTGTGCCATCTTCCTGGTTCCTAAAGCTAAACTAGTAGTAATAACCGCAGGGAGACCTTCTGGAATTGCAGCAACAGCCAGCGCAACCGCAATTTCAAAATAGTAGGTGCACTTCTGGAATGAGAATTGCACATTTGCAGGCCACCCATCCACAACCTCCCATGAGAGGAAGTTTCTGTAGTTTGTAATCCATACGATGAGACAAACAAGCCCAATTGCAGTGGTAAGCCTGCTCCCAAATTCATCCAGCTTCTTTCTCAAGGGGGTGTCAGTCTCTTCTAGAGAAGCCTCGTGTATTTGCTTTTGAATTTTCCCAATCTCAGTGTTCATTCCGGTGTTCACAACAACACACGTGCAGCTCCCATTGACAACTACAGTACTGGCAAAAACCATATTTTCCTTTGCTTGCAACTCACAGTCGACCATACCAACAGGACCAGTTCCTTTCAGAACAGGCATTGCCTCACCAGTCAATGAGCTCTGCTCAACTCTGAATGTCAAAGTCTTAAGAGAAACGACTCTCATATCGGCCGGCACCTTGTCACCAACCCTTAATTCCACTATATCCCCCGGAACAAGCTCCCTTGCAGGCAAATCAGGGACCAAGTACCCATCCCTCATAACTTTTCCAGATTCACATTGCATCTCCTTGAGGGCATGAAGCGCCTTTTCGGCATTAGTTTCTTGCCACACGCCGACAATCGCGTTAAGCACCAAAATCAACATAATCACGAAGGGTTCAACATATGCCTCAAAACCAGAATCACCCGACTCGCTTCCATGCATATAGGCTAAGATGAACGAAATGGATGCCGCACCCAAAAGTATCTTAACAAGGATATCGTCGAATTGATCTAGGACAAGCCGCCATAAAGGCTTTCCCTTCTCTTTGGAAAGTTCATTCCAACCATATCTCTCATGCAGCTTCTCAACCTCATAAGTGCTAAGACCCTTGTCTAGTTTCACTTTGTATTCCTTTAGACACTGCTCTACCGACCATGACCATGCTGGAAATGGCCTTTCCTCCATTGACAATTCGGTATGAAGTTAAGAGTTTCGCCGAGAGTATGAAGCTCAGACCCAGACCGGAGTTAACATGAACCCATCCGAGCACCCCTACGACCACAAAATGAACTTACGGTGTTAACATGAACAATCAAAAAGCAAGAGAGCGCACAACAGGTATTTCTCTACTTATTGGAGAGAAGGCATTATTGTCAAGCCATGCCTGAAGAAACTGCCTGTTTTTTCTCAAATTGCAACCGCCATATAGTTCTCTATGACGACTACCAAAAACCAGTGACGAACTGATTTACACCGGATCTACTAAAACATGCAGAAACCAAAGGAATTTTTGTGCAAGAGACTAAATTGACTGTATAACTCCCTTCAAAAACAAGGAGCGAGACCACCAGGCACGAACGCCAAAACTGAAAACAACAGTTAAGAGAAGTAGCAGTACAAAACTAAAATACACTCGAGCAGAGTCAGAGCCAGACGTTTAGCATTCCAACTTGAGAACTTACCAAGCCAAAGCTCCCAGCAGAAACTTAGCGTCACAAGAGAAGAGGGAAGGCTTAAAAGCACAAAAGGCGACCCGCTGAGCACCGTGGAAGATGGGATTAGGAGCTTCAAAGGCAAGTTGAAGGAAAAAGAAGCAGGCTTGAGGACAACGCAAACGGGTCCTCTCTGTTTATCGTCTTCTAGAAACCAGGCGACTGTGATGGGTCGCAAAATTTGAACTTGACACTGTGTCCGTTTTCCTTTTTCTCAGAATCAGAAGGACAAAGCACTCGGAAGAATTCTCTTTCTTTCTTTCTTTTGAACGAGAGAACAAATTCCCACGACCCAAAACAGTTAAAAGAAAGGGTTTTGTTTGAACAGGGCGCGTTGTTACGAAAATGCCCTCCGCTCTCGGATCAATTACAAAATGGATTTTATTTTTAGTCCCGCATGGTTGACTTTTGGTAGGGCTGTAGGAATGAATATACTAATAAAACACTTACTGCAATAACGGAAACAAATAAGTTTTGTTTGCAGGCCGTACTCAAATAGTCAATACCTACGACTGCAAACACAAATACCATAGAATCTTAAGAAACAGAAATTGCTGAAGATTTTATGTTATGAGTGGACAACACCAATTTGAACTTCTCAGATTGAAATTAACTAACTTTTTGTCATGCTCATATCAGAGTCGCATTCGAAAAATAAATCATATTTAACTCGATTCGACTCGGCTCTTGCTACTGTTCAGTTCGACATACCGCAGCATTGCTCAACCTCAACAGCATAGTTGGGAAAACTTTTTGTTTGTTCTTCTGTTTTGGCTGGGTAGGGTGAATAGCTGTATTAACTTTTTGCAGTTTCTGTTGTGTCTCCCAAAATATCAGTAGAATCATTGGTCACCAGATGAACTAAAAGACCGTTACTCTACTTGTTGCATGGACGTGTGCTGAGTGTTAAACTTGGAGAGGAAGATGATTCGGGAATATAAAACAGGGGGTGGTTGTTGTTAATGTTATGGCTGGATCCAGCTCCAATAATCATATTGCATCTTCAGCAGAAACGGCTTTATAAAATGCAACCAGGGAACCAAAATTAACAAAGAAAGAAATGGGTTAGTGACAGGGGACAGATATGGACCTTTATTAATGCCTTCTTCCTTGTTAAGTTATACTTTGCTTCTTCTGTTAGGTTGGCAGCGTGAGTGCTACTATATAATAAAATAAACAAAAAGACTATACTTTGGGGACTCAATTCCACGAAGCTTCTTTAGTTAGTTCACCCACCCCACCATTCCCCACACCAATTCATTATAACTTTAGGCTCCACTTCTGCTTCGAAGCCCTTTTCATAACTCCATTAGTAAATAGCAAACCCATTTGAAAACGAGGGAAGGCGAGCTTGTCGTGTTAGTGGATGGCCATGTTTGAGGTTGGTTGGTGGCTGAAGTTGTCTGCGAGTCTCCAGTTGATGGACTGGACGCAATTGCAATTGCAATTGCTTTCAGAGTCCTGTAGTGCCTGGGAGGTCAGCAGGGCTCAAAGAGTCGTTATTCAACTCTTGACTTTTTCATTCCGGAACTGACCGCCCCCTCTGCTTTCATTGTCTGTTCAGAGGTTTAGGTGGGCAGGACTAGGAACCACAACAGATATGAGATTCAAATTATCAATATGAGAAAACCAGACCAGAGAGAGGAAAGGGAAAAAGGGTGGAGGATGATTCCTGATTTAGGAATGGCTTCCGACTACTCCAAGCAACGAGGGGGGGACCTCGCTAGTCTAAGGAACTTGACTTTCAACATGCCTCAAGGTTTCCCAGAGAAGTGTTCCTTGACTTGACCGATTCATAAAAATTTATGTGCAATGCCTAAGTCATTATGCTCTTGAGCTGGATATTGGACGAGGAAAGCTATTTTATGGAATCGGGAAAGCGTAAAATGGTGAAGAAAACTCTTTCCAGAAATAATTAGTAATTACTATCATTAGCAGCAGCTCACAACTTGTTTTGGGGGGGTAAGAGAACTTTTAAGTCGTGTTGTAACTATGAAGATAATAGTCGACTGAAGAGTTCTCTCGGACTCTCTCGACTATAAGGGAAACAGGGCGATTTACAAAAAGTAGTGGGCAAGAGCCAGGAAAGAAGGTCGGTCTTTGCTTCAAAACATGGTGGGCCGGGCTTAGCCCGTGGGCCCATTTCAGACGAAGAGATAATAAATAAATAAATCATCGACGGATGAAATCCCGCCACGCGAGAGCCCCTCCAAATATTTTGTTCCTCCATTCAGCGCACGTATAAATTCCACCCTCTTCCCCCTCCACATTCGTCGATCGTTCTCCTCGAGCCAGAATCGACCCAACTTCAAGCCCTGCTTCGAAGGTACTATCGTCTTCTCTGTAGAGCAACCTCAGGTTCTCCAAGCTTTGATGATGCCGGTGAACTCTGTCACTTGTAGCTCTATGGATGACTATCCTTACAGCTTAGCTGCGCTATCGTCTGATGTTGCCCTGTTTGATTTCCTAACATCTTTTCTTTCGCGAATACGACAGTAGCATTCGCTTTTGTATCTCTGACTTGAAAACAACTGTAGCTATAATCACCGGAGCGAGTTGCAATTCTTTTAAAGTATCGTTTCATTTCATTCTCTCTTTTACCATCCTATTCAATTTCCTCCTCTTTCTTCTTAATTTCATGTTCCAGGGTGATTCGTTTTGCAAGTCAGCGAGGATGAGGCCGGTTTTCGTTGGCAACTTCGAGTACGATACTCGCCAATATGAGCTGGAGCGTCTCTTCTCCAAGTATGGGAGGGTTGAGCGTGTTGACATGAAATCTGGTAAATCAATTAATTGATTCTGTGATAGACATCACCTTATCGCCTATACATCTTTGCAACATTAGCTTTTCACTTATTGTGATCCTCTTAAGATGGTAAAGTCTGAACCTTTTTGGGGAGCTCATGATATGAGATGACATGGAACGAATCGGGTTTACCAATTTATTACCCCCTTCGCGTTTTTGAATCCCAAGTCGTCTTTTACTATCTTTACTTGGTTGCAAATTTTCTCGAGGAATTAAGTTGATACCGTTTATGATTCCTTTTTATGACTCAATTTGATAGGTTTCATGAGCTTGGCTGCCCATAGAAATCTAGGAATTATTTGCTTCGCTTTCCCCCCTTTCCGACTCCATGTTTTTCTTATTCATGATATCTAGTTTTCCTTAAGGCCTTCTGACATGCAATTTTCCAAATATTCAATGCACATGTGGTGGTGACGATTTCCCTCATCACTGCTTAAGTTAGCTGTGGAAGTCACTTAACATTAACCAACTCTATCTATCATCAGTTTAGATTAAATGCCAACCAACTTACTACTGGATGTACAACTCATCTTGTGAATATTATCTGGCACTACTTTAATTTTGATGTTAGGTTCAGAAAATGATTTTTTTTTTTTATCTGGGAGAGCAAAAAGAATCCAGTTTCCATGTCCCAAGTTGTTTAAAAGTAGAAACTGGTCCTTGGCCCTCTAATGTTTAGCGCGTCTTAAGTCAAAAAGGAAAGATGACCCCTGGTAATTGAAACCCATTATAGAGCATTTGACATGCATATTGCAATACCGCATTTTTCAAGTACTCGGACAGCTTGGGAACCAAAATAATATAATTCAAACCCGCAGGAGAAGAATGTGGCAGCAGCCACGAATCTGCATTCTATTTAGATAAGACCTCAATCTTTTAAGTGTTTCTTTTGACGCAGGAAATCTAGTGGAAAATGAACTGGGCTTCTGTCTGACTCACGATTCTATGCTCACAATTTCTTTTGGAAAGGAAGCCAATCGTGCTTCCTTTATCTTCTGCCACGCATGGGTTCAACATTCTGATTACTAGTAGTATCCTTCACTCTCCCACCTTGCTGCTAAGAGCTTCCAGTAGAAGGAGTGGTCATGGTGGGATCAGTAATATATGCCACATGTACAGATAATAGGAGGGTGAATGTGAATGAATCTTGCCACTCATGCCATGCCCTCCATTTCCCCAAGTTGTGCTCTCTGCCTGCTGAAGTATGCTTACCAATGACATCTCAGACCCAAGAATTTGGACTGAAATCTTTAGTACGCCCAGTTATCAGGATTTTGTTCATCTTGCAAGACCTCTACATTCTACAGTGTCTCCGGCCGTCAGTTACGCACAGGCTTCATGTATAGTTTAAACTGGGTGAAGAAACAAACGAATTGGCTGATATTCTGGTGACTTAGTGGGATGATGACAATGATAGCAATTCTAGTACTCCCATTGAATTCTGCCATACCTTTGCAGGCTTTGCATTTGTCTATTTCGAGGATGAGCATGATGCTGAAGATGCTATCCATGGCCTCGATGATGTCCCATTTGGCTATGAAAGACGCAGATTGTCCGTTGAGTGGGCTAAGGTAGGCACTTCCTGGTCTGTTCATATCTATTTCTTCGTTTTAGCGTCTCGTTTTCTCCATGGTGGCGCAAGTGTCGTTATGTGCCTGCTGTGAACTGGCATGGATACCATTGGGTTTCAATACAATGGGATATATTATTGGTTCCAGGGTGAACGTGGACGGTACGGAGCTGGTTCTAGGTCGATGCCGAACCAGAGGCCCACTAAAACGCTGTTTGTTATAAACTTTGATCCCCTTCGCACAAAGGCTCGTGATATAGAAAGACACTTTGAGCCCTATGGGAGAATACTTAATGTTCGAATCCGGCGTAACTTTGCATTTGTGCAGTTTGAGACACAAGATGATGCTACAAGAGCTCTCGAATGCACTCACATGAGGTAGTATGATGTTACATCAAGACAGTTTTAGCATGTGTTATTTTCTTTTTTTTGTCTCGATGGTATCTAGCCTGACATATTTGGATGCAATTCTGGTGTTCAGCAAGATGTTAGATAGGGTGGTATCTGTTGAATATGCTTTGAGAGATGATGATGAGCGGGCTGACATCAGAGGAAGTTATGGTCGGCGTGGGAGTAGTCCTTTTGGGCGGTCACTGAGCCCTGGATATCACCGTCGGCCTAGCCCTGATTATGGTCGTGCTCGCAGCTCTGGTTATGACCGATACAGTGGCCTAGCTTACAGAAGTCCTGTTTATGATAGAAACAGGAGTTCAGAGTACGGAAGATATCGCAGGTAGAAATTATACTTAGAGATCAGCACATGATGTTATATAGTGTGGCTTTCTCCATGCAATCTCTCCGCTAAGACCATTTTCTTTCATGATCTTGTTCAAACAGCCGCACACCCATTCGAAGATAAAAGAACTTGGTGGCTTTTCTGTGAGGATCAGCATCTAGCTTTTCGACCAGGCTTTGCAATGTTGGCTTGAGCAAGAGATGCTCTCTCTCTCTCTCTCTGTGCGTGCAATACCTGGTTATCTATAGCTGTAATTATCTTTTCTCGTTTCCTGGTTAGCATGGATATAGTTGTCAGTTACAGCATAGGTATACTTTTTCTATTTGCCCGACTGATGGTTGATTTGCTTCAAGTTGGACGTTTTTGGCACATTATTTCATAGTGTGTTTAGCTTATATATAGTTGTCAGTTACAGCATAGGTATCCTGTTTCTCTTTGCCTGACCGATGGATTTTGTCGATTTGCTTTTACCGATAGAGGTTTTGGCACACAATTTCATTGTGTGATGGAAAGACATTAATATCGGCCTGTTAAAACATTCGATCTGCTCTTATCCTCTCCATGTCGCTTAAAACATTCAGACTGCCATCTCAGAAAGCTATAGAATCACACCGTGGAATTGAGAAACCAGTCCAAATCAATTTCAGCAAGTACCTTTGAATTTCGCGTTTCACGAAACAAAACGAAAAACTGAGTAAACTGCAGGAGCAGATACCACTCTTAGGAGCTTCATGAGCTAAAGTCACAGCCTCTCTGGTGAGGGACCTCGGAGGTTTCATCGTTTCATGGCCCGACTTTAGCAAGTAGCAACTCTGCCACTGCCTTAGTTGTTTTTAGCTGAACTTAGTTCTTTGCAAAACCTGCTGATTATCTTTATTGGAGATATGAAAGTCCTTGAGTGCTGCAAGTTCTGAAGCTCTGTCTAATAACTTGATAGGCCAACTGATCGTCCATCTCTTATGTGGATAACCAATACGTGATATTTACATTTTTGACGATTCTGTCCAGAGGGGGAAGAAAGCGAGAACCATTAAAATGACTTTTGATGGACAAGAGAAGTAGCGTCTGTTTACTTGGTACCTACCAGTTATGCTTGACAATCTTGAATTTTTCGAGCACGACTTTCCCCTCCTTATACTTCTCGGATTCCTCGTATGCTCGATCATACTTCCATCCCAAATTCTCCAGGCAATCGACACAGTATATATCAGAAACCACATGTAGACCGGTTATGAGATTCCTGTTCTCCTTGGGACCTTCTACTATGTTCATGGCGTGTGAGAACAGAAACGCCCTGCCATGGCTTGCCTATGAGAGAAGCACGTTCCCATGATCAGCAATCCCCATCAATTCGACAGCACGGGTAAGGCGACCGAGCGACTATTTGATTAAATCAACCAAGAGAGAATCAGCAAGACATACAGATCTCACCTGGAAATTCTTGGAGACAATGTCGTCGTGGCAACAAACTTGATTCCCACACTTGAAGCAGCTGTACAGACGCTGTCCGGTTGAATCTGCCATTGCGGAGATAAGCTTCCAAGTCAATAGCCGAATGGTTGTGTAGGTGGAGGAGGGGCAGAAATTATCACCGAGTCCGACCGGCACTTGTTTGCCAATACGATTCAACCGAAGATCGTCATCAATCTAAAGGAACAGAAGAAACCTTAGTTCTAATGCTGAAATAAGAATTTGATTAGAGTGTAGATTCCAAATAGGTTGAAAGAGACGCCCTAATGAATGTATTAAAGTAATAATATAAACAGGTGGGGTTGGCAAAGACCGGATTGGAGAGCATCTCGAGTACATTAGAATATCACCCATTACGTACAAGCCACTATATAAGAAAACTAAGGTTAAAGAGACGACAATAATATGCAGCAATTCACAAATGAGATGCTGCGTTTCCTTCTCTCTTGCCTTCTGGCCTAAAGTAAAGAGCAAAGGCCGGTCCTAGCCTAGCCTTAACCAGAGCTCCAATATGATCATGGGGTTTCTTCTCATTCGGGGTTTCTTTGTGGCGTCATTTGAATTTGATTCAACCGACCAAATTCGGACGACGTGATCGTGATCTGCACAAACTCATTCCGTTACTGCTTTGAAATCTTAAAATTCAATGCTTGTTGCATCTTGATAAGGTAAGCAAGAGAGAGAGAGAGAGAGAGAGAGAGAGAGAGAGAATGGGAAAATGACCTTTCAGAGTTAGTAGCTTCAATGGATAGTTTACTCAATCATTACCCAATCTCAATCGAACCAAGTGAAAACTACTTTGACTTGCTTCCTTGGGTGAACCTCTTTGCCGTTCTTCAATCATTAGATGCTCGCATGAACTTGCCCATTTTTGCGTGGTGTGGAACGTTTGTATCGAAGTTGCAAAACTGAAAGGACACAAATTATGAGAATGTGATGACTGACTTCAAGTTCAAATACATGGATCACGTGAATCTTTCTGTTAAGGATATTTTGGATATCTTCTACAATTTTTTATATCTATTTTGATTATGCATATCTCATTTGATTTCCTTAGACAGTCATCTAATATAGCCTATAAATAGGCTCTCATTGTGGCACTTAATGGGGATTAGTCAGGTGTTCAAAGAGTTGGGAATAACGCGGAAATTGAATTGGAGGATTTTTTTTTGTATATTTCGATATACCATAAGCCTATTTATAGGCATTATGAGATCACTAGGGAATGCAATCATGTTAACGAGTACAAAAAAAAAAAAAATTTACTCGCTAAGCATACTTAACAGAGAATGATTCGATTAATAAATAAAACATTGAATATACAAAGGACGAGAAAAATAGCGTCAAACAGACATAAAAAAAAAAAAGGATATTTGACAAAATTCATGGAACTATGGAGCAACGATTGTCGGTGACATGACTAAATTGATACAAGGAAAGGAAAGCATATAAAAGCGGTAATGGCATTGGCAATGCCCATGGCATCCATCCATCCTTGTGAAATTGACTTGGGACTCCAGCAAAGAATCCGAAGCCATCGTTGATTGGCGTGGGATTGCGGGTTTGGGCCAACAACCACTCCCGACATCATAAAGAGAAGAGAAGAGAAGAGAAGAGAATGAGATGGATGCCAAATGCAAATTTTGCAATGAAACCAAACCAAACATCTCTCTCCTTTTTGGTCTTGTAATGTAGGGTCAACCAAAAACCCAGTGAGTGTGGTGTGGTGTGGTTGAGCAGATTCGTTCCATGTCGATGGAGTAGGAGGGAAAGCGAAGAAGACTGTGAATTGCCCAGTCGGAGCTGTGGAGTGGGGATGGGGCTGCTGAGCAACCGAGTGGAGCGGAGCGAGATAAAGCCCGGCGATCACATCTACACTTACCGTGCCGTCTTCACCTACTCTCACCACGGTCTCTCCCCTCTCTCTCTCTGACGGTGTGTGTGTTTGTGTGTGCATTTTCTGTTCTACGTCGTGATTGCCCCGTCGCCTCGCCATCGCTTCTCCTGCTTCAATTCTCCCATCTTTTCTGTGCTATTTCGCTTTCGCTTTTCTCCTTTCCCATTCTTCATCTGCATTGTTTCGGTTGCTTCTCATTCCTTTCGCCACTACTACGCTTCATATGTATCCCCGGTCGGTCTTCGTCCGCCCTCAATTGCCTCTGCATTCGGCGATTCTGTTTGCCCCTCTCTTTCATTCCCACGTTTCCGTTTCTGCTTAATGTGGGTCCGGATGCTCCCAAACAATGCTTTTACCGATTCTCCCATGGATTTGCTCTGGAATCACGTCGTGCTGTTCCGTCATTTGCTTGCTAGTTATTGGATCTGATACAAGTAGTAGGCAGCTTGAACTTCCTGAACGTATCAAGTTATCTACCAAAGACGAATGCAGATGAAGACTTGAAATTTGCCAGTTGAATTGTTGATCTAGGCCTTTCCTGGATGAGGGATTTTTTCTTTTCTTTTTTCTTTTTTGCCCCTTTAAAGTTAAAGACGATCTCAATTTTCTCAGTGGAGTGGTTCCCTAAACTTGTTTCGCTGGCCATCTGGATTCCTTCAGCAGTTAGTCATTCTAACAATCATGACTTATAAATCGAATTTGGAGCTTCGCAGGCTGCATCCTAGCAATTATCATAATGATATGATTGCATAAGCTATATTTTGCGGATGTTATAGCAATTGCAACAAGATAGAGCATGTGTTAGACAATAGAGAGATATCATATGTGGACTGACAAGAAATGGTAAGTATTCTGAAACTCGAATTGGACGATTCTATCAATTGCAGAGCTTAACAATACCATTGAGGTATACAAAAATACATCACTTTATAGATTTAAGCGATAGAGCGGGTAGAGCTTAAGAAGATGGTATACAATAGCCATTCGGGACTGCTGATTGAATTGACCGTGCTGCTGCATCAATAGCGTGTCATAGCGACAGCAATGGTTAGGAAGGACTTCCTAATAGCTATGTGCCATAGGAAGATGTAGCTTACTTAAAAATGCCTCCTTTTTCTTACTCACTTGAGGTTATTTTTGCTGGTGTCCTGCTACACTAAGTAGAACTTTTTCTGGTTTGTACCCTTTTGGTCCTGAAAAACATAAGCTGGAAGTATTTAAAATTACCTTATTAGTTGGGTCTTCAGATGCTTTTCGGACCCTACAGCAGACCGACTGGATTGCCTAGTGGTTTGAGTTCGCAACATGGCTCACTGGAACTCTAGAGGAATTAGCATCCTCTAACCCCGTCCAAGTTGGATAATCGTATGTGCATATTCGTCATCTGATGGCATAAGTAACAGAAGAAGGGAGATATTTGCTTCAGGGATGAAGTACCCCAGATCCCATCTTCTGTGGCTAAAGTTTCTATGTATGCTGGAGCATTTTAGATATATGCCACATGTTAAATCGAGAACGATTCTGATTGCACTCTGCTCCCAACTGTACGCTTTTACTTTGATGACTCTGCGAAGGTAACAGGTATTTTAACTTTTTCATCGAGTTTCCATGATGAAATCTCGAATCGATTTGATGTCTGTCATGCAGGGATCTATGTCGGGGGAAGCAAGGTAGTTCACTTTACACCTGAGCGTAATGCCGATTCAAGCGTTGAAGAATCCGACTCCTATGAGTCAATGTCTTCGTCCTGTCCAACCTTCCCTGATTGTGGATTCAAGCTGCCCAACAGTGGTGTGACACTCACATGCCTGGATTGCTTCCTCGGGAAGGGATCTCTGTACTGCTTTGAGTATGGGGTTGCCCCCTCAGTGTTCCTGGTCAAAGTCCGCGGAGGCACTTGCACCACTGCCCCCTCTGACCCGCCAGAATCTGTCATTCACAGGGCAATGTATCTCCTTCAAAATGGATTTGGCAATTATGATGTGTTTCAGAACAACTGTGAGGACTTTGCGCTGTACTGTAAAACGGGTCTTTTGATAATGGACAAGCTTGGGGTCGGAAGAAGTGGCCAAGCTTCTTCTGTCGTTGGTGCTCCCCTGGCTGCCATTCTCTCATCTCCTCTGAAGTTGCTAATGCCAAGTCCTGTTGGGGTGGCTACAGTAACAGCAGGAGTGTATTGTATGAGCCGGTATGCTACCGACATAGGGGTGCGATCAGATGTGATCAAAGTGGCCGTGGAGGACTTGGAAGTGAACCTAGGCTGGGCAGAAGAGCATCATGAGGAAGCAGTGGAGAGGGCACCTTCTGACAGATTGATTACAGGGTGATGTAAATGGATGACTTTCATGTGAATATGCAACGGCATATACTCGTCGATGGAGACTTGTCCTGGCCATGCATTCATATCCATTTACCAAAACTACTTTCGGTTCTTTTCCATCCTCCACCCTCTGGCTTTCAAACTTTGTCACTAAATAACCAGTTACAATTAACTGTAGTTTGGATGTAATTCTTCTTCATTTTTTTTTTTTTGCGATTGGTCGTATTTAGTCTATTGCACATTGTCATATATTTGAGCTTCTATCTGATTAAGAGCAAGGCTTACATGAACTATGACCTTATTATCTTTCCCTTTACTGTCTATTTTAACGTCCAGGTTGCTTCAATTATGCCCAACGAGAAAGTTCATGTAAGACCGCTAGTAAGCTATTCTTATACCATTAAGTCTAGTTCCAGATTAGGGCAATAAACATCAAAGGATACTTATTCTGTTTAATAAGAGTTTTATTACCAGATGCACGAAACTCGTTCAGATGCAATGCTTGTGTTTTTTTTTTCTTTTTTCTTGTGATGCATGGACTTATTTACCCTCAAGAATTCTCCTCAGGGGACCTATTGAAATGGGACAAAAGGAATGTATTAATTAGGGGTGATCGATTCCAGGATGGGTGGTTCCCACCCTAGAACTGAGAATTGCCCACTAGGGACCGGTTCCGCAAAATACGAACCGTGAACCACCCGCTCGTTCCATGGATCCACCCGAGAACTGAATCACCGGTCCGATCCTGTTTCCGGTTGGATCCCGATTACGGTTCTACCAAGCACCAACTTCTCTTTTCCTAAGGTCTCTTGGTGAGTCCTGGGAATCAAGGAATGCTACTTGCATCAATTCTTTGAATTCACAACCGCTCGTGTCTGAAGTGGATCTAATTGATCGCAAAAGAGGATAAACAGTCCCCAGTTCCACGAAATCTAGTGGCTGTTGTCGTTGTCTCTTAGAATGTAGCATTCACGTGGATCTTGTTATTGTATCGAGGTTGTAAATCCGTGCTTTAGTTCCTTTTAGTGTAGTTCGGAATATGATTATTTAGAAAACTTGGGCTGTTATCCGACCCTCTGGTTATATTGGCCTAATTTCTCAAGAATTTTATGCCATTGTGCAGGTATTATCAACTCTACTCAAGTATAACAAACAACCACAACAATGAATTCGGAAAAGCTTACTCTTCTCAGTTCCACAATCTGTGTGATGCTCACGATGTACTTTTCTGTTCAGCTTCTCTATGAGCATTTCTTCCATTGGAAGAAGCCGAAGGAGCAGGCCATAATCATCATCATCCTTAGGGCCCCTATATATGCTATTGACTCGTACGTGGGTTTGTTAGACTATCAAGGAAGCAAAGCCTTTTGCGCATTCTTGGATTCAATAAAGGAGTGTTATGAAGCTCTGGTAAGGACATGATATTTGAAGCATTTGCATTATATAAAAGGACCGATTCGGTTAGACCGGTTGGATGGTTCTCACCCGAAACCGCGAACCGAACCGGTACTCGCCGGTTCCAGAAAATTGGAACTGGGAACCGGACCAGTACCCGCCGATTCCATCCAAAATCAACCAGTTGGGTACGGTCCGGTCCGGTGTGGGTGGATCATGATTTTTTTGCTCACCCCTAGTATTAATCATGACTTAACCCATCTGATCAATGCTCAATGGGCTCAATTCCCTGAAAAAGCACAAACTTTCACTCTATACCCAAGCTGTATGGGTATGGGCTGCTTGCAACTACCACCCATTACTAATTTCTTCGTAAGTCTCATATTACACTTCCCCCATAATTAATAAGTAATTTCAAGTTGATTTTCTGCGATTGTGATTCTAACATTATCTACGGACAACCCTTGAGAATTGGTCAGACTTTAAAATCACCGCCAGTTACACAACACATATCATCTTATGACAAGTTGGGGAATGTCCTGCATTCTAAGTCCGATTTGTTCTTTGATCCAGCAGAACATTGGAGCGTCATTTGCTAGTGATCGCTTGTCTGCCCAATGCACTGATCAAGAGAATTTCCCATAATTCATTATCGTGCAGATGATCAGTAGGTGATGATTAAACATCATCCTCGATTTCAAACCCCAAAAGCCAGCAAGATTAGAGCCACACAACAACCCCCAACAAAAAGTGCACTTAACACAGTAGGGTATCAAACTTAAGACTTATACCCATGCTGAAAAGCTCCTGGCACAGCAGCTTAGCACCATGAGGTACATTCACCTTCACAATGTCATCGGCTGACCCGCAAATCCGGTAATAAGGACCTCTAATCTTCCGGCCACCCGGTACCGATCGCTGAATCACGTTGGCGCCAGTCTTACATTTTTTGCAGACATGCATTTGGGAGGAATCACTGAGGGTAAATAGGCGCTCGTGTAGATTGGCAGATGCGCCGTGGGCAATTAGGCAATCTCTCTCCATCTCACCGAATTTAATGCCGCCAAAACGCTTTCGATCGGCAACTGGCTGCCGCGTGAGCGGGTGGACAGGTCCTGTGTTTCTGAACTTCACCTTGTCCCCGGCCATGTGGATCAGCTGCTGGTAAAATGTCGGGCCTATAAATATTAATGATCGGACCATTTCACCAGTCCGACCATTGTACACTCTTTCACTCCCCCACCTCGAAAATCCAGCCCTGCAGCATGTAGGTAGCATTTAACAATTTAAAAAGTCGTAATTCGAGATTAGGGAGGAGACATAATCCACACATGCGTCAACAAATGGTAAACACAACAGGATGCACATATGTTGCAGGTTTCAGTAATCACCTATGCAACTGGTTGGTAATGTCCTCCACTGAAGGCGTAGAGAAACGGGTAGCATATTTCACTGGCCCTCCCAGAGCAATCCCCTTTCCTAAAGCAGTCTCCAGCAGCTGGCCAGGTGTTTGCCGCGAGGGAAAAGCGTGCGGATTTATGACGACATCTGGGACTATGCCCTGCACGGTGAAGGGGAAATTCTCTTGTGACTCGAGAAAGCCAAGGACACCCTTTTGCCCGTGCATGCTAGCAAACTTGTCTCCGAGGCACGGGGATCGAACCTACATGGCGGAATGTTAAAAGCAAACAGACTATTATAAGCAAACTGAATATGGGAGTAACACGACATCTATACTCTGGACAGCGGATTTCACCAATAAGTAACAGCAAGTGCAAGCTCAGGTGGTCAATCACAACCTTAACCACGGTAAAGCACAATGCATGAGCTATTTAAATCGAATTTAACATAGCTTGTGATTAAGTGA
Organism: Lenwebbia sp. NSW1173648; assembly: GCA_029784005.1. Taxonomy (NCBI): domain Eukaryota; kingdom Viridiplantae; phylum Streptophyta; class Magnoliopsida; order Myrtales; family Myrtaceae; genus Lenwebbia; species Lenwebbia sp. NSW1173648. Next base: position 216,670 of record JARCGZ010000005.1, read on the forward strand.
GAGAAATGCTTGATTACCTGTCTAAGAGAAACCACGGCAAAGTTCTTTCCATCATCATTTGCAGAGAGCACAACTTTCTGTACCATTCCCCTTTCTGTGTGCTTGAGCTTAATACTGTGATCCGCCCCAGATTCTGCACACCTACCAATGACAATGTCGCCGCTCTGCAAGTTGGCACCAACAAATGGAAGGCCATCGTCGTCAATGCCGTCAACTCGTCCAATTTTGGACTGTATCTTTCCAAAATTTACCAACTCCTCTGATCTACGCTTCTTTTCTAAATATTCTTTATTCTCAAAGTCAGCCTTGCAACTCCTGATGTGCTCTGATCGGAACATTCCCCGTTCCATTGAAGCACGATTCATCACTAAGGAGTCCTCCTGGTTATAGCCAAGATGAACATTCACTGCCACAATAGCATTCTGGTCAATATAGAACTCCGGCTTTGGTAGCATTCCCTTGTTACCAAGAGAGTTCCCTTGTTGTTCGAGGCAATCAGATATCATTGTCCGGAAAAGTGGCCTCTGAGGATAGTATAGCTGGTGGGAAAGAGTGTCTACCCTAATAGTTGGATTTGTTGTGGAGAAACCAATTCCCTGCTGAGAATGCTTCTCAGACTCATAGAGGACTCTTCTTGCATTGATCATGATTTGCAAAAGCAACGATCCCACAGCTTAACCCTAACAGATATGACATGTCGAGTTCGCAATGTGTATATTTTACAGGGCGGTTTTGATCATCTTCCTTGAAGAGGTTCTTGACACTCCATGTCGTACAACAATCCTCTTCCTCTTCGGCCCCAATAAGTTCGACAATCCCCTTGTCCAACAAAGTCGGGAAATCATACTGGTCCCCTTTCAGTGCTTTGATTCGCTTTAAATTGTTAACCACTAAAAGAGGACGGAGAATTCTTCCAGAATCTGAAAATATATGCACTTCTCCCTGATGTGCATCCCTCTTGATCTCCACCTAAAATTCAATAATTGCAGAATAATTAGAGAAGCAACAAGAAAATTATGATTTGCTGATACACCACGATCTGGACTCTACATAAGTTGCAGATAAAAAAAGCACACTGATCACTTCTTCAGCCCTAATCCCATAAAGTTACCAATGCAAAAACACTGCCATTTTATTTTCTATGCCATATTTCAATCAATTCAGTACTACCAACAACAAAAGCCCTAGAAATTTCAACTTGCATCGCAGTTGTAATTTTTCTCGGGACAGGTTCTCATTCTCTAACATAAGATTTTGCCTAGTTAATATATACGCCTGTAAAAGTGTTTGGTGTGCTCTTACAACTTAGTTTGGGAGTTCACAGGGTGCGCATTAAGCTGATAAACTGGGGGAGTAAGGAATTCTGAATATTACTTGTTAAAGGGTTAAGATGCAATTGGACTGAGCCCAAAATCAGAGATTATAAGATCTCACATAAATTGATCACCCAACTTTCAGCATAGAGTTTCAAGGAAGAACAGAAAAATCAATTGAAACCTCAAGCAAAAGATCAATCAACACCCTGAAATCAGTGCTGGACATGATTATGCTGACAGATCCTCTACGTTGTCTATGCTAATTCATAAGTTCCACCCGAGGAATTTATAGGTCAAGCAAGTTGCAATACTTCACAAGCATCTAGTTGAAGGCATAAGATTACTATAATAAATTTTGCAGGTCATGATTTTGTCGGGCGCTCTCAACTCAAACAAAATGAACTGACACAAAAAGGAGTATATTGGTGTAGGGTTAATTTCAAGGGACCTGGGAAGGCAGCTCCTTCTGGCGCCGCTTCTTTCTTAGGCTGTCGACAAATGAAAGAGAGTCCTCACAGATGCCGACCCAATCTCCATTCAGGAAAATCTTGATTTTGCCACGAAGTGTAGTAGAAGAGTCATCTGCGACCTTTTCCATTCCACAGTCATGCAGTATTCCATCCAGAGGTTCCAATGCATTGGTACTCACAAGCCCCGTCACAGCTAAATTTTTCACAAGCCCACAATTTTCACCATCAGGCGTAGACAGGAAACACAGTTTGCCCCAGTGGGAAGGGTGCCTACATGATTAAGAAAGATGTGAGTGAATCAATGCCAAATAAATGTCAATTGTAGGATGAAAATAAATACACAGCGCAAGTGAATGTCAATCGTAGGATGAAAATGACTACACAACGCAACTGATGATCTGACCAAACAAAAGATTTTAACCTCAAGGCACCTGTTGGATTTTACCTTAAAAATGAATCACCAACCCTGTTGAAATCACATGGCAAGTCGTCTACTAAATGGGGCAATATCAACCATTAAACATACGAGGAGAGAGTACTATACTTGTGGTACTTACGGGTATCGGGCATCTCCAACTTTCCCAGTGTAATTGACATGTTGGCGCATTTTTCTCATATCAGAAACTGATTGCAATGGATTCGTTCGCCGTAGAGTTGCCACGACACCAGATATCCTTTCTGCTTTGAAAGGATGTGACCACGCTCCAGTTGAAAATGCCTTAGAAAGACCATTTGTGATGATGGATGCATCTAGGTAGTGTTCAATGTCTTGAATACTACGGTCTGGATAAAGATCTCTCTGGATAGCCCTCATCATGCGCCTTCGGGCATTCAAAATTTGCACTCTCAGCTCTCTCTCAAGAAGCTCCCCAGCCAAGTCCAACCTCTTATTTCTAAAGTCATCCTTGTTATCGCATTTTCTGCGACCGGTATATGCCTGTAATAGGCATTTCACCATATAAGCAAGATATCTGGCCTTCTGTTTACGGCCAGTCAGACTCGGAAACAAATAGTTGTCAAAGCACTCTTCAATTGATTCTGCAGGTGGAAATTTGCATTTTTTTATGCTTCTCTCTACTTCACTAAGTGCTTTCCCCCCTTTCCGGAAACCATTATATTTCTCATCAGCTTCATGAATGGAATCAAATAGAATGTTCACTACTCTGGAATCATCCTCACCAAAATCAATAAGCTCCACAACTTCTTTGTCTGATGACACACCGAGGGCAAAAAATAATATCCATATAGGAATCTCCGTCGACAGAAAGTATGCTGTGAGAACCTTTTATTCCCCTCTGATGTATTCAACATCACAATTTCCTGCAAGCTTTATTTATAGCCTTTTCCTCTTCCACGCTAACCTGTATGCAATTGTCCAACCCTGATTATCTGAAATCCAGAGTTTCTTCAAACTGATCTGCTCTTGAGCTATTATTGTCTGCAAAAAAACAAGATACAGCGAGCATAAATCACTATAAGCAATTTCATTGCTTGGTCAGAATCTCAAAATTGACAAACGAATGAACAACTGTGGAAGGTGATGCACCGACATATTTGAACTTCATCTCATTAAGCTTTAACATGAGATGCCTAAGTTTGGAGTTGTTTTTTAAGGAACAAAAAGAAGCTGTCAAGACAAAATATCAAGCACTCTCGATAAAAAGAACAAACCACAAAATCAAAAGTCAAGGACTCTTGCTGTGCGCAGTGGCATCTAAATTGAATTCAAGTCCACATACATCACCTTTGATAATAACAGTGGGAAAACTAGCACTTAGAAATCCATTAGCTATTTCATTGTTTCCACACCTCAACAAATTCACTGTTTTCTAATTTAAAGTGGTCGCCCCAAATTTACTTGCTTTCCTTCTTTCTATGTTGTTTTCTAATTCTTTCTAAGATCTAGTTTTTATAAGTAGGAATATTACATGTTTTCTTTCTGTTCAATTTTTGAGTGGGTATTACCACGTACATTAAAGACACAATGTCTTCTTTTTATTTTTAGATTTTACTTCAGTAGAAATGACCTTTTTCTAAGAGAGAAATATGCATAACATATAATGGGATGATCGGCTGAAGTACAAAAATACCTTCTTCAAAGATTTTCCAAAACACAATCACAGTTATATTCCCGAACGTGAAACTTTAAGAGATGAAAGTTGATTAAACCAAAAGTTTGCATAAAATAAAAAATTTGATCTTAAAATGCCAGTGGAATGTCATTCATTTTGGATTATCAAAAACTAATATCATAAGTGGAACGATTACAAAAAAAAAAAATGTCATGGTGCCTATTTTTTCATCTCGATGTTTTCAATACATTTCTAGATACTCCTATAACGTCTTAAATGCTATGTGTAAAAGTGTCTCGCCGATAGTAAGGACGAACAAAATTTCTTTAATATAGTAAATAAAGAGATTGATTTTTTTAGACTAATGATGTTAAAAAATAAAAATTCCCCACGATAGTGAGCTTTTTAGATAGGAGAGACCAAGAGCAGATAAGTTGTTGTGAGAGCAAAGATGAAGAGGAAACTAGTTTCTATCTCCTAAACAACAATAAGTCTAAATTTGAAGGTAAACCATAAAAGGTAAATACCTAATTTAATAGAAATTGTGCAAATATGGAAACTGTTAAAGGCGATTTTATCTATCTAGCGAAAAATGAGTGGATTTAGTCATATAGGAATGGAAATAGCCCACCCTTTGGATAATTGAAACCACACTGTGTACTATCCCAAGCAAACAAAAGTTCACACGAAGTCAAACCAAGAATAGCATGTGGGGAGATGATGAAAAACAAGCTTCGGACTCACCTTTTCTGCACCCTTCACTAGAAAATAACCTCCAAGATCAAAGTCGCAATCGCCTTTCTCAGCTTCGCTCATCCAGCATAAATTGGATTTCACCATGATGGGAATCCTCCCAACCACGACATCTTTACTGTCATCACTTGTCACCTCCTTCTCCACAATTTGTTCTTTCCCAGTTTTGAATTTGTCACTGTGCACCAGTTTCTTGGTGTACACCTGATGAAAATGACAATAAATAATTGAATTGATGCTAAAGAACCATTTTTTTTGGTGTTGGTCAAACAGTTGCCAAAAGAGACATCGATGGAGCCACAGAATGCACTGAAATGACAAATTTCTCAGGCATCTTCTAGTACAGATCATCTATTCTCTAAGGATGAAGCAAGTGCAAAAGGTTTCTGGTGATATATGTCAAAGCATTAGGAGGTACAGCCCACCAACAATGTTTAAGATCATTTTTATCCAAGGAAAAACATATGTGAGATCACAACTATGAAACAAGTTACCTAGTGCGATGCAAAACTTATCTCAAGGTGCAGCAAGGAACTATGCCTACAATACGGGGGGATGGCATGCTGACTAGTAGACATTACCGAGCATTGCAGAGAATCATGCAGAAACAAAAGAACAAACACCTGCATTCTTAGAATTTCAGCACCTGCAACAAACTGCATATTCACCTGAAAATGTATGTTCACTTTCATCCGTGACGAATATGTCATGTTTTGGAGCCTAGCATGCCTCGGCAGTAAATTCAATTATTCCTTCCTGCATTCGGCTAGCTTTTCACCAGAAAACTGCGGTTGATCAAGTGTGACCTTTCCGAACCTCACGAGTGCATAGCGCCAGTCGCTTTCACCCTTCTTCGATGGATCAAAACCGGGCTCAACTATAATATCTCCAAAGGAATCAAAAACATTCTGGATTCCATTTTCGATAAAATCGTTGAAAGAGTTGATCTGGTGACTGATGAGACCGTACTCATGGAAGAATGCAGTGGATGCCTTTCTACAAAAGTCCATCAGAAATGGCTCTCCAAGATCATGCATGTTTGGAGAGTCAACAAGCTCTTCGTCATCGCTAGAAATGTCCATGTCATCACCATTAAGTGACACCGCATCACTTCTTCTACCCATTTGTCCCCTGTAAGAAGAAGATTCACCCATAGAGAACAAAATCTGCATAGAACATGAAACAACCTAGTGAGTGAATAATCATGTGAGCAAGGGACAAAATACAACGTAAGTACGAGTGCAGGCATAACTGGATGAATCTAAAATGAAGGAGTTGATAATATTCAAACGTAGCCATAAAAGGACAAAAAAACCCCACAATTTACGACATATCAAGATTCAGAGACGTGATGCTTCAATGTAAACATATTCTTCCAAAATGTCAAACCATACTGAGATCCATTTACTCACAGAAATTGTCATAGGATACGAGCAAAGTGGCTCAGTTCTGCTAAAGTGATTTTCTAGCACAATAAAACTAGAAGGGTGATTACATTTTTCAAGGAAAAACTGTACAAGCCAAAGAGAGAAAGACGTGACGCTTGGCTTAAAATGTTATCCCTTGACTTGGAGGATCAAGAGCGACTTATTGCCACCCTCTACCTGGTATTCACAAGGCCATAAAGGGCGTTAGTTTTTCGTTTTCCTTTTGGTCATCAAGGCAAATAAAAGAACAAGTTGAAGCTATCTAACGAGCGAATCAACTCTCGAACGGAGAAAAGGGGGGGAAACAAACCCCATCGAAAAAGTAGGCGACTTTCAGAGGAGAAAATGCAAGGAGCAGCAATGTATCAGAAATTAAAGAGCAAGTATAACCCTGTTTTTGTTTTTGTTTTTGTTTTTGTTTTTCTCTTGATGATCACCTCGTATCCCGCGAACTTGTCCGATTCCCATAAATTAAAACGATCAACAATCTATCCTGTTCGTTTCTGGTCTAGCCGAGTGAATGCAAATAGAAGAGAAATATGAACGAAAGACAGAGATCAGAAGGCATGCAAGAGCTCATTTCACACGCTCATACAACAATGCTATACCCATTTCAGAATCTGACCAGAAAGAAAGAAGAAATCATCGAACACCAAAGAATCGAGGAGAGAGAAGGCGACCTTGTGCGGAATCGGATGAGAGTGGGGGGGCGGATGATGAAGAGAGAACCCTAACTCTGCTGCGAGACTTGAAAGAGGGAGAGGGAGAGGGAGAGAGAGCACAGCAGAGAGTGAGCGACCGAGTGAGCTTCCGAGACTGAGACCCTCTGTGACACACCGACTCACATCTGCATGCAGACCGTCTTCCCTTCAATTTGCGTTTTCTTCTCTTTTTCTTTTTCTTTTTCTTTTTTTTCTCGGGGAAGGGAAAAAAAAAGTTAAAGAATATCCATAGAGAAATTATTTTCTTATTAATCCATCAACCGAAATGTTTTTCTAATGGACTGAAAACCACAAACTTAAATGAAGGAAAACCACTCCCCATTCTAGCAAGAAAATAATCAATCTCCCTAAATCACCATATAAATGAAAACTATGATGTGTTTATTTCAGGAAAAACTTTATGATAAATGAAAATGCTTCTCAAGAAATCACTTTTCGAGAAATGTTTTCCTCTTTTAGTTTACGGAATTCACGTTCATAACTCTAAGTATGCATTTTTTTTTTAACCGTAAATGATTTTTCGTTGACTAAGTATTTTCAGTAAACCATACACTTGGAAGTCCATAAACTAATTCTCGGAAAACTCTTTCACTCAAACAAACCCACTTTCTAAAGAAAATGGTTAGTTTTCATTTATTTGGAGATTTAGGAAAGTGAATTCCTTGTATTCAATTCATGGATTTTCTTTCTTTTTTTTAAATCGATTAGTTTTTTTATCATTCAAACACCGAAAAATCGGAAATTAATTTTCTAGAAACAGTTTTCCTTCAAATCAACGGAGCATTTTCTTTGAAAATGATTTTCTTGAAAAATATTTTTCTCTATCATGATTTAAAACGAAACAAATCCCCCCCTAAAACATTTCTTTGAATTCTTGAACTACGCCAAGGCAAATTTCTTAGACTCTTTTCCACTCCTCCACTCAAGAGATTCTTTACTTGTTTAAGTCTATCAAAAATTCGACCAAAAAAATAATAATAAGTCTATCAAAATGATCATTTATTTATGACAACACAACTTCTAGTGTTGTGGTAAAGCAATCTCATTATGTTATATCATGATGCACGTTCTAAATTAGGGAAAATTTCAAATAAGAGGTCAAAGTGCTCTCATTTTCTCAAATAAGGGCCTCAAGTGGACATTGTTTCACATAAGGACCTAAAATGGCATATCAGGTTTCAAATAAGGGCTTGAAGTGGTCATGGAGTCTCAAAAAAGGGCCTGACCTAAAGGGCATTTTCGCCATTTCCCCATTTTGATTTTGATTTTATTTTTTCTTTGTTTTTTTGTTTAAAAAAAAAACACATGCACACACACACGCAAGTGGGAGGGCTGGCCGCTGCCCCATCGCTGATGGGGGGTCAGCGAAGGCCAGCGGGGTCGCCGGCCTTCGCCACCCCCCTCCCCCAGTGGTCGGCGGTGGGACGGCGCCTATGTGTGTGTTTTTTCTTCTTCTCTTTTTTTTTTGTAATTTTTTTTTGAAGAAAACAGAAAAAGGAAAAGACAAATAAAAAAGAAAAAAAATCAAATAAAGAGAAATGACGAAAATGCGCTTGAAAGCAGGAATCTATTCGAACCAACTATGTAGCATCTACATCAATCGAAAAATTATGGTAAAATCCATTATCAGAATGGGTTTGATTGTCCATCTTTATATTAATTACAGTATTAATATCTATCCTTTCATAAAGCCCTTTTTTTAGACTTCATGGCCACTTCAGGCTTTTATTTGAAACAAAGTTCACTTGAGATCCTTATTTGAGAAAATAAAAGCACTTTAGGCCCTTATTTGGAATTTTCCCTCTACATTATTATGTGATGACAAGTTTTCAAAATTTGCTTGGATGACGCTAAAGCTGATCTTGAGCATCTTTTTTCATTAAAGTGGGGATGAATCACAATTTATATTAGTAGTTCAGTATCAAAATCAACAGCGAGGCATGCATATTAAATGAGAAAATCATCGTAAACCCGGTCGATTTGAATTATCAATTACCTCTTCCTTATCATTTGAAACCCAAAAACATTCACTATATTTAAAAAGATAACTCGTTGGACTTGCAAGGAAAGACAAACAAGAAAACGAAAATAAGAAGATAGAAACAAATAAGATTTTTTTAAATAACGAAATTATAATTGAGCCAAAATTCCTCATCACCATTGGAGAAAGAGAGATATGTACTCGTGGAATTGACACATCATGCTTTAATGGCAATATTGGATGGATAAATAGCGGGAGTCAAATTTGGATATAAAGTGAAAGTTGATGATTTTTTATGGGGTGGCACTTTTTCCACTCATTCTTTGGCTAAAATGTTCCCCTTTATTATAATGTACTGACTATACTACCCTTTGCCTTTTTCTCCTTTACAATGTTGTACCCACAAAGAGTCAAATGTTAACGCCCATTTGGGATTTTGTTTATTTGTTTCTTCTTTCTCTTCCACTTTCCTTTTCCTTCTTGGTGTTTTGTTGACTGAGGATGCCACCTTGCCTCCAGCAATGGTTTATTGATGAGAGTTTCAAGCTCCTTATCGTCCCGAATGTCCAGTTGCAAATGCATCAGGGTGGTCCTTTTCACGTTCCAGTCTTTGCTTGTGTTGCCCGTGAGCTTGAGCACCTCGATCAATTTTTTCCGATTCTTGAAAATCATTGCTAGAATCAAAGGATCGCTGGAGAGAATTGCAAGCCCTCTCTGCATTGGTAAAGCTCGGAATGATCCTCTTGAACTACAAAGCCACAATTCTCAAATGGACTCTTCCAAAATTCTTGCCAAAGGCGGCAAAATCCACTCGCTTACTTGACCGGTCATGGAATTTAGACTTCCCTCACCAGTTACAACATGAATCTCTCTAACATCTTGATGAATCATCCGCAACCGGAAAATCTGAATCTGCCCAAAATTGTACTTCGAAAGCCCAAACTCCAACAATCTGCCGATGTATCCAGCCTCGAACCGATTAGCGTGGTTAATCCTCGTCCTTCTATGGAGACTCAACACCAAGGTCGGGAGCTCTACAAGGAAGTGTCTCACTCTCCTACCTATTTCCCGCAAATAATTTGAACTACTCGACGAACCTCAAGACCTACTCGGAGACGAGCAAGCAGCGAGGCACTTGGAGAAGATGAGGCAATACGCAATGAGCTATGCGGCCGTGGCGTAGAACCAGGTCCTCTTGTCCCTGCCGGAGGCGGCAGCCAAGGGACGATCGCCGGAGGCGGCAAGGTGTGTCACTAGAGGTTCAATGCGGCGTTCGAGGTGTACCGGAAGCAGATGTCGTGGACCGTTCGGGCGAGAAATTGAGGGACGAGATCAAGTCGTCCATCTCGAGAAAGCTCGGAGGAGGAAGACGAAGAAGTGCCGGCGACACGCTTCAATACAAGTGAGAACAAGAAGGAAAGTGGAAGAAAAAGAAGAAATAAATAAATAACTCTAAATGGGACCCACATTTAACTCCGTGGGATATAGCATTCAAAGGAGAAAAATCGAGGGGTAATATGATCAGTACACTACAAAAGGGAGTGTTTGAGGTATATGAGGAGTGAAAAAAGCGCAGCTCTTTTTTATGAGATAAAAAAAAGTTCGGGCCAGATTAGGGTATAAAATGAAGTTAGATGTTTTTTTGGGAAAATGACACTTTTAGTGTCAAAAATTGTGTACGGAGATCACTTTAGTGCCAAGTTTTTGAAAAAACGATCGTTTTAGTGGCAAGTCCGATTTGGTCTGCCGGAAATCTGACGTGGCCTTATTTTATTAATATATGACGCTGACGTGGCTCGCCAGAGGTCCACCGTGGCATTTTTTTAAATTTAAATTTATTATTTAAAATAATTTGAAAAATAAGCTGAAATAAAAAGCTAAAAAAAAAGAACGCATCAGGCGGCGAGGGCTTGCTGCAACCCTCGCCGCCTGATGCATTCTCTCTCTCTCTCTCTCTCTTTTAATTTTTTTTAAATTTTAAGGCTTTTGTTAAATTTTAAACTTGTTTTTAATTTTATTTTAAATACAATTCGTATTTTGAATGAATTTATTTTTAGCTAATTTTAAATTTGATTTTGATTTATTTTAATTTATTTTAAAGTGTAGAAGTCCACGTGGACTTATATTTTTTTAAATGTCATTTTACATTAAAAATTTATTTATTAATGACACGTGGGGTTTTGGCCGGACTTTGCACTAAAGTGATCCTTTTGTCTCCGACTTGGCGCTAAAGTGATCCGGTGAAAACTTTTGGCACCAAAGTGATCTCCGTACATAACTTTTGGTACTAAAAGTGTCCTTTTCCCAATTTTTTTTAGGGAATTGGGCCATGCTTAACGATGAATAATTAGTTGAATTATGGAGAGTCTAATCTTGTCCAAACACCATCTTGCTTTCAGGGCCAACTTTGTCTATAAGGCGTGCAAAGAAACTGCTCTCTTTTAGGGGTTGAGCCAGAAATCTAAGGACCCTTCTCTACGTAAACTCAGAAAGTCACCGGCATTTTTTTTTCGAAGCCATAATTAGGACCGTTAAAAAAAAAAAAGGACCGTTAAGGGCCTGTATGGCAACCATTCTGATCCGAAAAAGTGATTCTGATTAAAATGACTTTTTCTGATTCTGTTCCCAAGATGAATTTTAGAGAATCAGAACGCATTTGGTACTTGCACAAAATTTTTGTTCCTAGAATAGAAACACGTTTGATAGCTGCACAAAATTTATGTTCCCGGGAACAATTACTCTTCCCAATTTTTGTCATTTAAGTCAAATAATTACGTAGCTACTTTGTGAAATTTCATCCTACATTTCAAATTAATTGAAGATTAATTTATATTGATTCTCTTATATAACATATTGCATACTGAAATGTAAAAATAAATTTCAAGAATCGTCACGAGTCATTTTCGCCATTTATTGTGGGGTTTCATCGAACAGACAACCGACAAGAGCGACACTCTCGTTTTTACAAGGAAAATGCACTGCACTGCCCTGCATTGGTGTGTGTTTTTGGTTCATCTCATTCTTAATCCTTCCAAAACTTAAGAATGGGAGCTTACTAAAACTAGTTAAGTCTAAAGTACACAAACTCGGGCAAATCACAACCAATGAAATCAAGTGCGCAATCAAGAAATCATGGCATTGATAAATCGCATTATAAAATCCTAATGAAGCCCTAAGGGCTTAGAGAAATGTGGTTCAGATTTAATTTCAAAGATGTTTATGATTTTTCTAATTTTTTTTATATGAAATCTAGGGAATCTAGGCCCAAATTTATGAAAATGAGGTCAAACTAGCTTAATCTAACCTTCTTATATTTTTAGGGATTTTCTGAAATTTTTCTGATTTTTTTTAGAATTTTTCCATTTTTTTTAATTTTTAATTTTTAGAATTTTTTTTATTATCTTATATATTTTTCTTTGAAAATGAGATCTCGTTCTGTCTTAGGTCGAGGGAAAAGTGACGAGAGAACTGAAAGAGAAAAGTGAGAGATGTGAGATTTCATTCTGTTTTGAGATTCTTAAAAGTTATTTTTTTTTTCCAGAACTAACTTTTTTTTAGTTCTTGTTTTTGTTTCAAAACTGTTTCCAGAAATAGAATTAGAATCAGAATCATTTACGTTACCAAATAAGATTCTCATCTTTTTTTTTTTGTTCCGGAGAACAGAATCAGAAAACCAGAATGGTTGCCATACCGGCCCTAAATAGGTGGGTTGAATCGAGTTGGAAATTGTTCGATCCATTTAGCTCGTTTGGACTCATTTCCATGTAATGTACTTTTAACGACTCATACCCGTACCGACCCGACCCACACCTGACTCATATTACCAAAACACATTAATATTTAACCCAATCTAAAAAACTCATTACCATTTACCTTTGGAAATTGTCCTCGGGGACCTGTTTTGCAGAGGAACATCTTGGAGCCATATCAGTCATAGAAAATATTTTCTGATGCATTAGTTGCAGACCACTGATCAAAGAATTCCCTGTTCTTTTTTCATGGATGATGTAAAATCCATAAAGTCAAGTCAGGGTGGTGCATTGCATGGTGTCTTGCAATATGCCTAAAGCAAGCAATGGATGTCATCACAGCACCCACAGCCACAAGCTGGTGAACTTTGCTTCATCTAAATTCCCTTCTATCATACATCACCAGGCACGAATATGATATCCAAAAAGTGAAAGTTAACTTCACAAAGAATTTGGTGAGAAAGTGTTGTTGAAAGGACAAGCGGCAAGGATGATTCAATAACCTCTAAACAATTTGATACCACTATTGTAATTTGATCAAATAAGCTCAGAGAAAAAGACACTCAAGACAATTGCTGCTATAACTCTCTTACATTATTCATCAGATCAAAGGCCTATTAAAATAGGCATAACATCCTAAACCACTTAGCAAAAAAATAGCAACAGAATAGCAATAACAAATACTCACTAACATACCCCACTAACTAGAACATGTGTAGAAACAAACTCCTACAAACTAGGACTCCACTACTACATTATTGAAGACACGCAAAACTGAAACTTGACTACTTCAACAATTCCTATAGACTAGGATCAGCATAACAGACGCTAAGAACTCGGTAACAAAATAACAAATAAACAACAATATGTTAACAATACGCAATACTTGGTCACAAGGCAACCCACGTGCTGGTGTTGTTTTATTCAATACTCCCCCTCAACACCAACTTCTTCTCTTTTCACCATACCGAGCTGATGACAGAAACTTTCGAACTTGTTGCTACCCAAGCCTTTTGTAAACAAATCTGTAGCTTGGTTTTCTGTTTTGACATGCTCTAACTCAATTTCTTCTTGCAAGACTTTCTCTTTGATAAAATGATAATGCACCTCCACATGCTTAGTTCTTGCATGACAAACTGGATTCTCCGCCAAACGTATTGCCGACAAGTTGTCGCAGTACAAAGAGATACCATACTCTGTTGGCCGATGCAAGTCTTTCAATAATTGCATAAGCCAAGTGCTTTCTTGAGCTGCCATTGCTGCTGCTCGGTACTCTGCTTCCGTGGTTGACAAAGACACTATTGGTTGTCTTTTGCTACACCAAGAAATTGCTCCGGACTCGAGCATGAAAACATACCCGGTAGTTGACCGTCGGGTATCATGGTCACCTGCATAGTTAGCATCACAATAGCCAACTAGTTTGCATTCTCCACCTCTCTTGTACATAATACCATAGCCAAGCATGCTCTTCACATATCTCAGGATTCGACGAACTGATTCCAAATGAGTCTTCTTTGGACTTTGCATGTAGCGACTCATCACACCAAGTGCAAAAGAAATATCTGGTCTTGTTAAAGTTAAGTAGATAAGACTACCCACCAGCTGCCGGTACATGGTAGCATCTTCTAAATCTTTCCCTTCATGAGCACACATTTTGGCGTTTGGCTCCATCGGTGTCGAGATTGGCTTGCATTTAAGCATTACAAATTTCTTCAACAAATCTTTGGAATACTTTTGCTGATGGAGAAATATTCCTTCCTGAGTATAGTTGACCTCTAAACCAAGAAAATGCTTGAGCTGTCCAAGTTCTTTCATTTGAAAGCGAACTGACAAATTCTCCTTGGTTTGGAGAATTTCTTCTTCACAATCTTCTGTGATGATTAAATCATCCACATACACCAGCAAAATAGCTAGCTTCCCTCCTTTAGCTTTGACAAACAAGCTAGAATCTGCAGATGTCATCGAATAACCACTATGAGTAAGAAATTCGGTAATCTTACCATACCAAGCCCTCAGTGCTTGTTTCAACCCATAGAGGGCCTTCCGGAGCTTACACACATACTCAGGATGATCTTGACTCTGAAAGCCCATCGGTTGGCTCATGTAGATCTCCCGATCTAGCTCCCTATGCAAAAACGCATTCTTCACGTCCATTTGCCACAAGTTCCAACTTTTGCTCGCTGCAAGTGCCAGTAAGACTCGTACAGTTGTAAACTTTGCAACTGGACTAAACGTTTCATCATAGTCTAGTCCATATTGTGAGAGAACCCTCGAGCTACCAGACGAGCCTTGTGCCTCTCTATTGATCCATATGTGCGGCGCTTTGTCTTGTACACCCATTTGCAAGAAATAGGCTTCACATCTCTCGGCTTTGGTGCGAGCTCCAAAGTCTGATTTCGCTCTAATGCAGTAATTTCCTCTTCCATAGCTTTAATCCACTCCGGACTCTGAGACGCTTCCTCAAATGTCTTTGGTTCTTTTGTATCTGCTTCTTCTACTATGGCGGCATTAGCATACTTGGGATTTGGCTTTCTGGCCCTTGTTGATCTTCTAAGTGCAGTTGATGTACCTGCTCCACTTGGCTCATCTTCTTCGCTTAGCCTTTGGTATACACCTGTTTGCCAAGGATTTTGAGCTATGCCTTCTTTAACATCTCCATCGTATGCAACCTCTGTTTCACTTGAACTCAACTGAAATTGAGAAATTTCTAACACTTCCTTAAAAACATCTGAGTCTAGTAGTACTTCCTTGTTTGAGGACCACCATGACGAAGCTTCATCAAACACCACATTCCGAGATGTGTAACATTTCCCGGTTGTTGGATCGCAACATCGCCACCCTTTCCTTTGACTGTCATATCCTACAAAGATACACCCAATAGCCTTTTTCTCCATCTTGCTACGTAAGTGGTCAGGTACAAATACATAGCATACACATCCAAAAACTCGAAAATGACCAACCGCAGGCTTCATGTTCCATATTTTTTCAAAAGGTGAAAGGAAGCATAACCTTTGTTGAGGAAGCCTATTGGTCACGAAGGCCGCGGTCTTCATCGCTTCCGCCCAAAACCGACCTGGAACATTCTTTGCATGAAGCATACTTCAACATACTTCTGCCAGATGCCTATTCTTCCTTTCTGCTACCCCATTTTGCTGCGGAGTGCTGGCACATGTGAACTGATGGCGTATTCTACACTCCCGAAGGAAATCTGAGAACTCATCTGAGGTGTACTCTCCCCCGTTGTCGGTGCGTAGACAACAGACTCTTTTGCCAACCTCCGCTTCCGCTACCTTCTCGAACTCTTTGAACTTTGAAAGAGTTTCAGATTTTTCCTTCATAAAGTAGACCCACACGTACCTCGAGAAGTCGTCAATGAAGGTCACCATGTACTTCATTCCACCGATGGAGGCTTGTTTAATTGGTCCAAACACATTAGAGTGAATCAACTCTAATGGTTGCTTCGCTTTAAATTTGGACTCTTCGTACGACAACTGGTGCACTTTTCCATACTCACAGCCTGCACATACACTGTCTGTTCTGACTTCAAGTTGTGGAAGTCCCTTCAACATTGACTTCTTCATCATCACATCTAGCTTGGAATAGCTAACGTGACTTAGCCGCATGTGCCACAAGTCTGCTGTCTCGTTCCTTCTCGTCTTGTCTACATATGCGGTTTCTGCAGACATCACGTAGACTGACTCCAATCTTCATCCCTTCATTACCGGCTCTTCTGTAATCTCAAGGTCCCGATATATCTTCACATCTTGTGGACCAAACAAGACAAAATGGCCAGAAGATGTTAATTGTGCTACCGAGAGAAGATTTTTCTTCATACCTGGAACATGATAGACATTTTGGAGTGGCACCTCGGTATCACTACATTGGGGAAAGACTGCCGTATTACCGATGTGAGCTATCGGTAACTTTGAGTTATTCGCCGTCACCACCACCCGACTTCCCTTGTACTCTAACAAGTTCTGCAACTTCTCTTTATCATCGGTCATATGGTTTGAGCAGCCTGAGTCAACGATCCAATCATTCTCATAATCGATTTGATTGAATGTTGTTGCTGTAAGGGCTAGCTCCTCTTCATCTATAGCAAAGAAAGCCTCAGCATCCCATTCGTCTTCACTTTTGGAAGTAGCAGCGTTACTCTCGACAACATTCTTCTTTGACCAGCAATCTTTCGCCATATGACCCTTCTTCTTGCAGTTGTAGCACTTCCCTTCAAACTTTTGGGCATTGCCATGGTTCCTAGAACCTCTCCCTGTATGAACGCTCCCTTCGCCTTGATGACTTCTCGCCTTGTCATCGTTCTTTTTGGATCCACCGTTGGCATGCTGCTTGGAATTCCACTTGCCTTTGTTGGCATAGAGTGCCTCTTCTTCATTCTTCAACGAGACTCCTCCCATTTGCTTAGCTAAGGCTTCTTGACCAGCTAGCAAATTTTCGAATTCTACAAGCCACGGCTGAGTTTGCCATCCTTGTATGGCAGCAACAAAACTCTTGAATTCTGGCTTCAAACCATGGATGATGATCCGCTTCATCCTAGTATCGCCAATAGGAGCCTCCGGATCCAACTCAGTAATCTCTCGGCATAACGTCTTCACTTTGTGGAAGTACTGTGTGACCGTCATGTCGCGTTGCGCCACCGTCAACAACTCACTTTCTAGGAGTTGGAGCTTCGTATCGTTCTTCTTAAAGAATAGCTTGGCGAACGTATCCCAAGCTTCTTTGGGAGTTTCTGCATCCCGAATATGCTCCAGCACATCCTCTTCAACCGTTGTCTTCAAAACGAACATGGCTTTGCCCGCTTTAATCTTTCACTTCCGCAATGTCCCATTAGCATCATCAGCCTCCGGTTGTCTCACATCATTTCCATTTACAACCTCCCACAAATCCTGGCCTTGCATGTAAGACATCATGCAGGTAGACCAAGAATTGTAGTTCTGGTTGTTGAGCTTCTTGATTCCGCCAACGACTTGAAGATCACCCATCTTGGCAATAGAGATGCTCACCAAATACCCAAAACCTAGCTCTGATACCAGATTGTTGAAAGGACAAGTGGCAAGGATGATTCAATAACCTCTAAATAATTTGATACCACTGTTGTAATTTGATCAAATAAGCTCAGAGAAGAAGACACTCAAGAGAATTGCTGCTATAACTCTCTTACATTATTCATCAGATCAAAAGCCTATTAAAATAGACATAACATCCTAAACCACTTAGCAAAAAAATAGCAACAGAATAGCAATAACAAAGACCCACTAACATACCCCACTAACTAGAACATGTGTAGAAACAAACTCCTACAAACTAGGACTCCACTACTACATTATTGAAGACACGTAAAACTGAAACTTGACTACTTCAACAATTCCTATAGACTAGGATCAGAATAACAGACGTTAAGAACTCGGTAACAAAATAACAAATAAACAACAATATGTTAACAATACGCAATACTTGGTCACAAGGCAACCCACGTGCTGGTGTTGTTTTATTCAATAAGTGTTACTAGACTGAGATCTGTACATGGATATTCATTCCCTTATAAACGGATCGTGATCGCGATCCCTCATATTCATTCTCTTCAACTGAAATTAATTTACGAAAGGCGAGAAATCTCTCTCTCTCTTAAGTGACTTGTGCTTTTGAACTCAGGCCTCTGAAAGGGCCTTCACAGATCTGTTTCACAACTCGGGTTATCTGAACTTTGGTTGTTGCTAGTGGACTGATTTTGTGCTCTTTTCTCCTCATTGGAAGCCTTGAACTCTGCCAACTCCGCCAACTTGACCACTCCATCAACAGTTTCTTCAATTCTTGCCGCAATTTCCGTCAACAAAGACACTAATGTTGCCAGTGGAATTACCCCCATGACAGGCGGTGCACATTCTTTTTTAGCGGTCGACTTATTCTCATTAGATTCGTCGGGAAATGGCTGCTGAAGAATGAGTTGAGTAGGAAGAGATTTCAGGGCATTTTGCAGCTCTTGTAGTGTGAAGTTCATCTCTGCAACTGATGAATCTAATAACTTGGATGAATTGGTCGTTGTTTTCAAGGACATTGACAGTTCTCTCAAGACATTACATGAACGAGAGCACACTGCCATGGTGGCGTCCCTGAGATATCCCTTTAAATGCTCGGTTGCCTGATGCAAATAGGAACAAACTTTTGAATAATTGCTTTAATTAAAATTCATGAAAACGACGAAAGCTCTGAATTTTAAAGAAGAGCTGCTGTCAAGTTTATGCACCTGCTTTTCAGAGTTAAGACAACCACTGAGAGCCTCGATACAGCAAGCACAGTTGCGCAGGAGAGCTCCTATCTTGAGGTACTCTTTCCAGGGATGCCGGAAATTGAAAGGGCCGTGTGCAGGTTCCCATATTGCGAAATTTGCCTACATTGAAGTGGATACCAGTTATAAACTTTTGAGCATTTGAAGTTGCACGACAAGCATTTATTAGATAGTTTGCTGTTTTCCCTGGCGAACAAGAAGTTACCATAGATTCCTCCGTGGCCTTTGAGTTTAGCACACATTTATATGCTTGTGTTTTCTTGGAGCTGTCTTCTTGGCTTGGATGCCCGCTCTGGTTGTCTTTGAAGTAAGTTGCAACACACCCTGTGCATTTTTAAGTGACAGAAACAGAAACGTAGTACAGTAAATATCTTGCTGTCACTATTTACTGCACAGACACAGAGAGAGAGAGAGAGAGAGAGAGAGAGAGAGAGAGAGAGAGAGAGAGATGCCGAACTTGTGTTGACATGATTACCTTCGAGAGATTCAGCGAGCTTCTCCATGTTCCTATGGATGAGCCGGTGAAGCTCATCACTGGCCCAAATGGGAGACACAGACATACTGATGATAATGCATAAGGATGTGCCAATAGCTATTGTTGATAATCTCTGATGCGCCATTCCAAACAGTTTGTCAACGCGATAACCAGATACTGAAACTAAGCTGAAGGTGAGTATGAAGATCATGGCCCCGTAATCAAATCGTGCTTTTACCGATGGCATGAACCGAGAAAATGTTGCTGCTGAAGCTGCAAATATAACTTTTCACGTTAGCTACTGCTATTAGTGCTCACCACTAGAAGATCTCACTGTTTAACATGTCTTTTTCACCTACTTACCTAGTATGAAAACAGATGTTCCGAGAATTATGGGCTCGAGTTTTTCTCCGGACTGACTTGCCACCCAGTGTACGCCTATGCCAAGTGACCCAGCAAGAAACGTGCCTGTGACTCTATTTATGCTCTTGCATAGTGTAGCCCCTGCATGCATACACATAAACGAATCAAAAATGGAACAACTATAAGACCAAAAAGTCGGCCACAGGTAAAAACAACAATGACTTTGTAAATAAGACTTTCCATCATAGAATACGAATACTAACCAACAGTGTATTCAAAAACCACCACCACAGTCATGACAGCCCACATAGCATTTCCTCCGACACCATCGTATAAGGGCCTCATGTAGTAGAACAGCGAAACCAGGGACAGTGCTATCCCAACTTTGATGCCATGAATGACTTTCTTAGGCTCCGAAACTCCTAACACCCACGCCTTGTCCAGAAAATTCAGGACCCTCCCCACGAGCCCTCCGACCAAGCCCTTCAATGCCAACCAAGGTTTGCAATGATAACTACATTCAGGAAGTGGTTCCTTGGACGTTCCGTCCGAAACATTGATCCTCCATTCTAGCCCTCCCGACACAGGTTTTTCCATCGCCAGATAAATTTGGATGAAAGCTAGCTATTTGTTTTTCTAAAGGACACTAAACTGAAGAACACTAGCTAAGCTGCATCAATGGGGACACAGCCTTTGTTTGGCTTTCTTCAGGTCAAAATGTTCTTTTCCTGGGCTGTGTTGTCTGCTCGGACACCAGTCAAGCATATATATAGATAGATAGATAGATAGATAGATAGATATTGCCCCTAAAGTAGTGGGGCACGTTATACGTAGGTGATATTTTCAATTTTGTTGGTTACGTATGCTCAGGGTTTGGACACACTTATCAGTCACTAAACATTGAAATGCAAATTCTTTTGAGCTCTACCACGAATGCAAGATCAGCCTTTTTTGGAATAAGAAAAGATGAGATAACACAGCATGCTTTCTGCAAGACGTCAGGACAATATTGCATGGAATTTCCTGACGAGTTATTAATCATCTCCAAAGACCTCATGCGTCCCTTTGATCTCTTGTCCTTTGCGACTAAGTGGTTCTTCTCAAAGACCACTCACGACTCAAGTCCTGTAGATATCCTCGTTCAGTTCTCCCGAAAGATAAGGAACAACTTGAAGCGGCACTCACTCAAGGAGAGAAAGAAAACAACCCGGTTGCCCGGAGATCTATCTAAGCTTTTTTAAGCTTGTCTTAATCCCCGTAAAGACGAATCCGCTGATTCGGAGGATTATTATAGAGTTTCGCTTTTGCATCATCCGGGGAAGGTCCTTCTAAGCAAAAAGTGAAATAAACTATTTGCGCTCGCCAAGGTGCATCTATAGTGGCGCAGGAGTGGATTGACCCACGTATCTGAAGCTGTGAAAATGTAGATTGATTTGATATCGATCTTTTGGCTAGTGGTGAAGTACAAAAGTGAGACGGTGACCAAATTTTAGGTACCCTATTAAAAGGTTTGAAGGTCCAATGGAGAGAGAGATGATCTAATTTGCCGAGGCGAGGCATAAAGTGGAAATGCCACGATGGGGTTTAAAAATTCAAGGGGATCATGCTGTACCTAATGAGTGATGCTTTTTCTCTTTATTTGGTGGCTTTTAGCTTGCAAAATATGAGGGATCATCGGTTAGCTTTATCGCCATGGTCGTGCCCTTTTCGCGTCATGGTCCTCTATCGATACTATCCTCGACTGCCCTTGCTTCACGTGTTCAATTAGATGATTCCACTCACCGGAGTCGCTAATAAAACCTCATCGCAACCTTTTTGTGCGAGTGAGTGATCAGAATAGAGGGAATATTCTTCTTTGGTTGTTATCCTCCACTATCTTTTGGAGTTTCATATTATAAAAAAACCGTACCCACTTTTCCTTCCGATGTTAATTTGCATCCTGAATTTGAATATCTACGACGTAAAAAGGATAGGTCCAATTTCAAGTTCCAGGATATACGGGGTAGAGGTTCCGGGTTTTAAAAATTTGAGAACCGGTTCCGACGGGTAGGTTTCAAGTTATGTGGAACTTGGATCCTAAAATAAGTTTTTGTGTTTTTCTTGGTATATGTCTTCGCGTGATCTTGCGGTATTCAATGGTATGCGATGATATGCAACCACTAGTCTGAGCTTCCTTTCTAGTGATATTTGTGATTGAAATTTTACTTTGTTAATGTTTCATATTTATTCGTGTGTATGAATATGAGTTATGATCAGTGGATTGTAGAAGCAAGTGGTGGTAATTAAAAGTAATGATTCACTGCAATCGTTCAATTAAGAATACAACTGGAACCTGAGTAGACCTTAAAACCTGTAACAGAATAGGTTTCAAATTCCAAACAAATGAGGAAACTATTTCGTCGGGTAGGTTTCAGGTTCCAAGTGAAATCTATACAGAACTTGGAACCTCGAACCTCTAATCAAGCTCATCCAAACCCTAAACTATCCCTTCATTTCCTCTCCCTCTCTCCCTCTCTTTCTCTCTCTCTCTCTAGGCGAAAATGAATGTTTTGAAAAATATTTTTCTAAAAATAATCACTTATATCACTTACAAGTAATAGAAGCGGCCATTTTTGGGTAAAAAACACTTTTCTTTGACTAATTTTTTTAAGTGATAGAAGCGACCATTTTTAGAAAAATATTTTCCAAAATGTCCATTTTTCGCGAAATAAATAGAGCTTATGGTGTGTTTGTTTCATTAAAAATTTCATGATAAAGAAAAAAAATTCACCTAAAATCGTTTTCAAGGAAAATAGTTAGTTTTCATTCATTTTGTGGTTTAGAGAAAGTAATTTCCATCTTGCGAGAAGGGGGAGTCATTTTTTCCCAATCTAAGCTTGTTGTTTTCAATTCATGAAAAACATTTTCCGAAAATCGATTAGTTCTTCATCATTTAAACACCAGAAAGTTGAAAAACAACTATCCATAAATAGTTTTTCCTTAAACAAATTGATCCTAGGATGGATTTTTTATGTAGAAACATTGCTTGAATACACCCGAATAAAGGGAAAAGTATACTGAAAATTCTAAAACTTGTGAAAAGAGTGCAATTGAATCCTAAAACTCATGAAAAGTGCAATCAACTCTTAAAACTTGTCAAATTGCTGCAACGAGTCCTTTCGTTAACTCCACCCAATTTGGTGAACAAAAAATATTGACATGGTTAAAACCACGTTATTTTGGTCCAAAGCTGATTTTTTAATACAAAATTTATGTAAGTTTAATAAAAACATAAGTAAAATTTAAAAGAAAAACACAAAAAAGGAAGAAAAAAATCAGAAAGAAGATGCAGGCAAGGGCTGGTATGTAGCCCTCGCAGCCATCGCCGCCCCACCACCGCCGGGAAGGACCGGCAACAGTGGGGGAGAGGTCAACGGGGGTCGTCAGGCCCCGGCCGGGCCAAGGGAGGGCCGCGACCCTCCCTAGATCTAGTCGAGAGTCTGTAGGCCCTCGCCTGTGGTCGGCGAGGGTCGTCAGCCCCTAGGGTTGTCAAAAAGGCCCACGCCAGCCCGAAAATTTAGGAAATTTTCGAGCCGGACCTTGGTACCGTTTCAATACAGTACCGGTACTGTTTCAATAATGTTCTCACCAAATGCGAGCCACCCTCGCCAAACTCCCCAAACCTCTCACCTCCGTGCTCTTCCACCTTCGCCCATTAACCACTGCCGCCACTTCCACCACCGCCGTCGATCCCTCCCACCTCCTCCGCGTCTCCACCATCCTCTACCAGCAGTGCTGCAGCAGCACTCACCCGATTCCCGCCTCCACGCCTCTCTCCGCTCCTTCCCCTTCCACCTTACACCCGAGCTCTTCCTCCGTGTCTGCAACAACTTCCCCCTCTCATGGCGTCCCATCCACCCCTTCTACCAGTTCACCCTCACCCGCCCCGACTTCCCCCACTCCTCCCTCACCCTCAACAAGCTCGCCGAAGTCATCGGCAAGTCGCAGAACGTCGCCCTCTTCTGGGAAGTCCTCCAGGACATGGCCCGACGGCGTTTGGCCAACGAGAAGACGTTCAAGATTGCTTTGACGACGTTGGCTCACGTCAGGGAGCTGAAGAAGTGCGTGGGGTTCTTCCACTTGATGAATGAGAATGGTTGGGGGTACAGTGTGGAGACTCTGAATATGGTGGTGGAGTGTTTGTGCAGGGACAGGCTAGTGGAGGAGGCTAAATATGTGGTCTTTCAGTTAAAGGACGTGGTTAGGCCTGATGGGGTTACTTATGGGTGGTTGATCAGAGGGTTTTGCGATGCCGGTGACTTGATCGAGGCCTCCAAAGTTTGGAACTTGATGGTGGATGAAGGGCTCGAGCCGGAGGTTTGGGCGTTCGAGGCGATGATGGAGAGATTCTTCAAGAGTAATCGGTATGACGAGGCGATGAAGCTCTTGGGGGATGATGAGGATGAGGATGCTGGATCGGTTGGGTGTTTCCACCTACAGGCTTGTGATCAGTTGGATGTGTAAGAGCGGCAGGGGCAGTGAAGCTTATATGGTGTTTGCATCATACTTTGTTGCATCGCGTGTAATGTCTCCGTGTCGACGCAAATAGTAAATTCACATGAGTTTTGATAAAATTATCGGACACGGGCTAGTCTTTACAGAAAATAAGAATCAACCTTCAAATTCTTGATATCAATTTTTTTTATCAGTTATTGCCATTCAAAATATGAGGAACAAGTCGACAAAGCCACTCTTTTGGAGTTTGATTCAAAATTCATTAATAAAAGAAGAAGAAGCCAAAACCCAAATCGGCCCGGCCGGACCCGACCCGACCCAAATATCTTGGACGTATATGATTCGGGTATCGGGTCGGCCTGGGCCGGGCCGAGCTTGGAGCTATTTGGTTTCGTGCCGGGTCGGGCCTATATGAGACCCGGCCCATTGACACCCTTACCAGCCCCTAGTCGGGGCCTGGCAAACCTCGTCGACCACTCCCCCACCATCCTTGGTCCTTCTCGGCAATGGTGGGCCGGGGGCAACGAGAGCCCTCGCCTCCATTTTCCTTCTTTTTTGTATTGTTGTTATAATTTAAACAAAATTTGTACTAAAAAAATTAAATTTTGAACTAAACGATGTCGTTTTAGTCATATTAGTGCCGCGTAGGATAGAGAAACTAATAATAAAAGCCACGTCAGTATTTTCCGTTAGCCAAATTGGACGGAGTTAACGGAATAACTCGATTGCACCAATCTAATAAGTTGTATGACTCAATTGCACTTTCATAACATGTTTTAGAACTTTCAGTGCACTTATCTCCAAATAAATAGTAAGTTAAGCCATGCTGATTGTTTTGTCTGTCAACAGATCAATAGATAGACAAACAATCACATTAGTGGTGTATCTGTTTTTCCTTATCGAAATGGATTCCGTTGTCCCGTATTTTCGACTAGTTTTTTCACAAGAGAACTTGTTGAAATGCACGTGTTTCTTGACGATGTCTTCCTCCGATTCGCCGTGTCATTTTTTTTCCTCTGTAATTAATTAAAAAAGAACAGTAATGTACATCGCAACGCCAATTGCTCTACTTATGCTGCTCGGAAAGTCACCGGTGATTTTCTGGTAACCTTAATGCTTCATCATGCACGAGCTCTTCAATCCATTCCAAAGCGCAGTGCACGCAAAACCATGATGCCTCAGAACAACAACAATGCCAAGGTAAAGCGGTCAAAACTCAAAAGGTTGTTTGGAAATACGAGATTCGTTGTCGGGATTATTCTCACCAGTCACCACACATATGAAGTTGTAGATTTTCATATATCGATTACCATTATAATATCTTCTCTTAAGTGACTTGTGCTTATGAACTCAGGCGGACCTGTTTTCAGCAGCAAGTGGTCTGATGATTTCCATCTATGAAATGGAGCAAAAAGAAGGGAGATGAACATCTGGAGCCACCGCAGTCATAGGAAATTACTTGCTTAATAGTTGCATTAGTTGCAGACCACTGAACCGAGAATCTCTTTGCATGAATGATGTGGAACCCATGAAGTCGAGCGAAGCAACGGATGTTATCAAAGCACCCGCAGCCACAAGCTGGTGAACCTTTGTTCTTCTGAACTCCCTTCTATCATCCATCACCAGCCTTGATATCCAAAAAGTGGAAGTTAAATATACCAAGAATTTGGTGAGAAAGTGTTATTAGACTGAGATTTGAATACTTGAGCGCCTTACGCTGTATACGGATATTCATTCCCTTATGAACGGATTCTGATCACGAGAAAAACAATGCCACCCTTTCTTTTCAACTGTTATTAATCTACAGGAGACAAGAAATATCTATCTCTCAAGTGACTTGTGCTTATGAACTCAGGCCTCTGAAAGGGCCTTCACGGCTCTGTTTCGCGGCTCGGGTTATCTGAACTTGGGTTGTTGCTAGCGGGCTGATTTTGTGCTGCTTTGTCCTCATTGGAAGCCTTGAACTCTGCCAACTCCGCCAACTTGACCACTCCGTTGACAGTTTCTTCAATTCTTGCCGCAATTTCTGTCAACAAAGACACTAAGGTTGCCAGTGGAATTACCCCCATGAGAGGCGGTGCAGAGTCTTTTATAGCGGTCGACTTATTCTCAGTTGATTTGTTGGGAAGTGTCTGGTGGAGAATGAGTTGAGTAGGAAGAGATTTCAGGGCATTTTGCAGTTCCTGTAGTGCAGAGTTCATCTCTGCAACTGATGAATCTAACTTGGATGAATTGGTCATTGTTCTCACCGACATTGAAAGTTCTCTCAAGACATTACATGAATGAGAGCGCACTGCCATGCTGGCGTCCCTGACATATCCCTTTAAATGCCCAGCTTCCTGATGCCAATAGGAAATCACTCTTGAATAACGCTTTGAATATAATAAATGAAAACAACAAAAATTCTGGACTTGAAAGAAGGGCTGCTGTCTAGTTTATGCACCTGCATTTCAGAGTTAAGACAACCACCGAGAGCCTCAATACAGCAAGCACAGTTGCGCAGGAGAGCTCCTATCTTGAGGTACGCTTTCCAGGGATGCCGGAAATTGAAAGGGCCATGTGCAGGTTCCCATCTCGCCAAGTTTGCCTACATTGAAGTGGATACTAGTTATAAACTTTTGAGCATTTGAAGTAACGCGACAAGCAATTAGTAGATAGTTTACTCTTTTCCCTGGTCAACAAGAAGTTACCATAGATTCCTCAGTGGCCTTTGAGTTTAGCACACATTCATATGCTTTTGTTTTCTTGGAATTGTCTTCTTCGCTCGGATGCCCACTCTGATTGTCCTTGAAGTACTCTGCAACGCACCCTGTGCATTTTTAAATGACAGAAGCAGAAGCTTAGTATAGTTAATAACTTGCTGTCGTGATTAATTCCACAGAGAGAGAGAGAGAGAGAGAGAGAGAGAGAGAGAGAGTGCCGAGCTTGTGTTGACATGATTACCTTCGAGAGATTCAGCGAGCTTTTCCATATTGTGATGGATGAGGCGGTGAAGCTCATCACCAGCCCAAACGGGAGAGATGAGCATACTAATGAGAGTGCACAAGGAAGTTCCAATAGCTATTGTTGATAATCTATGATGAGCCATTTCAAACAGCTTGTCGACTCGATAACCGGATACTGAAACTAAGCTGAAGGTGAGTATGAAGATCATGGCACCGTAATCAAATCGTGCTTTTATCGATGGAATCAACCGAGAAAATGTCGCTGCTGAAGCTGCAAAAGTACTTTTTGCCTT
The DNA here is from genome assembly GCA_029784005.1 of Lenwebbia sp. NSW1173648. Lineage (NCBI taxonomy): Eukaryota > Viridiplantae > Streptophyta > Magnoliopsida > Myrtales > Myrtaceae > Lenwebbia > Lenwebbia sp. NSW1173648. The sequence goes on from JARCGZ010000005.1 coordinate 244,031, forward strand.
AGTTACTGCTATTTGTATTCACCGCTAAAAGATCTCACTGTTTAAGATGTCTTTTTCACCTACTTACCTAGTACGAAAACAGATGATCCAAGAATTATGGGCTCGAGTTTTTCTCCTGACTGGCTTGCCACCCAGTGTACGCCTATGCCAAGTGACCCAGCAAGAAACGTGCCTGCGGCTCTATTTAAGCTCTTGGATAGTGTAGCACCTGCATGCATGAATAAAAAATGGACAAACGATATGACTGACAGCAGTAACAGGTAAAAGCAACAATGACCTCGTAAATAAGACTTTTAACGTAGAATACAAATACTAACCAACAGTGTATTCAAAAACCACCACCACAGTCATGACAGCCCACGTAGCATTTCCTCCGACACCATCGTATAAGGGCCTCATGTAGTAGAACAGCGAAACCAGGGACAGAGCAATCCCAACTTTGACGCAATGAATGACTTTCTTAGGCTCCGAAACTCCTAATGCCCACGCCTTCTCCAGAAATTTCAGGACCCTGGCCACGAGCCCTCCGACCAAGCCCTTCAATGCCAACCAAGGTTTGCAATAAGAACTACATTCACGAAGTGGTTCCTTGGACGTTCCGTCCGGAACATTGATCCTCCATTCTAGCCCTCCCGACACAGGTTTTTCCATCGCCAGATAAATTTGGATGAAAGCTAGCTATTTGTTTTTCTACAGGACACTAAACTGAAGAACACCAGTTAAGCTGCATCAACGTGGACACAGCCTTGGTTTGGCTTTCTTCAGGTCAAAATGTGCTTGTCCTGCGCTGTCTTGTCTGCTCCGGCACCGGTCAAGCATATATATATATAGAGGACTGTCTCAATGTCTCTGAAAGCTAGTAGCAAGTTGGCTTGGCTCGTTAAAACATAAGATATTGCCCCTAGAGTAGTGGGACATGTGATATTTTCAAGATCGTCGAGTAGGTAAGCTCAGGGTTTGGACACACTTATCAGTCACTCGCATTATTTACAGTTTCTTGTCAGCTCGACGCAATGGAATGAGATAACATGGCCTAAAAGATCAATCACATCACACTTTTCTGCAAGACGTCATGGCAAATATTGCATGAAACTTCATGATCTTATTACGTCCCTTTCGATCTCTTGTCCTTTCTTTGGCGACGAAGTGGTTCTTCTCAAATGCCACTCGCGCCCTCTACATATCCTCACTCAGTTCTCACACGGATAAGGGACGACCAGAAACGGCACTGGCTCAAAGAGAGAGACAACAACCCAGTTGCCCGGATGATCTATCTAAGCTTTTTTTTTTTAAGCTTAAGCTTGTCTTAATCCCACAAAGACAAATCTGCAAATTTTGGAGGATTATGTAGTTTCGCTTTTGCATGATCCGGGGAAGTTTCTTCCAAGTAGAAAGTAAAATAAACTAGTGTGCTCGTCAACGTGCATCTAGTGGTGCAGCAAATTCATCGACAGACGTAACTTGTAGCTATGAAAATGTTAGTTCATATCGATCTTTGGGATAGTGGTAAAGTGCAAAAGTGAGATAGTGACCTAAATTTAGGTGCCCTACTAAAACGTTCGAAGACGCAATTGAGAGAGAGATGACCTAATTGTTCGTGGCCTAAAGTGGAAATGGCTACAATGGAGTTTGAATAGTCAAAGAGATCATGCTAGACCTAATAACAAGTGCTTTTTTCCTCTTTAGTTGGTGGTCTTGAGTTTGCAAATTTAAGGGATCATTCGTTAGCTTATCGCCATTGTCGTGCCCTTTTCACGTCATGGTCCTCTATCGATCCTTTTTAGGGCTTTTTTTCAAAAGGGGTCCCAAAAAAAAATAAAATTACGGATTTGGGGTTACTATTTAAAATTTTACCAATTTGGGGTCGGTCCGGGAGGAAGACCGCCGAACGGATCCCGTTCGGCAATCCACCGGCCGAACGGGTTCCCGTTCGGCAGTGCAACTGCCGAACGGTTCTGTTCGGCAGTTGGGCTGCCGAACAGGGCCTAGTTCGGCAGCCCAACTGCCGAGCCGGGCCCTGTTCGGCAGCCCAACTGCCGAACCGGGCCCGGTTCGGCCCCAACTGTCGAGCCGGGCCCTGTTCGGCAGCCCAACTGCCGAACCGGGCCCGGTTTTTTTTTAAATTGCATATTTTTATTACTTGTTTTTAATTATTTTATATTTATAACATTTAGTAAAATATAATTTTTATTTGTAAAGCTTATTTTTATAACATAATTAGTTGAAAATTATTAAGATATATAATTAATAAATAATTTAGTAAAAAAACGTGGAATATGGACCCATCTTTCCATTCCCGTTTCATACCATCGATTCATTGTTTGTGTGTGAATGCCGTGCAGACATGAGACACGGACACGCCTGTAGGTGTCTGTTAGGATGATCCCGACATTTGTAGAATGCGGCATCACATTTATATGAAAACTCTATAATATCGTAAGGTTTAATAAAACGAAACCCAGCCGAAACCCAGAAACTTGGAGCATGGATATCTGGGCAAATGTTAGGGAAGTCCAAGAACGTCCCAGTACATATGTTTACTAAGTAGATGTTTGATGGGGGCAAAAATGCCGAACTGGGCAGCCCCCCAGTTCTGCAAATTAAATTTGCAGAACTGGCCCCGCCTCCATTTCGGTGAACTGGCCCCCCCCTCCAGTTCGGCATTTGAAATGCCGAACGGGGCCCAGTTCGGGATTTCAAATGCCGAACTGGGGGTCCACCCCGGTTCGGCAGTTTAACTCGGCGTTTTCACTGCCGAACGGCCCGATCGGTGCCTCGTTCGCCGAACGGGATCCCAGTTCGGCAGTATGACTGCCGAAATGGTTGGATCGGCACCAAGACTGCCGAACCGACCCCAAATTGGTAAAATTTTAAATAGTAGCCTCAAATCGGTAAATTTTTTTTTTTTGGGACCCTTTTTCGAAAAAAGCCCTCCTTTTTATCGCTTATTCTCGCTTCACGTGTTCAATGAGATGATTCTACTCACCGGAGTCGCTGATAAAACCTCATGACAACCTTTTGTGGGGTCAGAGTGATCGGGGAAAAAATACCAAACGAGCCCTAAATCTATTACAAATGTGTCAATTCAATCCTAAACTTTTTTTTTATCAATTAAGTCTTAAACTTTTTGCAATTGTGTCAATTTGGTCTACTTTACCAGCTGGCGTCGCCGGCGCTGACGTGGACACTTTTTAATAGTATATTTTTATTTTTATTTTTATTTTTATTTTGGAAAAGAGCCACCAAAAACCCTAAACTATACCAGCTATGACACATTTACCCCAAACTTTTTTTGTGACACCAAAAACCCCAAACGTGTACCCATGTGAAACGTTTAACCTAAACTTTTTCTTGTGACACCAAAAATCTTAAACTTATACTCCTTTGACACATTTACCCCAAATTATTTTTCTGTGACACCAAAAATCCCAAACTTGTAGGCATGTGATAAATTTACCTCAATTTTTGAGGTAAATATGTTACACATATACAAATTTGAGATTTTTGGTGTCACAAGAAAAAGTTTGGGGAAATATGTCACAATGGTCTAAGTTTGAGGTAAATATGTCACATGAGTACAAGTTTGGAGTTTTTTGTGTCACAAAAAAAGTTTGGGATAAATTTGTCACAGTGAGAATAGTTTAAGATCTTTGGTGGTATTTTCCCTTTTATTTTTTTCTTTCCTACTCCAACAGTGGCCGGCGAGGGTTGTCGGAGCTCACTGGCCACTGGGCTGAGTGTTTGTGCTCACTTTACTATTCCTTATAAAAAAATAAAAAAAGAAAGAGAAAAAAAAAAGAAAAAAATATTAAGATATTATTAAAAATTATCCACGTCAGCGCCGGCCGGCAAAGTAGACTGAATTGGCACAATTGCAAAAGGTTTACAACTCAATTGGCCAAAAAAAATTAAGACTGAATTGGTACGATTGAAACTTTTTTGGTAATTACCCCGAGCGATCATATTAGAGGGAATATTCTTCTTTGGTTGTTTTCCTTAACTATCTTTTGGAGTTTCGTATCAAAAAACCATATCTACATTTCATTTTAGTGTTAATTGCATCCGGAGAAAATCCACAATTTGCATTTCCAAATAGAATCCCAAATTCTGTATAAAAAAAAACTCAAATTTTAGGTTTTGTCCCAAATCTACCCTAATTTTTTTTTACTTAAAAAAAATCCTAAACTTTTATTCTAGTCCAAAATCTACTCTTGTTAGTCCTCTATAACACCGTTAAGTCTTCTCATGTGGCAATTCCACGTCAGCACAAAATCCACATCAAAAATTGACATGAGAAAACTCCATAGAAAACATTGACGTTTTCTACGAGAAGGGAGAAAGTGGTCATTAGGACTTGCTTGCTTCTTCTTCAATTTGCGCCCAAAGAGAGGACGTGGTCGCTCACTCTCTACGCAACAAAGCCAGAGCGAGAGCAGCGAGCTTCTTCGTTCCCCCCTCTGTGGGGAGTTAGGGCTTGCTGCTTCTTCTTCTTCAATTTTGCGCGGAGAGAGAGAGAGAGAGAGAGAGAGAGAGAGAGAGAGAGAGAGAGAGCTCCCTCCATGTCAAATTTCCTCTCGATGACACGAAGCCGAAGGCAGCGAGTTTCTCCATCCTCCGCGTGTCAGCCCCTCTATGTGCGTTAACCTCTCGACTCGTTTCACTCGAAGGAATTAATCACGAACAAGAGGAATTCCTCTGTGAATCGACTGAGTAGTAGCAAGTCTGCGACGCCCTCCGTGAAAGTAACCTTTATATTTGGATGGGCATTCAGGTTTACGTTGTATCTGTTCATTTTAGTCGTGCTTCTCTCGAGAACTGTATCAAATAACCTCATTTGACAAGAATTTACCCTATTTTCCTCTTCATGTAGAGCCTCGTCTCTTCAATGTTGATCTTCTTCAAGTAACCACTAGATAGATCCTATTATATACTTCATAGAATTTGATAACCAAGCAACATGACATCCTTGTGTGTAATTGAGACCATGCCATGGTGAAGACTAAACGGTTACTTGATAGCATCTCACATGACATGGTGAAGATTTAACGGCTTCGCTCATGGCCGCGCTTCACGAGGGTTTCGTGAGGCGCGGTCGCGGGCGAGACTGCCTCGCCTAGATCTGTGCGAGGCCAGCCTCGCCTAGGCTGGACAAGGCCAGTCAAGGGTCGCGAAACCCTCGCCAGCCACAGTAGCAGTAGAAAGGAAAAAAATATTATTAAAAGTTATCCATGTCAGCGCCGATCGACTGAATTGACACAATTATAAAAGATTTAGGATTCAACTGGCAAAAAAAAAAAAAGTTTAAGACTGAATTGGCACAATTATAATATGTTTAGGATTTTTTTGGTAATTCTCCTAGAGTCTATTGAGTAGATTAAAATTTATAATTGTGACTACTCATTTGTTACAAAAAAAAAATGACCCTTTTAACCTGATCACATGAACTAATTTTTCATTCCTTAACTACTAAATGTCGTTTTGCATTATACTTATTTTTTATTATTATCATGGCCTACCGCAATTAAGTCCAACTATACATGACCTTTTTATTTCAATCAGAAAAATTCATTAATTAAGCTAATTTTTATTAACAAAGCAATAAAAGAAGCTAGTCATGGGGCTGAGTGTTTGATGGTACATTTGTCCTACTACGATAAAAGTTGTGGGACCTGGTGGGCCAATATTAATTGACGGTGGTGATTGAATGTTTGACGTTTTTCAGCCCTCCAACGGTTTGATTTCTTTCAATGGGAGAGCTGGACCTAACCCATCTGGTCAAACTCTCAACATTGATTGAAATCAGCTGAATTATGCCCAGTCTACAGCTGGTCCACACACGATAAAAGAATATCTGACCGATCAGTGGGCTTAGGTACAGCCCATTATCATCGGGCCCATCGTGCCTTATAAGCCCAACGGAAATGGGGAGCGGTGCGTCGTCGTTTGGAGCGTCGTGGCCAGTCTCTCTCTCTCTATCCTCCTTCGACCTGCGAGCGACGGAAGGCAGTTGTGATCGCGACATCATCATCATCATCATCATCGTTCTCATCACCTTCCTTATCACCTTCCTTCTTCGGCGTCTTTCCCTCAATTCCTGATTTTCCTTTAGTATCGTCAGCAAGCAAAAGCTCCTCGAATTACCTCCTCGTCTTCTGCAATCTCTCCGCTTTCCTTTTCTCGTGAGGATATCCTGTCTGGTACTGTTGTAGCTGTGGCAGCTGCGACAAGCCAAACCGAACGATAGAACAAGCTTCTTCCTTTTTTCTTTTTTTATGCCGTGGAATTGATTCCCAGCTACTGAGGCCCGGGCTGGGAGTGGATCGTGCTTCGGGTTGTGGAGGGAGGCCGCGACAATGCCGAATTTGTATGTGAAGGCGGTGCCGCCGGCGGATCTGAACAGGAACACCGAGTGGTTCATGTACCCGGGAGTGTGGACCACCTACATTCTCATCCTCTTCTTCTCTTGGCTCCTTGTCCTCTCCCTCACCTCCTGCTCTCCCGGCATGGCCTGGACCGTCGTCAACCTCTCCCATTTCCTCGTAAGTCTCCCCCTTTTCCTTTTCTTCTGCTTTAGATATTTGCTCCCTTCGATGCCTCTCGTTTGTTCCTTCCACATGTGCTGAATGGAGTTCTTGTTCGCTGCTCACTCTTTATTGCTATGCGCACCTCCGTTTTCCCACTGCTTTACTCTGCTTCGATGTTTAGCTGGGCAACACCTCCTGCAAGCTGCATTTTTATGCCTTCATTATTGTTCGATGACGGAACATTTGCATAGCGTAATCGCATCTGATGCACATCTCTCCCTCTGTTTGGCAGGCGTAGGAGTAGGAGGATCATGTGGGGTGACTGCTGGGCATATCTTTAGCCTTCCTTCCTGATCTTCTTAGATTCCAGTTGAATTTGGTATTCATGATCGGCAACGTACAATGTCATTATCTGTTTCAAGGAATAATAGAGCTTCCCCACCTATTACAGCCTAGCGCCTGCTACGTTCTGTCTCTATTGCATGTTGTATGAAAAATCTGATATTTGCATTTGCAAAAGATCAGCTCTTGTATAGTTTGCCCTTTTTGGCATAATGAGCCAGAGATTAAGTCCATCTTTTCTACATGTCTTTTGGAAATCTATTGGCATAAGTATTGGATACTCTTAAATCACTTTGTGTCACTCATAACGTGATTGTGATTATTCATTTAGTTGTAGCATTTGGTAGATAAGTGGCCATGGCTGGTTTAGGTTTGTTCTCTTCACGCTCTCTTAAGTTGCTTAATGTGGCTATACTGTTTTTGGGTCTCTTCTTTTCATTCTTAGTTACCCTGCTTAACACCTCCAGATACAAAATTCTAAGCTCTGGACTCCACCTTCAGGTCACTTACCACTTCTTCCATTGGAAGAAGGGAACACCTTTCTCAGAAGATCAAGGAATGTACAATGGCCTGACATGGTGGGAGCAAATAGACAATGGGAAACAGCTCACCCGGAACAGAAAGTTTCTTACTGTTGTACCAGTGGTGCTGTAAGTTCATTTCTGCAAAGTTTTCTAGAAAAGATGATGCAAGCATATAAAAAATGTTGCTAGATAGAATGCTTGACACTATGGTCTTAGTTCTTAAATTACACTTCAGGATTCACGCCGATGGTTCTCTGTTGCTGCTCCATACTGTTTGTTTGTTTTCTATATTTATCAGCATATCAATCGAAGCATTCGAGGAAAAAAAATTGGTTGAAACATTCAAAAATAGGGGCGCGATCAGGTTGTCAGGGTTTTCTAAAATAAGTTCGTGTTGGTAGACTAGTGGGATGTATTAAAAGTATCAGCATTCCGGGGCGATGCCTTTAAGAAGAATCTTGATATTTGATGTCTACTTCGGTGGAGTAACGTTGCACATTTGTAAAGTGAATTAGTATATTATGGATAAAGATTTAAAACTTGACTTAGATGCAATGTTCGAAAGTTGAAAGAAAAAGCTTAGGCTATGAGAGAAAGGATACTCCATGTATATGAGGCCATTATAAATCTCTTAGGTAAGCAATGTGGGATGCTTTAAATGTTTAGTCAAATCAAAAGCGAAGGTTGTGTAATATTATCTATTAGGCTCGTGTTCCTAAAGTAACTTAATTGTACCTCACCTATGAGGCTATGACCAATGATGCCCCAGAGATGGATGGAACTATTTCATGGAGAACTACATGGGAAAATGATGAGTTTTTGGTCTACTCGGTCTTGGTAGGCTGAAGTTATTATGTGTGCCAATTGTCCTAGTAAAGGCAGTTTATGTCTTGCCGATGGTGTTGATTCTTAAGCAAGATTTGCGGTCTTCTCTGCACTCATAACAGTTATCTCCATAAGTTAGCGACTCGTGGTCGTCTTAATGAGTATGAGAAACTTTGATATCCTCTTCCAATTCTCAACTCTAAGCAAGAGTCAAGGTTGTATGTTATCTAAGTCAGTTATTCTCTGTTTTTCCTGAAATTACAAGTTGTAGCCATTATCAATTTTCCTTCAATAGCTAAAAGCATGACCTACAAAAGATAGATTAGTTGATAATTTGATGGAAAATAGTAGTTAGTTTGGACGATGGTATTGTGAACTTCCTTGATTTCAAATTTTGAGAGTGAGAATCTGTAATACATGATTGCTTGACTCTGTATAGGGCAGTGTAATAAGCATGTGCTTGACATTCTCTTGGTGTTTTATTATTTTTCGCAAGGTTGAAGGCTTTAGTTCTTGTTAAATAACCTTATTCATTTGGGTCATTAGAGTATAAATTTCTCGAATTGTTGCTGACAGTGTCGATAGCTTTCACAAGTTAAAATCTACAGTGTGTTAGAGGAAGTGAACCTCCTTCCCTGTTGTTGTTCATTGTCCTCTTTGCTATGCTAGCGTCATATCTTTGTGAACTGACTTTACTTTTGGCTTTTATTCATCATGCGAGCACTGACTCTTTTGTTCTAATGGTCCTTGACAGTTACTTGATAGCATCTCACACAACCGACTACCAGAATCCTATGCTCTTCTTGAACACACTTGCTGTGATAGTGCTAGTTGTTGCCAAATTTCCTAATATGCACAAGGTGCGAATCTTTGGAATCAATGCAGACAAATGATTGGACTCGCAAGGAACTTTGAGACTATTATCTAATGAGAGATGAGCTGTTGTTCTGCTTCATCTCTGTGTAGAAGTCAGATTGGACTATGCTCAGAATAGCGTTATCTTGCCGGACTTCTTTTGCAACCTCTGTCATATAAGTGTAGCAGTTTACTTATGTACAGCAAAGAAACTCCATCATCCAGATAACAGAGCAAGCAATTGTTGCTTCTGTCAGTTTGTAGTGTATATCGTTGTTATAGTACATCCGTTGCTTTTTATTATGGTTAATTTTCTGTACTCTTTTACGTTCTAGATGATGACAAGAAGTTTCTGCCAGAAAAATTAAGAGTCGTAGGGACGGACTGAGGGACTTCACAACATTGTTGCTTCTGAAATGGCCGGTGTTAAATTGCTTGTTGTAGTGCCTTGATTTTGAACGGGTGGTTGGATATAGCCTGTGGCCCTCAGCATTTTCAATCTGTTGTTGAGGTATCCAGTTTGGTAGGAACCGATCGGTGAACTCACGTAACATTGTCAGTTGTCACAGTGGGTGAAGGACTTTCTGCGGAATTTCCTGATAGAGCTTAGTGAATTGAATTTGTATCAGCCATCAGGTCTGTGCCTTCTCTTCTAACAACGGATGGAGTGGAGTCTCCATTTTGAGGCTGCTGGAGAAGAGAAGGGATCTCCATGTCCAGAATATGGATGGGAATCGAATTGATCCCTACGAATGGACATCAACGGGCCATATCCACCTTATTCCAATTGTTAACAAGGAAGTCTCCTCCGTAGGTTGAAGAAAATGGGGAAGGTGACCATAGAATATTTGTCAGATTTCCTTGGCATAGTGGAGAATAGCTAGTGTTTATTTCAACACGCTTGCCTATTGGGAATGTTCTGGTGGTCCCGTCACAGGGCCAAAAAGAAGGGTCGGACTTGCACAAATTTTCCTTTGGTGTCTTTTTACTTTGGTATATTTTAAAGGGGCAGTGGATAACATGCAAGTAATGATCGAATTCAGGCAACGACGCAGAGTTTTGGGGGGGTCCTCCAGATCTCAGTGGATACTTAAAAAAAGAACATTAGGTGAGCATTTGGTTGAGGCAGGTAAGTCTCTGCCCATGAAGCTTCGTCTTTTCTCACTCATTTTGAATCACTTTGAAAAGAGAAAACCCTAGTGCCACTCCCCATTTACTTTGCACAAAAAGTCTCATCTTTTTACCTTCACAAGTCTGGATCACCTATGCCCTCAATCACAGACTCATGTAACAGCAGCTCAACAACTAAGTAGGAGTTTCTGTACATCGAAATCCAGAAAACCGTAGAAACACAAATTCACAGATACTAAGTCTTCGATACCGTGCTCTATCGCGACATTACTCAAAACCCTAGCCATCTAACATTTTTTCTACTGGACATGCCAGATGGATTGGTACTCGAGAGGCAAACTGAAGGTGGTCTTCACTGATCGGATAGCATGCACCACACACATCCCATATCTTTTGGATAATTGAGAAACCTTCTTTAATAACTTCAGGATATCGTCCAGGGTATTACCAAAAGACTCAGGCAGGAAGATATTCTTAATGATTCTTAGGTATCAATTAACCTCTGAGTACAACTTTTCCTTTCTTTGATATGATAAGAAAGCACATCTCAGATTGGAAAACTCCAAACCGATGAACTTCATCCAACTTTTTGCTTGAGTAGCTAGCAAAAGCAAACCCTTCTAAGATTCCAAAACGCTTAAAATTGTTTAGGAAGAAAGAAAGAAAGAAAGAAAGAAAGAAAGAAAGCCATACCATACATGTATTCTATCTGTTAGCTCTGAACAGTTTCAGACATGTAGTAACAACCATGAGAGGAGGAAAAAAAAAAAAAAAGGTTAACACAAGAGAGAGGAAAAGAGCCAGCACACGCAGCTTCCCCGGTTGAATGATCCCTCTTTACCATGATCCTCCACCTAACATTCCATTCCAATATGCACCCGAACTGCTCTGACCCTTTCCGTTGTGATCTACTTGATCGCCGCTGCTCGTGCTCGAAAGCTGCTTCATCATTCCTCCAAAAGGGAAGAGTAATTTCCCACCATTCTCTTGATGAACAACTCCATTGGCACTCGCATACCTGCTATCCACAGAGAAGCTAAGAGAGGGCTTGAGTTCTTGCAAATTAAACCCTGCCGATGAGTAGAGAGCATTGGAATCGGCTTGTATGTTTGCCGGGAGGAAGGGAAGACTCAAGCCCCTTGAACCCATTCCGCTAGAACTATTCCTGAGCAGCTCTAGAGCTGAAGAAGGTGCGCTAGAGTTGTTATCCGGACCGCCTCTACTAGTCTCATGATCTACTTTGGGAAGTTGAACATACTGAGCAATTGTTGCGTGGTATTCTTGGGTGACTGGAAAGCCCAAATTGAGATCTTGACCTTCATACAGGAGTCCTACCTTAGGGTTTTGAGCAGAGAAGTGAGAGATTACAGTTGATGGGTTAAGATCAGGGAGCCTAGAAGAAGCTGACGACGTCGACGAGGTAGATACTTTCTTGTTCTTCCTTGAACCGCCTCCCACTGGGACATTCCTTAAAGACCCGCCGTCGGTCCAGTACCTTCTGCAAGTCTTGCAAAAGTATCTGGGTTGAGTGAGGCTGTAGTTGTTGTAATAGCAGAACTTGGTGTTGTTCGAATTACACCTCGGGCAATTCAGCTGCTCCTGAGGTCTTGCTCTCTTCTCCAACATGGCCCTATTATTGCATGCATTTGGAGATGTCTCTTCCATTCCCTTGACCACCCTTGTGTCCTAGTTCACAATAAGGACTCACAAAAATTAGGGTTTGATAGGATGAGGGAGGTGAGAAAGGTTTTTATTCCCACTACAAGTAAAAGATCGATCTTCACAATTCACCACTGACTTGTATGACAAGAACCATCTCAGGCATGTAGGCTAGAGACAATCAAATCGAACATCGACAATTAGCTAGCGGTTTACAGCTTCTAGATATGAGATATTGTTCTTCTCCCTGGCCGAAGAAGTTTCTGTTAAAGAAACTAAAGAGAAAGAAATGGAGAGAGGAGAGCTAAAAAAGAACAAAGGCTGATTACAAATGATGCCTTTTCCCCTATTCCTTTATGATCACAGTTCACATAAGCAAAAGAAAAGGCGAAGAAAGTAAAAGTCGCAGTGAGCAATTACCCTCACGTTTCAAAAAGCAAAAGCTTTCACTTTTGCAAAAGAGAGAACAGCAACATGATGAAAGTAAGATCAACGCCAAAAGAACACCATGCATCTTATGTGCAGGTAGAAAAGCACACCAAACAAAAAAACCTCTCAATCCATGGAAGCCCTGAGAGAAAAATGAAAGCTGAGGAGAAAAACAGAGCTGAGAATTGCCAAAAAAGAAGCAAGCAAGAGGGACAAGAGAGAGACGGACGTCTCTACCTGTGATGGCCATTGAGCAGTATCCATGAACAACCCCTGATGGAGCAAATTAAGGAAAAAGGCAAAAGGTGACTTGAGAGAGAGAGAGAGAGAGAGAGAGAGAGAGAGAGAGAGAGTCCACCTTCTGTTTGTCTTGAGCTGCAGTTGATGCAAGAAAGAATGTTTTAGGTTGTATGTATGATGGCTTTATGCGTTGGCTCCACTTTATGAGAGAGAGAGAGAGAGGAGAGGTTTGTTTTGACTACCTTGATGATCTATGTGTGTGTTTTTTCTTAATGCGTGGGAATTTCTGTCTGATGTGTGGATTCAAAACAGTGCAAATGTGTGTTCCGGTCTTGTCTTGTAAATTCATTGGGGGTGGGGTGGACTAGAGATGGTGGTTCTCTGCCTTTTTGACTCGAGCAATGGAAAGCTTTTCATTTGATTCCTTGTCTTTCTACGGGCCGTTCAATCTTATTGGCGAGGGTGAGATTTTTCAAAACCACAAAGATTTCATCACATCAAAAGCTCCTTCCATCTCAGTGCATGCATTCCACTTTTGATGCTTCTAAAAGCATCTCCTCAAATTTTCAGAATAGCTTAGGGTGCACATGGTAACATTTCTGAAAGTGGATTTCTGCTCCAGAAGTACTTCTAGAACAGAAATCCGTTTGGTAAAAAATTTTACTTCTGAAAGAAATTTCTATTTCTGAAGTGAATTTTCCCTTCTGAAGTTGTTTTTCCCCCAATTTGAGAAGTTAAAAAAAATTGCTTCTCAACTCAAAAAGTACTCGCCTCACCCTCTTTTCATTACACCATCACCCTCTTTTCAACCACGCTCGCCTCCGCTGACCACAGCCCATCGCAGCTCACAACCACCGCCACCCATTGCCCCTTGCCATCAACCGGCCAACCACCGACCACCGTCGTCGCCAATTACCGCCGGCCGCCGCCTATCGCCAACCTCCATCGGTCCCCCATCGCCGCCCGCGACCACCGACCATCGCCTGTTGCAGCCCATCGCAGACCTCCTCCGGCCGCCGCTCGCAACTACCGCCACCCGCCGCCAACTGCCGACCACCGCCATCGCTGGCCGCCACCAACCGCCGCCCCTTGCTGCCAACCGTCAACCACCATGCCGCCCGCCGACCTCCGCCGAAGTGATTTTTTTTTAAAAAGTAAATAATATTTTTTAATAATAAAAATTATATTTTAAAGAAATTTAAAAAGTTTAAAAATGAAGTAGAAATTTTTCGGCCGCCAACAATAATTTTTCATAGAAGATTTTGTGTTAATAATGATTCAGAAGTACAAATTTTCAACCGTTACCAAACGAATTTCTCTGATAAGAAATCAACTTCTGAAGCAAAAGTAAAGAAATCAACTTCTGCTTCTAAGTAGAAATAGAAAAATCAACTTCTGGTGAGAAGTTGATTTCTGAAGGAGAAGTGTTGCCATGCGCGTCCTTAGTCTTTTAGCAGTATATCACCTCTTTACTTGCTTTATGGTACTCATACTTTCAAATTTAACTCGTGGAAAACCCTATTTAATTTATCTTCTTTGAAATCATGTTCTTTGTTCGAAAAATAATCCATCTGAAGGCAAGTGAAAGCGAGAAGGTTTTATTTGCTTTGTATACGAGCATTGTCTATTTGCAACTACTATATCCGTATCTACATAAAAGAAAATAAAAGAAATGCTAATGTAAATGGGGTTCTAACCGATGATTATTGAAATTTGCATGAGTTGATTAATCTCTTAGCAAAGGAAATAAGGGCATGGGGGTGTGCATGCATGGCAAATAGACGGCTTTGGCCACTTCATTTGAAGCTGCAAATAGTGCGCTCTTTTATGTAATCTTTGGTTCCGTTCATATTTTGATATGATGGAATGGAATAAATCAGAGAGCACAATTATATGTGAAGGGGGAATCAAGCAAATGGAAAATGTAACATATATATATATATATATATATATATATATATATATATATATCATATTATATAATAATGGAGGTGGATATATATCATATTATATAATAATGGAGGTGGAAAATGGCAAAGGCAGCCGACAGGAGCCGACAAAAGCAACAAGTGGTGGGACCCACTCCACCCTCGGTTGTGCGGTAGGAGTAGTAGGATTGACTACGATATTCATCGCCATATAGTTTCAAATTGTTGGTGAATACAAAAATGGCTTTTACAAAATCAATTCAAAAAGTCCAGGTATGTTTGTTCTTGCTTCAAAAAAGCCTCCCAAAATTCAAAATATATCGTTTCAAAGTCATGCAAAAACTTGCAAGTAAAATTACGAGTCGGAATTTGCATGTCGCCGTCAAGTTTCGGATGGTATGGATTAAAGTCAAAGTGTGTCCGTCGAAAAGTAAATAAAATCTATCCAGACACGCTTCTTAGTATGTATAACAATTTCTAGTAACATCTGAAATGGATATCTCGCTTGGATGATACAAGAAGAGAACAAGGAGGGTCTCTTTCCTCCTTTTTTTCATTGCGAAAGTGACGGTGCCACCTTGCAACGACAAGTTACATATTACATGGGATGTAACAATAGTTTTCCACCAGAAACGTCCAAAAGCAAAAACCCATCAAAGCTGACTCATCATCATCCTTCGCCATCGCGTCAATTGACGTGCCTCCGACCATGATTGTAGCTAGACACGTCGAAACTAGTCATAAACCCACTTCTTAATCCATTCATAATGAAAATGAGTTGTTATATGAGTTAATTATATTCAACGTACGAGTCATAAATGAGTTTAAACATCACATGGGTGTTAAATGAGTCGTAAATTGATTTTATAAATTGGATTAAATATGAAAGTGTTTTAAGAATATTAGTCGGGTTGGGTACGAGTCACTAGATTTGCATTGCAATAAATGGATTAAATGAGTTTATTTGAATCGGATTATCTATGACCCGATCCAATCCACCCATTTGAAGGATATAATTGTAATTGTAGCACCCATATGAGAAAGTGGATCGTCAGCTGCGCTTGTATCGAGAGAATGGACCCGTCCGGCCTTGAGAAATAAGCCCACTCTCCATCCAAGCATGATTAGTGCGACTACACGCTAATGCCTTCCATCCATTCACCTCGCAAGCCTCAACCTAGCTCGCGTCCCCGGATGAATCAATTTTGCTTCCTACATGGGACTATCCTTAATCGCATGCATCTTGAGCTAGCGCTACTCATGTGATGACCCCAAAACCCCAAACAGATTATCCTGAATATTGTGAGATAATAACGAGATGACTGGGCATCACATGATAGGTCTCGATTGGGCCAACTACGTGAAAATTGGACAAGACGAGGACGACGGGAGCGCGCCGACATGCAGAGGGCCACATGTCAGCACGTGGCCGGGCCAGAGGACACGTGTCACCTCACTGGACACGTGTCAAGTAGTGGGGACACGTGGCACACGTGTCACGCATGACACGTGGCATGGCGGTGCCACGTGTCACGCATGCACGGCCGGCGGTGACACGTGGTGGACACGTGTCAAGCCGTGATTCGCTGGTCCGTCAGCTACTTCATCCTATAAATAGAACTTGACATCAGTTCATTTCGTCATTCGATCGTCAGAACCTCTCCAAAGCACGCCCACGCCCTGCCGCACACGCCTAAGCCCCTCTGCCACTCGCGCCCCTGGTCCGTCGTCGATTGCTTGGATTTGCCCGTCATCATCGTCGTCGCTTCGCCGTCAAGAGACTAAGGCGAGTGGATTTCCAACCTTTATAGTCTGGTTGGATTGACGTTAGAATTATACGTCAATGGTTGGCAATACAATCGTTTTCATGAAAACCATTTGGATTGTATTCTTGAAATCCCATCTGATTTAGATTGACGTTGGAACGATACATCAATGATTGATAATACGTTCGTTTTCATGGAAGCCTGTTTGATTCATATTCTTGAAATCTCGCATGTTACGCATGATTATTGAATGTTGAGATTTCTACGGGAAGAGGTGCTAAGAAAGGTAAATCGCATGTTGTATGCATATCATGGCATCTCATATGATTACTATATACCCCGTGGAGCCTGTAGGAATTCGGGATGCTTTCGATTCGTTCGGAAATTGTCCTTGCGCTTCGTGCGAACTGGGATGATACCTCGAGGTGTTATGGAGGTCAAGATGCTTTCGATGTATTCAAAAATTGCCCCTGCACTTCGTGTGAACTGGGATGATACCTCGTGGAGTCGGATGGGAACGAGATGCTTTCGATTGGTTCGAAAATTGCTCATGCGCTTCGTGCGAACTGGAGTGCTTCTTGGGGAAAGAGATGTCGCAATAAAATTTATAAGCAAGGACGGTATCTTATTGAGCCGGGGTTGCATTGCATATGAAATCAAGATGAATTAAAGGATATATCATCTCGCCTGCATCTAAACTATGAACTATTGATCATATGTATTCTGATTTCAATGCTTGCATGCTATTGGGTTAGACTTACATTTGCGGGGCGTAAGCTCACTCTTGTTGATTTGTGGTTTTCAGATAGAAATAATGCCACGGGTTAACCCTGCTATTTCGACCCTTTGCTATGGCGTCCCTCGGGAGTGCATTGCCTCTTGGGAAGACCATATCAATACAGACCACCCTGGTTTTAATATTTATTTTTTATTAGAAAAATAGCCAAAAATAAGGAAAAATAGCATCAGTGTTTGCAAAAATATAAAAAAATATTAAATATTTTTATTTTAATTCACTTTTCACTTTGGACACTTCAAATTTCTAAAATTCAACTTGGGTCACCATGTTCCTTCACAAACATAAACCCAAATTGACCAAAAAAATTACATTTTGAGTCTTTTTATTTTCAGTTTTTACTTTTTCTAAGCTATGACATTTGAATCTAATGCCTTAAATTTCAATTGAGTCCATTTACTTAAGAATTCATTCAATTTTGGTCAAAATGACCCATTTGCACTTTTTATTTTCAATTTAGTCCTAGGTTTCACTAAAAATGAAATTAATCAAATTTTGGGGATACCCATGAAAATCAAAGTCCACTACCTTATAGTTTTCATCATTCTGAATCCATTGGTGGGGGTGGTTTGGCTCGATTTGGTCATTTAGGTTTTAGATTATAGAAAATTCATTATCGGGTCAAACTTTAAATTTGTGGCTTTTTGCACTAAATCAAGTCATTTAATCACAAAAACACCACTATTACATTAAAAACATGCTAGAAAACCCAATTTTGGCATCAATTTTGCGAAATAAGGTTAATTTAGGGGTTAATTTGATAAAAAGGGGCGTAACCGGGTCGGCCGGGTAGGGCGGACCCGACTCGTACCCCGGTTATTGTGCATCTTCTTCGCCCAGCAGCTAACCCCCGAGCAAAGATCGACCAAATCGAGCGACAAATTAGGCGTAATCAACGACGAAAGTATATGGGCTTTGTTGGCCACTCCTTCTCGGTCTTAATGAGTCCACTTTCAAAAGTTGCCATCCCCCCCGCTATGCCCAGCCCGATCTCCGCCGCTGCCGCACACCCGAGGAAGACCCAGTAAATTGCAGAGCAAATTCGCGGCCGTTTCGCACCACCCAATCTACGTACTCCCTCCGAGCTTGTTCCAGAAGGTTCCCCGTCACTTTTGATGTCTTGTGGACGCGGATCTCATACGAAAATGGTACGAGTTTGAGCAACTGGCCTTAGGTACAAGTAGAAAACGAAAAAAAAGGACGTCACAGAGGAATATCCGGGCTGGCCACGCGCGTACAAGGAGAGAGAGAGAGTTGTACTAGGTACAAGACGAGCTCTATAAAACGAGGAGTAAGGCTACGACGTCAGGGTTGGAGAATTTTTGGCGAAATCGAGAGAGAGAGAGAGAGAGAGAGAGAGAGAGAGAGAGAGAGAGAGAGAACCATGGCCAGTCCTTGGAGCTCCTCTGGCTGACCAACAGCGACTTTAGAGAAGAGAAACCGAGTGCGTCGAGAGTGTTTTGGAGCAATCATCACCCCGGCCGACCTTCACCTACACCCCAGCTTCCCATCGAGCCGTCGCCGAAGTCGCCGGAAAAGGTAACGCGGATACCCCTTCGTGACTATCCTTTTGCTAATTTTTGGGTCATTTTTAGTCGAGTCTCTTCCCCTTATGTAGCTCTTCGCTTCAGTGTGTGGATTTCTCTTTGGTTGTGATCGGAATTTGAGAAAAATGCTCTTGCATATGCTCCGGTGACTGACCATCTCTGGTTTGAAATTTTTCTAAGTGTTGGGAATGAAAAACAGTCCAAACCCCCTACTTTGGGGTCGTTTTTCATCGATTTCCCGAGTTCATTTTTGGTCATTCTTGAGCTCTTTATATTCTCTGTGCGAAGGAGAATGTGTGTATGTGCGTTTTTGCTCTCGGTTGTGATTGTGGAGTGAGATAGGATGTCGGGGATACCCCCTGTTGGTCTGATCGCGGTTTGAAAACAGTTCAAACCCCCGACTTTCCAGGTGATTTTCTCTCTTGTTTTCCATATTTTAAGAGTCATTTTTGTTCGATGGAATTCGGTATATGGTTTGCTTGCTAGGTATGTCGGATCATTCAGATATTCACTCTTGAAAATGCCTTGGTGATCTGCAAAGTGAGGCATGGGTTTTTTTTTTTTTAAGTGTTGGGCTCGCGAGTAGCGGTTTTCCCGACGTCATTACAGCGCGTTTGGTTGAGCTTTTCCCGAGCCGTCGTTTGTTTTGGAAACTAGATCATACCTAATTTCATGTGGTATGCTCAGTTTCCCTTAATTCAATTTGAGCATTGAGATAACCACTCTTAAATATGCCTTAGTGAATTATCCAGTGAGGGTTTTTTTTTTTTTTTGGTAGTGTTGGGCTCGTGAGTGGCCACTTTTTCGACCCCATTACGACGACCTCAGTTGACCATTTCCCGAGCCGTCGATTGTTTTCGAAACCTGATCATACCTAGTTTCTCATGGTGTGATTAGTTTCCCTTGATTCGATTTGAGCACTAAGATAATTACCGTTAAAAACGCCACAGTGAGCTGCCATGCTAGAGGTAGATATTTTTTTAAGTGTCTACCGCTAAGCGGGCGTATTCGTGACGTCGTTACGAAGCGCTCGATCAAGATTTTCCCGAGCCGTCAACTGTTTTGGAAATCTCTTCCTTCCTAGTTTTGCGTGGTATATTCTGTTTTCACTAATTGTGTTCAAGGGGCGAGATGTTTGCCCGACAAAGTGCTCCGTTGGTTGAGCAAAATTTCAAAAAAAAAAATCAAAAATTTACTTAAAACGATGTCGTTTAGGCCGACTCAGAACCCTTATGGATTGGAACGGGCGCCCACAAGGAGGGAGTCGGGTCAAGCTGATTCGAATAATTTTCTAAAAAATAAAAAAATCAGGAAATAAAAAAAATCGAAAAGTGATTTTTAAAAAAATCCAAAAAAAATGGAAAATTCATAAAAGAAATTCTAAAAAATTGGAAACAAAATCCCAAAAAATTCCTAAAAAATTTCAAAAATAAGGAAATGGGCCATTCCAACTGGCCAATCCTAGTTTTGATGATTTTGCGCTCTCCTTCTTCCCAAAATGACGATTTTGCCCCTTATGGGGAAAGCGTATCGGATAATTTCTAAAATTTCCAAAAAATAACAGAAAATGAAAAATGGTCAAATTTGACTGGCCAAACCTGTATTTCATGATTTTGACTCCCGATTCTTCTTGAAATGACGATTTTGCCCCTCATGGGTAAATCGTTCCAAAAAAATCCAGAAAAATTTTAAAAAAAAATCAGAAATTGGGAGATGGGCATATTCTACTGGCCAACCCTATTTCTGATGATTTGGGTTCCCTAATCCCTGCAAAATTGACAATTTTGCCCCTTTGGGCAAATAATCTCCAAATCTTCCCAAACTCTGTCCAAACCTTCTGAATACCCTTTCTCTAAGCCATTAGGGTTATACTAGGGATATCACGTTGATTTCATACGTTTTATCTGCACGTCATTGGATCTTTGATTGCGTACCTATCTTTACTGATTGTGGTTGATAGGTTAGATATTCCCATCTGCATGAACTCCTAGGTTCTAGAGCTTTCTTCACCCCGATTCGTCCGCATGAAAATCTTAGTTAGAAAAATCATTCAACTTAGGTACCGAAAGGGCGTCAATGGCAACATTGATGTAACTAAGTCCCCAATCCCAAATCTCTGGTTCCGTTAGAGTCGTAAGGCTTCTCCCACCGCCCGACGAGGTTTCCGATCTACCTTCCCCAAAGATCGATGGCGACTCCGAAAGCATGTACACTTATGCCCATGTCACACGACCACACCTAAGGTCGAACTCGATTCTTAAATCCTGCCGTCGCGTGAGGTGAGGACTTGGGAGAGTCCAAGCCGATCTATTGATCTCATTGAATCCGTAGACCTCGGTAATCACCTCTAAACTCCTCAGATCCTAAATCGGACGAGGGTCACGACAGACTTGGCGACTCCGATGGGGACTTTGTTCTTAAACCTTTAGTGGACTTGAGCCGATTAAAAAGTTGGATGATTTTTCTGACGTGTTTTCTGCAGATACTCTTGAAGGTGAGGTACGTACTCTAACCAATGTGTTAGATATTTTTGCAGATGATTTATAAGGGGTGGAGTCTATATTGACTTTGTTTCCTGTAGGTTTCGGAGTTTGGGATGTATGTTTATTTATGCACTTATCAAAGCGGTATTCTAATATAACCTGCCCTGCATGTTACTGCATTTTGGCGATCATGACACTTTGCACACACTTGCGGTCAAACCTCTACTGCGACCACCGTTAGGTTTACCTTAGATAGGGAAAGGGTACGAAGGGATGTTGTGTTCGATAGCACTTCAGACTCTCATATTTGTTCCCGCTCATGATCCGGATTGGTGATTCTAACCCTCTTGGGTGGGTACTCTTGGGGGTGAATCTGCCATATACGGATCATGAGAGCCTTGGCCTTAGGCTCCTTACCCCCCATTTTGATTTTTAGAGTCTTATCCTCACTTGTCTCATGCGCATATCTGTGGACAGTTGGTATACCTAAAACCAAAACCTCAAAAAAACAAAAAACAAAAAAAATCAGCATTTTCGGTTGGTAAGACTTTCCTATCCCTTAAACTTGTTGCATTTTATTTCATGCTTTTGAAATATTCAACTCATTGCATATCTTTAATGTGATCATAGCATTCATTGCATTTGAATCATTCAAGTGATTGAATTAAATACCATTTTGAGGGTAGATAGAGATGGTTTTCTCGAGTCTTCTGGATGCAAAGGCAAAGTTGGTTATTGACATCTCATCAGACGAGGAAGATTCCATTATTACTCCTTTGGCCATTCCATCACCCATGGAGGTCATTGAGGTTTCGTCCAATGAAGATAGCGATTTGGAGTAGTTGATCCCAAAAGTTATTTCCTGAAGACCAAACTTGAGGCATCTCTAAGTGTTTGGGATCACATTCTTTTGATTTGTTTTACATTTCTAGTCCTCTTGTATGGGATTTCTTTTTCTGGAATTCCCTCTATCTCATCCCTTAAACTGATTGTATTAGGGACCTATTCTGGTTGTATGCACTTTGTTTGAACTTTGTTATATTTCTTTCGATTTATCATTGGAATGTGATAGTGGCATTTCTTTCAATCACTCGAATATTCCCAATCAATTATATAATTCCCTTTGAAAGAAATTGGAATTAGAACCCTTATTTGACCTTTTGGCCAGATAAGGGAATCCAATCCCTATTTCGCTAAAAGGAACTATAAAATTGAATTGGTTCATGCATGTTTCATGTCATTTTCATCATTTGCAATTCATGATAATTGACCAAAATCTTTTGTGTTT
This sequence comes from Lenwebbia sp. NSW1173648, assembly GCA_029784005.1. Taxonomy (NCBI): domain Eukaryota; kingdom Viridiplantae; phylum Streptophyta; class Magnoliopsida; order Myrtales; family Myrtaceae; genus Lenwebbia; species Lenwebbia sp. NSW1173648. The sequence continues at coordinate 266,368 of JARCGZ010000005.1, forward strand.
TTGAAATCTAATGAGAAGATAAATATCCGAATTAATCCCGTTATTAGTAAACGGCTTTAACTTGGATACCGTATCTTCCATTGAATTTAAAACACATTGAAATTGCATTTTGCACTTTTTGAACATTCCATGGGTTTTCCTTGGAATTGATCAAAAGTAGTTATGGTGGATTACATTCCTTCCGATTGTATGGTTTCTTATGAAAAATATTGATAAGAACTCTTCACATGAGGCTAAGGCTTGTGTAAAAGTCATTATCTTTGTTAGTCACGAGAAAACATAAAATTGAAAGGATTTGTGCTTCCCTTCTTCTTCTAACATGATTCTAACTTCATCGCTTCTCCGAACAAGTGATTATGGATCGTCGACCATCAGCCATTCGTACATGGCCGAAAGCGAAAAAGACTGATCAAGATGAAATACTGAATCGCATCGCCAATATCAAGAATACCATGAAGCAAATCCTCACCATCCTTCAACAACTCTCAAAGCAAGTGGAGCTCTCTCAGACCAAGCTTTATCCCACCTCTATTTCACCCCTGATTGAGGTGGCGATTGCACTGTGCTTTCTTGCGATGATCTGGTTTCCACCAGGTTGGAGGAGGGCGAATCCTTCAAGACATATGCCATAAGGTGGAGAATCTTGGCCACTCAAAAATGCTCAGAAGCAATAGAGGTCGAATTAATGGGTGTGTTCGTTAAAACCCTCTCCCCTGAATATCGAAGCTGAATGTTAGTCTCAACTCCTGAATCTTTTGATCAACTCGTCACTATAGGCGAATGTATCGAGGCTGTCTTGTGTAATGAATAGACTACCAAGAAGAATTTTGCCACTAAGAAACTTCTCATTTCGAAAGATAAAGAGCCAATGGATGCGGTCGAAGCAACATTGCCTAATCTGAATCAAAATTCCATGGCCTTAACTCTCGTGGAGAAGGCGACTCAAGAGGAGATAACTCTCGTCAATTCAAAGAGTAAAGCTTGGTCACTTCCCAATCCTCCATGTACCACCGGGTCAGCAAAATAAAAGGCTGGGATCCCACATAGAAGAAAGGAAACATAGACATGTTAATCCGGAACCTGCCGTTCAATGCCCGTGGAGGTTGATATGGCCTGATGTTATTTATGCCCAACCTCCTAGGGCAAGTCACTGGTACTCTCCTAAGCCACAAGAGCGGAGGCCTCCCCGTCAATTCACACCATTACTAGCACCACTTTCCTAGATCTTGCATATTCTGCAAAGACGATGTCTAGTTGGCATGGTGTCCCGACGACGAAACCTTGAGCACCATTCATGATATGACCCCTCGAAGGGCTGTAAGTATCACAGGGGCGAAGTAGGTCACTTGACTGATGATTGCCTCCAACTCAAGCGCAAAGTTCAGAACCTGTTAAATAGAAGGGCAATTACTCTTCAGAGCTTGTCGCCCAATGATCAACTAAATCCCCCACCTAACCATGAAGGTGATGTGAAGAGGACCTGGAGAAAACTCATAGCTCAGCTCCAAACCCCTCAGTATAGGGGGTCTCTCAATCCTTCTTAATCCCATGCATGGATTTTTTTCGTGTGTGCAAGATGTTCGGGTTGCATTTTCAATTCCTTGCAATTTCAATTTCGTTGTCGCTTTTCCCTTTCGTGCTTGTAAGAAAGAAAAGCCTGGATCTTGAGCCGTAGGTCCAAGGTAGTCTACCTTGTAATACAGCCTTGTCATTCGAGTTTCAATAAAATGTATATGCACGTTTTATTAAGGACATGCGAGAATATTTCTAACCAGCTCGATGATGATAGTTGTCTTCGATTTTTGAAGCCTTAGGCCTGAATTCCCACATGCTTCCTAATTTCCAAATGAGTTTTAGTGGAACGAGGATGTCCGATGATACGAGGACTAGTTCCCTCTTCTTCTTCTTTTTTGTTTCGTTCATCAAAAACATCTTTCAAAAGAATTTTCCAAAAACTTCATGCATAAACTTTGATATTGCTCACATGCTGATTTGTTCAGAATATCCAGAGGAACGGCACTTCAAGAGGGTAAATGATCGTTCTAATGAAAATATCTCCTATATGATCTAACTTGTCAACCTACTTCTCTTGGCCTAGGTGGAAAATGATCAAATTACTAAAGTCGCTGAGATAGATGTTCGAAAATGGGCAAAGAGAGCTTACTTGGAGCAAATCCCTCCAATCCCGCCAAGGAGGCATATTAGGAGGATGAATGGGGCAAGTTGCCCGAGCGCGATTGCCCTCCCAACTAAGATAGAGGTCGAGCGAGACTGAACCATCTATCTCGGTGAAAGAACGTATCGTTCCTAAGTAACTTTCGATTAATTGGGGAAATAATGGTTCCTGTCTTTTCCTTCGCAGGCAATAAATGGAGGCAAAGCAGTCAAGGAACAATACTCTTAAACGCCAAAACAGGGAGTATCCCTCGGATTGCATCTCAAACAGGCACTTAGATTAGATGAATTTGAGAGCATTTTAATAGTTCATTTTAGAATAAAAACTTCGATAAAGTTTTGAAGCATCTTCAACCGACATTTGAATCATTTTAAACTTCTTATAGAATAGAAGTCTCTTCGGAGAAAAGATTTGAGAAGAAAAAGATTTGAATTTTGGGATTTGTCGTTTGCATTAAAGAAGCACTTTCCATGAATAGAGTGAGGGCCACGAAGCCATTTTTCGTCGAAAACACGAACGACTTTAGATCACTCGCATCATGCATATCATGCATACATCCTTTATGTGTGTATTCCTTTTCAAAGGTACCGAAAATTCAAGACAGAGGAAAGTGAATGAAGGGTAATCTCGTATCGATTCCAATTTACCCTTCATAATCTTTTACTGACATATTTTGTCATTTTTCTTAATAGGGAAACATCAAATACTTCAAAGACAAATGCGATTGAGGAAGTTACCAAGTCACCATGTGGCAGTTTCCAAATGATTCTCAAAAGAAGAGTTAACGAACGATCGAATAGATGGTTGTCAAGCTACCAAGGGATAGATGAAACTAGTCAATGACTCAGTTAGCTGAAATAGACGAGTGTAATCAACAAGGAGAGTCCAATGGGGAAAATCATTCTCTTTCCACCGAAAGATTAATCTGGGGGCAAAATATTTTCCTTCCTCACCAAAGAACACAGTGGGGAAAAAGCCATCAAACCCATCGTAAAGGAGGTAGCCAGTAGCATGACATGTCACGACATACTGATGGCGGATTCCTATAATCCACTTACTTGCGTTCAAATCAAAATACATAATCAAGAGTAAGGTGGTATCGTTCCAATTTATTCTGGATATGAAACATATACTAACTCTTCATTTTGATGTTGACAGGGACTCGCTGCCACAATGGATAAGGTAAGTGTCTTTTCCCTTCAAAACTCAAAGACTGCAAAGAATCTTGGAACACCTAACAATCCTATCTCGTTGAGTAGATTGCAGATTTTCACAATCAATGCACTCTCATTTAGATTGGAATGCATAACCAAGGGTAAGTTGTATCGTTCCAATTTTCTCAAAATTCAAGAACATACACCGACGCATTCCTTTTATATCCCCAGGGATCTTCAGCCACGGTGGATGGGTAAGTATCCTTTTCCACAATCCCTTAGAGTTTAAATCTCTCAAAGTCCATTCTTCCAAGAGTGTTAGGATTTCTAAGAGTCTAAAATATACTCAATTCTCATGTCCAGAAAGAAAGAATTCTCACAATCACTTCATTTGCATTCACTCAAAAGCTTTTGAAGTTATCCAAACATGCATTGAAACATACATAGTGCATCATAAATCCGCATGGGGATTGATTTTTGTTGAAAACGAGATGAGTTTCCAAACGAAAGTGGTTAAGACCTATCAATTGGAGTACCTCAAAAGATGAGAGTCAAGTCATGCCCAAACAAGTCCCTAGACACTTGAGTGATGAGTGATAAGAGGGTGAGGTAAAAACCCTTGTCTATGTATGTAGGAACCATTTGCGGTGATTACATGGATTGAAATGATGAAAGGCACGTTCATTTCTCTATCCTAAACGCATGTTAATCCCTTGCAAACCCATTTGAGCCTTAAAAGGAAGAAATCTCAAAACAACCCTGTCAAGAACCACCCCACACTAGAGCATATCTGGAGGTTCATTGGTTGATTTCTTGAATAAAAGATTAAGTTAAGACTTTATTGTGCTAACTTGCAACAACCTTTTTGTGATAGTTTCAGGTGATATCCCATGGAAGCTTGAAACATCGAAGTGAGGAAGAGCAGTTCATTTTTCTATCTTACACACTTTAACATTTGTTAAGCCAATTTGAGCCTGAAATCTTCATTTTCAGACTCTATTGGTGATGACCTGCCTATACTGGGGCAATCATATGCTTTACCAACAAAAGATCAAAATCATAATTGAAAAAATCCATAGAGCTTAATCTCGAAAATAGTCAAAAAAAGGTAAAAGTGAGAAAAGTCAAGGGCTAACAATAGCAAAGATCCTAGTAAAAGCAAGGCCAAATCCTTTTAGTAAAAGAAAAGCCATGATATTTGAAATGTGATGGAGGAAAACACAATGTTCATGCCAAAAGGCAGAGTCTGTCAACAGAAACAAAAATAAGAGGAATGATCTCTAGAGCTTAGTTGAAAATGAGCATTTATGGGGAATTTTGAAGTTTAAAATATATAAATCTATCCCCAGTGGATATGATAATTGGTAATGATGCAAAGGTGATCACCAACCTTTCATACCCCTCTTTATGAAAATATGGCCTTCTTCAAGCTTACCTTGAACCAACGTTACAACCTATCCCAAAGCTTTTCTGATCAAGATGTTTCAAGGCAATGCGGGATTTCACACACGAAGCTACTGCCTAAAGGAGTAAGTACAATCTTGTCTTATCTTATCTTCGAGGTTCTTGACTTGTAAACCCGAAGGAGATATTTTGATTCGTTTCTAAACTTCAAAGTGCCTATCCGTTGCATAAGCCTTTGACCAAACCTACATTACGGTCCCTTTAAATGCTTTCTCTAATCAATCAGAATGTATGCACTACAAATAGTTTCGAAATTCTAGACATGGGTTTCGAGCGATAATTTGAGTGTTCTTAGAAATTTTTCCCCAGTGAGGAAACAAAACCATTCAGAGAGTGAGATTGTGAGAAGTCCTCTTTGATGAGTATACTCCAACTGAAGTTTTAACCAAACTCTTTTGGCAATTTCAGATCATTTGATTCAAAATCTTTCCCACAAGGAATTTTGATCATAAATGTCATGTCGCAAGATGTTTTGGATAACCTCCTACATCATAGCATACCAAATGAAAGTTTTTTCTAAACCCAAGAATAATGCCAAAACAAGATTTCCATTAAACTTTGGGGTCTCATTCAGAAATATACCCTCTTTGACTTTGTGAAAGCTTTGTCATGGGTATCCTCTTTCAGTAATATAACACAGGTATCTAGGAGCACAGTTCGAGTTCAGAGCTGAACAGCTCACGACTTGCCGTTCCAAAAATATGATGACTTTGATAAATCTTTCTGCAAGTGTTCAAAGGTTAGTGGCCGCGGAGTTGTCATCCTTGGACTAGATCTCTAACCTTTAGCTTGAGAAGATTTCTTCCACCCGAAGTCCTCCATGATAGGGATATACCTCAAAGGTGTCTCAAAGCACAGTTCGAGTTCGGAGCCAAGAGCGCTCACTACTTACCGCCTAGAGATACAGTGACCGCCTCTTCCGCGAGTGCACATCGGTTAGCATGCCACGGATCTTCTATATCCGCAAGCATTCGCAGCCCATAGCCTTAGAAAACTTTTTCACTAAATCCGTGCCTCTTCTGTCTACCCAAAAGGTGACACTAGATAATTCTCGGGTGATTCCTTCGCGTAGGAGAATCCGTCTTAGTGTCTTTCGATGTTAGGCACTCCTTAGCGATTCCTTTTATTAGGATGACCTAGAAATGAATCTGCACCTCTTCTGTTCGCCCTAAAAAAGTGACACTAGGGTATTTCCTTGTTTACGAACAAAATAGGTGCTTACCTCTTCTGTTTACCCAAAAGGTGACATTTAGGTAATCCTTGGTGACTCCTGCTTATGGGATGATCCACCTTCAAGTCCTGAATCGCAGGCACCACTTAGGTGAGTCCTCTTGATAGGAAAAGTCGTCTTTAGAATCCTTTCGTTAGGAATTCTATCATGGGTTGACCTACCATGCGGGTAAAAACTCAGGTGAGTCCTTTTGATAGGATAAGTCGTCTCTAAAATCCTTTCGTTAGGAATTCTATCATGGGTTGACTTACCATACGGGTCAGAGCCTAACCTTCCTAGAACATTCTCAGAATGAATCCTTAGGTATCTTTCAAAGAGCACGTACATGAAGCAACATCCACACGATCGACAGGTAAGCTCCAGGTAAACCTCTCTCTCTCTAGCTCTCCCTCACACCATCAGAGTGAATCAAAAATCAATTTGGATTGGGACTCACATCGAAAGGTTATCAGAATCAGATGTCATGACTTTTCTTTTCCCCAGTTAAGTCAATTATGACTCAGTTGTCACATTGTCTTTGGGAGCAACCTCTATCGAGATCACTCCCAAAGAGGGACAACTGTTGACACTTGATTTTTGATCATTTTATTTTTAGAAAATTAATTAAAAATAGAAAAAAATTATAAAAATGTAAAATCAACTATGAAAGCCTTGGCCTAGCCTTAGGAATCAATTTTGAACAAAAATATTTGTCATATTTTGACATTTTAATATTAATTTTATTAGAAAAATAGTTAAAAATCAGGAAAAATAGCATCCATGTTCGAAAAAATATAAAAAAATATTCAATATTTTTATTTTAATTCCCTTTTCACGTTGGACACTTCAAATATCTAAAATTCAGCTTGGGTCACAATGTTCCTTCACAAATATAAACCCAAATTGAGTAAAAAAAAATTACATTTTGAGTCTTTTTATTCTCAATTTTTACTTTTTCTAAGCTATGATATTAGGATCTGATGCCTTGAATTGCAATTGGGTCCATTTACTTTAGAATTTGTTCAATTTTGGCCAAAAGGACCCATTAGCACTTTTTATTTTCAATTTTGTTTCCGATTTCACTAAAAAATGAAATTAATCAAATTTTGGGGATACCCATGAAAATCAAAGTCCACTACCTTATATTTTTCATCATTCTAAATCCATTGGTGGGGGTGTTTTGGCTCGATTTGGTCATTTAGGTTTTGGATTATTGAAAATTCATTTTTGGGTCAAACTTTAAATTTGAGATTTTTGCACTAAATCATGTCATTTAATCACAAAAGCACCCATATTACATGAAAAACATGCTTGGAAACCCAATTTTGGCGTCAATTTTTCGAAAAAATAAATAAATTTAGGGGTTAATATGATTTTTTTTAAAAAACAAAAAGGCGTAACCGAGTCGGCCGGGTCAGCGGACCCGACCCGCGACCCGATTACTATGCATCTTTTGCGCCTGGCAGCTGACCCCCGAGCAAAGATTGACCAAATCGAGGGGTAAATTGGGCGTAACCAACGACGAAAGTATATGGGCTTTGTTGGCCACTCCTTCCCTGTAATAGAGAGTCCACTTTCGAAACTCGCCGCTGCCGAAGCCGCCATGCCCAGCTCGATCTCCACTGTTGACGCGTGCCCGAGGAAGACCTAGGAGATTGCAGAGCAAATTCGAGGCCGTTTCGCACCACCCATGCTACGTACTCCCTCCGAGCCTTTTCCAGAACGTTCCCGTCAGTTTTGGTGTCTTGTGGACGCGGATCTCGTACGAAAATGGTACGAGTTTGAGTAGCTGGCCTCGGGTACAAGCAGAAAACGAAAAAATAAGGCGTCGCAGAGGAACATCCGGGCTGGCCATGCGCGTACGAGGAGAGAGAGAGTTGTACTAGGTGCGGGATGAGCTCTATAAAACGAGGAGCATGGCTACAACGTCGGGGTTGGAGAATTTTTGGCGAAATCGAGAGAGAGAGAGACACACACACAACCATGGCTGGTCCTTGGAGCTCATCCATCTGACCAACAACGACTTTGAAGGAGAGAAACCGAGTGCGCCGAGACTGTTTTAGAGCCACCATCACCCCGATCGACGTTCACCTACACCCTAGCTTCCCACCGAATCGTCGCCGACCCTCATCTGCTGCCGGAAAAGGTAACCCAAATAACCCTTCGTGATCATCCTTTTGCTGGTTTTGTGCATTTTGCCTTGTTTGGCTCCGTTTGATCCTCGGGTTGAACGGAGCCAAACCGTCCGTTCTGTTGAGACTAGCGTTATCACATAGAAGGGGTGAATATGTGAATTTAGGGAATTTTAAGAAATTAATTCATAATATAATTAATCTGCTCAGAACTTCGTTCAGATGACATTAGCTAGTAAGATCTGAGATTTCCTTAGAAGCAAACCTTCGTTCAGACGATGCTATTAGGATGATCTAAGAAGCTCTCTGATGTAGCGTCGTGCACACAATTACTTTCACAGATATGTAAATAAAGAGATTAAGGGAAAGAGAATGTGCATAGGGGATTTATAGTGGTTCGGCTTTGTTCAAGCCTACGTTCACTTCTTCACGCTAGCAACCAATCGGCTGGATTTCATTAGATAATAGCTCAGAGGTTACAGCTCAGTGATGTCTCTTGAGTCGAAAGACTTCTCGCTTAACACTCAAATGCACACCTCTAAGTATTACAGTGTATGGATCAGGGTGAATATAAAACGTTGAAGCTCTCACAATCTTGGAATTTTGAACTCTATTCCCTCTTACGCTAACTCTATTCTCTTCGGTCTTGAGATTTCCTTTTATACTCCTCTACCTCCAACTACCCGTTGCAAGGCCTCCAGAGGATTGCTCTCCAAACTTTCCATTTGGACAAGACTGTATCTCAGGAAGATCTCGTAGCTGTTGAGATCGACAAAGGAAAGTGTTCCCCGTTGGATCAAATCGCCCATACAATCGTGATCTTGGATTTCCATAGATGGAGTTCTTCATTAGGAAGGTCACACTCGTCTCCTTTAATCCACATCCTTGATTGATCTTCAAGATAGAGAATCTTCAAGAATGATCCAGCTCGATTACTAGCCGTTATGATAATGTAATTTGTCAATTAAATCATCTTCGATTATATCTCTTGATATTCTGATTGTTGCGCATGAAATACTTCTCTCAGAGCTTGAGCCTCATTCCAACGTCTGAGCTCCTCACAACGTCTGAGTCCCTCAAAACATTGCTTGAGCATGTTTTTCAGATTCAATCCTGTGTATCCCACACCTACGGATAATACGCAAATCAAGTATTTCATTGCATTAATTTAGATATAAGAGATCATGGATTGTTTTGTCAACTTCAAAATCAATTAGGGGTTTTTCTCAACAATCTCCCCCTTTTTTATGATAACAAAACTATCCTTATAAATATATCAAATGTTGTATAGAAGGTGAGTAACATGATGTTTTGTTACTCAAAGAAAGTTTTGCTAGACAATGATATATCATATAATACATTAGCAAAAAGATAAGTTCTGGGATAAAAACAATTTAGAGTAAGATTCTGTTTCGTCTTTAGAACTTCTAAAACCGTTCTCAGAGCCTATGAAATCTGGCTCATTTCTCAGAGCTATAGGTTTCCATTCATTTTCGATCTGAGAATTTTAAGAGACTGTATAGGAGCATAAAAAGATATATATTTCATTTGAAGGCTTAGTACTTGAAGTCTTAGATATTATATCAGAGCTTATATGTTCTAACTCAATTCTCAGATTTTCAAGTCATTCATTTTAATTTCGATATGAGAAACTTAATGGCCTATATCAGAGCATTATGAAAAATAGATTCAGGCCGTAGATACATATTTAGAGCACATCAAGATATAGGTTCAGAGCGAAATCATATAAGTATGTCGTTATTCAGAACAAGTATGCAGAATGACTTGAGTTATTCTCAGAACTTGTTCTTGTGATATTCTTAAAACTTGTGAGAACCTGTATCATTCTCAGAACTTGTATACACAGAACGACTTATGTCATTCTCAAAACCTGTTCTCCTTAGATTATAACTCTGATACTTGTACAGAACCTATTCCTGTAAATCATTATGTTCTCCTTTTGCAGTAAATAATCAAGGATATTTATATCTCTCCCCCTTTTTGTCATCAGCACAAAAGGCATAGATCAAACTACTAAAAAGTATTCAATAAAGGCTCACTCAAATTCAATCATCAAACATTGTGCGGCAAATATCCAAAATGAAAACATGCTCAAGCCAAAATAATCATCCAATCAAAACAAAATTCAAACACTTCAAGTCTTAAAAACAGAACCAAAATTGACAAAATAAGGGAGTGAAAAATGAGTCTATTTTGGAGAGTTTGGGGCTGGAGTCGAGCTTGAAGGGGTTTGAGTGGATGGTGGGATAAATTCTGAAGGGAGTTGGACCAAGGCGAATTTTGATAGCTGTTCCATCTTCTGATCCAATGCAGTTTTGAGATTGAACAGCTTCCTATCCATGTGCTCTATTTGTAGAGCAGCAAAGTTTGCATCTGAGGTTCTATCTCTCCTCAGTTTCTAAAGTTCAAGATCCACTTTGTCCTTCACTTCATCAACTTCCTTGTGAAGAGATGCATATATATCCTTGATCAACTGTTCAATTCCTCTCTGTTTGTGTAGGATTTCTCTGAGTTTGTAGCTTCACCCATTTCTTCCTCTGTCTGAATACAAGCATTGGAAGACTCCCCCTGAGTTCTAGCTTGTCTCCCAGATGAAGAAATTGGAGTGTCCTGCAATGGAAGATCTGAAGCAGTCTTGCTTGGAGAATCTGCTGTTCCAGCAGCATTAATGTCCATTTTCAGTGGACTTCCATTTTCAGATTCCTCCCCCTCAGATGTAGCTTCCTTCTGAGCTTCTTCAGCTATATTCTGTAGAATAAACTTAGAAATGTTTACTTGCTCAATCTGCTCTTTTTCAAATTGTGCTTCTATTGCAGCATCAATTTGAGTTTCCTTCTCAGATTCCATCTGAGTTTCCATCTGATCATCTGACTGTTGCACAAGCTTATGTACTTCATATGGTCTACTAGCTTCTTTGTCCTTTCCTAGGATAATTCCAGTCTTCTCCGTTTCTTCCTCCCCTATTTCTTCTTTCTCTCCTCTTCTTTCTCTTTCATCTCTTTCTCCCGCTGCTCAACGTGAGCTGCAATCTCATCCTTAACTGTTGACCTCACAATTGTCTAGATAATTTCCTCAATTTCATTATCACTTGCCAAGGAATCTTCAGATGTTTGCTGATCTGACTTAGTTATAATCTTTTCGAGCAACTTTTGGGCTAGTTTTCTCTTCTTCTGACCTGGCTTTGTTGACTTGTGAGCTAATATTTTCATCCTCCTCTTTCGTGTGGATTCTGAGGATGGTCCTACAGGAGAAGCATCTGTAGTTTGTTCAGCAGGTGAAGCTTCTATTATTGAAGGTTTTGTGATTGAAGGTTCAGTCTGAGTAGTTTCTCCTGTTTCAATCTGAGTAGGAGGAAGATCTATTAGCATCACATTCTTCTTCATGTCCCTCCATTGACTATCTACAAATTTTTATCCCATCTTCACAAACATTGATTCATCGATACTTCCTTGTGGAATCTGCAAAGATCTGTGTTTTTAAGGAATTTCTATTTATAAAAACTCAAAGATCTTGGTGATCAATGAGCCATATGGCAGCTGTCCCTTGTTCTTCTTGACAGTTCTACGCATATGCAGAAAGATCATGTGTGGAAGAGAGAAATTTTTTCCATTAAGATTGGCCTAGATGATTTTTGGCCTCATACCAAGAAACATCAGTTTTGGAAGAACCTTTGGGCATAAGGCAGTTGATGACTACCTTATGCAAAATGATTGCTCTGAGAGGAAAGTGGTGGTGTTCAATATGAGCTTTGTTTGCTCTGGAGAGGTTTGGTGGATTTAATTCGTGGTATGAGGATGCACGGTAGGTCTGAGAACGATATTACGGAATTCGTGAATATACATGGATTTCGTGATGAAGGAGAAATGCAAGGATTTGATTCTATGCTAACTCAGAAGGAGATTAGGCAGGCTGCAAAAGTAGGGGTAGAATTTGAGAAAAATAAGCCCAAATCATCTGAACCCTCTGGAAATCGAAAAGAGAAGATTGGTGAACCTTCAAGGGCTAAAGAAGCACAGTTCGCTTCGACTGTAGCACAATCTAAAGGAGATAAGGGTGAGAAAGAAGTTAGATGTGAGACTGTGCTGGTTAGTGATCATCTGAGAGATTATGATGATGAGATGATTTATGCTCTCTTTAAGGGCATGGTGATGAAGTTTCTAGTAAAAGAGGACAAGGCAGATAGGATTTTCAGATCCAAGGAGCATCAGGAATGCTTTAATTCTCTGCTTGCTAAAACTACTATGGCTAACAGGCCAGTTGACTTTGAGTTCTTTGAGAAACATGGTTTGCAGATCATTAATCTGCTCTCCAATCTACATTTGCAAACTCTCTGTTCTCTAAATTCTTTATGTTATCCTGAGTTGACTGCCTACTTTTACTCTAACTTCTCCATGATATCTAGAGATGCCATTCAATTCTCATTCTTTGGACACAACATCATTCTAAGTGCCGCAGAACTTGCTGAAAATCTATGTTCTGAGCTGTCCACTTTCACTCCAATTCCCATCTCAGAAGATGAAGTATACAAAGTTCTGTCTGGCAGTCAAAATCTCTTAAGAGCAAACAAGGCTCATGTTGAACACCATCACTTTCCTCTGAGAATAATCATTCTGCATAAGGTAGTCATCAACTGCCTTAGGCCCAAAGGTTCCTCCAAAATTGATGTTTCTCGCTATGAGGCTAAAATCATCTAGGCCATTCTCAAAGGAAAACCTTTCTCTCTTCCACACATCATCTTCCTGCATATGCACAGAACTGTCAAGAAAAACAAGGGACAGCTACCATATGGCTCATTGATCACCAGGATCTTTGAGTATCTATAAATATAAAAACTCAAAACTCTGCAAATTCCACAAGGAAGTATCGGTGAATCAATGTTCATGTAGATGGGGTGCAAATTTGCAGATGGTTAGTGGAGAGATAGGAAGAAGAATATGGTGATGGTAGATCTTCCTTTGGCTTAAACTAAAACAGTAGAGGCTACTCAGACTGAACCTTCAACTGCAGAGCCTCCAATAATAGAAGTTTCACCTGTTGAAAAAACTATTTATATATCTATGAAAGTAGTTGTGTGCACGGTGCTACCTTTGAGAGTTTCTCAGATCTTCCTAGTAGTATTGTCTGAACAAAATTCTACTTCTGAAGGGATCTCAGATCTTACTACCTAATATCATCTGAACTAAGTTCTAAGCAGATTAGTTACATTCCGCATTGATTTATTAAAAATCTTTAAAATCACCTATTCACCCCCTCTGGGTGATAACGCTAGCCTCAACACCTCTACTCTTGAAGGTTCACCAACCTTCTCTTTTCCCTTCCTAGTGGTCTCAGATGATTTAGGCCTATCTTCCTTTTGAAATTCTGCTCCTACCTTCGTAGCTTGCCTAATCGCATCCTAAGTTAACATCTCACTAAAATTTTGTAATTGTCCTTCATCAAAAAATCCATTGTCACGCAAAAACTCTTGAATGTCATGATCAGCCCTTCCATACATTCTCATCCCCCGAATCACATTCGTTAATCCTCTTGCTAACTTAATTCTCTTATAAACAGGAAGATTAACGTTTTGTTTAGGAGTTCTTACTGTAATGTTCGCAATGCGATCCTGAATCCTCTTTTTCTTTCTTGCTGCAACTTATGGGGCCACGGCAATTGGGGTTGCAGCAACAGGTTCTGATTGAGGAACAATACTAGTTTCTTCTGCCCTTTGTTCCTCGCCTCTATCTTCTGAGGAACTAGAGAGATCGTACTAGATTGGAGAGCCCATTAGAGCCCTAGGTTCTCGCATCTCCAATCTGCCGAATCGACGAGTACCAGTGGCAGATTTCTTCGCGATTGAAGGATTCTTAGATGCCATTGAAGGGTCCTTGGAGTTAAGTTGAAGAATTTGAGAGATTAAGGGTTTGGGAGTGAAATCGCAGAGAGGATTTTGAGAGAAAAGTTTTTCGAGAGATGATTTTTGAGTGGAGATTAAAAATTGAATCTTTGGAAGAGAGGTTTTTAAAAAGGGAACGACGGTTCGGTGCAAGTTTTTTGTTTTCAACAAAATAGGAAACCACCTTTGATAGTTAAGAGATTTGAAATTTGTTTCCAAAAATAAAATATTTTGAAAAGATTTGGTAAATTAAATTTTGGAAACGAAATATTCAATCAATTCAATCAATACAATCACAATATTTGACAGACTATTAAAAAGATTGAGATTGTGCGTACCTTATTTGTTGTAAAAAATAACTACTTACGCGCCAAAAGTTTGAACGATAAAACTTTATGTGAGTGTTGTTTAGATGATGACCTCCTCAGATGATGCATTCGTTCAAAGATTTTCTTTCAAGCATTTGTATCTCTTCAGATGATGCTTTTGTTTATCCTCGGATGTTGAGGAAATTCTTTGCTTCAGATGTTGAATTTTCTCAGATATTGTGTTTTGCTCAGAAGCTAATTTTAACCTGTCTTGAAAACAACTTAAACAGACATAATAGTAATACCCAATTCTTATCTAATATATTCAAAAGAATTCCTATCGAGAGGCTTAGTGAATATATCAGCTAATTGATGCTTTGAATCAACAAATTGAATATTAACATCACTATTATGCACATGATCACGAATGAAATGATGTTTAATTTCGATATGCTTAGCTCGAGAGTGCAGAATTGGATTCTTTGTGAGGTTGATTGCACTGGTGTTGTCACACTTGATTTCCACGTTTGAGGTTTCAACACTAAAGTCCCTCAATTATTGCTTCATCCACAAAATCTGAGCACAGCAACTCTCCAAGGCGACATATTCAGCTTCTGCGGTTGATAGTGCTACAGTATTTTGTTTCTTTGAATGCCAAGATACTAGCATGGATCCTAGAAGCTGACATGTTTCTGAGGTGCCTTTCCTGTTTAATTTGCAACCTGCAAGATCAGCATCTGAGTAGCCCTGTAAAATAAGTTCTGAGGTCTTTGGATACCACAATCTGAGATTAGTATTGGTTCTAATATATTTTATAATCTTTTTTACTACAGACAGATGAGATTCCTTAGGATTTGATTGAAATCTGGCACACATACACACACTAAAGATGATGTCAGGTCTAGAAGCAGTAAGATATATTAGAAAACCGATCATGCTTCTATATAGCTTCTGATCAACCTGTTTACCCTGTTCATCCTTATCTAGCTTGGATTAAGAAGACATTGGTGATTCAATTTTCTTACAGTCTTCTTGACCAAACTTCTTCACAATTTCCTTCGCATACTTCTCTTGATGTATGAAGGTTCCTTGTTCTGTTTGATTCACTTGAAGGCCAAGGAAGAAAGTGAGTTCTCCCATCATGCTCATTCAAACTCGTTCTACATGATCTGAGAGAAAGATCCAAATATGATACCATCAACATATATTTGAATGAGCAAGATATCTTTACCTTCCTTTTTGATAAATACAGTCATATCTACTTTACCTTTTTCGAAACCTTTTTCACAAAGAAAATTACTTAACCTCTCATACCAAGCTCGCGATGCTTGTTTGAATCCATACAAAGGTTTCTTAAGTTTATAAACATGATCTGAGCTCTTTGGATCTTCAAACCCTAGTGGTTGTTCCACGTACACCTCTTCCTTTATGTAGCCATTCAAAAATGCTTGACATCCATCTAATATAGTTTGAAGTCGTTGTAGCAAGCATAGGCTAGGAGCAATCTAATAGATTCCAGTCTTGCTACGGGAGCATATGTTTCATCGTGGTTAATCCCCTCTTCTTGAGAGTATCCCTTGGCTACGAGTCTTACCTTATTTCTAGTAACTTTGGCCTTATCATCCAACTTGTTTCTAAATACCCATTTAGTGTCAATGATTGGATAATCCTTGGGTCTGGGCATAAGTTCCCAAACTTCACTGAGTTTGAATTGATGTAACTCTTGTTGCATTGCTTCAATCCAGCTTTCATCTGCAAGAGCCTCTTCAATTCCTTTGGGTTCTACTTCAGATACAAGTGCCAAAGCATTTATGGCAGTCTTGAATTTGGATCTGGTCTTGATTCCATCTTCTATGTTTTCGATGACAAGATCTGTAGGATGACTGGATTTGTATTTCCAGTTCTTGTTTCTACAGTATTATTGATCTTCTGGAAATGGATCTTGGTTTTCATTTTCAGATGTTGTAGGAGTCTGAGTATCATTGATGTTCTGAATAGCTTCAGATGATGAAGCTTGCTCAGATGATATATTCTTCTCAAATGATGTGGTGATTTCGGCGCCTATCTTCTGAGTGTCATTTCCATCTTCAAACCTCACGTTCATTGATTCTTAAACTGTTCTTGAGCTCTTGTTGAAGACTCTGTATGCCTTACTTGAAATAGAATATCCAAGAAATACAGCTTCGTCTGATCTTTCATCAAACTTACCTAGACGATCACTTGATTTTTTGAGGATAAAGCATTTACGGCCAAATACATGAAAGTATGCTATGCTTGGTTTCTTGCCTTTGTAAAGCTCATATGGGGTTTTCTCAAGCAATGGTCTCAGAAAAACCTGATTTATGATAAAGCATGCAGTAGAAATAGCTTTTGCCAAAAAATGAGAAGGAGCTTTGATTTCAATCAAGAGTATTCGAGCCATTTCTTGTAAAGATCGATTTTTCATTTCAATTACTCCATTATGCTGAGGAGTATAAGGAGACGAAAAATTATGTTGAAAACCATTTTGATCATAAAGTTCTGCAAAGATTTGATTTTCAAATTCTCCTCCATGATCAGTTTTGATGCTAGAAATTGAATAACCTTTTTTTGTTTTGAACTTTGTTTGAAAAACTTTCAAAATGTGAAAATGCATCATTCTTGTGTGCAAGGAAGAAAACCCAAGTAAATCTAGTATAGTCATCTACTATTACCAGACAATACTTTTTGCCTCCAATGCTCTGGGTTCTTATTGATCCAAAGACATCCATGTGTGAAAGCTGCAGAGCACAATTAGTGGAAACTTGATTTATTGACTTGTAAGAATTTCTTACTTATTTTCCAAGAGTGCAAGTGTCACAAAGTTTTGCTTGCTCAAATCTAGCATTTGGGAGTCCTCTCACAAGCCTTTTTTAGGAAAGCTTTGAGATTTATTTGAAACTTATGTGTCCCAGCTTCTTGTGCCAAATTTTTGAGTTATCTTTGACTGACACTAGACATTTCACATCCTCAGATGATGTATCCATAAGATACATAATACCATGTCTGTGTCCGATGAATGAGCATTTGTTGTCCCGGCTAACACCTGAGCATTTATCCTCCACAAAAAAGATTTTATATCCAATATCACACAATTGGCTTATGCTAATAAGATTGAAATTCAAACCCTTAACCAATGAGACGTCATTAATGAAGAGGTTGCTAATCTTTACGGTTCCTTTGCCAATAATTGTTCCTTTGTTGTTGCCGCCAAAGAAGACAATTCCTCCATCAAATTTATTAAGATTGATAAATATTTTGGAATCTCCAATCATGCGTCTAGAACACCCACTATCAAGGTACCATTTGTTTCTTCTTTTCATTGGTACCTGCAAACATCAAAGGAATTCAAGTTTTCTTTGGTACCCAAATCTATTTGGGTACTTTTGGGTTAGTGGAGTTTGCAAATCTAAAAATATCTCGTGTTGGTCTCTAGATCTTAGGACAATAACTTCTGAAATGTCTTGGATCACTACAGTTTGTGCATTTTGAGACATTCTGTCCCTCATATCTTATAAATTGCTTATGAAAGTGATTTCTATACGCGTATTTCGAAGGTCTTCTTCTGAGTCTTTCTTTTACCTTTGGAAAATCGTTTTTCAATTCACTTTCCTTTTGAAAATCAAGTCCTGGTTTATTATAGTAAGTGACTTGTATGGAAAGAATATGTTGTAATGTTTTTGAACTCGAGGAAAACTTTTTGTTGATATCCGAAATTTCCTTTTTCAAAGAAACATTTTCCTTTTTGAAAGATTCATTCTCGATTTGCAAATCCTCATTTTCCTTAGAAATCAAATCAGATTTTTCTTTGATTTTAGAAAATTTGCTTTCTAGAAAACTTATTTTATCCTTTTGAGAAACATTATTTTGCTTTAAATAGGCAACTTCCTTTTTCAATTCAGAAAGCCTTTTAAGAGTAGTTTTAAAATCTGAACACAATTCATCTATAAATTCAAATACCTCAGAAGGAATGCTAGGATGAGTTACCTCAGATTCATCCTCAGATTCTGAGTTGGCCATTAAACAAGTGTTGGCAAAATCCTCATCACTTTCACATTCTGTGTCGCTCCAAGTTTCAGCTTTTAGAGCTTTCTTGAATTTTTCATCATTTTCTTTCTTCTTTAGAAGAGGACGGTTTGGTTTGATGTGCCCTCTCTTTTTGCATTCATAGCAAATCACATCTTTGCTTTCGACTTTGTCACTAGATGATCATCTCAAATCATGTTACTTGAAATCTCTTTTGCCTTTGAAATTTCTACTTTTCTTTGCCATTCTTCTGAACCTCTTGACCATGAGTGCTAGTTCCTCATCGTCTTCATCCGTAGAATCTGAGGCATCAGAATCGGCATTAGATTTCAAAGCAATAGATTTCTTACCCCTCGATTGAGTTTCCTCATTGATTTTTTCATCCTCGTAGGATTGAAGAGTTCCAATGAGTTCATCCATGGATAATGGTGAGATCCTCTGAGTCTCTCAAATGGACGTCTTGATGTTGTCCCATTCTTTTGTGAGTGCCCTTAGGAGTTTATTCACTCGCATCGGTTCGGACACAGGTTGCCTATGATAGGTGAGACCATTCACTATTTCAATGAATCTGTCGAACATCTCTTTCACCGTTTCATTAGGCTTCATCTTGAAAGCTTTGTACTGGCCGAGAAGTATGTTGACTTTAGTCTCTTTGACTCTGTCTATCCCTTCGTAGGTTACATAAAGCTTGTCCCAAATCTCCTTTGATAAGGAACAATCTGCAATATGTTTGTATTCAGTGGGAGATAATGCACTATAAAAAGAGTAAATAGCCTTAGCATCTAGAGCATCTCTCTTTGCTAATTCAATGGCAGTTAGAGCAGCTGTGGGAGAGGTGTTAGTGTTGTCCCTTGCATTTGATCCGCCTAAAGTGCTTGCAAATGGATTAACGCATCTTTGAACAACATCCCAGATCCGCGGGTCTTGGCATCTGAGATATGCCTTGAATTTATTCTGCCAATCACTATGCTCTTTTCCTTCGAAGTAAGGTGGTCTGTTGTTACTTCCGCCTTCAATCCATGTGGGATAAAAATTGCTAGCCATAAAGATTGTTAGCTCAGAAGTAATAACACTTCAATAAAAATATGAGCGCCAGGCTCTGATACCAATTGTTGAGGCTAGCGTTATCACCTAGAGGGGGTGAATAGGTAAATTTAGGAAATTTTAAGAAATTAACGCGGAATATAATTAATCTGCTCAGAACTTCGTTCAGATGATATTAGCTAGTAAGATCAGAGATTTCCTCAGAAGCAAACCTTCGTTTAGACGATGCTATTAGGATGATCTAAAAGCTCTCAGATGTAGCATTGTGCACACAATTACTTTCACAGATATGTAAATAAAGAGATTAAGGAAAAAAGAATGTGTACATGGGATATATAGTAGTTCGGCTTTGTTCAAGCCTACGTCCACTTCTTCACGCTGGCAGCCAATCGGCTGGATTCCACTAGACAATAGCTCAAAGGTTACAGCTCAGTGATATCTCTTGAGTCGAAAGACTTCCCGCTTAACATTCAATACTCGAATGTACACCTCTAAGTATTACAGTGTATGGATCATGGTGACTATAAAACGTTGAAGCCCTCACAATCTTGGAATTTTGAACTCTATTCTCTCTTACGCCAACTCTATTCTCTTCGGCCATGAGATGTCCTTTTATACTCCTCCGCCTCCAACTACCCGTTGCAAGGCCTCCAGAGGATCGCTCTCCAAACTTCCCATTTGGATGAGACTGCATCTCAAGAAGATCTCGTAGCCGTTGAGGTTGACAAAGGAAAGTGTTCCCCATTGGATCAAATCACCCATACAATCGTGATCTTGGGTTTCCATAGATGGAGTTCTTCATTAGGAAGGTCACGCTCATCTCCCTTAATCCGCATCCTTGATTGATCTTCGAGATAGAGAATCTTCAAGAATGATCCAGCTCGATTACTAGACGTTGTGATGATATAATCTGTCAATTAAATCATCTTCAATTATATCTCTTGATATTCTAATTGTTGCGCACGAAATACTTCTCTTAGAGCTTGAGCCTTATTCCAACGTCTGAGTTCCCCCGCTCAATGTCGGAGCTCTTCACAGCGTTTGAGCTCGATACAGCGTCTGAGTCCCTCAGGACATCGTCTGAGCATATTTTCTAGATTCAATCTTGTGTATCCCACACCTACGGATAATCTGCAAATCAAGTATTTCATCGCTTTAATTTAGATATAAGAGATCATGGATTATTTTGTTAACTTCAAAATCAATTAGGAGTTTTTCTCAACACGTTCATATACATCGTTCCATGCTTATTTAGCCTCGTGTGAATGATTACGTGCTTTGGTTTTGCTCAAAATGCCTCTGTTTCGCACTTTTTCTACCGCATACCACGTGTTCGATAAAATGTCTCGGGTAGTCCAAACCACCCACTTCGCGCTCGATTTTCATTGCCTTCCCATTAGTATTTTTTGCTATTTTTTGGATTTTTGTGTTCCCTACATGTAGTAGAACACGTGGATGTGCTTATTTGCTCTTGGTTCAATTTGTGGAAAAAGATATAGGGTCAGGAACATATCGTGTTAGTCTGCGTTTTGCTCTGGTTTTTGCTTAAAACAGTCCAAATCCCCTACTTTGGGGTCTTTTTTCTCCCTCATTTTACATGATTTTCGGGTCATTTTTAGTCGAGTTTCTTCCCCTCATGTAGCTCTTCGCGTCGGTGTGTGGATTTCTCGTTGGTTGTGATCAGAATGTGAGAAAAATGCTCTATAATATGCTCCGGTGACTGACCATCTCTGGTTCGAAATTTTTTCTGGAGTGTTGGGAATGAAAAACAGTCCAAACCCCCTACTTTCGGTTCGTTTTTCATCGTGTTCCCAAGCTCATTTTTTTGTCATTCTTGAGCTCTTTGTGTTCTGTGTGCGAAGGAGAATGTGTGTATGTGCGTTTTCACTCTCGGTCGTGACTATGGAGTGAGATAGGATGTCGAGGGTACCCCTTGTTGGTCTGATCGCGGTTTGAAAACCGTTCAAATCCCAGATTTTTGGGGTGATTTTCTCTCTCGTTTTACATGTTTTAAGAGTCATTTTTGTTCGATGGCATTCTTGTCGCGAGCCGGATGAAGATCCACTAAGGATCGAATCGGGCTAATGGATTGCCGAGGCCATAATTTTCTTTTTCGGATGGGGGCTTCAGCGCGGGCCCTCCCAAGCCCATACCAAATCGCGGTAGGAAATTATCGGCTTCGACCTTGGTGTGGTCGGGTGGTATGTGCTATGTGCGCATGCAATTGGAGTCTCCACCGGTCTTTCTTGGGAGGTAGACCAGATACCTCACCGAGCGATTGGGAGATATCGCTCGGTCCTACGCAACTAGAGATTCTAGGGCCGGGGATTTGGTTACCCTAGCTTAAGCTAGAGTCCTTTCGGTCACCGTCTGGAATTGATTGTTACCTAACTTGTGAGCACGCTAGGTTTTACCAATTTGACTTCTAATCATGTTCTTATCAATTGCTAAGTGTTTATGCAAATGTTCTTGCGGATGGGTATTTTTCATGGCATTCTAATTTTTTCAGGTTTCGCAATCTTAAAAAAATGAACCATCCAAAACATTCAAAGGGAGAGAGCGAAAATAAGCAAGAAGCTAATTTAAAGCGAGAAAAAGAAAACCCGCGGCCATCATGTATTCAAGTACAAGGCCGGAATACAAAACCCGAGACAGGATCGGATGTACAATAATAAGGCCAGATTGGACATCGGTCTCCCTCCAATGCGGAATAAAAGTAAATCGATGTTCGTCATGTCAAAAAAACGCAATAAAAGATCAATTTTGAATTTTTTGTGATTTTTTTATTTTTTGGGAATTTATCATTTTTTTTTTGGGCGAACAGAGCAGACCCGGAGAAACTGATGACGGATTGCGCGAATTGCCAGCGAAAATCTCACTCGAAGTCTCGATTTTCGCTCATTTTCCAAAAGGATTTGATTTGAAAAAGTTGACTCTCGCGGTATTTTCGAACCCAAATATCTTAATGGTCAAATCAAATTAAGGGAAAATAATAATACCGCGAGAAACTAGGTATGATCAAGTTTCCAAAACAAGCGACAGCTCTGGAAATGATCAACCGAACGCATCGTAATGGTGTCAGGAATACGGCTAGTTGGAGTACAACATTTAGCCAAAATTCCAACCTCACTTTGCAGTTCACCAAAGAAAATTCGAGAGTGATTATCTCAGTGTACAAAAAATAATTAAGGGAAACCAATCATACCACGTAGAACTAGGTATGATCTAGTTTCCAAAATGATCGACAGCTTAGGAATTGACCAAATGAATGCGTCGTAATGGTGTCAGGAAAAAGGCTAGTTGCAAGCCCAACACTTGACCCAAAATCAAGCCTCACTTTACAGTTCACTGAGGGATGTTTCGAGACCAATAACTCAATGCTCAGACACACTTAAGTACAGAACCTAATACCAATACAAAGTAATACACACAAGGAATGGCATGGATCAAGAAAGGGCTCGAAAAGAGCACTAAATCAAGCCGAAAATCGACCCCGAAGTCGACCACTTGCATTGTTTTCACTCCCTAGACAGACCAACAGAGAGTATTCACGACTCTATATCTTACTCCACAAACCAAACCGAGAACAAATAATCATACCAACGTGTTCTACTACGTTCAAGGAGGACAACAAGCTCAATAACAGCCAAAAATGATCATCGGAAGGCAATTAAAAATGGGTACGAAGTAGGTGAGTCGGAATGTCCACAAGACTTAGCCAAAAAAAATTCAACTCAGATCAGACCAACAGAGCAACTTCCCGACCCCGTAACTTCTCCCACGAATCGAACCAAGAGAAAAAAATGCATATCCACTTGCTCTACCACATGCAAGGAACGCAACAAGCCAAGAAACAACAAGAAATACTAACGGAAAGGCAACAAAATTCGGGTGCAAATTGGGTGATTTGAACCATTTCCAACACTTAACGGCAAAAATTTGCATATCAGATCAAACTAACAGAGCTACTTCCAGACCCCATAACCTTTTCCACATGCAAAATCGAGAGCCAAAACTCATACCTATCCGTTATGCTACGCACACAGAACACGATGGACCCAAGAACAGCAAGAAATACTCAAGGGAAAGCAACAAAAATCGAGTGCAAAGTAGGTGAGTCGGACTGTTTTCAATACTTAGGCAAAAATTTTCCATTCAGATAAGACAGACAAGGCAACTTCAAAAGGGCATATCTTACACCTCGATCACAACCAGGGGCCACCCGACATATCAATACAAAGAAATACACACGTAGAATGCATTTACATAAGAATATACCAAAAAATAATGCAAAATAACCACGAAAAATAGGTTCAAAATCGGGGGTTTGAACCAGTCGTGCTCGAATCGGCATTCAATTTGGCCGATTTCAGCAGGTGTGCACGGGGGAGGTCTGTGGGGAAGACAATGAACAATAACCAAGTCGGTGGGTCGGATTCGGTCGACCCGGTTTCGGGAATATTGCGAAATTAAGCCCCAAAATGACCAATTTTTATGAAATTGAAGCTAAAATTGGGTTCTACAACACGTTTTTCATCAAATATGGGTTTTTTTAAGGATTAGATGACTTGATTTTATGCAAAAACCTCAAATCTAAAGTTTGACCAGAAATTGAATTTTCAATAATCCAAAGCCTAAACGACAAAATCGAGCCGAACCAAACCCACCAATGGATTCAGAATGACGAAAAATATAGGCTAGTGGGTTTGGATCTTCATGGGTGCCCCTAGAAAAAATTTAATTTAATTTATAGATAAATCGGGGACTAAATTGAAAATAAAAAGTGCAAATAGGTCCTTTTGGCCAAAATTGAACAAATTCTCAAGCAAATGGACCCAATTGCAATTCAAGGCATCAGAGGCAAATGTCATAGATTATAAAAATTTAAAATTGAAAATAAAAAGACTCGAAATGTAATTTTTTGGCTCAATTTGGGTTTATGTTTGTGAAGGAACATGGTGACCCAAATTGAATTTTTGAGATTTAAAGTGTCCAACGTGAAGAGGGAATAAAAATAAAAAAAAATTGATATTTTTTCATATTTTTGTGGATACGGATACTATTTTTCCTAATTTTTGGCTTTTTTTTTAACAAAATAAATATTAAAAAATGTCAAAAAAATACGAAAAATATTTTTTCTCAAAATTGGTTCCTAAGGCTAGGCCAAGGCTTACAAATTTGATTTTGCAATTTTATAAATTTTTTTGCTATTTTTAATTAATTTTCTAAAAATAAAATGAATAAAAATCAGGTGTCAACAATTCCTAGCACGTAGTTCTTCGCGTTGGTATATGGTTTGCTTGCTGGTTACGTCGGATCATTGAGATATTCACTCTTGAAAATGCCTCGGTAAACTGCAAAGTGAGAGGCTTGGGTTAGTGTTGGGCTCGCGAGTGGCCGTTTTCC
Source organism: Lenwebbia sp. NSW1173648 (assembly GCA_029784005.1). Taxonomy (NCBI): domain Eukaryota; kingdom Viridiplantae; phylum Streptophyta; class Magnoliopsida; order Myrtales; family Myrtaceae; genus Lenwebbia; species Lenwebbia sp. NSW1173648. The sequence continues at coordinate 291,202 of JARCGZ010000005.1, forward strand.
CGACGGCATTACGACTCGCTCGGTTGAGATTTTCCCGAGCCGTTGGTTGTTTTGGAAACTAGATCATACCTAATTTCATGTGGTATGCTCAGTTTCCCTTAATTCGATTTAAGCATTGAGATAACCACCCTTAAATATGCCTCAGTGAACTGTCTAGTTAGTGTTGGGCTCGTGAGTGGCCGCATTTCTGACACCATTACAACGCGCTCGGTTGACCATTTCTCAAGCCGTTGGTTGTTTTAGAAACCTAATCATACCTAGTTTCTAATGGTGTGATTAGTTTCACCTGATTCGATTTGAACACTAAGATAATTACCGTTAAAAATGCCTCAGTGAGCTGCCATGCTAGAGGTCGATATTTTTCCAAGTGTTGACTGCTAAGCGGGCGTATTCGTGACGTCGTTAAGAAGCGCTCGGTCAAGCTTTTCCCGAGCCGTCAATTATTTTGGAAACCTCTTCCTTCCTAGTTTTGCGTAGTATATTCGGGTTTCACTAATTATGTTCAAGGGCCGAGATGTTTGCCCAACAAAGCAGACCGTTGGTTGAGCAAAATTTCAAAAAAATTCACCCAAAAAAAAAAAATTCAAAAATTTACCTAAAACGGTGTTGTGTATGCCAACTCAGACCCCTTATGGTACGGGACAGGCGCCCACGAGGTGCAAGTCGAGTCAACCCGATCCGGATAATTTCCTAAAAAATAAAAAAAAATCCGGAAATAATAATAAAAATTAGAAAGTGATTTTTAAAAAAATCCAAAAAAATGGAAAAAAAACAAATAAAATTCTAAAAAATTGGAAACAAAATCCCAAAAATTTCCAAAATTTCTCAAAATTTCTCAAAAATTAGGAAATGGGCCATTTCAACTGGCCAATCCTATTTTTGATGATTTTACCATCTCCTTCTTCCCAAAAAGACGATTTTGCCCCTTATAGGTAAATTGTCTCGAAAAATTTCCAAAAATTCCCAAAAATCACAGAAAATGGAAAATGGTCAAATTTGACTGGCCAAACCCGTATTTCGTAATTTCGACTCCCGATTCTTTCTGAAATGATGATTTTTCCCCTTGTGGGCAAATTGTTCCAAAAAATCCAGAAAAATTTCAGAAAATATCAGAAATTGAGAAATGGGCACATTCACCTGGCCAACCCTATTTCTGATGATTTGGGTTCCCAAATCCCTTCAAAATTGATAATTTTACCCCTTTGGGTAAATTGTCTCCAAATCTTCCCAAACTCTTTCCAAACCTCCTAAATACTCATTCTCTAAGCCATTAGGGCTATACTATGGATATCACGTTGATTTCATGTGTTTTATCCGTACGTCATTAGATCCTTGGTTGTGCACCTATCTTTACTGATTGTGGTTGATAGGTTAGTTATTCTCATTTACTTGAACTCCTAGGTTCTCGAGCTTTCCTCACCCTAATTCATCCGCATGAAAATCTTAGTTAGAAAAATTATTCAACTTAAGTACCGAAAGGGCGTCAATGGCAACATTGACGTAACTAAGTCCTAGATCCCAAATATCTAGTTCCGTTAGAGTCGTACGGCTTCTCCCACCGCCCGATGAGGTTTTCAATCTACCTTCCCCAAAGATCGGTGGCGACTCCGAAAGCATGTACACCTATGCACATGTCACACGACCACACCTAAGGTCGAATTCGATTCTTAAATCCTGCTGTCGCGTGAGGTGGGGACTTGGGAGAGTCTAAGCCGATCGACTGATCTCATCGAATCCGTAGACCTCGGTAATCACCCCTAAACTCCTTAGATCCTAAATCGGACGAGGGTCGCGACGGGGAGCAATGAAGACTACTGTGTTTCCCACCGGTATAGCCGTAACTTTGAATAAGTTTGTCGAGGCATTTAACGGAAAGTACTTCTCAAACTGCTTGAAAACAGAAAATGAAAGAGTTTATAAAGTTAACTCAATGGAGCATGTCTGTAGATGAGTACGAAGCTAAGTTTTTGGAACTATCTAGGTATGCACCTAGATTAGTAGAAAATGGAAAAGATAAGGCAAGGCGATTTATAAATAGGTTGAGAAATGATATCAAGAGGCCGTTAGTACCTCCTAATATGAGGGATTATACTACCCTGTATGGACGAGCTCAATTGATTAAGCAAGCCTTTGCAAAGGAAAGGAAGGAACAATTCCTCCGAAATAAAACTATCCCTTTGGTTAAGGTATTATGAAAATACCATGATGTCAAGGAAACGATATGGGAAAGTGAGGAAGCTATGAAACAAAAGTACCCCTAATTATTTGAAGGAAGGGGACAGGAATTAAATTTCGACGTCGAAATTTCCTAAGGTGGGAAGGGTTGTGATAACCCCAAAACCCCAAACAAATTATCCTGAATATTGTGAGATAATAACGAGATGACTAGGCTTCACATGATAGGTCCCAATTAGGCCAAGTACGTGAAAATTGGACAAGATGAGGACGACGGGAGTGCGCCAACACGCTGAGGGCCATGTGTCAGCACGTGGCCGGGCCAGAGGACACGTGTCACCTCACGGGACACATGTCAAGCGGTGGGGACAAGTGGCAATGTATGCGTAACACGTGGCAACGCGAGTCAAGCATGCACGACCGGCGGAGACACTTGGTGGACACCTGTCGCGCCGTGATTCACCCGTCCATCACATGCTTCCTCCTATAAATAGAACCTGACGTCAGTTCATTTCGTCATTCGATCGTCAAAACCTCTCTGAAGCACGCCCACGCCCACGCCCTGCCTCACACGCCTAAGTCCCTCTACCGCTCGCGCCCCTGGTCTGTCATTGATCGCTTGGATTCCCTTGTCATCGTCGTCATCGCTTCGCCGTCAAGAGACTAAGGTGAGTGGACATCTAACCTTTATAGTCTGGTTGGATTGACGTTAGAATTATACGTCAATGGTTAGTAATATAATCGTTTTCATGAAAACCATTTGGATTGTATTCTTGAAATCTCATCTAAGTTAGATTGACTTTGGAACGATACATCAATGATTGATAATACTTTCGTTTTCATGGAAACCTGTTTGATTCATATTCTTGAAATCTTGCCTGTTACGCATGATTATTGCATGTTGAGATTTCTACTGGAAGAGGTGCCAAGAAAAGTAAATCGCATGTTGTATGCATATCATGGCATCTCATATGGTTACTATATACCCCATGGAGCCTGCAGGAATTCGGGATGCTTTCGATTCGTTCGAAAATTGCCCCTACACTTCGTGCGAACTGGATGATACATCGAGGTGTTATGGAGGTCGAGATGCTTTCGATGTATTCGAAAATTGCCCATGCGCTTCGTGCGAACTGGGATGATACCTCGTGGAGCCGGATGGGAACGAGATGCTTTCGATTGGTTCGGAAATTGCTCCTGTGCTTCGTGCGAACTGGAATGCCTCTTGGGAAAAGAGATGCCACAAAAAAATTTATAAGTGAGGACGGTCTCTTTGTGAGCCAGGGTTGCATTGCATATGAAATCAAGATGAATTAAAGGATATATCATCTAACCTGCATCTAAACTATGAACTGTTGATGATATGTATTCTGATTTCAATGCTTGCATGCTATTGGTTAGACTTACATTCGCGGGGGCGTAAGCTCACTCTCGTTGATTTGTGGTTTTCAGATAGAAATAATGCCACGGGTTAACCCTGCTGTTTCGACCCTCTGCTATGGTGTCCCTCGGGAGTGTATTGCCTCTTGGGAGGACCATATCGATACGGACCACCCTAAGATCCGATTTAAGAAGTTAATAAGTACGTTAGCCGTTGAAGTAGGCCTGGCTTCTGCCCCAGTCTTGTACCGTTTCGTGGCCTTGTACATCGTTGGAGACGACCCCGAGCTCTTGGGTCCCCTTCCCATGAGTTCGGACGCCGGGAGTAGCAGTGCTGGGGGCGGACAGGCTTATTGTGGAGATAGTACAGTGGGGATGAGGTTTTGTGTTCGGCTGTACAGTGGGGTGAAGTTTTCCAAGACCGACGTAAAATTTTGAGTGTAAATAGCTGCGTTACGGTCTGTAGTGGTGGTTGTTTTGTATCTCGCATCCCCAGGAAAGTAAACCGTACTGGAATATATGAAATGAAAGGAAGATGTTGGAATCCGAATATTGTCCATGTCTTTAATGATTGTATTATCTGAATTATGGAACCCTATAAAGCCATGACCCTCATTAGACGTGTCTACTAGACTGTCAGGTGATTGTTTGATATGCGCTTGTATGCTGTATGGCCGTCTGTTCTGTTTGTATAAGCTTCCGCATGCGCCATCTGCATAATAAGAAAAGATTAAAGAAGAGAATGTGGTCAAGAAAACCTTCTCAAAATGTGGCGGAAACTGTGCCGTCACAACTTGGACCCTCGACATCAAAGTTTGAGGTTTGTTCGAGTGCAGCGAGGAGTGCCTCGGCTCTTGCGGACAGTTAGCTCGAAATGAAGGCAGGCGTCGTCGCATACTATATGAATTAAAACGGATCTTTTCGAGTGCCCTCCCGCGTTGATTTCCTTCATGGATATAGATCAGCCAGTCCAAATGGTATCCGAACATTTAGAAAAATGGAGGAAAATGTCGCTTCTCTTGGCGTGCTTTAAGTGCGGGATGATGAATGGTGATGCTACTTTGGCTTTTAAAAGATATAAGAAGGAAAATGTGCAAATTGGAACTTGTTTATGTTTTTCATTCTATCATGAGGAGATGCACGTATTCATGGGTACTTTTCTTAATCAACAGATGCCTATAAGGCTATAACCAAGGCCTCCATTAAAGACAAATTAAATCATAGTCCAATCTAACATATGTTCAATCATTTCCTAAGTTATTTCTTATACTGTATCGGTATCTTATTTCACCGTATCTAAAATTAAGGGTTCTTCTTATGATGAGGTGGTAAGGTTTAGTTTCAGGTGGGGTGCTCGAGTCTCATGCTCAGCAAAAAGGCAGAGTAAAAGTCTATGAGTTAGAGAGGCGAGAGTTAGAGCACGACAGACCAAAAAACGAAAATTTCAATAAGTGTTGGCAAGTGTCAAAAAATTATTGATAAAAAATTAAGGTAACTTGTTGGTAATTTGCCGACAATTCTATTATGAAATTAGTAAGTTTTCTTGATAGTTTGCAAAATAATAATTTTTGTACTAACATACCAACTTTTAATCGTGTTTACTTTGTCACGGCACCCAAGGCGAAACATTAAATATACCTCGAGATAAGTTAACGGACTACCAAGTAACTATTCCTCTCACAAGATGGTGTTCGTACGTGGCTCGGGTATGCCCAAACCCTACCGATCACAACTTCGTTTAACGCGGATAGTAATGAAAATTTATTTTTTGTTTAGGAGCTGCCACTAGCCTATTGGAGGCCAAGTTAAATTATTAAGGTCATCTTATTATTGCCAACCAGATATTTGAGTTCAGGGACTTGATTACGTTTGAGGTTAATTTAAAGTTCCGAAAATGGTACATTTCTTCTATATAAGAAAACATTTCACGCCATCTTTTCGATTCGTTAATGTCCCTTGCACGAACATCTAAATGCTCATGCATTATCCACACATATGATTGAATCTAGACACATTAGATTACATGTAATATGATATCATCATGAATAACCCATGATAATAATAAAGCAATAAAGTGAAGGAAAACATCAGTCGGGTAAAGAATATTACACTGCCTTATTATAAAGCCCCAAGACAGGACCCCATAACCTATGCTTAAATTTAAATATATAAGTACTTTAAATTAAAAATGCATACATCGTAAAACTAAACAATAATAGTGGAATGTCTAATAACCTGAGATGTGACTAAGCACGAATTAGACTATTCTCGAAAATGTCATTTACCACAAAGGCTCCGTTTGTTTCGTGAAAAATAAATGATTTGAAAAATATTTTTCCAAAAATAACCGTTTATATAGCTTACAAATATAAATGAACAAAAAATATTTTCATCATCCACGAAAATGTTTAAACATAAATTATTGTCGACAATGCAAATATTTTTCATTGGTTAATTATTTTAAGGGTTAATACCATGAAAAATCCCAAAATGGTACACATGTGACAAATTTACCCCAAACTATTTTTTTGACCACGAAAAATCTCAAACTGGTATATTTGTGACAAATTTACCCCCAAACTATTTTTTTTAGCCACGTAAAACCCTAAATTGGTGCACTTGTGATAAATTTACCCCAAACTATTTTTTTTTTACCACCAAAAATCCTAAACAGGTACATCTGTGACAAATTTACCCCAAACAGATACACTTGTGACAAATTTACCCTCCGTTAATTTTCATTAAATTGATTTAATACCCCGAAAAACCCCAAATTGATACACCTGTGACAAACAAAGGGCAAATTTTTCATAGATGTACCAGTTTGGGGTTTTTTGTAGTTAAAAAATAATTTTTGGTAAATTTGTCACAAATGTACCAGTTTGGGATTTTTCGTGTTATTAACACTTATTTTTAAGTGATACAAGTGATCTTTTTAGGAAAATATTTTGCTAATCTTTTCTTTTCTGCAAAATAAACGGAGCCTAAATGTAAGTTCCACTTTTTTTATATGCAGAAGGAATGTAGTGAAAAATGGATGTAGGTTCATGTATACTGATTATTATTTTTTTATCAGGGGTTAAATAAGGTTGTTACTGGTGAACCCAATCCCTTAGATTTATGAGAATGATAAATGGATGATGGACATACAGGAAAATTTTGGGTGTCAACAAACTAACCAACGCTTCGAATTTCTTATCTCTCTCGTATGGGAATACCAACGTAAATTAGAGTGATTTACCCACTTTGGTAAACTAAATTTCCAACTAGTTTCCATTCACCAATTCACATTTGAGTTACTTACAAACATTTAGATTTTATCTTAACGTACCAACTTTTCAATGGAGTTACCAATTTTTATATTTAACTTTGTCAGTTACCTCTTATATTTACTCACTTTTTTAAAATGTTACCAATGTAAACTAATGTGACTCATTGACTTTTCTCATTGAATTACCACTTAATATTAGATTACCAACTGTCATTTGACTTACTTACCGACATTTATTGGGTTCTTTTTGTTTGTTAAATTTTCGTGGGTTGCATTTCTTATCTGTGTCTAAAATATAACCAACTTTTTTTTTTTTTGTAAATTACCAACCTTATTTAGAATGACTGCCAACTTTTCTCCCTTTAAGTTACTAATTAGTTTTGGGTTACAAAATCTCATTGTTGTTACTTACCTAGTTTATTATTCTTCTAATTACCAACTTTTATTTACCTTTTTCAGTTACGGCCTTAAATCTACCAAGCTTTATATGAACTTACTAATTTAATTTACGTGTTTTATCAAAATTTTCCCGATTAAAAAATTATTAGTTTTGAGTTACCAACTCTCATTTGAGTTAGTTACCCACGTTTATTTGGCTATTTTCAATTTAACAATTTTTTCTATGGGCTTAATTGGTAATAAAATTGGTAACTCCCCAAGTAAACGGGTTTTATTTCGTTTAATAGTTGGTAAATTTAAGATGCTGGTAACAAAGTTACAAAAGACTTAGTAAATACCTTCCAAAAGGAATTCTCAAATTTAAGGCATAATTAAGAAAGGTAGGTAATCAAAATAAATATGGTAACTCTATAGAAAAGTTGGTAAATTTGAATATAACCAAATATACGTCGGTCACCAACTTTGATGTGACTTGGTAAACTAAAAATTAGTTCATAATCTAATGAGAGCAAATATGGTAAGCCACGTAATTCAATGTTGGTAAACTCATATAAGAGTTGATAAATTCAAAGCATTTGTAAGAGAGACCAAAATGCAAAAGTTCATACTTGAAGAAAAATGAAATGAATAATGGTAAGTAATTCAAATAGAGTTCGCAACCAAAACTAGTTGGTAACTCAATTGTTAAGAAAAAGTTGGTAAGATGCTCAAATAAATAGGAGTTGAAAATTTTAAGGCGTTAGTAAGAAAGATAAATACAAGTTAGTAAAAAAAAAAAGAAAAAAATTACTGATCTGTAAACTAAAAAAAAATGCCAATAAGTTATCGAGAAATCAGGTGATCAATAACTTTTTTTACCAATAATTTTTTGACACTTATCAACTCTTTCGGAGATCACCGTCCCGTTTTTTTTTTTTTTTGTAACATCGCCGTCCGATTTCTTTAATGGAGAAGATGCATGTAAATTTGGCCAGAGAGACGGATAATGGCGAATTTGCCAACAAAGTATTCCATGTAGATAATTGACAACTTCGTTTGAACGTCTAAGAAAAATCATTATGAGCAACTTAAACAAGTAGTCTACAAATCCCATGAAACAACACTATAAACGTAACTAAGCCTAGATGGAAACCAGAATTAAGAATTAATTAAGGAAACAAGTATCGATTAGCGACCGTGCTGTGTCCATGTCGACCGAACTACCAACTTCGCAAGTCGCATCTGATTGTAGAAGCCAACAAAGCCAAAGAGATTTCAATGGTAGCATTCATTAGCGAGACCCTAAATATTCATTACTCCTGAATCCTAATGCTAGATCGAGGGATCCGAAGTCCGAGCCTTAATGATTTTGGCCAAAGCTATAATCACTAGCTAAGAAAGAGCACGAATCAAATGGCCTGCACCCACGAACCTTAAGACTGGTCCGGAGAGAAGAGCCTATCATTTCATAGTTCTGTCAGTGAAAACTTGTCCTAGTACAATTTCCCAACTCATCTGGGTCTTGATCATGCAGCATTTAATTCGTTTTATCGCATTCGTAACGGGAATCGCTACCGGTATTCACTGAAAAGTCAAGTTTATTTGAATAAAAATCTAGTGAAACTGATCTTAATCGCGAGACTTATCTGTATAGCTGAAGAAAATGATCAAGACTTATCCAAGCACACAATGCTTGGAAGTTCAAGGGCAGATCACCTCCTCAAATCCTGGAAAGCGAGGCCTCCCATGCAAAGCCTCTTGCCCTAATGAGCATCCCATTTTTTCACTCTCAACAACGTTGGAAAACAGCACCATGTTGTCGTAAAATGGAATACTCATTTGAGCAAGAGGCCTTCCACCGGAAGGAACACAACAGCACCACCATAGAAAGCAAAACCAAGAAGATATCAGAGTCTGATGAGGAGGAGAATAGTGTGATTTTGATGGACAGAGGAAGACACAGACGGGCACCTCTTCTGCGTTTATACACGCATGGTTCTCTCATCTGCCAAGTGTGGAAGAAGAAAGTAGAACATTTGACTAAGAGGTGGTTGGAACAGCCTAATCTTCCCTTGTGTTTTTGCGCAAAATGGGACAGTTGAAAGTATAGTAAGGCAAGCCGGCTTCTCGGCATCACTCCCTTTGTTTTAAACTAAGTAAAGGAGTCTGCACTGCAGGTGGATGATGAGTTTGGCTGTTAGTTGAAGTCTCGAGTCTTGTTCAAAGTCCTCGCGGTCCATTCTTGGACATGCATATGCTTATGTGGTTCGTTCACCAGCTACTTTTCATGAATTGTACTGCACATAGATGTCTGTACTGTGCCCTCATGCACCGAGGTACTTACCTCTAGCCACCTTGTATTTTTATATTTGGAGCTTTATGTCGGTTTTAAGGCAATGGTTTGTAACATTTGACCATGAGAGCACTCTCCCTCTCTCCCTCTCTCCCTCTCTCTCTCTCTCTCTCTTCATTCTATGATCTTCAATCGCCTCGAGGTACATCGTGTGGTGCCGCTTCACTGCGACTGGATTATGCGATCAGTTTTATAAGACGTGAGTGCCTTTTCAGCAGATTTTTTTGTGCAGGTATGTGTATATATATGGTGCCATCTTTTTGCCAGATTCACCATTTAACTTCATCTTCAAGGGTTTGACCTTCTTCCACCACACATGTATACTAGACTTTTGGCACCACAAGACTGTAACCACCTTTCAAAAGACCCTTCATCATCAGCTGATATTCTTGCCGGTGGGGCTTGCCTTACCATTAGCTAATCAATTACTTTATATAGTGCTATCTACAACTTGGCAGCTGATGAACTCTGGTGAACTTCCTTATTTGATTTTCAACTTCTTTAACCCTCTTTACAATGCACCTAACCCCGATGGTCCCAAGTCATTCACGCCGTTTTTTCCCCTCGATCTCTTCAATCAAGCAATTTTCTATACTAACTAGGACTGGTCTAAGGAGAATCTTCTCATTCCGCGGAGCTTAGCTAGACTCATTCAATCAAAGCCAAGCTTTTTTATATGGAAACTAAGATAGATGACCCGCGCAACGCGCAGAATTAGAATTCCATGCACTGGCTTGAGCTTCTTTCGTGGAACCCAGCACAAGACCCGTGTGAGCTAACTATGAGTTAATATCGATCTCACTATATCAACTCCTCATAAGTTAATGTCCGACTATTTTCATCTATCAAACCACTTTCTAGGACAGGACAGACATCTGAGTCATACGAGATATCTTTCCTGCCCTCTCTCTCTCTCTCTCTCTATATATATATATCACGCACACAGACATACAGACGTTAATAACGGCAAAGCATCATGCAATAAAACCTTATAACAGCACGGCTAGGTTCATTAACAGTGACTACAGCACCTTCCTCTACCTGCTTGGATTTCCCAATCTTTTCAATAATCTTCTCACTTTAGATCAGACTAAAATTTGTCCTACTCTTAGAGCCGGCACATATATTCATGAGGACTATTATTTGATGAGATAATATTTAAAAAATGCAAGTGGTGTTGGAAGTGATTCTAATAGATGCTATCTTAGCTTTGACATTATGAATGGCTTGGTTAGGTATGTGGTGGTTGCGATTGTCAACTGGATTGTGTAGTTTTGTGCATCTCATGCATGGCATGATATGCTTAATTGACTTCATTTAGTATAGGATGCCGACATATTAGAAATGCAAACTACAGAAATTGTACATCATTTGTTTAAGATCCTCGTTCGTTTCCCGTCAGGAGTCTCATATATCGACATTGGACATGAAACATCGCGTTAGCTAGGAACTAGGAAATGAGTAAGAGAACGAGCATCCTCGAACATCGCTTCTTTGCACTTACATTTCATTCCCTGAAAGAGGAGAACAAATCCAGCGTATTACACACTTGATGCCAAAGAATTATTGAGCGGAAACAGCACAGTCAAGCACAAAAGCAAAAGCTCTAGCACCGGGGCAGGTCTGCCGGCGGATGAGGAAGGGTCTCGAGCTCCCCTTTGCCATTCTTCACTATAAACACTGATCCTAATCCCCATGACATGTGTATATCGATGTGACAATGCATGAACCAAACTCCTGCATATCATTAATTAAACTCGATTTATGTTGAGCATCTCCAAAAGAAATGAACGGAACGCGCTAGCAATTACAAGGCTCGTTCCAATCACACAGGCGACACAATCACAAAGACAAGGAGGATCGGCTCACCTGGATTGTCTGCCACAAATCGAATTGCAGCCCATCCGCCCACGGGAACTCCAATTATGTTCAAGTAAGGCGGATCCACCAAGTTGAATTGTGCGGTTTGGGGATTATAGTTGCCGGAGCCATATCCAACTACATAGAAGCTATATCCATGAAGGTGAATTGGGTGGTTTTCCGTAGTGACCGTCCCTGTGTTCTGTAATATGAGTTGCACCCTAGTTCCATATTCAAGGACAAAGGTTCTAGTTCCGATCAACGATTGGGTGTTGTTAGGAATGTTATTAGGCGCCCCATTGACAAAGTCATAGAACTTCAAAGGCACACCAGGAAAATCCTCAGTGAACTGGCCATTAATTCTATTGTAATAAGCTTCGAGAAGAGATATCTTGGGTTTGACAAAGCTTATATTGTTCATAGACGCGGCCATCGTCCCATTGTTCAAGCCCTGGCAATTTTGCTGTGGCGTTGGGGAATGGCATTGTTGAACATTTAGTCCTATAGTGTAAAAGAGATTCTGATCTATCTCCTTTGGAACATTACCAGAATTCAGACTCCTAAGCCCATCCATAACAGTCTTAACTGCAAGATTATCATTAAAAGTGGGTAGTCTAGCAGGCAAAGACAGGGAAGTGGGCAAAGCACCAAGGTATTGGAAGTATGCTATGGCTGATATATTTTGAAAGGGTACGCCCTGGGCCGACATGTAAGGACCCATGGCCATAGAATATTTTCCGATGGACTGATCAGCTGTGACCAGGACATTCATTGTCTGCGCTGGTCCAAGCATCACGCGATCGGTTGTGAATGGCTTCGTGTACTCTCCATCAGCTTCGACAATGGTCATTCTGTGATTTGCAATGGAGAAGAAGTTTTCCGTGTTCAGACCTGCGTTTATCAGCCTCAGCAGGTAGGTCTTTCCTGGGACCACGTCAATCTTGTATGCATCTGCAATTTTTGGCAATATGTATAACAGGAAACTAGTGGTTAGTCCATGCAAACACAAGATTATTTGTAGGTCGTCACTCACACTGGAGACTACTTAGGACCTACTGTTTTAAATTTTCCATCAGTCGCAGAATGTTGTAAATAGCAGTAAATTCCTAATTAATATCTAGCTAGAAGGCTTATCAAATAGATGGAGAACTCTAAGGGTCATAATTATTTGAGGTCAGAGTTTTGCTGAGAAGTACCATTGTTTGAGCAATTGTAGTTAGGGCCAGGATGGCCATTGATCGTAAATGCATCAGCTGGCGGAGGACCTCCTCCGCTAGCAACAACAGCTTTCTCAAGTTGTACTACATCCTTCAGCCAATATTCCCCTGTAATGTGGAGATTATGGTTGAGAGATCTTGAATAATTGAATTTTCATGCATAACTATGCAACTGTCAGTGCAGTATACCAGATTTAAAGTTGGATGAATTTTGTTCAGAAACATGGTTAAAAAACTAGCAGGCAAAAATTATTTACCTAGAATAATGATGTGCTCTTCATAAGGATATGTAAAGGGATAAGGGACCCCTGTCTTAGGATACATGACTATAGCACCATAGACAGTGGCTCGAAGCCAAGAGACATGAGCATGCCAGAAAAGGGTGCCTTTCTGCTTTACCAATGTGAACTCATACGTAAAACTCTGTCCAGCTTGAATAGGACACTGTGTGATGTACGAGGGTCCATCAGACCAGCACGATAGCATCTGCCGGATGCCATGCCTTCAATCAGCCGACACAACATAAGAATACTCAAATTAGCAAATTCTTGTCCTCTCCCGTGTACAAAAAGGATTTCCACATTTTCCTTACCAGTGAATTGTGACATTGTATGGACTCTCATTTGTAACTTTGACGATCACTCTATCATCTTCTTGGGCGTAAACAACTGGTCCTGGATACATTCCATTGACTGTTACTATGTCCTTGGTGTTGCATAGCTTGGTAATCCTTGTGGTTTGCACCTATTCATTTGAAGTTACATACGCAATCGTAAGATATTAGTATCAAGCATGGAACAATGAGAACCTGAACATAGAGAGTACAACCGAATCAGGTAATTGAAATAAATAGACATCTGACAGATGTATATCAGTGAGACCTTGAAGTCATAGAACCTGGTCGATCTTCCTCCAGGCCACTGTGCAAGAACATGCAGAGGGCTGAAACAAGATATTAATGAGATAATGGAGAGCATGACCCCCATGGTTAGCTTCTCCATCAGGGGTTAAAACAGGAGATTGAGGATGATGAGGCTTACAGGGCAGGGTCATTTAATACAGAACGAACCTATCTAATCATAGTTAAAAAATTCGAGATAAAGAAAAAAGATAGCGATGCTTTATTGTGATCGTCATCTTTCATGATTCCTTCATTATGAACTCAACAAAACAAGAGATGTGGGAGTGATTATTTGAAGAGCTGACCAATCTGCTAAAGAATTTAATTCAGCTACTTCTATCTCTGTGGTTCTTTACTATTAAAGCTGAAACAGTTGGGGTACCTGCTCCATAGTACCATGTCAAAACCACAGCAGGACAATTAGCCTGCATTCACCTTCTTACAGCGTCTTTCTCATTGTACAAGCTTTAGGGTAACTATGTTTAAGCACGCACACATTGCTATTTGCTTCTCCTGAAAGCTCAAGTGTATTGTCATTTCATGATACGTCATGTGCAAGGAGGATAGGTGAGGGGAAAGAAAATTAAAAATCCTTCAAAAGACAAAGATCAATACTAGGTGCTGAGACAAATTCTCTGTGGGGAACTCTTTCTTTCACCTTCATGCTTCATTTCATGACCTCCTCCTCCTGGTAGTCATGACTTATATTTGTGTTTCTACCAGCATAGTTAGACCTTGAAGTGCTATCATTACATGCTGTACTTCCGTAAATTTCCTTTGATATCTCTGTCCCTAGCCTTTCCTATGTTTAGTCAATCATCTTATCATGATGAAGTATGTAAGTAGGTAGCTGCATATAAGACCTATTAAACCATGGACGGATCATCCTTCTTTGTATCCCTGGATAAATATCCAGGGAATTAGTTAATGTAGCAGTTGTAAACAATCCAAAACAAACAATAGTCTAAGACAAGGTTGAAGATTCTAAGTCTGAGCGGCACCTTTTTGCAATACACATATTTTTGTTTGTTTCATATCCTCTAATTCATATGTCAACATCCAAATCCCAGATCAAAATAGCCCGCATCTTTTATCTGCATGCACTGCATGCACAGACATGCATCATATGCAACATCATATGAATACTTCTTATTCTTGTCGACTGTCTCGACTATTCAAATGCTCAAGCGTGACAGGCAATGACAAAAAACTCTCCATTGTTGACCTTATTCTTTTTTAAAACTTTGTTTGAGTACTACACCATAACTAACTCTTTGAAATATGTCAAGTACTCTTCTCAGAATTCAGGGCAAATGGACCCTCCCTATAAGAGCCTTCTTTGACTTATTGCCAGGTGATGTCTGAATAAACTGCGTGACCTGCAAGACTGACCTGAACAAATTGGAGCTACCTGCACCGACATAAGTTATACTATTTCCCAGCAACTGCCCACAGAGTCAAGATTATACATGACAATTTTCACATCTTACATCAAAAGTAGAGGGTTTTAATCAAAATCAAATAATGCACGACTGTAAGTATTCTTGAAGTGATAAAGGGCAAGTTCCTGTGCTTAGCAGGAACTACAGTCCAAACTACAGATAAGCATAACAAAACAGAGCTAAAAACTTCCACCCTATGAGCAAAAGAAGCTCGACTCTAACAAAGTCTTGCTAGTGAGCTTCAGAAAAAAAAGGCTTTTTAAGGAAGGAGAAAGACTGACTTGCTCGTTGCCATCATTTGCTGAGATTCCTTCTGTAATATTGTCTTTATTAAGTAGTCCATACAGAAACACAAACAGGGTTGCTATCATGTTGAATGGATTCATCCTGAGCTGTAACTTTAAAGGAGGTGTACACCCCCAACATGGACTCTTTTGAGAGACCAAGGAGATGACTCATCTTCCAGTCCATTTCCCACCATTTTGCGTGCTAACTGCCATCGTTGGCAGAGGAATTTGGAAATGATGAAGATTCGGAGAAATTGAACGACGACATAGAAACATTCAAACACCAGCCTCTGCTCTCCCCATACAGCTTCTCTTTATCTGTTAATTTTAACGTGCTTATATTGGAAAACATGCAAGTTTGTTGCTATTATCTACTTCACTTTTGTCTCCTACTTCATCCTTAATGCTGTATTTTTCTGTGGATACCACGTAACATGGTGCAATTGACTTGAAAAATAAGCATTTTGAGACTTCGTCTTCAAACTGTGAAGGAAAGTACCTTAAGGCCATAATCAGGTGAGAATAATGACGCACGTGGCAGCTTGATCATTATTCCACAAGACTGAAAGACCATCGTGCATGGGGAAGCAATTGAAAAATCAGATTTGCAATTCATGGTAGGCCAAGACATCCTTTGCATAACAAGGAAGAGGATTCCAATAAAAGGAAGCCACAGACCATATTCTTTTCCACTGTGAGTTTCCTTAATGTACATATTCGGACAAATGCTGACCATCATCGTAATGGTATGTGGATTCCGAACAGCTATACTGGCTGAACCTATAAGATAGTAACTACAACTCGAGAAGAAAAAAACAAAGATCATTGCACAAAGCCTGGTATATCACTGTACTGCACCCACACAAAAATTCATCAAGAGACAAGTACAACACAGTGGAAGTTGAGTAGATAAGCATTTTAGTTGAGTCAATCTAATTGACAAAGCTGGTCAACAAGCTTCATCTGTTTGATGTTACAGTGGAAGTTTTTACAACCTAACAACAAATCACAATGACAACAAAATAGCATGTTAATTCTCAATGAGAATTGGGGGTCTACCAAGAGCTTCCAGTGGATGCATCTTGGATTCAGAGAAACTAGGTAATACACGTTTGTTTATAAAAGGGTAAAACCATTTTTCTCCGTACCCTGGGAATCTCACTGATCGAAAAAATCCACCTAATATTTCTTCGTTCAAATTAGCCAACATATACCTACGACGAGCTTAAAGCCTTAAACTACATATAGCTGCTTCCATATAGTTCAATTGCACAAAAGTCTACAACCAGGAAGATCTACAATGGATATTTCTTTGGTTACACAGAATCTCAACCATAATCAGCTAAAGAACATGTTGCTTTCGTGAACCCAACCCTCGGAATCGACACTCCCTAGCAAACAAAAAAGAGGCAGCACATACCAGTTACTGCTGACAAGACATATAAATGAGTTCAACCAAACTGGAAAATTATACTTTCATGAAACTTCGTATAAGAATTTCAATGAAGCAGACCATCATATAGACAGTGGAGCATCGTCATCATGACCAAAATCACATAGGAGATGGTCTTACCACATAAAATCCTACTAAATAGTTTCACAGAAACAGATAATGCCCACACTCTAGCCCATTCAAATAGAGTAAGTCCCTAGCCATATATTGGAAATCAGTATATTTATTAGAATCAAGATGGCAAATGAATCCCACTGATGACTGATCAACTCAATCTCAACTCTTTTTTTTTTTTTGCTCACAGATAGACCTAACAGAACACCTTCAATGCATACAGCTTCCCAGCAGACTCTGCCAGGTAACATGTACGAGCCAAAAGCAAAAACATCACAGCAAGCGATATGTGATCGTGGAGATATAGCCGTAAACTCAGCAGCTGTAGTAAAATTCAAAACCTGAAACAGCAAAAATGTCTGTAATCTATGCCTGAAAATAATGGCTGTGATGAGCTAGAATCAGAACCATGAGAAAGTCATTGTCTTCGCCCAGAGAAACTCAACTCTTATCTCACCACGTGATGACGAGGATTGGCATGCGATGCCAAAACCAGCCCACGTAGTAATACATTCAAATCCAGACGGCTACCCATCTGAGAATATTTTAGCGAGCATTTAGGCTGAATATAAACGATTCAGCTCTCATCCATTTAGTGGCAGAAATCTAGCAGCAACATCCAGTTCCGGTCTGAAAATGGAAAATCGTAACATAGCAAGGACATCTAGCTAGACAGCCCGAAAGCCACTGCTCTCTATCTACACCACACTTGACGACGAGCATCAGACAAAGCAAAATTACATCTTTCTCGTTTATTTGTCCACCAGAATTCAACAGGAAACGACCCTTTGAACGGAGGATGTAAGCACAATTGATCGGAGGGGAAACCAAAGCTAATTAGTGAGGGTGGGGGTGGAATTGCCGGCGGTGGGAAGGGGCTCGTGCGAGATGGACTTGGTAAGCATGAGAGGGCGGTGGTCCTTGGACTCGTCGTCGTCGTCGAGATCGGTGGTGCTGAGGTTGATGCAGGAGCACCTCTCGAGGGAGGCGAAGAAGGCGGAGGCGACGCTGGTGCCCACCCAATTGGCCATCCTGTCCAGCTTCTCGCACGACATGAATCCGCAACCGTTCTCTTGCTGCATCTTCCTCCTCCTCCTCCTCCTCAGGCGATGTGAATCAGGGCTCGATCTGAGACTTTGGGTAAAGCGAACCGATTATGGTTAGAGGGAGAGAGAGAGAGAGAGAGAGAGATGAAGAAATGAGCTCTTCGCCAGCGGACGGTTGATTGATTCCGAGTCTTTTGTCGTTTTTACCGGTATAATTTATAATTTGCTTTTCAAAGTATTTATGATAAGTATTACTAGAACACTCAATTCATTGGAAATTAGAATATCTGTTAACAAAACTTTAAGAAACAATTATGCAGTGAATCACTTGCATGAATCTGGATTAATTTGGACCAAAGTTCTACTTTTAAGGCAAATCAACTCCATCATATTGATTAGCATAAGAATTCATTTTTCGTCTTTAAATTTGAACATTTTTCTCACTCAAGATCTTGGACTCAAATTAACTTTTTCAACCAAGATTTCTCCCTCCCTCTGCCCCCAAACTTGGTTTATTGGTCACGCCCTATCTTTGATTGTCGATGAGAGTATAATGTGAAATGCTTGAGTACAATCCTTCCTTCCAAATCCAAATCTGAATAATCGGTGATGTCGTGTCCTTTGAAGTCCATAAGAATCTTAGAAGAACAGAGGTGTTTGATTCTTGATCTCTACGTACAATTATTGAGTTGATTTTCACTATATAAAGATATTACAAACTACATTTCGTGTAAGGAAACAATACAACAATGTGAAATAATAATAAAGAGATCACCATATTACAAAAGTTGTAAATTCCACCATTCTAGCATCTCCAAGAATAAGTGTTTGTGATTTTGATTGATATCTCCAAATTCTTCTCCTTTGATACTCCCCCTCAAATTGGGAAAGCGAGAATCCCAAATTCCCAATTTGCGACATAAGTTTCCAAATGTATTCTTAGACAAGGGTTTTGGGAAGACCTCGGCACTGGATCGAGCAATCGTTCGTCGCTTCTTAGCACTCCATGAGAAACTGTTGCTACCTAAGAAAGTACAAAATCCAGTAGTTGATCGTCGAGTCAAGGGATAACCTGCCCAATCTGCATCACAAACAGCATACAAGTCCAAAGTCGACTTGGACAATATTTGCATGCCTCGATCTATTGTGCCGCTAACATAAATAAAATGCGCTTCACAATTTGAAAATGACCCATGGTAGGTTGATGCATGAATTGACAGACAAAACTGACTGCATATGAAATATCCGGCCGTGTAATCGTGAGATATTGAAGAGCTCCAACGATACTTCGTTATAGTGTAGGATCCGAAATTAGTGTTGCATCTGTACTAAAATGAGAGCTAGTGGCCATGGGTGTGGAAACCGATTTACAGCCCTCCATTTGTGCAAGTTTAAGAATTGATAAAGCATATTGTTGTTGGCACAGATAAAGACCACCAGAAATTATCTCAACCTCCACGCATTGAAAATACTATAACCGCCTCATATCATTCATTGCAAATTTGCTACTCAACTAGAGATGAACCCATCAAGCAATTTTGGATCATCACATGTAATGATCATGTCATCTGTGTATGAAAATAGAGTTGGAATGCCACGATCCAATTTTTGAATAAATAATGAAGGATTCGAAATGCTGCAAAAGAAATCGTATGTTAAAAGAAATGAGCGAAAGCGATCAAACCATGCTCTTGGTGCTTGCCTGAGGCCATACAAAGCTCTCTCCAATTTGCAAACATAAGACGGGTGATTTTCGTCCTCAAAATCGAGCGGTTGCTCCATATAAACAAGCTACGATAAAAAAAAAAAAATCCATATAAGAAGGCATTTTTAACATCTAATTGTTTGATGGGCCAACCTTTAACAGCAGCAATGGTGAGGACTGTTCTTATGCTTCCTGGTCAAACAACTGGCGAGAATGTCTCAAGGAAATCTACTCCTGCTACTTGAGTATATCCATTGGCGACCAATCTTGCTTTTAATCTTTCTAATGTACCATCGGCCTTTAACTTAGACTTAAAAACCCATCTACATCCCACAACATTAATATTTGAAGGACGTGGAACAAGAGTCCAAGTTTTATTCCAATGTGATGCCTTGAGTTCCTCTTTCATTACCGCCGACCACCCTAGATGCTTTAAAGCAGAGCGTACATTGTTCGAATCCTTCGGTATAGACTCCATCATGTGAAAATTGGCATATTTTGGATTAGGCATCACAATACCAGCACGTGCTCGAGTAACCATTGACTGATTTTGAGTGGGTGAACGTGCTATTGAAGAGTCATGAAGAACATCCAAAGAGGAATATTCATTTGCCAAATTGCATGGAGAATCAAGCGGAGCACCAGATGAGTCACCAATTTCAACATGACTTTGGCGAACATGTGATTCACCGTTGTCTTCATGAAAATTATCCCGAGTAGCAGAGTTCAATAAGTCATCACACGATTTTTCTGAGTTAGCAGAGAACACACCTTATTGCAATACAAATTCAGATATCTCCGCTTTATCACTTTGATCCCGAAATAATGAGCTGGGCACAAGATAGGAAAATACGGTCCCATCAAAGACGATGTGTCGCAATATGTAAATTCGACCAGTCAGAGGATAGATACATCATATTCCTTATGGCGACTTTAGCCGAGAAATAGACATGGTAATGACCGAGGATCAAACTTATTCTTAGTGTAGTCCCTAAGATAAGGAAAGCACCTACAACCAAAAACTCTCAAAAAATTATAATCTGATTTTCTACCAAATAAGAATTCATAAGGCGATTTCATGCTTAACACCCTTGTAGGAAGCCGATTCAAGAGAAAAATTGCCGTTTGAAAAGCTTTCGACCCAGTACTTTTTAGGAATTTGGCTTCGATGAAGCATCATCAAGCCAATTTCACATATGTGCCTATGTTTTCGCTTGACAACTCCATTCTGTTCCGGAGTATTTGGGCAAGATACTTGATTAACAATCCCATTCTTTTGCAAGTGGATCAAGAAATCTGCTCAGATTGAAAGATTTTATTATGCCCTTCGAATTGCCTTTCCAAATATTTCTCAAATTTGAGAAGACATGCGTAAAAATCGATTTTTGCCGTAATGGAAACAACCAAGTATATCGTGTACAATCATCCACAAAGCAAACATAATAAGCCTTTGAAATGAGGTTATCGGAGCATTTCCCCACAAATCACAATGTATCTTTTAGAAAGACTTAGTAGTACTAGTTTTGGAAGGCAAAAAAGGAAGTTTAGATGCTCACCTCATATGATAACTACTACATATGGTAGTAGGTTTATTCAAAGTAGTAACAGTACTATTGCCTTTATTTTGCACGACAGATTATCGTCGGTTGTGGATGTCCCAACCTTTGATGCCAAGTGCTTTCTTCAGCTTTCCTGAACCTGTTTGAAAATAGTCCTTCTTTTGGCACCTTTAAGGTATATAGATCATATCCTTTATCACAAAATCAGTGGCAGAGAACTCAAAATTTAGAGGATAGTTAGATATAAATTGGCTCACTCATAATAAATTATTTTTCATATGAGGAACAGGTAGAACATTTTTTAAGTCAACACTCTCTTGGCCCAAATTGATTTGAGCATCACTAGTATGGAAATATCAAGTGAATCACCATTTCCAACCACAACCATAACACTATCTTTTCCCATATATGGTCGTAAGTTGACAAGGTTACCTTCATCTCCGGTTATATGATTTGAAGCTCCGGTATTAGTGAACCATTTCGAATCTTGACTATCTCGAACAATAACTGTAGCAAATACCTTTGGCAGATATGATGGGACGAAAGATTAATTAAACCGATTAAAACAATCTAAAGCAATATGTCCCTGTTTGTTACATATTTGACAGGAAACAATTTTGTCTATTCCTTTCCCAAGCTTCTTGATCTTTTTTTATTGAATTGTGGATTCCCTGCGAATGCATAAAATCAGCCTGAGAATTTTTTATTCTTGGACTGTTGTGAGAAAACCCCTTTCCATGCGAAGAAAAATGAAGTTGTTGGAATGTTGGAATTGTTTTCCCTTCTTGCTGCTCTTAAAATTGCTTCTCTGACCAAAGAAAGCCGTCCCGTGTTGAATTACAAGAGAGCTTTTATTTGTCAGTCGACTCTCAAAGCTTGCAGTTGTGAAATCAAATCAGAGAATATTGGCATTGCAGGTTTCTAACATGGAGGTTGTGAATGAATCATATTGTTCACCTAAGCCATTTAAAACACATAGACCCTTCTTTTTGTCCTCAAGGGGACATCCGATATCAGATAACTAATTAAAATATTTTTGAAAAGCACCAAGATACTCGTGAAGAGATGAAAAATTATCTCTATGACATTTTTGGATTTGTAGAAAAATTGAAACTTCACGTTCCTCTGATGCCTTGGCAAAAATGTTTTGTAAAGCTAACCACACCTTAGCACATGTCTTCAAGTCTACTATTTGAGCAAGAACTTCTTCGGAGAGCATCGCCATAATCCATCCCCGCATAAGGCAATCTGACCTTCTCTATTGTAAAAACTCTGGATTTGTCACTTCCTCTGAGGCTCCAGTTTTTCTCCGCTAGCAGAGGAGGTGATTATTGGACTCGACATCTAATACTCGCCATCAATGAATCCCACAAGATCCTGACTTTCAATTAGCGCAAGCATTTGTGCTCTCCAATAGGAATAGTTTGTTTGTGTTTAGGTTCAGTGACACAAAATTGCTAATGTTCAAAGACGAGGGATATGGATATTTGGGGAAGCCATGGTTGCATATCGATTTCTTTCAAAAATATGCTTTGATACCATAAAAGAATAAAGGTGTTTGATTCTTGATCTCAATGTATAATTGTTGAGATGATTTTCACTATATAAAGATATTTCAAATTATATTTCATAAGGAAACAATACAACAATGAAAAATAACAATAAAGAGATCATCATATTACAAAAGTTATCAATTCATTGATTCTAACATCTCCAAGAATCATTGTGTGTGATTTTGATTGATATCTCCAAATTCTTCTTTCTTGATTGATAAATTAGTGCCTTTAAATCTAACGTGAAAAACTTGAATGTAGTGTTTGTTGGAGTTTGTTTGCAAAATAAACAAACTGTGCCCTTTTTCCACTCCCACATAGAATGGAAGGAAGAGTGTAAGTCTCTTTATTAATTAGAAGGCTAATATGATTTTTCAAAATAAAGAAATGGGCAAGTGGGTTAGACCTCACTATACCCACGTGCTGGTGCGCGATTATTAGGCACGCTTTCGCGATCAGAATTTGAAATTGGCACTATTCAGCAAACATTTTTTTATTTACAGTTTTTGAGACATGAAAAATTGTTTCTTTCTACTATTATATATTGAGAAATTCTGCTCAATTTCAGTACTTCAATTTTCAGAACTTTCAATTTCGTTTTTTTTTTCTAAAAGAGAAATTCTGCTCAATTTCAGTACTTCAATTTTCAGAAATTTCAATTTCGTTTTTTTTTTCTAAAAGAAACACAGCCTTCTTCTCCAATTATTTCCTTTGAGAGATCCTGAAAAAATATCAGAATTGTTATCTGCTATTCTTTTTGAAACTTTGTTGTATCTAGAAGATATAGTCTTCATTCTATGAGTCTATAATCTCAAGCGTCGCTTAAGCGTAACGGTGTGAGACTCCTAATAGTTTTAACAAGCACATTAATTTTAGCTTACATTATTTGGAGTCGGAAGGACTTCAACAACACTAGTTTAAGATTTTGATTGAATAAATTAAAAGTTAAAGGCTCAGCGAAAATCTTTGATATTTATAATCGACAATGTTTTTATAGGATTTTCATTAGGTCAATTGCTAGTATAAAAACTTTTTACACATTCACCATTAGATTAGTACTATGTGTACTTAAACATGATTGAGCAACCAAATTTATCAATATGTCACCCAACCCAACCAACGATGAATGTGCAAAAAAATTTGTTACACTTGCAATTGATGATGTAATAGTTCTCTTTTTTATTTATCTATCGTAACTTCACTATAAAGTTTGCTAACTGATAATTTATTGCGTAGATAGTCGGGTTATAATTAGAAAAGTAATTATCATTATTTTCACTTTTTAATAGGTTTTCAGCGACAATAGTAAATTTACACAAGCAAAAAATAATTTTCAATCTATCATCGATCGATAGTTTTTTTTTTTTTTTTACGGATGACGTAATATTTGTAAGTTCTTCGATTATAATTAGAAAAGTAATTATGATTACTTTCTACAAGAAATACGAATATAATAAAAGAAAATAGTCAGTTTCCTTTCTTCTATTATTATCAAAAACCCAGTTGAAATTGAAAAGGTGCTGTAGTTTTCTTTTTCCTTTTTTTTTTTTTTTTTACCGACAGTTGAGTGATGTTAATCCCAGGAAAATACATATGTATTGGCGCTGCCGGTGCTGGGAGGTGCAGCAGCTCATCCTTCACCTTCACCTTCACCTTCACCTGATCCCTGACGGCTGACGACGATGTCGGAGCTGGACTCCGCCGCCACACTCGATCCCATCGACCACCTCCCACTCTCTCTCCTGCGATCCGATGTCATCCCTCCCGCCCCGACCCGTTCGCCCACCGGATCCACCATCGACTGGATCCCCGACCTCGCCGGCTACGCCTGGGTCGCCTATGGAGCCTCCTCTCTCCTGGTGATCTCTCACCTCCCTTCTCCTCTCTCCGAGGCCGAACCGCTCATCGCTCCCTTCTTCAGACAAGTCTTCGACCTCCCCCACCCCGTCTCCTCCGTCTCTTTCTCCTCCGACGGCCGTGTCGCCGCCGCTTCTGGCGATTGCGTCTTCATTCACTCGCTCGAATCCTCCAGATTACTAGGTATACTTGAATTCGATACAGTTGTCTTTTTTTCATTTTCGTTATTCCACTTAGGCGTCTCTAGACCATTGGAGTTGAGTCACAGATCATAGAACAAATCATAGGTGGGCATGTTTTGGCATTTCTGTCGATATTAGTTTACTGGGATTATTGGGAAAGTGGCGATGAGTTTCTCAAGTTAAAGCTATCCTTATTTTCTCAAACATTCTCGATACTTAGATTCACAGTCTGTGCTTAAGCTCACTTGCTTTCTAAATGGGCCATGTATAGATGGAGAGTTGACTTCCCACGCCGAAGCACTCATTATTCTAAGGACGTGAATAACTAAAATGTGTGATTCTGGCTCACTAGAGTTGTTTAGTGGTAATTGGATTGATTCCTGAAACATGCCTGGTGGATGGTTTTACGCTGTCTCAGTGAAAATAATGAGTCTATTGAAGAGATCCCCAGCTACAGTCTTCACTTTGTACTGTAGAAAAATCCCAAATTCTATGTTAAGAGTTTTTGAAGTCGCCATCTCGTTAACTTCTTCTCAATATTGCCTTCACTGCTTCTCCTTCTCTAATCTCCATTATCGGATCTCATGTATGAGGTCATTTTAACAATTTGCCTGTGACCTCAACCACTTAGTTGTTCTCCTTCGAGTCGCAAGCAATTTTATCAGATGGTTCTGGTTTCTAAGAGCATGTATACATACCTCATTAACTTATCTTCCGTCTCCATGCACTTAAGCACACATCAAGGAGTAGACAAGGATGCGATATGGCAAACGTGTTATTTATCAGTAGCATGTTCGCCATGGTCATTTTCTTCTTTGGGGCTCTCGTGAACTTATATTCCACAGCAGTTTTAGTTTGCTTTTTAATTTCTTAAATTTAAATGTTTTGTACTCATCAGGTTCTTTTTGTTGGAGCCAGAATGCAGTACTCAGGCAGTCTTCAAAGGTGGAGGCGGTCAAGTGGACCAGATCAGGGGATGGAATTATTGCAGGTGGAATCGAGGTGGTTCTGTGGAAGAACAATAGCATTTCCTGGGAGATTGCTTGGAAGTTTAAAGCTAAACGGCCGCAAACTCTGGTTTCTGCAACTTGGTCCGTTGAGGGACCATCAGCAGCAGCTCCTTATCTGAATAAGCTGCATCTTGGTGGATCATCGGTCAGTGAGGAGTGCAGACATGTTTTAGTATGTCAAAGTAATCGGAAATCTGAATACACGATGGTTAAGCTACTTCATCCTGAACCTATCCTCATGATTGAATGGAGGCCATTGGGAGGAAGATGGCTTAAGAGGAATCTGAAAGTAAGACAGGTCCTTTTAACATGCTGCTTGGATGGAGCCGTGAGGTTATGGAGTGAGACGGATTATGGACGAGCAAGAAAATTGGAGAAGGACTTCAATGATCCCAAGTTCAAGCCGCATTCATTTTGTTGTGTTGCTGTAATCGAGACAAACCTGGTTCTTGGTGCAACTCTAGGTGAGAACTTTTTTGTTACTTGGGCAGAAGAAAAGAGGGGGTTACATAAAATTGGCAAAGAAGGTAGCCAGCTTTTCCCCACAGAGTTTTCTGAGCATGAAAAGAATGGCCAATGTGAATGGGTAGTAGGCATTGGACCAGAGTTGAAAATTACATTCTGGGCAATCCATTGTCTTGATGAATTTTCTCCTCTTAGGCACCCTCGGGTGACGTTATGGAAGTCAAAGGAGCTGCAGTGTCTTGACTCGGGGCATCTTCACAAAGTCTCATATTTGAATGTCAAAGATCAACACCCTGTGAAGAAAGCAATCATCTCAAGGAATAGCTCATCTGGACCACCTGTTTTATGCTCTTTTATTCACCTTTCACCCTGCAATTCAATGGCGTGGTTGCTGCTGTACACTCAGGTTGCAGATAATGTAAGAGATTTGTCTCTTGGTACTTCCCCAGAAGAGAAGTTTTTATCAGGTTCTGCTGGTGTTGAACTAGGTATAGATGGTCATTCTGGAAAAATCTTACGTGTTGCTATGCATCCTGATCACTGCTTAGTCAGATTAGCCGCTTCCTTGGATTCTAATGGTTTGCTTTTATTTTGGTCATTTTCCACCATTACCAATGAGTTTCCTGGGTTTCCAACCATGATTCCCTCGTGGAAGCTCTCCGGAAAACTTGTGACGCAAGAAAATGGGCCAAAATATACCAGCTTGGTCTGGGCACCTTTAGCAATGAATGATGACTGCATTGTTCTGTTGGGATACCATGGTGGGATTGATTGCTTTGTGGTTGAAGTTTCTGAAATGGAAGTGCAAAAAGTAGAATGTCACAGATTATGCACGATTCCTTTTTGTGATAGTGTTCCTCCTGAAGAAGGCCCCACAGATATCTTTTCAATTCCTCTGACCAACAAAGACTTCAGATTTGATGGCTTCATGCTTTTGGCTGCATGGATTAATGGGTTTTATACATTATCATGGGATATTGCTGTACAATACCATGATTTATCTGGGCGCAGTCGAGAATGTGACTTTGAGACCAAATACCCAGCTTGGAGCAGCATGTCAAAATTCGAGAGTAATTTTTGCGGCAAAGGATATTCTATTTTTGTATCTCCTTGCTCTCCACAATACCCAGATTCGCACAACCATGACTCTATCACCAGTTTCTCCCTAGTATGTCCTGGACTTTCCTTATCATCTGTACGGCAGGACTGGAGGTGTATTGATAATGAACTGTGCAGCAATTGTCCTGCATTTTTTATGGCAGCAGGCTGCAGAGATGGTAGCTTGAAGTTGTGGAGAAGTAATGGGACTGAACTACCTGCTGCCGCTGTCAGATGGGAGCTTGTGGGTATGGTTGCTGCACATCAAAGTTCGATTAGTAAAGTATGTCTTTCTGATTGTGGTCAGAAGATTGCAATCATATGTGGGGCTAGTAATTCTGATGCTGTCGGTACTCTAAGTATATGGGGCGCTGTTAATATGATGGGAGCAGGTCACCTATTGTTAGAAGATACGGTATCCCTAGATGGATGTGTCATTGCTATGAAGTGGTTAGCGTTAGGCAATGGCCAACAGATTCTTGGAGTATGCATGCAAGATAAATTGCAGGTGTATGCAGAAAGGCGAGCTGGTAGTCACAGTTTGTTGAATTCTGGAAAGCCTTCACATATACATATTTGGTTTTGCATTGCACATGCTTGCTTATCATCTCCTGCGTATGACTTTATTTGGGGTCCCCAGGCAACAGTTGTGGTTGTTCATGAAAATCACATCTGTTCATTCAGTCAGTTGTTATTCCTTGTATATAGTGGTTATCTGGGGAATTCTCATCTAGCATGTGAAAAGGATATTCCATGGAATAGTGAAAGAGGCCCTAACATTGGCATTTTTGCTCCAATTTTCACTGATCTTGACATTCATAATTTTGAAAATATCTCAGTTGAAAGCAGTGGCAAGTTATGCACCTCCAGGACTGCTAAAATTTTGAGCTTGAATTGTGATCTTCTAGCCAGTTGTCTATCTGTAGAAAGGGCTACATCAGAACATTGCTTTCCTACAAAGTTCAAATTGTGGAGCATGTTGGAAATACAGGAGAAGTTGGGTGGATCTCTTCCTTTGTATCATCCACAGGCTCTCCTTTTTAACATATTTTCAGGTACCTTCAATTGCTGCGTAGATTATAAAGTAACTTCCAGATGTTCTTTCTGTGACTTGGTATTGTGAGCTTCCATCACATTTTGCACATTTATAGCTATGTCATTTATTACAAGTGGGTCTAGGTTTATAGGTAGGGTTAGATAACCTAGTGTTCATGTTGTTAACATGCATATCTTTCTAAACTCTTCCTTCAATTTTCTTTGCTTGCCTGCTATTTTTTAATTTTTGTTGGCTTCTTTCTGATTTGGTAAGTGCTAAGGGTGCTCCATGAGTGGACTGAATAATAGGAAATACTTTTGAATGTTAGGGCTGCTGATGTATTGGGCATGCATTGAATTTTTTGGTTATATATTATTTTGTTGTCAGCAATTGTTCTCTTTTATTTCCTTTCATGGACTAGCGGTTAGGAAAGAGAAGGGGGTCGTGTATGGATTAGACTTAAGATCAGAAAATAAAAATAGTAACTTGGATAATTTTGATCAGAATATGTTCCCTGTTATGTTAGTTCTCTCTCTCTCTCTCTCTCTCTCTCTCTCTCTCTCTCTCTCTCTCTCTCTCTCTCTCTCTCTCTCTCATGTGACAATCTTAATCTACAGTTTTTTTTTTAATGTATAGAATCATGAATTACAACCAGCTTGTAGACTGAGTGACGATTTGCTGTCACCAAAGGGGGTTGTAGAGTTTAGACATCATTACTTTGGACAAGATGGAGGAGTGTTCCTTCAATTGGTAGGCATACTGCATGAATTTGAAGTGAGGGCTACTTGTAGTGGTTCAAAGCCTGAAAAGAAATGGATGGCTGTTCGAACCTCAAGTAGTGGTTCAGAGCCTGGAAAGAAATGGATGGCTATTTTAACCTTTGAGGTACTGAGAAAAATTTAAGCTGGCTTTGTACCTGTTCAATAACAATTGAAGGAAGTAAAAGACTCGAACCTATGTCTAGTAGCTGCAGGTGCCCTCTGTTTTGTAGTCTTACGTGTGCTTCATTGCAAAATGTCTTAGATGTTTTAATTGCTAGCGGCTTTTGTTTTCCTTTATCTATAACACTAAAATATCAACTATTCTTAGTTGGTCTGTAAAAAGCTTCATATTCACTTTGACTTCGTCAGGCAGCAGGCTCTATGGAGAAACGTTGCGTTTGGCATTTCCCTTGCCATCTTCATTTCCTTTAGCTTTTATTTGCAATAATTCTTGCACTTGCATAGAAGTTATTAATGTGTTGTATGAAAGTCAATCATGACTGTGACTGTTTTTCTTGGTTTGGACTTCCATCAGTAGTTTGGCATAATTTTGTGGTTGTAGTGATATGTTTATGGATAGGAACAAATTGAGGAGTACATTGTTGAAAATTTAAAAGATATTTCCCAGAGAAGAGAAAATTTGATGACTTTCAGTTTTTCTCTTATTGTGAAAAGAAATTTGGCACTCAGTGCCCTTTGGAAGGGGGACTATCAGTGAATTTTTTCACACGGAACTTATTCATGGAATCGAATGTGGCTGCATTTGCTATTTTTTTCTCAAAATAACCTTGAGAGCAAACTCCTCTCAATTAACTTGTCCTTTAACTACCTTTTTAAGTGCTTTTAATTATTAGCTTTAAATGGATACTTCTAAATATATCTATGTTCCCTTGCTTTGGTATATCCAGGCAATTGGAGGCGTGCATATCTGGCCTTGCAGCATCTTGTTGCACATTCTGATGCTCATGGGAAGAGAGCCAAATCACGCCAAATTGTTCCCCAAATGGTTCTGTCAAGTTATCTTGAAGGCGTTGTTTCAGAAAGTTCTCCAGCCAGACAAATTCATTGGAGTGGGGATGCCACTTCAATAACATCATCCTTCAGTTTTGAAAGAGGGTTGACTGAGTTATCTTCTAAGTTTGACTCTGATGCTTCCATTAATAGACCTAATTCCTTGTCATTAAAATCTGAACTTAGTAGCTTCATCAACACTCTTGAGAGGGGACACGAGTTAGAAGCTATGTCGCAAAAAGAGGAGACGGAAATTCTTGCAATTAGTGATCTTCTCAGTGAAGTCAATCATTCGCATTCTACCTCTGTTTATGAAAGTCTTGATGAGCCTGGACGAAGGTAAGCCTCGATATGGTTGATTTGCATTGCTTTCTAATATAAGTTGCTTTCCTGCTGCTTGGTGTTGTTGTTCATGTAATGATCACATCTTTCCTTCAATTGAGCTCATGCAATGGTCATGGTCGTTTTTTAGGCTTGATTGAAGTGATAAGTTGTTTATGATGAATGCGAGAGCATGCATTGACTCTGGAAGTTGATATAATCAAAATCTTTCTGGTTGGGTACGCCTGAAGTAAATTTTGTTCTCCCTGCCCGTCTTGTATAATGAGAACATTGAGTTGTATTAGTGATCTTCTTGTGAAGAATTGCATTGTAGTATTTTAGACACCTCTTCTGTGACACGTAGATCTTCTACCCTGTTGTCCACATTTTGATGGAAAGCCGATTTGACCTAAAAAAGTGTTGCCAACTCTAGGAATGGAATGAAAGCCCATTCCTCCAGACAAGCGAGCTATAAAGTTCTGCTTGCAGAACCAGTGCCGGGAAGGAGGAGTTGTTACTTATAGGGAGAATCAAACATCTGTTTGAGCCCTGAGCAGTTTCTCCGTTTTATTATCCTTAGAGATGGCATGATTAGGACATGCTCTGTGATCTTATTATGTGGCAATGGAATCTCCTCCCTCTCAGTGCTTTTTCCCAAATTGTGTTTAGAACTGGGGACTTCATGATCTAGAAGAACCTTTATTTCTAAATACTTATTGGATTTTCATTCCATACTTTCCGCTTCCACTCTGCCTCAGGTTTTGGGTCTCAGTGAGATACAAACAACTTCATTTCCTCCGGAAGTGTGGAAGGATGGCATCAATGGAAGAGTTAGTCATTGATTCTGCATCAATTTGCTGGGCCTTTCACTCTGACTGTCAGGATAATCTATTAGATTCGTTTCTCCCAAATGCATCTTCTTGGCAAGAAATGCGAGCTGTTGGAGTTGGACTTTGGTTAATCGATGCATCACAATTGCGTACAAGGGTGAGTTTTAGTCCTCGACCATTAAGTGCTGTGACTATGTATCTGATGAGCATTGAACTTGGATTCCTCATTTTTATATGGCTTCAAGCCACTTGGTCTATGAATTTCCTGATTTATTGCCAGGAATTTTTTGGGGGTTGGAGAAGCTCTCTACCTGGGAGTTCACCTAGCGCCTCTTATTATTTGTAATATTCGGGAAAACCTAGGGATTACTCTGGTAATCTACCATGCAACAAATTAGTTTTAAATCCTTTGTAATCTGATTGTTATAAAGTCGCAGATATATTTGTTTGTTAAGTGCTGATTAGACTTTCCTGCTTCGAGCTATCTGATGGAGGTTGTTTCATTGCAGATGGAGAAGCTGGCAAGATCACAATATTTAAAAAGAAAAGATCCTAAAGACTGTGCACTACTATATGTATCATTAAACAGACTTCAAGTTTTGGCTGGCCTCTTTAAATTAAGCAAGGATGAGAAGGATAAGCCTTTAGTTGGATTTCTCCTACGCAATTTTCAGGTACAGTGTGACAGAACTGATGTGTAATGTCATGTCACTGATTTATGAAGAGATATTGAAACAAAGAGGAAAGAAGTTCCTGTAGCGTCACTAATTTTGCAATGTCAGTGAATTTCTCAAGCTCCTGATTGTGTTGTACATTTCATTTGTCTTTTTAGCTAATATAGGATTTTTATTCCCTTCTGGTAACCCTTTTAGTGTCTTCGTTTCAATCTGCATTTTCATGACAGGAGGAGAAAAACAAGGCTGCTGCACTTAAAAATGCATATGTCTTGCTAGGGAGACATCAGCTAGAGCTTGCAATTGCTTTTTTCCTGCTTGGTGGTGATATTTCCTCTGCAGTGGCTGTTTGTATTAAGAATCTTGGGGATGAGCAGCTTGCTCTAGTTATCAGTCGCCTTGTTGAGGGGTGCAGTGGACCAACTGAGCATCAATTAATAACGAAGTCCATGCTTCCTTCTGCAATTGAGAAGGGTGACTACTGGCTTTCCAGTCTTTTGGAGGTGTCTTGTTATTCTAGTTAATTTTTGGCTTATTTCTAGTGTTTGGTTGTGGAGATGAATGCGACATTAGATGCTTGTAGCCATCATAAACATCTCTTTCTTTTGCAGTGGCAGCTGGGGAACTACTCGAAGTCTTTCTTGAGCATGTTTAAGTGCCAAAATGGTCCTATCCCAAACGAATATACTCCGTTGTCCAATCACACTGCGTTTCTGGACCCAAGTGTTGGTTTATATTGCATTTTGCTAGCGGCTAAGAATCGTATGAAGAATGCTGTTGGGGAGCAGAATGCTGCATTTTTTGGGAGGTGGGCCTGTCTGATCACAGCTACTGCCTTGAAAAGAAGTGGGCTTCCTGTAAGTATTGTTTTCCTTCTAATAAGGGGTAATAAGAGGTCAAGAATGTCGTATGTTTGCTTCTCATATGAATATTCATGGTGCTTGCTAAGTTGTCTGCATCTATAGATGATTTGTATTGTTGCAACAATATCAGTGAGCTCTACACTTTCTTTTTGGTTTCTGTTTGTATCAGCTTGAAGCTATGGAGCACTGTTCTTCTCTGAGCTTTGACGGGGGATGTGATCATCAGGGCATGTTCAGTAATGGGCTTTCTGAAGTTCTACTGGGCAGACCAAACGAATCCACAAATAGTTCCTCAAATTGGCTGTCCAATGATGTGTCTACCCATTTGGAGTCCCATTATAAACTTGATTGTGCACTTCAACACTTCTCCAAATTAATTAAAGAACACCCGTCTTGGCCATACTCAAGTATGGGATCTGTTGGATCTAGGTCATACTTTGAGTATAAGATGCATGAATTGAAGAAACTACTACCAGAGTTCCGAGAAAAGCTATATGCTGGCTTGGAGGTTGTTGAGCAGAAGTTCTCTGTGGATGCTGCTTCTCTTCTTAGCAAGGTATATTGACTTTTGAGTCATTACATGGGACACTATATGTTTTCACTGCTTCTCACCCCGTTGACTGTAGATGCTGCTAACATGCTCTTGTTACATGGTATATGTTTGCAGATATCAGAGTTCGCATACTATAAGGGCTCCTTTAGTATTAGATTTGACCTATTACAAGGGTATTATTGTCAGCAAAAGGCTTCTGATGGGAATGATCTGCTTGGCAGTCTAGAACCCTCTCGTTTAAAGCTTACATTGGCAGCAGCTGCAGAAGTTTCTGTCTTGTCTTCACGATTCATTGCAGCCTGTAGTATATCCTTCTCTCTACTGGATTCACATAATTTCATGAAGACTGAGCGAGATGAAATAGGATCCAAATTTTCAGTTGCTTGGGGAATTCTATTTCAAACTCTTATACTTCTATTTAGGAAATTAAGAGCTGTTCTCCAGTTATCTTTGAACTCCAATGAGGCAGACTTTATCATGAAACCTTTTGCCATACTTGATTTATTCGAGTATTTAGCTCATTTTGCTTACATTTGGTTTCAGAGGAACTTAAAAGCTCTCAGTTTGATTTTGCAACCCCTCACGGTTTCTCCTTTCAATGGCCATACTACTTACAATGTCGATATGGAAGATCTATCTGAAGTTCTGCACCAAATGGAAATTTTTTTATCTGATGCTGCCACTGTTGATACTGTCAAATGGGATCTGCAATCGACTGGAAGTGTGAAAGGCGAACATGGAGGAGACATAGTACACTTGATTCCTGAAGATGAAAGATGGCAAATTTTGGGATGTTCACTATGGGAACATTTGTCTCGTTTTACGAACCATAAGCTGAATCTCATGTTGGAAACAGTTCGAGACAGTCACCTTTTTGGTGCTTCTCTAAGTGAACTTCAATCAAAATTATGTAGTTCTGCTTATCTTCAAGCTGATGACAAGAATATGAGAGAACAGATTGAGCTGCTATCAGTTTTTCTGGTTCAGTCACTGAAGGCAATTTCTGCTCATGTTTCTTCATATCACACTAAACAACTTGCAGCCCTAGTGCAGCAGAAACTTGACAATGGATGGCCAGCTATGACTCTTGTATGGTTGCAAAAGTCTGATCTGACTGAACCCAGATCTCTCCAAACGCATCTGAGTGATACTAATACTAGTTTGGATCTAGTTAATAGTGATACTGAACTATCAATTTTCGAAAGACTATGGACTTTATGGGCTGATCCTCATATTATATCAGACAGTTTTGCCTTGGAGAAAATAAATTGGTCAGAATATGTCAACACTAAACCTTCTAAAGGTTGGAAAGTAGTGCATGACGGGATGACATTGGAGGAAAATGAATCGAGAAACAATGGAAGTAGCTGTAGCACTGAGTCTACCAGCAGGATCAGCGGGTCTCTTTCTAAGGGATTATTTTCAAATGGCAACTCTTTATTGAGTTCTTGGCATAAAGAACCCAACCTTATGAAGGAGGTTACTCATTTTCAAAATCCTGAAGATATTTTAAAGAGAAATGGGGAGCTCATGGAGGTAATTTTTCCTTTCACTCTTCCATGTTATGTTCATGTAGCAGTATGTTTTTGATGGATCAAACTGCCTGAAGGTGGCAGTAGGTCCTTGAAGCTAATATCTAGATCTTAATCATGCACCATGTTGACGTAGTTTTGATGGTTTGAACAGGCATTGTGCATTAACTCCATCAATCAGCGGCAAATTGCAGTTTCTAGCAATAGAAAGGTGAGTGATTCCTGCACATAGATTCTAATATTAGTACAGATCCTTAAAGCAATCTATGTTGCCGGATTTTTGTGAGCATTTGAATTGTGCTGATCACTAGGCAACTACTTGGTAACGGTGACAATTCTTTTGGCTACTTAGACATGTTTGCATCCCTTAATGCTAGTTAATGGAAAGATTAATTTATCTGCAATAAAAACTACAATCACTTTGGGGTCATAGACATAAATTGAACAGAACGAAATAATTTTTGACAGAAGCTCCTTGTGTTGCAATTTGATGAGTTAAAACGCTTCAACTCCTGATGATACCTAGCTTCTAACATGTTTGAGCTGCGGCGACTCCATGATCTGTCACATTCTTTTACTCTTTATCGGAGATAAATTCTTCTGGCTACTCATACAGTATTCTTCATGGGTGGTCGTCTTATATAGGGTATAATTTTCTTCAACTTGGAACAAGAATTACCTTATAAAGAAGGAATGGAGCATGTATGGTCAGAAGCTGATTGGCCACAGCATGGTTGGGCGGACTCTGAATCCACTCTTCGGAGCAAAACAGGGTCACATCTGGGATTTGGTGCAGCAACTACCGGGATGGGATCTTTGGCCATGCCGGGGAGAGACCTGACAGGTGGTGTAGCATTTGGTATTCCAGGTTATGCAGGCATTGGTGCCTCTAGCTTAGGTTTGGAAACTCGAGATAAATTCGACGAGTTTGTTGAACAATCAGCTAACTTGGAAACTGTAAGAACTAGGGCTCTTTCTAGTCACCCATCCATGCCGTACTTCTTGGTTGGCTCCAGCAATACGCACATCTACTTATGGAAGGTATGATTTGTTGCAGTGGACGAATGATCAATTTTACCAAAGTCAGATATGGGATTGCGTCAGTTATCATTTGCTAAATCTTTTATTTGGCGGTTTCGTCAGTTTGGCTTTGAGGAATTTTTATACAGAATCGAGCAAGAAGACTTTTTTTTCACTTTTATCAATTTGCTCTTTTAGACATGATGGTCTGCAACTTTGGCTTGGGACAATCGGGAACTTTTTCTCTCTATGAATTTTGCTTTTCTTTTCTAAATTTTTGTCAGCATCATTCTTTCTGTGCCCTTTTGTTCGTGAATTAATGTATATTGATGTGCGCTCAATGAAAAGAGCATGCTGAGAGAAGTCCCCAGCCAAAAGAAAAAGCCAACCTGCAAAAGGAATAATATTGCATTGAGTACCCTTCTGTTCTGCATTTCTCTGTTTCTCTTTCTCGTCTTGGAAGTGCGATTTGTGGGTTGTTAACTTGTTACTGCTTTGAACTTCTGTCACAATATTACTGTAGAATGATTGTAACATAATTGATAAATGCAGTTTGGTGAGGAAAAAGCTATTGCTACTTATGGAGTGCTGCCTGCTGCAAATAGCCCTCCACCTTATGCTCTTGCATCTATATCAGCCTTGCAGTTTGACCCTTGTGGACACAGATTTGCTACAGCCACATTAGATGGGACCATATGCTCATGGCAGCTGGAGGTTGGAGGAAGGAGCAACATTCGTCCAACTGAATCATCTCTCTGCTTTAATGGCCATGCCTCGTATGTGTAACCTTCTTAGATTTTTTTGAGCAATCACTATCTTGTTTAATTTTTTCTGCACATGGTCCTGGAAATTGGGAATAAAAATAACGATGCATGGCCTGTCTTTTTATTTATTTGGTTGATGCGAGATTTTCCTCTGTACTTCAGATTAGGATTTTTCACTGAGGGACTTTGTGAAATAATGCAACAAAGAACAGAATGAATGGCTGCGGATAACTTTTAGCAATTTTTTTTGGTGGCCAAAGATTTGGTTCTTCATTTTGGGTCCTCAGACAGCACATTCCTTCTCATAGTGTTGGTGTCCTATTTCCTTTTGGGTACTTATCCCTGTTTGTTATTTGAATGGCACATAGTTGTTTTCTATTCAATGCTGATGAGATGCACACCGGTCAATATCGTGTCTTTTCATTATCAATTTGGGAATTTTGTCCACCACCCACCTTCCTCGTGGCACCATATATATGCCATATTGAGTTAATTTTGCTTGCAGGGACATTGCCTATGTTAGTTCGAGTGGATCAATAATAGCCGCAGCTGGATGCAGCTCCAATAACATGAATGTGGTTGTATGGGATACACTGGCTCCACCTTCTACTTCTCGAGCCTCTATAATCTGTCATGAAGGTCTGTCCTTTTCCTACAACTGAATATGAATTTTGTGCTTGTTTTGTACTTTCTAAACACCAGATGTCACCTGCAAGGACAACACATCTAAATGAGGTAGTGTATCTTTTCGAGCCAAATGGGGAGATGAATTCATTGATTCCGCATTTTGGTGTGTTCGATTGGAGGAAGCATAAGGTACAGGCAAAAATAATGTCCCAGGGTAGAATACTGCTGCATTTGTGTCCAAAGAGGTCGCCGCAGATTAGACAGCTTTACCCTCTTCACTATGGAGAAGCTCATTTGTGATTTTTACCTATGACTTCCATATCGCCGCGAAGCAACTTTACCATCTATAAGGCTTGCCCCCAAAGTTACTTGTAGTGGCAAATGATTTAGCTGTTCTCAGTGAGAAGTGAGCATGGTTCCAGGGTAGAATCGGGAACTTGGAACCGGAACCTGTGGGAACCGGTCCGGTTCCAAGTTCCAAGGTATGCAGGGTAGGTTTCAGGTTCCACTACCTGGAACCTGGACCCTGGATTCTAAAACAAATTTTTGTGTTTTTTTGGTATATGTCTTCACACGATTCTATAATGTTCTATGGCGTCCAATGATGAGTGTATAATCTGGAGCCAAACAAATTTTTAGGTTCCAGAAACCAAAAAATGAAGAACCTGTTCCAACGGGTTGGTTTCAGGTTCTAAATGTAACCTGTACGGAACCTGAAACCGCTCACCTCTACTTTCCCTTAGCGGTTGTAGCGTTCACTCTCATTTTGTTTAACTAAAAATGAAAAAAGAAAAGAAATTGGCAGGTCCCCGGGTACCCTGGAACCGACTCTAGAACCTGTGACAAGGTAGGTTCCAAGTTCCAGGGTATGACGGGTAGGTTTTAGGTTCCAAAAAATGAGGAACCTGTTCCGACGGGTAGGTTTCAGGTTCTAAGTGGAACTTGTAAGGAACCTGGAACTGCTCACCCGGTCACCCCTAGTTCTCACTTGCTGAAGTTAGTGCAAAGCTACATGATGCATTTTCCAAACTTAAATAAACCAATAGCTGGATAGGTGCTATCGTGTTATCATCGTTGACCATGGATCTTGTCAAACTTTTGTACTTTCTGTGCAGGTGGAGCTCGCTCTGTTTGTGTTTTCGATAATGACGTTGGAAATAGTTCTGTTTCTCCCCTTATATTGACCGGTGGTAAGGGTGGTGATGTTGGACTCCATGATTTTCGGTATATTGCAACCGGAAGGAGCAAAAGGCACAAGAGCTCTATTGACTTGCCGGTAGGGACTGGCGCTAAGTTTGGGGTTGAGAATGTAGGTGGGATGCTCTGGTACATACCAAAGGCACATTTAGGTAATGTGTACCTTCCCACTGCCATAATCATTAGAATGTGCGTTATGTTCTGATTTTTGTGTATTTCTTGTTGTGAAGGGAGTGTTACGAAAATATCCCCAATTGCTCAGACAAGCTTGTTCTTAACTGGAAGCAAAGATGGTGATGTAAAACTTTGGGATGCCAAAAGCGCCAAGTTACTACATCATTGGCCAAAATTACACGAAAGGCATACTTTTCTACAACCAAGCACTCGGGGTTTTGGCGGAGTCGTACGGGTAACATTCTTGTAATTAGGTTGTGATGGGACATCACTATCTATTATTTTGTAGCTACATATTTATTCTGTACATAGAGCAGTTTGATTCCCTGGGATGCAGAAGAAATTGGCTCAATG
Source organism: Lenwebbia sp. NSW1173648 (assembly GCA_029784005.1). Lineage (NCBI taxonomy): Eukaryota > Viridiplantae > Streptophyta > Magnoliopsida > Myrtales > Myrtaceae > Lenwebbia > Lenwebbia sp. NSW1173648. The sequence goes on from JARCGZ010000005.1 coordinate 330,225, forward strand.
CCTCCACTTATTGAATATTATCTCTACATGCAACAGGCTGGTGTTACGGATGTGCAGCTTGTTTCACAAGGATTTCTTACCTGTGGGGGGGATGGCTCTGTAAAGCTGGTTCGACTGAAAGATTATGTATGAGGGATGTGCTGAAGTTGCAGAACTACTTTTGCAAGAGATATATCGACATCTCTAGATGGGAAGAATACAATGACATCATACGGGCTTTACCGTCAACAGTCACAACCGCAACTATGCACTGTCTTCCCATTGTTCAGCACCTAAAGGACAGACTGTAGCAACCAAGCTTCCTTTTAGATTATTCTGGGGAAGTCAAGTTTTTACCAAAGCAACCAGTTCATCCAGAATGGGATTCGATTGGAGCGGAGGAGGAGAATGCCATATTATGTAGATACATTCGCAGTGCTCCGCTTTGATCATCTTTTCCCTTGGCAGCGATGTTCACAAATCGGATTGCCTACAGACAATAGTTCCTAATTTATATTTGAAGTGTATAGTTTGTTGTTGAACCGTTTTTAATTTTATTTTTTCCTACATAGCAGTGTGCACATTTAACTTTCCTGATAAAGCAACTGTATACGAAGAAAGAATTGTGATGACCTCTCTCGGAGCCGTCTTATGCAGTTGCTTCCTAAGGAGGAAAACAAAGTAAACTGACTTCAGCGAGGATACTGAATGTCAGTCCTTAAGCTGATTTCTATTCGGAGTCCTATGTGCATCCAATGTACGATTTGCAGAAGCGGGTTCACAAGACAAATGCTGGTCTGAAAGACGTTCCGGTTCTTGAGAGTCAATTGGGGAAGTGCAGCCTGAGAAACTTGTATATTCTGGGTTTCATATTTGTTCATGTGAGACTAGTGTTGGACATATGATTTGTATAAGTATTCTTGGTGTGCTTAGCATTGTATCATCACAACTTGTGATGAATGCTCATTGCATCATCCGCATCTCCTTGATCTAGCTTGGTTCCAAAAACCTTTTAAAACACCAATACGGGAGGCAGAGAAAAGACCCCTTCTTCAACCGGAGACTTAACGTGTCAATCACCGATTGGCAGTTGAGCCATGTTAACTCGTGATGACACTCATATATAGTGCTGCACTAATGTTATACGTACGTGTGTGACATATGAAGATAGCGCTATTACTTTTGCAGAAATTAGTTTTTCATCATCGAAATGAATTTTTTTCTCACCAAGTTAGTTCATTTTATCAAATTAAGGGGAAAGGAATTAATCTGATAAAGAAATTATTCTTTCTTGATTGAATTATTGATAAACTATTCTTTACGAAGTTGATAGACTATCGATTTCCTTTACAAAAATTATCAATTTCATAAGAAACTGTTTTTAACGTGAGTAGATATTTTTAGATTAACTTTACCTATAGTAATTCATCTTTAGTTGTGATTTAACATTTTAAAATGAACGTATGTGTAAATTATTTTACTTTGTGTTTTTGCCTAACACGGTATGAAAATAGATATGAGCTACTGTTGTAATCCTCTCGTTGTAGCACACGAAGTTAAACTTCAATATGTGCTATTGCTTCGCCATACAATATTACAACGGATACATTTTCTTAAGACAAATAATGATATCGAAATAATTTATGTCGGCCGAAAAGCGTTCTACAAAAAAGATTTATCTTTTTTCGCGGCATCACACTATTCCCTTCTAGTTCACCCGATTTCAATCAGAAACACGCTCACAATAACCACAAACATTTTCCATGATACTTTGAAAATGGAAACCACTTAGGAAAAAAGAAGAAGAGAGAGCCGTACCAGTAAAGGGTCGGTGACATCGTATTATGATCACTGACGATTGATTCCTAAACAAGATTTCCTAGAAAACATCCCTTCAAAGAAATGACATTAGTGTCTTCTTTAATGATTGATATCATCAAGCAGTGGTTGGTTTCCCAACAGATGTGCATATTATATTCATCTCGCGCACATTGTTTATGTTAAACCCAGTAATCTAATTCCTAGTGGCGGGCCAGTTCCTTAATCCTTAGCCCCAACTGATGACTAGGTCGTTATCTTTTATAAAACGTGGACCAACAGAACAACTAAACCTCTCTGTTTAGACAGAAACTACCCGCTTGGGGAGGAGACTTACTGCATAAACCCCCCCAAAAAAAAAAGTCAAGATTGTACACTGTAAGTCCTAACAGTAGCTTTCGTCAGCCCACAGCTCAGAAAAAGTGAAAAAGAAATTATTTTTCGTGGGAATTGCTGATCCCCGTATCAACGAGATTATTTTGTTATTCGGTAGAGTGTCGTAAATTGCAAGGGTGGAGAACTGACAGTTTTGCTTGGCTTGAGACGGAGATTAAAGAGTGGAGACGTGGTAACACACGGTGTTCCGAAAAAGAAATTGAATCAAAATCAACGTGGTAACTGCTAAAGGAAACGGCAGGGGCTGACACGACCCTTTTAGTGTCTGACAAGCGTCGTCGTCTTCGCCTTTGTTTCAGATTCTAGTTCAGGGAAGTTCCATCTCAATCTTAATCGGTTTCGCTTTTACACAGATCTCCAGCTTCCCACCTGTGCACCTGAGATCTAATCCACCTCTCCCCTATGTACTCTCTCTCTCTCTCTCTCTCTGTTCTTTTTTGTCATCTGGGTATTTTTGCTTTGGTGGAAGTTTTGATCTTTTTATTGGCTCTGCTTGGGAACTCAAGTTTGACATTTGATCTTAGGAATCTGCCAACTGATGGGTGTCACCTGAGTTTTATCATCTGAAGTGTCTGATTGTGTTCTAGTACATATGCATCTTGCTCTTGCCTTATCCGATGGATGTCGCTTTCCTTTTTCCTCTTAAGGTTAGGATTCGTATCTTCACTTTAGATGAGCATCTCAGATGCGTGATACTGTGTCTACTCTTTTGGATGGCCGTTGCAGATTTTGGATTTGGTTTTCGGTTTGGTATGAACTGATAGGGCGGTGAGCTCATGTCTACACATGCGTTTCTCTGATCAATTCGGGAAGTAAAACTTGCCATAATCTGAATTTTTGATTTGGACCATGAGTTCTCCCTTGTTCAGCTAAATAACTGACTGCTTACTTCAGCTTCGTAATGGATGTTCCCCTTTTTCAATCGGAATTATCTTCTTTCAACACTCGCTAACATTTGTGATCAATATTTAACCATGAATTTTCAGTTCTTCTCGGAAAACTACATGCTTTAAGGACACATATTTCTTGAGTTACGCTCACTCGTGTTCATACGTACATCGTGATGGTGCTTTTCCTTGGGGAGCAATTTGCATTTGCATTTGCTTATTCTTTATGTGATCGATTGGAGTCCTCAGTGCATTTGATGATCTGCTGCACTTGTTGTTTGCTTTATAATCTTAAGTTTATTTTTAAGTTTGTGATGTGTTCCATCAGAAGACGTGAGACGTGTCTGTATTAAATACTGATCATCATGTTAGCTTTAGAGTCATTGATTGCTATTCTCTGTATTGCCACGCTTATTCACAACTTCAGGCGGCAGTCAACTGGTGCTTCATGTATTTGTAAGCAAGTCTTATATTGTCTTTTCTATTTTGGATTTTAGAGAGTTGATACACCATTTATATCCATGTGATATTTATGAACTTGTTTGATGCTTTTGTATATGTCTTCTTTCTTTTCACCTGCTCTTTTCTCCTCTTTCTCGAGGAGGGGAGTCCGGTTCCACTGCATAGTATGATTTGGTCTACCCTGTGGTACTTATCTTAATACTCCACTAACACCCAAGAAGCTTTGGGTTATGTGTTCATGTCGATCATTTGTTCTTGACTAGAGAGAATCTTCCGAACCAGCTAATTGACCTTTCTACTACATGATATTTCTTATTCTGATCTTGGCTCCTTTTATGCTGTTTTTGTTAGCTACAGAGAACTTTTCATTTGTTCAATGGAATGTGGAATAAATTGAGAGATTATGGCAGCTGCAGAAGCAAGGGCTGCATGGCAGAGAGCAGCTAACCGTTGCTTTGTACAAGAAGATGCCAAAAGAGCTCCTAAGCTAGCATGCTGCCAATCGTCTTCTTCAACGTCCAAACAAGTGGATGCAGGACCTGCTGGTTCTACTGAGGAGGGAGATCGTTTTGGCTTAGGTTTCATGCCTTTCAACAGGAAACCTTCATTTACCAATTTGCCTCCAGAGGCAAGGTGGTGGCTTCAGCAACAACCTAGCTATAGGTTCCCAGAGGGTCTAGCATGCGAAGGGTTAAATGCATTGGATGCTGAGGTCGATCTCCTGAATGCTAGCACCGAAGATTTAAAATCTAAATGTGGTGAGATGCAGAAAGATGGAGCTTATATGCATGTTGAGAATGAAAAGAATGACAAATTTGAGAATGTCCGCGATGCTGAAGGTTCAAACCCAGGGATAATGGGCCTGTATAGTAAGGGTGCAAAAGAAGTTGAGAACATGGATATGATGGAAAGCTTTGAGCTTGTGGAAATAAATCAATCTGGGATGTCAGCTTCCAAGCAGACAAATGAGCTCAGTTTCAATTTGGATTCTGCATGGATCGGAAATGGGAAGCCAGAACCATGGTGGCGCACATCAGATAAGAACGAATTAGCTTCATTTGTTGCTAAGAAGTCACTTGACCACGTCGAGAATTGTGACCTTCCCCCTCCTCAAAATATGCATGCCAGGAAACACCCTTATTCGTTTATTGGATGCTTAGACTACGATGAAGTATTTGAGTCGTCCTTAGATTGGAAGGTCGATCCGCTTGGTACTTTGGGTGAAACCACCCAGGCAAGAAGTTGTCCTGAATCTGATGACCAAATGTTCAGAAGGCAGTGGGCTCCGGTTGAAGATGGTCATTTCGCTCGTGGCTCTGACAAATCATCCAGGTACTTGAATTGGCCATTATCAAGTGAATATTACTTTGTGCGAGAACCATATGATGCCAGACAACAATAAGGAATGATTCATTTTACTATTTTGTCATGTTAGAGTACAGCTATAAGGCTTACTCACTAGTTTGTTTTTATGAAACCATGTATTGATTGCAGAAGTGTTCAGTTCCATTTTATTTTAAATTTGCAGTGAAAACAGTTATGACACAGCTCGCAAGGGTAAAACTGAAACATGGGAAGCTACCGACTGCGATCCTGCTAAGTCTCAGCTACTGGAAGCACTGTGCCATTCTCAAACACGTGCAAGGGAAGCAGAGAAGGCAGCAGAACAAGCACGTGCGGAGAAGGAGCACATTGTAAAGCTCTTCTTTAGACAAGCCTCTCAGCTTTTTGCCTACAAGCAGTGGTTCCAATTGCTTCAGCTGGAAACAACCCTCTTACAGGTGAAGAACACTGACCAGCCAATTTTCCCAGTGTTCCTTCCTCTGGTACCTAGCAAAGGTAGAAAAATGCGGAAGAGCTGCGATAAGGCTTCCAAAGGGACACAGGGAAAACGTAAGCGTCAAAAGCATGACGTGACCAAGTATGCCGTGGTCTTTGCCGTGGGGTTGGGCCTTGTTGGTGCTGGATTGCTTCTTGGGTGGACGGTTGGGTGGATGATACCTCTTTTCTAGCCGGCTGCTGTATCTTATGCTTCCTGCGTGGATTGCCATTTGCCACGCATGAGAGTGGCGTTGGTGTGTATCTATTTCTAACGTTCTCGTAGCTTCGTATGATCTTTGGAGCCTTGTATATAATGCCTAGTCCGAAGATAATTTGCATACTTTGGTGTATATTTGTATATAGGAAGTGCTTCATGTCAGTTGGAGATCTTTGTATCAACACATACTTCATTTGGAGATTGTTGCCACACTATCGCTTCCAACATTGTGCTCCAGTAGAGCCGCTTGTAACTAGCAAATCGGGTGCGCTCAAGATTCTCTCTTCACAACTGATGCATGAACTGATCAAAATGCTGGTGTATTCTTGATCCGAAGAGCTAGTCCTAGTTCTCCAGAGATTAGTTCCTGCGGCCAGAACCGTTTCGAGGGCTACTGTTGCTTAAGACTCTTGCTGAAGGCGTTGGAGAGGAGATCTCTTCAAGCTGGCTAGATATGTAAGCTGTAGAACACTAGAGGATTGTTCTCTTCAAGCTGCCTCAACTTTTGTTGTAAGTGTTATATCTATATACCAGACCAGGCATACTATTATTAATCTACTATTGCTTAATTACCCACTCCTAGTCCTATTACATATGGAGTACAAACCAATGAGAAACGGGTTCCACGGCTCGGTTCTTGTAGGGAAAGATGCCATTTGATCAGTTTATGTCGACTAATTATTTCAAGCGATACGAGTGATTATTTTTAGAAAAATATTTTTTCAAATTATTCATTTTTCGCAAATAAATGAAGCATGAGAGTGTTTCATTCATTACATATATAAGCATGTCTATATAAATACCGTGATAGGATTGATCGTGATCTTACAAACTCTACCAAAGGAACGAATAAATCCATTACTTCGTATAAATGCGTAAAAGATGACAGCAGAACTTATAAAAGCCAAAGTACTTCTGCCCAAAAGGTGAAAAAAAAAAATACGAAAAACAAAAAATAAAACAAAACAAAACAAAATGGGAAAAAAAAAAAGGAAACTAAAGGAAAAGTAATGTCCGACCCGGACCCGGGTCCGGACCCCGTCGATATGGACCCCGCAAGTTGTTAAGGAAGCAGAACCCAACACCGAGCGTGATCATACGTAAGAGCCGATCAAATTCCGATCGACGTCAAAGCGGACGAGTTGTGGGAGATTGGTGGGAGTCGGAGCGAGAGATGGCGGTGATGGAAAAGCTGAAGATGTTCGTAGTGCAGGAGCCCGTTGTTGCTGCTTCCTGCCTCATCGCCGGCGTCGGTAGTCTCTTCACTTCTCTCCGACTTCGCCGCTTCTTTCTTTTGCCTGAAGTTTGTGGTCTTTTGTCCGGGGGCTCGCTAATTTGATTATGCGCCGTTAAACTTCGCCATTAACCTTAGGGGCGATTCGAATTTAGTACTAGATTTCTCGGGATACAAATGTTTGGTTGAGCTAAGCTGAGCTGTGAGCTGAAAGTGGCGCACGCTTTGTCCGTATGGATTTCGTGCCATTTCCCTTATTACCTTCAATCTGCATAATCATCATCGGTGTGCTTCTCGAGGTTCAATCAGCTGTCTGTGAGCTTATGGCATCAGTAGGTGCCCGAGTTAATTATCGTCTATGTCAATTTAGGTCCCGCCTTGTCTTATCTTGAGGCTACATTTTTGCGTCATTATCTGAATTAGGGAGGCTTAAGTAGACAGTTCTTCTTCTTCTTCTTCTTCTTTTTTCCAATGTGTTAAAAGAGTGTTGCTGCGTCCTGTTTTATGAGTTTTCCTGTAGCTAACCTATCATCTTGGTTCTGGAACCACCTTTTTATATTCCTTTATTTCGTAATCTCTGAAGGAAAATACTCTTTCATGTATCATGAACGAGTGATACTTTCACTCGTCTCAACAGTGGTGATTCTTAGCTGGTTTATGTTGCACATCAGCATAATGTCGGGGTTGACATGCTTCACGGCACCTAACTTGCTTAGAAAAACAGATAAAGTGAAGGGAACTTTTAGATAGTAAGCACACTAAAGATGCTAACAATGCTAGGTTTTGTTATAATGCAGAGGTAATTGAGAGTACTGGTCTCACCTTATGGAGCGTCTTTTATTTTCACTAGAGAACAATCATGCTTTATTTGGATTTGAATAAAGGAATCAATGCCTGATTAGCAGAATAGTGAATTGTTGATCCCTGTTATGCAGTATGAGTGATTTAGTTACTCCTTCATGAAGAATTGGACGTGCTTTTCTAGTTACTTCTGAACTGAAGCTGAGAAGCCTCGAGTCTTGAGTCACGGTGTGATTTGTGAAGTGTCTTTCTCCATTTTAGTATTTAGCCATTTATGCATGAAATTTCCGCTGGGAAACGAATGATATTGGAGTAAACTTGTTGATATGGTCAAGCCACCATGTTGTTTGAAGACTAGGTTTAGTTACATTGAATTGAGCATTCTGCAACTTCTGGTGCTAGGAAAGAGACACTTTGTGCCGGATAGGCAAATGTGAAAGAGATGTTCTTTGACATGAGCTGAAGGGGTTGTATTATGTTATGCTTCTTCGTCATAACTGTGGCATTATCTATACACGTTCGTTTTCAGTGCCAGAGGCTGTGTACTAGTTTAAAAGTGGATTTCAGTTTTATAAAGCAGACTATTTCGACACAGTCCTGTATTCATAAGGTTTATCGCGCGGAAATGTCTGTCTTTTTGCACGCAAAAGAATATCATTAATTCTGTCTTCTTCATCTGGCAAATTAAATTTAATGTACTTCAGGCCTCTTCCTTCCTGCTGTGGTGAGGCCCATATTGGATTCTATGGAAACTTCCAAGCAAGTCCCTCAACCTCATATAAGTGATGTAAGTAATGTTTGTGCTAGTCTTTCAGATTATCGTTAAGCAGTTTGGGTAGATGTATTGCTGATTTGGTATTATCATATTTGTCGTGTGCTTGTACATAAGTTCCTCTTTCATCCGGGAAAAGCCACAATATCTTTGTCATTTGATCCAATGCCTTCCGTAGATAGAATCATATTGGATAAATACTGAAAACTCTCGGATGGAGTATTAGAACGGAAAAATCCATTAGATGATGTACTATTGGTTCTAAGCCATCTCTAGCGATGAATCAATAATTCGAAGTGCGTTTCTTGCGTATTCTTGATAAACCAGCGTTTATATATAGATGTATATGGGGATCTGTTTGGGAAGTAAGAAGCCCCTTTGATATCTCTTCATTTGCAAAGGATTCTCGATGTGAAAACACAGAGACAAAGGGCTGCTCTTTGAATAGGAAAAAGAGTGCATCTGCTGGGTCTCAAATGAATTGGCTTATTCGAAAAAAGCCTTATTCTTTGGAAGATCTATCTCGTGTCTAGTATTGCATGGTTCTACTCTGCAAGAACTCTGAGTCATTCTCTTGAAGGTCCTCTTTTTCATCATAAATCCCGAAATGACCTGACCCAATAGGGAAAGCCTAATGAATTGGGCCTTTTGATATAATCAAATAGAAAGCCCCAAGGGTGCCATATTCTAGGATCCCAACCTATATGATTAAATAAGTCCTCTATCTGTTGCAGGTCGAGGACTCCTCCTTATAGTTTCTTTGTGAGTATCAAGTATAAGGTCGGTGGTTGTGTAATATTACATCAGCATATATGTGCAGTTTTGTTGCTATTAATGGCTGTCTTTGAGGATGCTGAGACCGTGAATTTACCTCCCATTGCCACCTTGTGCTCTTGCATTATTGTCACAAAAGTTGCAAGTTTCATTGTAAACTATGCTTCTTAGCCTCGATTTGCAAACTTTATATATCGTTATTGTTAGCCCCTTCTCTTGCATCTTCAATATGGCTATTGTGGTTTACTCATAAGGGAGGAAAACAAAAAGATGAATGGGTTGTCCTTTGAGCTCACTTAAAGAGTAACTAGTGGCCTACAAATTTGAAAAGCTGGATTATCATTTGAGACTCCTCTTGCCATATTTGGAAGTTTAAACTGAGAAGAGTTCTGTCCAAATGTTGAAAATGGATTTCTCTTGAGGTTTCTGCATTATCAATCACCTTGTTCTGTTTCTCTTTCCGCTAGTGTCATTCTTGCCTATGTTGACAGCTTGGATATGCTTATGGGCTGCTCTGTCAGTGCTAATGACCTCTTATGTATTTACAGGTGGTTGCCGGGATGACTGGTAAAAAGTAAGCATGAGGTTGACCATCATGAAGTGCCGTCTCTGCTGTATCTTCATCGGCAGCCAAATAAGTGTTTCGTTTTGTTGGAGCCTCGGCATAAATTTTCTTCAATTGGGGGCAGGATTTGTATTGATGATACGGTTCATCTGAAGTTACTATGTATTGGGATAATTAGTTAACCGCTCACTGCAGATTTCTGCATAGTTGTGAACATCATGCAATTATCGGAAGAGGATAAATTGTTGTTGGAGAATGCTTGCTGGTTATCCTCTGTAGCTTTTCATTGTCGGTGGAGCTGGAGTACATCAGATTTCGTGATTAAGTTGCTCTTCCACGCCCTACTTTTGGCAAAGGGAATATATTGGATCTCGTGAATCATGATTACTAAAAAGGTTGGGGGTAGGGTCATAGTCCATTAGGTTAGGCAACATCGTGTGGATTTATCCACCTTAGACAACGTGAAAAGTAATGTAAAATGCGCATTTAAAATGCATATTAGATAGACTTTGAACCGATATGGTCAGCCAAAGGCACATCCATGAACTTGAACTAGTACTGTACGCATCTTAAAACTACTGGTTTCACAGGGTGGATTCTCTCGGGGATCCTCTAGACATGCTGTTTGATCACACAATATAACAATGGCGCAACCAAGAGGCGCTGCTGCTGTTTGTACACGACTAACACTCGCAGCTAAAGCGGCCGAGAGAGGCCTTATCAAATGCGCAAACGACTGGGCAGGTATCGGGATGACAGGGAGATGATGGAGTCGTGGCAATAGCGAAATGTTAAAGAGACATAGGACGATTCACGATCGCATCTTCCCGGCTTTCCTGCTCCTCCTCCAAGGTATCACCTCCTTCAATCCCCCGTACAGAGTTGCCTGTCATGTATCCAGACCGATCATTTTAGCCTTGTTGGAATGAAGAAAAGATCTTTTGCATCTGCTAAAGAAAGATTGGAATAATAGGAGGGAGATGGTCATTGCTCACCCAGCTGAAATGAGAGTGTGAAGAGTAAGAGAGGACAGGGAAGCTCCCTGCCCTCCTCATGTTGGTGCTGTTCCTGCATTCACTCCTCCACTCACTGCTCTCTCTGTCCATCATGTAATTACATGAAAATGAAGGGAACACATAACTACTCCCGCCCATCTCCCTCTTCTTACTTCTCCCAGAAGACCCACCAGACCACCACCACCACCCACTTGGCTTGCTCCTCACTAGGACACCCTCTCTTGTTGTACCCACATCAATGCCCTCCTCATCATCGCCGTCGCCATCGCCATCGCCATCGCCCACTCTTTCCGCAACTACGTAACTCCGGAACGATCCATAGCACTCCCCTCCCATCCTGAACGATGATGTCTGCTGCCCACCAGCAGGTGTTGGCATCTTGGCTATTATGGCCTCGCTCAGCAGCCTAGGAGGCAGTTCCAAGCACTTCCTGGTGGCCAAGTACGGCTCACCAGGCCCAGGGGTCGGTACTATGGCCAGTGCACTGCAGGGCCTCGGCTTGCCCGGCTCTTCCTCCCACCGGAACGGCACAGCGGCCGTTGTATGGAACGGCGGTGTTCTCATCCCTGATCGGTCCGGCGACTCCACCATCTTTGGTGCCACTGAAACTAGCAGCAGCTTTCTTGGTGCTGTGCTTACGCTCTCTCCTGGTTCCACTGCCTTGGATCCCATTTGCTCTCTCTCTCTCTCTCTCTCTCTCTCTCTCTCTCTCGGGGTGTTTTATTCTTGGTAGGGCGGGTTTGTGTTGTGAATATACATAGCTAGGAGATAAGAAACAGAGAGACAAGGAGGAAAAGGGAGGAAGCTGCTGGGGAGAAGGACAGTGAGGGAGGGGGTACTTTATTGTCTCGATCTTTGCATTGAGTTGTAACACATTAGCAATCACAGTGACACGAGAGGACTAAGGAGTAGACCAGGAGCAGAAGCAACCAATAATAACGAGTGACTGTGGGACTGAACTGACTTACACCGTCAAGATATATAAATTTGCTAGTACTAGCTTAGGCAATTGATGTTAACTCAAATGCCTACTCCCTGAAAAGTTTTTTAATTATCAATAACGAATGGAGGGTAAACGATTGCGTATCTACTTCATTGTCCATGACTCCATATGCACTTTGTATCTATTATGTCACCCCTATAGCTGCATTTGATTGGGTCTTGAGAACAGTTTTTTTAGAAAATACAAAAAGATTTTAGGTTAAAAGGACTTTTTCGAAATCCAACTAGTGTTCAGTAAAGTGTAACTAAAATTATCTTGAGAATCGACTTTGGTTTAAATGTTGTTTGAAAAAAACTAAACTCGTAAAGGACTTTAGATATATAATTTAGATACATAAATAATAAAATCTAATTGCAACTACCAGACTCTGGCGAGCTAGATTTGACAACAATGACGGTTTCCTGAGGTCACTCAGGTGACCCCCGACAAGGGTCACGTAAGGTCGTAGACCCTCTCTTGAGGTCGCACAAGGCTTGCTGCACTGTATCTAGCTCGCCAACGACGTCGCGCAAGGTGGAAGATGGTGAGGGTAAAATTGAAATTTCCAAAGTTTAGCGTGAGCAAAATTGAAAGAAAAAAGTGCATTAGCATTCCGGAAATGTTAAAGCTCAAAGTTGGGTAAAATTTGCATTGGACTAAAGAGGCCTTTAGAGAACTTTGGAATTGCAACTAAAGCTCTCCAAAAAAAAATTATCAAACACCACTTGTATTTTGCCTAAGAGCCTTTGGGAATGTGGTTTGAATAAGTCGAAAGGTTTGAACAACAAAAGTTACTAAAATAGAATGTATTGATAATAACCATGGCATATAGTTAGATCATATGGGATCCAAAAACATGTGGGACATTAGTGCTCACGAACATCCAAACGCTGGTCCACAGATCTGAAGCAGGAAGTGCAGATATTCTAAGCTCTCTTGATTTTTCCCAGGTGAGGATGATGGCATTGGATTCCATTCCAAGGTCTGATGCAGAATGGGATTCCCATTTTCACTGTGCTTGGACTTTTGCAGAGTCTCATGGAAGATAATGCCCTGCCCTGCCCTGCCCTTCCCTTCCCGACAAGTCAATCCTCCCAAACCCCATGCCACCAAACCCAATCTGTTCTCTCTTCTTCCACTTTCCCAAAGCAACTAAACCTGACCCAATGAATGGAAAATACAACCCATGCATGTATGAGAGGTAGCTTCACTTAAACGAGGGAATATTCAACAAAGTATGTGTCCCTCGTGTTCATTTGAACCGTTGCATTTGATAGATCTCATGTTAAATCTAATGAGACGGGTCGATTTAAAGTGATCAAATAGTCATTCAGATCACCTTCACCATATCAATAGTCTATATACTCGGCTCGAGGTCTGCTTTCACTTTCTTTCTCAACAAGTTGGAAGAATAGAGAAGTCTCCCGAGGAAGTGCAACAAAAGCTTGGTAGGTCTCACTGTTGATTAAAAAAGAGGCATTTAGCCAAAGAGTGCAAAGTCTTTTTAGCTAGGTAGGTCTCACTGTTGGTTTATGACTTTTCATCCTACTTGTCGTTTAACATCAAAAAGTCAACAAAAGCTAACCCATAAACATCTGAAGTCCACTTTCTACCATGTCCTCTGTTTTTTTTTTTTTGGTTCCTTTGTTGAGTGATAATTAAGAGAGAACCAACCCAAGTTTTTTAAGTATAAAACTGGAAGAAATGACGAAAACAAAAGGGCATTTCAGTTACTAAGCTCTTATTAAATATCCACAATCAGTGGGGAGAATACTCGGAGTTTCCCATTAAATGTGAATTCGGTATAAGTTTGTGATTATCGCGATCTTCGGAGTGTTTGCGGAGGACTGGAATGGAGATGGAGACCGAGACGTAAACAGAGATGGAGACGGGCAGTTGGAGAGCGCGAGAAGACAGCCAGCCAAGCTCTTGGGAGAACCAGGCAACTAGGCGGGTATCCGGCCAAGGGGTGGCTGGGTTGCTACCAGCCTCAACAACCAAAAGCGTTTCTCAGCGTTGTGGTCGGGTGTCGGAACCTATTTTGGCAGGATAGCCACCTCCGATGTGTTGGAGTTGGCGAATACTTCGGGACCCTTGTTTCTCACATCGGGTACGCCTACGTGAGCTTAGGGAAACTGAAGTGTTATCCGACGACATGTAACCCCTGCGCGAGGAATGCGGGGGTTCGGGGGCAGCGCCCCCGACACGGGTGCCCCGCTACCCGGTCAGTAGGCGGGGGTTCGGGGGCAGCGCCTCCCGACGGGAGTTCCGTTGCCCGGTCAGCGGACGGCTGTCCCGCTCGCCGGTGAGCGGGCGAGGGTTCGAGGGCAACGCCCCCGAAACCTCAACGGGTTTGGGCTTTTATTTAAGCTGGCCCGTATGGTGTAGGATTAAGAGGTTTCGTATAGGTTTAGGTTTTGGGCCCGTTTGGGGCATATATATTTTGCTCGTTTTTCTAATCATTGTAACGAGTTGAGTGGCTGTAAACCGAAAATATAGTGAAATCTCTTTGCAGGACGTAACCCTATTCTGGGGTGAACCTGGGTAATCTCATGCGTCGTCCAACTTTCTTTGATTTCTGTCACGCCCCGTGTCCTTCGAGCGCGCCAACATCCCTCTCGTACCGTTACTTAATAATAACCCCAGGATCCAACGGCCAATACGCGAATGCGGAAATGAAATACATATGCGGAAGCAACGACAAACTCCAGACAATTTAAAATGACAAGATGACTAAGGAAATGAAATCACATAACAAAATACATAATGTCATACAACGCCCAAGATCAGACAACATACTAGAAGGTTCGACGAAGACAATACAAATCAAAAGGGGAACTACCCTCTAAACACCCAACATGCTACGCCTAAGGGTCAGGCTCGCCGACAGAGGACTCTATCTCCGGCTCGGGCTCAGAAGTGTCCAGGGGGTCGTCCTCAGCATCCTCCAGCTCCACGATCTCTCCGGCCTCACTAGGGTCCTTAGGCTCTGGAAGCTTCGGCTCAGGCTCCATCATCTACCCATAAGGTGCCAGCTCTCCTATAGTACGCTTAGCTCGGACCCACCGAGAACAATGTGGTCACAGACTCAAAATCCTTCGGCAATCCAAAAAGGGTCGACATCGCAGACAGGTCAAAACGTAGGGTCTGAAAAGTGGGTCCCACGACGGGGTGAGATATAATCCCAGTAAGATGGTCCTAAGCCTACCCTAGGTCTACAGTACCTCCAAGCCATTTTATAAAGCACAGAAATCAAATAAAGGAATTCCAAAATACGATCGACACCTTAATCAGGTTTATAAATAAACTGGCACTACGCATGCTTTCAATCGACATTCAATTATTCCACTAGATTGGACTTCGTACTTAGGCACTTAACATCGCATCAATCACAGAGTACTGCTAAGCTCAATATGACTCAATTCCAGCAATCAGGCCCGCGATTATCACTTCAAGCATAGCAGCATATAGTTCAATAATCTGGCCCCGCGTCATATAGGCGCCTCAGGGTTTGACAATCACATTCCCCACGTCATATAGGCGCCTCATGGTTTGACAATCACATTCCCCACGTCATATAGGCGCCTCAGGGTTTAACACTCACATTCCCCGCGTCATATAGGCGCCTCAGGGTTTAACACTCACATTCCCCGCGTCATATAGGCGCCTCAGGGTTTAATAACCGTACTCCCCACGTCATATAGGCGCCTCAGGGTTTAATAATCATACTCCCCGCATCATATAGGCGCTTCAAGGTTTAATATATGCACATTATCACAACCAGAGCATATAGATGGCATTCCATGCCCACACTTCAGTCGATCCACTTTTTAATACTTCATGATCGAGTATAATGAAATTAAGCCAAATTCCCAATAATTGGCTCGCGCTATTCACCCATAGCCGAGGATCACTACAACATTTCAAAAGCTCACTTATCATTTTCCAATCATCATGCCATGTTCGGATTACACTAAAAAGTTAATCCACACATCAAGACTACATAATGCACTCATTAGTCCGAACCGAGATTATATGGTTTTCCGGCATAATTTCCACAATTCAATTCACATTCCCCACACATAGCCGAACACTTTAAGGGTTCCAATTGGCAACGCTTGATGATTTTTCCAAGCATATCACAGCAGCAAATTTATTGAAACGACCAACGTACCACGTTGACATAAATCGAGCTCATTTGCCAAAGATTTATCATTCGGCACCTAGCAATCACTTTAGGTCAAACCTATCATCCCAATTCAGTCATGCCATACACATATTACATTCTAACACCCATCAAGCATAATTTAACCCCCCATATCAGATCTCGTTTTTCCCTTATACATGCCCAAAACAGCCCCCAAAATCAAACTAAATCATTTCTAATCAAGCTCCTTAGTACCCCATAGTCTTAAGGTAAGATTAGAAGCCACTTACCACTCTTTTTGATGAAGAAAAGCCGACGGAAGGGCTGCAACTTCGCGCGACCAGCACTGCTCGGGGAAAACTGATTCGGTTCGAGCAAGGAAACATCAAGTTTTAGTCCATGAAACCTTCATGAAATCCCTCTACAAACACTACCTAAAGTCCCCTATCAAACTAAGGCAAGAACTAGAGCATCTCACCTCTAAGACTTCCAATCAATCCAATTCCCTCAGGTGCGCAGGCGGTCAGAATCTGCCTCCCAGAAATCACCTCAAATCAGCCATGAAAACTCCTCAAATCAAATAAACTTGCAACCCTAACTCAGCCAACCCTAGTACCAGATGTCTAGAAGATCCCACAGAAAATTTGAAGCCAATCGGAGTCTCTAAGAGGAAGAACAGAAGCTTTACCTCAGCTTGGACAGATTCTGTCCACTCTCGGGTTTGGGGCTGGTTCGGACGAATGGGACCTCCAATGGACGAGCTATCACTTGGAACTTGTAAAGGAGAGGCTGAGGGTGATTTAGGTGGTTGGAAACCGGCTCGGAGGTGGCCAGAGGCGGCGCTCGAGCAGGACGAAACAGACGGCAGAAACTGGTCGGGCAGGGTCGGTCAGCGACCTTTGCTCACTCAAACCGCTCTACAAAACGAACGGCCTGCGAAAAATTGAGCTCACAATATATCATTAGAACGGGAAGAGAATAAGGTTTCTATTGATGGGTGGAACGTCTCCATCCGACGTCGGATGACAAAGTTATGGCCGAAACAGTGGAGGGCTTCGGAACTGGGCGGGTGAGCGAGCCGAGCGAGATAGTGCTCCGAGAGAGAGAGAGTGATTTCAAAAAATTGCCAAGAGGAGGGAGAGAGGGAAGGCTTGAGTGGAGTGGTTCATGGGATTGGGGGATGTGACATTAGGAATAGTGGCTTGAATAGTGCAAGTTGGTGGTGGGGTTTTTGGGGAAAATAAGAGCACATGGGGAATTGGCTTCTTGCAAGAGTTCTTTGGACCATATTACCCTTGGATATTTTGGTCAAGAGGGTGAGGGTTGAAAGACCAAAATGCCCTCATCTAATTCCAAAGGTCTGAACAACAACTCAGGGGTAAAATAGTAACTTCCACTCTACAGTCCAAATTTTCTCTTTTCTAATTCATGTGGAGCGCTACACAACCTATACTATCCTCGATGAGACGACGTCCAATTTATTTGTATTGGAATCCTTAAATGTCCGGCCTCTAATTTCGAAGTCCACTTCGCGCTCAAAATCGACCGATCGAAATTTCAGTACATCTCAGACTGACGGGCGGCTCTTAGGACTTACGCGTATCGACCCGTGATTATTGTCATGTTTAAGAATTATTCGAATCACGGCTACCTTGGTTGTCATGTAATTGTGAGGGTAATTGCTAGTCCCAAAAGGACGCGATCGTTAGGAATCAGTTCAGAGTTATTCGCAAATTATGCTATGGTCAAGCGGAATCACCCGCGAACCAATTGCATAACACTAGCAAATCGTTCTGACACTAATCTTAGATCGGCCAGCGATGGTCCAAAATATACCCTCGACAATCCTTATGGTCAGGGTAC
The DNA here is from genome assembly GCA_029784005.1 of Lenwebbia sp. NSW1173648. Lineage (NCBI taxonomy): Eukaryota > Viridiplantae > Streptophyta > Magnoliopsida > Myrtales > Myrtaceae > Lenwebbia > Lenwebbia sp. NSW1173648. The sequence continues at coordinate 347,959 of JARCGZ010000005.1, forward strand.
CACTCCGCGGTCGAGTTCTTTAGTCCACGTACTTAGATTCCATTTAGCCATCCCCTTTTGGTCAGTCGACTCTAGAGAGATCAATTCTGAGCGAGATTACTGAAATACATCGATACTCATTTTATTCATTCATAAACTTCGAAATGGGGTCGGAATTCAGAATGTCACAATTTCTGTGTGATCATTCTGATTCGGTGTGCGATAAATCCCTTCACAATGCAAACCTGATCCATACATGTTTTAAAACCTATTTTGCAGATAATTTTAAAATTTTGTGAGGACACTAGAGAACCTATTTTGATACCTACACCAATTTATAAAGGGATAAGTGCACTAGAAGTCCTACAACTTATCACGAACATGCAATTGACTCCTAAAACTTTCAATCATGTCCTACAATTTGTCAAACTGATGCAATCGAATCCTTACGGTAACATTGTCAATTTGTCTAACAGAAAATGCTGACGTGGCATTTTTTAAATTGATTTCTTTTTCGTATGTGGCATTTTCTATTTTCTTTTCCAAATCTTATTTAAATTAAGTTAAAAAAGCCAAGAAAAGGATAATATTTAATTTTAAAAAGCTAAAACTTAAAAAAGAAGAGAAATTAATAAATTGGATACATGCACCAGAAGTTCTAAAAAACTGCAAAAAAAAAAAACTTACTTTTTCCTGATGAGATTGTGTATAGATCCCATCGTCATTAGGTGATATTCTGATTGATTTAATCTAATCACTTAAGGTTAGATGCTTCCTTTTTGACAATTAAGCACTAACTCATTCTAATACAGAGAGCTGAGTCAATTAACCCTAGCGGATTGATGTTGACAGAGAGTTGATTATCACTTTCTTTTCTTTTCATCAGGAAAACGGTGGAGAGGGGCGACCAACACTTAGCAACCTCCTCTTAGCGTTACAATAAGAATCTCACACCCGTTATGAAATATTCAGTTTAAAAAATAACCACTCAACACCACCCGAAATTTGAAATTCAGAGTTGCCTACGTCTCTACTAAGATGCTAGCAACAAAAAAATCTCTTCACATGAGGTATGCGGCGATGAAGTAATGCGACATGAGTCGTTCAGAAGTTAGCTCCCAGTGCAAATCGCACTTGTAATCTCTCGTGAAAAATAGATGAGCGCTTTATCCTTTGACCGACCACCTCAAGTAGTAAGACACTTTCCGTGGACCATTGAATGTTTGACCTCAATGTACAAGACAAGAGTTCCCCCAACGCGCATGCGGACACCAGTGGGCGGATATTTCTTCTTGTCCGTGGCTGTTATGGGTCCCACGTTGGCCCCATTATAAAAGCAAAGAAATCATAACAAGAAGAAGAAAAATCCAACTCCAAACTCGCAATTGCTCGAGCCATCCGAAAAGTGAAATCACATTGAGCATGAAGGGAATGATAATCTAGATTAGTCCTCCAAGTAAGAAGTTCGATGCAAAGACTTGTTGGATCCCTTCATGATTAAAGAAACGAGTAATCATTTCCCACACAATGCAACCCCTCAGAGAAAGAAAGAAAAAACATGGGTACTAATCAGGAGAGGGTCCTGATCAACATCATTACATGTTAATGATCACACTCTGTAAGAAGACATTAATCTCAGTGGTAATGGAACAATAGACTCAGCTTTTCACTTGTTGTTCAGTGGGTAAAAGCAGTTCCAGAAGCAGACCCATTGAGGATATGTTTGTTTGAAGGAAAAAAAATTTAGGGAATCAGCTTTTCAGACTTCCACGTGTTTGATTTGTTGAAAATGATTGGTTGACAGAAAATCATTTACGGTTAAAGAAAATATCCGTGCTTAACATCTTTAAAATGAATTCCCTAATCCGAAAAAAAGGGGAAACATTTTCAATGATTTTCAAGAAAGCATTTTCCTTTATCATAAAGTTTTCCTTGAAATAAACATACCCTAAACTCCTAAAGCTATCATCAATGGTCACATGAAAACTTAAGGCACGAAAGAAATCACTGGCCGCCATTAGCTAAAAAACAGCACTCGGAAGCCCGAAACGAGACCCGGCCCATTGAAGCCCGCCGAGCACTCTGATTGGAGCCATCCCTTGGATCGGACCTTACCTTTTACCATCGCTTGCGGGTCAAGCATCAAGCCTAGCACCAGTTAGTCTTCTTGCTTTGGAGTGCAATTCATTCTCAGGCCGCAATCAAACGAAGATTAACATCGTTTTCTTTGTTTATTGTAGTTAACAGGTGGCGGAGGAAGATTAGGCAGTGATGAAACAAAGTCCAAAGGACGAGAATGATTATGTTACTTTGTCGGCTAATTAATCCCACATGATCCTTAGAAAAGAAGCATATATCTCTATTACAAAAACTACAAACCCGTAATGTTGTATTATTTTCAGGTCAAGGAATTTGATGAGAAAGGTTACCCAATTCGTCTTTAAACTATTGTATGTATGCCAATTCAGACCTAAATTTCTCAATTTGCCAAGTTAGTCCTAAACCTTTGCGAAAGATTATAATGTAGTCCTTCTAGTCAATTCTCGCCGAAAATCGTTGACGCGACAGTCCAATCATCGCCGACTATTCTATGTGGCAAGCCACCACGTTAGCAATTTCCTACAAGAATTGGCCGAATGGACTACATTGGTATTTTGCGTGAAGGTTTATGATTGAATTGACAAAATTGAAAACCTTATGACTTAATTAACATTCGTACAATAGGTTAGGGTTAATTAAACAATTTTCTCAAATTTGATAAGTCTAGGAAAATAGCCAATTCACCTATTTTTTAGGTCATATATAACTCGAGGGTCAAGGAATGTGATGAGGAAAATTATCCATTCACTCCTAAATTTATTACGTGGATATCAATTTAGTCCTAATTTTTTTATTAAAAAAATTTGCTAATTTATCTTAAACATTTGCAAAAGATTACAATTTAATCGTCGCCGGCTATCCTACGTGGCACACCGTCGCGTCAGTGATTTTTAGCGAGAATTGACTGAATGGTATTTCACATAAAGGTTTATGACTAAATTGGTAAAATTGAAATGCTTATAACTAGATTGATATATGTACAATAAATTTAGGAGTGAATGGATAATCTGTTCATCTATTTTTTTTAGTCATGTAGAAGTCTAGGGTCACTCTGTTGAAGTTAAACAAGAGAAGTACAGGTTATTTTGAAGCCATCTATATTCTATTCTCCTACCAATCATTTTCTGAGAATTAATAACACACGCACGCACACATTTATGGCAATGGCCCGATGTCTTAAAACCACTAGCAGTGTCTAAAACCAATAGGGTGCAACCCACAATCAATTTTCTCACGGCTGCTACATCATCTGAGATTTCTGAGGTGTCTTGTTAGAAAGTCCAATCCAAAAACTTAAGCTTATAAGTGGAAGAAGACCACATGAATATAAAGAGTATACATGGCCCATTCATAACTGATGTGGGACAACAACAACAACAACAACAACAATAACTTCAACACCCCCTTTCACGTGCAAGCCGGATTATGAGCAGCACGTGAAAATTGACTAATGGGGGGTGGACCCACATACGAGGAAATGAATAACACTGCTATGATAATATGTTAGAAAAAAAAAGATCTAGAAAATTGAGTTGTTTGTTGTATTGAGGCACAAAGCCATAATAAATAGGTACAATAAGCCTAATTTACGATGAAACAATCCTAGAGAATAAACAACAATAATTATAGAATATATACATAATCAATAAAATATTCTAACATGTCTAATGTGGAACGGAAGAAAATCATTCGATGCACTCATGTCACAGATGACGTGACAAAAAGAGTCAAATCATAAAAATTTACGTTCACATTGTGGATTAACTTTAGTGAGATCGATATGAATTATATTAACCTTTTTTTCACATGTTATTGGTATGATGCATTAAACTAAATCTACTCGATTACGTCTTGCCTGAACGATCCATTACCAAATTTTCTCAGCTCATCCTATCTTTCCTCGACAACATTCTACGCAATTTGTACATGTTCATGTTGGGAAATCATCGATCGAGAAAAATAGAATCAGACTTTGAGGCGTGAGTTCATTGTTTTTAAGGAATTATCTTCCCCACAGCGTTACTAATCATTATTGGAAAAAATCCTTCAGGATACAACAAAGTCTTAAACAAGAAAACCATACACTAATTCTGGTATAGACTTTGCTAGCATAACAATTTTTGGGTGACGGTGAGAATATCAGCATGTTGTTTAGCCACAAATTTTTAAAAGAATGGACCACACAATAATTTTTAATTAATCATTATTTATTTTTTGTGGCCCAAACAGACTGTTAGCATAACAGTCACCCAAAGATTGTTATATAATCAATTCTTCTAATATTTCTCCTAAAATTCAAAAAAAAAAAGAAAACAATTGAAAACAGTGACCGTCTTATTTGAGAAAGGAAAATTGAGAAGTTAAAAATAATGAGACGGAAACGACTAATTTATAAAAGTGTTTTAGAACATATACAACCTTATCTCTAAAAACGCTACATATTGAACAGATATTGTTTCAAAAGACAAACTGTAAATTCGGATAATAAATAATAAATATAATATAATATATATTTATTCATTATATTTCGAATTTTATAACTTCTAAAAAATAAAAATTTTCAAGAGTCGTAAGGCGCCTAAGAACCGTTGATAAAAAATTACACTAAAAAAAATAAGTAACTACCAATTGTGAAACAAGACGCATCTTCGTTTATTTTACAAACAAACTACCAACGGTTCGTGCTAATGCAACTTCCGTGGTGTCCTTTCCATCCCAAGGAGGGAGATTTGGCAGCAACCAATTGCAATCTATACACATGAGCACCCACCCCCCACCTTCCGGCTACTAATGTTCCAAAAAATCTAACTACTGATGCAATGAATTCATTTACGAAACTTTAAATCTGCATATGTGTTGACGCTTGAACTCTACTCTTAGGCCACGTCTGTTTCGCAAAAAATGAGTCATTTTTGGAAAATATTTCCGGGAAGTCAATTTCCAAGAAAATGACTATATTTGTCGGTGTTTGGTTGAAACCTGAAAATGAATTGAAAAGTATTTTCCATCGTTTGGTAAAGAAAATCTAATTTGATTTTCTGCATTGTTTTCTAGTCGGAAATTGTTGTCGTGGACTTAACCATCCTATGTGGCACGGCCATCGCTAATGTGGACAAATTTTCTATCTTTAAAAATAATTGAATTTTTTAATAATTTGATATTTATGCTTTTTTTATTAATCTTAAATTTTTATGTTTATATTTTTTTTTTCTCTTCATTTTTTTCTTCTTCCTTCTTTAATTTCTTCATTAGCCTGTCGTTGGCCACAAGCGAGGCTCATTGAGCTCGCTAGCCTCGGACGAGTCTTGTGTCTGGTCACCGCGGTGGCTGGCGATCGGCTGATGAAGAAATTAAAGAAGAAAGAAGAGAAATAAAAAAAATTGGGAATTTTTTTTCTAAATTAATAATAATAAAAAAGAAAATAAATGCGAGGGAGCTGAGGGAGCAAAGATGAAGGAAAATATCTTCCTCTTCTCAAAAAGAGAAAAATATTTTCCTCACTTTTGAAGGATTTTTTTTTTTCATGAGTGGAAAATGTTTTCCTTCACTAACTTATTTTTTGCGACACAAACGTTGGAAAATCCGAAAAATATTTTCCCGGAAGTTATTTCCACGAAACAAACGAAGCCTTTCGATTGTACTTAATAGAGGTCCTGTATACGATACCTCACGTGGTTGTGCACGAAGAAAATCAGGGTTAGCTTGTGCTTGTGAAGTGAATTGCTGATATTTATCCCATCGTCCGTGGAGAGGAAAGAGTAGGACTGTTGGGGGTCCTAGTCACTCCTTTTGGAGTTACGAAAACGTTCACTTTCCAATCTCGAAAGCAGACGAAGGACAGGGAATCCTGCGCGATGTTCTTTCCCTGACTTCTTCTTAGGGTTTGCTTCTTAACAGCACGTGCATGGTTATATTTTATGGAGGTGGCTCGTTCGGGCTCCACCTGACTCCAAGATTTGAGACTGATTTTTGCCATCCTAAACTCCACTCCTCAGTCACATATTTAAAGGCGTGTACCACAACCACATGGCTAGTCAAATTACTAGTACATGCGCATATGTTGCGAAAGAACGACCGCGCATTTGGGTTCTTATTATCGTCGTTCGTCCCCTCCTCGTCCTTGTATAAGGAACAAGAATGGAAAAATTACTAGTTCGGTCCTAAATATATCACATGGATGCTAATTCGATCCTAATCACCACATAAAATCGGCGATGCGATAGGACGTTGTTTCGAGGGAAGCTGTCCACATCGGTGTGCCGCTTAGGACGGCCGGTGATGACTGAACGCCACATCAGTAATTTTCGGCGGCAATTGGCCGGAAGAACTACGTAGGAATTCCATGGAAAGATTTAGGACTACGTTGAAAAAATTGAAAAGTTCAGAACCAAATTGACATTCGTATAATAGGTTCAGGATCGAAATGGTAATTATCTCGAAGAAGAACCGTACATGCTAAATTCTTGACACAAATAAGTCGAGAGCCGGAATAGATGTTGAGTTTTTACAAGCTCTTTTTTCTTGACCCCCGGCAATTGCCATCTCATCTTTTTAAGATTTTAATATGGACTCGAACCATGTATGTATGTTGGAAGATATATTTTCAGATTTGATCTTGACTATTAGAAGCCGATAAATGCGTGAAATTGAAGGGTTTTATCGCACACCGAATCAGAATGATCACACAGAAATCAAAGAATAATGGACAACGCACGAGATTACTCAGGTTCACCCCAGAATAGGGCTACGTCCTGCAAAGAGATTTCACTATAGTTTCGGTTTACAGCCGTTCAACTCGTTACAATGATCAAAAACGAGAAAATATATATATGCCCCAAACGGGCCCAAAACCTAAGCCTATATGAAACCCCTTAATTCCATACCATACGGGCCAGCTTAAATAAAAGCCCAAACCCGTTGAGGTTTCGGGGGCGCTGCCCCCGAACCCCGCCCCCTCACCGGCGAGCGGGACAGCTGTCCGCTGACCGAGCAGCGGAACCCCCGTCGGGAGGCGCTGCCCCCGAACCCCCGCCCGCTGACCGGGCAGCGGGGCACCCGTGTCGGGGGCGCTGCCCCCGAATCCCCGCATTCCGCGCGCAGGGGTCACATGTCGTTGGATAACACTTCAGTTTCCCTAAGCTCACGTGGGCGTACCCGATGTGAGAAACAAGGGTCCCCGAAGTATTCGCCAACTCCAACAGAAATAGTGCAAGAAAAGGAAGTCAAGTGTCCGACCTTTCACCAGCTCACTGACCGAGTTAATTGTACGAGCCTTTCTAACTCAACCAGTTCGATTTTCATTAGTCAAGATCTAATGTGAGCATGCAAAGTAGCACCGACACGCGGCACAACACGATACAATACGTCGATAAGTAATTTCTAAAAAAAAATAGAGAATTTCGACACGTTTAACACGTTATACAAATCTGACAAAAAAAAAACACGACGTATATTAATTCAATCAAATTAATTTAATTCAAATCCATAAATAAATAAATGATAAAAAGAAGAAGAGCTAGACTGAATTTACACTAAAAATATTAATCCATCATTTGTTAATTATTAGAAAGTCCAACCCAAAAGCATAAATTGATAGGTGGAGGGAGACCATATGAATATAAAAAGCATAGAGGACCCATTGTCAAGCGATATGGGACAACAACTTCAACATCCTTTCTCACGTGCAAGCCGGATTACAAGCGACACGTGGAATTTGACTAATGGGGGGTGAACGCACATTCACAAAAGGGACAACAATGGCTCTGATATCATGTTAGAAAGTCTATTGTCAAGTAATGTGGGACAATAACTTCAACAGATAATATCATTCATTGTTCCGAATTGAGAAAGGGAGAGAAAGAGGACACACATATATATATATATATCAGCGATGAGTTGCTTCGTCTTCTTCTTCTTCTTCTTCTTCTTATGTTAGGAATTCACAATCAAGTTTTTTTGGGGCTGACTGGGTATATTAATTTTGGGGTGGCTAGGTATATGGCTTAAATATATAATTTTTGATAAGATTTACATGTTAACTACTAATTTATAGAAAATGTTTAAGATTGACCCCATGCATGTCGAAATTGAGTGTTGGGATGCTAGACTCGCGTGTCGGTAGTTGTGAGCGCTGATCACTTGTCGAATGTCTGATACCTGTTGACCACGTGTCGGTTTCCGACACACGTCCGACACCAACATGCACGCCCCCGGAGAGTCTATGTGCTTCCTTGTGAGTGTGGACTCAAAGAAGACAAAAAGAGAGTTTGAAGATGTAATTAGCAACTTCTCCAATTAGAAGCATCCCTTGTAATTAAAGTCCAACCAGTGCATGCAGCAATAACGCAAGAATAATGATGATTTCCAGAGAAAACAATCTGGCAAAACTGCAGTAGCATTACAGAAATTAATTTCGTAGGCAATCTTTATGTACTGCCAATACAAGTACAACCACCGGTCCACCGAGTGTATTCACGTCTTGGGGACATGCCAGTTCCACGAAGAGCTCATGGTCGTCGCCTCATCCTCGTCGTCCCTCCACGCGGCATCGGCGATGAAGGCCCACAGACGGGGGTCCCAGTGGCGCTCTCCCTCCTCCATGAGCTGCGGCAACTCTATATCAGCCCAGAAGTCGTCGACCTTGATGCCGCCACCCTTCTTTTTCGCAGCCACAGCGTGCGCCGCCTCGGCCGCCGCCGCCTGGATGTCCCGGGGGCTGCAGGTGGCGGGGAGGGGCAAGTCGTCGACCTCGTCAGGAAAGTTGAGCTGAGCCTTCCGTCCCTTCAAGCAGTGTGCGGCAACGTCGTAGGCCTTGGCTGCCATTTCAGGCGCCGGGTACGAGCCGAGCCAAATGCGCGACTTCTTCCGGGGCTGTCGGATCTCGGAGACCCACTTGCCCCACCGCCGCTTCCGGATGCCTCGGTAAATGGAGTGGTGGCGGGTGTCGCCTACCGGTGGACGCATTGTGTCGCCGGTGACAATCTCCGGCGAGGCGTGTTCAGTGAGTGGCGGTTGCTCCATTGATTGAGAACTGATTGTCCATTTGGGAGTCGGTGTAATCGCATTTATAGGACAATACTCTTGGATCCTAGAAGCTTTGGCCAAGTGACTTGGCAAGTCTACAGCCGCAATTACGTAGATACCCTCCGATGGGCCCTACATTTCCTGTACTGCGTACGGTATTACAGACAATGATAAGGTCAAATCCGTCTGTTGGATATACACCAAGCTTCTCTTCTCCCAGGACATATATCAGCGTATTAATATCAAGTATGTGGCGTTTCGCTTGCTTACGGAACTTATAATCACCTGATATACAACAGGTGCTCTTCCATTAGAATTGAGATTTTCCTATAAATATTGTTCCGGTGTACATAACATTTATTAAACACAATAAAAATCAAGTCAATTGAGGAAAGATGTAACATTTGAGTATTTTTTTGAGAAATGCTTCACTGACAGTACTGTCGGTAGATCTACGTACCATCTCCGCGTGTTTTGCATAAAGCACTCATTGATTGGGAGATCGTGTGATAAAAAATAACTGACAGTACTGTCAGACTATCATGCTAGCAGCTTCCTATTTCTTTTCTCTCCTTCTTTGGAACATTTCTTGTTTACATGGTATGTGAACCACCAAGAGAGAGGAATCAAAATCAAATCCTACATTTTATCTTTTTTATTGCCATTAGTCTTAAATCAACAATATAAAAAAGATATTTTGTCTTCTTCTCCACAAGTGAGCAAGCAAGTTGATCGTCGTCTTCTCTAAGCTTCGTCATCTCAATCATCGTCTCTGCTGCAACCATCGTCATCTTTGTTCCCATCTTACCGTCAAGGCATCGAGGTTCGTTCCAATATATGCTCATTGTCCGGGAGAGTCATGCATTGCCGTCATCAGTTACCTCGTCCTTAGAAACTCTCCAATTTGTCAAACACTCGAGAAAGCTAACCATGGAGGTTATTCATTAATGGACTCTATATCAATCGCTAGCGTCGTCGACGAGTGAAGTTATCGACAAGTCTCTAGGCAGCTGTGAGGCCGAAGTTGAGGACACTTTCGAAGAAAGAAAAATATACATTGCAAGTGCTATAACTTTCGTATGGCTGAGTGCCATATCTTTTTTCGCGAGCACTTGAGTACCATGACTTTTAAAAAAGGTGATTGCAGTCGAAGCACCTAAATGGTGTCTTTCTAGTCAGAAAAGGAAGCAATCGTCCCTACAGTTGAAAAATAAGATAAGGATTGATTATTTAATAGTCTTTGGGCGACTGTTAGCATCCCTCCGAAGTTGACCGCCAAGGGGTAAGGGAGTTTAGTTTGCCGCGAGTATTTCCGAATTGGCAACGCTCGAGAGCCACTTAAATCAAGGGAGCCTTGTGGAGTTGGGTCGCTTTCTCGCAACGGGAAAGGCTAATGGCGATTGGGCTGTCTAATTTAGTGTTTGGCGGGGATGGATGGTCAAATGGTGCCGGTAGGAATCAAGGGTTGGGTTGACAGTTGACAAGTGATTCTAGTAAGACCCCGACGTTCCGGTGTTAAGATATTCGTTTTTCGCATCACGGGGGTTGTGGACAAGATCGTACGACAGTCCAGCTTCAACACGTAGGTACCCAATGTCGCCATCTCTACACTATCATCTTATATCTGCTATTTCTCATATTGGGTCCGCCATTGGTCTGGACCAGACCATGGGCTTGAATTGTGTTCTTTATGCACTGCACGGTGCACGCCAACTACTTACCATCCCTGCTAGAATGTACGCATTACTTCTCACACGTGCTTGTCGTGAACTTCTTAGGAGGGGGGGAAAAACACCCTTTGTTTAAAATTGATTTTGTTTGAAGATGTCGTGTTTTATATGATGTACGAAAGAGAAATTGACTGCTTGTCAGCCGAATAACCTCTCCACTGGGCCAGCGTTCGATGTATGTGGCTTCTGAAATTGGATTGGGCATTACCCAAGGCTCTATCGTAAGGCCATGGACACCGACCTCGCTAAATCCTCCTGTACCTTGTTCGCCCCAAAAAAGCGTCATAAGATAGACCATACTAAGTTCATCTCCCATATCCTATCCATTCAAAGATAAGGCCATCCATTCCCCGATTCATTGAATTCATAAGATAGCCCCACTTATCACGTGGAGGATGAATCAAACCAGGTTTTTTTTTTTTGTTGGGATGCGTGATTTATACTCCACATCGATAGGAAAGCAAGGGAGTCCCGCTTCCCAGCGAATGGGCTGGGGTCCGAAGGACCACCCCGGTGGGGCAGTGCCCCTGAGACATCAGAGAGCTTTTGTAGTTTGAATCCGCATTTTATTAGTGGTTTGAGTTTTGGCCCACGAATAGCTACTATTATATATGATATATTTCTCTTGTAATTGAGAGTTGTAACAGAGATGTGAGATGTGCTAATTATAGTGGAATCATTTGCTAGATGTAGCCTCGATTTAAATGAGAATCGGGATAAATTTAGTGTCTCGATTTTTCTTTCTCGCATTTACTCTCTATTTTGTTGTGTTTGTGCTCCTAACTCCAATATTTTCTTTTAATTTGTTGATCTCTCGTTTTGACGCCGCAACATATTACAATTCAAGTAAAACTCGATTGTATATCCATTGTACCTCGGAGTGGCTTGATTTTTCATGGATATGCGCGAATTATCTCGTTCGCGTACATGACAAAACACATACAACAAGCATCTCTTGACATCGTGAGAAGGGGGAAGGTAATTGATATCGGGAATGTCAAGCATCTCTTGACATGCCAAACACCACATGATGTTTTTCTTCTGTCCGTCCTTGTTGATGTTACTCTGGATCGACTGGATCATCGAGGAAGACGCTTGGAACCATGCGTGTCGAACCCCACCCAGAGTTCAAACTGAAGACGCCAAACACACATACCTACTTTTCACGTGCGCCATCCATCTCCGTGCCTCCAAACGAGGGCTGTCTTGGTGTCCAGACGTGACTTTGTGAAAGGGGAAAGAACAAACAAGTACGAATGTCTTCCCAAATGTCGTACCTTGTAATTATCAGTTGGGTATTTAAGGGGAAAAACCTGTCCTGCTTGTTGTCGCCTAATACAATCTCCTAATGAGGCTGCCCACAAACGTCAATTTGAATTATTTTTTTTCCAGAAGTTCCACATCGGTTTTCACAAGAATGTACGAAAGAATACGATGATCTAACTAGATTTAGTTTAACAAGATTTGCTGACACTAAAAAATAAACTTTGCCCAATCCAAATCAATCGATAGAAATACCTTATCGCAAAATGAAGCAAAGATACTTTACATCAACGGTGTTGGCACGATTAACGTTAATAGATGTGGTTTTCACTGTTCACGTGGGCGAGCTGAGTGGCACGACGGGACGACAAGACCCGTCAAAGCATGATTTTAGGACCTCAGTCGCGCAATAATCAATTAGACAAAGACACAACTTTAAAATCAGCTCATTGGAAGAGAAAAACATTGTGATCACTGTTTGAAAGCTAGACATGCAATGAAATACACGTGCCAATGTCGGGGTTTATTTTCCTGGCAATTACCCAAAAATCGAGCTCCAACAAAAACCTTCAGAAGAACACCAACACGAAGAGACTTGCTGCTGCTTCTCTCTTAGTTCTCGGAACTAGCGAAAAATGAAATACACGTGCGAGCGAGCGTGAAAGGAAAATGACGAAAAGATCCTGATGATGAAAGAAGAACGAAGCTAAGCGTGGTTTGACTGTTCTACGGAACTGAAATGTCGCCGGACGCGGACGACAGATTTTCTGTCTTATCTAATGGGAGAAGGAAATTCCGTTGACCGACAAAAATCACCCATCGCGTGCTCACCACCGACTCTCAAAACACGCGTTCCCCCACGACGTGGTATCAGACTATCACTACAAAGATGCGCGGGCAAGCCGTGTCTACCCGACCCGACCCGACCCATTCCAACTCAAAAAGAAGAAAATATCTTCCTATGTGCAGCAGCGCAATGAAGGTAGCTACGTGCCGTGCGTCAATCACGTGCGCCTCACCCTAAGTAAAATGAAATTTCAAAGGACAAGGAGAAAAGCCAATAATAAATAATAATAAAAAATCGGAAATCACGCGCGACTCACGTGACCGCCGAAGCTACAGCGCGTTCGTCTCACCTTTTTTTTCGTAATTGTGGGACGCGCTGGCCCCTGGCTTACGTCAAAACCCATGTGCCCTTCTTCACGTGCATCGCTCTTTCCAGTTTCCAGTTCCCATCCCATCTCGTGAGGTTCGTCGGGTCGATAAGATACCTCCCACGTGGTAAGCGTGCGTAGGGAGGGGGGGTAATGGCGATGGCAAACGTGTTCCGACTGTTCTTCTCGGGGACGAGGGTGGGCCCACACGCGACAAAGGCAATTACCATCGCGTCATGGAGACGTTAAAATGGTGGAAATATTTTTCACGTACGGTACGATGACATTAATTTCTCGCGAGAACAGACAAAACGAAGACACCAATCGACGAGAGGGAGTCGCGAGAAAACGCGTGAAGGGACGAGGTGGGCCCCCCTCCACCCCGGGAGCCAAAAATGAATAAAAGGAAGAAGGAAATGCCACTCCACTTTCGGACGCTCGCCCCGGGGGGGAGTTCACGAGTCGTACATGTCGCTTCCGTCGCATCGCGTGACTTTTTTTGACTTCGTTCACGCTATCACACCCGGCCTTGTAAATGCAACACAAACACCGCATGCATGACTTCCCATTAACATCATCATTTTCAAATTAATATCACCCATATTTAGACATTCTATTAGCCCCTTTACGCGAAGGCTGGACTTGGACCGACTTAAATGCAACACAAACTCAAAACACCATTGATATTTAAATAACTGGCACTCTTCCTTAAACGTGGGTTGGTCTTTAGCTTAGCTAAGCATCGAAACATATATAGCAGATGAAATAATTTGGGGCCTGAAAAGATTCGACTACTTGAGATTTTGTAGGACCGTGCGAAATTACTCTTAAATGTTCGAAATATTAAGTGAATGTGTGATTTAATATTTTTATAATTTTTTTTTTAAAATTGATTTGACGGGAGACAATTAGGATATCCTTCATTGTCACCTTAAACTCGACATGGATTGTTCGGCCTCATGAGGCCCATCTTTCTTTTATTGTTTCCCCGAGGCGGGGATGATGCCCGAAAGCACGAATCACGCTCCGCGAAACGACGGCCGGGATTTATTCCATGAGACCAATCATCTGACACTTTGACCTTGACCCGGGACCCACACAAGGGTACTCTGGTCTTTTCCAGTCCGGTGAAAGCCGTTCAGGATTTGTACTTTTTTTTTTCTTTTTTTTTTTGGGGGTCGGAGGATTCGTACTTTTATAGTACCCCCCCTTCCCTTTGGTCTAGTTACCTTCGAGGAAATTAAGGTATGAATACGCATCATGTGAGCTGCTGCTCCTACTAATATTAGAAAAAGAATCGACTTCCTCAAATTTTCAATGCGCATTTGCACGAATTCTTTTTGCCCAGACACGGAACGCACAGTGCATCACGAACATCCTAATCATGGAGGGAGTGATGCGCAAGAGTTTGCGCAAACGGTGTTTGATAGATTGTCTCCTCCCGATACCAACGCCACGTATAACCATACTATATTAATGAAAAGAAAAAAAAAAAAACCTACTTGATTAAGAGTTTTATTAACATCGCACATGAACTTGACAAAGGAGGCGATAAGAGATGGACCTGTTAATTTTGCTTGGCTCATCTTTATTTTTATTTTTTCATGGATTTTGTTTTTCCAATATTCTCAATATCACTGTAAGTTTTCATTTACGCAAACCATCTTAAATGGCATGTTGACCCAAAGAGAGACACAGTCTGCTTTCCAAAATATGGAACTTCCAAAAGAATTATTTACGGTTGATTTATTGTTGAAATGTATGTATGAGCTGTGTATCAGAGAATTAGTGGGTGTGAATAAATTAATAAATCCGGATTGGCTTATAACTCATTTATTGTTTTAGCCTCTTTGAGTGAATGTTGGGTCTAACCGTATATATTAACATGCTCGGATTTAAGCAATTTTTTTTTTTTAAGAACTCCATATTGAAGGCATCAGAATTTTGTTGCGCACTCTTAATAATACCCAATATTATAAATAAAATGAGAAAATATAGAATATTAGTATAGGTGAGCGGCTCCAGGTTCCTTACAGATTCTACCTAGAATCTAGGACCCACCCGTCGGAACATATTCATCATTTTTTTGAACTTGGAACCTACCTACATACCTTGGAACCTGGAACCCATTCTGTCACAGGTACCAGGATCGGTTCCAAAGTCTATGCATGTTTCACTTATATTCTTAATTGAATTATTGCAGTGAACCATCACATTTAATGACAACCATTTACTGCTACAATTCAGTGACAACAACTCATATTTAGACACACAAATAAATATGAAAACATTAACTGAGTAGAAGTCTCAGTAATAAATATCGACGAAAAGAAAAGCTTAGATTAGTGGTTCCAGATTACACATTCATCACCGGACGCCATGGAATATCATAGGATCGCGGGAAAAGATATATCAAGAAAATCACAAGAACTTGTTACATATTACATTACTGGTTCCATGTTCTACCTATCTTGAACCTACTCGTAGAAACAGGTTTCTCAATTTTGGAAATTTGGACAGATTTCCCACCGATCCGATTTCAGGTTCCAGTTTCTACCCTGAAATCATGCTCACCCCTAAATATTAGGAGGGTTGTTTTAAAAAAATGGGTTAATACCACGAAAAACTCCAAACTGATACACTTGTGACAAATTTATCCAAAACTATTATTTTGACCATTAAAAACCCCAAATCGGTACACATGTAATAAATTTACCCCAAAATGTTTCTTTTTTACTACAAAAAAATCTAAATTGGTACACCTGTGACAATTTTACCTTCCGTTAGTTTCGACTAAATTAGATTAATACCACGAAAAAATCCAAACTAATACACTTGTGACAAACAGAGAGTAAAAATCCCAAATTGATGCACCCGTCAACTGCCATGTGTCATCCAACTTAATAATTTGACGATAAAATGTATATGAAAACTAACGGGGGGTAAATTTGTGACAAGCATACCAGTTTGTGGTAAATTTATCACAGATGTATCAGTTTGGGGTTTTTCGTGGTTAAAAAAAATTGTTTGGAATAAATTTATTACAGATGTATCAGTTTGAGGTTTTTCGTGATACTATTATTAACCTTTAAAAAAAATAGAGGGCAGAGGGATTAAGTGCAGTCACAGGTGGTTCATGTGCGGAAAGTAAATGGGGGCATGAGGGTCACGCAATCTCATGTGCGGGTGTGTGTACCAGAAAGAAAGAAAGAGAGAGAACAAAAAAGGGACATGCAGAAACAGTGAAACACAACGACACAGGTACATTAAAATCATCAAAAAAAAAAAAAAAGAGAAAAAAAAAGAAAAATGAACAAATAAAAAATAAAAGAGACCGTGCTTAACGTGACATCGTTTACTGCTAACAACACTGACCTCGTTTAAGCTTTATTAAAAGCAACCCCCCCGCCCCGAAAAACCCCAGATCCTCCGGTCACGTTTTCCCACCTCCTCCTCCCCCAAACTAACCACGGTTACGCTCTAACCCTATGCCCTAACCCCGGTTCTCTCCTCCAGTTTCCTGAGCTCCAAAGCTACAAATCTCTCTCTCTCTCCCCTATCATACATACATACGCTTTGCTAGAAAGAGAAAGCTTAAAGCCTCCTGCTTTCCTCATTTTCTCGTGCCCATTTTAACCGAAACTGTTTGTTTTCCGGGAAAATTCCTTCTGCTTCTTTTGCCTCCCCCAATTGTGTGTTCCTCCCGCTTTTAAAAGGGAAAGGAGGAACTCCGAATTTTTCACTCCGACCGTCCCACACTCCGCGCCGCCCGGTTGCCCCCCCCCACCTCTTTTTTTGGCGATTGTCTCATGATCCCATTTGACTCCCCCTGCTCCACTGGTTTGTATCTCGTTTAGATTCTTGGATTTCGTTTCCGCTTTTGCTTCCGGTTTCTTGGTTTTTCCATGCTTCCTAGTGGTAATCGAGATCTGTAGTTATAGCCATGACCGCCAAGTGTGAGGGAAAATTCGGGGCGATTCCTTTTTAGCTGTCAAATGCGTGGGAATTTGGACTTCTCCATAGAAAGCAAGGGTTTTTTGTGTTGCTTTGTGGGTTTCGCAAGCTGAGATTCGATCCTTGTTTTCAAGCTTGAAGAGATTTAGTGGCAAGGGTTGTGGGTTTTTGTGGGATAGAGATGAAGATAGAGCTAGGTGTTGGGGATGGGCCGTGGAATGATGAAGAGAAAGCTATGGTAGCTGCAGTCTTAGGAACTCGGGCATTCGATTACTTAGTGTCGAGCTCCGTTTCGAACGACAATCTCTTGATGTCCATTGTGAGTGACGAGAATTTGCAAAACAAGCTCTCGGATCTCGTGGACCACCCCAACTCTTCCAACTTTAGCTGGAACTATGCAATTTTCTGGCAAATTTCGAGGTCTAAGTCGGGGGATTGGCTGTTGGGTTGGGGGGATGGGTCCTGTAGAGAGCCGAAAGATGGAGAAGAATCTGAAGCAACTCGGATTCTCAATTTGAGACTTGAGGACGAGGGCCAGCAGAGGATGAGGAAACGGGTGCTGGACAAGTTGCATACTGTCTTTGGTGGGTCGGATGAGGACAATTACGCTCTTGGTTTGGACCGGGTGACGGACATGGAGATGTTCTTTCTGGCGTCCATGTACTTCTTGTTTCCCACAGGAGAAGGCGGACCAGGCAAATGTTTTGCTTCCGGGAAGCACGTATGGCTGACGGATGCACTCAAGTCGTCTTCTGATTATTGCGTTCGGTCATTTCTAGCAAAGTCTGCGGGGATTCAGACAATAATTTTGGTTCCGACTCACGTTGGGGTTGTAGAGCTGGGTTCAGTTAGATCTGTATTGGAAAGCTCAGAGGTGTTGCAGACCATAAGATTGTCTTTCTCGACGAATTCATTTGTGCCGGTTAAGCCCATAGCAGCCTTACCCGCGACGAACGAAAAGGAGGACGAAAATGCCCCCTTCTCTAATTTGACGTTGGCAGGTAAGGGAGAGGGAATCTCCAAGATATTTGGGAAGGAATTAAGCGCAAGTAACAGTCATGGCCATTTTAGGGAGAAACTCGCCGTTAGAAAGATGGACCCCAGGCCATCGTGGGAAGCTTACCATAACGGAAGTAAACTCGCATTTTCAACTCCTAGAAATGGTACCCATGACATGGGTTGGGCTCATTCTCACGGCGTAAAACAGGTGAGTCCTGTTGAATTTTATGATTCTCAACCCTCGGGCAGTAAGCTAGAGGAGCGGATGAATGGTGGTAGGAACGATATCGGATTGAGCCGCTACCAAACACAAAAGCAGGTGCAAATGCAAATCGACTTTACGGGTGCCACTTCAGGGCCTTCTGTGATAACCCGACCATTCACCGCCGACTCTGAGCATTCTGATGTTGAAGCTTCATGCAAAGAAGAGCAAGTTGGTGCAGCGACCGAGAAGAGACCAAGAAAACGAGGCAGGAAGCCTGCGAATGGAAGAGAAGAACCTCTCAATCATGTGGAGGCAGAACGGCAGCGACGTGAGAAGCTGAACCAGAGGTTTTACGCCCTTCGTGCAGTGGTGCCTAATATATCCAAGATGGATAAAGCTTCCTTATTGGGAGATGCCATCGCTTATATAAACGAGCTTCAAGCAAAGCTCAAAATCATGGAAGCAGATCGGGAGAGGTTTGGAAGCACTTCAAGAGATGCATCACTTGTCGAGGTTAATGCCAACGTGGAGCAATCAAACCAAGCTCCAGATGTTGATGTCCAAGCTACTGCTGCTAATGAGGTCGTCGTGAGGGTCAGCTGTCCTTTGAATTCTCATCCTGCATCAAGAGTTATCCAGGCTTTCCAGGAGGCGCAGGTCACCGTTCTCGACTCGAAGCTTTCGACAGCCAATGATACTGTGTTTCATACATTTCTGATAAAGTCGCAAGGGTCAGAACAGATGACGAAGGAGAAGTTAACTGCAGCATTTTCCCGTGAATCCAACTCCTTAGAGCCATTGTCATCTGTTGGCTAATGGGCGATGTTTCTCATATGCTATAGTGGATAGGCGTAATACATAGGGAAAGCCCCTTTGGAAGCTCGATCAGAGTTTTGGATTGCTGCAGAGTTTCCTTAAGGAGTGGTTGAGCCAAAAGGAGAAAATGACTTCCTGTTGACCAATTAGGACAGCATAATTTACTTTCATTTTTTGTTCTTTTTTTTTCATGGTAAACAATCCTCATAAGGAAATATTCTTCAAAGTTGAATTGAGTCTGTAAGTCTTATACCATTTGTGGTTGTTCTGAACATTAATATAGTTTCTCTTCGTATTTTCCCTTTTGATGGCTTACCCTCATAGTTTTTTGTATTCGCTTTCTTTTCCTTAATACTTATGATTTCGTGTTCTCCGTCCAAAATATGTGTAGCTTGATGAAGTAATTAAAATGGCAGATGGGGAATCATTTTTGCATTTAACATGTAAACGAAGCAGTTGAGTTCTGGATTGCCGTTTTCCTCCTTTCCGTGCGCTGTGTCCAGGCTCATCTTCTTTTTACCAGGCTTGGTTCCTGAAGTGCTCTTCCACTGAAGCAGAAAGCTGTTTCTGTCGCCTGGTCAATTTGAAATTCTTCCAAGTCAGTTGTAACCTGAAAGTCCTCGCACGTTTATCTCGTTGCTACAAGGCAATCTTTATCATGGCCTCTGCTTTTTAGGAGGAATGAATCTGTGCCTGTGGACTTTAATGTCCTGGTTACTTTTCACAAAAGAAATGGGCGCTGAATGTTTGGTTTCATCTAGCGTGTTCCTTGTGCGCTGCATAGTGCCAGCAGCCAGCATTGTCAATGGCATGAATTTAGGTGACTTTTGGATATTGAATTCTGCAGGGCACTTGCACCAAGAACATGTCGCGGTGCAGGAATTGTCACACTATGTCATTCTAGGCCATCTATGACTACAAAACCCGAAATTGGTTCTAGTTTTCTACCGTGCAGCAAATGTAAAAGATCATGAAAGGTAAACTTGCTTATCACAGGCTAGCACATTATGAAGTTAATAAGGGAAAACCAAAAAGATTGCTGTACGCGCATTATGCCAACAATAGCACAATTCCAGTGCCAATACTTCAACCTTTTTTTTTTTTTTTTTTAATCTTTTGGAAAGCAATGCTTTGCTTCAACCTAGTCCAAGAAAAAGTAGACACTGGATTAGTCGACACGTAATCTGCTTGCTGTCCAACGCAAAATTCTCCCTCGGATCTATATTTGTGAATGAAAATGCTTTAGATTGGAAAAGAGTAACGTCAATGATTTCTTTATGCTATGAATCTCCCTATACTTCTCCACAGCAAGCGCCCACACCAAAATCCAATATAATACATAGAATCAACAACTTCATAAGTAAAGCTATTGGATAAATTCAGGGCCTCAGTTGAAAATTTCACGGCAAAGTGATCCCCCTAATTCAAGATCTGCTGACAACAACATCAATGCAGAAAAACAAGCATGTATACAGGGTGCTACTACTTGGAAGGGCTGTCTATCCAAAAATCACTCCTGAAGTGTCATCAGCAATGTCTCACATCTGCTTGCGTGGGTAAAGTGAGATTTTCCGACTCTTTAATAAGATTAACTTCCTTATCACTTTTTCTACTTCGGCAATGCCTCGAAAAGTGTCCCTTCTTACCACAACTATAACAAACCACCGGCTTGCCAACTGTCTCAGATTCTCTCCTTTTCGGAGATTTTCCAGAGTTCCTTATATTGTTATTGCTGGATCCAACTTTACCTGAGGGCTGAATACCATGAATACCACGAGGTTCCTTGGACTTGTATTGATTCTGCAACTCTTCCTCAACCCTTAAATGATTCATCAGCACCTGGAAAGACATATTCTCATAGTGCATCAACTTCAAGCAGAAATCCTTCCAAGATGGGGGGAGTTTAGACAGGATGACACTGACGTGGAAATTCTCATCTACGGAAATTCCAGCAGCCACAATTGAATCTGCCATGCTGTTCAACTCTTGGACTTGCTCAATGACTGATTTACCATCAACCATCTCAAATTCAACATACCTTTTGACTTGCAATCTCTTAGTCCCATATTCTTCATAAAGATAAACTAGCCTCAGCCGTTCCCACAGATCTTTTGCACTGTGAGTTTTCTGTGAGTACTTGTAGAAGAGAACATCTGACAGAGAACTCAATATGTTCCGACGACAAATGTAGTCATCATTCATCCATCTCTGTTCAGCATCTTTTACACGAGCAATTTCTCCACTGCTTGCTTCTGGTATTAAATTGGCCACTGGGCGTGGATCAGTGAGAACATATGCAATCTTTAATTGCTTCAGGAAAAACTCCATCTGTTGTGCCCAGTGGTGATAATTCTTTCCATCAAAACGAATAATCTCAATCGGAACAAGACGCTGAACTAATGCGGCCATTGAGTTAGAAACATCATCGAGGGCAACATCAATGGTTTGCGGCCTGCAGCAATCAATTGATATAAACCATTCAACGGGCAATCGGCAAAATGATTTTGTAAGAAGAGTGCTCTGTGATAGAGTATGGAAACAAGTATTCACTTATCATTGTGTATTGGTCAGGAAGGAATCACATCACAACTGTAGAGGATTACATCCCTGAGCTCTGACCATTATGAATATACATCAATTATCGCTTGGATTTCCACCGTGATATTCTCACCTTAATTTTGACTCCATTTTTTTAATAGCTTCCTCTATTGTAGGGAGACCGCGCCTCAAAGCTGACCACTGGTCTTTTGTTAAGCTAATTCCTAGAATGCATCAGAACAGGAATAAATATTGCATAAACACGCTTAATGGCAAGAAAGGGAAAACTACAGATCCAGCACAAGCATGGACAAAAAAGCTTATAAAATTCAGAAAAACATACAGGGAATACAAAAATCTAGTGTGACAAAAGAAAAGTGAGCCAACCATGTACAGCATTAACATTTATGACTAGGCAGCAGAACAAAGAAGCAAAAACAGTTCTTGGAACTAAAGATAAGTAATAGAAATCTTCTCAGATTGTTCACGGATGTGTCATCCTTCCGTATAGGCTTGAGACAGAGGTAATGGATGTTGGAGGAGCAGAGAGAGAGAGAGAGAGAGACCCATCCGTGTAACAGTGCTCTAATGCTTGGAGATATAGAAAAAAGGGTGAGTAAATGTATTTCAGACACTTCCTTACTTACTATGCCCATCTCTTCCACATATCTCTTGCCTCAATTATATGATCACATTTGACGTCTTGTTGTCTTCTACACATATAACAATTCCCAAGCCAACACAAACCCATAGAAAGCTCCAAAGGAGTTGACTAGCTGTGGGATTTCAATCTCAGCAAATTACAGTAAATATTTATAGTTAGAGGTTCAGAAACCACCACAACACATTTATACAACTTTACACAAAGAACAGCATTATGGAGACAATACAAGAGAGAGACGCACAATGTTGATAGAAACACAAAGAATTATACTGAGACGAACATACTCGTTTAGCAAAAACCACTTAAGCAGTTGGAATTGCAGGTATTAACGACATAAACACGAGTGTCAATTACATGCAACATCAAATAGTAATCAGATAAACCATTGTCATCAAAGCTTAGGCAAGCTCACAGGCAGCAAAGAGTAAGCAAGCCTATTCACAATTATTATACCTGAACCAGCTAGAATAAAAAGACAAGAGCATCATTGTAGATTTAGATAGAGGAGAGAAGGTTATACATGTGTAATCACCTTTAGCACTGGGAAAATGCTTTCCATCTTTGATATAGTAGTCCCTTACCGATACCATATTTGTGCCATTATAATCTTGAAGAGTCACATACCTCCTATCTGAAAGCTACACAAACATCAAATGATGATTCTAAAGTTGTTGATGTGGCTTACCTAATTGCAGAATGCAGAATAATCAGTCAGCCACAAGAGTAATATAATGCAAATGTTACTAGTCAGTACCAACTGTTTTAACGGCAACGCAAGTAGAACCTTTAGAGGTTCTTGAGCTAAGTCCCAATTGCCAACCAAGGAAAACCATGAAAAATCCAAGGAGAGACATTACCCACCAAGTGAAAGTCTAAAATGTTAGATTTACAACTGCCTATTGCGCTTATCTACTACTGCCAAGTGAGAATCTACAATATTGGATTTACTACTGCAGATAGCACTTTGTCTAAAACTGTTGGATTTCCTCCAATTATGACTCCTCACCAATCTTATCCCCGTGTTACTTGCAGCCACAGGGCTTCAAAAGTAAGGACTCCTCTTTAATGCTCCCTAAGTTTGTTCTCAGCAAACTAGACAGCTAAAATGTAAATTTGCCTACTTCCCCATTTTCTTCAGCAAACAAAGAGACTGTATCTAATGAAGCTTTTGCATAACTATTATCTTCGCCCAATCTAGAACTGTCCTCTATGGAAGAATGCCGGAAAAAAATCTCCTTTTGACTGTCCGGTAGAAGAGATGCTTGTGCGTGCGCAATCAGAACCTTAAAGAGATACATATAGGCACCTCTTCACAAACCCGGACAACCATGGCTTTCGAACCCAATTTATGCAGCTGAATTCAATCTCACCATGAATGAGCAGACAAAAACTAAGTGATGACGATGAAGTTCACTTTCTCTACATGCAATCGATGAGCGCAATTCATCCAAAACAGAGCGATAGGGTTTCACTTTCAACCTCACAAATGACGCGTTCTCCATCTTCGCCGAGCTCCTTCTTCACTTCCCTCACCGGTGCCTCTGCGGCGACCACGTTAACCTCTCCTGGGACATTCGGTTCGCCTTCCTCGCCCCGGTCCTTGTCCGCAGTGTCGGAGAGGAGAAACGACTCCAGGACGCTTCTCACGAACTTCTTGCTGTCGATGTCGGAGAGATCGAAGCCTAGCTTCTCGGAGGCCTCATTCCGGAGCTTGAACTCGGTCATGGCTTCCATGTCAGCGTTCCGCAGTATCGTCATGACTGTTTCTTCGATCTTCTTTCTCGTCTCCATGCTTCAGGATGGGCGGGAGGAGCTCCTCAATTTGAGCTCTATGTCCCTTGCCACTGCCAGCCCCATTATATATATCCTGCATTTTTTTTTAAATATTTTATATGTTATTATGTCGGTATATATCTTCGCTATATGTAACGGAGTCGGGACAACCAGCCAAGAACCATTTTCTACCCGGCAAGGAAATAAAAGGTGGGATCTTTAACCAATTCAAAGGCTCATAGACTTTTTTTTTTGGGTCGAAGCTCATAGGCATTGAAAGACTTCAATTACTTGTGAAAAAGGTCGACAAGCTTTAAGTACGACGTCCAGGTGTGTACCTTCGATAACGTTTGAAGACATGCTGTCCTATTTCCTTTTACTTACGTACAACTCTGTTCACCCGTCACGCCCTCCACCTGTTTGCCAAAATGCTCGACTACCATGAAATATGCTTCTGCTTGCCTGGACGCTGCTTGCATCCTGCTTCCAGAATTTAGTTTAGTTCCTCTCACCAGCTTTTGCATTGTTATATTTCTCCAGCCCAGCTTCCCCGGTAGTTTTAGCTCCGGCGTAATCAAGCTAGCATGTTGCTTCGTCGACTATCCACAAAGTTTTCTGCTTTGGCGAGACCCTTGTGCAGTAACACCAGAAATGATATAGCCACAACCATTGCCGAACTTAATAAGGTAAGGTAATCTATTCCAGAAAATCGAAAGAAAAATAACAGTAGTAACAAGGTTCGGAGGCAGACAACAATCACATTGATGGAGATTTGAATTAGATAGCATGCATTTTCCTGCAGCTTAAAATTTAATATGATCGGCTGCGCTCTTGATTCGTTGTTGTTATTTTGTCTGGTGTGACATTTTGTTGGGAGCTAACAGATTTTGGGATACATAATTGTCGATGTCTCATCAGGAAATGGAAGTTGTTTTTGGTGAGCCACCATCAAATGGATTTGACGCTTCTGCGGCAAATGGTGTTAGGACACAGGAAACCCAATCTATGTCTCAAGGATCTGAAGAAGGTGCAGGCGGCTTGACGCACATCGGCAATACAGGAGAAGCTCAAATGGTCGATGTTTCTCCCAAAGTAATTACCAACCGAACTGCCACTGCCAGCTGCAAAGTCATGCTGGGGAAGAGAGTGTTCAATTTGGTGTCCGCCAACCAGATGGCGAAGGGTGATGTCCTGAGCGTGGCCAAGATCGCAGGAATAAGTGGGGCGAAGCACACGAGCAGCCTCATTCCGTTGTGCCACAACATCCCGCTGACTCATGTTCGCGTTGATCTGAAGCTGAACCCTGACGACTTTAGCGTGGAAATAGAAGGGGAGGCAGCGTGTTCCGAGAAAACCGGGGTCGAAATGGAAGCGATGACGGCTGTGACCATTGCTGGTCTTACAGTATATGACATGTGCAAGGCTGCTTCGAAGGATATCCAGATTTCAAACGTAAGACTCGAGCGTAAAACTGGTGGGAAGAGCGGGGATTGGTTTAGAGGAAAGTGATGGTATTAAGAGGGAGTTTATCAGATATTTCCAGATAATGCTTCATTTTGGCGCTCATATAATGAACATTGGTAAGATTGCCACCGATTCTCTGTTTCATCCAACCTTTTTTTGTATCATAATCTCGTGGACTGCGAGGATGGAATGAATCATCAAAAAGAGCAAGGAGCTGCTTGTAACCTTAGGATTGCTTTGCATAATGGCCTCATGCTTCTTATGTTTGAAGGGAAGGCAACTCTGTTTTATCCACTCATAGCACAATCACATTATAGCTCAGGATCAAGTTTTTGGGTTGTTGGCATTTCGGTCAATTTGTTTCCTTAGATACTAATCCCCTGATAAAGTAAGGGACCAGATTAACTCCAGTTTGAGCACAAAAAACCTCCTCCTTTTTTTGCTAGAAATACCAAATCATTTGGTAAAAACGTTTGCGTAAATTACATTGCTTGACTATAACACTAATTTTTAGGTGAATCTCCAATTGTGCAACGATTAAACCTATAAGACGTGGAAGTAGGAAGTTTTCTTATCTTCCTTCTGTTCTTACTTATTCTTATATTCCACCTATACATAGGCTTGTTCTATGTTTGTATTTGTTGGGATTTTTATTATAATTTAGTTAGATCTTAGTGTAAATGAAATGAATCGTAAGTATGTAATCTTATTATACAGTATGAAATGGTTGACAAACTGAAAAAATGAGATAATTTAGAATTGAATGCTAAGATTACACATTGAAGTTATGGTAGTAGATCCACAATTAAAAAAAAATAAAATGTATGTGATTGTTCCAAAAGAGATGAAACAATTACGAGGTCTATTGTGTTATAGGAAGCTAGAAAACTCGTACAATTTTTCTCCTTTCATATATTTTATCCAACTGTATGGACTTAAGCAAGATCAATTCACACAATTTTATAGTCAACGATCATGCAATCGAGCTTGATTTATCAAGATTGAGCTCAAGTCAACTTAATTTAGTTTTCAACGAACGTGAGCTTGACTTGAATCGGCTCAATCAGCAAGTAAAGTTTAAGCTCAAGCTTAGTTTGAACACGCTCTTGAGCTTGAATTCCTAAAGCACAATATTTTCATTTGAATGTACTAGTGGTTTATAATATTTACAAATGCATATAGGTGGCTGTAAAAAATAAGTAACTAGCTAGATTATTGGATTAAGCTTTATAACGGGCTTGAACTCGCCTTTGACTGAAGAGTCAGTTTTGAGCAACTCGCAAATAGCTTTGACTTCTTAATTATGTCTTGTCCCTTATAACTAGGGTTGTGCACGGGAACTGGATTCACCCTGAAATCGGACCGAATAGTCCGGTTTTGGGCGATTTCCAATTCTGAAACTTTGGAATCAGGGATAATCAGTCCGGTTCTTAGTTCCTAGTGCGAAAGCGAATCGCTCAGACCAGACCGGACCGACATGTTTTTTTTTTTTTTTTCATTTTCCTTTAAAAAGTAAAGAAAATGAAATTGCCAAAATCCTAAATCGCATCGGTCTAGTTTTAGGTTTCAAGAACCTGAGAAGTGGCCCTACTAGTCTGGTTCCTAGTTCTAGGGTGGATCCGGCCCAACCCGAAAACGATTACCCATATTTGTAACCAAGAAAAAGTCAAATAGCTTGACTCACTATTACGCCTTATTCTCTCACGTTTATGTTTAGAGCGGGAATACCGATCTCCAAGGTAACGCACTTTATCAAAGAGTTTAAGAGAGAAACTGAACTCAAAACGGGAGAACTTTTCTGATAGCTGTTTTTATGTAATTGCAACATGATTTGATCCCCGACCTAACCTAAACGCCCAACCTCAAGCACTCATTTACCATCGGGTCGGATGATCGGTGGCAATTTTAATAGTTCTCGGGGAAAATCAAGAACGTGAACAGACACGAAAATGTAGAAACTACTGCCACAGAAGTGATGAACAGAGCTTGCAAAAGGGTCAGTTATTGGAGTAGCTTTTGGGGGGGATGATTTGAAGCTCAAGACTGGGGCTGCCGAAAAGTAAAAAAAAGGAAGTGCACTCGCGGCGACACTTGAAGTAACGTTGAACCCAAGTCTTGGATGATGCCAAAACCCAAAACCATTATCTTTGGGCGATGATGCCCATAACAGACAGGTGGGTTAAGTAAAGATCAGATGAACCTGAATCATTCTTCTTTCATTCCCTTTTTGGAAGCCTCTTCGCAACACGAGAACATTAGCAAACGCAGCAGCTCAACACCGAGGCGCGATGAATGCAGACACTTTTGCTTGCTTTGATGCAGACACTTTCGTAAGACGACCCAATGTCCGAACTTGCTCGTAGATTAACAAGAACAAGAATCTACCTAGAATAGACAAGAAAGGGATGAGAATATTAGCGTTAGCCAATTATTTCAATAATTTAGTGTTGAAGTAATCTAATCCCCTTCACGAATCCTCACGATCACCATCCCCACGCCACCCCCACCCACTGGGCCCTTGTGTTGAGATCGATCTTTCTCATACACGCGCGCGCACAACGCAAACACATACGAGAGACTCACACACGTGCTGGTCTCTCTGCCGTCCGATTTCCTCTCTCTCTCTCTCTCTCCCGAGCTGATGAAGAAAAGAACCTCCTTTTGCCAGAAAATGTGTTTCATTTCTGTAAAAATATCACTCCTCCCTGTTCTTTGAGAAATTTGTACTCACTGATTCTCTGAGGAGGAGGGCCAAACATTACCCATTGTGTACTCGATTCAAAAATCAAAACTTTCCCTTCTTTTATCCTCAACCTCTCTTTCCCAGTTCGGGTCGTACACCTGTAAATCCGACAAATTCGGCAACTTTCCCACATTTCCGAGCTCAGATTTTGTCGGAATTTGAATGGAAACTGATAGTATTGAATGCATAACGTCCCTAGATGGGACGGACGAAGACGAGATCCAGCAAAATCCCCACCACCATCTTCACCAGCAATTCCCTTCCAAGTCGTCTCACGGCAATGGCGTCGTTTCCTCTGCGATTCTTCCCAGCACCACCCGCGTCCACGAATTGCTCGAGTGCCCAGTATGCACCAATTCGATGTACCCTCCAATTTATCAGGTCATTCTCTAATTTTGACACTTTTGGGTCAACGGGTTTCTGTGATTTTGTGTGCTGCTTCATTCCTCACCTTTGCGACATTGGTAGGTGAGTGTGTCCATCAATTTGTTGGATGGTGTTTGAGTTGATTAGCTGGTTGATTTCAGCTTCAATTTCGACATTAATCGAGTGGTTTGAGGTAATAATGGAAGTCTCTGGGGAATAACTTTGTGAATCATGTGGGCTGCGTGATGAAGGAACCCCTCTTGGATATGGAAATGAGCTGGTGCGATTTTGGTGGATTTGGCTTTAGATATAATGGTGCTCTCTTGGGGGATTTGGCTGCTGCTGGGTCATAAGTAACTTCTTGAAACTAAAAATAGTCCTTTCATGTATCTAATGACTTGTCGAAGTTGCTTCTCTGCGATTTGAACTTGGTTTTGTCTAAGGTCGATTTGCTTGTAACTCTTGCTGCTCAATATGTTGGTGAGAGAAATGCTTGACTTGAACATCCAGATATGAGTGTCACTCGGTACTATAGTTCACGAAATAGAAAGAATTCCAGATATATCTACCGCCTTTTCAGCTATAATGTGGAAATTCCATAAACTTATGCTGTTTGTCAGAAATCAGGATAGTATAGAGGGTACTTTTCTTGTTGTATCCCATGCTGAGCAGTAGCATTGTAGGTAATCATACCTCCTTATGTCTTTCAAGGCAAAGGCATAGAAATGAAACTTTGTTTTCTTAGTTGTATATTTTTCGTTTTTGTTGGTCATCTTGATTATATCTAGTTTGCTGCCCTTGATATTCTGCCGTTTAGTTATTTAATTAAAGCAATACTTCAAGAGTATGGAAACATGTTATGTTTATTGGAAGATGCCAGTTTTCATGCTATCTGAACTTATGAATTTTCGAGGACGGTTGCGATATAACTTTCACTGTGCTTTCTAGTAACATTTCTGAATGTTTCCCCCGGGATGTTGTGAACTTTGAGAAGCAGCTCCTTCTTGAATGGAGTTTGTTTGGTTAAACAATCAATACAACTTTCTCCTTGCAGTGCCACAATGGGCATACACTTTGCTCAACCTGTAAAACCAGGGTTCATAATAGGTGTCCCACATGCAGACAGGAGCTTGGTGATATTAGGTGTCTTGCATTGGAGAAGGTGGCAGAATCACTTGAGCTGCCTTGCAAGTACTTCTCTCTTGGGTGCCAAGAGATATTTCCTTACTACAGTAAACTCAAACATGAGGCTATCTGTAACTTCAGGCCATACAGTTGCCCTTATGCCGGTTCAGAGTGCTCTGTCACTGGGGACATTCCCTTCCTAGTTGCACATCTGAGGGATGACCACAAAGTGGATATGCATTCTGGATGCACTTTCAACCATCGATATGTGAAGTCTAATCCACGCGAAGTAGAAAATGCGACATGGATGTTAACTGTGAGTATCCACTCACCCATGATCTATAGGTCTTTGTGAGGAAAAAATTGATAAAAACCAGCTTTAATTAATGAAAAGGTTTCTCACGGTTGCTATAAGAAGTACGGTTGCTTTATTGGGAATTGATTTAATTTTGGATATTTAATCATCAAAAAATCATCTGGAATTCTCCTACCTTTCATCAATTTTTTTTTTGTTTCCTTTTAGCACGGGAAAGTAAATTATGTGGCCTTGTCAACATCCACAAACTTCAGAATCACTCTGATTTCACCGTGTTTACATTGAGATATGCTTGTCCAGTCGAGTTTTGAACTATTATGGACTACTTTTAAGTGCCACCACTAGTCATAATGATAGCACTGAGTCTGTACGCCATATTTACCAAAAAATTGAACTATTTGAAGTTCAGTATTTAACTGCAAACAAGATATTAAGAGAGTTAATATGTCCATGAGTAATTCCTGAACTACCTTTCCCTGCATTCTGTGAATTAAAGCTGTGACTGAATGACCATGTCCAAAACCATTTTCGCATGTCATATGTTCAGGTCTTCCACTGCTTTGGACAATACTTCTGCCTCCACTTTGAAGCATTTCAGCTTGGAATGGCTCCTGTTTACATGGCATTTCTCCGTTTCATGGGTGATGAGATGGAAGCTCGGAACTACAGCTACAGCTTGGAGGTTGGGGGGAATGGTCGGAAACTCATATGGGAGGGCACGCCACGAAGCATAAGAGATAGCCATAGGAAGGTTAGGGATAGCCATGACGGTCTAATTATACAGCGTAACATGGCACTTTTCTTTTCTGGAGGAGACAGAAAAGAGCTGAAACTTCGGGTTACGGGACGGATTTGGAAAGAGCAGCAGAATCCAGAAGGTGGGGCCTGCATACCCAACCTGTGTAGCTAGCATGGTTTGCTCTCTCTCTCTCTCTCTCTCTCTCTCTGTGTTGTGCGTGCTCTAAGGTGGTGGAAATGTAGTCTTGTGAGAATTTAATCTCAAGATTTCTCTAACTTTGTAAGGATGCTGGATGTACCATATCCACGAATTGTTAATAATGATTTCGTGATCCTGTGCCATGATGATGCATTAGTCAATGTCGTCATAGCAAGAGATCGTAAGGTACATCAAATGCGAATACCGGAACAAACTAGCTACTGCATGCACTGGTATTCCTCAGGACCTATTGCAATTGCCTTGTAACGTGGCGTCTTCTCCCTTGAGCTTGGGTTGAGAAAGTCTATTCCCAGATAGCAGTCGAAAAATGAGCACTCGTGCTCAAAAGTCCTGCTGGAGGAAGAATCTCATTGGAGTGAGTTGTTTTCTTTTCTTGTTTTTAATTTTTTGGTGAGTCAATCTTATTAGTCCAATCCTAAAACGGAGCGGATGAACTACTTCCACAACTATACAAAAAAGACAGTTGTGAATCACAACTTGTGATTGCTAGATCCAATTTGTTTATTTTCTTAACCTTTGACGTACTGAACAAAAGGGTCGAAGATAGTGACTATCAGTTTCAGGAGCTTATTAAAAAGAATGAAGTGACGAAACTGCTTCACTGCGTGGCTTGTAGTCAAAGCAACAATCATGAATCAGAAGTAGCTAAGTAAGGTTTGTCTGTGTGTGTCCCCAACAGAAATGAAGACAAGCTGTGTCAATTTATGGTTGGGGAGGTTGTTGTACAATGAAAGAAAGACACCATATCCTTTCTTGAAGTTGCACCCACCGCGCTCTGGCTGTTTTCATTGGTTCCTTTTACTCTCTCACTCAAGTTACGTAGCCATTCAAGCCAAGTCTCAGCTACACAGACTTGTCAGTATCTTCAGGAATCCTTATCAGATCGTCTCAATCTGACTCTTTGTTCTAATGTACGTTAATGTGCTTCGAAAGTGGGCAGAGGAAAACAGAGCTAAAGAAACAACCGGTTTAGTTGTAAAAATTTGTCACTTCTGTTGGAGTCTCAAGCGGGCTGTTTCATCTGCTGTTGAAGGAAAACGTACAACTATTGTTTCCTCCTCCTCAAGTATTGAATTTATCAATGTGGTAATGATTATGTTAAGGGAATGCATCTTCTTTCCACTATCAATCCCATTCGGTTGGAGGCCGTACCGGTTGGTGCCCGTAAGTTGTCTGCATCCATCTGTGATTCAACGTCGACAAGTCCCTAAAAACTTTCTTTGAAATATCGCATGACGTTGCCTGTTTTGGTGGACAATCATGGTTTATATCAGTTGTGAGTTTGGAAGTTCTTCACAAGAACTACCATGGGTTCGTCCATTATATAAGTTTGTCAAACACCAAGGAATCGTATAAAACTACCTTTTCGTCACATAAGACTCCTTTCTCTGGTAATATGATTACATAGGCAAAACATCACATAGATATTGATCCCTGGTTATGGCAGTTAAACCTTTCAAATCAAATGCACAGTTATTCTGGTCCTGTGAGAATTCGTCTGACCTCCAGTAGACCGGACGAGGAGCAGACATAGGAGAATAAGTTTTTGTGCGATCAGATATGTCGGCCGGTGGAGTTTTAACCTATATAACTAACAAAAGGTAGGGATGAAATGCATAGCTGTTGCCATTTGGCTCTAATGGGAACCAACCGGACTAGGTGGATGAAACAGACAAGGCCTGTTGGGGATGTTCTATCGTTTGGGTTCAAGAACAAGGCCTAATTAAGGTTTCGAATTGTGAGAACTAGCTCCTGAATGAAGGGCTGAATTCCCTCTCCAGATTTTCAGCATCTTCTGGAAAAAACAGCAAGCTTTTTCTCGAAAAAGAGGTCATGCGGTTGGGAGCTAATGCATGCTGTAGCTTACGACTCCTAGTCATGTGCTTCACCTTTCAACACAAAGCTGGGAAATGATGCGGTTATGTCCCTGAAAAGTCATTGAGAAGCTAACTTAAGTAAGCCAGTTGGAAATAGCATACTTGTGTTTGGCAATACTTTGCATGAGTGAGAGAGTTAATTTACGACCTTATACCATATATGAGTCCTTCATGACCAGAAGATAGTGAACTGAGGAACTTAACGGCACAAATGGAAACCCGAAAAATAAAAATAAAAATTCAACACCTACTAAATCCATTAAAAAAGTAGGCCAGCTTCTACAAGGCAGAGCATGCCAAGATGCTAGTTTTTACTCAAAACATTTTCTCTGAAAGATATGAATGAGATAATATTCAGAGTGATGAGATCAAGCATGTGTAGACCACACAAATGACGTAATTGACATACATCAGATATGGAAAGATGCTCCATCTTATGATAATGGCCAAAAAATACCGGGTCAAGCTATGTAGAAAGATGCTACTTCTATACGCAAGTGCATAAGATCGGATGAGCAAACTTTTATTGAAAGTGATGTAATTGACGTACATCAAATAAGGAAGAGTCATGTTCTTCAGCATCAAGGGGTTCTTTGCCACGTATTCTTTCCACTCTTCTTCATCAATTCTTCCGTCGCCTTTTGCATCTGCTTCCGCAAATGTCTGTTTAAAGAGAAGCAAGTAAATAAGCAGGAGAACTAGAAAAGACAGAATACTTGTTATCATACATACTACTTAGAGGTCCTTTACCTTGTCCACAATCGTTCCTACAACATCATCTGATAGATTCAGCTCAGATTCACTCAAGAGGGCCAACACCATTTCTTTCAACTGTTAATATGCCGAAATATATGCTTAGTAAAAGAACATGACGATTTATAGTTCAAAGGTAACAAGTAATTAATTTCAACTAACTTTTTTTACTGTCTGCTTTTAAGTTTAGAGGCATGCATCGAGTAAGCCAAATCGTTGATACTTTGTAGCCTATATTGTTGATATCAACAAACATGAAAGGATCAATTAGGGTGTCGAAAGGATGAGGAAAGAAACTTCGAAGGAAAAGTTTTTACATCAATGAAACCAACCACCAAGGTTTCATTAATTAGGATGGGGAATTGTACAAAGATTGTAGCAAATCAAGATCTAGGTCAAGAGCCATACGTTTAATAGGTTTCAGATTGCACTTGAATTTGGATTTCAACAATCAAGATGGCATCAAATCGAGAGTGTCCACTGGCTTTACTTTTATTAGAGTATTATTGTCAAGCACTGATTTTAGGATCGAAATCTCTCTCTCTATCTATTTTTTTTTTTCCGACTATGATTAATGGATACTTTTCGATCATGATTCTATTTAGACTAGGAAATTCCATTTCCAAAAGAATTGAATTCAAAAATTCCTCTCTCTCTCTCTCTCTCTCTCTCTCTCTCTCTCTCCGTCCCTCTCTCTCTCTCTCCCTCCCTCCCTCCCTCCTCCTTCCTTTGGCTGGAAGAGGATTTAAAACTCATGGAGAAACTATCTAGACCCCTCGAGTAATTTTACTGCAGTACAAGTAGTGAAGAAGTATCATATACCTCAGGTTGAAGCATTTTGGATTAATATGCTTACCTCCACCCGTTCGATGTAACCAGTCTGCCTTAGATCATACAATTTAAAAGCATCTGTCATAAAACACAACCTCCGTTTAGTACTAGTAAATGCATATCATGAATTCTGAACTGTGGAACTAAACAATATAAGGTACTCAGAGATTGAACATCCATGCGGAGAGACTCGTAAAGGTCATAACACTGTAATAGTGTTTTCTACTCTGCTTCTTACATGAAGCTTTGACTGGATCAGGAGTTTTTGGGTGGAAAACTGACAATGATTGAACGAATTCCCCAAATTCAATGTGTCCATTTCGGTTGACATCAAAGAGATCAAACATCTGCAGAAGTGGCAGGGATATGCTGATTATGGAAGGCAAATTCACAGAAAAAGAAAAAGCATGTTCCCCATAAAATGATACAAGAGAGATAAAAAAATAATGGTTGTCGCATACATAATACTCGTTAACAGTGACTTTTGCTCTTTTCCTCATTAATTGATTAATATGCGTATGTAACAACTGACACAAAAAGAGGTACCGAGATACTTATTGAGCACGCATGCTTAGCTTTTTCACCAACAGAATGAGTTGAAGTTTTAACTTTTGGCTATGTCATGCTATCATTTTCCCTTAATAAGATGACCTAGTTATCGCACAGTTCTTCTACTTTATTATCTCTTGGATGCACGTCAAAACCGTCTATAGACCGTGAGCTTCGTAGCAGGTAATTGGCAGCAGAAAAAGACGGATTTTCCCCAACGAAGTTAGAAATCATACCCTATCCAGAAAAAGGTTATTCTTCTTGCTATTTTGAAAAAGTGCAAGCTGAAGTTCTTCCTAGCACAAAAATAAAACGAAATATTTTGTCAGACTAGGATAGAATACACTGTTGTATAGATACCATTTATTTCTATCCCACATGTGGGAGGGAGCAAGATACCTTGTGTAGTAGCCCATCCTTGATCACAGAAGTGCTTAGCTTTTCGAATAGCTCATACAAAGATTCCACTTCACTAACAGTAACTGCAGGTAACACAGGTTCTGTCAATTACCAGCAGCCCCCAAGAAAAGGCATAACAGAGTCTTAAGGTGTAAACTTAATAACTCGTCGCAAGCTAAACTTCCAATCAACTACATCCTTGATATATTGATCGACCAAGGTGAAGCATGTCATCCTCTAAACTAATGCTCATGAATCTACAGTATATTAACAAACATCAACTGAAATTTGTTAGCAGGTTTGAAGGAACTTGTCCATGGTCCATGGATTCAATCAGTAAAATGAATTGATGAATGCAAAGTACACCATCCCTTTCATAATTTCTTTCTCTTTTGGGATGGGCAGAGAGGTGGTAGTAAGGAGGAGGAGCTTAACAGTGTGATTTCATACATCATTGAGTCATGAATGTGGTCGCTCGACAAAAATGGTCACAAAATTTTGCCTTGGAAACTCCAAATAGGCAAGCACAACAAGGGGATGAGTTAGGCACTCACAAGGCGTTTTGGAAGCTAGGGAAATATGTTCGGCCGATGCACTTGATGGATTGGCTTCAGGTGTGGCACTCTGGGTGGCGATCTTGGAGGGGCCACAACCCATTATTTAGCAAATTGAGCTCCACTCCAGCTCAATGATTATTTCCTATGTAACAATGCTCTCTCAATTAAGGCAAAAGAACTACCTGCCACAACAACAGCAGTTATAGACTGGGCCATTTGGCATTTGCATCAAATGACAAAGTAAAGAGACAACACAGTAGTCAGCTTCACAGGACAAACAATAAGCATTAAGGGAACTCTCAGCTTTCCCTACAAGAAAGCACATAACCAATTTCGCATGAAACTAACCCTCAGGCTAACAAGTAAAAGACGATGAAGACATAACCGAGGATGAATGGGATCATGGGAATTAATAGAAAGACAGAGAACTTGGGTCCAATCGGTGACAGTCAAGCCATGGTTCCAACTTTATATTCACCATAACTGCGACAAAGCTCGCACTTTTTCATATATGGGGGTGTTTTTCTTCCAGAGTCTTGAGTACAAGAGCGAAGCAGAGAAAACCATACCACTCACTCAGGAACCCGAAGACAATCTCGAACACAGAGACAGAGAAAATCGTTTTTCGGTCGCCAGCCGACGAGTGATTACGTTCAACCGGTGCTCCGATCCGCACGAAGCTCCCAGCAAACATTTCTTTGGGAGTATTAGAAAAATCTCTTTCCGGGTCAAAAGCTCACGAGAGCCGACGAACGACGAACAGGTGGCGGTATCACCTTCCCGGGACGGGGGAAGTACCAAAGTCAGCAGTCCAAACATAGTTGTGCTCTGACCAAAACAAAAAAAATAAAAAATGAAAAAACGTTTTTTTATTTTATTTTGGGACAGATACGAGAGTGGTGAATGAACGGTGATAAATCGTACACGATGGTTTTTGGTAAATTATAATTAAAGTTGATAATTAAAAATACCAAAGAAACGTTCACAAATAATTTAAATGAGAGTTGACAGCCTAAAATTAATTGGTAAATTATTGGAAAAATTAATTGAGGAGTTGTTAAGACAAGTGCAGAAATGGGAGTAGAACATTTTTGGCCGTTAGTTAATCAAAGCCTTAAAAGTTGTATTTGGGTTCAATTGAGCAGTTAAGGTCTCAAGGTCGGGAAATGACAAGTGGCAAACAACCAAATATTTCACGCCTGAATCTCATCCATGGCGAGTTCAAAACCTAATTTTGACTCTTTTAAATCTCAAGTGATCTAAATAAAACTTTTTAAGTCCTCGTATGACCAACTATCAAGCCCCACATAATACCCACGCACCACCTTAAGGCTCCCTCCCCGACCACCATGTCAACCTCCATAAAATCAAAAGATTAATATGCTCCTCTCCTCTCCGGCGTGAGAGGTTTTTCTCTCTTCCTGTGAGAGTCTCCCCTATCCATTGTGATAGCTCTTTCTTGACTTGTAACTACTCATTTGATTCATCATCTCGTGCTCGCCTCCCCTGATCATGGCACCCAATTCCATCTTTGATAACGTCTCTCCTTGGCTGCACTGACCATTACCCAGCCTTAAACCCTAGCTTTGGCCTCGTACCCTTGGCATGGACTCTCTCGCTCCATGAATCCCTTCGCTACCCATTGACTCCTCATCCTGGCACCCATGGCCGAGTATGCTTTCCTTCATTCCCCCTTCCCCCTAACCCTTATCCCATCCACTCCCTCGGGACCTGACTTCCTCTCCCTATTATTTCTTCCTTTCCTCGGCCTGTTTCTGTACCCTCACCCGAACCAGATTTCCAACCTTTTCCTGTAGTTTAGTCTCCCTTCAGCCTCTACGAGGTTGAGTTCCCTTCAATCTAAAATCTGATTTCCAGGTTGTTTCCTATGGCCTCCACCTTTTAAAAAGATGTTGCTGCTGATTGCTGTGGTTGTAGTCTGCGGGGCCTGAGTGTCTCCCGCTCTCTTCGGGGGCCCTCGATTTTCCTCTGTCTGATTGGAGTGCTTGCTGTGATTATTGCTACTGTAGTTAGGGGTGACTGGTTTCAGGTTCCTTATAAGTTCCACCTGGAACCTACCCGTTAGAACAGGTTCTTCATTTTTTGGAACCTGGAACCTACCCGTTATATCCTGGAACCTACCTTGTTACAGGTTCTAGGGTCGGTTCCAAGGTTAGTTAAGCAAAATAATAGTGAACGCTACAATCGCTAAGAGGAAATAGTGGTAAGCGGTTTCAGGTTCCGTACAGGTTACATTTAGAACCTGGAACCAACCTGTTGAACAGGTTCATCATTTTTTGGAACTTAAAAATTTGTTTGGCTCCAGATTATACACTCATCATCGGACGTCATAGAACATTGTAGGATCGTGTGACGACATATACCAAAAAAACATATAAAATTATTTTAGGATCTAGGGTCCAGGTTCTAGGTAGTGGAACCAGGAACCTACCCGTTGGAACAGGTTCCTTAATTTTTGGAACTTGGAACCTACCCTTCATACCTTGGAACTTGGAACGGGACCGGTTCTCACAGGTTCCAGTTCTAAGTTCCAGGTTCTACCCTAGAACCATGCTCACCCCTAAGGTTGCGTTTGGTCGTCCGGATAAAATTAAGGATATGATATATTTTATCATATCCCGTGTTTGGTAGTTGTCTTGAACAGGATATAGGCTGCGTTTGGGGACCACTTTCCCAAGGGGCTTTGGGTGTCCAAAGTCCCTTGGACCAAATTTTTGGTGTTTGGCAAATTTTTTGAAAACATCTTTAGCTCAAAGTGAGCCTTCACAAGGCTGAAAGTCCAAGGCAGCTTTAAGGCTGCCTTGAGCTTTCAGCATTCTCAGCAAGCAATAGTGCCAAGGATTAGTGATTTTTTTGAATTTCCAATATTACCCTTAGTCAGTCTTTATAATTCCACATTTACCCTCACTCGGTCTTTATAATTCCACATTTACTCTCACTGTCTTCATATTCCTCCTTCCCTCTTTGGCTACATTGCTGCTCCCTTCGCATTCAGCTTCCCCGGACCGTCGCCAAGGAGGCTGCTGTCGAGTGCTACCGCCGCAAGCGCCGCCGCATCGAGCCCGCGACCCTCTCCATGCCCTCCGCCGCGACAACTACCCCCTCCTCCATGCGACCCCAACACGCCCCGCCTCCCCAGATCTGGGCTTGCGAGGGTTCGACCTCGCCGGCTGCGCCTCTGGTCGGTCGCCGGACCGGCTGGAGGTAGGGGAGGGGTTGGGGAAGGAAAAAAAAAGAAAAAGAAAACGAAAACGAAAGAAAGAAGAAAAGAAAATAAAATAAAAATTATAAAAAAATCATAAAAAAATATTAAAATATTTGGCTAAAGGCATTTGCGAATTTCTGTTTACCAAACAGCATTTTCCCAAACTTTCTTTCCAAGGCACTTTTTAATTACAGTTTACCAAATAGCTTTTGCATTTCACCAAATCCCTTCAGACTAAAGACATTTGCATTTTCTAAAGGCTTTTCCCAAAAGCCTTTTCAAACGCAGCCATAGAGGGATATAGGGAGGATAAAATTACCCTAGGGAGGGGGGTGGAATAGAGCTGGATAGGATTTCTCTTGTTCATCGCTCAAGCCACCCTCCTCATCTTCAATTAACAGTGTAGAAGATAGGCTTAGGTTGCTTGACTTCAGCTTCGATTGGAAGGTCCTGATGTGGGTTGGCATGGTTTTTTAATTTAGTACTAGAAAACCATGCGGAGATGTCATCGAGCACAACACCGACCTGATCGCGTACTGCTATGGCTTCTACACCGCTCTCTCTAAGCAGACGACGACCTTTGGAGATGGCTCTAGCATGGACACGCTGAACAACTCTTTCTCCCTCACCACTCTCTCTGAGCAGACGATGACCTTTGGGATGAGCTCTGTGGATGTGTGGATTTTAATTTTTTTTTATTGTTGATCTACTAGGATGGGTTTGCCTTTTCACATTGCACGACTTGCAAAGCATAGTTTCACCTTCGAGTTGCATTGTTTGAGGACAATACCTGGCGAAAAGTTAAATTCAAACTCTTTTTATGGCTAGAGAGGCCCAAGTTTTAGAATCTGTTAATAAATTTGCATTGTGTTATTTGTGGGTTTTTCATGAGTTTACTTAACATTTCCAAAAGCTTACAAATAGCGTAATGATATATACAGTTTCTACCAAATAGTGGATATGATATGATATGAGAATATTCGACTTTAAATCCACAGTTCACCAAATAGTGGACATGATATGACACAATCCCTGAATTTCGTATCCTATCTTATCTAGTCCTATCATGACCAGAAATCCGGATGACCAAACGTAGCCTAACTGTAGTATGGAGGAGGAGAAGGTGAAAGAGAAGAGAATGGCTGCTATATGCAGAAGGATGGGTAATCTATGGTCTAAGGACTCTGTAGCTAACAAGTTTGAGGAAATTCCAGAAGAGAAAAAGGTGGAGTGTAATCTGACCTTATTTGGGAAACTCCATTCCAAACCCAATGTGAACTTCCAAGCCTTCCTTTCCATAATGAAAAAAGCGTGGAAGACTGAGGATGTGGTGGGTAACCAATCTCAGCAGGGAGTTTTTACCTTCACTTTCCAGTCAGAGGCTGAACCCTTGGTCTTTCTCGGGTAATCTTTTAATCCTCCACCAACTCGACCCTAAAATACCAATCTACAGACACGATTTCAACCACTGCGTGTTTTGGGTTCAAGTACATGGCCTACCGCTGGGTAGGATCACGACCTAAGTTATGGAGGAGGCACTTTCAAAGATAGGGTTAGTGATGGAGGTGAAGTTGAATGCAAAAGAAGGAAGCCCTTGCAAGGTAGGGAGAGCCCGGGTCCTCTTAGACTTAGCTTTACCACTTAAGTCTGGGATCATTGTCAATTGCGCCGAAGGCCAACATTGGGTGGACTTTAGATATGAGCGACTCCCTAGTTTTTGCTATTCGTGTGGGAAGATGGGCCACTATACTTCAAACTGCGAAGAAGTTCCCTATAAATAAGTGGAATCGAAGGAGATAAGGGATGGAAATTTCAGGTATTGGTTGAAAGCAGAAGCGCGGGAGATAAGTTCGTTTTGGAAAGTATTCAATCACGAGGAGTGCTCGGAGTCCGATGAAGAAGGAGTCATCCCGGAAACCCCTGTCCAGGAGGACGTTATGGAGGGTGTGATGCAGTCGAGAGTAGAAAATCAAGATGCTCCAAGGCCGATGGAAGGCTTCACTGAGCAAAGGCTGAAAAAGAGAGGAAAGGGCCACGAGGAGGGCGAGATGGTGGTTCCAGGGACTAGTCAACAAAATACCCAATTGTTGATCTCGAACACCCCATGGCAAGAAGAAAATGCAAAATACCTAGCCGAATGTACTCAAAAAATCAGCAAGGATCACCTCACTCAAGCAGCAAAGAAAGCTAAGAGACAGGACCAACACTATAATCAGGGGAAGATATCTGCTAACCTAGATGAGGCACTACTTCATGAGACTCCGATCTAAGTTGAGACTGGGTCAATAGGATGGGCTTTGGTGGCTAGCCCTAATAAGCCACCTGGGGATAAGTGAAACTCCTAAGTTGGAACTGCTAGGGGCTGGGTTCTACCCTGATGTTCCAGCATCTCCGAGCCCTAGTGGCTCACGAAAGACCCAACATCGTCTTTTTAATGAAAACAAAAAATAAGAGAGAAACGGTGCATAGGATAAGGAAGAGACTCAACTTCAATTCAGCAGTGACTATCGACCCAGTATGTATTACGGGAGGTTTAACGGTTATGCGGGACTAGGAAGTAAGGATGGAGGTGCAGGAGTGCAACGGGGAAATCATAGACCCAACATGCAATATTCGTGGCAACAAAAAGACTATACGCATATCACCGCTTCATGCGTCTACAAATTTTCAAGAGAAACTCCTCCTCTAGGGTAAAATGAGAGCTATACACTATGAGAATAGGCTTCCCTGGCAGTGTGTGGGAGATTTTAATGAGAAACTTTATCGCTGGGAGAAATTAGGCAAGCGCGAGGTTGACTACTATAGAATGGTTGCCTTCCAAGAGATGTTGAATGACTATGCATTAATGGACCTAGAAAGTAAAGGGTGTGCTTACACTTGGGTGAATAACAGAGAAAGTGATGAGCTGGTTCGGGAAAGGCTAGACAGAGCGGTTTGCAATATGGAGTGGCGAGTGCTATTTCCCGAAGCAGAAGCATATGCATTGCCGGTGGTAGGATCCGACCACAGCCCCATCTTAATATCCTTTTTTAGACCTTCGACAAAGAAGAAGAAAGAGTTTCGCTTCGAGGCGTTTTGGTTGGATGGCCCGGAATGTAAAGAAATTATTAAAGGGGTTTAGGGGGAACAACGAAACCAGCAATTGGACTTTGCGAGTAAAACCAGCAAGGTGGTGGAAGCCCTCACCAAATGGAGCATGAAAAGTTTAAAAATGCTCACAGACAAATCGAGTATCTAATGAAGAGGATTACAGCTTGTACTAATCACCCGAGTTTGGGAGGGAGTGATGAGACACTAAAGCACACGAAAGAGCAGCTGGAGAGACTGTAGAGACAAGAAGAAATAGTCTGGAGCATGAGATCGAGGATTAGCTAGATGAAATGGGGAGATCGGAACACGAAATACTTTCATGCTACCACGATCCAACGGCGACAATGAAATAGATTTTTTAATGCTAAAAATGGAGGATAACAGCTGGTGCAGAGACCCTACCGAATTCAAAACCCATATTAACTCCTTTTATCAATCTCTATACGTATCGTCAGGAGAAAAAACATCCAGCCAATTATAGACCAATGCCCCGAACTAGCGAAGGAAGACATGAATGCGGACTTAATGAAGAGCGTCATCATAGAAGAGATTCAAGCTGTGGTTTTTCAACTGGGGGGCTACCAAGGCCCCCGGTCCGGATGGCCTTAATGGACAGTTCTATCATTATCACTAGGAAGAAATCCAACTGGATGTCTTTCATATGGTAGATAGCTTCCTCTCATTAGGTACCTTCAATCCCTCTTTGAATAACACACATATTGTCTTAATCTCAATGGTGGCAAGCCCAGAAAGTATCACACAGTTTCGGCCGATTAGCTTATGTAATTTCAGCTTCAAAATTATTTCTAAAGTGATGGCTACTAGGCTGAAGCCTTGGCTCACTGATCTGATTGCAGTCGAACAAAGCGCCTTTGTTAGTGGCAAGCAAATTCAAGATAATATCCTAGTGGTACAAGAAGTGTTACACCAGCTGAGAACTAGAAAGAGGGAAAGAAAATTCCAAGTGGTCTTGAAAATGGACATGCAAAAAGCTTATGACAGAGTGGAATGGGATTTCCTATTCGCTACCATGCGGAAAATGGGTTTCTGTGAAGGTTGGGTTCAGCTAATTAAAACCTGCATCTCTACAGTTTCTTTCAATATTCGAGTGAATGGCGAATCCCTAAACCAGTTCCAGCCTACCAGGGGGATTAGACAAGGCGATCCACTTTCACCTTACCTATTTTTCATTATGGCCAACTCTTTATCCTCTCTTATGAACAAGGCTATGGCGGATGGCACTGTGAAGGGTATTAAGCTGAACCGATGGTGCCCAATGCTATCACACCTGTTATTCGCAGATGATGTGATATTTTTCCTAGATGGGACTTTGAACGAATGTTAGAATGTGGCAAACGTGTTAAGCCAGTACTGCTACACCTCGGGACAAGCCATAACCAGAACAAGTCGGGCATCTATTTTAGTAAGGGCTGCCCAGATTCGCTAAAGAGGAACTTGTCTAATGAATTGAGAGTTCCGATAATGGAAAAGACGAGCAAGTATTTAGGGATCCCATCAGATTGGGGCCAAACGAAGAAGGATATGTTTAGCTGGGTACTTGCAAGGGTGAACTCCAAACTGGAAGGGTGGAAAGAAAAACTCATCTCGAAGGAAGGGAAAGAAATACTAATCAAAACAGTCGTCCAAGCCCTCCCACAATACACCATATCCATTTTTAAGCTACCCTTGTCTATTTGCAGAGCGATAGAACAGAGGATTGCAGCCTTTCGGTGGAAGCAAATCGCAAACACTAAAGGAATTCACTGGAGGAAATGGGAGCTTATGAAGTTCAGGAAAGACATGGTGATGTTTCGCTAACAAAATCACCTAGAGGGGGGTGAATAGGTGAATATAATCAAACTTGATAAGATAATGCGGAATTAAAAACTTCAAGTTTGATAGGAGCAGATAAAGTAAACAGAACCATGCAGTGCTTCTGCCTAGTAATTAATAGAGGCACGTAGAGAGTAGAAGACAATGCACAAAAGATTATAGTGGTTCGGCTTTTGGTAAGCTTACGTCTACTCTTCCACACTAACAGCATACTGGCTGGATTTCACTAAGTAATCAAATGAGAGATTATAGAAAAATGTGATTGCTTGAACACAAGCACTTTCAACAGAAGCGAGCTCTGCCTCTACCAAGGCAATCACACTCTACACACTTGACTCTGCATAACACCTCTCACAAGATCTCACTTTAAGCACGAGTAGATAATTGAAACAGATGAAGCTCTCTTGAGATATGGATATTGATCTCTTGATCTCTCTCACTAGTCTTCGAACTTGGTGCTCCTTATATACTCCTCGTCTTCCAAGCTTCCCGCTGGACAGAACCACTCCGAGGATCAATCTCCAAAACTAGCCG
The DNA here is from genome assembly GCA_029784005.1 of Lenwebbia sp. NSW1173648. Lineage (NCBI taxonomy): Eukaryota > Viridiplantae > Streptophyta > Magnoliopsida > Myrtales > Myrtaceae > Lenwebbia > Lenwebbia sp. NSW1173648. The sequence continues at coordinate 392,778 of JARCGZ010000005.1, forward strand.
TTGGTTGATTGTCAAATAAAGATCACGAGTCGTTGAGGTAAGAGGAACCGGAGATTTGAGAGGATTTGCTCGCCCATACAATCAAATCCTTAACGCCAAAAATCAAGCTCTAACAAAGGAAATTATCTACGGGGTAATTGCCAATCAATCAAGATTCCTTAGATGAAAAGTAATGAGAATATCTTTGTGATTGATGGTCAATCAATTTAACTTAGAAACGCAATCCTAACCAGATAATTGACCGTTAGTGAGGGAAATTCAATATGCTAAAATAAGCAAGGATAAGATTGAATAAACAGCGATGATTAAATCTGAAGATCGAAATATATCTCTTATAGGATTTCGTATGAATCTATCTTTGCCACGAGTCTTGCTTCTATCAGAATAGAAACGTTAGAAACATTAAGTATGAAGGCATAGAAATATATTTATAGTAAATCCTCGAAGTATAAATCAAAGTCTTTTCAACAAAGTATGGTAGTTTTGTTTCCTTCAAAATCAAATATAATTTCCCAACAATCTCCCCCTATTTTGATGGAAGCAAAACCTTTCAAGTAATATATAACTTTGAAAAGATTTTGATGAAAATATACTTGTGTAACGAAAAGTTTTTAACAGTCCCGCACAAAAAAACACAAGTACTATAGCATAGGCATAAAGTAATCGAACTTCTTACTGTAATGCCTCTACTTGAACTTCTTTGCATTCTCCCTCTTTAATAAGAACACAAGTATCAAAGGCATAAGCATGGATATTGAAAAAATCTTACTGCGATGCCTCTACTTGATCTCTTTACGTTTTCCCCCTTTTTGTCAACATCTGAAATAGGCATAAGTAATCACAATCAAGGGAAAACACACCAGCATAGAGTACTTAAAGTCTCAAGCAGAATAGAAAAACACACCATCAAGCCAGCAAAACACACCAAAAAGTCTTTAAAAACAACAGAATAAAAAATGAAGTTCTTTTTGAGGATTTAGGATGGGTGTGCTGAGGTGGATAGTTGGTTTGTGATGTCGCAAGGAATCTTGGCGAGAGCATATGAGGACAAGTTTTCTAGCCTTTTATCAAAAACTTCTGTCAGCTTTTGTATTTCCTTTGCCAGAGTTAGTAGTTGACTACTGAATAACTCCATATTAGAGGAAACTGGAGCCTTCTTCACAAATTCTTTCAAAATTACTTCTTGCTGATGAAGACGCATTTGCAGTGCCTTAACTTCCGTAGAGAACTCATCATGAAGGAGTTGAAAATGAGTTTTAATATCTTTCTATCCCTCCTTAATCTCTCTCAGCAACATCATCATTCTAGACATACTAGCTTATGCACCAGATGACTCCCCCTGAACTTCAGCTCCTACTAGAAAGTCATTGAAAATCAATGGAAGTTCTGTTCCCAGAATATATTCCTCTTCTATTCCAACCTCTCTGTCTCTGTCATGTTCTTCCTTCCTAAACCTTTCTTCATTTACAGCTTTCTGCTCAGCTTCTTTTCTTGCCTTCTCAATTTCCAGTTCTCTAGCAGCGGTAGTAGCAGCTTTTGCTTTAGCCTTAGCGTGAGCTTCTGCCTCAGCTCATGCCTTTGCATTTGCTTTAGCTTTGGCATTAGCTTTTGCCATAGCCTTTGCTTTTGCTCGTTGTTCGTGAGATTGCTTGCTCATTCTTTTCCAAACTGCTCTCTCTTCTATTATCTCAGAGTGACCTTCAATTCTCAGAGATCTCCTTCAGATTTGGATTCCATTAGAAGGTTTGAAACGATTTGGAGGGAAAGGATTGAATCTTTGAACGAGAGAGAAATAGAAGAATTGTTTTTTTGAACAAAAGATTTAATTTTGAAGACAAGCTCGAGATTTTAGGGATTTGAAATAAAATGGGAGATAAAATCTTTTAGAACAAAATCAAATATTCAATTAATCAAACAATCAATCAACAAGTCAATCAGATAATCAAAGATATTCGAAAAAGATTTGGATATGTACCAAATTTCCTTCCAAATATAATTTCTCGCGCAAGAGATACTTACTTGATACGTCTTTTAATAGAGTCACTTGCCTTTGATAGAACCATATGCATATGGTAGAACCACATGTTTGCATCTGTCCAATTTCTCACAAAGGCATTAGTAATACCAAGTTCATTTCGAATAAATTCAAACGGACCTTTCTCAAGAGGTTTTGTAAAGACATCAGCTAATTGATTTTTGGAATCAATAAACTGAACATGAACATCATTATTTTGCACATGATCTCGTATAAAATGGTGCTTAATCTCAATGTACTTAGCTCTTGAGTGAAGAATAGGATTCTTCGTCTAGTTGATAGCGCTGATATTATTACACTTGATTCTTCAATGCCAAATTCGCTGAGTTGTTGCTTCATCCAGAGAATTTGTACACAGCAACTTTCATGTGCAACGTACTCTGCTTCTGCTGTTGATAGAACCACTAGACTTGAGCAGAGTCGGAATGATCAGAATTTTCCAAGCCTTGAATATCATCACTTGTGAGGATATATCCTGGTGCTACTTCTTTTTCAACATTGTATAGAACACTGTTTTCATCAAATTTCACGTTCATTAACTCTTCCACAGTGCAAGAATTCTTGTTGAAGATCCTATAGGCTTTCTTTGAGGTCGAGTAGCCAAGGAATATAACCTTTTCACCAAGGTTTTGACTACAAGTAGGTCCAAATATATCCATATGTAGAACACGGTTATGACTTATTGTATTTCACTTTGGGTAGGCCTCGCACAAGCTTCTTGGAAGATAGCTTTGCCATTTGTTTGAAGCTAATGTGCCCCATCTTTCTGTGCCAAAGATCCGATTCTTCTTTGATAGAGACAAGGTACCTGATCTCTTTTCAATCTACATCTAATAAATAGATGTTTCCATGTCTTCCTCCAGATAAAGTTTGAGTTTTGCCACTGCTTACACCTGTGCATTTATTCTCCTAAAAACAAATCTTATAACCAATGTCACACAGTTGACTAATACTTAATAAATTGTAATTGAGCCCTTCAGCGAATGAGACATCATTGATGACAAGTTTTCCGATCTTGACTGTGCCTCTGCCAATGATTTTGCCTTTGTTAGTGCCTCCGAAAGACACACTTCTATCATTGACTTTGATGAGTTCTGAGAATTTGCTTGGATCTCCTGTCATAAGTCTTAAGCAGCCACTGTCTAGGTATCACTTGTTCTTCTTTTTCTTTGGTACCTATAGAAAATGAGCAGATTCATGCTTTCTTTGGTACCCAGATTTTCTTGGGTCCTTTAGTTGACTTTGCCATTTTTAAGATAATCCCTCTGGTTGGTCTCCAAACTTTGGGACAATCATTTTTGAAATGATTTGCGTCACCACAGTTTGAACATTTGAAGAATTCGCGGCCAACATGTTTTACAAAATGTTTTCGAAAATGATTTCCATAAGAATCTTTTGAAGGTCTTTGTCTTCGTCTCTCTTTTGCATTTGGAAAATCATTTTGTAAAACAGTTTCCTTTTCAAAATCAAGACCACTTTTGTTATAATAAGGAATTTGAACAGAGAGAATATGTTCCAATGTTTTCGAACCAAGAGAAAAGTTTTTGCAAATAGCTGAAATTTGAGATTTGTAAGATTCATTTTCCTTTAAAAGAGAATCACGGTTTTCTTGAATCTCCAGAATATCCTTTTTGAGAAGATTACGATTTTCTTGAACTTTCAAAACTTCCTTCTTGAGTAAATCATGATTTTCTTTCAAATCGAAAAATTCTTTTTTAAGAAACTCAATCTTTTCATTTTTAGAAAGATCCTGTTGCATTAATCTCGAATTCTCCTTTTTCAACTCAGAGATTTTCTTAAGAGCAGTCTCATATTCCAAACATAACTCATCAATATAATCAGACACTTCATCAGGGATATCAGGAAAACTTATCTCTATTTCATCTTCGAAATCTGATTTGGCCATTAAGCAAATGTTGGCACAATCTTCTTCATCACTGTCATTGCACTCTGAATCGCTTCATGTCTCAGCTTTCAAGGCTTTCTTTTTCTTTTCAAATCTCCCTTTGTTTTTCTTCAGGAGTGGACAATTCGATTTACTCAAAACAAATTATTTCCTTACCTTCTTCTTTGCCGGTAGAAGATTTCTCAAGTTGGTTGAACTGTCTTCTTCCTTTTCTAGCCATCCTTCTGAATTTCCTTACCGTCACGGCTAGTTCTTCATCATCTTCATGTCCTTTAGAGTCTATATCGCTTGGATCATTCACTTTTGATTTCAAGGCAATTTCCTTTCTTCCTTTAGAATCATCTTCATGTTTTAGTTGTTCAGACTCATAAGATGTCAGAGTTCCGACTAGTTCATCAACAAATAGAGGCGATATTCTTGAGGTTTCTCGAATAGTGGTTTTGACGTTGTTCCACTCATTTGTGAGAAATTTGCTTGCTAGAGTAGGTTAAGCCATTGACGATATCTGTGAACCTGTTGATCATATCAGAAATAGACTCACCAGGTTTCATCTTGAAAGACTCATATTTTCAAGAAGAATATTTGTCTTTGTTTTTTTTACTCTTTCAGTTCCTTCGTGAGTAACTTGAAGGCTATCCCATATCTCCTTTGCTGTTTCACAAGAACAAACACGATTATATTGAGCTGGAGATAAGGCACAATAAAATGAGTAAAGAGCTTTTGAATCTAAAGCTTCTCTTTTAAATATATCCGCAGGACTGAGTTTTTTCTGTTCTTCCATAATTTCTTTCTTTAAAGAAGAGGCTGCTGGATTTGCTCCATTTTGCACGACATCCCACATCAGTGGATCAATTGACTTGATGAAAGCTTTCATTTTATTTTTCCAGATGTTGTAGTCTTTTCCATCGAAGTATGGAGGTCTGGTATTGCTTTGACCTTCCACTATACCTGCTCCAAGAATGCTAGCCATTGAAGATCGTTAGCTTAGAAGTATACACTTCAAATAACAAGCCTTAGGCTCCGATACCAATTGATATTTTGACTAGAACTATCACCTAAAGGGGGTGAATAGGTGAATATAATCAAACTTGATAAGATAATGCGGAATTAAAAACTTCAAATTTGATAGGAGCAGATAAAGTAAATAGAACCATGCAGTGCTTCTGCCAAGCAGTTAATAGAGGCACGTAGAGAGTAGAAGACAATGCACAAAAGATTATAGTGGTTCGGCTTTTGGTAAGCTTACGTCCACTCTCCCACATTAATAGCCTACTAGCTGGATTCCACTAAATAATCAAATGAGAGATTATAGAAAGATGTGATTGCTTGAACACAAGCACTTCCAACAGAAGCGAGCTCTGCCTCTACCAAGGCTATCCCACTCTACATACTTGACTCTGTATAACACCTATCACAAGATCTCACTTTAAGCACGAGTAGATAATTGAAACAGATGAAGCTCTCTTGAGATATGGATATTGATCTCTTGATCTCTCTCACCGGTCTTCGAACTTGGTGCTCCTTATATACTCCTCGTCTTCCAAGCTTCCCGCTGGGCAGAACCACTCCGAGGATCAATCTCCAAAACTAGCTGTTGGTTGGTTGTCGCATAAAGATCACGAGCCGTTAAGGTGAGAGGAACTAGAGATTTGAGAGGATTTGCTCACCCATACAATCAAATCTTTAACGTCATAGATCAAGTTTCTAACAAAGGAAATTATCTACGGGGTGATTGCCAATCAATCAAGATTCCTCATATGGAAAGTAATGAGAATATCTTTGTGATTGATGGTCAATTGATTTAACTTAGAAACGCAATCCTAACTAGATAATTGACCGTTAGTGAGGAAAATTCAATTTGCTAAAATAAGTAAGGATAAGATTGAATAAACAGCGAGGATTAAATATGAAGATCGAAATATATCTCTTATAGGATTTCATATGAATCTGCCTCTACCACGAGTCCTGCTTCTATCAGAATAGAAACATTAGAAACATTAAGTATGAAGGCACAAAGATATGTTTATAGTACATCCTCGAAGTGTAAATCAAAGTCTTTTCAACAAAGTATGGTAGTTTTGTTTCCTTCAAAATCAAATATAATTTCCCAACACGTGGGTCGGTTGGGATTTAAGGACCTAATTGCCTTTAATAATGCGATGCTCGATAAACAGGCTTGGCGCCTAGTGCAAGCCCCTAACTCTCTCTGGGGTCAGATTTTTAAGGGAATCTATTTCTATCAAGGCGGTGTATGGTAAGCAAAGAAAGGCCACCAGCCATCCTGGGGGTGGCAGAGTCTATTAACAGGAAGAGATGCTATTAAATCAGAGACTAGATGGGCAGTCGGTGATGGCACGAAGATTAAGATCAGGGAGGACAAATGGCTGCCTTCCGGTAAATTTGAAGGTCCAGCGAAGAACTCTGAACCGCAGATGGCAGCAGACCTGATAAATCAGGAGACGCGAGTGTGGAATTCTAACCTAATAGTAGAGTTTTTCAGCGAGGATATGGGGCAGGAAATTATGGCTATCCCACTTTAGCCAAAATCCCTTGGAGGATCGCCTCGTGTGGACCGGAAACAAAGCAGGAACCTACACGGTTAAAGTAGGGTACAATAAAATCCACCCACCAGAAGATAGAAATTCGACAACACAGGCTTCCTCATCCTACAAACCCCCCAAGGAACTATGGACTAAACTTTGGAAGATCCAGACTTATCCTAAGGTTCGGCTATTCCTTTGGAGCCTCTGCAACAACGCCCTGTCAACGAAAGAAAACCTCTTCAGAAGGAAGCTGGCGCCAGACCCCTTATACCCCCTTTGCGGCAGAGCCCGGGAAACTCCTGAGCATCTTCTTTTGATGTGCCATTGGACAAACAGAGTATGGTCAGACAAAAGACTAATTTTGACACTTCATCGACCAGAATTTCAAGAATTGAGAAATGGTTGACGGACAACCTCGCCATCAAAGTTAACCTCCCACCGCCGGACGCCCCTCCCTCATTGTCACTTTTAGCCGAGATTTTTTGGGCCATCTGGAAAGAGCACAACGCCCGGGTCTTCCAAAAGCAGGAACCAAAGCCTTGCACCATCGTAGATGAAGCAATCAGATCCCACAAGCAGTTCAAGAGATGGAATCTAAGCGCGATACACAGATCGACATAGAAGAACCCGCTACCTGATCAGTGGTACCCACCGAGTCAGGGAAGCTTGAAATTGAACATAGATGTGTCGTGGAGCACCGAATCAAGTGTAGTCGCAATCGCCGGGATCCTCCAAGACGCCTCCAGGACACTTATTTCTAGCTTCGCAAAGACGATCAGAGCCCCTTCAGCCTGTGTTGCAGAAACCATCGTCGTGGGGGAAGGGTTGGACTTTTTGCTGAAAGTACATAGGGAAGAAGTATCTGGAGGAAGATGTGGTTTAGATTTAGCTGCTCCAAAAGCTGTGATGGAGACAGATTGCCTATCTGTCGTTAGATGGATCCAGAAACTTGATGAAAGCCCATGGATGATGAGCCCAATTATCATGGATTGTTGAGCTTTGATGGACCGACTTAAACATGTCGATCTGGCCCACTGTCCACGCTCCGAAAACCAAGCAGCGGACTGGGTAGCCAAGGCGCAACGCACTGACTCCCTCAACCCGAATTGGCTGATAAAGCCCCCTCAAAACCTTTGGTCGTTGTTATATTTGGATTGTAGAGACTCAAATGTTATCCTTTACGATTATGAATGAAAATAGTATGTTTCCTCCAAAAAAAAAGAAAAAGAAATGGCCAACTATCAAAAGAACCGACACTATGCAAACTTAAAAAGAAGTTGATTCATTTAAATGTTAATAACATATTAATAAGTTATCAGGAAATCAGATGGTCCACAAATTTTTCTACCAATAATTTCTTGCCACTGACGAGCTCTTTCAAAATGTATTGGCATAAGATATTTTTTCTTTCTAACGAAACAAGTACACTTTCACTAGATATATCTATGGGATGATTGGATAGAGATCGCTGTCTCAAACGTATTGTTTCCTTTCGCCACCCAAAAATTTACTTAAAGAAATCCCAACCTGACATAATAACTTGATTTTGACATGAATCAAGTCATTTTCATCCCTTTTTAATAATAAATTAGCGATGACACGATAAGAATCATCACATTTTTATCTATATTGACCCAATAAAATGCCAAGTCGAACAATAACACGTGTCACCAAAAATGTCAAAGTTACAACGACACTCCAAATCCCACTCATGTCCTACTACATTTGCATTTCTAACATTTGATCTCACTCACTTTCCGACCCAAAAAAAAAAAAAAAACATTTGATCTCACTTGCTTTCGGCCATCGCATCATTCATTTTCTTAGTCTATAATGCCAGCAGACTGCAGAGCAACCAACCAGGCTATGTCCTATGAATATTTCCCTTTGAATTGGCTGAGAGGCTGATATACAGTAATACAGTTCTGTTTATGCTGGAGATGGCCAAGGGTAGCAACACGTGTCTCGAATAGGAGGAAGATACAAATAGTTAGCAACTTAGCAAGGACATATCAAGCGAGTTCAACCCAGTTCAGTCCAAAGCAAAATTGTTTCCTATTCCAAGGCTGTTCTGATTTATTACCGCTGACAAGCCTCCATAGGATAGGAACAGAAAACAATCGATTTCCATTCATCTTTACCATTATCCACCCATGGAAATGTTGCATTATTTGTTTTATACAAAGGCAGCCTGCAAAACAATCAGGTTGTAACTAAGCAACCCGGACAACAAATACAGGCGACAAGAATCCCAAGCAGAGCTCCTGCAAAGACTTGTGACGGCGTGTGCCCAAGAAGTTCCTTGAGCTTTCTCTGGCTGATGGGATGCCCTTGAAACAGATCCTCAACGATCATATTGAGAACCTGCAGTGATCAATCCCCATGAGACTTGTAAGAGAATTTAACTAGTTTATGTTGATGGATGGTATTTCAATCATGGTTCATGACTTAATGTATTTCAAATGATTGCCAACAAACTGAAAAATGTTTCATCCAACAGTAGCAGCATATTGAAAAAATTAACCAAGGACGACAATGATAGGCTAATAGCAGGTAAGCGACTAGTGAGAGAAGAGGAAACTTTCAAATGAAGACGGAAACATTATAATAACAAAAGCTGCTATTAACACTAAAATCCTCCGGCTCCTCCTTCCTTTTGGGGGCTTCTACATTCTATTGTCTCGACTGGGACCATGCTTAAGGCATGCAACTTCAAAGGCACTGACCAACAAATAGAACTGATTGATAGCGAAGCTCAGATGGTGAAGCAAGTGCACGGCCAGAGCAGTATCCCCCTGCGGGAGGTGTGATAACTTCTACAGCGAAGGCGAGTCGGACCCCACAGGTCCAAGACCAAAGGTTTGAATGGATAGCTGTTCAATGCAGCAAAGCTTGCAGTCCTATAATTTGAGGGGCAAAGGTGAAGGAGGGGTTTCTAAGACCACAAGTGGCACTGGCAAGCACATATGGAATTCAAAGTTTGGGTTTTTGATCTTTCATTCTTGGCAGGAAGAATAGGGGTTTCTCTATGATGAGGTTTCCTGTTCCGCCAAGGAACTTTCGGTGCCTTATTGATACGACCATCAGGCTTTGCTTCCTTCCTTCAGCTTAGAGAATTCTCAACCAATAAAGATAAAAAAAGAAGGTGGCGTGATAACCAAAGAGACTGCAAAGGTCAATACTTAGCCAGCCATTGCGGCTTAATCGAATGCAGACTATAAACACCCAACAAGACTTCCACAGGCAACAAGCTAACTTCCCATCAGCTTGGCCCCTCAGTAGATCTGTACTGCCGATGGCATCAAATGCAGACTTAAACTCTGAATACTGTCAAAAATGCATATTCCACTGGTAAATCTTGAGAGATGTCGAATCATCCATCCTATCATCCATCCATCACCAGCACAGCAGAAACTAAATATCACTAGCATCATTCTTCCTGACTTTAATAAACTTAAAACATCACTGAGAACTAAACTTTGTGCTTCTCTTCATATTAATTTGAACCGCATCAGTTATGCCAGCTCTACTTACATTTCGAGTACTCCACAAAAAGAAAGGGAACAAATACGAAATTCATAGAAAAACATTATCGCAGGGAACAAATTCCGACACTGTAATACATCTGCCATGTGAACGCATGATGCATAACAACAATTCATTAGCTTGACCAGTCCAACCTTTCTATACCTTCTGAACTGACTCTAAGAAAACCCATCTTGTTTCCCATTCCTACAAATTCGCTCTACGGGACAGCACTTTGATTTCTACTTTTAATTTTGTGTGGCAACATTAGAGCACACACTTAAGAGATTGTATACTTCTCATATGCCTTCATCAAACACCATCTATCCACCAAATACTAGAACAACCTCTGCAACTATAAGCCTTCAGAAAGACTAGTCAGCTGTAGCAGCACAGACGCAGCATAATGTTTCCTGAATCATTTACAGGACACTTAATGACATAACTGACAGAGCTATATAGAACACCAAATATCCTACATAAACTGCAAGTACGCATATTGTTTCCAGATTAAGTCTCCATTAGCATTACGTCAAGCAAGCTATATGCATGAACTATTGACATAGAGAAATAATTGTCTCTGACATAACGATGCAGAAAAAACCTCATCAAAGCCAGCAGCCTAATGTACACAAAACAAACACCCCTCACCTCAGCTTGCATCCCAGCATGTCGCCGCACACCAATCGCGTCATACATAACAATAGAGCTAAATCCGAGACAAACAGGGAACAATGAATCCGAGATGCCGTGACATAGCGCCACCGACGTCGTCAGTGCAGTACAGAGAGCAGAGTGAGAAGAAGGCATCCCTCCCGAAGCAAACAGTATCCTCAAATCCCACTTCTTCTCCACGAAGAAGTTCAATATCACCTTAATCGATTGCGCAACAAACCACGCGAACAAACCTGAAACAAACGTGGGATTTGACGACAATGTCGACACGAAAGGACTGATCTTGACCTTCGCATTGGACGTTACGCTAAGCAGAGCTACTCCTATCCCTCCGTTCTGTAAGTAATTATCCCTATGACTATCCAAAACATTCTGGGAGTCGCTACAGGCTTGTATGCTGGAAGCCCATCTCTGTGTTCGCGAAAAAATCGAACCTTTGATATCCTGCAAGATTTTAACTAAGCCCCAGAAGTTGTTATTTTGGTTCGTAAGAGAATTTTGGGTCTTTGAAGGTGGTCTGAAAGAAGCTGAAGTTGAAGATCTTCTGAGTTTCCTTAAGTTGAAAAATTTAAGGAAGGAACAGCGTGCAGTAGCATGAAGAAGAGGCTTGCCCGAAGGGATCGCGGGGATACAGGAAACACAGCTAAAGGTGGACTCGAAGGCGACACAATCCATCAGAAGGCCTCGTCTTGACTACAGTATGCATTTCAGGACAGTTAAAAGAGAGAGAGAGAGAGAGAGAGAGATGGAGAGTCTACCAGAAACTGATGACAGCCATTTATAGGAGATGAGGACTCCGGGACTTGTGCCAACGAATGAGGCATCAAGCACAGGGCTCTTTGATGCGGAAAAAAAACATTTGACGTGGCTATATTGATTATTCTCCATAGTCAATTATATTGTGGTTAACATGATAATTGTGCGGATACTTATAGGGAGACCAATCTCCAATCAATATAGACCCTAATTCTTAAAAAGTTAATATCTTTTCGGTAGACTTATAGTATACTAATAATCATGCCGCTTAAATCATAATAAGGATGAGAAATCTCGATATGACCAAGATTGTGAGATTATGATAGATTTTTTTTTTTGGGGTCGAAGATTATGATAGATGGAGATAGGTTTCTTATGATCAAGCTGAAGATTAGTAGGTAAATGAAGCTGTTGATGATCCAAAAGCCCAAAATGCAAATACACGAACAATCCCTCCCCCTTTAAAGCCCAACCCACCTCAGGCTCAGCTGAGTCGAGTCGACAGAATGGAAACAGAGTTGCGTTCAACGACGTGGTTGGACCGTCGAAAGTTCAAAAACCAGGGAAAAGGAGCGGCGTGATCATACGTGGGAAGTCTTTTTTATGCGTTTCGGTTTTTCTTCCACACCGACCGACCCAGTTCTCCTCCTTCCTAATTCCTTCGCAAATCTTTCCGTTTCTCTCTCTAGCCTCACGCGCATTTCCGTAAGCAACAAACATCAGCAGAAAGCTCTGCGGCGGTATCGCGCGATCCGAGTTCCGTTCCGAGCTGAGCCCCGACGATGGAGAACCTGATCTCGCTGGTCAACAATATTCAGAGAGCCTGCACGGCCCTCGGCGATCACGGCGAGGAGAGCGCTCTTCCTACTCTCTGGGACTCTTTGCCTTCCATCGCCGTCGTCGGTGGCCAGGTCTCTCTCTCTCTGCTCTGAATCTCATTGCGTTTGCGTCTGCCCATCTATTCCGGTACCTGTACGCGACACCCGTTTACGTATATGCACGTCGTCGCGCACGTCGGAGGTGTCGGGTGCTTCATCAGATATTGGCTTTGGCGAGGATCGGCTCCTGTTTTTTATATATCGTAGCAGTTTTGATTCCTCACGAAACAGGATCGATGCCTTTGCTGGCTTTTCCCTCGTTCACTTGTTGCTTTTTTTTTTTGGGTTGACCGAGACATTTGCATCCGTCGATCAATTTCGTTGTTGCTGTATTGGGAATAGTTTGCTGCTCATTGTTTGGTGATCAGAGTCTTTGCAAGCATAGATGTTGATTCTAAGCTGCTATTGCAGCTGTTGCAAGTTTTCGGCCTCTCTTATTCTTCCCCTGCATTTTAAATTGTACTTTCAAATCACTGTAGTCCTAAAGCTGGCCAATCGGATCGATGGATTAGAATATTTTCATTCGTCCTCCATACAAGACAGCGAGTCATTGTACTGACTCAATGAGATATGATCTCAGTCGTTCTCCAATGCTTTCTTCACTGCTTGCAGCTTTGAAGTTCAAAGCTTTACACAGTTTCTCAGGTTGACTGTGCTTGCAAACTTGATGAGTAGAAAAGTTATGATGGTAGCGTAGCACTTAAATTGACACCAAATCACTTGAAAGTTCATTTTAGGTAGTTACATTGCCTATTTTTTAGAGGACAACGTTGATTTTGATCGAGTTAATTTGCAATTACGTAGAAATATATTCATCACTGATTATTCATTTCGGAAATTCACTGTCTGCTGATGCTGCATTCCTCAAGTTACCTTTAGTTTTCCTGTTACTGATAAACCTTGGATACGATTAACATCTCTAGAATACCTCCTCTGTTCTTTCCCTCTTTCTTGGAGGTAGTTGAGCATATACATAATAGCTGAAATGCTATGATTGATAAATGCGCTTGAACATTTTGTCTAATCTTTTCTTATTGTAGAGCTCTGGGAAATCTTCAGTTCTGGAGAGTGTCGTCGGGAAGGATTTTTTGCCTCGGGGATCAGGTATTTTCTCCTTGGGACCGTGCACCCTGTCTAACGATAGTTTCCTGGTTTCTGGCATGTTTCCCCTTGGTGGTTGGATCTTGGATGTGATAGGAATCCGTTTTTTGCAGGGATTGTTACCCGGCGCCCTCTTGTTCTGCAGCTTCACAAGATTGATGAAGGACGAGAATATGCTGAATTTATGCACCTCCCAAGGAAGAGGTTCACTGATTTTGGTATACCATCTTCACATATGAGTGAATTTATGTGAGCTTTTTGTTTTTAGCTATCCCTTTCTGTTCTCGTTTTCCTTGTGCTAGCTATTCTTAGTAAAATCTTCAAAAGTAGTTCTTCCATTTCTCATTCTTCATGTATATGACGGAAAACTTGAAGACCAAGTACGACTCTTTCATTTGTTTCCTTTAGCTCATAGATGCTTATCAGTTGTGTCTGTTATATAGCTGCTGTCAGAAAGGAGATCGCTGATGAGACTGATCGAGAGACTGGCCGAAGCAAACAAATTTCCAGTGTTCCAATCCATCTCAGCATCTACTCTCCTAATGGTAAGACATGAGTGATGGCACAATTTATGGTTCTTTCGTTTCAAGGGTTAGACAAGAGAGTGATGATGTTTGGTCTTTGTGCCATTGAATTGGATAATTTCGCTGAATGACCAAAGAGGAATGTGCGCTAAAATTTTCCCCAACCAAAAAAAAAACTTCTGTGTTAAAGCCTTAAAGGTCCAACCAACTTGTGCTTTTTTCCTTTTTGGTTCACAATTACCTCTTCACGTGTTCCTTTGCTGGTCAATGTGTCCATTAGATGTTTAAGATTTCCAATGCTTACATCCATTGTTCAACCTTTGCAGTTGTGAATCTGACTTTGATTGACCTTCCTGGGCTTACAAAGGTTGCAGTTGGTGAGTCGTGGTTTCTTTGTTTTTTCATTTTTGGTAAACAGTTGTTTCTCTGTGTTATAAGAGTTTAACAGCCAAAGTTCTTTTTGTTTTTGTATTGAAGAGGGTCAACCCGATAGCATTGTGCAAGACATTGAGAATATGGTTCGGTCCTATATTGAGAAGGTGAGAATTATTAGTCTCGAAAATTGCTTTTGAAGTTAAATGAGACTGGAAGAAGATAATCTTGTAATTGGTTCAATAAAGAATGATATGAACTTCATTTTTGTACATGAAGGTAGGATAGACTTCAGACAGCATGCACCAAAAGCACTTGATAATGATCACTGCATACATTTGCCGGCACTTTGCATTTGGTAAATTATACAGTGGAGAATTTTCTCGTAACATATTTAGCAGTCACGATGTCTTTAACCACTCAATTTGGTGAATCCTTCCATGGACAAACTTAGTTCTTCTTTTTAGTTTTTGTTTTCTTGGGTTAAATGTGCATGGACGAACGTTACTAAGCTGTTTACTTTTCCTGCTTCAGCCCAATTGCATCATTTTGGCAATATCCCCTGCCAACCAAGATCTTGCTACCTCGGATGCGATTAAGATCTCCCGTGAAGTAGATCCTAGAGGTAAGTTTAGGAGAAATATTAATGAAATGTGTCACTTTGTTTTGTGGCACTTTTGAGACCAACCTTTTCTGTAGTACGTGGATGGATGGACTAACAGCTAAGATCAATTGGTTACGGAAATAAATGAGCTAAAGGAAAAGGAAGGAAAGAGTAGAGCGGATTTTGGTGAATTGAAGTTATCAGTGTTGACCTTAAAAAGAAACTAGAAAAAATAGTAGACATAAGCAGCATAGGATTTTGTCTTCCTGTAGTGGGCCTTGCAATTTGAAGCCCTATACTTTGCAACATGGAATTGGAAGTGGAAGTAGGATGGAAGTTCGATTTGTCAACTGGATTGCAACAATGTCTGATTTATCAGCTAAGTTATTTAAACATCCTATGATATAACATGTAGAGTTGAACAGATGCAATTGAAGAATGTTATCACAGCTCAACTTTAGTATGGATCTCTTGTCTTAATGCATGGCTGCCTGGGATGCTTTGACCAATTGTTGCCTTTACCACCTTGAGGCAATTTATCGAATTTTTAGAGGGTGCCTACTGTAGGTTCTACGTTTCTTTTGATATCAAGAGGCTTCATTTATGCCATTTCTTTTTTACTAGTGGCATGGAATATCTGGCTGGGACTAGGGGTCGTTAAAAACAAGAAATTAAACATCGGAACTTTCATCTAAACCTATTATTCCTGCATATGATTATTTTCTGTTTGGAAGATGATTGCGTGAATGGTATGTCCTTTTTCTGTTAGTGCTCTTAATACATATGGGAATTGACTTTATCTTTGTTTGCACATCGATTTTAAGGTGAAAGAACTATTGGAGTTTTGACAAAGATTGATCTGATGGACAAGGGCACTGATGCAGTTGATGTAAGCTAGTTCTTCTCAACTTGTTATAATGTTAACATGAGCTGAGTGTATGTTAAGTATTCGTTGGTGAAGTGGCATATCTCTCATCTTTGTTGGATAGGCGGTGTCCTTCATGTTTGAAATCACTTCAATTGATGCATTCAGTTCTAAAAACTTAGTGTACAGTCTTGTTGATTTCCTTTTGACACTTTCCCCTAAAAACTTAACATTAATTCTTCAATCTCAGAAAAGTTGCACTCTTTATGTTCTGCTGGTTTTAGACATGGCAAACATTGGGATTTTCCAGAAATAGGCCAAGCTTCATAAATAACTTTCCCCTTTATGTTCTACTTTCGCTTTCCTCAATCCAATGTGACAATCGGAGTGCCACTGTATTAGGTTAAGATCAGGGATGATATCCAAAAGTTCTGCTGCACTGCACCTGAGTCTTTTACTTTTGAAAAATTTAGCACTCTTGGCCACATGAATGTCTTTTACCAAAATTCTGCATTTCTCTAGATGCTTGAAGGAAAATCATACAAGCTCCAGTATCCCTGGATTGGTGTTGTTAATCGCTCTCAAGCTGATATCAACAAAAGTGTAGACATGATCGCTGCGCGACGTAGGGAGAGAGACTATTTTGCTAGTACCCCAGAATATCGGCATCTTGCTAACAGGATGGGTTCTGAGCATCTAGGGAAGGTGCTTTCTAAGGTATGTGAAAACACCGAGCATCAGTTTTATAGTTCTCTCTCCTTGAAAGAATAGGTTGTCTTTTACTTTTTTCCTTTCCACAAACAATAATCTTGTGTTTTTCAGCATTTGGAAGGTGTCATCAGGTCAAAAATTCCGGCCCTTCAATCACTTATCAGCAAGACAATAATTGAACTAGAAACAGAACTGAGCCGACTCGGGAAGCCTATAGCGACTGATGCTGGAGTAAGCATGCTAAGTTTGTTTACATTCCTGTTACTTTTAGAGTTATGCTTTACTGTTCTGATCCTGCTGTCATGTCCTTTTCACTTCTATGAATTTGTACTTCAAAGTTTAAGTCAGCATTCTTTATGTTTAAATTAGATTTTTCCAGCATTAAAGTAATGTGATCTATGAAACGTATTTGTATTAATGCAGGGAAAACTATATATGATCATGGAAATATGCCGTGCCTTTGATCAGATATTTAAAGAACATCTCGATGGCGTGTATGTTCTCTACTTATATATTTTTTGTTGTAAATATGGTCAATGATCTGCTAAAATTTGTGTTGCTTCCATATTTCTTATGATCTATTGACAACTGATCCCTACAGCCGCCCTGGTGGTGATAAAGTATACAATGTGTTTGATAACCAACTTCCCGCTGCAATGAAGAGACTCCAATTCGACAAAAATCTCTCAATGGATCATGTGCGAAAGCTTATCACAGAAGCTGATGGTTATCAACCGCATCTGATAGCGCCGGAACAGGGATATCGTCGCCTTATTGAGTCTTCCTTAGGTACTATCAAAGGTCCTGCTGAGGCTGCTGTTGATGCGGTATGTAATATCATCTAATTTTGTATCACCCAATCATGACACTTCTCTTTCAAAGTGATAATCATTCAAGTTCCAAGGTGTACCCTTTCCATAAACAAATATGTAAGTGGTTTGTCCAATATATCATGTATGGAACTGCACTCTGCTGCTCAGTCACACACGCCAACAGTCCACTAGTGTGCACACTCACGCACTTCTAAATACACGTGCGGGCACAGGTGTGTGCCACCTTAATTGCTCAAGAATTACTGACTAGCATGTTTGCCTTGGCCTTCTTGATAATAATGGCTTCTTTTCTGATTGCTGATTTAGGTACACGCAATACTGAAGGAGTTGGTTCACAAGGCTATCAGCGAGACAGTGGCAAGTCCCATCCCGTGGCAAAACTATCTTTTATTTTTATTTTTTGGCATGAGAATTGCCCAGAATAAGGCATTGACACCAAGTTTTTATCATAGGTTTTATGTTCGGGGAGCCCAAATATGATTACTATATTTGCATTCTATTTTCTGTTTACACTACATGCTGAACTATTGGTAGAAATGCTCAACATTCTTTTTGTTTGGTGTAGGAATTAAAGCAGTATCCCTCTTTGAAGGTGGAAGTTAGCACTGCAGCTTGTGAATCTTTAGACAGAATGAAAGAAGAAAGCAGAAAAGCAACACTTCAGCTAGTGGACATGGAGTGTGGTTACCTGACAGTTGAATTCTTCCGCAAGCTTCCCCAAGATAGTGAGAAGGGTGGAAATCCGACACACTCGATTTTCGATAGATATAACGATGCATATCTCCGACGAATCGGTAAGTCATAGGTTATATATATAGTGGTAGGTCCCACTAGTACAAGGAATCGTGGAGAAAATTTTCAGTTTGTTTGCATTAGAGTTCTGGGTCTAGGCTTTATTTGGCCTCTCACACGTCATGGAGTGAGTGTTTATCTTTGTCGCTGAGTTTTTTAAAGGTTTTAGTTTTGCCAGTTTTCTTGGATTCTTCCCGAGAGAAATGATAGATTCATCTGTTATTTCTGGGGACTGACAGGTTTAGATCCATTGTAAATTGTAAATTAGTGAATGTTATGGTAGCTTTATCAAATTTATATTGGTAACATCCCCCTGAAAAACACAGGGTCGACCGTGCTATCGTACATCAACATGGTTTGCGCAACTTTGAGGAACTCCATTCCAAAGTCCATTGTCTACTGTCAAGTACGCGAGGCCAAACGTAGCTTAATGGATTATTTCTTTGCTGAACTGGGTAAAAAGGAGGTAAAGATGATTGGATCTCCCTCTTTTTCTTCATTGTCCGTCTTATCCCCCCACCATTGTCCTCACACATTTTCTGAATTTTGACTCCCATCCTCGTTTTGGGTTCTCCAACTTGCAGACGAAGCAGTTAGCCTCTTTGCTGAACGAAGATCCAGCTGTCATGCAGCGGCGTACCTCCCTCGCTAAGAGGTTGGAGTTATACAGAAGTGCACAGGCAGAGATTGATGCAGTGTCATGGTCCAAGTAGAGGGGTGCCGATTACGCATTTGGAGTTTTGAGATAGCTGCGATTCAGTTCTTGGGTTTTGGAGATTGGGTTTTGGAGATTCTGATTCTTTACACGCGGATTTTAGTGTAGGGGCAGATGGCCTATTTGCCACCCGTTTCTTGGTCATTCATTTGAGGGATGTTGGCATAATTGGTTTGCCTGTATCCTGTCCATTCTTTTGTAGGAGACTTCACATTTACTTCATTCTAAATCCTAAAGGACATTTTCCCCCTCTAAGGAGAACGACCCAGACGCCTACACATGGATCTATAGAACACAAACATTGACGAGCACTCCTACAGACAAAAGGCGGTAATGTGTTTACAAGGTTGATGAGGTTGACAAAGCATAAATTCATATCCTTTCCAACTGAAAATCGAATTTTTTTCGTGGGTTGTCTTGGAATGTCTTCAATGACAACACATGATCATATTAATTATTCGATTCATGATCCAAAATAGCAGCTAAGCTTCAGCTGGATGTATTCCAGCTTCCACCTAATTATGAGTACAGATATTTTGCAGGAAATGTGTACTTGAAGTCAATGAACTGATCTATTTTGGTGACCCGGCTCCCCTTTTGCGGGGGTTTGGAGGTGAACCCTTTCTGCTGTTTCGTACATTGCAAGACGAGTGGAGTTGTAAATTTGCAATGGAATGACTAGGCACCTAATCTTCATGTGGCCGGTGGGCCTAAAAAAGGCAAAGTGTTAGGTGATAAAAAAAACTTTGTTATAAAAATTCACAAAGACAGCGCCCCTTGCATGCTCTCTTTCTAGAGTTAGCATACCTGATTGATCCGTCGCTATGGTATCTACCTTAACGATAAGAACAAACTTCAATACACATACCGCAGAGAAGGGAATATATATACATACGTACATGCTCGATTCTTGTAGAGTAGTTTGGTTCTATAGTTGAGAAGTAATCACGGTTTACAAATATAAGATAAGTCTATTGGCTAAACCTATAGGGTAGAAAGCATTAATATTCAAAATTTATTTCCCACAAAACCCCATAAGAAGATCATTGTCCAAAATTGAGCTAGCAGGAGCATAAAATTGGTAATAAAATTGTTAAAGCGAGTCGCATTATTATATATTATGTACCTTGTTGGAAAAGTTTGATCTATCCTCAAGTTGTGCAAAGGATGATGAACCGAACGAAAGATTAAGCAAGCCCATTATCGTTGGGTAGTTAGTAGCCCTCAAAAATTTGGAGGGAAACATGATTACTAACCACCATCTTTGCTACCCACCCCTCTCCATAAACTTCACATACAAGAGACTGATACCTCTCAACCGCCAATGGTTCCTTCACATTCCACAATCACACTTCTTGATCTTGATCTGGTTTCTCTCTTTTCTAGAAACCTTTGATCTAGTTTCAGCTGCGCGGTGCTTTAATGGCAGGTTTTGGATCTTGGGTCTCACTTGCAAGGTTCGTTTCCGGGCTATGCGTCCTCATTTTTGTGCTGGAACATGAAATGTTTGCACTGGCTGATGACGCTGGATCAAACGAGGAAGGGTCAGAAGAGTGCAGGACCGATCTCGCAAGCTTGCTCCCTCCACCGTACAGTAACATTTCCCAATCCAAACTGTCCTGCATGACCGTTTGGAATAATTTTGTTCTGAGAGTGAGTAAACTTCAACCACATCGGTGAAATTCTTTGATGGAACTTTGCATTTTTCAATCATGTTTGGCCTGTAATGATGCATTGCCTGGAAGTTCTGCGTGTTCATTGGTGGTAGTGTAGATAGCTGCTGTCATTCTCTTTTTCTATTTATGATAACCGAGCCAAATTAACTCATACAAAGGCATGAACTTGCACTTGATAGTGGCAGCTAATAGATAGCAGAATTAATCGAAAGGTACTCAAGCATGACCAAAGGAAAACGATTATGTTTGCCGAGAAACCTTAGAGCTAGATCCATTTTCACCAAAGCAGAGCTACTCTTTGCTGACTGAAATTCTCATTTGCCACAGCATTACCAGAGTGAAGACGGCACTTTGACCATCATGTTATCTGCTGTATACACCACGGGATGGGTTGGAATTGGTTTCTCAAAGGACGGGTTGATGGTTGGCTCTAGTGCAATGGTTGGATGGTTCAACAAAAAGGGCCAGCCAAAAATCATGCAGTACTACCTGCAAGGAACTGTTGCCTCCAAAGTTATACCAGGCAAAGGCGAATTGCCACTCAGCGGAGTTCCAGCGGCTGTTGCGCTTCACTCCTCTAGAATTTACGTGGCTTTTCAGCTGAAGATGAGCAAACCTCTTGCCAGACAACCAGTCATTTTGGCTTTTGGATCTGCATATCCAAAGCACCACCGACTTACTCATCATGTGGATAAAACAACAATCTATGTTGACTTTGTAGAAGGTTCCTTGCACTCTATTAGATCTGTATCCTCCCTTGATTGTGCCCGTTCCATTTTTAATCTTGAGTCTTTCATCTTATTGCTTTGACCCAGGGTGGTGAAGGAGTAAACCTGTTTGATTGACGCAATCGATATATATAATCTGAACTAGCTGATGTTGTCTTTCCAAACATATAATGTTAATCTTAAGTTAATTACGATTCATTTTATAATTACCATCTGTTGCTTTTTTCTGTATCATCTTTTTTTTTGGTCGAATTATTCTGTATCATCGGGCTACAGCACAGATGCTATTACTGTGTTTTTCTTTCAGCCGGATGAGTGACTGAATTTTTACTCTGCAGGTTCAACGTCACCAGGAGCAAAATATGTGAGTGAGAGAAAGAGAACCCATGGGGCATTAGCCCTGATTGGATGGGGTCTAATCCTTCCTATTGGGGCTATAGTTGCCAGATACTTCAGGCACAAGGATCCCCAGTGGTACTACATTCATGCAATTACCCAGTTCCTTGGGTTTATAATCGGGTTAGCAGCTGTAGTAGTCGGACTGCAACTCTACAATGAAGTTCATCCCGACATCCCAAACCACAGAGGAATTGGCATTTTTGTGCTTGTGCTAACTATTCTTCAGGTTCGCTTCAACTTGATCACATTATATTCTGAAATCGCGCTGAGCATGCAAAATCTGATAGCTCATCACTTGGCAAATTTGCCAGTGAATGTGGCTTCTAAAGCCAAGTACTTGCTGCCATTTGGTTACCTATCGCGAAAACTAAGCGATTGAAAGAAAGGTTGCTCTATCCAGCTGATTGTGATCAATTTGACAAGTCACCCATGGCAATGAAAGGACCCAATATATCATACGGAGTCAATATGAAGAGTCTCCTTGGAAAACTACTTTAATTTGGAAAGAATGCTTTATGGTGCTCACTAATCTGAATGTGTTATCTTATTTTCAGATATTGGCGTTTTTTCTGCGGCCGGACAAGGATGCCAAGATTCGAAGGTACTGGAATTGGTACCACAGCTGGGTAGGAAGACTTACCCTCTTCTTTGGAGCAATAAACATAGTGTTGGGGACAGAAGCAGGGCATGCAGGGAATGAATGGAAGATAGGATATGGGTTTCTAGTCAGCTTGGTTATAGCTGCAGTTATCATTCTGGAAGTGTTGTTTCGGATGAAAAGAAGAAATTCAACAAGACTTGACGTGCCTTCTGCCTTCCAGATGAATCCCATTGAAGAAGCATTGCCAAATAAAGGTCCGATCTTAGCTTCTTTTCACATTACTATTTCATTGTTCTTAAATAATATATTGACTGGTTGAGATAAGGTGACTCTGACCAAACTCAAATTTTGCATTGATGAATCATGAGAAAGCTCAGAAGGGTGGCTGCCATCACACAGATAGGAAGTAAACTTTAGACCTACCCACAAGCGACTGTCGATTTTCTCCTGCAAGGATGTCCCAACATGGTCCTGAATCTGGGGGTGCTGTTTCCCAAAGCATACCATTTCAGCTTCAGCTTCCTCTTGCAAGTGCTGCAGGGTGTCCAATCTACTTCTCTTCTTCAGTGACTTCTTTCAGTATCAGAATATGTAAGTAAAGTTTTGCTGCATTTTGTTCTCATGGTGCGGAGTGTGCAGGTATTACTTTCATGTTCTTAACTATTTGATTTTCAAATGTTTTTGAGAACAGATGCATTGTTGTAAAAGCAAGAAGAAAAAGAACAGAGAATGAGCATATGAGTTTTTCTGAGTTCAATTTTCATTTAAAAGGTACTTGATTGGAAGGAGGAAGATTTGGAAAAGCAGAGTGGTACAAAGTTCATACACAAGTCACATACCTGTATAAGTTGACATCTACTTCCATTTTAACCATGAAGAAGGGGGATAAACAATACAACCAATTATAACTGAATGGAATGCACTCACAGTATTGAAATGTAAATAAGAACCTGTATTTTTCAATCCTCAAAC
The DNA here is from genome assembly GCA_029784005.1 of Lenwebbia sp. NSW1173648. Classification (NCBI taxonomy): domain Eukaryota; kingdom Viridiplantae; phylum Streptophyta; class Magnoliopsida; order Myrtales; family Myrtaceae; genus Lenwebbia; species Lenwebbia sp. NSW1173648. Next base: position 415,989 of record JARCGZ010000005.1, read on the forward strand.
TTCACTTTGCAAAAGCATGACAAGAATGATCCTCGTTTCATTGCTTATGCCCTGGGCTTATACCAATTGTGTTGCTTTTTTTATTCTAGCAATGTCGCTTCATCTTATACAAGAGAAACCCACAAGACATGATAGAAATAAATGAATCTCACTCTCAAACTGAATACACAAATTTTGCTCCTTCAGTAGCAACTTACAAGATGGACTTCGTTTACAATTGCTTTATACATAAACTTACATTGACTAGATAATTGGGATCCACAAGAGATTGTAAAAGAAAACAACAGATTTGCTGTGCCGTGGCAACCTGAAGGGACATTCAACTCATTTTGCAGCGATGCAAAATCTACTTTGACCTGCACATCAAACAGATTAGGCAGATGAGCGTCATTAGAAAGAATCTTGATCAACACAATAGGTTAATGACTAACCTGCAAACTTCATAAGCTGAACTATCGCTAAGCAGACACTTTGTCAGACACATTGTTCAGACTCGCAGAAACGCGTCCAATTAACTAGTCACCCACATTCGTCTGTTAAGCTACATTCAATGCACCGGACTTGAAAAATGCCATAACAGACAGAACACGCATAACAAGGGAACGAAGGATCAGTACAAGGATTCTGATCAATGCAGGACGACATCAGGTGTCGACGAATGCGCCATCATGTCGGGAGAAGTCTAGGTGAGCATTCCATATTAGAATGCAACCCACGCCTTTTAATCCAACCCACGACCATAATCAACAAGAGGATGTCGAGCATGGCCAGATCAATGTACAAGAGGTTGCGAAAGTCACAATGCCACAACTTAAGCAAGGACTGGGGCCCTCTTAATTTTGGAATAAGCTCGACACAATCGTCCTGCTCAGACCTTTTACTTTCAAACATCACATCCAAGTCCCAACATCGAACAATCAACAGAAAACCATAATTCACGCATGACTAACGACTGATCACTAATTACCAGACAGAGCATAAGCAGCATTTCCTCCACAAATAAGAGACCTTTTAAGCAAATGCAAAAGATTGATTTTTACGAGGAATCTTGAAACCGTGCAAATTGTACCATATGCGCAGCAAATCAGCTAAAATGAACCAACTGTTACAAGCCCAGAACCATGAAAGTGAGATTGACGATTAAGAAATACTTTCATCAGTTCCCTCTGCTGAATTCCATGAAACAGAGAGCCGCTCCGGAGGATACATCGATACATTAAGCCACAATCCGACAAACCATCATGCACCAAAACGGCCAAAAATAGCCCAAAAGACAACCCTTTTTTCCAATTGGAGGAAGAACTTCAGGAAAGGTGGAGAAATTTCGCCATTTTCCTCTAGGCAAGCTACCATTGCCAGCCCTGTGAAGAATGAAGTCAGCTAGGGTTTTCAAAAGGGTTTATGCGGGACGGGTTTGTCAGCTTTTCTTTTCTAGACCACGACAGTCGGGTCGGGCCGTATGGGCCCAAGACTGGACCTATGTTTTTATTTTTTTTTTTGACGAGAAAACCACCTAATTTTGTTTATTTTTTTTCACATGGTAAGATGTTTTTTTTTTGGGGTCCAATACATGGTAAGATATAAGAATTGACCAATTCTTTGAATGTACCAGAAACTTGTACATACCCTTTGTACGGGTATTCTCAGTTATACAAAACTTTTCGCATTCTGATGAAAAACTATGTTTGCTTGCAAAGCTTTGGTTGGTTTTAAGCTCTGGCTTCTGGGTAAACATCAACTCCTTGGGGCTCAGATCCTATGGCAATATTTTATGGAGGTTTGCTTTGATGCAGGACCAAGACAACTCGCCATGAAGTTTGACTTTGGTAATGGTAATATATTAATAGGGTCTTGAACTTGTTACAAGCAACTTATTTTGTATATATGCCCGTTTCATTCTTAAAGGCAAGTCCCTTCAGAATCATGTATATCTTAGTCAATCTCTTTGTTCTCTTCCTCTTCCAGAGCAGAACTGCCGCGCAGAATTGCTCGGTTATGGCTTGCAGCAGCAGCAGCAGCAGCAGTATTCCGGTTCGCTTTCCCTTCCGTTTGGAAGACCGTCGGCAACCCGAGAGCTGTGGGTACCCCGGCTTCAACTTAAGTTGCGACGACCTGGGAAGGACAATCATGAGACTTCCTCATTCTGGTGAATTCTTCGTCCACGAGATAAATTTTCCTGTGCAACAGATACGGCTCTATGATCCAGGGGATTGCCTCCCTAAACGACTTCTTCAGCTGAATCTTTCGGATTCTCCGTTTTCCGCCACTTATTATGAGAACTTTACGTTCCTCGACTGTCCGATGAATCTCACGTCTCGCTATTCGGCCATTGGCTGCCTCAGTAACAGTACTCGCACAGTCCTTGCATCTTCGGATGAGAGCTTCGTGAAGAGTATGGCCACGGTCTGCAGCATAGTGGTCAGTCGACCGATCCCGATATCTTGGCCCATTCAATATGATCAGGGCCGCCCTTCAGATTTCCTGAATCAGGATCTTCAGCTCTCCTGGTTTACGCCTGACTGCATAGATTGTGAAATGAAGGGTGGCATGTGTGGTTTTGCAAGCAATAGCAGTCAAAACATTGGTTGTTTCAGCATTCCTGCTACAGGTGACTCTTCTCTTTTAGATCCTTGAAGTCGTGACCTGTTAACTTTGATGCTACGAAGCTTTGTTAAAAATCTCATCCGACTGTCATTGCCACACTTAGATGGGGTCAGGATATTCGTGGCGGCTCCAGGGTCCTAGCCCTGGCGAACACAGGTTGTAATTGTATAGTTTTCTGCAACTCCATTTGGTATTGATTAGGACACCTCACAATAAACAGTCTTATATCTCTGTGACGGCACTAGGCTTCATACTCCGATCGCTATTTTAAGCATTCGAGGAATTTTCCTCCTTCCCATAGAATATAAGCGGCGGTGGCTATCGCACACATTGTCAACCGTATTAGAGAATTAAAGAACGAGTGCTGAGATGTCATTTCCTTGCTGTACACGAATCCACAGCTATCAAACCGATTGTATTATTATTGAGTTCTTATCCATGAGGCCCATAGTCAACGCTCCTCTCTTAGGTTCACCAACAAATATCATCCAGATCTTATTTCCTTATTGTTTATTCCTTCCGTCTTCGATGGTATCTCCTTTCAGGTCGAACGAGCAAGGGTCTCTTGATTTTCAGGATCATATGCCTCACAATTGCTCTGCCGGCAATCTTTAGCTCCCTCGGGATCGGCATCTTCATATGCTGCACGGACCGAAGACAGAGCACCGATCCAGCCACCGTGACCCCACAACCGAGCATCGTAGCAGTTGGCCTGGACGACTCCACCATCGAATCTTTCACAAAGATAGTACTTGGCGAGAGTCTTCGCCTTTCAGGACCCAATGACAATATTTGCGCGATATGCTTGGCTGAGTACCAGCCCAAACAGATCCTGAGGTGCATACCCGAGTGTGCACACTGCTTCCACGCAGAGTGCATCGATGAATGGCTCAAGATGAGCAGTATGTGTCCGGTTTGCAGGAACTCTGCGTCGCCAGTCCCTCCTAATGATACTTGATGAAAATTTCTAACTTTTTCTTGCTGTACTAGTGTAAAACCTCCATAACTGACGGCCATTTTTCTTCTTTCAAGTTCTTGCACTTAGTGTTAATCCTCTTAACCACACAAATTATTTCTCAAGAACATGAACGTGCATCTACGTAGAGAATACATTGAGTCCACAGTTACTTCCGAGAGTTGATTTGTTAAGATACTCCTGCTCTTTGATTGGTCGTGATACCGATGTCAGGACTCGGGAGAAATACAAGCTGAATAATTCCTAAGCAAGTCGACATTACTGTCTCCCCTACAAATGATAATACTAGTCTATTCTTAAGGCTGAATATATCTCGATGCACCGCCTCATTTTTCTCAGGATCCTGTAAGAGATGTATGGACATACCTTTTGCTTACTGCTCACATCTTCTTCCGATGAGGCGTGAAGCTGAAGGGATTTTAGGAATCATGAAATGTGCATGACCTAAAACACGAACACCAAAATAGATTACAACCATCCCAGAAGAAATATATATATGAAATCAGTACAAGTAGTGTTTCATCCTCAACTCAAAAGCATCAAACCTGCCTCCAATCAAGAGATCATACTCTCATATCGCAGGTCTGTTTCAATCGAACCAGGGTAGGAGATCAGGCAATGCAGACTCGCTTACTCAGCTTCCTCATATTAACAACAGTCCTCGTATTCTCAAAGTCAGCGTTCGGTCATGAATTATCTCCACCACCATCACCCTTATCATTGTTGGGGGTATGGTTTATACTCCCCTTCAATAGAAAAGCACGTGGGTTCCGCTCCACGCTGAGCAGGCGGGGATGCAGGGGAGCCGTCCGGCGGGGTCTCAAGGGGGCAACACCCCCTGGACAGCAGATGGCTTTTACGATTTAAGCCCATAACTTTCCATCAGTAGTTTCAAGTTTGGGCTTGAGCTCATGAATAGCTACTACTATATATACTCCTTTTCGCTTGTAATTGAATGATGTAACGAGAGGTGCGATGTGCTAATTATAGTAGAATTTTCTGCCGGACGTAGCTTTAGTTTAAGGATGAACCAAGATAAAATCTTGTGTCTCGATTTCTCTTTCTCTTTCTCTCTGTTTTACGCTTTACTTCGCTGTGATTGTGCGCCGAATCTTAACAACTGGTATTAGAGCCTAGGTTACCAACAAGTCTGGACCCAACAGTCACACAGGAAAGATACAAGTTATTGTGGGTTCGATCCAAGGTCCGATAGGTGAGGGGGAGATTGTTGAGGTTATCCTACATCGGTTGTAGAAAGGGCTGGTGGTCGGTTTATAAGTGTGAGAAAAAGGCTCATTCTTTAAGCTAACTTTTGGGGATGAGAAAGGCCCAAGATCATCCAACAGGAATGATAGTGGGAGACGACAAAGAAAAAGAAGAATACAAATAAAAAAAAATCCCAAATGGGCCTCAAATTTGAATCTTTGCGAGTACAGCATCCTAAATGAGGAAAAAACGAGTAGTAATAGCGTCAACACATCGTGAAAGGGAGTGTCTAAGACAAATTAGGAGTGGAAAAAGCGCGACTCAACATATGTATATGAAATTCTATTAGTTTCTATAAATATAGCACATTTTTTTTTATTCCGACATTGATTCATAGTAATATTCTGTTTTTTTTTTTAATACAATTCGAGATTCCGTGATGGTTTAATCTCAAATCGAATATCACGAAAAATGGCAGAATGACACTGCAAGTGCCAAAGTTTGTGTATGGCGCTCATTTTGGTACCAAAATTGTTGGCCAGCTCATTTAAGTGCAAAATCGAAAAAAAAAAAAGAAAGAAAGAAAGAAGAAGAAGATCAATTAGGTGCCAACAGCAAGAGATTCCGACCAAAAAATATAGTGGCATTTTTGTTTAAAACAATTTAGTGCTACGTCATTTATAATTAATAAATAAGACCACGTGGCATTTTTTTATTAAAAAAAATCAATCCACATGGACTCTACATGGCAATTTATTTAAAAAATTTAGTACTGATTTTTAAAATAAGCTAAATATATTTTAAAAACTTAAATTAAATTTAAAAAATAAGATAAAAATCTAAAAAAAAAGTAAAGTCTTTTTTAAGAAAAAGGGCATGGCTTGGAACAAGGGTGAGGGCCGCCGCCGCTCCACCATCATTGAGAATGGCCGGCAAGGGTGGGGCGGTGGCAGCAAGGGCTGTGCAAGCGCCCGCTGCTGGACCTACCCTTTTCTCTTTTTTTTTTGTTTGAATTTGTTTTTTAGTTTTTTAGCTTTTTTTTTTTTTTTTACTTTCAGCTTTTTTTATTGCTGATTGGGATTTTCCGGTGAGCCATGTAAGATTTTCGGCAAAGCTCAAGTTGGCACTCAAACAATAGTTTTTTTTAAAAAAAAAATTGATACTTTAAGTAGTACAAAACAAAAAAAATTGGCACTAAAGTGAACGCAATACACAAACTTTGACACTTCTTGTGGCAGCTTTGGATAGATCTCCATCTATCGGGCTCATAGGAATAAGTGGAGGGGCCTCTGATATATGGAAAGGAGGAGAGAGCCTTTTATCCTCGTACTTGAACCTAATTGGCGGACTCGAGATTTTGTCTTCATATGCTATAGTTTTGTGTTTAAATGAATTTCCAATCTATTTTGAACTTGACTTGGATAAGTATCGATTTGAATTTTGAAGAATAGTATGAGCGTTGACTTATAAGCTAAAAAAATGAAACTCATGAACTTATCTCCCATCTGGTTTTTTCCCTAATAATATCTCTAGTAGAAGTTACGTGGATTTTAGAAACAGATATTTCAATATATTTATCTTTATCGTTCTTCATTTTTTTGGTCAAATATATTTGAACATACTTTTTTTTAAAAAATTTAATAAGTGACGGCCTTTTAAGGTTGAGAAATCGCTAAACGGATGCTAATTGATCGAATAGACCCAAAGTTATTTAAAATTGTACTTTTAGAACGATCAATTTTGGATATTGCAAAATTTTCAAGTATCTTCTTTAAGTAAAGCTAAAAAATATCAAGTCACATTTAAACAATTAAACTATGAGTATTGCAAAATTTTCTAATCTGACTAAATATCCTAGACAATTTTTAAGTTACCGAATTAACAAAAAAAGAAATTATAATTTTTCCAATATGATACTTCCATCGTGTTTATGTGTATTCAGTACCATGCAAATCAGATTATGTAGAATGAAAATACGCGAAAATGCATATCTCATTGTTGGTCCTTTCGCTTATAATTCTAGTTTCCGACAAAAATTTATGATAGTTCCATCAAATTTCAATGAGACTTGAATATCGTTGGCCATTGTTAAATACAGTGGAATTAAGCTTTAACTAGTAAACATAACAAGGAGTAGAATGGCACGGCAACGGAAAAAACTCTTATTACGTTCATCCTTTCACGGTGTTTAGTACGTCCAAGACAATTGTTCATTAATCAGAAACTCGAGGTTTGGATGGAAAATTTTTAGCGTAAGGGCTGGGTGAACGACATGATATGTTTCGTGCAAGTTTAAACAGTCATACGCGCGTTGGCGAAAACTCAAGGTCAGTAAACACCAAGTAGTCAACGCCTTTTTTTGGGATCGAGGATGTCTCGTTTTTTGTGAGATCGTCGAGAACCACTTCATCAAATTGAGAATGTAATTGCACACGAGAATTGATAAGTTCCGTGACGTCCTGAAATTTCAAGACTTATGAAATGAATATTATTGGACCTTTGGATTTTAGTGTCAATTGTCGGACGCAGTTTTGTTTGTCTTGGTAGAATTTGTGTGACCCTCGTAGTGTAGTTTATTTATGTTAGTTTAGTTTAATCGCGCCGCGATTCTTTCTCGCCGAATTCCTTCTTGTCCGTGCTCGACTCTGAACCAAATATCCAAAACCAGTCCCGATTTATCAGTTTACCGTTCTGCCCTCATATATTATACGTATAAGCCGAAAGCAATTAATATCGATTGACCCGTGGGCCCCGCGTATTAATTACCCCACAAATATCCTCTTTTACTTTTTTGACTTTTACCCCGTAGCCAAATTACCATTTTACCCCTCAAGACCACTTTCTCTCTCTTCTCTTTCTCACCTCACCCTCACGGCAATTCCCCCTCCCCCTTCTCACGATCACTCTCTCTTCTTCTCACCATCTCCATTTGAGCTCGAGCTTCCAAGCCTCACACTGTCGGCGGACCGCCGACCGTTGCGCCGCACCATCGAGCCTAGCCCCACCGTGTGCCGCGCCACCACCGGCCCAGCCGAGCCGTCCACCGCCCTGTCCAGCCACTGCCCGAGCTCCGCCGCACTCCATTGAGCCCCGACCAGCCCTGCCGGAGCCACCGCAGCACCGCCGGACCTCAATCGAAGCACCGCCGAGCTTGCCGTCACCGTTCGCCCGTCCGTCAAGCTTGTTTGGGTCGTTTTTCCGAGAGAACAGCCGCTGTCCAGCCCTGATCCTCCATCGTCCGTGTGTCTTCGTCGCAAATCGTCGCAATGGTTGCGTCCGGAGCGTCGAGACGAGTCCGTAGGATCGTTCGCCGGAATTTTCCGCCGGACCGCCGCCGCTCGCCGAAAATCGCCGCCGCCACCTCCGCTCACCGCCAGTCTCCGCCGACCGTCGCCGTCAGTTATCGAAGTGAGTTAACCCATAATCCCTGATTAGGCTATTAATTACACTTAGTAGTAAATTAGATAGTTACCGTAGATGATTAGCTAGTTACCGTAGTTAAATTAGATAGTTACCGTGGTTAGATAGTTAACTATGGTTAGATTAAATAGTTACTGTGGTTAGGTTAATTAGTTACCATAGTAGATTAATTAATTACTGTGGCTAGTTGGATTAATCATGGTTAGGTGGAATAGTTACCATAGTTAATTTCCTGTTTTATTGTGCTTGATATTTATCGGTATTTGATCGTGGATCGGACTGACTGTTGATTGCTCTTAATTGCTGAATGATCACACTAGTGTCGAGATACCATGTTTATCTGAAATTGAATATTCGTGTGACCAATAGTGAATTCGAACATGAAAATGGTCGTAGGCTGGGTTTTGATCATGATATGAATGTGACTGCATTGGACTAAATTGAAATTAAGAATTGGTTTGATTGCCTGTGGTGAATGTGTGGTCACACGATGGCTTTAATTGTGTCACCCTAACGTAACTGGGGATACGAGCGATACCCTTGTTGGCATGGGTCGCTGCCTGATAAGTCTGTGTGCCGGCGACGTACAGTTTGGGATTCCACGGCTTATTGGCTGTCTGTCAGTCCGTGCCGGCGACGGATAGTCAGAATTGCCACGGTTGACTAGATGCCGGTCGCAACTAGTGTTGGTCCGTAGCCCTCATGGATTTATTCCTGATATGCCCGGCTTAGGAAATTTAAGGGAGCTATCGAATGTCGTCGCTGTAACGTAGTAGGACGACCCCCGGTTAATCCGGAAGAGTACTAGTAGTGAGGCTTTACTGTGGCGAGAGTGGGGTATTTCTTGGCCTTTAAATAATTGGAACACGCTTGTTGCATTGTGCATGGTTTATGATTGAGTGTTCTGGTTGCGTGGTTGATCTGTTGTTTAATCCTTGCCATGAATTATCTGTCGTATGGCTCAAGACAAGGTAAGTTGCATGTAATTGTCTTTTGGCTATTGGGCTTAGCTCGTTCGATTTGTTTGGCTGCTTGAGTGAATCGATGTCCTAATCGGACTTCGGCGTTTTCTTGTTAAGATTCATATCTCATACGTTGTGGCTGATCGTCTTTCAGGTTCTCGTAATGGCAGCGTGCCACATTAGGTTCGGTGTTCCCGTCGACCAATCCGCGGTCATTCATTATCGTCACGTCACCAATTCTGACGACGTCTAGGAGTAACACGTGACGACCGTCTGGGTCGATGAGGGATTGTCACACTATGTGGCACACTTTTTCAAGGCCTGGTTTGTTCATTAGGGTGATGTTCTCATCAGACCGATTCGGGGGTTTTAGGTACCTCTGGGTGCGGGGCCGGTCGTTCAGACGTGGGACACGATGGATTCGGATATGCCGGATGGGGAGGTCGAGGACCCGAGTCCTAGTTCTGATGAGAAGGACCCCGATTCACCGCTACGGTATCAAGGTTGACCCGGTGCCGAAAGTCAGCACGCTGGTAAAGCTATGGAGGAGCTCTTTTATTAGTTAGTTTTGTGTGTTAGTCAGTAGTAGTAGTGTGTGTAGCGGCAATAGATGGTCCTTGACCAACCCAGTATCCTTTTGAGGGTTTAGGGATGCAGCCCGAAGGTGGGCTTGTATAGTGGAACGTTACTAAATGTATATTAATAATAAGACTTGTTGTGTTTCGCCTTGTTTCGTATTGCTATCCCTGTTTATTTGAAATTGTCTAGGGTTGTTGTTGCTTCCGCATGTGCATAATTGCAAGATAAAACGAAATGGGTAGATGACATGCCTGGGGTGTTATCCTTTGACCTGACGTTTGGAAGGAATGTTCGCGTACCCGGGGTTCGGGGTGTGACAAGGTCAGGAATAAGTCAATAAGGTATTACCCAAATTGTCAAATGGTTTCCATATTTTTTGTGGTAAGACACCGTGCATGAGCCCGTGTTCAAAGATCGAAACTCAAAAGACAAAAGATAAAATCCTTGAATTAAACATTCGAAACACAACCCAATCGCTTCCAAGTTTTGAAAAGAACAAAGAAAGCGAAAATTTATGGGTCAGGAGTAATGCTTTGCTTTAGACTATTAACAGGAAGCCTTTCGCGGCCTTTCTAAATGTTCTTATCTTGTCAAATTATATCAGCAAGGTCCACCAGACATTGAGCTGATAGGACACGAACCTGAAGCTCCGGCGGTAGGTATCTGTAAAGGTCAAAGATGTGATCCTTAAATCCTCTGCTCAGCAGCGCATGTGCATAATTTGACAAGATAAGAACATTTAGAAAGGCCACAAAAGGCTTCCAGTTAATAGTCTAAAGCAAAGCATTACTCCCGACCCATAAATTATCGCATTCTTTGTTCTTTTCAAAACTTGGAAGCGATTGGGTTGTGTTTCGAATGTTTAATTCGAGGATTTTATCTTATGTCTTTTGAGTTTCGATCTTTGAACACGGGCTCATACACGAATGGTGTCTTACCACAAAAAATATGGAAACCATTTGAAAATTTGGGTAATACCTTATTGACTTATTCCTGACCTTGTCAATTCTTGTGTGCAATTACATTCTCAATTTGATGAAGTGGTTCTCGACAATCTCACAAAAAACGAGACGTCCTCAATCCCCCAAAAAAGGCGTCGCCTATGACTGTTGCTAAACTTGCACGAAACATATCATGTCGTTCACCCCCACTTAATATCCAAACCTCGAGTTTCTGATTAATGAACAATTGTCTTGGACCTACTAAACACCGTGAAATGATGAACATAATAAGAGTTTTTTACGTTGCCGTACCATTCTACCTCTTGTTATGTTTGCTCTAATTAATGAACAATTGTCTTGGACCTACTAAACACTGTGAAATGACGAAAAGAGTTTTTTACGTTGCCGAACCATTCTACTTCTTGTTATGTTTACTAGTTAAAGCTTAATTCCACTGAATTTAACAATGGCCAACGATATTCAAGTCTCATTGAAATTTGATGGAATTATCATAAATTTTTGTCGGAAACTAGAATTATAAGCGAAAGGACCAACAATGAGATATGTATTTTCGCGTATTTTCATTCTACATAATCTGATTTTTATGGTACTGAATACACAAAAACACGATGGAAGTATTATATTGGAAAAATTATAATTTTTTTTAAAATTCGGTAACTTAAAAAGTGTCTAGGATATTTAGTCAGATTAGAAAATTTTGCAATACTCATAGTTTAATCGTTTAAATGTGACTTGATATTTTTTAGCTTTACTTAAAGAAGATACTTGAAAATTTTGCAATATCCAAAATCAAGGTGCAAAATCGTATCTGATTTTAAATTGCTGATATGGGGGATTGTGCGACCAGGATCGGAGTTTCCGAATCCCAGTAAAGCTCGTAGAACGCTTACATAATTCCAATCTAAAATATCCCTGGACTGGACTCTATTGTTCCTTCCTAGGGTTTACGTGTATATATCTATAGCTCGCTCCCTCATTTCTTCCATTCCAAGAGACAGACAGATTGCTCTCTTGCCCTTTCTTCATCTCTTTCGATTCGGTACTGGCGACAGTCTTTGATGGCAAGGCCAGAGGCAATGGCGATGGTGGCGACGGGGCCCGGCGTGGATGCCGTGGCGAGCTTCGATCGCATGGGCCTGAGCGACGATGTCCTCCGCGGCATCTATGGCCACGGGTTCTACAAGCCTTCGGCGATTCAACAGCGAGCAGTGGTGCCGATTGTCCAAGGCCGAGACGTGATTGCTCAGGCGCAATCTGGCACTGGCAAGACTTCCACCATTGCCCTCGCGGGTTGCCATATCGTCGACACCTCCACAAGAGAGTACGTGACCCTGCAAACCCTTCTATTATTATCTGTTTTCTACTCCTTTGTTTGTATTTTGTTGATTTTCAACCTACCCTTTTTTATTAACAGGAAATCCTTACGCTAAAAACTTTCTGATTAATGAAAAATTGTCTTCGATCTACTAAACACCGTGAAATAATACTTATTAGAGAAATTTCTTTTTTAATTATTTTTCGTTTATTTCTTTTTTTTTTAAAGATAATTTTAAAAAAATTATTAGAAAATAGTTTTGTTTTTAATGTCTCCCGTAGTTTGTAAGTGACAGAAGTATATTAGGAAAATTCTACTCAAGCCTCCAACGGAATTCTTGATTTTAACTTCTACTTTCCCTTCTTGTTCTTCACCGTAGTTTGTGATAAGTCACATCTACTCAGAATTCTTGTTCTAAGTTCTACTTAAGCCTCCTCCTTGTTCTTCACCGATCATCCTTCACCCTTCTTGAATTCTTGGTTCTTCTTCACCATTCACGTTCTTCACCTTTCACCCTTCTTGCGGAGATGGAACGACTTATACGAGAGATCGAACTACTTGAGATGAGAATCGAGTTTCTTCGCTGGCAGTTTCACAGCGTCGTAAGGATGATTAATTTAAATCAGCTTGGGGAATGGATATTGACGGAAGAAAAGTTGGCTCAGGCGCGCAAGCCACTCGGATCGAGATCCCAGGACACATCGCTCGTGCTGTGGAAGCGCGCAATGGGCTCATCATCCTGCTAGTTCTTCGCTCGAGGTAGTTCTTCTTCTTTCTTTTCTTTTCACTGAGCAAATAGAGTATACAGCTTAGCAATTCTTCTTCAGTAGTTTAGCAATCCGATCAATCGATTTGTTTAGCAATCCAGTGCGAGTATTCAACTGGACTACTTCTTTCTGAGATCAATCGATTTGTTTAGCAATCCAATGCGAGTATTCAACTGGACTACTTCTTTCTGTATGGACTTCTTAGCTTTCAAATTCTAAGTTCTCTTTTTATTATTTCGGTGAAAAGTTCAAGATATTGAATCATCACATCTTGTGAATTGTGATGGTTAGTTCAAGATATTGAATCATCACATCTTGTGAATTGTGATGGTTTCTTTCGGTCCTTTTTCTATATACGTCAACATATGAATGTCAAATACTATACCAGAAACTTGAAAAATAGCGCCAATTGTCTAGATATTATCATTTTATTACTTTCTATTTCATACTCGAATCAATTCTTATCGGCTCATTACTCGCACAATAAATAGAAAAAAAAGAGAGAATAAAGAGAGCACCAAATTACGAAAGGAGTCTGTTTCTTCTTTTAATAAGATTGCTGGTCATTGCGATGGGGGATAAAACAAGAAATTTGATTTCGTATAATGTCGTAGCATTTAGAAATTTTCAAAGTATAAAACTAATAGCATTGGCGAAGCCACCAGTAAGGACATTTGAGTATGCAACTACAGTTTCTCCATCATCCGGAACTTATTGAAACTGAAGTAGATCCATCAACCCTGAGACCCATTTCTAGAAACATCTATGGCCATATTGTTTCCCACCAGTAATCAACCTTTTCGCTGGGATGATAAACACATCGTGTAGCAAAGCATGCACGATTGAAAAATCGAAAGGCAGGACTTTCTATTCTAGCAATAGAAAGTTAAAATAATTTAATGTATGATGTAAAGCGTACCTTAATAAGTTGATATGAATTATAAAAGTAAGGAATAACATTCAAATCACTCGGAAAGTGATATAGACTTCATCCTTTGACCTGACGTAAGGAAGGGATGGTCGCTCGGTGAAGTCTCTATCACTTCCTTACGTCAGGTCAAAGGATGAAGTCTATATCACTTTCCGAGTGATTTGAATGTTATTCCTTACTTTTATAATTCATATCAACTTATTAAGGTACGCTTTACATCATACATTAAATTATTTTAACTTTCTATTGCTAGAATAGAAAGTCCTGCCTTTCGATTTTTCAATCGTGCATGCTTTGCTACACGATGTGTTTATCATCCCAGCGAAAAGGTTGATTACTGGTGGGAAACAATATGGCCATAGATGTTTCTAGAAATGGGTCTCAGGGTTGATGGATCTACTTCAGTTTCAATAAGTTCCGGATGATGGAGAAACTGTAGTTGCATACTCAAATGTCCTTACTGGTGGCTTCGCCAATGCTATTAGTTTTATACTTTGAAAATTTCTAAATGCTACGACATTATACGAAATCAAATTTCTTGTTTTATCCCCCATCGCAATGACCAGCAATCTTATTAAAAGAAGAAACAGACTCCTTTCGTAATTTGGTGCTCTCTTTATTCTCTCTTTTTTTTCTATTTATTGTGCGAGTAATGAGCCGATAAGAATTGATTCGAGTATGAAATAGAAAGTAATAAAATGATAATATCTAGACAATTGGCGCTATTTTTCAAGTTTCGCAAAGTATATGGTATAGTATTTGACATTCATATGTTGACGTACATAGAAAAAGGACCGAAAGAAACCATCACAATTCACAAGATGTGATGATTCAATATCTTGAACTAACCATCACAATTCACAAGATGTGATGATTCAATATCTTGAACTTTTCACCGAAATAATAAAAAGAGAACTTAGAATTTGAAAGCTAAGAAGTCCATACAGAAAGAAGTAGTCCAGTTGAATACTCGCATTGGATTGCTAAACAAATCGATTGATCTCAGAAAGAAGTAGTCCAGTTGAATACTCGCACTGGATTGCTAAACAAATCGATTGATCGGATTGCTAAACTACTGACGAAGAATTGCTAAGCTGTATACTCTATTTGCTCAGTGAAAAGAAAAGAAAGAAGAAGAACTACCTCAAGCGAAGAACTAGCAGGATGATGAGCCCATTGCGCGCTTCCACAGCACGAGCGATGTGTCCTGGGATCTCGATCCGAGTGGCTTGCGCGCCTGAGCCAACTTTTCTTCCGTCAATATCCATTCCCCAAGCTGATTTAAATTAATCATCCTTACGACGCTGTGAAACTGCCAGCGAAGAAACTCGATCCTCATCTCAAGTAGTTCGATCTCTCGTATAAGTCGTTCCATCTCCGCAAGAAGGGTGAAAGGTGAAGAACGTGAATGGTGAAGAAGAACCAAGAATTCAAGAAGGGTGAAGGATGATCGGTGAAGAACAAGGAGGAGGCTTAAGTAGAACTTAGAACAAGAATTCTGAGTAGATGTGACTTATCACAAACTACGGTGAAGAACAAGAAGGGAAAGTAGAAGTTAAAATCAAGAATTCCGTTGGAGGCTTGAGTAGAATTTTCCTAATATACTTCTGTCACTTACAAACTACGGGAGACATTAAAAACAAAACTATTTTCTAATAATTTTTTTAAAATTATCTTTAAAAAAAAAAGAAATAAACGAAAAATAATTAAAAAAGAAATTTCTCTAATAAGTATTATTTCACGGTGTTTAGTAGATCGAAGACAATTTTTCATTAATCAGAAAGTTTTTAGCGTAAGGATTTCCTGTTAATAAAAAAGGGTAGGTTGAAAATCAACAAAATACAAACAAAGGAGTAGAAAACAGATAATAATAGAAGGGTTTGCAGGGTCACGTACTCTCTTGTGGAGGTGTCGACGATATGGCAACCCGCGAGGGCAATGGTGGAAGTCTTGCCAGTGCCAGATTGCGCCTGAGCAATCACGTCTCGGCCTTGGACAATCGGCACCACTGCTCGCTGTTGAATCGCCGAAGGCTTGTAGAACCCGTGGCCATAGATGCCGCGGAGGACATCGTCGCTCAGGCCCATGCGATCGAAGCTCGCCACGGCATCCACGCCGGGCCCCGTCGCCACCATCGCCATTGCCTCTGGCCTTGCCATCAAAGACTGTCGCCAGTACCGAATCGAAAGAGATGAAGAAAGGGCAAGAGAGCAATCTGTCTGTCTCTTGGAATGGAAGAAATGAGGGAGCGAGCTATAGATATATACACGTAAACCCTAGGAAGGAACAATAGAGTCCAGTCCAGGGATATTTTAGATTGGAATTATGTAAGCGTTCTACGAGCTTTACTGGGATTCGGAAACTCCGATCCTGGTCGCACAATCCCCCATATCAGCAATTTAAAATCAGATACGATTTTGCACCTTGATTTTGGATATTGCAAAATTTTCAAGTATCTTCTTTAAGTAAAGCTAAAAAATATCAAGTCACATTTAAACGATTAAACTATGAGTATTGCAAAATTTTCTAATCTGACTAAATATCCTAGACACTTTTTAAGTTACCGAATTTTAAAAAAAATTATAATTTTTCCAATATAATACTTCCATCGTGTTTTTGTGTATTCAGTACTGTTCGCTCGTTTTATGCAACAAGGAATATCTTTCACCGAAATTTAGTTTTCGGTTTTTATTAAAAGGGGTTCTGCGACTCAACTCTCGAAAGGAAATTTTTATTGAGAACACGGAATAACACACAAGGAAATGAAATGGGTAGGAATTCAATGGATCGAATGTGGATTTGAGATCAACAAGGGTTCAGGCTACGTTACAATACTCCTACTAAAGCAGTAGAAAGCTTGAAACTAAACTAGAGTTACAGAAACTCTAAATGCTGGAAAGGAGAATACAGGAAAGTTAAAGTGCAGAAAACTTGAGTTCTTTTGGATGTGTGTTGATCTGTCTCCTTTCTCATTTCTTTCGATTATTTATTATTCTTTGGCTTTCCATAACCGTTTGTCGGTTATTTTCTTGCTTTCAAATTCTGAATCTTGGCGCCTTCAATAACTTCCCATTTGCCCACGTTTTATCCGCCAAAATTTGATCTTTAACTGTCAATATGGCTTTGAATTTGAATCTTTTCCAGCAACTGCCGTGAACTGTTCGCATCCACTATCCGGATTTCTTGCTCGTAACTTCTTGCTGACATGGTTAGCTTGGCCATCCTGCGGTTCCTTTTGTCTTCATACTCCTCTTACTGCTGATCCTCTATAATTTCGGCATGTCCAGAATCTTACCGAATTTTGAAAATCAGTGGCCCTGTTTTCTTACTTCCCGAATATCGGGTTTAGTCTTCTAGACATTTCGGTATGTTGCAGCCAACTTACCGAACTTCTCAGAGTAGCTTACTATTCCCGATTTACCGATTTTCGGGATACATTGATACTAAAGTCCATTCGGTAACTCTTTATTATTTGGTGTCAATAGATGCCCCCTTTAAAAGAATTAAAAGAATTTTAATTCTTTTGAATGCCAAAGATGACAAGACACTTACTTTTTGTTTACAGCACCATTTTGCCGTCTCGTTTCGCGCGCTTGCCTTTTCAGCTTCTCCTCGTATCAACTCAATATATAAATCAGATGTCCCCACACAATCTGATTTCTCGCCTTCAAACTTGCTTCTCCAACAAGTCATCTCTTTTGTTATTCTCTCGCTCTTTCGCTTCTTCGTTCCTTCGTCCCCTTTTCCTGTACTCGATCAGATACCATGGCTCCCAAGGCTCAAGCTTCCTCCTTTCTTGCCTCAAATGCCCTAGAGCGCTATTATAGCTTCAGAGACTCTCAAGATTTCAACGATGATCGGCATTTTTTCTCGGTGCAGAATGATTTCGAGGATTCTTACATCCTTGGCCCAGCTGTTTACAATCAGTTTTCGATTCCTGCCATTCTTTCTGATTTCTTCCCTCGTCATCAAACTGAGGTACTTCCAATCCACCATTCTTCCGTTCTAGCTTACAACTGGCACTCCCGCCCTTCTCGTCTTAGGGCTTTTTCTAATTTTGAGCCAAATTTTTACCAATGGTACCTTCGACTTCGTCCTTCCAAGGGCTCTCTTTGGGATGGACTTTCGATTCATAATGCTTTGTGCCTTTGTTGTTTCGACTATCGTCTGAATCATGGGCTAATCAGTGCCCTATCCTGTTTTTGGTCAACTTCTATCAACTGCTTCTTCTTCCCTTTTTCCCCGATGTCCGTAACCTTGCTCGACATCCATTGCTTGACCGGTCTTAGTCCTTTAGGTACAGACCCATCTACTCTGTTTTCGGATTCTTACCCAGGACTCGGTAAGTTGTCTGATTCCGAACTAGCTTATGAGGCTTTTATCGGCAAGTTTTTTAAGAAAGAATGTGAAGTTACCGACGAGGAACACACCGCTTTTCTCTTGTACTGGCTCTGTAAATTCCTCTTTTGCCACCCTATTGTGAGAGTTTCAAAGGACTTCGTAGCTATAGCTTCTGCCTTAGCTTCGGGAACTCTCCTTTCTTTGGGAAAAACCATTTTATCCTTATTGTACCGAGGCTTAGCCCATTCGGCTTCTTCCATCATTTCGGATGAAACAGGTGGAGTCTATGGTGGTCCACTCTGGATTCTCCAAGCCTGGTCGGCTTTTTATTTTCCTTTTTGGTTTTCCAAAGACCATTTCTCGCAACCCCCTTCGGTTTCTATCCCGAATCATCCTGTATGTCGAGCTTTAAACCGAGAGCTGATTCCTTTTCCAGAAGGGCAATTATCTTATTTTCGGTTCTTTGTTTCCCAAATTTTTTCCATCAAAGGGAAACAATTCTCTTTTTCTCCTTTTCTCATTCCCGAATTCAAATCATATCTTCCTTCCTTTCAGAGGAATAAGAATGATTTTTGGCAAGTCGTTCTAACCTCTATTGACCTTCCTATTAGGTTTTCAATAACGGGTAGATTCGTTGTTGGCTTCGAAATCTATTCTCCCCAATATTGTGCTAGACAATTTGGGTTGATTCAAGGGATTCCTGTCCCGGCTCTCTACACTTTTTCCTTTTCTTCCATCATTAAAGTATTCTGTAAGCAAGGCGACAGTCAGAACTTCATTGAACTGAACAAGCTGATTCGGGACATTTACCGATTGTTCCGTGTTACCGAGTTCATTCCAGATGCTGATCGCTCTTCAGAAGACTTCGACTTCGACTTCTGGTGGAAGAATTATCGGAAGTCTGTATTCTCAGAGCCGCTGGACATGATCCTTTTGAAAATAAAGGAGACGGCCACTCTTGCACTTCCTCAATCAACCGAAGATGAAGACATTCTTCCCTTGGAACCGGCAAAGCCTGTTAAAGGTTAGTTTGCTTCCCTTCTTTCAATATACTTCTTCATTCGGTATTTAGTTGTGTCTAACTGTTTTCGCTCACAACAGGAAGAAAGCGAAAAATCTTAGAACTGTCTGCTCTAGAAAAGGCGTCTAAGAAGCCAGCAACAGAAAGAACTACCACTAGATCTTTATCATCATCACCAAGGAGCCCATCTGTCAGTCCCACGCTACGTGCCATGATAAGCCGCATACACCGAAAGGTAACTTTTAATATTAAAGCTTTTGCAAATCATGAGCATACCTTCCAATATTGATCTGTGCTTTTCTTCTTTTAAACATAACTCAGGGAAGACTCTCAAGATATACCGATCAAAAGCGGCTTTGATTTCTTCCCCTTTTGCTCCTGCTCCTGACGATGATATAGCAATTCTTGACCCTGTCCTGGTGCCTCCGGCTTCTTCGACGGAACTTCTTATTACATCAAGGCAAACCCAGACTCCAAAACTTAAGGAAAAGGAACGGGCTGATGACCCATCTTCTCATCAGACTAGGAAATCTTCAACTTCTATCGGTAAGTATTGTCTTCACTTTACCGAATGGTAAGTGCTCCTTATACTATTGTTTTAACACTCATAGCTGTACTTACAGGTACTGATGAGCCTTCATCTGCATCAAAAAGAATCTTGATTCCTGATGGGGAATTTCTTGAAGGCCCATCAACCAATGTACCTCTACCGCTCGTTCAGCCTTCGTCAATTACTCTGCCTCTTCAAGGAATGTCTATGGCAAGCTCTTCTTCTTCACAAATTCCTTCTGCCACGGCTGAGATAACTCTCTTATCTACTGAAGAAAAAGCTGAAGTGGAAAGTATACTGCTCACAAATCTTCCTGGCTCCTCCACTGCTGATTGTCCGCCAGAATCTATAGACCCGGCATCATTTTCTGAAGTTTCTAAGGAAGTGGCCAAGGCTAAATGGACTGAGCTTCTTAGTTTATTAGAGTCTGGCTATGGGAAGTTGATTACCGACTCTGACAGAGAGAGACGAGCAAGAACTCTCTTCCAAGAAGTATGCTCTGGTAATCCTTCCTTTGCACTTTCCCAAGACTTCCAGGACAAAAGTGATATCTTCGCCGTTGGTTTTGTGGATGCTGTGGACACCATCAGGATCAACACCTATCATCTTCCACATCTTTTCTTCGGAGAACAGCGAGGTCAAGCCATTCAGGATGAACTTACCCACAAATGTGCAGATACCCGCTTGTTCTACGACAGTTATAAAGCCGAAGAGAGCAAACTTCGCCGCTTGGCCGAAAGAAGAGCAGAACTTGAGAAGGAATTGAAGACGGTAGAGGTCCAAATGATGGAGCAAGAAGCGAAGATGCGACATCTTTGCCCATCAGTTAGAAGAAAGATGGAGAAGTGTCGGGAGCTGAGGAAAGAATATGATTCTACTTGTGGGTCGGTTAAAACTTGTGAGAAACAGAGGGCGGAGCTCATGGAACAAAATCTTAATTTAGAATTTGAGCTCCGTTCTTTTGTAAATGAGGCCAAGTCTCTGCTGAGGAAGTATAAATGAAAAATCTTGTTCTTTCTGACTCAAATGTTCTTTTGCTTCATTTGCGGAATTCTAACATCTGCTCTTCTATAACCTTCAACGATTAACAGAGATCCTGATAATCCTCAATAACTAACAAAGATCCCGATAATCCTCGATGACTCACAAAGATCTCGATGATAAGGCTTCCCGATAATCCTCAATGATTAATAAAGATCCCGATAATCCTCGATGACTAACAAAGATCCCGATGATAAGGCTTCCCGATAATTCTCGATGATTAACAAAGATCCCGATGATAAGGCTTCCCGATAATCTCAATGACTTTTGCATACTTTCTCTTGCAAGAGAATAGTTTTGGCGGCAATTCTGGTAACCGTCTTCCTCCACTTATGGGCCATGTTCTTTCAATTGTCCGAGAAAAGCTCTGGCATGCCACCACCCATGATCTGCTCTATGCCTTTTCTATTTATAACTGCCCAAATTGCACAATTCATCCTGAACATTTGCGATCTTGCTCATGATGTCTTCACATGGTTCTTCATCTCAGTTGCCTCTTTAGCCTCAATCATACAGACATCGTAACGGCCAACATGAAGGTAAACTTTTCGCTAAATGCATCCTGATCCCAACTTTGAAAACTGTTCTTCATTTCTTTTAACCATGAACAACTTTTTATCCAATTGCCTACAGATGATCGATCCTTATGGAAACGGCTACATGAGCTACTATCCCAGGGACATCATGCTTTATTACTGAATTATAAGCATAGGTTAGAAGTTACCGAACTGACGGACATTTTCAGGTCCAAGGTATTCTTGACTGCTGAGTCTAATCTCTTGGACTTAGTATGGGAACTGTGCTCTTTATTTCCTGCCAGCTTCGATGAGTTTGAGCGCAATGTGAAAGAGGTTTGGAGCCTTGAACCTATCATTGTGGAAGCTGAGACTCTTAAGCTCCAAATTATGGAAGAATTCTCCCGATTGTGCGATTCCAAGGAAGCATATGCTCAAGTCCAAGACTCTTGCCTCCATGCCAAAGAAGATGCTGAGACGACACGTCGACTTTTCAATTTCTTTTCCAGTCATAACCGTGCCGAACGCAGGATAATTAAAGAAGAAATCTCCCGGGTCAAGTCCATGATCGAAGTTTCTTCAGACAAGTATAGACGATTGTTATAGGAAACTCAGGAGAAACTTGAAGCTGTCCGCTTCCATTCTCGTCGCACAGAACATCTCAAAGAACAGCAATTTGAACTCCGCCATGATCTTGAATTACATTCCAAACTTGTAGCTCAGAATCTCAAACTGGTTAAAGATCTGAAGACCTTTGTAACCAAGATCAGAATGTACTTTCGCTTTTGATGAATGAATTAATCTCCTTGTGTTTCCCAGATTGATGGATAATATTTCTTCAAGAATTTCCCATTTATAGAACGAGATAATTCTTTTCCATTGATATCCATCAATCTGTACGCATTTCCCCTGAACATTTCGGTAACTAGATAAGGGCCTTCCCAGTTTGAGGACCACTTACCGAATTCTCTATCTTTGAGATTAAATGGCAAGATTGCTTTCCACACTAAGTCCCCGACAGCAAATTGCTTGATCCTAACTTTCTTTTTAAAAGCTCTAGCTACTCTTTTCTTTTGTGCAATCAACTGATCCAAAGCAACTGCCCTGACTTCATCTACTTCGTTCAAATTTATATACATCCAATCTCTGTAATCTTCTGGCAACATTTCACTTTGCAATTGGACTCGTAATGATTGAACGGTTATCTCTATTGGTAGAACTGCCTCCTGTCCATAGGTCAGCATATATGGACTGATGCCTGTGCTTGATCTTCGTGATGTTCGGTATGCCCACAACACTACCGATAGCAAGTTGTCCCATTCTCTTGGATTTTCTTCCAAATGCTTTTTAATCAACCCAATCACAACTTTATTAGTAGCTTCAGCTTGTCCATTTGCTTGAGGATAATATGGTGTAGAATGCAGCATCTTAATTCCTCTTGATTGCACAAATTTCATAACTTCATCTCCAGTAAACACTGTCCCTTGATCCGCAGTGATTGATTCCGGTAAGCTAAATCGGTGAATTATGTTTTCTTCAATAAATTTGATCACCGTCTTCTGACTAATGCTCTTGTATGGAATCGCTTCCACCCATTTCGTAAAGTAATCCGTAGCCAGCAAAATGAAACTATGCTTATGAGAAGAGGGTGGATAAATCTTACCTATTATATCCATTGCCCATCCTCGAAATGGCCATGGCTTTACAATGGCATGAAGCTCTACAGCAGGTGCATGTTGCAAAGGTCCATGTTTTTTACATGAAATGCATGCTTTGGCATATTCAATGCAATTCTGCATCATTGTTGGCCAGAAATATCCGTACCTTTTTAGAAGCCATCTCATCTTAATTCCAGCTTGATGTGCTCCACATATACCTTCATGAGCTTCTGTCATAACCAGTTCGCATTGTCCTTATCAAGACATCTTAATAGTAGCCCATCTGAAGATTTTCGGTATAACTCGTTTCCCAATATTACGTACTTCTGGGCTTGTCTCCTCAGCTTTTGATCTCTTGAATCAGGATTTTTCAAGTATTCCATAATGAGTTGCCTCCAATCCTTTTCTCGGATCACCTCGCTGATCGCTATCGGTATTTCTCGGTGTTCAATAGAAGGTACCGATAATGTGATAATGGCTGCAACATTAGCCAATTCTTTTGATATTTTATAACCAGAAGCCATCTGTGCTAATTCGTTGGCTTCGTAATTGGTTTCTCTTTTGACATGGACTATGTCATATTCTCTAAATTGTTCCAACAGCTTCTTGGCTAAATAATAATAGCCAATTAAATTTTCATTTAAGCACTGATATTCTCCTTTTAGTTGCTTCACCACTAGCTGTGAATCACCAAATATTTTGATGAACTGTGCTTCCAATTCAATCAGTATTCCTAAGCCGATGATTAGTGCTTCATATTCGGCTTGATTATTTGAGCATTCAAAATCTAATTTACAAACACACCTTGTAAGCTCTCCGGTGGGAGAAATTATCATCAAACCAGCTCCAGCCATACTCTTAACACATGATCCATCAAAATACATAGTCCATGGTATAACTTGACTGAAGTTCTGTTTATTTTCTTCCATTTGCAAACATGGGTATTCGGTAAGAAAGTCAGCAACAGCTTGACCTTTGACTGCTTTTATTGGTACGTATGCCAAATCAAATTCAGACAAGATAAATGCCCACTTGGCTATACGTCCTTTTATAACAGGCCGTGACAACATATACTTTATCACATCAGTCTTACCGAGTACATGTACTGTAGCTGGCAACAAATAATGTCTTAACTTCATACAAGAAAAGTACAAAGATAAACATAATTTTTCTATCGCGGTATATCTTTTTTCAACATCTGTCAATGTCCTACTTAAATAATATACCGCTTGTTCTTTTCCATTTTCATTCTCTTGTGCCAGCATACTCCCGATAGTTGAATCGGTAGTAGACAAGTACAACTTTAATGGCCTGCCTGCTTTCGGCGGCATCAATACAGGAGGATTTGTCAAATAAACTTTGACAGCATCAAACGCTTTCTGCTGTTTATCTCCCCATATAAACTCCTCCTGATTTTTAAGACGCAAGAGCTGGGTCATTGGTTCTATCTTTCCGGATAAATTTGCAATGAATCTTCTGAGAAAATTAATTTTCCCGAGTACCATCTGCAACTGCTTCTTTGATGTAGGATGAGGAAGCTCTATAATAGCCTTTGCCTTATTCTTGTCAATCTCAATTCCCCTTTGATTAACTAGGAATCCCAAGAAATTCCCTGCTCGCACTCCAAAGGCACATTTAGCCGAATTCATCTTCAATTTGTATTTTCTCATCCTAACAAAAGCTTGCTCAAGATATTCCAACCCTGACTTGATTTGATCACAACATCATCAATATAAACTTCCAAGAATTTACCAATCATGTCATGAAAGATGAAATTCATTGCTCGCTGGTAAGTAGCTCCTGCATTTTTCAGCCCAAAAGGCATCACTGCCCATTGAAAAGTCCCGATAGCACCAGGACATCTAAACGCTGTTTTCGGGACATCTTCTTTAGCAATAAATATCTGGTTGTAACCCGAATGACCATCCATTAGAGATAACATCTCATTTCCCGACGCCGAATCTACTAACATGTCTGCCATCGGCATCTGATACTCATCTTTTGGAGTGGCATTATTAAGATCCCGAAAATCAATACAGACTCTCAATTTTCCATTTTTCTTCTTCACAAGAACAATATTCGAGATCCACTCTACATACCTGGCTGTCTCAATGAATTTTGCTTTCAGCAGCCTTTCAATCTCTTCCTTAACTTTGTCAACCACATCTGGAGCAAACCTTCTTGCTAACTATTTGTGTGGACGAAATCCTTTCTTAATGGGAAGACGATGTTCTACAATATCTCTTGACAAACCAGGCATTTCATGGTAATCCCATGCGAAGCAATCTTTATATTCTTTGATCAAGTGGATTAACTCTTCTTTCATGCCCCCTTGCAGAAAAGTACTCACATATATTGGACGAAAAAACCAGGTTCTCCTATATCAACTTCTAACAATGGGTCTTGAGCTTTTGTTGACCTGCTGTCCTCTTTGATTGGTGACTCTTCCCATTCGTCAATACAATCTGAAACTTCAGCACTCTGCTGGGTCTTCTCTGCCAGGTATGCAAAATACCTTTCACAAACTTCTTGCAATAAGGGCTCGCTTTCCATAAAAAGTATGTAACTCCTCTAATGCCAAGCTAGACTTGGGAATCCACTCAGTTTTCATATTCCCAAAGCGGCAATAAGCATAAGATCGTGAATCTGCTTTCGGTACTTCAATAACATGTCGTCTATGTGAGTATTCTTGATGATCTTGATGGATACCAGTTAACCCTATTGTAGCAAGTCCCGAATCAGCCTCAATATACTCTACTCCCCTACCATTCCAGAATGCCAGAACCTGATGAAGAGTTGAAGGTACACATTGATTGGAGTGTATCCAATCTCTTCCAAGCAACAAATTGTACGAACCATCAGACTCTATCACGAAGAAAGTCGTCCTTGCTGTTTTGGATCCTATGGTTAGGTCCAGTACAACTGCCCCTTTGACTTCGGTAACTTCTCCTAGGAAATCAGACAGCTGAACGTTCGATGGAATTATTTCATCATCATCTTTTCCCAACTTCTTGAAGTATCTGTAAGATATGAGATTCAAAGTAACTCCCGCATCTACAAAGATCTTACCGACAGCTTGACCATTGATTCTACCTGAAATAACCAAGGACCTTAAATGTCTAGCCTTGTCTGAAGGTACTTTATCAAACCTTATTATTTCTTTATCAGAGAATTCGAATTCTGCCATTGCTATTTCTTTCTCTGAGATATGCTCGAGTTCTTCTTCTACCACCAAGCAAGCTCCATATTCAGCTGGAAGCTTAGCATGGACGATGTTGATCCTCATTGGCGAACAATTCTCTTTCGGCATTTTGGAATGACCAGCTCGGCAACTTTTATCATCTTCTTCCGACATCTTGAGATTCACATTCTTTTGTTCTATTTTGACTTGATGCCTCGGATTAAGAGCTACTTGGAATTGCCCAAAGTTAATTGTTTGGGAGATTTGCTGAACCTCTTTTCCTTTTCTCACCTCGTGGTGAGAACTACTTCCCGAATCATATACAGAATTTTTCTCTGGTTTGACAAGTTCTTTATCATCAGGGTTTCTTCTCCAAACCCAATTTCCTCTAGATCTAAAAGATCTGGTTGGAGGAATCTGTGATGACGTTCCTTTGTCCCGACGATTCTCGAAATCCCTCTGTCTGCTTTTCATTAGCTGAAATCGCCTTTTTGCAGTTCGGTAAGATGCTTGCCCCGGCGGTTTAGCCAAGGACCATTTTCCTTCGGGAGGATCGTGTGGGATCTTAATTGTTTTTGTCTTCGGAACTTCCTGGGGAATTGCTGGTGGTGGATCATCAAATTCATCTCCCCAACCAGATGGTTCCACAGGTAATGACGGGGATAAGGACTCTTTCGTGTCTCCATAGTACACCACATAATCAAATTTCCCACTAGGCTCTCCAAGCAATCCTACTTTGGGATCCCCTTCTTTATATCGCTGCCATAAACTGTTTTTCTTCTCAGGCTTTCGCGGGGTTTCCTTTTCCTTATGAGATTGTGTTTCAACTTCTTGAGTTGAAGGAACTTGTTTTGGTGGATCGGGGCGAAATTCCTGCCTCTCAAACACTTGTGTTGACCGTCTTGATTCAACTTCTTGACTTCTTGATTGTGTCGAAACGTTTTTAGTTACCATAATCTCAGACTTTATCTGTGGTCTGCCTTCCCGACGGACAAATGATCCCGATCTGTATCTTTCCCTTGTTCCTCTCATGTACTGGAATTCGGGAACTTCCCGATGTTGATGACTTAATTCTCGTTGGCAACGGGTGCACAATTGTCTATTATCATGCCTCGTAGACTCTCGTACATTAACCATACTGATCATCTTCGGGAAAGGATCCGTGTCTACTTCCATTGGAGCTTTGCCTTTGTCTTCAGCGAATTTAATTTTGCCTTGACGAATCGCTTCCTGGATTGTCTTTCTAAAAACAATACAATTCACCGTATCATGAGTCTTGGAATGATGCCACTTGCAATACCTTTTGTCAGTAATCTCTTCCTTGGATGGTATTACCTGTCCCTCAGCCAACATGATCATTCCATCTTTCAACAACAAGTCAAATATCTCATCCAACTTGTAGATATCAAACGAATAATTACTCGTCTCCTTGGCTTTAAACTTGGACACATCTCTCACCTTTGCTGGTTTCAAAGCTGGGTACACATATGGTTTTTCAAGTACCATAGTTGCTACCGCTATCTCATTCTCTTCTTCGGTAAAGTCACTGTATTCGGTACTTTCAACCGATGCTATTGTCTGCCGATTATCCTTCGTCGATTTCTTATCTTATTCCTTCAGCAGATGCTCATACTTAGAAACCCGAGCATTTAATTGAAAGAGATCATCAAAAGCCTGCCCCTCAAATCTCTCCTTGAGATTAAACTTCAGCCCATTAAAAGCCAAATCTGTAAATTCCTTTTCAGTAAGAGAAGTCAAACACCGATTCCTGGACTTCTTAAAACGAGCAATGAATTGATCTACTGTCTCAGTGCCATACTGGTACATCCTGGCCAAGTCGGCTACTGTTACCTCTGGTACTGTTCGGTAAAACTGAGAATGGAACTGTCTCTCTATCTCAACCCACGTCTGGATAGAATTTGCTGGCAAATTCGTATACCAAGTGAATGTTGTCTTTGATAATGACAATGGGAATAACCTTAGCCTTAAATATTCATTTGTTCCTGCCTCTCCACATTGTGCTAAAAAACGACATTCATGCTCCACAGTTGACTAGTCTTCTTCACCTGTAAATACAGCGAAATCTGGCATTTTAAATCCCCTTGGATATGGAATGTTATCCACCCAATCGGGATGTGGCTTCCTGTACACAGGTCTTGGTGTGCCTCTCTCTGCCCCCAATTGTTGCATTACCAATTCTGCAACTCTGTCTGGATTCCATGGCCTTAAATTCTGTTGGCCCAACCAAGGATCTTGCCCCCTAGGATCAACCTGCTGAGGTCTGTTCATTCCTTGTTGGTCCATATTAAAGTTAACAGGTGGTGGTGGCCTGTAGAGAGGATTTTCTACCACTTGTGGATATGGTTGAACTACATGTGGTCTCATGGGATCGAAGTTAGGAACGTTCACTGGCGGAGGCATGTTCAATACTGGTGGATGATTCGGGATCATGGGATTGATCACATTAGCATCAGTAAGGCCAGTTTGAGGGAAATTGTAACCACTCACACCATTTACCAGATTTGCTGTTGTAGGATTTTCTGGCCTTGGTATAATCCTTACTGGAGGCTGCAAATTCGATCCTCCACTACCATTATACCCAACATTGGGATGTCCCGATGCTGGTGGAAATGGTATCGTATCGAGAGGATTTACATAAAAGGGAGGAACTTGAGAGGATGAACTAGGACGCGATATTACCTCGTTTATGGCGTTAATCATCATAGGCTTTATCACATCTGAGACATGCTGCACCATATGGTTAGTGAGCTCATTCTGCTGTTCCTCAAACATTCTTCTCATCGTGGCTATCAAAGTGTTGTCAGGTGCCAACGCATGGACTTGTTCTTCGTTCAATTGCCGAGGAACATCAGCATTGTGATGGGGTACGTCCTCATTCGCTGCCGAATGCTCTGATCGTGCTCCATCATCCGGATTGTTGATGTTGCCAACTGGTACTCCATCTGATTGACCTCTAGTTCTCACCATTTCTCTTAATCTTACCACAATGGTCCCACCGGGCGTGCCAAAAAGATGTTCGCTCGTTTTATGCAACAATGAATATCTTTCATCGAAATTTAGTTTTCGGTTTTTATTAAAAGGGGTTCTGCGGCTCAACTCTCGAAAGGAAATTTTTAGTGAGAACACGGAATAACACACAAGGAAATGAAATGGGTAGGAATTCAATGAATCGAATGTGGATTTGAGATCAACAAGGGTTCAGGCTACGTTACAATACTCCTACTAAAGCAGTAGAAAGCTTGAAACTAAACTAGAGTTATAGAAACTCTAAATGCTGGAAAGGAGAATACAGGAAAGTTAAAGTGCAGAAAACTTGAGTTCTTTTGGATGTGTGTTGATCTGTCTCCTTTCTCATTTCTTTCGATTATTTATTATTCTTTGGCTTTCCATAACCGTTTGTCGGTTATTTTCTTGCTTTCAAACTCTGAATCTTGGCGCCTTCAATAACTTCCCATTTGCCCACGTTTTATCCGCCAAAATTTGATCTTCAACTGTCAATATGGCTTTGAATTTGAATCTTTTCCAGCAACTGCCGTGAACTGTTCGCATCCACTATCCGGATTTCTTGCTCGTAACTTCTTGCTGACATGGTTAGCTTGGCCATCCTGCGGTTCCTTTTGTCTTCATACTCCTCTTACTGCTGATCCTCTATAATTTCGGCATGTCCAGAATCTTACCGAATTTTGAAAATCAGTGGCCCTGTTTTCTTACTTCCCGAATATCGGGTTTAGTCTTCTAGACATTTCGGTATGTTGCAGCCAACTTACCGAACTTCTCAGAGTAGCTTACTATTCCCGATTTACCGATTTTCGGGACACAGTGATACTAAAGTCCATTCGGTAACTCTTTATTATTTGGTGTCAACAAGTACCATAAAAATCAGATTATGTAGAATGAAAATACGCGAAAATACATATCTCATTGTTGGTCCTTTCGCTTATAATTCTAGTTTCCGACAAAAATTTATGATAATTCCATCAAATTTCAATGAGACTTGAATATCGTTGGCCATTGTTAAATATAGTGGAATTAAGCTTTAACTAGTAAACATAACAAGAAGTAGAATGGTTCGGCAACGTAAAAAACTCTTTTCGTCATTTCACAGTGTTTAGTAGGTCCAAGACAATTGTTCATTAATTAGAGCAAACATAACAAGAGGTAGAATGGTACGGCATCGTAAAAAACTCTTATTATGTTCATCATTTCACGGTGTTTAGTAGGTCCAAGACAATTGTTCATTAATCAGAAACTCGAGGTTTGGATATTAAGTGGGGGTGAACGACATGATATGTTTCGTGCAAGTTTAGCAACAGTCATAGGCGACGCCTTTTTTGGGGGATTGAGGACGTCTCGTTTTTTGTGAGATTGTCGAGAACCACTTCATCAAATTGAGAATGTAATTGCACACAAGAATTGACAAGGTTAGGAATAAGTCAATAAGGTATTACCGAAATTTTCAAATGGTTTCCATATTTTTTGTGGTAAGACACCATTCGTGTATGAGCCCGTGTTCAAAGATCGAAACTCAAAAGACATAAGATAAAATCCTCGAATTAAACATTCGAAACACAACCCAATCGCTTCCAAGTTTTGAAAAGAACAAAGAATGCGATAATTTATGGGTCGGGAGTAATGCTTTGCTTTAGACTATTAACAGGCAGCCTTTCGCGGCCTTTCTAAATGTTCTTATCTTGTCAAATTATATCAGCAAGGTCCGCCAGACATTGAGCTATAGTGGTGCCATAGTACTGCTCTATGTCTCTAAGAATCTGGATTTCCTTGTCCTTGACCAGATTTACCACAGCACCCTGCAAAAGCAGACAGCGGCATTTGTAAACATTTATCGTTATACCTATAGAAAAAAATGCAAATAGGAATGCAATTGCCTCCACTACAATATTCAAAATAGTTACCTTCCGCCCAAAACGGCCTGCTCGACCAACCCGATGGATGTACATCTCTCTGCTGTTAGGAAGGTCATAGTTGACGACAAGACAAACCTACAGTGTGTATTGAGAACGATTCAATCGTCCATTCGCCCAATTAAATGGTCGTGGTGCAACAGGGAAAACAAGAAATTTGTCCTTCCATAAGAACAAGCATCCAACATACCAATGAGCCGATGCATAATGCAGAAAACCAAAAAACAGTAGGATGCATCAGTGATGGAAATTTTCAGGACTAACCTGCTCAACATCAATCCCTCGAGCCCACGCATCGGTAGTGATCTTCAACCGAGTCGCCCCTCATCGAAATCCAGCCATTACTGCATCTCTCTCCCTTTGAGGCATGCCACCGTGCATGAAAGACACAGTGAAGTTACAATCACTCATCTTTTCAGCAAGCCACTCCACCTGCTCGACAAATATAACGAATACATGATGAGGACAAATATATGGAATACATGATGAGCCACAGCACAAAGTATAGATCAAAGGGAAATAGAGCAGTGGAGATCTTCACAATCTCTAAGTCTTCCTCAATAATGGAACCTGACTGGGACCGTACCTTCCGCTTAGTGTTGCAGAATACGACTCCTTGGCTTATAGTGCAGATGTCGTATATATCGCACAGAGTGTCGAAATTTCCAGTCTTCTCTTTCCACTGACACAAAGGACTGTTTGACGCGCTGTCACCATACGAATAAAAGGTATGAGGGTGTCAAAAAATTATCATAATCCCTAGCCGCCATCGAATGCAACTAACCCAATATAGCTCACCTCAAGCATCAACTCATCACGCTTCGCAACAATCCGTATCGGATCGGTCATGAATCTTCCTGTCATCTCCAGAATCTCAGTGGGGAGTGTTGCGGAAACTAAGACAGCCTGCAATGGAATTAAGCCAAGGGGTGAGAAAACTAGGGACTGTTACTGGGGTTATCGCGCAAAAGAAGTCGTTCGTCTTTACTACTACACATGAACTCAACATAAAGGATAGGGAACCTGAAGCTCCGGCGGTAGGTATCTGTAAACGTCAAAGATGTGATCCTTAAATCCTCTACTTAGCATCTCATCAGCTTCGTCCTGTAAAAAGAATAAAGGTAGGCGAAAAGTGAGAAATTGTTTGCGCAGAAAGCAAAAAGAAACCTGAAATGATCTGGAGTCGAAGGAGAAGGAGGTGATGCGGTGCACTCACAAGGACTAGGAGTTTGATAACTCTAGTACGAAGAATTCTCCTCTTTATCACGTTGAGCACCCTGGCACTGGCAATTCGTATCCGATTGTTCAAGGCCGAGACGTGATTGCTCAGGCGCAATCTGGCACTGGCAAGACTTCCACCATTGCCCTCGCGGCTTGCCATATCGTGGACACCTCCACAAGAGAGTACGTGACCCCGCAAACCCTTCTATTACTATCTGTTTTTTTGTACTGGAATTACGTTAAGGCATGTTATGGGTTTTGCTTTGGAAGGTAAGATGAGTCATTATAGAGTTCAACCTATGACACCAAGGATTAAAAAAAGAAATTGGCAAACCTTGTCTCTCGAATTTCTAGTGTAACAAAATTTAATCTTTTTGGTTTTCGACTTCGTTGACCGAAGAATTTGAGATGTTCTGATGTTGAGGCAGAACTTTGTTTTGAGAAGCTTTCTTTGGAATAAAGAGCAGTGTGAGTTCAATTTGTTTATGAACTGAATATGCTGGGCACTTGCTAGGCATAAAAGATTTTCTTCATTATCAAGAAAAACGACTTCTTACATTATTGATTTGATTCTATATAACACGAGCATCAGTATAATTGAAGCTGCATTGTTTCTTTGTTTATTTGTGTAACAAATATCCCGGAGGCGCTCGTCAACAAGCTCCTATTAACTATCCCCTGACTCCTTTGCTTGTATTTTGTTGATTTTCAACTTACCCTTTTTTATTTGGCTCTCTGAAAGTCGCAATTTGTATTTTGGTTGCCGCCTATTGGCCGTCAATTTTGTCTTTCTTCATGTTCCGTGCAGTGTGCAAGTGCTGATTTTGTCACCTACGAGGGATTTGGCGAGTCAGACGGAGAGAGTTGTGCTGGCTATTGGTTATTACAAGAACATACTAGCCCATGCGTGTGTTGGAGGGAAGAGTATGGGCGAAGATACCCGGAAATTGGAGCACGGAGTTCATGTCGTGTCTGGAACGCCCGGCAGGGTGCTCGACGTGATAAAGAGGAGAACTCTTCATACTAGATCTATCAAACTCCTAGTCCTTGTGAGTGCACCGCATCACCTCCTTCTCCTTCGACTCCGGATCATTTCAGGTTTCCTTTTGCTTTCTGCGCAAACAAGTTCTCACTTTTCGCCTACCTTTATTCTTTTTCCAGGACAAAGCTGATGAGATGCTGAGCAGAGGATTTAAGGATCACATCTTTGACGTTTACAGATACCTACCGCCGGAGCTTCAGGTTCCCTGTCCTTTATGTTGAGTTCATGTGTAGTAGTAAAGACGACTTCTTTTGCGCGATAACCCCAGTAACAGTCCCTAGTTTTCTCACCGCTTGGCTTAATTCCATTGCAGGCTGTCTTAGTTTCAGCAACACTCCCCACTGAGATTCTGGAGATGACAGGAAGATTCATGACCGATCCGATACGGATTGTTGTGAAGCGTGATGAGTTGATGCCGGAGATGAGCTATATTGGGTTAGTTGCATTCGATGGCGGCTAGGGATTATGATAATTTTTGACACCCTCATACCTTTTATTCGTATGGTTACAGCGCGTCCAACAGTCCTTTGTGTCAGTGGAAAGAGAAGACTGGAAATTCGACACTCAGTGTGTCACGCCCCGAACCCTAGGCGCGCGAACATCCCTTCCGAACGTCAGGTCAAAGGATAACATCCCAGGCATGTCATCGACCCATTTCTTTTTATCTTTCAATTAAGCACATGCGGAAGCTATACAAAACCCCAGACAGTCATACAATAGGAATAGAAAGCATGACATACAACAACAACACCATTTTATTTATATACCAGTTAGCCAGGAAACACAACCGATCTACAAGCCCATCTCCAGGGCCGTTTCCTAAGACCCACAAAAGGTACCGGGTCGAGTCTAAGGCTAACTACTACCAAAAACTAACTCCAAAAGAACCTTCACAGCTGCACCAGCTGACTAACCAGACCGCCATACTACGGACCTGAAAAAGGGGTTAACAACAACAAATGAGATATAAATCTCAATGAGTCAACGCCTAAGTCCGATTAGGACGTTGATTCACTCAGGCGGCCTAAACATGCGATGGCAGATCAATAGCGTGCGATGCACGCCACGCTCTAGCTACCAAACAGGAGCACGGCTCAACAGCCAATAAACAACCACATACAACTTACCTTGCCTTAAGCCACACGACAGATATTTCATGGCAATAAAGAACAGCAGAACAAGGCATCCAGCCAACACACGTCACACTCGCAGGCATTCAAGCACTATGCAACATGCGATTTTTCCGGTTATCATGCAAGAGATACACCACTCTCGCCACAGTACAGCCTCACTGCTAGTACTCTTCCGGTCGAACCGAGCGTCGTCCTACCCCGTTACAGCGACGGCATCCGATAGCCCCTCAAGACCCCTAAGGCAAGCATATCAGGTAGTTCCGTAAGGACTTCGGCCCATCACAAGCTGCAACCGGCATCCGACCAGTGGTGTCTATCCGGACTGTACGTCGCCGGCACGAACTGTCGTGCAACCGATAAGCCGTGGGATTCCGGACTATACTTCGCCGGCACGAACTTACCAGGCGACGGACCCACCAGGAGTACCGCCCCATATCCCCCAATTACGTTAGGGAGACGATTAACCGTCGTGTGACCACACAAACACATTAGGCAAACAATCAGTTCTTACTTCACATTAGCCCGATGCAATCACACTCACGAGTATGCTCAAAACTCGGCCCACGGCCATTTTCATGATCGAAATAAATAATTGGTCACACGACTACTCAATTTCAATTAACATGGCATTCTGACCTAGGTGTGATCATTCAGCGAAAATGCGCAATCAACACGCTAGTCAACCAATCAGCATTAAGCAAACAAGTCTAACCGAACTACGGTAGACAAAATAATTACCCGTGGTAACTATTCCACCTAACCACGGTAATTCAACTAGCCACAGTAATTAATTAATCTACCACAGTAAATAATTAATTTAACTATGGTAACTACTTAAGCTAACCACAGTTAACTATCTAACCACAGTAACTATCTATTAACTGCGGTAACTAACTAATTAATTACATTAACTATTTAATTAAACTACTAAGTGTAATTAACGGCCTAATCAGGGATTATGGGTTAACTCACTTCGATAATTGGTGGCGACCGGCGGCGGCGGCGGTTTCCGGCGGCGGTGGCGGCGGCGATGGAATTTTCCGGCGGCGGTCCTACGGACTCGTCTCGACGATCCGGACGCAACCACGGCGACGGTTTGCGACGAAGACGCTCGGACGATGGTGAACGGGCAAGGGCAGTGGCTGTGGCGACGAAGGCGGAGCTTGAAACGAAGCGGAACTCGCCGGTTCTCCACGATCAGCCTCTGTTCTGACCAAACCCACGAAATTCCAGCCACTTCCTGGACAAACAGTCCTCAGATCCTCGTATTCCTTGATCTTACGGTCGCGTAGGCGAAAACGGAGCTCGATTCGCCCTCCGGACGAGCTCAAACGAGCGATTCCAAGTCGGGCGCTCGCTGAAAAACGGGAAACGCGGGCCTCTCGGGTTTGGGCTCGCGGGACTCCGGGCGACGGCGGCTTCGGTCCAGCGGCACGGCAGAGCTTCGGCGAGCACAGCGCACGGCGACGGGGCTAGGGCGCGAGCGGCGGGGGGTGGTTGGCGGTCCGGCGAACGGCGGACGGCGGCGGAGCGGCGGCAAGATGAAGATGAAGATGGTGAACGTGAAGTGGGGGAGGGGTGGCTGCCGTGAGTTTCCAAGAGAGGAGAGAGAAAAGGAAGAGAGAGAAAGTGGTCTTCAAGGGCAAAATGGTCATTTCCAAGGTCAAAGGGCATTTTGATAAATTCCAAAGGTCAAAAAGCAAGATTTGACTTTCCATTAATGAGGTGGGGCCCACGATCATTCGGTATTAATTGTTTCTGGCGTATATGAATAATATCTGAGGGTATTTCGGTAATCTGACGATTTAGGACTGGTTCAGGATATTTGGTTCAGGGTTGGCTCGAGCGCGAAGGAATTCGGCGAGAATTATCTACAGCGCGACTAAACTAATCGAACTATAAATAACTACACTTCAAATGACGACCAACGTCCTTCAGATTGAACGATTCCGCGTCCGACAAATGTCACTACAATCCAACATTCCAATATCATTCATTTAATAGGCCTTGAAATTTCGAGACGTCACACAGTGCGATATATACGACATCTGCACTATAAGCCAAGGAGTCGTATTCTGCAACACTAAGCGGAAGGTACGATCCCAGTCAGGTTCCATTATTGAGGATGACTTAGAGATTGTGAAGATCTCCACTGCTCTATTTCCCTTTGATCTATACTTTGTGCTGTGGCTCATCATGTATTCCATATATTTGTCCTCATCATGTATTCCTTATATTTGTCGAGCAGGTGGAGTGGCTTGCTGAAAGATGCGTGATTGTAACTTCACTGTGTCTTTCATGCACGGTGGCATGCCTCAAAGGGAGAGAGATGCAGTAATGGCTGGATTTCGATGTGGGGCGACTCGGTTGATGATCACTACCGATGTGTGGGCTCGAGGGATTGATGTTGAGCAGGTTAGTCCTGAAAATTTCCATCACTGATGCATCCTACTGTTTTTTGGTCTTCTGCATTGTGCATCGGCTCTTTGGTATGTTGGATGCTTGTTCTTATGGAAGGACAAATTTCTTGTTTTCCCTGTTGCACCACGACCATTTAATTGGGCGAGTGGACGACTGAATCGTTCTCAATACACACTGTAGGTTTCTCTTGTCGTCAACTATGACCTTCCTAACAGCAGAGAGCTGTACATCCATCGGGTTGGTCGAGCAGGCCGTTTTGGGTGGACAGTAACTATTTTGAATATTGTAGTGGAGGCAATTGCATTCATATTTGCATTTTTTTTCTATAGGTATAACGATAAATGTTTACAAATGCCAATCGCTGTCTGCTTTTACCAGGTGCTGTGGTAAATCTGGTCAAGGACAAGGAAATCCAGATTCTTAGAGACATAGAGCAGTACTATGGCACCAATATAGCTGAATGTCTGGATGACCTTGCTGATATAATTTGACAAGATAAGAACATTTAGAAAGGCCGCGAAAGGCTTCCAGTTAATAGTCTAAGCAAAGCATTACTCCCAACCCATAAATTATCGCTTTCTTTGTTCTTTTCAAAACTTGGAAGCGATTGGGTTGTGTTTCGAATGTTTAATTCGAGGATTTTATCTTATGTCTTTTGAGTTTCGATCTTTGAACACGGGCTCATACACGAATGGTGTCTTACCACAAAAAATATGGAAACCATTTGACAATTTCGGTAATACCTTATTGACTTATTCCTGACCTTGTCAATTCTAGTGTGCAATTACATTCTCAATTTGATGAAGTGGTTCTCGACAATCTCACAAAAAACGAGACATCCTCAATCCCCAAAAAAAGGCGTGACTGTTGCTAAACTTGCATGAAACATATCATGTCGTTCACCCCTACTTAATAGGAAGCCCTTACGCTAAAAAATTTCCATCCAAACCTTGAGTTTCTGATTAATGAACAATTGTCTTGGACCTACTAAACACCGTGAAATGATGAACGTAATAAGAGTTTTTTACGTTGCCGTACCATTCTACCTCTTGTTATGTTTGCTCTAATTAATGAACAATTGTCTTGGACCTACTAAACACCGTAAAATGACGAAAAGAGTTTTTTACGTTGCCGAACCATTCTACTTCTTGTTATGTTTACTAGTTAAAGCTTAATTCCACTGTATTTAACAATGGCCAACGATATTCAA
The DNA here is from genome assembly GCA_029784005.1 of Lenwebbia sp. NSW1173648. NCBI lineage: Eukaryota > Viridiplantae > Streptophyta > Magnoliopsida > Myrtales > Myrtaceae > Lenwebbia > Lenwebbia sp. NSW1173648. The sequence goes on from JARCGZ010000005.1 coordinate 453,988, forward strand.
GTCTCATTGAAATTTGATGGAATTATCATAAATTTTTGTTGAAAACTAGAATTGTCAGTAGTCTCCACATAGTAGCCAAAACCACATTTGACTTGGAAGGGCTAATTTTTTGATAGAGCGAAGCTCTAGCTCTTACATTTTTACGCACCTAAACCAAAATAATATGGATGTCGGTTGAGTTGTCTTGAAACCGCCTACGGTTGTGCTCCATCCAAATGCCATGTATGGTTGCTAAAAAGGATACCTTGAGGAGTTTTGCCGCCAAGTCTTTTCCTTTTGTTGCCCTAATCATCCATTGAAGTTCCTCATTCCATCCTCCAAAAGGACGTCTAAACCCAAGTTGCGCAAGGATACTGCGCCATATGCTGCCATTCCACTCACACTGGAAGAATAAATGTGTTCTGTCTTCTATACCAGCTCTGCAAAAGTTACACTGCATATCAACTGAAAACATCCATTGGCCGACGATCTCTGCTGTCGGTAGTCTATTTCTGCCAATAAGCCAGCCAATAAAATTGTGTTTGCTAATGCCGCTAGTCCAAATTAGGTGATACCATTCCACAACCTGTCCCACATGTCTAAGTTCATCATAGATTTCTCGGTAGCAATACCCGGAACTATGGATAACCGAGGTTAAAACAGGTCGCAATTTAAGGAGACATCGCTAACTCCAAGCCTTACTGCCCCTAATGTTGATCTGCATAATTGGAGTGCCTCTGCATTTGGTGTTGTGAACCCATATACTCCAAAGAGAAGAGGATGGACGATTGATGAGGTTCCACAGCATGCGACCTAACAGTACCTTATTCCATATGTTCAAACCGAGCAATCCTAATCCTCCTTCCTTTTTAGGTGAGCAAACTACTTGCCATGTCACCTTGTGCGATCCGTGGTTTACTGTATTTCCTGCCCACAGAAATTGACGAATCCTCTTCTCAACCTCGTATATGGTTTGCTTTGGAAGTAAAAACAATTGCATCCAATAGGAGCAGATGGAAATGAGGACTGATTTGGTTAACTGCAGACGCCCTGCATAACTCATATGCTTCATGCCCCAACTTTCAATTTTTTTAAAGATCTTGTTAGTGAGACTCTTACAGTCAATGTGAGTGAGTCTTCTAGTAACAAGGTGAACACCCAGATATCTAATAGGGAGGGTACCTATGACAAAGGTGTGTGGTCCAATATAAGGAGCTTCTCATCCTCATTTAACCCAGAGAAAAAGATTTGGTATTTGTCAGGGTTGAATCGTAGTCCTGTCATAACTGAAAATTCGTGAAGGGCATCTACAAGGCATAGGACAGAATCTACATCTCCATGAACAAATAAGAACAGATCGTCTGCAAAGCATTATTGAGAAAAACCCCTAATTGATTTTGAAGTTGACAAAACAGTCCATGATCTCTTATGTCTGAATTAATGCGATGAAATACTTGATTTACAGATTATCCATAGATGTGGGATACACATGATTGAATCTGGAAAGGTGTACTCAGACGATGTGCTGAGGGACTTAGACGCTGTATCGAGCTCAGACATTGTGAGGAGCTTAGACGATGGAATGAGGCTCAAGCTTTGAGAGAGTATTTCATGCGCAATGATCAGAATATCAAGAGAAATAATTGAGGATGATTTAATTGATAAATTACAACGGCTAGTAATCGAGCTGGATCATTCTTGAAGATTCTCAAACTTGAAGATCAATCAAGGATGCGGATTAAGGGAGACGAGCATGAACTTCCTAATGAAGAACTCTATCTATGGAAACCCAGGATCACGATTGTATGGGTGATTTGATCCAATGGGGAACACTTTCCTTTGTCGACCTCAACGGCTACGAGATCTTCTTGAGATACAGTCTCGTCCAAATGGGAAGTTTGGAGAGAGATCCTCTGGATGCCTTGCAATGGGTAGTTGGAGATGGAGGGGTATAAAAGGACATCTCAAGGCTGAAGAGACAAGAGTTGCCATAAGAGAGAATAGATTTTATAATTCCAAGATCGTGAGAGCTTCAAAGTTATATATTCACCCTAATCTATACCATGTACTACTTAGAGGTGTGCATTTGAGTGTTGAGCATTAGGCAGGAAGTCTTTCGACTCAAGAGAGATCACTGAGCTGTAACCTCTGAGCTATTATCTAGTGGAATACAGCTGATTGGCTGCCGATGTGAAGAAGTAGACGTAGGCTTGAATAAAGCCGAACTACTATAAATCCTCTGTGCACAATCTCTTTCCCTTAATCTCTTTATTTATATTTCTGTGAAAGTAGTTGTGTACACGGTGCTGCATCTGAGAGTTTCATAGATCTTCCTAATAAGCATCATCTGAACGAAGTTCTGCTCCTAAGGGAATCTCATATCTTACTAGCTGAATATCACCTGAACGAAGTTCTGAGCAGATTAGTTATATTCCGCATTGATTTTATAAAATCCTTTAAAATCACCTATTCATCCTCCTCTAGGTGATAACGCTAGCCTCAACAATTGGTATCAGAGCCCAGTGCTCATATTTTATTTTATTTTTTTGAAGTGTTACTACTTCTGAGCTAACGATCTTTCTGGCTAGCAATTTTTCTCCCACATGAATTGAAGGAGGAAGCATCAACAGACCACCTTACTTCGAAGGAAAAGAGTATAGTGATTGGCAGAATAAATTCAAGGCATATTAGAGGCCGATCAAAACTTGTATTTACCTGACTTGTCCGCTCATTATCTTTCTTATGAGCTTTTATCGACAGGTGCAAGGACCCGCTGACACCTCTTCGGAAAAAGGCAGACTCGGGAAGCTACACTTGGAATAAGCGACGCAAGCTATACATCATTGGAAAATAGACTTGAAGACTCATTGTGATACCTAGCTTGCAATTTTTCGAGTTCGATTAGGCATTGACCAAGCAGAAGAAACCAGGCCCACATCATCGAGAGCGTGGCTGAGGTCGGGTGTGGGTTTGATAGGTCTGCGCAATCTAGGTCGTTGTTGATCGAAATTTTTACTGCTAGGTCTAGGTTCTAATATTAAGATGTCCCTAATTGTTAAGAGCAGAAGAAATCCACTTCAATAAAGTGGATGCAGGGATGAAATTTTCAATCAGAGGTCGAAGCATGTCGTTATTGGCGAGTTCGATCCCCAATTTTCATGCAGCCTATACGAAGTGAGGCATAGTTTATATATGCAGAAGAAGTGCGGTGAGAAAATGGATGCACGATTGTGCAGAATTGCTATTTTTTATTAGAGTTCGAATTTCGCCGATATCGATGGATTCGATTTGTAAAATTTCTAATAATACGAACTGCATGACAAATCTTTTCGCAAAATTTAAGTGTCAATAAGAATTAAGAGATCTACTTCTCATTAGCAGCCAATGAGGTAAATTTTTGCACAGTCCCAGAAGTTCAAGAAAGTGCAGCTTTCAAGAAGTAAACATAATTCATTCCAAGCTAAGAAGATATTGTCCTGATTCAAAGAAGTATCAATGCCATTGAAAGGATAACGGGAAGTACATTATCTGATGAGTGATGTTTTCTTTTCATATGTAGGATGTGAGCATTATCAAATACTTCTGAAGGCTACTTCTCATTTGCAACCAATGAGGTGCTTCGTATCACATTGCAAGAGGTCCGACTAGGGAGAAAGGTTCAGTTGTGTGGGAAAGGACAACCGTTCATTGGCTTTGCAATGCCTCGTGAAGAAACCAACCTGGACTTATCTCATCAAAACTCACAATTTCGAGCAAAACCAAACTAAGAACTTAACTTGAACCACTGAAAATCTTGGTTCAGAATAGTTTTTCGTATTTAATACTATCTCTTGAGTTTAAACAATCAGGCATAATCTAAGAAATATGAACATTACTTATGGACAGAAGCATCATAACCAACCGCGTCATATAAAGAGATAGTTCAGTTCATCTATTTCTTCTTTCACCCCTTTTCATTAACCTAGCATGGAGATTGAAGATCCATCACTAATCCAAATCAGTACCTAATGTTTATCTATAGACAACCCGAATGCCTCATCTCTTTGGTTTTTTTCACTATTTTCAGGATCATTATTGCCTTGTCCTTAGAATAGGGTCATGAAAGTTTGAGTGTCCCCTGTCCTTCAGTTGTTAGAATAGGCGAGAACAGGTGTTGGTTAAACTAGAATATAAAAGTAGCCAAAAAGACCAAAAAGTTTTCTTTTTAGTAGTCTGATGAGACCAATTAGCTCGCTTTACGTTGAGTACGAACGAGACATGAGTGCACCCAAAATCCGTTCTTTCATCTGTCCAGCGATTTGCAATGACTAAACATTACTGAAAAGGAGGGAAATTTCTTGATTGTTGAAGTAGAAGGAGATGGCTTGTGGGCGCAGTTTGTCCACCACCGGAACCTTAATTGCCAGAAGGCTCCGCCCGTCATTCTTTCACATTCACCGTGACAACCGTGATGAAGCAATTTGCTGTTCGCCTGAAGGGGATTATTCGTCTCACTCCACTTTAATCAACTCATTGCCCCGAGCTTCTTCTGGGTCACGGAATCTTCTCAGAACTCAATCGATGGAGAGACGGGGTTTGTTGTTCATGCTGCCTCCTGGGATCAGCTCCTCTCTGTGTAGATTTATGTCCAATGCAAGTGGAGACGAAGGCTCATTTAAGATTGATGATTTCGTTAGGGAAGCAACCCCCGAGAAGGTGATGGATGTGGTCACTCCCCAATCTTCTGCTATGAGTGAGGTGGCACTTGCTGCGGCAGACTCTTCTTACCCTGTTGCCGCAATTGAGTACTTGATTGGTGCAGTGCATTCATTTACCGGCTTGAATTGGTATGGCATCTTGAGCCGTCATGACAATATTGTTTTCTCATTGTTTTGATGCCTAGTGTGGTTCTTTGCTGCTGATCAATGACTGATTGACTCAAGCTTAGTCCCTGATGCTTACTTTAGCTATCATGCTTCTGGGCTACCACTATGCTTCTGCATAGATACTTGGTTCCTAAGATGTGATATGTTTGTCTGATCCACCAAAAACCAGGTTGATGTCGTTATAATAAAGTGTTATCTAAGGTAAACCATGCACGGGAGTTTACGAGATATGCAGTTTCATGTGCTTTGCTTAAGTAATTAGCATAAGACATGTTCTAATTTGGTGTGGAAATGGATCAAAGAAGTGAATGTTGATGCATGATAGGCAAAAGCCGGTTTAAGTCACCACCTACCTATCACGAAAATGAAAATGTTGCCTCAAGAATATCTTCTAACTTTTTTCCCTTGAATCAGGTGGGCATCTATAGCCTTGACAACTGTATTAATCAGAGGAGCAACAGTTCCACTTCAAATAAATCAAATGCGTTCTACTGCAAAACTCAGTGTAATCTTCTAGCCTTATTGTGTTAGGCATTTGATATATTTAAGTAATTCAGGTATTCCATCCAGGTCTAATAGCCAATAGAAAGATAATTATAATTCTAGTTATCAATTTTTTGGCTTCAAAATCGATTAGTGACTACTTGTATTGGAGCACCCTTGCCAATGAAGCCATTATTCCTACCATTTTAGATTAGCAGCTTTTTTTGTTGTTTTACTAAACCCCATGATGCTTCAATTTACTTGATGTCAGAAGATGCGGTACAAGGATCATGTGCCTCTCCATAATTGTTTTTGCCATCTCATGTCATGGTGCGTCATACTTAACTTACTGTTGGACGATTCTTGCAACCTAAAGATGTTGAAATGTAAGACCTAAAGATATTGAAATATGACTTCAATGTGGAATAGTTGAATTAAGATTATGCGAATTTCATCAAATCAACTTTTATGTAATTTCAATGTGGAAAACGTGAACCACAGAATCTCTATGTTATGCAATTGGATATTAACCTACAGAAAGAGTGGAACATGAAGGTTTGAGCCTTCAAACTTATAAACAATTAGGGCAGAGCTCTACTTGGACTGAATCCTGACATGCAAAGTTAGTAGAAATTTTCATATTTTGCTCTTCTTTAATTTTCCTATGTTCAACATGTCAAACTTTCTAGTCGACGACATAATTTCCAGTCTAGTATATAAGAGGCATGATTGCTTGCTTCTGAAAGTGATAAAAAGGAGGATCTTCGCTTTACTGAACAAAGCGCAAGCAATTCTGGCTTGAAGAAGTCACGGGACGCCTAAAAAAATTTCCAATAGCGGGTTGATTATTGCGTCATTCCTTGACTGGCTTAAGAATGTGATAACCACCTTGAATAAATAAAAAAAGAAAGAGAAGAGAAGTAGAAAAACGGATAGGGCTGATTTTAGAGGTTCTTACTACCATTACTTCATCCACTCTTGTTATTTTCTTCTGGTGTTCAAGGGATGATCATTATCTGCTTCTCTATGAGCATTTGAGTTGGATAGTTTGGTAGGTCTGTACTTCTGTTTCTAGATGTTCTCAACTTACATTTGGCTGTAACATCTTGAGCTTCTCAATGGCCCACCTATTTGTATGAATGATGGGTAATCAGTGTTATGCAGTTAATGAGACCGCACGTGGAAGAGTTGAATCGAACATTGAGAGAGACGGTAAGTTGTTGTCTGTGTTGGAGTTTATTATACTGTTTTGGTAGAAATTGGGGCATCAGAAGCTATCCTGGTAAATGATTGTGAATTCGTGCTTGATGCTTATCGGGACATGGTCTGCTATGCTGTTGACTGCTAGTCACTGAGATGCTCCAACAATAGCAATTGCTTGATTGTACTTTATTGTATTCGCTGGCACAAAGACAATCTCTTCAAGTAAAGATGCCTTTCTAATCTATAATTTCTAATCCACCATCTTGAGTAGCAGAACTCTCTCATTGAGCACATCTTCCAATGTCTGGTTGTCTTAATAATTAACTGTGAAAACTCACTACTTTTTGGTGTGTGAGAATATTAAATATTCTATGAGTGAATGACCTTAGTCACCTTATGCCTGTATTTTGACTCAGGCAAATGCTCCTGATGCTGCGTCCAAGTACCTGCAAAGATTCGCATCATTATTCAAAGAGTAAGTGTTTCCTATTTCTATTGAGACAATATGTAAGTCAATTTATTTTCCTCTAGTAAATTTTGGGTTTTGATCATTAAAGGTGTGGAATTCATTTGGGTGTCATATAAGTAATACATACATTAGTTAAAACGGTAGTTGAACAGAGTAGACAAGCACAAGCTTTTGATTCTCATTGTCATCACTTGCAAAAGTGACGTTGAGCGATTGAACTTTGTTATGGCTTTAATTCGAAGCATTATGAAGCTGATTGCTATGGGCACGAGAAAGAGATGAGGACACAAGCAGTGAAAAATAACTAAGTCAATTAGCCCTAGGATAGAGCATGAGCTCAGTCTTTTATGTACTAAAAAAGCTGAGGGACAAAGAGGTGGAACTGAGAGAGAGAGAGTGTGTGTGTGTGCTGATGCATTTATCTATAACTTCTGGTTCTAAGGGTATTTGCTAGTATGTCCCCACAAAAAGCTTTTTTTTGTCATGAATTTGCAATTTTTGGATTGTGACCTTGAGCTTTGCAGATATGGAGTCAGTCCATTCACTCCTCTGAAAGGAATCCTGATTCGAGGTCCCATCTTCATTAGTTTTTTGTTTGCTGTAAGATTCAAGCCTCAGTCCACGCTGTATGTGCGAGATATTAGATTTGCAATTGACATTTACAAGGCTCCTGCACTGACTTGATCTATGTAGATAAGAAACATGGCTGAAAAAATTCCGTCTTTTCAAACTGGTGGAAATCTCTGGTTTGTCAATCTGGCAACTCCAGATAGCCTTTACATCCTACCAATCCTGACAGCTCTGACCTTCTGGATTGCTGTGGAGGTTAGCATTTCAATGTCGTTTAATTAAGTTCTGCAAAGCTAAAGATCTTGGATCATATTTTCTAACGAGGTAGTATAAAGTCTTTAGCATTATGAGCTATTCACTTAGCTTGTAGGTTGATCCAATGTGCGTTGACCCCACGTCTCAGCTAGCATCTGGAATTTCACTTGACGATTATTCTTTCGCTCATTCTTTTGCTTGCGTGCATAGATTTCCGTCTGATAGACTGACTGAACTGAGATTTTCTTTTATCAGTTCCATTTGGAAGAAGGACTCGAGGGAACTGCTGTGGCTGCTAACCTCAAAAATTTCTTTAGGATCCTCACTGTTCTCTCAGTTCCAGTTATGATGTGTTTCCCAAAGGTATTATGCCTAACACTGCGTTTTCATGGTTCTGCCCATATATCACTAGTCTTTTGTTCACCTGAATGCAAATCTGAGACTGCTCAAGCATATAGCAGCTGAGTTGGTGGTAACAGTGTTTTTTTTTTTGGGGGGGTGGGGGGTGTAATCCAGTAAGAGGTTCACAATGCAAGGGAAGACTTCATGTTTAGATTCAATACTAGGGATACAATGACCTATATGGCTTGAATAATGAATACCTACTTGCCATGGACTTCGTGATGTTGAGTGTCATGACTCGAGGGAATGACCTTGCTCTTAAGAGATTGAAAAGTATATTAACAACAACTTCGCGTGAAGAGTATCATAATCCCCACTTAGACAGGATCCTTATCTGAAACTGCATCGGCTGAAGTTCTACGCAGGATACATGTTCTCAGATACTTCACTTTGTGATATGAAGTAAGATAATTGACCTAATTTTATTGATTAGGTGCCAATAGGTATTACTGCATATGCATGAATGGCTCACTCGCACTTGGCGGTGGAGGCAACTTTGCCTTGTCCTTAGATGGAGATGTGTAAGTTGTCATGTTTACAAATTTCCATTTTTGCAATACAGGAGGAGGTCCATATTTTAAATCCTCTTTTTCGTATCTTATTATGAAAAGGTTAAGTGGAACAAGTGGACCGAGTGAAACATTCGGGAACTTATGTTTCGATGAGTTCGAAGTGAAGAATGTTGAGGTAACAAGCTAAAATCTCCATGCCTGCCTTCTATTGCAATCAGTTGATGTTGTCAGGAGAGACTCCCTCAGATGAAGCATTTGATTTGATGCATGACCTTCAGCAACTTGTAAAGGCTTTGAATTCATCTTTCGACTTGTGTTTTTCTGACAAGTTAGTTTCGTCTGAGGAGGTCGATGACCCTTGGTGTATAAAGGGGCATGGAAAAGCTGTTGAACTCTGTTTGTGGGGTAAAAAAAAATGAATTGATACTAATAAGACATCACGTTGATACCGCTAATTAGATCCCCTAGCTCCAGTGAGTGAAATGCGCTGTGAACCTTGTCTTGCTTGCTTGAGGTTCGACCTTTTATGCCGATCGTACCACCTTAAAGGGCAAGGCTTTAACTAAACTGCAGGTTCAGCCTCGTACATTTCATATTATCGATCACAATGTCTCGTTTGTGGTGTAGTCATGGGGCTTCACTCACTCATCACACTATACTACTACATGACCTGAAGTTGCAGCCAGGCCTGCTCATGCCATTCTTGTTAAAGTTCGTTTTTGTTGTTTCATTTTTTGCCTTAATATGTCCACATCTATCCTCAGAATTATTATATAGCCATATTACTGATATCCCGCCAGACAGGTCTATTTATTTTAGTTGAAGGAACCTTCCAGGTATGTGATGGGGCCATACGGCTTATTGTGCCGGTCACTTAAGATTTATTCATGTTTAAACCCATTTCGACCTCAAATGAAGCTTGTTTTCAATTCATGATAACTTTTGAATCGTCCTCAACTTATATAAGCATAAGGAATTTTTATTCAGGGCGGTTATTTCTCTTAATCTGTTTTCTTCAATGTGTGCTTTAACAAAGAAGGAAAGATACGTTCTGCAGTTCGATGACATTGCGAAGTAATATACCTAAGTGGTTCTCATATTGTCCAGAGGAAAATTGACATGAATTACCAATTTGATCATAAAGTCAAATCATAAAAGAATAAGAGATCCGTAATTACAGCGAGGTACTTGGAGGAGTATCTAACTCAAGGAAATGTCCATGGTAAAAACCAATGAGGTGAAAAACTATTACAAATGAACGATTGTGATAGACCAGTTTCATCCGGACTAAACCTTTCGCACCGATCCACAATCACCACCAACCCTCTCCATCGATAGATAAATTGTGTCTTCGTATGTGGACTTCGATAATGCATCATAACGACTCTCAAAGCTCTAGATTCTCGATGGATCAATGCCAAGATAGGGAGAAACAAGAGTTTCCAAATAGATAGCATGATCCATAAGAAACCCCTTTATGGGATAATCCTTCCAACTATGATCCTCCGGATTGAAGAGAATCATCAGCTCCATACCCTTCATCATACACATCCGCTCTATATCACGCGGCTCCATATCCCTCGTATCCATCAGATCCATATTCATCCGATCCATATTCATCCGAAGAACGATTTTCCCGCTCTTCGTGTAGGCGATGGGGGCCTCCACAAAGGGGTACCAATCTTTGAAGGCATGTATACAATCAACGCTGAACCATTTTTTCCACGACCCTCCTCCTCTCCTGTGCTCATCCATTATCCATGCCTCGATGCGAAGATCATAGCCACCGTTGTATATGAACAGACTGGCCCCGTGGATCCCGATTCCCACTAAGACTATGTCCACATCGACTTTAGGGAGCGGGAGCTCTCGATGGAATTTCTCTTCTGACAAATCAAATGACAAGATCACACCATGCCTCCTGTGAGGAACAACGAACCAGTGTATGGCCCCATTCCAATAAACTCCTCGTCCATATACTTCGAGATCTTCGAGATCGCCTTCTTCCTGGAACTGGACTTGTATCCTTCTCCAGGAACTGGACTTGAGAGAAAATATTTTTACCTCCCAATTGTCATTGCCATAATCGACTATCTTGTAGTCATTAGATCGAGGGTCGAATCCAAATCCACGGAATCCATGGAATGAGCGAGTTTCTAGAACAAAATCGGAACGGGGCAACTCCCTATACTCGCTGGTGTTCGGGTTATATATGAGAAAATTGCCGCAGACATGTAAACATACCAAGCCATCGCAGGACCCCACGATGTTGGAGTTCTCCCAGAAAAAATTCGAAGAAGAATTTTCCTTAGGTGGACAATGAAACTCTACCGCCCCGCCATCATCTCCGCCGTCAAGAGCTTCGTAGTCTATGGTCACAAGGGGGCCGCTCTTGATGATTCTCTGACTAGGAATTAAATCCCCTGCCTTTAGCCTCTGCAGATGCGACTTGGAGAAGCCCGGGTCGGATATTAGAGACCGCCAGCGTTTGCCGACGCACTTGAATCGCATCAAGGACTTGACCGGTAGCCTCAAGAGTATGTCGATTAAGATATCCTCGGGGAAACTTTCTGCCATTGTTTCGGCAAACAGTCTGTTCATTGGCAGGTAACGAGTGAAAGATATGTTTCTTCGGTAAAACTCACACGACAACAATTCTAAATCAAAGTCACCCAACAACAATTCTAAGTCAAAGAAGCTTACTCAGGTCAGAACAAGACGAGGGTCGATTGGGTCGGCAATGGCTGTAGCCTGTAGGTAGCCTTCTCGAGGTCCAAGGCCGTCGCCGGAGGCGGGTTCGCTGGCCTGGGCGGCGGTCGCGCGTGGAGTCCAGCAGCGCCACCGGATATGGCGTGGTCGAGCGGCGGCTGGGCGGAGGCAAGGCGGAGGAGAGGGGGAGCGGGGTGTGAGGTATTCACCTTTTTTTTTCATATATTTTATTAACCCTAATGGAGTTTCTTATATACAATATGCTGTCTCACTTTGTGTATTGCCCATAATGTCCTTGGGAGTCACCTTTTGAAACGTGGATTGATGTCCAACTAAAAAAGATTGTGTCTTTTGTTGATTCTTGGACAAGGAAATAAATTGCTTCTTTCTTCCTTCGAGACCACTGTCTATATTGCTCTACCAGACGTTTTATCAAGAGATGCCGTTGGGAAGTAGTTATTTGTAGCATGAACTGTGATTGCTTGCACCTGGAAAGATGAATAATTACAGTTACTCACCAATAGGGGTTATGCCATAATTCTGCCCAACATGGAATTTTTCAACCAATTTTTTTTTTTGGAACATAGTTGCGCAATCTAGGATAAAAGAATTTCTTATTCCAGACAGTTTCTTTCGATACTTGCTAATGATATCTCTAGCATTTTCTCGGTACTTCCAACGATCATCAGACACCAAATTAACATCCCACCAGCATCCACGGTCAAAACTTGCAGTAATATGGAGTTGATCAATTATTAACTCCATGATGCCAGCAACAAAATGAGATAGTTCAGTCCCCAGATGATATTGGAAAAATTATTAGAAAAATAATAAAGAAGCTTCTACAATCAAGAATTACTTCTTTAATATCAGCTCAAATGAAGCAACATTGAGATTAAGCAAACTTGAAAAGCAAACCACCATTACAGTATATCAACGATCATGCAACACAGCAACAGATCTATAACCATTCTAATGTTGATACACGGTTTTCACCACCAGAATTAGGAGTTTCAAGGAAGAGGATGTTGAAAAAGGGAAGGAAAAAAGATCACATGTATCAATGCAGAAAAGAGTAAAACATAGTTTGCAGTTCAACTCATGTTTAAATTAACATAAGAAATATATGCATATAACAAAGTTGCTCAAAATGCATCATCACTTGATTTGGTTATTACAGTCTTGACAAGAATTATCATCCAAAGAAGACTTATGAGGTTGACAGAAACAAGGAGATTCATTATTGAGTACAAAATTGTAGTCCAATTATGAGTCCTATAACAAAGCTCTAATTCAGAAGGCTTGGCAAATATTTGCTCGGTCATAAAAATTCAAGAAAGTGCAATTTTCAAGAAGTAAACATAAGTCATTCCAAGCTAAGAACATATTGTCCTGATTCAAAAAAAGTATCAATCCCATTAAAAGGATATTGGGAAGTAGATTATCTGATGAGTGGTGTTTTGTTTTCATATGTAGGATGTGAGCATTATATATTGGTTTAAGGGAGAAAGGTTCAGTTGTGTGGGAAAGGACAACCATTCATTGGCTTTGCAATGCCTCGTGGAGAAACCAACCTGGAATTATCTCATCAAAACTCACAATTTCGAGCAAAACCAAGTTAAGAACTTAACTTGAACCACTGAAAATCTTGGTTCAGAATAGTATTTCATATTTAATACTATATCTTGAGTTCAAACAATCAGGCATAATCTAAGAAATATGAACAAGACATATGGACAGAAGCATCATGAAGTACTAATAAAGGAATAGTTCTGTCCATTTATTTCTTCTTTCACCCCTTTCCATTAACCTAGCATGGAGATTGAAGATCAATCACTAACCCAAATCAATATCTAATGTTAGCTATAGACAACCCGAACACCTCATCTCTTTGGTTTTTCACTATTTTTAGGATCATTTACTGCCTTGTCTTTAGAATAGGATCATGAAAGTTTGAGTGTCCCCTGTTCTTCAGTTATTAGAATAGGCGAGAACAGGTGTTGGTAAAAAAAGATTATAAAAGTAGCCAAAAAGACCAGAAAGTTTTCTTTCCTAAGCCCTTCACAGGCCCTTCAAGAATCTTCCACCAGGCATAACGTACTGCGGCTGCTTTTCCTTGGATAAAGCTCCTAGGACATATTAGTGAACTTAATTGGTTTGTAGCTGTATAGTCTGATTGTGCCTGTTGATCTTAGCTGAAATTGGGCTAAATCACCAGTAATGTTAATTACACTCTTGCCCTCCTCCTTTCTAGAATTGTTCACGCTTCCCTTGGATCACAACTTGGAGTAAAGGCGCCGCTGTCACCTTGTGATGCGCAGCTTGCAATTTTTCAAGTTCGATTCGGCCTTGAACCAAGCAGAACAAACTAGGGCAACAATCACCAAGAGCGGGGATGACTTCTGGTGTGGTTTGATAGGTCTGCGACCTCTAGGCCCTTTTCCGATCGAATTTTTTTGCTGCTAGGGTGTCCCTAGTTGGTAAGGGCAGAAGAAATCTAATTCAAAAAAGTGGAGGCAGGATGACATTTTCGATTAGGGGTCCAATCGTATCGTTATTGGTGAATTCGATCCCTAATCTTTATGGAATTTACGGATAGCCTATGCAGAAGAAATGCAGAGAGAAAATGGATGCCGAATTGCTGTTTTTTATTAGTGGTCGAACTTCGCCGATATCGACGGATTTGATCCCTAAAATTTCTGATGAGACAAAATGCACGACATATCTATATGCAAAATTTAAGCGTCAATAAGAATTACGATTTTGTTCGTTTCGTGGAAAGATTTTCTTAATTTGTTCTTAAGACAAGATTTGCTAGTGTTTGAAGTCGTTTCAAATTCAAGAACAATGTTTGCAATTCTTGTGAAACTTATCTGTTTTCTTCATTGTGTGGATAAAATAGAGAAGACACAATACGTTCCTTAGTTTGATAACACCGCAGTGTAATGTACCTGAGCAGTTCTCGTATCGCCCAGAGGTAATTCCACACGGATTTAGCAATTTGATAAAAAAGCCAAATCAAAGAAGAGCAAACAATCCCTAACCACAACGAGTTATATAGAGGAAGTATCTGAGGAACAGAACCAAGGTAAAACCAGTGAGGTCAAAAACGATGACAATGAAAGTAGACTGTTCTATAGACATAGTGGTAAAAGGTCTTCCAGGCTTAAAGCTTTCGCATCACGTACGATGTAGCACATCTTCGTATGTGGACTTCGATAAGTTATTCAACAATCAATTAGGAAAATGCAATATCACCAGTTTCTTTAATTGGAGAGACTACACTACGCTTTGATGCCAACAGTATGTTTCTCATGCCGTGCGAGAGGAGCCCGGATAATATATGTGTCATTTAACGGAATCGTGTACAACAATAGTATACACTGACTTAGGGCATGTATGGCAATCATTTTGATTCTAAAAAGTGATTCTGATTAAAATGATTTTTTCTGATTCTGTTCCCTGGATGATTTTTAGAGAATCAGAACGTGTTTGATAACTGCATAGAATTTCTATTCCCGGGATAAAAACGCGTTTGGTAACTGCACATAATTTCTATTTCCTGGAATAATTTCTCTTCCCAATTTTTGTCATTTAAGTCAAATAATTACGTAGTTACTTTGTGAAATTTCATCCTACATTTCGAATTAATAGAAGATTAATTCATATTGATTCTCTTATATAACATATTACATATTGAAATGTAAAACTAAATATCAAGAATCATCACGAGTCATTTTCGCCATTTATTGTGGGGTTTCATCCAACTCTTTTGAGCAAGCGGACAACCGACATGAGCGACACCCTCGTTTCTGCAAGGAAAATGCATTGCACTGCCCTGCATTGGTGTGCGTTTTTTGTTATAGGAAATCAAATCTCAATCTTAATTCATCCAATACTTAAGAATGAGAGCTTGCTAAGTGTTCACGCTAGTTATTTTTGTCTTTTTTCAAAATTTTCTAAAACTAGACTAAGTCTAAAGTACATAAACCTAGGCAAATCACAACCAATAAAATCAAGTGCACAATTAAGGATCATGGCATTGATAAATGGCATCATAAAACCCGAACGAAGCCCTAAGGGCCTAGAGAACGTGGTTCGGGTTTAATTTCAAAGGTGTTTATGAATTTCCTAAAAAAGAAAAAAATCTTTGAAATCTAGTGAATCTAGGTCCAAATTTATGAAAACGAGGTCAAACTAGCATAATCTAAGCTTTTTCTATTTTTAGGGATTTTCTGAAATTTTTCTGATTTTCTAGAATTTTTCCAATTTTTCCAATTTTTTATTTTTATTTTTATTATCTTATGTATTTTTCTTTGAAAATGAGTCATTGTTCTGTTTTAGGTCGAGGAAAAAGTGACGGGAGAACTGAAAGAGAAAAGTGAGAGATGCGATACTTCATTCTGTTTTGTGATTCTCAAAAGTGATTCTTTTTGCAGAACCTACTTGTTTTTGTTCTTGTTTTTACTCCAAAACTGTTCCTGGGAACAGAATCAGAATCAAAATCAGAATTGTTTACGTTACCAACAGGATTCTCATCTTTTTTGTTTCGGGGAACAGAATCAGAGAACCAGAATGGTTACCATACAGGCCCTTGGTGTTCAAGAAGGGCGAAATTCGAAAAGAAAAACAAAGAACTGTAATCATGTCAGACAAAGAGCAGCTGATTGTTATCTGCAGCAGGACAAGATGGTTTATACTCTGATTCAGCTGGCACAAGGCTTAAGTCCAAGCATATAATGAAACTCAAACTCTACTTCACTGCCTCTCACAAAAGGTCATTCTACCTGCCTGATGCCATCCCGACACTTCATGATTCCATAGCCCCATCCTCCGAAGGCAAGGCAAAGCTTCGCAAACTCTGATCCATCGATCCGACGGCAATGTACTTTGCATCCGGACCGAACTTAACGCACGTCACTTTACCTGCAATCGTGACCAGAATATCGGTGGGGGGCCGCATTTGGAGACGTGCAAGATTTTAAAGAAGAGGAGGATGGGGGAGAGATGACCTGTCCCAGATAGAACAGGGAAAGTCTTGATACAATTCCCCTCTGATTTTACACTCGCAACTTGATATACTCTGGCAAATCACAAAAATTGAAGTTATTTCCCAAAGTTCTAGACGTGCATTTCCCACTTTGTTGACCACGCGTTTGGTGGAGTTTTTCTATAAGCAAATTATCAAAAGCACATTGCTTTCCGATTTTTTCATAAAACAGTTCTCACAAGTCGTGTACAAAATCTACCATATAGGAACTCACCTTGTATCTGAGCCGGCAAGTCCAAGATAACATACACTATGATCAAATTCAACTGCAAAAAGAAGAGAAAACAGAACCAGTATAATGTATAATCTTCTTTGAGGGAGTTGAATAGAAAAAGTTCACTCTTGAGAACAAACCCAAGCAAACAGGAAGGCATCGAATGCTCACTGCCATCCCAGATCTTCTTTCACTACAACAAGCAGGCCTAAGAGGATGTCATAACAGAATTCGTTCCAGTGTCTTTTGTCATATGCTGAAAATGTGCGAAAGTTCTTCAACTTCCGCAGATCCCACGGCTTAACCCCATCCTGAGCTGCAGTCTATGAAATGAATATCTAAGTCAGATGGCATGTCTAAATCTCTATTGATAATAGAAGACAGGTCAGAGGAACATGTACCGCAAGGAAGTATCCATTCTCAGAGAAAGATATAGCAGTAATTGCCCCGGTATGGCCAGAAAATGTCGTAACATTTGCCTGCTCCAAAATGAGAAACAGTTACAAAAGCATGTCAACAACCTAAAACGGACAGGAAGAGGAACACAAACTCGCAGGATTGTTGAGCTATACCATGAAAAATTACTGGAACATTCCGGTTAACGAAAAAACGAGGATGCCAGTAAAATCATGGCTATGGGGTTCTGCCACTTACAACTTCCCTTCTTTTTCTAACAGCATGCGAATTGGCATATAAGGACTAAGCTAACCATGAGGAACAAAAGATGAAAATAGACCATGGAATACTGCACATGCAGACTGTCAGGGTGGGAAGCATGATTGCCATACATCTTCTATACTACGCCGAAGTACGAAGACTAAGAAACAAGTGTGGTGAAAATGCCCATTCAACTCAAACTGTACACTGAGAAACAATTGTGGACCCAGCCAAAGCAATAGCATACCCTTTCCATCTCAGACAGAATGTGAACATAGTACCTGTTTTCACATCCCATATTTTAACGTTGGCATTCGAGGTGCCAGTACCAAGGATAAGATCATCGAGATGAAAAGCTGCAGATGCATAACCCTGAGATCCTGAAGCACCTTCAACCTGCAGAATGATGGAGAATAAACGAGCAAAGACAATCTTAACATGTCATGTGACAAATGAGAGCAGACAACCTAAACCATTCATAATCCAAAGCACTTCAGCATTGTGACCTAAAAAAAATTGCAGCAACAGTAAAACTATATTAATGCTTCGGGCAATGTTCTCAGAATATCTTATATACTCGGGTAATGAATTTCAAAAGTTCAGGGAAGGTGTTCTTAGACTATTTAAACAAGGAACATTCTTTCAAGGTAAGTTATGTCGTAAACTGATGTAACCAGAAGTCATCAGCTTTTTTTGTACTAATATATGTGTTGATATGTATATATGAGTTGCAAAAGTACTGTACTTTTTCCGCTCAATCATTATATGTAATTGTTTTTTTTTTTTTGCCTGAACAACCATAGCGAATAATACAACTGATAAAAGTTTTGGGTCGATGACGTGTAAAATTGCGTGCGCTAGTGCCCTCAGAGAGAGAGAGAGTTTTTGAAATCGAGTTTTTGAAACCTGAGTAAAACATAAACCACTTGAAAAATCATACAAGCACCACGTATTATCGAGAGATGCTGTTGCGAAGTAGTTATTTGTGGCCTGATCTGTGATTGCTTGCACCTGGAAAGATGAATAACTACATCATACATTAACCATAAATAGCGGTTGTGCCATAATAATCTGCCCAGAAATGAATTTTTCAAGCAAATTTTTTTAGAACATAATTGCGCAATCTAGAGTAAAAGAATTTCTTATTCCAGACAGTTTCTTTTGATACTTGCTAATGATATCTGCAGCCTTTTCTAGGTTACTATGACTATCATCAGACACCAAATTAACATCACACCAGCATCCACGGTCAAAACTTTCAGTAATTTGAAGTTGATCACTACTAACTACATGACGCCAGCAACATAATAAGATAGTTCCATTCCCAGATGATATCGGAAATGAAAAATAAGAAAGCCACTTCAACAATCAAGAATTACTTCTTTAATATTAGCTCAAATGAAGCAACATTGAGATAAGCAAATTTGAAAAGGAAACCTACATTACAATAAATCAACGATCATGCAACACAACAACAGACCTAAATACTTTTCACTTCACTCTGATGGACTGGTCAAACATCAGAGACCACAACTTGGAGTAAAGGCGCCACTGTCACCCTCAAAGAGATGGGCTTGCTATCTTTGTCAAAGACAGTGCATCTTTTGAAATTTAGTGGCTGTGCCAGTTGATCTTAAGCTCAAATTGGCCAAAATACTTCATTCAGTCTTTCAATTTTGTGTTGAAATCGAGAGCTACTCTTTCTACTTCTCAGCTGGCTTACATTCCTTCTGCGCAATGACATTTTTCCTAAGGTGTGCACCCTGCTATACTCGCGCCAATGATTTGACTATTGATAGAAGCTCTGTGTCAGCATTTCCTATCATTCTTGTCCAAGTGCTCCGATTAAAATTATTGTTGAAAAGGCTTCTGGGCTTAGCTTAGTCATTGAGAAAAAAACATTCATGAGGCGTCGCAAAGGTCACGCATATACGTCATCCTCTTTACTTTTTCTGATGTTTTTCTAAACAGGGGATGCATGGTCTGTTACGTGTTGTATGTTCTACTTTCAAACTATTGACTCGAGGTTTGTATACTCGATTTACTTGTTGTATAGGCAAGGCCGAGTTCTAAAGAAGGAAAGTCTCTCTCTTCGTACTTTTCTTATGTCATTCCAACTGGCAGATTTGATGGAATCCGGTCAATGAAGTGCGAGCAGGATGTTGAATTATATCAATCACTTCCTGCTGAGTGCAATGATGAAAAGCCTGAATGGCAAGATGTATGTTCAGAAGGTTTTGTAGAATTCACTCTAGACAAAAGCAAAGCAACAGCTGATAGCGGTGAAAATTCAAAAAAATGTGCTTCAGTCTGTGAGAACGGGAAACCTCTAAGTATGAATGAAGAAGATGAAGGAAGTACCAGTGACAAGCCTCTTGAACATCTCATGGACGATTCTGTTTTTATCTCCCCTGATCTATATGAATTTTTGCACTCATCCCTTCCAAATCTTGTGTAAGGTTGCCAATGGGTGTTGCTATACAGGTCACTCTTTGTTATATTGCTGTAGAGAGCCCTGACACATTGTGCCAATTGATTCTTCCATATCTCTTTACAAAGCTCAATGTCTCATATAAACTTTTGACACAAGAGTGCTGACCTTTCTGGCCCATGTTTTGCTGGTATGTCACTTTCAATGTTCAACTGTACTTGCCCTAAGGAAATCTCTTCTGTTGATGTATAGGAAGAGAAGTAAGAGACTTCGATAAGAAAGACGCCGCAAAAACCTTTTGTTTTAGTCCATCTTCTACCGAGTAATGGCAAGTGATGATGCTGGTGTCTTATGCACCTAGATTGTCGGCGACATGCAAGGAGCAGTATTTGCTGGCATGCTACAATGCCCCTCAAAGCCTACATTTAAAAAGGAAATATCAGGTGATCCATAACATCCTTGATTTTGTTGTCTTTGTATTGGCAATCGTATTCATTTCTGTCTCAATTGGGATACTTTTAGTCTTCGTTCTTGATTCGAAGGTTCTTTTTTGTGATGGGTCATTACTTATTCGCAGGGGACAAACCAAACATTTGTATTCACAACCTTATATGGGCAACCAAGATTGTTTCGACCAACTGGTAAAATCAAGCAATTTGAATTTTACCTTTGCAGAGGTTGTTGAATAAGGATATCCTATTCACGGTAAAATCAAGCAATTTTGTTTATGGTATAAATGATGATACTGACCCAAGTAAAAAGGACAATATCCGCAGCCCTTGATGAGTAAGCTCCGTAAGCCAGCCCTTCGTTGGTAGGCCTGCCCCCCTGGAGTAGCCATGCCCCTCCAGTGGCCTCTCTCCTCCCGAAAGACAGAATTTTGAAAGAACAAAATGATGATTGATATGCGTTGACTGGTTGACTCTTTAACATCCCAGTTGACTCTTTAACATCCCAGTTTCCTCAAGATCTGAAGTTCTGAATTCAGCATTAAAAATATTTTAAAATCCACTAGCTGAATAAGCTCTTGGAAACCTATTGATGTGATTCAGTGGAGTTGCTTAAGACTGTTCTAATTTGCTGCTGTAGTGGCATCCATAATTCTCCTATGAGGTTTTGGTTCCTGCCGCAAAGAATTAAGGCAACGGATCAAAATAATGCTCTTAGACTGATTTTCTTATGGGTTAACCGAGTTTGCCGACACAAACGGTCGCTTCTCATTCGGTCTCTGCCGACCGAGATATTCATCAAGGACGTGGATATTTTTATTTTGTGTCAACGTATGCTCTATTAAAAGAATCAAATAGTTTTCGGTCTCTTCAAATATCAATAATAATGATCTACAAGTTGAAGAGACTTGCATTCAATCATTGTACTTTTTATATTAAATCTTTCACTGGCATACTTTGCACATTCCCTATCACTTCCTTTCGAGAAGCCCCACGTCACACTCGCCTAGAAAACTTATTCATATGACATGTATTGAATTAACAGTTGCAACTTTACACATGCTTCTTTACGATCTGAATCATCTTCAACCTTTCACTCTCAAGCTTTTCCATGGCACCCGCTACTCGAGCTTCATCCTTCTCTCCTAGACGTCCTAAAATGTATGTCCCTTGATTTACTAGCCTCCGAAAGTTTGAGTGAAAAGGTAAGCTTTCCCTAAAATTTCTGATGATGCAAAGTGCATGACAAATCTATACGAAAAACTAAACTATCGATAAGAATTAAGATTTCGTTTGTTTCGTAAAAAGTCGACAATTTGAAAAATATTTTCTTAACTTGTTGGAATATATCACTTATGACAAGATTTGTTCATGTTTAAACTCATTTTGGCCTCAAAGAACCATGTTTGAAATTCTTGTAGAGCTTGTAATTTGACCTCAATTGTATATAGAGTGCATGGTAGATTCTGTGTCACACCCCGCACCCGTCGGACACACCAACATCCCTTCCTGAACGTTGAGTTGCGACATCTCAGGACGCATCACCGACCCATTTATTTTTATCTTTCAATTAAGCGCATGCAGAAACGATTCACTTCTCCAAACAAACATAACAGCAGGAATAGTCAGAAGGAAATCAGCAATCAAGCGTATCACAAGGCTGCTCCCTAGCATACCTCGCATACAGAAAGGGGTGGGGTGGTCGGGTTAACCTAACTTCGCTACAAAAAGGGCAGCTCAAAAATATAAGCATATAGTGCCTATCACCATAGCTGACCATAACCGGGAGGAGGCTCCGGGTTGGACTCTTCTTCTTTTGCCTCGGATTCCATGCCATACGGATCGATCTCCTGATCAGAAATAGCTCCGTTCGGAGGGTCCCAAACCTCCTCTCCAATACCACTAGCGGGGGGTCCATCGAAACCTCTGATCGGACCAAACAGTCTATTCCCCTCCTTAATGAACCACGTCAAGAACTCGTGCGGTTGCCACATCTCTAACCCATCATCAACCCAGACGGTTGTCGAATGCTTCTGATACCACCTACCCGGTCCCACAGGATATTCTACCACTATGGTACCCATGTCCATGGGTACACCAAAACGCGTAAGCATAGGTGGTCTACTCATACTCGGGGGTCTGAAAATATTTAAACAACAACAATAATGAGATAAATCTCAGCGAGTTAACGACCTAACCCTCGATTAGTAGATCAAC
The DNA here is from genome assembly GCA_029784005.1 of Lenwebbia sp. NSW1173648. Taxonomy (NCBI): domain Eukaryota; kingdom Viridiplantae; phylum Streptophyta; class Magnoliopsida; order Myrtales; family Myrtaceae; genus Lenwebbia; species Lenwebbia sp. NSW1173648. The sequence continues at coordinate 476,453 of JARCGZ010000005.1, forward strand.
TCAGCTCGGATGCACATAATACGTGCAATACAGTACGGTACGCACAAACATGCCATCACACGCCCGACACGTTATAACTCGCCATATGCAATATAATGCAATAAGTAAACAACACAATCAGAACACCTAACAACATTCTCATGCCAAGACCCGCAGATCTGGGATGTTGTTCAAAGAGGCGTTGAGCCATCTACAAGTACTTCAGGCGGATCAAATGCAGGGGACAACACCAACATTACTCCCACAGCTGCTTTAACAGCTACTGAACTAGCAAAGAGAGATGCTCTTGATGCTAAGGCTATTTACTCTTTTTATAGTGCATTATCTCCCACTGAATACAATCGTATTGCAGATTGTTCCTCATCAAAGGCGATTTGAGACAAGCTCTATGTAACCGACGAAGGGACAGACAGAGTCAAGGAGACTAAAGTCAACATACTCATCGGCCAGTACGATGCTTTCAAGATGAAGCCTAATGAAACGGTGAAAGAGATGTTCGACAGATTCACTGAAATAGTGAACGGTCTCACCTATCTTGGGCAACCAGTGTCTAGACCGATGCGAGTGAATAAACTCCTAAGGGCACTCACAAAAGAATGGGACAACATCAAAACTTCCATTCGAGAGACTCAGAGGATCTCACCTCTGTCCATGGATGAACTCATTGGAACTCTTCAATCCTACGAGGATGAAAGAATTAATGAGGAAACTCAATTGAGAGGTAAGAAATTCATTGCTTTGAAATCTAATGCTGATTCTGATGTCTCAGACTCTGAAGATGAAGACGATGAGGAACTAGCATTCATGGTCAAGAGATTTAGACGAATGGAAAAGAAAAACAGAATTGCAAAGGCAAAAGAGATTTCAAGTAACATGATCTGAGACGATCATCTAGTGATAGAGAGGAAAACAAAGATGTGATTTGCTGTGAATGCAAAAAGAGAGGACACATCAAGCCAAACTGTCCTCTTCTAAAGAAAAAAAAAGGAAAAGATGAGAAATCCAAGAAAGCCTTCAAAGTTGAAACTTGGAGCTACACAGAATGTGAAAGTGATGAGGAATATGCCAACATCTGTTTAATGGCCAATTCAGACTCTGAGGAAGAATATGAGGTAACTCACTCTAGCATTCCTTCTGAGGTATCTAATTTCTTGGATGAAATGTGCTCAGAATATAAAAATGCCCTTAAGAGGATTTCAGAATTAAAAAAAGGAAATTTCGTGTTTAAAGCAAAGTGAAATTTCTCAAAAGGATAAAATAAATTTTCTTAAAAATGAGTTTTCACAATTCAAGGAAAAATCATATTTGATTTCTAAGGAAAATGAAGATTTGCAAATCGAAAACGTTTCTTTGAAAAAGGAAAATGTTTCCTTGAAAAAGGAAAATGATTGTTTGAAAAAGGAAATTTCAAACATCAATAAGAAGTTTTCCTCTGGTTCAAAAAATTTACAACATATTCTTTCTATACAAGTTCCTTACTACAATAAGTTTGGAGTTGGTTTTCAAAAGGAAAGTGAATTGAAAAATGATTTTCCAAAGATAAAAGAAAGACTTAGAACAAGACTTTCGAAACAAGTGTATAGAAATCACTTTCATAAGCAGTTTGTACGATCTGAAGGACAAAACATTTCAAAATGCACAAACTGTTGTGGTCCAAGGCATTCCAGAAGTTATTGTCTTAAGATCTGGAGACCTACATAAGATATTTTGAGATTTGCAAATTCCACTAACCCAAAAGGACCCAAACAGATTTGGATTCCAAAGAAAACTTGAATTCCTTTGATGATTGCAGGTATCAATGAAAAGAAGAAACAAATGGTATCTTGATAGCGGGTGTTCTAGACACATGACTGAAGATTCCAAGAAATTCATCAATCTAAACAAATTTGATGGAGGAAGTGTCTTCTTTGGAAGCAACAACAAAGGAACAATTATTGGCAAAGGAATCGTAAAGATTGGCAACCTCTTCATCAATGTCGTCTCATTGGTTAAGGGTTTGAATTTCAATCTTATTAGCATAAGCCAATTGTGTGATATTGGATATAAAATCTCTTTTGTGGAGGATGAATGCTCAGGTGTTAGCCGGGACAGCAAGTACTCATTCACTGGACACAAACATGGTAATATGTATCTTCTAGATACATCATCTGAGGATGTGAAATGTCTTGTATCTGTCAAAGACGACTCAGAACTTTGGCACAAGAAGCTGGGACACATAAGTTTCAAACAAATCTCAAAGCTTTCATAAAAAAGACTTGTGAGAGGACTCCCAGATGCCAAATTTGAGCAAGCAAAACTTTGTGACGGTTGCACTCTTGGAAAACAAGTAAGAAATTCTTTCAAGTCAATAAATCAAATTTCCACTAACCATGCTCTGTAGCTTTTACATATGGATGTCTTTGGACCAACAAGAACCGAGAGCATTAGAGGTAAAAAGTATTGATCTTCTTTTATACTCCTTCGACCTCGAACTAGCCGTTACCAAGGTCCTCCAAAGGATCGTTCCTCAATCTCTGATTGAACGTCATCAATCTTGATTGAACGAGACTATATATGGGAAGATCTAGTAGCCGTTGGAGTAGAGTCTAAACCCTTCAGAGTTAATCGCCCATACAACCAAATCTTCAGTTTCCATAAGTAGAGTTCATCCAAATCTCCAAGATATCTTGTCTATGGAAGGTAATATCCAATCGAGGATATTCTCCAGATTTTATTGGAAAATAATCCTGTCAATCAAATCTTACAAACTTCCATAAAAAGTCGCGGTCAAATCGGAACCTGCCAAACGTGGGTCTTTAGAATCTAGGAGAAAGATATTATAGATTCTGAACGAAGTTTAGAAGCAGTCTTCAAAAGTAGAAAGACTCTCTGAATCTGAACAGATTAGAACGGTGACTCTGAGCTTCTGTAAAGTCCTTACTGACGTGTCACATAAGTCTTCTCGAGATTAAGTCTTCAGAGGCAACATAATCCTCCATCTAAATACTAGACTTCAACTTTCTCAGAAGTAAATACGCGAAGACTACTCATTGAGTCTGAACACCAGTTTTGGGACATTATAAGTTTTTGTTCACATGCTCATTCCTGCAATAAAAGATTATTTGCATTAACTATATTCTCTCACAAGAAAAATGGTTTTGTCAGAATTAAAATATTCAGAAGGAGGGTTTTCTCAACAATCTCTCCCTTTTTGATGACGACAAAACTTCCTTAATAAAAGTTGATTATAAGAAATGTTTGTATCAATGTTAAGCTCGGAAAAGATTTCACAAAACATATAAACATATCTGTTAAGAAAATCTTTTCTCAAAAAATAAACGCGTCTGAAAAAGTTAACAAAAAGTATGCACTTTGAGTGATGGAAGGATATCACCATATATTGTAGACATCGTTAAAATTGTGATACTCCATCGTTTGGATGTATAGGAGTTCTTCCATAATGATATCAGAGTGCATATCAGAGCGCATATCCATATGTATAATCAGCAATGTATAACCTGCAGTTTAAAAGAGGTACTTTCTCCCCCTTTTGTCATCAGCAATAAAATATGAAAAGGATAGCAATCCACACTTTGAAAACACTTTCTAGAGGATGGAGGTGGATTTTTTTTTTTGATGAGGAGGAGGGAACATCAACATGCTCTTCATCATCCATCTGAGCAACTTCATTAGGTTTGCCCAATCCAGCAATAAAAGCGGCGAAGTCCTTAAGTTCCTTCATCTGTGGAAATTCTTTGTTGATCCTCTCATCTCTGATCAGTGTGTAGGTACCAATGCAGGCCATCTCAAAATAGAAAAGATGACAGTATTTGTTAAGCATATCCTCAAACATGTTCATCTTCTTCTCAAACCGCATCTCCATTCTATCTAGCCTCTGCATAATCTCCACCTGAAGTTTTTCAACTTCCTTCTTAACTAGACTCTGTGAAGACTTAGTTTCCAGTAATTCTTTGATGAAAACATCCAAGGTTTCTTTTGGGGAAAGAGTCCTTACAAGAGTCTGTTGTCTTGCTTCTTCTATCATATGAGCTTTACCCTTTGATTTTGAATCCAAAACACGCTGCAAATTTATCTTCCCCTGAGTCTAACTAGGGACTAAATCTGGAATAATCGTAACAGCTTCAGCAGTAGTAGATTCAAACATAATAGGTAGCTTTTCTGTGGTCTTCTCACTAACAATAGTACTGGATTCCTTCTCAGAAGTCTTCTCCTCCTGTACATTGGGTTCTTTTCTGCTGGATTCTTCCTTTTCATCAGTAGCTTGATCCTCTTGAACAACTTCAGTTTCAATTTCTTCAATCTGAATGGCATCTGTTATTATTTCCTCAGGTTATTCATGTAAAACATCAGATTCTTGTGGTTTCTCCCCCTGAATCTGTGCTATTTTAACATGAGTGTCTGCTGTTGATTCGTCAGCTTGTGACAAGGAATTGATCAGCCTTATCGATCTCCATGTCCTCAGATGATAATGAGGACTTCTTCTTCTCTCTGGCAACTAAAACTTCAATGGTTGTTCTGTCATCCAATTGTTCTTCCATTATCTCCACATATTCATCCTTAGCAAGATGGGCTTATTTCTCTGCCATTTCACCAGTTGTCTACTCAGCTTCTACATCTCCACTCTCATGAGTCTTATGGAGGTCCTCTTCTTTGTCTATAGGTTCCTCCTACTCATGTGCTGTTTGAGCATTCTCTTCTTCTTTCTGACCATTATCATGGTCTTCTTCTTCTGACTCATCACTTCCTTCAGATGAGGCAATGTGGATTCTCTCATCATCTTCTGATGATACTGCTTCTTCTTCTTCTTCTTCTTCTTCTTCCTCTGCTTCTTCCTCAGAGGATTCACTTTGAACAGTAGTCTCCTTTCCTTTCCTAGCCACTGTTTTCCTTCTTTTGGCAGATCTTTCAGATTGCTCTGTCTCCAACTCCACCAGAACTATCTCCTTGTTCTTGTTGTACCAGCTTCCATCTATCAATTTAAAACCCATCTTCTGAATCATGTTTTCTCCTACTAGAATGAATGGGTTCTACTTCTGGGTTAACTCTCCAAGAAGTTTAACTTTATGGTACTTCAGAATTAGATAGATCAGCCCTGCATATGGCAACTGACCTTTCGTTTTATGCATAGTCCTATACATATGCAAAAGGACAGTGTGCGCAAGTGAAAAATCATAGCCAGTGAGCAAGGCCCACATAAGTTTTGCTTCGAACTTGGAGATATCGATCTTTGAAGAGGCCTTTGGACGCAAAGAAGTCATTTTGTGCATTATCAATGCTTTAGTGGGAAGTCATTGTAGGCAATATGTGCCTTTGAATCTCGACTATAATGCTCCTTCCCAGTCAAATAACTATAAGCTTCCTCTGGTTTGATGTTGATAGGCTTGAAAGAGCTCTATCTCACTTCCATCAGTTTGGCCAACTCATTGACAAGAAGATGGTACTGATTGTCTCCAATATTGTAGTAAAGAGACTCAAAATCAGTAAAAGACAAAGTCGAGTAAAAGTAACCCACTAGATTAGGAAAAATTTCTGGCTTAACAGACACAAAATCCTTCAGTTTCATTTCCTCCAGATGTCTTCTAATAGGGATATCTACCTTGTCGAAATACTTGACGTCAAACACACTGTATGGCATTACCCCTCTTTTCTTAAGGGCCTCGAATCTGTCTACATGCTTCTGCGACATAAAGAGATGACTTCTAAAACTTCTGTCTTTTGTAGAGTGGAACACTCTCCTCTTAAAATTCTTGAAAAATGACATCGTCGTCGTCATCAAACTTTCCTTTCGTCTCAACGTCACTTTCTTCTTCAACATTCTCCCGAATAACTACCCCTTTAGATGGGGTCCTTTTAGGTCTCGGAACATGCTGGACTACAAGCTTTTCTTTCCCTTTCTTTGACACTTTCTCAGGACTAACAACAATAAGCATTTCAGTACGAAGAGGCATATCAAGTAACCTCAAATAATCTTCTTCGCAAGAAAACTTGTGAATATTTAAGAGTTTTGCAATTATTTCATCTCTCGAACCCTGTCCTTTAAAAGCATCATACAGGTGTTTGATAGAATGTGCGAGAGCCACCCTTTCGTCATAAATGTGTTCAAACAAAACTACATTCAAAGCTTCTGTTGCCGTGTCCTTCATCGAAGTCGTATCACGAGATTTGGTTCGCTTCGTCAATCTTGACGATTTTCTTCTTTGCCTTTTGCTCTGTTCAACGTTCTTCTTTACCGAGGAGGATGACTTCGAAGCCATTAAAGAAAAAGATTGGATTTTTATGAAGAAAGAAACGAGAGCGATTTTTAGTGAGAAAGAGAATGAGTGACGGTTTTCTGAAGAAGAGTCTGTGATTTTGATTAAGGGTCAGAGAAGACAGATACGAAATAGGGTTTTTCTTAGAAAGAAGTGATGGTTCGTATCTTTTCAAGATTTGAAAAAAAACTGTCAAAAGGTTGTTTTTGAAAATAAAATCAATTTAGAATAAAATCCGAAGATATCAATCCAAAGACAATATATTATTTCAATCAATCAGTGAAGCATATATTTGGGAGTTAGAAAACGTACCTTAAATCCTTGCCTTTCCAAGAAAAAAAATATATACGACGAACTGACCTTGCTTCTGAAGGACTATCTATTAGCTGTGCTTCTAAAGCGGTGCTTCTGAAGGAGATGGAGATCATCTTTTCGAAACAACTCAAGAGAGAGGATTAGTGATAGCCAGTTTATTTCAAATATAATTGAAAGCTTCCTTATCAAGCGGTTTAGTGAATATATCTGCGAGTTGATTCTTGGTGTCAACATGCTGAACATGTATATCTTCATTCTGAACATGATCACGTATGAAGTGATGTTTAATCTCGATATATTTCGCTCTTGAATGTAGAATGGGATTCTTCGTCAAGTTTATAGCACTTGTGTTATCACACTTGATTTCTACATTCGAGTCCTCAACTCCATAGTCTCTCAATTGCTGTTTTAGCCTTAGAATTTGAGCACAGCAACTTCTGAGAGATACATATTCTGCTTCTGCTATACTAAGAGCAACTATGCTTTGCTTTTTGGAATACCAAGAAATAAGGATATTTCCCATAAGTTGACAGGTTCCAAAAGTACTTTTTCTGTCAATCCTTCAACCAACAAGATCTGCATCTAAATATCCCTTCAGAACGAAATCAGAATCTTTTGAATACCAAAGTCCATAAGCTGGATATGTTCCGATATATTTGATGATTCTTTTTATAGCAGATAAATGTGATTCTCTTGGGTTTGTCTGAAATCTTGCACATAAGCAAACACTATATAGAATATCCAGCCTTGATGCTGTGAGATATAAAAGCGAGCCAATCATACTGCGATATAGCTTCTCATCAACTTCTTTTCCTTGTTCATCTTTATCAAGCTTAGACGAATGGGACATTGAAGTTTCTGTCTTCTTATAATTCTCTAGGCCAAATTTCTTGACAATCTCAAGAGCATATTTTTCCTGATGAATAAATGTTCCTTTCTTAGTTTGTTGAATTTGAAGTCCAAGAAAGAATCTTGGTTCTCCCATCATGCTCATTTCGAACTCATCCTACATTACTTTAGAGAAATTCTTACATAGACGTTCATTAGAAGAGCCAAAAATAATGTCATCAACATAAATCTGAACAAGAAGAATATTCTTACCTTTCTTCTGAATAAAAAGAGTAGTATCAATGTTACCTTTTACAAACATATTTTCAGATAGAAAGCTGTTTAGCCTTTCATACCAAGCACGATGTGCTTGCTTTAATCCATATAAAGCTTTCTTCAAGGAATAGACAAGATCCTTTCCTTTTGGTTCCTCAAAACCAGGTGGTTGTTCGACATAAACTTCTTCTTTGATGTATCCGTTTAGGAATGCACTTTTTACGTCCATCTAAAAAAGCTTAAAATCATTGTAACAAGCATAAGCAAGAAATAACCTCATGGCTTCTAACCTGGCAATAAGTGCGTAGGTTTCATCGTAATCTATTCCTTCTTCTTGAGAGTATCCTTTGGCTACCACCCTTCCTTTGTTCCTAACCACCTTACCTTTGTCATCTAGTTTGTTTCTGAACACCCATTTTGTTCCTATTACGGGACGATTTTTGGGTCTTGAAACAAACTCCCAGACATTATTGATCTTGAATTGATGAAGTTCTTCTTGCATTGCATTGATCCAATTTTCATCAGCAAGAGCTTCTTCAATCCCTTTAGGCTCAATTTCAGAAACTAGTGCTATGTTGCTCATTGCTTCCTTGAATTTTGATCTGGTTTTGATTCCTTCATTCAAGTTGCCCATTATAAGTTCCTTGGGATGACTGGATTTATGTTTCCAATTCCTGTTGAAACTCTCGTCTTGGACATCACTTGGCTCTTTAGATTTAGACTGTATCTCCTCTGGTTTGTCTGCAGTTTGTTGACTTGTTTCTTAATTCTGAACTTCTTCAGAAGCATGATTCTCTTTAAGATTTTCAACTGGTTCTGAACTTTGAGGAAGTGAGAAGACTTGAGCTTGTTCAGATTGAGCACTTTGTTTCTGAATGTTCTCATCAAACTCGACATTCATTGATTCTTCAACAACTCGAGAGTTTTGTTATAGACTCGGTATGCTTTGCTTGTTGTTGAATACCCCAGGAATATTCCTTCATCTGACTTCTCATCAAACTTACCAACTCGATCATTAGCATTCTTCAGAATGAAGCATTTACAACCAAACACACGAAAGTATGCTAAATCGGGTTTTCTTTCTTTATAAAGCTCAAAGGGGGTTTTCTCAACAATTGGTCTTAAAGAAACACAGTTTAAAATGTAACAAGCTGTTGATACAGCTTCTGCCCAAAAATGTGATGCAATTTTGCTTTCGATCAAGAGGGTTCTCGCCATTTTTTGAAGAGAACGGTTTTTCCTTTCCACCACCCCATTTTGTTGAGGTGTGTAAGGAAATGAAAAATTATGCTGAATTCCAAACTCATCACAAAAATAAAAAAAAATTTGATTTTCAAACTCTCCCTCATGATCAGTTTTGATGTAGGAAATAGAGTAACCTTTCTCATTCTGAACCTTTTTAGAGAATTTGGAGAAAAATGAAAAGACATCATTTTTGTGCGCAAGAAATAAAACCCATGTAAATTTTGAATAGTCATAAACTATAACAAGGCAGTATTTCTTACCTCCAAGACTTAGTGTTCTGTTGGGACCAAAGATATCCATGTGAAACAGCTGCAGTGCACGCTTAGTTGATACATGATTAATAGATTTAAAGAAACTTTTTACCTGTTTCCCTTGTGTGCAAACTGAACATAGTTTTGATTTCTCAAACTTCGTCTATGGTAAACCTCGAACCAGTTTCCTAGAAGATAGCTTTGAGATGTGCTTGATACTGATATGGCCTAGCTTTCTGTGCCATAGTTTAGATTCATCCTTGATGGATATAACACACTTGATGTCTTCAGAATCAATGTCCATAAGGTAGCTATTTCCATGACGTCGACCAGTGAAGGTTTGCTTCTTGTCTTTGCTAGCACCTAAACATTTTGAATCTTGAAAGCAAATTTGATAACCAGAGTCACTGAGTTGACTTACTGAAATCAAATTGTATTTTAATCCTTTGACAAGATAGACATCGTTGATCGTAAGATTTTCGATTTTTACAGTTCCTTGGCCAACCACTTTGCCTTTGTTCTTTCCACCAAAGGACACACTTCTACCATTGTATTCTGAAAGTTGAATGAAATTTTTTGGATCACCAGTCATATGACTTGAGCATCCACTGTCCAGAAATCATTTGTTCTTTCTCTCCCTTGGTACTTGCAAGTAGAAAGTAACTCATTATTTCTTTGGTACCTAGATCTTCTTAGGTCCATCTGAGTTAGTCACAGTTAATATCTTTTTATTAACAAGTCTCCATATCATCATGCAATTATTTCTAACATGATTTCAAGCACCACAGTTTACACAATGCATTGGATAAAAAGATTTTGTAATCTGTTTATGGAAATGCCGTTGATATAAAGATTTGGAAGGTTTATGCGAAATCCTGTCATTTGTTCCCAGAATTTTTTTTGAAATTTTTTTCATTTATGAAATCGAGTCCAGACTTGTCACTATACGGAACTTGTCTGGAAATAATATTTTCCAAATTTTTCGAACTTTGGAAAAATTTCTTTGAAATATTTTCAATCTAGGTTTTCAAAGAATCATTTTCTTTCAAAATCAAATCACGATTTTCTTTGATTTGATGAAATTCCCTTTGCAAAAACTCAATCTTGTCTTTTTGAGAAATATCTTGTTGTTTTAAAGAGAAGACTTCCTTTTTCAAAATTGAAACTTTCTTGAGAGCTTCTTTGTAGTTCATGCATAATTCTTCAATGTATTCTGAAACTTCATCTGGTATTTCAAAAGGACATACCTCAACATCTGAATCTGAATCTAAGTCTGAATCTGAGTCTGACTTTGCCATGAGACATATGTTTGCATAGTCATCCTCTCTATCTTCGGAATCACTCGGAGTTTCTGCCTTCAATGCCTTCTTGTATTTCTCATACTTGATCTTGTCTTTCTTCAGAAGATGACAGTTGGGTTTGATGTGTCCTGCCTTCTGACAATGTAAACATATTTTGTCTTTGCTTTCCGGTTTGTCATTGCTTGATTGTTTCTGATCATTCCGTCTGAATGATTTATTCCCTTTAAAGTTTCTACATTTTCGAGCCATCTTTCAAAATTTCTTCACCATGAGTGCAAGCTCTTCGTCGTCTTCATCTTCATCTTCTGAATCTGGCACTTCAAAATCAATTTCAGATTTTAAAGTAATAGACTTCTTACCTTTTGAATCTCTTGTTTTTTTAGCACGCTCAGTCTCATATGATTGCAAAGTTTCGACGAGCTCATCAATGGATAGAAGTCTGATTGTTTGACATTCCTGTATTGATAGCTTGATGTAATTCCAATCGTCTATAAGTCCTAGAAGGATCTTTCTGACTTGCATTGGTTCAGCTACAGGAGCACCTTGCCTTGCAAGACCAGTTGCCAGTATTTGAAACTTGTCAATCATTTCAGCAATTGACTCATCGGGCTTCATCTTAAAGGCTTCGTAATCACTTAGCAGCATGCTAAGATTGGTTTCTTTCACTCTGTCAGTTCCTTGATATGTGACATGAAGTCTGTCCCATATAGCTTTTGCTGAATCTTCTTCTGCAACTCGATTATATAAAGGGAATGGATAGTGCACAGAAAAGTGCGTATAAAGCTTTGGAATCGAGTCCTTGTCTTTTTTCTCTTTCAGCGTCTGACAGTGTTGCTACAGCATTGGTATTGTTATTTTTTTCATTTCCAGTTGAAGGTGTTGTCGTGACAAATTTGAGCAAGCAAAACTTTGTGACGCTTGCACTCTTGAAAAACAAGTAAAAAATTCTTACAAGTCAATAAATCAAGTTTCCACTAACCATGCTCTGCAGCTTTTACATATGGATGTCTTTGGACCAACAAGAACCCAAAGCATTGGAGGTAAAAAGTATTGTCTGGTAATAGTAGATGACTATACTAGATTTACTTGGGTTTTCTTCCTTGCACATAAAAATGATGCTATTTCATACTTTGAAAGTTTCTCAAAGAAAGTTCAAAACGAAAAAGGTTATTCAATTTCAAGCATCAAAATTGATCATGGGGGAGAATTTGAAAACCAAAACTTTGCAGACTTTTGTGATCAAAATGGTTTTCAACATAATTTTTCGTCTCCTTATACTCCTCAGCAAATGGAGTAGTTGAAAGGAAATATCGATCTTTACAAGAAATGGCTCGAACACTCTTGATTGAAAGCAAAGCTCCTTCTCATTTTTAGGCAGAAGCTGTCTCTACTGCATGCGATATTATAAATCGAGTTTTTCTGAGGCCATTGCTTGAGAAAACCCCATATGAGCTTTACAAAGGCAAGAAACCAAGCATAGCATACTTTCATGTGTTTGGCTGTAAAAATTTTATCCTCAAGAATTCGAATGATCGGTCGAGTAAGTTTGACGAAAGATCAGACGAAGGAGTATTTCTTGGATATTCCATCTCAAGCAAGGCATACAAAGTCTTCAACAAGAACTCAAGAACATTTGAAGAATCAATGAACGTGAGGTTTGAAGATGGAAATGACACTCAGAAGATAGGCGCTGAAATCACCACATCATCTGAGATGAATTCATCGTCTAAGTAAACTTTTAGTATGATCTTATCTAAAGCCACTCAGAACATCGATGATACTCAAACTGCTACATCATCTGAGAACGAAAATCAAGATCTTTTTCTAGAAGATGATCAAGATAGAAGAATTAACAAGAGCTGGAAATACAAATCCAGTCATCTTATAGATCTTGTCATCGAAGATGTAGAAGATGGAATCAAGACTAGATCCAAATTCAAGAATGCCATAAATGCTTTTGCACTTGTATCTGAAGTAGAACCCAAAGGAATTGAATAGGCTCTTGCATACGAAAGCTGGATTGAAGCAATGCAACAAGAGCTACATCAATTCAAACTCAGTGAAGTTTGAGAACTTGTGCCCCGACCCAAGGATCATCCAATCGTTGGAACCAAGTAGCTATTCAGAAACAAGTTGGATGATAAAGGCAAAGTTACTAGAAATAAGGCAAGACTCGTAGCCAAAGGATACTCTCAAGAAGAGGGTGTTGTATCTAGCAATATCACCTAGGGGTGAAAGGTGATTCTGAACAGTTTTGAAACTCAATACGGAATATTAACAGTTCCAAAACACAAACTGAATAAGATCAGTAAGATGACGTGCAGATAAACAAAATACAGCAAAAGGAGTTTAGGGATAACGAGAATTTGCACACAATGTTTATAGAGGTTCGACTTAGCAAGCCTACGTCCACTCTCCCACGATGACAGCCGATCGGCTGGATTCCACTAAGAATCGATGAAAGGTTACAAGAGTTGTCACTCTTATCACTCTTACAAAGGAACCTCTCAAAGATATGAATTTTAAGCTCACAAGAACAAGAGAATGTGAATCTGAACAACTCAATATTTTGGAATTTGTTGTTCTTCAACTCTCTCTACAACGGTCACCATCGATCTTCTTTTATACTCCTTCGACCTCGAACTAACCGTTACCAAGGTCCTCCAAAGGATCGCTCCTCAATCACTGATTGGACATCATCAATCTTGATTGAACGAGACTGTATATGGGAAGATCTAGTAGCCGTTGGAGTAGAGTCTAAACCCTTCAGATTCAGTCGCCCATACTACCAACTCTTTAGTTTCCATAAGTAGAGTTCATCCAAATCTCCAAGATATCTTGTCTATGGAAAGTAATATCCAATCGTGGATATTCTCTAAATTTGATTGGAAAATAATCATGTCAATCAAATCTTACAAACTTCCATAAGAATTCGCGGCCAAACCGAAAACTTACCAAACGTGGGTCTTCAAAATCTAGTAGAAAGATATTGCAGATTCTGAACGAAGTTCAGAAGCAATCTTCAGAAGTAGAAAGACTCTCTAAATCTGAACAGATTAGAACAGTGACTCTGAGGTTCTGTAAAGTCCTTGCTGACGTGTCACATAAGTCTTCTCGAGATTAAGTCTTCAGAGGTACCATAATCATCCATCTGAATACTAGACTTGAACTTTCTCAGAAGCAAAATCGCGAAGACTACTCATTGAGTTTGAAAGCTAGTTTTGGGACATTATAAGCTTTTGTTCACATGGTCATTCCTACAATAAAAGATTATTTGCATTAGCCAGATTTTCTCACAAGAAAGATAGTTTTGTCAGAATCAAAATATTCAGAAGGAGGGTTTTCTCAACAGCGGGGATTGACTAAAAATGAAACATACGCACCCGTGGCGAGATTGGAATCTATCAGGTTACTCCTAGCGTATGCTTGCTACTACGACTTCAAGTTATATCAGATGGATGTCAAGAGCACATTTTTGAATGGCTACATCAAAGAAAAGGTGTACGTGGAACAACCACCAGGGTTTGAATAGCCAAAGAGCTCAGATCATGTCTACAAACTCAAGAAAGCTCTCTATGGACTTAAACAAGCACGAGTTTGAAATGAGCATGATGGAAGAACTTACATTTTTCCTTAGACTTCAAGTGAATCAAACAGAACAAGGAACATTCATACATCAAGAGAAGTATACGAAGGAAATTGTGAAGAAGTTTGGTCAAGAAAACTTTGCTAATCTTGCAGGTTGCAAATTAGACAGGAAAAGCACCTCAAGAACATGTCAACTTTTGGGATCTATGCTAGTGCCTTGGCATTCAAAGAAACAAAACATTGTGGCACTATCAACCGCAGAAGCTGAATAGGTCGCCTTAGGGAGTTGCTATTCTCAAATCTTGTGGATGAAGCAACAACTGAGAGACTTTGGTGTTGAAGCCTCAAACGTGAAAATCAAGTGTGACAACACTAGTGCAATCAACCTTACAAGGAATCCAATTCTGCACTCTCGAGCTAAGCATATTGAAATTAAACATCATTGCATTCATGATCATGTGCATAATGGTGATGTTAATATTCAATTTGTTGATTCGAAGCATCAATTAGCTTATATTTTCACCAAGCCCCTTGATAGGAGTTCTTTTGAATATATTAGACAAGAATTGGATATTACTACTATGCCTGTTTAAGTTGTCTTCAAGACAGGTTAAAATCTGCTTCTGAGCAAAACGTAACATCTGAGGAAGTTTAACATCTGAAGCAAAGCTTCAGAATTTACTCAACATCTGAGGATAATCAAAAGCATCATCTGAAGAGATACCGATGCTTAAATCATCTGAGAGGTCATCATCTGAACAACAATCACATCAGGTTTGATCGTACAAACTTTTGGCACATAAGTAGTTATTTTTAGCAATAAATCGGGTACGCTTGATCTCAATCTTTTTAAATATTCTATCAAATATCATGATTGATGTGATTATATTGATTGAATTGATTGAATATTTCGTTTCCAAAATTATTTTATCAAATCTCTTCAAAATATTTTTGGAAATCTCATATCAAATCCTTAAATTATCAAAAGATAACTCAGATTTCGTTTCTCAAAATACTTTGTTTCCAAAATAATTCATTCCTTACTGAACTCTTTTCTCCTCGCTAAAAGCTTATTTAAGTAAAGATGAAATCTTCATTCTCTACACTTGAAATTCTTCTTGAAATCATCATCTTCTGCAATTCTTCTCCCCAAATCTATTCCTCGGAAAAGATTCTTCTCAAAATCCTTCATGGCACCCAAAAACTCCTCTACCATAAAGAAACCTTCAGCCAGCATTCGCCACCCGAACATGCTGAGGTTTACAAGTTCTAAAGCTCAAATCGGAGCTGCTGCTCAGGACAACTGCTTGGATCACTCTAAGTTCACCGTGAGTGACTCCAAAGATGAGGATCATCTTACACTCGAGCAATTTATGTTGAGAAATCCTTCCCTCTGAATATTTTGATTCTGACAAAACTATCATTCTTGTGAGAGAATTTGGCTTATGCAAATAATTTTTTATTGCAGGGATGAGCTGTGAACAAAAGCTTATAATGTTCCAAAACTGGCATTCAGACTCAAAGAGTAGTTGTCGCGTACTTGCTTCAGAGATAATTGAAGTCTAGTATTCAGAAAGAAGCTTGTGTTGGCTCTGAAGACTTCAGATGGAAGTTTATGTTGCCTCTGAAGACTTAATCTCGAGAAGATTTATGTGACACGTCAACAAGGACTTTACAGAAGCTCAGAATCACTGTTCTAATATGTTCAGATTCAGAGAGTCTTTTTAGTTCAGAAGACTGCTTCTGAACAACATTCATATTTAGCAATATCTCTCTACTAGATTCTGAATACCCACGTTTGGCAGGTTTCCGATTTGGCCGCGCCTTTTTATGAAAGTTTGTAAGATTGGATTGACATGATTATTTTCCAATCAAATCAGGAGAATATCCTCGATTGGATATTACCTTCCATAGGACAAGATATCTTGGAGATTTGGATGAACTCTATTTATGAAAATTGAAGATTTGGTTGTATGGGCGACTGAATCGGATGGGTTCAGACTCTACTCCAATGGCTACTAGATCTTCCCATATACAGTCTCGGTCAATCAAGATTGATGACGTCCAATCAGAGATTGAGGAGCGATCCTTTGGAGGACCTTGGTAATGGCTAGTTTGAGGTCGAAGGAGTATAAAAGAAGATAAATGGTGACTGCTGCGAACAGAGTTCACGAACTTAAAATTTCAAAGTGCTGAGTTGTTCAGATTCACATTATCTTGTTCTTGTGAGCTTAAAATTCTTATTCTTAAGAGGTTCTTTTGTAAGAGTGATTAGAGTGACAACTCTTGTAACCTTTCATCGATTCATAGTGGAATCCAGCCGATCGGCTGTCATCATGGGATAGTTGACATAGGCTTGCTAAAGCCAAACCACTATAAACATTGCGTGCAAATTCTCGTTCCCTAAACTCCCCTTGCTATGTTTAGTTTATCTGCACGTTATTTTACTGATCTTATTCAGTTTATGTTCTGAACCTATTAATTTCCGCATTAAGTATCATAATTGTTCAGAATCACCTATTCACCCCCCCTTTAGGTGATATTGCTAGATCCAACAATTGGTATTAGAGCCTGGTTGCTCATTATTTTGAAGTGTTTTACTTAAGAGCTAACGATCTATCATGTCTAGCAATAATTTCACAGGAGCAAGTGATGCACATTTCAGCAACAAACCACCTTATTATCCATTCCCCTATATAATCGAGTTGCAGAAGAAGATTCAACAAAAGCTATATGGGATAGACTTCATGTCACATATCAGGGAACTAACAGAGTGAAAGAAACCAATCTTAGCATTCTACTAAGTGATTACGAAACCTTCAAAATGAAGCCCGATGAATCAATTGCTGAAATGATTGACAGGTTTCAAATACTAGCAAGTGGTCTTGCAAGGCAAGGTGCTCCTGTAGCAGAACCGATGCAAGTCAGAAAGATCCTTCGAGGACTTACAAATGACTAGAATTTCATCAAGCCATCAATACAAGAATGTCAAACAATCAGAACTCTATCTATTGATAAGCTAGTCGGAACTTTACAGTCATATGAGACTGAGCGTGCCAACAAAATAAGAGATTCAAAAGGTTAGAAGTCTATTGCTTTAAAATCTGAAATTGATTTTGAAGTGCTAGATTCAGAAGATGAAGATGAAGACGACAAAAGGTCTCCATCAAAGAGCATCGTTATCAAAGAAACAATAAGCGAAGAAAGCGAAACCAGAGGAAGACCTGATGACGACGATGATGTGTTGGTAAGAGATTTTAAGAAAATCAGAGGGAATATAAAAGACAAGGATTTTGATAGCAAACTGTTCTTAAGTCAGAAGCATTGTGAGAAATACGAGTCATTGAAGGAAAGAGAAGTTATACCCCACAGGGTATTTGACCTTACATATTTTGATAGGGTTGGTATCCCTATAAGGAAGCACTTGGAACTAATGAAGCTGAAAGATTTTGCAACTGCAAGAAGGTCAATCTTTCCAGACTTAGCAGCTTACTTTTATTCAAGTTTGTGTTTCCGAAATTTTGATTCTCTATTCTATACGGTTGGAGAAGTTCAATATCATTTGCATGTCAGAGAACTTGAAAATTTAATGGGAGTTGATGAAATGGATTTTGTACCCATTGATATACAACCTGATGCTGCCTACAGTTTTCTAATTGGAAAAGAGAATTATTTCAGAGATTCAAAGGCACACATTGCTTACAATGACTTTCCATTGAAGCATATTGTAATGCACAAGGTTGTGATTGAGAGTTTAAGACCCAAGGCTGCTTCAAAAATAGATATTTCGAAGTATGAAGCCAAGCTGATGTGGGGACTGTTAAATGGTTGTAAACTCTCTCTGGCACACACTATTCTTCTCCATATGTACAGGACTGTGCAGAAGATCAAAGGACAATTACCCTACGTAGGGTTAATCTATTGGATCATGTCCTTCCACAATGTCTAGATTCCTAGTGAGCTCATTCAGAATGAAACTCAGATAATGGTAGCTGGGGAGTCTATGATATAGAAAATGGGCTTTAGACAGACTACTGGTGGATGGATGAAAAAAAATGAAGAGGCTGTTCTGGTCAAATTAGAGGAGAATAATGCAGAGAGTGAAAGATCAGCAAAGAGAAGGAAAATAGAGGCAAAAAAAGGAAAGTAAACCACTGTTCAGAGTGGGTCTTCAGAAGAAACAGAAGGTGTATCATCAGAAGATGATGAGAGGACCCCTACTGTCTTATCTGAAGAAAATATCGAGTCAAAAGATGAAGAGCATGCTGAAATAGCAAATGAGTAGGAGGATCCTATGGACAAAGAAGAGGATCTCCATAAGACTCATGAGAGTGGAGATGTAGAAGCTGATGAGACAATTGGCGAAAAGGCAGAGAAAGAAGCTCAGCTTGCTACGAATGAATATGTGGAGATAATGGATGAGCAACTGGATGACAGAACAACCATTGAAGTTCTGATTGCTCGAGAATAGAAGAAGAAGTCTTCATCACCACCTGAGGACATGGAGATTGATAAGTCTGATGATTTTGTTGTCACAGCTAGAGGATCCACAAGAGTTACTCCTATTAAAACAGTTCAGATTCAAGGGGAGCAACCTCAAGAATCTGTTGTTTTGCATGAACAACCTGAGGAGTTAATAACAGATACTATTCAGACTGAAATTATTCAGGAGGATAAGGCTGCTGATGAAAAAGAAGAATCCAGCACAAAGGAGCAACACGAGGAACCTAATGTCACTCAGACTGAAGAAATTCTGACTGCTGTTGTTCAGAAGGAGAAAGCTGTTGTGGAAACTGATGTTCAGAAGGAGCAACCTCTAGAGAAGATATCTGAAAAGCCACCCACAGAAATTGAATCTACTACTGCTGAACCTATTATAATCATTCCAGATTCAGCACCTGATCAGACTCAGGGGGAGATAAATTTGCAGCGAGTTTTGGATTCAACATCAAAGGGTAAAGCTCAGATGGTAGAACAAGAAGATCAACAGACTTCTGCAGGGACATTGAATGCTTCCATCAAAGAGTTACTAGAAGCTAAGACTTCGCAAAGTCTAGTTCAGATGGAAGTTGAAAAACTTAGAGTAGAGATTATGCAGAGGATGGATAGAATGGAGATGAAGATTGAGAAGAAGATGAACAGGTTTGAGGAAATGCTTCACAAATACTGTCTCCTTTTCTGCTCTGAGATGGCCAGCATTGGTACTTACACACTGATCAGAGATGAAAGGATTAGCAAAGAATTTCCAGAGATGAAAGGACTTAAGGATTTTGCCACCTTTATTGCTGATATGGGTAAAACTGATGAAGTTACTCAGAGAGATGATGAAGAGCAAGCTGATGTTCTCTCCTCCTCCTCAAAACAAAATCCACCTCTGTCCTCTTGAATTTGTTTTCAAACAGTCTGTATTTATTTTTATTTTATCTTTGTCGGATGTTATATTTTTGTGAACCTTGACTATCACGACCTTACTGTGGTCTGATAGCTTGCCTCTTAAATAATGTATGTGTGGATTGCTATCTTTGTCATATTATCTTGCTGATGACAAAAAGGGGGAGAAGATACCTCATCATTCTTATATTGCAGGTTATACACATACGTGAATTATACATATGTGCTCAAACGAATTCAACGATGTACACAACATATGGTGATATCCTTCCATCACTCAAAGTGCATATCTTATATATTCATATGCACATCTTTTTGAAGAGATTCATTTGAGTCTAATATTCATATTCTTTGTGAAATCTTTTCTGAGCTTAACTCTGATACAAACTTTTTTTATATATATCAACTTCTATTGAGGAAGTTTTGTCATCATCAAAAAGGGGGAGATTGTTGAGAAATCCTTCCCTTTGAATATTTTGATTCTGACAAAACTATCCTTCTTGTGAGAGAATCTGGCTTATGCAAACAATTTTTTTATTGCAGGGATAAGCTGTGAACAAAAGCTTATAATGTTCCAAAACTGGCGTTCAGACTCAGAGTAGTCGTCGCGTACTTGCTTCAGAGATAGTTGAAGTCTAGTATTCAGAAAGAAGTTTGTGTTGACTCTGAGGACTTCAGATGGAAGTTTGTGTTGCCTCTGAAGACTTAATCTCGAGATGATTTATGTGACACGTCAACAAGGACTTTACAGAAGCTCAGAGTCACTGTTCTAATATGTTCAGATTTAGAGAGTCTTTTTAGTTCAGAAGATGCTTCTGAACAGCATTCAGATTTAGCAATATCTCTCTACCAGATTCTGAAGACCCACGTTTGGCAGGTTTCCGGTTTGGCCGCCCCTTTTTATGAAATTTTGTAAGATTTGATTGATAGGATTGTTTTCCAATCAAATCAGGAGAATATCCTCGATTGGATATTACCTTCCATAGGACAAGATATCTTGGAGATTTGGATGAACTCTATTTATGGAAATTGAAGATTTGGTTATATGGGCGACTGAATCTGAAGGGTTCAGACTCTACTCCAATGGCTACTAGATCTTCCCATATACAGTCTCGTTCAATCAAAATTGATGATGTCCAATCAGAGATTGAGGAGCGATCCTTTGGAGGACCTTGGTAACGGCTAGTTCAAGGTCGAAGGAGTATAAAAGAAGATCAATGGTGCCTGTTACGAACAGAGTTCACGAACTTAAAATTCCAAAGTGCTGAGTTGTTCAGATTCACATTCTCTTATTCTTGTGAACTTAAAATTCTTATTCTTGAGAGGTTCTTTTGTAAGAGTGATTAAAGTGACAACTCTTGTGACCTTTCATCGATTCATAGTGGAATCCAGCCGATCGGCTGTCATCATGGGAGAGTGGACGTAGGCTTGCTAAAGCCGAACCACTATAAACATTGCGTGCAAATTCTCTTTCCCTAAACTCCTCTTGCTGTGTTTAGTTTATCTGCACGTTTTTTTACTGATCTTATTCAGTTTATATTCTAAACCTATTAATTTCCGCATTAAGTATCAAAATAATTCAGAATCACCTATTCACCCCCCCTTTAGGTGATATTGCTAGATTCAACAATTTATACTAAAAATCCAGAAAGACATAGAAGCTTCTATGGAAGCATAGCAGGAAAAAGTAATGCTAAAAAAAGAAGAAGAAATGTACCACAAAGAGATGGTGGATGAATACCATGCCTTCCTTAATGAAAATAAGGAAGATAGTACAAGAGATAATATGGAACCTACTAAAGCGAAAGAAGCACAACTTGAGGGGGAGTCAACTGACAACACAGATAGTCAGACTGATGAAGAAGAAGAGGAGATGAGTGAGAACACTGACTCTAAACTACTCAAAGACATTCTGTACTATCAGAACGAATTGAAACTACAAGTCCAAGACTTGTATAGGACAATATTTCAGGAAGTTGGTGAAATAAAAGACAAATTAACTCAATAGTTTATGAAGCTGGGGGAAAATGTGTTTGAAAAGACAAATCTTGTCTTTTTGAAGGTAGGACACATGGGCAAAGAGGCAAACTTCTTTAGAATGAAAATTGACCAAAAGCTGGAACAATGTTCCGAGATTGCTCTAGTTCAGTTTCCTTCAAATCTTGTGCCTTCTGCATCAACTCAGGTTCCTTTTTCATCCACTCCAACACCTGTGAACTAGATGAAACAGGAGGTCGAACAGCTTCCAAATACGGTACATTCTTTCTCTGCTGAACAAGCTTCTTACTATATAGAAAGAAAAATTAGACTTGCTAGAGCCGTCATGAAAGCTATTCAGAATATGAGATTGAGGGGAGGTCATGAAAATGCAGTGAAAACACTAATCAAGAATAATAGATTCATCTCTGATGAATGAAAAAGAACTAAAGGCCGCCTCATTGCAAGGGGAGGTTGTTCATGGCATAGAAGATTAGAGCTCTAAAGATTTAGACTTAGAAGACTTCAGTGTTGAAGATCTTCTGAAATTCTGTCAAGAAAACGAGCAGGCTATGGCACGAGCTAAGTATGCATGGATGATAGTGGAAGAACAAAAGCTTGATCCCAGCTATATTTTAGTAGGGATAAAAGCTTTGGAAAAATTATCTACTCAAATGAACACGGAGATGGATGATGAGATCGAACAGAAGAGAAGACTCAAGACTCAGGGGGAGTGGTGTAGCTGCTGGGACTCAGAAAATCAAGAAGAAAACTCAGATTTAGAGAAGTTATGGGACATTCTGTTCAAACAAGGAGAGTGCAAAGACAACTTGAGAAAACTGAAGACTGAACTCTGCGTTCCAATGCTTTAGATGAAAGATCAGTTGACTTTGCTAACTCAAAATTTAAGGGATGATATGGACAAGAAATTCCATCTAACATTTCTTGAAATGGAACAAGCAGAAAGGAAGATGAACACAATGGAGCAAAAAGATTAGCTTGAAACTGGCACAGCCATCCAAATCCGCCATTGTGCAACCAATTCAGACTCTGTCCCACCATCAACTCAAACTCCATCCACATCTACTCCAACCCCAAACTCTCCAAATTAGAACTCATTTTTCACTCTCTTATTTCGTCAATTTTGGCTCTGTTTTAAGGATTTGGAAGTGCTTTTGTTTTTATTTTGAATCTGAATTAGCTTATCCTGCATAAGTTTGAATATTTTGGTTTGCACAACTTTTTATGGATATTTGGCCTACACGTTTTAATGATTGAACTTAATTGAGCGCTCATTGAATAATCATTAGTAGTTCGCCCCATACCTTTTGTGCTGATGACAAAAAGGGGGAGAAATATAATATTCCTAATTATTTATAGGATGAGAACATAATGACTTACAGGAACGGGTTCTGTACGAGCATCCGAGTTATAATCTAAGGAGAACATGTCATTCTATTCTGAGAATGATACAGGTTCTTCACAGGTTTTGAGAATATCACAGGAACAGGTTTTGAGAATGATTCACGTCATTCTACATACAGATTCTGAGCAACGATATACTTATGTGAATTTGCTTTGAACCTACGCTCTAAATCTGAATCTACGATCGGAATCTATGTTTCATAATGCTCTGATATAGGTTATCAAGTTTCTCATATCGAAATTAAAACAAATGACTTGAAAATCTGAGAAATTGATTAAACCTTATAAGCTCTGATATAGAATATGAGACTTCAAGTACTGAGTTTTCAAATGAAATCTATATACTTTTCATTTTGATACAGTCTCTTAAAATTCTCTGATCGAGAATGAATTGAAACCTATAACTCTGTGAAACGAGCTAGATTTCATACGTTCTGAGATAGGTTTCAAAAGTTCTGAAGACGAAATTCTACTTTGAATTGTTTTTATCTCAGAACTTATCTTTTTGCTAAAGCACTACATGATATATATCATTATCTAGCAAAAATCTCTTTGAGTGACAAAATGTTATATTACTCACCTTCTTATACTACATTTGACATATTTATAAGAATAGTTTTATCATCATCAAAAAGGGAGAGATTGTTGAGAAAAACCTCTAATTGATTTTGAAGTTGACAAAATAATCCATGATCTCTTATGTCTGAATTAATGTGATGAAATACTTGATTTACAGATTATCCGTAGGTGTGAGATACACAGGATTGAATCGGGAAAGGTGTGCTCAGACGATGTGCTGAGGGACTCGGAAGCTATATCGAGCTCAGACGTTGTGAAGAGCTCAGAAGTTGAGTGAGGGAGCTCAAACGTTGAGCGGGGAAGCTCAGGCGTTATGAAGAGCTCAGACGTTGGAATGAGGCTCAAGCTCTGAGAGAGTATTTCATGCGCAACGATCAGAATATCAAGAAAAATAATTGAGGATGATTTAATTGATAAATTACAATGGCTAGTAATCGAGCTGGATCATTCTTGAAGATCCTCAAACTTGAAGATCAATCAAGGATGCGGATTAAGAGAGACGAGCGTGAACTTCCCAATGAAGAACTCTATCTATGGAAACCCAAGATCACGATTTTATGGGCGATTTGATCCAACGAGGAACATTTTCCTTTGTCGACCTCAACGGCTACAAGATCTTCTTGAGATACAGTCTCGTCCAAATGGGAAGTTTGGAGAGCGATCCTCTGGAGGCCTTACAATGGGTAGTTGGAGGTGGATGAGTATAAAAGGACATCTCAAGGCTGAAGAGACAAGAGTTGGCATAAGAGGGAATAGAGTTTATAATTCCAAGATCGTGAGACCTTCAAAGTTATATATTCACCCTGATCTATACACTGTAATACTTAGAGGTGTGCATTCGAGTGTTGAGTGTTAGGCGAAAAGTCTTTCGACTCAAGAGAGATCACTGAGCTGTAACCTTTGAGCTATTATCTAGTCGAATCCAGCCGATTGGATGCCGATGTGAAGAAGTGGACGTAGGCTTGAATAAAGCCGAACCACTATAAATCCTCTGTGCACAATCTCTTTCCCTTAATCTCTTTATTTATATTTTTGTGAAAGTAGTTGTGTACACGGTGCTGCATCTGAGAGTTTCATAGATCTTCCTAATAAGCATCGTCTGAACGAAGTTCTACTCCTAAGGGAATCTAAGATCTTACTAGCTGAATATCACCCGAACGAAGTTCTGAGCAAATTAGTTATATTCCGCATTGATTTTATAAAATCCTTTAAAATCACCTATTCACCCCCTCTAGGTGATAACGCTAGCCTCAACAAGCATAAGTGGGTAATCCATTGCGTTTTACAACGCCAATGATACTTGAAAGCGGAAGTAGCAACCTTCGCATTGACAATTCTATTAAGAAGCTCCATAACCAAGACAAAGAGGTAAGGAGAAAGAGGATCACCTTGTCGCAGCCCATTGGTACTATTAAAATAGCCAACCTGTTCGCCATTGAAGTTCACTGAAAATCTCGATTGTGATGCATTCAGATATCACATCAACCAAGTATTGAGGTGTATTTATACCCTTGAGAACCCCAAGAATTGCATCCCATTTTACCATGTCATAAGCTTTCATGAGATCGATCTTTATTGCCACACGTTTACCCTTATCTCCCATATGGTAGTTGTGTAATAGATCTTGGCATAATAGAATATTCTTCGAGATCTGTCCTCCAGTGATGAAAGCGGTTTGGTTGAGGTGGAGGATCGACGGAAGCACACTGTTGGATCTAGCAATATCACCTAAAGGGGGGGGTGAATAGGTGATTCTGAACACTTGCGGTATTTAATGCGGAAATTAATAGGTTCAAAATATCAACTGAATAGGATCAGTTAAGAAACGTGCAGATAAACTAAACACAGTAGGATGAGTTTAGGGAAAGAGAAATTGCACGCAATATTTATAGTGGTTCGGCTTTAGCAAGCCTACGTCCACTCTCCCACGATGACAGCCGATCGGCTGGATTCCACTATAAGTCGATGAAAGGTTACAAGAGTTGTCACTCTAATTACTCTTACAAAGGAACCTCTCAAGACTGAGAATTTTAAGCTCACAAGAACAAGAGAATGTGAATCTGAACAACTCAGCACTTTGGAATTTTTAGTTCTTGAACTCTCTCGTAACAATCACTATTGATCTTCTTTTATACTCCTTCGACCTTGAACTAGCCATTACCAAGGTCCTTCAAAGGATCGCTCCTCAATCTCTGATTGACGCCGTCAATCTTGATTGACCGAGACTGTATATAGGAAGATCCAGTAGCCGTTGGAGTAGAGTTTGAACCCTTCAGATTCAGTCGCATAGACAACAAAATGTTCAGTTTCCATAAATAGAGTTCATCCAAATCTCCAAGATATCTTGTCCATGGAAGGTAATATCCAATCGAGGATATTCTCCTGATTTGATTGGAAAATAATCCTGTCAATCAAATCTTACAGACTTCCATAAAAAGACGAGGCAAAACCGGAAACCTGCCAAACGTGGGTCTTCAGAATCTAGTAGAGAGATATTACACAATCTGAACGCTGTTCAGAAGCAATCTTCTGAAATATAGAGACTCTCTGAATCTGAACAGATTGGAACAGTGACTCTGAGCTTCTGTAAAGTCCTTGCTGACGTGTCACATAAATCTTCTCGAGATAAGTCTTCAGAAGCAACACAAACCTCCTTCTGAAGTCTTCAGAGATAGCACATGCTTCCTTCTGACTTTTCATCAAACTTACCAGCTCGATCATTTGCATTCTTTAGAATGAAGCATTTACAACCAAACACACGGAAGTATGCTAAATCTGGTTTTCTCTCTTTAAAAAGTTCATAGGGAGTTTTCTCAACGGTTGGTCTTAAAGAGACACGGTTTAAAATGTAACATGCTATTGACACAACTTCTGCCTAGAAATGTGATGCAATTTTACTTTCGATCAAGAGAGTTCTCGCCATTTCTTGTAGAGAATGATTTTTCCTCTCTACAACCCCATTTTGTTGAGGTGTGTAAGGAGATGAAAAATTATGCTGAATTCCAAACTCATCACAAAAATTAGAAAAACTTTGGTTTTCAAATTCTCCCCCATGATCAGTTTTGATGTAGGAAATAGAGTAACCTTTCTCATTCTAAATCTTTTTAGAAAATTTTGAGAAGGATGTGAAAGCATCATTTTTGTGCACAAGAAATAAAACCCATGTAAATCTTGAGTAATCATCAACTATGACAAGGCAGTATTTCTTACCTCCAAGACTTAGTGTTCTGTTAGGACCAAATATATCCGTATGAAGCAGCTGCAGAACACGTTCAGATGATACATGATTAACAGTTTTAAAAGAGCTTTTTACCTATTTCCTAAGTGTGCAGGCTGAGCAAAGCTTAGATTTCTCAAACTTTGATTGTGGTAAATCTCGATCTAGTTTCTTGGATGATAGCTTCGAGATATGTTTTGATGCTGATGTGGCCTAGCTTTCTGTGCCATAGTTCAGATTCATCTTCGATAGAAATAAGACACTTGATGTCTTCAGAATCAACATTCAGAAGGTAGATATTTCCATGACGTCGACCAGTGAAAGTTTGCTTCTTGTCTTTGCTAACACCTGAGCATTCTGAGTCTTGAAAACAAATTTGATAACTAGAGTCACAGAGTTGACTTACTGAAATCAAATTGTATTTTAGTCCTTTGACAAGAGAGACATTGTTGATTGTGAGATTTTCGATTTTTACAGTGCCTTGGCCAATCACTTTGCCTTTATTCTTTCCACCAAACGACACACTTCTACCATTGTAATCTGAAAGTTGAATGAAGTTATATGGATCACCAGTCATGTGACTTGAGCATCCACTATCTAGAAACCATTTGTCTTTTCTCTTCTTTGGCACCTGCAAGTAGAAGGTAACTTACTATTTCTTTGGTACCTAGGTTTTCTTGGGTCCATTTGAGTTAGTCACAGTAGATATCTTTCTATTAACAGGTCTCCATACCATCATGCAATTATTTCTAAGATGATTTCTAGCACCGCAGTTTTCACAATGCATTGGATAAAAGGATTTTGTAAACTGCTTTTGGAAATGCCGTTGATATGCAAATTTGGAAGGTTTATGGGAGATCCTTACATTTGTTTCTGGAAACTTATTTTTGAAATTATTTTCCTTTTTGAAACCAAGACCAGATTTGTTACCATACGGAATTTGTCTGGAAATAATGTTTTCCAAGTTTTTTGAACTTTGGAAAAATTTCTTTGAGGTATTTTCAATTTGGGTTTTCAAGGAATCATTTTCCTTCAAGATCAAATCACGATTCTCCTTGATTTGATGAAATTCCTTTTGCAAAAATTCAATCTTGTCTTTTTGAGAATGATTCTGTTGCTTCAAAGATGAAACTTCCTTTTTCAAAATGGAAACCTTTTTTAGAGCATCTTTATAATTTAAGCACAACTCATCAATGTATTCCGACACTTCATCTGGTATTTCAGAAGGATGTACCTCAACATCTGAATCTGAATCTGACTTTGCCATAAGACATATGTTAGCATAGTCATCCTCGCTATCTTCAGAATCGCTTAGAGTTTCTGCCTTCAATGCCTTTTTGTATTTCTCATACTTGATCTTGTCTTTCTTCAGAAGCGGACAATTGGGTTTGATGTGTCCTGCTTTCTTACAATGGAAGCAGATTACATCTTTGTATTCCTGTTTGTCATTGCTCGAATGTCTCTGATCATTCTTTCTGAATGATTTCTTCCCTTTGAAGTTTCTACCTCTTCGAGCCATCTTTCTGAACTTCTTCACCATGAGAGCAAGTTCTTCGTCGTCTTCATCTTCATCTTCTGAATCTGGCACTTCAAAGTCAATTTCAGATTTTAAAGCAATGGACTTTTTACCTTTTGAATCTCTTATTTTGTTAGTACACTCAGTCTCATATGACTGTAAAGTTCCGACTAGCTCATCAATAGATAGAGGTCTGATTGTTTGACATTCCTGTATTGATGGCTTGATGTAATTCCAGTCCTCTGTAAGTCCTCGAAGGATTTTTCTGACTTGCATTGGTTCTGCTACAGGAGCGCCTTACCTTGCAAGACCACTTGCTAGAATTTGAAACCTGTCAATCATTTCAGCAATTGATTCATCGTGCTTCATTTTGAAGGCTTCGTAATCACTTAACAGAATGCTAAGAGTTATTTCTTTCACTCTGTCAGTTCCCTGGTATGTGACATGAAGTCTGTCCCATATAGCTTTGGCTGAATCTTCTTCTACAACTCGATTATATAGAGGAATGGATAAAGCGCAGAAAAGTGCATGCACAGCTTTAGAATCGAATCCTTGTCTTTTTGTTCTTTCTGAATCTGACAGTGTTGTAGTAACATTTGTATTATTGTTTCCTTCATTTCCAGTGGAGGGGGTTGCTGTTACAATAGGAATTACTCCATTGACAACAACATCCCACATCAGATCATCTGATGCCTTGAAGAACCACTTCATTTTGTTGCACCACATATTGTAGTCTTTCCCGTCAAAGTAAGGTGGTTTGTTGCTGAAATGTGCATCACTGGTTCCTGTGAAATTATTGCTAGACATGATAGATCGTTAGCTCTGAAGTAAAACACTTCAAAATTATGAGCAACCAGGCTCTGATACCAATTGTTGGATCTAGCAATATCACTAAAGGGGGGGTGAATAGGTGATTCTGAACACTTGCGGTATTTAATGCGGAAATTAATAGGTTCAGAACATCAACTGAATAAGATCAGTTAAGAAACGTGCAGATAAACTAAACACAGTAGGATGAGTTTAGGGAAAGAGAAATTGCACGCAATGTTTATAGTGGTTCGGCTTTAGTAAGCCTATGTCCACTCTCCCACGATGACAGCCGATCGGCTGGATTCCACTATGAGTCGATGAAAGGTTACAAGAGTTGTCACTCTAATTACTCTTACAAAGGAACCTCTCAAGACTGAGAATTTTAAGCTCACAAGAACAAGAGAATGTGAATCTGAACAACTCAGCACTTTGGAATTTTTAGTTCTCGAACTCTCTCGTAACAGCCACCATTGATCTTCTTTTATACTCCTTCGACCTTGAACTAGCCATTACCAAGGTCCTTCAAAGGATCGCTCCTCAATCTCTGATTGGCGCCATCAATCTTGATTGACCGAGACTGTATATAGGAAGATCCAGTAGCCGTTGGAGTAGAGTTTGAACCCTTCAGATTCAGTTGCCCATACAACCAAATTTTCAGTTTCCATAAATAGAGTTCATCCAAATCTCCAAGATATCTTGTCCATGGAAGGTAATATCCAATCGAGGATATTCTCCTGATTTGATTAGAAAATAATCATGTCAATCAAATCTTACAGACTTCCATAAAAAGACGCGGTCAAACCGGAAACCTGCCAAACGTGGGTCTTCAGAATCTGGCAGAGAGATATTACACAATCTGAACGCTGTTCAGAAGCAGTCTTCTGAACTATAGAGACTCTCTGAATCTGAATAGATTGGAACAGTGATCTGAGCTTCTGTAAAGTCCTTGCTGACGTGTCACATAAATCTTCTCGAGATAAGTCTTCAGAAGTAACACAAACCTTCTTCTGAAGTCTTCAGAGACAGCACATGCTTCCTTCGGAAGTCTTTAGAGACAACACAGGCTTCCTTCTGAAGTCTTCAGAGGCAGCACAATTCTCCATCTGAATACTGGACTTCGACTATCTCTGAAGCAAGTGTGCGACGACTACTCCTTGAGTCTGAACTCCAGTTTTGGAACATTATAAGCTATTGTTCACATGCTCATTCCTGCAATATAAAATATATTTGCATTAACCAGATTCTCTCATAAGAGGGTTAGTTTTGTCAAAATAAAAATATTCAGAGGGAAGGTTTTCTCAACACATCCAACATACCAATGAGTCGATGCATAATGCAGAAAACCAAAAAATAGTAGGATGCATCAGTGATGGAAATTTTCAGGACTAACCTGCTCAACATCAATCCCTCGAGCCCACGCATCGGTAGTGATCATCAACCGAGTCGCCCCTCATCGAAATCCAGCCATTACTGCATCTCTCTCCCTTTGAGGCATGCCACCGTGCATGAAAGACACAGTGAAGTTACAATCACTCATCTTTTCAGCAAGCCACTCCACCTGCTCGACAAATATAAGGAATACATGATGAGGACAAATATATGGAATACATGATGAGCCACAGCACAAAGTATAGATCAAAGGGAAATAGAGCAGTGGAGATCTTCACAATTTCTAAGTCATCCTCAATAATGGAACCTGACTGGGATCGTACCTTCCGCTTAGTGTTGCAGAATACGACTCCTTGGCTTATAATGCAGATGTCGTATATATCGCACAGAGTGTCGAATTTCCAGTCTTCTCTTTCCACTGACACAAAGGACTGTTTGACGCGCTGTAACCATACGAATAAAAGGTATGAGGGTGTCAAAAAATTATCATAATCCCTAGCCGCCATCGAATGTAACTAACCCAATATAGCTCATCTCCGGCATCAACTCATCACGCTTCACAACAATCCGTATCGGATCGGTCATGAATCTTCCTGTCATCTCCAGAATCTCAGTGGGGAGTGTTGCTGAAACTAAGACAGCCTGCAATGGAATTAAGCCAAGCGGTGAGAAAACTAGGGACTGTTACTGGGGTTATCGCGCAAAAGAAGTCGTCTTTACTACTACACATGAACTCAACATAAAGGACAGGGAACCTGAAGCTCCGGCTGTAGGTATATGTAAACGTCAAAGATGTGATCCTTAAATCCTCTGCTCAGCATCTCATCAGCTTTGTCCTGGAAAAAGAATAAAGGTAGGCGAAAAGTGAGAACTTGTTTGCGCAGAAAGCAAAAGGAAACCTGAAATGATCCGGAGTCGAAGGAGAAGGAGGTGATGCGGTGCACTCACAAGGACTAGGAGTTTGATAGATCTAGTACGAAGAGTTCTCCTCTTTATCACGTCGAGCACCCTACCGGGCGTTCCAGACACGACATGAACTCCGTGCTCCAATTTCCGGGTATCTTCGCCCATACTCTTCCCTCCAACACACGCATGGGCTAGTATGTTCTTGTAATAACCAATAGCCAGCACAACTCTCTCCGTCTGACTCGCCAAATCCCTCGTAGGTGACAAAATCAGCACTTGCACACTGCACGGAACATGAAGAAAGACAAAATTGACGGCCAATAGGCGGCAACCAAAATACAAATTGCAACTTTCAGAGAGCCAAATAAAAAAGGGTAAGTTGAAAATCAACAAAATACAAGCAAAGGAGTCAGGGGATAGTTAATAGGAGCTTGTTGACGAGCGCCTCCGGGATATTTGTTACACAAATAAACAAAGAAACAATGCAGCTTCAATTATACTGATGCTCGTGTTATATAGAATCAAATCAATAATGTAAGAAGTCGTTTTTCTTGATAATGAAGAAAATCTTTTATGCCTAGCAAGTGCCCAGCATATTCAGTTCATAAACAAATTGAACTCACACTGCTCTTTATTCCAAAGAAAGCTTCTCAAAACAAAGTTCTGCCTCAACATCAGAACATCTCAAATTCTTCGGTCAACGAAGTCGAAAACCAAAAAGATTAAATTTTGTTACACTGGAAATTCGAGAGACAAGGTTTGCCAATTTCTTTTTTTAATCCTTGGTGTCATTGGTTGAGCTCTATAATGACTCATCTTACCTTCCAAAGCAAAACCCATAACATGCCTTAACGTAATTCCAGTACAAAAAAACAGATAGTAATAGAAGGGTTTGTGGGGTCACGTACTCTCTTGTGGAGGTGTCCACGATATGGCCGTTGGATCTAGCAATATCATCTAGAGGGGGGGTGAATAGGTGATTCTGAACTCTTTTTAGATTTAATGCGGAAATTAATAAAGGATTCAGAACGTAAACTGAATATGATCAGTAAGAGGACGTGCAGATAAACTAAACACAGCAAGATGAGTTTAGGGAAAGAGAAATTGCACGCAATGATTATAGTGGTTCGGCTTTAGCAAGCCTACGTCCACTCTCCCACGATGACAGCCGATCGACCGGATTCCACTATGAGTCGTTGAAAGGTTACAAGCGTTGTCACTCCAATCGCTCTTACAAATGAACCTCTCAAGACAATGAATTTTAAGCTCACAAGAACAAGAGAATGTGTTTTTGAACAACTCAGTAAGTTCGCGATCCTTATCGAAACAGTCACTGTTGATCTTCTTTATACTCCTTCAGCCTTGAACTAGCCGTTACCAAGGCCCTTCAAAGGATCGCTCCTCAATCTCTGATTGGACGTCATCAATCCTGATTGACGGAGACTGTATATGGAAAGATCCAGTGGCCGTTGAAAGTGAATCTAAACCCTTCAGATTCAGTCGCCCATACAACCAAATCTTTAGTTTCCATAAATAGAGTTCATCCAAATCTCCAAGATATCTTGTCCACGGAAGGTAATATCCAATCGCGGATATTCTCCTGATTTGATTGGAAAATAATCCTGTCAGTCAAATCTTACAAACTTCCATAACAAAGCGCGGTCAGATCGGAAACCTGCCAAACGTGGGTCTTCAGAATCTAGTAGCGAGATATTGCAGAATCTGAACGTTGTTCAGAAGCAGTCTTCTGAGCCAGAGAGACTCTCTGAATCTGAACAGATTGGAACAGTGACTCTGAGCTTCTGTAAGATCCTTACTGACGTGTCACATAAATCTTCTAGAGATGGGTCTTCAGATGCAGCATAGACCTCCTTCTGAAGGCTTCAGATGCAACATAGACCTCCTTCTGAAGTCTTCAGAGGCAACACCGACTTCCTTCTAAAGTCAACTGAGGCACCACGATTCTCCATCTGAATGTAGGACTTCGACTATCTCAGAAGCAAGTGTGTGACGACTACTCCTTGAGTCTGAACGCCAGTCATGGAATATTATAGGCTTTTGTTCACATGCTCATGCCTACAATAATAAATTATTTGTATTAACCAGATTCTCTTATAAAAAAGGATAGTTTTGTCAGAATCAAAATATTCAGAGGGAAGGTTTTCTCAACAATCTCCCCCTTTTTGATGATGACAAAACATTCCTTAATAAAAGTTGGTATATATAAAAAGATTGTATGAAAGTTAAGCTCGGAAAAGATTTCAATAAAATATGAATATAATTCAATTGAATCTTTTCAAAGGAGTGTGCATCTGAATATATAAGATATGCATTCTGAGTGATAGAAGGATATCACCATATGTTGTATACGACGTTGAATTCGTTTGAGCGCATAGGTATAATTCGCGTGTATGCATCCTGCAATATGATGAGGTATTCTCTCCCCCTTTTTTGTCATCAGCAAGATAAAATGGCAATTTACACATACATGAATGGAGATTCAGCCATATATTGTAAGAATAGCGAAACATTCAAAATGCACATAAAAAGAACATCCGACAGAGATAAAAACAAATACGGACAGTTTGAAAAATAATTTCAAGATGACGGAGGTGGGTTTTGTTTTGAAGAGGAGGAGGGAACATCAACATGCTCTTCATCATCTTTCTGAGCAGCTACAGCAGATTTGCCCATATCAGCAATGTAGGTAGCAAATTCTTTGAGTTCCTGCATCTCTGGAACTTCTTTGCTGATCCTTTCATCTCTGATCAAAGTATAAGTACCAATGCTGGCCATCTCAGAGCAGAAAAGGCGACAGTGTTTATGAAGTATTTCCTCAAATCTGTGCAACTTCTTTTCAATGTTCATTTCCATCCTGTCCATCCTCTGCATAACTTCTACCCGAAGTTTTTCAACTTCCGTCTGAACAAGACTTTGTGAAGCATTCAGTGTCCCTTCAGAAGTCTGTTGGTTTTGTTCTTCCACCATCTGAGCTTTACCCTTTGAAGCTGAATCCAGAATTTTCTGCGAGTTTATCTCCCCCTGAATCTGATCAGGTGTTGAGTCTAGAATGATTATAACAGGCTCAGCGGTAGTTGATTCAATTTCTGTGGGTTGCTCTTCAGGTATTTTCTCTGGAATTTGTTCCTTCTGAACAGCACTTTCCTCAACAGCTTTTTCCTTCTGAACAACAGGTTCGACACTAGCTTTCTCCTTCTGAACAGCAGTTAAAACCTCTTCAGTCTGAACAACATTTAATTCCTCATGTTGTTCTTTTCTGCTGGACTCCTCCTTTTCAGTATCAGCCTTGTCCTTCTGAATAACTTCAGTCTGAACAGCAGATTCTATAGGTTGCTCCCCCTGAATCTGAGCTGTTACAACAGGAGTGACTTCTGTTGATCCTACAGCTGTGACAACAAGGTCATCAGATTTATCAACCTCCATGTCTTCAGGTGGTGATAAGGACCTCTTCTTTTGTTCTCGAGCAACCAGAACATCAATAGTCGTTCTGTCATCTAGTTGCTCTTCCATTATTTCCACATATGCACTTGTAGCAAGCTGAGCTTTTTTTTCTGCTTTTTCACCAGTAGTTTCAACAGCTTCTACATTATCACTCTCATGAGTCTTATGGGGATCCTCTTCTTTGTCCATAGGATCCTCCAGCTCATTTGCTATTTCACCAGTTTCTTCAGCTTCTGAACTGATGTCTCCTTCTGATAGCACAGTAGGAGTCCTCTCATCATCTCTGGATGATACACTTTCTTCTTCTTCTGCTTCCTCTTCTTCTGAAGACTCACTCTGAACAGTGGTCTGTTTTCCTTTTGTGGCTTCTATCTTCCTTCTTTTTGCAGATCTCTCACTCTCTGCATTCTGTTCTGCAAACTCAACCAAGACAGCCTTTTTGTTCTTGTTAATCCAACCACCAGCAGACTGTCTAAAACCCATCTTCTGAATCATAGACTCCCCAGCTACCATTAACTGAATTTCATCTTGAAGAAGCTTTCCAGGAATCTTGATATTTTGGAAGGACATGATCCGATAGATCAACCTTGCATAGGGTAGTTGTCCTTTGGTCTTTTGGACAGTTCTGTACATGTGGAGGAGAACAGTATGTGCTAGTGAGATCTTGCAGCCATTCAACAGACCCCACATCAGCTTGGCTTCATATTTCGAAATATCAGTTTTTGAAGCAGCCTTAGGTCTCAAGCTTTCAATGACAACCTTGTGCATTACAATGTGCTTCAGGGGAAAGTCATTGTAAGCAATGTATGCCTTGGAGTCTCTAGAGTAATTCTCTTTTCCAGTCAGAGAACTGTAGGCATCATCAGGTTGCACATTAATGGGCATAAAATCCATTTCCTCAACTCCCATTAAATTTGCCAGCTCCTTAACATGCAGATGATACACCACTCCTTCAACCGTATAAAACAAGGAATCAAAATTGGTGAAACATAAGCTAGAATAAAAGTAAGCTGCCAAATCAGGAAAAGTTGGCCTCCTTGCAGTTGCAAAATCCCTCAACTTCATCTCCTCTAGATGCTTCCTAATAGGGATACCAACCCTATCAAAATACTTAAGATCAAATACCCTGTGGGGTATAACTCCTCTTTGCTTCATCATCTCGAATTTGTCAGAGTGCAACTGACTTGAAAACAGTTTGCTTTCAAAGTTCTTGTCCTTGATGACCCCTCTGATTTTCTTAAAATCTTTAAACAACACATCATCGTCGTCATCAGGCCTCCCTTTGGTTTCACTTTCTTCAGTTACAGCCTCCTTGATAACAATGCTCTTAGATGGAGACTTTTTAGGTTTAGAGACTCCAGTTTCTACAACCTTTTCCTTGCCCTTCCGAGATACATTCTTAGGAACAATAGTGGCAATAGGTGTCACAGTTTGCAGAGGAAGTTCTAATATGGCAAGAAAGTCTTTCTCGCTTGCAAACTTGTGAATATTCAGCAACAACTTGACGTTTTCGTCACTAGAGCCAGTGTTCTTGAAAGAATCATACAGAGGTTTTATAGAGAGAGCCAGGGCGACTCTTTCATCGAACTCAGACTGAGACAAACCTGATTCCTTCTGAGCAATGTGTCTTTCTTCTTCATGATCAGACCCAGAGATATCAATGGATTCGGAGAGACGAGCTTTTCTGCCCTTCGTCAGCCCTGACGATTTTCTTCTCAGACTAGCACCTTCTTTTGCTGCTTTCTTCATGGTAGATGATGATTTCGGAGCCATGGATGAGAGGGTTGGAGTTTTTAGAGAGAAAGATTTGGCGTGAGCGAGAAGGAGTGTAAATAGAGAGAAAGAAATCAGTTTTTAGGGTTTGAGAGAAAATTGCGATATTTGATGGAGGTGCCGGTTCAGAGTCTTATGAAGGTTTTGAAAAACCGTAAAGCGGTTATTTTAGGAAAGAAAATCAATTAAAAAAATCAACAATCAATATAAAGAAATAGAATTATTCCAATCAATCAAAGAGGCATATGTAGAAATTTGAGAACGTAAGATTTAGAGAACGTACCTTGGATTCTTGCCTTATCGAGAATTTCTAAATATAAAGAGGTGTAAGATGAACTAACCTTACTTCTGAAGTATTTAAAGATATGCTTCTGAACAAAGGTTATGCAAATTTGCTTCTGAGCAGTTTTGCTTCTGAGTTCTGTTTCTGAGCAGTTTTGCTTCTGAGCTCTGCTTCTGAGCAGTTTTGCTTCTGAGTTCTGTCAATTGACCTGTACTCAATAAATCTTAAGAAAAAGGATTAGTAATAGCTAATTCGTTTCGGATAAAATTGAAGGACTCTTTCTCAAGAGGTTTAGTAAATATATCTGCGAGTTGATTCTTTGTATCAACATACTGAATGTGAACATTTTCATTCTGAACATGATCACGAATAAAGTGATGTTTGATCTCGATGTGCTTCGCTCTTGAGTGAAGAATAGGATTCTTGGTTAGATTAATGGTGTTTGTATTGTCGCATCTGATCTCCACATTTGAATCCTTAACTCCATAATCTCTTAGCTGTTGTTTTAACCATAGAATCTGAGCACAACTTCCAAGAGAGACGTATTCTGCTTCTGCTGTACTAAGAGCAACTGTGCTCTGCTTTTTGGAAAACCAGGAGATAAGCATATTTCCCATAAGTTGACAGGTCCCTGAAGTGCTTTTCCTGTCAATTTTACATCCG
Organism: Lenwebbia sp. NSW1173648; assembly: GCA_029784005.1. Taxonomy (NCBI): domain Eukaryota; kingdom Viridiplantae; phylum Streptophyta; class Magnoliopsida; order Myrtales; family Myrtaceae; genus Lenwebbia; species Lenwebbia sp. NSW1173648. The sequence goes on from JARCGZ010000005.1 coordinate 513,899, forward strand.
GCGAGATCTGCATCTGAATATCCCCTCAAAATGAAATCAGAATCCTTTGAGTACCAAAGACCATAAGCTGGATATGTTCCAATATATTTGATAATTCTTTTGATTGCTGTGAGATGCGATTCTTTTGGACATGACTGAAATCTTGCACATAGGCAGACGCTATAAAGAATATCTGGCCTTGATGCAGTGAGATATAGAAGCGATCCAATCATACTGCGATAAAGCTTCTGATCAACATCTTTTCCTTGTTCATCTTTATCAAGCTTAGACGAATGAGACATTGGGGTTTCCGTCTTCTTGCAATTTTCTAAGCCTAATTTCTTGATAATTTCAAGAGCATATTTCTCTTGATGAATGAATATTCCTTTCTTGGTTTGTTGAATCTGAAGTCCAAGAAAGAATCTTAATTCTCCCATCATGCTCATTTCGAATTCATCCTGCATTGCTTTAGAGAAGTTCTTGCATAGATATTCATTAGAAGAGCCAAAAATAATATCATCGACATAAATCTGAACAATAAGAGTATCCTTACCCTGCTTCTGAATAAATAGAGTAGTGTCAACATTACCTTTAGTGAACTTCTGTTCAGATAGAAAACTGCTTAACCTTTCGTACCAAGCACGAGGTGCTTGCTTTAATCCATATAAGGCTTTCTTCAGGGAATATACGAGATCTTTTCTTCTTGGTTCCTCGAAACCAGGAGGTTGCTCGACATAAACTTCTTCTTTAATGAAACCGTTTAGGAATGCACTTTTCACATCCATCTGAAACAGTTTAAAGTTATTGTAACAAGCATAAGCAAGAAGTAGCCTTATGGCCTCTAACCTGGCAACTGGTGCATAGGTTTCATCGTAGTCTATTCCTTCTTCTTGAGAATATCCCTTTGCCAGAAGTATTGCTTTGTTTCTAACCACCTTTCCTTTGTCGTCCATCTTGTTTCTGAACACCCATTTTGTTCCTATTACAAGACGATTTTTGGGTCTTGAAACGAGCTCCCAAACATTATTAATCTTGAATTGATGAAGTTCTTCTTGCATGGCATTGATCCAATTTTCATCAGTAAGAGCTTCTTCAATCCCTTTAGGCTCGATTTCAGAAACTAATGCTATATTGCTCATTGCTTCCTTGAATTTCGATCTGGTTCTGATTCCTTCATCTAAGCTCCCCATTATTAGTTCCTTGGGGTGACTGGATTTATGTTTCCAGTTTCTGTTGAATTTCCCGTCTTGAGCATCATTTAGATCATAAGAATTAGACGGTGTCACCTCTGTTTCTTCTGCGATTTGTTGGCTTGTTTCTTGATTCTGAACTTCTTCAGAAGCATGATTTTCTTCTGAATTTTCTTCTGGTTCTGAACCTTGATGAAGAGACGAAACTTGAACATATTCAGATTGATCATTCTGAGTCTGAATGTTTTCATCAAACTTGACATTCATTGATTCTTCAACACATCGAGAGTTTTTGTTGTAGACTCTGTATGCTTTGCTCGTGGTAGAATATCCCAGAAATATTCCTTCATCTGACTTCTCATCAAACTTACCAGCTCGATCATTTGCATTTTTCAGAATGAAGCATTTACAACCAAACACACGGAAGTATGCTAAATCTGGTTTTCTCTCTTTAAAAATTTCATAGGGAGTTTTCTCAACAATTGATCTTAAGGAGACACGGTTTAAAATATAACATGTTGTTGACATAGCCTGTGCCCAGAAATGAGATGCAATTTTACTTTCGATCAAAATAGTCCTCGCCATTTCTTGTAGAGAACGATTTTTCCTCTCCACAACCCCATTTTGTTGAGGTGTGTAACGAGATGAAAAGTTATGCTGAATCCCAAACTCATCACAAAAATTAGAGAAGCTTTGGTTTTCAAATTCTCCCCCATGATCAGTTTTGATGCGGGAAATAGAGTAACCTTTTTCATTCTGAATCTTTTTAGAAAATTTTGAGAAGGATGAGAAGGTATCATTTTTGTGTGCAAGAAATAGAACCCATGTGAATCTTGAGTAATCATCAACTATGACAAGGTAGTATTTCTTACCTCCAAGACTTAGTGTTCTGTTAGGACCAAAGATATCCATATGAAGCAGCTGCAGAACACGATCAGATGATACATGATTAATAGATTTAAAAGAACTTTTTACCTATTTCCTAAGTGTGCAGGCTGAGCAAAGCTCTGATTTCTCAAACTTTGATTGTGGTAAGCCTCGAACTAGTTCCTTGGATGATAGCTTTGAGATGTGTTTGATACTGATGTGTCCTAGCTTTCTGTGCCATAGTTCAGATTCATCCTTGATAGAGATGAGACATTTGATGTCTTCGGAATCAACATTCAGAAGGTAGATATTTCCATGACGTCGACCAGTGAAGGTTTGCTTCTTGTCTTTGCTAACACCTGAGCATTCTGAGTCTTGAAAGCAAATTTGATAACCAGAGTCACATAATTGACTAACTGAAATCAAATTGTATTTGAGTCCTTTGACAAGAGAGACATTGTTGATCGTGAGATTTCCGATTTTTACAGTGCCTTGGCCAATCACTTTGCCTTTATTCTTTCCACCAAATGACACACTTCTACCATTGTAATCTGAAAGTTGTATGAAGTTTTCTGGATCACCAGTCATGTGACTTGAGCAACCACTATCCAGAAACCATTTGTCTTTTCTCTTCCTTGGTACCTGCAAGTGGGAAGTAACTTACTATTTCTTTGGTACCCAGTTTTTCTTGGGTCCATCTGAGTTAGTCACAATAGATTTCTTTCTATTAACAGGTCTCCATACCATCATGCAATTATTTCTAACGTGATTTCTAGCACCACAGTTTTCACAATGCATTGGATAAAAGAATTTTGTAAAATGCTTTTGAAAATGTCGTTGATATACAAATTTGGAAGGTTTACGGGAAATCCTGTCATTTGTTTCTGGAAACTTATTTTTGAAATTATTTTCCTTTTTAAAACCAAGACCAGATTTGTTACCATACGGAATTTGTCTGGAAATAATGTTTTCCAAATTTTTTGAACTTTGGGAAAATTTCTTTGAAGTATTTTCAATTTTGGTTCTCAAGGAATCATTTTCTTTCAAGATCAAATCACGATTCTCCTTGATTTGATGAAATTCCCTTTGCAAGAATTCAATCTTGTCTTTTTGAGAATCATTCTGTTGTTTTCAGGATGAAACTTCCTTTTTCAAAATGGAAACCTTTTTGAGAGCTTCTTTATAATTTAAGCACAACTCATCAATGTATTCAGAGACTTCATCTGGCAGTTCAGAAGGATGTACCTCAACATCTGAATCTGAATCTGAATTTGACTTTGCCATAAGACATATGTTAGCATAGTCATCCTCGCTGTCTTCAGAATCACTTAGAGTTTCTGCTTTCAATGCCTTTTTGTATTTCTCATACTTGAACTTGTCTTTCTTCAGAAGCGGACAATTTGGTTTGATGTGTCCTGCCTTCTTACAATGAAAACAGATTACATCTTTGTCTTCCTGTTTGTCATTGTTTGATTGTCTCTGATCATTCTTTTTGAATAATTTCTTCCCTTTGAAGTTTCTTCCTCTACGAGCCATTTTTCTGAACTTCTTCACCATAAGAGCAAGTTCTTCGTCGTCTTCATCTTCATCATCTGAATCTGGCATTTCAAAATCAATTTCAGATTTTAAAGCAATAGACTTCTTACCTTTTGAATCTCTTGTTTTGTTAGTACGCTCAGTCTCATATGACTGCAAGGTTCCGACTAGCTCATCAATAGATAGAGGTCTAATTGTTTGACATTCCTGTATTGATGGCTTGATGTAATTTCAGTCGTCTGTAAGTCCTCGAAGGATCTTTCTGACTTGCATCGGTTCTGCTACAGGAGCGCCTTGTCTTGCAAGACCACTTGCTAGAATTTGAAACCTGTCAATCATTTCAGCAATTGATTCATCGTGCTTCATTTTGAAAGCTTCCTAATCACTCAGCAGAATGCTGAGTTTTGTTTCTTTCACTCTGTCAGTTCCCTGATATGTGACATGAAGTCTATCCCATATAGCTTTGGCTGAATCTTCTTCTGCAACTTGATTATATAGAGGAATGGATAATGCGCAGAAAAGTGCATGCACAGCTTTAGAATCGAGTCCTTGTCTTTTGGCTCTTTCAGAATCTGACAGTGTTGCAGTAACATTTGTATTGTTGTTTCCTTCATTTCCAGTGGAAGGGGTTGCTGTTACATTAGGAACTACTCCATTTACGACAACATCCCACATCAGATCATCTGATGCTTTGAAGAACCACTTCATTTTGTTGCACCACATATTGTAGTCTTTCCCATCAAAATAGGGTGGTTTGTTGCTGAAATGTGCATTATTGGTTCCTGTGAAATTGTTGCTAGACATGATAGATCGTTAGCTCTGAAGTAAAACACTTCGAAATAATGAGCAACCAAGCTCTGATACCAATTGTTGGATCTAGCAATATCACCTAGAGGGGGGGTGAATAGGTGATTCTGAACTCTTTTTAGATTTAATGCGGAAATTAATAAAGGATTCAGAACGTAAACTGAATATGATCAGTAAGAGGACGTGCAGATAAACTAAACACAGCAAGATGAGTTTAGGGAAAGAGAAATTGCACGCAATGATTATAGTGGTTCGGCTTTAGCAAGCCTACGTCCACTCTCCCACGATGACAGCCGATCGGCCGGATTCCACTATGAGTCGTTGAAAGGTTACAGGCGTCGTCACTCCAATCGCTCTTACAAATGAACCTCTCAAGACAATGAATTTTAAGCTCACAAGAACAAGAGAATGTGTTTTTGAACAACTCAGCACTTTGGAATTATAAGTTCGCGATTTTTATCGAAACAGTCACTGTTGATCTTCTTTATACTCCTTCAGCCTTGAACTAGCCGTTACCAAGGCCCTTCAAAGGATCGCTCCTCAATCTCTAATTGGACGTCATCAATCCTGATTGACGGAGATTGTATATGGAAAGATCCAGTGGCCGTTGAAAGTGAATCTAAACCCTTCAGATTCAGTCGCCCATACAACCAAATCTTTAGTTTCCATAAATAGAGTTCATCCAAATCTCCAAGATATCTTGTCCACGGAAGGTAATATCCAATCGCGGATATTCTCCTGATTTGATTGGAAAATAATCCTATCAATCAAATCTTACAAACTTCCATAACAAAGCGCGGTCAGATCGGAAACCTGCCAAACGTGGGTCTTCAGAATCTAGTAGCGAGATATTGCAGAATCTGAACGTTATTCAGAAGCAGTCTTCTGAGCCAGAGAGACTCTCTGAATCTGAACAGATTGGAATAGTGACTCTGAGCTTCTGTAAGATCCTTACTGACGTGTCACATAAATCTTCTAGAGATGAGTCTTCAGATGCAGCATAGACCTCCTTCTGAAGGCTTCAGATGCAACATAGACCTCCTTCTGAAGTCTTCAGAGGCAGCACCGACTTCCTTCTAAAGTCAACTGAGGCACCACGATTCTCCATCTGAATGTAGGACTTCGACTATCTCATAAGCAAGTGTGTGACGACTACTCCTTGAGTCTGAACGCCAGTCATGGAATATTATAGGCTTTTGTTCACATGCTCATGCCTGCAATAATAAATTATTTGTATTAACCAGATTCTCTTATAAAAAAGGATAGTTTTGTCAGAATCAAAATATTCAGAGGGAAGGTTTTCTCAACAATGGCAAGCCGCAAGGGCAATGGTGGAAGTCTTGCCAGTGCCAGATTGCGCCTGAGCAAGCACGTCTCGGCCTTGAACAATTGGATACGAATTGCCAGTGCTAGGGTGCTCAACGTGATAAAGAGGAGAACTCTTCGTACTAGAGTTATCAAACTCCTAGTCCTTGTGAGTGCACCGCATCACCTCCTTCTCCTTCGACTCCGGATCATTTCAGGTTTCTTTTTGCTGTATGCGCAAACAATTTCTCACTTTTCGCCTACCATTATTCTTTTTACAGGACGAAGCTGATGAGATGCTGAGCAGAGGATTTAAGGATCACATCTTTGACGTTTACAGATACCTACCGCCGGAGCTTCAGGTTCCCTATCCTTTATGTTGAGTTCATGTGTAGTAGTAAAGATGAACGACTTCTTTTGCGCGATAACCCTAGTAACAGTCCCTGTTAGGGAAAATCCCTCATGATGTTTTGAAGATGACAAAATAATCAAAGGCTACTAATGTGTTTATTGGTTGAGTAGAACCAGGTGAAAGAATCACAAGCCATTATGCAGATAGTGTATTAACAGAATATCTGAAGGTTATGAGTTATCTATCAATGGTGACCAAGGCATTGGGCGTAGAGGTGTCTACAAGCTGGAGGTACCTAAGTAGAAGATGAACAAGCCTAGAACGAGAAGTTCGGTAAAACTTAGAAGGATCTTGGATAGGTAAACAAGCCTAGAACGGGAAGTTCGGTAAAGCTTGGAAGGACCTTGGATAGGTGAACAGCGAGGTAGAGCCGCAATTGCCAATATGCTTGGAGGAACCAGAAGAAGAAGCTCAAGATATTGCATCTGAATTATGCATCTGAAGTTCTGGATATTCCATCTGAGAAGAAAAGTTTATATTGACCTTAGTTGGATGTTCAGACTCAAGGAGTAGTCGTCGCGTACTTGCTTCTGAGATAGTTGAAGTCTAGTATTCAGATGGAGGTTCATGTTGCCTCTGAAGACTTCAGAAGGAGGTTCGTGTTGCATCTGAAAACTTCAGAAGGAGGTTCGTGTTGCCTCTGAAGAGTTCAGAAGGAGGTTCGTGTTGCCTCTGAAGACTTCATATGGAGGTTCGTGTTGCCTCTGAAGACTTAATCTCGTGAAGACTTATTGTGACGTCCCGAAATTTCACGGTCTATTAAATGAATAATATTGGACTGTTGGAATTTAGTGACATTTATCGGACGCGGAATCGTTCAATCTGGAGGACATTGATCGACGATTGAAGCGTAGTTAATTGTAGTTCGATTAGATTAGTCGCGCCGTAGATAATTCTCGCCAAATTCCTTCGCGCCCGAGCCTAACCCTGAACCAAATATCCTGAACTAGTCTTGAATTGTCAGATTACCGAAATACCCTCAGATATTATTCATATACGCCAGAAACAATTAATACTGATTGACCGTGGGACCCACCTCATTTATGGCTAGTCAAATCTTGCTTTTTGACCCTTGGAATTTACCAAATTGCCCTTTGACCTTGGAAATGACCAAAATGCCCCTCAAGAGCATTTTCTCTCTCTTCCCTTTTCTCTCTCCTCTCTCTCTCTTCCCTCTTGGAACTCACGGCAGCCCTTCCTATTGCTGCTCACGTTGCCTCACCATCTTCATCATCTCATCTCATCTTCATCTGCTTCTTAGCTTGAACCTAGCCGCCACCGCCATTCACCGGACCGCCGCTCGACCGCCCGCCGAATCGCCGCCGTTCACCACCTCACAGAACCACCATCCTCCGCCCGAGTCACCCGTCGCACGAGCCACCGCCGTCCGCCCAAAAATCAGCAAACCCGAGAGCCCGTCAATCCCATTTTTCTGTGCGGGCCCGGGAAGAAATCGCTCGTTTGAGCTCGTCCGGAGGGTGAATCGAGCCCCGTTTTCTCCTATGCAACCATAAGACCTTCGGCTACGTAGATATGAGGACGGATCGTCCATGAATTGTCTGGATTTTCGTGGGTTGAACTGAACAGAGGCTGGTCGTTGGGGAAAAGGCGCGTTTCGCTTTGATTCAAGCTCCGCCGTCGTCGTATTCGAGTCCGGAGCGTCGAGAGGAGTCCGTAGGACCGTTCACCGGAATTTTCCGCCAGACCGCCGCCGCTCGCCGGAAACCGCCGGTCGCCGCCGACCGTCGCCGCCAGTTTAGTAGTGAGTTAACCCCTAATCCCTGATTAGGCTGTTAATTGCACTTAGGTTTAGTTTAATTAAGTAATGGTAAATAGATTAGTTAGTTACCGTAGTAACTGAATAGTTACCGTAGTTTAATTAGTTACCATGGTTAGACTATTTAGTTACTATGGTCAGTTGGAATTACCATTGTTAGGTGGAATAGTTACCATGGGTAATTGCCTGCTTTGTGGTAATTAATTAGATTGGATTTATAACTGCTGTGGTGATAAATAGTTTGGATTTGGATATTTATCGATGGATGAATAGTGAATGTAGGATTACTGATTGATTGACTGTTTGATGGCTTGAGTGTGGATTGCGCATTTTTGCTGAATGATCCCACTTATTTTAAATGCCATGTTTAAATAAATTTTTAAACGTCCGTGTGACCAATTGTGGTTTTGAGTACGAAAATGGCCGAGGGCCGAGTTGAACATGAAAATGGCCGTGAGCCGAGTTTTGAGCATGATTGAGTTTGCATTGGCTAAATGCGAAGATATGAATTGGCCTGGTTGCCTGTGTTGTTGTGTGGTCACACGATGGATAAACGTCACCCTAAAGAAAATGGGGACGTAGACGGTACCCGGGGTAACTCGGATCCGTGGCCTGATAAGTTCGTGCCGGCGGGAGTTCGGAATTCCACGACCTATCGAAAGCCTGATAAGTTCGTGCCGGCGGGAGTTCGGAATCCCACGACTTATCGGAAGCCTGGCAATTCGTACCGGCGGGAGTTCGGAATACTACGATTGTTTCAGAAGCCGGTCGCAGCTAGTGATGGGCCGAAGTCCATATTGGAATCCTAATATGCTTGCCTTAGGGGTCTTGAGGGGCTATTAGTTGCCGTCGCCGTGAACGTTGTGGGACAACGCCCGGTACAACCGGAAGAGTACTAGCAGTGAGGCTGTACTGTGGCGAGAGTGGGGCGACTCTTGCAATAATAACTGGAACACGCATGTTGCATAGTACCTGAGTGCTTGAATGCCTGAGTGACTGATGTGTGTTCTGGTTGTATACTTTGACCTATTGTGTTTGAATGCCATGAGATATTTATTGTGTGGCTGAAGGCAAGGTGAGTTGCATGTGATTGTTTATTGGCCGTTGGGCCGTGTTGCTACTTAGTATTGTAAGTTAGGCTGCTCGAGTGAATCAACGTCCTAATCTGACTTAGGCGTTGACTCATTGAGATATATATCTCATTCGCTGTGGCTGATCGCCTTTCAGGTTCTCGTAATGGCGTGCCGGTAGCCCGGGGTGAGAGTTGAGCTGCGAAGGAGCTTTTGGAGATTTATCGTGTATGATAGTTGGTAGTGGTGGTAGTAGACCCTTAGCCCTGCCTGGTATCTTTTTGTGAGGCATAGGAAACAGCCCTGGAGATGGGTTTGTAGATCTATACGTTTTCCTGTTGGGCTAAATGAAGATAAATAAAATGGTGGTGTTGTTGTTGTATCTTCTACTTGTCTATCCCTGTTTGATTACTTGTCTGGGATTTTATATCGCTTCCGCATGCGTATAATTGAAAGATAAAAAGGTAAATGGGTCGATGATCTGCCTGGGACATCATCCTTTGACTTGACGTAAGGAAGGGATGGTCGCTCGCCCGAGGTTCGGGGTGTGACATCCCCGTTTTGGTATCAGAGCAAGGTCAGCCTGAACCATATGGTCTTGGCCTGAAGTGATAAGGTGCGTTGGGTTTGGGATAGTTAGTAGGAATTAAACCATGTGCTTGTGTTTGCTGCTTGATTGTTGTTTAGTACTAAACCTGAGTTCTCATTACGTGTTGCTTCGGGCGAGCAGGAGTCCTTACGATCCTGCTGGATGAGCAGCCGTAGTCGGAGAGCGCCCCGAGGTAGGGCAACTCAGGTGGATCCTGAAATGGAGAAGGATCCTGTCCCGGGAGTACCCACGGAAAGGGTAGCTCCAGTTGCTCCTTAAGCGGTTGAGAACCGCGTTCCTACAGCTCGTAGAGGCAGAGGAAGGGCCGCCCGAGCAAGACCCAGAGTGGGCAGGATGGAGGAACAGGAAATGCCCAGAGAAGGGGCAGTTCTTGCAGATCATAGAGTGGACAGGATCCTGCAAGCATTGGAGGCCATGGGAGACCTGATGGGGCAGCAAATGAGAAACCAAGCTGCTGCTGTGGCCCCACAAGAGAATCCGTTAGCTGAGAACGGAGTTGGAAGGCCGCAGACCCATAGGTTGGTAGAGCAGTTTCTGAAGCTCAAGCCACCGAAGTTTTCTAGAGCGGGTGACCCTGAGGCTGCAACCTCATGGATTGAAGAGCTGGAAAAAGTGTTTACCTTGCTAAGGTGCTTGGAGGAGCAGAAAGTAACATTGGCCGTTTACCAACTGCAAGGTAACGCTAGCTCGTGGTGGAAGGCCACGCAAGGAAGAGCTTTCCCGGAAGGTGTAGTCCTGGTGTGGAATGGATTTGTGGATGCCTTCAATGGGAAGTATTTCTCAGACTGTGCGCAAGAGCAGAAGATGAATGAATTCCTTCGCCTGCGCCAGAACCAGCTGTCAGTGGATCAGTACGAGGCAAAGTTTGCCGAGTTGTCCAAATATGCGCCGAGGATGATCGGAGACCCTGTGGATAGGGCAAGAAGGTTCAGAGACGGGCTGAAGCCCGAGATTAAGAGTGTTCTAGTGCCGCTGAATCTGAAAGACTACAATGAGCTGTATGAGAGAGCTCAGTTGGTAGAAAGGGATGTTGCTGAAAGAGCAGCCGCATCTGGATCGCGGTGTGCTCCTGCGGCAAGAGATAACCACAGATTCGGCAAAGGACCAATGGTGGGAAACAGGTTCTCAATCTCGTCCAATCGGAGGAATGCTGTTAGGAAGCCTAGGTATCATCCCAATGGTGTGTGTCGGCTATGTAAGCGGAATCATGGATCAATCCAGTGCCCTGGAAGGACAGGTGCTTGTTATGGTTGTGGTTAACATGGCCACCAAGTTAAAGACTGCCCGCAGAGACAGATGGGAAGGCAGATGCCGATGCAGCAGGGAGGACAGATGCGAGGAAACGCTCCGCATGACAACTTGAATCAACCCCGCTAAAGAATAGTGTATTATTCATGGTAGGATGTTCCGGTTGTAAGTTAGTCACAAGGGATTGCGAGGAAAAGATAGACTTGAACTTTGGTTATGTATTTGAATATAAGTTTGAACTCGTGTTGTCTTCTAATGGTTTTGGTTATCGACTTTTATTAATGGCCCTGAGTAGTGATATGATAGAGATTTGCAATGCAATTCAGTTTAACCCATTGGAGGGGGTTAGTTTTGAGTTTGTTGAGAACTGAGAAGGAATCTCAATTCTCTTAAATTCGTCGCTGGAGGTAACTCGTTTATGGGATAGTAGTTGTCAAGGCCAGTTGGTAACTGTAATTAAACTATTGATTGAGGAACCAAGGATGGGAGACATCATAGTGGTGAGTGATTTTTCCGATGTCTTTCCGCAAGAATTACCAAGGGATTGGTAGTAGCTTAGGCTACTTATTAGATGAGAAGTTTGTCGATCAATGCATAGGTTTGATGATCTCTCTGCCTTGAGGATATCGTATAGTGATCGACAGGGGAATGGACGATAAGTGGGAATGAGGACGACTTATTGATAGACTTGAATTGTGAATTCTGATGGTTAGCCCTGTGTAACAGATTGTGGATATGGAATTGCGATGGTTTGGTGTCTGAGGATTATAGGTTTGAATCTGTATCATATCTTGATGGTTTTTAGATATCGATTGTTATCGAAGGGCCCTGGATGATGGTGTGAGGTTCGCAAGGAAGCGAACAGTAACCTTGGATTATGGGTTAGCTAGATTGCATAATCATGGGTCTATTGTGAATGGCGACAAGAAAGGGTTATATAGTCTGATTCTAAGTACCTAATCCTTGATATGATGGTCGTATGTGGTATTTGAATGCTCAGTTTGAGATAAGGAACCGATATTGTGAAGGCATGTGAGATATGAGGTTCGTAGGGAAGCGAACGATGATTGTGTAGTGCTAAGTGTGGATTGAGCTTGTGCTTGGTGGTTTAGATATCAACTTTGGATGAATGGCCAATCTAATTGAATGATTGTGATCTTGTTGTGGACAACGACCAAGAAAGAGTGCTCTAGGTTGATTTTAAGTATCTGATCTTTGATGCAATGGTCGCTTATGATGCTAGAATGTTTAGGTAAAAGCGAGAACTGTGGTTATGGAATGTAAGTGGTATGCGATACGAGTTTGGAAGTTGAGGTTACTCATGCATTGCACCGATTGGTTGCATTAGAAACGAGAGTTTGAGAGCGTACATGCATAAGCATATCATCGTTTTGTCAGACTTGATAAACCATCGCTTGGTATGGGACAAGCTGTACGGGATGCCTATAAACCGTAGTGAGACATGGTATGGGACGTGTTGAACGGGACCTTCTTAGTAGGTGCTTGACTTGGGGACGAACCAGACGAAAGCTGGTGGGCCTGTAACGACCCGGTCTAACGAGGGCAGGGAGTGATCGTTAGAGCAGAGAGGCTCGGACAAAGTACGGCCCCTGACAGGCTTCTAAGATGACGATGGGGACAGGAATGAACCAAGCCACACATTGAAAAGTGGGTCTAGGCGTTGTGCTGAGTCTGACTAGTTTTAAAAGCTGCATCATCTTATTTAAAGTGCATGGCATAGCATTACGTTTTGGTGAGCGAAGTGATGAATGAAAGGATGAGTGGATTGAGATGCCGTGTATGAGAAATGCCTGAATGCCTGGTGGGAAGTTGGTGAAAGTCTGTTGTAATACCTCCGAGGTTGTTGCCGGAGAAGATCTCGTCTGTGTGAGGGATGTGTTGTTTGTGTGTGCCTGCAGTGATGTGTCCTACAGAGGTCTAGATTGCGCCACGGAATGCCTGGAGGTTGATTCCCAGAGATCCGAGGATTGCGTCGGACTTGTTTGAAATTGTGTTATATGCGAAGACCGTAACCAACAGAATCCTAGGCATGGCATGTGATGTTGGTATCAAGAAAGAGCAGGGATGTGTTACGTCCTAAGTGATTATGGACGCACTGTTTGGTGAAATGAGATAGACATTATGGTCTTGAATGAAGACATGTAGATTGGCGAGTGAGAAACGAGCTTGAATTGTCCATAGAAAATTGTTAATGGACAGCAGGTTGGTATGACTAGATAGATCTGTGAGTATTAGGATCAATGAGAACTCCTTTAAATGGCATGAAAGCGGACATAGCCAAGCACGTGGCGAAGTGTTTAATATGCCGGCAAGTGAAGGCGCAGTATTGTAAGGCTAGTGGATTGCTGCAGCCGCTTGAAATTCCAGAGTGGAAATGGAAGCATATCACGATGGACTTCGTGGTGGGGTTGCCAAGAAATTACAGAGGCAATGATTTGATTTGGGTCATGGTGGATAGACTGATGAAGTCTGCGCATTTCATCGCCGTGCAAAAGGACTTTGCATTGGATAGGTATGCTGATTGTACGTGCGATAGATAGTACATCTTCATGGAGTGCTAGTGACGATCACATTGGATCGTGATCCAAGATTCACTATCACCTTTTGGAAAAGCTTGCAGACTGTGTTGGGAACAAAGCTGCAGTTTAGTACTGCTTATCATCCGCAGACGGATGGCCTATCTGAAAGGACGATTCAGGCGCTTGAGGACATGTTGCGGGCATGTGTGTTGGATTTGGGAAGAGCAGCTTCATTTGGTCGAGTTCGCCTGCAACAACAGTTATAAACAAAATATTAAGATGGCACCGTTTAAAGCGTTGTACGGTAAGCCTTGCAGAACGCCAGTTTGTTGGGACGAGGTCGGTGAAAGGAAGATCACCGGTCCTGAACTGGTACAACAACCATTGGATACTATCATGATCGTCAGAGAAAGATTTAGGACAGCCCTGAGCCGTCAAAAGAGTTATGTGGATAAGCGGCGTAGACCGCTGGAGTTTCAAATAGGAGAGCATGTCTTTTTAAAGGTGTCGCCTATGAGAGGGACATCTTGTTTCGGCAAAAAGGGAAAGTTGAGCCCGAGATATGTTGGGCCATTCGAGATCTTAGAGCGGATTGAAAATCTGGCTTATCGTCTCGCGTTGCCACCGAGACTTGCTCAAGTGCACGACGTATTCCATGTATCGATGTTAAGGAAATATGAGCCTGACCCAGCTCATGTGCTGAGTTTTGAGGAGATCGAAGTGGACGAATGTGTGTCGTACGTGAAACGTCCAGTGAGAATCGAGGACAGAAAAGAGCAAGTGTTGCAGACCAAGGCAATCCCTTTAGTTAATGTGGTTTGGCAACATCATGGAACAGAAGGTGCAATTTGGGAAAGTGAAGAGTCAATGAAGAGTCGTTATCCTTTTCTTTTTGAGGTGGTGTAATGTTTTAATTTCGGGGACGAAATTTCCCAAGGGGGGAAGAGTTGTGACGTCCCGAAATTTCAAGGTCTATTAAATGAATAATATTGGACTGTTGGAATTTAGTGACATTTATCGGACGCGGAATCGTTCAATCTAGAGGACGTTGATCGACGATTGAAGCGTAGTTAATTGTAGTTCGATTAGATTAGTCGCGCCGTAGATAATTCTCGCCAAATTCCTTCGCGCCCGAGCCTAACCCTGAACCAAATATCCTGAACTAGTCTTGAATTGTCGGATTACCGAAATACCCTCAGATATTATTCATATACACCAGAAACAATTAATACTAATTGACCGTGGGACCCACCTCATTTATGGCTAGTCAAATCTTGCTTTTTGACCCTTGGAATTTACCAAATTGCCCTTTGACCTTGGAAATGACCAAAATGCCCCTCAAGAGCATTTTCTCTCTCTTCCCTTTTCCCTCTCCTCTCTCTCTCTTCCCTCTTGGAACTCACGGCAGCCCCCCCTTTTGCTGCTCACGTTGCCTCACCATCTTCATCATCTCATCTCATCTTCATCTTCTTCTTGGCTTGAACCTAGCCGCCACCGCCGTTCACCAGACCGCCGCTCGACCGCCCGCCGAATCGCCGCCGTTCACCACCTCACAGAACCACCATCCTCCGCCCGAGTCACCCGTCGCACGAGCCACCGCCGTCCGCCCAAAAATCAGCAAACCCGAGAGCCCGTCAATCCCATGTTTCTGTGCGCGCCCGGGAAGAAATCGCTCGTTTGAGCTCGTCCGGAGGGTGAATCGAGCCCTGTTTTCTCCTGTGCAACCATAAGACCTTGGGCTACGTAGATATGAGGACGGATCGTCCATGAATTTGCTAGATTTTCGTGGTTTGAACTGAACAGAGGCTGGTCGTTGGGGAAAAGGCGCGTTTCGCTTTGATTCAAGCTCCGCCGTCGTCGTATTCAAGTCCGGAGCGTTGAAAGGAGTCCGTAGGTCCGTTCGCCGGAATTTTCCGCCAGACCGCCGCCGCTCGCCGGAAACCGCCGGTCGCCGCCGACCGTCGCCGCCAGTTTAGTAGTGAGTTAACCCCTAATCCCTGATTAGGCTGTTAATTGCACTTAGGTTTAGTTTAATTAAGTAATGGTAAATAGATTAGTTAGTTACCGTAGTTTAATTAGTTACCATAGTTAGACTATTTAGTTACTGTGGTCAGTTGGAATTACCATTGTTAGGTGGAATAGTTACCATGGGTAATTGCCTGCTTTGTGGTAATTAATTAGATTGGATTTATAACTGCTGTGGTGATAAATAGTTTGGATTCGGATATTTATCGATGGATGAATAGTGAATGTATGATTACTGATTGATTGACTGTTTGATGGCTTGAGTGTGGATTGCGCATTTTTGCTGAATGATCCCACTTATTTTAAATGTCATGTTTAAATAAATTTTTAAACGTCCGTGTGACCAATTGTGGTTTTGAGTACGAAAATAGCCGAGGGCCGAGTTGAACATGAAAATGGTCGTGAGCCGAGTTTTGAGCATGATTGAGTTTGCATTGGCTAAATGCGAAGATATGAATTGGCCTGGTTGCTTGTGTTATTGTGTGGTCACACGATGGATAAACGTCA
The DNA here is from genome assembly GCA_029784005.1 of Lenwebbia sp. NSW1173648. Classification (NCBI taxonomy): domain Eukaryota; kingdom Viridiplantae; phylum Streptophyta; class Magnoliopsida; order Myrtales; family Myrtaceae; genus Lenwebbia; species Lenwebbia sp. NSW1173648. The sequence continues at coordinate 529,772 of JARCGZ010000005.1, forward strand.
CCCTAAAGAAAATGGGGACGTAGACGGGACCCGGGGTAACTCGGATCCGTGGCCTGATAAGTTCGTGCCGGCGGGAGTTCGGAATTCCACGACCTATCGGAAGCCTGATAAGTTCGTGCCGGCGGGAGTTCGGAATCCCACAACTTATCGGAAGCCTGGCAATTCGTACCGGCGGGAGTTCGGAATACTACGATTGTTTCATAAGCCGGTCGCAGCTAGTGATGGGCCAAAGTCCATATTGGAATCCTAATATGCTTGCCTTAGGGGTCTTGAGGGGCTATTAGTTGCCGTCGCCGTGAACGTTGTGGGACAACGCCCGGTACAACCGGAAGAGTACTAGCAGTGAGGCTGTACTGTGGCGAGAGTGGGGTGACTCTTGCAATAATAACTGGAACACGCATGTTGCATAGTGCCTGAGTGCTTGAATGCCTGAGTGACTGATGTGTGTTCTGGTTGTATACTTTGACCTATTGTGTTTGAATGCCATGAGATATTTATTGTGTGGCTGAAGGCAAGGTGAGTTGCATGTGATTGTTTATTGGCCGTTGGGCCGTGTTGCTACTTAGTATTGTAAGTTAGGCTGCTCGAGTGAATCAACGTCCTAATCGGACTTAGGCGTTGACTCATTGAGATATATATCTCATTCGCTGTGGCTGATCGCCTTTCAGGTTCTCGTAATGGCGTGCCGGTAGCCCGGGGTGAGAGTTGAGCTGCGAAGGAGCTTTTGGAGATTTATCGTGTATGATAGTTGGTAGTGGTGGTAGTAGACCCTTAGCCCTGCCTGGTATCTTTTTGTGAGGCATAGGAAACAGCCCTGGAGATGGGTTTGTAGATCTATACGTTTTCCTGTTGGGCTAAATGAAGATAAATAAAATGGTGGTGTTGTTGTTGTATCTCCTACTTGTCTATCCATGTTTGATTACTTGTCTGGGATTTTATATCGCTTCCGCATGCGTATAATTGAAAGATAAAAAGGTAAATGGGTCGATGATCTGCCTGGGACATCATCCTTTGACCTGACGTAAGGAAGGGATGATCGCTCGCCCGGGGTTCGGGGTGTGATACTTATATGCAAGCATCAACAAGGTTTCTATCAACGTCAAACTCAGTGTATCTTTGTTCAGAAGCTGTGACCTATTCAAAAGCTGTGATATATGAAGAATTCAGAAACTGCGACTTATTCAGAAGCAGAGATATATTCAGATTCGAGAGACTGCTTCTGAAGTCTGGTTCTGAAGACTGTTCAGAAGCTACGAGATATATTAATTCAAGATTCTAAAGACCCATGCCTGACATATGTTGCTGAGGTATTTATGGAAGTTTGTAATCTTTGATTGACAGGATTATTCTATAACATGATTGATAGAATATCCTTGATTGGAAATTACCTTCCATGGGACAAGAAAACTTCTATATTTGAAGAACTCCACTTATGGAAACCGAAGATTGAGTTGTATGGGCGACTGAATCTGAGGGGTTCAGATTCAGCACCAACGTTCATCAAATCTCCCTAGATACAGTCTCGTTCAATCAAGATTGATGGCGTCCAATCATCGATTGAAGAGCGATCCTTTGAAGACCTGTCCAACGGCTAGTTTGGGGGTGAAGGAGTATAAAAGGAGATCCATGGTGCTACTACGGTGTGAGATCAAAATCATCAATTCCAAAATGCTAGAGTTATTCAGATTCATACTTGTCTCCGTGAGCTTAACGTTATAATCTTTGAGAGGCTTTGTAAGAGTGATTGAGAGAGGATAGTGTGATCTATCAATGAGAGTATCATCACTTGTTGTAAACCTCCATTGATTCATCTAGTGGAATCCAGCCAATCGGCTGTCAGCGTGGAAGAGTGGACGTAGGCTTGATCTAAGCCGAACCACTATAATTGTCGTGTGCAATATTCTCTATCTCTAAACTCTTATCATTGTGTTTGATAGAATATTACATACTGGTGTTTATATTCAGAATTTGCATACTCATGTTCAGAATCATAAACTGGACATATTCAGATTCAGATTCTATTTTGATTTGATTCTTTTAATTCCGCATTTTCTAGTCAAAATTATTTTAAATCACCTATTCACCCCCCTCTAGGTGATATTGCTAGATCCAACAATTGGTATCAGAGCAGGTTGCTCATTATTTTGAAGTGTGTTACTTCAGAGTTAGCGATCTATCATGTCTAGCAATAATTTTTTAGGATCAGGTGATGCTCAATTCCACTACAAGCCTCCTTACTTCGATGGAAAGGATTACAATGTTTGGTGCAATAAGATGAAGTGGTTCTTCAAGGCCGTAGACAATATGATGTGGGATGTTGTGACTAAAGGAGCAAATCCTACCACTACTGCAACTTCTCGAAATGGGAACAATGCTCTTGCTCCTACCCTATCAGAAACTGAACTATCCAGAAGATAAGGACTTGACTCTAAAGCTGTTTATTCTCTCTTTTGTGCTCTATCTCCTGCTATATATAATCATGTTGCAGAGGAAGAATCTTCAAAAGCTATATGGGATAGACTCCATGTCACCTATCAAGGAACCGACAGAGTCAAGGAGACCAATCTCAGCATACTTCTAAGTGATTATGAAGCTTTCAAAATGAAACCAGATGAAACGATTGCTGAGATGATTGATAGATTTCAAATATTAGTCAGTGGTCTTGCTCGGCAAGGTGCTCCTATTTCTGAACCTATGCAAGTTCGAAAGATTCTTCGAGGACTAACGGATGATTGGAACTACATCAAACCGTCCATTCAAGAATGTCAAACAATCAGACCATTATCCATTGACGAACTTCTTGGGACTCTATAGTCGTACGAAACAGAACGAGTCAACAAAGAAAAGGATACGAAAGGTAAGAAGTCGATTGCTTTAAAATCTAACATTGATTCTGATGATTCTGATTCTGAAGATGATGAAGAGGACGATGAAGAGCTTGCTCGTATGGTAAAGAAGTTCAGAAAAATAGCTACGAAGGGAAGAAAATTCAAAGGGAAGAAGCCATTCAAACAAGCCAATCAAAAGAAAACCTTCAACGATAGAGAAGAAGGTAAGGACGTAATTTGTTTTCAATGTAGGAAAAAGGGACACATAAAGCCAAATTTTCCACTGCTAAATAAAAGGAAAGGCAAGTAAGAAAAGTCTAAAAAGGCTTTGAAAGAAGAGACTTTGAGTGATATTGAATGCGAACATAGTGATGATGAAGAGCTCGCACATATCTGTTTAATGGCTGAATCTGATTCTGAAGAAGATGAGGTGATTTGCTCAAATCCTATTCTCGATGATAAAGATCTTTTTAAAAAGTTTTACGTGCATACTTCATTTATCTAAATTCTCATTGTACTTGATATTGTGCTTTGGTTGATTCGATTTTTTTATGACGTATTCGCTAATTAGATGTGCTTGAAATATCTTTTAGAAAGAATCGTGTGATGCTTTTTTGGTGGTTCGTGAGATGAGATTATGCGATGGATTGATATCTTGCATGGAGATAATGCAATTTATTTGATTAATGCTCTCTGATCTTATCTTGCTTTGAATTTTTTTTTTCAATAGATATCTTTATGCATGATGTTATGGTTGATATTTTTTTTTTTTGGAAAGAAATATTTCGGATTATTGGACCTCTTTTATCCATTTTGATCTTGTCACGTTTTGCAAAGATAAAATCTTTTTAAAGGAGATATTATTTGAATCAGACGTCATCTTGATATGGCATGTTGTTTTGCATCGTTAGTTGTGCTGCAATGAGAGAATCTTACGAGATTTTATTTGATTAGGCATATTTTTTTTAGAATTATAATATTTCTTTATATGTCATTAAGGAGAGAATATTTTGGCATCTTGAAATTTCCTTATTTTGCTCTAACGTAAAGGAAGGATCCAAATACGTGGATACCAAAAAGGAAACAAGTTCATTGCAGGAAATCATCAAAGGAAGATTTGCAATCAATCTATGCAAATCTTAGTGCAATCAAAGAAATCTCTCAAAGAAAGATTGACAAGGATCGTATTTTTCTCCACAATTCAATGGAAGAATCTAAAGAAAGATATTTGGAAAGTTTGATCTGAATATTGGAGGAAGATTTCGCACTATTTTGGAAGGATCAGAAATTCTCCTCTTCGCTTACAACTCTTGCAAATCATTGAAGGCATATTAAAATATATTGTGCAAGCCCTTAGAGTATCATGTGAAAGGTTAAATAATTTCTTCATTGAAATACTTGAGATACTTACAATTATTACTCTGTTTATTTGAAAGGGGCATGATTTATTACGTGAGATATCATATCTTTAACGCAAATTTGTGCAAGAAGTTTGTTGAGTTTATGCAGATTAAATTCGAGACGAGCTTGATTAAAGAAAATCGTCTTTCTCGAATCTCAAGAGCAAATGAATGTTAAGAATTTTGCTGCCTCTGAACAACCATTAAAGAAAAGACCGATGAGAAGAATGAGGAGTTCCAGACATTTCAGAGACTACTGTTGTCACTAACCAGCATATGATTCTTGAGATCCATGAAGTTCATATTTAGAATCAAGGAGAGTTCAGAAGAAAGAAAGAAAAAAATTCATTTCTCAAACACAGGGGGAGTTAGAAAAAGTGCACAAGGATAACATTATTGAGGATAGTCAGATCAGTCCTTGCATCCTTAAAGTTGCAATTGAAATGGAAATCGCAACACTCAAGCATCTCCATCATTTTCTAGCTGCTCAAAGAATATAATGCTGCTACAAAGAAAAACATCCTATTCAACTGGAGCAACCCGACGATAAAGGTTACTCGCAAAAGTTGTCTTGATGACAGGGGGAGAAAAGAAAGAAATGATCAAATTCAAGGGAAGTCTACTGATCAGATTCAGGAGGAGATAATTGATCAGATTCAAGGGGAGCTTGACACTCAGGTTCAGAAGGACCTTAGTCAGAAGGACATGAAAAGCTGCAAGCTTCTGTATAGCAAGAGATGGTGAAAACCATTATGCTGCCCCACATCCCTGAAAGCTATGCTTGAATAAGTTTTGATTCTGAAGGAGCTTTGAACAAGCATGGGAAAGTTCTACGAAAGTTGAGTAAATTTCATCCCATTCTTGATTACTATTCAAATAATGGAAGAACAGGTAAACGTATGTTAGAACTTGTTAAGTTCTACAAAATCCGGTTAGTATATCTTCAATTTCCCTTACTTTTTGTCATTACAAATCTCTAATCTGTTTTATCGTTTTATCATGACAAAAAGGAAGTGAAATTTATCTGTACTCATTGATATATGTTCACTGACGTACATGATGATTGATTTAGAACATGAGCTGTTTTGCATCTAAAGATATATTCTCTACGTGATACCCTTTTCATTATTATCGCTTTTTTATTATGACAAAAAGGGGGAGAGAATATAGATATGCATATGTGTTGAATATTGAGCTGCTATTATGTTTCTATATATTTATGCTCAGTCCATCTGCTATCTCCTGATTACATTGCTTGATTATCTTAATGTGGAGATCGTATTACGTGCTTATTATGCCTTGATTTGAATTCTTATTTTTGGCAAATAAGCGTATCTCGTTTACTTTTCAAGTACACATAATTGAATATCTTTGAAATGTGTTTGCACATCTGCATATTCAGAGATTGTTTTGTCATCATCAAAAAGGGGGAGATTGTTAGGGAAAATCCCCCATGATGTTTTGAAGATGACAAAATAATCAAAGGCTACTAATGTGTTTATTGGTTAAGTAGAACCAGGTGTAAGAATCACAAGCCGTTATGCAGATGGTGTATTAACAGAATATCTGAAGGTTATGAGTTATCTATCAATGGTGACCAAGGCATTGGGCGTAGAGGTGTCTACAAGCTGGAGGTACCTAAGTAGAAGATGAACAAGCCTAGAACGAGAAGTTCGGTAAAGCTTGGAAGGATCTTGGATAGGTAAACAAGCCTAGAACGGGAAGTTCGGTAAAGCATGGAAGGACCTTGGATAGGTGAACAGCGAGGTAGAGCCGCAATTGCCAATATGCTTGGAGGAACCAGAAGAAGAAGCTCAAGATACTGCATTTGAATTATGCATCTGAAGTTCTGGATATTGCATCTGAGAAGAAAAGTTTATATTGACCTTAGTTAGATGTTCAGACTCAAGGAGTAGTCGTCGCGTACTTGCTTCTGAGATAGTTGAAGTCTAGTATTCAGATGGAGGTTCGTGTTGACTCTGAATACTTCAGAAGGAGTTTCGTGTTGCATCTGAAAACTTCAGAAGGAGGTTCGTGTTGCCTCTGAAGACTTCATATGGAGGTTCGTATTGCCTCTGAAGACTTCATATGGAGGTTCGTGTTGCCTCTAAAGACTTAATCTCATGAAGACTTATATGCGAGCATCAACAAGGTTTCTATCAACGTCAAACTCAGTGTATCTTTGTTCAGAAGCTGTGACTTATTCAGAAGCTGTGATATATGAAGAATTCAGAAACTGCGACTTATTCAGAAGCAGCGATATATTCAGATTCGAGAGACTGCTTCTGAAGTCTGGTTCTGAAGACTGTTCAGAAGCTACGAGATATATTAATTCAAGATTCTGAAGATCCACGCCTGACATATGTTGCTGAGGTATTTATGGAAGTTTGTAATCTTTGATTGACAGGATTATTCTATAACATGATTGATAGAATATCCTTGATTGGAAATTACCTTCCATGGGACAAGAAAACTTCTATATTTAAAGAACTCCACTTATGGAAATCGACGATTGAGTTGTATGGGCGACTGAATCTGAGGGGTTCAGATTCAGCACCAACGGTCACCAAATCTCCCTAGATACAGTCTCGTTCAATCAAGATTGATGGCGTCCAATCAGCGATTGAAGAGCGATCCTTTGAAGACCTGTCCAACGGCTAGTTTGGGGGTGAAGGAGTATAAAAGGAGATCCATGGTGCTACTACGGTGTGAGATCAGAATCATCAATTCCAAAGTGCTAGAGTTATTCAGATTCATACTTGTCTCCGTGAGCTTAACGTTATAATCTTTGAGAGGCTTTGTAAGAGTGATTGAGAGAGGATAATGTGATCTATCAAAGAGAGTATCATCACTTGTTGTAAACCTCCATTGATTCATCTAGTGGAATCCAGCCAATCGGCTGTCAGGGTGGAAGAGTGGACGTAGGCTTGATCTAAGCCGAACCACTATAATCGTCGTGTGCAATATTCTCTATCTCTAAACTCTTATCATTGTGTTTGATAGAATATTACATACTGGTGTTTATATTCAGAATTTGCATACTCATGTTCAGAATCATAAACTGGACATATTCAGATTCAGATTCTATTTTGACTTGATTCTTTTAATTCCGCATTTTCTAGTCAAAATTATTTTAAATCACCTATTCACCCCCTCTAGGTGATATTGCTAGATCCAACAGTCCCTAGTTTTCTCACCCCTTGGCTTAATTCCATTGCAGGCTGTCTTAGTTTCAGCAACACTCCCCACTGAGATTCTGGAGATGACAGGAAGATTCATGACCGATCCGATACGGATTGTTGCGAAGCGTGATGAGTTGATGCTTGAGGTGAGCTATATTGGGTTAGTTGCATTCGATGGCGGCTAGGGATTATGATAATTTTTTGACACCCTCATACCTTTTATTCGTATGGTTACAGCGCGTCCAACAGTCCTTTGTGTCAGTGGAAAGAGAAGACTGGAAATTCGACACTCTATGCGATATATACGACATCTGCACTATAAGCCAAGGAGTCGTATTCTGCAACACTAAGCGGAAGGTACGGTCCCAGTCAGGTTCCATTATTGAGGAAGACTTAGAGATTGTGAAGATCTCCACTGCTCTATTTCCCTTTGATCTATACTTTGTGCTGTGGCTCATCATGTATTCCATATATTTGTCCTCATCATGTATTCCTTATATTTGTCGAGCAGGTGGAGTGGCTTGCTGAAAAGATGAGTGATTGTAACTTCACTGTGTCTTTCATGCACGGTGGCATGCCTCAAAGGGAGAGAGATGCAGTAATGGCTGGATTTCGATGAGGGGCGACTCGGTTGATGATCACTACCGATGCGTGGGCTCGAGGGATTGATGTTGAGCAGGTTAGTCCTGAAAATTTCCATCACTGATGCATCCTACTGTTTTTTGGTTTTCTGCATTATGCATCGGCTCATTGGTATGTTGGATGCTTGTTCTTATGGAAGGACAAATTTCTTGTTTTCCCTGTTGCACCACGACCATTTAATTGGGCGAATGGACGATTGAATCGTTCTCAATACACACTGTAGGTTTGTCTTGTCGTCAACTATGACCTTCCTAACAGCAGAGAGATGTACATCCATCGTGTTGGTCGAGCAGGCCGTTTTGGGCGGAAGGTAACTATTTTGAATATTGTAGTGGAGGCAATTGCATTCCTATTTGCATTTTTTTCTATAGGCATAACGATAAATGTTTACAAATGCCGCTGTCTGCTTTTGCAGGGTGCTGTGGTAAATCTGGTCAAGGACAAGGAAATCCAGATTCTTAGAGACATAGAGCAGTACTATGGCACCACTATAGCTCAATGTCTGGCGGACCTTGCTGATATAATTTGACAAGATAAGAACATTTAGAAAGGCCGCGAAAGGCTGCCTGTTAATAGTCTAAAGCAAAGCATTACTCCCGACCCATAAATTATCGCATTCTTTGTTCTTTTCAAAACTTGGAAGCGATTGGGTTGTGTTTCGAATGTTTAATTCGAGGATTTTATCTTATGTCTTTTGAGTTTCGATCTTTGAACACGGGCTCATACACGAATGGTGTCTTACCACAAAAAATATGGAAACCATTTGAAAATTTGGGTAATACCTTATTGACTTATTCCTGACCTTGTCAATTCCTGTGTGCAATTACATTCTCAATTTGATGAAGTGGTTCTCGACAATCTCACAAAAAACGAGACGTCCTCAATCCCCCAAAAAAGGCGTCGCCTATGACTGTTGCTAAACTTGCACGAAACATATCATGTCGTTCACCCCCACTTAATATCCAAACCTCGAGTTTCTGATTAATGAACAATTGTCTTGGACCTACTAAACACCGTGAAATGATGAACATAATAAGAGTTTTTTACGTTGCCGTACCATTCTACCTCTTGTTATGTTTGCTCTAATTAATGAACAATTGTCTTGGACCTACTAAACACTGTGAAATGACGAAAAGAGTTTTTTACGTTGCCGAACCATTCTACTTCTTGTTATGTTTACTAGTTAAAGCTTAATTCCACTGTATTTAACAATGGCCAACGATATTCAAGTCTCATTGAAATTTGATGGAATTATCATAAATTTTTGTCTGAAACTAGAATTATAAGCGAAAGGACCAACAATGAGATATGTATTTTCGCATATTTTCATTTTACATAATCTGATTTTTATGGTACTGAATACACAAAAACACGAGGGAAGTATTATATTGGAAAAATTATAATTTTTTTTAAAATTCGGTAACTTAAAAAGTGTCTAGGATATTTAGTCAGATTAGAAAATTTTGCAATACTCATAGTTTAATCGTTTAAATGTGACTTGATATTTTTTAGCTTTACTTAAAGAAGATACTTGAAAATTTTGCAATATCCAAAATCAAGGTGCAAAATCGTATCTGATTTTAAATTGCTGATATGGGGGATTGTGCGACCAGGATCGGAGTTTCCGAATCCCAGTAAAGCTCGTAGAACGCTTACATAATTCCAATCTAAAATATCCCTGGACTGGACTCTATTGTTCCTTCCTAGGGTTTACGTGTATATATCTATAGCTCGCTCCCTCATTTCTTCATTCCAAGAGACAGACAGATTGCTCTCTTGCCCTTTCTTCATCTCTTTCGATTCGGTACTGGCGACAGTCTTTGATGGCAAGGCCAGAGGCAATGGCGATGGTGGCGACGGGGCCCAGCGTGGATGCCGTGGCGAGCTTCGATCGCATGGGCCTGAGCGACGATGTCCTCCGCGGCATCTATGGCCACGGGTTCTACAAGCCTTCGGCGATTCAACAGCGAGCAGTGGTGCCGATTGTCCAAGGCCGAGACGTGATTGCTCAGGCGCAATCTGGCACTGGCAAGACTTCCACCATTGCCCTCGCGGCTTGCCATATCGTGGACACCTCCACAAGAGAGTACGTGACCCTGCAAACCCTTCTATTATTATCTGTTTTCTACTCCTTTGCTTGTATTTTGTTGATTTTCAACCTACCCTTTTTTATTAACAGGAAATCCTTACGCTAAAAACTTTCTGATTAATGAAAAATTGTCTTCGATCTACTAAACACCGTGAAATAATACTTATTAGAGAAATTTCTTTTTTAATTATTTTTCCTTTTATTTCTTTTTTTAAAAGATAATTTAAAAAAATTATTAGAAAATAGTTTTGTTTTTAATGTCTCCCGTAGTTTGTAAGTCACAGAAGTATATTAGGAAAATTCTACTCAAGCCTCCAACGGAATTCTTGATTTTAACTTCTACTTTCCCTTCTTGTTCTTCACGGTAGTTTGTTATAAGTCACAGAAGTATATTAGGAAAGTTCTACTCGAGCCTCCAACGGAACTCTTGATTTTAAGTTCTACATTCCCTTCTTGTTCTTCACCGTAGTTTGTGATAAGTCACATCTACTCAGAATTCTTGTTCTAAGTTCTACTTAAGCCTCCTCCTTGTTCTTCACCGATCATCCTTCACCCTTCTTGAATTCTTGGTTCTTCTTCACCGTTCACGTTCTTCACCTTTCACCCTTCTTGCGGAGATGGAACGACTTATACGAGAGATCGAACTACTTGAGATGAGGATCGAGTTTCTTCGCTGGCAGTTTCACAGCGTCGTAAGGATGATTAATTTAAATCAGCTTGGGGAATGGATATTGACGGAAGAAAAGTTGGCTCAGGCGCAAGCCACTCGGATCGAGATCCCAGGACACATCGCTCGCGCTGTGGAAGCGCGCAATGGGCTCATCATCTTGCTAGTTCTTCGCTCGAGGTAGTTCTTCTTCTTCTTTTCTTTTCACTGGGCAAATAGAGTATACAGCTTAGCAATTCTTCTTCAGTAGTTTAGCAATCCGATCAATCGATTTGTTTAGCAATCCAGTGCGAGTATTCAACTGGACTACTTCTTTCTGAGATCAATCTATTTGTTTAGCAATCCAATGCGAGTATTCAACTGGACTACTTCTTTCTGTATGGACTTCTTAGCTTTCAAATTCTAAGTTCTCTTTTTATTATTTCGGTGAAAATTTCAAGATATTGAATCATCACATCTTGTGAATTGTGATGGTTAGTTCAAGATATTGAATCATCACATCTTGTGAATTGTGATGGTTTCTTTCGGTCCTTTTTCTATGTACGTCAACATATGAATGTCAAATACTATACCATATACTTTGCGAAACTTGAAAAATAGCGCCAATTTTCTAGATATTATCATTTTATTACTTTCTATTTCATACTCGAATCAATTCTTATCGGCTCATTACTCGCACAATAAATAGCGAAAAAAGAGAGAATAAAGAGAGCACCAAATTACCAAAGGAGTCTGTTTCTTCTTTTAATAAGATTGCTGGTCATTGCGATGGGGGATAAAACAAGAAATTTGATTTCGTATAATGTCGTAGCATTTAGAACTTTTCAAAGTATAAAACTAATAGCATTGGCGAAGCCACCAGTAAGGACATTTGAGTATGCAACTACAGTTTCTCCATCATCCGGAACTTATTGAAACTGAAGTAGATCCATCAACCAAGAGACCCATTTCTAGAAACATTTATGGCCATATTGTTTCCCACCGGTAATCAACCTTTTCGCTGGGATGATAAACACATCGTGTAGCAAAGCATGCACGATTGAAAAATCGAAAGGCAGGACTTTCTATTCTAGCAATAGAAAGTTAAAATAATTTAATGTATGATGTAAAGCGTACCTTAATAAGTTGATATGAATTATAAAAGTAAGGAATAACATTCAAATCACTCGGAAAGTGATATAGACTTCATCCTTTGACCTGACGTAAGGAAGGGATGGTCGCTCGGTGAAGTCTATATCACTTTCCGAGTAATTTGAATGTTATTCCTTACTTTTATAATTCATATCAACTTATTAAGGTACGCTTTACATCATACATTAAATTATTTTAACTTTCTATTGCTAGAATAGAAAGTCCTGCCTTTCGATTTTTCAATCGTGCATGCTTTGCTACACGATGTGTTTATCATCCCAGCGAAAAGGTTGATTACTGGTGGGAAACAATATGGCCATAGATGTTTCTAGAAATGGGTCTCTTCAAGATCAGGGTTGATGGATCTACTTCAGTTTCAATAAGTTCCGGATGATGGAGAAACTGTAGTTGCATACTCAAATGTCCTTACTGGTGGCTTCGCCAATGCTATTAGTTTTATACTTTGAAAAGTTCTAAATGCTACGACATTATACGAAATCAAATTTCTTGTTTTATCCCCCATCGTAATGACCAGCAATCTTATTAAAAGAAGAAACAGACTCCTTTCGTAATTTGGTGCTCTCTTTATTCTCTCTTTTTTCGCTATTTATTGTGCGAGTAATGAGCCAATAAGAATTGATTCGAGTATGAAATAGAAAGTAATAAAATGATAATATCTAGAAAATTGACGCTATTTTTCAAGTTTCGCAAAGTATATGGTATAGTATTTGACATTCATATGTTGACGTACATAGAAAAAGGACCGAAAGAAACCATCACAATTCACAAGATGTGATGATTCAATATCTTGAACTAACCATCACAATTCACAAGATGTGATGATTCAATATCTTGAACTTTTCACCGAAATAATAAAAAGAGAACTTAGAATTTGAAAGCTAAGAAGTCCATACATAAAGAAGTAGTCCAGTTGAATACTCGCACTGGATTGCTAAACAAATCGATTGATCTCAGAAAGAAGTAGTCCAGTTGAATACTCGCACTGGATTGCTAAACAAATCGATTGATCGGATTGCTAAACTACTAAAGAAGAATTGCTAAGCTGTATACTCTATTTGCTCAGTGAAAAGAAAAGAAGAAGAAGAACTACCTCGAGCGAAGAACTAGCAGGATGATGAGCTCATTGCGCGCTTCCACAGCGCGAGCGATGTGTCCTGGGATCTCGATCAGAGTGGCTTGCGCCTGAGCCAACTTTTCTTCCGTCAATATCCATTCCCCAAGCTGATTTAAATTAATCATCCTTACGACGCTGTGAAACTGCCAGCGAAGAAACTCGATCCTCATCTCAAGTAGTTCGATCTCTCGTATAAGTCGTTCCATCTCCGCAAGAAGGGTGAAAGGTGAAGAACGTGAACGGTGAAGAAGAACCAAGAATTCAAGAAGGGTGAAGGATGATCGGTGAAGAACAAGGAGGAGGCTTAAGTAGAACTTAGAACAAGAATTCTGAGTAGATGTGACTTATCACAAACTACGGTGAAGAACAAGAAGGGAATGTAGAACTTAAAATCAAGAATTCCGTTGGAGGCTCGAGTAGAACTTTCCTAATATACTTCTGTGACTTATAACAAACTACCGTGAAGAACAAGAAGGGAAAGTAGAAGTTAAAATCAAGAATTCCGTTGGAGGCTTGAGTAGAATTTTCCTAATATACTTCTGTGACTTACAAACTACGGGAGACATTAAAAACAAAACTATTTTCTAATAATTTTTTTAAATTATCTTTAAAAAAAAGAAATAAAAGGAAAAATAATTAAAAAATAAATTTCTCTAATAAGTATTATTTCACGGTGTTTAGTAGATCGAAGACAATTTTTCATTAATCAGAAAGTTTTTAGCGTAAGGATTTCCTGTTAATAAAAAAGGGTAGGTTGAAAATCAACAAAATACAAGCAAAGGAGTAGAAAACAGATAATAATAGAAGGGTTTGCAGGGTCACGTACTCTCTTGTGGAGGTGTCCACGATATGGCAAGCCGCGAGGGCAATGGTGGAAGTCTTGCCAGTGCCAGATTGCGCCTGAGCAATCACGTCTCGGCCTTGGACAATCGGCACCACTGCTCGCTGTTGAATCGCCGAAGGCTTGTAGAACCCGTGGCCATAGATGCCGCGGAGGACATCGTCGCTCAGGCCCATGCGATCGAAGCTCGCCACGGCATCCACGCCGGGCCCCGTCGCCACCATCGCCATTGCCTCTGGCCTTGCCATCAAAGACTGTCGCCAGTACCGAATCGAAAGAGATGAAGAAAGGGCAAGAGAGCAATCTGTCTGTCTCTTGGAATGGAAGAAATGAGGGAGCGAGCTATAGATATATACACGTAAACCCTAGGAAGGAACAATAGAGTCCCGTCCAGGGATATTTTAGATTGGAATTATGTAAGCGTTCTACGAGCTTTACTGGGATTCGGAAACTCCGATCCTGGTCGCACAATCCCCCATATCAGCAATTTAAAATCAGATACGATTTTGCACCTTGATTTTGGATATTGCAAAATTTTCAAGTATCTTCTTTAAGTAAAGCTAAAAAATATCAAGTCACATTTAAACGATTAAACTATGAGTATTGCAAAATTTTCTAATCTGACTAAATATCCTAGACACTTTTTAAGTTACCGAATTTTAAAAAAAATTATAATTTTTCCAATATAATACTTCCCTCGTGTTTTTGTGTATTCAGTACCATAAAAATCAGATTATGTAAAATGAAAATATGCGAAAATACATATCTCATTGTTGGTCCTTTCGCTTATAATTCTAGCTTCCGACAAAAATTTATGATAATTCCATCAAATTTCAATGAGACTTGAATATCGTTGGCCATTGTTAAATACAGTGGAATTAAGCTTTAACTAGTAAACATAACAAGAAGTAGAATGGTTCGGCAACGTAAAAAACTCTTTTCGTCATTTCACAGTGTTTAGTAGGTCCAAGACAATTGTTCATTAATTAGAGCAAACATAACAAGAGGTAGAATGGTACGGCAACGTAAAAAACTCTTATTATGTTCATCATTTCACGGTGTTTAGTAGGTCCAAGACAATTGTTCATTAATCAGAAACTCGAGGTTTGGATATTAAGTGGGGGTGAACGACATGATATGTTTCGTGCAAGTTTAGCAACAGTCATAGGCGACGCCTTTTTTGGGGGATTGAGGACGTCTCGTTTTTTGTGAGATTGTCGAGAACCACTTCATCAAATTGAGAATGTAATTGCACACAGGAATTGACAAGGTCAGGAATAAGTCAATAAGGTATTACCCAAATTTTCAAATGGTTTCCATATTTTTTGTGGTAAGACACCATTCGTGTATGAGCCCGTGTTCAAAGATCGAAACTCAAAAGACATAAGATAAAATCCTCGAATTAAACATTCGAAACACAACCCAATCGCTTCCAAGTTTTGAAAAGAACAAAGAATGCGATAATTTATGGATCGAGAGTAATGCTTTGCTTTAGACTATTAACAGGCAGCCTTTCGCGGCCTTTCTAAATGTTCTTATCTTGTCAAATTATATCAGCAAGGTCCGCCAGACATTGAGCTATAGTGGTGCCATAGTACTGCTCTATGTCTCTAAGAATCTGGATTTCCTTGTCCTTGACCAGATTTACCACAGCACCCTGCAAAAGCAGACAGCGGCATTTGTAAACATTTATCGTTATGCCTATAGAAAAAAATGCAAATAGGAATGCAATTGCCTCCACTACAATATTCAAAATAGTTACCTTCCGCCCAAAACGGCCTGCTCGACCAACACGATGGATGTACATCTCTCTGCTGTTAGGAAGGTCATAGTTGACGACAAGACAAACCTACATTGTGTATTGAGAACGATTCAATCGTCCATTCGCCCAATTAAATGGTCGTGGTGCAACAGGGAAAACAAGAAATTTGTCCTTCCATAAGAACAAGCATCCAACATACCAATGAGCCGATGCATAATGCAGAAAACCAAAAAACAGTAGGATGCATCAGTGATGGAAATTTTCAGGACTAACCTGCTCAACATCAATCCCTCGAGCCCACGCATCGGTAGTGATCATCAACCGAGTCGCCCCTCATCGAAATCCAGCCATTACTGCATCTCTCTCCCTTTGAGGCATGCCACCGTGCATGAAAGACACAGTGAAGTTACAATCACTCATCTTTTCAGCAAGCCACTCCACCTGCTCGACAAATATAAGGAATACATGATGAGGACAAATATATGGAATACATGATGAGCCACAGCACAAAGTATAGATCAAAGGGAAATAGAGCAGTGGAGATCTTCACAATCTCTAAGTCTTCCTCAATAATGGAACCTGACTGGGACCGTACCTTCCGCTTAGTGTTCCAGAATACGACTCCTTGGCTTATAGTGCAGATGTCGTATATATCGCACAGAGTGTCGAAATTTCCAGTCTTCTCTTTCCACTGACACAAAGGACTGTTTGACGCGCTGTCACCATACGAATAAAAGGTATGAGGGTGTCAAAAAATTATCATAATCCCTAGCCGCCATCGAATGCAACTAACCCAATATAGCTCACCTCAAGCATCAACTCATCACGCTTCGCAACAATCCGTATCGGATCGGTCATGAATCTTCCTGTCATCTCCAGAATCTCAGTGGGGAGTGTTGCGGAAACTAAGACAGCCTGCAATGGAATTAAGCCAAGGGGTGAGAAAACTAGGGACTGTTACTGGGGTTATCGCGCAAAAGAAGTCGTTCATCTTTACTACTACACATGAACTCAACATAAAGGATAGGGAACCTGAAGCTCCGGCGGTAGGTATCTGTAAACGTCAAAGATGTGATCCTTAAATCCTCTACTTAGCATCTCATCAGCTTCGTCCTGTAAAAAGAATAAAGGTAGGCGAAAAGTGAGAAATTGTTTGCGCAGAAAGCAAAAAGAAACCTGAAATGATCTGGAGTCGAAGGAGAAGGAGGTGATGCGGTGCACTCACAAGGACTAGGAGTTTGATAACTCTAGTACGAAGAGTTCTCCTCTTTATCACGTTGAGCACCCTGGCACTGGCAATTCGTATCCGATTGTTCAAGGCCGAGACGTGATTGCTCAGGCGCAATCTGGCACTGGCAAGACTTCCATCATTGCCCTCGCGGCTTGCCATATCGTGGACACCTCCACAAGAGAGTACGTGACCCCGCAAACCCTTCTATTACTATCTGTTTTTTTGTACTGGAATTACGTTAAGGCATGTTATGGGTTTTGCTTTGGAAGGTAAGATGAGTCATTATAGAGCTCAACCAATGACACCAAGGATTAAAAAAAGAAATTGGCAAACCTTGTCTCTCGAATTTCCAGTGTAACAAAATTTAATCTTTTTGGTTTTCGACTTCGTTGACCGAAGAATTTGAGATGTTCTGATGTTGAGGCAGAACTTTGTTTTGAGAAGCTTTCTTTGGAATAAAGAGCAGTGTGAGTTCAATTTGTTTATGAACTGAATATGCTGGGCACTTGCTAGGCATAAAAGATTTTCTTCATTATCAAGAAAAACGACTTCTTACATTATTGATTTGATTCTATATAACACGAGCATCAGTATAATTGAAGCTGCATTGTTTCTTTGTTTATTTGTGTAACAAATATCCCGGAGGCGCTCGTCAACAAGCTCCTATTAACTATCCCCTGACTCCTTTGCTTGTATTTTGTTGATTTTCAACTTACCCTTTTTTATTTGGCTCTCTGAAAGTTGCAATTTGTATTTTGGTTGCCGCCTATTGGCCGTCAATTTTGTCTTTCTTCATGTTCCGTGCAGTGTGCAAGTGCTGATTTTGTCACCTACGAGGGATTTGGCGAGTTAGACGGAGAGAGTTGTGCTGGCTATTGGTTATTACAAGAACATACTAGCCCATGCGTGTGTTGGAGGGAAGAGTATGGGCGAAGATACCCGGAAATTGGAGCACGGAGTTCATGTCGTGTCTGGAACGCCCGGCAGGGTGCTCGACGTGATAAAGAGGAGAACTCTTCGTACTAGATCTATCAAACTCCTAGTCCTTGTGAGTGCACCGCATCACCTCCTTCTCCTTCGACTCCGGATCATTTCAGGTTTCCTTTTGCTTTCTGCGCAAACAAGTTCTCACTTTTCGCCTACCTTTATTCTTTTTCCAGGACAAAGCTGATGAGATGCTGAGCAGAGGATTTAAGGATCACATCTTTGACGTTTACATATACCTACCGCCGGAGCTTCAGGTTCCCTCTCCTTTATGTTGAGTTCATGTGTAGTAGTAAAGATGACTTCTTTTGCGCGATAACCCCAGTAACAGTCCCTAGTTTTCTCACCACTTGGCTTAATTCCATTGCAGGCTGTCTTAGTTTCAGCAACACTCCCCACTGAGATTCTGGAGATGACAGGAAGATTCATGACCGATCCGATACGGATTGTTGTGAAGCGTGATGAGTTGATGCCGGAGATGAGCTATATTTGGTTAGTTGCATTCGATGGCGGCTAGGGATTATGATAATTTTTGACACCCTCATACCTTTTATTCGTATGGTTACAGCGCGTCCAACAGTCCTTTGTGTCAGTGGAAAGAGAAGACTGGAAATTCGACACTCGGTGTGTCACGCCCCGAACCCTAGGCGCGCGAACATCCCTTCCGAACGTCAGGTCAAAGGATAACATCCCAGGCATGTCATCGACCCATTTCTTTTTATCTTTCAATTAAGCACATGCAGAAGCTATACAAAACCCCAGACAGTCATACAATAGGAATAGAAAGCAGGAGATACAACAACAACATCATTTTATTTATATACCAGTTAGCCAGGAAACACAACCGATCTACAAGCCCATCTCCAGTGCCGTTTCCTAAGACCCACAAAAGGTACCGGGTCGAGTCTAAGGCTAACTACTACCAAAAACTAACTCCAAAAGAACCTTCACAGCTGCACCAGCTGACTGACCAGACCGCCATACTACGGACCTGAAAAAGGGGTTAACAACAACAAATGAGATATAAATCTCAATGAGTCAACGCCTAAGTCCGATTAGGACGTTGATTCACTCAGGCGGCCTAAATATGCGATGGCAGATCAATAGCGTGCGATGCACGCCACGCTCTAGCTACCAAACAGGAGCACGGCTCAACAGCCAATAAACAACCACATACAACTTACCTTGCCTTGAGCCACACGACAGATATTTCATGGCAATAAAGAACAGCAGAATAAGGCATCCAGCCAACACACGTCACACTCGCAGGCATTCAAGCACTATGCAACATGCGGTTTTTCCGGTTATCATGCAAGAGATACACCACTCTCGCCACAGTACAGCCTCACTGCTAGTACTCTTCCGGCCGAACCGGGCGTCGTCCTACCCCGTTACAGCGACGGCATCCGATAGCCCCTCAAGACCCCTAAGGCAAGCATATCAGGTAGTTCCGTAAGGACTTCGGCCCATCACAAGCTGTGACCGGCATCCGACCAGTCGTGTCTATCCGGACTGTACGTCGCCGGCACGAACTGTTGTGCAACCGATAAGTCGTGGGATTCCGGACTGTACGTCGCCGGCACGAACTTACCAGGCGACGGACCCACCAGGAGTACCGCCCCATATCCCCCAGTTACGTTAGGGAGACGATTAACCGTCATGTGACCACACAAACACATCAGGCAAACAACCAGTTCTTACTTCACATTAGCCCGATGCAATCACACTCACGAGTATGCTCAAAACTCGGCCCACGGCCATTTTCATGATCGAAATAAATAATTGGTCACACGACTGCTCAATTTCAATTAACATGGCATTCTGACCTAGGTGTGATCATTCAGCGAAAATGCGCAATCAACACGCTAGTCAACCAATCAGCATTAAGCAAACAAGTCTAACCGAACTACGGTAGACAAAATAATTACCCGTGGTAACTATTCCACCTAACCACGGTAATTCAACTAGCCACAATAATTAATTAATCTACCACAGTAAATAATTAATTTAACTATGGTAACTACTTAAGCTAATCACAGTTAACTATCTAACCACAGTAACTATCTATTAACTGCGGTAACTAACTAATTAATTACATTAACTATTTAATTAAACTACTAAGTGTAATTAACGGCCTAATCAGGGATTAGGGGTTAACTCACTTCGATAACTGGCGGCGACGGTCGGCGGCGACCGGCGGTGAGCGGTGGCGGCGGCGGTTTCCGGCGGCGATGGAATTTTCCGGCGGCGGTCCTACGGACTCGTCTCGACGATCCGGACGCAACCACGGCGACGGTTTGCAATGAAGATACTCGGACGATGGTGAACGGGCAAGGGCAGCAGCTGTGGCGACGAAGGCGGAGCTTGAAACGAAGCGGAACTCGCCGGTTCTCCACGACCAGCCTCTGTTCTGACCAAACCCACGAAATGCCAGCCACTTCCTGGACAAACAGTCCTCATATCCTCGTATTCCTTGATCTTACGGTCGCGTAGGCGAAAACGGAGCTCGATTCTCCCTCCGAACGAGCTCAAACGAGCGATTCCAAGTCGGGCGCCCGCTGAAAAAGGGGAAACGCGGGCCTCGCGGGTTTGGGCTCGCGGGACTCCGGGCGACGGCGGCTTCTGTCCAGCGGCACGGCAGAGCTTCGGCGAGTACAGCGCACGGCGACGGGGCTAGGGCGCGAGTGGCGGGGGGTGGTTGGCGGTCCGGCGAACGGCGGACGGCGGCGGAGCGGCGGCAAGATGAAGATGAAGATGGTGAACGTGAAGTGGGGGAGGGGTGGCTGCCGTGAGTTTCCAAGAGAGGAGAGAGAGAGAGGAGAGAGAAAAGGAAGAGAGAGAAAGTGGTCTTCAAGGGCAAAATGGTCATTTCCAAGGTCAAAGGGCATTTTGGTAAATTCCAAAGGTCAAAAAGCAAGATTTGACTTTCCATTAATGAGGTGGGGCCCACGGTCATTCGGTATTAATTGTTTCTGGCGTATATGAATAATATCTGAGGGTATTTCGGTAATCTGACGATTTAGGACTGGTTCAGGATATTTGGTTCAGGGTTGGCTCGAGCGCAAAGGAATTCGGCGAGAATTATCTACGGCGCGACTAAACTAATCGAACTATAAATAACTACGCTTCAAATGACGACCAACGTCCTTCAGATTGAACGATTCCGCGTCCGAAAAATGTCACTACAATCCAACATTCCAATATCATTCATTTAATAGGCCTTGAAATTTCGGGACATCACAACTCTTCCCCCCTTGGGAAATTTCGTCCTCGAAATTAAAATATTACACCACCTCAAAAAGAAAAGGATACCTACTCCTCATTGACTGTTCACTTTCCCACGTCGCTCCCTCGGTTCCATGGTGTTGCCAAACAACCTTCACCAACGGGATTGTCTTATTTCGCAGAACCTGCTCCTTTCGGTCCTTGATCCTCACGAGGCATTCCACGTACGATACACGTTCATCCACTTCGATCTCCTCAAAACTCAGGACATGAGCTGGATCCGGTTCGTACTTCCTTAACATAGATACATGGAATACGTCATGTACCTGAGCAAGTCTCGGTGGCAACGCGAGACGATAAGCCAGATTTCCAATCCGCTCCAAGATCTCGAACGACCCTACATATCTCGGGCTTAACTTTCCCTTATTGCCGAAACGAGATGTCCCTCTCATAGGCGACACCTTTAAAAAGACATTCTCGCCTATTTGAAACTCCAGCGGTCTACGCCGCTTGTCGATGTAACTCTTCTGACGGCACTGGGTTGTCCTAAACCTTTCTCTGACAACCTTGACTATGTCTAAAGACTGCTGCACTAGCTCGGGACCAGTGATATTCCTTTCTCCGACCTCGTCCCAACAAACTGGCATTCTGCAGGGTTTCCCATACAATGATTCAAACGGTGCCATCTTGATGCTCTGTTGGTAACTATTGTTGTATGCGAACTCGACCAAATGAAGTTGATCTTCCCAGTTACCTTTGAAATCCAACACACATGCTCGCAACATGTCCTCGAGTGTCTGAATCATCCTTTCAAACTGGCCATCCGTCTGTGGATGATAAGCCGTACTAAACTGCGGCTTCGTTCCCAACGCAATCTGCAAGCTTTTCCAAAATGTTGCGGTGAACCTAGGATCACGATCCGAAGTGATCGTCACAGGCACTCCATGAAGGATTTCGATCAGGCGTACGTATAAATCTGCCAACCTTTCCAACGCGAAGTCCCTTCTCATTGGGATGAAATGCACTGATTTCGTCAATCTGTCGACCACAACCTAAATAGAATCATGCCCTTTCTGGCTCCTTGGTAAACCAGTCACGAAATCCATCGTGATGTGTTCCCACTTCCATTCTGGGATCTCAAGCGGTTGTAGCAGTCCTCCATGTTTGTAATGCTACGCCTTGACTTGTTAACACGTCAGGCATTTCGCTACATGCTTGGCTATGTCCGTCTTCATGCCACTCCACCAATAATACTGCCTCAGATTCTGGTACATCTTTGTACTACCCAGATGAATACTGTAGCTGCTACGATGTGCCTCCGATAAGATTTCTTCCCTAAGACTCTCATCAGCCAGCACACACAAACGTCCTCTGAACTTCAATATTCCATCCTCAGCTACCCGAAAATCTTCTTTCCTCTTCTCTAAGCCCTCTTGAAGGACTTTCTGAATGGCAGGATCCGTCGATTGTAATATCTTAATCCTCGCTTGCACTTTCGGCTCAATCCTCAATGTAGCCATCAAACTCGATAGACGGCCTACCTCCAACTTAAACTCTGAATCTCGCACCTCCTCCAGAAGACGCCACTCCCGGACCATCAACTGGGCAATCGCTGACTTCCGACTTAGCGCATCAGGAACCTTGTTAGCTTTCCCCGGATGGTGCAGGATCTCGCAATCATAATCCTTATGAAGCTCCATCCATCGACGATGTCTCATGTTCAACTCCTTCTAAGAGAACAGGTACTTCAGACTCTGATGATTGGTGTAGACTTGGAACCTTTCTCCTACCAGGTAGTGTCTCCAAATCTTGAGAGTAAACTATCACTGCTAACTCCAAATCGTGCGTCAGATAATTCAACTCATGTGGCCTTAACTAACGAGACGCATACGCAACCACTCTTCCATGTTGCATAAGCACGCAGCCTAATACTTTGAAAGACGTATCGCTATATATCTCATAGCCTCCCGAACCAGACGGTATTGTCAACAAGGGAGTCATAGTTAGCTTATGCTTAAGCTCTTGGAAACTACGCTCACATTTATCTGTCCAAATGAATTTCTCATCCTTTTTCAACAGTCTTGTCATAGGCAAGGCTAAGGTAGAGAACCTTTCCACAAAGCGCTTATAGTAGCCTGTCAATCCTAAGAAACTTCGAATCTCTATTACTGTCGTCGGTCTCAGCCAATCCATGACCGCTTCAATCTTGGCGGGGTCCACAGATATTCCTTCTCCAGAGATCACATGACCTAGAAAAGCTACTCGAGTTAGCCAAAACTCGTACTTTTTAAACTTGGCAAACAGCTGATGTTCGTGAAGAGTCTTCAATACTTTCCTCAAATGATGCTCATGCTCCTCATAGCTCTTCGAGAAGACTAAGATATCGTCAATAAACACAATGACGAATCTATCCAAATACTCCTTGAACACCCTGTTCATTATGTCCATGAAAGAAGCTGGGGTATTTGTCAGACCAAACGGTATCACTGTGAACTCAAAGTGACCATAGCGCGTCCTAAAAGTCGTCTCCGGTACATCCTCCCTTTTGATCCTTAGTTGGTGGTATCCCGTCCTTATGTCGATCCTGGAGAATACCGAAGCTCCTTGAAGTTGGTCGAATAGATCGTCAATCCTTGGCAATGGATACTTGTTCTTGACTGTCACCTGGTTGAGCTGACGGTAGTCGATGCACAGACGAAGTGATCCATCCTTCTTCCTTACAAACAGCCCAGGCGCTCCCCATGGTGACGCACTGGGGCGGATAAATCATTTATCCAGCAATTCCTGCATCTGTACTTTCAGTTCCTTGAGCTCCGACAACGCCATCCGATACGGTGTCTTTGAGATTGGCTCCGTACCAGGGGCTAGCTCAACTACGAACTCTATTTCCCTTTCCGGCAGCAAGCCAAGCAACTCCTTAGGAAAGACGTCAAGGAACTCGCTTACTACCGCGATATCCTCCAGCCTTAACTCCTCGGCCAACACATTAACAGCAGACACCAAATAACCTTGGCAACCACAATCCAACAACCGAGTCGCCTCCAGCGACGAAACTAAGGGAATCGAGGCTCCCCCTCGACTTCCAACAAACTCGAAACTAACCCCATTCAATGGGTTAAACGGGATTGTCTTACTATGACAATCCAACACAGCTCTTTGCTCATAGAGCTAATCCATGCCCACTATAATATCGAAATCAAACATGGCCAGCACTATCAAATCTATCCTTCCCTCATGGCCATCTACAACCAGCTTATAGCCAGGACATCCTACTGCAGACATGACACTATCCTTAAGCGGTGTAGATATTCTAAAAACTGATCCCAATGATTCCACATTCGACCCAGCTAACTTAACATGCTACTCAGCAACAAAGGAGTGGGAAGCTCCAGAATCAAACAATGCATAAGCTACTTGGTTATGCAAGAAGACCGTACCTGAAATGGTCGGCGAATCCCTCGCCTCTTCCCGAGTGATAGCAAACACTCATCCTTGTGCCGGGGGTCGGTTCTGATAGTTCGGTGGGGCGTTCCCTCTCATCGGACCTCCTTGTTGGATCGGCATCGGTCTTCCCATCTGTCTCTACGGACAGTCCCTAACCTGGTGACCATGCTAACCACATCCAAAATAAGCACCTACTCTTCCAGGACACGGAGCTGATCCATGCCTCTGCCTACAAAGCTGGCACACGCCATTGGGGACATACGCAGGCTTCCCGACAGCATTCCTCCAGTTGGGCGGGATAGAGTATCTACTCCCCATCTTCGGCCCCTTGCCGAAACGACGGTTATCCCTTATTGCTGGAGCTAACCGCGATCCAAATGCGGCTACTCTTTCTGCTACGTCCCGCTCTACCATTTGAGCCCTTTCGTATAGCTCGTTGTAGTCCTTCAGATTCAGCGGCACCAGAACACTCTTGATCTCAGGCTTCAGCCCGTCTCTGAACCTTCTCGCCCTATCTACAGGGTCTTCGATCATCCTTGGCGCATACTTGGACAACTCGGCAAACTTGGCTTCGTACGGGTCCACTGATGACTGATTCTGGCGGAGGTGCAGGAATTCAGCCATCTTCTGCTCCCGCGCACAGTCAGAGAAATACTTTCCATTGAACGCCTCCACGAAGGCATTCCACTCCGGGACCACACCCTCGGGAAAATCTCTCCCTTGCGTGGCTTTCCACCACGAGCTAGCATTACCTTGCAGTTGGTAAACGGCCAGCGTTACTTTTTCCTCCTCCGAACACCTTAACAAGGCAAACACTTTTTCCAGCTCTTCAATCCATGAGATTGCAGCCTCAGGGTCACCTGCCCCAGAAAACTTCGATGGCTTGAGCTTCAAAAACTACTCCACCAGCCTATGGGTCTGCGGTCTCCTAACTCCATTCTCAGCTAACGGATTCTCCTGTGGGGCGGCAGCAGCAACTTGGTTCCTTGCTTGTTGCCCCACGATGTTTCCCAAGGTCTCCAAAGCTTGAAGAATCTCATTCATCCGAGGATCTTCCTGAACTAGCCCCTCTCTAGGCACTCCCGCATCATGAACTCTGTCCCCGCTGGGACCTGCCTGAGCTGCCCTTCCTTTGGGCCTACCTCTCGAATTACGGTCGCCCATTATGCAGGACCTTCAGGACTCCTGCTCGCCCAAGGGCAACACGCAATCAGAACTCAGGACAGCGACTAGAATTAAATCAAACAACAAACACAAGCATAGGGTTTCAATCCTACTAACTATCCCAAACCCATCGCACCTTATTACTCCAGGCCAAGACCATATGGTTCAGGCTGACCTTGCTCTGATACCAAAATGGGGATGTCACGCCCCGAACCCTAGGCGCGCGAACATCCCTTCCGAACGTCAAGTCAAAAGATAACATCCCAGGCATGTCATCGACCCATTTCTTTTTATCTTTCAATTAAGCACATGCGGAAGCTATACAAAACCCCAGACAGTCATACAATAGGAACAGAAAGCAGGAGATACAACAACAACACCATTTTATTTATATACCAGTTAGC
This sequence comes from Lenwebbia sp. NSW1173648, assembly GCA_029784005.1. NCBI lineage: Eukaryota > Viridiplantae > Streptophyta > Magnoliopsida > Myrtales > Myrtaceae > Lenwebbia > Lenwebbia sp. NSW1173648. Next base: position 555,901 of record JARCGZ010000005.1, read on the forward strand.
CAGCAAACACAACCGATCTACAAGCCCATCTCCAGGGCCGTTTCCTAAGACCCACAAAAGGTACCGGGTCGAGTCTAAGGCTAACTACTACCAAAAACTAACTCCAAAAGAACCTTCACAGCTGCACCAGCTGACTGACCAGACCGCCATACTACGGACCTGAAAAAGGGGTTAACAACAACAAATGAGATATAAATCTCAATGAGTCAACGCCTAAGTCCGATTAGGACGTTGATTCACTCAGGCGGCCTAAACATGGGATGGCAGATCAATAGCGTGCGATGCACGCCACGCTCTAGCTACCAAACAGGAGCACGGCTCAACAGCCAATAAACAACCACATACAACTTACCTTGCCTTGAGCCACACGACAGATATTTCATGGCAATAAAGAACAGCAGAACAAGGCATCCAGCCAACACACGTCACACTCGCAGGCATTCAAGCACTATGCAACATGCGGTTTTTCCGGTTATCATGCAAGAGATACACCACTCTCGCCACAGTACAGCCTCACTGCTAGTACTCTTCCGGCCGAACCGGGCGTCGTCCTACCCCGTTACAGCGACGGCATCCGATAGCCCCTCAAGACCCCTAAGGCAAGCATATCAGGTAGTTCCGTAAGGACTTCGACCCATCACAAGCTACAACCGGCATCCGACCAGTCGTGTCTATCCGGACTGTACGTCGCCGGCACGAACTATCGTGCAACCGATAAGTCGTGGGATTCCGGATTGTACGTCGCCGGCACGAACTTACCAGGTGACGGACCCACCAGGAGTACCGCCCCATATCCCCCAGTTACGTTAGGGAGACGATTAACCGTCGTGTGACCACACAAACACATCAGGCAAACAACCAGTTCTTACTTCACATTAGCCCGATGCAATCACACTCACGAGTATGCTCAAAACTCGGCCCACGGCCATTTTCATGATCGAAATAAATAATTGGTCACACGACTGCTCAATTTCAATTAACATGGCATTCTGACCTAGGTGTGATCATTCAGTGAAAATGCGTAATCAACACGCTAGTCAACCAATCAGCATTAAGCAAACAAGTCTAACCGAACTACGGTAGACAAAATAATTACCCGTGGTAACTATTCCACCTAACCACGGTAATTCAACTAGCCACAGTAATTAATTAATCTACCATAGTAAATAATTAATTTAACTATGGTAACTACTTAAGCTAACCACAGTTAACTATCTAACCACAGTAACTATCTATTAACTGTGGTAACTAACTAATTAATTACATTAACTATTTAATTAAACTACTAAGTGTAATTAACGGCCTAATCAGGGATTAGGGGTTAACTCACTTCGATAACTGGCGGCGACGGTCGGCGGCGACTGGCGGTGAGCGGCGGCGGTGGCGGCGGCGATGGAATTTTCCGGCGGCGGTCCTACAGACTCGTCTCGACGATCCGGACGCAACCATGGAGACGGTTTGCGACGAAGACGCTCGGACGATGGTGAATAGGCAAGGGCAGCGGCTGTGGCGACGAAGGCGGAGCTTGAAACGAAGCGGAACTCGCCGGTTCTCCACGACCAGCCTCTGTTCTGACCAAACCCACGAAATTCCAGCCACTTCCTGGACAAAAATTCCTCATATCCTCGTATTCCTTGATCTTACGGTCGCGTAGGCGAAAACGGAGCTCGATTCGCCCTCCGGACGAGCTCAAACGAGCGATTCCAAGTCGGGCGCGCGCTGAAAAAGGGGAAACGCGGGCCTCTCGGGTTTGGGCTCGCGGGACTCCGGGCGACGGCGGCTTCGGTCCAGCGGAACGGCAAAGCTTCGGCGAGCACAGCGCACGGCGACGGGGCTAGGGCGCGAGTGGCGGGGGGTGGTTGGCGGTCCGGCGAACGGCGGACGGCGGCGGAGCGGCGGCAAGATGAAGATGAAGATGGTGAACGTGAAGTGGGGGAGGGGTGGCTGCCGTGAGTTTCCAAGAGAGGAGAGAGAGAGAGGAGAGAGAAAAGGAAGAGAGAGAAAGTGGTCTTCAAGGGAAAAATGGTCATTTCCAAGGTCAAAGGGCATTTTGGTAAATTCCAAAGGTCAAAAAGCAAGATTTGACTTTCCATTAATGAGGTGGGGCCCACGGTCATTCGGTATTAATTGTTTCTGGCGTATATGAATAATATCTGAGGGTATTTCGGTAATCTGACGATTTAGGACTGGTTCAGGATATTTGGTTCAGGGTTGGCTCGAGCGCGAAGGAATTCGGCGAGAATTATCTACGGCGCGACTAAACTAATCGAACTATAAATAACTACGCTTCAAATGACGACCAACGTCCTTCAGATTGAACGATTCCGCGTCCGACAAATGTCACTACAATGCAACATTCCAATATCATTCATTTAATAGGCCTTGAAATTTCGAGACGTCACACAGTGCGATATATATGACATCTGCACTATAAGCCAAGGAGTCGTATTCTGCAACACTAAGCGGAAGGTACGGTCCCAGTCAGGTTCCATTATTGAGGATGACTTAGAGATTGTGAAGATCTCCACTGCTCTATTTCCCTTTGATCTATACTTTGTGCTGTGGCTCATCATGTATTCCATATATTTGTCCTCATCATGTATTCCTTATATTTGTCGAGCAGGTGGAGTGGCTTGCTGAAAAGATGCGTGATTGTAACTTCACTGTGACTTTCATGCACGGTGGCATGCCTCAAAGGGAGAGAGATGCAGTAATGGCTGGATTTCGATGTGGGGCGACTCGGTTGATGATCACTACCGATGTGTGGGCTCGAGGGATTGATGTTGAGCAGGTTAGTCCTGAAAATTTCCATCACTGATGCATCCTACTGTTTTTTGGTTTTCTGCATTGTGCATCGGCTCTTTGGTATGTTGGATGCTTGTTCTTATGGAAGGAAAAATTTCTTGTTTTCCCTGTTGCACCACGACCATTTAATTGGGCGAGTGGACGATTGAATCGTTCTCAATACACACTGTAGGTTTCTCTTGTCGTCAACTATGACCTTCCTAACAGCAGAGAGCTGTACATCCATCGGGTTGGTCGAGCAGGCCGTTTTGGGCGGACAGTAACTATTTTGAATATTGTAGTGGAGGCAATTGCATTCATATTTGCATTTTTTTTCTATAGGCATAACGATAAATGTTTACAAATGCCAATCGCTGTCTGCTTTTACCGGGTGCTGTGGTAAATCTGGTCAAGGACAAGGAAATCCAGATTCTTAGAGACATAGAGCAGTACTATGGCACCAATATAGCTGAATGTCTGGATGACCTTGCTGATATAATTTGACAAGATAAGAACATTTAGAAAGGCCGCGAAAGGCTTCCAGTTAATAGTCTAAAGCAAAGCATTACTCCCAACCCATAAATTATCGCTTTCTTTGTTCTTTTCAAAACTTGGAAGCGATTGGGTTGTGTTTCGAATGTTTAATTCGAGGATTTTATCTTATGACTTTTGAGTTTCGATCTTTGAACACGGGCTCATACACGAATGGTGTCTTACCACAAAAAATATGGAAACCATTTGACAATTTCGGTAATACCTTATTGACTTATTCCGGACCTTGTCAATTCTAGTGTGCAATTACATTCTCAATTTGATGAAGTGGTTCTCGACAATCTCACAAAAAACGAGACGTCCTCAATCCCCAAAAAAAGGCGTGACTGTTGCTAAACTTGCACGAAACATATCATGTCGTTCACCCCTACTTAATAGGAAGCCCTTACGCTAAAAAATTTCCATCCAAACCTTGAGTTTCTGATTAATGAACAATTGTCTTGGACCTACTAAACACCGTGAAATGATGAACGTAATAAGAGTTTTTTACGTTGCCGTACCATTCTACCTCTTGTTATGTTTGCTCTAATTAATGAACAATTGTCTTGGACCTACTGAACACCGTAAAATGACGAAAAGAGTTTTTTACGTTGCCGAACCATTCTACTTCTTGTTATGTTTACTAGTTAAAGCTTAATTCCACTGTATTTAACAATGGCCAACGATATTCAAGTCTCATTGAAATTTGATGGAATTATCATAAATTTTTGTCGAAAACTAGAATTGTCAGTAGTCTCCACATAGTAGCCAAAACCACATTTGACTTGGAAGGGCTAATTTTTTGATAGAGCGAAGCTCTACCTCTTACATTTTTACGCACCTAAACCAAAATAATATGAATGTCGGTTGACTTGTCTTGAAACCGCCTACGGTTGTGCTCCATCCAAATGCCATGTATGGTTGCTAAAAAGGATACCTTGAGGAGTTTTGCCGCCAAGTCTTTTCCTTTTGTTGCCCTAATCATCCATTGAAGTTCCTCATTCCATCCTCCAAAAGGACGTCTAAACCCAAGTTGCGCAAGGATACTGCGCCATATGCTGCCATTCCACTCACACTGGAAGAATAAATGCGTTCTGTCTTCTATACCAGCTCTGCAAAAGTTACACTGCATATCAACTGAAAACATCCATTGGCCGACGATCTCTGCTGTCGGTAGTCTATTTCTGCCAATAAGCCAGCCAATAAAATTGTGTTTGCTAATGCCGCTAGTCCAAATTAGGTGATACCATTCCACAACCTGTCCCACATGTCTAAGTTCATCATAGATTTCTCGGTAGCAATACCCGGAACTATGGATAACCGAGGTTAAAACAGGTCGCAATTTAAGGAGACATCGCCAACTCCAAGCCTTACTGCCCCTAATGTTGATCTGCATAATTGGAGTGCCTCTGCATTTGGTGTTGTGAACCCATATACTCCAAAGAGAAGAGGATGGACGATTGATGAGGTTCCACAGCATGCGACCTAACAGTACCTTATTCCATATGTTCAAACCGAGCAATCCTAATCCTCCTTCCTTTTTAGGTGAGCAAACTACTTGCCATATCACCTTGTGCGATCCGTGGTTTACTGTATTTCCTGCCCACAGAAATTGACGAATCCTCTTCTCAACCTCGTATATGGTTTGCTTTGGAAGTAAAAACAATTGCATCCGATAGGAGCAGATGGAAATGAGGACTGATTTGGTTAACTGCAGACGCCCTGCATAACTCATATGCTTCATGCCCCAACTTTCAATTTTTTTAAAGATCTTGTTAGTAAGACTCTTACAGTCAATGTGAGTGAGTCTTCTGGTAACAAGGGGAACACCCAGATATCTAATAGGGAGGGTACCTATGACAAAGGTGTGTGGTCCAATATAAGGAGCTTCTCATCCTCATTTAACCTAGAGAAAAAGATTTGGTATTTGTCAGGGTTGAATCGCAGTCCTGTCATAACTCCAAATTCGTGAAGGGCATCTACAAGGCATAGGACAGAATCTACATCTCCATGAACAAATAAGAACAGATCGTCTGCAAAGCATTATTGAGAAAAACCCCTAATTGATTTTGAAGTTGACAAAACAGTCCATGATCTCTTATGTCTGAATTAATGCGATGAAATACTTGATTTACAGATTATCCATAGGTGTGGGATACACATGATTGAATCTGGAAAGGTGTACTCAGACGATGTGCTGAGGGACTCAAACACTATATCGAGCTCAGGCGTTGTGAAGAGCTCAGACGTTGAGCGGGGAAGCTCAGACGTTGTGAGGAGCTCAGACGTTGGAATGAGGATCAAGCTCTGAGAGAGTATTTCATGCGCAACGATCAGAATATCAAGAGAAATAATTGAGGATGATTTAATTGATAAATTACAACGGCTAGTAATCGAGCTGGATCATTCTTGAAGATTCTCAAACTTGAAGATCAATCAAGGATGCGGATTAAGGGAGACGAGCGTGAACTTCCTAATGAAGAACTCTATCTATGGAAACCCAGGATCACGATTTTTCTCCCACATGAATTGAAGGAGGAAGCATCAACAGACCACCTTATTTCGAAGGAAAAGAGTATAGTGATTGGCAGAATAAATTCAAGGCATATTAGAGGCCGATCAAAACTTGTATTTACCTGACTTGTCCGCTCATTATCTTTCTTATGAGCTTTTATCGACAGCTGCAAGGACCCACTGACACCTCTTCGGAAAAAGGCAGACTCGGGAAGCTACACTTGGAATAAGCGACGCAAGCTATACATCATTGGAAAATAGACTTGAAGACTCATTGTGATACCTAGCTTGCAATTTTTCGAGTTCGATTAGGCATTGACCAAGCAGAAGAAACCAGGCCCACATCATCGAGAGCGTGGCTGAGGTCGGGTGTGGGTTTGATAGGTCTGCGCAATCTAGGTCGTTGTTGATCGAAATTTTTACTGCTAGGTCCAGGTTCTAATATTAAGATGTCCCTAATTGTTAAGAGCAGAAGAAATCCACTTCAATAAAGTGGATGCAGGGATGACATTTTCAATCAGAGGTCGAAGCATGTCGTTATTGGCGAGTTCGATCCCCAATTTTCATGCAGCCTATACGAAGTGAGGCATAGTTTATTTATGCAGAAGAAGTACGGTGAGAAAATGGATGCACGATTGTGCAGAATTGCTATTTTTTATTAGAGTTCGAATTTCGCCGATATCGATGGATTCGATTTGTAAAATTTCTAATAATACGAACTGCATGACAAATCTTTTCGCAAAATTTAAGTGTCAATAAGAATTAAGAGGTCTACTTCTCATTAGCAGCCAATGAGGTAAATTTTTGCACAGTCCCAAAAGTTCAAGAAAGTGCAGCTTTCAAGAAGTAAACATAATTCATTCCAAGCTAAGAAGATATTGTCCTGATTCAAAGAAGTATCAATGCCATTGAAAGGATAACGGGAAGTACATTATCTGATGAGTGGTGTTTTGTTTTCATATGTAGGATGTGAGCATTATCAAATACTTCTTAAGGCTACTTCTCATTTGCAACCAATGAGGTGCTTCGTATCACATTGCAAGAGGTCCGACTAGGGAGAAAGGTTCAGTTGTGTGGGAAAGGACAACCATTCATTGGCTTTGCAATGCCTCGTGAAGAAACCAACCTGGACTTATCTCATCAAAACTCACAATTTCGAGCAAAACCAAATTAAGAACTTAACTTGAACCACTAAAAATCTTGGTTCAGAGTAGTTTTTCATATTTAATACTATCTCTTGAGTTTAAACAATCAGGCATAATCTAAGAAATATGAACATTACTTATGGACAGAAGCATCATAACCAACCGCATCATATAAAGAGATAGTTCAGTTCATCTATTTCTTCTTTCACCCCTTTTCATTAACCTAGCATGGAAATTGAAGATCCATCACTAACCCAAATCAGTACCTAATGTTATCTATAGACAACCCGAATGCCTCATCTCTTTGGTTTTTCTCACTATTTTCAGGATCATTATTGCCTTGTCCTTAGAATAGGGTCATGAAAGTTTGAGTGTCCCCTGTCCTTCAGTTGTTAGAATAGGCGAGAACAGGTGTTGGTTAAACTAGAATATAAAAGTAGCCAAAAAGACCAGAAAGTTTTCTTTCCTAAGCCCTTCACAGGCCCTTCAAGAATCTTCCACCAGGCATAACGTACTGCGACTGCTTTTCCGTGGATAAAGCTTCTAGGACATACCTATGGTGAAATATACTACACGGTTATTATTCTAGGCAAATTGTGTGAACAGGAGATACGCAATTCAGGTGGTGAGGCATGCACAAGCCTCCCCAGAATCCCTACTTCATACATTTTGAGACTTCCCAAGGCACTCGAGCATTGTACCACTTGGCAGAAATTAAGTACATTCAACTGATCAATTCAAATAGTAAAACCTTATACGTTTCAATTGGCAGACGAGTAAAGCACTACTATGCAGTACATTGTGAATCCACTTCACTAAATTAAGCTTGTGGCCTTATTAACTGATTTTGTTTCTTAAAACCGTTTTACCTAGCTTCCCTCTAAACTTGGAACTAATGTCTTAACTTGCAATCAAAACAAAGCTCAACTAGTTAGTCATTATAATGTAACTTTCCCTTCCTAAAGGAGCTGTCCTCAGTGAAGAACTTCCTCGTCATATTTCTATGAAATCAACTCAAGCGGGTGAAACTAGTCTGATCCAGTCAATCTTCAACAGTTCGGATAACCGATTAGTCCTATAAGTATGGTAGGACGTCAGCAGTTTCAGCTGTTTCATTAAAGGTTGTTATGCTGTTCATGTGTTAATGTGTCATCATTTCTCTTCCTTCCCATAGTGTCCTTATAGAATCTGATCAATGTTCCATTTTCATTTTTTGAGTTTTGTTTTCCACTTAAATATCCTCCCGATGCCGTGTGGGACCAAAATAGGTTCCTGATGGTCATGTCCATATGTGATAATTATAGTGAGCCACTCTTGTATGTCGTGATGCCATTTCAAAATTTTCCTCTTTCGACCTTAGGAAAGTGAGAGTGATGATGGTCTTGTCGAAGTGGGCGATGAAGGCGCGGAAGAAATTGAAAATGAGCCTGAAGTTGCTGTGGACAGAGAAACTGTTACAGAGATGCCTAGTGAATCTCCTCCTGCTTCTTGAAAAAGGCTAAAGAAGTGCAAGAGCAACTTGGAGGCATAGAAGTTGGAGCTAGAACAGATGAAACTACCGAGGCCGAGAACTTTGAAGATAATTCTACCATCGACATGAAAGAGCGGCTTCATATGCAGGCTTCGATAAGTTATTCGACAATCAATTAGGAAATGACTATCACAAGTTTTTGTGTGTGCCTTGAATAGTGGTTTTGTGTATGGTATAATTGATCATACTGATCTAAGTAAAAAGGACGATAAAAGAAAGAAATTATGTTTGATATTGTTCGCTCGTTTTTGCAACAAGGAATATCTTTCACCGAAATTCAGTCTTCGATTTTTATTAAGAGGGTTCTGTGGCTCAACTCTCGAAAGGAAATTTTAGTGAGAACACGGAGTAACACAAATGGAAGTGAAATGGGTAGTAAATCAGTGGATCGAATGTGGATTTGAGATCAACAAGGGTTCAGGCTACGTTACAATACTCCTACTAAAGCAGTAGAAAGCTTGAAACTAAACTAGAATTGCAGAAACTCTAAATGCTGGAAAGGAGAGTACAGGGAAGTTAAAGTGCAGAAAACTTGAGTTCTTTTGGATGTGTGTTGATCTGTCTTCTTTCTCCTCTCTTTCGATTATTTGTTATTCTTTGGCTTTCCATAACCGTTTGTCGGTTATTTTCTTGCTTTCAAACTTTGAATCTTGGCGCCTTCAATAACTTCCCATTTGCCCACGTTTTATCCGCCAAAACTTGATCTTCAACTGTCAATATGGCTTTGAATTTGAATCTTTTCCAGCAACTGCCGTGAACTATTCGCATCCACTATCCGGATTTCTTGCTCGTAACTTCTTGCTGACATGGCTAGTTTGGCCATCCTACGGTTCCTTTTGTCTTCATACTCCTCTTACTGCTGACCCTCTATAATTTCGGTATGTCCAGAATCTTACCGAATTTTGAAAATCAATGGCCCTGTTCTCTTACTTCCCGAATATCGGGTTTAGACTTATAGACATTTCGGTATGTTGCAGACAACTTACCGAACTTCTCAGAGTAGCTTACTATTCCCGATTTACCGATTTTCGGGACACAGTGATACTAAAGTCCATTCGGTAACTCTTTATTATTTGGTGTCAACAGATGCCCCTTTTAAAAGAATTAAAAGAATTTTAATTCTTTTAAATGCCAAAGATGACAAGACACTTACTTTTTACTTCCAGCGCCATTTTTCCGTCTCGTTTCGCGCACTTGCCTTTTCAGCTTCTCCTCGTATCAACTCAATATATATATCAGATGTCCCCACACAATCTGATCTCTCGCCTTCAAACTTGCTTCTCCAACAAGTCATCTCTTTCGTTATTCTCTTGCTCTTTCGCTTCTTTGCTCCTTCGTGCCCTTTTCTTGTACTTGATCAGACACCATGGCTCCCAAGGCTCAAGCTTCCTCCTTCCTTACCTCAAATGCCCTAGAGCGCTATTATAATTTCAGAGACTCTCAAGATTTTAATGATGACCGGCATTTTTTCTCGGTGCAGAATGATTTCGAGGATTCGTACATCCTTGGCCCAGCTGTTTACAATCAGTTTTCGATTCCTGCAATTCTCTCTGATTTCTTCCCTCGTCATCAAACTGAGGTACTTCCAATCTACCATTCTTCCGTTCTAGCTTACAACTAGCACTCCCGTCCTTCTCGTCTTAGGGCTTTTTCTGATTTTGAGCCAAATTTTTACCAATGGTATCTTCGACTTCGTCCTTCCAAGGGCTCTCTTTACCATTTTCCTTCGGGAGGATCGTGTGGGATTTTAATTGTTTTTGTCTTCGGAACTTCCTGGGGAATTGATGATGGTGGATCATCAAATTCATCTCCCCAACCAGATGGTTCCACAGGCAATGACGGGGATAAGGAATCCTTCGTGTCTCCATAGTACACCACATAATCAAATTTCCCACTAGGCTCCCCAAGCAATCCTACTTTGGGATCTCCTTCTTTATATCGCTGCCATAAACTCTTCTTCTTCTCAGGCTTTCGTGGGATTTCCTTTTCCTTGTGAGATTGTGTTTCAACTTCTTGAATTGGAGGAACTTGTCTTGGTGGATCGGGGAAAAATTCCCGTCTCTTAGACACTTGTGTTGACCGCCTTGATTCAGCTTCTTGACTTCTTGATTGTGCCGAAACGTTTTTAGTTACCACAATCTCAGACTTTATCTGTGGTCTGCCTTCCCGACGGACAAATGATCCTGATCTGTATCTTCCCCTTGTTCCTCTCATGCACTGGAACTCGGGAACTTCCCGATGCTGATGACTTAATTCTCGATGGCAACTGGTGCACAATTGTCTATTATCATGCCTCGTAGAATCATGTACATTAACCATACTGATCATCTTCGGGAAAGGATCCGTGTCTACTTCCATTGGAGCTTTGCCTTTGTCTTCAGCGAATTTAATCTTGCCTTGACGAATCGCTTCCTGGATTGTCTTTCTAAAAACAATACAATTCACCGTATCATGAGTCTTGTAATGATGCCACTTGCAATACCTTTTGTCAGTAGTCTCTTCCTTGGATGGGATTACCTGTCCCTCAGCCAATTTGATCATTCCATCTTTCAACAACAAGTCAAATATCTCATCCAACTTGTAGATATCAAAGGAATAATTATTTGTTTCCTTGGTTTTAAACTTGGACAAATCTCTCATTCTTGCTGGTTTCAAAGCTGGGCATATATATGGCTTTTCAAGAACCATAGTTGCTACCGCTATCTCATTTTCTTCCTCAGTTAAGTCACCGTATTCGGTACTTTCAGAAAATGCTATTGTCTGCCGATTATCCTTTATCGGCTTCTTATCCTTATCCTTCAGCAAGTGCTCATACTTAGAAACCCGAGCATTTAGTTGAAAGAGATCATCAAAAGCTTGCCCCTCAAATCTTTCCTTGAGATTGAACTTCAATCCATTGAAAGCTAAATCGGTAAATTCCTTTTCAGTGAGAGAAGTCAAACATCGATTCCTGGATTTCTTAAAACGGGCAATAAACTGATCTACCGACTCAGTGCCATACTGGTACATTCTGGCTAAGTCGGCTACTGTTACCTCTGGTATCGTTCGGTAAAACTGAGAATGGAACTGTCTTTCCATCTCAACCCATGTCTGTATAGAATTTGCTGGCAAATTTGTATACCAAGTAAATGCTGTCTTTGACAACGACAATGGGAATAGTCTTAACCTTAGATATTCATTTGTTCCAGCCTCTCCACATTGTGCTAGAAAACGACCTACGTGTTCCACTGTTGATTGATCTTCTTCACCTGTGAACACAGCAAAATCTGGCATCTTAAAACCTCTTGGATATGGGATGTTGTCAATCCAATCAGGATGTGGCTTTCTGTACACAGGTCTTGGAGTGCCTCTATCTGCTCCCAATTGTTGCATCACCAACTCTGCAACTCTATCTGGGTTCCATGGCCTTAAATTCTGTTGACCCAACCAAGGATCCTGCCCCCTAGGATCAACCTGCTGAGGTCTGTTCATTCCTTGTTGATCCATATTGAAGTTAACAGGAGGTGGTGGCCTGTAGAGAGGATTTTCTACCACTTGTGGATATGGTTGAGCTACAAGTGGTCTCATGGGCTCGAAGTTAGGGACATTCACTGGAAGAGACATGTTCAATACTGGTGGATGATTCGGGATCATGGGATTGATCACATTAGCATCAGTAAGGCCAGTTTGAGGGAAATTGTAACCACTCACACCATTTACCAGATATGCTGTTGTAGGATTTTCTAGCCTTGGTATAATCCTTACTGGAGGCTGCAGATTCGATCCTCCACTACCATTATACCCAACATTGGGATGTCCCGATGCTGGTGGAAATGGTATCGTACCAGGAGGATTTACATAAAAGGGAGGAACTTGAGAGGATGAACTAGGACGCGATATTACCTCGTTTATGGCGTTAATCATCATAGGCTTTATCACATCTGAGACATGCTGCACCATATGGTTAGTGAGCTCATTCTGCTGTTCCTCAAACATTCTTCTCATCGTGGCTATCAAAGTGTTGTCAAGTGCCAACGCATGGATTTGTTCTTCGTTCAATTGCCGAGGAACATCAGCATTGTGATGGGGTACGTCTTCATTCGCTGCCGAATGCTCTGATCGTGCTCCATCATCTGGATTGTTGATGTTGCCAACTGGTACTCCATCTGATTGACCTCTGGTTCTCACCATTTCTCTTAATCTTACCACAATGGTCCCACCGGGCGTGCCAAAAAGATGTTCGCTCGTTTTTGCAACAAGGAATATCTTTCACCGAAATTCAGTCTTCGGTTTTTATTAAGAGGGTTCTGTGGCTCAACTCTCGAAAGGAAATTTTAGTGAGAACACGGAGTAACACAAATGGAAGTGAAATGGGTAGTAAATCAGTGGATCGAATGTGGATTTGAGATCAACAAGGGTTCAGGCTACGTTACAATACTCCTACTAAAGCAGTAGAAAGCTTGAAACTAAACTAGAATTGCAGAAACTCTAAATGCTGGAAAGGAGAGTACAGGGAAGTTAAAGTGCAGAAAACTTGAGTTCTTTTGGATGTGTGTTGATCTGTCTTCTTTCTCCTCTCTTTCGATTATTTGTTATTCTTTGGCTTTCCATAACCGTTTGTCGGTTATTTTCTTGCTTTCAAACTTTGAATCTTGGCGCCTTCAATAACTTCCCATTTGCCAACGTTTTATCCGCTAAAACTTGATCTTCAACTGTCAATATAGCTTTGAATTTGAATCTTTTCCAGCAACTGCCGTGAACTGTTCGCATCCACTATCCGGATTTCTTGCTCGTAACTTCTTGCTGACATGGCTAGTTTGGCCATCCTGCGGTTCCTTTTGTCTTCATACTCCTCTTACTGCTGACCCTCTATAATTTCGGTATGTCCAGAATCTTACCGAATTTTGAAAATCAATGGCCCTGTTCTCTTACTTCCCGAATATCGGGTTTAGATTTCTAGACATTTCGGTATGTTGCAGACAACTTACCGAACTTCTCAGAGTAGCTTACTATTCCCGATTTACCGATTTTCGGGATACAGTGATACTAAAGTCTATTCGGTAACTTTTTATTATTTGGTGTCAACAGATATGCATTGACTGGTTGACTCTTTAGTATCCTAGTTTCCTCAAGATCTGAAGTTCTCAGTTCAGCATTATCAAGATTTTAAAATTCTCTAGCTGAATAAGCTCTTGGAAAGCTATTGATGTGATTCAGTGTAGTTGCTTAAGAAAACTGGCGGGAGGGCATCCGAGTCAATAGACTGTTGCTGCAGTAGTGGCATCCACAATTCTTCTATGAGGTTTTGTTGCCTTACACACGGAATCAAGGCAAACGGATCTCTTATTCATACACTGATCAGTACAGTTATTGTGTCTCTGAGCATTAGTACACCCTCCTCCCCCCTTTTTTTGCATTGAAGAAGTTACAACAACAAGGACTAATTGTAGCATCCAGTTCAGTGCTGAATCTTTATAAATCGAGAGTGAGTTTGAAGTTACTCAGTCAAACCTTGTCACATCATGGAGTGTCAGTGGCTCAAGAAGTGGCAAAGGATTGGTTATGTGAAGACAAGAGTGAACATGATCTACCAATATACAGTATGAGGTGGTAATTTTCTTGCTTAAGATTACCAAAGCAAGCAGATAGTTAAATTATGCATGGATCGAAATAATGCTCGTGCTGTTCGAAAGAGCGTGACTTTGTTTCGCGTCCCAATTCGAGCTCCCGTGGACTGAAAGATCTAAGTTCCAGCTGCTTCGCGAGTGCCCGAGGTGTCGACCGAATCTTGTTCGGGTTCTGGTTTTTGCTCCTGGGCACGAGGGCGGCGACCCTCACCTGCCGTCGACCGAGGTCGCCGGCCACTGGCCGAGGCCCGGCGACCCTGGCCGACCCTCGCCCCACCATCGCCGACCCTATTTAATTTAATTAATATTTATATGAAAAATTAAATTTGGACTTAACTTTTCTTATTTCAACCACGTCATTGCCAAATAGGAAAGAGAAAGTAACAAAAAATACCACATCAGAATTTTTCGTTAGCAGAATTAGACAGAGTTAACTGATGTACTCTTCAACCAAAAAAAAAAAAACCTGAGATACTCAATTGCACCAATATGTCAAGTTTTAGTTGTAATTTTTAAGACTCAATTACACTTTGGCGATAAGTTCTATGACTTCTACTTCTACTTCTACTGAACATATCCCTAATCTAAAATAGAGTCTCTCTGCCTGAAAAAGGAAACAAAAAGGAAAAAGATAAAAAGAGATCTTATGTGAAAACGGCGCAACCAATTTGCGTTTCAAGACTTCACTGCTTAGTTCTTTTTTCTTTTTTTGGTCAGATGCTTGCTTAGTTCGGAGCAATGGCGGCATGAATGAAGCTTGATCTCACTTTGGCCATGCGCGAACTGTTCAAAGGTATCGACTTTCATGCGCACTCTACTCCTCGTCGTCGTCGTCGACCAGTGTCGAGTCTTCAAGTTTACTTGTGCCGCTTTGTTTGCTTTTCCCAGTGTTCGGCCGCTGATGAAATCAAGAATTGCAGAGTCGAAGTTCATCTTTTCCTTTGGAATCGAAACTTGAGCCGAACTGGCGGGCCGTTTGAGTTATCTTTCAGCTGTGATCTTAACGAAGTCAAGTACGAATGCCTCCTTTTTAGTAGTCTGATGAGACCAATTAGCTCGCTTTACGTTGAGTACAACTTCGTGAACGAGATATGAGTGCTCCCAAAATCCATTCTTTCATCTGTCCAGCGATTTGCAATGACTAAACATTACTGAAAAGGAGGGAAATTTCTTGATTGTTGAAGTAGGAGGAGATGGCTTGTGGGCGCAGTTTGGCCACCACCGGAACCTTAATTGCCAGAAGGCTCCGCCCGTCATTCTTTCACATTCACCGTGACAACCTTGATGAAGCAATTTGCTGTTCGCCTGAAAGGGATTATTCGTCTCAATCCACTTTAATCAACTCATTGCCCCGAGCTTCTTCTGGGTCACGGAATCTTCTCAGAACTCAATCAATGGAGAGACGGGGTTTGTTGTTCATGCTGCCTCCTGGGATCAGCTCCTCTCTGTCTAGATTTATGTCCAATGCAAGTGGAGACGAAGGCTCATTTAAGATTGATGATTTCGTTAGGGAAGCAAACCCCGAGAAGGTGATGGATGTGGTCACTCCCCAATCTTCTGCTATGAGTGAGGTGGCACTTGCTGCGGCAGACTCTTCTTACCCTGTTGCCGCAATTGAGTACTTGATTGGTGCAGTGCATTCATTTACCGGCTTGAATTGGTATGGCATCTTGAGCCGTCATGACAATATTGTTTTCTCGTTGTTTTGATGCCTAGTGTGGTTCTTTGCTGCTGATCAATGACTGATTGACTCAAGCTTAGTCACTGATGCTTACTTTAGCTATCATGCTTCTGAGCTACCACTATGCTTCTGCATAGATACTTGGTTCCTAAGATGGGATATGTTTGTCTGATCCACCAAAAACCAGGTTGATGTCATTATAATCAAGTGTTATCTAAGGTAAACCATGCACGGGAGTTTACGAGATATGCAGTTTCATGTGCTTTGCTTAAGTAATTAGCATAAGACATGTTCTAATTTGGTGTGGAAATGGATCAAAGAAGTGAATGTTGATGCATGATAGGCAAAAGCCGGTTTAAGTTACCACCTACCTATCACGAAAATGAAAATGTTGCCTCAAGAATATCTTCTAACTTTTTTCCCTTGAATCAGGTGGGCATCTATAGCCTTGACAACTGTATTAATCAGAGGAGCAACAGTTCCACTTCAAATAAATCAAATGCGTTCTACTGCAAAACTCAGTGTAATCTTCTAGCCTTATTGTGTTAGGCATTTGACATATTTAAGTAATTCAGGTATTCCATCCAGGTCTAATAGCCAATAGAAAGATAATTATAATTCTTGTTATCAATTTTTTGGCTTCAAAATCGATTAGTGACTACTTGTATTGGAGTACCCTTGCCAATGAAACCATTATTCCTACCATTTTAGATTAGCAGCTTTTTTTGTTGTTTTACTAAACCCCATGATGCTTCAATGTACTTGATGTCAGAAGATGCGGTACAAGGATCATGTGCCTCTCCATAATTGTTTTTGCCATCTCATGTCATGGTGCATCATACTTAACTTACTGTTGGACGATTCTTGCAACCTAAAGATGTTGAAATGTAAGACCTAAAGATATTGAAATATGACTTCAATGTGGAATAGTTGAATTAAGATTATGCGAATTTCATCAAATCAACTTTTATGTAATTTCAATGTGGAAAACGTGAACCACAGAATCTCTATGTTATGCAATTGGATATTAACATACAGAAAGAGTGGAACATGAAGGTTTAAGCCTTCGAACTTATAAACAATTAGGGCAGAGCTCTACTTGGACTGAATCCTGACATGCAAAGTTAGTAGAAATTTTCATATTTTGCTCTTCTTTAATTTTCCTATGTTCAACATGTCAAACTTTCAAGTCAACGACATAATTTCCAGTCTAGTATATAAGAGGCATGATTGCTTGCTTCTGAAAGTGATAAAAAAGGAGGATCTTCGCTTTACTGAACAAAGCACAAGCAATTCTGGCTTGAAGAAGCCACGGGACGCCTAAAAAACTTTCCAATAGCGGGTTGATTGTTGCGTCATTCCTTGACTGGCTTAAGGATGTGAGAACCACCTTGAATAAATAAAAAAAGAAAGAGAAGAGAAGTAGAAAAACGGATAGGGCTGATTTTAGAGGTTCTTACTACCATTACTTCATCCACTCTTGTTATTTTCTTCTGGTGTTCAAGGGATAATCATTATCTGCTTCTCTATGAGCATTTGAGTTGGATAGTTTGGTAGGTCTGTACTTCTGTTTCTAGATGTTCTCAACTTACATTTGGCTGTAACATCTTGAGCTTCTCAATGGCCCACCTATTTGTATGAATGATGGGTAATCAGTGTTATGCAGTTAATGAGACCGCACGTGGAAGAGTTGAATCGAACATTGAGAGAGACGGTAAGTTGTTGTCTGTGTTGGAGTTTATTATACTGTTTTGGTAGAAATTGGGGCATCAGAAGCTATCCTGGTAAATGATTGTGAATTCGTGCTTGATGCTTATCGGGACATGGTCTGCTATGCTGTTGACTTCTAGTCACTGAGATGCTCCAACAATAGCAATTGCTTGATTGTACTTTATTGTATTCGCTGGCACAAAGACAATCTCTTCAAGTAAAGATGCCTTTCTAATCTATAATTTCTAATCCACCATCTTGAGTAGCAGAACTCTCTCATTGAGCACATCTTCCAATGTCTGGTTGTCTTAATAATTAACTGTGAAAACTCACTACTTTTTGGTGCGTGAGAATATTAAATATTCTATGAGTGAATGACCTTAGTCACCTTATGCCTGTATTTTGACTCAGGCAAATGCTCCTGATGCTGCGTCCAAGTACCTGCAAAGATTCGCATCATTATTCAAAGAGTAAGTATTGCCTATTTCTATTGAGACAATATGTAAGTCAATTTATTTTCCTCTAGTAAATTTTGGGTTTTGATCATTAAAGGTGTGGAATTCATTTGGGTGTCATATAAGTAATACATACATTAGTTAAAACGGTAGTTGAACAGAGTAGACAAGCACAAGCTTTTGATTCTCATTGTCATCACTTGCAAAAGTGACGTTGAGCGATTGAACTTTGTTATGGCTTTAATTCGAAGCATTATGAAGCTGATTGCTATGGGCACGAGAAAGAGATGAGGACACAAGCAGTGAAAAATAACTAAGTCAATTAGCCCTAGGATAGAGCATGAGCTCAGTCTTTTATGTACTAAAAAAGCTGAGGGACAAAGAGGTGGAACTGAGAGAGAGAGTGTGTGTGTGTGTGCTGATGCATTTATCTATAACTTCTGGTTCTAAGGGTATTTGCTAGTATGTCCCCACAAAAAGCTTTTTTTTGTCATGAATTTGCAATTTTTGGATTGTGACCTTGATCTTTGCAGATATGGAGTCAGTCCATTCACTCCTCTGAAAGGAATCCTGATTCGAGGTCCCATCTTCATTAGTTTTTTGTTTGCTGTAAGATTCAAGCCTCAGTCCACGCTGTATGTGCGAGATATTAGATTTGCAATTGACATTTACAAGGCTCCTGCACTGACTTGATCTATGTAGCTAAGAAACATGGCTGAAAAAATTCCATCTTTTCAAACTGGTGGAAATCTGTGGTTTGTCAATCTGGCAACTCCAGATAGCCTTTACATCCTACCAATCCTGACAGCTCTGACCTTCTGGATTGCTGTGGAGGTTAGCATTTCAATCTTGTTTAATTAAGTTCTGCAAAGCTAAAGATCTTGGATCGTATTTTCTAACGAGGTAGTATAAAGTCTTTAGCATTATGAGCTATTCACTTAGCTTGTAGGTTGATCCAATGTGCGTTGACCCCACGTCTCAGCTAGCATCTGGAATTTCACTTGACGATTATTCTTTCGCTCATTCTTTTGCTTGCGTGCATAGATTTCCGTCTGATAGACTGACTGAACTGAGATTTTCTTTTATCAGTTCCATTTGGAAGAAGGACTCGAGGGAACTGCTGTGGCTGGTAACCTCAAAAATTTCTTTAGGATCCTCACTGTTCTCTCAGTTCCAGTTATGATGTGTTTCCCAAAGGTATTATGCCTAACACTGCGTTTTCATGGTTCTGCCCATATATCACTAGTCTTTTGTTCACCTGAATGCAAATCTGAGACTGCTCAAGCATATAGCAGCTGAGTTGGTGGTAACAGTGTTTTTTTTTTTTTGGGGGGGGGGGGGGGGGGGGGGTGTAATCCAGTAAGGGGTTCACAATGCAAGGGAAGACTTCATGTTTAGCTTCAATACTAGGGATACAATGACCTATATGGCTTGAATAATGAATACCTACTTGCCATGGAGTGTCGAATTATGTTCTGCATCTATCACATGAATCATGATTCTCTTTCTGATAGTTCTAACTGGTTGCTTGTTTTTCGAGCTGCTCGTCTTACTGATCAGTATATTGATAGTCAATTTTCCTTTCTTCTGGTCACAGATTTTGACTTTATTGATAAATTCTCCTTTTCCTTACTCAATTGCAGGCGATATTTGGCTATTGGCTTACCTCCAACCTTTTCTCCCTTGCATTTGGGTTAGGTCAGTCTTTCTAACTGTAGCATACACTTTTATACCCTCACCCTAAAAAAGAAGAGATATGAGAATGCAAGAGGTCCAAGGTACTCCACTTTCAGAATTGCCTTTAGAGAATAAGTTGCAAACTTGGTGAAAATATTCATATGTAGGTACTGCTTTCCAAAGCCTCTGGGAATACAATTGATATGCTTCTTTCGTGTTCCCTATCCTTGTGAAATTAGTCACCAGTTATTCTTGAAATGCTGCAATCAGAACCCTATGTTGGATGCAAGGTAGGGAGCCTTTAGGACAAATAAATGTGATGGGATTGTCTTCTGGCTTCGCATATGGATTACTCTCCCCGTTCCACTATTGTGCTAAGCTTCTACACGGTAAAGGGCCCGACTCATGTATGGCGAGTGTTGACCTTCTGATTGCAGTAAATTGGCGTTAATCATGCCATAACCACGAAAGTGATGGTGGATGTTCATCTAAACATTATTAAATATGTAGACTGAAAAGATATTACACATTAGACAAGATCGGTCACCTTGCAGCACTTTAGTATGCACTTCGGTGTTGAGGACAGGAGTTGTCCAATTATGGGATCTCATTCTTTGTTGCAATGACATTGTGTCTATCTCCACCAATTGCAGTGGTACAACAGCCAGGGGTCAAGAAATTACTGAAAGTTCCTGAGATACCGGTTTCACCTGTTTCTGCATCGCAGCAATTCTCTCAAGCCCTTAGCACAAGAGAAAAAGATGATGGCAATGAAACAAAACTAAGATAGATGAGAGTGAAGCATTTATTTGCTATGGTGTAACTTTGTCCTTTAGCCCTTTACTGAACGACAGGACTCTAATTTTGTTGTAGTCCCCACCCCAAGGCAATTTGTTTTCTGACAAATTCTTAGTGAGGAAAAAGGAAATTGTTTGATAATTTGAGTTTGCTGTGTAGTGTGTGCCGTCAACTGAGTCGAGTAAAATTGTTGCAACTCTTATTTAGATCAATGATGAGCCATTTTGACCCGAGTATTATTGAAAAAAAGGTTTGGAAGGAGAACTTGATAAGAAATATCCTTGGTCGTTTATGTGATTTGGTGTTCGAGCTGTTCTTCTATGCCAATATGGATTACCTTGAAATAGTCTAAAGTTCATTCTCTATGCGTGTAGAGAAATCTATTGAACTTTTCGCAATCTCTACGAAGCTTATAATCGTTCATTTATCAGGTTCATTAATGGAACTTGGGATCAATCTTCTCTTAGATTAGGGAAAAGTGTAAAAAAAGTCCTAAACATATTGCGTTGGTGCCAATTTAGTCCTAAACCTTTGGCATTGATGTCAATTGAGTCTTAAACCTTTTGCAATGGAAATCGCTGACGTGGACGTCGGTGGTCCCACGTGGTACGTTAGCGCTGACGTGGATATTTTTTTAAATATTTATTATAATATTATTTATTATTTTAATGATTTTTTTTAATTTTTTAATTTTTTAATTTTTTCCTTCTTTTTTCTTGCATTTCTTTTTTTTTATTGGGGGCTAGCGACCCTCGCCGACTGCTGGGCTAGGGCTCGTGGGCCCTCATGTGGCCGGCCAGGGCCGCGATGCCCTTGCCGACCCCAGGCGAGGGCGTTGGCGAGGGCCGCCAGCCCCCAATAAAATAAAAGAAAAGGAAAATGCAAGAAAAAAGAAGGAAAAAACAAAAAACAAAAAAAAACTATTAAAAATATATTAAAAAATATCCACGTTAAAGCTAGGCGTGCCACGTAGGACCACCAAAATCCACGTAAGTGATTTCTGGTCAAAATTGGCCGGATTGACTTAATCGACACAAATGCAAAAGGTTTAAATCTCAATTGGTACAAATGCAAAAAGTTTAGGACTTTTTTTTTTTTACGCTTTTCCCCTTAGATTCTTGTGACCCGAGCACAAGTGTGCTAAGAAGCAAAGTCGAATGCTTTATGTTACGAAAATATTTGCTTCAGCAGAATCTTGCACTCCTGAGGTGTATACTTTATTGAGCTACCATTGTTTCAGATGTAATAAGCGCACAAAGTGCATGCATTATTCTTTTTGGGGGCTAAAAGAAGCATCATCTTCATTAAATTGAGATGCACTTTGCTTGCAGATTGTACAATGGGGGTCTGACTGTTTCCGTGAAGTCATCGGAATCAATATCACTGGGAATCTTCAATAACTTGTCTTCTTGTTGACACTAAATAATAATGAGTTACCGAATTAACTTTGGTATCATCATATCTCGAAAATCGGTAAATTGGGAGCAGTAAACTACTCTGAGAAATTCGGTAAGTTGTTTGTAACATACCGAAATGGCCGAAAGTCTAAACCCGATATTCGGGAAGTAAGAGTATATGGTCATTAATTTTTGAAATTCGGTAAGATTCTGGACATACCGAAACTGTAAAAAGTCAGAAGTAAGGGGAATACGAAGTTGAAAGGAATTGCAGGATAGCCAAACCAGCTACGTCAGCAAGAAGTTACGAACAAGAAATCTGGATAGTGGATACGAACAATTCACGGCGGTTACTAAAAGAAATTCAAATTTGAAGCCTCATTGACAGTTGAAGATCAAGTTTTTGCGGATAAAACGTGGGCAAATGGGAAGTTATTGAAAGCGCCAAGATTCGAAGTTTGAAAGCAAGAAATAACCGACAAACGATTATAGAAAGCTGAAGAATACAAGTACTCAAAAGAAGAGATCAAGAGACATCCAAAAACACTCAAGTTTATTCGCACTTTAATTTCCATGTACCTTCATTTCCAGTAGTTACAGTTTCTGCAACTAGAGTTTATTTCCAAGCCTTCTACTGCTTTCGTAGGAGTATTGTAATGTAGCTTCAACCCCTGTTGATCTCAAATTCATATTCGATCCACTGATTTCCTACCCATTTCATATCTCTCTGTGTTGCTTCGTGTTCTTACTAAAATTTCTCTTCGAAAGTTGAACCATAGAATCCCCTTAATAAAAACCGAAGACTGAATTTCGGTGAAAGATATTTCTTGTTGCAAAAACGAGCGAACATCTTTTTGGCACGCCCGGTGGGACCTGTGTGGAGAGATTAGGAGAAATGGTGAGAACCAGAGGTCAATCAGAAGGAGTACCAGTTGGTAATGTCAATAATCCAGATGATGGAGCGCGATCTGAGCATTCGGCTGCTAATGAGGAAGTACCCCCATCACAATGCTGATATTCCTCGACAATTGAACGAAGAACAAATCCACGTGTTGGCACCTGACAACACTTTGGTAGCCACGATGAGGAGAATATTTGAGGAGCAGCAGAATGAGCTCACTAACCATATGGTGCGTCATGTCACGGATGTGATAAAGCCTATGATGATTAACGCCATAAACGAGGTAATATCGCGTCCTAGTTCATCCTGTCAAGTTCCTCCCTTTTATGCAAATCACCATGGTACAATACCATTTCCACCAGCATCGGGACATCCCAATGTTGGGTATAATGGTAGTGGAGGATCGAATCTGCAACCTCCAGTAAGAATTATACCAAGGCCAGAGAATCCTACGACAGCGAACCTAGTGAATTGTGTGAGTGGTTACAATTTTCCTCAAACTGGTCCCACTGATGCTAACGTGATCAATCCCATGGTCCCGAATCTACCACCAGTATGGAATATACCTCCACTAGTGAATGTGCCTAATATTGATCCTATAAGGCCGCCTGCAGCTCAACCATACCCACATGTGGTGGAAAATCCTCTCTACATGCCGCCACCCATTAACTTCAATATGGATCAACAAGGCATGAACAGACCTCAGCAGGTTGACCCTAGGGGTCAGGATCCTTGGTTGGGCCAGCAAAATTTAAGGCCATGGAACCCAGATAGAGTTGCAGAGTTAGTAATGCAACAATTGGGAGCAGAGAGAGGCACACCAAGACCTGTATACAGGAAGCCACATCCTGATTGGGTTGATAACATCCCATATCCAAGGGGTTTTAAAATGCCAGATTTTGCTGTATTTACAGGCGAGGAAGATCAGTCAACTGTGGAGCATGTAGGTCGTTTTTTAACACAATGTGGAGAGGCTGGAACAAATGAATATTTAAGGCTAAGGCTATTCCCATTGTCGTTGTCAAAGACAGCATTTACTTGGTATACAAATTTGCCAACAAATTCTATGCAGACATGGGTTGAGATGGAGAGACGGTTTCATTCTCAGTTTTACCGAACGGTACCAGAGGTAACAGTAGCCGACTTGGCCAGAATGTACCAGTATGGCACTGAGACAGTAAATCAATTTATTGCTCGTTTCAAGAAGTCCAGGAATCGGTGTTTGACTTCTCTCACCGAGAAAGAATTTACCGATTTAGCGTTCAATGGGTTGAAATTCAATCTCAAAGAAAGATTTGAGGGACAAGTTTTTGATGAACTCTTCCAATTAAATGCTCGGGTTTCTAAGTATGAACATCTGCTGAAGGATAAAGATAAAAAGCCGACAAAGGATAATCGGCAGACAATAGCATCGGTTGAAAGTACCGAATACGGTGACTTGACTGAAGAAGAGAATGAGATAGCGGTAGCAACTATGGTACTTGAAAAACCATATGTGTGCCCAGCTCTGAAACCAGCAAAGGTAAGAGATGTGTCCAAGTTTAAAGCCAAGGAAACGAGTAATTATTCCTTTGATATCTATAAGTTGGATGAGATATTTGACTTATTGCTGAAAGATGGAATGATTAAATTGGCTGAGGGACAGGTGATCCCGTCTAAGGAAGAAACTATGGATAAAAGGTATTGCAAATGGCATCATTCCAAGACTCATGATACGGTGAATTGTATTGTTTTTAGAAAGACAATCCAGGAAGCAATTCGCCAAGGTAAGATTAAGTTCGCTGAAGACAAAGGCAAGGCTCCAATGGAAGTAGACACAGATCCTTTCCCGAAGATTATCAGTATGGTTAATGTGCATGAGTCTACAAGATATGATAATAGACGACTGTGCACCCGTTGTCATCAAGAATTAAGCCATCAGGATCGGGAAGTTCCCAAGTTTCAGTACATGAGGGGAACAAGGGGAAGATACAGATCGGGGTCATTTGTCCGTCGGGAAGGTAGACCACAGATAATGTCTGAGATCGTAGTAACTAAAAATGTTTCGGCACAGTCAAAAAGTCAAGAAGCTCAGTCAAGGCAGCCAGCACAAATGCCTGAGAGGCAGAAGTTATGTTCCGATTCACTAAGACAAGTTCCTCCAACTCAAGAGGTTGAAACACGAGTTCACAAGGAGAAGGAAACCCCACAAAAACATGAGAAGAAGAAGAGTTTATGGCAGCGATACAAAGAAGGGGATCCCAAAGTAGGATTGTTTGGAGAACCTAGTGGAAAATTTGACTATGTAGTGTACTATGGAGACACAAATGATCGCTTACCCCCATCATTGCCAGTTGAACCGACCGGTTGGGGAGATGAATTTGATGATCCACCATCGTCAATTTCTCAGGAAGTTCAAAAGAAAAAGACAATTAAGGTTCCACACAATCCTCCTAAAGGAAAATGATCCGTAGCTAAACCACCGAGGCAAGCATCCTACCGAACTGTTAAAAGACGTTTTCAGCGAATGAAAAGCAGACAGATGGATTTCGAGAATCGTCGAGACAAAGGAATGCCATCACGAATTCCTCCATTCAAACCTTTTGGTACGAAAGGTAATTGGGTTTGGAAAAGAAATCCTGATGATAAAGAACTTGTCAAACCAGAGAAGAATTCTGTATGTGATTCGGGAAGTAGTTCTTACCATGAAGAGAGAAAGGGAAAAGAAGTGCAACAGGTTTCCCAAACAATTAACTTTGGGCAATTCCAGGTAGCTCTTAACCCGAAGCATCGAGTCAAGATGGAACAAAAGGATCCGAATCTCAAGATGCCGCGAGAAGATGATAAGAGTTGCCGAGCGGGTCACTCTAAAATGCCGAAAGAATATCGCTCGCCAATGAGGATCAATATGGTTCATGCTAAGCTTCCAGCGGAATATGGAGCTTATTTGGTGGTAGAAGAGGAACTTGAGCATATCTCGGAGAAGGATATAGCAATGGCAGAGTTCGAATTCTCTTATAGAGAAGTGATAAGGTTTGACAAGGTGCCTTCAGATAAAGCTAAACATTTAAGATCCTTGGTTATTTCGAGTTGAGTCAATGGCCAAGCTGTCGGTAAAATCTTTGTAGATGCGAGAGCCACTTTGAACCTCATATCTTATAAATACTTTAAGAAGTTGGGAAAAGGTGATGTTGACATAATTCCGTCGAATGTTCAGCTGTCTGATTTCTTAGGAGAAGTTACCGAAATTAAAGGAGCAGTTGTACTGGACTTAACCATAGGATCCAAGAAATCAAGGACGACTTTCTTCGTGATTGAGTCTGATGGTTCGTACAATTTGTTGCTTGGAAGAGATTGGATACACTCTAATCAATGTGTACATTCGACTCTTCATCAAGTTCTGGCATTTTGGAATGGTGAAGGAGTAGAGTACATTGACGCTGATTCGGGACTTCCTTCAATAGGTTGGACCGATATTCATCAAGATCATCAAGAGTATTCACATGGAAATCATGTTATTGGAACACCAAAAGCAGATTCACGATCCTATGCTTATTGCCGCTTTGGGGATATGAAAACTGAATGGATTCCCAAATCTAGCTTGGCATTAGAAGAGTTACATACTCTTTATGGAAAGCGAGCCCTTATTGCAAGAAGTTTGTGAAAGGTATTTCGCATACCTGGTGGAGATGACCCAGCAGAGTGCGGAAGTTTCAGATTGTATTGATGAATGGGAAAAGTCGTCAATCAAGGAAGACAGCAGGTCAACAGAAGCTCAAGACCCATTGTTAGAAGTTGATATAGGAGAACTTGGGTGTTTTCGTCTAGTAAATGTAAGTGCGTTTCTGCAAGGGGGCATGAAGGAAGATTTAGTCAATCTGATTAAAGAATACAAAGATTGCTTCTCATGGGATTACCATGAAATGCCTGGTCTGTCAAAAGATATTGTAGAACATCGCCTTCCTATCAAGAAAGGATTTCGTCCACACAAACAGTTAGCAAGAAGGTTTGCTCCAGACGTGGTTGATAAAGTCAAGGAAGAAATTGAAAGGTTGCTGAAGTCGAAATTCATTGAGACAGCCAGGTATGTAGAGTGGCTTTTGAATATTGTTCCTGTGAAGAAGAAGAATGGAAAATTGAGAGTTTGTATTGATTTTCGGGATCTCAATAATGCCACTCCAAAAGACGAGTATCAGATGTCGATGGCAGACATGTTAGTAGATTCAGCATCGGGAAATGAGATGTTATCTTTAATGGATGGTCATTCGGGTTATAACCAGATATTTATTGCTAAAGAAGATGTCCCGAAAACAGCATTCAGATGTCCTGGTGCTATCGGTACTTTTCAATGGGTAGTCATGCCTTTTGGATTGAAAAATGCAGGAGCTACATACCAGCGAGCAATGAATTTCATCTTTCATGACATGATCGGTAAATCCTTGGAAGTTTATATTGATGATGTGGTGATTAAATCAAATCAGGAAGAGCATTTGGATTATCTTGAGCAAGCTTTTGTTAGGATGAAGAAATACAAATTGAAGATGAACCCAACTAAATGTGCCTTTGGAGTGCGAGCATGAAATTTCTTGGGATTCCTATTTAATCAAGGGGAATTGAGATTGACAGGAATAAGGCAAATGCTATTATAGGTCTCCCTCATCCTACATCAAAGAAGCAGCTGCAGATGGTACTTGGGAAAATTAATTTTCTCAGAAGATTCATTGCCAATCTATCTGGGAAGATAGAACCAATGACACAGCTTTTGCGTCTTAAAAATCAGGAGAAATTTATATGGGGAGATAAGCAGTAAAAGGCGTTTGATGCAGTCAAAGTTTATCTAACAAATCCTCATGTATTGATGCCGCCAAAAGCAGGCAGGCCATTAAGGTTGTATTTGTCCACTACCGATTCAACTATCAGGACTATGCTGGCACAAGAGAATGAAAATGGAAAAGAACAAGCGGTATATTATTTAAGTAGAACATTGACTGATGTTGAAAAAAGATATGCCGCAATCGAAAAATTATGTCTATCTTTGTACTTTTCTTGTATGAAGTTAAGACATTATTTATTGCCAGCTACAGTACATGTACTCGGTAAAACCGATGTGATAAAATATATGTTGTCACGGCCTGTTATAAAAGGGCGTATAGCCAAGTGGGCATTTATCTTGTCTGAATTTGATTTGGCATACGTACCAATGAAAGCAGTCAAAGGTCAGGCCGTTGCTGACTTTCTTACCGAATACCCATGCTTACAAATGGAAGAAAATGAACAAAATTTCAGTCAAGTTGTACCATGGACTATGTATTTTGATGGATCATGCGCTAAAAATATGGCTGGAGCCGGTTTGATGATAATTTCTCCCACCGAAAAACTTACAAGGTGCGTTTGTAAGTTAGATTTTGAGTGCTCAAACAATCAAGCTGAATACGAAGCATTGATTATCGGTTTAGGAATACTGATTGAGTTGGAAGCACAGCTCATCAAAATATTCGGTGATTCACAGCTAGTGGTGAAGCAGCTGAAAGGAGAATATCAGTGTTTGAATGAAAATTTGATTGGTTATTATTACCTAGCCAAGAAACAGTTGGAACAGTTTAGAGAATATGACATAGTCCATGTCAAAAGAGAAATCAATTACGAAGCCAACGAGTTAGCACAGGTGGCTTCCGGTTATAAAATATCAAAAGAGTTGGCAAATATTGCAACTATCATTACATTATCGGTACCTTCTATTGAACGAAGAGAAATACCGATAGCGATCAGTGAAGTAGTCCGAGAAAAGGATTGGAGACAGCCTATCATGGAATACTTGAAAAAACCTGATTCAAGAGATCAAAAGCTGAGGAGACAAGCTCAGAAGTACGTAATATTAGGAGAAGAGTTATACAGAAAATCCTCAGATGAGTTACTATTGCGATGCCTTGATAAGGATGACGTGAAACTGGTTATGGCAAAAGCACACGAAGGCATATGTGGAGCACATCAAGCTGGAATTAAGATGAGATGGCTTTTGAAAAGGTACGGATATTTTTGGCCAATAATGATGCAGAATTGCATTGAATATGCCAAAACATGCATCTCATGTCAAGGACCTTTGCAACATGCGCCTGCTGTGGAGCTTCATTCTATTATAAAGCCATGGCCATTTAGAGGATGGGCGATGGACATAATAGGTAAAATTTATCCACCTTCTTCTCATAAGCATAGTTTCATTCTGCTGGCTACGGATTACTTTACGAAATGGGTGGAAGCAATTCCATACAAAAACATCAGTCAGAAGTCGGTGATTAAATTTATTGAAGAAAATATAATTCACCGATTTGGCTTGCCTGAGTCAATCACTGCGGATCAAGGAACGGTGTTTACTGGAAGCGAAGTTGTGAAATTTGTTCAATCAAGAGGAATTAAGATGATACATTCCACACCGTATTATCCTCAAGCAAACGAACAAGCCGAAGCTACTAATAAGGTCGTGATTGGGTTGATTAAAAAGCATTTGGAAGAAAACCCAAGAGAATGGGATAACTTGCTATCAGCAGTGTTATGGGCGTACCGAACATCGCGAAGATCGAGCACAGGCGTCAGTCCATATATGCTGACATATGGACAAGAGGCAGTGTTACCGATGGAGATAACTGTGCAGTCATTACGAGTACAACTGCAAAGTGAAATGTTGCCGGAAGATTATAGAGATTGGATGAATTAGACGAAGTTCGGACAGCTACTTTGGATCAATTGGTTGCACAAAAGAAAAGAGTAGCTAGAGTTTTTAACAAGAAGGTTAAGATCAAGCAATTTGCCGTCGGGGATTTAGTATGGAAAGCAATTTTGCCGTTCAACCTCAAAGACAGGGAATTCGGTAAATGGTCAGCAAATTGGGAAGGTCCATATCTAGTTACCGAAGTGTTCAATGGAAATGCATACAGATTGATGGATGTCAATGGAAAAGAATTATCTCGCTCTATAAATGGGAAATTCTTAAAGAAATATTATCCATCAATCTGGGAAACACAAGGAAATTGATTTATTCACTAGAAGCGAAAATACATTCTGATCTTGGTTACAAAGGTCTTCATATCTTTAACAAGTTTGAGGTTCCGGGCTACAAATTTGGAATGTAATGCAAGATCATAGTGGAGTTCAGATTGCCGCTCTTTGAGATATTCTATGCGACGAGAATGGAAGCAGATAACTTCAAGTTTCTCCCAAGTTTTCTGTAACAATTGTCTGTACCGGTCTGAAGAAGCTTCGACCATGAATCTAACACGGGAAATTTCATCTTTAATTACCCTACGTTCCGCACGGTTATGATTGGAAAGGAAATTGAAAAGCCGACGTGTCATCTCAACATCTTCTCTGGCATGGAAGCAAGAGTCCTGAACTTGAGCATATGCTTCCTTGGAATCGCACAATCGAGAAAATTCTTCCACAATTTGGAGCTTAAGAGCCTCAGCTTCCACAATGATAGGTTCAAGGTTCCAAATTTCCTTCACATTGTGCTCAAATTCGTCGAAGCTGGCAGGGAATAAGGAGCACAGTTCCCACACTAAGTCTAAGAAATCAGAATCTGCAGTTAGGATACCTTGGACCTGAAAATGTCCGTCAGTTCGATAATTTCTAACCTATGCTTGTGATTCAGTAACAAAGTATGGTGTCCTTGGGATAGCAGTTCATGTAGCTGTCTCCATAAGGATCGATCATCTGTAGGCAATTGAATAAAAGAGTTGTCCATGATTAAAAGAAATGAAGAACAGTTGTCAAAGCTGAGATCAGGGTACATTTAGGAGAAAGTTTACCTTCACAATGGCCATTACAACGTCTATATGATCGAGAACAAAGAGGCAAAAAGGGCACGAGAATAGCGAAGAAGATGAAGTTTTGGAAAAAGCACGTCTGAAGGCGAGAGATCAGATTGTATGGGGACATCTGATATATGTACTAAGTTGATACGATGAGAAGTTGAAAAGGCAAGCGCGCGAAACGAGGCGGTAAAATGGCGCTGGAGGGAAAAAGTAAGTGTCTTGTCATCTTTGGCATTTAAAAGAATTATAATTCTTTTAATTCTTTTAAAAGGGGGCATCTATTGACACTAAATAATAATTAGTTACCGCATTGACTTTGGTATCATCATATCCCGAAAATCGGTAAATTGGGAGCAGTAAACTACTCTGAGAAATTCGGTAAGTTGTTTGTAACATACCGAAATGGCCGGAAGTCTAAACCCGATATTCTGGAAGTAAGAGAATAAGGCCATTAATTTTTGAAATTCGGTAAGATTCTGGACATACCGAAACTGTAAAAGGCAAGAAGTAAGGGGAATACGAAGTTGAAAGGAATTGCAAGATGACCAAACCAGCCACGTCAGCAAGAAGTTACGAACAAGAAATCTAGATAGTGGATACGAACAGTTCACGGCGGTTACTAAAAGAAATTCAAATTTGAAGCCTCGTTGACAGTTGAAGATCAAGTTTTGGCGGATAAAACGTGGGCAAATGGGAAGTTATTGAAAGCGTCAAGATTCAAAGTTTGAAAGCAAGAAATAACCGACAAACGGTTATAGAAAGCTGAAGAATACAAATACTCAAAAGAAGAGATCAAGAGACATCCAAAAACACTCAAGTTTATTCGCACTTTAATTTCCCTGTACCTTCATTTCCAATAGTTACAATTTCTGCAACTAGAGTTTATTTCCAAGCCTTCTACTGCTTTCGTAGGAGTATTGTAATGTAGCTTCAACCCCTGTTGATCTCAAATCCATATTCGATCCACTGATTTCCTACCCATTTCATATCTCTCTGTGTTGCTTCATGTTCTTACTAAAATTTCTCTTCGAAAGTTGAATCACAGAATCCTCTTAATAAAAACCGAAGACTGAATTTCGGTGAAAGATATTCCTTGTTGCAAAAACGAGCGAACACCTCTCTAATGCTCTCAATTGTGTGATATACATTGATAAGGTGGTGAACCTGATCATTTCACTGCCTTGTTGATATTTGAATGGAAGTCAAAGAACATTATGGACACTTTCATAGTCAAGACTTCATAGGGAGGCCACTACCGCGCGCTCCACTGTTGGTACGATAAGTCTGCGATTCGGTATGCGACTCGGTTAAAGCTTCTTTGACATCACAAAAGAGAACTCAGCTAAACATCGAGGTAACAGAGGGGCGTGCAAGAAAATTACTCTTTTTCCGCGGCGAGGTATGGCGTTTTGCAGCAGAGTCTGAATCATTTTACCGATATCAAGAAGATACATCATATTTGCTAAGCTATCTATTCGCATATCACATCCGGAGTAGAAACGTCTATAACTATGCCATACATAGTTGAGCAGAAGAGTTGAAAGAATCTTTAGTAACTGCCATCGGCTGTGAAATCAGGTTCAGCTGGCTTTTGAGGCATGAGTGGAGGTAATCTCTGCGGCGTCTTTGGGCTACCATTTTTCCTTAAATTCCTCAATGCTTTGGCTGCGAATCTTGATGCATACAAAGTAGCAGCAAGGCTCGGCGAAGCGCCGCCATCCTTTGCTAAAGCATTGTGTAACCTGTCTTCTGCATCGCGCAAAGCCTTATCGTGTTTCCTCTTGCAGTGTCGGTGCCAAGCTGCTTGTATAAAGCAAGCTGCCCATGTTCTCCATTGCTGCGAGTATAACCTGAATGCAAATATATCCGAAAAATAAGACCAAACGCTTCCTCCTTTATATAATTACGTATGTACCATATGATGGAAAGGAAAGTTCTGTGAGCTTTGCCTGAAAGTATGTTGGAGCTGCTTGCTGTGAAGACGCCGGAATTGAGAGGCCACAATCTTCAGGTCAGAGGCGGTGAGTGCGAAGGCTTCTACCTCCGTGATAGCTTCTACTGTTCTCGTCGAGGTGGGAAGATTGGAGGAGGAATTTGGATCCAAGGCCCAAGTAAGCAACTCCTCTCCACAGAAATCACCTGCCTTTAGATAGACTGAGTTGAAGAAACCTGTTCTTCCACCATTTGTGGTCATGGTCACCAACCTGCCTCGTATGATGAAGAGCATCTCATCGACCGGATCCCCCTCGCGCACGATTGAGCTCTTCTCTGTGTACAGGACTGGCCTGAGGCGATCGCACATTGCGTCCAGCAATTGTTCATCCATTTTCTCAATCATGGGCACCTGAAAGAAACCACAAGTCAGGCAATGCATCTGAAACTTTTGAGCAATATTTCATGTTCAGTATCAAAGAGGTCCATTTGTGTCAGCAGACGAAGAGAGAGTCGAAACAATACTCACTCTCATTAGAAGGTCCAGGCAGAAGTGACGCTTTATGTCTCGACGGAGATCTTTAGGGAGGTTCCTGATCAAAGATTCTTCCTCGACACCTCTTGTCTCTTGCCATTTGTACTGTTCGTACCGCCTAATTCGGTCCTTCAAACCCTCAGGAAGCATACGGTGCGACATCCATTGCTCTGCATCTCGCCTCTTCACTCTCATCTCCTCTACTCTAACTGTAGTGGACTGCAGATATTTCTGTGACAGCAATATGGTTTTTCTGGCAATTTTAGTTCCAACACACACAAACCAAGGTTCTTAAGCTCATTTCCTGCTTAAGTTCTCATTCTTACGTATTAGAGTTCTCAAATTCAATCGTATTGCAGAAGTGGGCTCTAGAATCATTGCAGTAGAGGACAAAAACCGAACTGGAGCAGGATCGTTTGTAGAATACCTGCATATTGCCGATGAGCAATGAAAACAAGACCAAGCCGGCGATAGCTATGCTGACAGCAAAGACAATCTCCCCCTCAAAGGTGCTTGTTTTCAGGTTTTGACCTAAAGAGCTGCACAAAGAGTGACTTTAGAAGCTAATCCTCGTAACCAAGAAGGAAAGCGGCAATGAAGTTAAACGTACCTAAGATTGCGCAATCCCCACCAAAAGCAGTAGAATAACTTCTTCGGAAAGTCTTTCGACTCCACCACTTCAGACCGGAGGGCATCGATGAATATACCAAAGTTGAACACTGTCGAATTTTTAATGTCATCTGGTTCAACCAGAGGACAAACATTATAAAGAAACGTATTATTCTGTTGCTGCGTTGCGTTGCAGTATAAAGATGAAGAGTCGCAGCTATTTCTTCGACACTCCTGGTGCCAGCACGTGACTTCTCGATCGATCGAGAATAGGTACCAAAAAGCTCCAAATACCTGGTAATTCCAAAGATAAGATGACAGTTCCGGCACAAGTTAAACTGATTGAAGAAAAGGGTTTCGGAAAACAAAAGACAAAAACTTGAAATAGAAACTTACGTGACTGGCTAACATGTAAAGCAGAAGATTGAAGGCAGCCCCAGCCCAGGCTGTTTCATGAAGTATACCAGATGTTCTCGTCGCTTCCTTGTACAGTGGATAGATCCTGATAATTCTGGGCACATATTGGCTATAAACGATGAACTTCAGTGACTCCTTTGTCATTAAAGCAGCTGGCCCTTGGAGTGTGGGGATGATAACGAATACTACGGCCTGCCGATCGAATAGAGGGACTGTAAAGTGAAGGACTAATACTAACTTCGAGAATGCTCCAAACTAAGTTTCAGTAGAGAAATTAAATGGAATCAGAGAACGGTTTCATACCTGCGGGACCGGGAGAATCGCTAAGATATCGAGGAAGAAGTACGACGATAAGTATCTCCGTGATACAGCTGATGGATCATCGATTAACTCCCCTCTTCCAAACACTCTCGAAGACGGGGCTATGAACCCAGTACGAAATTGGAGGACTATGTGGAAAATGTAAAACGCATCGATTACAGTTCGAAGGATGGATGCAATGATCTCCATTCTGTTGTCTGAATCAAGGCACTTTTTAGCGTCAATCACAGGGATGTAGAAGAACAGCGGGTCCAAAGCCAGTGCGAAAACACACGAGATCAAGAATATCTTGTTCCACTTTTGAAGAAATGGCCCTTGCGGATCAAGAATTATTTTCTCAGGGTGATGCTTTTTAGCTTTAGTCGTTCCATCGGATACAAGCGAGGAGCTCGATGACATTCTCAAGCTTTTGATCTTGTCGCAGGAACTCTCATATCCTCTCTGAACTCCATCTAAAAGTTTGTTCGCAATGATTCTAAATTTGGTTGGTCGAACCCCGTGTCTAGCGGCATATGCCTGCTCCGAGTTCCAGGATTTCTCCGAATTGCAATCTTCGAACCTGACCAAACGATATACACAACAAGGAGATGAAATCAACTTCTCGTAGAGCTTGTTAGGATCTGAAACGACAAAGGCATCAAAACTGCTTGTAGGTAAAGAACCGTAACATCACAAAGTGAAAGTGCAGACAAACTATCCATGACTATGTTTCTTTACAATGGCTACCCAAAGAACAAGCAACTCAGAATCATAGATAGTTCTCGTGATTGTTCAACTTTCATGAGCACAAGTTTTATGTTCTGACAGAATTCGCCGAGAATGACAAAGTGAAATGCAAGCAAGCGACCAAGACGAGAGTATAACATCACAACTCAGCCGATCATCCGCAGTTCGACTAACCTCACGAACTTGGTTTTCCCGAAACTCATGTTCTTCCACTGATAGAGTGCGCAGTCTCTCCTCAAACTCGACGAACTCTGTTACCAACTATGGGTGTCGAAGACTAAGCCCTGCATTCAATATTACCACATGAGTCTCCCTGAAGACTGATTATTGAATAACTAAAACCTACACGTACAAGCAAACCATGAAGACTAAAATAAGCAAAATTCACCAATTTCGTATAGTTCATCTGAAGCATAAGGGAAACAACTATCGTTAGCATGCTTCGAACGTTGTAAAAGAGTTTATAAGGACAACTTTGTTTAGCCTGACAGTCACAGACAGGTATGCCCAGTTACAGAAACTCAGAAGAATATGGAGGGAATCCATCCTATGACATGACTTCATCAAAATCCAGAGCGGTGATGTGATAAACAGGTTAAAACACATCGCCGGGAAGACGACGACGACGACAACGACAACAAAAAAACATGGCCTTTCAATTCTTATCTGCGAAGAAAAAGGACCATTAACAAAAACCCACCTTCCTTCCCAGTTCCAAAAACTCTGGCGACACCTACCACTCTCTGTTCCCTCTTAGGAGCTTTCTGCTTCCATCAATGGCGGGAAAACAGAAGGTTGGTGATAATGAAGAAAAGCGCGACTGCAGGCCTACATGAAACCGCGGAGAATTGTCCGCTCATGCATGTGGGTGAAAAGTCTGAGTATGAATCCTCGGCTCCGCTCTATCAGAAGACAAGTCTGAAACCATGAAATTCAGCTGAGTCTTCCCATAAGAAGCGAGAAAAACAAAATGGAGGAAGCTTTATGGAAAGAGAGAGAGAGAGAGAAAGGGAGTTAGTTAACGGAGCAGAGACTTCAAAATGGCAGCTTCAGGAGAAAGTTCGTGGACGGACACCCCCCATCAACTTTTTCAAGTCATTGCGTGCGTCTTGCGTTTCAAAAAACGGAGATGTGTTTAATCATCGGCCCCATGGCTGATGACTTGATACAGAGACCACGAAAGAAGAGCGTAAAGAAAAGTCGAAGCTCTCGGAAAATATCCACAAAATGACTTGGTCAAAACGTAATGTTTGATATTTCTCATTTGACTTTTAGACCCCAAAAAAAAAAAAAAAATCTCATTTTGACCCCAGTAATTTTGATTTTCTTTGCCCCCACATAACTGTCGATCTCGCTTATAGTTAGCGCGATAATACAGCAACCCATTGTCTCTCAAGAGTCGGAAAAGTACGTTTCGGGATCGAAGCATTGCTATTAAGCTTGTGATTACGAATTCGCCGAATGGATTATATGATCAAATCTCGTGTGGATCGAACCATTAGAATTCTAGGAGAGTACCTTTGATCCACCGCACGGGGCTACTATTTGTGGCAATTTTGGAGCTCTACATGACACTCGAAAGGATTGGACCGAGACTCCACTGAAATGGTTGTTCTACTCATCTTTTATCAGAGAATTTACTAATTAATGACGAAAGGGAAGTAGAAAGATGTCGCGGTCCTAGCGTTGCGTAGGGACTATCGTTGTTTAATGCATGAAGCAGCAATTTAATACGATCTTAACGCCGCGAGGTCCACAACTTGCCAGAAGTGTATTCAGAGAGAGAGAGTGGACGTTTGTCGCCATTGACTTCAGTCATCTCTCTCTCTCTCTCTCTCTCTCTTAAAAAAGGATCATTAGCTATAGAATATTGCTCATGTAGTTAGTAGCTAAAACGACGTGCTCTTCGGCCAGGCCGCTCGGACCGGATGAGTCCTAAGATAATTTTGGACGAATCTGATCGAAAAGCATTTGATTGCAAAGCCCGGTTCGCCCTAGACCCGAAATCTAAATACATTCTTTCGACGACGAGTGAGCATGGACGAGGAGTTGGATATGATTATCGGGCCGAGCCGAGACCCTCCTTCCGATTACCTCTAGAAGGACTACGCCCTCGAGGCTTAGCTCGATTCGAGTATTGCATAACCCTCTCTCCCTTTGCTCTTTCCGTGCTGAAAAATATCTATAGAAACCACTCGTGTTGGATCCATTCTCGTGTGGGCGAGTATAGCCTCGGATTTTTACAGATTTAGAGTCTCACGACCATACTTTTTTCGTACTCGGTCGAAAAAAGTATCGAAAAAGTATGGAGCTTATTGCACTTTTGTCAATTTTTAATTGTGTCAATTTAATTCTAAACTTTTTGCAGATTTGCCAATGTAGACCATCTGGCTAATTTTGATCGAAAATCGCTGAAGTGCATTCTGGTCATCCTGTGTGGCACAGCCGGCGCTGACATGGACGATCTCAATTATATTTTAATAACTTTTTCGAATTTTTTTATTCTTTTATTTTCTTTTCTTTAGTTTTGTTAATTATTTTTTTCTTTCTTTTTTTTTTTTTCCTTTCATTTTGGTGCTCGTCCAGATCTGGCAAGCTCTAGGTGAGGCCATGGCAACCTCGCTTGCCAAAATGAAAGGAAAAAAAAACAAAAATCGTAAAAATTATCCACATCAGCGATGGATGTGCCACGTTAGACGACCAGCCTCCACGTCAACGATTTTCAGCCAGAATTGGCCGAAATGATACAATTGACAAACTATTAAAATGTCCAGGATTTAAATGGTACGGTTAGATTATGCAGGACTGAATCGACACAATTGCAATAGGTTTAGAACTCTGCACTTTTCCCGACTCGGTCCGTATGGAATCTTAACAAATTCAAAGACGAAAGAGATTATTGTTTCCATTTTGGATTAGTTAGCAAATTGCAATCCAAAGAAACGTCAGCAATCAAATTCAAGATTAGGCCTGCCGATCATTGGTGGTTGACTTGACTCCTTGAGCGTATCTCTAATGTCAACTTAGTTGGAGGCAAGCAGAATATTTATAAAAAAAAAATGGCAAGCGAAGCCAATTAAATATGATCTTTCTGATTCTATAATATCGAGAAAATCCATTATGGGGCCCCATGCAAGACTCTATTAAACCAAGTCGCGAGGGTGGTCATGAACATCCTTAAATTTCACGAGTCAAAGAAAGGATGCTGGACTTCTCGGAGGTCACCACACATTGATGCTCCACGAAAAGTCTCCCACGTTTTTTCATTTTCCCTTATCTTCTGGTAATTTAATTAGGAGCAAAATTCAAAAGTACGTAATAATAGCTAATAGGGTATAACCAAAGCGTTGTCTATGGCATGTTCACTCACTTTAGGTGATTATTCTTTTTTCTACGTCATGCTTTTAACCTGTGGCACCTGCACGACGGTTCAGAAAATTACTCAATTCAATCCTACACTTTTTCAATTTTGTAAACTGATTCATAAACCTTTACGCGAAAGTTTTAATATAGTCATTCTCACTATTTTTTGCCGGGAAATCGTTGACTCGGCGGTTCAGTCACCGTCGGTCGTCCTACATAGCATAACGTCACGGTAAAAATTGATCGAGAGGATTACATTAGGATTTCACATAAATATTTAGGACTGAATTATTGAAATTAAAGAGTTTAGGTTAAATTAGCATCCGAATAGTGGATTTAGAACTGATTGGATAATTTCTCCAAAAATTAAGCTGTTGGTGAAGACATAACAGGACCTTGTAATAAGGAGCTTCGAACGGAGTTCTTCGGATAGTATTTAAGCGAAGCACTTGACGTGACCCTAGTGTTGTTTTTTTCACCTTGCACTATGAGAGCATATATCGTTTGCGTGACTATACTATTCATCCAAGTTAGAAATCTCTACTTCCGTATTAGTCCTAACTTGTTTTGTCTCGCGTGACAGCTTGGTCTATCTCGATTTCACATCGCTACTATCTTTTCAAATATTACGAGTCTTTGAGTTACACGTGGGATCGACATAAATCCTGTAATTTTGCGATCTATTTATGAATATATTTCACCGAAACTAAGCAGCACCGACATCAATATATGACACGCGACACAACACGACACGCCGACACGTCATTTCTTAAAAATAGAGAATTTCGACACGTTGGGACACGGTATATATTAAATATATATTTTTATATATGCATAAAAAATTATCATTTTTATGATTAGTTCAATAAAGTTAATTTGATTCAAATTTATAAATAAATAAATAAAAGAGCCTAGAATGAATTTACACTAAAAACATTAATCCTTCATTTGTTAGTATCATTCATTGTTTCGAATTGACAAATTCAACTACATTCCATTCTAATAATCCACCAGTGGATTTTTTTTTAGAATATTAGGTTTCTATAAATTTACATTTTCCCCCTAAAAAATTGAAAATTTTCAAAATTGACCTGTGCGTGTCGGATTTTGCGTGTTGGGATGTCCGACACTCGTGTCGCTGGCGTGTTGGAAGAGTTGACCACGTGTCGAAATCCAACATGCCGTTGACCGCGTGTCGGACGCATGTTGAGTGTCCGACACGACAAGGAGTCTCCCGAAAAGTGTCGGTACTACATAGCACCAGAAATTAAATATTGAGAATGGATTATTTGTTAATTTTGGACGGGAAAGTGAATGGCTTAGAAAGTCTAAACTTAAAATACAGTCTCTTAAATACAAGTATCAAAGGCACTCTTGTTTTCAATTTTGTACTAATTAGAGGTTCTCAAATAAAAAAAGATTTTTCAGCCAATATTTCCTTCCCTCGATCTAAAATCAGAAATCATGGTGACCACTTTTCTTAAATATGAAAAACAAAAAGCTTCTGCTTCCAAAATAATCCAAGTTAACTGATTTTTTCCATAGTAATTACATTAGTGATTTTGAAAAATAATTTTCTTGCTTTCGAAAGCTAAAAAAAAAAAATCACCTAGATTTAGAAAGTATTATCCTGATCGTTTGTATCGCTTAAAATAATTATTTAATAAAAAAAATAATCTTTATCGATTTCAGGATAATATTTTTTAAATCATTCATTTTTCGATAATTATTTTTTTTACTGAATAATTATTTCAAGTGATAAAAACGATCATTTTCAGGATAATATTTTTAAAATATTTTATTTTTCGTGAAATAAACAAAACTTAATTCTTAAAATGGGAAAAAATCGTAAGCTGACTTGCTTTCATGCTAAAAGTAGAAGGCCCGAGCCCTTCTCAATGCGAATCTGTTCGAATGCCAAACGAGAATTAGCGCGCCAAGCCCATTACCCACCCGATTAAACCGAAAAACGGTGCGTAGAATGCGCCTCCTCATTTCATGTCCTTAAACCCTGCCCGTCTCATCTATCTCAGTCTCATTCCTTATCCTTAAACCCTAAAATCGCCATCGCCATCGCCATATCCGTACCCCTTCAAGCTTCCTCCTTTATCCTCATTCGTCGCCAGCTGCATGACGCCGGCGAGGCTCCTCACCCACCTCCGTCTCCTCCAGCCCTCTCTTCCTCTCCAGTCATCCATGAAGCTCTCTCGGTCCCTCCACTCTTCTCGGTCCGTACCCGTTCCTTTCCGAGCCTTCCCTTTCAGGCTCGGGCACGCCGGCTTGTTAGCCTTCCGAGCCAACAGCCAACTGGCTGTGCGGGGGCTCTCGTCCCGGTCTTCTTCCGGTTCGCGGGCATCTCCGAAGAGTTTAATCGACGATGAGGCCGAGCTCAGCGACTGGGTCAGCGGCCTGGGGAAAGACGACTTAGTTGGGGAGGTGAGTTCGGGTAGAGTGCGGGGAAGGAGCTATGCGGATGAGGTTTCATTCGGGGTGAAGCGGCAGAGGTATGGCGACTCGGACGATGTTGTCGGGTCGGGCCGGAGGAAGGGTCGGAGGGATGCAGAGGGGCTTGATTCAAGGGATTCTAGGAGGAGAAATGGGAATGAGTTGGGGGACGGTGAGGAGTTCTCGTCCCCACGTCGGAGGTTTGACGATAGGTCTAACAGTGGAAGCACGAGACCTTCGACGTGGAAGAGGGGCGGCAGAGATTCTGATTCACGACTTGCGCAGAACAGTAGAGGAAATGCAAATTCTATGCGAAGAAATGCAGGTCCATTGGATAAGTCTGAGGATGAGGAGGAGGATGTGGAGGAGAGGAAGAGGTCCATGGGGAGGATTGACGATTTGATTAGTGAGGAGGATAGCGAAGTCGACGACAAAGATGACGACGACGAAGAGTTTCTGAAGAAGAGCGCGAATTCGTTGTTTGGCGAGGAAAAACAAGCTGTTGTAGAGAATTCAAAGAGAATCTTGCAGCAGAGTTCTGATTCTTACTTGAGTGAAACTAGGTACGCTTCTTCATGGCCTCGTACTTCCGTATTAATTTAGGTGCTAGAGTTGATAGAAGGAATAGTTTCTAGTGCCAATTAATCATCCATTATCGCCAGGGAAAAGAACTTTTGACGCCTAGCAAGAACTTCTAAATGTTCCCTTAACTTTCGTTTTGGCTGAGGCATTTTCTTCTGTAGTTACTGTTGTGGAACTTTCTTTTGTGGTTTGAAAAGGCAGGGATAATGAGCTCTGCTTGCCAAGTGACAAGGGGAAATATATAGAATGCGACTTTTTATGTATTTGGTGATGAGTAAGACGTTCCTCACCTTTCTTTCCCCATTTTTCCTTAGGAACTCTTCAGCTTCATTGAAATCAGTTGATATCAATTTCTGCATCATAAATCCAAGTTCTTTACAATTCCAATATGTTAAAACTGAATCCACTTGTATGCGTGCTTCAACTATGCCTTGGCATAGTTCTTCGGTACTCATCTTTGTCTTATATAGCTCCTTGTGAAGTGAAATTGTGAAAGATTTCTCTGATTAGATACCATGAGTTCATAATCGGTGAGAAGAGTATATCCATCTCTTGCTCCTTTACTCATAAAGTATGAATATACTTGGATGGGACTCCAAAAAAAGTCCGGTACTTGCGGTTCACATGTCTGCGGATTTGAACTTGGTAAATGTCTCACTTGAGTTCACATGTCTGCAGATTTGACCAATGTTCAATCTCTCCCTTGTCCTTGAAAGGAATTAAGGATGCTGGCTATGAGAGGATGACTGTGGTCCAAGAGGCCACGCTTCCCGTTATACTCAAAGGTATGGCCCTAACCTAACAATTTCTTAGTCTAAGGCATATGAAGATATTGTTGCTCTGATACATCGAGTTTCTTGCTGAAATTTAGTCAAGTCAATAACGATAGTCTTGGTGAGTTTAGTTGATTTTGAAGGTGGTTGAGCTTTTTCTTAGAGTTGTGGCACTATCTAAAAGAGATTGTGGAGGTTTGAGTTGACTATCTTTTTCAAGAAATGCTACTGATAATGCACTGTAATACGAGCCAAGCACTTGGTCTGTGTTAGGAAAGGCCATATGTTGCTGTGCACCTTGTCATCGTTGCTATTCCGATGTGAATAACTCCTTCACAATGACTCCGATGATATAGTGTCATCGTCCGTCGCTATTCGTGTTGAGCTTGTTCATCTGGCTTCATTTCTTCCTGGAGCCAAGATGTGCAGATGAAAGTCATTTCTAGATTCTTGTCACTGCGCGTTTGCCTATTGTTCTCAATGATTCATGTGCTAGTCCTGAAAGTGGACTCTGACGATACCAGTTTATGACAGTGGGTTGAGCATGTCGCGAGCCACCATCCAAAGATTAGGAAAACGCAAAAGTTTGGCCATTCCTAGCCCATGGGCCTATCCGGCCTAGTTTCACCCAGGCAAGTGGCATGACCCCTTTTTCCTACAAGGCCCTTCATGGGCCCAATTAGGCACGGTAGGGCCCGTTGGCTATTCCTAGTCTGAGTGGTAAAATCACACGTTTCAAGAAGAGGCTATGACTTTCTCTTTTTATCTTACAGAAATAGGATTTGCCTTTTTTTTTTTAAATATTTACTTTGAGAATTTGTATCTGGGTTTGTGTTCTTATGCTTGGTTGACCATTGCTAATTTGACTTGAGTTCGTAGGTTGATTTTACCTTGTCTCCCCCTCACCCCTTTTTCCATTTTGTTTTTTTTTTTTCAATGCTTGAAGCTATAATTTTCTATTGCCCATTTTCCCCGCAGGTAAGGATGTTCTGGCCAAGGCTAAGACAGGCACCGGAAAAACTGTTGCGTTTCTTGTAAGATACTTCAATTGTGCAACATTTTACCTCCTAACCGAGGGCACGTTGTTTTTGGCGTCCATGCTTCCCAGAGGATCATGCTTCAGTTTCTACAGAGAGACATGCATTTACATTTTCTTTCTGTTAATGAGAAGAGAGTTACTTGCTACTTGCTAGTCTTAGGGAGTTCATTTGTCAGAATTCCCTGTTTGAGTGTGTGAGGAGAAAATAGTCAGTCAGGTTTTTCAATTTTGTGTTCTTTCTCATACCTTGCAGAAAAATGTAAAAGTTTTACCTTTAATCTAAATGTGTGATGTCGCTTGTTTTAGAAGATTGGATGTCTAATGGATTTCTTGTCCATCTTAGTATGTCGTGTAACTTTAATTCAGATAGGTATTTAGAGTAGCAAAAACACGAGTCTGTAAGTTCTGATTTATGAACTGGTATTTCTTGGCTTTGGAATATGCGACAGTTTCTCTAATAATTTGAAGTTATTTTCAGCTTCCATCGATTGAAGTTGTTATTAAATCACCGGCTCCTGCGCGTGATCAAAAGAGACCACCAATTCTTGTTCTGGTTATATGTCCGACTAGGGAGCTTGCAGTCCAAGCGGCTGCAGAAGCCAATGCCCTTTTGAAGTATCATCCTTCTATTGGTGTTCAAGTTGTTATAGGAGGGACACGACTTGCTCTAGAACAGAAGCGCATGCAAGCAAATCCTTGCCAGGTTAGTCTCTATGAGGAAATATGAAATTGTTTCATTGTCCCTAGTGTGATCTGATATCATGTTCTGTAGTTGGAAAATTTAAACAGTCCGGAGGTAATTGCCATGTAAGAGGCCGAGAACTGCTGGCGAAATTTTCGGAGGACTTTTCCTAAAGAAGAAAATTTGGAAAATCACTCCAGAAGTTGTTTGATGCAATGGAGGATTGGATAAACCAATATCAATCACACTAGATTCGCACCACATAATTTTGCACATGCATCAAAGTGCAAGAACAGAGAATTAGTCAATTTTGACATAATTGTTCAAGAGGCAAAGCTTATCTTACAAAGAAACATAATGGACGGATAATCTGCCAACCCTAGCAAATCCTAGAGAAGGTATAAAATTTAAACTGGGAAATAACATAATTTCTAAAAAGTTCTAGACATACCATCTAAAATTAGCTAAGATATTATCTAAATCTCTAGAGATAAGAGAAGAAAAGTCAATTTTGACATAATTGTTCAAGAGG
Organism: Lenwebbia sp. NSW1173648; assembly: GCA_029784005.1. NCBI lineage: Eukaryota > Viridiplantae > Streptophyta > Magnoliopsida > Myrtales > Myrtaceae > Lenwebbia > Lenwebbia sp. NSW1173648. The sequence continues at coordinate 600,374 of JARCGZ010000005.1, forward strand.
CAAAGCTTAACTTACAAAGAAACATAATGAACGGATAATCTGTCAACCCTAGCAAATCCTAGAGAAGCTATAAAATTTAAACTGGGAAATAACATAATTGCTAAAAAGTTCTAGTACCATCTAAAATTAGCTAAATATATTATCTAAAGCTCTAGAGATAAGAAAAGTAAGTCACATTCCAATCTTGGAGGTTATGCGGTCTCACGTCCCTTAGAAAAGCTTGACTTCGGCAAACTGTATTAACTGCACCATCATCATCCCCTGTTTAGACGAAAATTGTCGTCGAATTTTATAGGTTGGAAGAACGTTGTAAGTCTTACTTAATCCGTGTCATACTTGACTTCGTAGTTAGAAGTTAACTATTTTGGCATCGGTTAGAAGAGAACTTCTTTTGATGAGGGATGTTTTCTCTACTTTTTTGGGAATGGATCTAAAAGGCTTTTTGATTCATTTTCTTGTACTTCTGGGGTTCTTGAAAAGACTCTCAGGGACTTTAATCAAATGACGTAGCTACTGGTCTAGATTACCGACAAGCTTGTTATGTTATTTCTGTATACACTCTCTCGAGAAGATTTCAATCATAGAACACAGCAAGAAGTTGGTTTCCTCCATCCTTGTAAGTTGACTTGATTTTATCTCTGAAAATGTGAAATTACCTCTGTGGTGTGCCTTCTATCTAGTGCTGTATAGCTGCCACTGATGACTAAATTTCACTAGTTATTCAAAGGTTTTCCCCACACCATGCAGATACTTGTGGCTACACCCGGAAGGCTCAAAGATCATGTTGAAAACACTGCAGGATTTGCAACCAGGCTGATGGGCGTGAAAGTTCTTGTACTCGATGAGGCTGATCGTCTGTTAGACATGGGATTTCGCAAAGACATTGAGAAAATAATTGATGCTATTCCAAAGCAGAGGCAGTCCCTTCTATTTTCTGCGACTGTTCCGGCAGAGGTTTACTTCTTTATCCCAAGCTTCTGTTGAGTTGTCTTGGAAATTTTTTCAAAGTCCTAAAAGGTACCTTTTGTTTCTCAGGTTCGACAAATGTGCCACATTGCTTTGAAACGAGACCATGAATTCATTAGCACCGTACAAGAGGGAAGCGAGGAGACACACTCACAGGTAGTTTCTCTTAATATCTTGAATATTATCTACGGTTTTCAATTTTTGTCTAATTAGCTTGGTCTCTTAGAATTCTTGATTGGCTGGAAATCTCAGGTCAGACAGATGCATCTAGTGGCTCCTTTAGACAAGCACTTTTCCTTGCTCTATGCTCTTCTAAAAGAGCATGTTGCAGATGATGTCAATTATAAGGTACAGACTTACTCCAGCATTTTCTACTCCATAGTTGAAATTTATGCATTGTAGTACAAGTTTAAGGTTGTTTTTTTGGAAGCACAGAGGCAATTTGCTCCAACTGAGTGTTATCTTTTTTTATATATTTTTTTAAATGAACTTGTTTCAATTTTTCGTTAATGGGTGATTACCGCAATTGGTTCTTCAGGTTATTGTGTTCTGCACGACCGCAATGGTGACCAAACTTGTTGCTGATGTCCTTGGTGAGCTGAAATTGAATGTCAGAGAGATTCATTCAAGAAAGTCGCAGTCTTATAGAACAAGGGTTTCTGATGAGTTTCGGAAGTCAAAGGGTCTTATTCTTGTAACTTCAGATGTGTCTGCACGTGGAGTTGATTATCCTGATGTCACCCTTGTCTTACAGGTATCATAATGCCAATTCCTACCTATGCAAAGTAAAATTACAGTTCTCTTTTCTATAGGTGGCAATATTGAAGCAAGATTGAGCACTGTATATTGCTGCAATCTCTATCTCACTGGGAAGTTCTATGGCGTTCTTCCCATAGTCATCTGTAACTGCTAAGAACCTTATTCTGCATTCATCTGTAACTGTTATGAACCTTCTTTTCCTTCATTTTTTTAATTATTTGATCTAATTTTAATGAAAGTTACCGTCTGTTCTTTCTTAAAAGAGGGTTCTGGACTTCTCATATAGTTTTTTTGAGCTTGTCGGATATTTAAAGACAAAGTTGGGTGGCTCGGCATGCAGAAGTAATCATTGGATTACTTTGCCTATGGCAGGTGGGATTGCCCTCTGACAGACAACAATACATACATAGACTTGGTAGGACAGGACGGAAAGGCAAAGAAGGGCAGGGTATCTTGTTGCTGGCGCCATGGGAGGAATTCTTTCTGTCAACCGTAAAGGATTTACCAATCACAAAGGCCCCAGTGCCTTCAGTAGATCCTGATACAAAGAAAATGGTGAGCTTTCATGGTAGTCTTCTTCTTAGATTTAAGCACACAGTAATAGATTTGTAGCCAGATTAAAAAATGATGTTATCTTGTAAGCATATTTAGTTTCTTAGGCTATGGGATGGAGGAATGGAAAAATGCTGATTATATTATTATGAACAGGTCGAAAGGGCTCTGTCTCATGTGGAGATGAAAAACAAAGAAGCAGCGTATCAGGCATGGCTTGGCTACTACAATTCTAACAAGAAAATTGGTAGCGACAAGCTCAGGCTTGTGGAGCTGGCGAACGAGTTCAGCCGTAGCATGGGGCTTGATAACCCTCCTGCCATACCTAAACTCATCCTGGGCAAGATGGGCCTCAGGAATGTGCCTGGCCTTCGATCTAGATAGATTCTTGATTTTACATTTGTGCAGCCACATTGATACGACAATTTATCAAGTGCTCTCATAGAAGATGAATGCTGGGGCTGGACTTTCTTCATTGATCTACATGTAGCCAGATCACGAAGTGAATGTATTTGTTTTTGTCGCATGGGTTAGAGTTTCAGATGTGCTTATGCCCTATTTATGGGAACCAGGTGAACCGGATACACAAAGTGCATAACGTCCTTCACTTGTTTATAGCTGAATATCTAGACATGTTTGAATGAACCTAGCTCTCCCAAAACATTAAGTGCCTGTAGATCAATTCACATTGACTTATAAATTGAGTCTGATCAGCATCCTCAATTGCGAAGCATGGTCCAAGGCAAGTTGTTTCATTGTTAAGAGACTCGAGCCTTCATTCAACAAAATAATTTGCTCGATCGTTGTGGTCATAGGAGTGTCAACTGGTTGGGTTGGGCCGAGTTTTCATCCGAGCTGAACACGTGCCGAATGATACCCGAACCGAAAAATATTGCATGGAGAGAATCAATACAGTTGCGGAATCACCAGTGACCAGAGGAATCCAGCCTGATGTGCGTACAGTGGTCGACGGTGGCCTTCCGGTTACCGGAATTCGAGTTCACGCTGCCGACGTCAATCTTCTGGTGGCTGGAGTTCGGCTTCTTCTCGCACTTCATGACACGGAGCTTCAGGCTGTTCGACTTCATCGAGGACGACATGCTCCGGATGGTCATCACGGTGCTGCACTCTCCGAAAATATGTTGACTTTTCAGGTCGGGTATATTGTCGTCACACATCAAATCTGACAAAACCCTTATCTAGTATTGGATATTTCATTAACATGCATGCATAGTCCCAAACCTTGAGGGGATGGGGTGGCCCAGGAAAAGATGGTTTGACGCGTATCGAACGAGCTCCGCAAGCACCTCCCATCCCCCTTTTGCCAACTTTTGGGGAAAATTCCCCCTTTTAAATCCAATCTTCTGCATCTAACCAAAAAAAATAAAAATAAACCGCATCTTGCTTTGAACGAACCGGATTTAGCCGGAAAAAGATGAAAGCAAAAGAAAGGAAAATCCCCAATGACTCGTTTGTCAAATTTCCATTTATGGGGTTGAGCAAGAATAATTGGTGTGATATCTATTCTGGGTTTTTGCCTGATGCTAGCTAGCTTATTGCTATGAGCAGTATCGTGTAAAGATTCCTATCAACACCTATGGTCAAGTCATCAATCATCGCTGCATGTAAAGGACTAAAGAGAAAGGCCACCACCCCCACCACCCCTGTCCCAACCCATTCAAAGTGTCTCTGTTTGAGCAAAAATGGAGAGATTAACCAATACACGTTATGTCGGAATTGATCCCATCGTCTCTGAGTCCATGTCATTCGGCACATGCTCCTCCGATCTCGCACGGAAGAGAAATAGGGTCGGAAAGGTGGGTTCAGTTTGGTGCGCTAAAACTAAAAGATCATAAGAATGAGAGAGAACGAAGGAATCGACCACGGTTTTCGCACAACCCGAGATTCTGAGTTTCAAGCTTAACTTGGGCGGTTGAATTGCAGTATGACCCAGGAGGGCTAAAAGCTAATAATGGAGTGAAAGTTCATTTCTCTTGGAAAAGTGTTAAAAAAAATCCTAAATCTATTACATCGGTGTCAATTCAGTCCTAAACCTTTTGCATTTGTGCCAATTGAGTCAATCCAGTCAATTTTGACCGGACTGACGTGGACATCGGTTGTCCTACGTGGCACGACTGATATTGACGTGGACATTTTTTAATATTATTTTAATACATTTTAAAAAAAAATCTTTTTTTTCTCACTTTTTTTTATTGGGGGCAAGCAAGGATCGCCGACCGGCCGAGAAAGAAAAAGAAGAAAAAAAAATTAAAATAACATTAAAAATGTCCGCATCAGAGCCAGTTTTGCCACGTAAGATAATCAACGTCCACGTCAGCGATTTTCCGGTCAAAATTGGCCGGATTGACTCAATTGGCACAAATGCAAAAGGTTTAGGACTGAATTGGCATCAATGCAAAAGGTTTAGGACTGAATTGATATCAATAAAAAGTGTAAGATTGAATTGACATCAATGCAATAGGATTAAGACTTTTTTTTCGACACTTTTTCCTCGTTTCTTCCTAGTCCCTTCCGGGAAACACATGGCTTTTCTTTTCTTTTTCCTTTTTTCTGGGGTTAACAATGAGAGCTAGTGCGTCATGGCATAGGCGCATTTAACTTTAGTCGGACCTCCCACCATCTAAGGAACGATTAAATAATGTTTGGAACCACTGTACTTGGCACACAAAAAAAAAAGGTCCAAGACCCGATCAACTTCGATTTCTTTTCGCAATTGGGTAAAAGGTCATACTCCCCTGACATAATCCGATCGCGACTCCCATGTCGATCGGATGAAGCGCTCGTCGCGAGCCCCGACAATTTCTATCGAAAGTAATCTCTAATCACTAATCACGGCGTCCCCTTTCGAGTTCTCCAAGAACTTGAAGCTTATATCTTCAATATTTCTTCCTTAAATTACGAATGAACATGAGAAGAAGTAAGAGTAAAGTCTACTTTCAAGACTCAAAACAGGTCAATTCCCCACTTACGCAAGGACAAAAACTTCTTATCATAACCCACCTGCGCATGGCGTAGTTGGTTGAGTCTTTCCTTTCCTCTCAAGAGGTTCAGGGTTCGACTCCTAGCTCCGTTCCGTAATCTAAGTGGGGGGCCCCGGCGGTGGGTTGCTGGGCCAGTTACCCCCGAGGCATAGTCGCCGACTACTGTCCCGATTACCCGCGGAGAAAAGGGAGGGGGCCCGATTACCCGAAGGGGAAAAGGCGAGAAAGGCGGAAGCTCGGTCATCAAAAAAAAAAAAAAAAAATTTCTTATCATAATCTCGAAATGATGTATGTGTTAGCTCAGTGGTGCATGACTACCTACTCCCCAGCCTAAATGACCCGTCTGGCCATGAAATCACTTTGCTTATATTTAGTGCTACATTCGATACATTTTTTTTCTTCTTCTCAGTTTTCCTAAATTCTTGATCTTGGTCGGTGAATCATCGACCTTATCCACTTTATGCTTAACAGAGTACAGATCAAGATGTATGGGCAGACGTGGCCCTATCACAGCGCACGAATCACTTTTTTTTGTTGTTTTTTGGCAGAGGCTTGAAATTACTTCATCCTATACAAGACAGACATGTGGTCTCTCATCAGCAGTTGGTGTCATTTTCGTCTAAATGTCGATAAAATACTCAAATATAATATAAGACGATGTGATATATTAAACTTTTAAAATAATTGACAACGATATTACAAAATCTAATATAAAATCAACGCAAGAGATTTTGAGTTCAAATCTTTTCAGGCTCCATTTATCGAGAGCGATAGAATACTTAAATATTAAATCATACTTTTATCTAAACAGCTTAAGCTTTTAGAGTAGTAAGCAGTAATCCCACAAAATCTCGCATCGGACGATGGGAATAAAGAGTAAATTTCGATGGGCACTCGGGACATGTTTCGTCAACATTGAGGCATTTAACATTTGATTTATGAAAAAGAAAGGTAAGAAATTGAATGAAGTCATGCTCAAATCAGCCTCACTTCATCAATGTCCGCAGCTTTGAAACAGTACACCCCCCCACCATTCCTAGTGCTCTGCCAACACAACCCCCCCTTAATCACAAACATAGAACCTCGAAAAGCTGCCAACTTTTTCCTAGCAAGCAGTTCAAAAAAGTAAAAAAAAAAAAAAAAAAAAGAAGAGGGAATTTCATAAGCAACCTTATCCTCCATTGATTTGATGGTTGGGGAGTGGGTGATTTTAGTCAAAATTTTCAAATCAAAAGTTGATAATATCGCGCTTACCTAATATTTCTCTTGCTATTACAAATCTCGAAACAGATCGAAAAAAAACATTCAGTCATTTCTCATTTTCACTTTTTACGCGATTACTTCACCTAAATTTACGGGCGATGTGTTTGGATTATTACTACGTAATTTTGCATTAAATTTTTTGTTGTTGGATATTGCAAGCAGCCGACTGGCGAAAAGCGAGTTAGGATTAGAAGGAGTAATCGAATTTATTTTATTTTAATTAATCAAGTTTATTCGTCACAACACAAGATAAGCATTTCTATTTCTAATATGAGAGCGTCGCGATGGTGGGCCCACCCCCCACACCCACCAATGAGTGGAGTGCAGCTTCCTAAAGCGACTTTTCAATTTTCTTTTTTCATTTATTTATTTATTATTATTATTATCACGGATATAAAATTAGATATGTCGGTGAATCCGGAGATTTTTTACGGGCTCTCGGCTCGCAAGCTCGGCTCGAGCTAACAGCTACAAAGGTCGTCTCTCTCTCTCTCTCTATCTCTGAGCAGCTTCTTCACCGTCTTCTTCTTCAACTGCGATTCTGCAGTTCTTCAGCGAGAGAGTTGGAGAGATAGAGAGTAGAAATGAACGGCCGCGAGGTGTTTGGGATAATGGAGGCCCAGTACATACAGAGGCACCACCGGCACGGTCCCCGCGACGATCAGTGCACTTCGGCTCTTTTCAAGCACGTCAAAGCTCCTGTCAATTTGGTACGCGTTTCTTGTGTGTGCGTGGTCATCGACCGTCTCGTTTGCGGTTGGTTGGCCGTTGGCTCTTCCCCTTTTCGTTGGAGGATTCTTTGATCTGGTTGACTCGCAGAAGATTATGATGTAGATCTGATGAGTTTGAGCATTTTGAAGGATTTGGGTTAGCTCGATCATTTGTGTCCGCGAAAGTAACAAAGCTTCGGGATGATGTTTGTGAGATCAGAGTGTAGTTGCTATCTCATTCTAGTGATTCTGCTATTAGCTCGATGAGGGACACGTGGCTTGACAAGTAGATGAATCCAATGTTCTAACCCTTTGCATCTCGAATTTCGAAAGCGCGAGTAAGTTGGCATGTGTGATTGCGGAATTCTTTGTTGATTCTTGTATTTGTGTATCAGGTGTGGTCACTCGTGAGGAGATTTGATCAACCCCAGAAGTACAAGCCATTTGTTAGCCGATGCATCATGAGAGGCGAACTCGGGATCGGAAGTGTACGAGAAGTTAATGTTAAGTCTGGTCTTCCTGCCACCACCAGCACGGAGAGGTTGGAGCTCCTCGATGATGAAGAGCACATTCTTGGCGTTCAGATTGTTGGCGGTGATCACAGGCTAAGGGTAATTAATATTCAAGCTTCTCTCGGGTACCTCATTAATATTTGACATTTTGTGAAGTCACTAAGAACGTTCTACAATCAGTGAACTGGGGATCATGATTTTGTAGTAAGCCTTGATGCAAATGCATGGTCTTTTCTCATCATGTGGCTTGCAGAAGAGATGGCGCCAGCTTCTCTCTCTTTTTTGTTAGTTCTGTGGCTTTCTAAATCTCATCCCTTCATTTTCTTTTTCCTTTTGCGCCTCATTTGGTATCCTTTTGAAGAATTTGACTCTGTATTCTAGGACAATTTCGTGACAAGTTCAAATTGTAGAGTGTTGTGACCTTCTTCCTCTGGTTTCAGCTTCACAGAGAACTGTCTTTTTCCAGGGGCTATGCACTGCAATGTTTTTATGTGGACTATCCTAATTGCTAATCTTTTAGAGGTAGAATTAAATCTATTTGACCAAAGGGGAGCCTCTTATGAAGGATATGGCATGAATGAAGTGAATTTGCAGGGCTACTGCCACACTCAAATCAATAATAGTCTAGGGTACATGCCTGCATGAAGACAGAAGTGTTTGTTCTAGTGTTATTCCTCATTTTGCATATTGATTCTAGTGATAGAGGAAAATACAAAGGATCGGTTTCATCTTTGCACTGTATGAAATTGCTGCTGATAGCTTACAAGTTGTTTGTGCTTTTTTGGCCTTGCAGAATTATTCATCAATAATGACGGTCCATCCAGAGGTCATTGATGGGAGACCAGGGACGCTGGTAATTGAATCTTTTGTGGTAGATGTGCCCGAAGGGAACACCAGGGATGAGACATGCTACTTTGTTGAGGCCTTGATCAGGTGCAATCTGAAATCTCTGGCCGATGTCTCAGAGAGGATGGCTGTGCAGGACCGGACGGAACCCATTGATCGGCTTTAAACTAGATGGCTACTGCTGCGGTGTTGGAGGATTTAGATCCTAAGAGCCCCTTAATGTCGACCCATCCATTCAAGTTGTCAGAAGTTTCGATTGCATCGATGGCTGCGATATCTGTCTCTTGGAAATAGTTATGCTATTCATGAGCTTGTGCTTGCCAGTCCGTTCATCTCACTTTGCAATTATCTGCAAATTAGAGTCCTACTACGGCTTCTGTATGCATTTGTTGAATGGAGTGGATGGTTCCTTTTTGCCCTGAATAGTACTAGGTTTTTTGTTCAGTGGTGCTTATGCAATGGTATATGTAAATATCAATATCAGATGCTCTTATTTCTGTGGGATTATGTAATTTCGCAACCTTTAAGGTTTGGAGGGCACAGCCTAGCTTGTAAATATTTGGACATGTTTTAGTTACTTGATGTTATTGCTGCGTGACTTCCCCTTTTAACACTCGTTAGGCTACAATCAAGAAGCTTTCTCCATGATTTCGAGGGATTAATGTCCTCTTAACAATTTTTTGTTTTTTCGAAAAACGAGTTAGATTACTTCCAGCGACCAAGTTCCAGTATGAAGTTGTTTTGCCATGTTGTATTGAATTATTGATACGGCTGCAATTGTGAGTATTTTAGTGTTCTGATGCGTAAAGATTCTTTGCGTTAATCTAGACATGTTCCATGTTCTTCTCGACTTAAAGTTCTTCAAAAGTCAACCAAGTGTCAAAGTAGCAGCATCTTACTTTATTGGCAATCTGCCAGATATTTGTGGCAAGTCAACTCTTAGAGCTCCTTTTGGAGAACGAATGGAGTTAGGACGAAGAACATCACAAAGGTTCTTTCTTTAGCCTAATTGTAAAGCCAAGTACGACCAATTCAATAGAAGATTGCATTACATACTGTGGAAATTGAGGACAGCTTCTGAAGAAAAGCAGGCATATCAGAGTTTTGTAGACATTCCTCGATCAAACTCTCCATGATTGTCGTAAGAATCCAGAGATGAATTGATGATAAGCGTCTTCATGCAGTGCTCCACTTGGCATTGACGTCTCCAAAATCAAACTCATGATTTTGGGCGACATCTCTCAGTATAAAATATGAAACTAGTCTCCTTGACATGTACAGAGGTTCTGCATAGTTCAATAAGGAAACATGTATGATGATCCATCTAGAGAGAACCCACTTAATAGCTTTCTAGCATTTGCTCTTGCTGGACTGAATTTATTGGTGGCAAATTTTCCATTCTCATCCTCAGTATTGTCTGTTTTTATTTATAAATCAGAACATACTATAAATGGCACATCAACAACTGAACTGGCTCAGCCACTGAGAATGTGTAAATTGTTCGTTTAGACCATAACCATATATGATTACCACCTATAATAAAGCGAAGCATATATTGAGAAGACCACTTTCAGGAACCGGGGAAAATTGCTGGCCTGAAGCTGAAGGATTGGGAGCAATACGGTACTTAAGAAAACGAACTTCAGACTATTTCTTACCAAGTCTTCCATAAGAGATTTCAAGTGCGCTCTTATATGAGCCTCAGAGCTCCAGTTTGAATTATTGGCAGCAAAATGTCAACTGATGCATAGATAGACACACAAAAGGGAGGGAAAGAGAGAGAGAGAGAGAAAGAAAGGAGAGAGAGGGAGGAATGCGTATCGGTTGATTACACCCCGTCAAGAACTGCCAGCCTGCCTCAGTTAGTTGAGCCTAGAAATGGAGGTCAAGTTGGAAGCCCTTGAGGGGGAGTGAACAACCACTGCCTTGGAGACCATGCATTAAGGCAGAATTGTGCCTTCGTCGGTGAACAGACTCATCTCACACAACTTGATGAGAGCTACAAACTCTAATACAAACTGTGAAGTTGTCTTGGCCATACCGACTTGGAGGAGGGCTGGTCCTCTTTATAGGCCATAAATAAGGATGTGCATGCATATGTCCGTGTATGGATGTGGGCACGAGAGAGAGAGAGAGAGAGAGAGGGGGTCGCTAGGGCCTACATATCTGGGGCAATCCATACGGGTGGCATAATCAGATCCTTCCTCCAAAATGGTGGGGGTCACTCCCATTCCACATGGACAAAGCACAGTTTCCAAATTGCCATAACAAAGTCAATCCAACTGACGAAAGAATAAAGCAGGGTAAACATCTCAACCAAATCCATTACCTCTTTTAACTCCATGGATGAAGAAATTCTCCATATCCAGCACGAACAAATGGCAAGTTGGGACATATTTGATCATCTGTTTCATTCATAATCTGCACATGTTCTTATATTCGCCCCTTATCCATTGTCATGTTTTCCAGCTCACCTCAACTGCATCCAGTCCAAGATGTAGAAGCTTAAAAGAAACGTTAGCATGCGACTTAAATTGACCAGAAGAACAAAGATTGTCTAAGCTTAAAAGAAACGTTAGCATGCGACTTAAATCTGATTCCAATTCCTGTTGTATTCTTCCTACCTAACCCTTTCTTACTTCACAACAATTGTCTTTTTTGCTATTCCACCAGAACACTGAACTTCGGTAGCGCCAAGTATCTATGTTGACGTGTCAACTTTTCCCTACATGAAACAATTGCCATAAAACATTTTTTTGTCATGTCTCAGTCATGACTATCCCCTAAAAGCCTGAGCAGCCCATGATTATTATTGACACCTGCAATACTAAATTGTTGTTGGAAACGATCTGCAGCGTCACAAAGCCCTTCCTCTTCCCAGAGAGACTGGACAGAATAACCAAGGATTGAGTTGGTTAGTAGAAAAAGACACAGAAAAGTGAGAATCCAGCCTCTCTGAATTAGTGATTATCTAGTCACACAACTGTCTTTTCCCCCTGTACTCCTTCCTAATAGTAATAGGTGGTGACTCTACAAGAAAATACTTGAGGCCCAGGTCTTGCAATATTCATCCACTGGGTTTGGGACAAATAACTGTCACAGAAGCATCTCAAATATTCTAATGACAATCGGGACAATCGAAGCTTCAATATTTTACACACTGCAAGTCCAATGGAAAAAGTGAATGAATCAAAGTAGTCGTTGTTGTTGAAAAACTAATAACTTAGGAGCAAAAGTCATGCCAAAACTTAACGAATGGAAAAAAGATCAGATACAAAAAATTATAGGCATGCTACTTTCTAATTTGTTTGACAGTGGCCTCATCTTAATGTGGTTTTGAAACTTCCAATTTGATAATGCAGTGGTTTTTAGTGAGGCGTTTAGGCACAACATAGGGTGCGTGCACCTCATCAACCATATAACCATCATCGTGCACAGCCCAGCTGGAATCATAACCCTTGATCAAGATCGGGCAACTATGAACACTTAATAAAATCAATCCCGTTGGCGTGCAAATATTCACACGAGTAGAATGTCTTTTGTGCCGGACAATCCCAAGAGACAGTAGTAAATTTGTACAAAAAACTTGGGTTTATACCTAAAAGACGCACAATGAAAGAGGCCACTTAGCAAGATAACTGCATGTTCATATATTAAATTCTGCAGGGCTTTACCTCATGAAAAACACTTGTAGGAGTACTCAGCTCCACAAGATTTCCTGCCCTTGTGCATTGATCAACACAGAACTATGACGGAGTTATTTATTACCAATCATTAGATTACTTCACCAGGCATCATCATAAACTTCCAGGACAAGACAGGCCATGTTCAGAGACTCTTTTCGTGTTCATTTATGATGAACACTGACATCCAACTCCTCGTCTTTGAGCTCTTGTTGATGCTCTTGAAAGTATGAGATGTTTCTGATTTGATTGAAAATTTTTCTGCCCCATAATACAATCTCTTCATAATAGACTGTAGTTGATAGTAAGAGCCTCACAATTCACAAATCACCTATAGGCGGGAGGACACTGTGGACTGCATCCTTCTTCAAAGGACTTCAGGAAACACCTTCTATAAATAGACTCTTCAATCATATATCATCATAGCAATTCTACCAGCGTTCTAGGACGACCATCAGGAAACATGGGAACAAGAAGTTTTTCTTCATTCTTTGTGGAGCTACCAGTTTGCTCAATTGGCTTGCCGATACCAATCTTCATGGCACTGCCATCTTCATCAAAATCTGGCAGTGTATCTTCATCTTCCTCAGTCCAATCATCCTCATAATTGCCATCAAAGTCGTATCCTCATGGTCATCAGCATCTACGCTATCAATCATCAAGTCACCAACATCCGACCAGTCTTCACCACCCTCCTCATCACTTGCATCTTTTCCCTCCGGGATTACCTCTGCTCTATCCCCATCCTGCTTGAAACTCCCGTTCTCGCAAATTGGGGCACAGCAGCAACAAGAGAACGAAGATTCTCCTCGATAAGCAACAGGCGATCCTTCTCTACTAAATGGGAGCCATGGTATGCTTCCCTCAGGAATACCGAGTCCCTGTCCCCTTTTAGAGATATAAAAAACATATCCAAATGCATTATCAGCATACCCCTCAGTTGCTGCGAGAATCTAAATTCCTCCCTAAAATGAGTGAGTTGATGAACAAGAGTTCTCTTCTCAACAGTGAGGCTCAAAATCTCATGGACAACCCCCGCAAGCATGCTTCTCTTTCTCTGGCGTACCCGACTGCAATGCCGAGAAATCAGAGTAAGGGGATATACAAGGCATATCTCTGAATTTATAGATCCTCTTCATCTCACCCCTAGACAAGACCAGACCCTTGGGCAACCTCACTCTATTGAACTTCGGAGGCCTATCAATGATCAAACTCTTCTCTTCAATCTCTCTACCCGATTCACCTCTTCAGCAAGCTCTGCGGCAGATACCACGAGCTCTGGATCCCAATGAGTTAGCTCTAAACCGGGCCTCGCGAGGTCGCTATGACTCTAAAGTATTGCGGATACCAGGGGCAGATCATATCAGGGAATTCTAATGGAAGCGCCCCAAATCAGTCCTTAAATGCGCAATCTTCTCGAGTAAAATGCGCTTCTCCAGACACATCATGAGCAATTTCCTCCATTTGACTACTAACAGATCCTCCATCTCACTCGTAACTTCCAACTCCTCCAGGAAAAGCCTTTCTGCTTCAGGGGTCAACTTGAACTTCAAAGAATAAACGCCTTCTTCTACAATTTAAATCACGGCAGGAAACTTCAACAAAGCAATCAATCGTCGTTTTTTATCAAACCCAAGAGCCCTCTTATACCTACCCAGTTCCCTCAGCGACATTGTTCGATCAGGTCTGCTTACAAGAATCTTCCTAATCTTGAGAACCAGTTTCAATTTATTGTCTCTTTGTATTACATTATCAAGTGGAAGCTCCTTCCTTCTTTTCACCCCCAACCCTTACTGGATAAGAAGTTCTTACTGGGCGTATCGGATTTGCACCGTTCTCTCGCAAAATCAAAGTTTTGCCCAAAAATGGAGTCTTTTCCGGATAATATGACCCAAAAAAGAAAAAAGGTACGTGATTTCACAGGCAATCTGGGTCTTTCGAGAAGAGAGACAGGAAGAAGAGTTAAGGGTTGAAGCAACAGTCTCTGTTCCATATTAGGTTCATCGAAGGAAAGAGACCAAGCAAACACTGCCCAAGAGAGGAGGAGGTAATTTCACGAGCAGAAGCTGAGCCCAGCGAACAAAGTGTCGCAGTTCGACCAAGACAAATGCGTGCGCACGACAATCATTTACTTCTCTTTCTCTTTTTCTGTTCCAAACTTATTTTTTAAACAGATTTTAAAAAAAAATCAAAAATAAAAATTTATAATTTCTCGAAGAAATAGAAATAAAAAATAATAACCCTTCATTACCGCTGGCCGTCGCCACCACCGTTTGCCTCCACTGCCACCGCCGACCGCCGCCGACCGCCGCCAACCACCACTACCGTCGGCCACCCACCACCGCCTCCACCCACCGATCGCCGCCGCCAACCACTGCCAATCGCCGGCCAGCCGGCCACTACCACTGCCGCAGGCCATCTTTTTCGTAGAAGATTTTGTGTTAATGATATTCTAGAAGTAAAAATTTTCAATTGTTGTCAAACGAATTTCTGTTTCAGGATTAGAAATTTATGTCGTTATCAAACGCAATTTTTTTTTTGCTAAAAAACTCATCCAAAAATAGAAATAGAAATAGAAAAATCTATTTCTAGTTAGAAATCTATTTCTAGAACAGAATGGTTACCATGCACTCCCAAAGTATCGCAGCAAATGATATTTTTCCTTATAAATAGATTTTTTTGGTCAAATTATAAATAGATTTTCACTGTAGTAATTTCTAAGAATATAATGATTTCAGCTTTTAATTTTTAGGATGTTTGCCAATGTCTTTAATAATTTTTTAGAGACAATAATAAACTTTCTAAAAAAAATCCACTCTTTTGGTTTTATTAAGGGATAAGTACAATAGAAGTCCAGAATTTATCACGAAAGTACAATTGTGTTCTAAAACTTATAAAAAGTGTAATCAAATCCTAAGACTTGTCAAATTGGTTCAATTGAGTCCTTCTGTTAATTCCGTCCAACTTGGCTAATGAAAAATATTGACAATAACGTGGCTAAATCATAAAATATAAGGTTAAAATGACGTCGTTTTGGTACAAATTCGATTTTTAATACAAATTTTATTTAACTTAAATTCAAAAAATAAGCTAAAAGAGAGAGAGAGAGGAGAAACCAAGCAGAGAGGGCTGCAAGCCCTCACCGTCACTGCCACCCCACCATCACCAAAAAGGGCAATGAGGGTGGGGGATGGTCGACTGGGGTCGCTGGGCCTCGGCCAGGGATTGACGACCTTCTCCCGAACTTGGTCAGTGATGAGGGCTATTTTAATTTAGCTTATTTTTAAAATCTAATGTAAATAAAATTTGTATTAAAAATTAGATTTATAGCCACGTCAGGATAAAGAAAATAAAAAAAAACAATGTCAATAGTTTTCGTTAACTAAATTGGAAGGAGTTAACGGAAAGGCTCAATTGAACCAATTTGATAAGTTTTAGGATTTGATTGCACTTGTCGTAAAGCCGGCGATGGCGGGAGAGGGGAGGGCAGAGGAAAAAAAAAAAGAAAAGGAAAGGAAAAGAGAAAAATAAAAAAAATATAAATATAAAGGATGAAAATTTCCCTCAATCAGGCCTTTTTTTGAAACTATTTGAGCACTTTAGGCTCTTATTTGAAACAAGGTTCACTTCAGACGCTTATTTAAGAAAATAAAGGCACTTCGACCCTTATTTAAAATTTTTCCTTAATTTTAAGACTTACAACGTTGTTATCCTATTCATTAATAAAACGATAATTGTAGAAATAAAGAATTGCACATGAAAATGTTCCGTTCTTTTGGTCTTATTAACAGTACGAATTTTCACAATCGCCCGAGTCTTGAGAGCTCAACTCAGTCGCCGGAGCATAAGAGGTAATACGAGACGAATGGCGAAGCCGACGAAGAGACGGGATCGTCGAGTTGCACCGAGTTCAGCTACAGCGGAGAACCGAAAACAACCCGACGCATCCACTGAACAGGACGTGCTGAGTGAATCGACCTCAGATCGCAAGCTCATTCTCATCTTCGTCGTGTTCTTCGTACTTTCCCCTGCCATCGCCGTTCTCGTGTACCTCAAATACGCTCCGGATACGGAGACCCCAATCTCTTCTGCACGAGGAGGAGGGTTTGTCAAGACTGATGTGACTTACCAAGAAGTTCTAGCTGTAAGTACTGCTTTGTGAGGGGGAAAAAGTTTTCATTTTTCTTGTTGAATTTTGCAAAAAGCAGAGAGGGGAGTTTTGAGTTTTCCCATGTCGTAATTTTGTGAAGAAATTCAGGAGAACTCTAGGGTCTCCGAGAATGCCTCTCGACGGAATTTCGGGAATCCAGTGCTTGCTTACATCACCCCATGGTAAGTCCTATCATCAATCCGGATTTGCGTAATCTGTTATGTGGTGTTGATAAGTTCCACTGGAGCTTGTTTTTGTTTCTAGCGTGGAGCTTGTATCTGTTGATTTTCAATTGTTTCTAATGGTTTGATGAATTGTAAGGGATTGGTCTCTGATCATATAACTTGGACACTTTGGAAATCTGTGCTTGCGTTTGGTTGACAAATGTAGTTCCCATTAGCATGGGTAGGATATTGTTGTTGTCATTTAGCTTATTTGGTGCACTACATCTACTTCGACTTAGGTTGCCTTTCAAGTTTCGGATTGGATTTTACAGTACTGGTGCTTCAATCTTTTTCTTGCGGTGTTTTTGTGAATGTTGCGATTTTGAGATTCTTGTTTGGGGGAGATCCTCAATTTAAAAAAAACCTGAACTTTGCAGGAACCCAAAGGGCTATGAGATAGCAAAGCGGTTCAACTCCAAATTTACACATTTGTCACCTGTGTGGTATGAACTCAAGAGGTATGGCCCCTCCCAGATATCGTTCCGCCATTAGCTATGTCAAGTCTAATCCCATGTCGCTTAAGTACGTGGTTATAATGTGCCTATTTACAGTAATTTCCCTTAACCTAATAGTTCAAGCTTTTGGGTTAAACATTCGAACATGGTATCAGAGTTTAGGTCAATACTTGAAATCCTGGCACTCCTCTCTCAAAATCATTGCTCGTGGTCGGTTACAACAACTTCCTCGCGCGATAAGGGTCTTGCCCATTTCACAATATAGAGCCAAGTTGAGCATGTAAAGGAGTGGCTTGCACATGAGGAGTGACAAGTATAATCCTACATCGCTTAAACAAGTGATTACAATATAATGTGCCTTATATACACGTAGTCTCATTCCACTTAATAATTTAAGTTTTTGGTTTAGAGTTTCTAACAAGCTATGTCTGCTAATTTAAGAAGTCTACTTATCTATTGGTCTCTCAACTGCCTATAAAGCAGATTGATCTCATCTTTCCTTAGAAGAGGCAAGTCCTGAGAGGTTGTAGTGTGGTATTTCCTGGTTTTTCGTACCCTTTGATAAGTAACATTGAGAACCGATGTTGGTATTTAGGCATTTTGGAGATACATCATTTGAAATGTGTTTTTTTTTTTACATAAATGTCTCCCA
Organism: Lenwebbia sp. NSW1173648; assembly: GCA_029784005.1. Lineage (NCBI taxonomy): Eukaryota > Viridiplantae > Streptophyta > Magnoliopsida > Myrtales > Myrtaceae > Lenwebbia > Lenwebbia sp. NSW1173648. Next base: position 618,148 of record JARCGZ010000005.1, read on the forward strand.
GAGGCTAGAGTTCTTCTTATGTTGAGAACTTTGGAATCTAGAGTGGCGATACCCACTCACTTGTAACTTCTCAATCCACAGCCAAGGAAGCAGCTTAACCTTGGATGGGAGACATAATGCTGATGCGGAGTGGATCTCAGAGCTCAGAACGAAAGGGGATGCTCTGGTATGGTAACATTTTCATTTAAGACTTCAGGTTAAGGTTGACAAGTTGGATATTTTAATCTCTCAGATTGCTTGCTTGAGAATTCGCTTGGATGTTAACAAATTAGACTTGTTGCTGGCAAAGATGTTTTAGTCGAGGTGTCAAAACCAATGTACCTTCTACCTTTTGCCTACTTTCAAGGTGCTACTTTAAGTCGTACTATAATCTGCAGGGGACCTGTGACCAGAGACCTGTCCATAATTTATGTTTAAGTTGTTATATTCTAAGTTGTAGGGTATTTTACTCCATGCTTTCAACCTAATGAAGCTCTTTGTGATCAGGTTTTACCTAGAGTTGTTCTGGAAGCACTTCCTACAGAGCTGCTTAGGAAGAAGAAGCAGAGGGCCAAAGCTATTCAGCTGATAGTAACAGAGTGCAAGTGAGTTTCCTTCATCCTCAGTGGGTTACTTCTTAAATGACAGTCCTATCGCTTTTTAAGTCTTGAATTAGATATCTGTAAGAAATTTACCTTGCAGTTTGTTTGAGCTTTTCCTAACTGGAAGTTGATTTATATAGCATGACGTAGAACGATTTCCCCTCTCTCATCATCATCATGTCAATTCCCTTGTCCACTCTAATACAAAGAAGGGGCCTTTTGGTTAGAAGTTTTTAAATATTGGCGATGCTGATAAAGGTACCTTCTCATTTATTAACTCTTTAACTGCCCTTTGTCTTTTAGGGAAATGGGTTATGATGGCATTGTGCTGGAATCCTGGTCAAGGTGGGCTGCTTATGGGATCTTAGATGATCCAGATTTGCGGACTATGGTATAGAATTGCGCTTGAATCAAGAATTGATTCTCGATTATGCAGTGATTCAGATCTTTCTTAAATTTATCCTAGTGTATCGGAATTTCGAATATGTTTTGACCAGAATGTTTGTACTTGATTGGTTGTATAATTGGCTGTTGATGTAGCCTGCTTCAACTCTAGATAGACAAATGTTTCGATATGGTTCCTATGAGCTCTAACGGTATGGTATTCTGATCCTTTTGTCTTACTTGAAGAATCTGCTGTTTTCGATGTAGGTGCTCCAATTCATACAGGAACTTGGACGTGCACTTCATTCTGCCAGCTTGGAAAGGAATGGGGGGCAAAAATTGCAGTTGGTCTATGTAATAGGTCCCCCACGTTCGAAAGAGCTAGAAACGCATGACTTCGGTCCAGCAGATCTTCGAAGCTTGGACGGTGCTGTAGATGGATTTTCTCTTATGACCTATGACTTCTCAGGCCCTAATAATCCTGGTCCTAATGCCCCTTTGAAGTGGATTCATTCCATAATGCAGCTGCTTCTAGGTAGTGGTGGGGATAAAGGACTTGCCCGCAAAGTATTTGTTGGCCTCAACTTCTATGGAAATGATTTTGGCCTTTCTGGAGGTACTTAATATTCCTCACTCAATTAGCATATTGTTGCTAATGGTGTTGAAAGAGCTACATGCATGAGGGGATGGTTTATATCCCAGTACCTCTTCAGAGAAAATTGTTGTGTCTGACTTCAGGCCTTAGTAGGTGCAATGGATGGGGTAGGCCCATTCTATATCGGGAAAATTTCAAATAAGAGCCCAAAGTGCCTTCATTTTCTCAAATAAGGGCTTGAAGTGATCATGACTGTTTCAAATAAGGGCCTGCCCTCGCCGACTAGCCAAATATTTCGGCTCTTCAAGGGCATTTTCGTCAAAAGAAAATTTTAACCTAATTTTTAGTTAGATTAAAATAAAATTAAAAAAATTAAAAGTAAAAAAAAGGAAATATTGGGGGAAGGGCTGTTTTCCCGTCTAGTAATTTTAATTTTTTTGTAACTTTTAGCTTTTTTAATTTTTAAAAAATAGAAAAAGGAAAAACACAAAGAAAAAAATAAAAATAAATGACGAAAATGCTATTGACCAGTCGGTGAGGTCAGACCCTTTTTTTAGATTGATGTGGCCACTTGGGGCCTTTATTTGAAACAAAGTTCATTTCAGGCCCTTATTTGAGAAAATGATGACACTTCAGTCCCTTAGTTGGAATTTTCCCTTCTATATCTGAACGTATCTGTGATTTGGGAAAAGGTGCTAGTGTTTTGAGGAAGAATGGTTTTGTGATATCATTCGGATGGACCAGTTTCATAAGTCGTTTTATCTAGAAATTAGTTTGAGGGGAATTAGCCAGGGCGAGTTTAAATGTGATTCACTGATATCTATTTATCATCTTGGTCCTCTTTACATTTGGGTAATATCTTGGTCACGTCTTGGTTGTTCTATTTGTATCATAACTTTTCCTAGAGATCCCCTAGGGATTCCTTTACTCTCCAAAGTTTCTCAAGAAAGTGTCAAGAAGCAGTCACATAGTATGGTGAATTCCGGTTTGACTTTTGTTGAATTCCTGGTTTAGGTGGTGGAGCAATTACCGGAGCAGATTACTTGTCTTTGCTGGAGAAGCACAAGCCTTTACTGCGGTGGGAAAAGAATAGCAAGGAGCACTTCTTCATGTACACTGATCAAAACAATGCCAAACACGCGGTTTTTTACCCATCGTTGATGTCAATGTTCCTCCGCCTTGAGGAAGCACGCCATTGGGGAGGTGGCATCTCAATTTGGGAAATAGGGCAAGGACTTGATTACTTCTATGATCTTCTTTAGAACCTTGGCTTCACGGTGTTCTATCCTGATTCTTGGAAGGTATAGAAATTTGCCAAAATACCTTTCAACAGTTTTTTGACTTCAAAGGAATTGTCTTTTTTCAGTCGAATGTCTGGTCTTATAATTTGCAGAGGTAACAGCTCACAACCATGATATTGCAATCTCAAAGGCACAAATACAGGGAAGAGCTGTGACAGAATCATCAATCTCAACGTGCAAGCTCGTATTGTTACAATGGCTTAAGATTGAGTTCCCCTTAGTCCAGCAATCTTCTTTCCTGATAAATTTTTCCCGTGACTATTCTAGTTGTGTGACTGCTAAGCGAGTGCTGCTGCTTCGGATAATTCGCAGCTGATTGATTTCTGCTAGTGCTGCTATCTATGTAGCGAAAGAGGCCCTTTATTGTAACTGAAAAACAAGGAAAGCGAGAAGCCTGGTTACAGCAGGAGCTTACAGCATCAATAAATGACATGTTGCTCTGGATTGCCACAAATATCTCCCGCTTTTGTTTGGGTTGATGACAACATGGATGGACTAGCTAAAGAAAGCCTTCCCCTTTCCTTCTTTTTTCTGAAGTTTTAAGGACGGTGCTCCTTTTTCTTTCTTGTCCCAAATTTGCCTTTCATCTTCTTAAGTGAATTTTTGCAGTAATAACTTGTTCTAGGTGTATGTTGTCTTAAATACATTTTTTCCCAACCAAGTACGTTATTGCTGAAGATGTCAATTTGTACCTACGATTTTGAGACTATTTGCAACCACTAGTTGCCAATGGGAGAGACAGAAACGTACATGTCGAGTTTTCCAATTCAATGTACTTCTGTGATCCTGTACTGCCACTGATGGCGTGCCCTTTCTCGAGTGTTCCAAAACCTTTCACCAAGTTCTCTCAAATCTCAGCCACACATGCACAAAGCCATTGACATTCATCGGGTCTACACATCCTTGGTGATCACATCCTCATTTGCCACGCGTCACCCTGCTATTGGTTGATTCTCACCCCTCTCATGCCACGTCATCTTCTCGTTCCACTCAATGCAAAATCAACCAAATTGCGCTCAACTGAAGCTAAGGTTTTGCCTCAATCCGTCGTCTTCCACGTTTTCCCGCAGGAAAGACACCATATTGGCTATGAAGTACCAGTTTTGATGGTGTCCCAAGCTTTTTCATCAGTTCATTGAGAACCCCATCAAGCATTTCGGTGTCATAAAAGTTATGCCATGGAGTCCCTCAATTCAGCTGGCTTGACACCAATCTCGGTCCTTTGTGACAGAAAAAGAGAACCCAGAAAAGTCTTGTCCCTCCCCACAAGTTCTGCACGCAAATTATCGAATACCTCTTCTTCAAGCAACACTTCACCGAACTTTCAAGAGCCTGTGCCTTGGGGCTTCCATGGAGGTCTTGTTCTTGCATCGTCTCTTCTTAACACTGGCTTGGCCAAGGCCCTGACATATGAAGAGGCACTGCAACAGTCAGTGAGCGCCTCAGCCCCTGAGGGCGGCCTCGACTTTGATGCCCGTGGCGTTCTTGATAATGTCATCAGCTTTGCCACCGAAAACCCGGCAGTCATAGTGGGCGGGGCTGTTATTTTGGCGCTGCCGTTGGTTCTGTCTCAAATTTTCAAGTCCCCAAAACCATTTGGTGTTGATTCTGCTAGGAATGCTTATGCAAAGCTCGGTGATGACGCGAGTGCTCAACTGCTTGATATAAGAGCCCCTGTAGAATTCAGACAAGTGGGTAGTCCAGATGTCCGCGGTTTGGGCAAGAAACCAGTTTCAATTGTGTATAGGGGAGATGATAAGCCGAGTTTCTTGAAGAAGCTGTCCTTGAAGTTCAAGGAGCCAGCAAACATTACCTTGTTCATTCTTGACAAGTAAGATTACGTTAACTGATCAGAATGTCATTATCTATAGCACATAGCTGATCTCTTTGAACACTTTGGTTGGAATATTCTCAATTCAATCATGGGACCGTGCGACACCTCTCGCACCTAGTAACTTAGTATAACTACCTGGAGTAATCAGATAATTAAATAAATATCTGCTAAGGCTTATTTGCAGCCTCAATAACTTCACTTGAATTTGATCCTGGGAGCAACCCAGGATTTTCGGGAAAGCAGCATGGTTTGCATAATTAGCAAGTAGGACATGGACATGGCAATATTGAGTTAAAACATGACCGCTAAGTTTGTAAGTTAGCATTCAGCCATTCACTAGACCGGAGACTTACTTGATTGGGGCATAGCAAAGGCCAAGCATAACTATGGTCCAGCAAAATCTGAGATTAGCAAATATCCTGTAATTAAACTAGAATTCGCCATTGTAGAACAAAAGGTGCCTAAAAGAAAATTATTGAATGCTTTTTGTGCTAACCAGTCAAATGTGGCTCGATTCAGTAAAACTTATTGGTATGACCAAATAGTAGACTTTTGACTTTTTCCACCCTGGAATGGTAGTGGAAAACATATCTATGCATGTTTAATCTGTTCGTTCAGGAGAGTGAAATCGATAAATCAGGTTTAAACATTTCTGTTTTTGCAGTAAAGCTGTGGAAGCTCACATTGTTTTGTTTTGCTGGAAGCCAGATTCGATGGGAATTCTGAACTTGTTGCAGAGCTGGTCACTGTGAATGGTTTCAAGGCAGCCTATGCAATAAAAGATGGGGCAGAAGGACCCCGAGGATGGATGGTCTTTTCCACGTTATACTTTTTCTTTAGCTTATCTTTGGATCTTTTGTGTGTGTTCTCATAATGATTTGCATGGACTGTGATATTGCAGAATAGCAATCTCCCTTGGATACTTCCAAAGAAAGCATTGAGTCTTGATCTTAGCAATCTCACAGAAGCTGTTAGCAGAGCAATTGAAGTGCGTATTTGAACTTTTCACTTTACTTTGATGTACTAGTATTGCGATGATGGCTGTGTATAGAATGCTTAAGAGATAATGGTGCACAAACTGTTATTTCCCATGGATTTTTATAGATATAGCATGTTCAGAGTAGAACACAATCAGAACTTAAAGAAAGTTTCTTGCTGAATATGTGATATCAGTGTGAAGATGGAGGACAAAGTATACAGCTGACAAATATAATTGCATTGCATCAGTCCGTGACATCAGGAGAACAGCTATAGCATTTAACTCTTTTACCTTTGCAGATAGAGAAGAAACTTCCTTTGCTCCGCTTTCTTTTTCCAAAATGTAACAGTTATTGCTTAGTGGACGCAGAAACGCGTATTTACAGGTTTAAGTTGATACAAATTAATAGTGGAACATGAATAATGCTTTGCAGTTGACATATGTTAGACCTGCCAACTGTCACTTGGTGCTGGTTCTGATTTGTGAAGTTGTCTCTCCAGTAAAAATTACTATGAATATGTGCTTGCAGGATGGCTCAGATGGCTTGTCGGTTGCCCTTGGTGTTGCAGCAGCTACTGGATTAGGTCTGCTGGCATTCTCGGAGGTGGGTTTGTTATGTCCGTTTCTCTTGATTCTTCTTTTCGAACCCCATTTTTTTATCTTCTCCTACAGCACTAATAGACAAGTACTTGGGCTCCACTCAGCATACAATTGAATTCAATTTTCCTTTTAGGTAGAGACAATCCTACAAGTTTTAGGCTCTGCTGCAATTGTCCAATTTGTCAGCAAGAAACTTCTTTTTTCTGAGGTAAGGCTCCACTCTCCAGTACATTGTTTTTCTTGCATTGCTATGTTTTAAAGTTGCAAGATGAGAGGCACTTCATAGAAAACATCTCTTTGTCAATGTAAAGTGATTCTGAGATGCTGCGTCTCATGCAATTTTTGTTGAACAACCTATTGACACTGCTGAGATTGACGATCTTATCGATGTAAATGGACATTTTCAGTAAGAAATTGCTTTCATGCCTTTCTTGAGCGGTGAAATAATTAGTCTTAGTTCCTCATCATTGTCAATCGCAGGACCGGAAGGAGACACTGCAGCAAGTTGATGAGTTCTTGAACACCAAAGTTGCTCCCAAGGAGCTGGTCGATGAAATAAAGGTACTGTTGTTGACTGCCTAATCTTTTAGCTATAGAGATGATGATAACTCTGCGAGCTATAGTACAAAATGCATTTGTTACTTACAATTCTTGGAGATGGTCGAGCACATGTGATTCCTCAAGCTTATAAGCAGTTCCAGTGAGTCGTGCTTATATCCATTTATACTTCATCTCAATATTTCAGCAAATTGGAAAGGCACTTCTTCCAGCGACAGCTAGTAGCAAAGCTCTTCCTGCTCCGACAGAAACTAGCTCAGAGCCCGCTTCCACCAATAATACCATGCAGAAGATTGAAACGCCTGCTGCACCAATCCCGGAGCCGAAAGTAGAAGCAGCTGCAAAACCTCCTATTGAAGTAAACTCAGTACCCAAAGGGGAAGTAAAAGCCGAATCACTTCAAGGATTTGCAAGAGCGCTCTCTCCTTATCCATATGTAAGTGTCACTTCCTTCTGTGTCTAGATTTATCCAGTCTATTCTATTCCATATGCATTTGGCACAACCTGTTAGTGTCCTTCATCCCCCTGAGGTTTCTTAATTAACTCACTCAGTGCCACTTATCCAGTCTATTCTTTTGACATCACCCGTGTGATATTAAGTTCTTAACAGGCAACAAAGTGGGGTTTTTCGGGAATTTTTTAATATCTTTTGATCATATTTCACTTATTTTAGATCCACATTATCCAACCAATTGTACCGTTAATTTTCTGGTTGCAGTACCCAGATTTTAAGCCTCCAACATCACCCACGCCATCGCAGCCATAAGATATATTTTCAAGGAAGTCCCACATGATAGCATCCGTGGCTGAGCAACCATAGCTGGTAATTCATATCTTTCGACTTCTCAAGTATAAGTCGAGTGATTTTCAAGTTCAGGGTGGCATATGGTTTCCCTCTTAGCAAAGCTCCTCCTTGAGTTGTCATAATTTATAGCTATCGTGTCACCATGTATAATCAATTTGAGGCAGTTTGGCTTCGGATTTCTGGTAGATGTCTGTATGAGCTCTATTCGGAGTGTAAAATTGAGGTTTCATTCAGGGTCTTCTTGTGAAAAAGTTAGAGATGTGATGATGTAGTGATCCTTTTTCATGTTTCCGTCACAAGAAAAGCTAGAGATTGTCACTAACCTCTGTATGTCGCCAACGTAGATAATTTGCTCTTAATTTCCAAGTATTGTGATTCTCTACTCTCGGAACTGAATGCACTGCTTGTAGCTAAAACTAGTTCTTGTGGATTCTCATTTCTGCCTGCACTAACTGGTTTCCTCTTGCATGAGCATTACACTGTTTTCTCCATTCTTTTTCGACTCCCACCAAATCTTCTACTCCGGGTCTGCCATTGATGAGAACAGATAAGCATCAGTTTCTGGTACATTTCAACTTAAGAATAGCAGGATAGCAGGTCGGGAGTCCTTCTTGATTGACTGCTAGATTCATGGGCAGTACACCAGGAGTCATGGTTCATGATTGAATCCAAACCTGAACAGCATTTCTTGTATAGATTGAAGCACAATAAATACATTCTCTCTGAGTGACGCTAGGTATAGTCTGCACTACAAAACGCTCGTATGCTAAGTCTTGTGTCAAACTTACAAGAAGTCTTAAAATCTTTTGCATTGATACAAATTCAGTCCTAAACCTTTTGTATTTGTGCCAATTGAATCCACCCGGTCAATTTTGGCCAAAAATCGCTGGCGTGAATGTCGGTCGTCTTACGTGGCCCTCGCCGGCACTTATGTGAATATTTTAAAATACTTTTAGGTATATTCTTTATTTTTAAGAAATTTTTTGGTTTTTTTTTCTTTACTTAACAAGAAAAAACCCAAAAAATTACTAAAAAATAAAAATATATATTAAAAAGTATTAAAAAAAATATCCACGTCGGGGCCGATCGTGCCACGTAGGACGATCAACGTACACGTCAGAGATTTCCGGTCGGATGGATTCAATTGGCACAAATGCAAAAGGTTTAGGACTAAACTAGCATAATTGAAAAGTTTATGACTGATGGTTTAGGATTCTTTGGACACTTTTGCTTGTTATTAATCTATCAACTTGGTGAATCGATCTTGGTAAATTTGGCATACACTCGCCGAAGTGCTTTTTCAATGGTTAAGGGACACTCAAGGCAACGTCAGAGGATGACACTACTGAAAACTAAGAAGTAAATGAAGAAGAAGAGGAGGAGGGGAAAAAATGTTTTGGATTTTTGAGTTAGGCAAGTAATTAAATATAGTGCTCACATGTCAAGAAGAAGACATGCATACCTATCTGTGATCAGCCATAGAGGAACCCAATCTTCAAAAAGTTGGTAATAGACTTCAAAAGTGGGCTGCAAAACACCTTGGCAAAAGCTGCCAAAATGTATTGGATGTGAGGCCCTCTTTCTGGCAACTACCCAGGTTGTTCAATCCCAAACATCAATAGGAAAATCAAAAATAGCTTTAAATATGCATTGGGTACAGAGCAGAACAGAGAAAATGCATATATTTTATTGAGTTGTGTGGCCTGGATAAGGTGGGAAAAGGGGTCGCCTACACAAGGCACATAAAAGCTAATTTGTCCTCTCTTTTTGACCTTGTCGATCCTCATTGTCATACCAAACATTCTTCTCTTTCGTCTATCTTTTTAGCTTTACAAAGACGCTTACCAAGTGAAACTGTTTAAGCAGATAACATCTACATTCACTTCATTAATTGGAGAGAAAACAAAAAAAACAGTAGTCATAGAGATCCGAGTGCCACCCCCATGAGCTTTTCAAGGTTGCTCAGATTGGAAATTCTTGTACAAGTTCTAGAATTCGAAGTCATTTGCAATATACAAACAGATTGGCTAGTCATGAGACTTGCAGGAAACGGGGCGATTCGTGCTCTCGAGATCGTGATACGAACTATACTACTCCATGCAATTCATAAGCGATAATTGCATGTGAAGGTGCGCGCGCGTTGCGTCTGCGGGGTTCTAGCATCTTAAAAACCAAATGCAAAATTCACAAGCTCAAGCTTCTTCTCTTTTCTGCATATAAAGATTACAGGGGAAGAGACAAAAAGACGAAGGCTCACATCAAAAGATCTCCCAACGCTGAATGCATTTATTAATCAGAGAGATGTCGCTCTCAAACACCTCCAATAAGCGAGCTGATGCTGGGGCTCGACGAGGCGAGCACAAGCATGTGGAGGTGATAAGATTCATTAGGAGAAAACGACATGCTAACCACCTCACGGAGAGCCATTAAAGGGAAATGGCTTCATTCTTGTGTTCTTTACTCAAAAAGGAACGTTTTTTTTTTTTACTGTTTTCATAGAACAGGGCGGAAACAGAGAATGCCCATTTTCTCTGTTTTCACACGTAGGGTTAAAGAACAGGGAAGCAAATGTTTCATTCACGAGTCAAAGACTGGGTGGGTTGGTTGGGTTTCAAATTCAACTAAATCTGCTTCACGTCAGTCAGGGATTTTCAAAAGAGAAATAATCAAAGGTGAAAGCTGCCAAAAAGGATTCTGATACTTGATTGCAAAAAATGCAGTTTTTCACTTTTCTTGAGCTACCCTTCATGCGAATAATCCCAAACTCTGAAACTCTGTACTCCAGATGCCATCATCCCTAATCTCAAATTAATCAGCCTGAGCATCAACTCTCGGTTGTTAATAGATAAAGAGGTACATAGAGCTCAAGCTTTAAATAAATGCATCATCAACAACCTGCGAACTGCTAAAAACTCCGGTCCTAGGCTGCAAAAGTGAACTAAAATTCTGATTATTAAATGACTAGGATGAACATTATAATGTCCTATTTATAACGAGACCAACCCCATTTCCCGAGGCATGCACAAAACCTATGCACTCACATAAATATGCATGCTGGTGTGTGCACACAGCCATCTGGTTTTGGAATGATGAGAGCAACAATCTTGGGCGGCAAAGACAGCCCAAGGAATGGCTGTCTTTGCCGCCCAAGATTTCCGTTTGTAGTCGCACTGTTTGAAAACGTACTTGTTGGTAGTTCGTGTTTTTTAAATCTAGTAGCCAAACTTGGCTCGAGTCTTTCATCGACTTTCGAAAATGGTTTTCGACATCGATCGAATTTGCACTGTCGACCAAGTAAGATGCGTGAGTTCCATGTTAAATGTGTCATTTCTATCGATAAATCGTTACGTTGAATTGGCTCCACTACATGAAAATTATTGTTACGATACTTTGTGATACCGGGTAGCAAAGATATTAGATTCATGCCATCGCTGACACAAACTTTCATCTTAGGATGTTAGCAATGCTAATGAGAACCATGAGCTCTTCTTAACTGGTAGGCCTTGATATTAAGTTGAGCGAAACCTTGTTGAAGTAAGAATGCTGTCACTTGATGCTCTTGAGATGATCGATGGTAATCTACATGTAGAGGTGACAGAGAGGTCTATAGACGTAATGGCACTTTGTTTTGGGCCAAAAAAAAAACTTATTGATAGTTCTTGGGATAAGAACACTATGAGTGTCATAATTTATTTATTTTTTCGTTCACTTGAGTGCTAGATTCACCTTACAAAATTCGCAATGGGAGCAGAGCAGGAGAAGTGAAGTGACGCCCATTTGTATCAACAAAGCCAAGACGGAGGTAATTTTTATTTATTTATATTGTGGACTGCTAAGTCTAACAAGATTCTTCGTCTGAGTACTAAGCACTAATTTTTCCCTCCACGCCTTCGCCTTTTCCCTTGCATTTAGTCTCTGTTGAGTGAGAGAGATCACGCAGAGCAAAGAGAGTGAGTGGGTGTGAGTAAAGGAGAAGACAGAGCACGCGCGAGAGAGGGAGAGAGAGGAAGCGTCTTCGTCCATGGGGTCAACAAGTTTCAGAGAGGAAGCTTTTAGAGAGAGAGAGAGAGAGAGAGAGAGAGAGAAAGGTCGTCGTTTGATGAAGCATACAAGCATTCAAGTGAACGATTTTACAAACGATGTGACTCTCGAGTGAACGAAAAAAAAATTAATTGGCAAATGGACGCCATACCAAAGAAAGAGGCGAACGTTGGAACGTCGCCTGATGTTTTTATCCCGACACTTTCCGTGTTAAAAGGTGGGAAGAAAGAGGCGAACGTAGGAACGTGTAATGGAGGGGATGAGTTTGCCGAAAGAGTACACGTCAACATAGCATAGCAACTACAAGTCAACTCGACCGGTTTTTATATGGTCCGTTTGGTAGGACCTGTCGTTCGCTCCTCTCTCCCCCTCTAGCTCACTCGCCGAGACTGACTGAGTCTGCCGATTTGCAAAGTGTCAAGAAATGGACATCGAGAAACCCGTCAAAACCCACCTCAGGATATGAATTTAGTTTCATTCCTTTATTCTTGAGAAACTATTAAATATCGCTCCCTTCTTCTTCTTCCCCAAAACCCACTAACCAGTTCTTGCTCTGCCAATCTCAATTCTCTTTCGTATTGTTCTCTCTCTCTCGATGGATAAACAACGCCGCCATAAGCAAGCCAGGACCGGCAGTTGTTGCTCCGACGGTGAGTTCTCTTCCTTCCGTCTTATTTTATTCCCTGCCATTCTCACTTTTTCTTCTTGGTGTCTTCTTTGGCTCTTCACGTTTCTGTATACTTGCTCCGAGCTCTTTCTGTTCGGATTCATGCATAGATGTTTGAAGGCTCTGATTATAATCATTTCCTTTTCCCTTGTCAATGTTTTGGCAGAGGTGAGCAGCATTGAGTGGGATTTCATAAGCATGTCAGAGCAAGAAGAAGACCTTATTTACAGAATGTACAAGCTCGTTGGTGACAGGTAAAAAGCACAGCCGAAGCTTGAATTTGCTTTTGCTTTCTTTCTTCCTCTCTTTCTCGTGTGGTTTCACTAAACTAGTGCTTGAATAACAGCCATTTCATTCCTTCAACTTACATCATTAGTGTAGCTTTAAAGCAAAGCAATGTGGTTTTCCTTTTCTGGGAAGACTTTAGGACAAAGTAAAGTCAGGCCCACCTGATATTCCACATTGTATATTGGCAAGAGTCTCGTGGCAAGCCAGGTTCCGCAGTGTCTTTCAACATGTCAAGGACCTTGAAGCGAAACATTGAGTGCCTGCTAGAACATAAGCCTAAGTATTTGATGTTTCAGGTCACCGTTTAAGAAATAGACCGCCCATCAATCTCTAGAGACTACAAATGCTAATCATTCAGTGATTTAACTTCAATGCAGAGTTAGTTTATGGCTGAGTAGACCCTGTTTGTCTTTTCGGTTGCTTATTACATGGGAATAAAAGAAATGGCAATGTACTTCTCAGGTGGGCGTTGATTGCGGGTCGGATTCCGGGTCGGAAAGCGGAGGAAATCGAGAGGTTTTGGATCATGAGACATGGAGAGGTATTTGCTGAGAGGAGGAGACAGCTGAGAAGACACAAGTCCTGATGTTAAATTCCAAATTCCTTCTAAAAACATCAGCTTTTTAGAATTTTTTTTCCCCTGCTCAATCCTCTGTTTTTTAAATTTTGGGGCGTGCTAAAATCTGTAGTTTCTCTCCTCTCCCTAGGATTAGATCGGATTAGATTAGATTAGATTAGACGAGATTAGATTAGATGTGTAAAATGTCACAGGGTTCGTGGGGGTTGGATGAAACTGAAAGCGCCTATGGCTGTGACATACCGATTTGGCCAAATTATAAATGAGACGGACCATTTGGGCTCTCGAAGCTATACGAATTTGCACTCTCAGAAGAGGACAGGCGTAGGGACAAAATCCATCCCAAAGAAACAAAAATTCTTAGCTTTTCAGATTATTTAATGTTCATCTCAGTTTATAGGTGGTCCACCAGTTAGCCTTTCAATTCTGGATGGTCGATGGGTCACTTTCTTGAATCTCTCACAAAAGGGAGAGTTGGAGGAAAAAGAAATGGTTCTGGTTAAATTAGAGATATTCTGTCTCCTTCTGCTATGCCTTAACCACATGAAACATTTGCTGCTAGACTGCTACAGTATATAGTAATACAGTCATTTGGCAATTACACACATGCATCCTCATAAGATGGACTTCTTTTTTCCCGGTTCCACAGTCATCCCTCGAGGTTTTTTTTTTTTTTCCGATGAAATCTCTTAGTCTGGACTCCCAAAATTGCATCTTGAGCCTGTCACCAATTAGCATGGCAAATTAAATGGATCATCTATATACAGTCGAGGCAAATAGTAGAGGCACGGCGACATTACTCAAATCTTTCCATTCTATCTATGGGTTGGAGTTGGGACATTGAAGTTGGTAACTTGTCAGTGAGATCTCAGTGGTTTGGGAGAGTGAATCTTTTTCTTTCTGAAATGGTAGATAGATCCTTTGTCGAAAAGGGCAAAGTTGAAGATGATATTGGTCAGATCGGCAAAGGCCCAAAAGGACCTAACAGGTCCCCGCCCAACACATGTTTCAAATGTGTCACACAAGTATCACGGCCCAACAAATTCGATGACCAATATGGGCCGTGACGTGATGCGTGAGTCGATCCATGAGTCAAAAGGGGTGATATCGGGCGACACGAACCGACCCGACCCGGTCGAGCATTATCCAAGACGGCTGGGCAACCGAGCAGACGCGACTCTTGAGCTGGGTGGTGTCCAGATTCATCCATGGACGAACGTGCACGATGCGTGCACCGCACATCTGACAATGCATGATGAGCCTGACACCTGACACCATGGGCGAGCGTGAACGATGCGTGCATCATGCGGCTGACAGCTCATGATGACTCTGACACGGACAAAACACTACGGACGACTCAGAACAGGACAAACCCGGGCTGACCAAGAGTCACCCGCGAGCTGTGCCTTTTGTGTATAAATAGTGACTCTCCCCCTCACTTGTACATCTATCTGAATATCAATACAAATCAGATTCCTCCCACTCTCTCTTTGCTCGTGTGACATTGTGAGTTCGGTTCGGTTCAAGTTACCCGACCCTTGAGTGAGTGCGAGTGTGAGTGTGTGTAGGCTGACTTGGGAACTCATTCCTAAGGCCGCACGGATCGTTGAGAGCGTTATACAAACTCTCGGTTCGTGACAAGTGGTATCAGAGCAAGTTCAATCCTTGTGCGGATTCGTTCTTGAGAAAGCAACTCTTGAAGCGATGGCAAAAGGTGCTGAGAAGGCGGTTGATGCGGTGGCCGTCCATGAGTCCGATGATGAGCGGACTGGAAGGACCCCCGATCTGCCCACCGAGCAGACCATCACCAAGACCAGAAAGGATCGTGGAAGTTCACGAGACGTGTTGCGCGAGATGGAGATCCGATTGGGCAGGGTGGAGCTGTCCGTTGCGGAGTCGCAAGACACGGTTGTAGAGCTGACCAATGACTTCAAGGGGCTCGTGACTGGAAAGGAGGAGCTGCTCGCCATGGTGCGGGAGCTTCGTGACAGCATGGGTGAACTCCAGGGGCAAGTCAGAGGCGCTCTCAACGACTCGGAGGACAACCAACGAAGGAATGAGGCCTTAGAGGCCTTGGTGGCGGCTGTTCGTGCTGAGCTCGACGAGGTGCGAGCTGAATCGGCTGAGCTGAAGGCCAGAATGGTCGTGCTCGAAGCTGGACGTGTGGGCGGGGTGCTCCCCGCACCACCAAGGGTGGACGTCCCTCGACCTAAGGAGTTCAAAGGCTCGAGGACGGCTAAAGATGTTGACAACTTCCTCTGGTACTTAAATCAATATTTCGAGGCCAGTGGGATTCGTGATGAAGCTACGCGGGTGAATACCGCGGCTATGTACTTGAGCGAGAATGCGCTGCTGTGGTGGCGTACCCGGAGCGCGGATAGGACTGCTGAACCTATCGCAACTTGGGAAGCCTTCATCGGAGAGTTCCGAAGGCAATTCTTCCCCGCCTACGCGGAGGAGGAAGCTCGTGACGAGCTGCGACGCCTTGAACAAAAGGGCGCGGTTCGAGAATATGTGAGGAAGTTTTCGGAGTTGAAACTTCAGATCCCGTCGATGAACGACACGGAGGCGTACTACCAGTTCATGGGTGGTCTCAAACCGTGGGCAAAGAACGAGCTGAAGCGGCAGAATGCGAGAGACCTCGCATCGGCTTTGACGGTGGCTGAATCGCTAGTGGAGTTCAAAACTAGCGCCCCGGAAAAGACAGACACTCGACACAAGGGTGGTAGAGGTGCTGGTGGGGGAGATCGCAACAAGCATCACCGCCACAACGGCGGAAAGCACCCAGCACCCCACGCTCGAGATGAAGCGGGATCTAGCCACGGTGGATTGAGGGGGAACGGACCCATCCCCTTCAAGTGCTTCTTCTGCCAAGGTCCACACAAGTTTCGGGATTGCCCGAAAGCACAGAAAGTTGCGGCTGTTATCAAGGCCGATGAGGAACAAAAGGAAGCGGCGAAGGTGGGATCGGTGAGAATCCTAAACGCCATTCAGTCCAAGAAAGCGAGCAAGCCCAAGGGCATGATGTTCGCGGACGTGACGATTGCGGACACTACGATGAGTGCTCTCATCGATACCGGCGCTTCCGATCTGTTCATCTCGGAGGAAGCCGCGAAGAAACTCAACTTGCAGGTTGAGGAGCGAGGCGGGTGGCTGAAAACGGTGAACTCGGAGAAAGTCCCTACTTTCGGCATGGCTAAGAACGTGGAGCTTGCTGTGGGACAATGGAAGGGCCGAGAAAACATCGATGTAGTCCCCCTCGATGACTACGACATGATCGTCGGTCTGGGTTTTATCGAGCGGATAAACGGCATGGTGGTGCCTTCCATGGATTGTATGTGCATCTTGGATCCCGGATCGCAATGCGTGGTCCCGTTGGATCGTGAACCGGGGCGGAATCGGAAGATGATCTCGGCAATACAACTCTCCCGAGGAACTCAGAAAGGGGAGGAGACGTACGTAGCTGTCTTGAAAGCCGAGGATCCAAACATCGTTGGGGTTGAGACTCCAACGGAAGTGACACACGTCCTCGACACGTTCAAGGACGTAATGCCGCCCGAGTTGCCAAAGAAGCTACCACCGAAGAGGGAGGTGGACCACCGGATCGAGCTAGTTCCCGACGCTCGACCGCCCGCCATGGCACCGTACCGCATGGCGCCTCCCGAGTTGGAGGAAATGAGGAAGCAGCTCAAAGACCTCCTCGATGCTGGTTATATACGGCCTTCGAAGGCCCCGTTCGGTGCGCCCGTGCTATTCCAAAAGAAGCACGACGGCTCACTTCGGATGTGCATCGATTATCGGGCGTTGAATAAGCTGACTATCAAAAACAAGTACCCCATTCCTCTCATTGCAGATCTGTTCGACCAGCTTGGGAGTGCTCGATGGTTCACAAAGCTGGATCTACGATCGGGATATTACCAAGTTCGAATCGCTGAAGGGGACGAACCAAAGACGGCGTGCGTGACTCGCTATGGCTCGTACGAGTTTCTAGTTATGCCATTCGGCCTAACCAACGCCCCAGCGACGTTTTGCACGCTCATGAACAAGGTACTTCACCCGTTCCTTGATCGGTTTGTTGTGGTGTACTTAGATGATATTGTTATCTATAGTCGGACGCTCGAGGAGCATACCGAGCACCTCAAACAGGTGTTCCAAGTCTTGAGGGAAAATGAGCTGTATGTGAAAAGGGAGAAGTGCGCCTTTGCACAACTCGAAGTGCCGTTCCTCGGCCACATCGTCGGGGGCGGACGTGTGCGGATGGATCCAGCGAAGATCCAAGCCATTACGGAATGGGAGCCGCCGACGAAACTAACGGAGCTGAGATCGTTCCTCGGTTTGGCGAACTATTACCGACGATTCATCCGAGACTATTCGGATATCACAACACCGCTCACGGATCTGCTCAAGAAGGGGAGGACGTGGGGGTGGACGGAACAAAGCCAGAAGGCGTTCGATCACCTAAAGCGGGTGATGACGGAAGAACCGGTGCTCGTGCTGCCTGACTTCACAAAGCCCTACGAGGTGGAGTCCGATGCTTCTGACTTTGCCATAGGGGGCGTCTTGATGCAAGATGGGCACCCTGTTGCCTTCGAATCTCGGAAGCTAAACGAAACGGAGCGACGATATACGGTCCAAGAGAAGGAGATGACGGCGGTAGTGCATTGTCTCCGTACATGGAGGCATTACCTCTTGGGGTCGCGGTTCGTCGTGAGGACGGATAACATCGCCACGAGCTATTTTCAAACTCAGAAAAAGTTGAGCCCGAAGCAAGCTCGATGGCAAGATTTCTTGGCTGAGTTCGACTACGTGTTGGAATATAAGCCGGGGAAGACGAATTCGGTAGCGGATGCCTTGAGTCGAAAGGGTGAGCTGGCCTCGATGAGTCGGCCGGAATGTCCTTTGATGGAGCGAATCAAAGAAGGGCTGCAACATGACCCCACGGCAAAGACGCTGCTCGAGTATGTTCGGGAAGGCAAGACTCGAACATTCTGGTGCGAGGACGACCTCCTTTACACTAAAGGGAGGAGACTCTACGTCCCATCCTTCGGGAAGCTGCGAAAGGAGATCTTGCGGGAATGCCACGATTCCAAGTGGGCGGGCCATCCTGGAGTTCGTCGCACTATGGCGCTCGTAGAGGATCGATATTTCTGGCCGCACATGAGAGACGACGTCGAAGCTTATGTGCGGACCTGCCTTGTGTGTCAACAAGACAAGCTGGAGCAAAAGTCTCCCGCGGGACTCCTTGAACCATTGCAGATCCCGGAGAGACCATGGGAGAGCGTTTCGATGGATTTCATTGTCGGATTGCCCAAGTCCGAAGGATGTCGAACCTTGATGGTCGTCGTCGATCGATTCTCGAAGTATGCAACGTTCGTGCCAGCCACGGATGATTGCCCGGCTGAGGAGGCGGCTAGGCTGTTCTTAAAGCATATCGTGAAGCATTGGGGTGTGCCACGGACGATCGTAAGCGATCGAGATCCTCGGTTCACGGGTAGATTCTGGACCGAGCTTTTCAAGATGCTCGGCACCAACCTCAACTTCTCCACCAGTCTCCACCCGCAAACCGACGGTCAGACCGAGCGGGTGAACGCGCTCCTTGAAGTGTACTTACGACACTACGTGAGTACAACTCAGCGGGACTGGGCCAAACTGATCGATGTGGCTCAGTTCTCCTACAACTTGCAGCGAAGCGAGTCAACGGGGAAGAGTCCGTTCGAGATCATCACGGGGCAACAACCGCTTACTCCGAATGCGGTTGCAACGGGCTATCGGGGGAGTAGTCCGGCAGCACACCAATGTGCTAGAGAGTGGCAAGAAGAAGCTGACTTAGCTCGTACTTGCCTCCACAAAGCTTCAAAGAGGATGAAGAAGTGGGCCGATCGAAAGCGTCGACACGTGGAGTTCCAAATCGGAGATCAAGTGCTTTGCAAGTTACCCCTACGTTACAAGGGGGTACACAAGGCGTTGTTGCGTCGATACGAGGGGCCGTTCCGTGTGGTGCAACGGATCGGGAAAGCGGCGTACAAGCTGGAACTCCCAGCGAAGTTGAAGATCCATCCGGTGTTCCACGTGAGCATGCTCAAACCATTTCACGTGGACGAGGAAGAGCCGGAGCGGGGGGAATCACAGCGGGCGCCCTTGGGAGCGAAAACCTCATATGATCGGGAAGTCGAGTGCATTCTGGCTGATCGAGTCATAAGGAAGCGATATCGGGCGCCCAGGCGTGAATACTTGATTCAGTGGAAGGGCCTCCTTGAAAGCGAGAATAGCTGGGAACCGGAAGAAGCATTGTGGCAATTCCGGAAACACATCGAGGTCTTCCATGCTGAGAGAGGCGACGAGGGCGTCGCCCGTTTAAGTGGGGGAGAATATCACGGCCCAACAAATTCGATGACTAATATGGGCCGTGACGTGATGCGTGAGTCGATCCATGAGTCAAACGGGGTGATATCGGGCGACACGAACCGACCCGACCCGGTCGAGCATTATCCAAGACGGCTGGGCAACCGAGCAGACGCGACTCTTGAGCTGGGTGGTGTCCAGATTCATCCATGGACGAACGTGCACGATGCGTGCACCGCACATCTGACAATGCATGATGAGCCTGACACCTGACACCATGGGCGAGCGTGAACGATGCGTGCATCATGCGGCTGACAGCTCATGATGACTCTGACACGGACAAAACACTACGGACGACTCAGAACAGGACAAACCCGGGCTGACCAAGAGTCACCCGCGAGCTGTGCCTTTTGTGTATAAATAGTGACTCTCCCCCTCACTTGTACATCTATCTGAATATCAATACAAATCAGATTCCTCCCACTCTCTCTTTGCTCGTGTGACATTGTGAGTTCGGTTCGGTTCAAGTTACCCGACCCTTGAGTGAGTGCGAGTGTGAGTGTGTGTAGGCTGACTTGGGAACTCATTCCTAAGGCCGCACGGATCGTTGAGAGCGTTATACAAACTCTCGGTTCGTGACACAAGTCTGTCTCTTCCCAAAGGAATGAGTTTGGTCGAAAACGCATTCCTTCAACTCGACCTTTGACAGTTCGAGCCCTTTTATTATCGAATGTCGGGTTAAGAAATGTTTGATTGGCACACGAATTTCGCATCCGTGATCAGACTCCGTAACCAGTGCAGCGCGTACCTTAAAATGCTGGCGTCTGGGTTAATGTTGTTTAC
Source organism: Lenwebbia sp. NSW1173648 (assembly GCA_029784005.1). Lineage (NCBI taxonomy): Eukaryota > Viridiplantae > Streptophyta > Magnoliopsida > Myrtales > Myrtaceae > Lenwebbia > Lenwebbia sp. NSW1173648. Next base: position 638,543 of record JARCGZ010000005.1, read on the forward strand.
AGGAGCAAGGCAACAACCTCTCAAACAGGGGCTACGTTGGTCAAAGCGGCATTGGGGCCTCAACTAGGATCCTTTTGGATCATATGTCTTTAGCTTCACGTTCGGTCTTTCAATGGTTCTTGGTTTTTACGTGGTAAAGAAAGACATATCAGAGTCTGCTCAAAATGCAACGCGAGCTATAGGTCTACGAGATTGGCATATTTGAATGCATGGCCACGGTTCGGAACCGCAGGTTCCGGTTCGTGGCCATGGGGGAACTGGCAGTTCCGGGCCTGGTTTCGGTTCATAACCGAAAATGAAACCGTCGGTTTCAGTTTCGGTTACGGTTTTTGAATTTAAAAATTAAATTGTAATGAATTTGTAATAAAATTATAATCAAATTATCAAATAATGAATTATGAAATAATGAAATAATGAATTTGTAATAAAATTCACCTTTAAAAAAATTATTTTGGCCCAGATTTTCCGGTTCAGTCGTGGGAGGAACCGTAACCGGGCCTGTATGGCACGGGCCGGTTCCAATTTGGAACCGCCGGCCCAGTCAACGGGCCAGTTACGGGTTTGACCCGGGCTGATTCCGGGCCCAAACCGGCCCGTGGCCATGCCTATATTTGATGATGTGACATATGAGCTCGACACGTGGAGTCCACGTGGGGCCCACATGATCCAAAGATTGATGGTGGTAAAGACCAGATCATGGGGGGACCCTGTGGCTTGATATCGCCAAAGGAAGAAAGAGAGGAGAATATTATTTGGGTCATGAGATCAAGGCCCAATCAAGCGAAGGGCCCAACTAAAAAGGACATAAGAGCTTCAAGCTACCAACCTTACATTACCCAATTTGCAAATGGGAAGCTGAAGCTGAAAGCGCTGGAAAACACAAACAGTGCCTGAAATTGATCGAGAGAGAGAGAGAGAGAGAGAGAGAGTGAGTGAGGAGGAAGATGATACACCGGAAGTGGAGTCTCCTGACTGGTCCCGGCGCTATTCTCGGTGGCATCGTGGCCGCTGTCGTCGTCGCCAACTACATCTTCCTAGGCGTAATCATCTCTCTCTCTCTTTCTCTCCCCCTAATTTCAGCAACAACAACAACAACAAAAAAGGTTTTTTCTTTGTTCGTTTTCTAACTGCATCGTTGCGCGCCACCCGCCGGATTCTCTGGCTTATCGCTTTGAATTGATGAGCTTTATGCGGGTGGCGATGTTGGATCTGGTGGTTTTTTTTGCGGATGGCGATTGGGGGGAAACAAATGTTAAACTTTGGATGCCTGCACTGACGAGTTCATTGGTATATCGGGCTCGTGTTACGAAATCCTTTTAAGTCGCTTTTGACTTAAGCGCTGTGCGCATCACGTGAGCTGACAACAGGTCGATGATATGTTTCTAACTGAATCAGATGAATGATTTTGCGTATATTTCTTTTGTACTGTCCGTATGTCTGGTGCTTACTTGTTTTTCAATACTATAGAAATAGTTGACTGGAAGTCTGTTTGGTTTCAAAGCTTCATGCCTGATTTTACTGGGTTGAAATTACTGGAAATGTACTTGTGAAGGTATAGGTAGCTTGGGAATTCAGTAATGGGAACATTTCCTATACTTATAAAAGGTCTTCTAATATATTAGTTGGGTGGTGGTTTTAGAATCATATACTAGGAAAATTCGTTGTTTCATGCCACAGTCTTGCGTTTTCTTGGCATATGTAGTTGTTCGGAACCCTGGCGGAACTCTTTCTGGATTGCTATCTAGTGGAAGAGGAAGACCAATAGGACTGATGCTCGAAAGAAAGGAATGGTAGGGAGAGAGATGAACTTGTAGGATGAAACTGAAAGACCTACTTTTTTGTTGGGATATTCATGAGAATCCAGGGTTGTCAGATAGACATGGCGCAAGATGGATGCGAAAGAGATATAAGTATATTGTGTGAATTCTTGGACTTTCCTTTTGTCCGGTCTGGCCGGTGTCTTATTGTTTGTTCATAGTTTTGCATTGTCATATTATACAACAAGTCGCGTTGCCACATCATCTATTAAAACACACTTGTTCTAGGTACATGTACATGACCCATTTAATTTAGACTTCAGCTCGTCTGTTATTATAGGTGGCCATGCTATCTCACTTGCCAAGGCTTTTAAGCTAGAATAGGAATTACATTGTATATGCTCGCCACTGACCTTCCACTTAAACACTCGTTGAAAATTTGAGAAAGAGAAGTTGCAGCAACCATTTTAGGGTGCGGTTCATTTCAGTCAGTTCATCAAGCAATTTTTACGCCGTCCCTTATGTAACGCATCTCTGGCTAAGCATGCAATTGAGTCACAGTGTCATTTTTTGTCACCTTTGTTCTTGATGTTCTCACCTGCTTCATACCTCGTTGCTATTTATAGGATCCATTCCGTAAGCCAGAGCCAAAGAAGGAGTACTCACCATCATCTACCAAGTGACCATGGTGATGTGTAAGCAATCTTCTTTTCATAAGTTTTGGTCATTGCCTCTGTTGGATTTTCGCTCGGACATGCCGATAACTTGGAATCTCTTATCAGAACTCAAGTGAACGAGACGACCATGTTTGGGCTGGGTTTTGAGCGTTCTTGAACCTTAAGATGGAAGCAGAAAGTTGTATCTTGAAATATTAGTTTCGAGGACATTGTCCAACCCAATGTACCTGGCCATTCTCTTTTGTTGTATGCTGCTGTCACATTTTCTGCTTGACTGCCAAAAATAAGGTTGTTCTGAATTTGGCCAGTGAACACTGGCTAATGCAAATGTTCCCATTGGTGGCAGAAGGTAATGAATTGTCATGCTGATATTTCTGAATTAGTGATTTAGAGCTTCAATATTAATGTTACTTGTTAGCGTACTTAAGACCGGCTTTGGCACAATGTTAAACCGTGCTTCGCCAGTCGTGATCAAAGGAGAACAAAACATCTTTTTTTACTATTGCCAGATTGACCATATCAAATAGAACAAAGGAAATACATAGAACAGTAACTAAACGTATTTTGGACCTAACTCTATTTTGGACCAAGTTAAAATGAAGTCGATGATCTACGTGACTAGTCTCCAAGCACAAGGCCCGGTCTTCCACTAAATACACTTGAACATCACTCTGCCAATTTTCCCCATCAGAGAGGGATTTCTGGGGCTAGCTAAGAACTAGAGCTAGTTTCACTACACATACTGCAAAACACACTAGGGTGAGAAAAAAATCGGGATCCATCCGAACCGGACCTTACCTAACCTAACCAGCTGGTTTTGGGTGGTTCTCACCGGGTACCGGTCCGGTTCCCGGTTTCAAGTGTATATATATAATTCTAGCTATTTCTCTCAATCAGGTGACCAACAATGTATTTAGAAGGGTGAAGGATTTGAGTGTATTTAGAAGGGTGAAGGATTTGAGTGTGTTGTTTTCTAAACTTAGTTTGATGATGTTAAGTTATTAACCGAGTCACTGACCACACCAAGCTATGGTTCGGACTTTTAGTGCTAAACATTGCAGACTTCAGTTCATTATCTTTTTGGGCAAACTGTGATGTAATGGTCCGAAACCGGACGAACATGCCGTCTCTTTATCCCATGGGAACGGCTTCGTTGGTTCACTCGCGTACAGTCTTTTTTAATTGATATTGGTGCTCGGTAGGATCGAGTTCATAGACCCATCTGGGAACCAGATTGAACCGGTGGTTCGGTTCTCGAGTGGGTCCATGGAACGAGCGGGTGGTTCACGGTTCCCATTTTGCGGAACTAGTCCCTAGCGGACGGTTCTCGGTTCTAGGGTGGGAACTAGAGGTGGCCACGGGCCGGTTTGGGCTCGGAATCGGCCCGGGTCAAACTCGTAACCGACCCGTTGACCGAGCTCGCCAGTTCCAAACAGGAACCGGCCCGTGCCAGTTACGGGTCCAGCAAAAGTTAAACCGACAAACTAGTCATTCCAAAAAAAAAAAAAAAAGAGGGAAAGAGCATTTCCTTGTCACTCACCAGTCCCCCCCACATCACCATCCACCCTATCACATCACCCTCTCTTTCTTACTTTTTCTCTCTCTCTCTCTCCTCTCTCCTTTCTCCTCTTTCATGTTTCCTCCCCTTGAACCCAACGACTTCTTCTCCCTCTCCCTCACCCATGCGAGCACCACCAGCCAGCCACCACCTTCACTCACCGTCACCCCAGCCAGCCACCTCCGTCTGTTGTCCACCCTGTTGCCGTCGAGCAGCCGCGCCGCCGCTATCCTCACCGAACCCGCAAGCAACCCGAGCTCGGCCCGGCCATCACACCCGAGCCCCTCCACCTCTCCCTCTCGGTTCCCCGACGCCACCAGCCACCACCACTCCTCACCGTCGCTCCGCTCCGTCCACCAACCCGCCGTCCACCAACCCGCCGCCCTCAACTGGAGCCGCTAAGTTCCACGTCGCTCGTTGTCCAGCCGCGGAACCCAAACCCACAGCCTCGTCACCCCGTGCCACGAGACCCACCCGTGAGCCGAACCGACGCCCGAGAGCCCAGAACCAGGCCCAGAACCGCCGGTTCATGAACCTAAACCGGCCAGTTCCGGCCCGTGGCCATGACTAGTGGGAACCACGAACCGATCACCCCTAAAACACACACACACACTTCCAACCCAAACATATTTCAACCTCGGGTACCGGGTTAGATTAGTTTCAGTTGGCAAATGGCCGATACTATCATCACATCCGCGGCGCGAAAAGGCTCGGCAAAGGTTGTTTTCAGAACAATCCTATCTATAGCAAGTGAAGAATTAGTGTCGCTAAATGCTATGATGTAATTCGTTGATCCGTCGATTGGTGAATTACCTCTGGAGCATGAGAACAATTTCAAAGCAGAACTAAGTATCTTCTCCATTTACGTACAGGGAGTGATCTCAAAACTTGTAAACGATCTCCCACGTACGAATAATTTGTGTCCCCGAGTGACTTGAAAAGAACTTGCAAGAAGGGCTGCCCTGCCACGGCCAAAGATAGAATAAGTGAATGAACTCCGACAAGCAATGCCTTAAAGCAAGATCATCCTGCACCACCCTCAAAAACAATTCAAGAATTGAAGAATGTGTAAGAATGAAGTATTCGTAATTGATCCCTTTACAAGCTTCATCCCAACAGATCAAAATGGGATGACAATGCTACCACCTTTTCTCCGTATCCTCACCAAAAATTTATGTCAATGAAGATTTCCTTTTGAAAGGTTCACCAGCATTTGCATTACCAGATCATTCCAAGAATCAATTGGCCCTGGCAAGCACCAATGCAAGCAATCATTCTGGACCTTGGCATTTTTGTCTTGAGCAAATGGTTGGAATTGCCGATATGGACCTGGGTGTGCATCAGGCCGCAACAGCGACATCTGCGTTGTGTCGAGTAATGCCAAAGTGACCCCTTTCTGGGATCCCATTTCCACAGCCTTCTCGACTTCCTCCAATTCGATGTCACGCATAATTGTGTCCACATCCTTCAGGTCCACCTCTCCGCCTTTGAATGGAATGGTTCTATTGCAAGTCCCCCCACTAAACCATTCCCCATTCTCGAAATGATCCGGGGTGGCGGTTCTAAAGAAAACAAATGCCCGATGTTCAGAATTAGTGACGAAGTTCAAAACTAGCTGAAGAGCTTTTCTGTATGCATAATCGAAACCTAGCTCTGTCAAGTTCTTTCCAGGGCAGTAGTGACATCCCATGACTGTATCATTTTCATGGTAGATGGCAGTTTTCAGGAACCACTTGCCAACAGCAATCACGGCGTAATCGTAGTTCTTGTACAGCTCACTCCATTTCTTGTCGAGTTTGTCGAGATGAAGCTGGATTTCTGATGAGGACACTCCATTTATATCTTCAAATATATCTGCTTTAATTAGGAAAGGAGTCCATATGACCGCGAGAGTGAAGTTGTGAGATGGAAAATACCATCTTTTTGATCTGTACTCTTTGTCATGGTAGACCTCAATGGCTTCCTCAGCCTGCACAAACATGATCATAATGTAAAGATTGAAAAAGATTGATCTGCCTCAAGGACCTACACCTTAACCAACTGCTATGGGGCCTGAGGAAAACAATTAGGGACAGCGGGATTTTTTTTAATGTCGCAGCTGTTATAGTTCCAATTGATACTATGTGGAAGAATCTCATAAATGTGCAACCTGATTTACAAGAATGGGGTCTAACATCAGTGCTTCGGTAAAATGTCCCACCATTTTATCGAGTTTCTTGTTGACACGTGCATTGGAAGTCTGCCGTGAAAATACCCCAATACTGAAAAGCAGATACTTGCGACAGCAAACCAACTTGAAGGATATGCTTGAGTTCAGAAACATCGAATCCAACACGAGGGTCAAACCTGCTCTATTCATAAGTGATTGGAAAACTTTGTCTCAATTGGATAAGATCCACACTTACGATAATTTAAAGCAACCTTTCGTTGCCTGATGGATGCCACACATACAGCTGAGTATGTGCACTAAAAACTAAAGAACTAGCATTACCATATGGCTATTTTATTTTGGGTCACGACATGGAAATTTCATTTAAGACCTAATTACAACCGACAGGTCTTCCTGTTGTCATGGAAAATTACAACAAAACATCACGAATTATTGTATAAGTAGGTGATTATGAAAAGAACAAAGAATCCACTCCCTAGAATGGCCGTGGGTAAACCGGCCAGCTGGGAAAAAGACTTGGTAGCCTCTTCAATAGCAGTAGTTCCACCAAAAAAGTTGCAGGTATCCACCACATAAAATGAGCTCTTGAAACACCAATTTGTAGGTGATGCGACATCAAGAAATTAAACCAATTCTGACATCAAACCAAAATAATCGTGTAGCCAAAATCTGCCAGACAGTCTACCAAAATATATCCTGCCCCACATATAATCTGCAAGAATAGAGTCCTAGAGGAACAATGAAAAGAGTACAAGGCAATCTCCATCATGAAATTCCACGTGAATAACTCACGACCTTCCGCACACTTTCTCATTCATGAGTCATTTGAAGCAAATAATTCTGTGACGGCACTTCAGATGAACATTTATAAACTGTTCCAAACAAATTTCTTAACGTTGACTGGCCAGAAGCTTGTAGGACGTGACGGAACAATTGTGGCAGTAGATATTGTGAGGCTGATGCCGAGATCACATACCTGAGAGAGGATGCAGAGCAATGACTGAACGTGGTTACGAGAGATGGAATCGCCTATAAACGCCCATGACTTATCCTTCATCGTGTCAAGAAATTTCTCAGGATCAAACTTGGGCAACTCGCAGTCCCGGGGAGTCCACCTCCAGTAGAGGTAACCAGAATCAGGACGTCCATTTTTCATACAATTTTGATGAGCTTCAATCACGTGGCAACTCTCATTGGTGTACAAGGGACCGGATGGGTCAGGTACCCATTCTCCAACAAAGATATCACAAGTTTCTGCCAAAGATTGGGCCAAAGAGCAATTAAAAATACAACACAGCACTACCATCACCTTGAAGATCAATACATGCAAAAAGATAAATCAAGTATGATTGCTCTATGAATGGTGCATCATACATATCGGCGCAGCAAAATAAATCAATTTTGAGATTTATCTTGATTGCATCCAAAGACAGAGTAACCTTCATAACAGATTGTAGAGGACCGATTTTCATCTATCAAAGATGAATACTCGCGCGGGCGCGCTCGTGCACAAGTAAATTTTATTCCAAACAAGATCCTGAGCAAAATTCCAACCATATATTATTTCCTTATTGAAGAAGGAATTAACAAAACAGAGGAGAGAGAGACATACTACCATGAAAATCAGCAATGCAGTTCCAAAGTAGGATCAGTATGTAAAGCAGAGTGTCGCATGTAATTTAATTTTTTTCCCACCAATTCATAAACTCAAGTAAGAGAAAGCCAACTTAATGTGAACATACACAACCCCAAAATGAAAAATAAAAGCAGGTGTCGTATAATGAGCTCCTTGACCCAGCATTTATCGCCGAATACTTCGGAATAGCTCAAGACTTTGCTAGCCCAGAGTGATCTAATATGAAGGCATCATGCACAGCGAATTTTGGAAACCTTTGAAAGACGAACCAAATAAAGCAGAAAACACGTCAAGTAAAGAACTCTACAAACAAAAAAGAATTCACTGTTCTCATTGCATTCGCAATGCATTTTGTCATTCTTGCAAGCCTTGTATCACAGAACACGCAGAGCAAGAACACAGAAATCCACCCACCTGTCCGATTGATCAGGGACTCGTTATTGGACGTGAAAGTAGCGGAAGAATCACCGTTGTCCGGCTTTGGAATAGGCAGAGAGGCAAGAGGCGATTCAGTTTCAGTTATTGATTCTGAGACCGGTGGCTCCTGAACGACTGACGACGACAACCTGATGGAATCGGAGACGAAGAGGCGAAAAGCGAGACCTATCAATAGAAATGACAGAGCGAACTTGGCAAAGACGGAATTTTGCTTGTAGAGGGATGATGGGTTGATTTCAGACCTCATTTCCCTCACCTGGCCGTGCCCAAGAAGGATCAAGAAGGTTTGAGAGAGAGAGAGAGAGAGAGAGGGACCGATTACTGATTACTGATTGAAGTGTGAGCAAGCTTTTCGCAACAACCCAAGTGGCGTTTAACCAGGAAGAGTTTAATAATGAGAGAGAGAGAGAGAGAGAGAGAGAGAGAACACATCAGAAGACATGGGTTTGAAGGAGAGAGAGACACACACACAGAGACGCAACGTGTCATGTCGCCTTTTACCCTCTTCTTCTGAGAAAGCTGTTAATGCACATAACAACTGTCGAACAGAGACTTAGAAAGACATGCATTGAAGTTCAGACAACACTAACAGAGGAGGAAAAAAAGAAAGAAGATGACCAAAAAAAAAACAGTAGGCATGTAATGGCATAACCAAGTTGCAGCATGGGAAGAGGTTAAGAAATTGAATGCATGAAGGTGGAAGATGGTTGCATGAGAGCTCCATCCAAATCCATGTTAGATAAGGAGTAAGTGGGTACAATTGAATACTGCACATTGAAACTTGTTATTTAGTAATAAAGGAGGAGGAAATAGTAACAATTGAATAATGGGTTCTCTGTTTTTGTTCATGTAGGATTGACGAAGAATGAATGTCACTATCGCGACTGGTTGAACTTGGATATCAAGTCTAACTGATAATAATTATTTTCATTTTTTTTGGGTGGTAGAAATAACATGCTTTGGTTTGAAGAAAGGCATAATAGGAATTTAGATCTAAGAAGGCTTAATAATGAGTGGAAAGACTAGCACAGCTGGCAGGGAACCATCAACGACAACTAGAAAAGCTTGGCAACGTCAGACAGAGAAGAGTGGTCCTGTCAGGACCCCTCTCCCCCTCTCTCTCTCTCTCTCTCTCTCTCTCTCATCTTCTTGGAAGAGTGGCTCAGTCCCAGCCAGTCCCCCAGATTTTTTCTTTAAGCCAAATAGCCTTTCGCTTTTCTCTTTCTGATCACTATTCACCTCCCAAAGCAACAATTTTTATGCCCGTTTTTACGAATTCAAACTGTGACATCCACGACAGGTTCAATTTGATTTGATTTGGCTTTTCACATCGAACTGCGAATCTCTTCAGTTGCCTACCTCTTGCTATATAACTCTTTGTTACTTTCAGTAGGTGTAACATGTTTACTTTCCTTAATGAATCGATTTACAGCTCTGGAAGAGGTGAACAAAGGGGGAGTGGCAGAATGATTTTTCATGAAGCTGACCAACCAAAATGAGGCCGTTTCTAACTTCTGTCCATCCTTTTTTTGAATGTTAACGTTAACACTTTTGCCATTTGTTTCTGTCATGTCATTGTCATCCCACTAGAATGTGATTCTTTCTTGGATAAATTAAGCCATACCAACACTGTGAACAGTCAGTTTTGAGGATTCCAGAACGAATTTCCCTTAGAAACAGAAGTGCTGCAACTGATATAACTGCAGCAGGTACAATCTCTTTCTCTCCACAGACAAAGGTATTTTCGGCGATTTGGATTTGGAAGCACTCGATGACCCACGAGCTGATAAGTCGAAGCCACTCTCTACAAACACTGATTTTCTTGTGGCCCAGTGCGAAAAAAGCACAAGAATTCAAATGAGATGGAGAGTTCAGAGACCCACACTTCATGTGGGGTTGAACTTGTCCTCCTTTTTTTCTCATGAAGGGCCAGGCCATGCGTACACCAGCGCATGGCTTTCTGCTCTTGTACTGGACAGGCCAATGATTGTCCCAATCTCCTTAGAAGTACGAGCCGGCCCGCCACCCCAAAACTCAGTACTTGGATTATAGTCAACGTCCTATGGAAACGTAAGATGCAAACTGCATATGACATCCTTTACATTGCATTTTGCTGCAGGTTGTCACATTCATAGAAAAGCCACTGTGCATACCGGCAAGAGCATGAGATCAAGGGCAAACGCAAAGAAAAAGACCTTGAATTCAAGCACAATACATATGGAATTAGAATAGTACATGATATACAGTGCAACTATTAAGTAAAGCAGTAGAAATAAATCTCCTCATCTGATGTCATATCTCTAAATTCCATTTTAATCAACCCTTGAACTTCTAAGCTCTACAAATAATACAAGACATACGGTGTGTCTGCAAGAAAGGTAGAGGTAGAAATCTCAGGACATGCGTCACATCTTCAAGTTCTAAATGAATCACACATTAAGCTTCAAACGACTACCTCCCAGATATATCATGAAAGTAAAAATGGTAAAACGAACAAGCACATTGCAAGTCTTCTTCAGGCTGAACTCCCAGTAGTCTGAATACTTGCAGGTACAACTTGATGGCATCATTGTATCACTTGGGCATTCAGAAATGCTCATTATGCAAGTCAGTAATCAGCTGCTTTTGGAGCTTTCATACCAAACCCATGCTTCACTTTCTGGATTCTGTATATAAATGAGGAAATCAAACAAGCATTAAGTTTGACAAGTGAGATACCTTCATTGTCAAGGAAATGGCAGTGTCAACACAGAACAGTGCACATGATAATTTAGATGTGAACTTTACTTTCTGTTAGGTCACTCCGCTATAGACCTTGCTATAACAGAGATTTGAAGTAGAAACGACAAGTAGAAGGTGAAGAAATAAATGTGTCCTGGCTATATGAATATAACTAGAAAGGAGAAAAGAAAAGAGTAATTGTTGCTATCAAGTTTGTTCATGGCTTTATACATCATGTCAACCGCAATTCATTAACAATTATCACCATAATTTCTTTCAGACACTGTATGTGGCCAAATTCAGGCATGCAATTCATAGCCTGAAACATGACTAAATAAATTAGACTGCGAAAATCACCAACTACAGCTACTAGCACTCACGTTGGAGCAAGTTTACCAAGGCAATCCAGCTCTTCACCAGTTTCCTCGTCCAAGACTCGTCCGGAGATCTCGATGATGTATGACCTATCTTTATCGGTTGGAAGTCCTCTGGAAGCAAGTAAAGCCAAATCCTTTTCATGAAGTTCTCGACCATTAACAAAGATGCCTGTATTTCCTCCCGCACAATTCTCAGGCATAGGATAGTTAAATTCTTCAATGAATGGCTGCAGAGAGAGAGAGAGAGAGAGGGAGATTCTTTATAACATGTCCAGATATAAGCCATTCGAAAGGGAAAATATGCATAAACATCGGATTCATATTAAGCATTTGGTCAAATAAGTTTGTATTTGCTGCCTCACCGGAATTATGCCAAGACAAGGTCCACCAACGACCCCCCAAAAACCAGCTCGATAATCATACCTGGGTTAAGTACATTAAGGAAAAAATTGTGAGGGAAATGTATATAGCTAGCAAATGTGCACGATAGATAATTCCACACATACCAAAAATCCATCAAGAGGAGAGTGAGTTTGACAAAAAAAAAACATTCTGTCTGGTCAAATCAAGTATCCCTAGTCAAACTAATGGTTAATCTAAGCTCTAGATGGGAGCTGGATCCATACATAAAACACTTTGCACTTCACCCTTAGGGAAAAGCTTGCACAAATAACTCAATAGGCCAAAAGTCTATAGGTAGTTAAACCCTTCCGAATATATGAAGCAGAGACTATCTACCAATAGAACAAGAAACCAAGGCTACTTTTGGAGATCGGATAATTACCAGAAATTTCCAGGCTGTATTGGTCCGGCGAGCTTCTCAGCTTTCCTTATCAAACGATCTGATATGGGATGCCCATTTATTGAGACTTTTGCTCTGCCATGCTCGTCACTTTGATTTGACCTTGAAAGATCCTTGAAGCTCTTCTTGATGATGTTCATGAAAAATGATTCGTTCCCCTTGTTACTTCTTGGTTGATCATGTTCCCTGCTTGCATCTCCAGATTCTTGTGATACCCCAGTATCGGAGCACTCATTGAATGATACTTCCATCTCAGTTGCAAGTGAAGCCTCTTGTAGAGAATTCTGCCGCAAGATAGCCTTATCTGGTAAGACCTTTTCGTGATCCGATCGACTACTGCGATTCCCCTTACCAAACCGGTTAACTACATGATTATGGGAAGAGTGATCAAAATGTTTTTGTAGAGGTGAACCAGGAGGTGATGGAGACCGTGTGGCATTTATTGGCTGCTGCACCGAGTCTCTCAATCCAATCAAACCATCAGGGCCATGCTCATCATCTGAGATACTAGAGGAGGTAGAATGCAGGCCTTCCATCTCTTGAGAGTTAGAAAGGCTTAAGTTGTGGCATGCTGTCAATGGAGCTTGCTTTCTGTCCAATGAAAGGAACTCATAACCAGAATTATCGAAATCATCAGAAGAGAAATTGGTGCTGTCTCTGTTGACATAGCCACGGGATTGCACATACTCTTCTTTCATTGCCTCATAAGAGCTGTCTTCATAATCGGCATTAGCTTCTTTTGCTTCCATGTGAGCAGAAAAAACAAGTCTCTTGTTTACAACGGCATATGAAATCATTGTAGAACAGGCCCCGCATCGAACTTTTTGCCGCTTTTTTGTTATGAGCAGAACTTTCTTGGGAAGTTGCAGCAATTCAAAGCAATTGTGACAAGCTATAAATGGGGCAGCACCAGCTATGGGATGCAATCTACGACCACTCCCAGCTAAAACAACCCTTGGAGGTTGGCGTTGCACAAAGCCACCCATTTCATAATTCAAGTCACTTGGCTGTCTAACATGGGACTGTGGCTTGTGAGAAATAAATGGAGGGACAGCAAACCTAGGATTGAGTGAATGATAACCTGGATCCTCATGATGATACAAACCATTATGTTGTGGAACATCAGAGAACTTCTTATTGTAGAATGCAGTGGGCGGAACTGCTGTAGAAACCTCCCGATGGTTGTCACAGCAATGGTAGCAACGGCAAGCAGACTGATGAAGACCTGAACTATTGTATCGTCCAAATTGATCCGAAGTAGCATCAGCATACTCTCTTGCATAGAATATGTGAGGAGGCAGTCGACGGTATTCACCTGGAGCTGTCCCCTGTACATGAGAAGCATAAGTATCTTTGTATCCAGGGAAATGATTGGGGTTCTGCATTGAGCTGTAAAATCTGTGCCCAGCATCGTGCTGGTTGGTGTAAGAGAAGGGGTTTTGCTGCTGACTTGTATAAGGGAGCCCGGCAGAATGTCTATAAGGATCAAAGGACCCAAATGGGTTTTTATTCAAATTTGAAGAGCCAACAGGAAAGCACGCATTTGGACCAGCATAAGCATCTGGAGCATCCGTCCCTCTATTTAGAGGAAAACCATCCTTGGCTTTATCAACCACATCACAGGACCGAGCAAGTTGATGCTTAAGTTCATCCAGTTTTCTAAGGAGTTCAGCTCGATCACTATCAAGGTAATGAACTCTGTTACCTTCATGATGACCATTGTGTTTCCCAAATGGTGCTTCATGACCGTAATGAGAATCTAACTGGTAATTTGAAGGACCCTCATCAGGATACCTAGAAGTCGATAACCTTACACCGTGGAAATCACCATGCATGCTTTTCGGATATCCATCCTTGCTACCCATCTCCCTAGATTGCCGATCCACCATTTTCCCTGATCTTTGAGTCCCATTTGTGGAACTAATTTGGGGTGTGTATTCTCCATTACCTTCGCAAAGCCCATTACCAGCGTCATCCTGATCGAGTCCACTTTCAACAAGCCAGTTCGGAGTTGCGTCTTTGGAATCGTAATTAGCAAATTCACTGCCTACTGTGCCATTTCCCTCTAAAGCCCTGCGATCAAAACTCAAAGATCCCACATTGGATTTGACATCCGAAGCAGAAGAGCTGCACAAGTTGGCTGTTGCTTTTTCTGAGACATTCTCTGATTTTTCACAGATTCCTCCAATCCTTTCGTCATCAGACTTCTCAGATAAGCAATCAGATCCCAGGACTTTAGGTTTTGCTGCATGTCGAGAAAAGAAAGGGTTCAGCTTGAAGATCAACATTTCTTTTATGTGTGAACATAGTTAACTTACCCTCCTTATAATTTCCACATACATCGAGTTCCAAATCTTCTGACTGCAGCAGAAATGACAAGTACCAGGGTTTTGAGTTCGGCCAGGTACTTCTAATGTCCTCTAAACCTCCTTAGTCTTCTACAATTTGGCTTGTTTTTATTATTTCAAGTGAAAATGTGTGTTTTTACTTCTCTGATTCTCCTCCTTTTCAAATCGAATCAATCGCAGGAAGCCCTCTATCAGACCAAAAACCCTGATGAATGAGCATAGGCAAAGCCATCATTTTGAAACCGAGACACGTATCGAAGTTTGTAAAGAAAGAATTCATAATCCCCAAATCACGAATCATCATACTGCGGTACAACATCAAAGTTCCGACCAACCCATCTAACCCAATGCCTCCTTTTTAGCAAATCGTGAACCATTCATCTCCATATTACTCCCCACAATGTTCCCATCAACTCAAACAAGACTCAAATTGACTCAGCAAGCGCGAAACAAAATCAAAAGAAAAAAAGAAACTTTACCCCGAAGAACAGCTCCGCAACCACCGCACTGATAAACAGAGTAATCGGCGAGCTCCGGCAACAAATTCTCGCACTTGGGACACCGAACCAGCCGAACTTTCTCCGCGTTCTCCATTCAAAGAAAAACCTCTGAGAACCAGAGCGACAAGTCTAAGCAGAAAATGAAAAGCTTCTTCTTTTATTATATGGGAGAAGATCAGGGGGGGAGACGATCGTTGAGCTGGATTCCTGAGGTCTATGGGTGGTTTCTAACGCGAAGCGAAAGGGAAACGCAGGTCCGCAAAGAGTCGAGACTTGCCAAGTGTTCGATTTTGTGAGAAATGTTCACTCTAGAGAATTTTCAGCGAGCAACGACTCAGAGAGGGGAGGGATGAAATTGAGGACATTGGTTGAGAAATATTACTTTAGAAATCTGCGAACGACCCTCTCAAACTAGTGGGATTCTGTAGAGAAAATTGACGCTTGTGGCAGGTGATTTTAGGGAGGGAGAGTTGGGAAGGATCATTTTCCAAAGACCAGTGCCGTTGCCGCGGAAAGTTAATGCTGAAAGGAAATGCGAGTGAGGAGAGAGAGAGCAGACGACGTCGTATAGAGGTCGGGACAGCGTCATTGAGCCAATGATGGTCCTCGGAGTCGGGGACTGACTAGGATTCTAACATGAGGAGGACAAATGTGAGAGGACAAAGAATTATGCGCTATGTCCACCCCTGTTGTTGTTGTTGCTTGTTCAGCACTTGATCTTGCGATGATAAACACCACTCAAGTTCTGTTATTTTATTTATATCACAAGAGGTTGTTGAATTTGTGGTGCACCCATGATCTAAAGGGCTTTATTTTCTAAGCTAATCCGCTGTTAAACTCGGATACTTAAAAATCTTCATTCTATAAAATTGTTATACTAACGAGTAGAGAGCTCGCCTCCATTTATCGAATCGAAGAACCAATGTAAGGGGGCCTTGAACTCAAGGAGACAATTGTTTACTTTAGTTTATAAACCACGTATGACTAAATCCTGTAATTCATTGGTTTGGGATTAGCAATGATAAGTAAGGGGTGCGACTGCTTTTCCATCACCTGACCTGAGAGAGAGAGAGAGATTCGATGGGTTGATGGGAACGAAGTGGCGCTTTTGCTTTTTTGTTCAATTTGTTTCCTTATTTATTATTAAGATTTCAGCTTTATTCGCTCTTTTATTTTACATGGAGAAATGAAAAGAGGGGAAAAGGAGGAAATGACAGGGGGAGAGAGAAAAGCACTGTTTTGGACTCTCCTGAAAAGAAGTGAAAGAGCAAAAGTGGGAAAGCGAGAGCGACAGAGAGAGAGAGAGAGAGAGAACTCAGAAGCGCGTAAAATTACAAGTCTGACGATTTCCTGAGAATTTGACCGGTGCTCACCACCTCACCACCTGTCTAAGATATGTCGGGACCCACTCATCCAAAACCCTGCCGCGGGGGGCCCACCTGCACACTTGTTGACTTTAAGGTTCGGACAGCGTTGCGATTTCTCAGAACGAACGATGTCCAGGCTGGCAATTCCTCGTTGGAACCCGAAACCAACCGAAAGAGGAGGAAAGGGTTGGGGGTGGGGGGGGGAGCTCACGGAAGTGACGAGGTGGTTGAGTTGAAGTTGAAGGAGACGAGCTTTTGTCTTTATGAGGGGAGTTGAGCGTCATTGATGCAGAGCATTACAAGGCTTCGCCTTTGTGCTTGGAAGGGAAGGAACCCTTTTCTGAGGAGACACGGCCCACTTGAACAAGCCTCTTTCGGAGGACAGGACCTTCTCTTGCTTCCCTTTTCTTTCCTTTGATCTTGGCTTCTTCTTTGTGAAAAAATGGTTCCTGATTAGGATGCTTAGCAGCTGATTAAACCCTTTGATGCTATGTGATATTGACAGCAGCTCTCCTCGACAAGCAGAGCATACCGATTCGTGAAATGCCACCCCGAGAATGTAATTCCTTTCAAATTTTCAAATCTCTGTGTGGGTGATACATTTTTTACCAAACCGACCAGATAGAGTTGAATTTAAGTGAATGTAGGAACCACGAAATTAGTTGCCGTTGTCGGGAATTGACGAATGAGGAAACCACGAACAGAAGCATTCTTTTAAGGAATCTGTGGAGGAGGTTAGGAGGTCTCGGCCTCTTGATGCCATGCGCGTTAGGATCAATCAATGAACAAACTGAAATTTAATCAACAATCAACCCCACCCCCATTTTTGTTGCTCCATGAACTCATGACAGACTGTTCCAATTTTTGAGGCCGAGGTCGGGCCTATTCGCCGTCGACCCGAATGATCAACTCACGCACGCCAGCCGCACAACATAAAGAAAAGGGTGTTCGCTTGTTGGAAGGAGTCTTTCAAAAGTCATTATGAAGACTAGCCTCTCTGATCGCAGAGGATTATTTCTTATGCTCCGGCTGTGGGGGGCTGGCTGGCTTTTGATCATCATTGCAAGATCATTAGAGGTCTCATCACATGCTGTCGCTCTGTTAATCAAAATACTAAAAGACATTGTCGTTTTCCTTAACCTAGTCATTAGGTAAGAAATGCTCCTAGAACAAATCCAAAGAAAAGGTTCCAAATCCAACGCAGGTCACTACACAGCTATCCATGCAAAATAAAGCCCTCGTCTTTATCCCTCTCGTGTCTCTGTCGTTCGCATTGTTCATTGCCCCAGTTTCCGCTTTACCTTTCTTCCATAATTCGCCAACGTTTAATCAGTAGATTACTTCATCTCGAAAGATGGATAAGCTCAAGGTTGGATGCCATCACTTTTTACGTTGTTTGCAAGTCCAGGCATGTTTGTTGTCCACATTTGTCTCGTCCTTTTCTATTATGTCACAGGTTCAGCAGCCAAATCTCAGTATTGACAGTATATTTGACCAGGTCCAATCAATCAAACTATGTTTTCTGCATTATGAGCCGAACATCTCTACCTAAGAAACAAGAAAACGCTTGAAACCACAAACTTTAAACAGCCTGAATACCAATAGTTCCCAATCAGAAAGCTGTACTGAAGTAACTGTTAGCGACTTCGCCACACAATATCTGCAAGACCATGCTGTTGCTAGGCCCTATACACCTCGGGGTTTTGAATTGGCTAACCGCTGCTCCTAATCCTAAGTAATAGTCCAGGATCTTCTGGAACGTACCTCTCCGGACGACTCGGAGTTCGAGGGCCCCTATCGCGCCCACCTTGCGAGCACCAACGTACCCCGCATCGATGAACGAGCGGTCCAAACAGTTGCAGCATTCTCTCAAGCTCTCCTCGCTTGCTTGACCATTCATCTCCCAGAATATCACGTAGTGACCTGGGTCCGTCGAGAAATCCACGTGGCTGGTGAAATCTACGACTTCGAGCGTTTCTTTTACCAGTAACTTGGCTGCTGCTTCGACAGCTAACTGCAAGTCTTTCTCGGTGTTCTTGTCAATGTTGACGGTAAGCAAGAGGTTTCTTCGGCAGATAAATTGGAGTTCAGGGGTGGAGTTGTGAAATCCTACGACCTTCACCACGTCTCCTAGCCTGTATCGATACAGCCCTGCAAAATTTGAAGTCAGAAAATTACCATTCGAGGAACTAACCAGAACAGACATGAAAAAGACAATAAATGGGTAAAAGAACTAGTAGAAGAATGTCTCGTATAGAACTTATTTAGATCGACATCACATGTATCGATGCATAACTCTCCTAACAATAGGCAAATTGTTGCTGGGGTAGGCAATGTAAGTACAAATAGACACCGAATGACAGCAGTCTAGATGGTATAATTAACATAGTTGCATCGCATGGTTTTCCAAACAAACCATCGAACAAATGTAACAATGACGTTAATCATTATAAATCCCCTGAATCTCGAAGAGAAAAAGGCAAAATGGTAACCGAGAGCCTTATGTTTTCGTAGAACTAAATTACAGAAAATCTTATCCACAATAGCAGGAAGGGAGACTGATAACATGTGCAAGGCGGGCAAGTATGACAAGGTTGCCATGTGCGGGAACTTAAGAAAGGTTAATTAACATAAAATAAAGCCAAAAAGGTCAACAATGAGATTCTAAAACTGGCCACAAGATACTGGCATTTCCACTAGGCAACAAATTAAGAGAATAAAGAAAAATCCAATTTGGAGGATTGTGGATTTATTCTGGTCCGGTAAAATATATTCTAGCTAAAGAAGCGACGACCTCAGGTCTTATTCTATATTTACTCATAGAGCTTATCTCCATAATTTTCGACCAAAAAAAGAAACTTTTCTCTATAATGATATAAAATAAGAAAACGAAGGCATTTACCTAACCATTGTTTTGTCTTAGAACGTGAATGCGGTCCTAATGGGGATCGAAATAAATCTGTTAGAGCAAGAAAACAACCAAGAAATTCTTCTGGCTCATTTCTTAAAGAAGCAGTCGTGTTGATTGTTTTCTCAATCAATTCTTAAAATTTTCATTCTACAGAAGCAATTAGTGATCTTGTACTGTGGTAGATGCATGAATAGTTCTAGGGCATAACCTTCAAATGAAATTCTGCTCTACTTTCTCTGCAAAAGGAGTGGCCACTAACCCAACCCGGAAGTGGTGGTGGAATAAATTTCTACGTTGCACACTTTCTTGCTGCCCAAAGTATGCAGCAAATCGAAATTTATCGGTGGAACGAAATCCTAAATGAAAAACAAAAGACTTAGCCCCTCTCTCTCTCTCTCTACTGACTTTCTTCTAAGTGCTACAAGAGTCTCGTCCTTCCTTAATGGAAACCAGCATATACTCTTGTTTTTGCACTGGAAAAGAGTCTTCCACTGAAGTCACCCCTTACAAGTGACGCAGAGAACCTATAGTCCAGGTGAACAACCATAAAGCAAAGACAATGTAAAGTTTAAGAAGTCTCCGCACGAGGGTCACATTTCACAAAACATCCAATTCCAACCTCAAAAAGGACTTTTTTTCTTATATCAATGAATGAAAATGAACTTGCAATAAAACAAAAACTAAGATAGATGCAGGACTTTGTTTGTGAGGGATAAAACAAGATGAGCCAGTCAAGCACAGAGAAACAGACAACCCCGACGCCAATTGAAAGAACACCCACAAAAACCTGCCAACAGTGACATGAATTGGAAGAACCATTGGATTTTCTCTTCGGAAATAAATTTTGGGAAAAAAACAGAAGTAAAAGGATCTAGGAATCTCTGAGGTTGTGCCACGAGAATACCTCAGAGCACACCAAAATACGACAGAATACACATGAATCTTCTACAATAAAAGGCCATCTATCTTGTAACAGATACGATGGACCGCTTACATATGCCACCAATCCGTATAAAAGGCTTCATGTGTTAGAAATAAGGCTGATCTCAATGTTTTCTAATTCCACTAATCAAAAGAGCTAAACTATAAAGATCATACTTGCTGGTTCGGTCTTATTAACCATAAGAACAAATGGTTTGTTTCACTCCTATTAGCACACAGGATTTAACCACCCTAAGTTAGCCACACACATCTTCCTCCATACACCAGAATACTCAACAGGTTAGCATTTGTTTCCCTCTGAAAACGGAAAAAGGTTTGCATTTTTTTTTTTAGTTAGAAAGCCAGAGAAGAAATACGGTGGAACACTTAAATGCATGGTCTGGGAGACAAAATTCCATCCATGTGTTGTGTGTATGTGATACTGAAAGATATGACAATGAAGAACACTTGTCCTCATTATGAAGACACGACCTAGACATAAAATTAACAAACATACCTGCAAAATTGGTGACAATAATCTCATACTCCTCACCAGCCTTGACTTCAGTCAGACCCACTGGCTTTGGATCGACACATAGCAATGTCGATGATTCTTTGTCTTGACCTGAGATCTCAGTCATCTCCCTGAGAGGGATAAATTCAAAGTAGCCAATGTTAGGAAGAACGGCAAAACAGGCCAACTCCGGGGGCAACTTAGGATTTACGTTAGCTCCAATCCATCCTTCAGAAGATCCATAATCTGCACTTAACAAAGGCAGATCCCCGGCATAGTGCCTCAGTTTCTTTACATACGGCTCCATTGACCCAGTCATGATCCCATAAATGTACTTGGCATTTGGAAAAAGCTCTGGAATTACTCCATACCAATTATCCAACCGGGAGCATTTACTGTATATAAGATCAGCCAACTCAAGGTCTGGCTTAAGCAATTTTGACATAGCCGCTCGGATCGATGGGACAGTAACTTGACTATTTAGATCCCCATTCCTTATATCATTGCACAGTTCCTGCCAAACTAATTCGAAGGTTCGAAATGCATGGACGATGCTATGAGCAAATGTGGAGGACACGAACTGCACTTCGTTGCAGGAGATAAGCCCGCACAAGAGATGGCAATATAAGGATTGGTGGAAATCGGGACCAAAAATCACCTCATCTGGACTGCAACAAAGAGACTGCATTGCCTTCATAGTACTTTTGAACTGTGCGCTTCGAAACACATTTGTTGTGGCAGTACCGGCCGCCAGGCCACCTTTGGTTTTAAACTGCTTGCTGCTATAAATGAACTGTAAAGCCTTTCCGCTCCCAATAGGGTACTCTCTGTGAAGGATAATCGACTTTCAAAATAAAACTTTGCAGCGCGCATAAAAAATTTAAGACAGTGATCAAGATGATATTTAGTGTGCTAGAATTCCGCAAAATCTTTGTCTAGAAATATGAGGTTATGTAGGCGATAAATTGCGCCCCAAATACAGTATTTTAAATTCATGTAGATTATCCTGAGTTATCTATCAGAAGGACGGTGCAGATCATAAACAAAAAGGTTATTAATTTATATATGCTGCAGGTGATTAAAAGTAGTTGCACAGTCCTGAAACTAGCAAGAGCTCTTCTTGTATACCTGTTTCGAAAGGCAAAAGAGGTTCTGTATATTTGCATAGTTGACTCGACAAGCTCATCATTGAAGGGTACATATTTTGGCCTTCCCTGAGTGGTACCAGAACTGCAACGCCATGCAAGAATCAATCATGGCTACAAAATCCATTCATTATGGTTTCATAGTTATAAAATCATCGAAGCTCTATTACCTTAATGATATTGTGGTTATAGGTTTTCCGGTGAGGATCGGAGACGAATCACCGTCTGCTATCCTCTGGATGTAAGGCTCCAACTCATTGTGAGTAACCAGAGGAACATGAGTCTTGAAGCTCTCGAGATCAGTTTTTCCCTTAAGCCCCAAATTCTGCAAGTACTCCGCCTCGGCATTCTCTTCCAAGATCTTCTTCAAGGTCTCTTCTTGAACCCTTTTGGCGTCTGCAGTCATAGCCTCGAATTCATCTATAACAACGTCAAAATTCATGCTCTCCATCCTGTCCAACATCTTCAAAACCCCCTCAGCTGCAACATAAGCGAAAAAGAACGTCAATATAAGTACCACCAAAGATAAACAGAACAGTGAAAGTACTGATGTGATGTAATTCCGCTTAACGTAATCAATTACCTTAAGAGGGCCAAGTAGTACATACTCAGACGCAAAAGAAAAAATAGATTACTTAGGCATTGAACAAGCTGAATTTCTTCAACATAGAAAGTCAAAAATGGTGAATAATGTCAAGGTGAAACAGTGGAGGACAAATTTTTTGAATCTTTGTAGAAACAAACATTTGGCATCATGCATGAGCAGAGAATATCCACTGAGGGAGCTTGTGTCCAAGAAAGACCAAACAAATAAACAGCTGGCGTATTGACTTCCTGGGACTTCCTCAAGCCCAGAAAAGGGAGCTTAATAAGAGCAGATTCAAAGTCCCTATTAAATCTCCAAGTTCAACTGTCACCTTAAATAAACATTAAAAAAAAATGAAAAGAAGTTCGTGGTTTGCTTCATAATTGTAAGTCCAGTAGAAGAATATACCCATTCAATGATCAACATAAGAAATCATAGAATAAAGGCAAACCTTAACTTATTGGGTGAATCTCAAAGAAACGAAAACTAAAAATTTCCCAGAGATTAAATGAAGCATGAAAAACTTGCATGCCACAAGAACCAGTTCCTCAGCCCAAGTTTGGTACAAGCAAGAATTGTGGTATGAATTCCAACCTTTTTTTTTTTTTTTGCACTCTGTCAACTCAGTCAACCAAACAGAATATTCGCGGAAGCTGCACCTCCATGCGCTTCAATGAATTGGGGCGGTGCTGAAAAGCAAGAAAAACAGAGATCAACAACTAATAGAGCTGGCGAATAATCCAAACTATACAGTGAGCCAAAGCCGAAAGCAAAGATTAGTTTCGAATTGAAACCCCAAGATTACAAACAGGGAATGGATAAACAGAAAAGAAAGGGGAAAGAATTAAGGTGAACAAGAGACACCAACACAAACACATACACACAGACAGAAGGAACTAGCAGCAGAGATGGAAGATGAACTCAAGAACATAAGCAATGGGTGAATGCAAAGGAAGAGGGAGGGAGAGGGAGAGGGAGAGGGAGAGGGAGAGTACCCGGAAGGAACCAGAACCCTGAGAGGAGCTAATTGCACTCGAAACGAGGGTGTTTTTATTGGGAGAGACGGAGAAAGAGAGAGAGAGTGGCTGAGTTTTTTTTTGTTTTGGTCGAAAGAGAGTGGCCGAGTTGGGTGTGTCAATCTCGATGCAGACGAGGTGAAACAGGGGACAACAAAGCCGAGGTCTGCAGAATACATCACCGACTTCGACTCCTGTGCCACCCTTTTGTCTGCTTCTGCATTATTTACCCGAGAGAGAGAAAGAGATCATGCTGTTGCAACTTGCAATCGTTTGTTTCTCGGGTCGTATTTGTTTGTTTGTTGGTCTCCATGTCAAGCGGGGAAGAGGGAGAGAGAGCCAGAGTTCCCCCAGTGAAGATTCGTTCGGCCGGCGCTGGCACCATATGAAGCGGAAAATCAGCCAACAAACTGCCTGCACCCTTCAACTGATTCTCTGCATTTCTTTTACCCATTTTGAACATTATCTCATTAGACTTGGCTAACTATCTCACCCCCATATATACACACATGTACGTTTATATTGCCTATCCATTTAATTTCTATAGTCAGCTTTTTTAGATATTCGTAGCATCATTCATTTACTTCGAGGGAGAATTAGCAGAACTTTTATGCTTACATGCTGTTTAAAATTGCTCCTGAGATCATGACATCAATTCGAATGCGAGCCTGTACAAATCATGGATTTAATACATGGCGAAGCATGAAAGATGAGCGAATGCAGATGGTTATATTGTCGATACACGCCTCAAGGTCACGCTTGAGTTAAGCACAAAACAAACAACGCTTGTGATTTCATCATTATTTAGAGAGAAAAAAAACTTGTAAATCACCCATCAAAGATATAATAACACCCTCATATTAATATAAAAAAAATTGTTTCGATTTTCCTATATTCTCTTATTTAGTTGAATTTCATAACTCTTTTCATCAGTCAAAAGATCAAAAGATCATAATAAATCAAAAGTTTTTGCTCCGCTTATCCACTGTTTCAAAAGAGCATAAAAGAAGCTACATGAGGGTAGCGAGTGCTCGAGAGCAAGTTATATATAAAAGCAAACATTCGAATTTGGAATTAATGCAATTGTTGCTGACAAAACAAAATTAAATGCATCTTTGAAAAGTAAAGTAACAAACTTTAGAATTATTTGGCCGCGCATTGGCGGAACCAAACTCAAATTAATGTAATTGTTGCTGAAAAACAAAATTAAATGCATCTTTGAAAAGCAAAGTAACAAATTTTGGAATTATTTGGCCACGGTAGAACCGACTCAAATTAATATAATTGTTTCTGACAAAACAAAATCAAATGCATCTTAACAAACTTTGGAATTATTTAGCCACGCGTCGGCAGAATCGACTCATATTAATGTAATTGTTGCTGACAAAACAAAATTAAATGCATCTTTGAAAAGTAAAGTAACAAACTTTGGAATTATTTGGCCGTGCATTGGCAGAACCAAACTCAAATTAATGTAATTGTTGCTGACAAAAAAAAACAAAATGCATCTTTGAAAAGTAAAGTAACAAACTTTGGAATTATTTGGTTGCGCATCCGCAGAACCAAACTTAAATTAATGTAATTGTTGCTGACAAAACAAAATAAAATGCATATTTTTCATTTTTTTTTTCGACCCACGAAGGGGACAGGGATAAGGACGTCCATTCTCACGTTGCATAAACAAACTTAAAGCATTTTGTTTTGAAGATATTAAAACGACAATTATCTTGTTTTCTACTATGGTAAGAAATAAGAATTGCATTGAAATGAGGAGCTCAACATATGACCTCATACATCAATATGGGGAAAAATCACGCGTGAGCATGTTTGGAATATATGCAAAGGAAATTTTTTTTTTTTTTTTTTTGGTGAGTGGATTCATTTATATTTTACCAATTGTATAGAACGATTATGGGAGGCCCCCCTCCCCCAATCAAATCCATTTTCCCTTTTCATATGCCCAACTTTTAAAATTCTTATCATTCTTGTAGGGACGCCATATTTGTTTGATTTATCTCTCTCAATTAGAATGCCATGAGGCGGGCCTTGGAAAGTTAGATAGAGGCACATGAAGAGCCATTCGATCCCCGTCAAAGTCTGCATCGAATCCCAATACGTATTAAGGAATGTAAACAAATAGCATGTCCTCCACTAAAATGGGTTAATAGTCGAGTAGTTTAATTCCATAGACATCAATACATTGATTTTCTTAACTCCATAGCATCATTTAGGGTCATAATAAAGAAAATTATTTTCACCTTTTTCAGATTATGAAATTTATTTTCTTGATTTTAAACATGCATATTTTTTTTACAGCTAAATGATTTTCCATTGACCAATCATTAAGTTAAAAAAATTAATTCTCGAAAATTGCTTTCACCCAAACAGACCCACCGTTATTGTAAATGACTTTTCTTGCGTTTAATCTTGCACCACTGGAAAATTTAGTCGCAAGCTCGAACGGTGGCCCAAGAAAGCAAAACCATGATGGGCAATGTCTCTCGGCCATTCATATATTTCTTTCTCAAATGCAATGAAAGACTAGAGATGTAAATCTCATTATTCTTTCAATATGATCACATGAAATGATCTCCCTCTCTTCTTTGAATTTGGTTGTATTGACATCATTGGTTCTGTCATAAACACCATTTGCAATATTTAGAAATCCAGAACTCAATATGAAGGGTGCAATTATTCACTCATTCTTAATGATCGTGCCAAGTTTTTTTTTTTTTTTTTTTTTGTGGTGAGGTGATCGTGCCAAGTTGTTGGAGTCTACAATGTAGACAATCTTGAAATTAGGTCAAATCAATTTTCCCCACGAAGATCCAGAGGATCTTTATGAATACTAGAACGAATGGGGAGCATGGTTAATAATTTATACCAAGATGGAAAATGCGATAATGATAGGATGGGCGACAATGTTGTTCACCATTATTTTCTTTCCCATTTCCGGAGCTTTCCTTCATTTGAGAATGACAATGGCTAGAGGCAAATAGCCTTATCTGTGATCCCACCTCTCTCTCATCCTTTATGTTTGTAGCTTTTTCTGTGTGTGCGCTTACTGGAATTGGGTGAGCAGCATCTAAATCCAGCATGAAGATCTGCCATTACCAAGAATCTGTAGTGCTATTAGGAGAAGTTGGGAGCTTTTTCGGGGTGTTGCATCTTTTGCAATGGAGAACATCCACAGCCATGTTTGGTATCTACATCAACTTTTTTTTAATATTGCCACCAATTTTTTTCGTCATCGCGCATGTCTAATATATCTCTTTTTTTTTCTTCCTCTTCTTCTTGTCGCTTTTCGAATAATGTATGACATATTTCTTTTAAAGGTTATGCTCTTCTCCATTCACGATAGGAGAAAATTCTCTACAGCCAATCTCCTGATCGATGGGCATCGTCAATGTTTATTTTAAGGTAATGATTAAGTTTGAATGCGAATGATGTTCATCTTAATATCTCACCAATAATGAGACGAACAAGTGATCTGGACTAAAAGTCACTGATCGTGTTTTTGACCGATAGATTTTTTGCACTCGTCAATATTTATTGAAATCTATCAATATGAGAAGAATATCCGTGTATTTTCTTTAGAACGGAAATAATATTTTACCTCTCTAAAGAGAAAGAAGGTATAATGACGACACACACAAACCTACAATTGGGGGGTCACTCCCCATCCCCATCCCCAACCTCAAATCACATGCCCATGTAGGTTTTCAGCAAAACATGCACCACATGCCAGTGAAGTTTTATACCCAAAATAAAAAAGCACGTGTTTTGGCATGCTCTTAAAATCCAAAACCTAAAAGATCTCCATGACCTTAGGCTCTCCAATCCAAATCTCTGAATCTGTCGTCGCCGGCCGATATGACCAATCGAAATGCATGTCTCACACCTTTTTTAACGACATGATATCGCTAATGACCGCTCCTTATTCCAAAATAACAGTAAACATAAGCAGCAATCGATCGGTGATATGCTTCTATATGTTTCCTGACATGGACGTTACAATATATATATATGATAGAAGTAGTATGGTCTTCATAAAATTACAAGATATCTAGAGGTTGGTCCAACCTAGCAAGAACAAACCCTACAAAAGGATAAGTTTTCCATCTAAATCCTCGCATGGTACCTCTTGGCCCACCAAATATTCCTGGGATTGAACGTTTCAAGTGTTAGAAAGTCCAATCTAAAAGCTTAAGCTAATAGGTGGAGCGAGACCACACGAATATAAAGAGCATATAGGACCCATTATCAAGCAATGTGGGACAACTACTTCAACAGAAACATATAAGGTACTATGGTCTAGCACGCATTTTATGCACGTCACGAAATTGTCTTTGCTCGTCCCAGGTCCCAGTAGCCCATATTCTTTAACTGCATAATTAACCATCTTTTCTCCGCCCAAAAAAAAAAAAAAAATTTAACCATCTTTTCCAAATAGGCAAATATCCATTGCTACAATATTGATAAAATATTTATCTTATGTTCAGACAATCGCAACCCTTGACCAGTTAATCATACACCATTTTTAAACCGACATATGTATTTCCCGCTTTAGAGAAAGCTTCGACTGTTGTCATTGTCGTACTCGTATTTCACCTTGCAAATTGAAGAATATTTTTTTCTAAAAAAACTGGGAGTTTTAGACTTCCATTTTTTTGAGCATAGATGAGACTAATCAATCTTTGATCAGGAGCATTGACAATCGTTGAAAATTTCTTCCCAAATGGAGTGATAAGATTCATAACCCTAGTTACATATGACTGAGTAAACAGAAGGGAAGCCGATCTAATGAGATGATCGATGTCCATGACTCTCACATAAAGTAAGTGGGTAAACTTAATTGGCGATCAAAGTTAAGTTGCTGCTTATTACAACGAGGATCTTTTGTTGTTGTTAAAACCACTTGGAAGATGAGTGATAGGTGGCCATCTGCTTTTTCTGCGATAAACCCTAATCGTGCGAGCATTACGTGCAACTCACTCTTACTTGAGTCCAACTAAACATTGAGGCCACTCAAGACATCCAAGAGGGAAGAATTGGGTTATCTACTCGGAGAAAACGTTTGGATATATTTACACGTAAATAATACAATAAAAAAAAAAAAGCGCCATATTTCGTATTCAAATGAGCTTGACAGTTATTTTATGTGAAATTTTTTATGCACGCCTACCATTGATTAGACTGGAAAATATTATATTGCATATGTATAATGCATGATAATTTATCTAGACTAGGATATGATTATCACAACAAATTAGAAAATGAAAAGAAATTATTAGGTTGAGTGAGTGTGTGGGAAGAAACATCAGCAAACACCAAAGGAATGACTAGTTTCCATCAACAAAGTAGTGGTGGTACGAAAGTGGACTCTCTTACTCTCTCTTTTTTATGGGATGCCTCCGAAGAGACAATGACTCGCTTACTTTGGAAGGTGGGAGTCTACTTCATTTTGGATTGGAGCAACAAGTGGACCTAGCATTTCAGCTACTTAGGGTACTTTACAACAATAATAATAACAATAGTTAAGGAAAAAGAACCTCATCCTTTAATTGTTAATCAGAATTAGACAATTTATAATGCGTTCGCTTCACGATCACGAAGAATGGATGATATTTTCCTAAATATGATAGCGTATATCGCTTACAGAAATGACTGAGAGAAAAATATTTTTATCGTTCCCGAAAACGTTCGGACATATATTGTTGTCGATAATGAAAAAAAGTTCATTAACTGATTATTTCAAACAATCGTATTAAAGAATTAACTTTTAAAATATTTTTTTTTTTTCGAGAAATAAACATTGCCTAAACTAATTTTACCAAAAAAAAAACATTGCCTAAAATAAGGAAGATTTTTCCCACGACCACCTGCTCTCACTTCGATTTCTCTGATAGGAAAAGAAAAGTGAGAGACAACTATGCAATTAAAGCTCGATTTGACATTTCACAACATTTTTCGCCATGCTCGGAAGGTTTTTTGTTTTTTTTCAGTTTCGATAAACTCTATTTCCAGTCAAAAGAAAAATCCGAGCCTGGCCCGTTGACCGTGCCCGTGGCTTCCGGGCCCGGTTCCGGTTTCTTCAAACCTTGAACCGGGCCTAGTACCGGTGGTTCCAGGCCGGTTCCAAACCGCCGAAAATGGGATTAAAAAAAAAAGCCAAATTTGATTTCAATTTGTATTTGATAATTCATTATTTCATAATTCATTTTTTCTTTTATTTCATAATTTGATTACAAATTTATTACAAATTCATTATAATTTAATTTTTAAACTCAAAAATCGTAACCGAAACCGGCGGTTCCGGAACCATGGCCATACCTGTATCCATCGTCTTTCGTGATACTTCAGTGCTTTAAAAGTCGAATATTTTCTCAATGGTCAATTCAGTACTAAACCTTTCAATTATGCTAATTTAATCCTAAACGTTTTGATATTTGTCAATGTAGTCCTTTCAGTCAATTTTAATATATAAAAAAAACGATGACGTGGACGCCGACCGTTTTACGTAACATGATCGTCACTAACGTGGGGTAATTTTTATGACTTTTGTGATTCTTTTTATGGGTCATTTTTTTTTCTTTCTGTTCTTTATTAATTGTCAAGGGCCGGCAAGGGCCATGACCATCGCCCGTGGCAAGCGGATACCGCTAGCCCTTGATAGTTAAAAAAAGGAAAAAACAAAACAAAATAAAATAAAATAAAAATCAGCAAAAATTAAGAAATTGTAAAAATTGCCCACGTCAGCACTTGCCGTACTATGTATGATGGCAGGTATCCACATCAGTAATTCTCGAATGACTAAATTGGCAACTCGTCAAAAAATTTATGACTTAATTTTGGCCATGGTATACAATAAGTTTATGACTTTGCGGATAATTATTCCGGCACTAATCTTGTTGTGCTTTATGATAGCAGAAAACCAGAACAGCAGAGGCAAAGACGATCATAAAGGTCTGTTTGAGCGCACTCATTGGATTTTAGCATTTCTACTGTTTCTGTCTGAGCAAGGGAAGGACAATGGTAGTTTGGTTTGCTACATGCAATCATGGTTTAGACCTAAAGATCAGCCAAGTAATTCAGCTGTCCGAATGTGAAAGCTTCAGCGCCTACAATCATGAGTAGATCGACCAACTTTTTGGTGGCACCGTGCGTGGACTTAAAGGGGAGTACGAACAACAACTGGTGCACTGCATTTACGAATTAAAGGCGTCTTGATCCCGGGAGCTAAAAGATCGTGTTGCACGAGGCGCACATGAATGAATGAAGTCTTTTGATTAGTACGCACCAACGACCCGGTTGCCTCTTTTCTTTTCTTCAGCACACTCTGATTATATGTTGCGTTTGATTTCTGTATGCGTACAATGACGAATTTCTGGTAGATTGGACTTGCGTACGAAATTCATACTTTGAAAAATCGAGTATTGGAGATGAGACTGCGATAGGTCCTATCTCGTTCATATCTTGAGTAAAATCAACCCCCCAAAATCAAAAGAACAATACTAAGATCATGTAATAGAGTCTTTAATAAAGAAGGAGCAACATTGATCCGAACATACCACATTTTAATGATTCAGTAAGTCTGAACTTCCTTGACGCGAAAACGACGCGTCTAACAAAGTGAGTTAGACGATGTAACACGGTTGTTAAATGTGTTGGGTGTTAGCACAGCGCGACACGTTAACCCATTTCATCTAATTATTTGTCGTAATCGCAAACGGATCATGTGGAGAAACGCCGATCCTAATGCAGTCGTGTTGGCGTGCCAAGAGGACGGAGAGAGCGATGGACAGCTATCACGTGAAAAGAAAAAGTGGATGCACTCTTCAACCTTTCTTGTTCTCACTTTTATGCCCAGTCTTTCCACGGTGCATTTAATCTATTTCCAACCCTAAGTATTTTATACTCATGAGTTAGAAGTCACTTTATAAGTAGTCGGGCATTTACTAGAAGGATAGAGATGGATGCTCTATCCGTTCTTTATCATCTTCTTGGTAGAAGGGTAATTAGGTCTTTATAATCTTCACTTTGACATTGTTCTAGGGGGAGAAGTGGTTAATCTAGTAAAGAGCTTGCACCTGATATAAATTAATTGATATAGTCCCCTTAGCTCCCTACAAGGTAAAAAGAGAGAAGAAGCTAACGTTTATTTTGGCGCTCCTTTCTGCATTTGAATGCTAATATTAGATGCTTACTTGGACTTGATCGACATCCAATTTTTTTTAGGGTTAATACCACGAAGAACCCCAAACTGGTACACATGCGATAAATTTACCCCAAATTATTTCTTTGACCACAAAAAACCCCAAACTGGTACACCTGTGACAAATTTATCTTAAACTATTTTTTCGACCATCAAAAACTCAAAACTGGTACATCTGTGACAAAATTTACCATAAACTAATTATTTTGACAATCAAAAACCTCAAACTGATATACATGTGACAAATTTACGCTCAGTTTGTTTTCGTTAAATTGGATTAATACCACGAAAAATTCCAAATTGATACACCTATGACAAATAGAGGATAAAAACCCTAAACGTGTACATTCGGTAATTGTCACGTGTCATCCAAATCAGCAATTTGACGATAAAATTTAACGGAAACTAACATATGATAAATTTGCCAAAGGTGTACCAGCTTGGGGTAAATTTGTCAAAGGTGTACCAATTTAGGATTTTTGGTTGTTGAAAAAATAGTTTGGGGTATATTTATCACAAGTGTACCAGTTTGAGGTTTTTCGTGATATTAACCCTTTTTTATTATTATTACGAAGAATACGACGCCATGAATCTGAAGGTACATGATCGGTTATATACATTAGAATGATAGATTCTCATTGACCTTATAAATAACGTGAAATGACCGCATGGCTGCTAACCGTCAATCCTGAACGTGGTTCAATTAAAGGATGTTAGGGTTCACGAGGTCGAGCATATTGCCCCCGCGCTCGGGTGGGCTGACCGGTCCACGATCATGTATAGAGCTTGGCGACATTCAACGGGACAAAAGAGGCGGCATCGGAGGGGAAAAATACAAGATTTGCACCTTTACATGGAGCTACCTGTTCAGCACGTAAAAACGAAAACGACCAGTTTCCTCGATGAAAACGCATGCACGGGGGCATCGATCAGAATCCTCCGCCTCTGCCCCCTTTTTTTTTTTTATGTCGTGTTCTTTATCGAATCGAGTCAAGAGCATGTCTATTTCACGCAACGTACCCGTCAACATTGACCGTTCCTGGAAATGACCGATTCATTCGACCGGCCCTCCCTCCAGCAGCCAAATGAATCCTCGCGCATACATTAGAACCCTTCCCCATTCCCGTTTCCCATCACATCAGCTACTCTTTTTCTGGTCAAATTACGCCGTATCGACTTATTAGGAGTTAGGTTAGTCTCGTGGTTTCATGGTCAAGTCGCTCCAAAGATCAAATGCTTATTACGTATGCTTCGACTGTTCTATCAATCGATTTAACTTAAAGGGCTAACGTCCGTGATCAAAAGTAAATCATTTTTTCTGTTAGTCGGGGGCAGCAATCTCTCGACTTGTTAGGTTACAGTAGATATTGGACTAATGAAATACCCTACTAACATCGTGAATTAGGATAGACAGTTATGGATATAAGTCATGAGTAGGCTCGAAGATAAGTTGGCACGTTCAACAAGAGCTTGATGTTAGAAGAGGAGGGCTTCTTTCATATATGTCGTCAAGAGTCTCGACTAGTTGAACTAAGTTGAGCCTGTTGAGATACTACTGAGGCTGGGCTAATTGAGAGATAATGGGCCAGGGCTTGGATTTGGCCCTTCTTTCTTTTGATTTTGCCCTTTTTGTGGAAGGATTGAGTGCAATTTGTTGTTGATTGCTAGCGTCTTGAATATGCAGTTCCATACAGGCCTTTAGCAGATCTCAACTCCATTCAACCCTAATTTGACAAATTATATCACTTCTTTCTTTTTTTTGTTCATTAAACAGTGAGTTTGGCATAGCTCTTCACCCCTTAGGCATATCATGTTGATAGAACAATTAAATATTAAATCACGTCTTCATCTGACAGTTTAAACTTTTAAAATAGTTGGTAGTGGTCCCATAAATCTTACATGGTATCAGAGCAGTTGGTCTTGAGTTCAAATGTCCCTAGGCCCCATTACTAGGCAAAAATACCAGACTAGGCATCAAGGGAAGTGATAGGATAATTAAATATAAAATCACACATTCATCTTACACATGTTGCATAAGGTTACATGAATGTCGTATGAGGGATGAACGACATTTACGAACGGACCTTGACTCATCCGAACATCGATCAACTTCCGACAACTCCAAATGTGTTGTTGATGGCAATAATTGTCTCTTTGGTTGATTTCAGCTTCCGACAACTTTCATTTTTTTTTTTTGGTTAATGTAAATAGCCATTACCATTCATAGTCATTCTATCAGAATCTCGTTTCATTTCGCGAACTAAACAAGAGAGGAGTCGGCTTAGTCGACGAAGCAATTGAAACTGTGCGTCTCGGATCTGATTTCCACTTAACGCAACATTAAAGTTAGGCCTTCGAATTATTCGACATCGATCAAATGTGTCGAAAACAAAGAAAAAAAAATGAAACGACGTCGATAATCATCAATACTGTTGTTGGTATACAATTGAAACTGTGATGGGATCATTTCAATCTGAAGGAGGGAAGGTTTAGAATCAAGACAAATTGATCAAAACACGCATCGGCGAAGGCTGACGAGGGAGATATCACCTTGCCTTTATCCCAATCAAACGGTCAGCAACAGCACAAAAATGAGGTGAGCTGCCCAATCAGCAGCAAGCGATCGTCCACCGTGTGATCTAGTGGAGAGCCATGCCGGGTGATCGTGATCGTCCCTTGCCCCCATGTGCTCGTCCTCCAACTTTCCCGTCTACGTGGCCGAACCCAAACCCAAAGTAATATTACCTACAAAGAGAATTTCTTCTTTGGTGAGATAGATAGTACCTCCGTCGGGAATGGGCAAGACAAACCGATTGAATCGAGAATCATCTAAGACTAAATCAAATCAGCCGATTCGATCCGATTCCCGATTTCATAAAATTGGAACCGTTGATCTTCGATCTGGTTCCCAGTTCCAAGGAGAACCGAACCGCCCAGACTGAACTGATTATTTATTTTTCATTTATTAATTTCATAAATGTAAACCTAAATTTACTTAATATATTAAAATTAAAGTCCGTGTTACTTACCCTTATTAATAATCCATTGATTCCATTAAACAGCCCGGGCATCGGAATGGACCGGTTTGTTTGGTCCGGTTCCCGGTTTCTGGATGAGACCGGATCGGATCGGGAACCGATCTCTCCTGACCTCCATCGAGAGCTCAATTTCTCAAGAATCTCCTAATTTCGATATGGATGGCCCCGTCTTTATTCCATCTCTCAAAAGTAAAAAAAGAAGAAGAAGAGATGTCAACTGCACCAGTAAAAAAAGTAACGGCATGCCACTTGAAAAAGTAGTTGACAGCCGTCTTTAAAATGAGCGGACCAATGATGTTATTACCGTAAATTTTTCTTATCGCTATAAATTTTAGGGATGATTAGGCTTGAATTGGGGTATGGACAAATCTCAACGCATGCATTTAATGCGTTTTTTTTTTCTTTTTTGGGTCAAACATTTGATGCGAATTGATTGTGCCCTTTTTGGGGGTTGATCACCATCACATTATCACATTATTCTCTAACTAAATCAGCGACGTGTCTGAACCTCCTCCTCCAATTTAGACAACAAAACAAAGGAATGGCAAAACCTATTACATTGCCACTGATGTTGGCCTTATTTACAGCAGTACCACTTACTGTATGTGAACTTCACATTACTCGCCGACCTGTATTTTCAACCAAGCAAAACACCATGGAGTTTGACCCCCCCAAAAAAATAATAATAATACCATGGAGAAACCGTAGTGCACCAACCAATGACCAGTCATACAATACCAATTTGATTCAAAACTCGTCTTTTAGACTATTATCATTCGTTTGTTTAGTAGATAATAAATAATTTTTTTAAAAAATATAATTTTTAAATTATCGCCTACACCATTTGAAATAATTAATTAATAAAAAGCGCCGCCAATAATTTATATCTAAATATTTTCGTGAACGGTAAAAAAAATTTAGAATTTTTCGTTCGTTTATTTTTATAAGCAATTCAATGGGTCATCTTTTTGAAAAATATTGAGACATAAATTGTTGTCAATAATAAAAATATTTTTCATTTGCTAATAATTTTCAAGCAATATAAGCAATTATTTTTTTTAGAAATATTTTTTGAATCATTTATTCTCCACGAAATAAAGGCGCCCTAAAATTTGTTCACTTCAAGTTCACCACAGGATAATAGTGTGAAGACTTCGCAAATATAGACCTTTTCTCTCCATGGTTTTTTTTTCTCCCAGCAGCCGCCACCTCCTTCTCTTTTTCCTCTGAAGCTTTGTTCACGAGGGAGAGCGAGGGTCCTGTCCCCTCTCTCCCTCCCTCCCATTCTTTTTTGTTTGTTTTCATTCTCTATTTTGTTTTCTTGTTTTTCTCTCGTTTGGGAGCTTTTCTCTTTCGATTTAGTCTAAATCTAGAAGCTTCTCTCTCTCATTTCGGGGAGATTTCTATCCCGATCTAATTTAGATTTGGAATTTTTTATGTGTATATTTTCGGGGCTTCGCTTTCCTCGAGTTTCGATGGTGAACAAGTTCAGTTTTGAAGGAGATTAGAGAAGGTTTCGCTTTCACAAGTGTCAGATCTATGCTCGTTCAACCTTTTTACTCTGCTTGGTGATAGTGTTGGAGACGTCAAACATAGGCGTGCGTAGTCGAAAGGCAAAGTCGTAGCATCGGATGGAGTTCTCGGTGTGTGCTCATTACTGAAGACGGATTCGGTGATCGGCCGCCGATTTTAGTATGAAGAAGTGATAGGTGTGTTCTTTGAGTGTGTGACCTATGATCTTGTTCTGATAATTGCTCTTGTTGCCTTGACCTTGTTTTATTTTGAAATTACCTGGGATTTGTCTTGGTTTGAAGTTATGCTTCTTGAATCGAAACGTTTCTCTCTTCTATTTCAATTGAGAAAGTG
Organism: Lenwebbia sp. NSW1173648; assembly: GCA_029784005.1. Lineage (NCBI taxonomy): Eukaryota > Viridiplantae > Streptophyta > Magnoliopsida > Myrtales > Myrtaceae > Lenwebbia > Lenwebbia sp. NSW1173648. Next base: position 675,106 of record JARCGZ010000005.1, read on the forward strand.
AATGAAATGTTATTTTGACAAAAAAGAGTTCGCTGCATGATGTACATCTTTCCTTCCTTCTTTCTTTCCTTCTTTTGGTCCAATAGGATGTACATCTTTCCTTGTTTCTTTCTTTTGATCCAATAGGATGTACATCTTGTGACAGAGAAGAAATGAAAAAGCGTGAGAGAGAGCAGGAAAGGTTTGCTTCCAAAAAAACCAGAGTACGGCGCCACCGGCATTCATATGATGACGTGTCAGTGACTGACACCGACAGTTACCCGCTTTCGTACGTTGCAGCAAAGTCGGTTGCCACGCTTCGCGGCGGTTTCTGGGTGGCGCTAAAAGTGAGAACGGCAGCCGCCAATCTTCTCCGCCTAAAGAGGCTCTGTGCACGACGCTTCGGGGAGCCCAACAGGCAATCCCCAGAAACGCCAACAACAACAAAAATACGGCGACTTGTCCTAACAAAGACCATCGTGGCGCTTGCGCTTTTCCTTCCCACACCACACGCAAAAGAAAAGTCTTTTCTGATAGAATTCCTGTTTTGAGAATCTGACCTCAACAGGAGAGACCCTTTAAGACGAATTTTTTTTTTAAAATTGAATAATATGAACAGGTAATGGGAAAGGTCATAATGTCCGAGTGATGTGGAGAGATTGGGTTCACTTAGTTTAGAAGGGAGTATATATAAATATCTGAGGCAGCGATGGAGACAGGTCCCTTCTTTTTTGTCTTCTTTTTCTTTTCATTTTCCGCCCAATCAATCCTTATTTGGGGTATACAATTGGTGGCGTGGTAGTTTGTGATGTTTTCGGAGGAAAGTTATCTTTTCCCATTTCAGGCAAGTTTTTCCTCTCTCTCGTTCTCTCCTCTTTCTCCTCTCTGTCCTCTGGGTTGGTTTTGCTTCGTCTAAATATCTTGGCACTGTTGATGATAATGCTTCTCAATCTGAGTTGAGATTGAGGATAAAGTATTCAGATTCCTGGAGCTGATACACCATCTCAGCAGTTTGCATGAGACATGCCTGATCTTTGAGGACAGTGCTTGGTGGAAAAAGATTGAAAAAAACACCAGTTTGAACCTGCTCTTCTCGGGGTCTGGAGTGTACTTTCCTGATGCAACCATTGGTTTTCAATTCTTTTGAAGGAAAGGAAACGAGTAATTCGAGGGAACTTGTCTGGAATTTTTTATGTTCTTCATTCAAGCATGTTAATTATTTTGCTTATGCACTTCCCCTACAGTCTGCATATTCTTCTTTTGGGTTAACACACTGTTTGGTATTCGACAGTATGTGTGTAAGGATTTCTGATCAGTTCCTTCAAGGTAGATGAGTGCATTGAGGTTTTATGTGCTGCATTTCTGTTCTAGTTGTTAGAATTGCTTGAATTTTGAAGTACCAATTCCTGGAATTCCTCCATCACCCAGATTTCTTGTGATTTTCGGTCTTGATAGGTCACTTGCATGAGAAGTCATGTATATCGAATGCGAAAAAGGTCAGGCTGAGTAATTGGGCTGTATGGAACCGCTGACTGAGAAAAGATTTGCAGTTTCTGTTTCTCGGTATGGAGAACTCGGAAAGAGACAATCTGATGAATTTTTCATGCTGGAGGATCGTTTTCTTCGATCGTATATGAAAAACAAGTGGCCGGAGAGCTCTTCGCACTCTTCTGTGGTTAATATGGAGGAGAAAGATCCAAGTGCTTGTGTGACCTCCACCTCATGTTCCGAGCCTCCCGTTACTACTGCAAGTGCCAACTTTAGTGTTCAGGATACGAGGCCCGAGGTTGAAGAGTTGACAGTGAAGAATATGCATCAGATAGCTTTGAGTAGCAGCCATAATGTTTTTAGGCAATGCCAGTTACAGCATCTTCCTCAATTGCTGAGTAGAAGTCTTGGCTCCCAAGATAGTTCTCCAGCGATGGCAATGGTCAGTGAGGTCAACGTGGGAATGCCTTCACATATACCGGTTGAACTGATTCGGGCAATTGATGAGCAGATGTTACCCAGAGAACAACCTAGTGAGGCTGAGAAAATCATGAAGGGGAAGGGGATTTTTAGCTGTTCCGCTGACAGGGTTAAAAACTGCGAACCTGAGAAGCTGATTTCTGAAGCTAAAGTAGCTTCTCCGGCATTATTGGAAGCGATGCCAAGCACCGACAAGCATTCACTGCGTGGCATCGGTAAGTCTGAAACTGAGATTTCTCATGATTGGACTAACTTAAGAGAGTTGCTCAAACCGGGGTGCCGCAAGATAAACAAACTCGAGAGCTTGCAATTGTTCAGGCAGATATTGGAGTTGGTGGATTTTGCTCATTCTCAAGGTCTTGTTTTGTTAGATTTGAGGCCGTCCCACTTTGTTCTGCTTTCCTTGAACAAAATCAGATATATTGGTTCATCGGCCAACAGAGAGGCAGCGACTGTTCTTAATCAGGATTTGAAAAGGAAAAGGCCGTGGGAACAGGGTGAGCGTGCTTTTTGTGTCTTAGGTGAAAAGGACCAACAAAAACTTGGTCAAGACAGAAAAGCTCTTTCATATCCACAGTTCGGCTCCAATCCAGGCTTCGGAAGTCAGATAATTGCTGAGTTAGATCCAAATATCACAGGTTTTCCAGAATCAACACATAACTATGGGCCATGTAATACAAACTTCAGCCACCAAGACATTCGATCTGTGCTTTCTCAGTTGGAGGAGAGATGGTATACTAGTCCAGAGGAGCTCACTGAAATAGGCTGCATTGCTGCGTCTAACATATACAGCCTCGGCATCCTACTTTTTGAGGTAAAGATAACAATTTTTCAATTTGAAGCTCGCACACTTTTGATTTCTGGCACATTGCTTCGTATATTTTCATCGAGTCATAATTCATACGTCGGGTCACCTTAACACAAACTTCTCTGTCTTGGTTGAACTAATGAAGATTGTTTACCTGTTGGAGAATGCACCTAGTACGGATAATAGTGGTGTCGTTTCACACAACAAAGGATCAGAGATCACCTTGGTTGCTTGGGATCCCATATATATCGATGCTTGTTATTTGAGTTTTGAGTTTTGAGTATTTGGCTTTTGTCAATGAATGAGCTGCCTTAACAGTTAAAGTAGAAACACATAATATTTGCTCTCCATTAGGAAAAAGATATAACCATTTCTTCTCCGTACTAAATTCCTCTATGACCAGCTTACTTATGATCTCGGCCTGACATCAATCAACTGAAATAGTTTTCCTTCTAGTGAAGGAACATCTCCCTGATCTGCTTTTTTAGTCATTATGATTCTTTTCTATGATCAAACTCAGATCGCATCTCTTTTGAGGGCGCTATGTTAGGACATAAGACTCTGTACTGAATTTAACTGTTTGTCTCAGTTGCTCTGTTGCTTTGAGTCATGGGAAGCTCAGTTTGTGAGAATGTCGGACTTGAGTCAGCGGATTCTGCCTCCAAATTTTCTTTCGGAGAACCCAAAGGAAGCTGGGTTTTGTCTTTGGCTTCTTCATCCTGAATACGATTCCCGTCCAAAGACTAGGTAAACTCCGAAAACTGCTTTGTTCTCAGCATAACTAATATGGAGTCTCATAACTGTTTAAGTAATCTTTTGAGGTATTAAGTAAATGTTATAGGTCCTTACATATGCTGTCCTAGTGCCAACACCTGAGGTTCAACTTATGTTGTCATCTAGAGATTCATAGCCAATAAGAATTTTGATCCTGCCCCTAACATAGCAATGACATTTGCATCTGTATTGCTGTAGTTCAAAATGTACTACAGATTAAGTGGTCACGACTGAGTATCTTGCAAGTTCATGAAATGCTCCCATTTTGATTCAAGCAGAGTGTTGCACGTGGTTTTGCGAGCAAGTGATATGAGCTCATATCATGACACTCTGCATGCCTATAAATGTCTGCCTTTTTGCTTCATTATTCCATGGCTGGAAGGGGAAGGAAAGGAAGATCGTTTATGCCTTTTTTCTAAATGCATTCTTGGTGAATATGTTGATCACCTTCCATTCACCTAATCCTACACAGAGGTAAATAATTCTGAATTGATCCATGAATTTTCTCAAGAAATTTGCGCTGAGACATGCAGCCTCTACAGTGGTATATGCACATTTTAGTCTCATATTGCTTGACCACTCAAGAAGCTCAATTTTTTTTCACTCTTACCTTCTAGCCGATGATTTAATTTTCCAAATAAGGAACTATAAATTGAGAATAAAAAAATTTAGCTTTCTCAATTTTTTTTTTGTTTCACCAGGGAAATCTTGCAGTCGGAATTATTACGTTCATCACAATCGCATGAGTTGCACAAAAACAACCATCCGGGGATATCTACCCGTGAAAATGATGCAGAACCAGAGCTATTACTTCACTTTTTGGTTTCACTGAGAGCTCAAAAGTTGAAGGATGCCACCAAGTTAGCAGAAGATACAGGACACATTGAAGAAGATCTTAAAGAAATGGAGAGAAGATTCTGTTCATTAACCTCCTCTTTGCTCAGTGAGACGCCCACAGAGTTCCGTTCAGAAGATCTCATGACTTCCGGATTTCATAGGAGACCGTACTTGCTCCCAACCGGTGAAACAAACTTGTCAAGAAATTTAAGACAGCTTGAGGATGCTTACTTTTTTGCGAGATCTCAGTTACAAACTAGAAAAGGCTCTGCAGCGGCACATCCTGACGAAGGATTGCTAAGCAATCAGGAGAGATGGTCTGGGGCATGGCATGTAAATCAGGACCTCAGTGTCAGGCAAAGGCCATCTGATCTTACAGATGACTTTTTTGATGGTTTATGCAAGTTTGCTCGGTATAGTAAGTTTGAAGCACGGGGAGCATTGAGAAGCGGAGATCTTCTGAATTCTGCAAATGTGCTTCGATCTATAGGTTTTGACCGTGACGAGGATTATATTGCAGCTGCTGGTGTGTCCAAGAAGATAAAAATATACGAGTTTGCTGCTCTTTTAGATGACTCAATTGACCTACATTATCCAGCAGTAGAGATGTCAAACAATTCAAAGCTTAGCTGTGTTTGTTGGAACAGCTACATGAGAAACTACCTGGCTTCAACTGATTATGATGGCATAATTAAGGTGTGTGAAGCATAATGAGTTCAATCTTTGTTGATTCTATGGATCACTGGACGGTTCCTTCTTAATCTTCATGACTGGGAACTGTATGCATTCGTGCTTCCATCTAAATGAACTCTTGTTTTAAGTACAAATTTAGTGATGAGATATCTGTCGCATGAAAGTTCCCTGCGACCTCAAGTTAAACTATCTATAAATCTGGTATTGACTTTCTTGTTTGACTAGATTCTACCGAATATATCCTTAAACAGCTCCTTCTTAATTATGATGACTAGGAACTGTATGCAGTCATGGACACCTAAATGATCTCCCATTGTGGGAACCCATTTAGTGTTGAGATGTCTGTCTCTTGGGAGTTTGATGAAGCAGCAAATTACTGTGAAAAACCATCTGTGAACCTGGTATAACTTTGTTGATTTTCTAGTTGTTTGACTTACAAGACTTAGTGTTGTAAGTTCCAAACTGATGTGAACAACAATCAAGATGTTTGGTCGTGGTTCATTGCCATGCTAATTGTGCATATAGTTACTTTTACATTGCTTGAACCTAGATATGGGATGTGGGCACTGCTCAAGGATTTTCACAACATATGGAGCACCAGAAGAGGGCTTGGTCTGTTGACTTCTCTCAAGCAGATCCTATGAAGTTTGCGAGCGGTAGTGATGATTGTTCTGTGAAGCTGTGGGCAATCAATGAGGCATGCCATCTCTTGTATCTTTTAACATTCGTTGTTCCATGCAGTAGTATAATATCTTCTTGGAAAACAGACATAATCTTCCCCCTAGTTACAATTTATGCATGCACGAAAGCTTCAATAGAAAAGAAGCTTGAACTGAGTCACATTGGGGGAATCAGACTGGCAAGGAAATTCAGTAGACTTTGTGAATTCGGTTGATCATTCTTGGCCTATGAAAGCCCCGTTAATATTTACTTAAGCTGTAACCATAAGTGCAAGCAGCATAGATGCAGATTCTTGCTTTGACTTTTAGTTAATTTATCGTCTTGGGAATCTTATGTGAGGATTTCTAATTCAGAAAGGAAGAATGAGGTCATAAATGTGATTTTTTGCAGAAAAACTCCGTTGCCACCATTTGGAACCCAGCCAATGTCTGTTGTGTTCAGTTTTCTCCTCACTCGACTCATCTTTTGGTTTTTGGATGCGCTGATAACAAAATCTATTGCTATGATCTTCGGCACACTCAAATTCCTTGGTGCACTTTAGCTGGCCATGGGAAAACAGTCAGCTATATTAAGTTTTTGGATTCTGAAAGCATTGTATCTGCATCCACTGACAACACCTTAAAGCTATGGGATCTAAAGAAAGCGAACTCAGATGGGTCGTCCTCAAATGCTTGCACCTTAACATATAGGGGTCATACTAACGATAAGGTTGCTATCTCTACGCTATATTTATTGACATTTTTAGGCATATGATTGGTTCGATTATCTTGAGCATGAGCTTCCATTTTTGCAGAATTTTGTAGGTTTGTCCACTTTGGATGGATACATAGCATGCGGCTCAGAGACTAATGAGGTACATTACTTGGGTCTCAGCTTTTGTGTGTACAATAGTGTTTATTCTTAGATAACTAGCGGGTGAATTGGATACGAGTTTGGTTGTTTTGTACTGCCAAATGTAGAGAAAGAAGTTCAAAATCAGCAATAAGCTGTTGAAAGTTAGATGTCAATGGTTACAGTGCTTGAGACTTAGATTATGGTGTTCTAATTTATTCGTGGACCATTGTATAAGCAAAGAGGATGGAAATTTTGGTATTTCTGCTGCTATCAATGTTAAGTGGTGTTATTAATTGTTCATGTTCATAGTACACCTATTAAGATTACCCGAACTTCCCTTATTGGACCAAGATGCATTTTCTTCAGCCGGACAAAGATATGCCACCTAAGAGAGAGTAATCCTTTTTGAAGAGGTTTCTTGAAGGGAAAAAAGAACTATATCAACGAACCAATTGGATTCCTTGTTAGAGATGTCTAGTCTCTAAAGCCAGGTCTTAATTTTAATTTTTCCATTATTGGTCATTCTCCTGGTAGCTCCACAGATAATCTATAGAAATATTGTGAAAACGAAGGATAAGCTGACTAAATACAATCAGTTGTTTTTATCAGGTTTATAGTTACTATAGATCCCTACCGATGCCAATCACTTCTCATGCATTTGGATCTTCTGATCCTATTTCTGGAACCAAGATTGGCAATGATGATGGTAATTTCGTTTCGAGTGTTTGCTGGGGACAAAAGACAAATATGGTCATCGCTGCCAATTCTGCTGGAAGTTTGAAGATCTTGCAGATGGTTTGAGGAAAAAAACAGTTTTGATTCAAGCGTTTGCTGGGGACGGAAGACATATAAGATTGTCACTGCCAATTCTGCTGGAGGTAAAAAACTGTAGCAGAAGGTTTGAGGGGATCGAATTTATCGTCTCTTGACATTCTTCAAGACAAACCTTTTGGATTGACTTGTGAGTTCCGAGACTCTGCTTTGCAATTGTGGCAGTAAGTTCGACTCAAGCAAGCTGTCTCGGGAACGCGAAAATAGAGAGAATATAAATGGCTGATCTAGCGGCACTTAGGTTTCTGTTAGTATCTACAATGGAGGAATATGAAGCAGGATAGCACGAGGCAATCGATCAGCTGATCCTGGCACAATCACAAGCTATAACTTTCTTGGGGTGGCATGTAGCAGGGCTTCTGTGATAGAGAGAGCAAGCGATATCTGATGACTATGTTTCTGCTGCAGTGTCATGAATCTGATCTTGATTGGTCGCTGATCGGCAATTGTGCTCTTTCTACTTCATGAGAAGCAGTAGGGGGTTGGCTCAGGTATGACGTCACTCGGTATCATTTGAGACTTTGATCTAGGTGACATCGCTATAGTGTCATATCTTCTGATAGATTATGGTTTTTGTTCAAGTAGAATACTGTCTCACTGCTTATCATTTTAGTAAAGAATTATAACTATCTTTTCTCATAGCCATATAATCAATTAGTTGAAACCTTTGAGCGGTTTAGAATGTTCGGCATATTACAAGCATTTAATGTGAAGAAAGTTCTATCATGAACCTGATCATATAAACCACTGCAAACTGATGATTGATTTTTCATGTAGAAATTTCAGCATTGGCAGGAGCGACGAAAGAAACCCGAGTTGTTTCTGAACTTCTACATCTCGTATAATTTTCGTTGGTGATAGTCTATGCTCCATAATTTTTGGTCAAAGTGATGAAACGTTTCCATCGCTGGTTGCTGTTGGAAAAGAATTATTCATCGCTCTCCACATCTCAGAAAACGAAGCTTCATTTGTGAGGAATTTTAGATCCTCTAATCATACTTGTCTTGCTTCATCCTCTACTCTATGGACAAACATATGAACTGGTTGGAAATGAATAGTGATGGTGGCATTTCTCGCGGAAAGACGGCTCAGAAGACTTTCAGCTAGGCAACTGGAGGTCGTTCTTCTTTGCTCTCAGCCTGAGGTGAAAACACAGGGGACCGTCTTAGAGTGTGCAATGTAATCTTTTTTTCTCTTTACATCATTCTATGGTTTTCATTGTGAAAATTCACACTCGTAGCCATTTTAATACTCAAGTTATCTTGATGCATCAAGATTCTTTCCTTGTTCACCGTCTAGAAATTCCGCTGGACCTGCTCTTCAGCTGCAAAATAAGACAAGTGATCCACGTTGTCAACCCATGCTTCATTTGGTGTGTTTCACACAAGATCCGTAACATGGCATTGGTCATGTCTGTTCGAACTACGTCAGGGGTACGGTCTCTCGCCCTTGTCCCATGTCATAAAGTTTTTCTCTGCGATGAAATCCCGATCTACACTCGTCACAAGCTTCGCAACTAGCCGACACCCAACTTTGGTTTAAAAACATAATGTCAAGCCACCTCGTGTGGTTCATGCTTTGTTCCTATTCTTCTTCCTGATCTCCATAACTTACTGGGAATCAACTGCAACTGCTTCAACAGATGGAAATGGAGGCCACTAGGATGGTACAGGTTAGTGCACCTACTGAATGCTCCTTGATTCATTCCGCATAAGAGAGATGTGTGGTCGACGGTATGAGTAAACCACAGTTTGGTTGGTTGCAATTATTTATGCTGATGTTGATCCTGTGGCCTAGAGATAGCCAGAGACGTATAATCATGTCGCCTTTACATGTGGTGGTGTGCTGATTCAAACTACTGGTGGGTCATGAGTGACAAGTTTTTAGCAGCATATCATAGCAATCCATACCATTGCTCTAGCGAAAAGATTGCCATGAAAGCTCGGGAGCGTCTAACATTAAACCGACCATTCGACTGTGGACCGAGGGAGTGAAAACCGCCCAGATAGGGCCGCTTTCGCTCAGCTTTCACATGATCGCTTCGTTATTTGTTGGCTTAACATCAACAAGTGGACACGACCAAGAACCATACGCTACTCGATGTCGAAACACAGCCTCGCTTGCGTTGGCTCGATCACTCCAGTCCACTCCACTCCCACTGATCAAAACCCTACCAACATTGAATTGGGTCTGCAAAGATGCAAACGTATGGTTCAAGTTTCTTTGAGATCTTTCCCTCCATGATTCATGGGTCAGTTGGGATCTCAGCAGTAATTGGTGGTGTGTCCAGTGGTGGCCAACCAATTGGACTTAATGTACTTGAATCCTTCTTTGATTCATTCTCTTGCTTTTGCTTGCGCCTCCACGGCAACATATTTGCCTGGACCAGAAACATCGTATGGCGTACCTACTCATACATTGAAGCATTAAATAGACAGATGAAGCGCATGTGCTTGTGGTACTGAATGCTGATGAAGAAACCCTAATTTGCAACATGGGTTGCATGTCCACGGAAATACCAACTTTAGCTCATGTCCCAACTCTGGTCCGGACCTTCTTTTTTTTTTTGTCTCATGAAAAAGCACAAAATTTCAGTTGGTACCAAAATCTAGCCTCCGTCAAGTTTCCAACGTGTACACGTCTGACTCTCCAATGGTATCATTGGACGAAAACTTGACGAGAGCCGGATTTGGGTACCGACTATAAGTTGGTGCTTTCTGATTAGACAACAAAAAGTTCGAGCTATAATCAGGATTCGGCCTAAAATTTGGGTCAAAATTAGTATTGGGATGTGGTTCATACTCCCCTTGATAGGAAAGCACGATGGTCCTAGGGAGCTGCCAGACGGGGTCAAGGGGGCAACACCCCTTGGACACCAGATGGCCTTTATAGTTTGAGCCTATATTTTTTCATTGATTGTTTGGGCTTGGGCCATGAATAGCTACCACTATATATACTCTTTTTTGCTTGTAATCGAGTGATGTAACGAGAGTGCTAATTATAGTAGAATTATTTGATGGACATAGCCATAGTTTAAGGGTGAATCAGAATAAAATTTCATGTCTCGATTTCTTTTTCTCGTTTTTTTACGCTTTACTTCGTTGTGATTGTGTGCCGAATCCTAACAATTAGAATCCGACCTACAGTTGGTGCTTTTTAAGGGAATTAGGGAACAAAAAAAAGACCGTTCTGTTCATGTGAAGACAAAATGCGGCATATGTTCTTGAATGGGAGACTCCTAATCCCTCCAAGGAAGGTCCAGGACATAATAAGATGCAGATACTCTTGCTATTGCGTGGGCCTTTTGCAACGAAGAGGTCGACATACTGGATGAGCAGCGGCAGCAATAATTTGATTGCAAATCACAAGCAGCACCTAGCAGAGTTAAAAAGGTTGAACGAGCACAAATCTGACACCTGTGAGAGCAAAATCTTCACGAAGTTGTTCTGACCTCCTTCGAAATTGGACTTGTTAACCATAAAAAAAAAAAAAAAAATCACAAGCATCACCTGTCTTCGTCTTGTACATTAAGTCAGACTTCAATGCGGTAGATATTGTTGAAAAATCGAGCACTTGATCAATAGTTCTAAAAGTTTAAGTCAGTTCGAAAATTATATCTTAATCCCATTATTATACGCTAACACAAATAAACGGATCCCCTACATACGTGTGAAAGAAGAAGGTGAGGAATCGAACTCGAGACTCTCTACGCGTTCAAATTTGCCGCGCTCCAATCATTTGATTCGATTTGAGTTAGTGCTGCTTGGTACGATAATTATATGTTAATGGCAATGTAAGATAATTCCCGTTTCGTGCGATTGTGGCGTCGCGACGAAGCTCATCGCAGAAAGGCGTGCATTTCTGTAGGCATTTGCTTTGTAATGGCAACTGGCAAGGACAACAACATCCACATAAAGATAATGTTCGTTCATGTTGATGTAAACAAGTCCCCAGCACGTACTTTGTACTAAGTATAATTCTCTTTGTTATTAACCAAGCCGGCTCGTTTCTTAGTCGACTAAGAATTTGAGATTAAACCCTAAAAAATTCCAACTTGTATTACGTACTTGCACGCGATTATAAGTTGTGCTACAAAACCAAATTTCTATGGAGAAAAGCGCCGACTCATTCATATAGGGATAACTGTCCAAAAAGTCTAGCCAATTTTAGTCTTGAATTTTTTGATGATTTGCCAATGCAGTTCTTTCAGTCAATTTTAGCTGAAAATCGTCCACGTCAGCGTCGATCTTGCCGGCGGGCATTGAACGGACCGCCACGTCAGCGATTTTCAGTAAGTTTTGGCCGGAATGACTAGATTGACAAATCGTTAAAATGTTTATGACTAAATTGGCCAAATTAATAAGTTTTGAACTGAATTAGCCGCCGTACAATGGGTTCGAGACTTTTTGGACAGTTTGATTGATTGATTGAGCCCACACAATGCTTTTTCTGAATTTATATTTATGTAACTATTGATGATAATATCACCTTTTTAGTAGATTGAACGCCTTTTTAATAAAATTGCTTGGATTAAACAATAAGGGAAGGTGTTGATTCTCATGAATATTCTAAGAGGAAATCAAACACAAAAGAAGAACTTTGGTTTCTCAATAATTAAGATATTCTATCTCAAAAATACGTATCTTCCCCACTAGTATTGACCTTGACAAGGTGAATATTTGGCCAAGCAATCTCTCTCTCTCTCTAAATTCTATATATAGATCACCAAGTAGGTGGTGCTATTAATAAGGAACCTGCACAGCATCACACCCCCATATATTGAAGTAGCGCAGGAGCTCGGAAGGGGCTTAAGAGCAGATACGAGCAGAGTGGGGATGGAGTCCGTGGCAGCCATGCCGACGCCCGCCTTAGGAGGCGGCAGCACTGGAGCCAGAGCGGACGGCGGGCACCAGCACGCGACCGACCGGTGCAAGAACTTCCAGATGCCGCTCCACTACCCGAGATTCACCCGAGCCGACTACGAGGCCATGCCCGAGTGGAAGCTCGACTCCCTGCTCCGAGAGTACGGCCTCTCGACCGCCGGCGACCTCCACTACAAGCGGAACTTCGCCATCGGGTGCTTCCTCTGGCCCAACTAGCGGCTCCCCTAGCCTTCTTCAATCCTGTCACATTTTGCGAACATTAGCCATCGTTTGTTTAGGACAGTAGCATGTCGTTATGTGCGTATCGTCGCGTCATGTAATCTTGCTAATGCTTCGAATTTCAGTTGGAAGTCAACATCTAATTTCAGCTCAATCGTCGCGTTCCGATTAACTATTTCCGCTTACGAGTCACCACCTCCGGCGCTCTATAGACTGCACTTCCGTTGTACCGATGCGATTTCCACCGGTGCTATTAGTATTCATGTTTCTCGTTTAATTTAGCAATCACATCTGGAATTGGCTCTTTTCATAAGTGAATGTTGACCAGATCAACCCAATCGGAACAATTTTTTTTTTTTCTAATGATACTTTTATTTATCTCATAAACTGGGCTTAGCCAGCAGAGCCCAAAGCAGGGGCGTCGTTACAAACAAGGGCTCAATCGGAGCAAAGTTACCTCAACGAGACATTGAAATTGAAACTGGGCCTATAATGATTATTGGGCTCCCTCTACGACGAAGGCCCAAGCTGCTTAAAGGACGCGGAAGGCGCACGATAGCATTGCCCGCGCACGATAGCGAGTGCCGGCACACCGAGTCACTGAGTCGACACAGTTGTTGACGCTCGAAGACCTGCTCATTTTCCTTCCCTCGCGAAAAATTTCCCACTTTCCCTCATTTTCTCGCTCTCTCTGCCCTGCATTTTCCCTCTTCTTTTTTTGAAATGATTCAGCGCTGCAATCCCCAAATCGATCCCTAGCTCTCGATTCTGCCTTCGATCCGAGCACCGCTATCTTTAACTCTCCAGCAGAAGCGAGAGGAAAACGAAAGGAAAAATGCCGAGAGAAATCATAACGTTGCAGGTGGGACAATGCGGGAACCAGATTGGAATGGAGTTCTGGAAGCAGCTCTGCCTCGAGCATGGAATCAGTAAGGATGGCATGCTCGAGGACTTCGCTACTCAGGTTCGAAACTTCACATAGTCGCGGTTTCTGTAGACTAATTTTACTCGGGAAGCATTGTGAGGTCGTAGTCGTCATTTGTAAGAAATTTTTGAAGATATCGAGCTTAGGAAGCCGAGTATCGTTTGGTCAGTAGGCAATGCGCAATTTTGCCTTTTGCGAATGGAAAGTGGGATTTTCTTTTTTCCCCGTGAAACTCACAATAGAGTTTGTAGAGTAACTGTGTATAGTTATGGGCTGATTGGGGTTTAGTGTGCTGTCAGTTGATCTCTAGCTCGTGAAGCTTAGGTTGGAATTGAACTTGTCATGACATAGGCTGATGATCAGCCTATTCCCGGGTAATGTTCGTTAAAAGGACTTTAAGATATGTATCATTAGCACATGTACTAGTTATGATTTCATGGTGTAGACGTCGTGTTTCCAGTTGATCACTAACTTGTGAAACTTTGGCTATTGCGATGCTTTAGGGAGGTGACAGAAAAGATGTGTTTTTTTATCAAGCTGATGATCAGCACTATATTCCAAGGGCTATATTGATGGATTTGGAGCCAAGAGTGATAAATGGTATTCAGAACAGCGAATATCGGAATCTCTACAATCATGAGAACATATTTGTGTCTGATCATGGAGGAGGTGCTGGGAATAATTGGGCCAGTGGATATCATCAGGTTTGCTATTTTATTGTTTCTGCGCTGTTTTTGCTAAATTTTAATAATAAGAAAGGTATCTGCGAATTGGTTTTTCGAGATGGTATCAGAGGTCCTGTACCTAGTTTTCTTATCAGTCTGCCTAAGTCTGTACTACTTTTATAATGAAAGTCATCTCAACCAGCCCACTGCATCAGTTCCCATTTCATCTCTCTAATGTCTTCAGATTCTTGTTGTGTCATTTACTAAAGTTGACTATATTGAATTGTGGTTACTGTTACTTAAATAAAAACATTTTTTGCCCATGATTCCATACCACTTAATGATTGGAAGTACTGAGAAAGAAAATCTCCTAGTCATTAATTGCTCTTGCATATCATGTAAATAATGTCCTTCTGTTACCTTGTAATCACTTAATCTTGAGTGACAGAACTAAATGTTAATTATCGTATTATCGACTCCTGCGTGATGTGTGTACCAATTCTTTTTGGATAATCATAATTACCAGACTTTCTTACTATCCCTTTTCATACCATTGTGATAGGGGAAGGGTGTCGAAGAGGATATAATGGACATGATTGATAGAGAAGCAGATGGTAGCGATAGTCTTGAGGGTTTTGTTCTCTGCCACTCTATTGCTGGAGGGACAGGCTCAGGTTGCTTCCATGCTCTTCTATTTACATTTTTCACTTTTTGGTAGTTAAGGTTGATGGTTAGTGAAAACTGATATAATTCATAGTCATTCCCGCTTGTTGAGGCCTGGCATTCGTTCAGAGTGTGCTGGCCTATATTATGCTTAATTTGCACCAACCGTAGGATGGTCTAGTTTATAAGAGTTATTCGTCTTGTAGCCACTTTTTGATGTATTTTTCTGTAAGCTACGGAATGCAGATCTTTACTTTCTATCGGCTACCTTCTAACTTGATATTCGCCATGCAAACATGCTCGACATACCAATAACCTATATGTATAGTGTTTTCGCTTTTTACACGACGCATATGTCGGTTATTTTTCTCAAAAGCAAAAGAATGCAGGTATGGGCTCATATCTTTTGGAAACTCTGAATGATCGCTACAGCAAAAAACTGGTTCAAACATATAGCGTGTTTCCTAACCAGATGGAGACGAGCGACGTGGTGGTGCAGCCATACAACTCACTTTTGACCCTCAAGCGTCTAACCCTCAATGCTGATTGTGTTGTTGTTCTTGATAATACTGCACTGAATAGGATAGCTGTGGAGCGCCTTCATCTGAGTAATCCTACCTTTGCTCAAACAAATTCATTGGTCTCAACTGTAATGTCTGCGAGCACAACCACCCTTCGTTATCCTGGGTACATGAACAATGACTTAGTTGGCCTTCTTGCTTCTTTAATTCCAACACCAAGATGCCATTTCCTGATGACAGGATATACACCTCTCACTGTAGAGCGTCAGGTAACATATTTGATATTCCTTTCCTTTCTCTTAAAAACTTAGTTTATAGGTTTACGTGACCATCTAGATAAGCATAATGTGTTGGCATGAAACATCCTCTTTAATGTGGCATCGGTGGATGCCTTGTTGTGGGAGGGGAGAATAACATGGACTTATTTTCGAGGTCTTTTGGTAATTTTTTGGAGGGACCTAGCTTGGTTTTAATCTTGATTGATTCACCTTAACCTTGTTCAAATGGTTGAAACTTGCATCCCTAAATGACTAAAGTGTGTAATGCAAATAGTTCTCATCTTTGCAGGCAAATGTAATTCGGAAGACTACTGTTCTGGATGTCATGAGAAGACTTTTGCAGGCGAGAAATTTATTGTGTATATTTTCATTGTGCATGTTGACAGTTTCTTTGATCTTTCCTTTCTCTTCCTAATTCTTTTTCTGTATGCATGTGTTTCAGTCAAAGAATATTATGGTTTCATCTTATGCTCGAACAAAAGAAGCTAGTCAAGCAAAGTACATATCCATATTGAACATCATTCAAGGAGAAGTAGATCCCACTCAGGTATATTTTTTCGCTGCATGAATTCCTTATATTTAGTCACACATGGAGGAATTGACCATGTCTGATTCCTCAGTCTGGTTATCTGACCAACAATTTAATCATCTTGTTTTGAGGCATCGGTGTTAGTCTTCTTATTTGCAACGTGAAAACCACAAAGTTTTTAAGTTTGTAATGCTCAATTTTCTTTCCGGACAATATTTTCCCAGGAGTCATTTGGATATAATTTACATTTTATCGTCTTGGATGGAGCAAATGTTTTATTATTAGCTCTTGCAAAACCAATTCCATCGTACTAACCTCGTCTTTTCCTCATAAAAATTCTCAACATAGACTTTATCGTTGTGAATTGACCAACATAAGTAAGTTTAGGACATCTTTTCTATCATTTCCTTTTAAAATAGCGGCTTTGAACTTAATATACATTATATAATTCCTGTACACTTGGTTGATGTATTTGAAATTGCCCTGTTCTTGTAATCAGGTTCATGAAAGTTTACAGAGGATACGCGAAAGAAAGCTTGTTAATTTCATCGAGTGGGGCCCGGCGAGTATTCAGGTCTTCTTATACAACAAAAGCAATTTAAGTCATGCCAGACTATTTTCCGGAGCTATTTGATGTTATAAGATATCTTATGCATTCTTGTTCCTTCTATTTTTTAGGTTGCTCTATCAAGAAAGTCTCCATATGTTCAAACCGCCCATAGGGTATGGATGAAGCTTTGTGACAATTTTTGCTTCTAGAAATTTGGTAGCAGTGGCACATGTGACATTTGTTTGAGAATCTACTAGGAGAATGATGAAAACTTACGAATGTTGCATTTGTCAGGTCAGTGGTCTTATGTTAGCAAGCCACACTAGCATACGGCATCTTTTTAGCAAGTGTTTGAATCAATACGATAAGTTGAGAAAGAAGCAAGCCTTCCTTGACAATTACCGGAAATTCCCAATGTTCGCTGTAAGTTGTCTGTAGATAGCATTCATACAACTGCTATTATCTTATAGACCTTTAATGTGAACTTTTGCTTGCGTTGTAGAGCTTGTTCAAGTGATCGTGCATTTGTGAGTAGTGTATTGATCTTTTGACGTCCTGTTGAGAAGTCTGTCTAAGCAACTGTTGTCATTAATTTTTTTTTTTTAACACAAATTAACCTTTTTGAGAATAATCCCTACTCCAGATGTTGTTTCTAGTATGCCAAGGCATCATGTTGACACAATCAATCACATGAACAGGATAATGATCTCTCGGAGTTTGATGAATCTAGAGACATAATTGAGAGCTTGGTTGACGAATATAAAGCATGTGAATCTCCTGATTACATTAAGTGGGGAATGGAGGTATATGCTCTACTTTGCCTCGTTGATCTATCTCAACTTTTGAGCATATATCAGATCTTACCTGTAAGTTTCTCTGAAGCAGGATCCCAATCACATCCTAACAGGAGAGGGAAATGCTACAGGAACTGTAGATCCAAAATTAGCCGTCTGAACTGAATAAAAGTATGTATGAAAACATAGGTAAGCTGCAATGGTTTTTACTTCCAGTGTATAACATATCAACTGCTTGCCTATGCTTTGTAGTCATTACGCAGTTCATGTCTGTAAGTTATAGTCAGTAACAGCTGACGAGTCAACAACATGTTATACGTCATTTTGGCAACTAAACTATGCATGTATTTACACACTTATGCTGACATGCTTTGGCATCATGTCCTAGCATTTCAGAAAGAAAAGAGCTGGGTGGTTCAATTGACAGTCTTAATTCTGTCTTATTCATCCGTTTTACTGATTCCCTAATAATGCTAAAGAGAATTCTCCGTGATGCTGGGATAGTTGGATCTCACCCATGACTCGACACATTTGCTTCATCTGTTGAATTTATCTACATTCTTGCGCATATCTAGTACTAGTTGGTGAGCTATAGCTTTTTTGTTGCAGGAAAATTTACCAGCTCAGATTGGAGAGGGGACTATGCCGACCTATTAATTGCAGGTTTGACTAGCATCAGAGTGAGGATTGTAAGTGTGGTCTCTAGCAGGATTCTTACTGTGTGAAACGTTCAGTTGTTTGTGGTGAGAATTTTTGGGTATGTAATTGCTTTGTCCTTTCTTAAGATTCACCTTCTAAAGAATGCAGAATCTCACTGCATGCTTAGTCACTAGATCCTTGGGGCTCCAATGTTCAAACTTAAGATGTGTCAGCTATATGCGAGTTGTATTTAAGGATTTATTATCGTTGACGTGAATCTTGAATTGATTTCTAGAATGCACTTCCAGAGTACATGGTTATTGCTGCAAGGCTTGAATTTGAAATTTCTTTTACCAGAAGAGTATTTAGAGGTGTTACAGACTGCCGTACTGTTTGTTATTGTCTACTTTTTTTTTTTTTGGTCGAAAGTTATTGTCTACTCAACGGCACGATTCCTGGACAAGATGAGTTTGGATTTTTTTCACTTGCCGACATGTGACTCGGTATACATCCACTAATCTTTTACTCCTATTGTTCCTTATTTATACTGCTTGTTTGCATCTTGGTGCTCAGACTCAAATGTTTATGACCGAAAATTCAACTCTTGACGAGGCAAGACGTTCGAAGCTTGTTCAATATCGTTTCCATGCTCATTCCTTGAGTTGAAAGCCAAAGTCCAACTAATTGAAATTTGAATGATAGTGGCTAGTTTATAAATCTATCAGAGATTGGCCCGATGGATGTCATAAGAGAGTTGGTAGTGAACATGAGGCAACATGCTTCATGACCACTTTTTCTCTGAAAATACTAGAGTCGGCTGTTGAGGCGGGATTGAATATTTGAGCTCTTTGAAGCAACTGTCAACTACTTAATTCTGTGGAAGAAACAAATCAACATGGTGGAAATCGTTAGACTAATCGAGCACCTAACACATGATCAACTCATTCGAGGCTAAGATTCAAATGTGTCAACTGTTGTTGCTAATTGTCACCTCAACGAAGCTACTTGGTTCACAACTAAATTACTTGGTTCCCTTTTGCCCTATTAATCTGCCGGCGTGTTGCGACCTTGGGTTTTTGCTGTGTCGTTGGAATGGTGCTAATTAGTCGACCGGGCGCCCGCATTTCTTTTGCAGTTTCGAGTCCGACCGTGTGAGCAAGGATTTAGCACGTGTCAGTCTTAGAAAATTTAATAGGGGGTTTTTGGCCAAGGGAGAAGTGACCTGTTGACGCCATGCAGATTGCACATCTCTGTCCATTGCCATCTTTTTACTTATTAGATCACGCAAAATGCGGATAGATGGCGTGTTCCTCTCTTTCCGTTTTCCTAAGATAGGCAGCAGCTACAATTCTTGGTCTCCAAGGAGATTGAAGAGCCAGATGTCCATCCCCACCAGCCACCACACCACCCTCGAAGATTCCTTTAGTTGAATAGATAAATAGAAACAACAACACATGGGATCCGTATCATCATCGACAGACCAAATATAACAAATACGAGAAGAGCTCGCTGTGTGCAGTAAATTACACCAGAAGGAGACGAAGGGCTGAGACACATAACCCCACCACCTTCGACTCTTCCTTCAACCCTCGTGTGGGGAGCCTCTGACTTGTGTTTTTTTTTTTTTTTTTTTGCCTTGTATTGTATGGAGAAAACATTTGAAAAGGAAAACATAAAATGGCTGCGTTATGGTTATTGCGGTCAAAAGTAACATCAGAATCAGCGGCATGTGCAGCAAGGGTCGGTCACCAAATGTTGTCTGTCAAATTGTATCAGGTCTTGTTTCTTCTTTTTTCTTCACGGTGACAATCATCATGTCAATATAAGGGGATCCTGCATTCCAACACGAGGGAAAAAGAAATCAAGGTGTCAGATCAAGTCAACCCGGCATTTCTCGGGATCTAGACACAGCACTCTACCAACAGCGACGAATCGCGTTTCATCTTACATGTGGTCATTCAGATCAACAACTTGTGAAACTTATGACGTCCTACCCGATGTAATAATGGAACCAGACAAAATAGAGCATGAAACTAGTATCATTGCCTTCTTTAAGGGCATGGAGAACATTTAACAATGCCATGAAAAAGTCGAAATTGCCTCGGTTCTTAATCGGAATCTCTTGCGATAATTCACAATGATAGGCTATCGACTTTTAAAAAGAAAACACGCCCATTTCAAATCTCATAGAAAATGAACCTTAATTTTTCATGTACCGGTCGTTTTGTGAACTCGCGAATTTTAATGCAAATGATCATATTAATATGATCCAAACAACACGATATATGCTCTACCAAGGCGTCGTGATTACTAAGCCACCCCTCCTAATTACAACTTTGGCTTAACTAAGCTTTTTGCTCGTTAATGCATCACGTACCAAGCATTTGACCTATGGTCCAATTCACAGTACTAAGAGGAACCGCCAAAACTAACACAACTCAAACTTACCAATTGAGCAACTTAATTTTGCATCTGGGCATGTCCCCACCCTCCACATCCTTCATCGTCACGTCCCCACACTCGACGTTCACCCCAACCCTCCCCACCTTCCACCCCTCTATAATCGCCCCCACGCTCGTCCGAACCGCCACCTTCACCACCAAACTCCCGCTTCGGTGCCCGGACCTCAGGTCCGTGCCTGCCCCGTCCTCCACCAGCTCGTCCCGCACCTCCGTCACCACTTTCAAACTCGTCACGTTCTTCTTCCCCTGGATGAACCCGGGCAGGCTCTCGGACCCCAACGCGATCCCCCCGTCCTGCCCTAGGCCGATGTCCACGTCAGTCCCGCCATAGTACAAACCCAGCTTCTCGTTCGGATTCTTGACCTCGACCCTCGTTACTGTCCGGGCGTCGAGGTAAATGCCGTCCGGCTTGACCGTCACATTAAACCGGGGGATCTCGAACGACTGGAGGTGGAAAACCGGGATTCTCGGGCCGAACCAGACATAAAATGCCGCGCCAGCTAATACGAGGACGCAGAATATGAGGAATATGAAGACGCACAAGCAGCAGCAACACGCGCGGCAACAGCCCCGGCGCTTCTTCTTCGGGTACATTGAAGGTGGCATGACCGGTTTGCTGACCGGATATCTTGGGGCCGGTTGGACCGGGACGCTCGGGTCTTTGTAGCCCGGTGGCTTCTGGAGTACCGGCATTTGCGGCGGTTCGGCCATTTGGCGGCTCTTCCGGTTCGATGCTCTGTTTCTACATTGAAAACAGAGAAACAGAATCAGCTGAAAAAATGAGCAATTTACGATGACGCTGCACGCGACAAAAAAAAAAGGTGAACCTTAAAGATGTAAAACAATTCATCGAGAAAGAGAAAACAACAATGCAAATGCCCGGATGAACGAAATAAATCAACTAGAGAAGCTAAAATCAAATCCTCCTCCTTGCTCTGTAATCGAAAGCAACCTTTGAAATCCATTGAATGATGCTCGATACAAAATTACTTTCATCTTATATATATATATAAACAAAAGGGTAAATCAACGAGCTCACTCAGAAAAAGGAAAAGAACAGCTTTGTGTGCGATCCATTGGAAGGAAACAGAGACACAACTTCACATAGGCACAAGCCTGCTTTGTTTAAATTCTTGGAAGAATTCGATAATGTGATTTCTGAAGAAAAGGGATGCAACATCTACGAACCACAAACGAAAAATGGCATGATGCAGAGAGATTATTCAGACCTTTTGGAAGATTCGACCCGGAACAGTGCCGAATTCTGCAGAAACAACGAAACCAATGAAACCCAAGTTGGTACGGGAGAATTCAAGGGGGAAAAGATCTCGATCCGATGAAAAGGTGGTGGATTTCACGAGATAATCAATAACGACATGAAAATTAAAGAGAGAGGGAGAGGAAGCTAAAGCTAAAAAAATCTAATGGGGGTGGTGAATAAATACGAGGGTGAAGTGAAGGCGGGGGAGAGGAAAACAGGACATGTCGTGTTCGGGGAAGGAGCAGTGGCAGGAATTCGTTCGCGAAATCCACGCGCGGCGCTCTCCTGCTGACTTGGCGCAAACTTTTTGCTCTCTTCTTGTTTGATCATTTGCTATAATCATCTTCTTCTTGTTATGCTTTGGTTTTCTTTCCGTTGAGTTATCAACCATTTCCTCAGATTTTATCATTACTTTTTAAATAACAAATAATCGAAATTTTGAAGTTTCTACCGCATTGTTTGTTTTTTAGTCACCACGTATAGGTATAGCCACTACTTTGAAATCGGATTATTTCAAATTATTTACATTCTTAATGAACCAACGAAAAATATTCCCATCATCCCCGAAAGTATTTAGACATTAATTGTTACCGATAATGAAAACATTCTCCATTAGCTAATTATTTCAGGCAATAGAAACGATCACTTTTAGGAACACGTTTTCCAAATCATTCATTTTTTGCGAAATAAACATAGCTTTATGATATCTTTAAAAGTTGAAGGATAATAAAATAAATTATCCATGGACTTTGACCAAATATGCAATGTGGTCCATAAACTTTTAATTTGTTCAATGTGATCCCTGAACGATAGCCCAATAAGCAATGTGCTCTCTAAAATTTTAATTTGTTCAATATAATCCCCGAATTTTTTATAAATGTTCAAACTAGTTCATGAACTGTACAAAAATATCCAATGTTAAAACATTGAACATTTTCATATGATCTAAGAACTAGTTTGAAAATGTACCAAAAATTCAAGGATCACATTGAACAAATTAAAATTTCAGAGACGATATATCACACATTTGACTACAGTTTAGGGCCCACATTGCACATTGGGTAAAATTTGAAAAAATATTTGTATAATTTCCCTTCTTTACAACTGTTGTAATACTAACGCGGAATAACATGATCTTGCAACTTAAATCAATGCGAAAAGCCCAGAAATATAACGAGGAACAATAAAGGACACCAGAGATTACATGGTTCGTTCCGAATATCAGTACCTACATCCACGGGGAGAGCCAGCAAAAATAATCCACTATAATCGGAGAATCAGAATTACAATCGCTCAATACGCTCGTGTTTCTCGCACCTAAATTATACCCAAACCCAAAGTGTTTACAAATAAAACAACTCAAAACTCACTCTTGCACAAATCATTGTTCGCCCGTGCACACAGATTCTTCGTACGGCCCTTTTGTTAAAGAACTTCTGTGCGACAGCTCTCTTTTTCTTGCGCTGCTCGTTAGGCTTCTGGGCACGCTTCACAAAACCCTTTTATTTTCATTTTTTGTGCAGCTATCAAAGTCAAAGGAGTTTATCCTTTTGACCGACCAATCACAAACAATGCAAAGACGTGCACTGTACGGGTCCAAGATATTCTCAACTGATTTGTGAGGCTATAAGAATATCTTGGATATTATTTCCAAGAAATAATCCTTTTATCGTGCCTTCAAGAAAAGAATTTCTAATAGGAAAGTGAATTTCTTGAGATTCCTCATACGAGCTTAAACTCGAGACATAATTTAACAATTCTCCACCTTGGCTCGATGTTTGAAGCCAACTCATAGTGCTCATTATCCATGCTGCTCTCCCATCGCCCCGAAGGGCGCTCACTCTCTACAGACGCCAATAGTGCTCAAACAGAGCTTGAGCTTCGCCAAAGGAATATGCTTAGTCATCATGTCTGCTGGGTTCTCTGCTGTAGCAATCTTTTTCACAACAACCTTACCCTTCGCTAAGATATCTCGGATGAAGTGGTACTTGATGTTGATATGCTTTGTTCGCTCGTGATAAACCGGATTATATGCCAGATAAATCGCACCTTGGTTATCATAGTGTATATCAACACTTTTCTGTTCTAATCCAAAGTCCAAGAGCAAACCCTGTAACCATATTGCTTCCTTCGCTATGAAGGTAAGTGCCATGCACTCTGCCTCAGTCGACGGCAAGGCCACGTTGTCCTGTAAGGACGCCTTCCAATTACCTGCACCACCTCCAAGTGTAAACACGTACCCTGCTAAAGACCTACATTCATCCAAGTCACCTGCATGATCAGAATCCACAAAACAAGTGGTTTCACTACCATTACTGTCCCTCTGGTACACTATACCAACGTCTGATGTCCCCTTCAAATATCTGAGGATCCATTTCACAGCTTCCCAATGAGCTTTACTAGGACGCTTCATATAACGACTGACTACGCTCACAGCCTGTGAAATATCAGGCCTAATGCATACCATAGCATACATAATACTACCCACTGCACTAGAATAAGGAACACGAGACATATGCTCCTCCTCCTCCTCAGTCTGCGGTGATAACTTAACTGAAAGTTTAAAGTGCTATGCTAATGGTGTACTCACAGACTTCGCTGACTGCATATTAAAACGGGCAACAATCTTCTCAATATATTTCTTTTGATACAGACGTAATACCCATGCAGTCTTATCACGCAAAATCTCCATACCCAAAATTTTATTTGCAGCACCTAAATCTTTCATCTCAAATTCAGCACTCAACTGTCTCTTCAGCACATCAATATCAGACATATTCTTAGCTGCTATTATCATATCATCAACATATAATAGCAGATATATCAAAGACCCATCATCCAGTCTCCTAAAGTAAACACAACTATCCATCATACTTTTCGAATAGTCCTAACTAGCCATGAAAGCATCAAAACGCTTATATCATTGCCTAGGAGACTGTTTCAGCCCATATAACGATTTCTTTAGTAAACAAACATGGTCTTCCTTACCCGGAATAGAAAATCCCTCTAGCCGCCTCATGTAAATCTGCTCCTCCAACTTACCCTGAAGAAACGCCGTTTTCACATCAAGCTGCTCCAACTCGAGATCCTATGCAGCAACTAAGGCAAGCAAAGCACGAATAGAAGTATGTCTTACCACGGGAGAGAACACCTCGTTGTAGTCAATGCCCTCCCTCTATGTATACTCCTTCGCAACAAGTCTCGCCTTATACCTAGCTGCCTCGACATCGGGAATGCTCTCTTTCCGTTTATAGACCCATTTACTTCTGACAATCTTCTGGCTCTTGGGTACTTTAACTAGCTCCCATGTCTGATTTCGATGGAGTGATTCCAACTCTTCACTCATGGCCCTTAGCCACTGCAACGACTCACTACTAGCTTTTGCCTCAGAGTAAGACGAAGGCTCATCTGTCTCCACCTCATCACCTATAGTCAAAGCATAAGCAATATCTGTATAAACATAACGTACCGGTGGTTTAATTTGCCTTCTCTGTCTATCTACGGCTATACTATGCTGCGGCTGTGCTGGTTGTTCAATATCACCGACTTTAGGAACCGCAGCCTCATCTACAGTTTCAACCTCTGTTACGTCTGAAGTCTCCGGAGTTTCCACCTGAAGCTCCACCTCACTATTGACACCATGATATGTCTGCTCTACTCGTAGTGTCTCGTGACTCCTCTGTCGAAGCATTGCAATCTCGTTGAAGATCACATCTCTACTGATTAGAAAACCGGGTGATCTGGGATCAGTGCACCACAGCCGGTAGCTTTTCACCCCATGTGCATAACCCAGAAATATGCACTTCTTTGACCTCGGCTCAAGCTTACCATCACTAGCATGAGCATACGCAAGACATCCGAATACTCGTAATCCGAAGTAATCAACAGGTTTCCCTGACTATACTTCCTCTGGAGTCTTCCACTCGATAGCGGATGATGGAGATCGATTAATCAGGTAACATGCCATATTCACTGCTTCGGTCCAAAATTCCGTACCTATTCCAGCATGCGAAAGCATGCTCCGAGCCCGCTCAAGTAAAGTTCTGTTCTTTCGTTCTGCCAGCCATTCTACTGTGGTGTCCCAAGTACTGTGCGGTGTCTCACAATTCCTTCTCTCTCGCATAACTAGGTAAAATCTTTACCATAGAACTCCATGTCGTTATCGATTCTCAGGCACTTGATCTGTTTATCTGACTACTTCTCAATCAATGCCTTAAATTTCTTGAACCGATCAAACACATCAGATTTGTGCTTCAGAAAGTATACCCATACCTTCCTAGAATAATCGTCGATAAATGTCAGTATATATCGGGCACCTCCTTTCGAAGGAACAGGAGACGGGCCCCAGACATCTGAATGAATGTACTCGACTGGTTGCTTGATCGAATGAGTACCTGTAATAAATTTAATCCGACGCTGCTTCCCAAAGATACAGTGCTCACATAAGTCTAACTTACCTGTCTTTTGACCCTTTAACAACCCCTTATCACTCAGCATTGTCATACCTGCCTCGCTCATGTAACCCAAACGCATATGCCATAACTGAGTTATTTCAGAATCTGACTCACCTGATGAAACTGCAGTAGCTCCTGTCACGGTCTATCCTAGTAGATGATAGAGAGAACTCACCTTCTTCCCTTTCATCACTGTCATGGCACGTCGAGAGATCTTCAGCACTCCACCTTCAGCGGTGTACTTACACCTGATATCATCGAGTGTCCCTAGAGAAATAAGGTTCTTCTTGAGCTCCGGTACATGCCTCACGTCTGTCAATGTGCGCACCACACCATCATGCATCTGAATCCAAACTGTCCCTATCCCCACAACCTTGCAGGCTGCGTTATTCCCCATCAGAACTCTACCACCATCTGCAGTCAGGTAAGTAGTAAACCAGTACCTATGAGGCATCATATGATAAGAACACCTCGAATCTAGCACACATTCGTCTCTTGACGAACCTGTAGTCACACATAGAATAGCCTCTGCATCACTAGTGCTCTCCTCAGCAACGTTTGCCACACTGCTTGTGGCTTTCTGCTTATCGCCTCTATTTCTCAACTTAGGACAATCTCTCATGATGTGGTCCTCCTCGAGACACTCAAAGCACTTCACGCGTCCCTTGGACTTTCTATGGTGTGATTTGGACTTGCTTTTACCTCTGCTACTACTGGACTCCCGATATTGCTCTCTACCTCGAATCATCAGTCCTCGCGCTACATCCTGGGCCAAATTGTCATCTCGCAACTTTCTCTGCCACTCCTTAGAAAATAAGGCGGACTTTACCTCTTCCGAAGTAATCGTAGTACGCCCTTGTAGCAATGAATCAGTAAAGTGCTCCTATGACTTTAGTAAAGAAGCTAACAACATCATGCCATGTTCTTCATCATCAAGTGTCTTACCGACATTCTTCAAATCCATAATGAGTTTATTAAATTCATCTAGGTGGGATCTGATAGACGTACCTTCAGTATATTTAAACTGAAACATCCCCTTCAGCATGTACAAGCGATTGTTCAAACCTTTCGTTACATAGAGGGCTTGAAGTTTTGCCCACAACGATGCGGCATCTTTCTCCTCGACCACCTCTATTAATACCTCATCCGATAAATTCAATAGTATTATACTCTTTGCTTTCTCCAATAACTTTACCTTTTCAGCCTCTTTCATCGAAATCGGCAACTCATCTTCGCCATCCAATGCCTTGGCTAAACCTTGAGTTGTCAATAGTGCACGCATCTTAACACTCCACAACCCAAAGTTGTTCTTCCCTTTAAACTTCTCAATTTCTGCTTAAACTCCAAACATAATTGCAATAAACAGAATATCCAAATAATAATTAGACAAGCAAAAGCCTCAAATCACAATCCAGAAATTCGATCCCAAGCTTTGATACCAATTGTTGTAATACTAACGCGGAATAACAGGATCTTGCAACTTAAATCAATGCGAAAAGCCCAGAAATATAACGAGGAATGATAAAGGACACCAGAGATTACGTGGTTCTGTCCGAATATCGGTACCTACATTCACGGGGAGAGCCAGCAAGAACAATCTACTATAATCGGAGAATCGGAATTACAATCGCTCAATACGCTCATGTTTTCCGCACCTAAATTATACCCAATCCCAAAGTGTTTACAGATAAAACAACTCAAAACTCAGTCTCACACAAATCATTGTTCGCCCGTGCACACAGATTCTTCGTACGGCCCTTTTGTTAAAGAACTTCTGTGCGACGGCTCTCTTTTTCTTGCGCTGCTCGTTAGGCTTCTGGGCACGCTTCACAAAACCCTTTTATTTCCGTTTTTTGTGCAGCTATCAAAGTCAAAGGAGTTTATCCTTTTGACCGACCAATCACAAACAATGCAAAGACGTGCACTGTACGGGTCCAAGATATTCTCAACTGATTTGTGAGGCTATAGGAATATCTTGGATATTATTTTCAAGAAATAATCCTTTTATCGTGCCTTCAAGAAAAGAATTTCTAATAGGAAAGTGAATTTCTTGAGGTTCCTCACATGAGTTTAAACTCGAGACATAATTTAACAACAATCATGAACGTGACATCCATGTACATTCTATGTAATTCGTTGTATAAGACAGTTCACCATTCTATTAGAACGAAGCGATTACCCCACATATATAATGACGGTTCACCGCTTATTTTAATCTTTTTATATTTGTATCTATGATTTTTGCATCCTTACTCAGCAACCTTAAGAATGTTGCTGTGATCAGTATTAGACATTCTTAGTTATTCCTCGTCACTTGAGTTCCATTGCCAGTTTGCTGCTTCTTTCTTGTCTTCTGTCTTGCCATGCCATGCCATCATCATCTTGCACGTAAAACGTTGAGATTGGAGTCGATGAAGAATGAACAGATCACATGGAGGAGCAGCAGTGAAGGTTAGTTTAAGTTGTGTCCTCCAATCTTTGAAGTTAGGCCAGGATCGGTGGTCATGCTCTTCCAACAACGTCTGTACCACCAATTCTACTGTCTACAGAAAGGGAAAGGCTTTGAACCTTAACAAAAGGATACTTAATACACAAACCCTTCAATCATAATATGGTGGTATGTTGACATCTATATGACTATATCAAGTATGAAGATTTTGTAAAGCTCACTTTTTGAGGGACTCTGCACATTGTTTCCACACGACGATGAGAAAAGTTGCAATTGCCATTTTTATTCGATGCAGATTTCCCTACGAATCCACTCTTGCAAAATTATTACAATTCGCTCTGCACCGACTGCATCCAAAGTCAAAACTACTGAATCTACCAGCCTCACCAACAGTGTCCCCCACAGTAAGGGTGAGCTGAGGGCCGCCACACTTCATGAGGTGGAGGTCTCAAACTCCATTCCTATCTCCATAGTATGCACGGACTAGTGCACTAACACTAACACTGGAGAGTTGCGTGTGGGACTACCAACTGTCCCCGGGCTTACCGGTTGAGGATCGGTCCAAAGGGATGCCTTGGGTTGGTTCTCTGCCATCAGAAACAGGACAGGAAAAAGATAGATAATGGCTGCGATGACTTCACTGGTCTTCAGAGGCCTCTGGTTTGGAAATCAAGGTGGTCGCTACAGAAAGTTGAGCGGACCACCGAGAGATCCAATCTTCCTGTCCACTCCTCACCTGGCTTCAATGTGATTGGTTGCTCTATCACTGCACCGTTGACACAAACCATCCGTTTGTACTCCTCATCGCCAAAATCCACCATCGCCTTCGATTTCTTCTCCCAAGGATTCCATACAACTGCATATTCAAACAAGATAACCCTATATACTTCAACTTTGAGTGACTAATATCATGCACTCGCATCTGTTTCTCTGCAACCTCTCGGGTTTGAGTATCCCACTTAATGTTTTAGGAGTGTGTAACAGAATGCAAAGACATTTTTCTTAATTGAAAGGGCTCTTACCGACATCTGGCAGACCTTCCTTTCTGATCACAAAAGTTTGCTTCCGCTCATGGTCAAGCACCGCGATTACATTTGGAGAACTCAAGTAGATTCGATCCACCTGCAGAATTGGGTGAGGCAGAAAAACGTACTAATTATGGGCTGTATAGAGGCAAGGTCATCGAAATCCAGGTAGAGGCACAAATACAATAGTTTGACATGCAGTTGTGACCACTCTTCCTCATTCTCTCCGCAGAAATTAATATAAATGAGTGGAGAAGCTTCTCACTGAGAACCAAAATATTCAAATAAAAGGCCCTCTCTCTAGGTTCTTCGGAACCATTGAAGAGGCTGCTCCAGTTCTTGCTATTCGGGAAATTCAGAACTCCAGTGAATATGAAGCTCTTTAGTTCTTTCCACGAAGTTGGCTATAATAAATTGAATCACATAGAAACTTCGTTGTTTACCTCTGACTCAAAAGTTAAGGCATCCCCCTGTTCTGTGAAGCGTTCCCTTTGGCAAAGGTTGTCTAGATAGTCAAGCGTCTCCAATCCTTCGATTCTCACTTCACTGCGACAGATGTACATTCAATTCCTTAATTACGTGGAGAATGAACTTTTTGTTATCAATTCAGCTGCATTTTGTGCGGTACATTCTCGGGCAAGAAGCAAAGGAATACCATATAAACTTTTATGCATTTCAAGTCTAAAAGTGTGTTGCAGCAAAACGTGCTCGCTTGAACTCCAAACATCACGATATTATAGGTCTCCAGACCTATAATTGCCTAAATGTCATAGCTATTTCATCATTGACATTCAGATATGATTGCTTTGTGGTAAAACTTCTCAATGACCCCAGATAGTGGCCTCAAACTCATAAGATCACAGCATATTCCAGAAATATGTTGATGGAAAATGTTAGTCAAAATATAGACAAAAAAAAGATGTTACCCTATAAAATCAGCTTAGAGAACCTCAAGGCCACATGCCATGCCGGTTCTTCAGATTATCATATTTACTGACGGTAGTAAAAGCACATCTATGGCCAATGACAAGATGATCAGCAAATAATGGTCCATACCTGATGTCAGAAACTGATAAATATGTGTGATAAGCGAATGAGAAACTAAACGGCTTTCCATTGATGTTTCTGACTCGCGATATTAAGCTCAGATCACCATTGATTGCAAGGCAAACCCGAAGGCGAAGCTCAAAACTGAAACAAGAGATCTAAAAAAGATCAGCAGGAGCCTTTGAACAATAGTGTTTCATACCGTTGATTTAATTAAGAAGAAAGAAAAAAAGAAAGGAAGCATCGCAAGGCATTGGTATAGGGTGTGGAGTTTGGAGATAATTACGATTGAGCTTATACCTGTGACTCCAACCCTTTATGTCTTCGTCAGAAGGCTTAAGCAATAGGTCAATGAAGGATTTGCCTTGAGAATCAGTCGAGGGCAGGGGTGGAGGATTATCATCAACTGTCCAAATTTTGTTCCTGGCAAAACCATGCTGCTCCAGCAATCCACAATTGCCAAACTTCAAAAGTTCAAAAAGAAGTTGAGTAAAATATGTTCAACATTGAGTCCTTTATAAATATTGGATCAAAATATGTAGAGTACCTGAGGGAAACACACGGGAAT
The DNA here is from genome assembly GCA_029784005.1 of Lenwebbia sp. NSW1173648. Taxonomy (NCBI): domain Eukaryota; kingdom Viridiplantae; phylum Streptophyta; class Magnoliopsida; order Myrtales; family Myrtaceae; genus Lenwebbia; species Lenwebbia sp. NSW1173648. The sequence continues at coordinate 706,443 of JARCGZ010000005.1, forward strand.
TCCTCCCCTCACTGCTTTGGGAGGCTTAAAAATTGCCTGCAGTAGAAGATAATACACAAGCTAATCAGTCTGAGATTATAGTTGGAGATATTGACATCTCTGCCTCTTAGCAGGGATTCTTGCTGTAGATTAGCCCAGAAAACAAAGAAAAAGCAACATATACATATAAAATTACAGCAATGGAAAATTCATATTGAACTCGGTCGAATCAGGTCATTCTCAAATTTCCTCAAACGTCATGAGTTGAGGAATGCAAGGCATTAATCTACAACAACCTAACACATTAAATGCCGATGAGCACTAAGTTCAACTAAAAGCACAACCGTTATCTTGATGTTCTAAGCTCACATTGCTACGCCCACTGTACTAGGAGAGTGCTTTACAGGCACGTAAAGAACGAAAACTAACACGCATTAATTTCTGCAACTCGTAAGAGTGGAATTAGCATCAAGCTCAAAGATTCCAACAAATACAACGAATAAGCCGCACCTTACTACTAGTGAATAGGAGCTCTTCGCCTTGCTCATTCCTCCATGATGTGACCTGCCCTCCGTGCATACTAACCTACACGGACAAAAATGGGAGCACCCACAGGATTAAAAAAAGTCAAGCACGACCAAGCATACAAAATGCAATACTCAGTGCAAAAAATTCAATATCCCAGCACAATCATCCCATAGTGAAATGCACAATCCCTACCCGCAATGAAGCCCCTTGTGGACTCCGAAGCACGACATGGTCAATCCCATTCCAGTCCTTTGTCATTTCGACTGCGGCTTTGTAATCCCACACAGCAGCAGAATGCCCCATTTCGATTGGAAGATGAACTTCTGTTGCTAGAGTTCTAGAAAATTCACAGAAAACTGGCACGTATGGACAGTGAAGAATCACAGAATTCACCCTATCACAGAAACATTAGAGTTACACCAGAGGCGTCTCTATGCAAGAAACCTGTGAACACGTGAACTAAAAGCTAATTTCCAACAACCATTTGCTTCCTCAGCATTTTGCCCCCAGATCCAATTAAAAAAAAGGCCCGATATCCCCAGAACCCTCAATTGCTTAAACATAAAACATAGAGAAACTCCAGTAGGATGAGAACATTTGGCAAAGCCCTGTAGACCCAAACCACTATCTATCCTAGGAATCTTGAACAAGTGCCCACATATGTCAACACACCATTAATTGCTGACACCGAAAGGGGAGAGAGAGCCATCAGATGAGCTGTTAGTATCGGTGAAACTTTAGTTCCTTCAAGCTTCAAACTCTCTATGACAAGATTGAAACTTGACAAAACACAAGCAGCAAATCCACGGCCCAAAAGCAGATCAAGGAGAGACTTTTAATGCAAAAAGAGTTGAAGCACTCGGTTCAGGAGCATGGATCTATAGTTCCTCCGAACAGCCCAAGAGAACAACAAATCAGAGAGAGACGGGAAGGGGGGTTGTTGAACACAGGAAATTCATCAGAGAAAGCCCTTCTCTGGATACATAGAGATGAATATAAAAGTTCCAAAATTTAATGCAAAAGCAATGCCCATTCAGAACTGAAATGAAACGCCAAAGAACACATGCACCGAATGAAGTGGCTTTCTGGCCAAAGAATTAAATATGTTCAATGAACTCCTTCCTACTAAATACCGAAACTGCAATCTGAAGCAACGAGAGGAGGAGGAAAGGAAAAAGAAAAGGGCTGAAGGAGGGAATGGTTGGGAGGGAAGGACCTGGGCATGTTTGTGGAAGCAAGAGAAGGAACGTGAAGATACGAGGCAGATGGTAAGTCGAACAAGCAGCCAAAGTTTTTGAATTTCGAGGTTTTTTTTGAGATGGAGACAACTCGACTTTTTTTTATAGTCTTGTGAACAGTGGATATTTTTCATTTTCGACGTGGGACTGCCCCCCATTGTCGCTTACATGCATGGATCACGCAAGGAAGAAGAAAAAAGGAAAATTGTTCAAATGGATGATGGTTAGGTTGAATTGGGTGGGCCATGAAAGAGACTCTACTTGACCGTATAGGAAATGGAGCTGGATTTACCCAGAAACTGAAGTGGGCACAGTATTAAGCTTACTGTCACTCATTTACTCATTTGAGCATTCAAAGTTGTTGAACAAGAACCTATCGCTCGGCATAGCATCTAGCTAGACCAAAATCTTGTCTAAGACTTAGGAAACCAATGAGTTTCGGCTTGCTAAGACAGCTTCTCGACCCCGGTTTTATTATCCGATAAACCCTGTTAAGACTGCTTAAATTCAGAATTTAGGACAAATTTCCTTCTAGAGCGCGAATCACGAGTCGCAAGAATGGGGACTAGTGTGAGCATGATCCTTAATTCCAGGCTTTACGGGCTAATATTTTGGCTGCATCCGAGCTGAAGACCGCCATGTCCTGGAAACGTCAATGACTTTCATCCAATAAGAGCATCCTAATTTGTGGGAGAAGCTGACATGTGAAGCCGAGCAAGTGGAGGGGACAAAGGTGGGACACTCTAGTGCAGCACGAACCAAGAAACCTAGGAAAAGCCCAAGTTGGAGGAGGAGAAAACTGGAACACCCCCACATGGTGGACGCACGTGCGGTGAGGTTGGTTTCTCCAACTGGAATTTGGTTCAATTCATCATGAAAGGAAAGTGGGGGAGTCAAAGATTGACTTAGCTTTTACTGGGGAGGTGGAGTGTTAGGAAGATCACGTGCAATGGTGATTAAATTAATGGAATAATGGAGAGAAATTCAGAGGAAAGACGAGGGAAACTCGGGATCTTTCAAAGTGGATCATGAGCGAAAATCTGCATCATGTGGCTGAGACGGATCTTCAAAGTTGCAAGGTCTTTTTGTCATTGATAAGCACTTCTTATTACTGCTCAAGAACATAGGGCAAATCCCACTACAATCCCAGCAAATCTTCCTGCACAACTCCATGGGAACATACTGTAAAAAACATAATTCACATCCCGGGGACAATTGACTACCACAGCAATCGAAGGATGCGCTAGCCAACATCTCGAAATATTTCCAGCCCAGGGAAACAACGACGGCACGACCCGAACTACATTAGGCTAGAAACCACTCAACTAAAGTATATAATCCGATTCATGCAAATCTGGGACAGAGAAGCAGTAACAATTTTGTTTTAATAGAGAACTTGATCCCCAGGTGGTACAAACTGTGAATGCAAAAGCTAGTTTTTTTGCTCTCCATGCATGATAAAGGAAGCCTGGTGCGAATCGGACCTAAGTAAGTCCTTAAACTGCTTCATCTGAATTGTGGGACGTAAAACTTCGGGTATTTCCAGTCAATCGGGAAAGAAAATATTCTGTTTTGACAATTAGGCTTGGTATTAACTGTGAATGCAAAAGCTAATTTTTTTGCTCTCCATGCATGATAAAGGAAGCCTGGTGCGAATCGGACCTAAGTAAGTCCTTAAACTGCTTCATCTGAATTGTGGGACGTAAAACTTCGGGTGTTTCCAGTCAATCGGGAAGAAAAATATTCTGTTTTGACAATTAGGCTTGGTATTAACTGTGAATGCAAAAGCTAATTTTTTTGCTCTCCATGCATGATAAAGGAAGCCATCCCAAGTCAAGTCAATCAGAAAAGTAACAAAACTAGCTCCCTTAGATCTGCTCTTGGCCCAGTCAAACTCAGAATCCCAACTACCAGGCTGCCTGTCAATCAAACAAAGAAGCAACAATGCTCCAAACAGTGGAGGATCTCAGGAGAAAATTAGAGGAAGCAGTGCAAGCTATCTTATCAGCAACAGTAAGTATAGTTTTTCATGCGACATAAACATTTTTCGTTAGTTGCATGAATCACTGCGGCTGTAAGCCCTGATATCTGAGTACATTTCGGCCTTCAAAGGTCCAAGATTGATGGATGAGCACACAAAAATGTAGTCATTCATGCGAAATACACCTTTTTTTCTCTCTCTTCGGGATGCGAAATAAACCTTGGGAAGAGCAAGATGCATTTGACTAGAAGAGAAGACGATTATGGAGGAAGATGAGAAGGGCCAGGCAGCGACATGTGGGCTCAACTCTGTATATTGTCCTTTTGCTTTTGAATTGAAAGTAAAGAAATGGCTTTTTGAGCGGTGCTTGACCCAAGCAGACAAAGGAAGCTGCCATGCCATCAAGAATCCTGCATCAACATAAGCCACTGTAAAAACGAGTCATTGTGCACCCGCAAGTCAAAACTTCGAGGTAGAGCCGGCAAGAGAGACAAGTAAAAATTGTCAAGCTGGCTTTAAAATCAAGTAGAGAACAAGCTTACTCAAGTTGTACGAACTTAATTACAAGACACTGGTTCAGTTCACTGTAATAACCGTACAAACACCCAATTACGAACCAAATCCTGTTTCAAATGTACATAGCCTCTGGGACCATCACGGCATTCCGAACATGATAAAAAAAAAGCCATCAGTTCTGCCATGAGAGATCTATACTACAATAAAAGTTAAAGAGTCCTCATATTCTTGGATGCTAGCTCTACACCCAGCAATCCCATCCTTCTCCTGTTAGCTGTGACATTGATTTCGAAATTTTCCGAAGCTCAATAAGTAAGGCAAACTATCTAACAGAAATTAGAAAGAGCCGTTAGCCAGCAGCCACCGCATCGGTTCTGGGTTTTGAATCCAAGAGCTGGTGAAGCTTGGCACCGGAATTCGACTTCCTTTCATAAATTTCTCCCTCATCTTCACTTCTTCGATCAATGGCACCGGAGTTGTTTACCCTTGAAAGTAAGTTCTCTGTTTTGTCCGAGCAGAGAAGCCCGTTCTCGTTGAATTTACCTAGTGATTCAACCTCCTTTTCCCCTCCCTGTGCATTTCCAAGTCTTTCCTGTAAGTAGAAACAGCTTCTATTCATTAAAACTAAAATAGCAAATTATATGTATGACTCAGAACGAACGCTGAAGCTAAGGATGCAAGAGGTACCATCAATGTGGTATTTTCTAGCCTCAATTTATCCGAGTTCTCGGTTAGTTGACTAATTTCAGATTTAAGAGCCACATTCTCGGCAGTCAGAGAGTCCACTTTTTTGGCAAGTTCTTCAGTCTCAGCCTGAACATTAAGAGGAAAAGCCATTCCCTTTAAATGACATACACGTTGGTGAAAATGAAAAACAGAGACTGAAAACAGCACGATAACACTTTCTATCACACATCACCTATACCTGCTTCCTCAGTCTTGATCTTCTAGCAGATTCACGATTCGACTGTTTCCTCCTCTCCCTTTTCAGTTCTCTTTCATTCTGCATGAAGAGAATTTTGAAAAAGAGAAGTTTATGATATTGTAGCGAGCAACTTGAAGAAACAGCTGAAAGAACAAAAGCACTGGACTTGCAGGGAAAACATTTTACGTAAAATACCACACAGTGACATTACCGGTAACCAGGATTCAGATGGCACTACTGCACCAGGTTGCAAAATGCTAACAGGGTTGGCATCTGCATCCATGCAATAATTTTTTAGCTCTAATGATGCAGACATGCTGGGCGAGTTTACAGGTGCAACCAATTTTCCTGTGGCACTGGGATGATCAATGGCTCCACCTGATACATTCTCAGAAGCAGCATCCACCTCCCCAGCACCCTTGGCTTGAACTTCAGATTTTCCATCGCCTGCAGATATGAGGCTCCAAACTCAGACCTAATTGCATTTTTGCATCCCAAAAAGTAATGAGAAATTCAACTCCAGGAATGTATGAATGATTTCTCCTGACGTAGGTATCAACCACCAACAGATTTATTTGCTGCCACCTACATAAACTAAGCCCATCTGTTTTCACCTCCATGGAGTTTCTCACGCAAGCAATAGTATATGACTACTAACTTTGTTACACATGCCCATGGAAGCAATGGTACAGAGTAGTTTCACAAGGGTAGAGAGAGAACTTTCTCAGCAAGTTCATAGCATATCTCATAGAAGTTCATCCTCTTGACTGCAGGAGTCTACAGGTTCTACATCAGAAGGCACTTACAAGAAATGGACAGTCTTTGAAGTAGTAGGGTAGGGACTCTAGAAACACCCCTCGAGCCCCACCACCCGCCCAAAAAGAAAAATGTGCTAGGGTGAACGGTGAGATCAAATAGAATTATCTCACAATCAAGATAATTTAGTCGATGAAGGCTGATGCTATACCAATGGATGAAATTCCTTCACGACTTCTTTTCCTCCCAGCTTTATCTGCCTGGCACATTAAGTGCACAATTTAGTACCGCTTACTGTTATGACCACAATATTCCCAGAAACAGTACAGATGAGGCAATAAAGGAGTAATAGAGTTTTAGTTCTCACCCCTGATTGATCCCCATCACTTGAGCCTCCTGTGTCCGCACTGCTTACAAATCACAACATTGAAGAATTAGCAAGATAGCAGTTAGGGAAATAATAGCAATGGGATGAATAAGATAAAGAAATCTTCCAGAATCATAAGTGTAAGCACACTGGTTTCAATTTGGAGCTACAAAAAGTTTCTTGTTCGACAAACCTCTGTGATGACCTCTTATCAGACCCATCGTCAGCACTGTCTGCATCCGCACTGCCTATCGACATTGCAAGCCCTTCAAAACTTTTCAACTTCTTCACCAGTCCATTATCAGAATTGGCAGATGATTTTTTAGGAGTTTCCGCAGCCAAGGGAGTCGGTGTCTGAATAGTTGCAAGACCGTCAGAACCATCATTCAAGCATATGCCCAGAAAACATGTAGGGGATTTTATGGTTCAGACTTCAGGAAGAATCAGAGAAGTAGCTCAGCATAGTAACAAATTCTGGCTTAAAAAGAAGATGAAATGGGAACCAAGAACATTCGCCTATTACCAGGATATTTACAAAAACAGTGGGTGAAACCTTTTCTCTCTTACTTTTTGCTTTTTCAAAAAAGGCACTAGATGCAGACGATGATGACAGGGAATTAGGACACTGTAATCATCAGGAGCAGTCTTAACTTGCAGCAACTTAAGCACAGAGCTTGCATCATCAAGAGCAAAGCACTCTAAGACAAAGAAAGAATACGCACAACACAGCACGTCTCCCAGTGCGCACAAGTTTTGGCCACTCTCCTACTATATATTAATCCAATTATCGGGTAAAGAAAGGTAAAAGAAATATGCTTACAATAGGAATTGCAGGATGTCCATAAACACCTCCATGGGAGTATATTGCAGCATAAGGTGGCCCATATGGTGGCATCATAGGCTGGAGATCAACATGACAGAAAGTTGCAAGCCGAAACTATATAAAATATTTGTATTTATGGTTAGTTCGATGTTTTCAACACTACCTGTGGTGGCCCCCACATGTAGGGATGAGGACCATGACCAGATGATACAGCAGAATTATAGTAAGGTGGAAGAGCAACTCTTGGACCATAGTATGCCTGGAAAGATAGAGGGGCAATGGATCATGTCAACATTTTTATTGAGTAACAATTCTGCTCCAGAACATTCAGCCAAAGCAATAAACTTACGTGCATAGCTGCCCAATCAGGATACACATGAATACCCGTCTGATCCTGTTGCACGAGGAACAAACATTTAATTGAAAACAGGACCTCAACAAATTTTTAGCTTTAGTATCAGGAAGGAGATCCTACTCTAGAATTCCCCACGGCATATATTATGATATAGCTTGGTGAGTAGGAATAGAAAAGATGCTTTCAGAATTAATAAGCACAAATGTATGTAGTTCCTCATCTCACCGGAGTTACTGGTGAAGACGATTTCTCAGATTTGGATGACTTCGTCTCTTCATTGTTCCCCATCATGGAGCAAGTAAATAATACAGATGATTCCTCTCTTGGCAATGATAGTATGCAATCAGCTGCATCAGGAAAGGTGATGTAAAGTTTCTATAGCCGATGAAAATTCATAGAGCCTACTGGGAATATAACTAATAGCTTCCAATTGCACCAAATAACGACCAAGTCACTCAAGCTCAAACGTAGTAGGAGAAAGTCAACTCATTTTTTGTCTATAAATCACCAAGAAACTAACAAACATTAAAAGGCAGAAGTCGGATCATTTATGAGATTCACAGAACCTTCCAACTGCAGATAAGAAATTCATTATAACCTCGTGAAGCAATGGCATGTACACAATGACACTTGTTGCAGAATGGTCTTCCTCAGATATATTTTCCTAAACATCTGGCATCCATCTATGAATGGCAAAGCCAATTATATTCAAAAACAAAATTTGGCGGTACACTATGGTAAACCTGTGGCACTTCATCAGAACCTTGAATACACCTAATACTTAATGAGAAAATCTCATGTAAGAATTCGTTTGACGCCGAATCAAACTATTTATTCGGCAACTAATGAGTATCAGCAAAGAAAAATCAGATCCGCTAAGGGAGGCAGCTTTCACCCACAGCGTGAAGAAAAAAATCATAGTTACCCACTACCTATTTTACTCCAAGAAAGAGAATAAAAGGGAAGAAACAACTTTGAGGGCCCATAATTCACACAGAGAAGGTCACTTTTGAGATCTTAAAAACCTTAACTTCTCAGATGGTTCATCAAAAGCGAGTTGTAAGGTGAAGATACAACGAAACCTTTACAAGAAACTATAAGAATAAGACTAGTCAGTGGAGATAAGTTACCACCCTTTCAGATTTTTAAAGAGAAACCGACATGGAATTACGGTATAAATTAAAATTGCTCGTTTGGCTAGAGTTATACTGATTACTGAGAAAACAAAATTCCGAAAAGAGGGAAAAGGCAACAAACAAACAACCAAGCAAGAAGAACTTTCAAGATCCTGTTCCCTTTACATATTCCAAAATCATGGTCCTGACTCCTAATTCATGCCAACAATTCCCAGATCTAAAATTACAAGTACACAGTCACCTACTATCACACTAAAATCAGCAATTTATGCAAACTATATCCCATGCAAGAAAGTTCTTTGCTGGATTGTAACAACTCAACAACATTACCTCCATGCAACACAAATTCTAGGAAGCACAGAGAAATAAAAACAAAATCGAAATTCTAGAGGTTGCTCTCCTCTCCTGCTGTTATTCCCTTCAAACAGAGCATGAAATATGTATTCGACAGAAAAATTTGTACACAATTCGTCTACAAAAAAAAGTTCATTATATCGGCACTACATACTAAAAATCTCGATGATGTTCGCTGCAATCAACGCCTCTTACAAAACACATCACGATTCTATTCTCCGCATACACTTCTGACTCAATTCAGCACGCATTCGTCGGTCATCCTCGCTTTTCAGCAGCCAGAAGCATTTTTCCAAGTACGGAACGAAGAAGAGCGAGAATATTCAACTCACAAAAATCAAACAGCAGCTCAACGCACCTTCTACTGCACAACTGGAGTCCTGCTTCTTTTCGTCGCCAAACCCAGAAAGAAGAATTTTGGGAAAAACGAAACGACGACAGAATTTGAACGCTTGGATTTACAGAGACTCGAAGCTCAAATTATCTCGACGGAGAGAAACAAAAAAAAAGAGTTCAGCAGAAGACGGAAAAGCTCGACGCTCAGCAGTCAAAGAAAGCTCAATTCTCGAAACTGCATTTTCTCTCTCTGAGACGCGACGAACGATTCGAGCTCTCTCGGAGCGAAGAAGAGGAAGGGGAGAATGGAGAAGGAGGGAGACGGAGCAGGGAGAGAGAGAGAGAGAGAGAGAGAGAGAGAAGGCAACATCCACGTCACCACACACGTGTCGTATCGTTACGAGAGCGTACGCATACGGCGTATATACGAGAGCAGGAGGAGGGGAGGGTGGTGGTTGAGCTGGCCAATTCGACAATCGTGCTGGTCAATTCTTTAATTTGCGGAATTTTATTCCAGTGTCACCGCTGGCCGTACACGTGGTCGCCTGCGGATCCATCTCGCCTCGAGAGCTTCCACCCCATACCACCCCGTCGTGTGGCCTACGTGGTCCATGCTGTGCCTGTACACAAGATAATTGATTAATTTAATTAAACTTTAATTAATTAAGGGAAAATTCCAAATAAAGATCCGAAGTCCTCTCATTTTCTTAAATAAGGATCCCAAGTGAATATTGTTTCAAATAAGAACATGAAGTGGCATAGTATATTTCAAATAAGGGCCTGAAGTGGCCATAAAGTTTCAAAAAATGGCTTGGCCTAAAGAGCATTTTCGTCATTTTCCATTTTGATTTTTAGTTTATTTTTTCTCTATTTTTTCCTTTTTTCTGTGTTTTAAAAATTTTAAAAAATAAAAATAAAATAAAAAAAGCCACACACATGAGAGAGGGTGGCCGCTGGCGACCCCCGCCCAAATCCGGGAGAGGGCCCGACCCTCTCCCTTTTTTGGCAAGGGCCTGCTGGCCCTCTCCTTTGGTCGGCGAGGTTGTCGGCCCTCGCCGAGGCCCCGGCGACCCCGCCGGCATTCGCTGCCCCGCCAACCTCCCATCAGCGGTGGGCCGGTGGCCACAGCCTCCCGCTTGTGTGTGGCTTTTTATTTTATTTTATTTTTATTTTTAAAACACAGAAAAAAGAAAAAGTTTAATAAAAAATAAAAAAAATCAAATAAGGAAAAAGATAAAAATGCCCTTGAAATCAGGTCTTTTTTTGAAATTTTATGGCTACTTCAGGCTCTTATTTGAAACAATGTTCACTTCAGACCCTTGTTTGAGAAAATGAGGGGCACTTCAGACCATTGTTTGAGAAAATGAGGGCACTTCGGGCCCTTATTTGAAATAAGGTTCATTTGAGGCCATTAATTGAGAAATTGAGAAGACTTCGGGCCCTTTTTTGAAATTTTTCATTAATTAATTAATTAAATCGACGGGGCGATTGTTATGAAATTAACGGTAATGAATAGCCGCTTTGGAGTCCAGTCCACGACGACCCTCCCTTGCTTCACCACATAATTCTGACGACCCCGACGTTTGAAAACTCTTCAATAAAATCCAAGACGAGTACGATATTTTGGTCCTTCATTAAAAATTGGAAAAGAAAATATTTTTCATTTGATTAATTAAATAAACCTCGATATTTATTGCATTGATCCAGGGATCAGCCGCAACCCGTGCATCCCATTTGGATTACTTTTGCCAGCGCACATATTCTTAGTGAAGGGTCGTGGAACGAGTCTCGTTTTTCAGCTACGCTTGAACTAAAGAAACAAAGATGAACGAAAGATGGATGAGCTTACTTGTCTCCTCGCGGTTTGGGTATGAATTTCTCGGCATGTTTTTATTTTTCGGGAAAATATTTATCACTTTTCAGATCAGGAAATTCATTTTCGTAGGCTAATGATTCACAACAAACCAAACTCGTGAATTTCCGAAAGACTAATTCGTGTAAAAAAATTCAGTCGAATAAACACACCCTTTTGAATTCTCCGAATTCTACTCGAGCATTCTACTCTTTAATAAATTTGTCTCCGAATGAAAAGCATTACAAATTCCCGAAATACAAATAAAACATTGTTAACCAACATACGTAAGTATTGTATATTACCTGAATGTTCTCGCCATGAGAACAGAACAATTTAGTAGCAGCGCAGCACATCCTCCATTGAAAGAGTTTTCAGCACGTAATGGTGCTCGTCTGGCTGATCAAAGAGCACGCTCGGATCAGGCTATCTTTCCTGTTGCCCCTGTTATTTAAATGCGATGCGAGGTGGTCGATGATTTTTGATTCCTGGTCTTGCGCTTGGAATTTTGGCGTTATCTTTGAGCTGATTACTCCATTTAAAGACGGGTTGACCTAATAAGGATTCATTGCCACTTCGAACAAGCGCGCGCCCAATTGGATGTTGGTGAACGTGAAAAGGTTTCTTGCCGTGGAAAATGGGGGAAAAGTACCCAAAAAAATATATATCTTAAATCTATTACTTTAGTACCAATTTGGTCATAACGCTTTCAACTGAACCAATTTATTCTTAAACTTTTTCATATTGGTACCAATTCAGCCCATCCGGTTAATTTAGACCGAAAATTGCTGATTTGGACATCAGCCGTCCTACATGACATAATTGATACTGACGTGGACAATTTTTCTAATATTTTTTACTATTTATTTATTTTTTCTTTCTTTTTCTTTTTTTCCTTTCTCTCTTATAAGGCCTTTGCCACTGGCACAAGCCTATGCTGACCCATGGCCGGCGAGAGTTGGACTCATCTGGGCAAGGGTCGCCCTCGCCGCCACAAGGGAGGGTCGGTGTCGCCTAGGCGAGGGTTCGCCTCGCCGAGCCCAGGAGACTCTCGGCGAGGCAAACCCCAGCTATGGCGACGTTGGGCGAGGCCTCCTTGGCCTAGGCAAGGGTCAGGCTCGCCCTCGCCGGGCATGGGTCGGCACAGGCCTGAGTTAAATTGAAAGGTTTAAGACTGAATCGACATTCGCACGGTAAGTTTAAGACTTTTGTTATTATAATTATCATGATGAACTTTTTATGTTCCAAATTCTCAAATGTCTTGCAGCGACCGGACTAGTGCACCTCCAGAAATGTCCAAACACAGGCATCCTCACGCTTGATTCTAAATAGAAAAAGATTGAAGAGATAAGATGTTCCAAGCACGCAAGAGAAAGTTAACCTTTTCTCCTCCTGCCCTACCAATTTGTGGTTTTGCTGCTTCTACAATCAATTTGCTTTTCCAGCACGAATCGAGCGACTTATAACCAAAACACCATTGCTTGACGTGATTGCAGACCAGGAAGTCAAGTTTGGTCGCTTTATCACAATGAAGATTTCCATATTCATCTTTTGTTATGTTTGGTCTCTTTATTACAGGAAGTCAACATGGGAATACTAATGAATTCTCCAACATCCTCCTCCACTGTTTCTCTGTATAGTCACCTCTCAATCAAAGCTCAATAGTTTCTAATTTTCTATCCGCAAACCGACGGATACGAAACTGTTCGGTACGTTTTTCTTTTTCGCAATTACTTGAAAATTCGAAAATGGTCGTTACGGTCTTCAAAAAACTATCTCCTCGAATTGTTAGGCGCTGCGATCTCAAAATACCTAGAGTGCCGACAAAATAAGTTACAATATTTGACGACGTGATCATACCGTATCGAAAATCACAACTAAATCTGTCAAAATAGGTTACAAACCAAAATGTTAATCCACATTTATTTAAACGGGTCATATATGATTTAGTTTAAAGTCAAAATCTGTGCCATAAATGGCTTTTGAAAAAGTAACCCAAAAAAAAATGGGTGTTAGTAGGTCAGTTAATAGCCTACTTTCAATCCACAGTAAACACGGCGCCGGTCCATGGATCCACCTGTTCTTTTTTATTTTTTGGTCAAAAAGCCGCCAATTCTTTAAATGCAATAATATGCCGAGAAATTATTAAATAAAGATCTTGAGTTGAGTCATGTATGGATCGTTGAATTTGTATTGTGTATAAAATAAGTCAAAACGGATTAAATAAAATAATTTGAACCGAATCATTTCAATCTAATTCGACCTACCAATTTAACGGGTCTAATCACAACTCAATTACATTTATACAAAATTGGACGTTGTCCATCTACGTAGCTATAATAAAGCAACGGTAAAAATTCAGGCGGGACGGATGGTGCCGCACATCCTTACGGGGAGAGCACTCCATCATCGGACAAAAGCCTACTCTCATCGACGCTATGATCTAGAATATCCAGAAGAATCTCTCATCTCGGCCGTCCAATGCCGATGCGGAATCCCATCCCCCCAAAAGGCCCCCCCCCCTACTTTTCCCTTTCCAACTCATCTCACCAGAGTAGACACGTGTCATTGTCTTGCGCTGCCTAAAAAGGAAAATGAAAAAGAAAAAGACACGCGATGCCTGATATTTTGGTGATCGCGGGTCCCACTATCTCACGTCCGGCGGATGTCGTCGATTCAATCGGACGGATAGTCTTGAGCCAAGCCACACTTAATTAATCATTAGCGTTCTTGTGAATTTTTATCCTAATTAATCTTGCAAATCTTAGGAGCTTTTCCAGAAAAGATGAGAGTTTAGAGGAAAAATATCTAAGCAATAAAGGCTTTATATATATGTGTTATGGAAAATGAATAGGCTGAATTTTTTTAAAATATGATTATTTGTATCATTTATAAAAATAAATTAACGGGAAAATTCATTGCTTACAAAAAATATTTAAATGTAAAATATAATTTTTTTAAATTAATCGATATAAGTGATTATTTTAATAATATAATTTTAAATTAAGAGATAATTTTGTTTAAAAATTATGGGTGACGATAATCCTGGTTGATTTTAGTCTTCACTCGGTAATACCGTCACGTAACAATAACAATAAAATAACTTACCGGTCAGAGGCACATAGTGAAGCACGTATCTGGGCCCACGTGGGGAAAGTGGTCCCCACGAGCTTTTGCTCTTTGTCGGTGTAGGTGGTCCGAGCACTGACGTGTCGCAACCAGGTGGACTGAACTAGTGTGCGGGGGCCCACAGGGCGGGAAACAGATGTTGCTGAGCCAGCTCATCCCGATCACGTCCCTTTCTGGAGATCTCTAAAGATGGCCCCGCGAATCAACCCACGCAAGGCTCCACGTGGTCGAACCCCACGTGCCGTTTCGCTAGTGGGCGTCGTGGGAAAAACGGATCTCCACCGTCCTTTCTCTTTTGCTTGGCTCCATCTCCACCCTCCTCTCTCTTCCATTATGACGTCAGCTCGCTCGAGCGAAAATGTAAATTCCTGTTCTCCCTGGACAAATTGCAGTCCCACCAAACATCAATTTTGAATTGTCGTTACCTCTCTAATTGGCCGAAAAATTAACAAATATAATATTTTCAAAAAGCAACTCCTGAATTTTTCGATTGACCCGGAGAACACGTCACCATGGTCCGGCGAACAACCCATAAATTGCTCCGTGAGCCCGCGTGGGACAGGTAGGCTTAGTGGAGCGTGACGCCAGTGTCAGACGATCCACGTCAGAGCCGAGATGGACCGTTAAGTGGATGGGTAGATGAACGGCGATGCGCGCTTCCCGGTGCAAAAAATGAGAAAGAGACACGGGGGATTGGGATGGAGGGAAGCTGACGTGTCAACACCATTTTCATTTTCATACCCACTTTTGACAAGAAAAAGGAAAAAGGAGTATTTTAATGCCATTGCCAGCCCAGCGTTGATCAAGGGGACGAGGCGTGGGCTGGGCGTCCCACAAGGGTGACGTGTCTTGCAGACACTTGGGTTTCTCTAATCCTAAATTACGCAATGGGGAGGTGGGGCCCGGTGTTGACGTGGACTCGAAGCGAAAACGTTTGGGGGGAATGGGATATCGGATCCGATCCGCTGGTCCGTGATTTTCAAATTCGTCCTTTTGGGTTTTCATGGGTCAAAAGGCCCACCGATTTGAGTCTTATTTACGGAAATGTCCCCCTGCGGCCGATTTCTTTGAAATTCTGTACTCGGACTTTCCCAGCTTGTTCACACCAGCAGTGAGAGTTTTGTGTTGTTCCATCCCAATTTGCTGCGCGAAAAATTTAAGATTAGACAGCATTGCGGGTTGTCAAGCTCAACCCCCTTTCCATGGCCCGACAGAACTGCCGATTGGAGACGTAACAATGAGCTAAATTAAATGCGTGGACACCGATTAGTAAAGCATTCATCTTTTTGCTTCTTGAACACGAGCATTTGCATCGACTTTGATTGTTTATTGAGAAGGGTAAGTTAATGGGACTACAGATTTTATCACATCATAATAATAGCTGATGCAATCCATCAATCGAAAGTAAGATACGTGAATACATGGCACCGAGCAAAATGAGATTCATAACACGTGAACAACGGTAATGGATTGAGTACATTGCGTTATCACCACCACGCGATGTATCTGTCCCATCAATACTTTCTCCTCACCATGCAGGTTTTGTTGACATAGCTCACAATACATCGCTGGAGTAGATACCATCAAATGTTTACGTGACAAAATTTAGCACAATAGATGATTCGGGACTATTGCACTTGTGCCTTTAGTGCTCAACTTTTTAATTGTGTCAATTGAGTTCTAAACATTTTCATATTTTGCCAATTAAGTTCATTCGGTCAATTTTGACCGTAAATCGCCGACGAGAACGTTGATCGTCCTACGTGGCATGAGCGGCGCTGACATGGACATTTTATAATTAGTATTTTTAATATTTTATTGAATTTTAATTTCCTTTCCTTTTTTTTATAATTTAGGGTCGGCGATGGTCGCAACACCCTCACTTTGGCCAGCGAGGACCTGAGCAAGGGCTGCAACGCCTTCGCCGGCCTTTAGTTAAAAAAGAGAGAGTAAAGAATAGAAAAAACTAATAAAAAATTCAAAAAACAATTAAAATAATTTAAAATAATATTAAGAATGTCAACATCAGCGCCTGTCGTGCCATGTAGGACGGCCAACGTCTGTTAGGATTCGGTGCACAATCAAATCGAAGTAAAACGTAAAACGAGAAAGAGAAATCGAGACAAGAGATATTATCCTGGTTCACCCTTAAACTAGGGCTACGACTAGCAAAGGATTTCACTATAATTAGCACATCGCATCTCTCGTTACATCACTCAATTACAAGCGAAAAAGAGTATACATAGCAGTAGCTATTCATGAGTCCAAGCCTTTTGGTGATCAAGTGGCGCTGCCCCCTTGAGACCCCCGCCGGGGCGGCTCCCCCGAACCCACGTGCTTCCCTATCGTTGGGGAGTATGAACCACACTCCAGCAACGTCCACGTGAACGGACTCAATTGGCAAAATGTAAAAAGGTTTATGACTAAATTGACACAAGTGCAATATGTTTAAGATTTTTTTTTGATAATTTTCCCGAACTTTTTTCCAAATGATTGTTCACGAAAGACCTATCCACAATACTTATGAGAAACGTTAGAATTGGTTAATTGAATTTGTTGATGAAATTATGTATTTTGATTCCGATAAGGTACTTAAATTATGCCCCTAAATCAGGAACCAAGACCCTACACACGTCATCTCAAGATCTACAGTTATTTTCATATGATATGCTCAACCTTCAAAACCGTGAATTGTACCACTTTAAGCGAACAACAACGCTCCCCTCTATGACGCCAGACACAGGAAATTACTATAGCTGCCTACCCAACGGTGGTCAACCTAAGTTGACATAGGATCTAGAGGCCCCTAAGTTCCCCCGAAATATAGAGAGAATTTACGAATAGGATCTAGAGGCCCCTAAGTTCCCCCCGAAATATAGAGAAAATTTACGAGAGCACCTTCCACCATACTGGGAAGTTCCTTCTCCCGTCTCTTCTTCTTGAGCCTATTAAGGACCTGCTTAGGTCCAAATTAATGTTTCATATGGGATCATTAAAAATATGACCGCACGGTTTCTACTTGAGAGCTTTTTGATGTTTTGTATGCTGGTTACATGTGTAGATTTTTATGACTAGATTCGAGATAAATGACCATTTCGCACTATTTTTCCTTGCCTCATCCCGGTCCGGTACAATATTCGCAGAAGCTGAAAGGATGGGATCAGCTCCGTGGGTTGCACGATGCAATCATCTAATATTAGGAACAAATCTTCACGAAGGGGACTTCCTGAGGCTGCTTGAAATTGAGCATGAGCAAGGACTATGATCATCTCCGTATGATGGTAAAGCTTCTGCTAAGGATGCACTGATGCTGGAGAAGATGGTTTTCAATGCTGTGAAATAAGAGCCTGTTGATTCTCACGAAGAGCGAAATCTACTGGAGACAAAGACAGCTGCTTGAACGTCAAGAGCCAACATCTAAAAAAGCGGAAATTGTTCTTAACACCAGAAGCGATGCGTGTCCTGGACTCGGGAACTACCTTGAATAAGGTTTTGCTGAGTGTCTACTTCTTTCAGTGGGAGAAATTAGTCAAATGTCTTCTTACTTCAAGCGACAAAAGTTGTTATCCTCAAATGTGAACTGAAAGTAAGATTCGACACTCTCGCGTTGGATCAACCAGTAGCAGAAAACCCCGGTATAGTCGTACCAAAATTCAGGGAACACATGAAAGAGATCGCTCAACGAAGCCTCCGTGCTTCTCTCTCAGACTCCAGAAGGGTGAGGACATCTCCTTCCCTCACCGGTCCCTTCACATTCCTCATGATGAACCGGTTCATGTCATCCAAGAACTTGACTCTCACCTGAGTCACCTGCCCTCTTGACCCAGTTCGACCCATGACTTTGACAACAACAGCATGCTTAATCTGAGAATCCATTCTGCACAGAGGAGACAAACTAAGCATAAAGGACACCCACAATTGGCCAAATCAATTGCCAGTCACACATGGATGCTGAGAAGATCTACAGCGAAACATGCACATCATTGGAAAAATCCACATTCGATTCCAATTCAATAAACCCAGTTTTAGTTTCCCAATTCTCCCGATCTGGTCTTTAACAACAATTTGATACTTCAGCTAGCGGCAACATGCCCTCATAAATTAGCAATTCATTAGCTCGTGCATATGAATACTCTTGCTCGCATCCATAAGAAGCAGCAAACATCAAGAATTTAATGACAAAAATTAACAAAAAAGAAGCTTGACTGATCCAGCAAAGAAGAAAAGAGCTAAAGCCTGACTAAATATAGGATCCAAGCTCTAGTACACAAAACCCGCACACTCCAGGAGATCTACTCAATACTACAACACTACCTCTATTAAGCAAATAAAACAGCAGAACTTCAGAGAAATGAACAATTTCATCACTTCAATTCACAACAGGAATGGTGATTCAACATCGTGCGAAACTTCCTCGTGTTTTCTCCTCAAACAGATAACACCATATTCATCCCGTCGTCCTCTTATCTTACCCAGAAGAAAGAGGTGATGAAGTGATTCCCCACACTTATACAGAGTCAGATCAGAATCCAACTGAAAACCAAACTACAAATACATCTACGGGAACAACGTTGCGCATCATATTCCAAAGTGGGAAAAGCAATCAGAAGAGACTAGCTGCGGCACTAATAGAGGTAGAAATCAAAACAGCGACAAGCTAATTCATGCAAAAGCCACGGAGA
This sequence comes from Lenwebbia sp. NSW1173648, assembly GCA_029784005.1. Classification (NCBI taxonomy): domain Eukaryota; kingdom Viridiplantae; phylum Streptophyta; class Magnoliopsida; order Myrtales; family Myrtaceae; genus Lenwebbia; species Lenwebbia sp. NSW1173648. The sequence continues at coordinate 725,400 of JARCGZ010000005.1, forward strand.
AAAACCATTGAAAGAGCATCGACGAAGCTTCGACTAGAACATAACGCCAAGGACCGACGCAGTGCGTATAAAACTCATGAATTGAACAGAACATGAGATCGAGAAAGGAAGTGGAAGAACCTGAGATCGGAGTGAGGAGGGAGACGAGGAGAGGAAAGCTCGAGTTTCTCAAAATCTTAAGCAAGAATGAGCAAAACCCTAGCCGATAGATAGTCGTACATGGTGATTTTTTTTTTTTTTTTGCGAAAATATAATAAGATAATTGCTTATATATCTTATAAAAATAAATTAACCGAAAATATTTTCATCATTAATGAAAATAAGAAAAATTCTAAACAATGGCTCGAAGTGTACTCATTTTCTCAAATAATGGTCTAAAATGAATTTTGTTTCAAATAAGAGCATAAAGTGACATGCCAATTTCAAATAAGGGCCGCACCTTGCCGGTCGGCCGATCAAGGGCATTTTTATCAAAAGACAATTTTAACCTAATTTTTAGTTAACTTAAATCAAAATTTTTAAAAAAGTACAAAGTAAAAAAAATAAAATACAAACTGCATGTGGCCGCCCTCCCATGGCCGATGGGGAGTTGGCAATGGCCATTTGGGCGACCCCGCCTCGCCGAGGCGCCAGCAGGCCCTCGCCAGAGATGGGAGAGGGCCGTGACCCTCTTCCAAATCTGGACGAGGTTTGCCGGCCCTCACCCTTGTCCGGCGGAATATCAGCAACTTCACTATGCCACTAGTTCAAGCCTTTGAGGAGCCAGGACATTGAAACACGAGGAGCATTATCGCGGGTCGAAGAACCACAAAACTGGAGTAAGATTGGTAAATTAACAGATACAATAATGCAAACACGTGACTAACTATTTATTGTTTGGCTGAAACTCAGAGAAACACCTGGGGGTCTACATTAGTTCTGTAACTACATATCTTTGTTGTTATTGCTTAATTCACAAAATGGGAAAAAAGAAAAGAAAAGAAAAGAAAAGAAAAGAAAAGAAAAGAATATCAACTTGCACGAACATTTGACAGGATTTCTCTTATTCCAAAAAAAAGGAATTAAAGAAATCGCACATCGAAGAAAGAGAGAGACCTAATCGAAAACCCGTTACGATTACGATCGGCGATGGATTGTCGACCTAATAAACTCTAATCCATGACCAAACTAGCAAGAGGTTCAATTGCCCAGGGACTACAAACTAACCAAACTGATCAACTGATGAATTGGGTAATTTCTAATAGTTACATAATATGGAAATGGTGCTCCTGCTCCAGCTCTTTACAAGTCATCCGCAGAATCAAAAGTAAAAGAAAACTTTTTGCACTGCTTCTCCAATGCAAAAGGCTCTTACCCAGCGCCTACAGTAAAAAAAATACCCCGTTTGACCAGAAGTCAACGCATACCCCTCCTCTTCTTGGTCCTTACTTTGACCAATCCGGTCAACAGAATCGACGGCATCGGCGTCGTCGTCGTCAACTATCTCTGAAGCGGAAGCCCGCACAAGAACCCCCCAACGCAGGACGACCGCCTCAGGCTCTTCCCCGCCAGTTCCCTCATCCCGTTCCACTCCTTGAGTACCGTCGACGCCGTCGACGAGGACGAGGTCGTCGAATCGCCCCCGTCCGAGACATCCCCCGCCGAGTCGTGCCACCAGTACTCGCAAGACTCGCCGCCCGAAACCTCCCGTTGTTCCCCCACCGCACTCAATCTCTTCTTCTTCTTCTCCCTCCGGCGATCGCCTCTTCTCTGCGGTCCGGTCGACTGCCCCATCAGATCGCGGTAGCCGATCGCGGACGCTCCTTTCAGGGCCGTGAAGTCGGACCCGTTGGTCAGCATTATCCCGATATTGAGAACTCCGTGTATCCTGCGCAATTAAAGACGTTGGATTGATTTCGCCGAAAAATTCGCTAAAGAAAAGAAGGAATTCGATAGTACTCACTTGCCGGAAGGACGTCGAATGCCGACGGCCGTGAAGTAGGGGAGTTTGCTATTACCCACGAAATCGGGCCAAGAGAGGACGGTGCTCAGGAGCAGCCGTACGGAGCCGACCAGGTAGTCGCGGATGTATCCGACGGTGTAGATCTCGACGGTGACGCCGGAGGTGTCGCTGGAGAGGAAGTCCGGGCCGACCCGGAAGAAGAACTTGTCATTCCAGGTGGGGTTGTCGGAGCCGACCCGGTCGAGGCGGGTACGGAGCTTGGTGGCGGGGTCGACCCAGACGAGGGAGTAGGTCTCGGTGCGGCGCATGTTGGCCGGAGGCGGCTTCAGGTTCTGGGCCGAGATCAGGTGGAGTTCAAGAACCGCACTTTGGCTGATTTGATCCCTTTCCATCTCTCCCTGTCTCTCTCTTTTCGGGGTTTGGAATGTGTGGGTTCTTTAGGAGCTTCTTTATCGATCTTTTTATGGTTAAGTGCGGTTGTGGGGGTTAGAGAGAGAGAGTCAGCCAAGAAGATGGCGGCGAGAACCGCCGGCGAGTGGAGAGAGATCGAGAGAAGAAGAAGTGAAGGAAGACGGTTGAGCTTATGGGTGCAATAATTTTTAACGGTTTCTTTCGCGGTTCAGGTCAGGTGGTTGTCCATTCCATCATACTGGCACAGAGAGAGAGAGAGTATAAGAATGGCAGAAACTGCTACGAATTGGGCTAAAGTGATAGACAATCGAACAAAAAGCCATTTTCACAGACTATTTTATAAACATCTTAACTCAATTTAGAAGAACACTAGATAATGCCTAATGCATTATTCGAGAATCACCATCCCTCATCGAAATTCACCACTTGCAAACACTTGATCTCTGATTTAGTTCCACGAATTTTTAGTGTTCTATCATCGTTGGACATCGATTTGATGAATAAAAGGTTCAAGTTTCACCATAAGAATCAACCACCGAGCACATGGAAAAATTTGTCGAAAAAGCCCTAGTCTTTTGTGCTTTTGTCAATTCAGTTCTTCAGGCCAATTTTGGCAAAAAATCGCTGACATGGTGCGATCGGCACCGATGGGGCACAACCGGCGGTGACGTGATCAATTTCTAATAATATTTTAATTTTAATTTTTTTTAAAAAAAAATTTCCTTTTTTTTTATTTTCTTTGGGCGAGGTGTCTCGACTTTGGCCGCTGCCAAACAGAAAACTTGAGAAAATAAAAGCAAATACAAAAATACAAAAAAAATTATTATTAAAAATTAGACACATCATCGATTTTCAAACAATGATTTCCAGCCAAAATTGTTTGGAAGGATTGAATTGGCACAAATACAAAAGGTTTATTTTTTGATATTTTAATGTTTTTATTATTTTTTTAAAAAAATTTAAAAACAATAGACAAAAATATTATTAAAAATTGGCCAAAAGAGAACTCTTGTGAGGTGAGGGTAACAGAGTAGGTTTGTTTGTTTCACTTTGATACCAATTCTCATCCCAAAAGAGCTCTCGTGAGGTGAGGGCAGCCCCGGAGGCTATATATAGAGTAGGTTGGTTTCTCCCAAGCAATGTGGGACTCCCTTCTGGTAATCTTTTCAAAAATATTTTGAAAGTGTTGATGGAGTCAGCCAGCATATATACATGCAGTTTGTTTAACCTTTGACCTGGGCCTTTTGCCAATTGGAGGAGTTAACAGGATCGCCAAATAGCATATAAGAACCAAGTTGACGTGACCGAGCAGCAAGATGCGACACCACGCAGTCAAATCCCCCGACCAAATTCATGTAACTTGAATGCTTCCTTGTTCGAAGGATTTCGTACTATGGAAAAGAATCCAAACCCACCTCGTTTTAGTTTCCAACAAAATTCAGGAGGTTTTGCGCATAATCTGAAGAAGACGCGAACGCACTCGAACTGAACACTACGAATTGTGAACGCATTCGAATTGATTGAATTACATTGTGACCAACGTTAATTCATTTAATGTAACGGCTATTGGCCAACCATTTTAAGAAAAAAGATGGCTTAAACTAAAAGCAGATCAATTTACCAATCGATCAGGAGGCTCAAGTAGAGGAAGCTACAAAATTTGAGAGAACTTGACAAGCGAAAATCAGATACTAATCCTACATCACAGGGTCTTGAGCTCAGCACTGAAAAAATTCCTTGAGATGACCTGGTTGCACTGGCACCGAAGTCCCACATTGAGCAGGAACAATATCTGGCACTGCATTGCCAGTGAAGTTAAGTTTTTGGTGGAACCAAGTCTTCTCCACAACGCCATGATGCCATCCTCAAAATCTTGGAGCTGCAACACAGATATTAACATGCCTCAGGTGCCGAACTATTAAACAAACATACAAAGGAACAGAACCGGGGACGATGAAAGATGCCGTTTAAGCTTGGATTGAAATGCTGAACCTACCTCCACCAATTGTTGCTTCAGGCATTCTCTCAATTGAATACTTGTGCTGTGTAATGAACATGATTGGTACACCAGGGATCTGCCGGTACAAGATGGTATCAGAAACTATTTCCACAGCTTTATATTCTTATGATGGACAATCAAACAATTTTCAAGTTATTATACCTTACGGATCCTTCGCTTTAGATCTCGATCACATGTGGCAACAATGTAGCATTTGTGCTGTTCAATTCATAAATTTAAGTGAGTCTGACAGAATAAAGAAAGAAAACCCAAGAATCTGTTGGAACAAAGCGTACATATACAACAATATCTATCTCCAAACCCCCAATAAGTCAATTCTTAAGCCAATGAGCTAAAACTAAAACCAGGATCAGTCGATGGCATAAAATTATGGTGGTCCACCATAGAACAGAGTTCTACATTCTATGACAATGCAAAAACAGAAAGACTATTATGTCACAGTCAATTTAACAAATCATCAACCTATTCACAAGCCGGCACCAAATAATTAGTGTAGAAGAGAAATATTCCAACGACGTTGAGAAACTTGAGAGGGACTGCAGATTAAATTTCATATGTACAGCATCATCGTTCCACACTGGCGAAGCTAAGCTAAGGGCTAAGCTTTTCATTCCACAAGTTCCAACGTTCAATCTCATTCCATTACTTTAGCATCGATTTCCGCAAAGAATACCAATTGGAAGACAATATGCTATTATGTTCGAAGTAAACATAATTATCAGTATTGGGGTCTTGAAGGTTATCCATCACAGCTCCTACTTTGATCTAATGCAATCTGAATATCTCAAGTTCTCAATCTAAATAAGATTTCAAACAGGGCTGGCAGATTTCAGGGACAGAAAAGGGAGAATTCCAACTAACGCAAAAAATCTGGATGCAAACACACCTGAGTAACTCTCTCAACAAGGCAATCATCAGCATAGGTCCCTTTGTGAGTACAAGGCAGTCTTTCAAATCGGGGATCCTTTGCTATCCTGTAAAAAAAGGACGTGCAACGAAACCTCAGATCAGCAGTCATAGTAAAGGTGAAGACATTGAGGTAAAGATTACGAAAGCAAAGAGAGAAAACAACTCAGCAATAACAAAAAGAAAGAACCAAAACAAACCTCAAAGCAACACGGTATTTCTGGCCCAGCTTCTCGAGCTCTGCCATCACGCAATCCGTGATGCAAGGAGTACCTTTGAAGTTGAATGACAGGAAAATCAACATAAGACCATAGAATAGAATGGGGCACAGGAACACAGAATCTAGTTAAAAGATGGGCGAAAATAACTAAATCGGCACTGAAATCAAAATATGAATAGAAGACTGATAGGACTCACATTTCGCATATAAGCAGTCCATCATTCCCTTCTCCAAATCCAGCTGACAGAAAATAAAGAACTCATGTTGGTCGCCATTCAAAATGAATGAAGAAAGCAGGAAAACAGTTTAATTTATCTCGTAAGAATCCCAAAAGAAGAAGGCAGGAAAAAGGCATTGCACATGAAATGCAACTTAAACCATATAGCTTTTCGTCACAAGGTTAGATTAATCGAATTGTATCCAATCAATGGAACAGCACTGGCACAAATAGCAAGTGCTGAGGCCTAATTCGTAAATCACCTAGAAATCTCCTCCCTTTCAAAGGACAATAATCCAAAGAGAAAGAGAACCATGCGAGTGCAACATCAATGCCAAAAAGAAGAAGACACGAAGTCTCACTTTATTCTGAATGGAGAAATTAATGAAGTTGGTATCCACCAAAACCCGATAAGGCGGTCCCAAGGCGGCGTTGTGCTTGAAGAAGAGCGCAGACGAAACATTTGGCCTGAAGATAATATCAATCAAAAGGGGTTCATGTTCCATCTATCAATTACAAAACAAAGGCACACGAAACGATGAATCGCGAAAGGAATCAGCTTACACGTTTCTGGGGAGCTTATCCTTGGACAGGTCCTTCTTGTTAGGGTTTAGAACCTCTTGCTTGTAACTGAACCACACACAGCAACCAATTGTTAACCCCGACAATCACACGAAGCGAAGCGGGAAAGCAAAAGAGAAAGAGAGAGCTAAAAAAGAAAAAAATTACTTTTTGATGGCTTTGGAGGTGATGATTTTCTTCATGGCTGCGAATTTAGGGCCCTTCTTGGCTTTCCCCATATCTTTTTCGCCTCAAACCCTTCTCGTGGCCTGCTTGTGCTATGAGTCGACGACGACGACGCTGAAGCAGATTCAGCGAATTGCTCCTCCTGCTTCTGGAGAGCACGATTATGCGCTTCTATATCTACGTTCGCTCGGTCTCTTGGCGTGCGTTTGCGTCAGAGAGAGAGAGAGAGAGAGAGAGAGTGGCGGTGCGAAGCAAGGCGGCGGAGGAAACCAAACTAGTACGGCTGCACCACCTCAGTCAGTCGCGGGGTGGGCAGAGTTGAGCTCAAAGCAGAGGGCTTTACGTACAAGCTGAACTCAAAGATCAAAGCCCAATGCCTTTTTGGCCCAGCTGAGTCTTCCAAGTTTCATTTAAAAAAAAAATCATTTTATATCTTTGTTTGGTCAACCGCAATACTTTTTATTTTATCTACTCTAGTCATCCACCAAATTCAATCAATTATTAGATGCAAAAACTAAAATTAGATATATAGAAAGCAAATTAGTCAATTACCTAAATTGAATTGGCATATATCCCAGTCCAATTTGGCATCGACGAGGGTGGGCGATGGCTGGCGGAGGGAAGAGGGAAAAAGAAAAAGAAAAATTCAAAAAAATAAATGACGAAAATGCTCTTCGGCGGCATCGTCAAGCCCTCCTTTGAGACAAATATAGCCACTTCGGGCCCTTATTTAAATAAAGTCCACTTTATGCCCTTATTTGAGACGATTTGACCACTTCAGGCTGTTATTTGAAATAAAATCTACTTCATGCTCTTATTTGAAAAAATGATGGCACTTCATATTTTTATTTGGAAACTGTTATTTGAAAAAATAATGGCACTTCATATTTTTATTTGGAAATTTCCTAAAGTTTTATTTGTATACAAACACATGTCAAGAAAGATATATCTATGAATATACATTTGCGCAAAGGGCGGGCCATATAACTAGTTTATTGTTAACGCCTCCCATCCCTTGAAGAGCGAGACACGGCATGGCCGGTCCGAGCAGCTACTCAGAGTGCTCACTTACTTTTTCAGAGCTAGAAGAAACCGTGGGTCGAGGTTAAGTTGAACTTAACTTTTTAACATTTGTCATCAACCCAACGTTGGGCTATGTTTACCCTAAATAAGCGTTATTGTAAGAGGCATCGCATCAACCTAACAGAGTTTGAAGTGAAAAAGGGCTCCAAGATGACCAAAGGACTTGATCAAGAAGAGAGAGGGCTTTCGCTTAATGGAATTAAGCTTGCGAGACATACGGGCCGATAACTTTTCCTATTTCTCATGGATGAAATGAAATATAATAGTACAGCTACAGATTCTTCATTCACGGAGCAACAGATCAGATCTCTCGGGAGGATGTTACAACTCACAGTTTTTGCTTGTTTGTACATCCATATTCACTATGACGCCACTATGATGAGAAAAGAATGGCTATGAGCACATCTACCCAATTAGGCACATCAGCTACCAGAAGGACGCGGGATTTACAGCCAAAAAAGAACCAAAAAACAGAAAAGAAGAAAAAGAACCTCGCATGCAAAATATCAGATTGATGCATCCTTCTGGGGTGAAAAAAAAAAAAAAACAAATCGAAAATCAAGGGCATGTACCTAACAAAAGAATTTTCACTATAAACCTGGTCGATCGACTTGATCATAGAGACTTCTCGACAACCATTGTCGAGTTTGAAGTTTCTGTTTCCTCAGGCGGAGGCTTCACATACTTCCCTATCACTTTTTGACGCTGCCGCTTTTTCATCCTGCCGAGCTTTTCCTTGCTCAGTTGCTTCCTCTTTTCTTTCTGCCGATGTCTTTGGTTCCTCTCTCTTTCATATACACCCTTCCACAAGACTTCCCCCGTTGAAGGCCACAACCACCTCGTGGGTTTATCGGAATCGTATTCTTCTGCGTAGTCCTCATCCATACTCTTCAGCGTGTCATATGAGAACCATTTTACCCACATCCGCCCTCTTCGGTCCTGCAACCTGTGCTGTTCCTGCATGAAACCGGTCTCTGGATTCACGTATACCATTCTCCTGGCACTGTGGTATGCCCAAACGTTCACAAGTAGCTCCAGCACTCTCGAATAGCAATGCTTGTCCTGCAAGAGATGCATCCATGACATGGTTCCTCTTACTGTTTCATCAAAGCGAAACTAGCAGAGCTTTAGAACATACAGACACTGTGTTCTAATTTTCCCAAACTTACACAAACTACAGATTGTGTATACTTCCAGTGATTCATCCATCTCAAAGTCATTAAGTTTATTTGTGCATCATTGGAAGGACTCCATTTTCAAAAGTTTGTGGCAGCCCAATGATGCAATAATAGGATCCTGCTAGCAACGCGGTTTTTGGAAGAAGTGCTTTAAAATGGAGGCCGGGTCAATAAGACCAATCATAGCCTCCAGCATGCAGCATGACAAGCTATAAGCATGGCCTTAGAGTTTACTCAATGAAAGCCCTAATTGAAGATTCAAACGGCAAATTCCAAGAAAAGCAATTTACTTTGGACAAACTCAGATAACAGTGTCCTGTCTGATGATGCTCATCATACATCTGTGCATCCAACGCGTCAACAAACATCCTGCACAAGGAATGATTCACTCCTATAGTTCAGCACATGCTTACTGAAAACAACACCGACGACTGGGTCTTGATTAATTAGCCTATGACCGTACCTTGAGAACATCACAAATTCCAGGAAAGACCTAGTTGGCAATACCCAGCTCTTCATGACGGACCATGTGTCACCATCTACAGGCATAGGGGGTAAAGCATCCAAATCATGTTTTAAGCCGTACATCCTCTTAAGAGCCACAGAGAAGGCATACCTTCAATAGTCCAACCAGTTAAGAAAATCAGCAATAGAGAGAGAGACAAAAACAGAGACCACAATAATCACCAAGTGATGCTTTATGACTAACTTGCAGTTTCCAGCATTAATGGAGTCACAGAAGGACCAAAAGTCCTGCTGCAATGGATTTCTTGGATCCTGGTCCATCCGCACCCAAAAGTAAAATGTGTCCCCATGCTTACGTGTCTGGATAGCATCCAATAATGCTCTTTCAGCAACACCAGACAAGGATGCCTGTTTAAAGCCCATGTTAAAATGAGTCTGAACAAGAAACTGCATTATCTTAAGGCACACTCTTTCCCCAACATAAATTCAACAAAATCAAAATGAAACGTGGAAGTACGAATGCATCAGGAGGTTAATATGTTTCGCCCATTTCTGTCTTTTCTTAGACAGCTGGAATGAGGTCTCTTCAACTGATGGGTATGGAAATTAAATTTAAGCTCTTTAACCGACGAATATCACTCAAGGTATATTATTATATTATTACACCCTATTTTCCTACTTTGACACTTGAATTCACAGACGTAGGAGACATAGGTCAGACCTGCTTGACCTTGTCTAAAAGCTAATAAACTCCTCTTTATTGAACTTTAGTCATCATATTCAAGCATAGACACAGGATTTCACGCAATTGGCAATTACTAAGTTAGCTATAAATTGTATTCGAGTTTTCAGGTGTAGAATGGATCTCCCATAACTACCTTCCTTGCTGTTGCCCTCCAACATTGGAAGCCTATCCAAGCATTCTTGTGTATGCGATCAATTCTGTTTGCAATTGCGAAATAGGCCCCAAAGTCACCCAAAGCATCTCTATAGTATGGATTATTCAGAAGTGGAAGCCGAGAAGGCGCATCAACATCATCACCTCCAGGTCTTCGCCCTTTGGTTGACTGCAATCAAGAGGTAAAGCATCAAATTCAAGGAATTCGGTACTTCACGCATATGCCCCAATTAAAACACTATAGGCATACATCAACAACACCTCGACCAGGGTTTTCTGGTGTTCTGAAAATTCTGAGCTCTAGGTAATAGGAAAGAATGTTCTCTGCCATATGGTTCATATGCTTTGCAATTTTCAGAAACCTAATACCATTTACTTTTTACAGCTAAAGTTCTTCCTCAGCAAAGAGATCAAAAGATAATAGAACCATACAGATGTAAACTAATATCTTAGCAAATAATCTCAGTGAACCACAGTAGTTCAAAAACACAAGACGAAGGACTAGCACTGCAATCATCTTCTTACAGTACACCTTTAGGATGTAAAGTGTGTTTTTGTCTTTGGATATGTGCTAACCCGAAAACATCAAAAAGCTGTTTTCAGTTCATATCTTCAGTTTTGTAAAAACCATTTTTAAAGTGTTCGGAAGCGCATTGTTTCGAATGTTTTCATTCTCATATGGAAATTAAAACAGAAATTTTCAAGAATTCCCAAGAACCAGATGGGGCTTTCGTCCATGAACATTAGAAGAAACTGATTAATTTTAAGCTAATACTTTCATATAAGTACATGGTAATATGAGAACTTTAACATGCATAAGGCATCTCACCAGTCCAATCCCACGATAGATTGAAGAAACATGCAGAAAGGGCCAGACTCCTTCCCCCAAGTAAGGTTCATAGATACCAAGGGGCTGACCAGTTCTTTCAAGCTCCCGTTCATCCCTTTCGTGCAGATCATTTTTCAACCTATCAGCCTTTTTGGCACTCTTATATACTTCGTCCCATGTTCCATGAGGCTGATCACTTCTATCTTTTAGCTGCATCAAATTATAAGCAACAAATGAACTTTCACAAGAAAGTGAAAATTGAATACATCTAACTGTTTGAATGTTATTACCTCCTGCTCCTCCCTTCTCTTTCTAGTAGCAGCCACCTCTATATACTTTTCTTCCTCCCATATGCTATATGAAAATGTATCATCAACAGAATTAATTGAGCTGGAGCTCTCCTTTTGAGTATGGTTCCATTGCTCCTCAATCTTGTCCAGAAAAAGGACACTCCGCCAAATTCTCTTCTGATACATTGGTCTAGGGATGGTTTCGAATAAATCCCAGTGCCACTCTTGCTTGTGTTTAGGAGATAATTCAGAAACATCCCTTGGAGGGGCAACTTCGGATGGAAGCTTCAGAACTACTTGAAGTAACGATGCATACCCTTCAACAGTTTCTGATACCATGAGGTCCCTACCAGTAGTCTTTCCTCTTGCAGCAATATTATGAGCCAGAGGAGACACTTTTCCTTTCGCGGCAACATGCCTTATAATTTTTGACAACATCTTGACATTGTCCTTTGGAAAAAGATAGCCATTGACCCCATCATCAACCTAACCATCATCAACAATATATAAGTAGATAGCTCAACGAAAATGCTCTCAAGATAGAGGATAGTAGTAGAAATGTTGAATCTTCATAGAATGATAAGGAGCTTATTGCACAAAATGCTCCATGGCGAATGTAATAGTCCCCACCCACATGAGGACCACATGACAATGTTGTCCCAAATACTCCATGTGTGAATTGATAGTCCCAATCCACATATAAGCACCACATGACAATGCTGACCCAGATTTCATCATTCGAGAGAAGTTACTACAACTTAAAATGGACTAACACCGTCCCTTAGTTGGTTCCATTTTAGACTCATTAATTAGGAACCATAGCAGTTAATTACACCTTTGGCCACCACTTAGTTAAGAAAGAGAATGAGCAGTTGAGAAAATAGTAATATGCAAGTAAGATGCTAGTTTTCTCCCAAGACAAAGAGGTCAAACAACATGAATAAAGAACTATGACCACGGAAGAAGGTGCAGTTTGGCTAGGTCAATGCGTCCCCGACTGTATGAGGGCATGCTGTGAAAGAATTAGGTGAGCCACTCAATTGAGTGAAATATGATGCATGTACTCCCTTAGTGGTAGATTGGCAGTGTATCATCCACAAATTACATGCACACAGGGTACTTTTGATGGTTGGCTTGTATTATTGGAAACCATCAGTTAGAAGCGTACGTATTTTTTAATTACAGCAAGCTCAGGAGCTATGATTGGCTTCCCATAGCACATTGCTTTCACCAGAATTTCCGGAAAAGACTCTTCCTCAAGAAAAGAACCATATATCACAAGATCAGCTATGCTCAAGACAGCGTCAGCATCCTGGTCAACAGCCTTGTACTCCACAATTCCGCTAGGATATCTCAGATTATGCGCAATGGCCTAGAGAATTAAAACAATATAATCAATTCACACAATCTAAGCAAAAAAGAGCGTCTCTAACTACAAGAGATGTAATATTATACCTCCACAGCCACGCTGTAATTGCCAAGTGAACCACTTAGAATAATGATTTTGAGATGGGAAGTAGAATCCTTCTCTGTTGGGAAATCAGCTAAAAGTGGCAACATAGACTCTAAAATTAGTGCATGCTCCAGCCACAAACCTTTGTACAAAAATTGACTTCCAACAATTGCAATCACAATATCTCTAGGTCCAAGATCCAAATTGTCTTGCATGTTGTCTTTGTATGATGCCATCATAGGGTTTGTTTCCCATGCTTCAGCTGGAGAACCAGGAATAACTACAAAGTTTCCACTGTCAAATGCAGAGAAGATCATCTGTCCAGTGAAGAACAGACGAAAATTAAAACAACTTCAGATAACGGGCATCAGTACTTGGGAGACAACAACCAAAGCAGAAAATAGGAAGTTTTTGTCATTTCACTTGCGGTCTCCAAGAATTTTTAAGCTTCATCTACTTACAGTCTTCACTAGAACCTTAATCTTACTACCCAGTTCAAAAAGGAGGTAAACAAACAGACAAAAGAAAAGGAAAAGAGAAGAATCTGTTTGATGAAGAAACTTGAGCTGAGTCCTGTCATATTAGTTTATTCCCAGCAAGCAGTTATTGATTGGTGCCCTTTCATTTTCAGACGCTCCTTACATTACGGGATGAGATTCAGTAACTGTTACTAGATCAAAAGGAGTATTTCATATTTGAACTTACTGGCTGCACATAATTTGAGAAGACAACAGCAGTGGCATGATTGAGTGACTTTTTCCAATGATTTGCAAGCTCTATCTGCCCATGTGAATTGTACTGTTTTAAGCGAATAGCAAGTGCTGCATCATGGATGGTCCATATGAGAGGTAAAGACTTGAAAGGCTCCTGCAGAAAACTGCAAAAAGTGAAATCATTCATCTTCATTGAGTAAGGACGAGCCTAATGCAAGGGCAATCCACGGCATGAATGAATATCACAAGACACGCTTAAGTCAGTGAACCCTAAGTCAACTCCTCATGAAGCTCATGTGCGATCTGCTTAAATAGCCAAAAGGAACTATAAATGCAAAATTGCAGATCTACAGTCCTTGCAATCCACAACTTTCTTCAGATAAGTCAAGAACATCAAACAGAGCATCTCTAGCCTCAAATCGAGCCTCACCAAGAGGCATAATTGACTGTGAAGAAAATCGACAGAATACTTCAGGAAGTTAAATAAATAGTTGGCAGAAAATGATGGCCAAATGAACCTATTCTCGACCCTCGGCCTATGAACCATAACTCCTCTTTCCTTGCCAAATTCATGACTATGACTGACACGATGTAAAACAAGCACTTACATTTTTAAGAGTTACAACATAGAAGCATGGGAACCAAAATAAGAAGCAAGCATGGAAGCAACAAAGTTCCTGACGTAACTAGGCCTACATAAAAGACTTAGGAGTCGATATAATAGCAAAACTAACTGCTTCAATGAGATGAAAGTGTCTAGCATCTTATCTGATTGTCAGCCATCGTTGAAATGCACAATTGCATTCATTTGACAGCTAAATATTAAAAATACTATAGACAGATGGTTGCTCCTTATTTATTTGCCGACTGAGAAGTAGCAGACAAAAATAGGAAAAGCTTACCAGGTAAATACATCTGTAGCTTCAAGAGAATTAATGACTATGCCATTGAAGCTGCAGAGAAGTACATAAAGTCAGGTAGGATGGAGACAAAAGGATGAAATCACAGCCACAGGAACTGTAGAGTTTACAGCAATAAATTCACATCCAATTGTCAAAAGAACGACTGTATCAACTTCATAACCACGGTAAGCAAAGTTAGAAACAGTGAGGATGAGTTGAGGCAATAATGCCTTTCCTTTTGTAATGTAAGTATCCTTCCCAACAAAGTTATGTTTTCTACGTTCTTCTTCTAAGGAGCAACTAATGTTATCTTGTAAGTACACATACAGACATGTCAGAGTTAATAACTTATAAAGTATTCAAAATCCTTGAGACGGCAATTTGGAAGATAATGAAAAAGGGCATGGACCCCAATCCAGCTCCACCGTTCCTGTGGCTCAAGAGAACCCTGAGTGCATTTCAGTAAAGTTATAGTGAAAAGCATAGTCCTTTGATACAAAATAGAGAGATAGCTCCAAACTTTGAGCAAAAAAATTCAGAAAGCACACCCTCAAACCTTCATCTGCTGCCCTAATTTCTTCACCGCCCCAACTTAGATAAAGGGACTCAAATTTCTCGCTCCCTCCCCCCTCCCAAAAAGAAAAAGAAAAAGAACAAAAAGAAAAAAAAAACCCACTGTGAAGGAACATACGGATAACTATATCAACTACCGACAAGTACATTAACTGGAAGAATCTAAGTCCCATATCACCTGCATGTGCAGAAAGCAGGAGTCCTACTTAAATATATAGACCAGTAAGGAAGACAAATAGGAAGGAATGACCTGAAAAGCAAGATAATGAAAAGGACAAAAAAGAATGGCGTGATAAGTCATACTTTAACCAATCAACAAAGAAGTCTGCCTTGTCACAGTTCTGAATGATCGTAATGGAAGCTCCTAAGCTTTTCCAGACATCACGGACTGGACCATCTTCAAGCGAAAATACCTGTTTAAGTTCGACTTATTGGTCATTCATGGTTCAACAAAGACAATTACAGGACATAACTTGGTTGCAAAGAGTAAACCTGAAGACTGTTACAAAAACCCCTGATCCCTACAACAACCTCTTATTCAGTAGGAGCAAGTTTCGGATAAAAAAGATATTAGTTATGCATCTTCTTTGGCAGCTAGTTGTTCAGCAGCAAGAAAAATGATCAAGTTTAGACACTTCAATCCGCGAGCCAAATAAATTTCATCTGCTCAGTAATATCTAATATCCCACATCATGCCTTAACAAATTTCCGACATCCTGGGATTGGGAGAAGTACAGAACTCAACAGTAGAAACACCAAGAATTAACTGCATTCTTCACAGAGACCATACGAGTACAAGGAAAAATTACGGCAATCAAGTACTTCTCTATCTAGTTACTCAAATATAAGCATTATGCATCAATAAGATGATAGCATATGCATATGAGTCGTGAGAACCTGAAGCTCATAACCAATCTCTTGGAGGGCAGCTGCAACAGTCACCATTAGTAACTTCTCCGGATCAGCCACAAGATCACCAAAAACCTTCGCACGGAATGAAAACAACAAATCACAACATGGCCAGAGAAGAAATCACAACTTGGCAGTATACAATTTCCAGGATACTCAACCATGACTCAACAGCAGGCAATATTGCAATTTCCAGCACGTCAGATTTAGGCATAGATAACCGAAAAAAAGTGCCATGTAGAAGCTAAACTTCAAAACTAAAGTGAATAGTTATACTGACCAGTGCAAGCTGGGGTTTGAGGTGTCCAAAACGTCGTAGAGTCAAATTATGATGGTATGACTGGTTCAACACATTAGCTTCCTTGCGAAATCTCTCAAAAACCTTTGGAGTCCCGAATCTGATGTCCTTCCCAAAATCTAGACTACCTGTCTCCTCCAAGTGTGCCAAATCGCCATAATATATCTCCTTCCATTTGGAAGGAGCCAGCGATTTATCCAACGGCAGGAACATCTGGAACACGACCACGATGCAGAGGAAGGCGGCCACCGCGCACATCCATTTCCGGAAATCTAGCTTCGTGAGGAGCAGGAACCGCGAGAACCTCGATCTAGCCCGCGCTCTGGTCGACGATTGCGTGCGGAGAAGAGGCTCCCTCTTCACCGGGAGGCAGTCCTCTAGCGAACCCATCCGGAGTCGAATCAAATCATCAGCGTAGCTCCTCGGAATCGATTCGAAGCACGAAAGGAGAAGCAGCGAAAAGAAGCAAGCACAGCAGCAGCAATGGCGATTTGCACGAGTGGATATCGTGACGCGGAGCGAGCTGGTGAAATCGACTCAGTGAAGAAGCTTGTGAGCTCAGTAATGAATGGAGAGAGAGAGAGAGAGAGAGAGAGAGATTTTGTTAGAACGCAGTTGAAGCGGGTTTTTATAGTTGGCCGAAACGTCGAGAGGAGGTAAAGAAACAAAACGACTTAGAGTTGATGATGCTTGTTACTGAAAAACTACGAGAAATTGCTTTTTACCCGTGAAATTCGTATCCCTTGTTTATAGGGGGGCTGCACTAATTTAAGTCGCCTATTTAACTGGCTAGATATTATTATTGATCCTAATTAATTCTTATAGCCTTTTCGGATACTTTAAAAAAAAATGGATAAGTGTTAGATATTATTACAAACAAATATATGAATCCCTTTCATTTTTCGATTAGAACACGTTGATTGATTAATGATCGTTAATCGAATTGCACTTTTAAAGAAATAATTTTGAGAATATTTTTCATGCCGTTTAAAATATAAAATAAAATTTCTTAATACTGTGACTTAATAAGTCGATTCAAGTAATGCCCTCTTTCAAGCATAATCAACTCTGACTCTGTTGGTAAAGGGATTGAGGGGTGAGGACGCTAGTATCATAGCTATGAGGGCGCTTTACAAAGAGGTAGAGCAAAAGTCAAAGAGACAAAAAAAAAAAAAAACTCCGACAGAAAGAAGAAGAAGCATAATTAACCTTTTTGTAATTAGGAATGCTTTCTAGCCTGGGAGTATTTATAATTAGAAGTCCATGACGTCACTGCCAGTTTTTTTTAATTTTATTTTAATTTTTAGTGGTTCAGTTAATCCCATTTTATTACGTGGCCCGCTCCCTGGATTTGTCTCAGACTTAACAAAGGAGGCAAGACAGAATCAACAATTAATTAACAAAAAGAATAAGAAGAATTAATAATCAGATGAAATGACCTGGCCGACTTCTTTGTTTTCATTACCCAGAACAGAAGAAGGGTCTCTTGTCCCCTTTTCGTTTTGAAATTCTCAGCAACATTTTCAATTTTCCGAAATTTTTTTTTTTAAAATTCCTTGGCCTATTAGTATTGCCTGTCACTGTTGACCGACACTTGAGGTTGAGGGGGGCAATATTGGATTTTCACTCGACATATATTGGGGATGGGATGTTTGTCAATTAGATACGATCATCGTGTGATTTTCTACCGGGGAAAAAGAGAAAGTCGTCGCTTGTTGCAGAACCAACACCGAAAAAAAAAAAAACCTTGCGGAATCTTTTTTCCTAGTAACGGCGTGGACTGCTCTCAGAAGTTCGCAAAGGACCCCCCCATGGATGCTAAGTGCAACATAATTCAAAGAAGCTTTACACGAGCGAATTGATCTGCCTCTGATTTTTCCTTTTTTGTATGATTCGTGATACAAAGAATCAATAAAACCTTTGCAGTCAGATGGGCAAGATCATAATCTACGTGAAAATGTAACTAAATGAAACAGAGGCTCTTTGCTCTAACAAGAGTTAGCAGCAACCGCAAAACCGAAACATGGACTGTATGAGGTGCAGAATTTGCAGCATTGTCCTCTGACTTCATCTACCTCGTGATGTCGCGGCAGCAGCAACAAACAGCCCCGGGAGTCAGCATTAGCAGGGGTTAAATCATCGCAGAGCCTCACTACAAGAAAAGGGTGGTGATGAATTTCTCACAACCTGCTGAGGGGGGACTCATTGGCGTGATCGTCCACCAACCAGAGACCAAAATCCTGGAAGCGCTTTATCTTTTTCTCGAAACCTGTAATGTAGTTGTTATGGATTATAACATGCATTCCCTTGGTTTCCTGTACCCATGTCTGGTTCTTGAAATAAAGGCCTCCCGTGGGGAAGGCTTTCTGGGGCAGCAGGTAGAGATCAACCTGCAGATGGAAGGAATATAACCGGTCATAAGAATGACAGAAGCATTATGCAAATTGTGTCAGTGCAGCATGTATTTACTTCACTGGATCTCTATGTAACAAATCCCTCGACAAATCATTCTGAATCATAATCGATTGATAGGACTAGGTGCAGGAAATTGCAGGACCAAGTTCTCTACTAAAACTGGTTGACCAGATGACCAAGAATTATTGAAAGCGCATTAAGGAGTTTCTCAGCTTTCACGAACAGGTCGCCGTCTGAGTTAAGAAATTATCCCTACTCCATGAATAAAACAGATATTTTGAACAAGACGAGTATAAACGATGACAAACACAAGTAGATGTCAGTGTTTGTGGTAATTTTGCTCTATCATCCACTCATTCAAGGCACTGCTTTACCGTGGAACAGTGATGCATTCTCCAAAAGCCAACTAATTGGTTGGCGTCAGAACGATCGACATGTGCTGTCCAAATTAGACTCGACAAACCTGTCCAGAGGTTTTCATCAGTGCCCAATTAAAAGCAGGCTGATCATTGGCTTTTTTTGATTTTGTCCATGGTTGAGCTTGAAGTTCCTCGATCCACTTCTTCATCACAAGTTTTGCACCAAAAGTGGGGCGCAGGAAGATCATACAGCTACATATGTAAGTCCGACCCTTTTTTCCGGGAGGCGGTAAATCATGAGAATGGTTCAGGGGTTTCACCTGTTCAAAGAAGAAAGAGTAATGAATATTAATAATGAGAACAATGGACTTCATTCGGACTTTCAGACTGTAAAAACCAGGTACACAGGGCATACGATGGATAAGATGGCAGACTGTAAAACATGATTTTCATGCCCATTGGTTGAAGAGACCTCATTCCAGCTGTCTAAATAAGGCAGAAATAGGTGAAACATATTAAACTCCAGATGCGTTTGTACTTCCAAGTTTCAGAATGTTTTTGTTTAATCAACTATGTTGGGAAAAGGGTGTGACTTAAGATAAAGCAGTTTCTTGGTGCATTTTAAAATGGGGTTTAAACAGGCATCCCTGCCTGGTGTTGCTGGAAAAAGCACTGTTGGATGCTATCCAGACTCGTAAGTATGGGGACACATCTTACTTTTGGGTGCGGATGGACCAGGACCATAGAAATCCATTGCGACAGGACTTTGACTCCATAACTGCTGGAAACTGGAATTAGTCTCAAAACATCACTTGGTGTTTGCCGTGCTCTCTGTTTTTGTCTCTCTCTATTGCTGCTTTTCTTAACTGGGTGAACTTAAACAGGCATCCCTGCCTGGTGTTGCTGGAAAAAGCACTATTGGATGCTATCCAGACTCGTAAGTATGGGGACACATCTTACTTTTGGGTGCGGATGGACCAGGACCATTGAAATCCATTGCAACAGGACTTTGACTCCATAACTGCTGGAAACTGGAATTAGTCTTAAAACATCACTTGGTGTTTGTCGTGCTCTCTGTTTTTGTCTCTCTCTATTGCTGCTTTTCTTAACTGGGTGGACTATTGAAGGTTTGCCTTGTCTGTAGTTCTTAAGAGGATGTAAGGCTTAAAACATATTTTGGATGCTCCACTATTTGACGGCACGATTCTCATAAATGCCAACAATCAAGTTACTAACCACGCAAATTGCATCAACTTTCAGAACGAGAACATAAATATTACCGAAACTAGAAAGGAAGATCAAAGCAACATTCCAGATGAACAAGCACCGTTACAAATCACTGACTAGTGTCACACTAAATGTGATAAAGAGAAAATATAGCATATTCAAATTGTAACTACAAGAGATTGTTCTTTCACTTCATATTCTTTTCCCCTTTCATGGTAGATAGAGTGAAATACAGCCAGCATGCAAACTTTACTCCACTAAGTATACTATGTATGAGAGAAACAATAGTTCCAAGGATTGGAGTACTTACAGCAGCCATGTCATCGGTGAAGTACACATCATGTTTTCCTTCCAAATAAGGAAATGGATCAGCCAACCAAACCATATCAACATCATTGTACATAACATTATACCCAAGCTCCAAAATGTCCAGCAGATGGCGAGGTCTTCGTGATGTAAAATTGAAGAACCCCTTGTGACAAAAGAAATAAAAGGGAAGCAAGCTTAGCAAGGCTGTCCATTGAACTCAGAAAATAAACAACCAAGACAAAAACAACTTGGGCGATGTCCTCAGCGTCGAGGAACATGTACTAGGGTGTATGTGCGACTCGTTCAGATCACCATTGGTAGAAAAAAAGGGAAAGAAATTTTTGAGTATCAATGATCAGTACTAGTGAATAGTATAAAATGGAAGGAAGAAGGCCGTTCAAAGAACAATATACATGGACCGACCAATTGACAGCTACAAACAAGCACATCAGAATACAATGATACTCCCCCAGGGACAGAAATGCTCAGGTTTTGCATTATTACACCTATACTAGGACTCCTTATGGCTAAAGATTATATCAGGCACCTCAGCAGGTAAATGTCAACTGCAACTCGATTAATTAGCAATACAGCATGGGTTTCTGATGACAACCGTAGCACCTAGCATTTCACACTTACTCATCGCTGACGACAAATAAACTACATATTCCTTGTGTGAAGTCAAGCAACAAAGGCATCATCGGTCTCCCTGTTAAAACCACATGAGCATTGACTTTACTCAATCCCCAGAGAAGCCCTAGTATACCTGAGAACCAAACTTATGTGCCGTCTGTGTATCAGGAGCCGGAGGGATCAGAACCGCGTGCCCAGGCCACCTCTCATTGACCTTATAAAGCGTGGCATAGTCCTCGGCGATCACGAGCACCTTCTCGTGGTGCTTTTGCCTGGCAATGCTAATCAGCCAGTTATTAAGGAAGGGCAAGTAAGGCTGGCTCACGGCGCACACGATCACCGTCCCATTCTTGGCCACGACCGACGCCGCCTGAGCCAAAGTGTAGTCCCGCCATTTGGTAAGCGCAGGCCTCGTGCTCCAGAAAATGCCCTCGTGCATTTCCGACCACGGCATGAAGACGCCGAGAATCACGAGAACCAACAGGAGGACCAAGAGGCCAGCACGGTTGAAGATCGAAGAATGTTTCTGAGCGAGCGTCGAAGAGGGAGGAGACGACGGCTCGCGGAAGTAGGAGAGCGTGGATTGGAGGGGTCTTTGGTGCAGAAACGACGACATTTTGTTGCACTTGCGGAAGAAGAGAGTCGATGTGACTCACCACCACTGTGGCCGGTACGACGGAGATGAGGCAAAACTGACCTCGAACCTCGTAAGTTGCGGCGGACTTTCGAAGCGACGGAACATCAGAGACTCTCCGATGGATCGCGAGAGCTTCGAATTAGGTCGAGATCGATGAGAATGGTGACTGAGATTGAGAGGTGAATCGATCTTTCGAGGGTAAGTGGCGCTACACCGCGCTTAGACGCAGCTTCATGGGCAAAAACAGTCGGATCTGAAGTTTGATGGCCTGTTTTCTTTTCCTTTTTTATTTTCTTTTTACGGTCGGCACGTGCGACTGCGACTGCGACTGCGAGCTGGGTACCGCTTCTTGTTTTTTCCAATTTATCCTGTGAATTCTCCATTCTTACTAAACTTGAATCTATCAACCTGTGAATCTGGTCCCCCCCCCCCCCAAAAAAAATTGTGAATCACAAATTAATTAACCAAATTTACTTCAATTTTTCATTCATCACGCCTCACGATAAGAGGGCTGTGATGGTGAAATATGACATCTTAAAATTTGATCATATGTTTGGACGAACCGGATGCCTTGGAAGCTCTTAATGAGTATAATCGAGTTATATCATTAATCTAACTCATAACGGGATGATATTTTCGATCAATCTTGGCAAAAAAATTAGGTGTACGTTGCTAAAGTAAGCTGCGATTGAAAAAGCTGGTGTTGGGGTGGTTCAGGTTGTGAGAGATGAGATTGATGGAGTGTCAAAGATTGTTAAAGCTGATTGTGCCATTTTGGCAGAGTCCCTAGCTGCAAAGGAAGGGTTACAATTAGCTAGAACTCGGAGTTGTCAGAAATGTGAGCAGGAAATTGATTCCAAGAGGGTTCCTGTCATCCTGATGCACTTGTGAAAGAGCAAGCAGGAGTGCCATGGAAGATTGCACCTGTTATCCAAGATATGAAGATGTTCAGCAGAGATATGGACAGGCTTAGAGTTGCTTTAGTAAGAAGTGGTAATCCCGTTGCCAATTGGGTTGCCACTCTTTCTAGGAAAGGAGAATTTTCTTTAGATTGGGTTAACAATCCTCCTCCTCCTCCTCCTTTGTGTAACCTGTTGATGGAGAACCTGAAAAGGTTCCTCTTTAATGAAGAGCTTTCGGTGTTGTAAATTCTTGTTTCAGCAGTGAACGTGATGTGATGTTGTTGTTTGGTCCAAAAAAGGAAAAAACAAATGGTGCCGAATTTATCTTCGTCTTTATAGCTCAACCTCCTCCTTTCGAGAAGCATTCCAAACTCGTTGCAGAGTTCAACCTCTGGCGCCAGAAAATAGTGAACGTATACAATATGACACATTATAAATTCAGACTCACTGTTGCAAAATATCATACAGGACACACCATCTAGGGAAGAACGACATCTTATACTGGTTCAATACTATACAAATATACAGTTGCAGTACAAGTGTCTTCCAGGATGATTAAATCCCTGCCATTACAGTTCCAAGTTGCTTGAGCCTGGCAAAAAGCAGGCCAAAAGTTTAACCTGCAGGGATTAACTTAAGGACGTACTGTATAGCAAAATTGAAAGGCAACTTCTCCACGCTAGTTCCTTCTCGAAGATGAAGAGGATGAACTCTCAAAATATGTCGGCTTTGGTGTCGAGGGGCAGGCCAGAGACTGGATCAGCTCACCCACAGTTAGCACTTGGAACTTATAGGGCGTATTGGGAGCGATGTTATCGACACGGTGCTCAAAAATCTTCCCCTTCTTATCAAATTTGTATCGAGAAGTGCCATCAAATCGACCGCGACTCTCCCACGGGACTCGAGGAATTCCATGAACAGTCCACCGAACCATCAAGACGTTCTCAACTGGCTGCCACACGCTAACAACGTCAACCCACAAAGCCCTGAAAAATATTCTTCCCTGGAATCGTAATCCCCAGAAGATAGATTTGTAGTTCTCAATTCCCATGAACGTGTTGACTGGATCTTTGAAGACTATGCCATCGCTAAAGAAAGCAAAGAAGAGCATCTTACATTGATTTCCGAGACACCACTTTTAGAATGGCTAATAATATTTTCCTAGAGGGAAAAACCACAAGCTTTGGGCACTTCCAAAATGTGCATCATCATCGAGAACAGTCATTGGTTAGATGTTCAGTAGTAGGATATAACACCAAGTTCAGTGCATGCAACCCAAAAAACTAAAAGCACAGTTTTATCTCAAAGTGGTACAGACTAGATATAAATAAGCATAGGTCTCCATACAGAAAATAATTAGCAGCACAGATAAGCATCCAGAGTTCACCCAGTAGTCAGATGGCATACACAAGCAAAAGGCACATAAACAAAACACCACAGCTGTGTGATAGTTCCTTATGAACATCAAGAGAGCATATGCACATACATAGGAGCTCCCTCCCAATCTAGTATTTGTGCATATGAGAGCACAGAAATTTTGTATTCTTACAAGCTTAAGAAAGCACCTAATGTGACTGTCATGTATTAAGAGATACCAGATTATACCTGCACCCATTTGGGGGCATGGGCACTACCCAAGTTCAGAATACAAAAGCAATGAGCAAGGTCAATCAGCTCAAGGTGATCAAATATCTATTGACATTGACTTCACAGTTGGTTCCATGTCAAGAGCTCGGGTATTCATTCAGGTTCATCTCATTTCCTTTTTCCTATTGATGATTCCGAGTGTATTTATACGTTGAAACTTATGCTGATAGTAAAAATCACAAATGTGCTCTAGCTATACTAATCAGGCACTTATATACCTAATGAACTCCTGAAGAAACCATCTGATGGCTTTATTAGTCCGTAGTAACAAATGAATTGTCGCATCAGTTTCTAATGAAACTACCAAGTAACTAGCATGCCTTTGAATTTCAAATAGACACATCTCCTTATAATATACCACGATCGCCCCGAAATGCTTTGATAAACCAACACGAAACCACCTGTTCACTTACTGAACAATGGAACCTGAACTAACATGATTGATCAAGCTCTTGTACTTGCACCAATTGCATCTCCGTCTACCATAACAAAGTTGGGTATTTTAATTTGGGCCAAAAATTAGCACTAGTTACATAAGCATTTTGCTTAAAATCCACCAGTTTTACCCAAGCCATCCATATGCTTAATTTGCATTAGCAACGATGTCACTCATCAACTGAAACTAATTAAGATGAGCTAAACATTTCGAAAAACCAAAACTTTTCGACTATGCATTGAGACAATCGCGTAATTCATTTCTCCAGAAGCTAAGCAACCAAACAGCATCTAAACACCATTAGCGATCAACAAGTTCAAACCTGTAGATATCGAAATTGAGCTCCCTGTAAAAAAGCTCCGGAAACTCCTCGCGCAAAGTGCGAATCGCATAGCCCATATTCAAGTAATAATCCTGCTGCTCTTCCTCCTCCTTGCTCTTCTTCACCGGAGCAGAGAAGTGTCCGTAGAGCCTCATATTCTGATCGCAATCCGAAGAAATTCCCAACTCGGCGTCCTTAGTCCGTGCCCGGATTCTCATCCTAGACCCCAAATCCTCGTTCCTCCGACGCAGCGGGACAACTTTGGGATTTCTCGGATTAGGGCTCAGGGGACAGAATTCGTTCGGGGCAAATTCCACGCGCCGAATGGCGCGGAGTGTGGGGACTTCCGGCGAGAGGATTTGAACGGCCATGGCGAGTTTTACTAGGTGGTGCGATCAAAAGGCGCGAAGGATCAAGAGCTGGTAAAACGACAGTGTGACATTTTCCCGAGAAAATTGCGACTGGGGGGAGATGAGATATTTTCTAGGCCAGACAGGAGGAGGAAAATAGGGAGTGGGAGACATCCGTTTGGGTTTGGGATAATAAAGAGTTTCCTTCCTTGTGGATAATTAGAATTATCGGTAATTAAATTGAAGAAATTATGTGATTGGTCGTTGGAATTTATTATTATTATTTTTTGGGTCGACCAATCAGGTCTTTTTTTCCTGAAGGCAAAGCGATATGAGGTTATGACTAATATATTTGACATTAATCGGTAGACATATGCACCGTGACATACAAGACATGTTCACAAGCAGGGAACGTAGCTTATTACACGAGGTAACATTCACTTTCAGACAGAGTGCTTGATGGAAGAGCTGTATCCGGTCTGATCATCATAGTACTTGGACCACAGCATCACGCCTCCATACTTGGCAGATCCTTTGATGGCGGGCAGTACTTTGGAAGTAAGATCCGACGCGGGAATGAAGCCGTTGTTGGCTGCGTCCGGAGCCGCGGGCAATCCCAGGAAGATTTTGCCGGCCCGGATCGAAGTCCACTGCTTCCACGCATCTTCGAAACTACCCATGCTCCCGGAACTGTATTCGCAGGGAGGATTGTTGTAAAACTGGACCCAGACGATGTCGAATAGGCCTGTTTGAAGGGCACCTCCAACCCAAGCGTCCGGATAAGGACACTGAGGGGCTGCAGTCAGGTACACTTTCTTCCCCCTGCTGCTGTATGCAGACAAGTACCTAGCCAGATCATCCCAATGTTGAGTTGTGCCTCCTTCGATGTCGAAATCGATGCCGTCGAGCACCGCTTCCCCTAGCGGCCTAGACGAGGAGTGGCCTCCTAGGAAGTTGTTCCACAGATAAGTCGCGACCTGTCTAGCGTCCTCGGCGGAAGTGAGATAGTAACTCCCGGCGCCTCCTCCGATCGAGAGGATCACCTTAACTCCCCTAGCTTGGCAAGACTTGATCTCGGAGCTCAAGCCGGTGCATCCTCCGCTGGAAGGATCGCAGTGGCCGGCGAGGTTGATCACGGGAGCCTGGCCATTGCCGAAGACACATAGGAAAGCTAGGTTCACAAACTCGTAGTTTCCGGAGGCACAAGTGTCGGCTAAAGTGCCTTCGTTGCCATTCTGACCCCAGTAGACAGAAATTCCACCGCCATTGATGCCGACCACAAGAGCCAAAATGATCGAAAAGAGAAATGCCGGTGAGGTCGAAGATTTGGAAGCCATCTTTGTGTTTCTCTCAACTCACTTGGTAATACTCGATTACCGGTTACTCTCACCTTGGTGCTTGACAAGGTTGGGTTTGAGGAGCATTTATAGGAGAAAAATCGAGCCCACCTATGATGTCCATGTTTATGTCTTTTGGGAGAGTGCGTGACTTGGCAACTGAGCAGTCTGATAAACATTTCATCAACCAGTGGTGGTGGATTAACGTAGATGGCATGTAAAAAAAGTTAAGTAAGATCAGAACAAAACCATCCTCCATGGTTATCAATTCATACTTGTTTTTCATATTTTGACTTAAAGCCAAAAGGAATGATGATTATCAAGCAGTCACAATTTTGTTGAGAGTGTGCGTGGCTTTTGGCAGCTAACTTTTGTCTCTCGTGATTCTTTTCCCTTCTCTTTTGATTGTCATTGTCTCATGTAGCTTGATAAAAAAAAAAAAAACACAAAATTTATTATCATAAATCTGTCAAATAAATTGTAGGCTGCATAAAAAGTTCATGCCGTGCGAATTTGCGACTGCTAATGTGTAAACGCCGGCTACGTACTCCAAGCTCGCACTGATAAAGTCTGCACGAGATGATGTTAAGCTTGCACTGTTGTATGTAGGTTGGCTTGCCGGTTTATGGTATTGGTGTGGTTCTACTTCCTGCATAAGCAGCTGTCCCTGTCTGTAGTAGGAATAGTATTTTGTTGTTGAATGTATTTCTAAGTTAGCTATAGTGTGTTTAAGTCATGCCGGAAACTGTATAGAAATTTCGAGGTCAATAACATGAATCCTACTTGCAACCTAAGGTGAGCTCGTTCTTGTTCGAAAACAAGAGACACCATGAAAAAGGTGGAGACTTTTTTCAATTTGCTTATTCCTTTTGACTTGTTTCATTCTTGCTGCAGTCGTCGTACCATTAGATCACCGCGAGTTCTATCACGGTCCCCATAAGTTTGCTCATCATAAGGTTCTCATTGGTTGTATTGAAAATTTGAGGTGTGTAGAATTTCGAAACTTGTAGTGAAGGTTTGCAAGAAGGGGAACATTTTAGCTCTGCATAAGAAATTGCAAGCATGTTCCATCTTCAGACTTGGTTCTTCATCTCTTGTGGCAGCAGTGACTGAAGTGTGCATCAAATATGACATGAGCATGAACTTACACTGAAGACTTGGAACGGGATGAATGCATATTCCTGTCATACTTGTGCATGTATAGTGAAAGTGTTAGTGGCGGCTTAATTTTGTAGGTGCGAGTGTTAATCTTCCTGTAGTCAGTGAATATTCCTCTTGAAAACTTTGAGCATGCTCTGATTCTTGACCCATTGAAACTTTATATGTTGTACCCATGTGAACATCTGTTTTCTTAGGCTGGAGCTTGATGGTCGATCTGAATTGACAATTGCGAGCAAGCAGCAGCAACCGCTACGCAATATGCATTAGATGTGCGAGGCTTGACCCCTTGCAGTATGGCCGAACACATACTGAATTTGTCATAATGGTCTCTCTTTTCGACTGCTGATGGATAAGTTGCCTCTCATCTTTACACGTCGTTACTGAAACCGAAGAAACTTGACCTCCTGGAGCCAATTTGAAGTATCTTTCGCTTTGTTGATCATCATAAATACCGATGCAACACCATTTCCTACATGAATGCACTGCCTGTGATGACCTGGGATTTTCCTTTGTATCTGTCCTCTGTAATCTGTGCCATCTCTCCTTTGAATTGGGAGGAGTGTTTAAATGTGGCTTATTCTTTTGACCAATGGCGCTCGGCATGTGATTTTCCTTCACATTCTTCATCTGTAACCAGAGTTTTGCTTATTAAAACCTGTGTTCTTTTTAGTACTTGTTTCTGAGTTTCCTGGCTACATTCGGTTTTGCATCTTCAAATATGTTTACGAGACACGTCATTATTCAATCAATATGTGTTTGATCTCTTCTCAACAGATTCAACTGTACCCTCGCACCCAGCTCAATGCACTATGCGGAAAGAGCTGCAAATTTAGCACATGTCCATGCTCTAGGCAGTTTAAATAGCTGTTTAGATCGCTTGCATGGAATTATTGAAGCAAAAATCTAGGTGAAATTACGGTTTCGTATGGTTGGAGGTATATATTGCTGCATAACTGGATAAGTTTTTGGCCTGAGCAGAATAAATCCGGCCTTCGGAAGTGTAGACAACGTCTGCAATAGTTTTTTTGTATGTCCAGATGTTTGAGCAGTACATGTGCAAGTTTTGCATTGTAAAAAGATTGTTTTTGTCTTACTTCGGAAGTTTGACACAACTTCGTAGAATGCACCGTCTGTAAGAGGTCCGCAGACTCTGCAACTCATGGTTATCTTGTTTGCTTGGTGATGTACCCTGTCAAAAAATCTACCCAACTGTTCAAACTTTAGCACTCTTTGTCAAGTGCGCGCAGTCTGGGCTGCATAAGCCCTTTTGGTTACATCAGTATCTAGGTCTTCACATCTACGGTCACTTCGGACATTTACGTGAACCGACTCATTCTGGCATTTTGAGATGAAGTTAGAAGAAAAAATCTTGAATATAGTTGTCTGCACTTGTATATTTAGATCATGCTTATTGTCTTTTCTGAATGTTATGCGGACATCTGGAACCTGCATCTATTATATAGCACTTCTAGAATGCTAACTGTAAGATCCAGCTTTTTTAATACTGCATGATGATGCTAAACTGTTACTGATGTATTGAAAAGTACTGTGATTATATTATGCTTATTGCAGATAAGCCGGTCAGCTCAATCCACGATGTCGCGCCTTCAATTAGATGAAACGAGTATTTATATTTGCTCATTTCGTGATGAAAATGGAGAGTCTTTCCGGCAGTTTCAGACATATTGACTTGCAAGGAATCAAGTTAGCTCATATGAAAGCGTCCAATATTTATCGGCACATGTTTTTGGTATTATGCATACTGAGAGATAAACTGTATGAAGCATACAACCACCACGGACAAATAAATTCATCTGAGAATCAAGCACGACAAAAGCCATTCAGACAAAATCACCTATTTGTTTTCCTTAAATCTATTCATATTCATGCCGTCTCTGACCTTCAATCCTAATACGACATATATAAACCCTTTCTCTCCTCATCACCCTGTATGACAATAGCTGCTAAGTTCCATGGAAAGCACAAAACCTCTAGCAATCGATAGCTTTTCGTATAGCTGGTTGTCTAATGTAAGGACCTCCTTTGATGATCTCGATGAGCCTCTCCGACCGTCTTTCGTCGAGTCTGGAAGTTATCCAGAAAAATCCCAGAACTTCAACTTCAATGTCTCCGTCTCTCAAGTATCCCCTACTCTTGTACATGCCGATGAGCTCTTCGCCGATGGCATCATAAAACCTTTCTTTGCCGGTAAGTCGGACGATCAGAACTTTCAGGCTTCCAGTTCCTTGAAAACCTGTCCTACCCGGTCACTCTATTCATTTGCTCGAAAGACTATTCTCCCGGCCATTCGGATTCGTTGGCTTGCTCCTGCAACATTGAGAAAATCATCGGTGCAAGCTCTACGGAGGTGTATCGCTTATCTTAGACCGTCATGCTTCAAGTCTGGATGCGGAAGAAAAAGCACTAAAGCTGATGTTGAACGGAGGTTTCAGGAACTTGGGAGCTGGAATTGTTCGCCGCAACCATCTCAACCTCAAAGTTCACCTTCAGCCTATGTAACAGGTGACTGGAGCGACACCGAGAGCCCAATTTATGAGGCAATCCTTCACTGCAAAAGGTGCACAGTTGCATAAAAGCTCGGTAAGTCACAATTCGACTTTCTTTGATCGCTCGACCAAAAAAAAAACAAACTTTCTCTGATCGACTTTTCCATTTTTACCCGAACAGTTGCTTTTCATGCTTGTAAAGACTAGAGAATGGAAGTCGGATTATAGGATGGAAACTGGAAAAAGATTGCAGAAATTTTTTCTCAGAAATGCAAAGAGGCCTAGCAGCGAAGGCTTCTCTTTGTCCCAGTCTCGGTGTCTACTTCCTGCTTTGGTTTTTTGCGAGAATTGTTCTTTAATCAGAGGAGAAGCTTCCTACACAGAGTGTGAAGAACTTCTAATAAAATGTAAGCAGCTGAAAGTTACATGTATTGTTTCTTTTTTTGCATGATGATCTTATGTAGCTTGTCTTCCCATTTTTCCAAATGAGCTATTCAATCACAAGACTGTCCTTATCTTTGTTTACGAAGTTCATACGACGATGTGTTTGCGATAGATGGTTAGCTAATGCGCTGCCTCGAACTCGATGTACAACCTTTTGTTATAAAAGTTTCTTAAAAATTGTTAGAAAACTCTATGGTTCTGTTCTACCCGAATTCACAGGACCTTTTAGTGAATAATAGGACAATCTCATTAAGCTTGCCGACGTATGAGCTAGGAAGTTTTTCAACGTTGAGACTAATGTGCAGAGAGAGAGAGAGAGAGAGAGAGAGAGGGAGAGAGAGAAAATCACGAGGAAACAGAAAGATGAGGGAATTAACAATGGCTTTCTCAAAACCTACTAATGTTCTCATGTGATAAAGCAGTGCACTCTCCCTCTGTGGAACTCTTCTTGCATGGACTTGGACTCGTTTGATCATCTCTCGTACCTCTGGAAACATCTTCTTTCTACTCCTTGCTATGCATGGCAAGTGACAACATGTATCAAAGCAAAATAACCGAGCATGGTCTCTCGCCTCGTGCCGACTAAGTATCAGAAAATTTTTGCATCTTAATTGAGTTCATAAAGCATCAATTCCGAAAAGAAGCAGATTTCCGGACACTCTTTTCTCATTGATTTCCTCACGTTGGTTGAACATTCATCCATTTGAGTGAACCGATTCTAGATCGCGTGATTCAGCAAGTCCGATGGTACATTTGGCCAAGGAATGTATAAAGGCCTTTAGTTATCACGAACCTGGAGGCCATCGTACATAGAAACAAAATGAGAGAAAATGATGGGTTGACAATGCGAACTTGGGGAACAATAAATTACAGAGTTTTCTGTCATTTTCTTTGCTGTTGGATGGGCGGCAAGTTTAATAAGCTGGCAAGGACACACACATGAACATTGACAAATTGAAATAGCAGTTGCCAACAACATTAAGACACATTTACCGTATTCGACGGGCCCAGTTTGCGAACGAAATAAGACTAACTGCCGCCTTTTATGACCCGGCTCCGGACCCAATCTGTCTCCTCCAATCGATTGTCCTATCGTATCGGGACCTCTAAAAGGCAATCTGCAGTTCACAGTTTGAAACTTGGAAAGGGTTTAACCATGGTTCAGTTCAGTGAATATTGCAGTGAGAGAAAGAAAGTTCAACATATTGGAATACACGAAAGATTACCGTCAAAATTCACGTCATTATCAACTCACGAGGAACAATCTGGTTCGAATATGGCTTGGTTTTGGAAGACGCGAGCTATATCACAAATATAACCTCGAGATTCAAGTGGTTTCTTCCGTAAAATCCTACACCTATTCGTCAAAATAATTGTTCATATAGAAACTCATCGTCGACAGCACTTATCCAATCTGGGGTGCCCAAGAAAGATGGCCGGCTAACGGTTGGACTGCCGAGACCTAAATCGGGCCGGTCCCGAGATTGGCGTAACTCATTCGCTCACTTTCCCTCTAGAGCAAGTCAACACTTTGACCAGCCAGGAATTGCGAAAGAAGATAGGGGACCACATCTAATCGAAGGATTCAACAGGAACAAGTACAACCAAAGAATGTATAACCCCACATAAAAGGAAAATCCGGAAAGACAAGATTAGCTAATAAAGAACGTAGCATTATGGAGGTCCCTATATGTTCATGTTTCAATCATTAGGGTCCCTGCAGTATGAGGCTGTTGGATTGTTAGCCCTATAAACAAATTATGTAGTTTCAATCGCCGTCTACTGTGCTGCCTGTGATTTCTCAAAGAGAACTATCAATATAGAGGTTGCCAATTCCAACTTGCGTTGTCGACCCTCGAAACTTCTCCATCTTGCAAGGCAACACTGAACACCCCAAACATAAGCAGCATCATTTGAAGTTCTCCGAACTAGCAAATACGCATAATATTATCAACCCTGTAAGCTGAAACCCCCGCAAATGAATGAAAGTTAAAAAAGAAAAAAAGACTTGACCGTATATTTTGGGCAAAACTTGGAGAGGAGCGCATTTCTTTGATTTGGGCTTTCCAAAGAGACGATAGAGACGGGTACGCCGGTAGACCCCTCAAATAGGTAAGTCTGGTAAAAAATGATCCGACTTAAATTGATCAATTTAACCAGTTTTGATCAGTTTTCATGCAATATAAATCTAGTGATACAAATTCGACCCAACACATACTCCTGAGGTGAGTTAAGTCTAAGTATAACACCTATATTATTTTGAACTTCACCATTCTAAATCAATTTAGAACCCATTTACCGAAAATAACTAACTCATAACAACTCAACTTATCAAATGGATCAAGAAATGAGTCTATGACCGAATTTGACATGTTTACTCATGGTCCAGACTTGATGCACTCTTCTGGATAGAACACAGAATCTCGCGGCGTCTTCATCTTCGAGGAAGGAAAATGCGTGGATTAGGCATTCCGGCACACCGCTTATGCAGTCACAATGGATTTGATTCACAGGTTTGAAACTGCAACAGTCTTAAGGGATGTTCTTCCCCAGAAATCAAGTCCCAAAGGTAAGAGCGGGCTCTTCAGAATGAATCAAGAGAGAGATCGAAGAGGATATACATGATTCTCACTCTCTTATACTGAAACACACGAACTGAAAGTGTTATCGGAAGGTTAACTTCTTGGACTAAACTCGACACGTACGGAGCGTAAGTGTGATGCATCTGATCACTGATCAGCTCCAACTCCAAGTTCTGATCTAAAGCGAACTGGGGTTTACTTCAAGAAATCAGATGCAGACACTCTGCTTCGCAGAGTTCCCGTCTCCACAAACGTCCCTGCGTATTTAAACTTGTTTTCCTGAAGTATCTACTTACTCTTTCAAAATGAAAGGGAAGTGATTCGAGCAGCGAAAAGCAGAAGAACCAATTCAAATTCAATGGAAGACGTGAATGTGGCCGAGGGTTCAAGATGCTCCGAAAATGGTGAGAGTTTCAGGCATCCTACGATTCGGCGATCAATTTTGCGAAGGAAATGTTTGTTCAATCGTTAGAGAGGCCTCATTTCACAGAGCTCCCGCCTCTCCGCTGGGACCTTCGCCCTTCTACACACTCAAATCTCGCTCAAATGAAAGACCAAATGTAAGAAGATCAGACTGAGAAAAACGAAGCCGAAACCGCCATTAACGAAAGTGTTAGCAGCTCGACCGTCTGTTCTTCAGACGTTCGTTGTTCGAAGGCAAACTTGGAGAAGAGCGCACGTCTTGCGATATCGCTCCCTCCATAGGTCCTTCGGTGAGATCACAGAGACTGACGAAATCGGTGATATTACCCAAAAACATTTTGCAGAATCACGACCAAGTGCAGAGAATCGGAGAAGACGACGATGCTCAGCGAATACGAACCAGAAGTGGAGGATCATTTCGAGGATTTGATTCGCGAACCATTTCCTCAATCACTCATCTCCATTCAGCGATTTCTCTTCATCGCATCCACAAAATTGAAACAGA
Source organism: Lenwebbia sp. NSW1173648 (assembly GCA_029784005.1). Lineage (NCBI taxonomy): Eukaryota > Viridiplantae > Streptophyta > Magnoliopsida > Myrtales > Myrtaceae > Lenwebbia > Lenwebbia sp. NSW1173648. The sequence goes on from JARCGZ010000005.1 coordinate 759,650, forward strand.
GACTACTTGAAGAAGATTAAAATCGAGCTACCTGGGTTGAGCAGTAGCATAACTGAGAACGTAGACAATCGCGCCGACGACGAGCGCAAAACCTAGAAATTTGCACGCCGCTTGGCTCCTTATATAGTAGTACAGCTTTTACAGCGAGAGGGTTGCGTCTGACTCATTTCAGCCGTTGGATGAGCTTACCATGTAATTGATCCAACATGATTTTTTTTTTTGTTGTCGAATCCAACATGATTTAGCAGCAGGGATTATTGAAATATGAATCTGGATTCGGGCTTTTGGATAGATATGGGCCTCTCCGGCCCATCACAGATCATTGGTCTCTCTTCTCTCTACCATGGACCCTTGTGCGTCGAACCCCGAACTAGGGCTGAGCATAATGGACCGCCCAAATCGGGAACCGTCAAGACCGAATCGGACCAGCTGGGTTGGTCTGATTCCTAAAGGCTTCAGTCCCATTCCCGGTTCCATAAAATTGGAATCGATTACCGTTGGTCCAGTTCTCAGTTCCAAGAGAGAACCGGACCAACTAAATATATTTTATTTATTTTCTTATTTCTTAAATTTAAACGTAAACTTAATTTCGCCTCCTTCGATTATCATTCCGCACATCATATATATGTGGATGAGAAGAAGTATCACCATGGCTCAACTTGACAAAAAGGATGGGTGGGCCAAGTACTTAAGCAAGTCATTTTCTCTCATTGTGTCTCCTAGTCATTCTCTATAGCAAGTCATTATCTCTTTAGGGTCCCACATCGACTAGGAGACACAATGAGAAAGAATGATTTGCTATAAAGATGGCACGTGTAACTCACTTACTTTCGTCTTCGACCGATTCCATTGGATTGTCCGGACCTGGACTGAGATCAGATGATTCGGTCCCTAGTTCCAAGTACCTTTGGTCCGGTTCTCAGTCGTTGAAATTGGAACCAGGACCACCAGTCCGGTCCTCGATTCCTTAGGGAACCAGACCATACTCGCCCCAACTCCGAACCACAAGCTGGGTCCGAGAAAAGTCGATAAGTCACTAATCATTTGCACTCGGCATTAGAAGCGAGTTTATTATATATAGATAGAATTATGAAAATATTTTATTCTGTCAGAATATTATGAAAATCAAATTTTTAAGTAAATTTTCGATGAAAATTAAATAGGCGTCTCGTGTTTAGTCACTGTTTTATTGAGAGTGTATAAGTTAATTTTAGATAATTGATTTCGGATAGGTCACTTATCTCTTTGAGTAAAAAAAGTTAATTTCTATTAAACCTCTTCGAGGAAATGTTATATGCTTAATACAATTTCTATTAAATTAATTCATCGTGACATAGCTTGTAATCAGAGAGAGAGAGAGAGAAAAAAACGCTCACCACAAACTTAATTTTCTTCTAGAAACTCCACACATCTTTCTCCCTGACAATGCGGACCCGCGAAGCATGTCGCCCGCCTTTCCTGACTTCCACTTCAGTTCAGATTTCTTATTGGCAACTTCAAATATCTTCCATTGACTTTTTGAGTCAACCCACATATGAATGGGCCAATTCGTGGTCCCGCCTGAATATAAATGGACCAGTGTTTTAATTATACCTATATTCCTGATATAAAAAAAAAAACTGAATTCGTATGCCACAATTAAAAAATAAATAAATAGATGTTAAGGCACAGTAATAGAAATTTAGATAAAATGGACAAAAAAGAATAATAATATACCTTTAGCTAGGTAGAAGTAGAAAATATCTGGCTACACAACCGAGTACGATATCGCTATACATACGCAAACTAGATTAGAAAGTGATTGATCATGTCTTCTAGAGCTTGACGCGCCTTTTGCACTTCTGTTCCTGAATTGCCTGGCTAGAGATATTCACAGTCATGGTGCAATTCATCTTCACGATGACGTGCTTCTTGACGATGTTGAGCATGTTCACCCGCCCCGGGATCTGCGAGTAGCTGCTCATCGGCAGCAGCCCGAGCTTCATGTCCGCGTTCAGGTTCGGGTTCGACAGGAGCGTGTCCGTGATGATGTCCACCGAGATGTTCATCTGCATCGTCCTCCTGGCCCTCGACTTGCCCGGCGGGCCCCGCGCCTCGCCCACCACCGCGCCGTGGTAGTACAGGGTGGTCGTGGTGTTGCTGTACTTGAAGGACGCCACGTTCGGGTTCTTCACGGAGACGTCCGCGATCAGCGACATGTTGACCCCGGGCTTGGGGACCGTCCCGTTGAGGAGCTCGAGCCTGGTGATGGTGACTCCGTTCATCTTGATCACGGGCTCCTTGACCCGGAACACCGTGAACGCCAGGATTATGATGACGACCGCTTGGATGAGCATGAAGGCGGTGATGCAGCCGCAGCACTTGATGAATCTCTGCTTCCGGACGTTTTTGGCGAACACAGACGCTTCATCCTGGTCGCTCCGGAGGCTACCCGACGGGGCTAGCGGCCAAACTTGATCTCTCTCGACCATGGCTCCAAATTTTTGAAAGAGATACTCAGCAAACTCCAAAGGTTACAGAGGAAATGTAGGGTGAACCCGTGATGGAATCTTCAGTTGGTGCTTCATCCATATTTATAACAAGTGGGAATTAGGAGTGGGTTGCGAGTGATTTTCCGGAAAATGTTGGTATCATTATAATTGCTTTAGCCCGGATTTTCAAGCTGTTGAATCTTGACTTTTTGGCCTAATCTCTCTATATTTTAGTCTTCGCGATTACAGTGCATCTCATCATGATCAGATGGTGGGACAAGTTCAAGTTTGGTCAATTGTGGCTTCATTGATAGCTCCGTCTCTTGCCTTTCGAATGATGTCTTGGGTAAAAGGTCTGAATAGGCACACTCCCAAGTCTCCACGCAGTTTGGGTCAACGGAACTAAGGAAGACCATAACTAAGGCTAATTTACAAAGCTAATAATCGAGATCGATTATTGAACGTTTTCCATTTCTTTAAATGCGCATCGATGATCCGCCGCATGATCTGAAACATAAAATTGTGCAGTTCCATGTTACTACATCTTAAGATTACTCTTAACATTTGACTTTGATTGTGCAGATGAAGCTGTCCCTCGACCGTGCTAATTAATGGGCAGTTTTCAATGTACTCCTTTTTCCTATTGATGTAAGACATTCCTTTGTTCCTAATAAGTATGCTCATTTCCAGCCAAAAAGGAGGCACAAAGGTGTGTCCCCATCTGGAAAAGGGCCAGATCAAGATCGTTAGGGGTGAAAATTTCCACACAAGAACAAGAATAGTGCTTCGGGAGATTAGCGACATAATCTAACATGATCACACCTAATCTGTCACAAATGGCTGGTCCTTGTTGGACTGGTCCTTGTTGGACATTGACCTAAGCAAATTTTTGCTGCAACGATCATGTCTAAACCAATAACTTGAACAAGAGTTCGCGCCACGAGAAAAGGGTGGTGTGATAAAAGGTCGGACAAATCGTTTTTCGTCAAATTCCTTTATGGTTCTTTTTAGTTAGTGCACTAAATAGTCACAGTCCCACATGTCCACGCAATGGGAGGCCCATTAGTCATCATACATTAATAGGTAAAATGGTGAGGTAATAAGTAATTAATAATATTAAGCTAACTCATGCTTAATGCAGATTTGAATAATATGAATAAAAGAACAAGAGTAGTGTCTAACATGATTACAAATCATCTCTTATGGCTATAACTCTATTTCCTAAAACAATTCAACCTAGCACCTTGTGCAATTTTGTGGGACCATTAGCACCTGACGCCTCGCTGACCGTGGGCGAAGATCACGACCATCGCAGCCGCAGGCGAGTGTGGTCTCGCCCAGACCATTGTGTCTTTGCCCGCGGCTGGCGAGAACAAAAAAACCCAGAAAATAAAAAAATAGAGGAAAAAATATTTAAAAATTCAACAAAATATTGAAATATTTTTAAAAATTATCCACGTCAACACTAACCATGCCACATAAGACGACCAGTGTCCACGTCAAGCGATTTTCGGCCAAAATTGACCAAATAGGCTCAATTGGCAAAAAGTAAAAAGGTTTAGGACTGAATTGACAAACTTAAAAGGTTTAGGACTAAATTGACAAAAGTGCAGTAGGTTTAGGACTTTTTAAACAATTTTTCCGTATTTTGTGTGTAGGTCGATAAATTCAGAAATTAGATCATAATGTAAATCATAAATGCGTAATATAGCAGGTGGGTTTCTTCGTGATCAGTATAATGACTTCAAGGGTACCTATCACCAACCGCCACCTACCTCCTCCTTCGAAAGTCAATAAGAGGATGGCGTTCATAATCGATGGTAGCGAAACTAGATTGATTTGGCTTGTGGGCGTACATATAATCTGAATTGATCTCCTCCCATGGGAAATTATTGACCTAAATCTCACGTGTATATTTTTATAAAAATACGAGAAAATGGCGATGAAAATTTGGATTACGCTCGGTAATTACTCTAGATCGCACCTACTACTTTGATATTGTATATTACATATATGACAATTGGGAAAAGATTATTCGAAATGATGGACATATAACAAATTTCAAGAATATTCGTGATGTCCCCTCAAGTGATAATGAATCGATAAATGCAGTCAATGTGACTTTAGAAAATATATGCGCGTAACACATCCATTAAAGCGAATTGTAATCTCTTGCAGAAGAAAAGCTAGTATGTTTAGCGATGCTATTGACGAGCTATCCATGTACAGGAAGTCTGCCATTCGTATACTCCAGTATGGGTCTAGGAATTTGATTAGTTCTGTACATTATGGAACCCCAAGATAAATAATCTATCGGATGATACAGAAGTGATTAAGTTTTTGGCATAGTCAAGTGATCTTCAAGTTCGATGGCTAAGCTAGAATCTGGACAAGAACTGCATCTGCTTGAGGAGAGGAGTTAGGGTTTCCATGAGCTTTTCGCAGGGATGGTTATGGATGCCTTCGTACGTCGTGACCACGATGCTCGTGTCCTTGGCTAGCCTTTGGACCTGCTTCTTCACGTTGCATGTGTGATGTGTGCACCGATAATAGCTCCTTCTCGTCCCATCCAATGTATTAAGAATACAAGTAAGAGTTCGGACAGTAATAAGATCATATAGCCAAGAGAATATATATGTCCATACATGCATGCAAGCATTACCTTTATTTACAGAGATATAAAGAGCTAGATTAGCATATCGATGGATCTGTATCTTTCCTCTTATCATAGATAGTGGCTTCTGCGCGTACATTGTGCATTGCTTAAGCGTTTGAGTAAGATTCGGTGGTTCGACACGTGTATACTTATTTTAGATATAAGCCATACTTACGTGAATACTTCTCGAGATTAATTGTGACAATGTTCAGTCGATTTGTAGACCTAATCGATAGCTCCTAGGTCCATGATTAAATGATACAATTTACGCTAAGTTCTATATATTTCCAGAAGGATGCCACAACATTATCAACATAGCCACGACATTACTTGACCCATAACGTTTTTCCTTCATTTTACAATGAGCTTTGTTTTCCTATACTAGCACATAAAAACTAATGAAATAAGTTCTAAATAAGTAAAGAAACAAATAATATTGGACGATTTTATCTATTTTAGAAGAAGAGCATTTGAATTTTTCTAAAATTGGGATAATTTAACATAAATCACTACAAAGTGTGAAAAATCTTGCCTTAACAATTTACATGAACTTTCATGAAATATTAGGTAAAAGTTTGATTCCGAAATCCTTCTCTAGCTAGGTTTAGTTTACATATGGAATAAATGAGCATACATTGAAAGACAGAAGGATCAAAGTGTAAGAAATGTGTGGTTTATTCATGAAGGCAAGCATGAATTTTATCATATTTGCAGTTGAAAATATCAGGGCTAAATTCTTTCCAGAATTTGTGTTGCTTTATAATACATATATTATGTAACCTCGGATCATTGAATACATATACATAGATCCATGTATAAATTTTCGAGTATCTTGAACACTTTCCCTTAATTTTTTTCGGACATGAATTTTCTTTCATCCTCAATTAATTTCCAGTTAATGTTGCCATTTTTAAGTTTAAAATTTTTGTTAATTTATCATTATTTTTGAAATAATTTAATAATTAGGGGGTTCGGAAACATAAATTCTTGTTTTTTTCGCCATCGATGTTGTCATAGCGTTTAATCCACATAATTAGATTCATTTTAAATCTCTTTCTTCTCACCTTCATGACTCTGCTTATCTAAGTTTCCTCATTCAAAGATGGAGACCCTCTATCCCATTGCATACTCCTATTTGATGCCTTAATCTACCGAACCGTGCACTGATTCCTATTAAGAATCTTAATTAAGAAACTTCGCACTCGCCGTGCATCCGCTATTAAGATTTGTCGAGGCACTAAGGGAAGAGAATCTTCATCCCCCTTTTGATCGTTTGTGAGATTTTCCAATGGTGAATTCTTGAAGCAGTCCCGGACCTCTCTTTTCTTCCAATTCATGTATGCTCATGCTCACCATCTTGGGCATCAACCAAATCCTGATCATATTATATTTCATCTTCTTAAGTATCTACCACCCTAAAATTGCGGCCATGCATGTCCATGATTAATCAGTTTGCATGAAAATAAGGAGATAATAAATTCGAGTCTCCTCTTCTTGAGAATGTCCTAAGTACATCTCTTTGAACATTGGTTATAATTTCGTCCTATCGCACGGTGGAAGACATGGATAATCGGAGGACTGAGGGAATTGATCAAAGAGAAAACTTCTCATTTAGTCAAGAGCATGAAGTACCAAAATAATCCAGTTCAATTATAGGATTCTTATATGTTGCTAAAACTCCAAAGACGTATACTTATTGGTGTATCATCTGTGAACTCCATGCATGTGAACCTTTAACGTGCAAAAATATACCTGGGATGAGCACTGTTCTTGACGGCTTTCTGTCCATACTTCCTCCAGCGATACCCGTCGTCCAGAATATCATCCACACTTCTTGTTTGGAACGCAATCCTTGGCCGTGTCGGCCTTCTCGTCCTATTCATCGCTTTCTTCTTAACATCCCCCTCGTTCCTTTCTTCTACTCCCCCATTTTCAGGCAACGTCGTGGTCATCGGCGCATTCTCCATCGACATCATCATCGGCTTATTCTCGCGAAGCCCACCGAGCTGGCCGGACAAGAGGCTAACCCAATCGATATCCGAAGAAGACGAAGATGAAGGAAGAGCCAACGCTTGAGCCGAGGCTGAGTTGTCTATCAACGGGTGCAACAGCGGCGACGACAGAAGTGACGGCGGCGGCGCGAAGAGGTAGGGACTGTTCTGAGGCTGCGGCAATACGGGGGGCGGTGGTGGACGGCCGTCTTGGCTGTCCATTGAAGGCCTCCGCGGTGAGAATGTTTGAGAGAGAGGGAAGGTTTGAATGCTTGTGGTGGGAGATACTTTTAAAGGTTGAAAAGGTCAGAGGAAGGTGAAAAGAGGTTGGACCGATCCAACATAGTTTTGAGAGAGAGAGAGAGAGTACAGTCTCTTGATACGCAGCGTATTGAGAGGAGAGGTGAAAGAGCCCAACTAACAACCTAACTTCTGTTCAACAAACCGACGCCTTTACGTGCATGGGAGAAAGACGTACTCAAGAGTTATGGAGTCGATATGGTCAAGGCATGATGTATTGAATATGTATCCCGTGGTAGATTCTTGGTCGGTCCAAAACTTTGGGTTAGAAAAGAACGAGAACGAGAACATATGCATACAGTGTCGTTTTAGGTGAACGTAGGACGTTTCGAGAGACAGTTTCGCGCGACTTCCAGACTCGGAAATAAGCACGTTGCAATTTGTTTACCAACCGACGGAGGGGCAACGGTTAATTACCGCTTTGCTCCCTCGATGCTGACTAGGTTTTTTTTTCCTTTTGGTTTTGGGAGAGGGAAATTACACATACATGTGTATGTCATTCATGGGACATCCTCTCTTTAACCATAGTCAGATACTTTAATTGATGATAACTGACCGAGTTTGAACTATAAAATGAACTCTTGGCATATAGTCATCTATTTTTAATTTAGATGTGTAAGATAATTAGCTCATTTAGTTCCCCGCCGTAGGTACCAACGCCCACTATTCTACTTGTCGTCATGCTAGCACATCTATAAATGAATCGGTTAAGTGTGAAAAAACGTCAGTAACTTGTTGGTAACTTATCGGTATTTTTATGAAATTACCAACTTTTTTTCGAGCAAATTACCCAACTTTTTTCCCCAAACTTGTTTTGCCATGTAAATGCTCAGCATTTAATTTCGCCGACACGAAAAGCGCACCAATAAACACTTTTTTTTTTCTCTTTGACAGGTAAAAATGTTGAGGAGAGATGATCAGCGCTATTATCCCATCCAGGCATTAACATATGTTCACCTGTGGTGGTAAAGCACTTATTTTTCAGTTTATTCAGGTCAAATTTCGGCCCATGAATGGAATCCAAATGCAATTCAACTATGTATTGGGCCTTCCAACAACAAAAAACTATGCATTGGGCCAAGGCCCGTAGTACTCAAGAATGGACACGAAACGAGCCGACTAGAGCAACTTCTTCGACTGCATTTTGTCATACACCTTTCCTTCCTTCAGCTTCTCATTCTCTCTCTCTCTCTCTCACCGGAATGAGCTTGTTGCGATCTGCTTCAGACCATTCGAAACCCTTACTCCATTCCCTTAAACCCCGCTTAAACCCCGCCCTCAACCTCTCTCATTTCCTTCGTTTCTTCTCCGCGGTCCATGAACCTGAACCTGCAGCAGAGCCTGCACCAGGACCGTCGCACCAACCCCACAACGACCCAATAGTCACCCAAGCGCTTGACCTTCTTCAAGCCCCCGAGAATTCATGGGACCCCGCCGAGCTCAACCACCTCCTCTTCTCCAACTCTCCTACTACCACCCCTACGCACTTCTCCAAGATCACTCTCGGCTTGGGTGCCTCCGGCAAAGCCCTCAAGTTTCTTGATTTCGTTCAATCGCATTCGCCCCAGAAAGATGCGCCGGTTTTCCTCTCTCACACATTCCAGTCCATCGTCAAGCTAGCGAGCCGAGAACCCGGTTGGGAGAAGGCCCTGCTTGAGCTCTATAAGATGTCGAAACAAAGGGACATTCCTTTGACTATCAATGCGTTGACCCTCCTGGTTAGCTTCTTTGGGAGGGCTGGAATGGTTGATGAGGCGGTTTCTGTGTTTGATGATATTGACAGAAATGCGAGAGACAGGCACCTTTATGAATTGTATGTTGGCATGCTGTTTAGACACGGGAGGTTCGAGGGTGCGTTGAAGGTGCTCGACGAAATGCTCGAGCTACATTCGAGATTTGCCGCCTCGGACATTCCGGGTAAGATTTTTTTCTCGGCCTTGTTGAGGAGACTGCAAGGAGATGGGGGTGGCGATGAGGATGAGATTGATGGGATTTTCGTGAAGCTTCTCGAACTCGGTGTTTTTCCCGACTCGATAACACTTTTGAATATAATTAAGAAGCTCTGTAGGAATGGGGAGATTGGAAGAGCATGGGATCTTTTGCTGCGAGTGATTCAATCAGGTGGACCTGTTGAAGCCGCTCCCTGCAATGTTATTTTGGTTGAGTTGGGGAAGCGTCTTGAGTTCAATAGGATGAAGGAGCTTGTGATTAAGATGAACGAAATCAGTATTCAACCCGACGTTGTGACCTTGGGAATACTTATTAATCGTTTGTGTAAGTCTCGCAGAGTTGATGATGCATTGGAGGTGTTTGAGAGGATCTGCACCATACACGATGATGGGTTCTCGTGTGAACCTGATACAGTCATTTATAATTGTCTTATTGATGGACTCTGTAAAGTAGGAAGGCTAGATGAAGCAGCAGAACTACTAAGAAAGATGACATTGCAGGGTGGCTGCATGCCTAATGTCATTACTTACAACTGCTTGATCGATGGGTACTGTAAATGCTGTGAGATCGATAAGGCTTTTCAGCTATTTGATCAGATGAGTGAAGAAGGGGTGCAACCAAATGTAGTCACTGTTAATATCTTGGTTGATGGTATGTGCAAGTTTGGGAGAGTCAATAGCGCAGTAGAGTTTCTTAAAGAAATGAAAGTAAGAGGTTTGAGTCCTAATGTTAGAACGTATACATCACTGATCAAGGCTTTTTCCAATGCCAACAATTTTGAGAAAGCCATGGAGTTGTTCCAGGAAATGTCTAGATCTGGATGTTCCCCAGATTCAATTGCTTACTACACATTGATCTCTGGATTGTGCAATGCTGGAAGAATGGATGATGCCAGTTCTGTTGCAACAGAGTTGAAGGCGGCTGGGTTCTCACTTGATGCCGTGTGCTACAATAATCTGATTGGTGGTTTCTGCAGGAAAAATAAATTGGAGGAGGCTTATCAGATGGTCAAAGAAATGGAGAGCTCTGGAGTAAAGCCTGATGCTGTCACTTATAATTGTTGGTTATCCTATATTGCGAAAACTGGAAATCTTACAACTGCAAATAAGTTGATGAGACTGATGATTGAACAGGGCCTCGTTCCTACTGTTGTATCATATGGTGCACTGATTCATGGATACTGCCTGGAAAACAATGTTGAGGAAGCCATGAAAATTTTCAGGGAGATGAATTCTGTGTCAAAGATCCCACCAAACACAGTCATATACAACATTCTCATAGAATGTCTATGCAGGAATAACAAAGTGGACGGTGCCTGTTCCTTAATGGGCGATATGATGGAAAAAGGGGTGAGGCCGAATACCACTACGTTCAACGCGTTGTTCAGAGGCCTTCGTCAGACGAATTGCTTGAAGAAAGCATTTGAAATGATGGATAGAATGCATGAACATGCTTGTAAACCTGATTATGTAACGATGGAGATTCTAATGGAATGGCTTTCAGCCGTGGGTGAAGTAGGGAAACTTAAGAGTTTTGTCCAGGGCTATGAAGTTTCAGCTTGCACTGCCTAAAGCAGATTTAGCAAGGGAAGGATAGGATTCTTGTGCATTTTCTTCTACTGATCTGTAGGCCATAGCCAGTAGAAACCAGGCACTCATTCAGAGTCCAAGGAGTGTACGATCTTTTGGTCTTTAAAAGAGTGTCCGCTAGGCTACCCGGGAGATGCCTCAAAGGCCTCATACTTGTGAAGTATTTTCTTCATCTTCCATCAGATTCCACAGTCCTTCTTTCGAGATAATCGGAGAAGTTACCCGCGCTGTGATAAAACTGGAATCTTTATTGCTAAGCTTTGTCCAATTTTGCTCGTCACGTGCTACAATTTGCATGATAAGTTGTATCGGTAATAATAGAGAGATTCCGTTGATAACCGTGTGGAATGAAGTGGATATGTGAAGCTTTTGCTTCTCTTCTGACTTATATGGTCCATAAGATGCTAAGTTACTATATCATTTGGCTTTCAATAAGTATGAATGCTCTCTTTCTCTTGGGGTCAAAGTATGAATTCTCTTTACTTTGTAAACCCTTGACGTGATCTGTTTGGACTTAGTGTGTACTTAGTTCATTAGTTGGGTTAACAACGTACTGTGGTTGTTGTATACTTCAATGTAAACTGAATATTGCCATTAGTGTAGATTACTGGTGGGAGATGTATTGTCAGTAGTCTAGATTATCCGTGGGAGCCGGGAGGAATATCATCTAGCATATAGGACAGAAGGTTAACCGCCGTCAGACATGTTTTCATGAAAAATTGGATAATTTAGAAAATATTTTCCTAAAAAAGATACTTGTATTGCTTACAAAAATAAATGAACGAAAAATATTTTCTATCATCCATGAAAATTCTTAGACCAAAATTGTTGTTATTACAATGAAAATATTTTTCATTGGCTAATTATTTCACGCGACATTAGCGATTATTTGTAGGAAAATGTCTTTTCATGTCATCCATTTTTTCGCGAAATAAACGGAGCCTAAATTCTTGGAAATTAATTAGAAACAAAAGAACCCGAAAAGGATGAGCTAAAGTATCATATTGGCCATTCATACAACTGATCTCTTTGTCTCTAATTGGGCTACAAGTGAAGTGCAAACACCACCGGATTGTCGAACTCTTAATACAGAGAGATGAGCAGCTTTTCCTTCTCCCCGCCTGCCTAGTGAAATCTTTATACAGATTGAAGAAGGAGAACACATGTATAAAGCTTAGCTGCACAGGGATGCTAATTGTTACAACATGATGAAAAGAAGATGAAGAATTGTAGGAGGTATTCCAGAAAGTTACAAACTCGACCGCAAAACAATATGCTTGACTAGTTGGGTCAGCTACCGCCGGTGGCGGTTGCTGTATTGTTAGTCGTCCAGGAATGGCCAAAGTTCGCCGGGAAACGATCCAAGAAACAATCCTCATCATCACCACCTCCTGTCAATCCCTCCAAACCCTCTAAGAAATCATCACTCAGAGCCATATCAGATAGCCCAACTTCCCCATCCTCTTCATCATCAGCCATGCTACCCTCCTTTTCTTCTCTGCTTTCAGTGTTTGTGCTCTGTGTTTTTGCCACGTCGTCCTCCACGGAGGTAGTTGGTGAGGAACAAGGAGGTTTTGTGGAGGTGGCAGCAGCAGCAGCAGCGATGGGGTCTTCGACAGCGTCGGTCTGCGCGGGCTTTGGACGTGTGGAACCTGCGAGTGAGTTGCGGTGGGTAGGTGCGGGGTGGTTGTGTTCCGCCGTGTATGTGACTATGAACATTCCGGGGTCGGATCTGTTCCTCTCCACTTGTTTCCGGGCCAAACACCCCTTCGAGCTACTGCATCTGTAGTATCCCCTGTGCCACAGAGCATAAACCAAGACTAAGCATAAGTGACTGCACTGCACCTTATTAGTATCCATATAAAAAATTAAGAGCAACCTCAGAAGGTAAAAGCAGATTTGGGGGGATCTAACTTAGGGAATTTGCCTTGGATATGGAGAGCCCTTAATCGGTTTTTGGCCATATTTACGCCAAGCCCAGATACCAGAAGACAGACTCTCTGCTGGAACATGGCAAACCTTCTTGAGCTGGCTTTTCCTGCTTTTGTAGAAACAGTATGTGTGAGAGACCATTCAACACGGTGCAAATTCGAGCTGAGACAAAAGGGTTATCACCCTAATGGTGGGATTCCTTCAAAGTTACCTTCTTTTGGAGCGAGAAGCTTGAGACTGGGAGCCTGTCATGCAGGAGCCAGAAGAGTAGGCAGCCGCAGAACCATTATTATTACCAGGATTAGGTTGTTGTCTAAGCGGGGGTTGACCATCCACTCCTCCGAAAGAAGGAAGAGCAGAAACAGCAGCGTTTCGAAAGACGAGAGGCTCGGGCTTGAGGAAGAAGGGCTTGTAGAGTTCATGCAACTCCGCAAGCGAGCTGTGCCTCGCTTCATAAGGATCCGGCGGAGAGACGAGGCCCTCATCTTTCTTGACCACTCCAAAAGAGGAGCAAGACACGGGAACATGGGGTGCAAGATCTGTCGACGTAGCGGCGGCGGTGGAGGAGGAGGAGGAGGCGGTGAAGCTTCTGACCACCGCGTGTAGATCCCAGTCTTCCTCCATAGCAACAAGCTTTGTGGATTCCGCAACCGCTACCAGAGGGAATGAACAAGGCGCTGACTTTCTCTAGGCAGATAAAGGGAAGAGACATACAGACAGGTCAGAGAGAGAGAGAGAGATGGCATCTAAAACGCCTTATCGCTAGTGCTCTCCTCTATCTTTTTGGGCACTAGTGGGGCACGTGGAAAAACCAGAGGTGGTTTCGGGGTTGACTTTTGGGGAATGTCAAAGGGCGGTTTCTCAAACAAAGAGAAGTTTTGGACAATTGGGGGTTTGGACCTTTGGGACATGGCTGGTTGAGGGGGGAGAAAAAGTCCACACGCTTAAGGATGGATTGCCTTCACCCACTTCACTTGGGATTTACCGACAAAGAGCAGAAAAAAGGCTTTTTAAAAGTGGAGGCCACTGTTTTTGTAGTTTTGGCAGTTTCGGACCTTTCGACTGAGAGCCGCTCGTTGTGGAATTTGGATCCATCCTTTTCCCCCAAATCGTGACGTGTGTATAGTACAAAGTATCTCTTTTTTCCCCCTCCTTTCTTTCTGGAACGCGCAACGATTTGGAGCTCCATAGGGCGAGCATTGTTGGGTTTTCCGGAGAAGTCATGAATGGCACCGACTCGAGTTGGAGTTCCGGAATTAAACGGAATCGTGCGATTTGATTTATGGCTGAGCATAATGGATCGATCGAAAACCGATCGGACCGGCCGGTTTGATCCGTTTATCTAGGGCTTCGGTCCGGTTCTCGGTTCCATAGAATTGAAACCTGTTACGGTCGATCCGATTCTCGGTTCTAGGGGAAGCTGGACCGCCCGGATCGGACTGAATGATATTTAAAAAAAAAAAAAATCTTGATATGAAAACGTAAACCCTAAACCTAAGATGCTTAGTATGACTGCTGGGTTTAGCGACAACGCGATACAATTAACGAGAGGTGGTACTGTGAGTATGTCGTTAATGAGAAAAAATTTAACGACAAATCCCAAAAAAAAAATAAAAAAAATTACGTCCAGTCCAATGATTGAACCACCCCGAGAACTGAATCAGGTTTGGTTCACGATCCTTGAAACTGGGTACCGGTCCTGTTCCCGGTTCCAGGGTGGGATCGGACCAAACCAGAAATCGATCACCCTTAATTTGATTTATCTAAGTCGATTTCATACTATATTATTTTTGAAAAAAAAGAAGATCATGCGATCTATGACTATTCGTAATATATCAAATATACGGATGTCAATTCAATCCTAAAGTTTTTAACTTTGTCAATGTCGTCTTACGTCTTGACGCGAAATTTCAATATCATCCTGCCGATCAATTGATCCGAGGATGGTGATGCGGCGGATCCACAAATCACCTGTGTCAAGGTGTCACTGGGGTTGTGCGAATTGCAGAAGAAAGGTCCACGAGATGGAGAGAGGGTTGGATGGATCGACAGCTTGCAGTATGCGTAGATCTCCTGGGCCCCCACCAACCTCTCCTTTTTTTCTTTTTTTCTTTTTAATTTTTTTCCCTACCCTTTGATTCGTGGGCAAAAAGGAAAAGGGCAAGAGGGGAATCAATATAAAGTTAGAAAAATGATACCACCCTAAAAATCTGAACTTTTATCAATTTTATGATCTAGATCATTTTTTTTGTTTGTTAATAAAGTACCCCAACTTCTAGCATTTGGTTCAACATGAGATCTCCTACGGCGAGGTACCGACACTGTTAGATAATCGTTACACACCTGAGCGTGTCGAAAAAAATCGCCGCATTGGCCTAATTGAAAAATTAATAAAAGTTTTAGGCCCTCGAGACGTGATTACCCTGAAATGCGGAACAAAATGAGATCGATTTTCATTTGCTCGACTTATCTTGTCTTCAATCACTTGAATCCTGAGTTGGCGACTCGTGATAGTGACGCTATAGGATGAATGAGGAGATTCAATTATTAATTGCAACGTGAACGTCCCCTTCGCTTGGCTCTATGAATGTCGAATCCGATGCCTCGTTCAGAAGAAAATTGCATTTATTCTTGAAAGCGCGTCGCAGTCCCTCGTCTACGAGGCTGCAAATAACACCACAGATACAAATTCGTCTGAGTTGACTTGCGGCCCGGCCCGCTCGGTTTGACTCCTACGTTCCTTCATTGGTTGACTTTGCTAGATAGCGAGGTAGAGATAGGGTGAGGTGGATCGGAAGGAAAAGTACTAACAAATTATTAAACTTATTGCTTTTGTACAAATTCAGTCATAAACATTTTTGCATTAGTGTCGATCGAGTCCATCCGGCCAATTTTGGCAGGAAAATTGTTGACGTGGACGCCGACCATCCTACGTGGCACGGACGGCGCTAACGTGGACATTTTTAATAATTTTTAAATATGTTACAGTTTTTTTTCTTTTCTGTGCTTTACTCTTTTTTTTTCTTGTTGGCCGGCAAGGGCTGTCGGCCGACC
Organism: Lenwebbia sp. NSW1173648; assembly: GCA_029784005.1. NCBI lineage: Eukaryota > Viridiplantae > Streptophyta > Magnoliopsida > Myrtales > Myrtaceae > Lenwebbia > Lenwebbia sp. NSW1173648. The sequence continues at coordinate 775,593 of JARCGZ010000005.1, forward strand.
CTCGCTGGCCACAAGCGAGGGCGTCCGATCTGGGTGTCGCGGCCTCAGCCGGAGCCGGCGAGGGCTGTGGCGCCCTTGCCTGGCCTAAATCTGGCAAGAGCGTCGTGGCCCTCACCTGGTTTGGGCGAGGGGCCGCACGAGCCCTCGCCAAGCTTGCCGGCCAATAGCAAAAAAAGAAAGAAAGTAAAGCATAGAAAAAGAACAAAAAATATAAAATATTTAGAAAATTATTAAAATATTATCAAAAATGTCGACATCAGTGCCAGCATTCACGTCAGCAATTTCCAACAAAAATTAGCCAGATTGACTCAATTGGTACAAATGCAAAAAGATTTAGGATTGAATTAGTTTAATTAAAAGGTTTAAGACTGAATTGATATCAATACAATAAGTTTAGGATTTTTTTGGTACTTTTCCAATGGGTTGAAACAAGAAAGACAGTTGTACAATATACTATTCATCATATTATAAGAAGAAATGATTCGAGATACTCGTATTCCGACGCTCAGAGCCTGCCACTCGTAACCTGCTTCAGTCGGCTAACCATGGAGCAACTAGTCGCGGTAATGTTGCTGTGATTCTTCCTAGCAAAGCACATTAGTCTTGGTTGGAATGATTAGCCTCTTCGATGATGCGCGGATTCGTAAAGATAGAGGCGTCCTGATCAAATGGACCACCACAATACTTTTTGCATTCCCTTTTTCTTGCACCATTATGGCATTTCAAGCAAAATATATGGGAGCGATAGATAGCACCACAATCAGCAACTCTGCTGGCGCATCTCGGGGAGATGTGGATAGATCATGGTTAGGAGGAGAAGCACTAGGCTTGCAGTGGTCCATGGTGAAACGGACCGAACTTCGGACACTGTAACAAGGACTAGCAATCTGGTTATTAGGCAACGAGAGCGAGAGGGAGAGCGAGAGCGAGAGAGAGTTGCGGCTTTTAGTCACTAGAAGACCAAGAACAGATTGGGGATGTGAACTTTTTGGTAAAAGAGATGGATGGGAACGACAAGAAATTGACCGGTTGAGCGTGGACGATGATGTTGCAAGCGGTGGGTCTTCCATTCTCCAACTTCTTGCAGGCAATTTCCTATCGTTGGCGTAGGAATGTTGCGTGCATAGAGAGAGAGAGATAGAGAGATATGGGTGAGTTGGATCCTACTGCAAAACGGAGTAGGAGAGAATGTGGGTTTGGCAAAAGGAGTGATCGGGATCGACCTTCGCTCTCTCGAAAGGTCGCGATTGCACTGCACCATGACCTACCCACCCCCACATTGCACTTTCCTTTGATCAATCGCTATCTATCTAAAATGGAATGCACGCACATACACATGTTTTGTAGAGAAATTTTGGATGGAGATTTGGATAGTGAGGCTTTCCGGCTCTCTTCTAACAAAAGGCATCCGTTTGCAGGTTAAAAGTTGAAGCACCTTTCAGAAGTTGGCCTGCGCTGTTTCAAGGTATTGAATGTATAAACGCAACGCAAGTACATGTAGGAGACTTCGAGTCTCACGAAGGCTGCAACCTCAACTTGTGCAGTTCAGCAATGTCGTCTCACTTCTTGCCACATACCAAAAACATAAAACAAAGTCAATGTCCACCGCGTCCCCTCCCATGCAGTACTGAATTACATCCTAACCTGCAGAAACTCAGTGAATGGCCGCCCAGAAAAGGCAACGGGCATACCCTACTGCATACCTTTCTCTCGTCTCTATTTTCGTTGGGTCCGTTATGCAACTCTCAAGAAGATTAGTGGGTCGATTTAGAACCTGACACAGTCTCCAATCGATCAGGGGTGGGGTCGATATCGCATCGTTCGAAAAGAACTTGGTTCCAACAAGAAAATCAAGTTTCTAGTAACATCCACCTACGCCAGCCAACCATGATAACACATCATCTCCAAGACACCAAGGAAACGGTCCTCCACTTGTGAATTGCGAATCTGTGACTTGCACTGACCGGTGCAAGTCGATGGATTTTTTATCCTCATCCCTCTATTTATCGAAAGAGCATTACGATTTCACCCCCCAGCTTTTACCTTACAAGGACGTAGAAAAGGATTCTCCTTGCTTTCACTTTGAGAAATTGCAGATACACTAAACGGAAACTCTGGGATCCTGAAGCACATTAAACTTAAATGGGAGAAAAAGACTCATCTGAAGACAGAGTTGGCTGTCCAATAACTCTTCGTCCAGAAAAAAGAAAGAACCACTCAAAAGTATCTTGTCATTCATCCTAGAGTTTCATATACAACAGCAATACAGACCAGACTGACTCCTGCCTTGACTGGCATCTGAAGAATAAATAAATAATGCACTCGTAATTCATTAAGTAGAAGCTATGGAAAAGTGGGGCAAAATTCATCTCTGGATCCACAACTCAAAATTTACAACCAAGTAGAACGAAAAAGGAGAACTGACATAATCCTGACATAAGTCCGAAGAGTCCGGCAACAGCTTTACCCCAAATTAGTTTCCTCATGGGTGCTACAAGAAGAATCCAGCCGAGGAAGTACGATACGGCTGATTGAGCACCAGAGATGAACTGCCCAACAATATTAGGGTGGTAAACGCTGTATTGACAGGGGATCAAGAGTCAACTAGAGCTTGGCCATAGGGAGCTAAGTCGGGCTGCTAGCTTTGCGCTCTTATAGTCTTCTCTAAGCTGTATAAACCTGTTTTACAAGCAAACTGAAGATATCACTCATGCAGATGTGATTTGCATTTCAAGAAATCAGAGAGAGAGAGAGAGAGAGAAGTAAGATCTAAACAGTCTCATAACCAAGTTCTTTTCTTAACTATTTCATACCCCAGTTACTTGATGTACTACTTGATTTAAATCTACTTCTCAGCCACACCATGCTGTAGAAAACATATTCAAGGGTATGCCATTATAACACTCTATCAACTATTGAGCACACCCCGGAATTCCCATGATTCAGCAGAGGGGCAAATGAATCTTTCTTCGGAGAGAGAAACCCTGTTCCCAAAGGAAGCGGAGCAGTTTCGAGTGAATGGATACTTTGAGACCTCATCATGAGACTGTATCCTAGAATCTATACCACCGGCCCAACAGCGATTTATCCATCAAAAAAGCAACTGCATAACTTTGAATTTTTTGGGAATACCATGACATCCACTTAAATTGTTACTTTTTTGGGCTGCATTTTTGTCTTGGGGCAGGGGATTATGTATGGTATTGCCAGTAGCTCCTATATACCTTTGCGCATCTTTCCGGATGCTAGGAGTTCCCTCAAACAATGTGGAGAGGCTCTCAGGAGCAACAATAAAGACGTTTGCCATGCTGCAAACAAAATAATATAGCGTTATTAAGAATACAATGATGTCAAAGCAAACAATGGAGAATAAACGGCCTTTGACTCACATGCCCAACGTCTCAAATTTTTCGTCAATGGAAGGAGCATTAAAACTACGCACAAATTCTCCATATTCGGTTATGTCACGCTTCAGCCGCAGACCTCCACTGTAGAAAAGAAGACAGGACAAAAAGTTATGCTTCGAAGAAGAAAGATGTCTACACAGAATTAAGAAGTTCGACTAATAAGACAATATAACATTCACACGTGCTGGCCAGCACACCCAACAAAAAAGATAAGCGTATACAACTATCATCATGTGCCAAACATCAAAGCATGAATTAGGACAAGATTCAATTTTGAAAATAAGTGATCCAAACAGAGTGCTACTTACCTGGGATTAAAGGTGAACTTTTGCCAGTGATTAAGCAGCCCTTTGTACAAGCGATTTCCCTGAATTCATAGCATCAGAAAGTTAGATTCAAACACATTGACAATTCAATAATACCCTGAAAAATCAAATCCACTGCATGATGTCGAACAATAAGCATGCAACTGAATGTAAATCAGGCAAAGGAACTTTAGGTTGCAAGATCCAGCAGCTCATTTTGTGACCAATTCACAAAACTTGTGGCTATGTGATTCCACATCTATGTATAAACACCTAAATGGGCATATATGTACAAGAATGAAGAGCCTATGGGGATAAAGTTCTGAACTTGTTCGAAAGCAAATCTAGCAATATCAATTAAGCGATGTAGGAAAATTCAGAAAGAAAAGCGAAGTCCTTTCGAAGGTATGTAAGTATGTAAAGACAAAATGACACACTACTAGCTTAGTTCAAAACCAACAAAAGAAGATACCAGTTCAGTGAGAAACACTTGCTTGTTTTGACTTTCTAATCCAGTGAATGCAGCTTCAAGCACACGAGAAAGATAGGCCACAACCCTAGTCAGTACAAAAGAGAAATGTTAGGATGAGCCCGAAAAAACTCACAAGGCAGAAATTTCAGATTCTTCTTGTGAGTATAGTAGATTGAAGGAGAAACAGAATGTCATCTGGATAAATAAGGATGAGACATGAGCATGCTTTGCATGCTTTATTTGCTCCTAAGGTTTGTGTCACACACAAATAACAATGTTCTCAGAGGTTCACAAGAGTTTGACTCTCACAAGTTGAACCAACCTTTATCAAAATGAACCTACCGTGTGCAGGCATTCGTTGGCCGATGATCTGGAGCTATGCCATCATCCGGTGACCTATAATCTGTTGTCTTTTGTTCAGCTGATAGCAGTCTTTCAACCTGCGTGATGGTGATGAATTCCCCAGAATTTTTTGGAGGGGTGACACTTGATGAACACGTGGAAAAGAGAGCAAGAAAAGTAATATATGAAGGGTCCATTATAAGCCAAAAATTTAAAAAACAAACACCTACTGATTTCAAGAACCACCTGCAGAGCTAGGATAACCTACTTCACAATTTTTTCATTAGTGGAGGAGTTACACGAGATATGAAAATTTCATTTTATGAAAAGTCTATGCATCAGATGGAACAGCCAATGACACACACCTCAGCCATTACTGTCTCGATGCATAGTTGAAGACCCTTGTAAGCAGCAGATTCAGCACCGGACATAGCAGTCGCCATTTCTTCACAAGCAGCAGCATGTGCACTGTCCACTGGTAGTAAGAGCCGAGATATTGAATTTGCGAAGTACTGACAAAGAATTCGAACCAGTTCAAGATATCGATCAGCATCTATTTTCTCATGCAGCTGATTTTAACAACAAAAAGAAAAGAGCATCTGGACATACTTGCTGGACTATCGCCACACTACTACCACTGCGTTGTACGGCAACCATGAAAGATCTGAAACTGCTCTCACCAGCGGCGGCAGCGGCTTCAGCCTACACAAGATTCGATCCATCTTTTTAGTTAGAGTAGTAAATTCACAAGGAGATGCAACAAAGTGCATAGTCATAGAGAGTGGACACAAAATCCAATGGAAGGCCTGTGATCAGATAATTACAGCAGAAGCAGCAGCAGCAGCAGCTACCCTTCGACTAATGTTGGTGCCCAGCACAAACCTTTCCCTCAAAGCTGTAGCTTCAGTGAGGCTATCTCTAGCCCGATCAAGCCCTTCTGTTAGGTACTGACTTACCTGGATTGCAAGAAAATATAAGTACTACGAAAAAAAAAAAAAAAAACAAAATTTGCAAGGTTGTAGGGGGCAAAGACCTTACCTGGTCTAGCAGGCAAGTAAAAACTGTTTTCATATTACCTGCAAGTGTAGCAGGCTGCATATAAATAAGAAAATGAATCGATCAGAAACCAATGTTCATGATTAGATTATTCCATCATTGCATAAGGAATAACTAAACCTCTATGACTAAGCAATGTGTTTCCCAACACATAAATCAAGCAACAAAAACTGTTGTGCCGTTGGAGATATTCCACCAATTTTTCCACAATTCTTCCTGTGCATATTGAAGTTCCTGATGAGAATTACCACCAAAATGCACAATAAATATGTCAAAGATTCTAAAAACACTCTGATCTTACTATCTTATGGCACTTCATCCAAGTTGATTCATTTGTTATTCTTAAGATCTGCGCCCAATGCATCTCTCACATCTGTAAATTTTACTTTGAGCACCACGCTATTCACCATATCAGATCTTCAGCACAAACCACACACAAAAGGAGATGTAGAAGTTAATAATCAGACAACTGCCACTGGGATCTTTGGAACAACTTACGTATGTTTTATTAAATGAACATTCTAAAATATCTGTTTACGCTAAAAAGGTCTTAATGCTCATTAGGTACTCTGATCTTTTGGCCATGAGAAACTAGTTACCTGGAAGATCACTATCCAGGATGCCTACAATCTATTCCACTGACACAATTATGATCTAACATAAGAGACACTGCCAGGTTTTGCATGTGATGTCAGCAAGAAGAAGCTTTACTTGAGAGGAAAACAGGGTGCATCTTGATATAGATTCTTCATTCCAACGCACAAACTCTGTTACAACAGTAACTGATATCTGCTGGTGGGAAGATGCAACTGAAGCTCCTTTTGATCGGCCAATTGTTCCAGTTGACTCAGAAAGCTGCTGGCTTTCTGCACGTACTTCCTCCATCTGTGAAGCAAAAGGCATGAAATAGCTAGTGAAAAAAAAAAATTGAATTAGGATAATAAAAAAAATTGATGAATACCTTTGCTTTATAAAGTTGTCCAAGAGAGGCCTGCTCATGTTCAGGATACTCATCTTTGTGTGAAGAAAACAGAGACTCCGTGAGGCCTAAAGAATTCAAAATAGAGTAGCCATTAGAATATGTCTGGAATGAACTGAACGTATATGTAACAATGATTGGGATTAGAAGGAAAATACATCTTGAAACTAAGCTGTCATCTCTTGAATAAGTTCAAACAAAAACTAACATGCTTTCGGTTTTACATATATTATTTCTCCAAGTGATACATAATTTCCTCTGGGCAGAAAGCTCTAAAAATGCAGCAGAGAAATGAAGATACTAATATCAAATCATTACCCTCAACATCCAAGTCACAGCAGCCAACAGATCTCAAGTCTCTAGCAAGTTCTTGTGTCTTCTCATATGCTACTGCTAACATTCTTAGGTACTGAAGCCTCAAAGCAGATGAGAAACAAAACTCAGTTCCTGCTAGAATTGCACAAGGAGTAAGGATAACGTTCATCCTGGTGATTACTCACCAATAATAGCCCGCCTTCTTCCATTGGAGGTAAATTCACAAGAGATGGCTTCACTAGTATTTTGTCTAGAAGGGCTGTAACTCGCTGCTCCAACACCCTCTGCGCAAACATAAAAATTTTGTAGCACTTCAAGAACAGAATGTATGTAAAAAAAGGATCCAATATGTCAGAGACAACTGAAGTACAGAGTTAGAAAGGAGAGAGAGTTTTGCAGCACCTGAACCAATATTGACATTACATCATTGGGTGAAGGAAACACAGCCATTATGGTGGCCACTTCTTTACGCACAGTATCTGCTCAAGAATAAGAAAGAGAGAACAAGAACGATGATGTCAATATGCACTATAGTTAGGACCCTCGATGTAGGATTTATGCCAATGCTTCAAACCTGTAATTTCTTTGTACAGGGATGATAGGCCACGAGCCACATTGCTTGGGCTAACCTGCGAATTATGTTCACCAAGAACCAACCTTGTATCTGCATTCATGACTTCCACATCAATAAACATAGGTCGTGTTGCCACATAATGCTGCATGGCACTGGTTCCCCTGTTGAACTGCGATACAGAAGCAACTAGGTAAGATTCAAAGAAAAGTGCCCTTGACAGACTGGAATTCCGTATAAACAATCTCAGGTTCATCCGAGTAAATCTAGAAGCAGTAGATGACAAGGAGCTAATAAAAACGAACACAAAATGCAAGAACTATTTCAATCTACAAGGTTCAACAAAATCAAGATTTCAAAAGAGCAATATATCTCAGAGACATCTCTGAGCAACTGATTTTCTTCTTTTGTTAATGACCACTCACTTAATTCTCGAGGAGTGGTGAAATTGTTGCTAAACTAGTCTTATCCATCATGTAGCAGCGTCTAAATATGTGCTTCTGGTTATTGTCCAAAATGATTTACATGATATAGATGGTGGCAACTGCCGAGGTTTTGACTTCAGTACCAGAAAACCAAAGATATTCTTAAAGTTGGAATGACCATTGCAGGATGTCATGGAATGAATACTATCAACGTGCAAATATGTGAAAGTCCTTGATCTTCACATTGTATCCCAGGGCCTTTGGGACACGAAGCAAGATGTTTGTGTGAAGTAATAGCGTTTTCTTATAATGACAGTTTTGTCCATTGTTTAAAAATCAAATGTTTTAATACTGACCACGTTATTAAGGAATAATAAATTTAGGTACGTTATGTTTAGCTTCAAGCAATTCCCAAGAGATAGCATCAACAGGAAAGGCAATAAAGAGAGGGAAAGGATAAACATCTCCCCCGATTATGAGATGGCGAGGTGAAGGATAGCGACTTGACAAACCCACAAGGAGTACTACGTCAATTGTGCGTCAGTCGATGGAAGCACGGGAATGTGTTCATGAGTGGACACTCAAGTACAATGCCAATGGAAGATAGTAGAAAGAGATTTGCCTGAGATAAAATTTTGGCACATTCACCCATTGTTGACAATTCTCTTCTCTGTGATGCAGCATCAAATCGCGCCAGCAATCTGTTCTCCAACTCTGAAGATTTAACAGAAAACAGGCAAGTTATTATTAGATTTATTTCCCTTTAAGATATTTGTCTAGCCATGAAATATTTTAAATAATCAAGCAATTAAAAAAATAACAATACCATTGCAGTAATCCTGGAGGTTAGCAACAGCAACTTCCAGCCCCCTGCTAGCAGTAGCATTTCCCACTTCTGAGGACACAGCTATGCCTTGTCTTCCAATATCTTCTTCAGCAAATGACCCTTTACCAGAAAATAATATCATAAATTCTACTTGTTCAAAATGAGGGTAACAAATAAAAAATACAGGATGGGTATTCAAGGCAAAGTCAATGGCCAAAATGGACGATAGAGCTTGATTTTCATCTTCATGGGATGGTGTAGGCACAAAAATCTTGCAAGACATAATAAGTGATAGTGACGTATATCAAAATTATCAGAAGGTTCATGCCATGATATTGAATTTTAGATCGTCTGACTTTCTTTCTCCAAAAATCTATTTCCCAAATCCAAGAGAAACTAGGATACATCATGTACTTTAGTAATTGCACTAAGCTGAATGACCGCACATCCAAGGCGAGACTCATTTAATAGTTGCATGTCAATCAAGCACAAGAGAGACGACATAATCATTAACTTTGTCGGACATCCCTATTCTGAAGGTTTCCAACTCTAACCTTATTCAACTTATTAAACCTATTCTTTTGCTAATTTTTCATGCTCATGAATTTCATGTACAAAAGCAAGGGCAATTTTTCAATGAATATTTGTGCCTTTTAATTTGAGTCTGCGTTGTCATCATCAGGCAAGAGCACTCATCATAGATTGCACAGTAATCCTCTGCTCCCACTTCCGTTTCCAGTAAGAAACGAATGCATGACTTTTTGCTAGCCTCAAAGATACTCACTCCTTACAATGATAGGGCATTCATTTCTCCATTAACTAACCACATTTCTATTTATAAACCCACTTACCCAAGATAGTAGCACACACAACTTTTCTATTTTGTTGTTATTTTGATTGTGCTTCATGCTTAAAGACGAACAACAAAAATGAACAGAGCTGACGGAACTCACTTCACAGGGTAAAGGGGATGATGGCGGATCTAATTAAAAGAAAGAGTTGCCTTAGAAAAGAAGGAGAACAATGGCATACAAATATCAATTTTGTATTGTAATTCATTTTCTTAGTTGAGTCTTCATTTTAGAATCATAATAAACATAAAAACATTTCATGGACACTTAGCAGACAAGAACATTAGAATTCATAATTGGGTAAAAAGACTGCAAGAGAGATTTAATTGACAAATAATCAAGTTTAGGTGCTGAAAGGCACTAGTTAGAAAACTAGTGTAATCAAGTCCCGGACCCTAGATTTTTTGTTGCGTATAGCCATCCATTTCTGAAAAAAGTATCCTGCTGCTCGCCTTTGTTGAGTGGGAGGAGGAGAGGCTGCTGCTAGCAAACAGTTTAAAAAGAAAAACTTGGGAGGTTGCTATTCGCTCTCTCTCTCTCTCTCTGCGCACACCCATGAACATGTGTTTCAATACATATATGTACAAAGGCATGCAGGCATGCAATCACATGATTTTAACAGCAGGAACCACCAGTCAAACAACGAAGAAGGCATCTCAGAAAGCTTTTTGCACGAATACCATTTCAAAAATAGAAGTGACATCAATGCAAGCACTATAATGCTACATGACTGAGATTCCACTTACGCAATTTCTGAGCAATGGAAGCGGCCTCGGCAACGCGACTGTCATCAGAGAGAAGAGGTGAAAGCTCCATTAGATCACCTGGGCTGCTATTAAACTCCATCAGGTACTGCACTATGCAATAGTAATTAATGTTACCAAACTTTATCGGATGGTATCTCTATGCAATGGAAGATCAAATAAAATACATGTGGAAATACCTTTATAAGATCTATTGTCTGACTTGCAGTTTCACGTTGAGCATCTGCACTCTAATAAATAATGCTAAGTTAGTTAAGATAAGGGGAAAAAAGACCCCTTTCACTTTTCAACGGGTAAGGGGTGAATTGACCATGAACATGAATTTATACTGTGACTGCAGATACAATGACCATTTAAACAGCTACATAATTATCCAAGTCTCACCTGAAGATGATCTCCAATTTTTGCAGCAGTCTGCCCAACACTGGAAATTCGGGAATCCAACCTCGCAAAGCTATCAAACAAGCCATCTACACCTTTTTCAAGCTGAAAAATAGGTCAGGTAGCAAAGCACAGTAAGAGCAACTGAGGTTTATGGTCATAATAAAGTCCACAAAGGCCACATGGAATAGACATGGTAGAAGCTCTATCACGCGATAGGAAAATCAATGATAAATTGATTGATTTCAGCACTGGGACAACAAAAGGGCCAAGGCCATCGCGCAACAGACCAAGAAATTCAAGAATCGCCAAATAATTAAATTTGTGTCCCTGGTAAACTGAATTTGGAGAGCAACATAACTCCAGATTATTGTGTGCTTTTTAGGATTCAAATTGGCCTTCAAAATTATTAAAGGATGCTATACTTGACATCATGTCTACTAACCTCAGCAAGTGTCTTTCGATGCTTGGAATCTTGAACTGAGACCTCCTTCTTGAGATCATAGAGTCGGCCATCAACCTGGAATGCAATACTTGTTTTCAGGTTGATGGGAGAAGATCAAAAGTAAACCTGATACAATAATTTGCATCAAACTGTGAAATTACATGATATTCCTTAAGTCATACTTGTTTTCGAAGATCAACCAACTCCCTACATGAATCCTTGAATAAGGTCAGAAGAGCATCAACTTCTGGAAACAAAGGAGTAGAAAGCCCTTGCGCTGATTTAGCAGCATCGGCTGCAGCTCTAAGAGTCCCATTCGGCAAAACATCATTTGCAATGATGTTACCATGTCCTTCTGCTGAATCAGTTTCCTCCTCTTGGAACGATGGGAGGAGATCATTGACCAAGTTACCAAATAATGCATCAAAGGAGAAATCCCCCTTCAAGGAAACAAGCATGGATTTCCAGTTTACCAAACTCAGATCATCCTAGAATACAAAACTCACACGAGCAAAGCACGACTCCACGGTATTTACCTTGAAGTGTTCTATGTCCAAAATTAGCGGAAGCGAACTGACAGATGAAGATTTCACACTTCTAACGTTCCTGGGTCCATCTCTACTCTCCTTCATCTAATTCGCGAACCAAAAGAAATAATCAGCATGAACACATTTTCTAGGTCTAAGTCCAGTCACACAATTTCAAGCTCTTATCATGAACACAACTACCAGCTCTAGTAATCAGATTCAGCTCAAGTTCCTTCGCTAATGGCTTGAGAATCCCGACGAAGGAAGCATTGGGTTCAAACTGAGCTCAACTGCTTTGAAACAACAGAGCATACAATTCCCACATCTCGCAAAGCAGATTAAGCTGAACCGAGATTAAAGAACGCTACGTTCAGCAGCTGCACGATCCTCACAAACTGGAACCAATCCAGAACACTATGTCTTTCCGCGAAATGGTAGGAAATGCACAATTGAACGAGAAAACGGAAACCCAGGAGCGATCTCGGCATTAGATAAGGAAGTAAAGGGAAGATAAACGAGAAAGGGCACCTCGTCGTGCTAGATGAGCAAGAGAGAGAGATGAAGAATTGCTGCAGATGGATTCCACCTTCCTCTGTCCTCCGGTAGGAGCAGAACGAGAGCGCTAGAGAGAGAGAGAGAGAGAGAGATACTACTTTTCCTGCGAAAACTACAATGAGAGAGATCAATCGATTGAATATGGCGATTTCATCCTTCGGACACTTCATGAACGAGCTAAAATCCCAAGGTCATTTATGATATTCTCTAATTCTAAATACCAGCTGCGATTTCTGTCACATTTTTTTTTATTTATAAGTTAATATCACGAAAAATCCCAAACTGATACACATGTGATAAATTTACCTCAAACTATTTTTTTTACCATAAAAAATCCTAAACCGATATACTTGTGGCAAATTTACTCAAAACTGGTACACCTGTAATAAATTTACCCTCAATTAGTTTTCGTTTAATCTACCATTGGATGACACGTAACAGTTGACGGGTATATCAGTTTGGGGAGGGTTTTACCCTCTGTTTGTCACAAGTGTATCAATTTGAAAATTTTCGTAGTATTAACCCAATTTAACGAAAGGGTAAATTTGTCACATGTGTACCAGTTTGAGATTTTTCGTAGTAAAAAAAAATGATTTAAGGTAAATTTATCACATATGTACCAGTTTAGAGTTTTTGGTGGTAAAAAAATAGTTTTAGATAAATTTATCACAGACGTACCAGTTTAGGGTTTTTCGTGGTTAAAAAAATAGTTTTAAGTAAATTTGTCACGGGTGTACCATTTTGGAGTTTTTCGTGGTATTAACCCTTTATTTATTTGTTTGTTTATTTGTTTTGCTTTTGTTTGCTGATTATTTTATGGGATTTGGTATTGGGCAACAATGAAAGATCGTTATTACAAGAAAAGGGAAGGGGATCGTAGCCATTAACCGACCAGCCACTTTGCTTTAACTCCTTTCGTATGTATTCTGTTGTCCCTAACAAAGAATTTTCATCCTTAGAACAGGAAATTATGACAGTAATCGCTATCAATTAATATATATATATATATAAAATATAAGTCGGAGCTTAGAGAGCATTGTCACGTATTCGCGGCGCTTCGCTTTCCCCTCCATTGTTGCCATACTTGTGCCACGCAGCACATGCTCGACTTATAAATATTTAATTATTCATTTTAATCCTCGAAAACTTTATCTTTTATTGAGTTTAAGTTTATAGGAACAAAATGGACGAAGAGAACATATCTCAAATGTATTCTTTAATATTTATCTCTTTCATCTTTTTTCTTTCATTGATTGCAAATTCGAAAAGAATCTTAAAAAAAAAAAAAAAAGACACAATTCTTTGAATATACAAGAGAAAATTCCAAATAAGAGCCTAAAGTGTATTTGTTTTCTCAAATAAAGACCTGGCGTGGACCCTGTTTTAAATAAGGGCATGAAGTGCTCAAATTATTTCAAAAAAGGGCCTGGCCGAAAAGCATTTTCGTCATTTTCTTTTTTTGAATTTTTTTCTTTTTGCCTATTTGATTTATTGCATATTTGCTACGACATAACTTGTTATCTATGAAAGTTATGTCATCTATGAATTGTGGAAATCTGGCTATTTTACTGACTCGACCTTAGAGTTTTATGTCAAACCGGCGCCTGATATAGGACGGGTTTGGAGAATGATTAAGAGTTGCTAAGACAACCTTTAGATGAGGCCATAAATATATCCCACTTCCCTTCTTAATTCTCTTTAACCGCGCCCCTCTAGTCATTTAGAATACCATCTCTATACGTGAAAAGTACACGGAATTGTTAAAATGTTCGACTCAAAAACTTAAGTTATTAGGTGGCCCAATCAAACATAATAATCAAGTGATATGGTGTGATTCTTTCAACATCCATCCTCATGTACAAGAATCTCTAGAACCATTTGGAAGAAAGGCACGTGAACTAGTCGAAGTGACGTGTGATAATAAGTTAACACCCCCACACACCCAAGCGTGTAAATTGTCTGAAACCGACGAAAGAAGGCCGGTGAAATAGAAGAATGGGGAGCCACGCATATGGGAAATAAACATGGGGCATGAGTGATCAATGCGGAACCCTAGCTCTAAGTCCATGTAAGAATGTTAAACCCAAAAATCTAGTGGGATTTATTCCTTATTTACAGAAGCCTCATGTAACAATATAAAACCGAAAGTTTATTCCTTATTTACAGATGATCTCCCTAACACCTTTGCGTGGAATACTTTAGCATGATGATTTCATCGCGGACCTTTTTATTCTTACCAATCAGCACCAGATAATAAGCATGCAAGTTTCTCTTCGCTTGCCTATGGCCTACCAGTCCCAATGAAATCATGGAAAAGACACGCAAGCAATTACGCTTGATCTTCCAACAACTCCTTTGAATTGAATAGTGGACTTTTCATTCTGCTTTCACTCATATTGTGCCGGTCAGGGTAAACCTATCCGCTGCTTATAAGTAGGGGGCAATCTCCTGTGTTATCTCTCACTATTGTCCTAGGATTGAGAACCGACTAAAGTGTAGCTCACCTCTTATTCTGTAAGGAAAAACAGTTTCAACATACATACGCCAATGGATTTCACAAGTGAGAAAAAACACGAGTCCCTCTCGAAGATTGCCTGGAATGACGGGCACGGTGAGCATTCTCCGTACTTTGACGGATGGAAGGCGTACGACAGGAACCCCTTTCACCCAACTCAGAATCCTGATGGAGTCATCCAGAAGGGTCTTGCCGAGAATCTGGTCTGGTAGTGGCAAAAGCTCTTTGTCTAATAATCGGCTTTTAGTGATGATGTATGGGAACATGTCGCCAGATACAAGCATGCGCTGCCCATTTCGCAAGCGCCCACAGACATGGCTTCCCAACTTTGTGAATGATACGCATTTTCAGCTTGTTTTGCGTTATTGTTTGCAGCTTTGGTTCAATCTGATAGAAGGGCGGATAAAGAACAACCCTGCGGCATCCATTTGCACTTCAGATGGGGGTTGGCAAGTTCAAGGACGTCGCCGATTTCCAAGACTATCACGGCCTCCTGGAATTCACACAAGTAAGTGTAGATAGCCAAAAAGAAAACATTGTCCCTCTAATTTGGTAAAAAAAAAATGATATTGCCCCTGTTACTGATTAGGAGGGCATTACATTGCTTCTCTCAGGCTGTCGCCAAGTTCATGGGAAGGGTCTGACGTGGTAAGGTGGCTTTTGACCCGAATCATATTGTCATGAGCGACCGGAGCGAGCGAGACGCTCATTTATTGCTTTCCTTTTGACGCTTTCCTCTATCCTTCCTCGTATTATCCAGCATAGGGATACATTTACCGTCTCTTTCTTGTGCTCTCTATATTATTTTATGAAGCATTCTTACCATATATAGCCCAAATGAAACCATGTCCTCGGACAAACTGTAGATGATGTGGACAAGATCGGGATTGCATTCGATCTCTTGCATTACTTCCGAGATGCTCATGAAGATGAGGAAATCGAAAACCCTGGCCTAGTATATTTCGTCGTGGAGGTTCTTCTCAGAAGTGAAGCCCAACAGGGTGGTGAGTGTTTCTCTGCTCAAAGTGATTCCCAGTAGGTTTGATAGGTTCGTTAAGATCACTCCTTTTACGTTGATGTTGGCTTCTCTGGCCCTGGTGTATGCTGATTCTATTTGTGGCAGGGTTACTTGAAAGTTGTTGGAGCTGTCCCAATTAACCGGAATTATGCGTGCGCCGGTGAGCCATCTTATGTCCCGATCAAATCTGCGGGAAAAGAATTCGAAAACTTACATGAGAATAAAATCATAGGACATGTATGTATAAACATGCTTAACAAACGAGAGACGTATACATGAGAATAATTTTGGATCCGGGTCCCCTCAAGGCCGCTATAATAAGCTCATAAATATGCGGTATCTCAATTATATTTCTCTGCTTGATCAACCACACGTTGCTACTAAGTGTCATTAGCATCTATAATCACTTTGACCTGAAGTTCCTAGGTAAAAAACAAACGACATTTCTAGATTTGGAATATTGATGTTTCTTAGTTCAAATGATTTGACAGGGACATGAGATGGCTCGCCGGCATACAGATGATTCCGATTAACTTTGACGGCTCCAACGACTTCCAAGTAACCCTGCCACAGATACAATCAGCATACACCAAGGCCATAGAAGCCAACATCCACGTAAAACGAGCGATGGTAACGAACCCATCTAACCTGCTGGGAATCACTTTGAGCAGAGAAACACTCACCACCCTGCTGAGCTTCACTTCCAAGAACAACCTCCGCGACAAAATATACTTGGCCAGGGTTTTCGATTTCCTCGCCTTCACGAGCATCTCTGAAATAATGCAAGAGACCGAATGCAATCCTGATCTTGTCCACATTATCTACGGTTTGTCTAGGAACAAGGGTTTTCCCGACTTTCATGTCAGCTTAGTCTGTTCCTACAATGATCAAGTGGTCAATTGCGAGAGGGAAATGTCTAGTTTCGGATTGTTCTCTTTGCGGACTCAGCATTTACTTGCTTCCATGCTCTCCGATGAGGTCTTTGTAGAGAATTTCCTGGAAGGGCGAAGGACATTTGCCAAGAGGCAGAGTCACTTTATCAAAGGACTCAAGAAAGACTTGGAAGACAAGGCCGGTCTTTTCCTGCGGATGGATTTGTGTCACCTTATGAAAGAACCGACGCTCGACACGGAGATGAAGCTGTGGAGGGCGATTATACAGGATGTGAAGGTCAATGGGTCACCTGGGTCCTCTTTCCATTGCTTGGAGCCCGGGATTTTCAGGGTTTGCTTGGCTGATATGGATGATCACACAGTGGAAGTGGCGCTGAAGAGGATCAGAGAGTTTGCGTCCGAGGGCAATGAAAATGGTGATGATAAGAAATTGTTGAAGAAGAAACATTGCCGAAACATGAATCTCATGCTGAGTTTTACCAGGAAATGTGATGAGAGCTTGACGTCTCCTCGCCAGAGAATGTCCCCTCACTCACCACTGGTTCGAGCGAGGACTTGAAGTGGCGATATTTGCTTTGTTCTGTTATTTGGTGGAGCGTTCTCAACAAAACAATTACATATCCCACTTTACTAGGATTGAGTTAGGACCAACCATTTCTTTTCCCCATTTGCTTGGATGCTGTGTCAGCGTTTTTGTAGAACCTTAAAAGCGTTTCATTCCTAGGAAACGAATTCTCCTGTCTGCTTGCCATAGTCCCATAGGAAAGAATCCCTAGGACAGATTACTTGATATATTACCATCTCATCAATCAAGTAATCTCCTTTATTTCGATAGTATTATCATATTCCGCAGTATTGGAATGTGAGATTCAAACGATGCATTCTTATTTGAAAAAAAAAAAAGAGAGAGAGCAGCTTTTCCTTCTTTTTCTTTTATCAGCAACGCAATTTTTCCTTTGGCCTTGGCGAGTAATGATCATCCCCCATCCAACAATTACTATTAATGTCAGTTTTGCATCTAAATTTCCTTTAGTTCAATTCATTTGGTTGTATATTTCTGTCTTCATTTTCATTAAAAAGACGACACTCTGTTCGGAGGCCCATCACTCAAGTTGGACCAAGCCCAGGCCCATCTCATATCACTGGCGCTAACAAAGTAAAAACAAAAAAAAAACATTGGCGGAAAAAAGAAAAAGAAAATCCCTGTTCACTTCCCGCTCTCAAATTAGCATTTGCACTTGCATTGATGATGGATCTACCAAATTGCTATAGAGAGAGAGAGAGAGAGAGAGAGCGCAAGCGTTCACTTCGAATTTGCGATGAAGACATGAAATCGATTCTCAGAAGCTTCAAGTTCAAGCATGGTGATATGAAACGGTAGCTTCGTCGCCACTCTTTCTGCGAGAGGTATTGCTTACAAAACTCTCTGCAATCGTCAATGTCCTCAAGATACATCAAACTGTATTGATATAGCATCCTACGCATGATTTTATTTGATATTCATCTTAATTTCGATCTCGTAGAAAGCTTTGCCACAGTAATTAGTCATGGTTTGCTTAGTTTAGAAGTTTGGACATGAGTAGGTTAGCTAGGCTAGAAGGGCGACGATCTCGTGCAAATACTGTGCATGTTTGGTAATCAGAGCAATCTTCCCTGTCGACTCATATGTATGCTTGCGCCTCCCGATTGTGTTTCGTTCTGATATTCAATTGCGCATTTGCCTCGCGCAAGGGGCGCGTTTATTCAGCATGGTTTGCTCAATTGATAGCCTAAGATAAGGGAAACAGGAGACTGGTTTCCCTCACCGCTAATCAATGTCAATCCTTAAACATGCATGTTTAAGTTCATATAATCAGACTTAGTTTTCTGTCCGGCGTAGTGCGTCTGATTGATATATTAAAAC
The DNA here is from genome assembly GCA_029784005.1 of Lenwebbia sp. NSW1173648. Taxonomy (NCBI): domain Eukaryota; kingdom Viridiplantae; phylum Streptophyta; class Magnoliopsida; order Myrtales; family Myrtaceae; genus Lenwebbia; species Lenwebbia sp. NSW1173648. The sequence continues at coordinate 794,143 of JARCGZ010000005.1, forward strand.
CCGACCTTTTTTGTACGCATAAGGCTAACATCGACGGACCATCGTGCAACCAAAGCCCTGAAGTCCAGAAGAATTTCTCTAGTTACAGAAAAGTATTAGTCTCCAAACGTTATGGTGTTTGAATGCAGTCAATTCTAACCCAAAGAATAGTTTAAACTCGTACAAATTCATTAAACAAAGCATTGGCCAATGAGATAGTAGATTTGCATGTGTTTCGTATGTTAATTGCCGAACCACTGCGTAGGGGGTGGCTTTTGGAGGACCTGGTCAGACGGTAAAAGCACGAGGATGAAGCAGTTTGAACAGATTGCCGGTGTTCAACAGCTGCTGCAATTGAAGAAGACTCTGGTGCTGTTCCTTGACGCTCTTCTTGACAAGTCCTGTTCTGTTATATAGCATTTAGATGTTGCCCGCCAAAAACTCGGTTAAAACTGTTCATTTAAAAGAAGTTCAAGCACAAATTCTGCCAAGAGTCTGGATTACTTCGATGGCTACTTTGCGTCTCTTTCTAATAAAGTGACTAAACAAAGAAACTGTTAGGATTCGGCGGACAATCACAACGAAGTAAAGCATAAAAACAAGAAAGAAAAATAGAGACATAGAGTTTTATCTTGATTCACCTTTAAACTAGAGCTACGTCCAGCAGATGATTCCACTATAATTAGAACCTCGCACCTCCCGTGATTTCCTGTCGATGGGGAGTATGAACCAAACCCCAATAGAAACTCCTAATAAGGCGGGATTCCTCGGGTCCATGTTTATTCGGTAAAACTTTCAAATGCTGAGAACTTTGGGAACATATACTAACATCAAGCCTCAGAAATAAGACTGTATGGTTTGCGGTCGCCCTGCATCTTTTTTGCTGAGTTAGCCCCTAGGATTTGCTCTACCAGCCGGTCATTACTAATGCTTTCTCCCTCAAAAGTCCCATGTCCTCTGCTTTCCTATTTCAAAAAGTGATTTAACAACGATGACTCGCGAAAGAAACTCGCCCCTGGTTTAGACGGCCTGCACAAAAGGTCCTGCCATGCACTAAACTCGTTGATCTTTCTAGAAATTCCCACCCAGCTAAAGGATTTTTCATTTTCTACTTCACCAAAGTTGGACTTGTCTACATTAACTAAATACACTAATAACCCAATGAACTAGGTAAGTCCAAATTAATAAAATACGCGTCGATACTTGATAGTTTAACCACGAGGTTGTTTGCATATGATGGTGCGAGGAACTATACGTTTGCACTTATGCTTTTGAATCACACACAAATGTTTCCGTAGTACATCACTAAGCTAGCACCTCGAGGTCGATAGAAGAATTTTGAATTGCGCGGCTGCTTTCGAATTTAAACGCATAGAGCTTGAATAGTTCGCTTTACATATCGGGAACAGAAAGATTAATTGCAGTTGAACAAAACCATAGTCTCCAAGAGTGAGAAGCCCTTAATCTTTCAAGAAATTTTTTTTTTAACAAAAGGAGCTTCGAAAATGAATGTCTACAAGGCACTATATAGGTATGTATATTCGATTATCTGATGGAACTTACGTAAAACTCGTATGAGATCCACCGTCTTCGTATGGGACTTATATACTATGCTAATTTAATAGTTTCTCACAGTGGACTAATTAAAGGTTAGAAAAAGTAAGCACATTCAGATGACTTCCTTTCAAACAAAATTGAAAAAAGGTTTATGTCTTAAACAATCCTAAATCGTTGCCTTGGAGTACTTATTAGCTAAACCTCTAGTTTGTATTGATTGAAGAAAAAAAAAACAGAATTTTTTCCCTTGGCTTTTGCCTTAGGCTAGTCTGAGTAGAACTGTCAAATTGTCATGCCCTCATTTTTTAACCCATATTTGATGGGCTGAGTGATAGAATACTTAAATATTGAATCACGTCTTCATCTAATCTCACATGGTATCAGAGTAGGAAGTTCCTAATTTAACTCTTTCTAGGCCCCATTTGCCTTCCCAAAATATTTTCACGGCTGGTACTTAAATATTAAATCACGTCTTCATCTAACAACTTAAACTTTTATAGTGTGGTCCCACAAAATCTCACATTGAGTTGCTGTATGGGTTCTTGCTCAGTCTGCGTTCTCACCTTAGTTTGGGTATGGAAGTGTTTTAGTAATATGTGTCGGGACGAATATAGGTTAGGTCGGGTTAGGCATGTGTCATCAAATTTGCATTGCGTTACATGGAAATGAATCAAAATGAGTTGAATGGGTCAATGTAGGTCGGACCATTTTTTATCCGACTCTAACCCGACTCAACCACCCATTTGACGGGGTCTAAGTGTGAGTGTTTAAGGCGCCAACTTTTATTTTCCTCATATATTGAGGGCAGTCTATGGCCTAGACCTGATCAATTGGCGAGTCAAATATCGAATCTAAATCTTTAACTGGATCGTCCACATTTTAGAAAATATTACATTTCCTAAAAACCGGGTTTGGACGAGTCGTAATTAAATCATGAACATGTTTCTCTTTTATGGCCAAAAATACTATAGATAAGAATAACTATTTTGTTTGATTCGTTATCGGAATAACAAAGAATTGATGCGAATAGTGCATAGCTTTTGAACAAACGGTTATGTTTGCAAATTTTGGTGGTTTATTGTATATTTAATGTGAAGTATGCGTCTCTTATTAATTACTATGACTGGTTACGGGTCTCCGACTGCTTTATCGGGTCGAATCGGTTTTGCGATGATCGATTTGGGCACATAACAAGCTTGGTTCGAGTTTCAAATATAAAAAGAATATGTTGGTTTGGAGACATGTAACATAATGCTCGTTATTATCTTATAGACATATGACCCTTAAATCAGCTTCGCATGCTTTCTTTCCCGGATTAATCTGTAGGAATTCCATTAAGCAATGTTGGAAACTGTTTCACCGAAATGGGTAAAAACCTTTCAGAATATAGACGAATCAATAAGGTTATAAAGAGTCCTTTATTGATTTTGGATATAAAAATAAAAGATACGGAATTTAAAGGTGCGAACACTTAAAACAATTATCGTCAGAGATGTAATTTGGAGGAAAGTAAAAATAAAAATTAAATTTGTAGAAAAACGTTAAGTCCAGTAATAGATGGGGGGTCTTTACAAAGAGTACAATGTAACATAGCCCACGATCGATGTAGACAAGCGATTATTAAACTTTTAATGAACAAATAACTTATTAATCCTATCTGAGGTTATTAGAAGTCATACTATTCACAATCTCTTATTTATCTAGGAATACTTATCTACAAAACGTTATAAAAATCCTTAATTAACGGCTATAGGCATCATCTCCCACAAATTATGTTTTTGTATCATTGCTCCTTGTCGATGACTTTGTTGATCAACTTCTCAAGCCTGGATGAAGGCTCATGTCGATGACTATCGTGTTATCAATTATTTCATTGCTCCTTGTTTCCTTCATTGATGACTTCTGCTTTTACCAAACTTTGCTCTCATTGAGTAGTCTGTCAATTGTCGATAATAACAAAAGTCGGTCATTTTTGTGTCAACATATGCCCACTTTCAAAAGAATCTAACGATTCATTAAGTTATTCAATTCTTTTAATTTAAATAAGAAAGAGTCATTAATCATTCGGTGTACTTGATTTTTCCTTGCCGAATTGCCACTTTAATTATTTTACTAAAAACAATAAAATTTCCCGTGTTATGACTCCATGAATGGTGCCATTTGCAATATCTTTTTATTTATTCAATCTCCGTTACTTGGAATTACTTGGCCTTTGGTCAATTTAATTAGCCATCTTTCAAAAGTAAGTTGAAGATTTTTTCCGATTTATTAATTAAACGAGTAAATTTGAGTGTCTTTAGTCTGGGCAATGTTATTCTTTTAAATTTCAGTAGGCTTTGAGGATGGATAAAGATGAAAGTTGTCAAGCACCATTTTTGCCACGCTTCTTGGAATATTTTCATATTGGTCAAATTCATCATTTGACTCGTATCTTTCCATTAAAGCCATGCTCCGTGTAAAGTCTTCATGTGATCATTTATCTCTTTCTTTATGTAGTTGCTCATACTTAGAAACTTATCGCTTATGTTGAATTTTATTCCATCGAAAGCCAAAATCATGAACTCTTTCTCTAAAATTGAAGTAAGACGGACATTTATTTCTAACCTTCTTAAATAGAGCAGCAAATTGATCTACCGACTTGTTATTTTACTGATATATTCTGGCCAAATAAGTAGTCAATAACTCGGGTATTGTTCTATAAAACTGAAAATGAATTTTTCTTTCCATCTCAACCTAGTTATCAAGAAAAAAAACAAACAAACAAACCTAGTTATCAACAGAATTGGCTAGTAAGTTAGTATACTAAGTTAGAACAATTTCCGGCAAAGACAAAAGAAATAACATAATCCTTAAAAACTCAATTGCCCATGCTTCTCCGCATTGGCCTATATGTCGACCAATGTATTCGATAGTCGATTATTCATCTTCGCCAGTAAAAATGACATGTTAGAGATTTTGAAGCCTTTTCAAAAAGGCTGATTATTGATCCATTCAAGATGTGGTTTCCTGTAAACAAGTCTCATAACACCCATGTCTGGCCCCAATTGTTCTTGAACTTCTTCAGCAAATCGTGCAGCATTCAGTTGTGGGTATGGTTAGCCATCTTACCCCCACCAATGTTAATATTAATCGGCAAATCGAGCCTAACAGGAATATTTGCATGAGGTGGTGGTTAAACTACCGCAGGCCTCAAGTTTTACATATCTGACATTTGACATCGATGTAGTTTGCTAAATTGCCAAATTGTTACCAACTTGATTATTTTGACCACCATTGTTTCCATTATTTTGGCTTGATTCGAAATTCAGGCCTTTGTATTATTCCTATATGGGCTAACCAGTCTGACCTATATTATTAACATAATTCTAAACAAAGTATCTAGGGACGCATTTAGTTGTCGATGGATTGACTTGGAATGGTAGTGGTCGATTGGAAGATTGTGGTCTCGACAAAGCATTATTCACAACATTAATGATGATTGGCTTGATCACTGCCAACATGTGATTCACAATGTAATTAGCCATATGATTTTGCTGCTCTTCGAGCAGTCTTCTCATGTTAAACACCATGTTAGAATTTGGAGCAACATCTCTTAACCGTTCTCAGTAGAGATGCTTTGGAAGATCAACTTCTTCGTGTCGATTTCCTTCTGCTATTCTTCATGCCGATTTCCTTATACTGCTCTTCCAACGGCTGAAGATTTATAATGTGCAGTAATCTCATCATGAGTTTGTAGCACTGGACTATTGTTGCTAGCAGCATTGTCGGATTATGGTTGATTTCTGATATCTTGCCATCATAGTCTCCTCGAATCAACAAAATAGCAATAAACCTTTTAGAAAATGGATGAATCGATATGCATTGACAAAACTTATAAAAGATCCTTTATTGATTTGGATAGGATAGTAAATGATATGGAATTTAAAGGTATGAACGATGGGAACAGCAATGTCAATTGCGGGAAAATAAAGAAAAGAATAAATTTACAAAAGAACGTTTAGTTATGTAACTAAGAGGGTCTTTTTTCTTTTTTTTTGGTCTGGTTCTATCTTATCTATTCTACTATACAAGCCACACTGTGTGCGCTATGTGCCGTGTACAGGTTACGAAACCATGCTCCCTCCTCACACGTTCCCACCCCCACTCCCCTCGAAGGTGGGGATTCGAACCCCCCACCTCCCTCTTCCCAAATGGGAGGAGTGGCCACTTCAAAGAGCACAATCTAGGTATTTATAGCCCCGAATCGACGGTTACAAGCGGTTATTGAATTTGGATGAACAAATAACTTTCTAATCATATCCGCAATTATAAGAAATTACACTATTCACGATCTCCTATTATTAACCAATATTTATCTGCAAGAAGTCATAAAAATCCTAAATTAGCGGCTATGGACATAACCACCAAGCAGTTATGTTTTTGAGTCGATTGCTTGTTCTCAATGACATTGTCGATCAACTTCTCAAGTCTCAGTGAAGGCTCTCGTCGATAACTTCCACGTTATGTTCTAGATGACTCAAATTGGCAAGTTGTCGACCTTTCTGTTCATTGATGATTTTTATTTTTACCAAACTCTGCACTCACTGACGGATCTGTCACTTGCCGATAATAATCAAAAGTTGATCACTTTTTTGTGCCAGCAAAAAATTATTAGGCCGTGGTTGCGTGAAAAGGAATAACGAGCACAGCAGTCAATAGATGAACATGGTTTTAACAATGGTGGGACCAGTGTTGCTCCTACTTGACTTCGTGTTTTGCTAGATAAGTCCTATTTGACTTTAAAAAACGATGATAATGAATGGAACACGGTCTCTCCGGCCAAAGTCAAACCAAGCGTGGGCCAAATTCTCCAGGGAGACTGGGAAAAAGGAAAAGAAAACGACTCGTGTGCGAGGCGACATTCAGATGGAAAATGTTCGAAGAAAAATCCAACAGTAAATGGAGGCCAACCAGACAGGCGGGTCTAACGTGCATAGCTTGTTAGAATTTTTGGTTCAGAAAGTAGTCAACAACCACCGTCTTGGTTGGACCCGTGTCTGGGACAATCAAGGTAACCGAAGATTTTCTCTCAGACCCCAAAAGAATAATAATAAGATTTTCTTGGTATGAGTCATGTGAGGATTTGAGTACCCATAATCAACGCTTACAACAACAATGCTTCATTTATCCAGACGCACGTATTGTTTACTAAACAATGAAATTGTAGACTGTAGTTGAATCATAAAGCAAGTCAACGGTTTTTCTTTAATTGTTATATTACAAGTAATATGATAATTATATCATTTCTTGTAATTATAATTAGAGAGTATTTATAATTATTGTCATGGTTCCTTTGTTAAGAGCGGGAAAGTGTCAAAAAAGTCATAAACCTATTGCATTGATGCCAATTCAGCCATAAACCTTTTATTGATGCCAACTCAGTCCTAAACCTTTTACATTTGTGCCAACTGAGTCCATCCGGCCAATTTTGGTTGGAAATCCCTAACGTGGACGCCGATTATCCTACGTGGCACGGGTAGCGCTAACATGGATATTTTTAAATATTTTTTAATGATTTTTTGGGTTTTATCTTTTTTTTCTTCTTTTTCATTTCTGTCAACTTTTTTTTTATTGAGTGCCGGCAAGGGTCGCCGGCCGACCCCTACCGGCCCCAGGATAGGGTATCGCGGTCCTCGCAGGGGCTAGGTGAGGGGCCGGATGGCGTCGCAACCCTCGCCTGGCTAGATCTGGCGAGGGCATCGCGGCCCTCGCTTGGGGCCGGCAGTGGTCGGTCGGCGACCCTCGCCGGCCCTCAATCAAAAGAAAAGAAATTACAGAAAAAAAGAAAAGGAACAATTTATTTAAAAAATATTAAAAAGTATAAAAATATGTTCACGTCAGCGCCAATCGTACCACGTGGGAAGACAGGCGTCCACATCAGCGATTTCCGGTCAAAATTGGCTGGATGGACTCAATTGGCACAAATGCAAAAGGTTGACTGAATTGGCACCAATGCAATAAGTTTAGGACTTTTTTTTGACACTTTTCCATATTAAAAGCTATGGCTATATTTTTAATACATTAAACAATTCTTCTCTTAATTTGTAGCAACAACTCATTTTCGTTCATTACTTATAATTTACGGAGTTGTGATATAAGAATATACACAATCAATCAAATAATTGACAATTGGATTATTTCAATTTTGATAATATACCAATTGAAATTCTATCAATCATGATATCTAATGAGCAGTTATTCAATTATACGATTAATGTTTTCTGCAAAAGAAGAAAAAAAAAAAAAAGGAACGGATTACTCTTAGGGGTGGAATATCCCAAATTTTTTAATGCAGGACTGACGCCGGGTTGACTGATGGTATGATAATTTTCACTGGCGGGTGGACAGTATATCCGAGCTATTACGATTGTTTGGAGTCGTCTATACGGCAGCCAAAGACTTAATCAATAGTGCGATGTTTCCCAATCGTGTCCGCAGAAGCGAGAAACTACAGATTTGACTCCCGAGGTTTAAGGGTTGGAAGTCTGAAAACAAATTGTTTTTTCCCAGGATAGGTAGTTGTCAATGTTTGGATGTATTGTACGTCTAACTTAACGTGTACAAGGGTCTGTAGAGGTTAGATACGTTACCCATTGATTGACCACAGTTTGTTTCTTGGCTAGCAAAGAGAAATTAGACAACTGTTCATCAACATGCCAATGTTTGAGCTGATGACAGCTGTTGAGTTTAAGAAGGTTGATAATCGTACTGAGAAGGCAATATCTTGGACCTTTTCTAGAACGTAGACGGTTGTGCAAGATTTAGATTTGCTGAATGTTTTAAGTGTTTGTTCTTCCGCGTGATCTCATAGTCAAATTTACTAAAAGGTGGAAAACAACGTAGAATTATAATTTCTACGTCGCCAGTGTCATGCCTCGTCTAAGCATGAATCTACTCGTGGTTAGATCCGATGTTCAACTCTCAATCTGTGGTCTGGCCCTCTGATTTCATCCCCATCAACCTTAACCGATAGGCTGAGTAGTTTATTTCTCCAATCAGGTAGGTAAAAAGGTTGATCTTTCGTTTCATTCAGACTTTCCAGCTAACCATCTCGAGAAGCAACATGGAGCCATTAATCTCGTCGTTAGCAACATTTTTCTTTGTGGCTTATGTTCATTCCTCAAGAATTTTTACCAAGCAAAGGATCAGATTTTGGATGCTGATGCCCTCGGTTATTTTCAGGACAATAGAATGATCTACACAAAAAGAAACATGCTATGTCTTTGTGATCAAGCAAGTACCAAAACTCGTCTGTTAAATGATATGACTAATTGATAATGGTTCCATGTTTTCTATACGTGAATCCCACAAACAAAATAGCTAGGTATATTTGAAATGTAATATCAATGCTTGACAGTCAATAACTAAGTCTTTCCAGACATTATTTTTACATCTAAAGTTAGCTTCCAAAGTTGTGTAGGATATATATTTCCTCTCGTGTGTTTGAATATGACCAACTTATTTAAGTATGTACTTATAGCTAGTCGATCACTTAACAAATCCGATTTTGTAAAGTAATATCTGTCTAATATCGCTCTAAGTTGTTTGCTCAGCCCGTCTTCCTTAACAGTCAGCCATTGGATAAATAGCTACCATACTCCATATAAAGTAGGTTGACCCATGTGGCAATTTGAACGTGGATTCGGTAAAATTACTGATTGGAGTCAACTGGGAAACAAACTTGGGCTCCAAGTGGGAACAAAAACTTTCTGCATGCAGTCAAATAAAAAAAAAAATTGAATTTGTGAAGTAGGTGTGATAGATTTTCAAAATCATGCACTATCTATGCCGAGAAAGAGATTTTGCTTATTACCAAACGCAATCTTGTAAAGTTGGGAGGGATGTTTATGCCTTTTGAAAATTGAAGCACTCTCTTCTCAGGCAATGGAAGAAAATGGCTTGATTCTGCCTCCGTTCGTTTCGCAGACAATGTGATATTTCTGAAAATTATTTTTTCCGGAAAATGACAATATTTTTCGATATTTGACTGAAACTTGAAATAAACTGGAAAATATTTTCGCCATTTGGTATGGAAAATCGAATTTGATTTTCCTTCGTGTACTCCTTTTAATAACTTTTTATTTTTTTTATTTTATTTCTTTCTTTATTTTATTTTTTATTTTTTATTTTTATTTTCTTTATTAAAATCAAATCCTACTGCAGCTACACGAGCCCTTTTTAGGAGAGCTCGAGCCGAGCCAGCCTCGGGCGAGGCTCCACCTCGCTAGATCCGGCGAGCTTGTCCGTCACCTATGGCCGGTCGTTGGGAAGGAAAAAGAAAAAGGGAAAAAATAAAAAATAATTGAAAATTCAATTTTAAAAAACATAAGAAAATAAAAAATAAAAATAATTAAAATGAGTGCACGAAGTAGAACGTGCTTGGTCTGGGAGAAAGAAAAGGAGGGAAAATGATTTCCTCTTTTCAAAAAGAGAAAATCATTATCCCCACTTTTGAATTTTTTTTTTTTTTTTTTTGGTCCATTGATGGAAAAGTTTCTCTTGATCGTTTATTTTCCGTGAACCGAACGCCGAAAAATCTGTAGAATATTTTCCGTGAAACAAACGGAGCCTAAATGTCATGTATGCTTGTTACGTGTATTTTTATCAAGTTGTGATTATCAGAAACTCCATGGTATCAATCAGTGATTGAAGTTCAATAGAAGATGATGGACAGGCCAATTAAGTTCTTAAATATGAATTTCTAATATCCCTTGAAGGCAAAACTGAGATTACTACGATAATGCGCAAATAGCAGATTGGAAACAAATGAAGGAATTGCATTAAAATTTCATCGAATCAGAACAACTGGCTTACATTCCTGGTAGCCGTGCTTGCTCGATGACTGAAATTGAACACAAACTGTCAATAGAGATGACTGGAGTGCATATAGAAAATAAAAACCTCACACAATACGGATGGAAAGCTTTTATAATCAAAGATAAGTACTGGAATCAGAAAACCCGACCTAATTGTCTTCTTATATCCAAAATCCAGACACACATCTCACTAGATGATCCTTTCAACCTGGATTTGAATATTGAGCATATCAACAGAGGTTGCGTTTGGTAGTCGGGATAAAATTCAAGATATGATAAAATTTATCCTATCCCGAGAAAGATAAAGTGGGATATAAAAGGGATATAACCTGGATAAAATTATCCCATGGGGGTGAGATAAAGGTGGATAGGATTTCTAATAACCCTAATGCATAAGTTATTTTTTTCAAATAACAATTTTCGTAAATTGATAAAATTAACATAGTATTAGACTATAAATAATATTTGATTTTTAATATAAAAATCAAAATGAAAAAATAAAAATAATTTCATTACTATTTATTCCCAATTTTATTTATGTACTTGAATTTCTTTCTATCTTATAATATAAATTCTATATATAATTTATGTTTATTACATACTTTAGGTATTTTAGTAACTTAGGAATATTAGTATAGTTTACTATTTAGTAAAATGTTATTAGAGAACGATGGAAAAGGAAAAAAGAAATTTAAAAATAAAATAATAAAAAAAGGAAAGGAAAAACAATAAAAATTAAGCAATAAAAATGAAGTAGGCACGAGTGTGATGAGAGATTCCTGCCATTTTTGTTCGTGCAACTTTTAGGTTAATTTACACTAATATGTCGTTCATACCAAACAATAGACAAAATAGGATGTGAAAATATTCGACTTTATTATTGTGAGTCACCAAACAATGGATAGGATATAACAAAATCCATGGACTTCTTATCCTACCCTATTCAGTCCTATCCTATCTAGAAATCCCGACGACCAAACGCAGCCAGAGTGACTAACACCTATGACTTGTCTGAGTGTAATTGAGATATGAGAAACAACATAAGTCTTCGAATGATGAACTGGCGGTGGTAATCTCTCTAGTATCGGTTGATCCTGTTGTACGCTCTTCTACATTTGTTTTCATGCAAGCTGACTTTATCGATCGAACTACGTAAATTTACATGGTGCTCGATGTATTTCCAGTATTGTATTATTACGTCCGAGCCACTTGTGTACATAACGAGGAACGTGAACTGCTTCATTCCAATGGGCGAGACTTTTACTGAATATTGAGCTCAGTGCATGTGCAATCCAACAGAACAACAGGCAAATATTAAGAGAGCAGTGGATGAGCTCATGATCCTCGTTGGCCGGTCGGTCGGTATTTGGCAGGACTTCCGACCCTCCCATTCAGGGAACACAACGGTAATCCTTTTAACCTAGATTTGAATTCTTCACACCTCTGCAGGGAAACCCAGTTACAAATACACGTTTTTTTCCCAATCTTGGGCGGGGTGAAGCATATGGAATGGACGGAAGAGAGGCAAATCAGCAAAAGGGTTTGCTCAGGACAGTTCAGAGTCATTTAACTGATTTCTGTCAAAGATCTTGTGTGCTGAACTCATGGTTTGACTTGATTATTACGAAGAAAAAGGACATCAATGCGCGTGGTGATAGAGAGAACAAGCAGCACACGAGGGAGGGGGACCATGTGAAGTATTTTTCTCGTGGCGAGACAGAAATCCAGCTCTGGCAAGCGTTGTGACTCTTGCGAGAGATGGTTATTTGGAAAAACAGCCAAGAACCGCCCATAAAGACGTCAGCCACCGGCTGCCTGTTATATCCTAGAACTTTCAAAAGTCTGCATCTCCTGGTTCGTCAAGGCGAAGCTTCCCCGCTCATTCTTGAGGAAAAATGCATATCACGGTAAAGCCAAGATGTACTCGACTTCTCCATAACATGTGGGATATTTCAGACATATTTACAAGAGGAATAGCAAACCGAATCTAATACCATGTGAGATTTTGTGGGATAACCATCAACTATTCTAAAAGCTTGATTTGTTAGGCCGAGGGAGACCGCGTGTATATAAAAAGTATATAAGATCTATTGTTATGCGATACGGGATATTTCAACATCTAGAAATCGACCCTTGCTCTTACTCTTTTGAAATGCTTAAAAGAATTTGTAAATCGTAAATCACAATATTAATTCAAGTCTACTGTTGGTTTATTTATTTGTTGTTTTGCAACGAGGCGAGCAACCGTCATTTCGAGCCTAATTTCCTAGTTTAGATCTTAATTTTTTTATGATTGTTTGATGTTAAACTTTTACAGTATCATGTTTAAGATCTACAACCATTTTGATATGTGGTTGTGATTTATAACATAGTTTGCGCGAGATAACTTGTTATTTGAATAATACTATTGTCAATCAACTGTCTGTCTTGATTACGAGAGGTTTCATCTTAATTGTCGATTTGGCTTTGGAGTTTTATGCTAGTGGCTCATCTAGGACAGGTTTGGAGAATAATTAAGCGTTAATTGAGACAAGTTTGAGATGAAGCTAATCATCCCGAATATATCCCGCTTCGGCTCTCAATTCTCCTTAATCACACCCCTCTACTCATTTAGCATGCCATTTCTATGTACGAAAAGTACATGAAATTGTTGAAAGGTTCAATCCAAAAACTCAAATTATTAGGTTAAAGGAAATTAAATGTATATTATGAGGCCCAATTAAATATAATAGTCAAGTGATAAAGTATAATTTTCTTATAAAAAATCTCCTCTCACATTTAAACAAATCTAAAACTGTGTGGAAGAAAGGCACGTGGAATAGTCAAGTGACGTGAAATAATAAGCTAACACACAGTCGTGTGTAAATGGTCTAAAACCGATGATGAAGGCCCGTGAAATTGAAGAATGGCAAGCCACATATATGCGAAATAAACCTAGGGCATGAAGGATCATCGCTGATAGGGCTGAGCATAATGGATCGACTAAACCAGGAACTGCCCAAACCGAACCGAACTAGCCAGTTTGGTCCAGTTCCCAATTCTGGGGGAACCAGACTACCTAGACCGGACCGAAATAATACTTTTTTTATAAAAGAAATAATCCTAACCAAACCTAAACCTAAATCTAAGATGATTAGGATCATTAGGATGCTTAGTATGACTTTCAGGTTTAGCGACAACCCAATGAAATTGTTGAAAGGTTCAATCCAAAAACTCAAATTATTAGGTTAAAGGAAATTAAATGTATATTATGAGGTCCGATTAAATATAATAGTCAAGTGATAAAGTATAATTTTCTTTTAACATCTCCTCTCACATTTAAACAAATCTAAAACTGTGTGGAAGAACGGCACATGGAATAGTCAAGTGACGTGAAATAATAAGCTAACACACAGTCGTGTGTAAATGGTCTAAAACCAACGATGAAGGCATGTGAAATTGAAGAATGGCGAGCCACACATATGCGAAATAAACCTAGGGCATGAAAGATCATGGCGGATAGGGCTGAGTATAATGGACCGACTGAATAGGAACTGCCCAAACCGAACCGAACCGGCCAGTTTGGTCTGGTTCCCAGTTCTGGGGGAACCGGACTACCTAGACCAGACCGTAATAATACTTTTAAAAACAAATCCTAAACCAAACCTAAACCTAAATCTAAGATGATTAGGATGCTTAGTATGCCTTTCAGGTTTAGCGACAACCCAATGAAATTATTGATAGGTTCAATCCAAAAACTCAAATTATTAGGTTAAAGGAAATTAAATGTATATTATGAGGCCCGATTAAATATAATAGTCAAGTGATAACGTATAATTTTCTTTTAACATCTCCTTTCACATTTAAACAAATCTAAAACTGTGTGGAAGAAAGGCACGTGGAATAGTCAAGTGACGTGAAATAATAAGCTAACACACAGTCGTGTGTAAATGGTCTAAAACCGACGATGAAGACCCGTGAAATTGAAGAATGGCGAGCCACACATATGCGAAATAAACCTAGGGCATGAAGGATCATCGCGGATAGGGCTGAGCATAATGGACCGATTGAACCGGGAACCGCCCAAACCGAACCAAACCGGCCAGTTTGGTCCCATTCCCAGTTCTGGGGGAACCAGACTGCCTAGACAGGACCGAAATTATACTTTTAAAAAAAAAATCCTAAACCAAACCTAAACCTAAATCTAAGATGATTAAGATGCTTAGTATGACTTTCAGGTTTAGCAACAACCAATGAAATTGTTGAAAGGTTCAATCCAAAAACTCAAATTATTAGGTTAAAGGAAATTAAATGTATATTATGAGGCCTAATTAAATATAATAGTCAAGTGATAAAGTACAATTTTCTTTTAACATCTCCTCTCACATTTAAACAAATCTAAAATTGTGTGGAAGAAAGGCACATGGAATAGTCAAGTGACGCGAAATAATAAGCTAACACACAGTCGTGTGTAAATGGTCTAAAACCGACGATGAAGACCCGTGAAATTGAAGAATGGCGAGCCACACATATGCGAAATAAACCTAGGGCATGAAAGATCATCGCGGATAGGGCTGAGTATAATGGATCGACTGAACCGAGAACCACCCAAACCGAACCGAACCGACCAATTTGGTCTGGTTCCCAGTTTGGGGGGAACCGAACTGCCTAGACCGGACCGAAATAATACTTGTTAAAAAAAAATCCGAAACCAAACCTAAACCTAAATCTAAGATAATTAGGATGCTTAGTATGACTTTGAGGTTTAGCGACAACCCAATGAAATTGTTGATAGGTTCAATCCAAAAACTCAAATTATTAGGTTAAAGGAAATTAAATGTATATTATGAGGCCCGATTAAATATAATAGTCAAGTGATAACGTATAATTTTCTTTTAACATCTCCTCTCACATTTAAACAAATCTAAAACTGTGTGGAAGAAAGGCACATGGAATAGTCAAGTGACGTGAAATAATAAGCTAACACACAGTCGTGTGTAAATGGTCTAAAACCAACGATGAAGGCCCGTGAAATTGAAGAATGGCGAGCCACACATATGCGAAATAAACCTAGGGCATGAAGGATCATCGCGGATAGGGCTGAGCATAATAGACCGATTGAACCAAGAACCGCCCAAACCGAACCGAATCGGCCAGTTTGGTCCGGTTCCCAATTCTGGGGGAACCGGACTGCCTAGACCTGACCGAAATAATACTTTTTTAAAAAAAAAAATCCTAAACCAAACCTAAATCTAAGATGATTAAGATGCTTAGTATGACTTTTAGGTTTAGCGACAACCCGAAGAAATTGTTGAAAGGTTCAATCCAAAAACTCAAATTATTAGGTTAAAGGAAATTAAATGTATATTATGAGGCCCGATTAAATATAATAGTCAAGTGATGAGGTATAATTTTCTTTTAACATCTCCTCTCACATTTAAACAAATCTAAAACTGTGTGGAAGAACGGCACATGGAATAGTCAAGTGACGTGAAATAATAAGCTAACACACAGTCGTGTGTAAATGGTCTAAAACCAACGATGAAGGCATGTGAAATTGAAGAATGGCGAGACACACATATGCGAAATAAACCTAGGGCATGAAAGATCATGGCGGATAGGGCTAAGTATAATGGATCGACTGAATCAGGAACTGCCCAAACCGAACCGAACCGGCCAGTTTGGTCTGGTTCCCAGTTCTGGGGGAACCGGACTACCTAGACCAGACCGTAATAATACTTTTAAAAAAAAAATCCTAAACCAAACCTAAACCTAAATCTAAGATGATTAGGATGCTTAGTATGCCTTTCAGGTTTAGCGACAACCCAATGAAATTGTTGAAAGGTTCAATCCAAAAACTCAAATTATTCAGTTAAAGGAAATTAAATGTATATTATGAGGCCCGATTAAATATAATAGTCAAGTGATAACGTATAATTTTCTGTTAACATCTCCTTTCACATTTAAACAAATCTAAAACTGTGTGGAAGAAAGGCACGTGGAATAGTCAAGTGACGTGAAATAATAAGCTAACACACAGTCGTGTGTAAATGGTCTAAAACAGACGATGAAGACCCGTGAAATTGAAGAATGGCGAGCCACACATATGCGAAATAAACCTATGGCATGAAGGATCATCGCGGATAGGGCTGAGCATAATGGACCGATTGAACCGGGAACAGCCCAAACCGAACCAAACCGGCCAGTTTGGTCCCATTCCCAGTTCTGGGGGAACCAGACTGCCTAGACAAGACCGAAATAATACTTTTAAAAAAAAAAATCCTAAACCAAACCTAAACCTAAATCTAAGATGATTAAGATGCTTAGTATGACTTTCAGGTTTAGCAACACCCTAATGAAATTGTTGAAAGGTTCAATCCAAAAACTCAAATTATTAGGTTAAAGGAAATTAAATGTATATTATGAGGCCTAATTAAATATAATAATCAAGTGATAAAGTACTATTTTCTTTTAACATCTCCTCTCACATTTAAACAAATCTAAAACTGTGTGGAAGAAAGGCACATGGAATAGTCAAGTGACGCGAAATAATAAGCTAACACACAGTCGTGTGTAAATGGTCTAAGACCGATGATGAAGACCCGTGAAATTGAAGAATGGCGAGCCACACATATGCGAAATAAACCTAGGGCATGAAAGATCATCGCGGATAGGGCTGAGTATAATGGATCGACTGAACCGAGAACCACCCAAACCGAACCGAACCGACCAATTTGGTCTGGTTCCCAGTTTGGGGGGAACCGAACTGCCTAGACCGAACCGAAATAATACTTGTTAAAAAAAAATCCGAAACCAAACCTAAACCTAAATCTAAGATAATTAGGATGCTTAGTATGACTTTGAGGTTTAGCGACAACCCAATGAAATTATTGATAGGTTCAATCCAAAAACTCAAATTATTAGGTTAAAGGAAATTAAATGTATATTATGAGGCCCGATTAAATATAATAGTCAAGTGATAACGTATAATTTTCTTTTAACATCTCCTCTCACATTTAAACAAATCTAAAACTGTGTGGAAGAAAGGCACATGGAATAGTCAAGTGACGCGAAATAATAAGCTAACACACAGTCGTGTGTAAATGGTCTAAAACTGACGATGAAGGCCCGTGAAATTGAAGAATGGCGAGCCACACATATGCGAAATAAACCTAGGGCATGAAGGATCATCGCGGATAGGGCTGAGCATAATAGACCGATTGAACCAAGAACCGCCCAAACCGAACCGAATCGGCCAGTTTGGTCCGGTTCCCAATTCTGGGGGAACCGGACTGCCTAGACCTGACCGAAATAATACTTTTTTAAAAAAAAATCCTAAACCAAACCTAAACCTAAATCTAAGGTGATTAAGATGCTTAGTATGACTTTCAGGTTTAGCGACAACCCGAAGAAATTGTTGAAAGTTTCAATCCAAAAACTCAAATTATTAGGTTAAAGGAAATTAAATGTATATTATGAGGCCCGATTAAATATAATAGTCAAGTGATAAAGTATAAATTTCTTTTAACATCTCCTCTCACATTTAAACAAATCTAAAAATGTGTGGAAGAAAGGCACATGGAATAGTCAAGTGACGTGAAATAATAAGCTAACACACAGTCGTGTGTAAATGGTCTAAAACCGACGATGAAGGCCCGTGAAATTGAAGAATGGCGAGCCACACATATGCGAAACAAACCGAGGGCATGAAGGATCATCGCGGATAGGGCTGAGCATAATGGACCGACTGAACCAGGAACCGCCCAAACTAAACCGAACCGAACCGGCCAGTTTGGTCCAGTTCCCAGTTCTGAGGGAACCGAACTGCCTAGACCGGACCGAAATAATACTTTAAAAAAAAATTCCTAAACGAAACCTAAACCTAAATCTAAGATAATTAGGATGCTTAGTATAACTTTCAGGTTTAGCGACAACCCGATACAATTAACAAAAGGCGGTCTGTTGAATATGCTGTTCCAAGGTGTGACCGGATCAAACCGGGAACTGATCACCCTTGATTGCGGAAGCCTCATGTAACAGTATAAAACCCGAAAGTTTATTCCTTATTTACAGATGATCTCCCTAACACCTTTGCGTGGAATACTTTAGCATGATGATTTCATCGCGGACCTTTTTATTCTTACGAATCTTACCAGTCAGCACCAGATAATAAGCATGCAAGTTTCTCTTCGCTTCCCTATGGCCTACCAGTCCCAATGAAGTCATGGAAGACACGCAAGCAATTACGCTTGATCTTCCAACAACTCCTTTGAATTGAATAGTGGACTTTTCATTCTGCTTTCACTCACATTGTGCCGGCCAGGGTAAACCTATCCGCTGCTTATAAATAGGGGGCAATCTCCTGTGTTATCTCTCACTATTGTCCTAGGATTGAGAACCGACTAAAGTGTAGCTCACCTCTTATTCTGTAAGGAAAAACAATTTCAACATACATACGTCAATGGATTTCACAAGTGAGAAAAAACACGAGTCTCTCTCGAAGATTGCCAGGAATGACGGGCACGGTGAGCATTCTCCGTACTTCGACGGATGGAAGGCGTACGACAGTAACCCCTTTCACCCAACTCGGAATCCTGATGGAGTCATCCAGATGGGTCTTTCCGAGAATCAGGTCTGGTAGTGGCAAAAGCTCTTTGTTATGATAATCCGCTCTCAGCGATGATATATATACGAAGTTGCCATAAGACACGAGCATGCGCTGCCCATTTGCAAGCGCGCACACACATGGCTTCCGAACTTTGTTAATGGTACCCATTTTCACCTTGTTTTGCATTATCGTTTTCAGCTTTGCTTCGATCTGATAGAAGAGTGGATAAAGAACAATCCTACAGCATCCATTTGCACTTCCGAAGGGGTTGGCAAGTTCAAGGACGTTGCCAATTTCCAGGACTATCACGGCCTCCTGGAATTCAGACAGGTAAGTGTAGACAGCCAAAGAGTAAACATTGTCTCCCCAATTTAAAGGAAATGATATTACCTTTGTTACTTATTACAAAAAGGGTCATTACATTGCTTCTATCAGGCTGTCGCGAAGTTCATGGGAAGGGTCCGTCGTGGTAAGGCGGCATTTGACCCGAATCGTGTTGTCATGAGTGGTGGAGCAACCGGAGCGAGCGAGACACTCATGTTTTGCTTGGCTAATCGTGGAGACGCTTTCCTCGTTCCTTCCCCGTATTATCCAGCGTAAGGATTCATGGTCCCATCTCGTCTTCTGCTCTCTATACTATATTATGAAGTCGTAGTCCAAAAACGTGTCGGAGGGTCTATGCATGGTTAAATTAATAAACCTCGGCAAGAAAATTAAGCTGGCACCAACCAATTTTTCCCCTTACTTCAAAAAAGAAATGGAATATTAACAAACAGTCATCGAAGAAAAGCAAGTTCTAGTGAACAGCTCATCTGAATCCAATGGGAACAAAAAAGGAAAGCTTCAGAATTCAAGCCCTAGGAAATTACGCTAGCCCAAATAGTGCCTCAGATTCCGCTAGGAATTGCTTCGTCCGTTCTAAGAGAGATCAATATTTCCGAGTCTAGAAATGTCGCTGTTTTGACCTGGGAACGGGGCTAGGTCAAAGTGACGATAAATGCTAATATTTACTTGGTAGCAACGTAAGGTTGGTCAAACAGAGAAATATGATTGAGATACCGCATCTTGATGAGCTTATTATAGCAGAATTGAGTGGACCCAGATGCTTGAACTCACCAGTTAATTCCATTAACATTCAAACTTGACGACCAAGTTCATTTTTGCGTAACCCCTGCAGTCAGAGATGGAACATAAAGATGGAAAAGGAAAAATCCAGCCCTTCACCCTAAATTTTCCAAGCCAGGCAAAATCATTTCTCCAAATTCTACCAAACTTTTAGAAGACCCCCTTCTCCCAAAGAAGAAAAAGTTGAAATTCTCCTCTTGCTACGTAGCTTTTTGTCTCATGATCTTTCATTAGGACCTGATTCTGTTTAGCATATTCTACCTACTCTGAATTCTTGGCCACTTCTCTACCAACTTTCTCACATTTTCATGCTTGGTAATTTCGAATGTTCGTTCTTGGAAATTTTTTACGCTGACCACTGAACAATCTCGAAAGCTTGTCACGATACTTGTTAAGTATGTTTGTTCTCATGTATACTTGTCCTATGATTTAATTCTCATGTACTCGTCTCTTGTTTTCGAATTCTTTTCCCTCAGTTTTGATAGGGACATAAGATGGCGCACCGGCGTACAGATAATTCCGGTTGAATGCCACAGCTCCAACAACTTCCAAGTAACCCTGGCACAGATGGAATCAGCATACGCCAAGGCCATAGAGGCCAACATCAACGTAAAAGGAGTGATCTTAACGAACCCATCAAACCCGCTCGGAATCACTTTGAGCAGAGAAACGCTCACCAGCCTGTTGAGCTTCACTTCCGAAAACAACCTCCACATGGTGTGCGATGAAATTTACTCGGCCACGGTCTTTAATTCACCGGCCTTCACGAGCATCTCGGAAGTAATGCAAGAGACCGAATGCAATCCCGATCTTGTCCACATTATCTACAGTTTGTCCAAGGACATGGGGCTTCCTGGCCTTCGCGTAGGCATAATCTATTCCTACAATGATCAAGTGGTCAATTGCGCAAGGAAAATGTCGAGTTTCGGGTTGGTCTCCTCGCAGTCTCAGCATTTTCTTGCTTCCATGCTCTCCGACGAGGTCTTTATAGAGAAATTCCTAGAAGAGAGCTCAAGGAGATTGGCCAAGAGGCACAGTCGCTTTGTCAAAGGACTCGAGCAAGAGCGTATACATTGCCTGGAAGGGAACGCCGGTCTTTTCCTGTGGATGGATTTGCGTCACCTCATGAAAGAACCAACGTTCGATGCCGAGATGAAGCTGTGGAGGGTGATCCTAGAGGATGTGAAGCTCAACGTGTCGCCTGGGTCCTCTTTCCATTGCCCGGATCCCGGGTTTTTCAGGGTTTGCTTCGCGAATATGGATGATCACACCGTGGAAGTGGCGCTTAAGAGGATCAGAGAGTTTGTGTCCAAGGGCAATGAAAATGGTGATGATAAGAAATTGTTGCAGAAGAAACATTGGCAAAACCTGAATCTCAGGCTGAGTTTCACGTCCAGGAAATGTGATGAGAGCTTGATGTCTCCTCACCAGAGAGTGTCCCCTCACTCGCCAGTGCCTCACTCGCCACTGGTTCGAGCGACGACTTGAAGTGGCCATATCGGCTTCGTTCTGTTATTTAGTGGAGTATTATTAACGATTCCGTAGAATAAGTTCTTCCCAAATTATTAGGATTGAGTTGTGACAAACCGTTTCTTTTTCCCATTTGCTTGGATGCTGTGTCAGCTTTTTCGTGGAACCTTAAAACGTTTCATTCCCCGAAACACATTTGTCTGTCTGCTTGTCATATAGTCCCATGGGGTAGGAAAGATTATTTGATGTATTATGATCTCGTCAATGAAGTAATGTGCTGCTTTATTTCAAATTTTTGCTATCCCAGTACTATCTTTTTTGGTCGAAATATCCTAGTACTATCTTATGTTGTAGTATTTGCAGTGTGAGAGGCAAGAGTTGCATTCTAATTTGGAAAAATAAAAAAGAAATGCAGTTTTTCGTTCTTTTTTATCAGTAACGCAGTTTTTCCTTTGGCCTAGGCAAATAACGATCTTATTAGTAACAAAACTACAAAATAGAACCAAGGCGAAAATTCCTAGCAAACCTCACAAGGGAAAGCCGAGTTAAAAATTAAACCAAATACACTTCGAGGAAGTTACCAATAATGCGGAGACATTGTCGATGAAGTTGTCAATGTCGATATTCCAGAATTGATGTCGATATTCGTTCGACTCCCAAGACTAGTGCAAGAATTAAGAGACTTAATTGTAAGGTTGTTTTCAAGAGTCCGTTCATATTTGTATGTCTAGTCAATGCTCTATAAATGCATTGTGGTTGCACGTGTTTTTAGAAATATATCTCCTTGGAATACTAGATACATTTATGAGTCATTTAAGAGCAAATTCAAGAATCGTGTAACAAGCTTCGGCAAGCCTTGTAATCATTTTGTTATGGGTGGATTGAGGTGAAAACAAAATAAAAAAAGCATATTTGTCTCCTTCTTGAGTTGTCTTGAGTTGCGAGTGTTTTAACTTCACCTTACCTTTGGCCAACAAAAAAAAAATTCACCTTATCCCATCAAGCCAGTGGTAAGTTAAACAAGTCGAACGTATAACTTAACGAAAACCATGTAGAACCAAGACTGAAATTAACATGCACCCTATTATCATTTGCTTCTTCTATCTTCGAACATCGAATTTGAAATTCCTTTCTTTAGCACCGCTCACATGTGCACTCAGCAATGAGTTGGCCAGAGTGAGAGATTGAGCTTATTCGATCGCTAACAACCACAAACATTTGAAGCGTCACTAGAATGTTTTAGTACTTTTACCATGCCAATTGCGAGTTTACTTAGATTCACAAAGTCAATCTCCCCCATAATATCCATCAGACCAACTATGTCAATCCGTCCTGCTCACTATGCCTCAAGTCGGTCGGATGTCCTCAATCGATTATAACACTTGTCTCGAAACAAGAATATCGGATCAAATCCACACTTTGACAAAAGGGTGCTTAATGTTTCACCAAACTAACGATGTGTAATCTTTATCGTTTTCAGAGACTGGAGAGCAAAACATGCTCACCAAACTTGCCTTTCCAGGATGTAAAAGAGACAACGGGCTTTGACTTTAGGTAGCCGTGGTCGGACAAGCCAAGCACACGAAAAGGGGAATTCGCGTTTGAATTGCGTCACGCACGTAAACAACTAGGACCTGACGAACATCTGTTATCGCCTTTTTGTATCCCTTGCCGTGCGGGGCTGTTTCTGTGCACGATGATTGTTCCCGTTAGTGTGCATGAGCGGAAACGAGAGCTCGGCCGATGACTCCTTTCTCAAACCGGAACAAGTTCCTTCTCGCCCTTTCCCGTAGAATCGCCAGCTTTTTCTGTGCATGATGAATGATAAGGATCTGGCACCTGTCTCTGGGTCTTGACATAATCCTAAATGGGAAAATTACCAAAAAAGTCATAAGCCTATTACATTGACACCAATTCAGGCATAAACCTTTCAATTGGATCAATTTAGTCCTAAACCTTTTCACATTGGTACCAATTCAGTCAATCAAGCTAATTTTGGCCGAAAATCACTGACGTGGACACCAACCATCTTATGTGGCCTAACCAGCGCTAACGTGGATATATTTTTTAAAATATTTTTAATGTTGTTGTTTCTTTTTGTTTTCTTTTCTTCCCCTTTTCTGTTTGCCAGTGGTCGGCGAGGGTCGCTTCGCTGGGCCGCACCTTGGCAAGGGTGAACGCCGGTGAGGTCCCCCTCGCCAGATCTGGTGAGGCCAACCCTTGCCCAGGCCAAGGCAGCCTCGCTTGGGCGACAGTGAGAGCCGGTGAGGTCCCCCTCGCCAGATCTGGCGAGACCGACCCTCGCCCAAGGCGGCCTCGCCTGGGCGAGGGTCAACATCGCGTCGTCGAACCTCGCCCAGGTGAGGGCAAGGCCAACCCTCGCCTAAGCGACGCCCAACAAGGCCACCTTGCCCAGGCGCAATCCAGCAAAGCCAGCCACTGGCACATAGAAAAGGGAAGAAAAAGAAAAGGCAAACAAAAGGGGGAGAAAAAAAGAAAGAATATATATATTAAAAAAATTAAAAATGTCCACGTAAGTGCAGACCATGCCACGTAGAATGGCCAACATCCATGTCGGCAATTTTCGGCCAAAATTGATCGGATAGACTGAATTGGTACCAATGCAAAAAGGTTTATGACTAAATTGGTCCAATTGAAAGGTTTGTGACTAAATTGGTTCCGATTTTTTAGTGCTTTTCCCAAAAAGAATGGAAAATTTACCCGATCAATTCTTAAACTATTGTACGGATGCTAATTTAATCCTAAACTTTTCAATTTCGTCAATTTAATCCTAAACTTTGCGTGAAAATTCAATGTAATCATTCTGATCAATTTTCGCCGGAAATCGCTGATGTGGTGATCCCGTCGACACCGGCCGTCCTACATGGCACAAAGCCACGTTAGCTATTTCCGGTGAATTCGTCTCCTAAACACATGATTGGAGCTGGCATGGACAAAGTACAATGTTTCGCACAGGTCCAGAACTTGTGTCGTGTCCATCACCAGTTACGGAGTTTAGAGTCTACGAAGCAGCAGATTAATGCTCATTGAGAAAGTTTTAGCGCAAAAGGGCTAATTTGGCATAAGGATCATTTCTTCCCAAGGGCAAACGGAGGAAGTTGACCGGTCAATTGGGGCTGAGTCATCACGGGCGCCATTGGCCCATCATCATTTTTTTTTGGTCAGAGGCCCATCATCATTTGAGGGGGGACTTGTTTGCCTTTGGCCCAATTGGTGAGTCCTGGCCCAACTATTCTGATTTTTGGGTTAATTGCTCAAACCCATGAAATTGACATTGCTGCCAGTTGCCCCCGAGTTTTGAAATGTTACAAATTACCCTCCCCAACTTCGGCACAGCTGCACCATAGCCTCCGAACTTTGAGGAATTACAAATTACACTCGTAATTTTGAGTTTTGTTGCAGTATTTTCATTAGTATTATGTCCTGATCTTTTTGGACCCAAAAGGGTTTCGGCCTGAGATAGGGTCCAGCACAGCCAGACCAAACTGCGGAGCCTGGCAAAGCTTGCCTATTGACCCGACATGATCTAAATCGGATATACGAAACATGAGATAAAGTCAGCAAGATGAGTCACTTGACAGCAATGACAAAATTTGCTCACAAGTGGGATCTACATTTAAGACTTCAACCTGACAAAGGTGTACTGGACCTCAACATCTCGAAGGAAAACTCTGTAGACGCTAGAAAGCATCCTAAGGATGGTGGGGGGAAAGTGTTAAAGAATCCTAAATCTATTGCATTTGTGTCAATTTAATCATAAACCTTTTGATCTAGAGGCAATTCAGTCCTTCCGCCTAGTTTTGGCTAGATATTGCTAACGTGGACGCCAGCAAGCCTATATGGCACAGCCGACGCTGACGTGGACATTCCCAATTTTTTTTATTTATTTCTTTCTTTCTTTCTTTTTCCTCCTCTCTCCTCCGGTGGCCGGCGAGGCCGGCGCCGCATGTCTACCTCACCAGGCGTTGCCTGGGCGAAGGCGCCGAGCGTCACTTGGGCCAAGATGAGGCCAACCCTCGCCCAGGCTACGCCTAAGCTCATCAAATGTGGTTTACCCTTGCTCAAGGGAGGTCAGCCCTCACCATTCATGGTCGTGCCAGCCATTGGAGGAAAAAAAAGGAAAAAAAAAGAAAGAAAGAAAAATCTATAGTTATTAAATTATTATCAAAAAATGTCCCCGTCAGCGTCTGCCGGCGTCGAGTCAGCTATATCCGACCAAAATTAGTCAAAAAGACTTAATTGGCTCTAGGTCAAAAAGTTTAGGAGTAAATTGGCACAAATAAAGGTTTAACACTAAATTGACACTAATACAATAGGTTTAGAATTTATCCGACACTTTTACCAAAGATAGTGTCATAAAAACGGATAAAAGCATTGGTATTGTCAATGCAGTTCAGAATGGACATCAGATTTGGAACCAATTGCCTGCATGTAGGAATTATTCTACACAAGGCCGTAAATTTCATTATTTTGTGCAAGGCCTAGTCCCCTAAAGAAAATCCCAACTTTATGTCCAGTCACAAATCTATTCCGAACTTTTTTTTATCTCATAAAAAATAGCCAACTTTAGGTCCAGTCCCAATCTGCCCCTAACTTTTTTTTATCTCAGAAAAAAAAGCCTAACTTTAGGTCTAGTCCCAAATCTATCTCGAACTTTTTTATTTCCCGGAAAAATCCCAAACTTTAGGTCCAGTCTCAAATCCGCCTCAATTCGTCTAAAAATATTCATAAACTTTCAATCTATTCTCGAATTTACCCCGTGGTCCAGTCCTAACTTTACGTGGCATTTTCACGTCGATAAAAAATCAATATCGACAAAGTAATGGGGCGATTAGTACGAACCAATGTGGCATTTCCATGTGGATAACAAATCCACCCCAATAAAAATTGTCAAAATTCTCCGAAATGAAACCATTTTAGGATATGCAAATTAGGAATGACTAACGGCGATTTTTGGACAAAGGGCTAATGAGGTAGATTTGAGATTGGAGTAAAAATTGGTAATTTTTCTCTTATTACAAAAAAAAAATCTGGGTAGATATGGGACTAAACTTAAAGTTTGAGGTTTTTTCTAACACAAAAAAAAGTTCGGGGCAAATTTCGGACTGGACCTAAAGTTATGGGTTTTTTTTTAGATAAAAAAAAATTAAGGTAGATTTAGGACTAGACTTAAAGTTGATGATTTTTTAGGGCATTAAGCCCAATGACGTGGGTATTGATTATCCAAAATATTTAGCAGCAACTTTTGCTTAAAGGTAGCACAAAATAGTCAATAGCGTGGAAACACGAAGAAGAGACATCTTTGGTTGGGTGGAGAGATCTCGTCAACTGTTATGTCCATTTGTTGCTTTTTTCCCTTTCACCGTGAGATCAATCAAAGCGACCCTCATTGAAAGGAAAACGCTGATGTTATATTCAGAACAGACCCAGCCATGAACATTGACAGGGCTTTGCCAAGAAAAATAAGAAGAAGAAGAAGAAGGCAACTTAGTTGCTGTAAATTTGCCTTTACAGATCAGCATCTCACGCCTGGTACGAACCCTTTTGAACAATTCAGAAAATGTCAGCATAGTGACAAGAAGAATCGAGAAGAGGAACGAGAATTTGCTGTAATATAATCTGTTACTTCAGCTTTGATTGTCTGGTTAAGGACAAAAGCATCATTTGTTTTCTGCAGCTGTTGGGGGTCATGTGTGTTCAACGACGAGCTATTGCATGAAGGTGGTGCCATGTGGTGGCACTCAGGAGCAAAAAGCTGCATCACTGAATCAGCAGAGTCGTGTTCAGTCACATGCTACATAGCCCACACATGGCACGTCATATTTGTACAGAAACTGGAAGAAGTTGCTGCAACTTTTCTAGTTTTCTATCCGAAAAGAAGTGTCTGGCTGAGGAAATAACGTGATGTTATCACTACTCTGCTCGTTAAAACCAGATGATCTTGGTTTTTTTGTCCGGTTTTTTTGGACCGACCGTTTTGATTTCGTGCATGGTCCCTAAAGAAGCTTGCCTTGCTTTTTGTCCATTCAACATGACGCCGTCAAATCCCACCATGCCCGTATTAGTCATTCTACATCAGCAACAGGTGAAGGGCGGTGAGATTCTGAAAAGATAAAGACAATTGAGAAAACACTGACCCACCATGGATTCCCAAATACAAGAAGCTAAAGCTCTTCAATCATCTGTGTCCTCGAGGCAATGATGGATCGAGGACAAAACGCCTTTTGGAAAGAGGCAAAACACAAGTCATTTGGGAAATTAGAGATGAACTGTTGACTAGAATGTGAGATTAGGATTTTTACTCTGGCATTAGAAACACGGGCCATTCCAATCTTGTTCGATTATGGAATTTTGGCTAGTCGCCGTCGTTATCATGCGTTGGTCTGGAATTTTTTCAATGCAAGACGGTTGAAATCTACTTAACACTAGCCGAGTCTGTGCTACCAATGTGGTTAAGACATCGCTTTATGAATATGGTTGTTAAGAAATTGCCTTAGTTACTCTCTCTTTCAGGTGCATTAGTTCAACACCCAACAAACACACTTATTGTTAGATGAAAGTAACAAATGAAAAGTCACATAATAATACTCCTGTATGCATAGGATTGCCATATTAGATGATGGAAAAACCAGTGCGATCCAGGATGTGATATGTTCGAAAGCACAAAAACATTGTGATACGACCAGAGTCGAAAATTTTACCATCGTAGACTTGAGTGTAATTCCCCTAACAGATTTATGTAACATGATCAGTTAGCCCTAACAACCGGAAGATACATCAAACAAAAGTACTCTGGAGTCTAGACTTTATATACCTGATGGGGCCACAAAATTTTTTAATTTATTCTCCCTGCATACCATTGAATAGGCTCGAGTGAAAATGAGGCAATCCTTATATACACTAGCACGATCCTTGGACCCATGCTCAGATGAGGGTGTTTGCCTCTCTATACAACGATGATACTCAGTTCCCTTCCCATCATCACCTGCTAGAACCTGAAGCAATTAATACCTGCCCTCCACTCAAAACCTCCTCTTTGGTTTATTTATCAGCAGATGACACAAGCATTCGGATTCTCCTCCATGCTTTGGACATAGTAATAGGAGGTCATCTGAGGATTGTACGCCCTGTATGCCCTGACAAGCTCAAGGACAGGGTCAGGCTGAGGCACCGGAGGCTTCTTCGGGTCGTCTTCTTTCTTGGGTTCTTCTTTTTTGGGCTCTTCTTTCTTGGGTTCTTCCTTCTTTCCCTCCTCTGGCTTCGCTTCTTCTTTCTTGGCCTCCTCTGGTTTACCTGCTTCCTCTTTCTTTGGCTCTGCCGGTTTTGCTTCCTCTTTCTTCTCAGGCTCCTTTGCGGGCCCCACCGTGATTATGTCTGTTGGCCAGTACTTGCGCAACTTGCTCACCAAATTCACTGGGTCGACTGTTCCGATCACTGTTAGTTTCTTCTCCTTCATGTCCATGGAGATGGAGTCAATCCCTGAAAGATTAGATCCATGTGAATGAATTGTTCAGAGACAGTTTTGTTTCTCGGCTAAACAGATGGTACGCAGAGATTTCAGAATGTCTTTTCTAAGTTCATCATCCACTGTAGCATGAGAAAATCAACCAATATGACTGGACAAATCAAGGGAAAATTATCAACGTCAAGTGCTTTATGGCTCCTGAAAAATAAGCTGTATTTAGTTTGGTGAGCCACTCAATTTGTCCCAGTGAATACATGTGGATCCCATTTTTTTTATGCTTACAATTAAGACACGCCTATACATATCAAAAGAAGAAAGCAAGCGAGCAAACTCACAAAGTTACTCTTTTCTTTTTCCAGCTCGTTTCATAAAGCCAAAGTCTAAAATAAAGGGAGGAGTACAGGGAAATCAAATGGTTGAAAGAAGAGGAAGCTTGAGACAGAATTAAGAAGAACCTTGAAGAGTAGAGACTGTCTTCATGGCCTTTTGCTTGGCTTTGTCATCGTGTAGATCCAACTTCACTACGAGCTTCTGCACATACAAATTCAGTAGATCCACATCAGCATCAATCAGCTCTCGTTCTCAACTTGTTTTAAATGACAAACGAAAAATAAACCCAAAAGAAGATCAGCTCAGTAAAACATAATGTCAGATCAAGAATAACATAGCTCAAACAGATAACTGATCAGCTAACGAATTACAGGATACCAAATTGAACTCCCGGACACAACAAAATCAAAGAGAAGGAAAGCTTCCAATTTGGGAAGCCATCAACCTTTTGAAAAGAACCCTTTTATAACTCGTTCAGCAGAAAAAGAACTCTCTGATAACTCAGGACCAATCAATAAGAACATTCCTAGGAATTCTAAGAATACGGATCCTTTTATCAGCAACATTTTTTTTTTAAGACAGAGCACATATCAGATCCTGGATCAGAACCCTTCAAAAGAAGATGAAACAAAAAGCAAACCCACCAAAAGTTTCATGCAGAACCAAGAGGAATCGAATAAAAAAAGGAATCTTGAAATGGTTCCTCAGCTGAAAAGAGGAACAGGAAGAACAATGAAGTACTAAAAGGTCTATATGTGAGATTCTGAAGAGACAATCAGACCTTCATTTCGATACCCTCCTTATCGAGGTATGTGGAGATCGAAACTGGAGATGAAGAGAGAAAGTTGGTGGTGAGTCAGAGGAGTGGAATGCCAACAACAACAAGAACACACACACACACACAGAGGGGGGGAAACAAATGGGGGTTTTGAATGGAAAGTAAAGAGAAGACGTAATGGAATAATGGGGGAGTTGAAAAGGAATGGTGTGGTATGGACAGAGGGGGGGTTCAATGGCTGTGGCCACCAAATTCCGGATCAAAACAAGAAATGCAGAATAAGAGAGAGAAACAGAAGAAGAAAGGTTGAGAGAGAGAGAGAGAGAGAGTGAGTGCACGTACGTATGTTGAAGTGTATCTAGTGGGGAGTAATCTGATTTTGAAAGACACAGTGAAGCAGCCATCCATTTTTCCGAGAGAGAGAGAGAGAGAGAGAGTGCACATACGTATGTTGAAGTGTATCTAGTGGGGAGTAATCTGATTTTGAAAGACACAGTGAAGCAGCCATCCATTTTTCCTCGATCCTACTGAGATCCACTCGGGTTGATTGGTGCGTGTGCGTCACATTCCTCCAGATGTTAAATTATGGATTTTTGATCTGCCACCATATTATCCACTTTTGTTTTTCCTCCATCCGTAGCCCTAGACGTTTTTGAAATCAATCACTTCCTTTCTCTCTTTTCTTCTCTCCCGGAAAATGAGGTATGGTGGAGAGTCTCGAGTTTCTATTACACATAGTCATCCACCACCAAAGTAAATAACCACACTCGAACTTAAATGATAAAGCATTTTACGTGACGGATACATCACTTGATAGTGATGACGTGATGTAACTGACTAATCACCATTATCCGTGTATTGTGAATCTCAATCTTCTAAACTAAATATATAAGCATCTTACCGTAAATTAATCAATTGCGTTACACATAGCAGATGCCACGTGTATGTAAGGTCCGTTAACATACTGCCTCTATGAAAGTGGCCCTTTCAAAGGTCCCGTCAGCGACTTGAATATAACTCACCTCCTTGAAGGACTAGTCTCACATGCGACTTAGCATCATCAGCTGCATGGAGATATAAGAATCTAGAAACATGGGTCAATTCATGAAATTTTGTATCATATTCCGTCATGTTTTCAGGCAACATGGAATCTTCACGGCATGCATCAGGTTGTGATTGATAGCAAAAAAACATGCAGACCGTAATTCCAGAGGCATTTTAACTTAGATTATCCTCTCTTTTCTCCCTTTTTCTTTGTTTGTCTGAAAGGAAGGAAAAGCAGGAGAAAAAGAAAAAAATTCTGATTTAGGGGCCACCCCTCTTGCTTTCCTTCACCACCCTCCTCCTTGGCTTGGCTTCAACCAGACTGATCCTTCGTTTTCATCTTTTTGTACTTTTTTTTTTAGGCTAGGGCAGGGCAATCTGGCATGCATGGAGCTTTGCCGAGAAAAGGGTCTGGTGGGACATGATTTCTTGGGCACTAAAAGACTCATCTTTTACTTGTTTTGGTGGGGTGAAAGCTTGCGATTGCTTCTTTCTCAAGACGATTATTTCCATGGGACGCCACCGGTTCATGGCGCGTGGTCCCACGACCCGGGTTTGGGCCCGTCGGCGAGTCGGACCTCAGGAATGGGCCCCGGCAGTCAAAATCTCTCAACGTGCCTACCCCTCTCGAGCTAATCTTTACGCAACCAGTGCCGTAGTAATCAGAACGTGGACGGCTTTCGAGTTTGTTTTCCAATCTTTCTTTCTTTTTTTCCTAGTTTTCGTACCAAAAGACTAAATTTGGAGGAGGAAGAAGTTGAATTTGGTCCTTCGGATAAGGAAGTCAAAAGTCAGAAACAAGAAGCCGCCGCCATACCCACTAGAAAGGCTGCTTGGCCTTTATTATATTTCATACTTTCACCGATATTTTTGACATTAACGTCTCAGTTTTAATTTATGGAATTTCAAATTTTCTTGTGTCTTCAGGATCCCCAGGGGCTTTTAATCCTTCTCTCCTGTGGGACGCTAATCTCTAATGCAGAGTTAGCGAATTAACCGATCATGCAAGTTGATGAGAAAAAAGATTCCACGTCTCATCTCCTCAAGTCGCGTGCTACTCTTTTAGATGAATTATTATGTGTAGGCTTTAATTATGCCTTTGTCTCTAGGGGTGGACGTGCGGATCTCATTGAGTTTGACCGATCAATACAAACAATAATTCGATTGCATTATGCAATCCAACGCACAGAGCTAGCATTGCCGCGTCACGCAACGAATAATGCTACGAATGGCTCCGCCCAGCGACAGCGACTCCACAATATTCTGATTAGGCACGGGGCAAACGGCAAACGTAAGCGATCACAATAAAGCCAGACCTGATTACGTACGACTTGGTCCCTGGGCTCATTAGCCTCGCTTTGATTAAACTCCTCATATCTTCACGAATCCTACAAGTTAGCCAACCCAGTGGTCATTCCCTTTTACCCAGCCTTTGGAATGTCCAGCATTTGACAACTGAGCGGGTAGAGAGGTTTTAGCCAAAGGGCTTTGGTTTTAAGACAAAAAAACTAGCCCTTCTTTTTTCAGTTGTTGGCCTTTTTCTTTTTCGTTATTTAAAGCCGAAATCCGAAAGGCAAACACCGGGTCCGAAATCTGTCCATTTTATAATATGCATATCAAACACCTTCCTTCATGCCACAGAGAGAGAGAGAGAGAGAGAGAGAGAGAGAGAGAGAGAGAGAGAGCTGAGTACACTGGCATGCACACTAAATCGACGCTCGAAACCTTCATCTGTACCGAAAACCCATATCGATATCATGGCCGTACATTCCCTGGCTATGGCCAGCAGCGGCAGCGAAGGGTTTCATCTGCTTTGCATTTGCTCGCCGCTCCAGCTCAATAAGCCTTTGAAATGCTTCTGGATGGCTGTTTCCAATGCCGGCTTCAGGAGCTGAATAATTCAAAACGAAATGGAGGTGAGTGAAACAAACATCAACACACCGGCAAGACCGTACTTTGGATCCAACATTAACTTCAACGAAGAAAAATGCCTTTGTGGCAGCCTATGCATATAGAAAAAGCGATTCTAAAGCTGTTGATTATTGGTCTGAATGATAGGTCTACAAGATAAAAGAAAACAAGAACTTATCTAAATCACGACAGTCAGTGACACTTAACAAGACTCGCATCAACTTGGCAAACAAGGACTAACATCTAAACTGTCAGGATTCGAACATAGTTGATTATTGAGTCAAATACTATAAGCAAAGGGTGGTATAATAACAACCCTCAGCGAGAGGGGCACCTGATTCCAGAATAATTATAGGGTCTTGTTAACGAGTGCTCTAGTGCACTTATTAAGCAATAAAGTAAGGAAATTTTCCAATTTTCAGTGCACTAACTCTCCTCATATTATATATTTATTATCAGCGCTTCCGGAAACAAAGTATTCCATGTGAAAAAGGGTCACCCATTAACATGACACTATATTAATGCCCAAAGGAAACATTTAGACATCAAGCATTTACACTATTAGCAAACTGCTTTGCCGAAAATCATTTAAACCCTGACAAGTCCCGGATAAAATGTCATGAATCTAAATTTGGCACTGCAAGGGCATTAAACGAAATCACAGAGGGGAATGTTTCTTTACCAGGCGGTGGCATTCCACTGTTTGGCTGCTGTGGACCGAAAGGAAAACCTTGAATCGGGTTAAGTTCCTGAATAAGTCCAGAGACCTGGTTGTTCAGATGAGTCACCTGTGGCCCACCAGGAAATCCCTGTAATTGATGTGGCGGAGGAAAACTTGGTGGCAGATGCATCTGTTGCAACATAGGATGATGACTTGGAGGATCAAATCCAGGAAATCCTCTGCTCAGATGGTGCATCTGAGGGCGGACCATATTTGCAGGAAATTGGTAATTTAGCGGTTGATCATGATGAAGAATGCCATCTGCAATCTTCATTGGAGTATTACTATGAACAGTATGAGAATCTAGTGAATTAAACATCGGCCCAACATGGTTCAAACGGTGGGGATGAAGCTGAGGAGAAGATTGTTGAACATGAACATTTGGAAACGGAATATCTGGCTCCCTCCTACTGAAGGAAATTTGATGGAAATGCGAAGGTACTTGCTCTCTAGCATATTTTTCTTCCTTGAAGATGCCATGAGCTGCAAAGTTTTCAGCAACATCAAATGGTGCATTGCTGGAAGACAACTCAGCTTTATCGGGATGCCGACCAGGCATTAAGCTCTGCAGACTCAGAGGATCACTAACATTTATCAGGCTATCCTCTTCAGGAAGCCGAATTTCAGCTGGCCCGTCAAAATTGCTAAGCTTGGGCCCTACTTCATGTTGTAGCTGTAGAGCATCTACTTCAGTTCGGAGATGATCAAATTTGAAGAAACGATCTTCTGTAATGTCCATATTAGATTGATGACTTCTATTCAATGCCAACCCATTGCTTTCGTGAATATTCCTGCTCGATATAGCTTCACTTTCTACAGAAGCTAGCATGCTTTCATCAATTACAGGATGGGAAGATCCATGATGGTCGAATGGTTCGACTCTGGTAGACCCAGCAGAACTCCTTTGAGCAGAGACTGGAGCTCCAACTGACTGCAGCTCCTTCATAAAAGCAGTTCCAAAAAGAGTTTCAAGAGTCAGAGTGTTCCCATGATTAGGAAGACTATCGCTAGTTGTCTCTTTTGAGTCCCCTGGTAAATTGCTGGTCCTTTCTCCTTCAAGAGTGTCCACCTTATCTGCAAATTTAGCATCAAAACTGGGGAACAGTGCCACATCGTCGTTGTTCGTTCCCTTGTGTAACAAAGAAAGGAGGTGCTGGGATGCAAGATTATCAATCTTGGCTCTTGGCTGCTTAACCTTTGCCTCATTAACATCCCAAGCCTGCAAAGGCTGCCGCAGGTTTGAGCCACTGTCACTAATCTCTGACAAGATGGTATTCTCAAGATCTTCACATGTAAGGACAGCTGGAACTCCCCCTGGTTTGCGATTGGTGGTCTGCTCGCGACTTCCAACTGCAGCAGATGCAGTGCCCTCTGTCATCTGCTTATCTTTAGGTTGAGAGTCTGAAAAGAGACTCTTTGACCACAGTTGCCCCGGCATTTGCACATCAGAAACCAATGATTCACCTTTTTCACCCACACCAATTAATGATAGCAAGTCTTTGGGCCTTCCGGAGAAGGTATCATCCGTAGTTTTCTTTTCTGCAGCCAAATTAGAAGAACATCGACGCTTATAACATATTCGTAATCAAAGCAACGACTTGAACAGCCTTTGGCCTGAAAACTTATGCAAACTCACCTTCTTCAACAAACAAATGAGCAAATTTGGAAGAGTGGCTACTGTGAGAGCCCCACACGTCATCACCTTTAGTGCCTTGTTGCTAGAGAGGCAGTAAAATATGTCAGCGAAGTCATTAGGCAGAAAGTTCCCCCTTTTGCAGTTTGATAAAAAAATGTTCCAGAAGGAATTTAGTCAACCATATATGTACTAGTAAATTCCAGCTTCCAGTTAAGAATAAGGATTCATGCGATGTCCCACAAGGAAAGTATTTGACAAAGTTCTAGGGATGCACAACACCAAAAGATCTAGTTTGACCTTTTCTTAGACACAATCAAATTTTCCATTTGACAGATCTTGTCAAACTTCCCTTAATGACTGGCACAATACACAATCACATTTTCCCATTTGACAAGTCGACCAACAATGGCCCTTTATCAGTTAACAACAGTGAAGAAAGTCTTTACTATAATGCTAAACAGTATGTGAGCTAGTTCTCCTGCTCACAAGCACCACGTATACCCCTCTCTAGTTGCCTCTAAATTATAGAACATGTTGTTTTATTCCTGTTCTACGAAGATCCCGTGATTCGTGGCTCAAACAGTATTTGACATGAGACAGATGCTTTACATAACAGAATATTTAACTGAACCTATTAGAACTGCCTCATGGTTAAAATTGTTATCAGGCTCTAAGTATCCAATCTGCACAACTATCCTCCAGTGAAGGTACAAAACAGAAACACAACAACTGGATGACATTACCTCAGTATGTGAAGATGAGACGGCACTTTCTAATGATAAAGCACTACCAAAAAGTTTTTCCAGAATTGTAGTGGGATGATCTGATTGACCCGTCATTTTCTTCCGCTCTGCCTCCTGAGAGTCAAGGTCGATGCTTTGCCCAATATCTGAAGATTCTGAAGTTTCTGAAAGATTGCAAGTTCCTAACAGTTTCTTCCCACCAAGAGTCTGATTAGAAATATCTAAAGCAGGTGATATGATGACTTCACTCTTATCCATCTCTGAACTTTGGAGTTCTGGGGTTACATGCAGCCTTGTAATCAGACTCATTTGGTCAGCTGTTTCCTTATCCCTCTGACCATCGTCCAAGCCATTCAACACAATATTACCCCTCGCATGAAAAATGCTACCATCAGGTGCTGCAGTGTTGGCCTAGTTATAAAGAAGAGAAGTGAACTCTATCAGTGGTTATGGAACACAGTGATTAGTCTCTGTCACGATATAACTGCAAGACTCTATGCCAAGTTATGATTAGTGTGCTAGAAGAATGTCCATGATTGTAATGAAAATGAAAACTTCAAACACTTGTTGAGCACCATAAATGATTCATATCTCATAGTGAGAACACTATCTAGTTGCGCATATCCCAGCTTTAGTATTTAAACAAAGGAAAAGGAAAAAGCAACCAAACAACTAATGGTACCACCATTCTACTGCGGTAAAGAAAATGCTTGGTTAAACCACAATCTGCGAGAAGATAAAACAAAATATCAACATGGAATGTGTTTAATACAATCCCACAACTATAATGTGCCTTATATACATGTATTTTCTCATCACCTAATAGATTAAGCTTTTGGGTTTGGACATTCCAACCTAATATCAGAGCACAAGTAAAGAGTTTAGATCCTGGCACTCTCCTCAAAAACTCATTGCTTGTGATGGGTTCACAACTGGCTCACACAAAATAAGAGCCGAGGCCAGTTCATGATATCGAGTCGAGTCATACCACCTTGTAAAAAACTGACTTACACGAGAGGGGAAGCATCAAGTATAAACTCACATCGCTTAACTATGTGGTTATAATGTGTCTAATATACACGTAGTCTTCCTCTACTTAATAAATTAAGCTTTTGGGTTGGATGTTCTGCTTAAAGATAACACCAAGATAATGAAGTCTCAGTAATTACCAAAGATTTTTTGCTTCTAGAACTTTGTTCAGGAGTTAACCTGCATTGTCTCGAATAGGGAAGAACCTAAGAAGCTCATCTTCTGTGAAAAAGTAAATTAAGTAAAGTTTTGCTACCCATAACGAATAGATATGAAACTATAGGGAAACTTGTGATTGGTCAAAACAAGCAAGTTGAAAATCGTATTTCACCTCTGTGTCAACAATCTCCTGCTTTGGATGACAGGATGACAGTGGTTCTCTAATTTGTTTCGGTGAATTAGACTTATGCAAGTAATCATCCCACAATACCTACCTCCAAATTTGTCCATCTTCGCAGCTTATTTCAAATACCTACCTCCAAATAAAAAAGAGGATGTTGCAAAAGCCATGCACAGAATATGCCACACAATTGCAAAAACATTCAATTCACTTGAATTGTTAAGAGAGGAACAACAACAAGCTAGTCTACGTAGTAATACAAGGAACCTCAAGAAGTTGCCATACAACTAGCAACCAAGATATAGAATAGTTAGACAAAATCATCTAAAACAAGTTGACGCATATCTGTAAGGTAAAGTACCTCTGCTGAATGTGACTTCCTATCCTGGACTGTTGTTGCAAAGCCAGGAGGCACAAGTGGTCGGGGTCCAGCAATTTGTGATCCTAAAGATAGTTTTGCAGATTCAACGGTGGATGCTTTTGGTTCTTTGCGCTCATCTAATTCGTTACTTGTGTTCAGTTGTTTATTCTGATCTGTAAAGTCATCCATAAGTGTAGAGATATCAAAGCCATCTTTACGCTTCTCTGGAATATTTTTCTGCCGTTCTTGGAATGCTTTATGTTGCTCTTTCCTCATTAACTCAAATGAAGCTGAAAGAAATCCAGCAAAAGAATTAGAAGTGAGAGAACAGAAACCTGAGCTTCTAGCTGCTTAAAGTACTAAAACAGTGTACACAGGGCAAAGTAGTATCATTCTACAGCCGCCACCGCGTGCTTGAATGTCCATGCATGTCTCATGTGTGTGCGCGTGTGTTTTTTGTTTGTGTGTGTGTGTGTGTGTGTGTGAGAGAGAGAGAGAGAGAGAGATGGAACCTCTTCTTTTCCTTTCCTCTTCTGCTCTGTCCTCACTGGTACAGTCAGATGACCCAAATGTTTCGTTATTAAATGAGTCATTAGCTTCTCTACGCGAGTGTGGTAACGCCTGAAAAAGAAGGATGCCATTACCAGGAGAAAATATCAAACAAAACGTAACAGGGGATTCACTATATTATACATGAGCACCAATAAATGTAAATCATGTTATTTGCCAAAATCCTACAGGCAGATATCAAAAATTGCAACAATTCCCAGGTAGC
Source organism: Lenwebbia sp. NSW1173648 (assembly GCA_029784005.1). Lineage (NCBI taxonomy): Eukaryota > Viridiplantae > Streptophyta > Magnoliopsida > Myrtales > Myrtaceae > Lenwebbia > Lenwebbia sp. NSW1173648. Next base: position 832,870 of record JARCGZ010000005.1, read on the forward strand.
AGCGAGAAACCTTATAAGGACGAGGAGGGTGATATGGCTCTGTACTCCTATTAAGCTGGTAGTGATCATTAGGTCGAAACTTTGCAGCTGACACCCCAGGAGTGTACCCTGATGGTCGTGGAAAACCGCCACTGCCAAGAAGTCCATCATGCTCAGGGGATTGCCAACCCCGTCGTGATGGATTGGCATAACGTTTTCCTGTATCTGCATTCGATGAGCAAGAATTCAATTCCAGATAAACTAATCCATGAAGATTCTCATCCTCTGGCAGCACCTTAACAACACTTAATAAGAGATCAAAGATTGCAAAAAGCCACTACATATCAACAAATTCTGAGTGAAGTAGTCAGGGTGATCAGAGTTTGCCTCGGGATGTAATGGTCAAAACATTCTAAAACTTTTGGACTACGAGTACAATATAGGAGAGCTGATATGATTAGGCACAATTTTGATGACTAAATTGAGAATCCACTTGCAATTCAAGAAGCAGAGAACTAATGACGAGAGCAAGAACTTATAAGATGGTACTTTCAAGAGCCATCGCTGCATGGAGGTGTCGATTAACATCTCATCAAGCATAAGGACAGAAGACTTAATCAACATGAAAGGATGAAAATAACCATTCTGCCAATTATTTCAACTCCAAATGCATGTCAGCCATAGAATTTATTATATTTTCATGCATAGGGATCCTGAAGCATCCTAAAGTTCTTTGTAAGTACATGTTGAGCAAATCTGTCTCTGGAAGAACAAATTACTCGGTAGTGAACTATGAAGAAGTTCCCCGTGATTGCTTAATTACTTAGACAATAATCAAGAAGCCAGATGCCAGTTATATATACTACTACATGTGCGCTGACACTGGGCTTACAAGCTACAAATGGGACGAACACTCGTAAATTAATAATAAAACCTACATCAAGAGATGTGCTTCGGTAATGAGAAATGAAATGGACCGGGGAAAAACTCAACTGCAATGCAATCCAGGCAACAATGTGCCCAAATGCCATTAGCACTTGTTAATTAAGTATGCACAGAAGAGAAACCATATTCATGTTTACACTTATCAAAATGTATCAGAGCAACTTAACAAACAAACACTTGCGAAATTGACTGAAACTTGCATTCAATAAGTCACCCAGAATGCTACCAAATATGTCCAACAAGAGAGGGTTTTTGAATGAGAGCCTAAATGGACGTGGGTATATCTCAATATGTACCTGAATCCCATTCAGACTGCGAGTCACTGTCTTTATCGCTCCATCCAGAAGAGCGGCTATCCCACCTACCATGAATTCCCCGAGAATAATTACTTACATCCCCTCTCGTAGGTGGGGAAGATCCATATTCATTTCGCCTATAACCTTGCAGCAAAAAACTGCCAGGGATTCTTTGCCGGTCTTGGGAAGCATCCTCAAATTCACTAAGCAAATAAAGCGGATGCACATCAGAACAGCATGCAGTCAAACCTAGTATGCGTGCAGCCAAATATAGCATACCAACAACTAAAACTCTGCATTTTACATTATCACGTTGTAAATGAAAATGAATCACCGGGATCTTACGCAAGAATTGATTCGTCGAATCCACGAGGCAAATTCCTGCAAATATCCAATCCACTCAGAGACAAGAGAAATTCCCGTGAATATGATACCTTTGTATTCCTGAACCATCAGAGGAAGTTTGTTATCGTTCCAGAGGGTTATGAGCTAATACGTAATAGAATAGCCATCAAAAATTGAAACTGGAGATTGGTTCTCTACTTTGTTTCATTAGTCAACTCAATTGGCTGATCCGATAGGCATGGATCTCCATTGTCTGAGCTCATGTTGCACAATTATGCGATTGTCGTCCTCCACGACAAGACTGATCAGCAAAAGCAATAGAAGCAAAAACCCGAAGCGCTCGCAGTTTGATGTCAATAATCAGGCAGCAATCAAAAGGTAAATTTGAATAATCAGGTACTCTTCCTAATAAACCCGAAACTCATAGAGGTTCAAACACCATATCTGCTTGAAGCCAACCACTCGCCTAACCAAGTAGAAATGGTGCTATATCAAGTAATGAGGTGAGCATCCAAGTCGCTCATCCGCTGCCCGTAAAGCCTTATGCAAGCAAATACGTATCCCGCGAGACGATGCAAAAGCCCGCGCGAGCTGATAGCTCAAGCTCGATTTCTCATAAATCCATCTCCCAGAAAACCTCCCAAATCTTAATACCTTTCCAAAAACTAATGCTGCTGAACGTACGTGTTCACAGAATAGCTACGCCTTCCATTGGAACTCAAATCGTGCTCCAGGAGAGACAAAAATCAACCGCCCATGATCTGAATTTCCACAGACTCGACATACCAGCTCCGACTAAGGAAAGCAACAGGAGTATATCTAGGGTTTTGCGCTGATCTTGAAGCTAGAAGGAGAAGAACTAGGGTTTTGTTCCCATGACTAGTCTCGGATCCAAGCAGGAGGAGGTAAGAGGAAGAGGGAGAGAGCTCGAGAGAGACCGCGAAAGCTGGAATCGGATTGAAAACTTTTAGGCGTTTATCTCTGCGCGATTTCACCTCTAAGCCGAATTGATCGACGAGAGAGAGAGAGTTGGACAGAGAAATTTAGAGAGACAATGGACGAAAATTAGAGAGAGATACTGGCAATAGGCCTCTCTCTCTCTTCCCTCTCTCTACTGTAATTGTCGAAAATGGTAATTATAAAATGGGAGGAGATATTCGCACGCGTACCCTAGCGCGCGTGTAACGCACGGCACGAGAAGGAAAGCACTAAGCAGGGCCACGATTCGAGCGATAAAGAGAGATTTTGGACGTTGTTCTCTTTGCGCCGTAAGGCGCGTGGGGGAGCGAATTTCTGACTTAGCCGAAGAAATTTATCTTTAGGTTCTCTGAATTTATTGGCCAAAATGAAACATCTTAATTAGTTTCTTTCCCATGGCTACTCAAGAAGAAAGTATTTTAAAGATTACGGTTAGGACAATAATCGAGCCGATTCAACGCTAAATTGGAGCTTCACTTGACTATTCGGCGTTCGAAACTCGACTCGAGCTCGAACTCAACTACGATTAATTACTTGAGCTCGATCTTAGAAAGAACTTGAATAATATGAATTTGATATGCAATTTTAGAGGATACGTGTGTCTAACTTTTAAGTGATGAAATTTTAAAATAAATTTAGAGCGACCAGCCAGAGGCGAGGCCGGTGAGGTCGGCCTCACCGTCGCTAGGCAAGGTCGCCATTGCTGGGTGAGGAAGAAGATGGAAAAAAAAAAGAAAGAAAGATAAAGAAAAAGAAAAAAAATATTAAGATATTCAAAAAATATTAAAATATTAATAAAAATTATCCACGTCAGAATCGGTGGCGCCACGTCAGCAATTTCCGACCAGATGGACTGAATTGGCATAACTAAAAAAATGTTGAAGACTCAATTAGAAAAAAATGAAGTTTAGAACTGAATTGACATAATTGTAATAAATTTAAGATTTTTTGGTAATTCTCTCCATTATTGCTCATTAAGAGATGGCCATGCTTCTCAAATATTAAACTCGCGACGTCTATTCATGACATGGGGTCGGGAGAATATCTTTATCATATTGCAATTCAACTGCTTCTAAAGGCTCAATGTGATACTTGCATAATTTTTGTGTCAATACACGGCATCATTACAAGACGATCCAATTATCACTAAGTCTCTGTTTGTTTCACGGAAAGTATTTTTTTGGAGAATATTTTTCTCGATTTTTTGTGTTTTGGGGGCATAAAATATGTGGTCAAGGAAAATATTTTCCAGTCAATGAAAAATATCCTTCTAAATCTGAGGAAAATGATTTTCCTAAAAAGGGAAATCATTTTCCTCTATTTCTCTCGTGTGACTTTCTGAAATAGAGAAAACATTCCTTTCTCTCTCCCTCTTCCTCCATCCCCCGCAGTCTCTCTCTCCTCCATCCCCATTCTCTCTACTCACAGTCTCCCTCTCGAGACCATCCCCTCCGCCGCCAGACCCACCCTCGCGCCTGCCGATCCTTCCTCTCCCCTGCTCGGCGCCTCCCTCTCCGACGCCGACAGCCTAAAAATCGAGCCCAAAACTCCAGGAGCTCGCCTGATCTGGCCTCGACTTCGCCCTCGAGTGAGGCCGAGCTCTAGGTGACAAGGCAAGCGCTCTAGCTTGGCCAAGCCTTGCGGCCTGGCCGTCGTCGACTGGTTGCCAGCCAAAGAAGAAAGGAAAAAGAAGAAAAAAAAAAAGACAAAGAAAATATTTAAGAAATCTATTTTATCAATAATTAAATAAAAAAATGAAAATTAATTTTCCTTGCCAAACAACGGAAAATATTTTCCAGTTCGTTTTCAAATTTCAACAAAACACCTGAAAATATCGTCATTTTTTCTGGAAAACGGCATCCTAGAAAATATTTTTCAGAAATGCCACATTTTCCACGAAATAAAACGGAGCCTAAATATTTTAAAATTACGAGTATAAAAGTGGATTGAAAATTGCGATTCAGATTGATTCAGTCACATCTCGCCTTGTTCCATAAGATCGAACAAGAATAGTAAGAATTTGTATTAGTAAGCAATTATTTTATGAACGTCTAAGTATTTTCCACAACCTAAGAAAGGTAAAAAAACTACTCAATGTCTACAAGTATATGAACTGGCCAGCGAAGTTAATCATGGATACAAAGTGCTATTATTTTGGATCGACGCATCGTAATATATTTTGCAGAGGACACTAAAGCGTCTCATCAAGTATACCTAAAAAAACTCTCGTAAATATACGGTTATAAGTACAAGTCGACGTCTCATCATAAATACGGACATTAGCTAGGTTTCCATTTTGCTGAAACTGATCTAACGGACTCCGATCGAAACCTCGCAAAAAGACTTAGCTAATTTTGAAATATTCGATGAGTTTCATTATCTGTTGCTAGTTTAGCTAGAAAGGTCCATAGACATAATGAAATGCGTATGTTATTGACTCAGTGAAAATGACTTGTAATGACGTCCTTATGGGCAATAACACTAGTAAAAAGGTGTTGCAAACGACGTCGCACTTGGCCAGCAGGCTTTTAAAACTGTTTCTTGGGAGTCGTCGGGTCGTGCTCGAGAATTCAGAAACTTGCTATTTCAGAGAGGGAGAGAGAGAGAGAGAGAGAGAGAGAGAGAGAGAGAGAGCTTGTCAATTGGTTGGATCATGGGCAGACATAGCTAATCCAATTACGGACATTAGTAATCGTCTGACTGACAAAAGATAACCCGTAACGTTAAAAATCAAACTGAGCTTGCAAGAAATTTGTGAGTCTGACATGAACTTACTCCCTCGTAGAAAAACTACGCTTTTTTTTTTTCTTCCTGCACGGCATTGAGTTTTCATCCTTTTACGACATCGACTAATCACAACGTATTTCATTAGCCCTCCGTCTCATTATAACTAGATAGCTACAGCTTCAATTGGTTGGGTGGGGCTTTTTTTTTTTCGAATGAGGAGATCCAAACTCACAATTCAACAAACTGAAGATAGGAGTCGGGCCAAATGCGTTTCTCTTGCATGGGATTGGCGAGGATATATTGAGTCAACCCCGCCTTATCCCGCATCCTAACCTTTTTTATATCAAAAGAGAATCATTCATTCGATTATAAATTCTTATAAGTTAGATCTTGATTTATATTATAATTTGACAAACACTTTTCGTCTTATGACCCTAAAGAACTATAGGTCCAATACATAATTATTTTGAGTAAAGCTTAGGAAGAAGTTGAAAATAAGCACTAAGTATAAAAAAAAATTGTTGGAGTCTCAATCTTTAGTCATTTAGGGACTTCGGATTTTATTTTGGTCAATTAATAATTTAAGATTTTAAAAAGCCACAATCAAATTTCAAGATCGCTGTTGATATATCGGTAGATGATCAAATAACCTATGTAAGTGCAACATTGAATTTTCAATCTAAATTCCATGGACGGCGAGCTTGAGATCTAATTGGAGTTTTCTTAAGACGTTAATTATCAAGTGATCAGATTTTTATTTAAGTCCTCAAAACTAAGACTTCAAGGCCTATTCTCATATTCATCCCCGTTAAGGAAGACAAGGATCAGAAGGAAACATGAAACGCATCCTGCATGACACGTGGGTCCGCTATACGGCAACATCGGACTGGAATGGTCTCGTATCGAGACTTAAGCCAAGTGGGCCAACGATCTGGGAAAGCACCCATTTTTGTGGCCACCGTTCAGAGAAACCGCGGGAAAAATCTCTCTCTCTCTCTCTCTCTAATGGCAGCGATTCTGTCTTTCGCTCCCAGCACTCCCCACCTCAACTCCCGTCATAAAATTGCCTATCCAGTCCCGGCGAACCACCCCAAGATCGACAGGTTGCGATGCTTCGGAGAGAATCCGACCCGTAATTCGTCCCCCGAAGCGAAGTCCGAGCCCGAAAACGCGCTGCTCAAGGCGGCCTGGTACGGCTCCGAGCTCCTGGGAATCGCGGCCTCTCTCTTCCGGTCGCCGGCGAACGCCGAAGCTCCGGCGGGGGAGTTCGAGCTCGCTGGGGATGGATCGGGAGCTTTTGATCGGAGCGTAGTGGTTGAAACCATCAAGCAGGACTACCAGAGGTCCTACTTCGTCACAGGTGCGTGATTCTTCTCCTGCCTCTTCATGGATGATTTGGCCACATTGTATGTCTACCTAATTTTGCTTGCGATGAATCGTGCCCACAAGTAGTCACTTCAAAATCTTTTGTAGAACGACATGATTCGATGAGGATTGTCTCAATTCCCATGTTAAACTGAGTGTCTGCCCTGCTATTTTAAAAGCCTAAGCTATTTGGCAACGACTAAAGTGGGCTTGTTGGCTTGATTGGTCTCAGCATATAGAATCGGCAAAGAACATTTTCTAGATTTGTCTGTTGAAAACTGAGGTTGTCATGGCAAACTTCCATTAGCAGTGTACATATTCTAATGCCTCTGAAGGAAAAAGTGGTTATGAAACCAACTCAGGTCTAACTTCTAAGTCTAACGTTTGGTGATTGAAGAACTGGGCTCACCCTTTACAAATTTCGCGTGCTTATGAACCTCGCAGATGAGTGCTTTATTAGACAACATTGTGTGTGAATTTATACTTCTCTTTCCACTCTGGCAGAACCAGCAGGAAATGCCATGGAGTATTCCTTTCTCTTTTATGCTTTTGTTGACTGTAGTGATTATCTTGCTATTCTCTTTCCGAAGTCAGTTTCCAGGGGACTAAGATAGTCCTCTGTTTCTGGTGTTTAATCTCTTCACTGCATACTTTATAGCCACGAGTCCGAGTTTTCAAAGACCCCTCATTACCTAATCTTCAGTTTTGATTGCGAACTGAATGGATATTACCCACTGAAGCCCAAGTAACAGAAAAGATAATAAGAGTTCCCATCAGTTCAGCCCTAAAGGTGTGCAATTGCTCGTGTCCGTTATAGGTGCGGAGATGTCATGCATACAGAATAACGAAGGTACTAATATCAGTTATATGACTTCGCTTGTCAAATCTGATTGTAATGGGGGAAACAGGTGAGGTGTCAATCACATGAGAAAAGTAGGATTCAGAATGGTATAGAGGCATGTTTCCAGTTTCAGTGTTCCTGGTGGATTTATTTGTCTTTAAATTCAAATTCTCCAACTTTGTTTTGATTTATGTCTGCATGATTTAAGAATCTTTGGTCATGCTTACATGCCTTCTGCATTGATTAGGAAACCTCACACTCCATGTTTATGAAGAGGATTGTGAATTTGCTGACCCAGCCGGTTCCTTTAGAGGGCTTCGTCGCTTTAAAAGGAATTGTACCAATTTTGGTTCACTTATTGAGAAATCAAATATGAAGCTTATGAAGTGGGAAGATTTCGAGGTCGGCTTTCTGACATGATTGATCACCCTTCAGCTACCAGCCATGTCATCCTGATATTATAGCGATTCCTAAAATTTCTGAGCTTACATCTTCTGAACATCTTGTTCTTCGTCCTCTCTAGAAGTTCAAATGATAACTTTCTTTGCATTTGGTGATCCCAGGACAAGGGAATTGGACACTGGCGCTTTAGTTGCATCTTGTCCTTCCCTTGGAGGCCCATTCTCTCCGGTACATATTGATTCATGTTATGCACGAATGAAATATTTGCTACCTGCATTCAGGTTTTCTAAGACTCGTGTGACTATATTATATTGCAGCAACTGGATACACAGAATACTTTTATGATATGCAGTCTGGAAAAGTATGCAGGTAACCTTTTAAGACATGTGGAGCATTCAGGGGAGAATTACTCTTTATTTGTCTTGCTTACTGTTTTAGCAACTTCTTGACTATTCGTCTTTATCAGACATGTGGAGCATTGGAAGGTTCCCAAAATGGTGCTGTTGAAGCAAATTCTAAAGCCTAGCCGATGGGCTTGGGAAAAGAAATCGGGCGGGTGAAGGAATTGATTTCAGATTTACTTTGGTATAAGAAGCTATACAATGGAGATGAGAAACTGCCGTTAGCAAGGAAAAAGGTTGGCAGAATGAATGAGATCAAGCTATGCATATTGCTTATGTAGGATATATACAAAGTCTTAAGATTATTAAGTGGCAGTAGTATATACTATATAATACATACAGTCGAAAACTTTTTCAATTTGATTTGGTTATTCTCAAAGTTAGAAGCTTGTTAGGCCCATAGATTGTTTTTAAATTGATCTCTTCCCTCGCAATACATCTTGCTCACATTAAACTTGAATAGAATGATTAATCTAGGATTCTATAGTTTGTAGGAGTGCAGTGATTTAAACGTGCAATTGCCACGCAGAATTAACAGAGGCCATGCCTTTCCTTCCCCTTCAATTCCTATTTTAACCTGATCAGAGATTCTCGATAAACATTTCTTGAAAAGTTATAACCATTCGAGCTGACCAATATTTTCAATGTTATATATGTGCTACCCTACCGAGCCATAATTACTTGAATACTAATTGTCGATCGCAAACTGATGTTCTTTTTGAGTTTTGACTGTGTTGCATCATCGTCGAAATTAACTACTAGATGCTGTTTCAAGAAATACAGAAATCCGTGGGAGATAGGGTTTGATTCTCTACATTAGATTGATTGTGTAAATCGTAGATTGATTCTCTCTATTAGATTGATTGTGTAAATCGTGGATTGATTGATTCAATCAATCCATGATATTGGAAATTAAGTGTGCAGAATATGAAAAAGTTGTCCTACTTTGTATTTCCTTGTACTATATTTATCCCGTGTACATGTAAGAAAAGTGAAGAAATACAATTTCCAATTTCTTCTTTTTCATTTCGTGTCATGGTATCAGATCCTTTGTTCTTTGGCCTTGCTTCTGTGAAATTTTCCTGATTGCCTCCGATAAATTTTCTATCCAAGTTATTGCGAGAAAACAATAACTCGCAAAACAAGATTAGCACTCCGGGTAGGAATCTATAAAGCATTTTTTTTTACTTATACCATGCCGAAAAATGAAATTTCAACCTCTAGAGAAAGTCGTGATCCAGACGCACCTGTCTTGGAAGAAGTCTCCGACTCACCTCGGAATCAAGCTTCGAATCAAATTGATCCAGATCAAAGAGAACAGGTTTCAGCCCAACAGTTTACTCAAGGGCAATTCAACCTGGCGCAATGGCCACCAGTCCATTGGTTTCCTATCCAAGGCCAACCTTGGACTCAGCAGAGCGCCTCCGTAGAAGATACGGTTGCTGCTTTTGGAGCTCAGTTCAATGGAGGCGGGCCTTACGTATTCGGGACTAACCCGAATAGTGGATCAGGCTTCTCATTTTCGGGTCAGAGACCCGAATCAATCTCAGCAGGTTTAGGGACGAATCCCTACCCATTCGTCCAACCTGGATATCTACCATTCCCCATTCCCACCATTGGCGGCCCATGATCCGCGTTAGCAAAAAGCTATGGAGGTTGAATTACATGCCCTCGTAGAGAATTAGACTTGGGATGTTGTATCATTACCTCCACATCGAAAATCAATTGGTTGCAAGTGGGTGTACAAGATCAAGTACAGGGCAGATGGTTCTGTTGAGCGCTACAAGGCTCGACTAGTAGCTAATGGCTTCACACAACGAGAAGGTTTCGATTACCATGAGACTTTCTCTCCAGTTGCAAAGGAGGTAACTGTTCGTTCCGTTCTAGCCATTGCTGCCTTCCGCAATTGGTCACTCCACTAGATGGACGTCCACAATGCCTTTCTTCATGGCGACTTAGACGAAGAAATCTACATGGATCTTCCACAAGGTTTACGTAGACAGGGGGAGTCTCAAGTATGCCGTCTCCATAAATCCCTGTACGGACTTAAACAGGCTTCACGGCAATGGTACGCCAAGTTTACCACTGCACTCACAGATGTAGGGTTTCAACATTCCAAACATGACTATGCCCTATTTACATGGACAAAAGGTACATCATCAATCTATTTATTGATATATGTTGATGATATACTTATTATGGGAAATGATGAATCTGCTATAAAAAAGTTTAAAGCATATCTGCACTCCACTTTCCACATTAAGGATTTGGGACCTCCTAAGTATTTCCTTGGCATTGAGATTGCTCGGTCAGATAAGGGAATCTGCCTTAGCCAACGAAAATTTATATTGGAAATCATATCAGAGTCAGGGCTGTCAGGATGTAAGCCAGCTGTTATTCCGATTGAGCAAAACACCAAGCTGACAACCCTTGAATATGACGTGGGATCTTCATCTTCATCTAATAAAGACCCGCTACTCAAAGATCCATCAAGCTATCAGCGACTCGTCGGAAAACTGATTTATCTTACCATGACTAGACTCGATATATGCTATGCAGTGCAGATTCTCAGTCAATTTATGCACAGTCCGAAACAGTCCCATATGAATGCAGCACTGAAAGTTGTCAAATATTTGAAGGGATGCCCAGGACTTGGAATACTTTTATCTCGCGATCACAACATGAAAATGACAGCTTATTGTGACACGGACTATGCTACTTGTCCAATGACCCGAAGATCCATTACTGGTTTTGCATTAAATTGGAGAAGTCGTTAATTTCACGGAAAACAAAGAAACAGTCAACCGTTTCCTTGTCTTCAGCCCCTTGTCTTCAGCCGAATCCAAATATCGAGCCATGGCAAAGACTGTTTGTGAAATAGTCTGGATACGAGGTTTACTTTCAGACCTTGGCGTAAGAGTCGATGGGTCAACCATATTATTCTGCGACAACGATGCTGCACTCAAACTTGCTGCGAATCCAGTTTTCCACGAAAGAACAAAGCATATAGAAGTCGACTGTCATTTCACTCGAGATAAAATTCAAGAAGGAATAGTCACAACGAGAGGAATTGAAATCGCTGAACAACCTGCAGACATTTTCACCAAACCACTATGTCAAAGACAACATGCATATTTGCTAAGCAAGCTAGGCATCTTCGACATATACAAGCCGCCAGCTTGAGGGGGAGTGTTGGAGATAGGGTTTGATTCTCTACATTAGATTGATTGTGTAAATCGTAGATTGATTCTCTATATTAGATTGATTGTGTAAATCGTGGATTGATTGATTCAATCAATCCATGATATTGGAAATTAAGTGTGCAGAATAGGAAAAAGTTGTCCTACTTTGTATTTCCTTGTACTATATTTATCTCCGTGTACATGTAAGAAAAGTGAAGAAATACAATTTCCAATTTCTTCTTTTTCATTTCGTGTCAAAATCAAGCCTTGTGAGAGTTCATACTTTTTGCCTTTCAGCAGATTTAGACCAGGAAAAGTGATGAGATTACAGTAGACATCGAGGGAGAAGTGACCGATACTCGAGAGGAAAGAAAGAAGTGATTATGAGGATATTCAGTTAGCCGTATGGATCGACTTAAGATGGTGGAATCCAAATTCTCCAATCGGTTTGGATGTCGATTTTTTTTTGGTTGACTTGAATCGGTTCGGATGTCAATTTTTTTTTTGTTTTTTTGTTTTTTTTGGTCGAAGATGTCGACTTTTTTTTTTTTTGTCAGAAAAGATGTCGACTTTATTTAGCAGGTTTGTTGGCGATAAAATTCAGCGTGTCAGGCTGATGTGTTGAATGAGCGTCACCTTCTTAACTGAAAATTTGTCCCTTTTTGTTTTTTTTTGAAGCAGCTGAGTTTGTGCAGCAACTACCCTCCTAAACGTACGATGATTGGTGCTTTCGAAGTAGTCAAGTTCTCAACTGGTCTTTTAATGGGCTTTCTTGCATGCGTAAATGACTGAGATTTCTCATCCCCTCTGGAGGTTGGTATCTTCAAGAAAGCAACTATTTTTCTCTTGTTGATTCGGATGTACCAAATAAGGCAGCTCCATTCACTCGTCGTATCTCAAACTCTTGATGACCAATTCTATTCTTCCTCACCCGGAAAAGAAAAAATTGGCGAGGATTTTCCAAGGCTTGGAGTTTCGATATCTGCTACCTGCTCATCCGAAACCTTGTGGCGTATCCGGAAGGATTCGTTTCTCGGCAAGACACGCTTACAATAAAGGCGTGCGGTGGGACTTGGTACAAGTCACTAAATACTATTTCGATTTCGCGCTAGGTGCCATCTCTTGCACCTCTTATCAATCCCCACCACACTAAATTTAATTCGTCTCTTGAGACATAAGTTTGAGCTACCAACGAAGCCTTTCGCTGTCCAATTGGCCACCCAATTGATTGGTTTGTCCCTACTTATTTACTACCTCGGCTTGTCTATTGATTGGATGTTATTGCATTACGCCTCGCTCGCTGACGTCAAAACAGTCTATATAGCAAATGGGCAATGACGAGACCGTGCTTACCATTCCTCTCTTTCGTAGAGGCGGTCGATGTGATTTAGCAAGCACAATCGAACACTCAAATGTAGAAAAGTCATAAATGGTCGGGCCCGGATACAAAATTTGTCATTTGTGAAAAAAAATCCTAGGAATGTCCAAGAACGTCTTCCGACACCGCTCCTTTAACGAATGACTCGTATTTTCTAATTTCTAGTCTCATTTTTCGAGTTAGATCTACCGCTTATATTTATATTTCCAGAAAAAAGACGTCACAATAAAGAAAAGAAAAAGCGAGGGAAGTCAATTTTCGTCACGGGGTTAACCACGCTTTTCCAGTTCAAAAGGTCAGACGCGTGCTGCTCCTCAGTCCTTTCCCCACTTATGCGAAAATTCAAATAATTTCAGCAAAAAATTGGAACGAAAGAAAAATGAGAAATAGAAATGTCAAAACGTCTACTTTTTCACCTACCGACACGGACTCTTGACTCCCCCCCCACCCCAAATTTACGCTCCTCCCTCTCCCTCAGCTCGAGCTCCATCTTCTCCCAAGAAATCCTCCACCCCCGAATCCGGGTTGATTCGGGTCGGGCCGTCTCAACCGGACCACCCCCCCCCCCTCCCTCCGCCCTCGCGCTCGTCAATGGAGTCATCGAGCTCGGGAGCTGCTGCTTCGGCCGAGCACGGCGTCCGAGGGATCCCCACGCATGGCGGGCGCTACGTGCAGTACAATGTGTACGGGAACCTCTTCGAGGTCTCGAGGAAGTACGTCCCCCCGATTCGCCCCATTGGCCGAGGCGCTTACGGACTCGTCTGGTGAGCTGATCTTTTCGAGCTTGATCGAAGGACTGATCTTGTCGCTTTGATTATCCGCGTTGAATTGATTCTCTTGCTTCGTGATGTTCTTTTGTTTTGGATTCTGTGACTTGATGATCATACGACTTTAGCTCCATTAATAGAATTGCTAGAATTTCGAGCGACGACTAGCATGAGTAATTTTCGCACACTTGTCTTGACCATCTGGTTTGGAAGTTGATCTCGTGGATTACTTGGAAATGGCGAGAATTTTAGTATCTGACAAGAATGAATCATCTTCCTTGACTCGAGCTTTTCATTTCGGCAATAGTTCCACCCACGCGCTCTCATTTGCATACTCTAACTTGTCCTAGCTCTGCTAATTCTTTTCTATTAACTTTCTCCTTCTAAAAAAAATTCCATCTGTTCTACAAAGTTGTTGTTCAGATCGCCGCTGAAAGGGGAAAAAAAAAATTAATATTGAGAAACAAGATGTGATTTGTCGAAATATTGGTTTATTTGCTGATGAACATAACTATTGTTTTGTTTCGATTCTTCTGTATTGACTTTGATTTCGTCAGTCATGCAAGATATGTTATGTCTTTATGTCACTTCCACCAGCGCTGCCATGAATTCAGAGACAAATGAGGAGGTTGCCATCAAGAAGATTGGCAATGCATTTGACAACAGAATAGATGCCAAGAGGACTTTACGAGAAATTAAGCTTTTATGTCATATGGATCACGAGAATGTAAGTAAAAGATTCATCCTGACCTCTGCTCTCATTGATGGAACCGTGTCATATGACCATCAGTTCTGTCTGCTCTTTAACATCATGCACTTGGAGGAAGTTTGCACATCTTGCTCATATTTGTCTACGTATGTCAAGTGGTATCTGACTCTTTGGTTGCAGGGATCATGTAGATCTTGCTAGTCATAGATCGTTACAATGGCTATACTAGATTGTTACATGTATTTTGAAGGTCTTGTTTCAATGTGGAAGAAAATATGGAGCTTAAGCATAGAGAACTTGGAAGCAGCTTAAATATTAGTTTTATTGTTGGCAAGTTCGCAGTATTGTGCAGTGCTGAAGTTTATCAAGGATGTGCTTTATACTAACATTGCATACATTCCCTGAATGAAATTATGTTCTTGTCTGCTTGTCCATTTAGTATGACCTTCTCCATTGGAAATTAACTTGGCAGTAGTTTTTTTGTGATTCTCTTTCCACAGGTTATTGCGCTTAAGGATATTATACGTCCTCCAAGTAGGGAGAACTTTAATGATGTTTACATGGTGTGTGAATTGATGGACACTGATCTTCATCAAATTATCCATTCCAATCAGACATTGACTGACGATCACTATAGGGTTAGTACTTCCTTTTCCTTTTTTTTATGGAACATATTTCACGAGATTGCCAACATTTTTCCTTTTTTGGTGTCATTTACTTCGAAGAAAAATTTGGAGACTGCAACCCGGAGTACTAGAATTCAGCACGTGTTGGTTTGCTTGAACAATAGGAGATAAATAAGTCATTCCCTGATTAATTTAGTGGCTTACACTTGTATTTTTTTTCCTCCTTCCTATATAAGAATCACGAAGGTTCCCTATGTCCTGAAAACTCTTTTTATCACTTGTTTTCTGGCATTAGTAGACCTCTCTTAGAATTAATGCATTTGGTTTTCTTGTTGAATTCGTACATAACTTTGATTTATTTAAGGTATTGACCTCATTGTGGTTGTAGTGTCAGTATCCCTTTGCTCCTAATAACCACAGTTTTTTGGGATAAAGTCTAGAGTATGACTCATCTATGGTTGTGCAGTACTTCTTGTATCAGTTGCTTCGTGGTCTCAAATATGTGCATTCAGCAAGTGTTCTGCATCGCGATCTGAAGCCGAGCAACTTACTTCTGAATGCGAAT
The DNA here is from genome assembly GCA_029784005.1 of Lenwebbia sp. NSW1173648. Taxonomy (NCBI): domain Eukaryota; kingdom Viridiplantae; phylum Streptophyta; class Magnoliopsida; order Myrtales; family Myrtaceae; genus Lenwebbia; species Lenwebbia sp. NSW1173648. The sequence continues at coordinate 848,376 of JARCGZ010000005.1, forward strand.
TGCGACCTTAAAATTGGGGACTTTGGGCTAGCTAGGACCACATCTGAAACGGATTTTATGACTGAGTATGTCGTTACTCGCTGGTATCGCGCACCGGAACTGCTCCTTAATTGTTCAGAGTACACTGCTGCCATTGATATTTGGTCCGTGGGTTGCATACTTGGTGAAATTATGACTAGGCAACCCCTTTTCCCAGGCAGAGATTATGTTCATCAGCTGAGACTTATCACAGAGGTATGATTAATGGAACTTGCTTTCCTGGTGTGTTTAAGAAGGGACCGTCGCTTTTTATTGAACATCTCCTTGTTGGTTACCCTACCAATTAGAAAGGGCTATGCATATCGTAACAATGTTTCATATTTAGAACATGGTATCCTCTCATTCTTTTAGCAAACACAAGCGTTATCTAGGAAATGAAACATGAATGCCTTGATGATGCTTTTCCTCTGAAGATGCTTAATCTGCACAGTTTACTGAGTTTCTGATTGGCAAAGAGTCTGAAAGGTTGCTAACTCGATGTTTATCCCAAGTAATAATTGATCAGTGAGTTTATCAGCTACATTTTTTCATGCAAATAGACTTAAATCTGATGCTAGTTGATTGTTGAGAATTGAATCTGCTATTTGCAAGCTTTGAATGCATTATAAAAGAGACGGAATGATTCTAATGCTGGAAGACTGAGATGTCCTCATATTCGTTGATGATTCATGTAGAGTTCAAGTTCCTGAATTGATCATTCTACTGCAATAATGCTTAACTATGGAGCATGAGCTTATTGATTTGAATGAGAAGGTCTATCAATGATGTTGGTGTTGCTCCTATTTAGGGCTTATAATTTTAAATTTTTCCTCTTGTTCTTAACGATTGACCAAGGCAGTTGTTGAGTTCTTTAATAGAGGAAGTATTTATCCTGGACACACTGTATGCAGAGGAGCGCGATTTTCTCCTCTTGTTCTTAAAGATTGACTGACGCAGTTGTTGAGTTCTTTAATAGAGGAAGTATTTATCCTGGAAATACTAAGCACAATGTATGCAGAGGGGCACGATTGCATGTTTTGCCTTGTAAAGTATTGAAATTATATATGAAACATAATGTCTGATTCCGTTTTGATGGCATCACTGACAAGACTTGTGCATATTGGGGTAAGATGTGTAGAACATCATCCTCGATCATTGAGCAAAAGATAAATAGAATTTGACAAGTCATGCATGTGAAAAGCTTATAGGTTCTCCTGATGACTCAAGCCTTGGGTTTTTAAGAAGTGATAATGCACGAAGATATGTGAGACAGCTTCCACAGTACCCAAGACAGCAATTTGCTTCTAGATTTCAGACTATGTCTCCAGGTGCTGTTGATCTCCTAGAAAGGATGCTTGTCTTTGATCCCAGCAAGCGAATTACAGGTATGTCAGATGCTGCTATATCTCTTGCATCTTGTTTTTTGCACAATTAGGTTATGTGTCTTCCATTGTTAGGGGGTATAGGTTTGAAATCATGGATAATAGAAGGGGGCATATGATAATGGCTGGACTTTAGGTCCTAAACTTATCCAATAGATTGTATAGTTAGCGCCTGTAGATTCAAACATAAGGATGCATTAATCCTGGTTAACTGAACTTTGGCTTGAAGTTCTGGAAGCCCTTATACGAAAACTAATGTTTACTCTTTTTGCTCTCTCCCCCTCCATATGCAATCGCTCATATATCTTAATATTGTTTGTGTATTTTGATTTGCAGTTGATGGGGCTCTGTGCCACCCATATTTGGCCCCTCTTCATGATATAAATGAGGAACCAGTTTGCCCGACTCCCTTCATTTTTGACTTCGAGCAACCTTCATTTACTGAGGAAAACATTAAGGAGCTCATTTGGAGGGAGTCTGTGAAGTTCAATCCAGATCCCATGTATTAGGGATTTGCGACAGGTTGTCGCTCCATTTACTAATGTTCTACACAGAACTGGCTGGATGTTTCATTGAAAAAAATGAAGCAAGCATGCTGTAGATAGCATAGGTTTGAGGTTTTCTAGACAGTTGGACAAAAGTTCTTTGAGCTTTATTGGATGGCTATGTATGCTTATAATGTTCGACTTGTTCAATGGAGCCAATGAGAATAGGTCTTCACTTGAGGCTTCTTTTGGCTGTGTAGAGCAGTAACACCAAGGTGGCCCCTGTTGTTCGTAAAGCATATTCTTAGGGTTTGAAGCCACAACTTTGCTTGCCCGGTACCCTTTCTCTATTTCTCTGCTGGTGATGTCCAAAGAATATCCGTTTGGTTTTCAGTAGTCTGCTTAGGTTTAGTAGAATGAAGCAACTGTAGATTGTTGAGTCATATTTCATTTCAGTTGGGATGCGATGCCCAAGTCTTATTAGGACAACGCATAGGATTCCTCCGTATCTAAATATATATATTTTTGACCGAATATATATATATATATATATATATATATATATATATATATATATATATATATATAGAAGAGTGCAAAGTCTTATTAGAATGTAAACTATATATAGAAGCGTTGGCCCCTGTCGGGCCCTCTAGAATGTAAACTGTAGTTTGTAAGGATCCGAACCCTCGCAAAAGAGAGACTACTAACGAGCAACTTCTTCGGTTCAAAAGTGAATACGCATATACAAACTGAACTTAACCAATCCCCACATGTTCATGCCTCAAAGAGCCGATCATAGTTCGTAACCATTTTCTCAGGTTCTCATTCAAACACACTACGCAATTTGGCATTCAGTGATCTGGGCTTTAAGCATACAACGACTAGCCCTTCGGTTCACTGCACATGAGAATCATGCATGGTTCCCCCTATAAATGCACTTCTTGAACTTCACTTCATCGATTGGGAGACTCGTCTCCGGGAAATGGCACGTCGTGGTTTCCTCTGGTAACATGCCACAAGGTTGAGGTGTGACCCCGCTTGTGATCCCATGTACGTTGCTGCATGTCCATGGCTCCTCTTTGGACTTGGGGGCCATCGTGATGGTCGCATTAGATATGCAAATTCCGGTGAACGGGTCCCCCGGGATCCCCTTAAACTGAGCTGCCATGGTCACGTTCTCGGCCACAATATCCCGGTAATTGATCCCGCTGACCATGGGTCGGGCCTTTGGGTTGTAGTGGCTGTCCGGGTGCGAACCGTAATTGCCGTCCATCCAGAAGGCCCACTTCATGGTGTGCATCTTCATTCCCTTCACATAAACATCCTTCACATATCCTCCCCTGCCCAAAGCAGTCTTGATCCTGATCCCGGACTCCGTGTTGATGGCCGTGATGTCTTCAGCTCGGACGTCTTCGATCCCACCGGACATCTCACTTCCGAGAGCGATCATCGCGCTGTATGGGGAAATGCATGTGAGCCGCCGGATCACAAGCTGCCTGGTCGGCATTCCATACGAGATGCCGTACTCATCCCAACCACTCTTTACGGCCACGCAATCATCTCCGGAGACGATGTGGACGTCTTCGATCCTAGTATTAGTGCACGAATCTGAACAAACCATTAAAAACCATTGGAATTGGGTCTTCACAAAAACCATTAGCAAGCAAGTAGACTAACATTTACCAACCAACAGTTGGAAAATTTATTAGCTGTCTCCCGAAACAGAGCAGGTACTAACTTTCGACGGTATGCTAATTGCTAGCACCAGTAATGACCTCAAAGCTTGGTATGGGACTCATGGGTCCAGCAATCAATTTGAGTTTGCAACTCTTTTTTTTTTGTTGCTAATAAATTTAATGGCTTGAAGTTGTAGCAGAGAAACATCACCTGGGTCAATCCCATCGGTGTTGGGAGATTTGACTGGAGCAAGGATCGTAACCCCTTGAATGACAATGTCACTGCAACTCAAAATTACAACGAAAGCAAGCTCGATCATCTATGTTTTCTCAGAACAGCAATTGACTACAAAAAACGAAAAGAAAAAAAGGCCTAGAGGACCTTAATTGTTGGTGTTAACAAGAAGGAATGGGGAAATGACCTGCTGTAAACAGGATGGACAGTCCAAAATGGTGAGTTGAGCAGAGTCAAATTAGAGATCTGAACAGAGCGGGAGTGCATGATCTCGATCAGGTGAGGGCGGGTGTATTTCAAGCTGCCCTTGTGGAACTTCGTCCACCAAACACCACCCTGACCATCGATCTTCCCATTGTCCCCTGCACGAAACCGAAAAATGTCCAAAACGGGGTCGAGTCAAAGGGTAACACCTCCAAATCTATCTTTATGCAACCCAAGTGCAGAAGTTCAAGCGATGCTTTCAAAGATTGATTTTTGAAGCTACCAGTGATGATCACATCAGTGAGGTTGGTCCCGAATATGAAGCTCATGTACCTCCCTCCCGGTGCTTCCCTCCCATGGCCGTATGACGGCAAAGGTTCGCCCAGTGGCCAATCTCTTATGTCCTTCAAGCGTTTGACGAAATTTTATCAGAGAAAACCTCCAGACACTGTCCTCTTTTGCTTTCAAGAAAATATAATTACATATATTGTAGCTAATTATTACTTCCCTACGCATGCTATCCAAAAACTATTGCGCCACCCCAAAAAAAATCAATTTTTTATTTTATTTTGTGTTTAGCCAAAAATGAAAGGCAAGAAGCCATTTTCTTTGGATGCTGTTCTATTCTATGACTGTCTTGTTCCTCTCAATGGCATCAGACAAAGACGGTCCGTCCAACAAACAAACCCATCGCCTTGGGTTTCGTGGGAACGAGGATGTAGTTGCTAAACTATACCCAAAAAAAAGAATAAGTAAAGAGAATAAAATAAGAAAAGAGAGAAACCTGGGAAGCAAGAAGAACGGCATGCCTATGCAAGTAGAGAGTGAAGTGGCTGGTCAAGTTGAAAGTCCCCGTCAACCACCTCCCGGCGGGGACGTAGAGCAAGCCCCCGCCCACGGCGGAGTACCGGCTGAGATGGGCGATCGCCGCCGCGAAAGCCCTCGTGTTCAGCGTCTTCCCGTCGCCGACCGCCCCGAACTCCGTCACCGAGGCGCTGTGAGCCCTGCAGCTCATTGCGCTGTACTCGAAGGTGTTGAAACTCTTCACGTCCCTGCTGTCGGCTCCACCCAGAATTGCCACGAACGCCACGATGAATGCCCATAAGGTTACTCTCTTGATCACCTGCGTATGAAGAACACCAGAAAAAAAAATGAAATCTTTCTCTCAGTCTTCTTTTTCTTTCTGGTGGGTTGCCGAACCCGGTCGAAAGAAACATTTTTTCTTTTTTTGGTGTGAAACCGGAGGAACTTGAAGACACTCAAGACTCAAGTTCAGAAGAACATAAAGTTGAAGGTACATTATTGGAAATAGAAGAGAATTTGCGGTTTCTCTTTTACCTGAGTTTCCATTGGAGACTTTGTTTTGAGCTCCATGTTTGGTAAAGTGTTGACTGGCGAGGTCTTTCCTTTTGCAGAGCGAAGAGACAATGCTAGGATAGCTAATTTCAGGCTCATTTATAAGCTTTTGGTGACTTCCTTCCTAGGGTCTCTGTGTTTCCAAAATTATTTATTAAAAGCAATTTCACTGTGTTTGAAGGAATTTGATGCTTGTTGTGTTTCTCAGGCGCCACTGGGGAACATAACGACCCGGAAGTCAAGAAACGCCTTAATTCTAGGAGGTTTTCTTGCAGACACCTTGAAATTTGAAGTTAATCATACTAAGATGCTGGCAAAAAATAGTGTGATAAAGATATGCCCTTCTTTATTTAACCCTGGAGATTGGTCCAAGAATCAAATCATTTCAATGGTAACTTTTGTTGGAATCACCCCACTCAAAGGTAAGGTATATATCCAAGGAAAAGTTAATGATTGTTTAATTTTAGTTTGGCCTTTCGATATTTTGCTTTTTATTTTCACTTTAATTCATGTTAAAATTTTGTCTTAGTCACCTAATTATCTACGAATTATGTCACTGTCAGAAGGGCTCCACCTGGTCTATCAGCGCAGCTCCCCTACAGCAAAAGTTAGCTACCCTCTGTTTCAACCACGATTAACGGCAATAAAGATGCCACCCCTTTTTCCATTTCTCGACTTCTTGATGTTTTTTTTTCAAGATTCTTAAAATGTTTGTTGCTTTTGAAATCACAATCTACGAAGGTATCACTTAGCGATGAACTACTTACTGGCTAGACTGGTGGGATTGCAGGCGATAATTCTGCTAGAGCAGTTAAAGTTTTGTTTGACTCTCACCATCACCCACTCCACTTTCTCTCAAGATTCCCGTCTTGAAGCTGCTGAAATGCCTCTCTCTGTTTCTTGCACTAGAATTGGGCTTGAACTTGGTCCTTGCCTTGTGGCTCCTAGAACTCGAAACTGCAGATCTTGGTGATTAATACCCATCAGAAACAGGTCGTATAATACTTTCCTACTTGATTTCTAGGTCCTTTCAGGCCAAGTTTTTGGGTTATCCTTTGTCTAACTCGACGTAAAGCTGATTAGTTGATCTGATAACACAATCGAGACCAGTTCATGCACTTGAAATGACAAAGATGAAGCTTGAACAGTTGAAGAGACTCTTCTTTTTCTATAAAGGAGTCATCGACGCCGTGATAACCGGAGGATGAAAATAAAGTGCACAGTGTTTCCTCTTTTCTCTGTAAAACCCATATGAGTCTTCAATCCACCAACTTTTGACCTGAGATTTAACTCAAGGGGTACACTTTAGTCAGAGTATTAAATGTATTGGGAGGAAAAAAACAAGGATTAGGTGGGCTCCACAATCCTTTCCTGGCCCATGTCCAATCTCATGACGCAGTGAACCCTTTCCTACCCTACAGCCTCGTTCGACAGAAGAGGCCAGGGGCCCAATGCAGAAAAACACAGCAGGTAGGACCTCCCTGTCCTGCCCTGTCCTGCGCGAAATGACTCCTGACCATTCAGTTTCTTCCTCGTTTAAGGACATAAATACCAAACTGCAACTTCGTTTCAATTAGAGATAATGCTATGAATTTTAAGACTAGTTTACGAGATTTGCATGTTATAGCGATGCGACAGATTCTGAGTCATCATTGAACATCACCCATTTGCTTAAATGGGCAAGAAACTGACTTTCCATTAGTCTCACTTGGTTGTAACAAATAGAAAAAACAGAGGGAGGAAATTCAGAGAGAAGCTTTTCTAATAGAAAGGTAGATATAATGTAACGTGAGTTTATTAGAACTCAGAAGTAATTCATCCTGTTACTACATTGCTTCAGTTTTACTTCATCAATAGGCAGAGTATCGGCCGGAAAATCGCAAGCCGTAATCTTCTCTGGCCCCTGGTCTGGCAACGAGTCGCACGGGGGCGGCGTGACCCCACTCGTCATCCCTTGGACATCCGTGCAAGTCCATGGGTACTTCTTGTGCTTGGCGGTCATGCCCAGCGTCACGTTCGCGATGCAAATTCCAGTGAACGTATCCCCTGCGATTCCGTCGAATCTAGCGGCGACGCTAACATTTTCGGCCACCATGTCCCTATAGTTGATGTTCTGGATCACCGGGAGCGCGTTCGGATCGTAATGGCTGTCTGGATGCGATTTGTAATCGCCATCCATTTTGAATGCCCATTTCATGGTGTGCATAGTCATCCTTTTCACATAGATGTCCTTGACATAGGCTCCTCTTCCTACGGCGGTCTTGATCCTTATGCCTGATTCAGTATTGATGGCGACAATGTCTTCGGCTCTAATGTCTCGGATTCCTCCGGACATTTCGCTGCCTAGGGCGATGGTAGCACTGTAGGGCGAAATGCACGTGAGCCGTCGGATCACGAGTTGCTGCGTCGGCATCCCAAAAGTGATGCCGTACTCGTCCCATCCGCTCTTGACCGCAACGCAATCGTCCCCTGAGACTATGTAGCAGTCTTCTATCCTCACATTTGTGCATGAATCTGAGCTTTGCATAAGCAAGAGCATCAATCAGAAACAGCTAGTTTGTTGTTAAAGTTTGCATTTGAAGGCTTACAAAATTGAACTCATGGTAATCTCAGTAGCCAAGGAAGGCAAAAAGAAATTTGCTGCTGGCCCAGGAAAAAGAATGGACGAACCTGGATTGATCCCGTCGGTGTTCGGGGACTTGACCGGGGCAAGAATGGTGATGCCTTGCACAAGAATGTTACTGCAATAACCATTTGTTGGTTAGTTGGTCACATTTACTGAATATGTGGACAAGAATTTCGATGCCAAAATGGCCAAAGAAGGCAAAAAATTGGCAAGATTGTACCTGCTATAGACAGGGTGAACATTCCAGGATGGTGAATTGAGGAGGGTCAAGTTCGAGATCTGGATGGTATCGGAGTACATGAACTCGATCAGGTAGGGGCGGGTGTATTTCAGCTTGCCGCCGTGGAACTTCTGCCACCAGAAGGCGCCCTGACCGTCGATAGTCCCATTGTCCCCTGGTCCAAAGAGACTGTGATGAACAAATCGGGAGATTGTACGAAGTGAATCTGAGTGCAAAATGAGGAAATTAAAGAGAAATTAAGCGGGTGGGATTCACCGGTGACGATAACATCAGTGAGATTGGTGCCGAAGACGAGGCTTTGATACCTCCCGGCAGCTGCATCCCTTCCTCTGCCATAGGATGGCAATGGTTTGAGCACAGGCCACTCCGCCATGTCCTATACACCCCCCAGTGCACACAACTTTTTGCAGTTAGAATATGCGCAGATTAAGCTCTACTTCAGCTAGTTTTTCCCTCGTTAAGATAGTCTCACGAGAACTCGATAAACTCGAGACTCGACTCTTGACGTACTCGACTAGTTCGCTGAGCGACGGTTTGTGCACCCTAAACAATTATCGGTCCTAATGGCACCTCTAAAGTTTGCCCCGTTGGACTTTCTAACATGAGATGGTGTCGAAATGGAACTAAGCTAAGCTGCAACTTGCAGGCCATTTTTTTTTTTGTGGACACCAACCTTATTATCCACACTCCCCCTCAGAATTTACCGTTACCCAAAAGACTAGAAAACAACATGAACTCGATGTTTTCTAGCGAAGGGTATTTGTACGAGTTCTCCGATAGCCGATTGTTAGTGAATCCGTCACTCGAGGAATATAGAAGAGCGAAAACCCTCCTGTGAATAAACTATTTCGCATCTCTATAGTCCACATATGGAACGAGGAATAGGAAACATGGTAAACAAAACATTGACTAAGGTGGAGACCGGTATACACAGTTTTCTCTACCTTGTTTTCAATTGGCCGAAAATCGTTGACATGGATACTAGCCGTCCTATGTCGTACGATCGGCGCTGACGTGGATAATTTTTTTTAAAATTTTTTTTATTGAATTTGTCAACATTTTTATTATTTTATTTTTATTTTTTATTTTTTATTTTTTCTTCCATTTTGGCCAGCGAGGGCCACCAAGCTTTTGCCTGGCTGCCGGCTTGACACTCGCCGGTTCTGGAGAGAGCTCGGCCCTCGCCAATGGCCTGGGGCCCTCACCCAGACCAAAATGAAAAAAACAAAACTAAAAAAAGAAAAGAAAAGAAAAGAACAATATTAAACAATTGCAGAATTTGTTCCCTTCAGCGCCGTCGTGACATGTAAGATGGTTGGCATCCATGTCAATAAATTTTGGGCGAAATTGACTGGATGGACTTAATTAGTACAAATACAATAGATTTATAGGACTAAATTGATCCAATTAAAAAGCTTACGATTAAATTGATATCAATGTCGTAGGTTTAGAATTTTTTTCTATCATTTTTTTCCAAAGTTTTATGTGGTCGCACATCATTTAATGTGAAAGTGAAGTCATACGAGGTACGGATCCCCAAATCACATCATTTACTGCATGAATTTTGTTGTTGTAACCTTAAAAATAGCTAGAGATTTTTACTTCCTTTGGTTGACTTTTGTTGACCGTCAGTTTAAAGCCATTAAATCCGTTTTAATGACCTATCCAGATCCCCTAGAAACGACCAGCAGTTTTCGAGAAAAATCAGCCTAAAAAGATGGGACGAGTTACCCACGGCCACCCAAGTAAAAAAAAAAAAATATATATATATATATATTAATAAAGAAAACCAATGGTATAAATATAACCAACCTGAGAAGCAAGGAGAACGGCGTCGCGGTGGAGGTAGAGCGTGAAGTGGCTGACGAGGCTGAAGCTCCCCGTCAGCCACCTCCCGGCCGGGACGTACAGCTGGACGCCGCCGTCGGGCCCGAACTGGCTCAGCTGATCGACGGCGGCCTGGAAGGCCTTGGTGTTCGACGTCTTGCCGTCCCCGACGGCCCCGAAATCGGTCAGCGACGCGCTGTGCGCTCGGCAACTCATCGCCGTGTACTCCAGCGCGTCCAATCTCCTCACCTTCCTTCCCTCCGCCCCTCCATAAGCCCAAAACAACAAAAACGCCACCGCGAGAAGCAACGTTATCCTCATCATCCTCTGCAAAAACGAAAAATGCAAAATGTGGGAGAAAGAAAAGAGAGAGAAACGACGATGAGGATTAAGAGGGAACTCACGGGCGAGTTCGATGGATGTGGTTAGGCTATACGGTTTGGAGTGTTTTGTGCAGAGTGGGAGTATTTATAGGCCAAAAAGGGTAGTGGGTTTGTTCTTAGCGTAGTGGTTTATGCTCTGCTTCTTTTCGTTTTTCACTGTTGTTTGTTTTCGTCTCTTTGAAGCGAAGAGAAGAAACGCTCGTCATGGTCTTGCCACATTTAAAAAAAAAAAAAAAAAACTAACATATTTGACTTTTGTGGCCTGAGAAAAATTTGCAAAAGGAAAAAAAAGGGGGGATTATTAATAGAAAAGTGGAGAATATATTCGTAAGTAATTGAGCAGCTACAGTAATTGAAGTGTGGAAGGCCATGGAGTGGCCATTATCCTAGCCTAGGTAGCTGATGACAAGTTACAACACATTGTTACAACACATTGGGGACGAACCGTCTCCACGGCTGTTCCTTCTCCTCCGCCTTCGTCCTCGTGTCACTGTCACAGCCGCCGCCTTGATTAGTCGTGTGATCACCATTCCTTTCGTTTTTATCTCTTCCTTCTAGCTTGAAAGCACGGCTTTTCGCTTTAGAGGATCGTGACTCAGATGCCCTAAGTGATTTAATTAGCTCTACCAACTATGTTAAGCCACAAATTATGCGTCTCCTCGATAGTTATTTTCATGGCAAAGCAAAGTGGGACAAGTAGGGGGCCTCCTTCTGGATGTTAGGCCCCATGTAAAAGGATCAATTGAGAATAGAATACAATTATGCAGCACCAGATGACCGTAAGAATATTCATCAGTTTGATCATGTGACAAGGGCTGGAGCGATGCTGCGTTTGGACTATCCAGTGTTGGAGGGTCCCGCTAAGGTTCGCTTTGATGTTGTCTCGTGAATTGTTTTTTATCGTAATCCCATCTCGTGAGCCTCGCTTTTGAGCTCCCCCGCCATTGCACTCCCACTGACGCCGACCCACTTCTTCACGGGCGGTGCTCTATGATTGCCCTTGAGGGGTCCATTCTTCTTCCCCCCATTCTTTAGCCCTCCCACAAAATGTTCACATGCGCTAACGAGTAATGAGTTGTGTTATAAAAATCTCACGTTGAAGAATTAGTATGGTGTGGAGTAGTTAATATATCCAAGTTGACCCATAACTCAATAGCTTAAGCTTTCGAGTGAAGGTGGGTTCAACTGAATATGTAGATAGGCTCAGACTTAGACTTCCTCTTGACGATCTCTCCGAAGGAAGTTATGTATTCTTTCTGTTTTGATGCAAATGAAGGTAAATGTATTGGCAAACAAGATTGTAACAAAGTGGTTTCGCATGGGGAAGTGTAGATAAGACTTCTACCTCTCGGATCAAAATAATAGCGTGTGTAATATGCATTCATCTCTCGTGGAGAATTACTCGAATGTTAACACACGCAGCACGATCCTTGAGCTCGGACCAATGGCCGAGCCATCACTGTCGGTGTATACCCTCGTTTGCTCTAGGATGGTTCTTCCAAAAGGGGTCTACCCATGGCCGCTACTTGTGCCGATGTGGAGGGGACCGGCCTACCCAGTATTTTCTCCTTTGCCTGTGGTGGTTCATGTGGGGTGGCATCAGTCAATTTTTTTTTTTTGAGGTCCATATAGCCTTTTCTCTCAACTCGATGACCTCCCTCGTTAGTGTGCTCGAGCTCTCTTTACATTGTTGGGAAATCTTGCCTTCGAGCGGACTCGATGGAACTTAAACACTTCACGGGCATTTCTCGAGTCTCTTTAGAGAGGAATATTTCTCTTCTGTGTGGCTAGAGAGACAATTTTTATGGAGCAAAGCCACTAGTTGATGGCCGACCCATTAGCGGGCGTAGGTGCGGGACGAGGCTATGACCTTTTCGGTCACCCACCCCTCCCACGCCGAAAAAGATACAGCCCCCGCCCCTATCATAGTCGATTTAGCAACCAGAAACAAAGTTGGACAGAAGAAGTCGAGAACGAGGAATCACTAAGCTACGTATATATTTGTTATTTCGTCTGATTCTGATTCCAGATAATGATACGGCTCCTTACAGACGCATCATTTCTAGTTCGGTCGCTTCAATACACAGATCCTTCCCCAGCTTTGCGAATTCGCATCTAGTTCGGGAGTCGCGTCGTAGAGGCGAATTGGTTTAGTCAGATCGGATGGGCGAAAATCATCGTGCGGAACTATGTGGTGTGGTGTTAGTGTGGTTACAAGCAGTTGGGAGCTTCAGATTAGCCATATCCAAGCCTGAAAATTTTGGGAAATTGCAAAAGTAGAGAGCATCACCATCTAGTGATGTCTCTAGATCCGGCGATTCATACTGGGCCGAAGGGCCCGAGCGTCGAATCAAAAGGACAAGTTCGATAGTCAGCCCAGTTTTGAGCCTGCATCGGCCTTTATTTGGTCTTCGTAGGTGAAGTTTCTCTGTCCCTTGCGAATTGTCTCTTTCTTGGTACGACTTGTGCTTTAGGGGCTTTGGTCTCGGAGATTAAAGAAGAGCCTCGGACCAGTTTTCTTGTAATCATCCTTCCTTGTCGAATATATACTTTTGTTCCTGTGAGCGCCAGCACGTTGGGCGAGGTTTAGTTCCAAGGGGATAAAAGGAAGGATTTGACTTGGGTTGGGGACAATCCTCTTTTAAGAATTGTGAAATCTACAAAGATACGATGCAACTTTGTCTTCTTGCTTTTGCCATCTTCTCTAGGGGAGGCCATTCCTTTGACAAGGTTATTGACCATGCAAGACAAAGATGGAGCACCAATTGGGTCTAAATCGACCTTGGCTAATGTGACAAACGGGTGATTGGGAAGGCCAACCAAGAGGCTTGTGCTTTGGTTTGTGTGAGACCACTGCCATCTGTTCTAACAGCTTAAGTTGTTAGGTGAATGTGTGGTTTAAAATTTAAATATTCTATCAGTTAGTGCTCGATCTTTTAAGTGATCGTAACTCCAACTATTACACATATCAAGTCGAAATTAGGTTGGATGAGCTCTAGATTGAGGTCGAACTTGATATAACTCGACGCTTTGCATTCTATCCTTCTTTTTGATCTATGCCTTCAACTGAATTTAATCATGACATATTATTCACCACCAAAACACTTCACAAAAATTACATGCTAGGAAATGTCAATTTCATTTAGCGGATGAATTCACAGGTAATGGTTAATTTTGAGAGTAAACACGTCATTAAAGTACAGGGTCCAAAGACACGCATATGCATTCTCTGTTCTACCTAATGCTTTGAACTCTGGAAGTGGATGATTCTTAAGGATCAATTCAATGTGTTCTCAAATATAGAACGAAACCAAGTAATAAAATATTAATCAACAATGATTAGAAATGTGGGGTTCTGCCTTAATTGGATTATCAATGAAAAATTTATGATATGATGGTTGAAATTGGCCCGTCACCAACTCATTTCATTATATCAGATGAAGACTGTCCTCTTGATCAACTAAAGAACCAAGAAACATTGAGCTCCACAGTTGGGTTCCGCGAAAAACAAGTTCCACCAACATTTGACTGGGGGACTATGATTGATTCTTTCAACCATATCATCCTTAAAAACAAAACTTATGAAAACACTTTGGCCACTTAATATGTGAAGCTCGGTTCCAAGTTCAGGTCGATAATCACACATATTTACTCTAAAAAAAATCAATGACACACGTCATCATTCTATGAAAGTGATACATATTGGTACGAAATAGTTGTTCCACTCGATAGAACTCATGATTGATTCTTTCAACTACATCATCCTTCAAAATAGAACTTATAAAAACACTTTGGTCACTTCAGTTTAGTGTATATCTTGTTGGCCGAGTTCAGGTTGATAATCACACATATTTACTTTAAAAGAACCAATGACACGCGTCATCTTTCTATGAAAGTGATACAGATCAAGACCCGATAAAAAAAAAATTAACAGAAAATCCTTATATGTGATATCTATTCAAGTAATCTTATTTTGTTCTTCTTTTTTGTTTCCCAAATTGATGGTCTCGAGGAAGCCATAAATCTTGTCACCAACCAATATAAAGTGTGTTTACCATATCATTCCCTGACCGAATATAGAGCCGGACGTCAAAAGCGAACAACAAAAGGAAGAAATCCGCGCCGGTGCAGATGAATCCGATGGAACAAGTCGAATTGAATCAAGTCCATCGGATGGAATAATCTCAAGATATATGTGTTTTTTTTTTTTTTTGTTCGGTCGAGGAATAATCTAAAGATATAATCAGCCCAGAACAGAACCCACATGAGTTTCCATGAAAGAAACCTCGAAGGACGAAGATTCATGGGACCAACAGGACAACATGAAGAGCTCTCATCACCCTTCTTACTCTCTCCCTAAGCTCATCACCTTCTTCTTCGCGTTCTTCTCTCTCTCTTACTTCCTCTACTCCCTCCAATTCCTCTACTCTCCTCACTCCTCCTCCTCCTCCTGTGATACTTCTCCTGTTCATGATTCCAATCCCCGCCACCAAGCACCAGCACTCCCTCCGCCGCCAACCCAAACGGCCCTCCGCCACATCGTCTTCGGCATAGCCTCATCGGCCAAGCTATGGCACCACCGCAGGAACTATCTCAAGGTCTGGTGGCGACAGGACCGAATGCGCGGTGTCGTGTGGCTCGACAAGCCACCGCCGCCCCGGCGTGATGTCGCGGATGGCCAGGACGACTCGGCCCTCTTGCCGCCCGTGAAGATCTCGAGCAACACGTCGGGGTTCAAGTACAAGAACCCCAAGGGCGACCGCTCCGCCGTGCGCATCTCCAGGATAGTCTCCGAGACGTTCCGGCAGCTGGACGGCGGAGAGGTGAGGTGGCTCGTGATGGGGGACGACGACACCGTGTTCGTGGCGGAGAACCTGGTGAGGGTGCTGTCCAAGTACGATCATAACCAGTATTACTACATCGGGAGCTGGTCGGAGAGCCACCTGCAGAACATATACTTCTCGTACAACATGGGGTACGGCGGCGGCGGGTTCGCCATCAGCTACGCACTGGCGAGAGCGCTCGAGCGGATGCAGGACCGGTGCCTCCGGCGGTACCCGGGCCTTTATGGGTCCGACGACCGGGTTCAGGCTTGCATGGCCGAGCTCGGCGTCCCCCTCACCCGAGAACCGGGTTTTCACCAGGTTAGTCTTTTAACTTTTATCAAATTTTTTTCTTTAGAGTCCGAAATATATCTGGAAAGCTTAGCTCATTTCAAAAAAAGCAAGTGAGAATTACATTGCGAAAAGCTCAATTTCATTGGATTTATCCGCCATTCTAGCTAAGGGTCTCTTTATCAGCAAAGCACGTGATTTGCGATGAAGGCTCCTTTTTTACCTTTATTTCTTGCCTTTTCTTTAATGGGAGTGAAGGGCTTTTTTTTTTTGTCACGATCATGATAAACCTTCTCTCCCCAGAATTTCCGAGAATTTAGCCAAGTCTGTCGTCTAGATAAACACGACCTCGTTTTTGGGGGGATCACGTGGAATCCAAACGTGTAAATTTATTCAACTCCAGTGCATAGGCTAGCTATGCCACTGTTAATAGAGAGAGCTTCCAAACGCTGTAAACCCTAAATTTTCCCGGCCTAGATGGATGTTTGGACTTTGGGCGATCCGAAGATACCACCTCGTTAGGATAATACGACGCAACAATAGTTAAAAATGCGACCATTTCTTGGCGAAGAAAGTTGGAAAAAGTCATTCACGGTGAAAAGGGACGGTGTCTTTTTACCATCACGACACGTCAAACCCTTTTACTTATTCAAAAGGGCGACCTTTGTTGTTGGCCCTGTTCGGTCATGGGGTAGTTCCGGACACTCATGGAAACGTCCTCGTTTCATTAAATGTCTAAGAGTCCAAGCATTGAACGAGGTCGGCGAAGTGGTTCCAACAAGGTCAATCAACACAAGCACTCGTTGCCGTCCAAAGTGGGACAGCTCGAAAGGATGAAAGAGAGGAAATTTAGGACAAGTTCCGGCCACTCTTTTGCGCACCATCTACTTGGCCAATGCACATAGGTCTTGCCTTTTTCTTAAACACTCCGAAGCTTGGCACCTAACCCCAACTGGTGTGGCTCTAATGGAGGTTGATGTTGAAAATTGATGGAAGGTTGTTGTTGCTGTTCACGATGTGACTGGGTCCAAGATAGTGCCGTGCCTTGTCAATGGTTGGGTGGAGGGAGCCTCTCTCCTAACACCAAGCAACCAAGCAAATACCTAACCAGAAACTCATTGGTTTGAATTGTTCATCCATTTTCCTGTTTAATCAGTTTGCTAAAAAAGTTCCACTGAATGGGAATTGTTGAATCTCACACAGCGATTCCAAATTCAGCAGTTGAGATTTCTTCCAATTTCAATATTGTAACTTTCTAGATCTCATTTGCAGAAATAAACAGCCAAAAGGGAATTTGACTCCCCCATTTCGCCTTTTCTTTTGAGAAAAATCCACCAAAAAATTTTATATACCTGACACATTTATCCTAAACTTTTTCTGGTGACACCAAAAATCCAAAACGTGCATCTGTGCGTCATATGTACTTTAAATTTTGAGGCAAAATATGTCACGCTGATATAAATTTTAGGATTTTTCGTATCACAAGAAAAGGACAAGAAAAGGATTGGGATAAATATGTCACACGGGTATAAGTTTGGGGTTTTTGGTGTTCGCTAAAAAATGTTTCGGGCAAACGTGTCATAGCGGGCAGTTTAGGATTTTTGGTTTTCTACTCTTTCCTTTTTTTTCGCGTTGTGAAAGTTAATAAATTTCATAGAATAACTGCATTTTGATCTTAAATTAGGCATTTTTCCAGCTTCCGTTTGTCTAAAGTTTCTGTTTCTTGTTCGATGGGTGGGATTCAGTTTGACGTGTACGGGAACGTATTTGGGCTCCTAGCTGCTCACCCAATCACGCCGTTGATCTCGCTCCACCACTTAGACGTTGTCGAGCCCATTTTCCCCGAAACGACCCAATTCCAAGCCCTACAAAGGCTACGGGCTCCGCTCCAACTGGACTCGGCTGCGCTCATGCAGCAGTCCATTTGCTACGACCGGACCCGGAGCTGGACCGTGTCCGTCTCCTGGGGCTACGCGGTCCAGATATACCGGGGCATCCACCTGCCCCGGGACGTGGAGACGCCCTCGAGGACGTTCCTCCACTGGTACAAGAGAGCCGACCCTGCCGGGTTCGCGTTCAACACCCGGCCCCTGAGCAAGAACCCGTGCGAAAAGCCCTTCATCTACTTCCTCTCGGACGCAGCCCACGACGCGAGCACGAACGCGACGGTCAGCGAGTACGTCCAGAACGGGGTGCCGAGCCCGGATTGTAAGTGGAAGATCGCCGACCCATCGAGGATTCGCCGAGTGGAGGTCCGCAAGAAGCCGGACCCGCATTTATGGGACAAGGTCACGATCAGCAAAATACAACCTTACATGTATGTGCGGAGGGTCAAATGCTAATCTATGTATTTTGTGTAGGCTCCTAGAAGGAATTGCTGCGTGGTGTTGCCGACGAAGAAGAAGTCCGCCATGCAAGTGAACGTAGGAGAATGCAGAGAAGACGAGAATGTGGAATTGACGTGACATGGCTGGGAAAAGATGAATATTTTTGAGTCCTCCAAGCGCACTGGATTGAATCTGATTACGCTTTGTTACACGAAGCTCACTCGATATTATTGACTGGAATCGAAGAGAAACCCTTGTTTTCCCCGAGGAGCTCAGGCTTAGTCACTTTGAGGTTTTTGCCCAGGAATTGGATACGTGTCTAGTCTCTACACACAGCACTAGTTTCCCATGTCATCCGAACTATATCGAAAATTTGATGAATGCGGGTTGCACCTTTGCCTAATTTCAGAGCCTCCGACCTGATTATTGGGCTAATGACACCGTAGCCATCCAAATTTTTGTTCCTTTTATGATCGAGTATCTAAACCATTTTTTTCCTAATGAGATATCTCAATTTTTAAATGTGGATTCATGTGATGAGGCCGCAAACGTAAGATGTCAACTTGAACAGCATTGCCATTGATTATCCAAATTGACATAGGATTAAATTATCCACTTTGGCATTCAATGTGACCGCTTGAGATGATGTCGGTCGGCAGGGACACATTAGATGGCTAAATTTGTCCAAGTTGTTATCCTCTCTCTTCATCACTCAATACATAGATGGAGACAGACTTGTTTTTTTTTCTTCTTCTTCTGAGTAGGCGAGCTGCGTCACCTGTGCTTGAATCTGCGGAGTAAGTGAGCCACATCGGTAAAATCACACGACATGACAAATTATTTATCAGAAGCCTCGCATTGAACTAAATTTGAAAAGTTGAGATATTTGATTGAACAAAAAGAAAGTTTAGGTACTTGATTATAGGACAGACAAAAGTTTAGGCACTTACAGTGTCGGACACTCTGGATTTTTTATTTTATTTTTTGTTGTCGGATTGAAGTTGTAGATTATAAATAGCAAATCGGAAGAGTTGGAACCGCTACTTTTCAAATCTGTTCTCGATAGAGTGCTTTTCTCCAATCCATTTGCTTTCCGTCTCTGAACTATCTTCTTCTGGAGCTTAAAATGGGAGCTCGAACGTACACAAGACATCAATATATCAAGGTAATCATTTGCGTTGATAGATTTGTACCCCTACGGCAGAAAATTCATGGAAAATCTACCGAACGATAACCGCAAAATTAAAAATGTCGAAGGAGAATGGAATGTTATTTCTTGTTGGAACCCGTTCATCAATCGGAGATCCGTAAAAACGATAACGTTTTACGGCACAAATGTTAGGCCCCGCAAAGAAAGAGAAAAAGTGGTGATGAGCGATCGACGTCGACTGCCCTCCGACCATTATCGTAAGATTCTACGGTTCACACCCAACCCACTATTGAAATTTTGGTGCCTCAAGCAATCACAAGATGGGAAGGAAAATCTTTGATTGAGGCCCATGGTGGCGGCTTTGGGGACCCACCAGGTCCGCTTCTTCTTACAAAGATTTAACGGAATTGTACTGCCATCCATCGCTCCTTCCTTGTGTCCTTTCCTTTCTTCTCCAATATACCCTGCCTAAAGTAAGAAAAGTCAAGAGATAAAAGAAAATTCAGCCTAAAATTTTTTAAGCATGTCCGTTTAATCCAGAACATTTCCACGACTTACTAACGTAGTTCTAAACATTTTTACGATTTGTCAATTTAATTCTTCGGCCCAATTTTTGCCGGAATTCGCTGATGTGGCGGTCTAGTCAGTGGCGACCGTCCTACGTGGCATGGATGACAACGTCATGGCCGGCACTGAAGTTGACAATTTTTATAAACTTCATTTCAAAAAATATATATATTTTTGCATCTTATTATTATTATTATTATTGCAACTTCGGGCCGGCGAGATCGTCGGCCAACCCTCGCCTCGTCTGGCCGAGGGTCGGCCAGAAACCTTGTTGGCCCAGAGTTGCAAAAACAAATAGTTATCATTTTCTCGCAACTATTTCTATTTGCTGGAAGGCCCGTAGTAACTCTTGTAAAACACTTGACGAAAACCTCGTAATAGCATCGCCTCCCTAGTTGCAATTTGCCTTTTTGGAGCCCCCTCACGCCGTTCCAAGGTGCTGCAACTCTATTATATGTATCGGGTCACGCAAATTACTACACGCCGTAACACTACGAGATAGCAAAGTTACAGTTCAAGGGAGAGAAAAAAAAAGGTCGAACTGTGCTCTAATCACGTCAAGTCTATTGCCACGGCCAGACAAATTCATATGATAAACGAAATTTATCTAAAGTCGTGCTAAAATCCACTAGTGTCTTTCAAGAAAAATTTGCAGACAAGATTACATTTGCTGAACAAATAAGATACTCGTGCACCACTAGTGTCTTTCAAGAAAAATCCAACCAAACCAGAACTTGGTATGGTCCTAGATACCACAAACTTCCAAATGTAATTGTATTGTCAGTTGAACATCTTCCCAATGAACACATGCAGCTTAATTTGTCATCGAATCGCCCTCGCCCAATCATTGTACTTTCTCCTCTAATCTTTTACCAGCATGACCCCATTGCTTATCTGGGATTGAATCGACCCGTCCGTCCTACCATGAAATCGAACTGGTAGATATAGGGGGTTCTCACGGAAACGGCTATAATTAGTCTGGTTCCCGATTTTAGGTGTGGACCAAATCACCCAGACTGGATCGCTAGTGTTTTTTTTTAAGTAGCCAAAAGGCTGGAGAAGAGAACAAAACATTCATAGACATACTTGCACTCTGAAAGAGTTATAAAAAAAGAAAAAGTTCTTTCAATCCCTCGTTCGGTTCTAGTGTTCCATTCCCTACTAAGGAATGAAAAATAAAAAGAAGACATTACGCCGGATCCTAGACCCACCCAGAGTCCAGGCGGTCCAGTTTCAGGACCAAATAGGCCGATTTTCGGTTCCACAAATTGAGAACTAACCCTTTTTATTCTATTTCTAGTTCGAGGATGGAAAATGGCATACTCCGAAAACAATCACCCCTATCCAAAATCCGAATCCCAAAGACCCAGTCGATTTTAGCTCATCCTCGCCATTTTTTTCGGGATCATAAGATTAAGCGAAGCATCGATGGAATTTCGAGATGAAGGATCAATTAAAAGGGAGATGAACAGGCTGTGTAGTGTAGCATCATCGAAATTTTATCTTTTTTTTTTTTGGGCCATGAGCATCGTCGAACTAAATGAACGGAAAACGTCAGGGTCCACGTGTCGCGTCCACATACAACTCTTGCCCAAACTCTAGCCGTACATGCATCAGCTCAAATCCCATGCTTATTGCGTCGTACGCTCTTCGGTAACGTAACAAGAATACGTACGCGTACGTATAATTAACGAGAGTCAAATACGCCTTAAGGCAAAAAGGGCACGGGCAAGCGAAAAACCACTGTCCTAGAAAATTAACACAGCTCTTGTTATAGAAATAATTAACGAATTAATTTTGAATACCCGGTCATCATCGAGCAGGAGAATGAGATGAGAGCGATGGGGTCCCCATAATTTTACACATTCCCAATCCATCTAATATTCCCCAACAAAATTTGCAGCTTACCCAAAGAAGAAAAATCAATAAAATGCATCTTCCCACGTATCGTAATTCTTTGTGCGATGTACCTCTCGTGATAAGTTCCGATTTTGCGCAGAATTCTAGACGATGCCGAATACGGACGGAAGAATTAGAAGATGCGATTGGTATCCGAATTGCTTCACTTCGATATCACAGCTATTGGCCTATTTGTAGGCGTGAGAAAATACAATCTAATGTACCATATCGTGAATCTAGACACAGATCCGACCACATAGAAAAAATGTACACATAATGTTCGCGATATATCTCTCGATGATATTTGTTTCTTCTTCTAAATATGGAGTTTAGTATTCGTGACAAAGAAGGAAGGAAACTTGTGGTCACTTTGACATTCCGGGAAGGGCATGAATCATGCTTTGCCCTTCTGAAATTCGAAATTATTTTACAAGTTGTATCTACCATAAATAAAAGTCCCTCCCCCTTCTACCTATATATACATACACTACACATGTACAGTTTCAGTTTCACTCCACACATTGCTCCTACACTCTTTCCTTCGACCACTAAAACTCTCTCTCTCTCTCTCTCTGTCTCTAACTTTCACACGTCACCGAGAGAGATTTGAGAAGGAAAGATGGACTCTGGTACCATGGGAAGGTCATCACCACCTTCGTTTTCTTCTTCGTCTGCATCTGGTGGAGCTAAGAGAATCGTCAGGGAGGCAACATGGGTCCTGTCTATGGTGGTGCTTCTTGGGACTGTTCTGATTTGGATAATGATGCCCACCAACACGTACCGCAACCACTGGCGGCACAGCATCTGGGCCAAATCTGGCTCTTCCACCTACTTCGGCAAACAAGGCATTGAATCTGGCTCCTGCACTCCTCCTATCTTCTTCTTCTTCTTCTTCTTCTTCTTCTTCTTTTTCTCCTTTTTTCTGTCCTTCATGGTTTTTATTTCCACTGAATTGATGAGTTCTTTCGTGTTACGATGCAAAAAAAAAAAAAAAAACAGGTTACACGATGCTGATGTTCACATTCCCAGTTCTGTTCATCGCTTGCTTGGGATGTCTGTACCTCCATCTAGGAAACAAATCGAGCAAGCCTCAAGCGGGAAAGTATGTATCTGTTCCACGGCTGTTTGATTCGTTTGTCGGTTAATCGGCTTCTAACGGCTGCTTGAATCACTTAATGATGGGGAAAACAGGAGTGGCAATAAAAGGAATAAGGGATTGGCAATGTGGAAGAGAACGGCGCTGGTGAGTGGGCCGCTAGGGATCGTTTCGTGGATCGAACTGGCCTTCTTTGTGATGTTCATAGCACTCCTGGTTTGGTCCTTGGCGATTGACCTTCGCAACAGCTTCCTCAACATCGAGCGGATGGGACCGATGCATGGGGATAAAGTGTAAGAACCTCTCTCTCTCTCTCTCTCTCCCCCCCCCCCCCCCCCCCCCCCCATCGAAAAAGTTCTTTTTAATGAAGAAGGGTTTCGTTTTCCTGTCTTAATTTTCATTGAAAACTAAAAAATACAGGCTCGAGATCATGTGTTCTTCTGACCATTGTTGAAACAGATTAAGGAGTTAATAGTTTTTATATATCTCCACAGAATTTTCATGGCTTGAACTTTTGTATAACCCGAATGAAAAACCCAAAAAGGGGACACGAGTTTACGTAACGCCAGGTTTAGAAACATCTACATATAAAACATATTAGCTAAGTGACATGAGTTTTTCAACAAGGTAAGGAGCTTCTTCTCGTGCCAATTTTGCAAACCATTTGCTCAGCCAACGTTTTATTCTAAGCAATATTCGAGAAAACCATATTATAAGAACATCATGAGCATGAAATTCCAAGTATGATGGCAGGTGGGAAGCGAAACTGGAGAGCTCAGGTTTGAGGCTGGGGCTGGTTGGGAACATAGCACTCGCTTTCCTCTTCTTCCCGGTGACCCGAGTGTCGTCGGTGTTGCCGCTCTTCGGCCTCACCTCGCAAGCCAGCATCAAGTACCACATATGGCTCGGCCACATCGTCATGGTCCTCTTCACTGCGCACGGCCTCGTTTACATCCTCTACTGGGCTCTCACTCATAACATCTCCGAGGTAAAAATCAGAATATATCGTTATTAACTCGATTTCACTTTTTGAATATAACATTGAAATAAAGTCGCTTCAAAGCTCCACGTAAAATGCCGAGATTTCTCTAAAAGCACGTGGCTTGGATTACGCAGAAGTTATGAGTGGCTTTGAGGGGACCATCCCGTTGAGATGACTCTCTGTAGTCTCGACTTCAGTAGGGTCGTTCCGGAAAACTTGTTGGTTCTTTCCATAGATTCATACTTATCAACGTCACTGCTGGGGTGGCACTAAGACAAGGTGCTCTTGGATCGTGCGACCCCCCGATCAGTCGACCACGTTGGACGGTCAGGATCACCGGGTGAGTTTGACCTATATAACAGGAGGAGAAAAAGAGCATGGACAGTAGGGTCCACGTAGTGGTGTGAGTCGTGACAAGTGTACCATCCCTTTCTTTTTTGTCTTTTTATTTCCGGACTGGTAAAGTGCCCTGACCTTTTTGGAAGTGGGACTGGGCCGCGTGGATATTTCCAACATGAAAAGAACGAGGACGAAGAGAAAGCACTGAAGGAATCGCCTTTTTGGGCCCCACTAGAATTTTTGGACCGGGCCCACCTGCACGGACTCACATGGTTTCTCTTTTAGATTTTCTTTCTTTCTTTTGCATTTTATTTGATTGGACTCTTCTTCGTCTGACTTTTATTAAGCTGAAAATTAGTTAATTTTCTCACAGCAAGAAATTCTAGGATCTTGATGGATCCTTCCTTCTTTAGAGGAAGAAATAATTTCAGACTATGCTAGAAACAGGCAGGAGGAAATGAATTCACTTAACATAATTTTCTCGGGAAAATTCCGTGCAGATGGTGAAGTGGGAGAAAACGGGGATATCGAACGTAGCGGGAGAGTTGTCGCTGCTCGCCGGACTCGGGATGTGGGCCACCACCTTCCCGCGCGTGAGGAGGAAGATGTTCGAGCTCTTCTTCTACGCCCATTATCTCTACATCCTCTTCATGTTCTTCTTCGTCCTCCACGTCGGCATCTATTGCACCTGCATCGTGCTCCCGGGCTTCTACCTCTTCTTTGTCGACCGCTACCTCCGCTTCCTGCAGTCCCGCCACCGGGCCCGCCTCGTCTCCGCTCGCGTCTTGCCCTGCGACACCGTCGAGCTCAGCTTCTCCAAGATACCAGGTGAAGAACGATACGATGAGTCTAGGATTTTAAGTTTAGTTCATCTTGTCTTATTTTCCTTCTTCTTATTCTTCTTCTTCCGTCATATTTTGAGTTTGAGCAGGTCTAGAGTATACTCCGACGAGCATCATGTTCATAAACGTGCCGAGCCTATCCAAGCTGCAATGGCATCCGTTCACCATTTCCTCGAACAGCAACTTGGAGAAGGATAAGCTCAGCATCATAATCAAGAACGAAGGGATTTGGTCTCAGAAGCTCTACCAAATCCTTTCTTCTCCTTCTCCACCCGATCGCCTCGATGTCTCCGTTGAAGGACCTTATGGACCCGCCTCGACTCATTTCCTTAGGTTATATGTTTTGCTCATTACATTGGATGTGCCGCGACGGCAATATAATGAGTCTGTATAATTATTTTTAATTAATTCGGAGTGCGATTTTCCACTGCAGGCACGAGAAGCTGGTGATGGTGAGTGGGGGCAGTGGGATCACTCCATTCATCTCCATCATCAGAGAATTCATCTTCATGAGCACCACATTCAAGTCAATGACTCCTAAATTGACCCTCATTTGTGCCTTCAAGAACTCATCCGATCTTACCATGCTCGACCTCGTCCTGCCCATTTCGGGCACCCCATCCGACTTGTCGAACCTTCAGCTTCAGATCGAGGCCTATGTGACCAGAGAAAAAGAAGCCGCCACCCAATCCTCGAAACAAGCCCGAGCTGTTTGGTTCAAACCCAGTTCGCTTGACGAACCGTTGTCTGCAATTCTAGGCCCCAACAGTTGGCTCTGGCTTGGTGCCGTCATTTCGGTCTCCTTCGTCGTGTTCCTCATATTAATAGGGATAATCACCCGCTACTATATTTACCCCATAGATCACAACCAAAACAAGTTTTCCACCGCTTCTAGGGCGGTCCTGAACATATTGGTCTTGTGCATATCCATTGGCTTTGCGGCCAGTACAGCTTTTCTATGGAACAAGAGGATAAACGCCAAGGAAGCGAAGCAGATCAAGCACTTGGTGACTCCGGTGCATTCGCCTGATTCGGGGGTCTACAATGCCGAAACGGAATTGGAGAGCCTTCCTCATCAGGCCCTTGTCCAAGCTACCAATCTGCACTTCGGCGAAAGGCCTGACCTAAAGAGTAAGTATTGGATGAAGTCTCATTTTAAAAATATAAGCAATTCCAAGTTGCTTCAAGTTAGTGGTGATCTATTCACATACCATCTTTGCTAGTATTCTCTTTTTTGTTGATTCTTTAGCTCTTATCCAATGGTCCACAGGACACCCACAAAACTCCCTTCAAGTCTGCTGACTTCGACTAATGCTTGGCCTCCCATATTGGCCCTGACTTTGAGAACTATCTGCTACTTTTTGCAGAAATGTTATTTGAGTGCAAGGAGTCAAGTGTCGGAGTCCTGGTTTGTGGTCCAAAGAAGATGAGGCATGAGGTTGCAGCCATCTGTTCATCTGGGTTGGCTGATAACCTGCGCTTCGAGTCCATCAGCTTCAGCTGGTGATCCAAGTCAAACCGTCTCCCGATTGAAGAATTCGATTGAATGTATTGTGATTTCCGGCAATGCAAACTTGTCGAATTACGCCTCGCTTCGTATGAGCGGCGTAACGTTGTCATGATGTGGCTTTCCTCTTTGTCTAGGCAAACGTGATTGGAAATAAGAAAGGGCCAGCAAAGAGGGGGGGAGTAGGGGCAAAAAAAGGCAGATTAGCTGGTGTAATTCTACTAAATGTCAATACAAATACTTGTGTCGATTTCTATTCAACTTCGTTTCCACAAAGACATCGTACTTACACGTTGGCTTCCTTTACTCACGATCTCGCAATGACATTAAAGATATCAATGGTTCAACCTATCCTCCTTCACTGGCTGAGAACAACGATGCATGACCGGAAGCAAACTTTCTGTTAATCCTTTTGCCCATTTTGGGTGCGATGATCTGTTTTCTGGACGTGCTTAGTGTGGCACATCTTCGAAAATTGATGAATATGCGTTCCCAGGAACCGTAAACAAGCAAGCCTTCACTTCCACATCACAATGTCGTAGAAGGAACAAACATATCGAGCACGAGGACTCACCATCCCTGATCCCATGTTATAGCTGTGCTTCTAATTACATTGTAAATTGCACCTCGCACACCGTAAGAAGTTTCTATACAAAAGCAGTCGATTCGCTTGGAATTTCCAACGAAAGAAGTCTACCTGTAGAGTGACGCTGTAAGCCCTCCACAAGCGCAAGTCATGCCGGAAAAGATTAAATAGGACCTTCAAAGATTTCCACAAGCAAATAAGTCAGTTAGCCATCTTCACTAAAAGAACATACATTTATACTCGTAGAAACTCAAAACCATGTCAGATGACCTTCTGAAATTACAGTTTCCATCTGCAGAGAAGCAAGATAAAATATAAAAAAATTTAGTGACAATACAGTTACACAAATTGTATTTAGTTATACCTCAGACCGCCTCAAGAGAGTAGCAAGAACAACTGTCCACTCCTTGAACTTGACGGAGCACATATGAGCCAACAGAAACTCTGCATCCAACCGGCTTTGCAGCATACTCATCTGAAGCTGAATACAGTGAATTTTCTCAATCAGTTGAAGAATGTCATCAGATTCACATAGTCGAAAAATAGAACCAAATTGAAGAAGACTTGGGTTCCTCCTATAATATTTACAGTAGTTAAACATGGATGTGGTGAGCCAGGGACACGACAACTCCTCATTAAAGGCACTGGATATCTACTCCAATCTCATGCAGCTAAAGAAGCAGGCGTTGTATGTAGAGAACAGACAAACGCGAGCGCGTGCTTAGAGAGAGAGAGAGAGATGCCTTTTGACCAATTAGTTCAAGCCCCGAGGCAAAACTCTCCAAGCGAGCAGAGCCATCTTTCTCTCGTTGGAGATACTCCTGGCATGTATTGCAGGCACACCAATCAGCCAATTGTCAAAAGATTCATGACAAGAAAAAAAATCGTAGGTTTTTCTCACCACCGAATCAAACTGTGTGCCTTTCACAAAGGCAACAAGTTTCGAGAGTTCCTTCCCTGACATCAAATAACTAGCATGGTTTTCTAGAATGTTCTTGACTGAAGTGCAAGTGACATGAGCACTTTGCTCTTTGAACGAAGGGCTAAACAAAAGCAAAACTTCTTCATTAGGATCATTCCGACGAGCAAAGTAGTAATATCAAAGGACAATGTGAGCCAGTAAAAAACAGATAAATGACCTTCTGTGGTCTGTGGACTGCCTCTTGTACCCTAAGAATCGAGGGGATAATCTGTCTGAATCAGAAGATGCCAGTTCATAGTCCCTTCCAGATCTCAGGGCAATAGAAATTAACCCCTTCCGAACAAAAAGCTGTAGCTCCACGTAAAATTCATAGAAAATCTACAGAACGATAACCGGAAAATAAAAAATGTAGAAGGGGAACCGTTCATGAATCGGAGATATTGAGGAGATGATCGAGTTTTTACGGCACAAATGTTAGGCCCCGCGAAGAAAGAGAAAAAGTGGTGATGAGCGATCGACGTCGACTGCCCTCCGACCATTATCGTAAGATTCTACGGTTCACACCCAACCCACTATTGAGATTTTGGTGCCTAAAGCGATCGCAAGATGGGAAGGAAAATCTTTGAGGTCCATGGTGGCGGCTTTGGGGACCCACCAGGTCCGCTTCTTCAAACAAAGATTTTACGGAATTGTACGGCCATCACTCCTTCCTTGTGTCCTTTCCCTTCTTCTCCAATATACCCTAAAGTAAGAAAAGTTAAGAGAGACGACAAAAAAATTGAGAAAATTATCCAAAAACATCTAAACCTATTATACAACTTGTCAATTCAGCCATAAACTTTTCAATTATGCTAATCTGCAGAGTAAGTGAGCCACATCGGTAAAATCACACGACATGACAAATTATTTATCAGAAGCCTCACATTGAACTAAATTTGAAAAGTTGAGATATTTGATTGAACAAAAAGAAAGTTTAGGTACTTGATTATAGGACAGACAAAAGTTTAGTTACTTACTCTGTCGGACACTCTGGATTTTGTTGTTGTTGTTGTTGTTGTTGTCAGATTGAAGTTGTAGATTATAAATAGCAAATCGGAAGAGTTGGAACCGCTACTTTTCAAATCTGTTCTCGATAGAGTGCTTTTCTCCAATCCATTTGCTTTCCGTCTCTGAACTATCTTCTTCTTGAGCTTAAAATGGGAGCTCAAACGTTCACAATACATCAATATATCAGGGTAATCATTTGCGTTGATAGATTTGTACCCCTACGGCAGAAAATTCATGGAAAATCTATCGAACGGTAACCGGAAAATTAAAAATGTCGAAGGAGAATGGAATGTTATTTCTTGTCGGAACCCGTTCATCAATCGGAGATCCGTTTAAACGATGACGTTTTACGGCACGAATGTTAGGCCCCGCAAAGAAAGAGAAAAAGTGGTGATGAGCGATCGACGTCGACTGCCCTCCGACCATTATCGTAAGATTCTACGGTTCACACCCAACCGGGCCAACCCACTATTGAAATTTTGGTGCGATCACAAGATGGGAAGAGAAATCTTTGATTGAGGCCCATTGTGGCGGCTTTGGGGACTCACCAGGTCCGCTTCTTCTTACAAAGATTTTACGGAATTGTACTGCCATCCATCACTCCTTCCTTGTGTCCTTTCCTTTCTTCTCCAATATACCCTGCCTAAAGTAAGAAAAGTCAAGAGATAAAAGAAAATTCAGTCTTCAAATTTTTAATTATGTCCGTTTAATCCTGAATATTTTTACGACTTACTAATGTAGTCCTAAATATTTTTACGATTTGCCAATTTAATTCTTCCGCCCAATTTCTGCCGGAATTCGCTGATGTGGCGGTCTAGTCAGCGGCGACCGTCCTACGTGGCATGGATGACAACGTCATGGCCGGCACTGAAGTCGACATAGGGGGTTCTCATGGAAATGGCTATAATTAGTCTGGTTCCCGATTTTAGGCGTGGACCAAACCACCCAGATTGAATCGATAGTTTTTTTTTATTTAATTGCCAAAAGGGTGGAGAAGAGAACAAAGCGGTCATAGACATACTTGCACTCCGAAAGAGTTATAAAAAAAGAAAAAGTTTTTTCCAATCCCTCGTTCAGTTCTAGTGTTCCGTTCCCTACTAAGGAATGAAAAATAAAAAGGAAGATAGAAATTACGCTAGATCCTAGACCCACCCAGGGACCAGTCGGTCCAGTTTTAGGACCACATGGGCCGATTCCCGGTTCCATAAATTGAGAATTGACCCTTTTCATTTTATTTTTGGTTCGAGGGTGGAAATCCGCATACTCCGAAAACGATCACCCCTATCCAAAACCCGAATCCCAAAGACCGAGTCGATTTCAGCTCATCCTCGCCATTTTTTTCGGGATCATAAGATTAAGCGAAGCATGGATGGAATTCCGAGATGAAAGATCAATTAAAAGGGGGATGAAAAGGCTGTGCAGTGTAGCATCATCGAAATTTTTTCTTTTCTTTTGGGTCATGAGTAATTGAGTATCATCGAACTAAATGAATGGAAAACGTCAGGGTCCACGTGTCGCGTCCACATCAGCTTTGGCACGTGTTGCCACACATCGAGCTGGGCCGCGTCCGCATACGACTCTTGCCCAAACACGAGCCGTACATGCATCAGCTCAAATCCCATGCTTATTGCCGCGTACGCTCTTCGGAAACGTAACAAGAATACGTACGCGTACGTATAATTAACAAGAGTCAAATACTCCTTAAGGCAAAAAGGGCACGGGCTAAACATGAATCTAGACACAGATCCGACTTCCTCACATAGGAAATACACATAATATGCTAAACGTGCGAGTGATATGCTGAATATATGGTATATTATTCATGATAAGGATATTATTTTTTATCGTCTTCTAAATATGTGGAAGGACATGAATCATGCTTTCCCTTCTGAAATAGGAAATTAATTACAAATTGTACCTACCATAAATAAAAGTCCCTCCCCTTCTCCCTATATATACATATGCATGTACTGATTCAGTTTCACTCCACACGTTGCTCCTATACTCTTTCCTTCGGCCACTAAAAGTAAAACTCTCTCTCTCTCTCTCTCTAACTTTCACACGTACCATGGGAAGGTCATCACCACCTTCATTCTCTTCATCTTCTTCTGCATCTTCTTCATCTGGTGGAGCTAGGAGAATCGTCGGGGAGGCAATATGGGTCCTGTCCATGGTGGTGTTTCTTGGGACTGTTCTGATTTGGGTAATGATGCCCACCAACACGTACCGCAACCACTGGTCGCTCAGCATCAGGGCCAAATCTGGCTCTTCCACCTACTTTGGCAATCAAGGCATTGAATCTGGCTCCTGCCCTTCTCTTTATCTTCTTTTTTCTCCTTTTTTCTCCTTTTTTCTGTCCTTCACGGTTTTGATTTCTTCTGAATTGATGAGTTCTTTCGTGTTACGATGCAAATAACAAAAAACAAAAAAAAAACAGGTTACGCGATGCTGATGTTCACATTCCCGGTTCTGTTCATCGCTTGCTTGGGCTGTGTGTACCTCCATCTAGGAAACAAATCGAGCGAGCCTCAAGCGGGAAAGTATGTATCTGTTCCACGGCTGTTTGATTCGTTTGTCGGTTTATCGGCTTCTAACGGCTGCTTGAATCACTTAATGATGGGGAAAATAGGAATGGCCATCAAAAGAATAAGGGATTGGCAATGTGGAAGAGGCCGGCGCTGGTGAGCGGGCCGCTAGGGATCGTTTCGTGGATCGAACTGGCCTTCTTTGTGATGTTCATAGCACTCCTGGTTTGGTCCTTCGCGACGTACCTTCGCAACAGCTTCCTCAACATCGAGCGGATGGGACCGATGCATGGGGATAAAGTGTAAGAACCTCTCTCTCTCTCTCTCCCCCAATCGAAAAAGTTCTTTTTAATGAAGAAGGGTTTCGTTTTTCTGTTTTAATTTTCAATGAAAACTCAAAAATAAAGGCTGGAGATCATGTGTTCTTCTGACCATTGTTGAAACAGATTAAGGAGTTAATAGTTTTTATATCTCCACAGAATTTTCATGGCATGAACTTTTGTATAACCCGAATGAAAAACCCAAAAAGGAGACATAAGTTTACGTGACGCCAGGTTTAGAAACATCTACATATAAAACATATTAGCAAATCGACATGAGTTTTTCAACAAGGTAAGGAGCTTCTTCTCGTGCTAATTTTGCAAACCATTTGGTCAGCCAATGTTTTACTCCAACCAATATTCGAGAAAACCATATTATAAGAACATCATGAGCATGAAATTCCAAGTATGATGGCAGGTGGGAAGCGAAACTGGAGAGCTCAGGTTTGAGGCTGGGGCTGGTTGGGAACATAGCACTCGCTTTCCTCTTCTTCCCGGTGACCCGAGCGTCGTCGGTGTTGCCACTCTTCGGCCTCACCTCGGAAGCCAGCATCAAGTACCACATATGGCTCGGTCACTTCGTCATGGTCCTCTTCACCGCCCACGGCTTCGTCTACATCCTCTACTGGGCTCTCACTAATAACATCTCCGAGGTAAAAAAACAGAATGTCCTTGTTAACTCGATTTCACTTTTTGAGTATGACATTGAAATACAGTCGCTTCAAAGCTCTAAACCCGCATTAGTTCATCGATAAAATACAATTTTCAGGGCAAAAAATAAAACAAAAAAACCTTTCCGAACAAAAAGCTGTATCTACACGTAAAATGCTGAGATTTCTCTAAAAGCATGTGGCTTGGATTACGCAGAAGTTACGAGTGGCTTTGAGGGGACCATCCGGGTTGAGATGACTCTCTGTAGTCTCGACTTCCGTAGGGTCGTTCCGAAAAGCTTGTTGGTTCTTTCCATAGATTCAAACTTATCGACGTCACTGCTGGGGTGGCACTAAGACAAGGTGCTTTTGGATCGTGCGACCCCCCGATCAGTCCACCACGTTGGACGGTCAGGATCGCCTGGTGAGTTTGACCTATATAACCGGAGGAGAAAAAGAGCATGGACGGTAGGGTCCACGTAGTGGTGCGTGTCGTGACAAGTGTACCATCCTTTCTTCTTTGTCTTTTTATTTCCGGACCGGAAAAGTGCCCTAACCTTTTTGGAAGTGGGACTGGGCCGCGTGGATATTTCCAACATGAAAAGAAAAGAGCGAAGACGAAGAGAAAGCGTCGGCACCGCCAGTGAACGAGGTTCAAAAGGAATCGCCTTTTTGGGCCCCACTAGAATCTTTGGACCGGGCCCACCTGGCTCGACTCACTTGGTCCCTTTTTGTAGAATTTCCTTTTTTCTTTTCCCATTTTTCACTTAACATAATTTTCTCGGGAAAATTCTGTGCAGATGGTGAAGTGGCAGAAAACGGGGATATCGAACGTGGCAGGAGAGATGGCGCTGCTCGCCGGACTCGGGATGTGGGCCACCACCTTCCCGCGCGTGAGGAGGAAGATGTTCGAGCTCTTCTTCTACGCCCATTATCTCTACATCCTCTTCATGTTCTTCTTCGTCCTCCACGTCGGCATCTCTTACTCCTGCATCATGCTCCCGGGCTTCTACCTCTTCTTGGTCGACCGCTACCTCCGCTTCCTGCAGTCCCGCCACCGGGCCCGCCTCGTCTCCGCTCGCGTCTTGCCCTGCGACACCGTGGAGCTCAGCTTCTCCAAGACACCAGGTGAAGAACGATACGATGAGTCTAGGATTTTAAGTTTAGTTCATCTTGTCTTATTTTCCTTCTTCTTCTTCTTCTTCTTCTTCCGTCATATTTTGAATTTGAGCAGGTCTAGAGTATACTCCGACGAGCATCATGTTCATAAACGTGCCGAGCCTATCCAAGCTGCAATGGCATCCGTTCACCATTTCC
Source organism: Lenwebbia sp. NSW1173648 (assembly GCA_029784005.1). Classification (NCBI taxonomy): domain Eukaryota; kingdom Viridiplantae; phylum Streptophyta; class Magnoliopsida; order Myrtales; family Myrtaceae; genus Lenwebbia; species Lenwebbia sp. NSW1173648. Next base: position 882,002 of record JARCGZ010000005.1, read on the forward strand.
TCGAACAGCAACTTGGAGAAGGATAAGCTCAGCATCATCATCAAGAACGAAGGGACTTGGTCTCAGAAGCTCTACCAAATCCTTTCTTCTCCTTCTCCTCCCGATCGTCTCGATGTCTCCGTTGAAGGACCTTATGGACCCGCCTCGACTCATTTCCTCAGGTTATATGTTTTGCTCATTACATTGGATGTGCCGCGACGGCAATACAATGAGTCTGTATAATTATTTTTAATTAATTCGGAGTGCGATTTTTCGACTGCAGGCATGAGAAACTGGTGATGGTGAGTGGGGGCAGTGGGATCACTCCATTCATCTCCATCATCAGAGAATTCATCTTCATGAGCACCACATTCAAGTCAATGACTCCTAAATTGACTCTCATTTGTGCCTTCAAGAACTCATCCGATCTTACCATGCTCGACCTCGTCCTGCCCATTTCGGGCACCCCATCCGACATGTCGAACCTTCAGCTTCAGATCGAGGCCTATGTGACTAGAGAAAAAGAAGCCGCCACCCAATCCTCGAAACAAGCCCGAGCTGTTTGGTTCAAACCCAGTTCGCTTGACGAACCGTTGTCTGCAATTCTAGGCCCCAACAGTTGGCTCTGGCTTGGTGCCGTCATTTCCGTCTCCTTCGTCGTGTTCCTCATATTAATAGGGATAATCACCCGCTACTATATTTACCCCATAGATCACAACCAAAACAAGTTTTCCACCGCTTCTAGGGCGGTCCTGAACATATTGGTCTTGTGCATATCCATTGGCTTTGCGGCCAGTACAGCTTTTCTATGGAACAAGAGGATAAACGCCAAGGAAGCGAAGCAGATCAAGCACTTGGTGACTCCGGTGCATTCGCCTGATTCGGGGGTCTACAATGCCGAAACGGAATTGGAGAGCCTTCCTCATCAGGCCCTTGTCCAAGCTACCAATCTGCACTTCGGCGAAAGGCCTGACCTAAAGAGTAAGTATTGGATGAAGTCTCATTTTAAAAATATAAGCAATTCCAAGTTGCTTCAAGTTAGTGGTGATCTATTCACATACCATCTTTGCTAGTATTCTCTTTTTTGTTGATTCTTTAGCTCTTATCCAATGGTCCACAGGACACCCACAAAACTCCCTTCAAGTCTGCTGACTTCGACTAATGCTTGGCCTCCCATATTGGCCCTGACTTTGAGAACTATCTGCTACTTTTTGCAGAAATGTTATTTGAGTGCAAGGAGTCAAGTGTCGGAGTCCTGGTTTGTGGTCCAACGAAGATGAGGCACGAGGTTGCAGCCATCTGTTCATCTGGGTTGGCTGATAACCTGCGCTTCGAGTCCATCAGCTTCAGCTGGTGATCCAAGTCAAACCGTCTCCCGATTGAAGAAGTTGATTGAATGTATATTGTGATTTTCCGGCAATGCAAACTTGTCGAATTACGCCTCGCTTCGTATGAGCGGTGTAACGTTGTCATGATGTGGCTTTCCTCTTTGTCTAGGCAAACGTGATTGGAAATAAGAAAGGGCCAGCAAAGAGGGGGGGAGTAGGGGCAAAAAAAAGCAGATTAGCTGGTGTAATTCTACTAAATGTCAATACAAATGTGTGTGTCGATTTCTATTCAACTTCCTTTCCTCAAAGACATCGTACTTACACGTTGGCTTCCTTTACTGACGATCTCGCATTGACATTAAAGATATCAATGGTTCAACCTATCCAAGTTCACTGGCTGAGAACAACGATGCATGAACGGAAGCAAACTTTCTGTTAATCGTTTTGCCCATTTTGGGTGCGATGATCTGTTTTCTGGACGTGCTTAGTGTGGCACATCTTCGAAAATTGATGAATATGCGTTCCCAGGAACCGTAAACAGGCAAGCCGTCACTTCCACATCACAATGTCGTAGTAGGAACAAACATATCGAGCACGAGGACTCACCATCCCTGATCCCATGTTATAGCTGTGCTTCTAATTACATTGTAAATTGCACCTCGCACACCGTAAGAAGTTCCTATACAAAAGCAGTCGATTCGCATGGAATTTCCAACGACATATTCATATCCCAAGAAATTCAAAAGCTATCCATATTCGCTTTTCAGCAATCCAGTCACTGATGCAGCTCAGGTAAAGACCATTGCCTCAATCAACCTTTTAATAGACTGGCCCCACAAAGAAAGGCAAAAAAGAAGAAGAAAACACCCTTCTAGCGAAACTGCATAGGTTGAAAAAATAAGGAATTGACGGTAACATTCGGCGTTGGCACAAAACTTGGGATTATATTTTATGCACATTTACCAGATTACCTATAAGATGAATTGAAAAAAGAATACCTAGAAAAGACTAAAAAGATTATTTCAAGAGTTGCCCTCAACAAAATGGTAGGCTCCGTATCAACACACACTTCCTATAAGACTAATCCTCTTGTTATTGTACAAACTTCCTTTGGTATAGTCTATTGACTTTGCCCTTCACCTTAGTTGGATGAATGATTGGTCAAATGCCCGATAGAGGAATGACCCAGTTGAAATAACTTGGTCCACGTCAGCCAAACCGCGCTTTAAGTTATACAATCATCAGTATTTCTCTTCAGAATTGGCATATGCTGCGAGTTTCTCTTCCAAGGCCTCCACAAGATCACGGTACTCAAAGAATGCAGGGTATGACTGTAGACCAATCAACACAGGAACTCGATAACTATTACCGCTTCCAAAAAAGTCATAAAATCCAGGTGCACGGCTTATGCTTCCAAATGACATCAAGCTGTTGTACAAAAAATGAAAAAAGTCTACCTGTAGAGTGACACTGTAAGCCCTCCACAAGCGCAAGTCATGCCGGAAAAGATCAAATAGGACCTTCAAAGATTTCCACAAGCAAATAAGTCAGTTAGCCATCTTCACTAAAGAACATACATTTATACTCCTAGAAACTCAAAACCATAGCAGATAACCTTCTGAAATTACAGTTTCCGTCCGCAGAGAAGCAAGATAAAATATAAAAAAATTTAGTGATAATACCGTTACACAAATTGTATTTAGTTATACCTCAGACCGCCTCAAGAGAGTAGCAAGAACAACTATCCACTCCTTGAACTTGACGGAGCACATATGAGCCAACAGAAACTCTGCATCCAACCGGCTTTGCAGCATACTCATCTGAAGCTGAATACAGTGAATTTTCTCAATCAGTTGAAGAATGTCATCAGATTCACATAGTCGATAAATAGAACAAAATTAAAGAAGACTTGGGTTCCTCCTATAATATTTACAGTAGTTAAAATATGGATGTGGTGAGTCAGGGACAAGATAACTCCTCATTAAAGGCACTGGATATCTACTCCAATCTCATGCAGATAAAGAAGCAGGTGTTGTATGTAGAGAACAGACAAACGCGAGCGCGTGCTTAGAGAGAGAGAGAGAGATGCCTTTTGACCAATTAGTTCAAGCCCCGAGGCAAAACTCTCCAAGCGAGCAGAGCCATCTTTCTCTCGTTGGAGATACTCCTGGCATGTATTGCAGGCACACCAATCAGCCAATTGTCAAAAGATTCATGACAAGAAAAAAATCGTAGGTTTTTCTCACCACCAAATCAAACTGTGTGCCTTTCACAAAGGCAACAAGTTTCGAAAGTTCCTTCCCTGACATCAAATAACTAGCATGGTTTTCTAGAATGTTCTTGACTGAAGTGACATGAGCACTTTGCTCTTTGAACGAAGGGCTAAACAAAAGAAAAACTTCATTAGGATCATTCCGACGAGCAAAGTAGTAATATCAAAGGACAATGTGAGCCAGTAAAAAACAGATGAATGACCTTCTGTAGTCTGTGGACTGCCTCTTGTAACTAGAACGAAATAAAAAATACCCTAAGAATCGAGGGGATAATCTGTCTGAATCAGAAGATGCCTGTTCATAGTCCCTTCCAGATCTCAGCAAGAACCTCACCTACAAACCAAAGGATTTTAGAATGAGCAAGAATTCTCTGTACAAATAGAAAACGCAAATGCCACAATTCGTACCAGCTCTCCCGCGAGTTCATACAAAGATTCATCAAGTGTTGCCTGCATAAGTTAGAAAAGCAAAGTAAGGCTGCATCTTTTGGAGAAAACCTATACAAAGAAAGGGGCAAAAAGAAAATCCATTGAGACAAGAAACTTGCAGACAACTAGCTACCTGCAATAAACGCAGGGCACTATACTGACTTACAGCAGGACCTTCGAGCTTTGCTATAACCTGTCCATAAAGATTGGAGTTGATAAAATTTGAGGTCCCAGAAGAAAGACAAATTAAGAATCTTAAGAAAAAATGCCTTTCTCTGTGTGATTAATACTCTCCCTCATAGTCTAAAGGCAAATAGGAAAAGAGGAGATCGTTCACATAGAATGAAAGAAAGGGATTTATAGATAAGTAACATAAGGAGAAACATTATCCACAAGCATAGTATTGATAGATGAAGATCTAAGAGGCATACCAGTATGTAGCAAGCTGCTGTCCTGTACCATCTTCTTTGGAAACATTCCTCAAACAACCTTCAAAAAGTTGATGCGTAGTGTAAATATTCTAGGATCTTCAAGAGAGAAGGAGAGAGAAAATTCTCAGGTACATCTTTAATGAATAACTTAATGAAAGAGTACATAAGATGGCTATTTATAGAGCATGAGACACACTAACATATCCCAATTTCTTTATTTATGACTTGCTAATTCTTGACTAGTATGGATAAATATACTTCAACAAGTAGCAGCAAGAAACAATTTAGCACTTGTTGAAAAAAAATATATTGGTTTTTTCTTCCTTTTGCTGAATTAAACTTCTCAGCAATGGTGTCAAATTACAGGTATTTCTATCGCTGCTGGATAAACACGTGCCATCATCATGAATGGTGGCATCAGAACAGACATGCAAACAGACTTTCTTCTTGCAGACATTTCATTCACATTATGGAAAAGATCTACTTCATGATGTGCATTAAAAGCTAGCGACCAGGAAAAAGATTATTTCAAAAGTCAAGATAGCAGTATGCTACACTTGTCAGGTCCTCCTTGTGACGCTAGTTCCTTGATTAACAACAGTATATCAGCAGTCCAGCACATTAATTAAGATGAAAGCAATAGGTCAGGAAAGTACTCCGTTGATCTTCCAGCGGCAGAAAACAGATCAGCCCAATGACGACCATCAGTTTTCCTAGCAACACTGACGACCACATCAAAATACTCGGGAAAGTTTCGTATCAAATCACAGGTCTTCTCCAGAAGAGTGAAACTGGTCGCACTTTTAAGGCCATTATTCCGGTGCTTGTTTATGTTTTGCCTGTGATTGGCAATTTATTATAGTTAGAGACGATGAAAAGCCAAAAAAACATTAGTAAAATATAAATACATCAAAAGGAAAGTTCATAATTAGTTTTCACAACTGAAACTGCAAGAGGGAAAAGCCAACTTCCAAGCAAAGGCTCTAGCCAATCAACAAACACCACAGACTACCAAGTAATTAAATTTAAATGCTTAACTAGAGAATGACTCGCAGAAATCCCCAGATAGATAGTTTAAACAGAAAGTACAGAGAAAAGATTTACGCGACCAAAAGAACTGATAAATACAGGGTAACACAAGCTTTCTGGTAGGGGTTATACTAATTAAAATAGTAATAATTAAAAGAAAGAAAATGGCAAGAAATAAGACATCACTCAGGCACATAACTCTCAATAAGGTTAAAATCTAAGTATGACAGAATCACCTGGAAATTTCTGCATCAAAGACGGTAAAAAGAAGCCACTCCAGACAGTGAGAAAAGTGAGGCTTTTCTGCCGATAATTCTGCAAGCCTCAAAGCTTCCTGACTTTTGTTCCTCTAGAAGTCAGAGATAGAGATGCAATAAGGGGAAAAATCTTCTTAATTATACTATCGTCTTAATATTGTAACACTGCCATGCAAGGCCAAATTTGGATTCACAAAAGTTAAAAATTATAAACTTCATGAATCAGCTGTTTTGAGCCAACTACAAGGATGATAATTCAGAGATCAAGTTCTCAATAGATTCCAATTAATATTCTATTCTCCAGCTCCACCAAGTAATAAAACATCAAGTGCAAATAAGAGGACCATCTGTTGATAGAGGTGTTACCTGAAGGAGGTGGCGAAGTAGACAATGCAATATAGTCTGCGCTTGAGGAGAAGGTTCAAAACATGGGAATTCTGTACAAGCTGGAAAAGACAATCGCTGAGAAACACCAACCACGACCCCCACATTTGGTAGGAGCCCAAGTGGGTACACCTCTCGATCAAATTCGAGCTCTGGATCCAACTGAAATAGGAAGAGAATACTTAATCTACTTACATAAAAGAACCAGAAATCTGTATTATATAAGCATAAAACATTTACTATCGGTTCCAAGACTACTGAATATAGCATGTAAATCGTCAAATGATTTCCAATCATGAGAACACAGCAGAGTGCTCTTATTTAATTTCACAAACTTCAAAGTCAATGTATGCCTAACAAGCAAAACAAGATATCACAGTGAAGAATGAAGTGCAACAGTCAACCGCAAATTACCTGCAAGAAATCTTCCTGCTTAAAGGATTCTACACCTGGAGACGGATACCAGACCTGTAATAGTACATTTCCAAGAAGGACCTTATCAGACAAATTTGGCGACGGCCATGCCAACAGGACTATCAACCCTAAGCTAATGAAAGAGAATAGGTACCAAGAAGGTAGCTTTAGGCTTTAGTCCAACAGTCAATTACCTGCATTCCTCGATGACCATAATCCAACCAGGATACTTCTTCTATCAAATTAGTTGTCTCCTCGGATTGACCACAGGTCACCCAAAATAACTCAACAGAGTCAGTAAGCTCCCTTTCACGTCCATCGTCCAAATCAAGTAATGAAAGCTCTCCATTTGCTCTCAATATCAAACACCTGCAATTAACGATACTATTCAGGGTGATGTGGCATTAGAAGACCTCTACCTCTATTTGGGACGTATTTGAATAATTCCACTGACATTTCAACCCAATTTACCTGGAAGGTTCCCTAACCAAACCATCTGAAGATGAAGAGAGATGATCGGTCGATGCACATTCTCTGGGAAGCTGGTCAGGGATGAAACGCATTGCTGCAGGATGGCTCTTTGCAGTCATGATGGAGAGTTCTCGTACTGTAGAAAGCTGTTTGTCATTTTATCACTTAAAATGTATGAAGAATAGAGCTTCAGACAAGCACTCTCATTCAGAGTGCAATTCTGAACTTCCAAGTTTAGAGCTATGTAAAGTACACTAATAATCAGCAACTAAACGAAACTTTCCACCAGAAATAGAAGGACATGTCTTTACCTGCAAATCTGGTGTACTAGATGGTGTCAATTCTCCGGATAATTTTACATGGAAGATGTGAACGTCAAATGGACGATAAGTCACTAGGATATAATTCTCATATACATCCATAACCATGGGTTTGGTAAGCAGTGACTTCCGACAAAGTAGCGAACTTTGATCAAGGTGATATCTTGGGTAGAAAAGCAACTCATACCTGTATATAGACAAGAACAAAGAAAATGAAAAAAAGTATAAACTGATACCAAACCATATCATATGAAAATTAAGAGTAATACAAGAGTCAGCTACAAATTAAGAATATACAACATGAGCAAACTCAAAAGAAAAATAACCAGCAGCTGAGTGCCTGCTGCTCCCCTCCCCCCCCCCCCCCCACCCCCCCAAACCCCCCAAAAATAATAATAATAATAAAAAGCCAGGAAGAGAGAGGAGAAAGTCCCAGCCAAAATCACCTATGAAAGCCGAGAGATACCCAAACAAAAGTACAAAGATTTACACAGAACAAAGCACAAAGATGATGCTTCTATGATATGAGGGCCTCAAAACTTAATTGGATCCATCTAACAGATCTGAGTTAAAATGCTCTCAATATGACAAGACGACACTAGGAAAATTATTAAGGACTCAATTGAAAAAAATCTCACGTGTTGGAAGGATCATCATAGTTGCACACAACAACAATCTTTCCCAGCCATAGCAAGCCTTTGCATTGTATCTTCTGTTCCTGAGAAATGTCACCAAACACCCGCCACTTCTTAAGTCGCATATCATATAGAATTAACCCATGAAGACCAGCAACTGCTAAGTACATTCCATCTTTGCTAGCTGCCACATGTTGAACGGGCCAATTTTGGGAGAGATAAGAAACCTGGAAAGAAGCAGACCATATCATACAGGTTCTTGGCATGTGGATATTATCTCTCAACTACAGAATTTACCACTTACTGGAAGATTAAGATGCAGAATTTTAAGTTCATTCGTGTCTTCAGACTGCACGACAAGCAACCGATCCTCGCCGTAAATCACTTGGCGCACGTACGTCATACCAGAGACACCTCTATTTAGGCAACATTTCCCAAAGGAAAAGGCAAGAACTCTATCGGAGGAACCCTCCTCAATAGCATATAGCCTGTATCCGAATTCATCCCACTGCATCAATGAGACACCACTGACCAACGGTTCACACCGACTATCCTGATTCGGCTTAATCATAGGAGAAGACAAAGAACTTAAACCAATCTGACGTATTGTCGACATTAATCGACACCCTGAAACAGACCAGACAGTAAGTCCTCTATACTTCCATCCAACAGCAAAGGAAGAATTATCTGGGGTCCAAGCAATACAGGTGACGGGACCAGTGTCTTCCACAGAATACCTGGAAGAACAAGATTAACTTATCCCAGTCAATCCAATTGCAAAAGGAAAATACTAACCCTAGGAATCAACACTACATCATTTTCAAGCAATGAATGTCCTTATCAAGACAACCATCATAAACAAAAGACGGAAACTGATTAACTTGCGAGGCGTCATATAGATGGTTCATGATATGACTCTCACCCCCAGTCAAACAGAGACACGGCACGAATAAGTGATGCAGAGTCGGCAAGGTCATACAGCTCCACAACCCCCCTTCTAGTCCCAACTGCAAGCATTTGTTGCTCTGAAGCTACTGATGTACATACAGCATCACCAGATCCAACATGCTTTTCAGCTCTAATAGACTCAACCTGCTTTAGTCCTCTCTTACTCACCGAACACAACATCAGTTGACCATCGGCACATAACACAAAGAGCAGCCTCATTGGAAAGCAAAGCTCCAACTGAACAATTGCAGGCCTTTTTATGGAATTCTGTTGTGATATCGGAGCTCCTGGATTCACTATGGCAGCAATTCCATTACTTATAGGATGTGGTAAGTCAGTAACTTTATCACTATCATTTCGTATGGGATGATCAAGTCCAATAGCCCCACAAAACTGCACAGACATTATGATGTAAAGAGAAAAATTAGATCATAATCAACAGAAGACAATTCTCTTCAGGCGGAACAGATCAGAGCATCATCGTCTTACAGAAAACTCTGATCCTGAAAGTAAATCGCCAGTAAAAAAGATAACTCAAATTAACTCTCCATTAAGCATACCTCTCCCTTCCAAGAAATGCCATACAAGGATCCGTCAGAGAGTCCAAGCAGCATATGCCTGTTATCACTTACCATATTGCTCCTGGAGAAGAGACATAAGTTCGGCAAACATTCATCAAACATGCCCATTAGGTTTCTAAACTGCTTTGTTCATTTAATATTTTCATTTTAAATGAGCAAAACCAATATACTTAAAAGATGTAACGTGATTCTTGTACAACTTAACCGAGTTTAGAGAATAATAAAGACATTGGCATATCCACATTCCGCTAAGGCACGAGTTTAGATTCCAGCATATACACAACTACAATAGTGTAATACTTACACAGATAAATTCATGTCTGCAAAAGGAACCTGCTCGCTGAGGAGAAGAGAAATAGTTGCAAAATACAGACCAGAAGGTTGCTTCCCTCCAATCTGTACTCTTTTCTCAGAAAATTGAACCTTAAATAAATGTAGATAGAGTGAAGTCGTCTGCAAACAATATGAAACCGTGTCATAAGAAGCAACAAAGTGCCCTCAAGGGGATAATTTAAGAAGCAACTGGTATTTTCTTTTATTAGTCAGAGCAAGAACAAGGAAGGAGGAAAGAATGCACGCTTTCACTAACAATAGGCACAATCGACAAGCATCACCTCTCTAGCTTCTACTAGAGATAATTATCTAAAGGGTCATACCGATGCCCTGTTGTCCTAAAATAAGTAGCTACAAAGATCAGTCTGAAGAAAGAGAATAGTCAAGTGACGCAGAATTTCTAACTGGAACAGCCAAAGAAGAGATCTATAGCAGGGCACCTAGCTCTCATTTTGAACACCATCCTTTCCGGATTGTACTCGAGGCAAGTTTTGTACATGAGTACATCCAAAAATGAACTTGTACCAATCCATAGTTATGGGTCGACCAGATATGAATCGAGAATAGCAATGCAAATGCAATTGCACGACTAATTAATCGACTGGATCATTTCATTTTCATCAGCCTACTATCACATCTCGAACTCACCATAACGGCAATCAATTTGGCATCGGGACTCCACACGGCCTGCGAATTCTCTCCCTCCCTCCGCAACGAATCCGCATCCCTCTTGTACTTCCCCATTCTCACTTTATGCTGATCACATAAAACAATTAACATTAAGAACGGTCACTAGTAAAACCAGCGACCACGGCGGAAATTCACGGAACACCTGGGGAAGTCGTAGAGCACGAGAGCGAGCTTGTTTGTACCTGAGAAGAGCTCCAGAGCTCGAGGTGAGACGGGGAGACGACGAGCAAGAGGCCATTGATGACTTTGAAGTAGATGATTCTCTGAGAAGACGGACAGAGACCTTGCTCTAGAGGAATCACCTGCGGCCATCCGTACGCCATATACATCTTGGCTCTCCGATTCCGGAATTCGATGCGGCAAATTACTGCACTGTGCTTCACGAGGACGAAGGAGAGAAGAGCGAGCGATCAATTCAGAGGTGATGGAGGAGAGATCTGAAACATTTTTCTCGAGCAGAGACGAGCGATGGACTCCGATCTCTCACATGGATCTCAGAGGAGGAGGAAGAACTGAAATTCAACTATTTTCACTTTTTCTTTATTTTTTTCCCATCTTATTTTTTGGTGTTTTGTTTTGTTTTTCTTTTTTGTTTAATTGGCCGGTCGGGTCAAGCGGGTAGTGGTACCAGATGAAGGCTAGACGGGCCTAGATTCCCGCCCATCAGTCGAGCGGGCTTGGGTAGAGACATTTCATTAATTGGGCTGGGCCGCACTTGGGCTGGTGAGATTCGTTAAATGAACCTTCTCGGCCCGTGGGCTTACTCGCCATCAGGCCCATATACTATTTATACCACGGTTGACTTGAAATTCAGAATAGTAAATAAAAAGTATATAAACTAGCCGTGAACCCGCGCCTTGCGCGGATTTGAAAGATATATGTGATGATGCAATTACTGTTTCATCTATAATCTATGATTTTACATCTAGTAATTGTTATTGATTATAGATATCTACCTTTCTCATTCATAGCCTCCTTAGTTTGCATTGCTCTCTTTTAAGTTGCTCACTCGTTGTTGCGATAGGTATTTTGTACGGAATCAAAACGATGAGGCAACTTGGGCGGGCATGGCAACACTTCTGCTCTAGTAATCAACTTCTGGATAGAAGTATTTTTTTTTTTACTTCTTCAAATGGCTTCAAAACTATTTCTGAAGCAAAAAAATGCTCCAGTAGTAGAAAAATAAAATGACATAACCAAACGAATTTCTGCTCCAGAAGTAGTGTTACCAAACAGATTTTTTGGAGCAGAAATTGTACTCCAAAAGTGTTGTCATGCGCGCCAGGTGTTACGAATTTACCCAATTAACTAAAGTAAATTAGTTCCTTCCCAACCAATAGATAAAGACTGTCTCAACACGTATCTATTGATCCTTTAACTCGAAAATTCACTATAGCAAGGAAATTAATGTGAATGAGTAATCTCGCGCAATAATAAGCTTAATTGACTTTTGTCTAAACAATCTAAAGAAAAAAGAAAGGGATTAACGAGGTATCTATAGTGATGCCAAAAATTAACACAATTATACGAATTTTATTAGCGGAGAAGCCTCATTTGATGAATGTTCATTTTTCAATAATTGCATAGATATGAACTTGTGTTGGAGAGTAATATTTCGCTCAGAGGTTCCCCCCCCCCCCCCCCTTTTTTCATCTTATGATTGGCGGGATTTTTTTAAAAAAAGTCCTACACCTATTGTAATTGTGCCAATTTAGTCCTAATTTTTTTTTCTGATTCAGTCCTAAACCTATTGCAATTGTGTCATTTCAGTCCATTCGACGAATTTTGGCCAGTTGACACTGATGTAGACGCCAGTAGGCCGATGACATAATATTTTTTTACTTTTTGATTTTTTTTAATTTTTTAATTTTCTTTTTCTTTTATTTTTTTCTTTCCCTTCCCTCATCTTCCTCGCCATGGCTCGGCGAGGCTTGACCTCGCCGCCGCCTCTAGCCGGTCACCGAACCTCAGCTACTGGCTAGAGGAAGAAGAGGGAAGGCGAAGAAAAAAAAAGAAAAAAAAGAAAATTCAAAAATTTCAAAAATTTAAAAAAAATATTAAAATATTATGTTGCCAGCTGGCCGGCGTCCACGTCAGTGTCAGTTGGCCAAAATTACCGGATGGACTGAAATGGCACAGTTGCAAAAGGTTTTTAAATATTGAATATTCATATTGAAATTTAAGTTAGTTACTTCGAAAAGTCTTATGTCCCATATGATAAGAATTAATTAACAAAGTAAGATATCAATTTCACTGGTTGTGCTTGTACAAATTGGATTAAGAAATAATCAAGTTACATACATAGAACATATCTATTTTCTTTGAACCTCATTTTTAGGTATTTTATTTCGTATTTGATTGGGTTCTCATAAATAATTGTAAATCCATGGACTGAATAGGCAAAAAAATAGTTTAGATCTGGATTGGCACAATTACAAAGACTTTTTTGGTAATTTTCGCCACAATTGGTGGACGAGTTATGCACGAGCAAACTTTCACTTTGAACTATGCAATGCATGCTCTTTTAAGGAATGCTAGAGAAAAATATTTGAAAACCTTCAAAATCGCTTACTTCATGATTGATTAATTAATTATTAAACCGCGCCTTCATCTAACGACTTAAAATTTTAAAATAATTGGCACTGATCGCACAAAATCTCACACGATATCAGAGCAGGAAGTCTCGAGTTCAAATCTTTTCAGGTCCCATTTGCCTCTCCAAATTAAATATGTCTACGCTTAGTACTAGGCAAAAAGACAAAATTAAGGGTGAGGGAGAATGATTGAATAATTAAATATTAAATCGCGTCTTGCGCTAATAACTTAAGTTTATGGAGGAACTCATTGCACCGCCAAAGTGGGATGGCACTCTTGTTTCCACCTCAACGAAGTACATCCAGCTTGGGTCGCAGCGAAAAAGGAGAGAGACCAGGCACCTCCAAAGAGCCGACAGAAGAAAATGGATGTGCCGATCAGCTATGGGTCGGCATCAGAACTGAGATAGGAAAGCCCGGAAAAGAGGAGAAAGTGGCGGGTGACAGGGACTCGAGACGGGATGGACACCACCAGAAGCAAAAGAAGTTGTTGAAGGATCCAAATTTAGGGTCAAAACGTGTAGATGGCCACATAGCTTTGTGGAGATAAGGCCTGTGGGTGTGTTTGCACTGAAGAGGGTGAGCGAGGAGACACATCACAGACATTTGACACGGCGGAGATAAGGTTTTTGCCATGTGATGGGGGCCTGCTCCCGACAAGATCGAGAGCGAGGCAATCCGTTACATCCGAAACGAGACCGTCGTTCTTCTTTGTGGAATGCTTAATTGGATTTTTTTTTATAAAAAAATTCGGAATCTTGTTTGCCATGTTGTTGCATACTAAAACTATGCGGTGTAAATATGTATGACCTTATAACAACAAGCGTTCAGATACAATCAACCACGCATCAGCCTTGAGTCTCGCCATTTCGCTCGGTCACATGTGGATATAACCAAAAACCAAGGAGAAGGGGAAAATGTGCATGTGAATACTCAACCTTTGCTGGATGAAGCCCTAGGAGTTATCGCGTGATGAGTTTGTCGAGGCTATAATTATTTGGATAACCAAAACTCCCATTGTGAACTTTTTCTAGAACAATCTGTTAAATGAGTATGATTCTATAGTGATGTATCCTCTATACGCATCACGCACTTTTGGTAACACGGTCTTAAAGTTCACAACATCTTCAATACGGATAAAGTGATTTTCTGTTAGAATGGGTTTATGCTATCGTCTTTTTTGTCATGTTCTATCGATAAATACCATAAACTCTTGGTGATTTTTTTTTTCTGTTAAATTTATGTCTCGAGTTTGAGCACGTTGTATCGTGAGGACAATCTTGGAATAAAAGAAAGAGGAACGCAAAATTTTGGTGGAGTCTTTCTTTGGGCTGAAGTGTCCAAGAAGAGGAAATCACCGTATTCCTTTGGATTCGGCAAAAGTCTATAATAAGAGTGCCTGACGGCTACCTTCCACGCTGCTATGGTAAGGAATTGGGGGTAGGGATGCTAGTATCAGAGGTGCGGGGTTCGACTCTCGCGCTTTGCAGAGAGACAAAGAAAATGTCAGAAAGATGAGAATTAGAGATAGGACAGACCTAAAAAAATAAAAAAAGAGAATACTTGGATTTGGATCTAGTCCTTGAGGGTTTCAATCTTCAAGCAAGTGAAAATTGGAAGCTGTGTTGGTTATTTTGCTAGCATATTGCACGTGGAATTTCAGTCGAAGTGCTTAGGTTCTTCCTATGAATTTTTTACGGCAGAATACTCAACTTAATAATGAATTTTTTGCGGTTGACTCTCCTCGTAGAATAGTTGCCAGCACTGGGACTTAATCACATAAATTTCTACCGTTCTTTATCGTTCCTCGTTATTTCGTCTTCTCATGATTGGACTCGGATTGCAAGATCGTAACTTTACAACGCTCTTCCACTCACGGTGGGGACTTTGGCTCGAGGGTCTCACTCCTTTTTTCATGCATATGTGTTAACCGACGGCAATCGAATTGATATATTACTGCACAGACGAACACGACACATCGATCCCTCCGATGCGCCAAGACCACACACAGGTACAAACAATCCACAGACACAGATTTTTGCTGGTCCCTCATTTCTCATCAGGAGGGTCGATTTGCTGCAAAACCCCACTTGAAGAGACAGCTCCAATATATACTTAAAAGTCTCGCCCCGACACAAAATCCAATCTAGACTCAGACCTTTCATCAAGAACCGATGATAGATCCAATTCCTAGATCGGTTCCGGAGCCTATGTTATATCGCTATGGACAGCTTCGATTCTTATATGTGTCGACGACGAGAAGAGAGAATCCCTTCCGAATGGATTTTGGTTAGGCACGAGCGTGCAGAAGAGCAAGAAGAAGAGAAAAATCATATTTTTGGTTCTTGTTCTGCGAAGAATTATATTTCGGGTGCTGTATTTGGAGCACATTTTCATTTTAGTCCCTTAGTCTCTGCCACGTTTCGTTTTTTGCTACTTATTGGGGCGCAAAATGAAATTGCGCCTAAGTTGATAAGGACTAATGTGATTGGTTTTGGAGATTGGAAGAATGGGAAGCAATTGGAAAAGAAAATTGATTATATAACAATCTTTGAGCGACTGGCAGCGTATTTTGGGTCACAAAAAATAAGTAACAATTAATTAAAAATTTATTGTGGGGTCATCTCTTTTGAGAATTTGTGGCCTGCAACCTAATGTTATTCTCACAGTTAACAAAGATTGTTATGCTAGCAAAGTCCATTGGAAAACTAGTAACCTACCGATCTATGATCCTTATTACAAATATAGCATGTGCAAGAACTAAATCACTTGTATTTCCAAACATATTCTTTTAAGCAAAACTTGACCAAATGCGCACATGCCATTCATTCACATTAGAATTTAAGGTGCACATGAAAAACCTTCAGTTATTACCTTGTAATTGTTTTTTAAAAGAGAGAGAAACGAAGAAAACGCTCCGCTACTATGCAAGCATGAACAGTCGAGCTCCGATCGAACTTTGAGGTATCTATCCCTCTGCATGTCTTGCTCCTTCCCTGGTAGGGCAATTTTGAACTATCTATCCCTCTGCATGCATGTCGTCTTAACGTAAAATATATGTGTAATTCGGGCTTCGATCATAGTGCTTTGAGTAAAGGGTAGGGATACAATATTTTTCACGAGTGGACAATAAAAAAATGAGAGAGAGAGAGAGAGCGCGCGCGCGCCAAATATGGAGTAATTATGTAACGGAAGGCGGTGGAGGAGGTGGTGGTGGTGGTGGTGAGGCGGAGGCAGTTGGGCCATGGCTGTCTCGGCCGTATTTGGGCTGGAAATTTTTTTCATAGTTCGGGTAGCTGGGGACGACGGTCTCCTAATCCAACCACTAAGCCTTGCCGGTTGGCGAGGGTTCGCTCCCCATCCCTTCGCTATTCGTGCTCTCGCTCTCCCTGTCCTTTTGCCCCTATAATCATTGATTGCCACGCCCACTGTTCATTTTGGTCCCTCGAGTTCGTGTTAACTATTCCCTTTCTTGTCCTTTTTTCAAGCCCATTTCTGTCCTTCCAATAATTAGTTTTTATTCTTTTGTATATTTCGAATGTGCTATAATATTCCTTATTTATATTACTTTTATCTATTTAATATAAATCCATCGCGATCGCGATTGATTATATCGCACGTCCGGAAATATAGGGCAGGCCCCACCCCAAGGCATCTTAGAGAGAAAAACGAATCTTTAATGAAGTGGACATATGGCACGTTTTTCATCATTGCACAATGTCAATTGAAGATAGATATTGTTTCACGGCGATTAAACCACCAAATTCTCGAATTAACTCGCTCCGATATTATATAGTATCGACTCTGTTGGCACCAAAATAAATCACCCGCCGAGACACGTGCACCCGCCGAGACACGTGCTGCACAAGTGAGAAATCGAAGCATGTGAGGATCACGTGAGGAACCAACATATGTGCAAAGCACATGAAGAGCTGACATTTGGGCAGGACACATGAAGGATCGACGCATATGATAAACACGTGAAGAGAAGGCGTTTCGATAGAGAATAAAGAAGACCCGATATGCGTCATTTGAAGAAATCGTCAAATTAGTTAGTAAAATTGAGCGCTAACAAGAAGCAATCCCGTAGGATTCAAAGTTTTTCAATGAGCGCTAAAGAAGACGAAATTATCTCCTTGAATTCTATGGCGGGAGGACAGTTTTGAGATAAAATGAGTCCCTAAGAGCAGGTCAAGGAATCCGCGAAATGCGGGGGGACGTGAACATACCCCTCACGATCAAAAGGAAACTGGTAAAAGTCTTATCGACAATTACTGAATTGTCGAACTTCAAAGCCCAAAATGCGGAAGACATGGGCACGACTGACACACGTGGAAATTGAAGAAAGGCGCCAACATCATCAGTTATTTGGAGTCGAACAACTGCTCAAAGACTGGGTCAAAAAGAATTCAAAAGGACTGAGGAAGGCGGCAATTGTTGGCACGCTAGGATTATAACTGCTGAAGAGCAGTTACCACTTCAACCATTATAAATATCACAAAGCATCCACAGAGAAGGCCCCCTCGAACAAATCAACAAATTTATATTATCTTTACTTATCGCACTGCATTTACTTTTCTTAGCTGTAGCTTTCAAATTCTCGTCGTCGAGTTAAACTCTCGCGTTTATCTTTATCACAGATATTGTGACATCGAGTCAAACTCTAGTGCATTATCGAAGCATATTCATAGCATTGTCATCAAGTTAAACTCTGACACTATTTTGGGTGTGTTGGTTCGTTATCATTGAAGGAAATTATGCTAGCAAGGCCATACCATCGAGTCGAACTCTGGTTTGGTTTACGTTTGTGCACTTTCTTTCGATTTTATCTGTATCGATTCCTTTAGATTTATACTTGTAGACTCTCACCATCCAGTTAAACTATGGTTGAGACAATATTTGTATAATTCTATTGGATTCTATACTAGCTTCATGCGTTGATTCTTCTGACTATCTGGAACTCTCCTGTACAAAATCGTCACAGAACCCCTCATCTTATTTAAAACCCGAAGAACGAATTTCGGTGAAAGATATTTTGTCATAGAGCAATTCCGGTGAAACAGACGCATTATATCTCGTATGCAATTTGGTTTGTTTTTGTCCCATTTGTCATCCTAAAGTATGCCAGGAATCAATCCTTATTGGGCCGTTTCTTTTCGGGAGCCACTCCTTGCCTTCGTCGACTGGGTCGGTACATAAAAAATTAAAGAACCAGCTACAAGGATTAAGTTTATAGACTAATTAATATCATGCTCACATTTATTATTGTCCATTGTCATTTGAGAGAACATATTTGGATTCTTAGTCCTGTTGTGAGGACATTAGGATTCAATTGTCTCTCTTTAAACTATTTGAAAAGGCTCGCGCTTTTCCACTCCCCTTATGCTTTTGACACTCCTTTTTGTGTGTGTTTTGACCATCTTATCTTTTGTGTAGCCCACCAATTCTGATACAATTTTATTTGATTCTTTTTTTTGTTAATTCTTTTATTTTGTTTTTTTCCCTTGTGGGTCCCACCTTCCTCCTTTTCTTCTCCTTCTTCCTTCCCATGCCTCCCACTCGTCTCTCTGTTTTCTCTCCTGCACGACATTCGCTTCAACGCCTCCCTCTCCTTCCAAAAACCCCGACTTTATTATCTACGATGTCAATCCCGTCCTCCTCCACAATTTCGCCGGCACTAGCAGTGGGCTCACCAGTGACCTCCCCAACGATCCCCTTTTCTCCGTACGAAGGTAATATTGAGAAGCACGAAGGTAATATTAGGTGAGTTGTGTTCTGACAAGTAATAGGAAGCGAGATTCGAATGAGTAGTTTAATTTTATTTCAGTTTTCAGTGTCGTGTACGAGTGTTGAAACAAAATTTGTGCTTTTATAGATTAACTTCTTGGAACACAATGTGCAATGTCGCGTTTGTTCTTTCGTTTGCGTTGCAGCTGTTGCTTTTAGCCCTAGATTATAGTTGTGTGTAGAGTTGAACTTGATTTCTCAACAACCATTTCGTAATCGCACTTTTGTTGGAATCATTTATACTTGTTTAACCCATTGTTTCACTCACTCATGCTTTGTTGGTAATTAAATGTTGCGTTATTATGAGTAGGCATTGGGCATCCACTTGATTCTAAACAGGTAATATTCAAGAGGATCGAAATTGCTCGAATGTATCTATTGATGATGAAAATTCGAATGGAGAAGAGCAATTGATCATGCCAACAAGTTCATTTGAAACTTTAGCCGGTCATTTTCTAACTCGAGAAGATGTTTTGAGTAGTGTGCGGAGCCATCTTCTTACTCAAGGTTATGTCATCTCTACTAAAAGGTCAAAAAGAGACAAATATGTTCATCTGAGGTGCGATAGGGGAGGTAGTTATCATGATCGACGTAATATTTATGTTGCACGTCAGAGACAAGAGACTGGATCTCGTTTGATTAATTGTTCTTTTGACGTCCGTGGTTATAGAAAGAAGAATGGATCATGGTCACTCAGAAAAGTGAATGCATCACACAATCATGATCCCTCGGGTGATATGTCAGGACATCCTACTTGTCGTCGCTTTTCTAAGGTTGAACCTTTGCTTGTGAAAGAGATGTCTAAGGCCGGTACACCTCCTCGCCAAATCCTTTCTTCCTTGAGACAAAATAATCCCAATGTTTAAGCTGTAGCTAAAATTGTCTACAACGTGAAAGCGAAATTATGTCGTGCATATCTGAATGGTCGTAGTATGGTCCAACCTTTATTGGATGAGCTTAGTACAGTGGATTCATCTACAATTTTAAACATGATGCTGAGGGTCACTTGACGCATTTATTTTTCTCCCATCCTATCTCCATGGCACTAACAAAGAGTTTCTCAAGTGCCTTTGTAATGGTTTGTACTTACAAGACTAATAGATACAAAATGCCTTTGTTAGATATAATTGGAGTTTCCAGTTTTAATACTTCTTTCTACTCATGCTTTGTCTTTTTTAGAAAGGAGAAAGAAGAAGATTATATTTGAGCTTTGACAATGTTTAGTAACATTTTGGGTGTTGGTTGTCAACCTTCAGCTATTGTCACTGATAGGGAATTGGCATTGATGAATGCAGTTCGATTCATCTTTTCTAGAAGTGTGAACTTATTGTGTGTTTGGCATATTGAGAAAAATATTGTGGCAAAATGTAAATCTGAGTTTGAAGAAGGAACACATTGGGATTCTTTTATGTTTGATTGGTCCAAGGTTTTGAACTCCATGACTGAAGCGGAATATGAGGACAATGTTCAGAAATTTGAATATTGTTGTAAGGAAAAGCCATCAGTTAACTACATAAAAAATATATGGCTTCCTTTCAAAGAGCTTTTTGTGACAGCTTGGATAGACTTGCACATGCATTTCGGAAACCGTGTTACTTCAAGAGCTGAAGGGGCACATTCGACTTTGAAAGCATATCTACAAGTTTCAACAGGGGATTTAGTTGAGGTGAAAAAGAAAATATGCATGGCAGTTGAGAATCAGTATCAAGAAATCAGAAGCAAATTAAAGCGAAAAGGTAAGAGTTCCTCGTCATCTTCATATTCCTCTTTTCAGGAACTTGATTACTCATGTGTCAGTATTTGCTTTAGACAAGCTTTACAAGCAAAATGAGATTGCTAAAAGTAGGGTTGAGCTACATGCTTGTACTAGGCGTTTTGTGTAATCCATGGGACTTCCATGTGCGCACAAGATTACGGTTTTCCGATGGTTTACCTCTTGATGCAATTAATCCACAATGGAGGCTGGATAAAAGGTACTTTTTGGACAGTGATATTACTCAAAACAACGAAGGAGATTCATTTAAGCAACTACTTCACGAGTTGGCAAGGAAGTATCAACAATTGCTGCTTTCCAAAAAGGAAGTTGTTCAAAAGCAAATTGAGCATTTTGTTCAAGCAAGTGATACTATTTTATATGAGTCCCTAGTTCAAAAACTAAAGGGGGAGCAACTTCTACAAGACGTGATCCTTCGACATTTGAGATTATTAAAAAGGGGAAGAGATGTGGTACTTGTAGGTGTTATGGTCATAATAGTCGCACATGTAAATCGAAAGGCGAAGATCTCGGATCAAACACACGTTCGAGGACCATAGGAATTCATGGTGATGAAATACAGACACAGTGGAGATTCTTGAGGGGAGTCGAGCAGCTGAATGGAATTTCTTTTTTGTTAAGTTGCATATGCAATTTTTGGTATGTAGTACCAATATCATTTTGATGTATTTAGAATTGACATTTTAGTGTAAGATTTGGCTCCTCTTTTTGTGCTTTTTCCAGTGACTCGCAGAAAGCTTTCAACGTATCGCTGCATTTGAATGTTTTGTGAGAAAAAAGTTCTGACTTTGGGTTTTCATATCTATGTCGTTTACAGTAAAACCTCGTTGTCAACTATGACAATGAGACCAGCAAAAAAAACACCAGTCTTCGGCTTTCAGATACAAGCATCTTCCGATTTTGAAGATGGAACAAGCTCCAAATCATGTTTATTATCTAGATAAAGGAGATGTAGGAAAATCAAGAAATATGAGAGACAAAAGCTCTCGAGAACATGCCCTATTTAGAGGACAACTCGAATCAATTTGTTGGAGCCTCCCCATATATACTAGATAAATCTGTCGACAGCCATGAATTTGGCTGTTAATAGCTATAAAAGCAACACAGTTGTTCTCTACCACAAAATGGGGAAAACAACAAAAACCCAATAGAAACATGATTGTCAATTCAAATGTGGACTAGGCGATTGACTACAAAAAAAATTGATGGTAGCAAGCCACAAAACTCCCTTCAAGTTTACGGAGCAAACTGTAATTTTTGCTTCAAGATCTTATCATAGATGCTTTTATGAAAGCAGTAATCATCTGGACACTCATTTTGTTTTCTTCCCTGCCTTTTTCTTGATAACCTCATCAACGTACATTAGACTCTTTGCCTTGTAAACTTTAGGAGGCTTGTAATTACGAACTGCAACAGTGAATTGATGCCCCCTTTGCTTGTTGATTCCGATACAGCAAACCACATTTTTTTTAAAGCAAAGACACGCACTGCGGGAGGAACAATCAGCTCTACCTCATATTGTAGCCTAATATTAGGTACAAGAGTCCTTCAACCTCTGCTCTAACTTTAAACCCAACAATTACACTTTTGAGAAAGTGAAAGAATTTGGTCTCCATTGTCGTCAAAGAAAATAGATTAGCTCAATTTTCCCTGAGATCAAAGAATCTGATTAAGCATATCCTGCATCAATATTTCCAACAAGTCAATTAGTGAGAAGCAACCACAGCATCCCAAAACTGATGATGAAGAACTTATGGAACAAGTCTATAGGGAACAAAAAGGAGGGGGAAGCGAGAAACGAAAAAAAAAATGAGGAAAATGAAAGGGCCAACGCTCAGAGAAGGTGAAGATAAAATGGGGATATGTGGAGTCATCGAAGCCATACAAACACAAAGCACCAAAAAGGGGTGGTTGACTCTCTCTGCCTCAGAAAGTCAGTCACTTCAAAGATGCTTCACCTTCTTCCTCCTTTTTTTGCCTTTCCCTCTTCAATTACAAAAGAAAAAGCTTTAAATCCACAGCAAGGATAACGAGGAAGGAAGTTACAGTGTCAGCCCATGGTGTAAAAAGGTTACGACATCTCATGACTTGGGAGCAAATTAGTGAAACACATGTTATTGTCTGCGTTTGTTCCTTCCCTTTATCCTATTTTGGGGGGACATGGTAAAGTGGCGAAGCTACTCGGGGTTTTTGGAAGGAGAGGCAGGCGTCGAAGCGAATGTCATGCAGGAGAGAAAACAGAGAGACGAGTGGGAGGCGTGGGAAGGAAGAAGAAGAAGAAAAGGAGGAAGGTGGGACCCACAAGGAAAAAAAAGAAACGAAATAAAAGAATTAACAAAAAAAGAAGAATCATATGAAATTGTATCATAATTAGTGGGCTATACAAAGAATAGAATGGTCAAAATACATACAAAAAGGAATGTCAAAGTCTTAAGGGGAGTGAAAAATGCGCGAGGCTTTGAAAATGATTATACCAATATCCATTCTTTTTACTTATTTCTTTGCGCATAGTTAAAAAGAACTTAGGAAAATACAAGTATATATGCTGAGTTTTTATCCAAATATGAAAAGCATGTTTCTTTTTTTGAAACTACAAGTTTCATATCTCGATTCGATGATATTGTACATTTATTTGCAATTTTTCCATTTTTCTTTCCCATAATACCCCCACCCTTTTCTCCCACCCATTAGACACTGCACCCCCAAACAAAAAAAAATTGAACAGTAGTCACCTATGCTCAGCTGCCACAGACTGCCACGCACCACCGTGACATCCCGAACGCTTCACCCACCACCATCGACACCCCGCAGAGGAACCCGGTCCCCGTTGCGAATGGCTGTGGAGATCCCACCAAGAGAGCTTGTCCCCTTTTTGTTACTCTCCTCCCCGACTCACTCTTTCTCTCACACAAATATAGCGCATCGTCGCCTAAATGGCCTCAATTTGAGGTCGCCTCGGCATCGCCACCTTGAATTGACAATGTAGACACCATGGGCAACCTCAGTGACATCGTTGCGACGGCGCCGGTGGCCTTCACCAAAAGTGTTGAGGTGGAGATGGCCTCTGTCACAAGAGAGGCAGAGAGTTCGTGGGTGGACCCAGATGGGATCGAGAACGAGCGAGTAAGCACTATTGGAAAATATAACGATCGATTGGGAAGGAGTGGAATCAGATTTTGATGTGTGAATCTACTTTCTTTAAGGAATTATTTGACCCATAACGTTACTAATGGTTACTGACAAAAATCTTCCTAGATACAACAAAGTTTCGAAATGAGAATATCAGATGGCAATTCTGATATTTCTCCAAGAATTCTCAAAGGGAAAAAATTGGAAAAGAATGTTGTATCTCTTTGGAAAGAAACAAAAATATGGAAGTTGAAGTGTAGATATTCAACATAATCCTTGGTTTTATAATAACGAAGTTTGTAAGGGCCCCAAATAATCATTAGATTAAAAATAACAAAAAAAATAACTATAACTCATTTGTGAACAGTCTCGTTAGGAAACAACAATTAATTTATTATTATAATTCGCGGGTACAGTAGGATCTGGCCCACTTAATCCACTGCCTTTGCTTGAAAGACTAGAGAGACCTTTCACTTATATATAAGCTCACACTCCCTCATCTTTCTCACGTGGGACAAAGAAAAAGCATTATTTTGTTAGTTTTACAAACAAACTTTCAACAAGCACGACATGAGAGAGAGAGAGAGGGGGGAGGGGGAGGGGGAGAGAAGACGGCCTAGTGGAGCGATTGAAGGTAGCATGAGCGGCATCGACAACGTGGACGAAGCGATCAGAGGGCAGGGTTAGAGGTGTCCGACGACATCCACGGATCGACCTAACGCAGGAGCGGAGGCTGACGACGGCGATGGTTGGTGTCTAGTGTCTGACTTATGGATTGAGGATATGGAATTGAATGGCTGGGTGGATGGCCAAGTTTTGTGTGTGTGTGTGTGTGGCTTTTTAGCATGTAAGAGCATTTTGGTCATTTTAATAGGGTTGAAAACTTCGACAAAATTTTATATATTTGTCACTAAACTCTCCGAAGATGCCTTTTCACCATAATGGGGAAGGAGGGACAAAATATCACTGAGAACCAAAAGAGAATCTCACAATTATACAGAGTGATCAGAATCGGAAGCAACATGTGTGTCTGCCTGTCAACTCTCTTCATCGTTTTTCACCCAACTTTATTTTTATTTTTATTTTTATTTTGGCGTTTTCCCATTTCCCATTGCTCCTTTTTTTTTTTTTGGACAGTGTTCTCTGGTCCAATAGTTCATATGTTAAACATCGGTCCATACTCGTCATCACAACCCAAAAATGCTCATATGATAATCAGGCGATTCGTCGATTTCAGGGTTGATTCGCATGGCGGGAGTAAATTAAATTGGCATACGATAGCGATTTCCACATGAGCTTTTTGAGACAACTGCACCCAAATGGCAAATCTTAATGTCTACGCACATTGGATATCTCAACCCACGCTACTGTGGCGTACATTACATCGTTCCTCAAAATACTCGTAATCGGTTATACGATGGTTCGAACTCCTCGTGCAACACACATTTATCCACGAGGAAAAGTATTCAAAATGTCTTAAACCTATTACATATGTAACAGCTCAGTCATAAACTTTCTGTGTTAATTGAATTAATCCGGCCAATTTTAATCGAAAATCGCTGACATGAACATGGGCCATCTTACGTGACATGGTAAGCACTAACGTGGACAGTTTTTAAACTCTTTAAACGATTTTTTAATTCTTTTACTAAATTTTGATTCTCTTTTTCTTCGTTCTTTTAAATGTGGTCGGCAAGCGCCGACGACCCTTGTCATTCACGGTGAAAAAAAAAGAGAAGGAAAAGAGAAAAAAGAAAAACATTAATTAAAAATTCAAAAAATTATTAAAATAAAATATAAATAT
The DNA here is from genome assembly GCA_029784005.1 of Lenwebbia sp. NSW1173648. Classification (NCBI taxonomy): domain Eukaryota; kingdom Viridiplantae; phylum Streptophyta; class Magnoliopsida; order Myrtales; family Myrtaceae; genus Lenwebbia; species Lenwebbia sp. NSW1173648. The sequence goes on from JARCGZ010000005.1 coordinate 907,591, forward strand.
CCATGTCAGCGCCGGATGTGCCACGTAGAACGGCCAACGTCCACGTCAGCGATTTTCGGTTAAAATTACCCAGGCAAACTCAATTGGCAAAACGTGAAAAAGTTTAAGACTGAATTAGTACAAGTGTAATGGGCTTATGATTTTTCTTTTTTACATTTTTCCCTTTGTCCATGCAAAGTATTTTGTTCTTTGAGCACGTAAGATTAACATTAAACCCTTGTAATTAAGGGAGACGATTGCGATGACGTGGCGTCCTCGGAGATCGCATGGTCTTTCCCAAATACAGCACGTGCGTCATTCGGCCAACTTGTGCGGGAGACGCAGCAGCCCCTCTAGCCAATCATCGAATGCATCAAAACGGCCTTTACGCATTTGCCGCCGACCAATCACAGCCCGGTTCGGCTCATCAACACGTGGCCCCCACCTTGAAAGATCCACTTTCCTCCTTTTCTATTGGCCCATCCACAGCCTCCATGTCACAGCCCGTTCAAAATATCAACGCCACCAACCCCAAAGGTTTCGCTTAATAGAATGTCAAGAAGGAAAAATAAAATCTTGAATAAATATTTTTAATTTAATTAGTGCGAGATAAAATCAAAATAGTTTTCTCAATTACGCCTTGCTATTCATTCGTTTCTTTCATGTGTTTCACGATATGTCGAGTGTTATCAAATGAATGCATAATTAATAGTCGCCGTGATGTTTGAATTCAAATTGCGACACGTTTTTGCATTGTTTTGAATTAATCGGGAATTACGGACGTGCGTGACTTTTATATTATGAAGATGACAGGCTCTTTACAGTTAGTAAAATTAAATATGCAGTGTGTCGTCCATAGATTTTCTACGTAGGAAAATAAGGAGAAGCCACTTAGCCATTCCGCTTTCCCAATATAAACCGGAGCTGCCCGCCGCGGAGACAGAAGCTTCCTCTCTCCCTCTTCGAAACTCTCTCTCTCTCTCTCTCGCTCTTCGTATTTATACGGTTGGATAGCAGGCGGCGAAGAAGGAGAAGAAGATCTCGATTCAGAGCCGCCGAAACAAATTCGCTTCTCGGAAACCCTTCTTTATTTCTTCTCGCCCGAGAAAACCGCACAGAAAATGGGATTCCCGCTAGGCTACACGGAGGTCTTCTTGCCGAAGCTCTTCGTCCACCTCCTCTGCCTCCTCGGCTTCATCAGGCACCTCATCTTCTCTCTCTTCCATTCCCTCGGCCTCTCCGACTTCCTCGACACCGACGCCGTCTCGTTCCCCGCCGAGTCCCGGGGGCGGTCGCCGCCCGAGAGCCCGCCCGTCTCGGCCCTCCTGATCCGGGAGATGCTGCCCCTGGTCAAGTTCGAGAGCCTGGTCGACCCGCCGGAGAGCTGCGCGGTGTGCCTGTACGAGTTCGAGGGCCGGCCGGAGGAGGAGATCAGGTGGTTGAGCAACTGCCGGCACGTCTTCCACAGGGAGTGCCTGGACCGGTGGATGGACTGCGATCAGGACACTTGTCCTCTATGTAGGACCCAGTTCGTGCCCGATGACATGCGGGAGGAGTTCAATCAACGGCTGCGAGCTGCTTCTGGGGTCGGCGATTTCGCCATTTCTGAGGACTGATGATAGGTTCAGCTCTTTCTTTTCTTGAAAGGGTCTGCCGACTCTGGTCTCGCGTTGACTGTTGCTGACTACGTACGAGATGGTGAGGATTAGGACGGGTGTATAGCGTAAAATGGGGGAAATGGTAATTACCCAAAAAAATAATAATAATAACGCAAGTAGCGATTTTTTTGTTGGATTAGTTCGTTTAAATTGACTTTCTTCTTTCATCTGACAAAAAACAAAGATTGAGCCTATACCCAATTGCGTGACTGAATCTTGCAACTTGGAATTCAGATTTAGTACTTTGGGTAGTTCACTCTTCACTGTCGTGTGGGTTCGAAGGGCATTTCATCTTTTTGGGTTTGTAAGTTAGTGCATCGCGTGTATTTTAAATTTGTTCAAGAGACAGGACACGATTCATGTCTACCCATATGAGGTTGTGCTCTGGCCTTATTTAATGTCAGCAATGTTCGGTTGGTGAGGCTCTTAATGCGAGAGTACTAGTAGAAACCAGAAACAGAGGATCAAAATAGGTTCTTTTGATGATGGTGGGCGTTAAAACAGAGCCAGAAAATGAATAAATCAATAGAAAAGCAGTGGTGTCTGAGGGAGTCTGTTGAGTATGGTTAGCAGAGGGCCGGTGGCTCGGCCGATTGTTTTGGATCTTGTCAGCTCCAATGATGAACTGGGTACAGGACCCAGCCCTTCCCTTCTCCTCCTTTTTTAAAATGCAATTTCCAGATTGAACATTGCTTCTTGTTCTCTCTTTCCGCTTTGTATCGATGCGTTGGTGAAAGTTGGGCGGCGAGTGGTGTGATGTATGAACTGGGACTTTGTGCACGACCCATCTCTATCTCAGGCTCAGTGACTGAATTTTCACCTGGCCTGTAAAGTGCTCTGCCCAAAATGAGTCGAGTTCACATGGAACCTACTCAAATTGAATTGGGTTCTGAAAGCCCTACCTATCGGAGGTTGAAGAATGAAACCTCCTCCTGTCTGATGATCTTGCTTTTAAATTCTAAGTTAGTTCGTGAATCCGTATCCAACAAGACATGTGGGTATCATTGCGAGAAAGGGTGATGACCCCGTAGATCAGGTAAACGAGAGAAGATTGGGCCACCTCGAAGCAATTCGACACCCACCAACCTGTCCCCTGTCCGTATCCGTGAAGGATTTTAATGCTTCGTATTAAGCAGACGCATTGATCTAGATATGCCCCCAAGCAGCGTAAGTTGATCTAGATATCTGTTCTTCGATCTTCGGCTATTTCTCTACTTCAAGAGTCAGCAGTGAAAGGCAGTCACCGTCTGGGCATGGTAGCAAAACATGGCCGATCGAAACCGATGCGCAATGTGCTCTAGGTAGTTGGTACTACCGACCGACCTTCATTGGGAGAAAAGGCCTCATAATTTTGTTCCAAGTACTATACGAGGAAAGCAGGAAAAAGTTACCTAGTTTGGCTAACACAACTATTTAGGACGTGCTTGTTATCAACATGCTTTGCTGGTGACTGGTAAGAGATTCGCGGAATCAGGCCTTTCTAAGGGCAAGAACTCAGTAAAAGTTCGTGCCTGGTCTTCCTCCGAACTCCGAACAGTTGGGTCTCCAGCTTCTCCAGCTTATCTCAATGTCCATTTACGGTCCTCGAGGCTGCGTCGATCCGAAAACAGATCTTATGATTCAAGAAGCACATATCTAGAGGAAGGATTTCATGCTAAATTGGACTGCGCAACTCGCGCTCACAACAGATTTAACGTCACGAAGCAGCTTACAGAGCACGAGAAGAAGATCTGCAGAGCACATGTCAGTGGCTTTCTGGCAAATAATCCGCATAAAATAAAACGTACCAGCATAGACTCATAGCCGTGTGCAGAGACGCTCGGTCCTGCAATTCTGGCGTTAGATGACTTCAATATGATCAACATTAAGCAATGTCTACTGTTTCTTGGGCTTCTTGATTCTTTTCTTTTTTTTCTTCATATATAGATGCAACGAGTCTAGTTGGGCCTCTCTCATCTGGGTCCGGCCCGACCAAGCATGTAGTGTTTTAAGAACTAGGGATTGATGATAACTGAGCTCAAAGGCTCTCGTTTTTTCCCATTTCAATGTCTTTTTCTCGTCAAGTAAGTAATCTAAAAGTCCGACAAAAAAAAAAAGTAATCTAAGGGTGCGCACGGCAACACTTTTGGAAGTGGATTTCTGCTCCAGAAATGCTGCTGGAGCAGAAATCCATTTGGTAATGTAACTTTTGAAGCAGAAATTCATTTGGTAAAAAAAAATTATTTTTGAAAGAAATTTCTACTTTTGAAGTGAATTTTCACTTCTAAAGTTATTTTTTCCCCAATTTGAGAAGTTAAAAACAATTACTTCTCAATTCAAGAAGTACTTCTTGGACAAAAAAAAAAAGAAAACTCAAGAAGTACTTCTCGCCTCACCCTTTTTTTATTACGCCCGCACCCTCTTTTCATTACGCCATCACCCTCTTTTCGACCACACCCGCCTCCGCCGCCCACCGCCACCCACCACCCCCGCCGCTAACCGCCGACCACCGCCCATCGCCGTTCACAACCGCCGCCGACCATTGCCTGCCGCCACCCACCACCGACCTCCGCCGGCCGCAACAGCTGACCACCGCCCACCACCTGCCGTCGCCAACCGCAACCCCCCGCCTCCAACAGTCGACCACCGCGTTGCCCACCGCCGCAGCCGAGTCGCCATCTTCGGCCGCCAGAGTAAAAATAAATAATTTTTTAATAGTAAAAATTATTTTTTAAATAAATTTTAAAAGTTTAAAAATGAAGTGAAAATTTTTCGATCGCCGACAATAATTTTTCATAGAAAATTTTGTGTTAATAATGTTTCAGAAGTAGAAATTTTTAATTGTTACCAAACGAATTTCTAATCAGAAATCAACTTCTTGAGCAAAAATAAAAAAATCAACTTCTGCTTCTGAGTAGAAGTAGAAAAATCAACTTATGGCTAGAAGTTGATTTCTGAAGCAGAAGCGTTGCCATGCACGCCCAAAAGACTCAAAACTATAGAAGAACTGTCAACAAACAAAGAATTACCCACCACTCTTTAGATTCAAAAACCACTCACTACCTTAAAAAAAAAAAATTAAATGCTCAAACTTGTAGCATACCCTCACTGTGATTCTCTCTGAGAAGTTTTGGGTCCAGATTCTATTTTAGAAAGAGCTAAAGCATTGGAAAGGAAAAACTTTGACAAAGCAAGAAAATAAAAGAATGGGAAAAGTGGGGGAGATTCTTGACCTAGCCCGTCTTTCTCGTTCTCATGCGAACAAAACAAGAAACAGTAGATTGTAAGAAAGCTCGGGTCTGCACGCACTGCGACTGCCTGGTTCCTCTGAGGCACGAGCGAGCCTTGTCAGATGAACAAAACCTTTCTCTCTTTCTTTCTTTCTTGCTTATAAAAGCGATTGATAGGAGTCCACCTCCACAGTCCTGCATCAACACGTATCCACATCTATATACCTGCGTGTCTATATTAAAAGGAGGAGGACAAAATAACAAAGAGATTTTCTACAGCAGTGAATCCTTTTCAAGTACCCCCTACAAGGTCAGTTCCATAGACTCTTACGTTTTAATTTTAAATATATTTAATCTTGATTATTCCCATTAACATGGGGGGTAAAGAAGGGTTATCGTTGTGATAACAGCTGATCCCAAAAGTACAAAAATAGCCCACCAATGCATTCAGTCTTTTGCTTCGATTCCATGTCTTCCACGAGAGTTCTGACAGTGCTCCGTTCACGTTTTGCATTTCTCAGCCAACTGAAGCAACCATAAGCTCTTCACTTAACACGTTGACCTCCAAGACGGCTCGTGACGAATCCTGTGTCAGCAGCTCTTTCTTCGCTTAAGGTTGCATTGTTACTCTGCAACTGGGTTTTGGAAGGAAGAAAGAGCTCTGCATCTGGAAGCGCCGCCCTGATGTGTTGGGCTTTTATGTCTTTTGCCGTTAAATGATACGAAGGTCAAATGTCATGCGCGGACTGACGCGTGAAAGGGACTGTAAAGTGAAGAGCATGTTAAGATCAGAGGGCGCATCCCGACACATTTCGCCGGCTTATCATTAGTTCATGGACCGATGTTCTCCCGAATAACCCCATCTTCTGTAAGGTTTTTTTTTTCTCGTTACTCGCGTTGTTGAGCGAAAGATAGATACGAGGTTAGATAATCCTCACTTTCGAGTTGCCTCTGGTCAAATTTTCTTACAATAGCTTGGAGGCAAACATTTTCTCGTGACAGTTCTAAAGCTGAAACTTGACATAGAAAAACGATCGAATTTTAAAGGGATGGTATGATGAGTCTCAACGACGCACGAGCCGAGCCTCCGATGACTTAACCCAAACGTGAGTCGTTACTATACGAGCCTACCGACAGTAGCCATCCGAAGATGACGTGGAGTCTACATTCTTCACCGCCACCCCCTAAGTTGAGAGGAAAATATTTTCTTCCATTCCTCTCAAGAAAATACTCCTTCATTTTACATTTCAAAGATCAGGTGGAGCCTTTTTAAGGTCTTGCTTAGGACGAGTTTCCACGAGGGTATAGCATGATTTTTCTGCTCGTGCACAGGATAAAACTGCACCATTTGCAGTAAAGCAGTGATGCCCACATTCAGAAAGAAATGTATAATTTTCTAAGTGTCATGATTGCTGCGCTGCTTTTGATTCCTTGGAGCATATTATAAAGTACAAGAAACTTAAAAATTGATTTTTTTTTTATGGAAACATAGAGAAGTATGAAGAAGAAAGAAAGGGTTTTGTCCTTAGTGAGTCTTTCCAATGTAATTTAGAGGAAGTTTATGCTTGAACTTTGATACAAACCCTAATAGTTTATTGAGAGGAAGCTGTACATGCCATTAATGATGAGAAGGAAGCTCGTTTCCAATGTCCAGAGGCAGAACGTGGGATGAAGAAGTTCGTGTTTTTTTTTGTTTTTTGTTTTTTTTGTTAATAGAGTGGAAAACTATATTTAGCTACCGCTAGGGGATAAGAAACTATCAAGAGAAAGCCAAGAGAAAAGATGCTTTGATCAAAATGATGACACGGGATTATAAAATTTGCCTTGCTTTTTAACTAGAATGGCTCCAACTTGCGGTCTCTCGGCATGGCAAGGTATGCCCCCACAACGATGTTTTTTTTTTTTTTAAATCCAAGTTTATTTTGTTGTTTTCCCAAGATAAAACATTTTTCGCAAAGAAAAGTTACACGGACGGGAGGCGATTAAAGTATTTTATCTCGTCCCCCTTACCTCGATTTCTTTGTGTGCCTTTGCCAATGGACACATGCCTCTTAAAATTCACCCATGTCTTCAATTCTTCCCCTACTTATTTGTAGATATCAAGTGTTGTTGTTTGTCCACACTATGTTCTTGCTCTTTTCTTGGTCGTTGACGACGACGACTACGACAGCAACAAAACAAAAGCCAAAAATGGAAGTAGCGATTGCATTGGAATAGGCCATTTTGCCGTGGCATGCTCGAGCATAGGGAAACCAATCGACCTTGCCACAGCCCGAACTGTTGGGCCTTCGTGTACATCTTGGATCGAAAAGCCTAGAAACAAAGTGAGCAAAAGAAAGACAGAATACGACAGACTGCACTCGTGAATCGAACTCAATGTCCATCTTCTTGGTGGTTTTCTCATGGTACAATTAATGTCTTAAAACTCATTATGAAGAATCACTAGTGAATCGAAGAACTCAAGGGTGTCCTCTTGCACGGCCCAATCATATGGTGGTTTCTCCGGATTTTCTTTAACCCAAAAAAAGAGCATGATAAGTCAACGTGGATCAAATAACCTTAGAGCTCATCCACCAGTCCAACTCATCGACTTCATTTTGCCTCTTTGACGGCCAGCTTGGTTACATGCTCGTGCTTTCGAGTTCAACAAGCCCTTGCACGAATAAGCTCTGAGGAAGAACTAAATTTCTTGCTGAATCTTGGCTATATGATCAACAAACATCTCCAAAGAACCTATACAAACATTGGCATCGCAAATTACTGTTTGACGAACATGGTGGACGCGCATGCGAAATAAATGAGGCAGAACCTAATTCCGATATCATGTTAGAAAGTTCGACTCAAAAAGCTTAAATTTATAGGTAGATAGAGACCGCACGTACGTAAAGAGCATATAGACCCCACAGCCAAGCGATGTGGGATGTTTCGACAATTTCAAATTCGGATTTTCGAGCGGAGCGAAGACAAAAAAAAAAAAAAGTGTACGTGTTTCATGGATAATCTAAAGCGTAATTGCCTTAAGTAGCAAAGGCTAAGGTCAATGAACAGAAGAATCTGTCCCAAAGCCATGATTTACTAGGGACAACAAAACAAGATCGTCGAGAGAACACAAAACTTGCAATTGGGCATCAGATTCTATATAGTATGTATCTCGATCTCCTATATTTAACCCTTGAAAGAAAGAAAGAAAGGAAAAACAAAAAAAACGAAAGCCTTCCGTTTCACCTTAAGTCGTGCGGGGCCCGCGTGTACACTCATCAAGATCCTTTTGCCGTTGCGGGCCATCGTGTTTGCCACATCCCAACTCGCCGAGATTGGACTCCGGCGCGTGCACAGCACGGCCCCACGCCTCCCTCTTTCCCCTCGGCTGTTTCCCCCAAAATTTTCAACCGGGTAATCACACTCTAATGGTGTATGACCAAAAAAAAAAAAAATTCACTTCAATGGTGTGCGAGTACCGAGTGAAGGCAAATTCTTATTCTCGTGGGGGAGTATTAGCAGCATGTCACATACATTATCCGCTTTGTTCGCGAGCACAAATCATTCATTTAAGCTGTCAAAAGTCTTTATGTAAGGACACTTCATGCGAATCGCACGGTCCTATTCGATATTCAATTCAAAATCTACCGTGCCGTTTCCTTCCGCACGATGAGTTTCGCCCGAAATCTCAAAGAGGGTAACTTAATGTTTCGAAGTCGCTCATAACTGCGCATCGCACAACTCGGGAAACTAAAATCCGAACGAACCTCTCAAAGATAAGCCATATCTTAAAAAGAGATTAGCCGTTTTACGCATGGCCCGGAGGCCTGGAACTCCCATAAGAATCCGGCCGCGCAAGCGTCGTACGGATAGGGGTTGGGAACCCTAATATGTGAAGACACGCACAGAGAGAGGGGGACAAGCTCGGATTCATCAAACTTAGGGTGGGAGCCCGCCGTACGTGATTTAAGACAAAGGAAAGGGATGACGTGTCGTGGTTTTTGGCATACATAAGTTATATAATGAATGGGGGCGTCAAAGGAAATAGAAAAAGGAAAGGAAAGGGAGGAGGAGGGCATGAAAACCTAAAAGGCCAAAAAGGTCAAACGCCCGCCCCTCTCTCTCTCTCTCTCGCAAATACTAACGCATCGCGAGAAGAAGATATATAGTGGAAGGGAGGGGGGCCGAGAAAGCAAACCCACCCCCCCCCCATGTTTTAATCACCAAAAACCCTCTCCTCTCCTCTCCTCTCCTCTCATTATCGACTTCTGTGTTTCTCTCTCTCTCTCTCTCTCTCTCTCTCTGAGTCTGAGATCTGCAAAGCCACGATCCAACCAAATTCAGGGGAGACGCAGTGCCGGAAATTGAAAGCCAGAAAAATATTATATATATATTATATATATATATAAATATATCTCTGCTAAAATCCCTTTTTCGGATCCATCCATCCATCCATCCATACATATCCCTTGGGGGCGCGCATCATCGTCCTCGTCCTCGTCGTCGTCATGAGGATTCGCAAGAACGCCAAGCTCTCCTCCCTCCTCCGCTCCCACGCCTCCCCGCCGGAGCCTCCTCTCCCCTCCTACGTCTGCCTCCTCAACCAGTCGCCCTGGGACGTCCTCCCCTTCTCCTTCCCCGACGCTGGCCCTCCCTCCTCCTCCTCTCTCCACCAGGTCCGTCCTCCCTCCCTCCTTCGCTTTCTCTTCGCTTCGCAGATCTGCGACGCGCCTTTTCTCCGAGACTGTTTTTTTTTTTATTTTTTTGCTGTTTCGCTGGCGCCTGCATTTTTCTTTTCTTTTCTTTTTGTTTCCCAGTCTCCCGATTCGTAGGGTTTTTCGATTCGGGCCCCCGCCAGCTAGGGTTTCTCTGTTGCCCCGTGATTTTTCCCTTTTCCTTCGTGCATTTACCTCGGAATGAACGATTAGGTCTTATCTCCTTCTCCTTCTCCACCTATTATTCTTGTGCCTGCTCGTTATTTTCCCTTCTGGTTCCACCATTTTCGCAGCAGCTCGATGTATTAGAGGATAGCTTCACCGCCAATGGAAGCAGCTTCGGCGATTCCCTCGGAGCCGTCGAGAGGTAAATATTAATTTCTCTCCATCTGCCTCGTTCCTCAAATTGAAAGGTCTCCGCGATTTCGTGCGCATTCAATCGTCTCCTTCCAGCAAAGTAGGGTTTTTGTATTATCGTCCCTAAATAGCTCGATCTATTAGCTTCGATTGCGCGAAATTTGTTAGTGGATGGCCAACGTTGGGACCTGCGAGGAGTTTGCGATTGAAACATTGTGATTATTTCGCAGCAGCGTGGCCTCGATGATGGCGGTGGACGCCCAAGACAAGACGGTTATCGTCAGCAAACTCCAAGGCCGCGCTTACAACCGCATGAATATCGAGGATAGGATGAACATCAGCAGCTACGAAGCTAAAAATGAAGGCGATTTCAGCTTCAAGGTGTGCTGCAACAAGACCGACGGCAAGCGGTGGCAATGCAAGAAGGATGCCGTGGACGGCCACTACTTGTGCGAGCATCATCTGTCGCAGCTCAAGTCCTACATTACTACTGCTGCTGCTGACGACGACAACGACTACGACGAGGACAGCAACGCCGCAAATGCCGACGACCCCGCTTCCAGAAAGCTGGACAAGTCCTCCGCCTCCACTGGCCGCCGCGGTAGGCCCCGCGGGGCGAAGAAGAACTCTTCCTCCTCGGCGGCGGCGGCTGCGGCTGCTGCGAACTCGAACCAGTTCTACTATTACTCCGGCTTCGGGCCGTCCTGGGGCAAGAGGCGCAGCAGCGGGAGGGCCGGGGACCAGCCACGGAGGCCCGAGGGGAGGGCGGGGGGCAGCCCCCAGCCTACTCCGCCGCGGATCGGCGGCGAGGGAATCGATTACATCGATTACGACATGGACGAGGAGGAGGAGGAAGAGGAGGAGGACGACGACGACGACGGAGACAGCGGGAAGAAGCGGATGAGGAAGCCGGTGAAGGCGCGATCGCTGAAGTCGCTCATGTGAAGTAATTTATATATCGTTTCGAATTTCGGATCGTGGGTTTATGGTTTTGGTGGTTGGTTCGCTCGCTCGCATTGCGCTGGAGATTATCGCGAAGGAGGATTTGTAGCGTTGTTCTGCAGTGTTTAGGGTTAAGGGGGGGTTTTTTTTCAGTTGATTTTTCAATTTCTTTTTTTTTTCAAGGAGCGAAAAGCGAAAAAAAAAAAGATGGTTGGGGGGGGCTGTGTAACTTGAGCGGGGGTTTCCTTCGCAAATGCTTATAGTAATAGTAGGAGGAGGGGGCTGGGGGGAATGCCTACGGGTGTGAATGGAGCAGACTCTCTCAGCAACTGTTTTGGTCAATCTAAGGGCAATCTCGTAATTTCGGCATCCCGTATTCTAAACCCATTTCTGGTGGTTTGCTTTTGCGTTTCTTTGGGAGTTGTAAGTGCCGTGACGTGGCACGACATAAGGCGGAGCCTCCTCTTTTTCTTTTTTCTTTTCTTTTTTTTCCCCCTAAACGATTTGATTATTTAAAAAGGAATCCCCGAATTCCGACCAAGAACTAATTAATTAACCGAGTTGGAATATGAAATAAAACAAAAGCGAATAGATTCGTTCGGTGCCATGGAATATCAAATAGAGTCCGTGCTTTTTATGAAATGCCTCTACTGCAATCTACATATATGCTTCTTAGAAGAAGCAATTCTGATAAAAGGATATTGAATAAATTCACTCTACGAATGGCTATAGAGTGCCGGCAATTTATCAAATGATAGAATTAGTAGCCGTTTCGTCGGAAAGAGTAGATTTCTTCGGATTGTAATGATTTTGTAACCAGGCTAACAAAGATGCAAATGATTAGGATCGCCTCGTGTCCATTGTGGTTTTATATAATGGTGCCATACTGACTATAGGGGACTTCTTCCAAGTGAAAGTTTTGATTCGTCCGCGAGAATCAACCGGTCGTATGAAAATCTATAACGGTCCGTCGCTCGGGGAATAAATGTTTGCACCATTCTTATTTCTCTAACGTAGATGAAAAAGCCCCATAGAAAAACACATTAATCATTGATCGCGAGACTCCAATTCTCGACTAGAGCGGCGAGACCCCAATTATCGACTGGAGGGGATATCAAAGGCTTGTTATGCCTTGATAAAGAGGGAAGGCAGAGCTTTTGATTTTTCTCCTTGTTGAGAAAGAGTTGAACAGTGCAAAAATAGGTCATCAATGCTTGATTGAAATTGATCATGTCACGTGAGAACAAGGTTCATGAATTGCGAAAAAAAAAAACAGTTATTAAACAGTTTTTTATTATAAAAAAAAAATTTGGGCCTTGTGAATTTTTTGAGGCGCCACAGGTTTGATGTATGTATGAGGTTAGGCCGTAGATCCGTGCGCAGGTGAAATTTTGGAAGAGTCAAATGGTTTGGTGCCACGTGGTCCACGTGGTCTACAGCGGTAGGCCCCACCCATGATGGGGAGTCCCAAAAAAATATCCCGTGGGACTGCTCGAAGCGATTCGAGCTGGAAGCTGTGACCCGGACGGCGGACGCAACCGAATGGCCTGAACTCAAAAGTGCGTGGGGTTTTCCGGAGGCATGAAAACGACGTCGCTTCGAATCTCTTGTACATGGGACCCGCAATGCTTCGCTGGAGGCCGTACCAACCTTATTAACTTATCCATTTCAATCCCATTTTTATATTCTCCCCTTTTGCTGAAAGAATCAATAGTTTGAATTAGTTTCATGTCAATGCGGCTACGTTATCTGCTGCCAATTTAATGAACCCGGCACCTCGTTAGATCCCGGCCCCTTACCCCCCCGGAATTAGTTTTTCTTTTTGTTCCCATCGCTCTCTCGCCATTGGAACTACATAGGACCAAATCTTTTTTGACGGGATCTTTTACCCGAGCATATCTCGCCTTTCGATGTTGCGTTATTTGGTTCGTTTCGCCGATGCGTATCTCGCCTTTCAGTGTTATCTTCCGTCGTCTTCGACGTTCTTATTTATCTTAACGAATATGGGCGTGCGTGTTTGTACTCTTCTTTGACTTTAATCCTTTCAGTACGCAAAAACTTTTTTCTCGAGGACAGAAGAGTCGCGCGCGACATTGACTATATCAGGTTTGATGAACAACAAGTTTAGATAGATCGTCCTTTTGTGACGAGATTTTTTGCAATTGCTCGGTAGATATAATCTCGAGATATATTTTTTTTTTTAATCTTTTGTTGGGAATTATCCCCTGGATTGCCAATTAGGAAGCTTCCCGATCTTCAAAAGCTCGCACTTTCACCGAATGAAATGGGTCCGGGACCCGACCCAATCAGATCATGCTCACGCCCGAGCATCTCCATGCACGACCACGAATTATAGTGGGGTGGGGTCAAAGCTATCCCATGAGGAAACTTGTTGTTTTATGCGACTGTATTGCTCTCCGCAAACCCTAATCAGGTTTCCTTGTTCCCCATCACCAAACAGCGAATTCTGGGGCGTCTGAGAGAGTGGAGCATTAGCGGTCAGCTGATGTTCATGCATGGCTTGAAACAGTTAATGAGGCTCACGAGAGGAGCTTGGATAGTAGAGGGCAAATAAAAGAATATTCTGCAAATACCATTTATCTAATTCCATAATCTCGAACTAAGAGAGAGAGAGAGAGTTAACCTGGAATGACTCATCATTGCATGTGATCCATCACTTCGAATTTGATATATGTACACTTTGGCTCTTGTGACATTACTTTAAACCTAGGCGGACGAGCATGAAAGAAAGAAAAGCTCGGAGTCGACAAAACTTCATTCATTTTATCATTTACTTTTGGCGACGCATAGGTTCAACGAACTTTCTGATGAAACAGAACGACAATTAGCATTTTCTTGCCAAAAGACTGCGGGTAATTGCTTCTCCAGAGGACATTTCCCGGTCAAACTCGTGGAACGACCACCAACCGCAACCCTAATCTCCCCTCGTTTCTCTCCTTATCTGGAAAATGAATTTAAAGGAGAAAAACAAGAGATTTGGAGAGAAGAGAGGTGATCCCATTCACATACGGAGGCAAAGCAGAGTAGAAAAGAAGGGAGCTCCTATCTCATTGGGTTGAGATCCTTTGAAGCAGTTGTTCACTTTATAGCGCTTATAAAGCAACAGACGGAACATTGGCATCAGTAGAGTCTCCAACATGTACGGTAGTCCATGCACATTTCTGTCTCGTGTCGTCTGTTGACTTGACTTGTTTTGCTAGAAACTCTCTTGCGGACGTTCCGGTGTTGCTGCTGCTTCGTCATTACCACCAAAAAGACAAGAAGCCGTTACGTCGCGGAGTAGGACACAGGACACTCCCCCTGTCGAGCGTGAATAAAAAGATTTGATTATCCAAACGGGCTTTACAGATCAGGCGATGCACTCGGCTAAGGAACACCAACTAGTCTCGAAGTAATGATGGCCCAAATGTCAATTTCCCGAGGTTTCATGTTTCTTGAATGGACTATAGGATAATGTCGTCTTTGATGGCTAAGTTTCACCACATATACTGAAATTCAGGAAAATTGCATCGAACCAGCACGCTAGAGTTTCGCTCGCGTGCATCTATAAACTTTGATCAAATAGACCAAAGCTCACCTTTTATGAATCTGTTTGCTCAGACAGGTCATAGAGGAAGCCTGTTAGTCATAAAACTGAAGTATTCGTGTTGACATGAAAATTCAACGTACTGTTGTGCAAACTCCGCAGTTCTTTGTCTCTATAAGCATAGAATCACATAATTTCACAGCATCATCATCATATTTCCTGGTACTGTGCATTTGGTTGTTCATGAATAGCTGATTATCACCTGGACTGGATCTTCAACATCCATGACAAGTAGAAGGTCAATCGTATTTCTCACCACCATTAGGAGTCCCGTACAAGAGAAATTATCTAGGCACCCCAGTAGCAACTAGCAACTACACTGGCTCATCAATTCACTTCAGAACACTGCACCAGATAAGCCAAGGTCAGAAAAGACTATTCCACATCATCAAAAAACTTTTGCCTCCCCTTAATTAACTCAGATCAGGTAACCGCTGTGAGCTTTTTCAAACAAACAGCCTATCCAAGACTATTATTGCTAAATATAAAGTGAATGGAACAACTTACTTGTACAAGTAAGCTGCTATGCCGAGAATTACACACAGAAGGACGATATCAAGGCAGAAGTTGCGACTGGACCTCAGCTGACATGATTTGGAAAAGATAAATAGAGAAACGAGAATTTAACAACAGTAACCTTGCTGTATTCACTGTGTAAACAAACGAGAAATAATCTGATGCTTTGCAAAACTTTAAAAGAGCACATTTACCTGAGTAACTGTATCCTTAAGCCTCCTGTTAGTGTTTTTCAGCTCAGAGGCTGCCCTGTCAACCTGCACTATTTGAAAATTAATGGTGGGTCCCCGAGTACCTTCCGCAAGTATATTGCAGATGACATACATAATTCGATACGTAACCACCATAGACATGCTGTAAATAAAATGGTATACATGATGCAAAGGGAAAACTTATCTGCCCCTCCCCAATTCTGGTAAACATAGAAATTCCCTCTATCAAAAGACCAAACCTCTGCATCTGTGGAAAGCCCACCTTTTGGGAAGACAAACTAGTCTATATGCATCTAAAAGTAAGTTACTTTAGACTAAATTCGCATTCAGAACTCACAAATAATGGAGTAAAAGTCACTTATTGGGGCGCCAAAGCCTGGGTTCTTTGAAGAATGAGAATTTGTGATATGGGCCCAAAAATAAAAATCCCCAAATAACAAATAGACAAAATGACCTCTTGACCGTCAGAGGATATTAAACTATGGGGCAAAGGACACTTTCATTTTACAGGAAAACAAAATTTCATGGCAAATTCTATCTGCCTTGCTGCACAACATGGTGAAAAAGCAGTCCACCTGAAAGGAATTGTAACTGCGTGACTTTTCTTAAAATCCTAATCATCTAAAGTTTCCCTCGCATCCTAATGAGTAGTAATGCATATTAGTCTTGAGAACAGTGGCCCTGTTCCCATAGAACTACATTAATTTAGGGGGAAAAAAAAACAGAAGCAAATTATGACCTTTTCATCTATTTCATCCATCAGAGGTGCCTGTCTGTCAAATTCCTGCACCAAATGGGAGGATTAGCAATAACTCTTGCAATTACAGGTTCTTCCCTTCAGTTCCGACAAAAAGTACAGACCTCATTCATGTCCCCGGCCATGTTCTTCAGTGTGTCCAATCCTTCTGCAATGACATCTAAGCCTTCATCCTGTATGAAGCCAAAAGGATCTGCTCTGTCACAATTTTCACTTTTTAAAATCCTGCAAACTTTACATACTGATTACTCCTGCTGGAATCGTTAAATGAGACAAAACCTAATCCATCAGAAAATCATTAGAAGCTTAAGGTCCATTGGGCACTGAACTTACTTAAAGGTGATCAGAACAGGGACGCGACGGGATATTTGGACATTTATCACCTAATCCACTATACATGATCCATTGGGTTGAATATATAATTCCGCAACAAATCAAGCCAGCAGAAGCATAAAGGGTCTATAAAGAAGGCCAGACGCTGAAACTGCAGAGTAGTTCTCCAAATTATTGCTTGGGGAGCCATAAAAAAGAATATGCAACTAAAACAGAAAACGAATTTGAGGAAATACGACCATAAAATTCTTCTCTGTCGGCAAGTAGTTTGTTAAGGACTTCAAGAGTGAGAAAAAGCTTTCAGGAACCACAGTATTATAAGATTTTCATAATGAAGGCACAATATGGAATAGCTGCACTAGTTAATCGCATCAAACGAATATATAAAAGAATCGACACCTATCTGTATTATATCACACGCTAGAAGAACTATAGTATTCCCTTCCAACTAAATGGCAAAGAATTACCTGTTTTATTCTCCTCATCTCGTACTCCTGCCTAAGCCTATTTGACTCTTCAGTTTGCTGATAATACTCACTACCAAATTTCCTGTCTGTCAAATATTCAGTCCACAGCAAAACGACTTATTTGTCATAAGTAGACATCAAAAGAAAGGAAATGACAAGTTCTCCACATGCACTGATTGGCAAAGTTGCGAATCTTCACCTGAAGTTGAGTCAAACCTAATTCCTGCGCGTGAAGTTGAAGCAGCAGAACCACCATTTTGTCCCGATACACCAGCAGTTCCATCTGGAATTGCTTCTATCCTATCTTTCAATGCAGAAACCAAATCACTTCGAGCCTCGAGCTCTTCTTTTGTAAGCCCCTTGACCTACATATTTGACTAGTGTAAGACCCCCTGAAATTTTGCAAGACCACCATCGACGCATGTTCGGTAGCTAGAGCCATAGACTGTTTTTCCTTTTTCATCACTCCAATAAATTCCTACAGAAAATTCGATTATATAGCCTCCGACTCTATTCAGTAACGTCATGAACTTTCACCGAACCACTGAACTCAAAAACTTAAGATGACAATCACTTATTATTTACCACTCCTCCCAAGTTGACGTAAAATCGTAAGTATAGCATCCTTTACACAGAGGAAAAGCAAAAACCTTTTTGAAAGCTAGTCTCTGCAACTTCGGGAGTTCCTCAAGCAAACGCGACTTCGTTCGCCGAATCTCCGCGTTCATCGCAATCACGGTCGCTCTATTCTTCTCTGTCGCCGCCAATTCCGATTTCTACGCGCAAAATCAAAAGAACAAAAAAATCATGAATTCGCGCCGCCTGATCAGAGAGGTTCCCGGCTAAATTAACCTGTGAAATTTCCAATTTCCACACACTCCACCGAGCAACGAGCAACCACGATGAATCCTAGATGAGTTGCTACGTAATAATAACCTGGACGGCGGCTTCGAAGTCGGCCTCGACGGCGGCGTAGAGGCGAGCGAAAGCATCGTCCCCGGAGACGTTGAGTTCCTTCTGCTTGTCGACGTCGTACTTGTCGTACTTCTGGCAAATCGCGTCGACCCTGGTGATCAAGTCGATCACGCTCATCTTGAAGAGAACCGATCGTCCCCGCGAGCTCTGATTTCCCGAGTCGGAGATGTTTTCGGTTGAGACTGTACAGAGTAAAGGCAGGGAAAAGGGACGAGGAGAGACGGAGAGAGCGAGAGAAGAAGTTGGTAACCGTGGCAACTCTACGAGGCCCTACGGTCAGCGTACTGGTGACGTGTAGGTTTGACTTTTATGCGATTTGCGCCGCTGGATTGGCGCCATGTGTGTTCTAAGACGGATTGGTAGGATGATTTAACGGTGGAGATTGATTGAGTTCGGTAAACATGAAAATGAACAATATATTTCTTGAGCATGTATTTGCTTCATGAAAACAAAATTTTGTCAACATTAATAAAGAAATTTTTAAAACATGCAAGGTTATGTTTATTTGAAAGTTGACCACAACCTATTGATTTAGATCGCAATGGGATTTGCTCTTCTTTCGGTGATTTTAGATTCTAGCCTTATTCGGAATACCTGAACCTGATGTGGAGGAGCATGCTTTTAAAATCGCCTCGAGAGGTGAACCAATCGAAATGCAATGTTCTATTTTTTATATTAATAATGCATGATTTCTTATACAAATAAAACTCGAAAGGCAATTTAATTTTCTAGTTACATTTGAAACCAATCTTTCTTTCTTGTTTTATTATATATGGTGGATAATATTTTTCAGAAGTTGACCCCAACGGATTTTCAATATAGTTCAAAACCTAAAGTTCAACTTGCTGTCTTATATAAATAAATAAATAAAGGTCAGTGCAAACAATTCAAGATATGGATGTGTTTAAAATGCATGTTGTAATAGTCATTTCTCCCCAATCTTGAGATGTTTGATGTCTTCATGTTACTCATCTAATCTCTACTTTCCGTTATAGTCCCGCAATCCATATACAATAATCACGAGAGCACGTGCATCATGCTCCTAAGGCAAAATATAAAACAAGGAGAAACCGAATCCGCTTTGTCCGTTCGAAAATGGCTTTTGATAACTAATCATAACTACCCATAATTTTTTTCTCCAACGTTTTCAGATGTTCAATGGTAACATTGTCAACCTCTACCCAGTGGGCGGACATTGAAATGATTCGAAGAAATTGATTCACGGGATAGGCCCACCAAGACTGGGCCTCGCGGGGTAGGCCCACCAATACCGGGCCGAGCTTCCTCGAGTTCTTTTGGACCGGATTGTTGAGCCGGTTAAGCCCAAGCTCCAGTTGGGTCCACGCTAGGATATCTTAATATCTTCTTAATTTGCTTTTCTTTTCTTTTTTTTTAGGGTAGCGAATGCTTGTCTTCAATTTGTGACGTTGAATGATTTTTACTTCCAAAAGAGTGAGTGCGACGAAGGCATACTATGCACTTGGGATTTGCCTTCCATGGACAAAAGCTAGAAGACCACAAACTCTTACCTAACTTTTACTTTAAAGATGACTTTGATATGAGTCGTATAATACGACCAAGGATTTGGAAGGAGAGGTCAGATCAATACAAAAAGATGATGGCAATGTGGTATGGCTTCGTCACCAGCATGCAACTTATTTAGTTTAATTAAGCATGAAATGGACTCTAGGATGTAGCAAGCATACCAACTCTTGTTTCTTTTTTCTTTTTTTTTCTTTTTTTACGAAAGGCTTTGCACTCGAGAAGGCAGCGGATCAAGCATTCGATCAATGCCTGATCGAGTAGAATTCAAATACAAAGCCGCACGGATCCGGTTGCAATGTGTTTTGATATGTCTGATCTCCTGAACGCCTAATCGTTTTATCGCTTACGCTACTTTCTAGGCTTTCGGCTTATTACAAGTATAAATGATGTCCGAATATGTACTTCGGTTATTGAATACAGTTAATTTGGTATAGATCTAACAGCATCTCATTTATGTGCATTACGAAAATTCTACTTCACACATTTGACCTAATGCCAATGAGCTTTGGCCAATACGAGGCTAAGAAGAATTTAATAGCGACGTCCGCAAAAATATTTATCAAGTTTTAGCCATGTTGTCAGAGCCTGGTAGGAGATCACACCGCGATGGATCTTCATACGTGTCTGTTGGAAATAAATGGACAAAGCTTCTTGTATCTTCCATTCCGTAGTTTGCCTCTTTTTTGCCACATCATGCCATTAGTCTTGTTTATGAACCAATATTTTGCATCTCAAAGTCAAGGCACCAATCGTTACATGCCCTAATTTATGGCATATGTTGTTTCGGCGGTAATTCACTAGATTCGATGCACGTGCACTGCATGCGCGCAATTACTTTTTAGATCGTACCGTAATTTTTGTTTATTATATATATTTATATTTATTAATATCGTCTTAAGAATGAGATGAGAATTGCGTGTGCAATGTTAAAGATGAAATAGAGTTAATACCACAAAAAACCCCAAACTGGTACACCTGTGACAATTTTACCAAAAACTATTTTTTTGACCATAAAAAACCCTAAACTTGTAGATCTTTGACAAATTTACCCCAAACCGGTACACCTGTGACAAGTTTACCCCCGTTAGTTTTCGTTAAATTTTATCGTCAAATTGCTGAGTTTGACGGCACGTCGCAATTGCCGGATGTACACGTTTGTGGTTTTTACCTTCTATTTGTCACATGTGTATCAATTTGAAAGTTTTCGTGGAATTAATCCAATTTAACGGAAACTAACGGAGAGTAAATTTGTCACATGTGTACCAGTTTGGGATTTTTGGTGGTCAAAATAATTAGTTTGGCATAAATTTGTCACAAATGTACCATTTTAGAGTTTTTGGTGGTCGAAAAAATAGATTATGGTAAATTTGTCATAGGTGTACCAGTTTGAAATTTTTTGTGGTCAAAAAAATAGTTGGTGGTAAATTTATCATGTGTGTACCAGTTTGAGGTTTTTCGTGGTATTAACCCGATGAAATATAGTCTGACGACCATTTTTTTTTTTTTTTTTGGGGTCGAGAAGTGTTACGACCATATTGCCATTTTGAGAAAAAGTGGAATTAAAGGGTGATCACGAAATTTACCAATTTCATCCTTCTCCGTCTCTTAAATGATAATAAAAAATTACTAATATGAGAAAGCGGTGGTCGTCAGCCAAGTCAGCAAATAATTTAGTTTAATTAATCTCCCCGACAAAAAAAAAAGGAAAAAAAAAAAAACATTCCCAATTGCTCCGAAGGAAAATTCCCCGCATCATCCGGTCTTATATTTTCCAGAAAAAATAATGCAAGAACAAGCCCTTTCAGTTTCCGCAACCCTACTCTCACTTCCGTGCAGTTCTTTCCCACGCGCCAATAATAGCTCTCTCTTCGCTTGCACGTCGGATCGCGTGGAGCCACCTTCTCTCAGCGCGTGGCGCGCTGACTCCGAGAAAAAACAGTAGTCAAAGCTCACTCCAATTCTGAATTAGTAAAAGACAAAACAAAACAACTCGCTCCCTCTAAAATAATTAAGCGTGAATAATTAATTAGGGAAAAAATCGGCAGAAATTAATCAAGTATTAGGACCAAAAGCCTCTCGTCACTTGTCATTTCATTCCCGATCCTCTCCTAGATCCCCGTCCTTCGCAGTTCCGTACACAACACAACAGTGCTGCTCTGCGAATCGCCGGCGATGTCTCGATGGTCGGTCTCTTCGTCGTCTTCCTCTCGCGTCCCGACCAGACTCCTGTTCGTGCTGATCTCCTGCATGTCCGCGTGCTGTTCTTCGCTCGATTACGACGTGAACACCTTCACCGCCTCGAGCTTCAGCTATCCCGAGACTAGGCTCCGGCCTTACGACCTCCGTTACATTAGAGGTGCGTTTGCGACATGCGATTCATGGGAGTGATCTTTCGAGCTTCAGTGTGTTCGATTGTTCGATGGACGGCTTTTGCGGTTCGCGAGTGATTGTGATGGTTTTTTGTGCAAATTTTCGCTTTCCGTTGAAGAACTTTTTGAGCTTACGCGTCTCTCCCGCTTTATCGATAGGCAAGCCTTACCTGCACATGTATCTTCACATGCTCAGCGTCTTCTGAAAAAAAAAAAAAAAGAGTAAAGATTTATACGGTTTGACTATTGGTCGTAGATCCTGTGATCTTTCTGACCGCGTGATTGATGTTAGTATTAACGTTATTCTTCAATTTTAGATTTTGCTTTTTTTTTTTCAGTGGAGGTGCTCGTCTTTTATTCTGTTGTATTCATATGCATAGTCAATTTGAAAGTCTATATGGATTACAGAAGAAGATAAAAGTTGTGCCCACCTTAACCTGAAAATATCAAAGTATTTTCTGATTGGTCTTGATTAATCTTCTCATTTCCGAGCACTTTGTTGAATCAACAAACTGTCTGTATATAAGACAGACGTGGGTATTTGGTTATTCAGACACCTCCGTGTGTGGTAGTATATGTTACTTCATAAGCTAGAACAGAAGTGTTGATCTCAAACACTTGCATTACCGTGTATTTAGTACTATATCTGGTGACTAGGGAGATCCTACATTATTCAAGTTTGACTAACTGGTTAGGTTGCATCTTTTATGATGAGGAGACATGTTGCATCTTAAGAATGTCAGACCTTTCTTAAAAAATTGAGAGTTAAGTTATAAATTGCTCTGTGCTCTCGACATTTTGGAGCACACAATTCTGGTGAAATTACTATGCTCTACCAAATGTTTCCCTTTGCTTATTCACTAAAGAGCCCCTCTAAAGTGGGATCACCGTGCTTTCTTGCTTTGAGATGCTGAATCTGATGAAAAACATAGCTCAGCTTTTGCTCCTTTTCGTTTGAGTTTGTCAAATGTGACTTTGAAATGTTGAAGAGAGATTGAATTAATTATTTATACTTGTTTTATGTAAGTATTTTTATTATTGTGTAATTGAATGTTTGCTTTCTGTAAAACATTTTATTAGATTTCTTTATGTTTTGTATTCTATCTTGTTTCAGTTGATTTACCACCGTGGTTCTCCTCACTGTCCATCACGTTGGAATCAGATGTCGACCTTGTAAGTGTGCCAATCAAATTTGAGAAGCATGAGTAGAGCAGCTAAATAAACTGGCTTGGTTTTCTTCTTTGAAGTTTGTTCCAATCATTCAAATCTCTGTGCCTGATTTATTTTGATTTATCAGTGTACAATCACTCGCACAAAGTCTCAAACTGTAAAGAAAAAGCTACAAACTCTTTTTGATTCCCATCTATTAGTCTGTGTTCCCTTTTTCAAATTCCACTATTATATTTCAATCTCGTGATTCATAATTCTTCCTCTGAGGGCAGATTTTGGGGTGTGAGCTGGTTCGCCATATGTCAGAACATGCAATCCTCTTTCTTGCCTTTTCTTTTTCTTGTTTTTAACTACAGCTGTTTCTTTCCTGACCTCGCTCCTGCGTATATGTTATGAGCAGGGAATAGAGAGCATAGAACAAGTTCCCAAAAGCACTCTGCCCATGATTTGCTTTAGAGATGGCAGTCCTCCTCTTCCAGATGTCTCCAACACTTCAGTAAATGGATTAGGTAAATGCCAGCTTGACAGTTTGGGCGGAAAATGTCTATTGAGCTATTTTAGATGCTCATCAATTAGATTTCATGAAACCCCGATTCTTGCATGCTAAGTTTCTTCTTACTAAGTCTTTGATTGTAACTGGTCTTTTGACATGCCTTATATAGGGTTAGACTCCCAATCCTGTTTCCTGTCATATTTGTTTCTCCTTTATTTTCCATATGGTTTATGCGTTTATGTTTCTTTTGTGAATTTGCTATGTTCTTCTATTTGCAGTTTTGGGTTCATTATCGAATCAATCCGTTGAAAGGATACAAGGACTGCAGAATGTGGAGCAGTGCTATCCTATGCAGAAAAACATAACCATTAGGTTAAATAATGAGCAGGTTTATTACATCTTCACATTGCATTGTTCACGTGAAATTGCAGATTTCTGTTCAAATAAAAGAATAGCTGCATTTTTTTTTATGACAACTCTCTATTTTAGCCATATTCTGCATGTTTTCCAATATTTCATATTACATGTACATATGCATCTTTTTTATACATGTAGTTTAAAATAGGTAACTGGTTTGTTATAGTCAGCAGAATCAACTTATCATGTTCTGTTCAGATATCCTCAGGTGTATGGTACTTTGGTCTTTTCAACGGCGTTGGACCTATGAGGACACAATCGAAGATGGTGATCCTCTATTCTTTTTCCTTTTTTCACCTGTGTCTTATATCATTTGTTATGGACACAATCAAAGGTGGTACTTTGTATGTGTTGGCATTTTTTCAGCTAGAAGTAGGTTTAGAAAGAAAACTTACAGACTTATTTTCCAATTAAAATATATTCGTATGAGAACACGATGCAAACTGAAATTCTAACTTGATAAAGATTGGATGATGAGATCGTGTTAATGACTGTAGAAACTTAGATGCCCATTGTTCTTTACAGAGGTGGTAGATGGTCAATGCTGTTGCTGTCTTGTTGATATTTCCTGTTCGCTTCCGACATAGTTATGCGTTAGAGTACCGGAAAATCATTAAAGACTCTAATTTCTGCTGGAACAGTTGAACCTGGTACCAGGTTCCATCAGGAATCTCATAGGGAGAGAAACATACTCAATGCAGTGGTGTTCCCTGGTAAAGTATAGACTTGTCATGTGAAATAGGACAAAAGAGTTTACCTTCATAAACATTTTTTAAACCCTTTATAGCCTTCCTGAAAGCAGCATCCTTTCCTTATAAGAGATAGAAACAACCCCTCTCCCCGCCCTTACCCCCTCCCTCCAAGCAAAAGGAAAAATAAACAAAGAAAAAGGGAAACAAGAAGGAGAAAAAAAGAAACCCCAAAAGATTTTTAAAAAGTAAAACGGTAACATGTGTATTAGCGCAGCTTCTCTGATCTCCAGGAATGCTGTAATAGGTTTGTCTTCACGATTCCTCACATTAGCTCTTACTTTTTAGAACTTTCATGCCAATTTTTGATGATATTGATTATTGTCATTATCAATCGATGATGTGCAATTAAACCTGGTACTGCAGATTGTCCGAGGACCAGCCTACTCATTCAGTGCCAATGTAAGTGTTGAAGGTTGTAAGGCCTCTGGAATGTGGGGCCAGAATTGCAACCAGACGGTTGACTCGCTTCCCTGTTCTCCTTTGGATAGCTCTAATATCACGGGAAGTCTCCCATATGTCAGTTATAACCAGACGAGGGGAAGTGTGCTGTCCTGCAAAAGTTCTTTTCAGACTTCTTGCTTTAGGAATGATGAAGTGAAAGTTTACACAGTGGACATAGTGGAAATGTCAGAAGAATTGTCCATCATTGCGACAAATCTCAGCTTTAGCTCAGCATTGTCGAGTAACACGGGGGGTGTTGGTAATTTTAGCTTATTGTGTCTTGCACGGTATGGCAGAATAGCTTCAGCAGCACTTCATGATTATTCTGGTACTCTTGATGGAGAACCTTTCGTCATTCAGTCACCCAGGGTTGGTCGTTGGTTCATAACGATTTTATCAGCTAATCTCTCGAAAGATCAAGGTGGAATCAAGGTATCGAACATGACAGTATGTTATTCTTTGGAAGTGCAAATAGCCGAATGTTCTGTAGCCAAGGCTGGACCAAACTGTATGTGGGAGAAGTACGTGCTTCAGGTGAGGCTAATTTCTCTCTCTCTCTCAAAATAATCCAGTTGCTAATGGTTTATCATGTTCAATCAATGCTAGCGGTTTATCTTGTTCATTCAATGGGACTGTCGATGAACTTTTTCTTAGAATGATGTTGAGAATTTGAACTTGATGGTATAAGCACAATCAATTTGCACTCACTCCTTATTGGTTGCACGAAAGGACATTAAATGGGTGTTATGTCACTGATTTGGGTGAAAAGTACCAGGGACCTTAAATATTCAGAAAATGTGATGCCGGTGTGATGTTAGTATCTCGAAAGAAAATTTAATAGTTTAACGAACAATTAAATTTGGTGGCGCGACATTCTTTTATGTCTGTTGATTTGAACAATGTACTCACCGGATAACCTATTGACGAGGTAAGAATGGTTGTCTGCAGACATTTCTGAGGATATCAGTGCCTTTCGAATCGTACTATTTGCCAGTCAGCGAGAAGATGTCTTCCAATTCGGCAAACTTCCTTCTTGAGCCCCTTATAAGCAACATCTCATCTGGTGAATTAAACAATACTTGGACGTACTTCCTTTTGGACATCCCTCATGGTGCAGCTGGTGGAAACATTCATGTCCGACTATCGTCAGATACAAAGATAAATTATGAGATATATGCTAGATTTGGTGGTTTACCATCTCTATATAGCTGGGATTACTATTATGCCAACAAGACAAGCAGCAGTGATGGTTCTATGTTTTTTAAGATGTATAATTCAAGTGAAGAAAAAATTGACTTCTATATCCTATATGCAAGGGAAGGAACTTGGAGTTTTGGACTGAGGCATGTCATAAGTAGTAGTTCCAAAGATCAGACTACCATGTCGCTTTCACTAGAAAGGTGCCCAAGAAGATGTTCATCACATGGGGATTGCAAATCCGCTCTCGACGCTAGTGGATTGACAACTTACAGGTGTTGTTCTTTTCCTTATACTTATAGCTTTCGGGCTGTTACTAGTAATACTAAATTTGTTGACTTGGAGCACTTATATGGATTCTATGCCTCCTCACCTTGGTCATTGACATTTTCTTGGGCAGTTTCTGCTCCTGTGATCGAAATCACGGTGGTTTTGATTGTAGCATTGAAATTGTCTCACATCAAGGTACATCCTAAGAACAAGCGTTCTTAACTTTGGCTTCTAGTCTGTTGCATTCGTTCCAGCATCACAAGTTGATCTCTCTTTATCATGTATTTGAAACTTTGGGCAAACACAGGGCAGCTTAATACTTCAGAACAAGCATGTTTATTCAGTTTAAATAAGTACAAAGCAGTACAGCTTTTTTTATTGGCCGAAAATGCAAAAGCATTAGAATGAAATTATCAAAGTGGTCACCATCTCAAATTAGATGAGACATCATCATTAGAAAACCTGATCGACGAGGTCACTAGTGAAGGTGTCCATTTGTGATTGATAGTGCTAGTTACACAGATCAAGCCAAGCACTCTGCAAGTTAAGATTATCAATTTGTCCAAACACCAGGGTTAAGAACCTCAAGCATGAGTAGGTATAGCACTTCATTGCAAGAAATATCTTGGCAATATATGCTGGCTGAACACCTGATTAGGTACCTCATACCGGTTTCTAATATGGAAATCCATTAATTAATAAAAATACTTTAGTCGCTTCATTTCCCACATTTGTTGGTGCGACCACAGCCTCATAGTGAAACCCAGAGGTATTATTGTGACTGTGGTTGACAACTTCAAGCCTAAACCATGATTTCATATTTCATATTAACGATAGACGTAACGTACATGAAAGTCGGTTATGTTTTCACCAACTTTAACCAGCATAATTGTTTTACTCTAGTTAGATTATGTAGAATGTCATGATGGGTTGTTGCATTTAGAATACTGATACATCATTTGCATCTGAATTTATGCTTTGTTTCATTTTATCATGTACTTGATCTTGTAATTTACTAGTTGATGAACCGATGTAGGACATGTTCTGCAATCTGTATTTCTGATTGCATCAAATGCTGCTGCTATTCTTCCTGCCTATTGGGCACTGCGGCAGAAGGTACTCAGTTGTATCTTATCAAGCCTATTTGGTTTCCTTTGGTAGCGAGTGGTTTGGATGGACACGTATTCAACTATTACAAGATTGCTAGTACTTTTAGGCGGACATTGGATTTCTGAAGAGGTTTTGTCAGTCCTGCTCCTCTTGCCTGATACTCCGATGGCAGAGTCTCTGCTTTTAGCAGCTTTGCTATAATAATTTTCTTATGTAGCTTTACCATACAGCTCTCTTAATTAGACTAAGCATTTGATTATTAGCTAAGAGAGATAGTCAAATTTTAGACACTGAAAAAGCCGATTACATTTCTTCTAGAACAATGAATTAGATATAATGATGTGGGAGCCTTTCAAGCATTCTTGATTATTCCATTTTCTATTGCAGGCTTTTGCAGAATGGGTTCTCTTCACATCAAGCGGAATTTCGAGTGGATTGTATCATGCCTGTGACGTTGGCACCTGGTGTGCATTATCCTTCAGTGTCTTGCAGGTATAACTTTTTTTTTTAAATTAGTTTAGCTTCGATGTTCTTAGGAACGCATTCCTTTCTGTTTTCTAGTACTAAGTGTAGTATCTTTAAATTGCGTCACTATATGGGGGAGGACTCTAGTATTTTGTCCCAACAAACCTTTAACTTGGATAAGCAAAATATACAATCTAAAGCTGAGAATACCTTTAACTTGGATAAGCAAAATATACAATCTAAAGCTGAGAATACCTTTAACTTGGATAAGCAAAATATACAATCTAAAGCTGAGAATACCTTTAACTTGGATAAGCAAAATATACAATCTAAAGCTGAGAATACCTTTAACTTGGATAAGCAAAATATACAATCTAAAGCTGAGAATACCTACATAATATCTGAACAAAAACTTACAATCAAGTTTCCTTCCTGTTCAAAATGGTTCTCTGAGTGTAGTTTTCCCCTCATAACAAACTTATGACTGCATCGTAGTCTAAAGTAATTGCCCCTGTGACTGTGACTAATCACGGAATTGGATTGGTTTCAGTTCATGGACTTTTGGCTCTCTTTCATGGCTGTTGTGAGCACTTTTGTGTACCTGACTACTATTAATGAAGTGCATAAAAGGACCATTCATACAGCCGTTGCTATCCTTACGGCACTCATGGCTATAACCAAAGCAACCCGGTATGCAAAGCTGTGTACTCAATTTAGTTATTTCGAACTTATTCCAGAGTTACTTTATTTTGTCAACTGTGCAGGTCATCGAATATTATCCTCGTGATGGCAATTGGAGCTTTGGGTCTTCTAGTTGGCTGGTTAATAGAGTTATCCACAAAATATAGGTCGCTTTCATCTTCCTTTGGACTCTGTTTGAACATGCTTGACAGGTGAGCTTCAATATGGTTTCGATGTTCTCCACTATCAATGCGGGTGCTCATAGACATCCAGGTCTTAATTCGTTAAAGACTACCAAAACGAAAAATACTTCTCCATACATGGCATGGTAAGCAAACATGTTTTTTGTCAGCCAATATAAAGAAGGATGATTTTTGTAGTTAACACCGGCAGTGTGCAACAATGGTTATGCAGATGGTGTTTATCAAGTGGGATATCTACGTCTTTCAATTAATGCAACTACCTATCATCTCCTGAATGCAGATGTCACTAGATAAGTTCGCTTGTGGAAATGGATGTTTCCACCGCCAGTGCGTGGTATAGACTATAAAATTCCAAATCAAAACCCCATAAATGGAAACTTGTCAACAAAAACTCATACTTGAATTTGTGGATCTTCACAAAAGATTAAGCAGATTTTTCTATAGCTGCTAATATTTATCCCGGTAGAACTAGAGTCTGCAGTTATTCATGATTGCTGCCAAACACTAGTTTCAATCACCCTACTTTTCCTAGTCCAATCTAGCCATCATAAAAAAATTGCTTTCATGAACTGTTACCTTTTGTCGCTGTCGTAATTTGTTTCTGTCATATATCGTATCTAGTATTGATATTCATATTTCGAGAATTGAGTTTAAGATTTTGCTTGATGGAATATTTAGGCCTTTATCATTCTAAACCCATTTATGACCCATTTTGTGGATATAACTGACCCATAAAACAATTAAGCACATTAAATATGGGTTGAGAAACGGGCCTATGACCCATTTTGACAGGTCTAGATGGAATCATCGCTATGCATTCCGTGGCCTAGGCCGTGAGATATGATCTTCGATTTGTTCTTTCAAATACTAGAGGAGTTCATGTATTTTTCTCCTAAACGGATGGTAGTTGTTTATGACAGGTGGCAGTATATCAGGGAATGGCTGCGCAACCTAGTCAAGACATTTTTTCGGCGGTTCCGTTGGGGCTTCCTTATAGCAGGTTTTTTAGCATTGACCATGGCTGGAATAAGCTGGAAGCTGGAAACCAGCGAAAGCTACTGGATTTGGCACAGGTATATGAATGACCAAATCACTCTGCACACCCCTCTTCTCTCTCTCTCTCTGTCTCTCTCATTTGCGTAATTCTATTGCAGTCTTTGGCATGTCACAATATACACATCGTCTTTCTTCTTCCTTTGCTCCAAAGCAAATCCGATAAATGTGGATGATCAAAGAGCGCCGGATGCAAATTATGAATTAACAAGGCAGGATTCATTCTCCAGAGTAGAGTAGAGACACTGAAAATCGAGTATACCATGGGTAAAATGTTAATTGTTTTGGAGTTGTCGCTGTGGGAAGTGAGTGAACAATCCAGCTTTAGAATGAGGGACTCTGAGTGGCGTCTAACTATTGTACCGGCTTAGGACGACCTCTCTCCGAGCTCAAGCTTGGGAAGCTTTTGTAGGGTGGCATAGTGGAGAGACTTTTTGCAGACAGAAGATTGTAAATTATGGAGGGGATTAGGATGCTCGAGTGAAGACGGATTAGATCATCCGTGGAGTTCCTTGTATAGGTATACAATTTAACTGTTTCCTTTCTCCTGTAGTGTTCTTTCTTAGCAGCTGGACAGTATTTATGTTGATTGTACCAAAACAAATAAAAGCAATAAGGTTCCTGCGTTAGAAAACAAAATGGAAACCATTATTTTCCCGAGTGAAAGCTCCTTTTTAGTGTTACTCTCTTTACTTACGACGAGCGAACATGTCAAGTTGTTCAAGTGTCCCTTTTCCCATTAAGCTCGAATTGTCGGACTTTTCTTCTTTCTCATCTTTGGGGAAAATTTCAAATAAGGACTTGAAGTACTCTGACTTTTTCAAATAAGAGCCTGAAGTGGACCTTATTTTAAAGAAGGGTTTGCCGTTTTTGTTTCAAAGTAAGGCCTGATCGAAGAGCATTTTTGTCTTTTATCGTTTTAATTTTTTTTCTTTTTTTTTCCCCTTCCCCATTCCCCAGCCAACGCCTGCCCCAGCAGCGTGGGCGGCCCTCGCCTGAGGCCGGCGTCGACCACCCTCACTCGGGTCGGCGTCGTGCACCCTCGCCCGAGGCCGGCGATTGCAGAGGGAGGGAAAGAAAAAGGGAAAAGAAAATGAAATTGAATTCATGAAAAGAAAAAATGGAAAAAAAATTAAGACGGCAAAAGACGAAAATGTTCTTCAGCCAGGTTCTTCTTTGAAACAAAAAGGACATTTCAGTCCCTTATTTGAGAAAATCAAAGTACTTTAGGCCCCTATTTGGAATTTTTTCACATCCTTTGTGGTCATATCAATTTGTATATTGGCAGTTCGTTTCTCCTCTTCCCGAACTGAATAGGTAGTTAATACCTTCAAATGATACTTTAAGCAGGCAAAATGGACCTGTACGCTACAATATGGCGATTTGTGCGCCTTGAAGAAATCTAGTGGCCAAAATGTGTTGGTTATCATCTATGAACCCTTCTTCGCTGAATAACAGCAACAGCAGCAATAACTCCCACGCAACCACCACGTTTACAAAAATGTTCTGACCCCAGAGACTGAAAACGACCTAATGAATAATTTTCGCAAGCGACCCTCCCTATAAAATCCTTTTATTTACCCAATAAATCTCAATCAGGTGTCCTCGAAAGCCATGAACATACAAAAGGGAAAGAACTGCAGCGGAATTAAAACGATGAAAAGTAAACTACAGTTCTCTATATAATAAGATGGAATGGAAGAACCACAAAATCGGAAGGAAAAAAAGCACCTCCATACGATACACAAGGCCTCTAAAAACAGGTTGAACCAGGTTCCTTCAATGGCAAACCACCTTTTTAACCACTCAAAATAATTTTGCAGAAATCAAGAATGGTTGGCTTCCTTCTAACCAATTACCTTGGTGTGTGACCAGTATCCGTTGGTTCTTCAAAGCTTTTCCCAATTCCGCGGTTATCTAGCTGCGGCATTGGAGGGTATTGTAAAAACAGATGATTCCCCTCCAGTCTGAGCAAAAACTGCTCTGAGCGACATGAATCGCAATGAAGTATGGGATGATGATATATGCCACTATTCTTCCCTCACTGAAGAGCTCCTTTCAGAACGAGACGATGAACGGAAGTCGGGCGCCGAAAGTTCACGGTAATCTTTGCGTATGCCCCACAGGATCTCTGCACATCTCCTCATGCTTGGCCTACTCCGCCTGTGCGGAGCCAGGCACTGCAAAGCCAGCTCGAGAATCTTTTCCAGGGCAAAGTTAGTCGGATCGGTTCTTTCAAGCCTAGGGTCCAAGGTTGTTATGGCATCTCCCTCCGTGAATTTCTTCATGGCCTGCACTTGTCCAGATCCAAAGTCAGACCAGATCAACATGAAAGCTAGTCCTTTCATTTATCTAGTTTCTGTTTCAGTAAGATTTCACAAATCCCAAGAGGTAGTATAGACATGGTTATGTGCTTTCTCATCTGTAGAAGATAACATCTTATCTTAGAGAGTGTAAGGAAAGAGAAACACACCCATCGTGCAGTTATCCGTTCTATCAGTTCGCGTTTTGGTTCGATGGGACGCCTTCCGGTGATCAGTTCCACCAATAGCACTCCAAATGAGTATACATCACTCTTCTCCGTGAGCTGATAGGTTCTTAGGTACTCTGGATCTAAGTAGCCCGCCGTTCCTTTTACTTGAGTTGAAACATGAGTTTCACCAGAATCAGTGTCAGCTGCAAGTCTAGCAAAACCAAAGTCTGCTACCTTTGCTCGGAAGTTTTCAGTGAGAAGAATATTGGAGGACTTTATGTCCCTGTGAATAATCGGATGATCTGCATGAGAAACCAGAATCTGATTTATACAATTTCTAACAGACAGAAAGCAAGGCATGTGATCCAAACCAGAGAGTTCATCCTCCCGCATGGCACCGACCTGTATACACATGAAGGTAGGTTACGGCGTGAGCTACGTCGATAGCAATATCTAGCCTTGCAGCGACGTCAAGAATGCTACCATGCATACCTGCATTAGTTCTCCAAACATATTTTAAGCATTCGAGCAGACTGTCGCATACTAAAAGCATCCTCGTATACAGAGACATGCGAAGGAGATATACTCACAATCCAAATGTTCCCTCAGGGTTCCATTTGGAACGTACTCCACCACAACGATTCTTTCATCTTCATGCTCCAAGAATCCATAGAACTTGACCAAATTCAAATGTTCCACCCGTGCCAGCGTGCGAATTTCGCTTTGAAACTCCACACCCAAATGCTTATCATATACACTCTGCAGACAACAGAGATGAACATTCTTTAATTCCCCTCAAACAGCATAATTGATAGTTTCTTGACCTGGTAAGAGAAAAAACATAGAAAGTAGACTCATCAACCTGAACATTGACCGACCTTTTTAGCGCGTTTCACAGCGACAACTGTTCCGTCTGCGAGTCTGCCCTTGTAGACTGTCCCAAAACCACCCTGCCCAATCTTGAATGAGGGGGAAAAATTCCTGGTGGCTGCATATATTTCTTCCATTGTGAATGTCAGGCTTCCAGGCTCCCTATCTTGCGTCGAATTATACGAATTCGTGTATATCCCGCGAGTTGAACCGCGGGTTCTCTCGCTGCTGCTTCTGGATGCGTTTGATGCCGCTGACGATAACAGCAGTGGAAATTCGCTTTAGTACAAATTACTAGGCCATGAACACAGGGCTATTCCCTTCGTTCCTCACAAAAATCAAAGTCCATACAATTCGCTAGTCAGGCAAGAAATTTCAGTTTCTAGAACACACGATCGCTTTTGAATCTCTTTTCAGTTTCTAAAACACAAGTCCGGGACAACATACTCCGAATCCAATAACACCGTCTCAGTATCCAAACAAAGACTACATGAAAATGAAAAAGAGCCCCCAAAACAAAAATTGGAAGAAACTAAACTAGCAAGTAGGAAAAATCGTATTACGCAACGGTGTTACACCGAGTCAGCACCAGATCATGTCAATAAAGTTCTGAGTAAAATGAAGCGACGGTGAATCATTTGAAGCAAAAATATGTAAGTCGTGTCATCAGATTCAGAACAGTGCCTACGCGAATTGTTAATTAGATAGTGTCAAGCGTGCCTTCTTCCACAAGGACGGCGATTCACAGAGTCAGCTGCATTTGACGAACTCTCTCTCTCGACCATTTCATGTGCATAAGAACAGCAACACACCTGAGGGAGCTCTCAACTCACCGGAGACTCCGTAGCTCTTGGAGGCATCAGGCTCCGGCGGCATGAAGCAACCGGAGAAGGCGTCGGCGATCGATCGGACTGCGACCGAGACGGGATTGTTGCCGGATCTCGACTTGCTGGAGACGGTGGAGGAGGCGGCGGAGTAGGTTGAGCTCGGGGAGTACGCGAACCGGTCCGGCGTCGACCGTACATCGGCGTTTGGTGTCCGGCGACCGAACATCGCGTGTAGAGAGAGAGAGAGAGAGAGAAGAGAGAGAGAATGATGGCGCGTACAAGTTGAAGAAGATAAGTTAAGACGCGCGAGAGAGACGACTCTGGCGATGACCTTTCAAAGGCGAGTGAGCGCTAACTTGCGCCGTTGAATTTATGGTTCCTATTGAACTCGTATTTGTGCGCCTTGGCCGTTTGAATCTCTGCCTGTTTCTAGTGTTTCATTAGTAATAATAATAATAATACCAATAACAATAATAATAATTCTCGCTATTGTTTTTTATTATTTCAATTTCCGCTAATTTCTGCTGCAAATTGGTTTATTTTTCGATCAATTAGAATGGATCGAACACGAGATTTCGTAACAAAATTTCACAAATTATTTTTCTTCATCGATAAAGCTAACAAGCCGCAAGTCCTAAGTCGCAGCAGCGCATGTTTGCAAGCAGCTAGTTGCTCATGAGGCACATACATGTGATCAGCTTGTCTCGAAAGAACATGACATTTTATCCGAACCCACGAGTATGATTAGATCATAAGTTTTCTCTATTTATTTATTTTAAATAGGTACGATCAAGATGGCGTGACTCGTTAGATTAGGTTCCACCCCTCTTATCAATTCACTTTGTGATTACTTAGGCAGAGAAAGACGAGGTCCACCGCATGAAAATGTTTAGTTTCATGAGTTGTTTATGAGAATTGATGGGTAAGTTGTGTGACTTTTTCGCTCTAAGCATGGATAGATCAAGTTATAAATTTGTTAAAGACGAGAGAGGATATTCACAAGCGGGAAATGTTTACCTAACAGTACTGTTAGGGACAGTACAATCTCAACCGTAGATCTACACACCATCATCATGTGTTTTGCATAAAGCACTCATTGATTGCGAGATCGTGCGGTCATAAATAACTGATAGTACTGTCAGACTATCAAGTTAGCAGCTTCCTTCGCGAGTTGTACTGCAAGACAAAAGAAGCAGCCGAAAGATTAAATGTGGTGCTTGAGGTTCCCACGTCATTGTTTTGACCAAGAAATTAATAAATACAAAGTAGGCACGGACATTTTCTCCAGCTACCCTTTTGGTTTTTATTACCAAAAAGTCAAACCTAGGGACCATTTTACAGTACAATCTCTTTTTCGATTAGGTATGTAATCTATTCTAGGGCATAATGACTAAAAATTCTAATCTTCAGGAGTTTAGAGATGACAATATGAATGGGTGACAGACATAACGAAGAGCACCAATTTTCACCAACATTGGAAAGAACAGCTAAGACAAGTTTCATTAGTTACATACGTAGAAGAACCCACTGTTACGATTTGACGACCGAAATTGTCCTCGCGGCACGGATCCATTATTGCCAATTATTAGCAGACCATAGCATCGGCCCTTCTAGTTGTCAAGGACCTACAACATAAATTGCGCAACCTACCGAGCATCAAATTGCATAAGGATAACTTGCATCTCGGCGTGGACTAGAACATTTCGTTTCCCAGATCGGGTCAATAGGAAATAATGTTGCAGACAATTCCGGTATGCATGGAGCAGCTCGAAAAGGTCGACTTTGTATGAAGAAAATTGAGCATGGATGCCATCGGGCTAATACCACCAAAAATCATAAACCAGTGCACCCGGCCCAAAACTAGTTTTTTGTATAACAAAAAAATTTCAAACCGGTACCACCGTGCCACATTTATCCAAATTTGTGGTAAATCTGAGATTTTTTGGCGGTAAATATGACACGGGTACACTAGTTTGAGATAAGTGTGGCACATATATACTAGTTTTGGATTTGTTGCAACATAAAAATTAATTCGGGATAAATGTAGCACATGCGTGTTAGGATTAGACGCACAAATAACAAATACAACGAAATAAAGAGTAAATGCGAAAAAGAGAAATCGAGACACAAAATTTATCTAGGCTCACACTTATACTAGCTCTACATCAAGCAGAAGATTTCACTATAATTAGCACTTCTCACCTCTTTGGTACAACTCTTAATTATATATTGCATTAGCTATTCATGGGCCCAAGCCCAGACTATTAATATAATACGGGTTCAAGCTATAAAAGCCATCTACGTCTCGGGGACCCTATGCTTTTTTGTTAATAGGGAGTATGAACCACACTCCAATAAAATGCACCAATTTGGGATAAATGGGGCACTGATATACCAGTTTGAATTTTTTGTGACACAAAAATTAGTTTGGGGGTAAATATGACACGGGTGTAGCAGTTCTGGATTTTCAAAGGTACTAACCCAATGCTATCTGACAGGTAAAAAAAGAAAAGAAAATTCTTCATGTTGCAATATGCTTGCTTAGTAGAGATTAGTTGTATGCAAAAGTGATAGCGAGTGCGTACCAGTACCATTTTAGTAAACAATATCAAGCAAAGTAAGGCGCAGAACCTGAAAAGGAGAGGAGGAAAGGAATAGCGTGATGGCTCCTAACTTGATGGAGGCAAGGCAATTAGTCTTAGATTAGAAGTGAAACAAGACACAGCAGTTGGAAGGTAAAATAGACAGGTTCTCCAGACCAATTTGATTACACAGCAAGTTTTGTAAGGCAAAACCATTCAATCTACATCCTCTCCAACTAACCAACTTATAAAGAATGTCGGGGACCAAATCAAGCATTGAGTTTATACAGGAAATCCCCTATTTTGAACCGCTTTTATTAGGCATATATAGTCGATGAAAAAGACATTATTTTCAAAGATGTTTGATTAATTGACCAAGTGTATACTTGGAATAGTAGGAAGTATATACTTTTCATCGGATCGGGAAGGTGAACTAAGTTGGATTGGATTGGATATATGGTGGAAGATAACATCTTACAACTACACCCAAAGGAAAAGGGTAAAGACCATTTTATTTAACTAGATTCCCGCGAGTGACATCAACTCTTAAAGAGCACAACGGAATGTAATTTTCCTGGATCGGTTAGACCGAAAAATGAGATGAGTTCCTTATCGAGGCGTTTGTCCAGAGGCGATGTTGACCAACTTAAACTCGAGAACATATTTACTTGTTGGACTACCCAAATGATTTGGACCAATTATGTGAGATGAAAATTTCGGTATCGCTCTTTGGAGACTAGTCAAAGAAGCTGAAAGAATCACTTGTTAATGTTGATTCAAGAAAGAGATCACATTGGACCATCAACGAACTTTTGTCCTTGGACTTGGATCCAATGCGAGTCAAAATCAAGATGACCCCAGCCCAGCTTGACCTTGCTAAATTGTCCTCGCATAACGAAGTCTTAGACCACATTGATTGGTGGATCATGAACTTGGCCTTGATTAAAATTTTAATCATATCCGAGCAGAAGACGACAATCTCCTCACTAGTTTTTAGCGTGTTTTCGAATTGGCGGACTCTTAATCGGCTCGAATTAGCGCACTTGACAATTGGCACGTTCAAATTCGACCGTTTCACACAAAGGAAACCTTAAATAGCACAACTATATGTTTTTAAACCACATATGCCTCCGATTTCTCGAGACTCGGCAAAAGTTGTGCAGAAGTGAAGAGAGAAGTATGGCCATGCCCATCACCGTCTAACATTGAAACTCTATGTCTCATTTGACCAAAGTCCATTGAGAACATGAAAAGATTGGTCGAACGGCAACATCCATTGACCAAGAGCAAGAACATACGGTAAGAATTCACACCCAAAAAAGTTTTAAGTGGATGGATTTATTACATGTAAAGAGAAAAAAAAATAGAGTTTCATAATCATGTAAAAGTTCGGAATAAATTTCGCGAAATAAATAATGTGAAATTCCAATTTTGTACGTTCTCTTTTTGAACCTTTTTTGGTAGCACTAGCGGTGTGAGGCAAAGGCTGGTTTTGGAGGGAAGAGAAGGAAAGCGGTTCTCTTCACACGGACTGTAACTGTCGTTTGAAATGGACGGTCCCGATTGGACCGACGCCGCACGTGGAATCTGGAATCTCGGTTCGCTTCATCAGGCGGTGGCGATGAATGTGATCGTGCGCAGGTAAATGCGGGCCAGATCCATATAAAACGGGCTCGGACTCTGGGCTTTTCCTAAGGTCCGAATGGAGCGAACGACCCAGGCCCCAAATGATTGACCAACTTAAATTATTTATTTATGATGAACCAATTAAAGAGCTGACTAATTTGATTGGAGCACCGGGGATTGCCGGTAAAGACAGGTAGGGGATTCTTATAATAAAAAAAAACAATATAATAGAATCTTATTCCTTGAGTCATGTCCACCTCACACGTGCATGCCTTGAGATGAGAGCAAGAGCTTTCTCTCACACGTGCTGTACTGCCAACCCATTTCCCCATGTCTTTTATTATTTCCATTTTGGGGTACAACTTCCTTTTACAGGATCATCCAGAAGTAGATATTTGTTAATCATTGTTTGATGGGATGAGTCATTGTTATATGTTCAGTAAATAGGTTAAAAATAGGTTTCAAATGGCAAAGCCAGGTTCACAGTATACCCAAACCCAATCAACCTTTGTGACTTGCTCTTCATCCTCTATGAAAAAATAATGGACTCTTTAGACTGTTCAAGGCTCAGAGAAGTGTTGGTGGCTAACTTCACCCTTATTAATCTTCTAAGTTTCGTTTATTGGTTATTGGGGTATATCTTTCTTTGGTTGCATTTGACTTTCTTATTTTTATGTAATGTACTAATTTTAGTTATTGTCATTGCAATCCATGGTCGGCATAAAATCATCTTCTTCAATATCTTACGTATTAAAATAAATAGTATAATTCTTTTATGTTATTTGATGCTCTAGTTTTGTAAATTCACTGCAAAGTACTAACTTTCTCTTATTCTTGATTATGAATCAATACAAGTTGAACATGCTATGCAATGTTGAAAGCCAATTCTCTAACACCTTATAGTCGAAATAAAGATTTTATCCAAATAATATATACACAGAAAGAGTTTAAAGTGAGTTAACTAGGTGGATACAGACTTTCAAAGATTGAGTTAAATATGAATTTTTTTAGTAAATGAGTCGGGTTGGGTATTAGTCATTAAATATATATTGCATTTAAATTGATCAAAACGAGTTAAATGATCAATTTGGGTTAGATCATTTTCGACCCAACTCAAATCCGATCGGACGAGCAAATTTAACGGCCTTACTTCTATGGCAAGCAAAGTCAAGCAAGTCAGAAAATAATGTGGGATGATTAATTAATTCCCTATGTGGAAAGCTAAAACAATATCTGAACAAGACAAATAGAAGCAAGCAATGTGTAAAGTAAAACAGTTTCTTAAAAAGAAGACTAACATACTGAAGGAGCGCGTGCTCTGCGCGAAAGTGGAAACCACAAAACTGAACAAAAGCAACCACCAAAAGACAAAACCTCCTCTTCTACTACCTCGGGAAATCGCAGCGCAACCTCTCTCTCTCTCTCTCTCTCGAAAAGGTACCTGCTTTTCTCTCGAATCTTGGTTAATAGTGATTCTCGCGTGCAATTCATGTGCATCGGTATTTCAGAGCGTCGTCAATTGATAAATTTCTGTGTGTTTTCGCTTTGACGTTCAGCTGAACTGATCGGATGAACTGGGCTGTATTTCTGTTTGTAATTGCTTTTGGTCCCTTTTTTAGGGGCTGTGAGTTGATTTGGAATTATGGGTTTGAATAAGCTGGCTATGACTTGTGGTTTCATCTAGTGTCGATGATCTCTTACTTGGTCGATTTGTGTGTGTGAAGCAAAAAGGGTTGGTTTTTCCGTTATGATTTCAGGGTGTTCATTGGCTTCTCATGTTGGTGGATGGTTTCTGTAAATTGAGTTGCTGAGCCAAACTTCTGTTGGGTTGTGAATGTTTTATTGATTATGGCTCTTGAAATGTGGCTTTGATTCTTTCGGTTCAGCTAAAATGGCTGATTGAGATGCTAGAATATCTATTTAGCAGCTTTTGGTGTTGTGATTGTTATTCACCTGGCGGAAAGAGCCGTAATTGAGCTATTAAGTTCTGGAGAACGCGAAATAGGTCATGGAAGAAGAATATGTTTTTCTGGCCATGCTAGTGTGTCGTGATTTCTAGGACAAGCATGTTAGGCTACTCTGTTGAACACAGAGCTGGAGACATTGAGTTCTCTCCGAGTCTACCCATGATGTTCGTGCAACTACAGTTTGATCTTCCAATATACTAATACTATGGTATTGTTAAATTTCTACTCTATTTCATTGGACACTGGATTGTTTTTGTAACCAATAGCTTTTCTTTCTTCCGGGACAGTTCAGATTCTTCTTTTATGATGCTTCCGGGTTAGTAGCTGGAACAAGCTTTTTTAGTATCCAGTCACCAGCAATGCACTTTGCAAATTTGATTATCATTGGTGATTGTGTTCCTGCATACTGCTATGTTTTTGCTTTGACTCCACAATCTGAAAGTCATCGACAGGGTCATTAAGAACATACTTCACATTAGTTATCTGCATCTCTGGTTAGTGAGGTTCAGAAATATTTTCGCGACAGTTCATACTTCTGTGTTTAGCGTGCAATGAGTTCTATGTTTACCATTCTTTCTAGCTCATTTGATAGACTCGCATGTGTTTACCATTTTCACACATTTGACTACCCTCTTACTCTATATGCCTAATATGCATGTGCTGTTTGTTATGATTGTATGAACAGGATACTGCTGGTAATGGGAGGCTGCTGTTGTTCGACTCGTAAAGCTCATCTGAATGGGGCACCTGTATATTGTTATGTCAGTAATGATCTTGTGATGCAATATTTTAACACTGTCATTACTTGGGTGCATCTGTATCTTATTCTTTTTTAGCTGTGATGCATGAAGAGTATCTTGCTAAGCAGTGGAGGTCACAGCCCACGATGACCTCACGGGCAATACTTCTTGGGGCCTTTGACTTATTTAAGTAGATAACACAAAATTTAAGTTAATTTGACGTGGGAACTTGATGCCCATGTAGGCCATTGTGAACTTAATAGTCAAGAGATAACAGAGTTCTTATGGCATCAGAGAATTCTACATCTGATCCACCAATACTCTCTGCCTGCTTGACATCTTGCAGTCATAATGAGTTTGATCGAGAAATGTCAGAAAAATCTTCATGGCTGAACTTGGTTTACTGTGTGTTGTATCTTTACTGTAGTTTAACTCGTCACAACTTCTAAGTGTATTCTTCATGGGTCAACACATGGAAATCCATTTTCAAGGTGTGGGATTTAGGTTAGTATTTTCTTGTCTAACGATTGGTAAATGTTGTGGTTCTTTGGTACTGTCTTTAAAATTGTCTGGTGCATAGAGTTCGTGATATCTAGGTTTCTCTCTTTAAAAGATAATTTGCAAGTTTGGTGCATATTATCATTGCTAGAATTCCGGCCTTTCTGTGCAGTATCCTCCATCTTTGGAAGAGCATGAGTCCCTCACATCGCATGATGCTACTGCTGCTGCCATTACATCAGGATTTTTAGTCGATTTGCAGTTAGAGGCATCAATACCCGATAATTTTCGTCCTCCACCACTGCCTTTACCCTATGACGTAGTGTCGAGATCACTACCAATAGGCACTGACTCTGTTAGAGAATCAGTTTGCCTAGATCACATGGAGCCAGACTACAAAGCTCAGTCCACTGCTCTGTTAGGCTCTCCAAAAGCAATTGAAGTTTCTAAATCAAATGACGTCGATGTTTCAGTAGCAGATGAGGAGGATGTTTGTCCCATTTGTCTTGAAGGTGCTTCCCTCTTCTATTTATAATTGCATTATCAATTATTATCTCTTTTTCCCAGCTTTGGGGATGATGAGATGGAAATTATGTGGATTTAAATAGTTGCATTAGCAGCAATAGGTGATTGTGCAACTTGACTGCAAATGCAGGGTACAATGACGATAACCCAAGATTCATGACAAATTGTGAGCACCATTTTCACCTCTCGTGCATCCTGGAGTGGATGGAAAGAAGTGACATCTGTCCCATCTGTGATAAGGTTCACACGCTCCTCTCTCAGCAGAATATTGTGGAGTCAAATTGTGAATATGAGTACCTATTGACCTAACAATCTCCTATGTACATTCGTTTCAAAATCATGTGCAAAAATACACCTTGCTGCAGTATTATCTTCTTGAAATTGTCAGTAAACATTCCAAATTAAGTTAAAATGAAAAACTACGAACCTTTGGTAGTACTTAGCATGTTGCTATCATGATGAGTTTGTGGGATAAGTACACTAGGGCTGCGTATGGTAATCATTTTGTTCTGGAAAACTGGTTCTGATTAAAATGATTTTTTCTGATTCTGTTCTTGGATGAGTTTTAGAGAATCAGAACGCGTTTGATAACCGCCCAAAATTTCTGTTCCTAGAATAGAAACTCGTTTGATAACTGCACAAAATTTCTGTTTCGAAAAACTGTTTCTCTTCCTAATTTTTTTCATTTAAGCCAAATAATTATGTAGTTACTTTGTAAAATTTCATCCTAAGTTGAAGACTAATTTCCAATGCACACTAAAATAATTTAAAATACATTATTTTTTTTAGCATGTCATAAATGAAACACAAATTTTAATATATGACGTTTGAAGTTCGATTGAAGCATGGGATAGTTCCCATATTAAGAACTCATTTTTTTTCTTTAAATGTTGCTTTGTCCAAAATACATACAAACATAGCAGCTGAATAACTAAATTATCCACTGATAAAAATAAAAATCAAATTATCCTCCTTGATACGAAGTACAAGTCATTCACTATCATTTTGCAGCTTCTGTCCTAAATCCAAGTAGGTGTTTGGCTCCAGCTCCACATGCAGATGGTCACATTTTGTGACGCATGGCTACGAGTATATATGTTATTATCCGCATGTTGGATGCCCTCATCTTCCGCGACATTTTTTTGCAGAAGAGTGAAATCTATGAAATCTAGGAAATTTAGGCTCAAATTTATGAAAATGAGGTCAAACTAGCCTAATCTGAGCTTCTTCTATTTTTAGGGATTTTCTAAATTTTTTTTTATGATTTTTTAAAAAATTTCGAATTTTTTTTGAATTTTTTTATTTTTATTTTATTTTATTTTTATTAGGTTGAGAGAAAAGTGACGAGAGAACTGAAAGGGAAAAGTGAGAGATGTGAGACTTCATTCTGTTTTGTGATTCTCAAAAGTGATTCTTTTTTCTAGAACCAACTTTGTTTTGGTTTTGGATTTTGCTCTAAAATTGATTCTGATTCTCTAAAACTGATTCTGGGAACAGAATCAGAATCAGAATTATTTGCGTTACCAAACATGATTCTCATTCTTTACTGTTCCGGGGAACAGAATCAGAGAATGAGAATGATTACCATACAGGTTCTAGAAGTCCTTAAAAAACTTGATAATGCAATTTGGTCCTAAAACTTTTTGAATGGAGCAATAAACTCTGAACTTTTCATGAAGTTTCGATCAAGTTCTTCTGTTTACTAGGCATAATAAATTTGT
This sequence comes from Lenwebbia sp. NSW1173648, assembly GCA_029784005.1. Lineage (NCBI taxonomy): Eukaryota > Viridiplantae > Streptophyta > Magnoliopsida > Myrtales > Myrtaceae > Lenwebbia > Lenwebbia sp. NSW1173648. The sequence goes on from JARCGZ010000005.1 coordinate 951,292, forward strand.
CAGAAACCCTACGTGATGGTAAAGTGTGGCTCTGGCACTGGCACGTGTACAGGATTTACATCAAATTCGTACAGGGTGTGAGTAGAAAACTTGTTATAACTTAATTGCTCAATGGAAAGGTTTTAGATTTGAATGACACTTTGTAAATAGGGTTTAGGATTTAGTGTGTGCTTACCCATTGCATTCGTTTATGCACGTGTTACTCAATTGTCCCTCGCGTATTTGCTTACTATGGTATCGTTTGCTTATATTCTGTGGCAGATCATGGAATTCAACAATTCCTTCGATTTGTAGCTCTTCTTGCAAGCTGAAGTCATGCATGCGTCCGACGGAGGTGGTTGACCTTGCATTGCCATGGCAAATTTTCTCGTTTTCAATGGTTCTGTTGACGGTGGCTTCTTGTACATAATCCGTCTGGTTTAGCTGTTTGAGGAATGCAGGTTATACAGGAAATTCAGGAGGGGTAAAGAAAAAGCTCGATTTCGTTCTCTCAATTCTTTGCTATAACTCTGGTCTCTGGCCTCAAATGGATCTGCATCTATGATTTTGCCCGAGTTTTTGATTGAGGCGAATAATAATACCCGAGGAAAAGGAGACCTGGATTTTGCCGGTTCAGCTGTTCTCATTGTCCTTCAGCAAGATTCATCTTGTACAGAGTCTCTGGTTCTTTTGCTTCTGTTTCAACTCCTGAAGGTATCTAAGCTACTTTATAGGATGGCTCTTTCTTAAAAATTTTCCTGGGGTGTTAAAGACATTCGTAATGTTTCTGACGAATTGGGGGTTGTAATGTATGTATGGGGAGACAAGGATCTTCGGAGAAAAAGCATGTGAAATGTTCGGAAAATTCAATTGCTTGTCCAATTTTCTTTCCCTAAACCAAAATTTGCTTGTCCATTTTTTGCCACGACATGGCAGAATACCCAACTTGGACTCTGACGTAGCACATGAAGTCGTTTCAGTCAGTAATTTGACCATAGGCTGCATTGCACTTCAGCAGCATTTCAAGTCGACCAAAACAGGGGAGATTTTCAGGAACAAACCATTACCGCCTAATGATCTTCTCCAATAGACCAAGTCAGCACACCCCGCGCCCCTCCCCCCCCCCCCCCTTCTGTTTCTCTGTCTCTGTCTCTAGCTGGAGATATTTCAATGGCCAGGTTACAAATTGTACCACCTGGCAAGTCCAACTCCTTTGTAGGTCATTCCCAACGAAAACAGGCTAAAGGCATCTGAGCCACACTTTCCAGGAACTGAAAGCCATCAGATTAGTCGTTCGATATTTCTGTCACCTGAACAAACGCCCTTTTGGCATTCCAGTTCAATTCCGTCCCTAACTTCCCGCAAGAATTGGCGAAAGGACCAGAAAGAAAGAGGAGAGGAGTACGACATTCTAAAGGGCGTCGCGAAATCGCAAATAATAAAGAAAATGCGTCACTGATGGCCGTTGGTGGCGCCACCTACTCCGGCGGAACGATCCCTCCAGGAGAACCAGAGTCCCTCGGCGAGTTGCCGTTGAATCCCAGCGCTGCCGCGTCGGCGATCGAAACCGCCGACCTCCACCACGCGCCGACCACCATCCTTGGCCCCAGCGAAGGGGACTACGATCCCGTAAAGACCTTCGAGGATGCCAAGTACGTGTGTCGCCTGGAAAGCACCAAGCTCTGGGTGATTGCGGGTCCAATTGCCTTCAACATTCTGTGTAACTATGGGGTCAATTCATTCACGAACATATTTGTGGGTCATATTGGGAATGTGGAGCTCTCGGCCGTGGCCATTTCCTTGTCCGTCATCGCCAACTTCTCTTTCGGTTTCTTAGTAAGCCATCGCTTTTTCTTACATTCGCATATATTTCCGTTCTCTTCCGACATATTTCACGGACATATTTTCGGTGCTTGCCGTGAAATCGACAGGGCACTGTCTTTGATAATTCTAGCTTTCGGTCAATGAGCATATGCTGTATATAACATCAGCCTAGAATTGGAGAAAATACACGTTGATACATCTCTGATTTTATTATTCATCGCATTCTGTGATGTGAGACCTTTGTTTGATCTCATTTCATTTTGATTTCCTGATTCGAGTGCGAAATCCGTGCAGTTTGGCATGGGAAGCGCGTTAGAGACGCTGTGTGGGCAGGCGTTCGGGGCCGGGCGTATCAACATGCTCGGCGTGTACATGCAGCGGTCATGGCTCATCCTGACGGCGGCATGCTTCGCCATCCTGCCCCTCTACGTCTACGCGACCCCGATCCTGAAGTTCCTCGGCCAGCGGGACGACATCGCTGTCCTTGCAGGCAAGTTCACGATCCAGGTCATCCCCCAGATGTTCTCTCTGGCCATCAACTTCCCCACCCAAAAGTTCCTCCAAGCACAAAGCAAGGTCAACGTGCTCGCTTGGATTGGGTTCGTGGCACTCCTCATCCACGTGCTACTCCTGTACCTGTTCATCAGGGTGTTCGGGTGGGGGCTGGCGGGGGCGGCAGCGGCATACGACGTGTCGGCATGGGGGATTTCGGTGGCGCAGGTGGTGTACGTGGTGGGGTGGTGCAAGGATGGTTGGAAAGGGTTGTCCTGGTTGGCTTTCAAGGATCTGTGGGAGTTTGTGAAGCTCTCGGTGGCTTCAGCTGTGATGCTGTGCTTGGAGATTTGGTACTTCATGACCATTATTGTGCTCACTGGCCACCTTGACGACCCCGTTATAGCAGTTGGCTCACTCTCCATCTGGTGGGTCTCTTTGTTACTATTACTTTGCAAGATTTCTTTCCTTTCGCTAAGCTTACTGAGTCGCGGCGTAATTCATGAGAATACGACACTTATTTGCCGCGATATACCCATTTTCCACTTAAAAAGTACTTCTTAATCACGTTGAAATTATGTGTTGGGACATAAATAATCGATGACATTACGTCCCTTATAAAAAGGAAAATCTCATAAAAAGACTTGAACTTTGCCTCTCGTGAACCCCGCTATCCCAAACTTTTTTTTTTTCGTCTCACCAATAACTAGGGATCTATGACCTGAAGTCGTTTACTATGTTGCGTCGACAGCATGAACATCAATGGATGGGAAGGCATGTTGTTCATAGGAATCAATGCAGCCATAAGGTAAATTCCCAAAATTCTGCTTAATTCTCGATTAATGTTTCTAAAATGATTCTAATCTTCCTACCAAAGGCAAAAAAAAAAAAAAAACTCAGCATTGATATCTACTCCATGATCAGTGTTAGAATCTCCAATGAGCTTGGATCAAAGCATCCCAGAGCTGCAAAGTACTCTGTGGTTGTCACGGTCATGGAGTCCCTCATCATAGGTCTGTTCTTCGCGGTCCTAATTCTGGCGACGAAAGATTACTTCGCCATCATCTTCACCAGCGACCGCGAGATGCGACGGGCCGTCGCTAAGCTAGCTTACCTCCTCGGGATCACCATGTTGCTCAACAGTGTACAGCCAGTCATATCAGGTCATTAGAATCTGCTATCGTTTCTTCTGAGACAAGGCTTCTTCGCTTCAACTTGACCCTAACTCTCCATTTCTTAGGCATGATGGAGACATATATAGTGTGCACAAACTTCCCTTGGTACTGAGCAAATCGATTTATTTCGCAGGCGTCGCCGTTGGAGGAGGATGGCAGGCCCTAGTGGCTTATATCAACTTGTTCTGTTATTATGTCGTCGGGCTCCCTCTCGGGTTTCTCCTCGGTTATAAGACGAGTTTAGGAGTGCAGGTACGAACAAGTTCTTCTCTTCGAAATCATTTTCCCTCGCGAAAATCTTCCTTTTTTCCTTCTTAATGATAGCTGAATATGTGAAAACTGTATGTATTTATGAATGGGGTTGCAGGGAATTTGGATGGGAATGATATTTGGGACGCTGCTGCAGACGATCATCCTCGTCGTCATCATCCACAAGACCAACTGGAACAAAGAGGTTCGTGGGTACTCTACAGTTGGGGTTTGTTCTTTGATCTGATCATTATCTCTTCATTGAGGCTTTTGAGAATTCCGACAGGTTGAGCAAGCATCGGAGAGGATGCGTAAATGGGGCGCCGGATCGGAGGAAGCATCTGAACTGACGTAGGGCAAGAAAAAACATTGATTGTGAGTGCATTGTCTGTAGAGGATCTAGGTAAAATGTAAAGCGGTGTATTGAATAATTAGAACATAATTGTGTTTAACCTCAGTATATGGTGTGCTTAGTTGGTTGTTTAAGGCAATTGGTGCGCAAATTGCACCGATTACCGGATGAAACATTGCCTGTAGATCATTTTTACCCTGGTTTTCTGTTCATTATAGAGAACTTATAATCTAAGAGTAAATGGTCAGAGTTACTGGATAGATAGGGTGCAACAAGTTGTTCTTATCAAACAGCCATATATATTGAGGGATAATGACATTGCCATATTCTTTTTCTATTACCTCAATAAAAAATTAATTTTTTTTTGAAGTCTTTCCGTCTTTAATAACGGAGTGAACTGAAGTTGTTGATCATTGTTGATTATTGTAGCAGTATAGTTGATGATTTACATACAGGAGCGCTTGAGTATACCATTTGGCATTAGAAAGTTATTGTAGCAGTAAAGAGTGACCGTACATTACCACTCAACGCGTAACTTGATAAGTTTATCGACAGTTCGATCACGTATCTCGTAAATTGCTTATGAATTTTCAAAATTTCATTAATTATCTTCATTTTGGAAAAGAATACATCGTATAAATTCCTAAAATGACTCAAATCTGAGTTTTTCTTTCTTTATCAAAACCCTTTTCATTTTTAGCACTTGCACATACTTGTGCCATTTCTCCTGGGATATGAGAAAACGGTTCATAGTCCTAGCATTGAAAGGTTAAATTGATTTTTCGACGGGCCATATGGCTTTTTCCATAGGTATGGTCATTTTCGTAGACAGAGACACTCGAACCGAATTGTGTGTGTGTGTTTTTTTTTTGGGCCAAGTAAAATTGGTAGTTTATTGAGAAATTACTGCATGAACCTAGTATATGTCCTAAATTACATTTGGGATATTGAAAATGGTAGAACTCAAAGTGTTCGAGGTCGGGGGGATAATATGCAATTTTTATTAGCAATAGCATGGGAGGGGCGAGTAGCTAACGGCACATTCCGATCATTACCACAAGGGTTCCGCATCCTCTACTTGAGTCATAACTACTCTAACACCACCCGCAGCCACAGTTCGAAGGTTCATGATTGTTGAGTATGTCACCGCAGCTCCACCAAGACTCTAACATTCAAGAAGTCTCTTCACACGAGATATGTCGAAGCTAGGCAGCGCAGCACGAGATATGTCGAAGCTAGGCAACGCAGCACGAGCTATTCAAAGGTTGTTCACGACGTAAATTGAAATCGTTATTTCGTGAAAGATAGATGACCCATTTACCATTATGCAAACCATCTTAATCGATTTAGTTGAGAGAACAAGTGTAACAATCTATGGACAAAATGCAAGCCGAGACAATAAAAACTTACGAGGAAAATCACATAACTGGTACATGAACGAAAAATTTGCTTGCGAGAGCTTACTTGGAAGGTGTTCATCCCTGATCGACATCGTGAGATGATCTTAGGGCGATTCAGTTTTCGAAGTCTTCAATGTTCTTTCTTAGTTCATTGTGAGCTATTTATGCTTACTTTGATAGCCTAGGGTGATCCAGTTTTCGAAGATGTGACATCGTGAGATGATCTTTCCAAAATATGTTGGCTTGTTGCCCCTTTCCTCCCTATTTGGCTGAATACTCGTATACGTGATTGTTAGAATTCGGATTAATGGACACATTCTTCTGCCGGATCGGATGGGCCTTTGGGTTAGAACCGGCCTTATCCACTTCATGGTCTATATTAGTCAAGTCAACGGGCTTATTTCTTAGTATTGCTTGTACCAAATTGGTGTTATGACTTGCTGCCCATCTATGACAGTAAAGGCCGATAATGTTCAGCCTTATGAATCCTAGAGATAGAATATTTGAATATTAAAGAACGAATTACCACAAAAGTCTTAAATCTGTTACAATTGTGCCAATTCAGTTCTAATTTTTTTTTTACCAATTCAGTCTTAAACCTTTTGTATTTGTGTCAATTCAGTCATTTCGGTCAACTTTGGCCGACTGACGCTGACGTGTATAATTTTATAATAATTTTATATTTTTTTTCTTCTCCTTCTTCCTCCAGCTAGTCGTCGGTCGGTGACTGGCCAGAGGCGAGGTTGACCTCGCTAGATTTGGGCTAGGCCGACCTCACTGTTGCTGGGTGAGCACAGCCTCGCCAGCCCTCGCCTTTGGCCAATCGCCAATTCGACGATCGGTTGGAGGAAGAAGGAGAAGGAAAAAAAAATTGAAAAAAAGAAAATAATTTGTAAAAATATTAAAATATTGCTGACTGGCATCCACGTCAATGCCGGTCTGCCAAAGTTGATGGGAAGGACTGAATTGGCACAAATGCAAAAGGTTTAGGACTGAATTGACACAATTGCAATAGGTTTAAGACTTTTTATAACGCCTCAGAACGTCACACGTGGTCTTTTAATTAGTAATTACGCATGCAGAAGCACAACAAAATTTTCACTACATCTCTATTCTCATACTATACAGAAAGCGAGCCTAAACATTAACCAAGTCACCAACCAACTCAGGGGTTGATGGCTACCAACATCATCTCGTCCCCTCCATCGTCATGTCCGAGGGACCATCCTACTCGTCTAAAAAATAAAGAGTGATCCAAAGCCCAATGACAAAAAATAAATAAAATAAAGCCTAATAAGTCTAAGGTAGGAGATCATCTTACCAGTCAACTTGGCACTAACAAACAACGTGAGTTCAAGGCAATGCAATTTAATCATGTATGACAAACGCATACGCAATGCTCTATCTTTACTATCATATATGCTAATCGAAACCATTAACAACATTGCATAAGATCATTCACTTAAATGTACTTCATGATACACCAGTATCATCTAATGGCTCACCACTATACACAGGGAATATTTATTCCCTACTCGTCATGAAGCTTATCGATGTACAAAGGTAAGTTCACACTCATCATGAAGCTCATCATCATTCATAGGGGTGACTTCTTACTGGTCATGAAGCTCACTGTTATGCACAGATGAATTCATATTTTTTACTGGTCATGACCCATCTCGACTTACGAGGCATCCCAAAACACGGGGCATCATCACCACCAATTCTTCGGGGACGGAATCATAAGTACCTCTTTGCCATGCCACACAGTCCAATCATCACGGGCGTCCTCTACATCAACGAGGATAAATGCGCCGTTGTACGACCGCATGATGATGGTCAACATAGGCTTACACGAGCCAACTCAGGCTACACAAGCCAACTCTTATCGTGTGTAAATTATAGGGCTTTCATGTCCCTTCAACCTTGAAGAGAACTATCTCATATGGTAGAACATCTGGCTAACTCCAGAGTCTTTCACACATACTCATACAAGGGTACTAGCTATGGCAAAGGTCTCCTTCACATGGCATCATGGACATACACATTGTTTTAATATAAAAATTGCCATATGCATCACACAAATTTGGCCTTTCTCATGCAATTAGAAATAGACAAATAATTACACGAACTTCAATATATCCTTACTCTTTCCATGCTCATAAATCGACAACATGAACATCGACAACCCAAATAATCAACAACTCAAAAAATCGACCACGTGAACATCGACAACTCAAAGAATCGACCACATGATTAATCGGCGACACTTAACTAGTAAGTCAGTAATTTAGTCAAAAATATCACTTTGAGGATTAGTTTCATCATTACCACTTTTTATACTATCGAATCTTATGGACATCGATTAATCACAAACTTGGCACATAGAGACTTATCGATTCAAGGCAAACGAACACAAAGATTCAACACACAATCGATGAAACTTTCTCACACTTAACATCAAAATTCCAACTAAAATTAACAATTATCAAACTACCAAGTCAAGAGTACTAAGTAAATCAACCTAACTTAGTCCCTAGAGCTGTCCCTTACCTCGAGCAAAACTTGGAAAACTCAAAGCTTTAATTACATTCAAGAAAAATAAACAAAGCAGAGAGTTAACAATTCTTGTATTTTAAAACGACGAAATCCATTTGTAGAATTTAGTGGAAATTCTAATAATTCACTTTGTCAACTCTTGAAAAATGTTAGAAACTTTAATAACATGAGCGTGAGACCTTTGATTGTCACGCCCCGATCCTCGGGCACACAACAATACCAAACACCAAGGGTCATTTAAGGGTGACGTCCCAAGCATATCATCGACCCATTCATTTTATCTTTAAAATTAAGCGCACGCGGAACGTTCTACTTCCCTAGACAATCATAAAACAACAGGGATAGAAAAGCAGGAAGTCACAACAATCAATATCAGTATGCTCAGCAAAAGATTTCTTTCATTAATAGATATTCATTAACCCTAAGGAAGCTACATAATCTACAAGCCCATCTTTAGGGCTGCTCCCTACGACCGTCAAAAAGGTACCGGGTCAGGATATGGTTAACTTCATATCTACTCCAAAAGAGTGGTCACGTCACCCTCGTCATCCACATCAACAGATCTCCAAAGTTACGGACCTGAAAGCATTTAACAACGAAGGGTGAGATATAAAATCTCCGTGAGTCAACACCTAAGTCAGACTAGGGCGTTGATTCACTTAGGGCGGCCTATACATGCAGGACAGAGTCGATAATAGATCAATAGCGTGCGACTCTCGCAACGCTCTAGCTAGCCAATGATCAGGCACATATCTCAACAGTCAACCATTATTCACATGTAAGCTTATCTCGCCTTGGCCCACACAGTATAGCATTCAACAAGGCATTCCAGCCACACACAAATCAAGGCAAACAACCAGAACACTCAATATAATCTCTCATGCACAGTGCATCACGCGTGTTCCGGTTATTAACGAGAGATACACCATTCTCGACCACAGCACATTAGGCAGTTGGTGCTCTTCCGGCATGATCGAGTGTCGTCCATGGGACACCCCCGAGCAACGTTTCTTCCACGGGACACCCCCGAGCGACGTTTCCCGTTTTGTCCATGGGACACCCCCGAGTAACGTTTCACCCACGAGACACCCCCGAGTGACGTTTTCCTCATGTGACCACACGAGCCCACTAAATAATCAGGCCAGTTCATATCTTCGCAATTAGCAAAATGCAAACATAGTCATGCTCAAAAGACACCGACGAAAAGTCACACGTGATCACACGAACATCCGATTTATATTAAAGACGGTACTCCAACATGGGTGATCACTCATCAAATCCATGTATATAAACACCCAAGGCACTCAGCAATTACTCAATCAGCACCCAACAATTACTCAATCAGTACCCAATAATTACTCAATCAGTACTCAATAATTTTAATTAGCCCAACAATAATTAATTAAGTCAACCTCAATTAATTAACCCGACTACAGTTAATTAATTCAACTACGGTTAACTAACCCACTTCAGTTAATTAATCCAACCATGATTAACAAAAGTAACGGTAGTTTATTAACCTGAAAACGGTTAACGAAAAGTAACTATAGTTTATTAAAGTAACCATGGTTAATATTAAAGTAATTATGGTTAACATAAAGTAACTACGGTTAAAACAAAGTAACTACGGTTAATGATAAAGTAACTACGGTTAATTAACCTAACTAGGGTCAATTAACCCAACCACAGTTAACTAACCTAACCAAGGTTAATTAACATAAACTAATCATAATTAATCTAATCTAACCATAATTAACATACTCTAATCTAACCTAAGCGCAATTAACGGCCTAATCAGAGATTAGGGGTTAACTCACAAACAAATCATTCGGCGACAATGGCGGCGACGACGACAACTTGGCAACGACAACCCGTGGCAGCGCGGCAACGAACGACAAGCGGCGGAGCTTGAATCGACGTCGAACGAACCGGGTCTCCACCGACCAACTTCTGTCCAGCCCAAACCCACGAAAATCCAACATTTTCTTCGACGATCAGCCTTCATATCTAAGTTTCCCTCGATCTTACGATCGCGTAGGAGAAAACGGAGCTCAATTCGCTCTCTGGACGAGCTCAAACGGGCGATTTCTTCCTGGGTGCGCGCTGAAATCCGAGAAGACGAGCTCTCGAGTTGGGTGTTCGCAGCGGCGGTTTGGCTTGGCGGACGGTGGCTCGGGAGGTGGTGGTGGTGTGCGGGTGCAGTGGTTCAACACGGTGTGGCATGGCGAACGGTGGTTTGGCTCGACGACGACAACAAACGGCGGTGGACGGCGTAGCGGCGGAACTTGGTCGGCACAAAAATGGAGATGAAGAGGGAGAGATGGTGCACGGCTGAAAATGAGGAAGAGGGAGAGGGAGTTCACGGCAAAAATGGGGAGGGGAAAGAAAGAGAGAGAGAAAGTGGGGCCCAAGGTCATTTAATGCCCATAATGACTTTTGTCTTTTTGTGAAAATATCTAGGGGCATTTTGGTAATTTCACACAAGGGTAGGTTAGTCATTTGACATAAAGGTTGAGGATATTTTGGTCATATGGTATCGAGGGCAAAATGGTAATTTCAAGGCAAAGGGCAAAATCGTAAATTACATTTAGGGGCAAAATGGTAAATTTACTTCTAAGGTTCGGCCAAGACAAGGCTCGGGCGCGAAAGGTCTCGATGCTACGATTCGACGGCTCGATTAACCCGACACGCTTAAATCTACTCGATTACCCTCTTAAAAATAATAATTTAACGTCCAACTGTTGTCCCTCAAATCTCGAAAATCCAATATAATTTATTTTACAAACCTCAAAATTTCGGGATATCACATTGATTTTACTTACAAGATTTGAAAACAAAAATCGAAAAAGAACGTTGAAAGTTGAGAGTTGGAAGTTAATGAAGTAGGAGACTCCCACTTTGAAACTTAAAGATATAAGAAGATCTATTTATAGGCCAAGGGAGGTAAGAATAAGTAATCCACATTAAAAGAAATGTTGATTTGAGATTACAAGTGGCATAATCATATGGCTCCATATAATGATAAGGCCAAGGGGATTGAACTTAGAAGACCAAGGGTAAGAGTAATGATGACCTTGGATTAGAAACATCAAGTGTAAAGAGAGGAATGGTGCTTCAATCCACATAATACAAGTGGCCTAATAAGAGTAGCTAAAGGAGATATTTTGAAAGTGAGAGCTCTTCTTTGGTAAAATGTGATAATAAGTCATCAAGGCATTAATAGGCTAAAGAATAGGTGTTCCAACACTTAAGCTTCAAGTGGCCCAATGAGAGACAGAGTAGCTAATAGGAGATATTATGAGAGAGAACTTTTTGGCCAAGTAAAATGAATGAGTCATCAATAGCATTAATGTGCTATGTTGTCATGAATGATGTAATACATGATATCATTACTAAACTAAGTTCATCGTCACAAACTAAAGGCAAAGAACACGTAGCTTCAAATACTTGGTGGAAAAAAGAGAGAGAGATGTCCACAAACTAGAGAACAACCACTCTGACTTATCTATAGGGTTTTCAAAATAGGTATTTTGTTGAGTTAACAAAATATCTCGTAAACCAATATATAAACAAGGAAAACAATTTTGTTATAAACTTTGATATATCCGAAAAATCTTTTGAATCCACTATAATATCGAAAATTAGGAAAATCTCAATTTAGTAAATTCAAACTTGAAAATCATCAAATACTTCCCATAACTACAACTAATAGGGCGATAAATTAACTACCATCATTCTACACCACTAATGTGCACGTCAATATCTATCAGTTTAATCCTAATGCATCGAATACCAGACGATTAAGGTCCCGAAAAATCATCCTACGCACTTTCGTACATCACAAAATTAATGAATTGCAAGTAATCCTAAGTTCCACGTTAAATAATACTTAATTGTACAATCTAGATATTATCATCAAGACAACGAAAATTTCGGATGTCATACTTTTTCGGTAATTTTTCCAAATATTAAATTACGTCTTTATCTAACAGCTTAAGCTTTTGAAATAGTTGACAATGATCCCACAAAATCTCACATGGTATCAGAGCATGAGGTAATGAGTTCAAATCTTTCTAGGCCCATTTGCATCTACAATTAAATATGTCCATGCCTAGTACAAGGCAAACCAAACTAAGCATGAGGGGGAGTAATAGAATATTAAATATTGAATCACGCATTTATCTAACAACTTAAACTTTTCTTCTCTTTCTGCCATTTTCATTCACATTCCTTGAGTTTTTATTAAGCAGCAACTCTTCTTCTCCTTTTCTTCAAACTCGATTTCATCTTCTTCCTTCCAATCTCTTCGAGCTTCCTCTTTGCAAGGTGACATTTCTCCTCTCTCTCTCTCTCTCTCTCTCTCTCTCTCTCTCTCTCTCTCTCTCCTTTTGGAGAAACAGTTCAAACTCTTGTTTTTTTTTTTTGCGCGTGACATTCTCCACACTTTAGGGGGACATGAACAAGCATCACATACGTAACGAGTTTTCTCATTCCATTACTGGTGAGGACAAGAGAGCATGCGGCTCTACTAATGGATCTTGTTGTTTAAGAAAAATTTCAAATAATGGCATAAAGTGCTCACATTTTCTGAAATAAGGGTATGAAGTGGACCTTATTTCAAATAAGGACCTTGTCGCGACCTGCCTTTACCCCTCCTGGGGGTCCGACGAGTTTATAGGTATTTTCATTGGTCAATGGCATGGACTCTCCCAATTCCTACCTAGCAGACGTTGGATTTCATTTTCAGGATTAGCAACCTAAAGGGTTACTAGGAGTCACCACTAGCCTATTGGGATCAGCTAGAAACCAATCGAGACATGTGAGTGTTATCTCGATTCCTACACAACCAGAGTATTTAGGCTCGAGGACTAGTTTACCCTAATTATCTAATTAGCGCCCTTTCGGTACCTAACTAGTCAATTTTTCCTAAGATGACTACATATTCTGCTTATCATTTTAAGCTTACCAGGTATTTAACTAATGCTAGATGATCATGCATAGTTTTCTGTCATTTTCATGCAATTATCTATTTAATCATTTACCTAGTACCTAGGAAAGCAATTAACAGGCAACTTATAGAAAGACAGTGTTGTAGTAAACACTCAAACAGGTAAAATATGCCAAGTAAAGACTAGAACGAATGCAATGCAAACCAAATCAATAATGGTCATATTTAAAGGCAATCAATTTCGACACGAAGGTCGGATACATAAGATTCAGATCGGACTGGACATTGATCTTCAATCAACGCAAATTAGGGCCAAAAAATTCAAATTAGGCTAAAAAGGCAATGGAAACTATTTTTCTAATTTTCTGATTTTGGAAGACCAAGTTTCCAACTAAAAGGCAACCCCAATCAATCTGGTGGAGGCCTACCTCTCCATCTTTGTGATGTGGAAAGGGGGTCGCGACCCTCGCGCGGGGAATGCATAGACAAGAGGGCGACGGATAGGACGTCATACCCGAGGCATTATGGGGAGTGTCGAAAGTATAGGGACAAAGGCTGGACCAATTGGACACGACTGGGTATTTTCAAAAAATTTCAATCTTATATTAGTTGCACCAAACATATGATGAAATTTTTTACAATTCGGAGGATATTCGGAGGAATTCTAATCTCACTTTATCCCATCATATCTCAATTTGAATCCGAACGACTAAACGCCGCATATTATTAGTTGCTATGACAGATAGGTGATGACATATGCGGTAACCGATACACAAAATATCTTCCCATCTTCTCCCCACCATCTCCTCGAAAATCGCTTTGACCCTTTAACCTTTCACTCCTATACGCTCTATGTCACATACCCTACACAGACCAACTATGGTTAATTACTGACCAAGGTTAGTCAATCATCAAACCCCACTCGTCGACTATAAAAGGGCCCTCTCGAGGAGGCTTCTGTCTTTTGAAAACGCTTGCTTTGCACACGCAACAAGCAAGCAAGAGACAAAAGAGGCTCCTGAGGAGAGAGTTCTGCGAAGAGGCCGAGCACCGAAAGGCCCAGAGGATCTTCAAAAACTTCAAAGGTAAAATGTCTCGCTTCTCGCCTCTCATCACCTTTAGAGGGGTTTGGTTCTTTTGGTTTTCGCTTTGCAATGGAGGGTCTGCATCTGTTGAAAATTGAAGTTTGAAGTGCTTTCTGCACGTTTCTTTCACTCTCCCTCCGCCTCTTCGCTCTCTACAGTCTCTCTCTCTCCCTCTCTGTTTCCATTTGCTTCCAAAGTATCCGCAATTAAGAGAGGAGGGAGAGAGAGAGTAGAGAGAGTCCAAAAGCGGAAGCCTCGAAGAAGCCCTAGATCGTCCCTCTTCCCGCCAAAAACTGAAGCTCGAAACCGCTCGTGTACGACCCAGTTGCGGAATCTGTACGGTCCGTCGTGATCTGCTCAATCCGATGAATCTTCGTCTCTCGGTTTCGACCTCTGCTTTGAGCTGAATGTTTTCTTAGTTCGTTCGATGCCCAGTTCAAGTCGAAGAAAAATGCAGTGTGCCCGTGTTTGTTTTTGCTTTGCTTATATGTCTTGAAAATGTGATATTCCGTCGCAGGATGGCGAGTGATAGCCGATAAAATGCGCCTATGCCTCGCGGAAGCCGAATCTGAACGCTCTGGTGCTTTTTCTGCTGGTATGCCACTTTTTGTTTGAGCTAAGAGGTATGCTCTCTATGTAAGATTTGCTCAGCTGCTCCACGGGCTAGTGTGAGCACATTTTTTCTAGTTGATGATGTGTGTTGAGGATGAGGGATTTATGCATATGGACTCCAAAGAGAGCGAGTTTACTTCGGTGAACCGTGGAAAGCTGCATGACAATGGGGATTTTAACAGTAGAAGTGATTTGCTGGCGTCGACTGGTGGTAAGCAACGGGACAGTACTAAGAAAAGAAAGCATTATGAGATTGTTGATCGAGACTCGATAAACTTGGACCAAAAGAAGAACAAGAGAACTGTAAGTTCAGCCGATGATGAGACGGGATGTGTGGTTGCTAAATTGGGTTCTCAGACATCGTTTAATGATGACGACGACAATGTAATGATTCTTGGTAAAAAGGTGTTTAATGAGGAGGTGTCTCGTTTTAAGAGGAAACAGTCATCATTTTTGGGTATGCTTAAATGGTTAACTAAGATTGCTGAAGACCCATTAGCTTCGGGATTAGGTACTTTGCCGGAGAAGTCAAAATGGAAGGCTTATGGGAGTGAAGTATTGTGGAAGCAGGTGTTGTTGGCACGTGAAGCTATGTTCCAGAGACGTGACGATGTCAACGACATGGGAACTGTAACTTGGCAGGTAGTCTATAATCGCACGGTTTGTTTGATCTCAATAAGCTATCTGACTGTAAGTGTGTTATGAAATCTTCCATTGAGTGTTGTGATGGGTTTATTTTATTGCTGATTCTTGGATGCAGACTCGTGATTTAAGTCATGTTTTTGGTTTTTCCTTTAGGGTGAATGACCCTGATTTAACTAGGTGGATTCTTCATCAGTTTTAACTATTCTTTAGTCCTTTTTTATTCAAAACTCCTCTAACTGTGCTTTAGCAGATAATTTTGTCCATTGATGTTGAAAGATCATGCTCACCTCCAATTTTGCACTCGTGTCTGTCCAAGTATGAGTGCTTTTCGTGAGAAATTAGGTGGGTTTCTCTACAGTCTAAAGTCTTAGAAGAGAAATAGAAGCGAAGTTTAAAGAATAGCATGTTAGTCAATGCTCTATCCGATGTTTTAAAAGATTTGATTTTTGGAAATTTATTGGGTGTATATTTAAATGGAGATGAATGACTGATGCATTTAATTCATGACTCCATGTGATATTTTGAAGATTTTCCATGTAGTGGGCTTGGCATGGAGTTAATGGGAACACCTATTTTTTGGACAGTGCTATTTCCACCCCTATTTTGGCTAAGACACTTGTTTTAGTTAACCGACAAAAATAGGCTTCTTCTCTCTCTTTATTCGATGTAATGTGTTTTTTTCTTATTAGGCTTACCAACAAAACAGATTATATATCTATCATCTCTCTCCTCAATTTCACAATAGCAATGCCAAGATATCATTTTATCTTGCACCTTGTCGTCACTTTGCCTAAAGAAGGAAGTTATATAGAAGATTAGAAAGTTCTATTTATGATGGCTCATGAATACACAATTAATTGCCTATTTTTCATTCAAATAATCTCGGTAAATCTATCTTTTAAAGTTGAAAATTTAATGTCAATCTAATTTTTAAGCCTACAGGTTTCTAAAGTTAAGCATTGCTTATTTTGTGCTTTTTTTTGAGCTTTTCACATTTTAATCTGAATTGCAAGATGGCGTTGAAATCTAGTTACCCCTTATTTATTTTCAAATTTACATCGAATTATTTCAGAGGAAAATTTTAAGCATATATTAATGTTTCGATCGACTTGTTCTAAGATTGAATCTACAAGTGATATTAATTACTTTCTTCATGGTAGAAGTGGAACTGCAAGAAGGTGCCTTTTTTCCCCCTTTTTGTTCTTATCTTTGGTTTTGAAATGATCTAAATATAAACATATTTAATGTATGATCATGCTTCTAACAAATTAACCTTTTCCGTATTTCACCAATTTTTTTTCCATTTTTTATCAAGATCGACTAGATAAGTAGATTGAAATTTATTTTCCACTTTGAAATATAGTTTCTCCCAAACTATTTGATGAAAAATAGGCAATTAATTGTGTATTCATAAGCTGTCATAAATAGAAATTCCTAACCTTCTATGTAACTTTTGTGATTACAAATATGAGACCATAAATTGAAATTAACAACCATCTCTAGGCCATGTGATAACATGATGCAGGATAAGATGTTATCTTGTTGAATGTTATGGGGCATTTATATTGTGAAACCAATGAGAGATGATATAAATAAAGTTAGTTTAGTTGGTTAGCCTGATAAACAAAGAAACAATTAATTGAAGAGAGAAGGGTATTTCGATCACTTAACTGAAAAAAGGAGTGTCTTAGTCAAAATAGGGGTGGAAATAGCGCCATCCATTTTTTCCCCAATTTCATGCCAGAAAGTGCTATCAATTCTACTATACATATTTACTCTATAATGCCAGTCAGCTACCAATTGCTGAATATGGTTGCTGTTACAAATTCTCATGAGCTATATTTGCTGTACCAGGTTCTCTTCCTTATTCACCAGTTACTCGGTAGTATTACCTCGTCCTTCTCTTCTACTCTCTCTAATACAATATTCTCGTATTTCTCATGTCCGTTGCTAACGTTCCTCGAATAAAAATTCATTATTAACCCTACACATTCATGTTGGATATTCCGCTGAGAGTTTCATAAGTGATAGATGGCCCAAGGGAAATATACGAAAGGGAGCCCAAGGGGGATATACAAAAGGGTGAAAGATGCTTATTATTTGCGAAATGCAGAAGTTCCTTTTGGTAAATATTGCTTAGGGGTAGGGCTTGCAATTCCTGTTCAAGTGTCAAATTTTCGAACTTGTGTGATTGCGACATGGTATCATTTTTGTTAAACGTGTCATTGTTTAGTTTACCCACATGTGCTTCCGTAAATATGTGTAGTCGTGTTAATTTGTATTAAAATTTGTCAGACTTAGTTATGGGTAGAGAATAAGATACTTAGCAGAAAAAGAAATCAAAACCAACGAAAGAAGTATATGTCTTTGATCATGGAGTCTACCTCAGAGATTGTATCACCTTATTAGGTAGTATTGTTAGTTCGTTTCATTGAGTGAAAAGCGAATTACTTCTACAGCCAAGAGGTGCATTTGGCTATTAGTTTTCTAGCCCTTTTTTTTCTATCTCCTGTAAAAACAACGGTAGCCTGCTTTGTTTTAAGATTTTCTGAAACTAGAAAACAGTTTTCATGAAAACGAGAAAGCTATAATGTGTTTTTATTTTTTTTTCATAGTGAAATAAGAAAACCCTAATGAAATTTTAAAAGGTGATCTTCTTAAGTGGTTACTGAACTTAGGCTTGTTTCATGAAGCTCATGGAACTCCACAGCGCTGGCCTCTCTTTTAGTGACCGCTATGAAACATTCCTGATTTAAACCAATAATTGGATGAAAAATATACAGAAGTTGCCAATTGTATTCAATGGACGGAAGACGTTTCTAGGAAGCTGAATTGTTGAGTATTGAAACAGTTTTATCAAAATGTTAAGTGAATGAAAAATTGGTAAATATTCCACGAAACTAAATGCACCTTTAATTTCTCCACAGATATTTTGTCTCGGTATTCCAACGCATGATGTTATAGTCTAATATTTCGTTGTAATGATTTTAGGACTAAGTTATAAATTAGATATTGTCCATTCAATACAATGTTTGAGTGACGTCATGACTCATCTTGTAGAGAAATCAGAAGACGGATCTACGCATGTATGATGATAATATTGGATCCAGCTACAATCTCCGGGAGAGATCAAAAAGCAACCAGAAGGCTTCTCCTGGAGAACAGTTAAAGCCAGGTCAGGCCTTTTCTGAGTCATTCTCCTTAAGTGGTCAAAGTAGCTTGGAAAAAAGTCCTAGTACATGCATGGCAAGGATGGGAGATAATGCTGGCGAAGATGTTACCCCTAATTCTTCGACTGTTGATTCACTGTTTCGGGATTGTAATTACCAAAAAGTTCCATTGGGTTCTCAATATCAAGCTGTAGTACCTGTCTGGAAGGGGATTGCCTCTGAAAGTGACTCTAAATGGTTGGGGACCAAGGTTTGGCCACTCAATGAAGCAGAGAAAAGGACTATTATTGAAAGGGATCCTATCGGAAAGGGAAGACAAGATTCATGT
Organism: Lenwebbia sp. NSW1173648; assembly: GCA_029784005.1. Classification (NCBI taxonomy): domain Eukaryota; kingdom Viridiplantae; phylum Streptophyta; class Magnoliopsida; order Myrtales; family Myrtaceae; genus Lenwebbia; species Lenwebbia sp. NSW1173648. Next base: position 970,110 of record JARCGZ010000005.1, read on the forward strand.
GGCTGCCCGGTTCTGGGTTCTACAGAGTGCGTCAGATTTCACATCGCTGAGAAAAGGTTAAAATTGAAAATTGAACTGGGCTCAGCATTTTACCGGTGGAAACTTCATAAGATGGGCGAGGAAGTAAGACTTTCTTGGACAGAAGAAGAACGAAATAAGTTTGCAACGATTATGAAGATGAATTCCCTATCACAGGATAAGTGTTTCTGGGACCAGATATTTCGAGTTTTTCCAAGAAAAAGCAGGGAGGAGTTGGTGAGCTACTACTTTAATGTCTTTCTTCTGCAACGACGAGGATGTCAGAATAGGGTATCTCCAAGTGACATTAACAGTGATGATGATGAGGCAGAAACTAATTTAGCAGTTAAGTGGGGTGGTCGTCACGAAACTAAATCCACAAGCTCCATATTTTATTCTCCCACAAAGTCACATGGTAATAGCAAAAAGTGACTGGAAAGAATGTGAGTAGGTGATATGCCAAGAACTGTAAATTCTGGGAGTACCCTCTGTTGTGTCTCTCTCGAATCGGTTTCTCCACAAGAATTCTTAGCTGATCAGCGTGGGATTTGCTTAGAAAATGAAATGTCTTGGTGTTCATAAGTGAGCACAGTTTTGGATATGTGATTGTTGGATTAGCGGCTATGGTAGATGTCACCATCAGAAGGCAGTTTTCAGCCGTAGAAGCTGCAGTACTCTCCAAGTGCTTTTGGCCCGTGTACCTTCAGTTTTTGAGATACCCAGCTAGTTGCTTTATGTTGACAACCAACATCTAAGACAGGGATTTTGTTTTTCGGTTAGCCGCGGTACCTCAACTTTTCCTTTCTAGTCATCTGATTTAGCTCCATGAGATGAGGGGCAGAGTCCATAGTAAAGCCAGGCGATGAAATGGATGCTGATTTTGCATCATAGTTTAGGAGCTAGAGAAACCTGTTGAGATTGTTTGACCATTGAATTGGCTTCATCAATTTTGTGATATAATGTTAGGACTGTTACACAGTTGTTGGTATGTTTGGGCATGTCAGTGCATACTCCACTTGTGAAAGACCAATTTTTTGCGAGCTATTGTCTTCTAATGTGGAGCCTTTTGTTATTTTCCTCCACAAACTTGACTCTCAGCTCTCTTGTGAATGAACAGTTGGATACCTAAATTTCTTGATAGCTGATTAAAAAAAAAGGCTGTATGGCTTATAGACCATGTAATCTAAGTTCAGTTGGACCATTGATCATGTAGGCTATATGGAGGAACCAACATCCTTAGTAGTTCAAATAATTTTGTTCCGTATGATCTATAAATCATATGAAAACTTCTTTGTTAGCTGGTTCACAAAGTGGGTTATCAATTGGTGACGTTCTTGTCTGTGATCAATCCAATTGTATGTTTTAAGTGACTAATTGTCTAGTGGAGGAAAGTGCCGTGAAACATCATTGCTCCAGAGGTGTGGATACGAGTGGGTTGGAACATTTTGCCTTTTGCTATGATGGACACAATCACACTACTGTGAACTTCGGAGATATTTCGTTTTAAGCTTCAATAGAAGGGAACGTGTCTTTTGGAAATGATAATGAAAGAGTTCTCATTTTTACGGGCTTAATACTGGAAAGTCGCAATATCTATTTAATGATACGGTCGACAGGATGGGATAAAAATCTTCTGGATTAGTTGTGTTTTTATGTTTTACATGAAACCGACAGGCAATTCCTTCTCAAACGGCTTATTGTGAACAGCACATTGTGCGATTTCTAACTGCATGAAAGCTTATTTGTCTAAACAGCCGATTATGTAATGTAGGTGTGTGTTGGTGTTGGTTCGCAATGCAATGCCATTTTCTTTGTTGCTTTTTAACGGATTCAATGCGTCAAGGGCTGATTCTCATTTCTTGAATGACGAGTTAAGTGCACCATTAGTTATGGATCACTTCTGTCGATATGTTATTCGGAATCTTAAACTTGGACCGTGGCAAAGGCAACCACCGTCGCCGTCACGATTGGTTATTGATCGAGTAGTGGTTGTTGGGGTTTGTCTCACATCGGTTGTGGAATGGGCTGATGGTCGATTTATAAGTATAAAGAAAATCATCATTTTTTGAGCTAATTTTTGGGATAAGAGAGACCCAAGACCACCCAACAGTGGTCACTGCGAGCGATGAGAAGCTCCCTCGAGCTTCCCTCGCTCTCTTTGTTCTTTTTTTTTTTTTTTAAATTATTATTATTTTGTTTTGCGTTTTTTTTTTTCATTATTTCAAATTCTTTTACCTAACAAGGACTTGGGATCATATTATGGTGGCTAAATCTAGGGGCGCGCATGGCAACACTTTTGCTTTAGAAATTAATTTCTGGCCAAAAGTTGATTTTTCTACTTCTAAACTTCTGCTCCAGAAGTTCATTTCTGATAAGAGAAAAACGTTTCATAACAGAACAAAATTTCTGGTTCCGGAATACAAATTCGTTTGGTAATGGTTGAAAATTTCACTTCTAGAACCTTATTAACACAAAATCTTCTACGAAAAATTATTGTCGAGGGTCGAAAAACTTCTACTTCATTTTTTTATTTTTCTTAAATTTTTTTTTTTTTATTTTTTACTCCGGCGGCCGAAGATGGCGGCGGCGGGCAGCGGCGGAGGGCGATGGTCTGCGGTGGGCTGCCGGTGGTGGGAGGCGGCTTCCGGCGGCTGGCAGAGGGCGGCGGCTGTCGGCAGAGGGCGCGACGGCCAGCGGAGGTCGACGTTGGGTGGCTGTTGGGGACGGTGGGCGGCGGCGACGGCGGAGGGGGTGGTTGGGAGAGAGAGACGCTGAAAATGAAAAGAGGCTGAAATGAGAGAGATATTGATGTTGAGAAATTTCTACATCTGAAAGAGAAGTAATTTTTTTTAACTTTTGGAATTGGCTCAAAAATAACTTCAGAAGTAGAAATTTGCTTTAGAAGTAGAAATGTAATGTTGCGTAATCAAACAGATTTCTGCTTCAGAAGTTGCATTATCAAATGAATTTATACTTCTGGAGCAGAAATTCATTTCCAGAAGTATTACCTTGCGCGCCCTAGACTAATCTAGACATAACACATCCGGAGGACTGTCCCAAATACACATCGGGCTAGGCTTATGCTATCCGGAGTCATATCAGCATAGCTCGAGGTACTGTGCTGCTTTTCGTGGGGTTGAATAGCCTGATGATTGTTGACTGTGGAAGAGTGGTCGTTTGTTTTGTTACCCCGTTTTGAATGTGTTGTGGTCACATGGTACTCTACTTCCCCTGTAGTTTAGTGGAACATGGGTCTATCGGGAAATTGACATGTCTATCAGAGACTAGAATGTTAGGTCCTACGCTTTCGGAGGCATGAAGCTGTCTGCAATGTTACCAACTTGACAAAGCCACCAGTTAGAAAAATCATCTAGCGGACCACTTGGAATCCACATGGACTGCCCCCCCTATGCGTGCAATAACTCCAAGATTGCGCTCAAAGTTTCATTAACGGATCTCGCGCTTACTATTACTATTAGTTCAAATGGTTGCAACACAATCACAAGTACATGGAGGCAAGAGTGACGAGAGACCCATGTTTTTCTGCACCAACGACATGTTCGCGCAAGCATTTCCTTCGTCTTTGGCTTAATGAAAATGCTGTGCAGACTCTCCTAGTGAAGAACCCGCCTCAGTCAACCGAAACCGGTTGCATCTTCCCGGCCTCATCCCTCAACTCCTGGAACAGGACCGACGATAAATATCTCTCCCCAAAGCTCGGATGAATGGTCTGAAGCGAGAAACAATGAAAAACCCGTCATTACACACTCACGAGCTGCGTAGCGAGAAACCGCGTCCCAGACGAAACTAATTTGTTCAACAGCTCTAGGAAGTGCATCTCGCTTACCACAATAAGCTTGCCTTTGTTCTCTGGCCTCTGCGCAAGTCTGAGGGCGGCGACGGTGTTAGCTCCCGAAGATATTCCAACCTGCGTGATGTAGATTGCGTCTCTAAATTATCTCCCAGCAAGCAGATATCGATTGTTTCTAACCATGATGATTCAAAAACGCAATTGCTTCTTAAACTAAGCATACAGCAGATATCAGGGGAAAAAAATTACCATCAATCCCTCCTTTAATGCCAATTGCCTTGCCATATTTACAGCGTCTTCGCTGGAGACCTGCCGCCTCGCATTAGAAAGAGTTATGTACACGATCACCCTCTGTCTCTAATTATGTCGCTAGCTAAACGATATATTTAAGCGACAAACTCACCATGAGAACTTCCTCCATCACATCCATGTCCAAGATATCCGGCTTGAATCCGACGCCGTTGCCGGTGATATGATGGGGTCCTATATCACATGAAGTACTCAATGCTGAAGCCTCTCTCTTTGAGAAAATAAATCAAGTGCAGGAAGTAACTGAATAAGTAGTTTGACATATGTTGTTCACGAGCTCTTCCGTTTCAGAACATTGTGAATGGAAAAAGGCTATGTATCCATGAAGAGAGCGAAAGCGCTGCGGTGTTTACCCGGTTTACCGCCATTAAGGATGTTACTTTCAGCAGGCTCAAGTCCATATATCTGCCATTCCAAAGTGTAAAGTAGGTATTAGCAAAGAAAAGGCGGCGAGAAGTTTTAGTTTAGCGACCAAGAAGCAAGTTAAAATCAGATAATTAGTTACCCACCTTGACATTAGGATTTTGGGATTTGAGATATTGTCCAACACCCGACACCGTGCCGCCGCTGCCGATTCCCATCACGAAAATGTCGACCTGTCCATTCGTATCCTCCCATATCTCAGGACCAGTAGTCTCAAAGTGCACCTGTTTTATCAGATCATTTAATTAAGCTGAGTTAGGCAATTTGTCTTAGTTCAACCAGTTCAAGATAACATTGAAAATGAAGTTGGCAGCCACCTGAGTATTGGCCGGATTCGAAAACTGTTGCAGCATATAAGCATTGGGAGTGGATCCTAAGAGTTCGTAAGCCTTCTTGACCGTCCCGCCCATCCCCTTGGTGGGATCGGTGAGGATCAGCTCGGCTCCGAACGCCCTCATGGTGACCCGCCTCTCCAAGCTGGTGTAAGAGGGCATGGTCAGGATCATCTTGTACCCTTTCATGGCCGCCATGAAAGCCATGCTGATCCCCATGTTCCCCGAAGTCGGCTCTATCAAAGTCGTCTATTCCGGCAAAAAACCACACAAGTCAGCCTGAGAAAAACCGAATTCGGCGGGGCAAAATAAGGAGCACATAGGAGGATGCCAATTAACCTTCCCAGGACTGATCGAGTTCTTCTTTTCGGCATCATCGATCATCGCAAGCGCGGGCCTGGCAACGAATATAAAATCGCATAAATCCTCACTTCGAATCAGTCTTTTCTAAAGAACGGCATGAAATATATTTTATATCGCGACGAAAGCGAAGGACAAAACCTGTCTTTGATGCTGGCCGTAGGTTGCATCATCTCTTGCTTGACTGCAACATAAGCCCCACATCCTTCAGTGACTTTGTTCAGAAACACCAGGGGAGTCCTCCCAATCAGCTGATATTAAGCATTGTATTAGCATACTTAATTAAGGATAACAAAAGAGTGGAAAATGCTTCTATTTAATAAATAAATAAAAAACCATTTTACAAAAGCTTAAGAATTAATCGATTCGATAAGGAAAGTTTGAATTCCGTAGAGGAAACAAAGGCCATACTTGTCCCCACCAGCACGTGGCGATACATAACTGGCGAGGGAGAAAACAGAAGGGTCAAAGAACTAAAATGGCAAGAACAGCCGGTAAAGCAAATCTCAGTCTGACAGTCTCGAGCTACAAAGATTGGGCTGCTCAAGCAAAGAGGATCTGAAGTGGAGACAACCGACGACCAATCGAAACTAAACTAAAAGCAAGCTAAAGATGCTAACAGTTTAATGCATCCATTCAAAAGTCTCTGCATATGAAGAGCCAATCACACCACTCCAGAGCAAACAAACTTGATTTGCAGAATTAAACAGAGAGAGAGAGAGAGAGAGAGAGAGAGAGAGAGAGAGAGAGAGGGGACCTGAGAGACTTGGGTCTTGATTTTGGTCCCCGGGAGGTCCTTGGGGAGGTCCCGGAGACGCTGCGCGAAGGAATGCGAATCCGACACCACGGCTTCGGTCGAGAAGAGCGATCGGAGCGGCATCAGAAGCTCGTGACCGTGGCGTGTCTGGGAGCTTCTCTTCAAGCAACTCCTGAGAGCAGCCATTGATGGAAAGCTTCCACTTCTGTCTCCCCACGCACAGTGGTCTCTTCCTACTCTTCTGTGGTCGTTAGGAGAGAGTTTGGGAGAGAGAGACACACAAAGAGGGTGATGCGGATGCCTTCCTTTATATAGTGCCTAGTGGTCAGAAATATGCTGCTCGAGGACAAAGCGAAAAATGAAGTACATACATGGATCCTATAAACAGAATCAATTATCGGAAAGGATCACCCTAGAATCTTTTAGGCTTCGTTTATCTTACCAAAAGTGATCTATTTAGAAAATATTTTTCTAAAAATGATCAGTTCATATCACTGGAAATAATTAGTCAATGAAAAAAAAAATTAATTATCGATAACAATTTACGTCTCAATATTTTCGTGAACGATAAAAAATTTATTCATTCACTCATTTTTATAAGCAATATAAACGATCAGTTTTTGATTTTTTTTTTTCAAATCGTCCATTTTTTCCCAAACAAACGGAGCCATAAAGTTATATATAGTAATGTAAAGGACAGTTTCATAAAAACGATGAACAGAAAATGACATAGAATCTTATTAAGCCTTAACGACGATATATTCGTTTAAAGGCCTAATTTCAGCTTGTCGCGCTATTCCGACCGTCTTTGTCAATCGGTCCAACGAATGTCCGGGCAGAATTTACGACTACCATGGAGATGGGCTCTAGAAGGGTGAAGTCAGTCATTGTAGCCTCCTTTGGCCGCCAAAAGCTCTGTCGACGTCCGGCGGAGAGCATAAATCATGCAAACATTTGCTCACTGTATGGATCAAACTCGTGATCCCCGGAGAGATAGGTGAGCACTTTATCTCTGGATTGCAACGCATGTTATCTCGCGGGTTCTTCCATGGAACAATAGAGGGTAAGGTGCTAATATTCGAAGCTCGAAAGTGAAATTCGTGGCCGTGGCCCTAGGATTCCCCATCGACAACGGCATTATGCCATATTCGTAAAGGCAACGACACCGGCTCACGCAGGTTTCTTGATTTTCTAATGACCATCTAACCATCTCAATAGCGTAACAATTACGGTTACAATAACTAGGATTGGCCGCCGTTGACCAGGGATTAGTATTTGTTCAGATGAGCTGAATGAAGCCAATCCCAGGAACAATTACAATATCAACAAGTCATATGCTTAATCCGACCGGGACATTGGATCTGTAGACATCGATGGATGAATCAATGAATTTGGTGCAAACACGAAAGGTGGATGGAGACTTCATCTTCAGCACAAGAGCTGCTTGGCTCGGTGGGGTTCAATGTACCAACCTCAAGGGTCCCCTTTTGGAAGGGTCTTTGTCGGGCGTCCGAGGACCAATCGGGCGTGCACACGTCATGCGTGCGATAAGCACTTCTTTGTGGGTTCTTTTCAATGAGAATAGGTTCATCTCCCGACGGAGTTTACAAGCGATTTTTAGAGACAGTTAAAATACGTCTCGAGTTTGAGCATAAAAAATACGAAACTTTCCTAATTTAAGTTAGTTTTCTAGTTGAAGTAGATTTCCTAAAATGAGGTTTCCTGTTTTTGTCTATATATAAGAAGTGTCTTCATCGTAAAGAGTATTCAAGAGGTGACTTCTTGTGAATTACATCCTGAAGTAATAGAGTGTTGAAGCCAATTAAACCTGGTGAGGAAGATTTGTCAATTCTTTCGTAAGATTGGAAGATTATTTCCCAATGAATTGTTAGGCTAAACGCTGGGTGAGTTATTGGGTGTAATTAGGTACCGGGAAACATGGAGAGTGTTTGAGTAACTCGAGTGTGGTTGTAATCTCATTAGTATCGCTTGATCTATAGTGAAATTCTTTGTCCTTCTCCTCATGGACGTTGGTCATCTGACCAAACCACGTACACCCGAGTGATTTATTTTCTTCTTCTGTCTATTTTATTATTCAACGCTTCTTTTCGCTCCACAATAAGAGATTCATGACCCTTTGTCCCCTCAATGAAAATAATTTTTCTCTTTCTTTTTCCTCAACATTTTTAACTGAAGATTGCTTGAAGGAATGATGTCATTTGAATGGTAAGTTCGAATTGTATCATCTCTTACACAAGAATTCTCCAAATTTCACTTTTTCTTTTTTATATTCGCTTAACGTTCCGGCAGCCAGAGAGAAAATTCAAAACCAAACAAGCCATGGATGCAGAGACGAAATTGATAAGATGCTCCAACATGTGGGCTGGATCGTAATCACATGTCAATTCCACGTCAATAGCAAAACCGTCCAGTCATGCACCAAAAGAATTGGCTGGAATCCCTCAAAAGGACAAAAGAAAATACGAAAGAGAACAAGATGGGTTGGCTCTTGGCAGCCACAATGGTCAATGTGGAAGTTTGATTCGGCCATTCGTGCAACGGGAGAGTTGGCAATTCGAGGCGTGTAGATTCACGATATAGAAAAATGTCATGTTAACACAACCATAACGAAATATAACGTAAAAACGAAAAAAAAAAAATCGAGACATAAAATTTATCATGATTTATCTTTAAATTAGGGCTACATTTAGTAGGGGATTTTACTATAATTAGCGTATCGTATCTTTTTTTATAGCCGATTCAGTCTTAAATATTTTACAATTGTGCCAATTTAATCTATCCGACCAATTTTAGCTGGCTGACATAGACACCGGCGATGCGACATAATATTTCGATATTTTTTTTTTTGAATTTTTTGTTTTTTTTCCCTTTCCTCTCTTCTTCCTCTAGCCAGTTGGCGACCGGTGACTGGCGAGGCTCGACCTCGGCGACTGGCCAGAGGGATGGCCGGCGAGGCGGACCTCACATCGCCGGGCGAGGGTGACCGAGCCTCTTCGGCCGTCCCTCTGGCCGGTCGTTGAAGTCCGATGACCGGCTGAAGGAAGAAGAGGGAAGGGGAAGAAAAAAAAAAGAAAAGAAAAAAAGAAAAAAGAAAATGAAAAATTTTAAAAATATTATGTCGCCAGCCGACCAGCGTCCACGTTAGTGCCGGTCGGCCAAAATTCACCGAAGGGACTAAATTGGCGCAATTGCAAAAGGTTTAGGACTGAATAGGCAAAAAAAAGTTTTGCAATTAGATTGACATAATTGCAATATGTATTAAAAAAATTTTGGTAATTTTTCCTATGTTATAATCCTCCATTACATGAGAAAGAAATAATGTATAGCAGCAGCTATTCATGAGCCCAAACCCAAACTACTAATAAAATACATGCTCAAATTATAAAAGTCTTTTGGTGTTCAAGGGCGCTGCCCCCTTGAGATCCCCGCTCGCTCATCGGGGAACGAGACCCCATGCTTTTATGTCATTGAAAAGTATGAACCACACTCCAACAGTTAACGGGTGTTTAAGACACTAAATGGGATCGCTAGAAATTCGAAAGTTGATCGATAACGCATTAAAAAAAAAGCCATTTTCTTCACATAAAAACATTTATGGTTTCAAACCACAATAATAAAAACGAAACTTAGCAAGCGTCCTACGACTTTCTATATCGGAAAGCTGAGGAAAAACTTTCGACCAATCGATCGAATTAGACAAAATTTGCGATTTCCTCATGCACCCAATTGATCATACTTTCCAAACGAGACACTTTTCTTCTTTATCAGCGAATTTCCACAAGGGTGTTCATGGCAAACGCTCTCTCAAAAATTGGAATTGCACCTATTATGCTTCATGGAATATCTAACCCGGGTGTGCAGCAGATACCGTTTTGGTTCTTCACGGGAGGGATATGTTCGTATGGACCGGTGCTGTTTGGGAGAGATATATTTGTACGGATCGAGTTGTCGTCGGTACCGTTCCTCCTCGGACCCGGTCAAAAACTACTCTTCTTAGTCGCGATATTTGCTTATCTTGTAGTTGTTGGAGCAGGCGAAGCCCGTAAGCCGATCCTAATTCGTCCTTCTGTCTACGTCAGAAAACAGAGCTCAACAGAAAATGGCATTGTCAGGACAGCCACTGCACAAAGTTGGCAGCTTTCATAGGTTAATTTTCTGGTCCAAAAACCCTCAACCAATAATTCCATGAAAGTCCGAGCCCAGGACGAGACGACGGAGAGACAAGGTTGTCTTGACAAGAACTTGTGATGTTATGTTCAGTTTCGAGCGATGTGTTTTTTGTTTTGTTTTTGGGTACAGTTCAGTTTAATCTGACCGAATCTAATATGAGTAAAGTGGGTTTTCGAGATGTTTCGAAATAGAAAATCTCGAAACATGTAATTGCCACGCGAATTCTTAAATAAAACATGAAACACGATTAGTTTATCAATTGAATTTGGCTGTAGATGAGAAGAATATAGCAGCCCAAGAGGTGGGGCCATAGGCTGACTCCGACTTGATAACAAATGGCGCAATGCAATGCACTTGAAGAGGACTTCAGCTTCACGTAGCTGAATTTGCTCTGTCCTGGACCTGTCAAATAAATAAGTCGGGTCGCACATGATCCGGCCCAAATAGGCACGTTTAACCAATTTATGACCTTTTTTTTATTGGGGGGTTCGAATCCAACATGCTTTCTTACACTTGCGTATTCGCTTGCGATCTTGTGTCGGGATTTATTTGGCTCGAGTGGGCCAGCCTTGCCTGCACTCGGGTTCACATGAATCGTTCCATCAGCGGCGTCAGACGTGGATTGCACGAGAATCAACCGTCGTGATTTCATAAGGTCCCGTACGAGTAACTTTGTCGAGAAAAGGCGCGTGAACAACATGGTTCGGCGCGGGTATGATTTGGGCCTTACTTTATGGCGACCCGAATCGCCGTACGCTGTTCGGGCCTTGGACAAATGGGCTCGAATTCCAATGTTCATTTCATTGGCCCACGAAAGAAGAAACGGGCCGGGCGCCCAATTACCCGAATCCGTCTTCTTCAAGCTCGAGCAGTTGCCCCGCACTCACGCCAGTTTGTTCATATTTTTCTCTCACGCTTTCGCTGATCAACACCTTCGAATTCCGATCATTCCGACTCTCGTCGTTCACAAACAATGGGGGTCCAAACCGCTCCTCTTCCACTTCCACGTCTCTTCGTCTTCTTCCTTCTCACCCTCCTCCTCCTCGCTTCCCTAAGCGCGAAGTTTCTCCTACCCGTCGACGCCGCGCACCGGAGGATCCACGTCGACGACGACCTCGACGACGTGATCGACGACGAGGAGGACGAGTCCTGGAGGCAATGGGGCCAGAAGTCGACGCCTCCTCCTTCTGACGAAGAGTTCGATCCTCCTCCGGATTTGTCGAGCGTGGATTTGGGCCAGTTTCAGGAGGAGATGATGAGGCGTCACTCCGGGCCCTCCTTCGGGTTCGTGAAGCTCCGACTGGGCGTCCCTCGGACTCGGGTACTTGCAATTTCAATTTCTGATTCTCTTGTTGCGATTTTGTTGTACGGTTATCGGTTTTCCTGTTTCTTTTAGGATGGTTTTGAGTTGTTTTTGAAGCTTGTAAATTGATTACCATCTCGATATTTCAAGGTAAAGTTTTGCTAGGGTTTGAGTTCAGCTATATGTGACATTGATTACACATTTGGAATAGTTCTAATTCGTTAAGCCAGTTGGAAGTCATTAGTCTATAACTTTGCGGTTTAAGTTCTATTCAACCCAGAAAGCAACTTGATAGCAGAATGATTTCCTCAGCTTAACAAGAGGAGGCTAGACATCAACGTCAGTGGAAGATTCATTTCTTCAGCTGAACTAGAACTAGACTTTGATCCAGGCAACATTTGGTCGTCTCCGACAGGAAGATTGATCTCTAGTTCCAGAATATGGGCTATTTATTACTGATTTGGGTTTTGTTTCTCCTAAGAGGACATTGCGCATGGGGATCATTGTGCTTTACTGTTTTCCTCTTTTCCTTATAGGTAGAGCATTCAGTGTGCCCTTTTGAAGAAGAAATTTGCAGCTTTCGTCAAATGGAGTTGTTTTGTATAGCCAGCAATTGACAATATGTTCACTTGCGAGTAATTCAGCTGATTTGCTACTTCATTGCACTTTCAGTACTTGAAATATCATTGTGCTTCTGAAATATCCTCACTTGCAGTGCTTGAAATATCAATGTGCTTTTGAAATATCCCCACAAATTAGAAAACTAGTCAGAGTCTCAGTGAATTTTATAGGTCTTTTTCCGTCTCTTTTCAGGATATGGTGTCTGAGATCGCTATGAAGTGGACCAAAGTTTTAAAGACAGGAGCTGTTGAGGTGAAGTTCATTGGCATTGATCTTAATACGATCATGTTCACCATGGTCAAAGGCCAAGACACACTAGAGGTATACCTCTTTCTTTTTCGCTTGATAATCGGGTTTCACCACACCAAATAGGCTAGACATTAATTTGATAACTAGGAGAGGTGGCAATTTGTTCTCAAGTCAATTTGTTTCTAAAGTGATCTTAAGTAGATAGCTCACGCTCTAGGCGTGACGCATCTTTAGAATGTTAGATAGAACATTATGTCAAGCAGGTCACAGAACATACATATATATAGGGAATAAAACAACCCCCGCACTCTCTGCTCTGCTCTATACCTTAATTGATTTGTGAACATAGGTGGACTCCTTGACCACTCCTTGCCTTTTCATGTCCCAGTGGTTAATTATAATCCCACTCTCGTTGCAGTTGAAGGAGTTTTTACTGGACCAACGAGAAGCATATGAGATAAAGATTGGAGATCAAGCATTCCGGCGACCTGGAGATCCACCTCTGGAAGAAGTTCTAGAGATGCTCCACAAAGAGAAGAAACCCAGTAAAATCCCAGGAGAAAATGAAGGGAGGTTGAAAGAAGAACTGTAGGTGGTAGAAAAGGGGGGAAAAAAGTGAGAGAGAGAAAGATAAACGAGCATCCTTCGGGGTCCCCTCGATTCTTTGCACAATTCAATTGTCCATATTTCCTCACCAACAGTTCATGTTCCTTTTATCCTTTGGGGCGTTCTACTTCTAGCATCATTCTTTGTATTGGTTTTGTTGGTGTTGCAGAGAATTTCCAGTTTTCAAAGAAATGTTACCAGCTGAAGCAAGAAACTTCATCTGTAACTACTGAGATCATGCATAGCAGTCTCCACTGCAAAACTACAATGCCATCTGTAGGATGAAATCCGCATCACTGAAAACAAAGCGCACTCTCTTTGTCATGAAAACAACATTTTTTTCTTTTAGAGATAAAAGACATTAAAAATTCAACTTTCTCATATTTTTCGATTCAAAGAAGCGAGGCGAGGCGCCGCCAGCATCTTTGAACCTAGTTTGGGTTGCACGACCCCTGCCAGGCGACAATTGGGGTCCCGCAATTTGTAGCCGGGGTCGCGTGAACAGCTAATTCGCCACGTATTAAAAGTTCTCTAATTTCGAGATGATAGAAAATGTTTTCTCAACTAATATTATAATTCTACTAAAATTTTCATTCAATCTAGAAGCCCGGAAACCGATTCGGACCATTCTGGATAAGGCATTATGAGTCAGGTTTCTTCTCGGATTGTCATTTTGGCAAGCAGATGCAGCTCGTAGCAATCACCAGGCTATTGGTGTCCAAGTTGACCTCCCGTGCCCGGTCACATCCATCCCATTTGCAACTGCTTCGACCGGTCCTCCCGGTTCCCCATTCCCCACGTCTCATTCTCGATAGAACCAAGTATAGAATCCCCTCGCCCATTTCCTCTCGTCTCTGTTCTTCTTCTTCTTTCAGTTTATTCCTCATCGTCAACTCATCCGAAAAAATTTGGAAAGCACGGTAAGAAAAAGGTTGCTTCGCTCTCTCCGACGCTTCTCGCGCAGCAGATACTTGTCCGATCAATCTCCTGTAAGATCCTAGCCGTCCAACTTTGACCTTGCTTCCCGTTTATTTCTCCTCTTGCTGCGGATGACGGTCTCTTGTTTTCTTGGTCTTGATTATGAGCGAGTCGTTCTGGAGTAATTATGGTTTTCTTGTAGCTTTGTGTGCACGTTGATTGCTTGGTCTGACTCCCGTGCTGTTGTTTTGGCAATTCTTCTAATTGCGTATGACGTGAAAAAGGGTTTAGTTTCTTGCTTTGTTCTACGATTGGCATAATCTCGACTTGCTTCGTGATGGCTATTTTGAGAGAATTGTGATTCTTGCCTCGTGGATGGTTTCAAACGCTCGTGTAAAAAGTAAAACTTGCTTGTGCGGAAGTACTGATGTTTTTGGACAAGATGAGTAACAAGACAATCATCATGTAGTTTGATTGGATTCCGCTTCATTTCTGAAGTTTGTGTAGTTGTGGTGCCGAACATTGACATTTGTTTTTCTGATTTGCCTGAAAAATTACGGATTTTTCTGAGATCATTTTGCCCCATTTTTGGGCTTAGGAGTGATCCTTACTTTGTGGTTGGAAGTGCTCTTTGTGCTAATTCGCTTTAGTCGATCTGTTTTTGGATATTGGAAACTTTTATTGACTGGAATTATGTAATAATTCCCATTAAACAATTGTTTCTTTGGAAGAATATGCTGGTACATCCTGGGTTCTGCTTTCAGTTGATTTCATCTATCTTTGGATTACTAAATTTCTCTTGCCGTGATTTTTTATCATTGAACATGGATTATATCTAGTTAATGTATCAACCCGATGTCATCGATGATGGCATGTTTATCCACCTGTGCTTCTGCATACCATGCATGATAGCTTTCTCGCATGCAGCTGCTTATGCGTGTGATTCTGAATGTTAGGTCCAGAGGCTTTAGTGGGCCTTAGGTCTTGTAAGAAGATAGGTGAAATATCTGCCGAACTCTTAATCTTGAGATCTTGCGCAGAGTTTGGCTGTAGCAGTAGGATTGGCGTTTGCCTGTATGAGTTCACAGTTAAAGTTCTGCGGCATAGATTAGTACCACATTTTGCAGTCGTTTGGAAAGACTCCAAATCACTCATTCTTCTTAGTTCTTTATTGACCTTTGTACTTGGTTAATGATGCACAAGGTGGCATTACAATGGCGGACCGTAAGGAGAGTGGAAATGATTGGGAAGTCGTATCACTTACCGCTTCAACATATGCAGCTTCTCCGGGTCCAAAAGATGTTGAGCTGACTGATGACGACAAAAGTTCTGTCCCCAGTGAGGATGAACCACAAACCTCTAATGCTTTGTTCATGTCTCGTCACTTCGTCTTTCAACCCAATCGGCATGACAATTCTTCCCCAGAACTTTCAAGTCTTAATATCGCCAAAAAACAGAAAGGCGAAGATGGTTTTGCTCAACTGGATGCAGAAGTAAGTCGATATAGGGTAAAGGATGAAACTGAGTGGGCTTTCAAGGACAAGACTCTGTCAGATGAATTTCCAGGAATGCAATTCCTTTCGGAGAAGGATAGCATGCTTCCCATTCATAATACAGAATTTGAAGAAGGCAAAAGTGTCCAAGATTTTGATTTGATGGATAAAGGGCAGAGCTTATATGATGCTACCTTTAGTTCTTTGCATGGAGATACAGCTCTTGGTCTTCTGAATGCTCTTGGGAAGGATACAATCACTTCTGACATGGTTGAAACTTCTGAAGGCCACCCAGATTCCTCATCAGATGCATTACACTCGTCCAAAGCAATTAAAGATGATAATTTACACGGGTCTAACCTTCCTTGTGGTGCTTGGTGGAAGAGAAGAGCTGCTTCTTTGTATGCCCAAGCCAAAGAGGCAAATGCCTTCTGGTCCGTCTTCATTGCTGCAGCTGTGATGGGTCTTGTAATTCTAGGTCACAGGTGGCGGCATGAGAGATTGCAAGCTTTGCAACTTAAATGGCACGTAAGCATCAGCAATGAGGTATTTTATTTTTCCATTGCATACAATTAAACACTCACTTGAATACACAAACTCTGCGTGTGCGTGTGCGTGTGTGTGGGTGTGGGTGTGGGTGCACGAGGAGAGAAAATCTTATGTATCTATTAATCTAGGAGATCACTTTTTTTCCCTGACACATTGTCAACCATATGTACCTAGTAGTATGGCCTTGAAAATTTTATAGGAAGCATTATATCATTCACGTTAGAAGGAGATTCACATCTTCATCGTATCGCTGGATTAGGTTAATGCAAAGTAGGAAAAGTAACCTGTCGAAGGTTTAGTATTTTCTGTAGTAATTGTATGATCCAAAGAGGACTAGTGAAGTTCTTTCAAGATATCAATGTGGCGGTTGCATTAAGTATTGCTTTTGTTAGAATACAAATGAAGCTCAGGCCTTTCTGTTAACACTCTGATTATTGCTACTTTCTTCTCTCTAGTGATGGTGTTGATGATTTCGAATGACGATGACGGTATGTTTCGATGTTTTCACGCCATTTTATTGTAAAATTGCTGCATTTTGTTGCTCACCCTAGTTAATCTCTGATCACTTTTGGCAGAAAAAAGAATAGGATGTTTGGCCCCATATCTCATATTAAAGTTGTTAAGTCTTTGAAGACGGACGTGGTTCTTCATCAAGGGCAGCTCCAGCTCCCTTAGAGAGGGGAGAGGGAGAGAGAGGGGGAGTTGACTGTAGAATCTGTCCGGTGTTGTTCAGAGTGTTACTACTGTGTAAGTACATCTGTGATGAAGCAAAGCTTATTGTAAATTAAGAGTTTGGTAATTTAAGACTTGTAGTGCTACTGTTTTCTTTTCTTTTTGGCGCGTCGAATGCTAATATCGTCTTACACTCTAGCCACCTGAGATAGACGCAGGTGGAAGGGCGTTTTCGTGTTCTCGATTCAAGAACCAATACAATTGCTGCACTAATTCTTCCACGGTAGTTGGCTAATTATGATCGTGCCCCTTAAATTATAAAAAAAATGATAGTTAAAAGATGGCTTCCACTGTTGGCATGTTGGATTTGTGGTGAAATTAGGCTACGATAATTTAATGTTCAGCCAAGTCATGTGGCTATATGAAACGTGTGATTAGTCATTGTGTTGAAACATCTGAAGCCCTATGACCAATCAGGAGAATATGTGTGATCAGAGTTCTTATTCTACTGAGATAAGTACATTAGAAGTCTAAAAATTAGTGACGAAAAGTGTGATTGAGCTCTAAAATTTTCAAGTCCTAAAATTTGCTAAATTGGTGTAATTAAGTCCTTTCATATTTACTCCTTCCAATTTTTTATTTCTTTGAACCGGTACTCTGACAAGTTTTTTTTTTTAATGTGGGTTGACTAAATTAAATCATAGCATAATACTTAAATGATATCGTTTTGGTCTAAATCTGAGTTTTTTTAACCCAAATCATAGTTAAATTAGGTTACAAGATAAATAAAAAGTTAAAAACTTTATAAAATACACAAAAAAAAAAAAGCATGGTTGAGGGCTGCCGCCCATTGATGAAAAGGGGCGGCTAGGCAACGACGATGATTGATAAGGGTCGTCGGGGCCTTGGTGGTGGTGGGCAACCCCACCGACCTTTGGCAAAGGGCCGCGATCCTTGGCCAAATCTGGACGAGGGCGCCCCCGCCTCTTTCCGTTGGTGGGGGCAATGGCGGCTCCCACAAGCAAGGGCGTGTGGGTTTTTCTTTATTTTTATTTGTCTTTTAAAAAAATTAGCTTTTCTATTTTTTAATCTAATTTAACTAAAGTATGAGTTAAAAAGTTAGTATTTGGATCATAATAATGCCGTTTTATTATCTGATTAATGCTTTAGTAACTTTAATGTCATGCACGAGGGGAAAAATAATGAAAAACTCACGATAACATTTTCCGTGAATTAAATTTCGACAGAGTTAAACAAAAGAATTTGACTGCATCAATTTGAAAGTTTAAAAATTTAATTGTACTTTTGACGGTTTTAGAATTTCGTTGTACTTTCTTGACTAATTTTAGGACATTCGATATAGTTTATTCCTTTCCTTTTTGTGTTATTGTGCGTGTGTGTGTGTCTAGATAAGCACCACTTCTGCATCTCTCTCTCCCCGCATATTTCCTTTTTCGATCTCGTATAGTAGCTGGAAAATTTCCTTTTTTCACACGTTTCAATTAAGCTCTTTGCATCGGGACTGATTTACTACGAAAAATTTTCCCATAATATCCTAAAAACCAGAACTCCAAGTCCAAGTAGGATTCTGACTTCCTAATTTAACTACACTATCTAATATATACGAACTCACCCCTATATAAACAAGCCCAGACTCAGTTTCAAGAAAATTAAGATACAAGAACTCGCAACAGATACCAGAAAGAAACTACTGGGTAAGAAAGCTCCGGACGTTCGGCTTTTATCCCCAAAAAGAAGCCATGGAAGGTGATGAGGTGCCTGAACCCGTTTGCGAGACGTTTCAAATCCAAGACTTTGATCAACCCAGACTCGTGCCAGGGGGATTTCGCTACTATCACTTGGAAGTTGAAGTTGAGTTCGTCTACTTGCTCCCTGACACCGCGTCTCGGTTCTCCACTCAGGCCATCGTCCATACTTCAAAGCAGGCGAAGAGGGTGTTCCTTGTAGATGCGGATTCTTTGCTGCATGATCCAATGCCAATGGCAAAGCATGTGGTACGGAACCTATTTGGTGAGATGGGAGTACCTTTCCATGGAGATCACGAGTTCATGGTGGAAAAAGTACTGAGCCGCGCGAGAGCTATGGCGAGGGACGAACGGAACGGGGACTTGGGGGTTCTGCCGATGGGCGTCTTTATTTCGTGCGTGGATCCGCTCAATGACGAGGAGTGGTGGGTGATGGTGGAGGGATTGGAGAAGGTGGCGATTGCCGGGAAGCCAATGGATTGCGCGATCTGCACGAGGGAGATCTACGTGGGTTCGAGAGGAGCTCGCATGCTCTGTTCCCACGTTTATCACGGAGATTGCATCGTCGGGTGGCTCGAGAACAGCGCAGGATGTCCCGTGTGTATGTCCGAGTTGCCTTAGTAACGTGACTTTTGTGAAAAGCCCTGAACTCAGCCATGCACAGCCTTAAGGTTCGGTGAGGAAGATATTGCTAAATCGTGGATTAGAGGGCAGTTGCTCAAATCATTAAGGTTTTCTTTTCCCATCGTCTTTCTTTCTTTTCCGTAGCAACACAGTGGAATCAAATATTTCTTGAACTGAATTTTTGCTGATTATATATATATATTCTTATACGTAGAGCTAGATGAGCCCTCCGGAGTGAATTTTATTTTACTGTGAGTAAGTAAAGGAAAACAGGTGATGTGAATGAGCAACCTAAAAGCCCTTATCGAAGCAATTTTTATTAGGTTATCTATCATTGGAAGATAAACAGATAAATAAAGTTTATCTTAACGTTTCTGAGTGAGTGTCATGTATGTTATATACCGAAAGTGAAAAAGTAAATCTATGTGTGCATAGTTTTCATGAATTTAGTTATTAGAAGAAGGGAAGTAATTGCTTTTCATTAGGATCATTAAATGGGTGGGTCGGATCGGGTTTAGGTTGAGTCGAAGATGGTCCGACCCAAATTGATCCATTTAACCCGTTTTGACCCATTAGATGCAATACAGATTCAATGTCTCATAATTGGCCTGTACCAAATCCGTTTACTAAAATACTTTCATATTTAATTCAATATATGAAAATTCATATCCACCAGGTTAAGCTCTTCGTGTGTATATGTTATTAGTATAAAGTTGAGGTTTCCCACTATAAGGTGCTAAAGAATTGACTTTTAACATTGCGTAGGATTTTCAATTTTCATATTGATTCACAATGAAGAATAAGAGAAAGTTAGTACTTTGCAGTGAATTTATAGAATTACAGTAACGTATAACGTGGATGAATTGAAATTTTAATTAAATGGGTGTAAGATATTAAAGAAAATGATTTATGCTGACCATTAATTACAACGACAAGATCTTAGATTAGAAAAATAAGAATGTCAAATGCAACCAGATATATTCCAATGGACTAATAGACGAAACTTACAAGATTTACTAAAGTAAATAATAATGGAAAAAAAAAAGCCATCTTGACATTTCAATATAGTTGAAGTCGGGCCCCATCTTACGGGCTCACCAAGAGAGGATGTATTTTGACCAAAAATAAAAATAAAAAGAGAGGATGTAGAGTTACAAGTGAAACACAAAGGTGGAAGTGGATCACCTAACATTGAGGTTTCTATGACATGGGTAACATTACTCAAATTAGGCCGTCCATTTTCATTTGGACGGCCTGATTTGAGAGAGGGTTGGGATTCAAAATTTTTCAAACCCCAAAAAAATTCCCTCCCAAATTTTTTCCCTCCCCCTCAACAAATGACGTGGCCCATTCTTGGCCGTCCAAATGAAAATGGACGGCCTGATTTGAGTAATGTTAGCCATGTCACAAAAACCCCAATATTAGGTGATCCGGATCCCACAAAGGTGGGCTTGGCTGGTTTGGATAAATCGTGAACCCACCTAATACATATATATATATATATATATATATATATATATATATATATATATATATATATATATATATATATATATAGGTTTTGCCATTCTAAACACATTTATAAACCATTCACTTAACATAGCTAATCCATAGAGCGACTCAACCCATCTAATATGGATTTATGACTCATTTTGACAGATTTGATTTTCATGAACATATAAAACAGTGGAGACAAATTGAATCATAAAAGGTTATTATCTCTTTAGACTCCTCCAATACCTACGGAACACACACACACACACACACACACACACACACTCTCTCTCTCTCTCTCTCTCTCTCTCTCTCTCTCTCTCTCAAAAATCATACTTTAAAGTTATATTTAACTATGGAAGTGCTAGAAGGGCGCAATAGAAAATTAGAGCGGAAAAGAGAATTTGTGGAATTCCTATGTATTTCGACATAAAGAAAAGAATACACGAATGCCTATTTATAGGCTCTATTATTTAAAGAAATCAAAGAAAATCGAATCAAATATGCACAATCAAAATAGATATAGAAAATAAGAGAAAATATCTTAGATATGTGAAAGATAACTGAAATATCTCTAAAGGAAGCAATATAAACAGGAGAAAATGCTAAATAACCACCCACCCCAACTTCCTTTTTTTCAGATATTATTTCGTAACCACCTACTTTTTAAAATTGAAGTACATATGGGAATAACAAACTGAATCATTGTTACTGCGGAGAATAACCAAACTTTAAAAAGCTATCATCGTTGATCAATAATCAATCAAAATACCAACCCTACCACCCACAATGGAGACTGAATCAACCCAACAATAACTTAGTCTTCATTTTGAAGGTCCACATATTGATCCGAGGCATGCATTTTCTGATCCGAGGAAATTACACCTGTCCGAATAATAGAATCACACTTTCTTGGCATTATGCATGGACTCGACCTTCCCATCGTTCCCGCCCAACAGCATGTACTTGTCCTTCCTCGTCAACCCGGTGCACTCGAACCCCAGCACATCGCCCAACACCTTCTGCACATAATTCGCCACCTCGATCGTCGACTTCCCGCCCGCCTTGCATGTCATCTCCTCCGGCAACCGGTCAAGGAACGTGGCTTCATACATCGGCCTCGGGTTCATGAAGAAGAAGTAAGGGTCCCAGAACTTCACCCCGCGCACGGTGGTTCCGTAGAACATGTTCTGCTTGCAGTTGACCGCGACGGGGACGATCCTGTCGCTCAGCTCCGCGAACAGCGCGCTGAACCGGAGCAGGAAGGGCTCGCGGCACGTGGTGCCCTCGGGGCAGACCACGAGGTCGCCCTTCTGGAGGAGGGTGCAGATCATGGCAGCGTCGGCGGCGCGGTCGCGGGTGAGGGCGACGGCGGGGATCGGCGACAGGAAGCGGGAGAGCTTGCTGACGCTGTAGGTGACGCAAGAGACTTTGCGCCCGAGCGCGATGGAGATGATGATGGGATCGAGAGCCGTGCGGTGGTTGCAGACATAGAGGTTCCCGGGCGTCCCAGGGGAGGGCGGGGGAGGGAGCTTGCCGCGGATCACGAGCTTGATGCCGAGCATCTCGTAGGTGTAGCGGACGATGCGCTCGGGGAGCGGGAGGTTGAAGTAGACGCGGATGATGGAGAGGACGAATCCCAAGGGGAGCCAGAGGTAGGTGACGAGGGCGGTGAGTGGGTCCGGGCGTTGGACGAGGCGGCCGTCGTGGAAGATGATCCGGCTCTTCAGGCGTTCAGGTGGGACGAGAGTTGCTGATTTGCTGCGGCGCACCATGTAACCTTCCTGATGTTGGGATTGGATGGTCACGACACGAGTTAGTAGCCTACAATTCTTTGTACCTATCTATTCTGGCGGTGGACCATTGCTTATAGCTTTCGTTCGTAAATCAATTAGATTGCTCAAAAATTTCCCTTTTTCACTCGTAGATTTAGTGCAATCAATGCTCAGGATGAACCTAGCCTCATTGCTAGCAACTGAAGTTGATAGATTAGGTAGCCTGTCTTATTAATGGAAGACTGTCCCTAACATGCAAAAGTTGCTTCCTAATTAATGAATGACCCGACCATGCCATTTTCAACTTCAGAAGGAGAAAAAACAGAAGGCCATCCAGTGACCCCCCCCCCCCCGCACATGCCCTTTACTTGCACCGGATCGGTGTTCGCAATTCAATCAATCAACCCGAAATAATTGAAGATTCGAGATATCGACGTCTAGCTTCATGGGGACCCAGACACTAATTGCACCTACTTATTAGCTGGAACAAGCACTACGCATAGTGATTCCCATAGTTTCTTAAGAATGTTGCTTGAAATTTTCCTTTTTTTGTTTTTTTTTGCATCAATTTCTTGAATTTTGTCTTCAATTATTCATTCCTGGCATTTGTTAACAAGACCAGATTATCAAAAGTAAATGCTTTTTGCCTACACACACCCCGTGCTATGTACGGGAAAAGACTTACTGGAATAAATTTCAGGAAGTAATTATTCTAGAAGCATACTCAAGTCATTATGAGAATAAGAGATTTTGCTTTTACTTTGCTATTCACAGGACGCAAGTGAAAACAAAATATGAAATGGTCTAGGAATCAAAGGAAAAAGGAGAATAAAGAAAAGGCAAAGTATTTTGTCAACTCCATACAGGCTCCCCCCCTTGCACCAAAATACTTATGTAACATCTTTCACCTAAACATACCGCGATCATGTTATTGATTATATCATATAAGGATTATATCATCATATACAGTTAGAGAGCCTGTTGCATCTTTATGGTACAATGTATTCACTTTCTCTCTTGTTTATGTGGCCCACAAATATGTGTCCGAGAAAGAACGAATGTACTAGGAATTATTTTATAAATAGTCTTGTTAAAGAATACCCAGAGCATTCCAAAAAAACATCGAATTTTCAAAATGCTAGTGTACCAAAATTGCAGTATTTCCTTACTTTAATTATTTCTTTCAAGTGACAACATTGCAAGGGAGATATACACGAACTTATACCAGTCAAAGCTGGACCCAGGGGAAAGAAGAAAAAAGTAAATAAAGCCAAACTAAGAACAGCTGCACCCTGTGCACGCATTGAATATTAATAAAGTTTAGCTGGCTGGGCGTTGAGGATGGTTAAGACGGTGGGTCCTTCGAGATCAAAGCTGCACCGTTTTTTGGGATGAATCCAAGTTAATTATATTTCTGTGGCTCCGCAACTTCCCTCTCTAGTTTTGACTTCAAAGACCCAAATCTGCGTATCTTTCACTCTCACTTTGACGCTCAACAACACCAGCGCGATTGTGTCTATACAAATTTTAAACTACGTTATATATTTAATGGTGTTGGTGGGATGTTGCCGACAAAGTATAAATTCGTCACCCGTTTAGTTCACCTCCTTCAATAAGTTAAGACCCACTGTCTCGCACGTTAATGTCACAGCATCAACATGAGGCTTCAAGAATTTTCACCAGCCCGTGGACCCTAAACCCGGTTTGCCGCCCCATAATAATTGAAGTCTACATATGTTGTGCACAATCTTAAAGTTGACTGACCCCTAAACAACATAATCTTTCCCAGTTTAGTCATCACCTTCAGCTATCTAGCAGGTAACTATGCTGATGAGGACCTAATTGGGGTTTCAAAAGAAGTTGGACATGGTTGATTTCAACATGAGCAAATGTGAATCCCCAAGAACATCCTTTTCCACTTGAACTTCTTAGGAACAGTTTTAATTAAAAGCAAATCAACACGCACCAATCCACTGGCAGTGGAGCTAGTTCGTTCATTCGTCAATCAGGATGATGTATTACAGGATACCAGAAATACTGACCTTGCAAAGCTCCATGAATTCGTAGTCGGTCTCGCGGTCTCCGATCCCGACATCAGGTGCCTCGTCTCCGAACTCCTTCAAAATCGCCAGCCTCTTCAAATCCCCCACCAACACTCCCGGTCTCTTCACGAACCCAGTAGCCTTCTTCGTCCTCGGGTCCACCTCGATCTCGGTACCTATGACCTTGTCTCCGCCCAGATAGTCCCTCACGAATGTCTCGACCATGACGGTCGGGTTGGCCGTCACCACCACCTTCCTCTTGCACTTGTCAAACACTCCGTAGCTGTCCGACCGCACATCAGCTGCGTAAAACCTGATAACATTTCGAACGCGTTGATCGAATTTAGTGTCTTAATCCGATTATTAACTTACTGCCCACGAATAGATACATAAGGAAAAGTATACTAGTTTGTCAAGATACTTGCAGCCGCTCGCATATTGGCACCATATAACATTCTAACAATGATACAATCATGGTAACTTCGCACTGCAGAGAAGATCGAGCTTCAAGTGTAGCTGTTTTGGCCGTCTGATCACACATCAGCAGCATAAAACTTGGTAACAGTTGCACAAGTCGTTCAGAAGCAGCTTGGTGTTCCAATTTCACAAAAAAAACGTCAAACAAATTGCTGACAAATTCACGGAAAATTCGCGGTTCAGAGCAGATTGAGGTTAAAATACAAACGCCTTAGCTGTATAAATCGAGTAACGATCGCACAAGTCCGTTCCAATCAGCTTTTTAACTCTCATTCCAAATCAACTAAGCGCCAAACACCGAATCGATCATCATTCAGACGCTAGAATAAGCAAAACCAGATTAAGCAAAGAGGTCTAGCTTTGTTCAAGTACCTGGGCAAGACGGCGCGGGAAGCGAGCTCGATGTCGCGGACCTTGAGGCCGGAGAAGGAGATGAAGATGAGGATCTGGATGCCGAGGGCCTCGGAGATGAAGAAGTAGGTGACGATGACGATAGGGAGGGAGAGGAGGAGGGCGAGGCCGCGGAGGAGGCTCCCGGCCTCGATCGCCACCAGCATGTAGTAAGGGAAGGCGCTGGACGACGAGAGGAGCGTGCCGTCGAGATCGGCGGCGATGGACTGGTAGCTCGCGCCCCTGCACTCGCCGATCGGCGGGAACTTCCTCTGCTTCTCCTTCTTCTGCGACATTTTTTAGCCTCGACGAGTCTCGAGCTAGCTTCACCGGCTCCTCTGCTCTCTCTCTCTCTCTCTCTTACTCAGAGATGTTGCAGAGGATGAACTTCATGCAACTGAGGAGAGGGAACGTCGGTTTTTAAATGTGGAGGTTGGGGAATTAAATGACCGATTTGGGCTTCACCTTTTTTTTTTATTTAAAATTTTACTTTCAACTTTCCACGTCACCATTCTTCAAAAATCTCGAAGCATAAAAAACGAAAACTGTTCCAAAATATTAAGGGCACGCATGGCAAGAGCTCTGCTCTATAAATCAATTTCTGACCAGAAATTGATTTTTTTTATTTTTCTATTTCTGAAGAGAAGTAAATATTTTTTTACTTCTTCAAGTAGCTCTAAAATTACTTCTGGACAAAAAAGAAGAAGGAAATGCTTCTCTGACATAGTGTCGGGATGGTACAATCTCAACCGTAGATCCAGACACCATCATCGCGTGTTTTACATAAAACACTCATTTATTATTATTATCGAAACTGCCCCATAACTTCACATTGCCTGAATATTTCAACTTCCGATTGGACACTAAAGTCAATAAAAGTGACAGATACAAGGCTGTCACATGGCTCCTCTCTTGATCCACATGGTTATAAATGAGGATAGGCATTGAATGCAACCACTACCCCGACGTCCAAAAAAGGGAATTAAATAAAAATAATAATTAAAGGTTGATTATTTATAAAGAATCCAACTAATTAAACAAAAATTACGACTTTAGCAGTTGCGAAGGGGGTTGAGGTGTGTGGCAGTAATGGTGAACCTAATCTTGCTAATTGACTTTTCGTTATTTGGTCCCTCTTCGGGAAGTTAATTGTTAGAATTATTACTTGTCGCGTTTTTCTCCTTTTCTTGCGGCTTTTAATAGGGAGTTGGTTGGAGTGGTTGGAAGATGAGGAGTGGGGGGACGCAAAGCTGTTCGACCGACCGTAGGAATCGGAAAGAGTTAAAAGGGGACGATGAGGTCTGGTTGGAATTCATTCCTATGTGCCGATCCTCCTACATTTGACTAGAGGAAATGAGGTGGTGGTTTCTTCTCGCCATTCCTAGAACGCGATAACCAACATTAAAATTCCAAAGATTGGTCAGCTACACAAGATCTACCCTTCTCTAGTGGCTCAAGATAAAGGCGTCGGTCCCTTCTGGTCCCGTGCATTCCTGGTTTCGAAATTGGTGAATTCGTTGGTAAGGATGTTCTTCTCCATATGATGTCGCGATAAGACTCCCGTTAGGTCATGGCGAAAGATCCGAACTGTGGAAATAACTGATGATAGAAAGGGTCTTTCCTTGCGAGGGTGAATCGATCTCGCCGATGCGAATTCGACTTGATTAGCCATCTACACGTACGCAAATTTATTGCCGAGCGTCCTTGATCAAACGCCAAATATGAGACGTCATTGAAGATCGATAGGGTTCGCATGCATCGAATAAGTGATGAATAGCATCCTTCCCGAAACAAAACCGGGCCTCGTGGTCGAGAGCTTGCCTAGTTGCAGATATGGTTCGACCGAAGTAGGGTTCACTTCGAGTTTTGGCGTCGCGGTGCACGCGTAGGCCCTTTCTACTCACTCATTTAATGAAGAGTTCGGAAATAGTTAGGAAACATTTGTTGGGTGGCGGCAAAAAGCCTACCACTTTCAAGTCTCGCCAACATTTACATGCTTGTCGCGGTCATATTTGTGTTAGCTGTCCGTTTCCAGACAATCTCTGCAACCACAGGAATTAAGCTTCCAAGTCAGTACTCAAGGACAAGGACATGAGAAGCATCACACCTTATGCAAGAAAGTATTCAGCTGAGTTGCCTACTGCATAACCAAACATCGACCCAGGGTCGTCACGTGCGGCACGACCACTTCAACATGCGCGATAACATTCACAATTAAGAGGAAATGACCGACGGCTGAGACGGATGCAAGATCACGACATCCGATGAACGCAATAAATCCCAAATCTTCTTGAACCAGGAACCATTTTCGCAAGAATTTCTTGTAATATGGTAAAATCTGCAAGCAGGAAGCATGAGAAAACGTCGCGCCGAAAGGAAAATGGACACTGTTTTGTATCACATAGGGCTAATGTACATGTGCTGTCTTCTGTACAGTGTAAAAATGATCACAAAGATGCATGTCTGTCCTGCATTCATTACAGTGACATAGTAAAAGTGCGTGTAAGACATCCTCCTAATATAAGCAAAACTAAAACAGCAAAAAAGAGAAAAGGGGGGGGGGGAAAGGATGAAGTTGATAAGCATCCGTCAAAAAATACGAGAGAAGAATGCACGGCAAATGTCTATTCTTAATGGTTCTGCAACCACTCCTGGATTGCAGAGCGGAGTGCGCGGTTAGGGACAAGATTTCTGTGTGCAAGCTGGACGTTTGTCATCGGTGAAGTATCATGCCCACTCTCGAGCCATCCTCGCAAAGCCTCTGCTTCGTAAGTGAATCCATCTGCTGCAACTTGTGGATCTTGCATGACTTCCTGCAAGATCAAACAATTGAGATGTACTTAGAATTGTCCCATAGTAAAGCAGAAATTCAAATGGGACATCTTCCCACAAATTGTGACCCGCACAAATGAGATGGTTCGACCATAGCGGCAGTTCAAATGGTTTCGCTATCCTCCAGTATCTACATCGGAAAGTTCTACTGGGCCAAACAAGACGCAAAACTTTTGCAATAAGAGAACGATACACCTGTCCAAAGTATGAAGAAGATGGCATGGAACAGTATCTAAATATGTCCCCCTAGCTTACCTGCAGAATTGGACAAATGAAATAAGGAGGAGGTTGGCACCGTTCTTCAGAATTCATTCTAAAGGACGATAAGCCTCCACAGGAAGCTCTCATCGGTTCAAGCACTCTCCACACATCCGACCCAAGGTCTGGCCTGTCCCTTCTGTTCATCTCACAGCACCTCAGAGCTAAATGGGCCAACTGCTCAGCTAGCACATAGGGCCAATCTCCAGCCAAAGGATCCAAGAGGGATTTCAATTTTCCTGTACTAAGTGCATACTGCACTTCCTTTGAAATTCCCAGGGCAGGTCGCCCTGTCAACAACCGCAGCAGTATTATCCCAAAAGAATAAACATCGGACTTGGTAGTGAGCTCTCCAGTAGAGAGGAACTCTGGATCCATATATACAAAAGTTCCCTTTGGATTAGTTCTACACAGAGTGGTGTTGTTACTGGAATGTTCATCACACGATAACAGGCGGCAGATGCCAAAATCGCTGAGCTTGCTCTCAAGGTGGGCATCTAGAAGGATATTAGCCGGCTTTAAATCTCCATGCACAATGTTGTGAGGTTTGCTTGAATGAAGAAAGATGAGGGCTGAGCAGAGCTCAGCGGCAATTCGTATCCTAGTTTGCCATGATAACGGTGTCGTGTTGTCATGGCAGCTGAGTCGATCTTCAAGGCTTCCATTTGGTAGATATTCGTAGACCAGAGTCCAAGCCTCTGGACAAGCTCCGATGAGTGTGACCAGATTCGGGTGCCTCACCTTGCTCAAGACGTCCACCTGAGGTCAAACCCGCAGTAAATTATAATGCTGAACTCCTGAGCAGAAGCAACTTTTTGGACTATGAATTATTTGCACCAAAAATATTTACTAACAAAAGTAGGAAAAAATTAGCTCAAGGCCGTAGTAAAAATGTTACTTGTGGTAAGCCATGCATTCAGAATTAAGAAGAGTGATGTAACAAAATATGATTCTCTTGTAAAGTGCTACTGAAGGATGTGCTAAGCCGTAATTCATCGTGAATTTTACCAGCAGCAGTGAATTCTACTATGCAAGGTATTTCATTGTGCTTCTAACAAGATGTGGATGTAATTAAATAATCAAAACGACATGGAACCATTTAGTATTTCCAAATATGAGATGGCCAGTGGTAGCAGAGAAAGTCAAATTACAAGTACTGTGAACTTCGAGATGGGCACAAATTCTTAAGATTCAATAACTCAGACATGCATCCCAACATCCCTGAAGGGCGAGATAATCAAACTGAGTTATTTTCAGTTGCAGCAGTCAAGAAGCCCAATAGATGTAGGTGTTGTTAAAAAATTCAAAATGACATGGAACCACTTTAAACAGTCAGCCGTAGCAGAGAGAGTCAAGTTACAAATAGTGCATACTCCAGCAGACGCGATGATGAAAAATCCATGCAGAGGGATGACAAGAAATTGTTTCTAGTATTCAAGAAGTTGGATATCCATCCCGCCATCATCATAGACGAAATAATTAAGAACAATAATCTTCAGTAGCAGCCTTAAGTAGTCAATAGGCCCAAAAGATATATGTTAGATAAAAGATCCCTAGGATTTTCAAGAAATTATCGATACAAGACCCTACCTCTTGTTGAAATTCTTGAGGACCTTGCAAGCTATGAGAATGCAGCATTTTGATAGCCACCGGTGTGTGACGAAGGGAACCTTTATATATGCTCCCATAGCCGCCTTCTCCAATTTTTAATGATAGATGAAAGTTTCGAGTTGCTTCCTCAATTTCTGAAAAAGAAAACTCAGAGAAGTACTGAGGAAAGGTCGCACTCGAGGCATCACCTTGTCTTCTCCTCAACTCCTCAGCCTCTCTGAGTGCATTGTCACGCTCAATCTGCAACTCATTTCGTTCTTGATGATAACTCTGTAAAAGTTCAACAGCAGAAATGATTTTCTGCTCTAGCTCCTTTACAATTTGATCTGTTTCTGCAATTTGGCTCTCTAAGGATGACTTCTGATCCAAGGCAATACGAAGTTCTTCTAAGACTTCATCTCGCTGATTCTTCATCTTGCCAAGTTCTTCTTCTTCTTTTGCGAGAGCTTCCTCAATTTCTCTCCTTAGCTTATGCTCCCTGGCATACGAGCTTTCCAAAGCTTTCACCTAAATTAATTACACAGGATTACTACTAAGGATAAGTGATCCATTTGTTTTTTTTTTTTCACTTCTGTGTAAATTAAGCCATGCATGCTATTCAGCTGTTACAAGATGCAACTATGATCATTAAAATTATTAACCAAGCATTTTACTCACCAAGATCACAATATGACACGGGAAGAAACAAGAGCATTTTTGGCAAACATGTCTCGTGAGTAGTACAACTGTAGTGACGCGACTTAAACGCTATTAGCAATTAACAGATATGATTGACAAAAATTAAACCGAATCAGCAAACACACACGCCAGTCAATGACATATTTATCAATAAACTAAGTCCATTCCTTCAACACACATACAGCACCCTATTTTGCACTATTATCAAAACTTCACCTTTCTCATGCCTTCAATGACATCCTTCTCAGCTTTTGCACGCCTCACTGCCTCTTGAAGCGCGTCTATCTTTGCATTCTCAACCTCTGTTAGGGCTTGCTCAAGTTGATCGCACAGATCATCATTCATATTTACATCCTGTCACATTTTATCACACCTCTCAAACATTAGCTATATCAAGTGATTTGCAAAGGTAGAAGCCATGGCTCCTAGCAGGCATTTTTCCGAAAAAGAAAGATCGCTCTTTGCACATACCAGCATACTGGAAGGAGCTGAATCCTCATCATTACAGTTAGACTGACTTATGTCTACCCTCCTGTCGCTCATTTCTGGCCTCACAGCTGGAGAGGATACCATCTCAGTTGCACCAATGGATGGGCATGATGAACCAACTGAACTCTGAGAATGACTCCTCCTTGATAACCTTTCAGTTTCATGGTAACTCTCTTCTCTTTCCAACATGCTTTGTGCAGTTGATGGTTCTGGAGGACTCTCCGGGGAAAAAGAAACAATTGGCCTTCCTCCATGCCTCTCGCTATTTGAAGAGAATACTCTGCTCAACATATCTTGCACTGGATTTGTCAGTTTCTGTGTATCGTTCCTACGTGGCGTCCCAGACGATGACCTCGAGAGAGTTGACACTCCAGAATCAGGAGTAGAGTTAATTGAAGCCAGTGAAGAGGGAACTTCTGTATCAGCTTGATCTGTACTAGCCTCCCTATTTGCACGAGGAATTAAGATCAGTATCACCAGAGAGTCTTTTCTTTGCCATCTCCATGATTCATAACCAACAAAAGAGGAAATGGCTGGTAAATAGACTTATTATTTCCTTGTTAACCGGTAGCAGAAATTTTATTATCCATGATCATACTGTTCGTATGTTTTTCTTTTCTCGGTGTTAGATGTCAGTATGGCTGTTAAGAAGCTCTTTCTTTGCTGGTTCATATATTGCTATTACACGCATGGTTGTATCAAGAGAGAAAGGCGATGAGGATTAGAGAATGACCTTGTATGAATGAGGTGACCACTGCATATAAACCAAATGTGACAGGAAAGAGGTGCCTCTTCTCGGACAGAAATGGCTTTTTTGGACTTGAGCTCCACCATTTTCCTGCAATTAAAACCAGTTATCATAAGTAGTTTCCATGTAAATGCAAGACAGATAAAAAGGACTACCAAAAAACATTGCTAATTAATACTCATGCATAGTTAAGTGCTTATGCATAATTAATTTCCTTCAATCACTTGACCATCATAGAATGATTTGAATGATAAGTAAACATCTGGACTGATTTTCATGACAAGCTGTTAGTGTTGACCACATTATTGGCTGAGCAGCAAGGTTCCTTCTGAAAACTCGCTTCAGTCAGTTTTGCGAAATCCGTGAATAGAGCCTAAAATCACGAGAATAGATGGTGCTTACGGTTCTGATCGTGTGAGATTTCATCTCAAACCGGCAGATAGTTATTTGTCATGGACCTATCATCCACCACATAGTTTAACTTAAAAAGTTTCCTTCTACCATATCAAGTAAACTATTGCTGTTCATGTATGAGAAGTTTCCACACCATCTAACTATAAGAGTTCAAGAAAAACAAGATACACTGCATCTCACATTATTATCATTATCAGTAACTGAATGCCACAACATCCTTTTCCAACTTGTTTGGGCAAAAACTAAATAATTTTCCAATTTGGGCAAATCATAAGAAAAAAGCAATCACACAAAAGATCGAAAATAACGGCGCACTGTCGATAAAGTACATTAAAGAGGAGGGATCTAATCCAATTTGTTCCTGTTGATTGTCATTATGGCAAGAAAGAAAAGAAGTAATAAAGAGGGAAAAAAATTCTCTAGATTTGTACTTGGAATAGCGCCTGTCTGCTGCCGCTCCCATAACAAGTTTTCTGATACCATGCCCCTGGATAAGTTCCAAAATCCCCTTCTCAATAGAGCCTGCTTCTGTAAACAGTTTCTCTGCTCGTACCTGCCAATAAATTTGCTTCAGAATCCTCATGTCCAATACTCGACAAGAAGACTATTACCAGAGCGCTTAATCTGAATTCAAAATTCTAGAAAGAAAGCACATCAATACAAAAGAAGAAGAATACCCCCATTTGGCTACAAATCCGGAGATACTCATCCAAAAGTATATGCATGTTTCGCCTCTCAGTTTCCCTGTGCGCTCTCACCATCTGCGCTGTTGCTGAGCTCACAGGAATTTCAGCACCAAGTCCCTCTGCAAACCAGGGCGGAAAAATAGTTGTGAGAGATAAGAGCTTTAAGAGTTACAGTTCAGCAAACCAAGACAATTAAAATACCAATAATTTCTTCTTACCTTCAACCTTAAACCAACAATCGATTGGCCCAGAAAAGAAAAATAATAGGAAGAAGAACCAAATCGGACTTCATGTTCTTGCAAAGCCAAGTACTACCAAATCTTGATTCAGCTCATCATGAATCATTCCAAGACATAAATTTTCAATTTCTATGATTGGGATTCGCACAGATGACAAAACTAGTCTCGTTGCTTTGTTTTTTCACAGGCTTTGACCAAATAATTTTGCAGTTCTAACACCAAATCATTAACTCATCCAACGACAAATGAAACTGAAGTTACCAACACGGCCAATCAATCTTTTCCCAAATGTCACAAGCCATCCAATATCGAGAGCAACCAAATAAATCAAGGGTTGAGAAAGAGAGAACATGATGCACAATTTTACAGAACCTAGCTAAAAGAAAAAAGTTGTACAGAAACACACTTTCGGTTTGAATTCGACTTACCCATCCGGATCTTCTGCGATGGAACCAAAACATAAAGAACACAAATCTTCTTGCCACCAGAGTTCTGCATAGCCCAAATAAGCGTCAATTTGCTCTCTTTCACATTATTCCCGACCGCGACGTGAATCTTATCCTCGACCGCCGGCGTCACTGGTTCAGCCACAATCTCCCCTCTGCTCGCCATAATCGCCGACACTCCAATTTCAAGAATCCGAATTCGATCCACGCTTGGCGTTATCACCGGCGCACGACTCACCACAGCCATGGCAACAACACAAGCACGAGGAGCTCAACAGCTCGAACCATCAAAATTTGATACCCATCAATCCCGATTACAAATGCTCCGCGCCACCAACTTCAGCAGTTCAGCATCGACTCAAAACACTAGAAGGAGAAAGCACACCCTCTCCCTCCCTCCCTCCCTCCCTCTTGACCAGAAGCTCCGCACCGAAAATTTCACGCGAGGGTCGATTCAAGCACAAGCCCACCGATCAGCGTCCTCAGCCACGAACCGCCCAAGCTTTGACCTCCCAAAACTCTCTCTTTCTCTTTCTCGCCCGATCGATTTTACCGTCTCAGCTCACTACTTCCTTTTTTTTCTTCTTTTTGGGAAACCCCAGGTTCAATGGAGATGATTTAGAGAAGACAAAGGTGTCGGCGAGCGAACCATCGGAGCTTCCAACGTTGAACGAACCAACCACTGGTCTCTCTCGAGCAAGCAGATATCAGTCGGGTATGAATAACATGATTGGGGTTGTAAAGAGATATCTTGTCCTAAAGCTCTCGATCACCTCCGCTATAAAAATTGAAAATTTAAAAACCAACGAAGGAACTCTCCATCATCGCTAGCTACATAAATAATAATGTTGAATAATAAATTCGTTTTAAAACAAATTCAGAAATTGCATTTAACTACTTCTGGTTGTGGCTCTGGGTGGGGCTCTACTCTCTCCAAAGGTCCACTTTTCCCTCTCTCTTGGCCTCTGTGTTCTTAAAACCGGATTTGGATTGGCCGGTTCGACCACGTACTTCAGCTTGTTCTGGTTCGACTGAACCACCGACCTTGCTCGAGAAAAATGATATATTTTCGGCTGTTTCATTCTTACAAATACGTCATGGAAAATCATATCGTGAAACTGATCTGAACCTGTTTGCCGACGCTCATAAGCTACTTCCGAATTCTTCCTCAAAAGTTGAAACGAAATGGTTAAGTATATGAATTTCAGAATAGTGAAAGCTACTTAAACTCTGTTTATTTCGTGAAAAATGAATGATTTGAAACATATTTTCATATTCATAAGCAATAGAAACGATCATTTTTTAGGAAAATATTTGTCAAGTAATTCATTTTTTTTGCGAAACAAATAGAGACTTAGATAAGCCTTCTTAGTATGAGCATAATGTTCGTATTGAAAACCCACCAATTAGAGGACTTCCGAGCGAAATACCATCCTATCTCTTCGTTCATAAGACGAAGATGACGGAATCGGAGGGCGTGACCACATAACCGAAAAATGGCTTACAATTGGGGGTGAAGAGAATAATTGAACCTGAATGTTAAGGCCATTTCTCAATTACTTAGATTTGGTTGAGTTTCCATCAGAAGGATAGGATCACGAGCTTGAGGAAGAAGCGTTTAACGTGACATGCGTGTAGATAGAACAGTCAAAGAAAAAACATCACATCAATTGGAGAAAAATCCACATACGTAAGCGGTTTCTTCTCCACTATTTTGCAAAGCTTCCTTCTGGAAGAAGGTTCCGTGAAGGTAGCCAATTTTGATCGGAAATTTTTGACATAGACGCCGGCCGGCAATGGTATGGATATTTTTTTATCAGTTGTAAAAAACAATACAAATTTCTATTTTTTTTATCTTTTTTTTTTTGCTAACTCTGGTGAGGGTTGCCGGCCGACCCTCATTGACCATAGGCGAGGGCCGCGAAGCCCTCACCCAGTGGCTGGCTGGCCTTCGACCATCGCCGAAATTAGTAGAAAGGAAAAAGAAAAGAAAGAAACAAAGAAAATCAAAAGAATCAGAATTTTTTTAAAAAATGCAAAAATTATTCAACGTC
This sequence comes from Lenwebbia sp. NSW1173648, assembly GCA_029784005.1. Lineage (NCBI taxonomy): Eukaryota > Viridiplantae > Streptophyta > Magnoliopsida > Myrtales > Myrtaceae > Lenwebbia > Lenwebbia sp. NSW1173648. Next base: position 1,005,745 of record JARCGZ010000005.1, read on the forward strand.
AGCCACGACTGTGCCACGTAGGACAGCGATTGTCTGTCAAAATTGGCCGAAAGAACTATATTAGTAAATTATCAAAATGTCTAGGGTTAAATTAGCCAAATTAAGATGGTTTAGTCTAAATTGACACATGCGTAACATGTTTAGGACTTTTTTCTTTTTTTGTTGTTGTAATTTTCCCCGGCATTTCACTCCTAAAATACGCTCAACAAAGATTTGAATCTAGAAACACAAGAAAAGGGTCGAACTTTCTTGACATCTAAGCTATAAAAACTTCCGTGATTCCGCTTCCATTTCCACGCCAGGCAAAGTTGAACCGGTTTTTGCTATCTCTACTCTCTACAAGCTTCGCGGTCAAACGTCGATGTGGCTTTCTCACTCGTCCGGTCCGAGCTTCATCTTTTTTTCTCTATCAATCGACGAAGGCTTCAAGTCCACGGAATCCCGGTTTTGCTTGAGGCGGCCGGGAGTGTGTCTGACTAATCAATGCAATTGCAGTGCTTGTTCCGGATCATGACATGCGACCATGGACGTAATTAGATTTAGCTGAATATCAACACATGACTTAAGAATTCGATTTCGACATTGGTACGCTAATCAAATCGCTAGGTTGTTAATATACCTTCGAATCTCGCGGTTTGCGGAACATTCACTACGTAACCCATTGCATCATAAAGGATGAATCGACAATCGCCGTAATTTTTTTATCATTTGAGTCGACAATATGTTAAGTTGTTAACAGAATAAAGTTACACAATCTTTTTAAGATGACGTTATTGGTGCTTACAACACGGGATAAAAACGGGAGAGAGGTCCATTAAATACGACCGCGAATTTACTATTGTTACTATTGTCCTTCGGTTTTGTATCGGGAAATTCGACATTATTAAAATGTCGGCATAAAGGTGAATTGCTATTACAATACTATTCGAATCTTATCGCTGCTCTTTGTCCTTCACCAAATCTAAAGAAACATGAAGCCGTCATTTGTGGCATTGGATGATAAACCATTCGATATATTTAGTGGGGCTGATTAGGTCTTAGGAACGCCTGTTCTGACTTATTTTATTTGATATATAATGAGATGAGATATAAATTCTTGTTTAGCAAGTAATCTGCCAATTGAGAGAGAGAGTCAAAGACTTCCTTCCTGGGTCATCGAATATTATGGGTTCGATCAGCAAAACGAGTAGGGTTCATTTCCATATTTTTATATGCTTAGTGGTATTAAGATAATTTATCGCAACCCTTATTTAAGTTTGAAGACTTCTACTTCTATATCCTCGCTCCGTTCTTATCGCCTTAAATACGATCTTAGGCCTAATATGAAAATTTGTAATGGAAGAGATAAATATGGGTCTAGAAATAAATTGAACTCAGACATCCCGCTCTGTTATCATGGAGATTGGAGGGAAGCCGCATGTATGTAAAGAACATGTAAATCTCACTGTCAAGCGATGCTGCGTATTTTCGACACGATACTCTAACATCATCTCCTATATATGTGATTTCGAAAAGTTATTTACTGATAGTGTTTTTACTTGTAAGCTTTCAATCGATTAACTTCTATATAACATCAAACACCTCGAATATTTAATACCAACTGGCACACCTAGTATTTAGGGTTAATACTACGAAAAACCCTAAATTGATATACATGTGACAAATTTATCCCAAACTATTTTTCTTACCACAAAAAATCCCCAACTGGTACACCTGTGAAAAATTTACCCCAAATTATTTTTTCCACCACCAACATCCCAAAACTGGTACATTTGTGAGAAATTTACCCTAAACTAATTATTTTGACCACCAAAAACCTCAAACTGGTACACATGTGACAAATTTACCCTTCGTTGGTTTCCGTTAAATTGGATTAATACCACGAAAAATCTCAAATTGATACAATAGAGGGTAAAAACCCCAAATATGTACATCTGACAATTGCCACATGTCATCCAACTCAGCAATTTGACGATAAAATTTAACGAAAACTAACGGAGGGTAAATTCGTCATAGGTGTACCAGTTTGGATAAATTTGTCAAAGGTGTACCAGTTTATGATTTTTGGTAGTCAAAAAAATAGTTTGGGGTAAATTTGTCAAATGTATACCAGTTTTGGGTTTTTGTGGTATTAACCCTATTTAATAACATATACGTATCGACATTTAAGATCATATTCACTTAATAAAGCAGTTGTCGTGACAACAATTAGCAGCAGAGTATGGCCTAAATATTGTCAATGTCAAACGCAACCAAGGAAAGATGTAGCTCCAATAGCTAACAAATGAAACTTGCGACATCAATAAAAAAACGAAATAATGGGGAAAAAAACGAAGCCATATTGAATTTTTTTTTTTAATAAAGGAAAAGTGGGGCCCATCTTGGAGGCCCTCCAGAACGTCACTACTCAGATTTTTCTTTTTTTACCTAAAGTATTGCACAAATATATATATTTTTAATATCAGACGAAAAAGAAAAACCAACTGAAGATGTTTATTTGAAATATAAAAAAAAATTGACGGGAATTTCCCGTGCGAGGTTTGTGATAATTCCTATGAATTAGTCCGATTGGCTGAGTCAAAGCGTGTACGGATGACGAGTGGGGCCAGCCCAAGAGGGAATATTCCAAAGCCCCATCTCCAGATTCTCTGTGTCTTAACCGTCGCACGTTAGCACGTGTCCGGTCTGGCCCCGACAAATAACCCGAAAGAGAATCTTCTTCTCCGTGGACTTTTACCGCGATAAAAACCTCCACGTGGCATAGATTTTACCGGCGGCGACTTTGGATTTTCCCCGGTCAACGGCGAGCAAGGTCCGTCATTCGCGGTGCGGCTGATATTCAGCTGGAGAACAGTTCTTTGTCTTCTAACCCCAAAACAAAGGGGCAAAAGAAAACAAGAAAGAAGAGGAAGATAGTCTTGATGCCAAACTGGCTTGGACTGTTCTTCTTTTTCTATCGGTACAAGCGTGGAAAGATACTATCAGATCTAGCGATATCTCTAGATGTTACGATACGAAATGTTTCATTTGAGCTATAGCCGCTTTACGCGACCCGTGATTCGAAAGTCTAAAATTGAAGCGCCCATCACCGCAGAACGACAAAGATCCTTATAGCCTCGAAGCCCATTCAAACAAGATATGTCGCAATCAAGTAAGACGGCACAAGCTGCTCGAGATTGAAGTGTTGCCTTGTTTTAAGAAAATGTATCAAACATCGAAAAAGCAATACCATGCTTCAAAAATAGTTAGTACACATATCATGATACCGATTATGTTAATGCATCATAAATCGAAAAAAATTCTTTCGTTAAGCATAACATGAAACACTTCATGCAACTTTTTTTTTACCACACATAGAAACATAATAATAATGAAAAAAAAGGAGGAAATTGGGAAAAAAAAATCGCCATGACCGCATGGCAACCAAAGATGTCCCAAACTAACATGGATCTAAGGAGAATTTCATACACAAAGAATTGACTTAGGCATATGATAATTCTCCATTATTTCGGGGAATGGATTCTGAGGAGAAAGTATACCATACGTTTGGATTGTTTAAAATGCTAAGAATCGACGTGACATTGGAAATTGAGGCAAGACGGTTAAACACTTGTATGATCGATGTAACAAAAAGGATGATCGAGCGATAAAAAGATTATACTTTTACTTTCGAAAGAGCGTGAAATCTTATCGGCACCAACGTCATGTCTTATCAATATTATTCGCGAGTTAAAACGCGGTTTTCTGGGCTCCTCCATTGGGACCGGTGGCTGTAGTCTCCGATTCCTTTGTACCAAGAATAGATTCCTTTGTACCAACCGTAGGACCATGACTTTGACATCTTCATTCATTTTTTCCGAAAACTGTCTGGCAAGTTACATCGGATTTTCCATAGAAAGACAGATTTGTTCAAAGAGGATTTATTTGGAGCAAACTCTTCTTCTTCTTCTTCTTCTTCTTCTTCTTCTTCTTCTTCTCGTTATTTTATTTGCCATTCAATGCGATAGCTGGATGGGATTCGAATGGCGTTGCCAAAGCATCGAATGGTTAGAAGTCTCAACGAATCTTCCTTGCGTACTCTCAAAAGGATTAAAAGAATATAACTTCGTTTTCTTTTTCCCCTTATTGCGGTTCATTTTGTGTAAATAAGATCAAATTCTTCACTCAAATCGATTTAGAAGCTAAGCTCCTGGGCAGAAAAAAGATGCACTGACAAGAGGGAATATCTATCCACACGGCTTAGATCTTTTCAAACCCGCCAAAGAGGAATTTGTATTTATTCCAAACAAAGGGAAGAAAAAGAGGAGAGGGTAGGCGCCCAACTACTTGGGAGCAAAGAGACAATTCGTGCACATCTTCTAATTATACGTCTACTTACGTACGTCAAGGTTTCATGGTGTTGGTGATTTGATGCCAAAAGTGTTTTATCACTCTTTATTTCACATGATTGTGACCACTCCAAGTTCAGGAGCTTATGCTAGCAATGACATTAGTGTAATACGAAGCATGTCTGTTGCAACCTTCGATCAGAAGATAATTATGAAACGACACCCATAAATAAGGATGACAACTTCTAACACCGACACGAAATTAACGGGTTTGGGTTGGTGATCCCGTTTCACATGAGACATGCCGCGGTTAAGGACTAAAGTGCACACCATTCGGGATTGAAGTGTTGTTGTATTTTAAGAAAACGTACTGAACATCAAACAAACTAACGAATTTCACAGTAGGAGGACAGGATATGTAGAAAATATCATCTTTTTAGAATTAGTTGAATCGACCAAAAGAAGAAGAAGAAAGAATTAGTTGACGTGGTCGGGCATTTATTAAAAATATTTAAATTGAAGTACCACCGTTTCAGAACAGTCAGTATACATGTCATTATAACCTTCAGTGCATTAAAAATGAAAAGTTTATTTCGTAAATAAATGATGTTGAAGGTGGGTTAAATACCTACGTGCGATCTTCGGTTCTTTTCTTTTAACATAACATAAAAACCACTCGATGTAACATTTTGCTAGGGCATTTGAAAACACAATAATATTATGTCTCGTTTGTTTGGCAGAAAACAACTTAGAAAAAAAATGTTTTTTGAATTTTTCGACGCTTGGTTCACAAAAAATAAATGAGTCAAGGAAAACATTTTTATCAATGGAAAAAATACCTTCAAAAGTGGGAATATAAATTTCTATTTTTGAAATCATTTTAAAAAAAGGAAATTATTTTCCGTGGAGACTAATCTCTCTATTCTCTCTATCTACATGCTTCAAAATTTTAAAATATTTTTATTTTTTATTTAAATAATTTTTTATTTTCTATCTTTCTATCTTTTTCTTTTTTTCTTCCTCCGCCGATCGCCGAGCCTCGGCTGACGCCCACAGAAGCTGCCCGCTCAGCCTCGAGCTCACGGTTGGCCGTCGTTGGGCGAGCTAGCCTGTGGCTGTCATCGGTTGGTCGCGGCAGAAGAAGGAGAAAAAAGAAAAGGAAAGAAAAGAAAAAGAAAGGAAAATTACAAAATATTAAAAATTTAATTTTTTAAAAGAATAGAAAATAAAAATAAAAATAAAAATAAAAATTATTAAAATAAGTGCACGAAGAAAAATTAAATCTGATTTTTCATACTAAACGGTAGAAAATATTTTCCAATTCATCTTCAGGTCTCAGCTAAACACCAGAAAATATTGTCATTGTTTTGAAAGATAACTTCTTGAAAATATATTTTTCAGAACACCCTATTTTTCTTGAAACGAACAGAGTCTTAGGTAAAATGGGGAGAGTGAAAAAGGAATTGCCATGATCGCATGGCCACCCAAGATGTCCCAAAATGACACCGATGGGGGAGAACTATAGAGAAAAAAAGAGGATAACTATAGAGACAAACACTCGACTTACATATATAGTAATTCTCATATATTCCAATGAATGAATTTTGAGGAGAAAGCATTAAAATGCTAAGAATTGAGGTAAAACGGTTAAATACTTATATCATTGACGCAACGAAAAACTTCATCGAGAGCAAAGCGCTTTATTATATTTATGTTATCAGAAAAACGTGAGATCTCAAAAGTCATGTCCAATTAAAGTAATCTCTTGTAGATACCCTTGGCCTTAATCTCAGTTGTGGATGGCCAGTCTTTGATCTAACAACAAAATATGATAAAATTCAACATATGTGGCTGACGGGAAATATCAAGTCAAGGGGAACAAAAGCCGACCGGATTGGACGTCATATCGAATTAATTTCTAATTAAGACGCGGTTTCCTGTCCCCCTCCTTTGGGATTAGAGGGTGTAATCTCAGATTCCTTCGTGGAAATCATGGGACCATGACTTTGATAGCTTCATGCATTATTTCCAAAAACTGTCGGCAAAGTTGCATTGAATTCTGATAGAAACACAGCTTGTTCAAAGAGGGGTCGTTTGGTTTGACGTAAGGAAACCTTATGGGTTGCACTTCAATTGCAGGTTAATTGTCCTAAAAATCTTAAATCTATTATACCTTTGTCAATTCAGTCCTAAATTTTTTAATTTTATCAATTGAATCCTAATCTTTTTTACTTTTTGTCAATTGAGTCCATCTGGCCAATTTTAATTGGAAATCTCTGACGTAAATATCGACCGACCTACGTGGCACAGCCTACGCTCGACAAATTTTAATAATTTTAATAATTTTTTATTTTTATTTAATTTAATTTTCTTTTCTTTTTTTTTATTTTGAAGTGGCCAGCGAGGGTTGCAACCCTCACCCGGCCTAGCCCAAAATTGGGTGATGCTATCGTGGTTGGGGTGAGGCCAGCCGCCGTAGGCGAGGTAGCCTTGCCCAGCCCTAAGCAAGATTGGCCTCGCCCCGGTCGAGATGGTCTCATCCAGAATTGGGCCGGGTGAGGGACCAGCGACCCCGACTTCTACAAAAAGAAAAAAAAACAAAGAAAATAAAAAATAATAAACTAATAAAAAAATATTAATATATTATTAATAATTGTCCACGTTAGCGCCAGCTGTGCCTCATAGGATGGCTGGCGTCCATGTAAGCGATTTCAGGCCAATTTTGACAAAACGTGAAAATGTTTAAGATTAAATTGGCAAAAGTACAATGGATTTAAGATTTTTTGGACAATTTTTCCGATCGAGAAACATGAAAGGTGATTTCTCTTAAATTTTAAAGGAAGAAACTTGTTTTTGTCCTTCTTGTGGTAGATTTTGTGTAGCTAAATATCATATTCTATTCTGGCTTGCATATCTTGAATGACATCTTTCGTGAGTTTTAATAGGAAAAGAGAAAAAAACCATTATTTGACGACATACTTCACTCAAATCAATCTTCAAGCCTTTTTTTGGGCAGAAAAAGATGCATTGACGAGGGGGAATATCTATCCTCACGGTCAAGTCAAATCCTTAGGCAGTGTTTGGTCGTCATGATATAAGCCATATCCTATTCTGTGTTTGATAGCTGTCCAGGATAGGATAAAGGAGATATAGGCCGGATAAAAAAAATCCTAAGAGAGGAGGTGGGATAGAACATGATAGGATTTCTTAAGAGAAATTACACACGAGAAGAAATAGATTTTTCCCACAATCACTGTCTCTCTTCCGCGTTGAACCGCCTCTTTGGTGGGGGGCCGCTTCTCTGACGGCAGCGACTGTCAAGTGTGACTGCCTCTCCGGCGGCGCCAGGCTGGGGTCTCCAACCGCAAAGCCGAGTATGTCCATGACCTCGTTATTTAATCGATTGTTTGGCGTGATATGAAATCACGTCCCTCGTTCTTTAACCGCTTGAACTTTTCCAACATTCGAAAGGGGTGTCCAAATGTTATGAAAAAGTCGAGGTTGATCATCGACTTTCAAGGTAGCTATCTTGAATGACCTGCATGAGTGCGTCTATAACTTGTGAAAAGAAGTCGAATAATTAGATCGTTCAACACTTGTTTACTTACTTGACAAGACAAAGAGCAAGGTCAACATGTCATTTTCAAAGGATTCGACTCCAAATCAAGACCCGCGATTCTACGGGGTTTACTTCGTCCATGTTGTGCCTGAATTCGAATGACACAAACCTCTGCTCAACAATAACTCATTCATCAGAACTCATCACTAAATAATTTCTAAAGCAACGTGATGTTTTAGAAAAATAGAATGGATATCAGCCGTATCTTGCCTCTGCTTATCCGACTTTAAATTCGTAGTTCACCAAACAGTAGATATGATATGACAAAATTCTTAGATTTCTTATCTAATTTTATCAAGTCCTATCCTGACTAGAAATCCGGACGACCAAACGCAGCCTTAAATAATAGCATCTCTATTGTTGTATTTTACGGTGATTCACATGGCCATATTGTCATATTTTTTCCGTTCTTCCTGCAAATATTTGTAGTTAGTTATCTTACAAATATTGGGTACATAGACGAATTCATCGAATTCATAATATTAATTTATTTATGACGTTTTATAATATTAAGATTTGGATAATTATCCCGATATCATCTTACATCAACCTTTCTTAAAAAGATTTTTCTCTTTACATTAATATTCATCCAATTCCTTTGTATTGTACATTTCTAGCGATAATTTTCTTTCCATATTTAGATGATTTAGATATATCATAGCAAAGTGATTTTGTTTAATCTTTTCAGTGGCAAGTCACCTGTGTACGTTGGGCTATAAAATATAGCAGATATTGACATGCTGCTTGTAAAGTTTTCCACCAGCCATATTCACCTTCGCGCCGTCAATTTTGATCTAGCCAAAACCAATCTTGAGAAATCACTTAGAATAGGATTGACTTCGATTGCTCATGCATTTTGTTATTTCCATAACAGCTTGTTTCTTTCTCTTTTTTGAAATTGCAATGGTCAAGTGATGTCGAAATCAGTATATACCGAACTTTGTAATTTCTTTCGATCCCGTCAAAGAGGAATATGTACTTATTCCATACGAAAGGAAGACAAAGTGGAGAGATTAGGCACCCAACTACTTGGCAACAAGAGATAATTAGTACACATCTCCTAATTATACGTCTACCTACGTCAAGGTTATATGATACCAATTTTCATGACTTGAATTCATTAGCTTATGGTAGCAATGATAATAGCGCAATTCAACACCTCTCTTTCGATCTTCAATCAAAAGATAATTACGACACCCGTAAGTAGGGTTGACAAAAATGAGCTGGTTTGGATTAAGGCTAATTGCGTTCAGGTCAATATCGTGTTAACCTGTTAGACACGATTAATAACCAAGTCATGGTCAACTCCAACCCGCCAGACATGAAATTAACCCGTATAAATGAATAGGGTTAGTGCTCGGGAGACATGTATATGGCCCGTTTAAGCACGATTAGTTAAAAGACTATTTTCTTCATGCCAGTCACTATTAAGATTTTAAATTGATAATATTTCATTGGCTATCAATTTTATTTTATTTTTGATTTGATGTTGATGATATTTTGTTGACTGAGTAATGCAATTTGTTACGGAAAAAAAAAATGAGGATATTCATGTCAAGTTTCAGTTGGCGGGTAGATTTCTTGTCATAGCAAGTTGGGCAATCTTGCTTTCTCGTAAATCGTTATTTAATTGTGTTACACGAGTATTTTCATGTCAATCTGTTAAATTTTGGGGCATTTTTGTGTAGAGCTGGACGTATTAATGGATTAACACGATTGACTAATCATGTCATGTTCTGATTAACCTGTTTTGTTATGTCGGCATGACAAGAACACGACCGGCAAACACTAATCGCCACCCCTAACCCACAAAATATTAGGGTCATTTCATCGTACTCAACACTACAATCAATGCACATACTTCGCACGTAAAATCACCCCACGCGGTCACGAGATCAATTGGTGTTGTGTTGGATGAACCTCCTAATAACGATTTTCAAAGAAATATGCTCAAGGAGTCAGCCGCTAGTATTAAAATCACTGTGGTCATTGTCATCCATCCTAAGAAACGTCAAGACTACGAGATGAGATAGTAGGGATCATTGAGCTCAATTAAAACCTTAAATCCATTCAATGAATACAGTCATCAGGCACTTGGGCTCACGTCCCTTTCCTTTCCTCGTCACCAGAAGACAACTCTCACAAGGTTAATATCATGATTAGAATTAAAAATTAATAGATTCGACCTATTAAGATTAAGGCGTCACTGATCATGACAAGTAACTCCATAAGTTTTGATGTATGAAATAGTACCAATGCAATTTGATATCACATTCTATCGCTTTCAAATCGCTGTCCCAGTCTTCCAACAAATACACGATTCAAGAAAACGTTGAGAGGGGGGGGGGGGGGGGGGGGGGGGGGGGGGGAGGGGGGGGACGCGAATTGGCCCGTCCAATCCTTATCAGTCGATTATTTTTCTGTTCAATTTTACAAGGGGAGAGAGAATTGTGGAATTTTCTATACATTTGGATATCTATAATGAAGAGTAGATAAGCCTATTTACGGGCTTTATGAAATGACTATTGAAGGTAACATATATCCATCAAGATATGCACAATCAAATGGAAAAGTAGCAAAAAAGTCCTAAACCTATTGCGTTGGTACCGGATTTGGAGAGGGCCACGTCCCTCACCAGGGCTAGCAAGGCTAGTGGCCGGTGAGGGCCAGCCACCCTCTCCAATGGCCGTCGAGGGCTGGCTGGCTCTCGCCCATTGGCCGACGAGGGTTGTCAGTGACCCTCGCAAGCCAAAGTGACAAAAAAAAAGAATGAAAGAAAAAGAAAAAGTAAAAATTTGTTAAAAAATGTCTACTTCTGTGCCAACCGCACCATGTAAGATGGCCGGCGTCCATGTCATCGATATCTAGCTAAGATTAGCCGGATTGACTGAATTGGTACCAATACAAAAAGGTTAAGGACTAAATTGATCCAATTAAAATATTTATGACTGAATTGGTACAAATGCAATAGGTCTAGGACTTTTTTGGTATTTCCCCCTACAATCAAAGAGAGATATACGCGCAATCTTGAGAGATACATAAAATCAACAATTATCGAACGAAATCCCTAATTATTTTCAACAAGCAAGATGGCAATTAGTTGGCAACAAACATACTTATATTTAATTGTAACTCAAGAAATTAATAAGAAAATGAAAAGTACGAGCCTCGGTTGCTTGTGGGAATAGGTCAACAAGTCAGGCTAATTTAGTGATGGTCACGGTTCCGAACTGGCCCGGTGCCAGCGGTTCCAATTCGGAACCATGGGTGAACCGGAACCTAAGGGACGGTTCCGGTTCCGGGCCGGTTCGAGGCCGGTTCCGATTCCAAAAAAAAAAAAAAAAGGCCAAAGGGAAATTAGCCGTTGCCTTGACAGGGGTCGACTCGCGGGGTCTTGGCTCCGGCGTGGGTGAGGGTTGGGTCGGAGGGGTGGCGAGGTGGTCGGCGAGCGAGCGGCGCGATAGGATGGTGCTCGGCCGAGATTGGTGGCTGTTTGTGGAGCTCGGGGTCAAGAGAGGAGGAGGTCGAGGCTCGGGTCTCGCGGGCGGACGGGTTGAGGTGGGTCTCGGGGAGCTCGGGGCTGACGGGGGTGAGCTGCGGTGGCTGGGGGGGTGACAGGCTGGCCGAAAGATGACCGGCGGAGGCGGGCTGGGAGGTGACGGGTGAAGGGAGCAGAGGAGAGGGAGGGGGCGTCGGGGCCCGAGGGTTCACGGTAGGAGGGGGAGTGAGCGTAGAACAGAGAGGAAAGAGAGGGAAGGAGAGGAGAGAGAAGAGAGGGGGGGGGAAGGTGACATGACCAGGGGTAGGAGGGAGGGGCATGGCAGCGGAGGGAGAGAGAGAGAGAGGAAAGAGAGGGTAGGAGAGGAGAGAGAAGAGAGGGGGGGCCGAGGGGAGGTGATGTGACCAGGGGCAGGAGGGGCACGGCAGCAGAGGGAGGGAGAGAGAGAGGGAGGGGTGACAAGACAAGACAAGGGGCATTTTTTTTAATTTCGATTTTCACGGTTTGAAACCGGCTTGAACCGCCGGTTTCGGGCTTGGTTTACGATTTGAAGAAACCGGAATTGGGCTCGTATGCCACGGGCCGGTTCCCATTTGGAACTGCCTACCCGGTCAACGGGCCGATTTCGGGCCCAAACCAGCCCGTGGCCATGATTAGGCTAATTAGCCAGGGGAGAAGATTAGAAAAAGAGACTAAGTCGAAATAAATTGAGAATAATGGAGTTACTACCGAACCTCGACAGTTGTTTTTTCTATTAAGAGAAAAAAGACACAAGGTGATAAACAAAGAGTTTAAGGAAAAGCCCACAATACTCTTCTTTTTGGGTATATAAAGCCCAAAACACGGGGCGAGCGCGTATGGCAAGACTTGTGCTCTAATTTTTCTACTTCTGCTTCTGAGCAGAAATTGATTTTTCTACATCTGGAGAGAAGTAAATTTTTTTTTTACTTCTTCAAGTGGCTCCAAAACTATTTCTGGAGCAAAAAATGCTCCAAAAGTAAAAAAAAATGAAATTGCGTAACCAAACCATTTTTGCTTCAGAAGTACTTTTGAAGCAGAAAATCTACTCTAGAAGTGTTGTCATGCGCGAAGTGTCTAGCTACTACATCCATGTACTCGATTAAGAATCATTGGCACACGGACAATATAAATTACAGCCACCTGTACCAACGTTGGTACACACAGTTTATAGTTTTCCATAATTAACTATCTATTTTATTCAATGATTGATGAGTGGCCTGTAGATACAATTTTTTCTTTCTCTCTGATTAGCTTCTACACCAATTTTTCAGGAACTTAATGCGGAAGAACATCTATTCATAAGAACAATGGTTGGTACATGCAGAAAGAACCATCGAAAAGATAACCTAGTAAAAGACCTAGCGCAAGATCTATGCATATGAAGCCACAAACTGGCCGATACTCGCCGATGACTGCCACACATGACTTGAAAAGTCAATCTACTTGAAGGCTTCGTTAATTTCGCGAAAAATGTTACATTTCCCGAAAATATTTTCTAGGAAGTCATTTTCTAGGAAAATAATAATATTTTTTCGGTATTTGGTTGAAACCTAAAAATGAACTGTAAATATTTTCTGTTGTTGGTATGGAAAATCTAATTTGATTTTCCTAAATAGACATATACCATTCTAGTGTTAGTAACTTGCGCATGGGCAGCCAGGGAACCGAGTACGGGCACTAAAGTCTCGAGTCTGACCTTGATGGACTCCAGCCTGAGCGCTGAGGATGGGGGCACAGGTACTTGGGTCCCAAGCATGGCCTTGATGGACCAGGGCGCGAGCGCTGGGTTACCGGGCCTGGCCTCTATGGACCCTAGCGCGAGAACTGAGGTTCCGGTCTCGACCTTGATGGACATGGGCACGGCCACTGGGGTCTCGGGCCTCAGCCTCAATAGACCCTGGCTTGGGCACTGGAGACCCAAGCGTCGGGGACTCGGCACGACCTTTGTGGACCGGGGACTAGAGCTTGAGTGTTGAGGACTCGTGCACGACTTTTGTGGACCCTATCTCGAGTGTTAGGGATCTGAGCTTGGGTATTGGGATCCTGCGCTCGGCCTTTGTGAACCTGGGCCCGGGTGCTAGGGCATCGGGTACGGGCACTGTGGCTCGATGGACCCGGGCTCAACCTCGATGGACCCAGACAGGGTCATGGGCTCGGCCTCGATGGAACCAAGCCCGGGCGCCGGAGACCTGGTCTTGGACGCCGGGGATTCGGGAACTAGCATTGGGATTTTCATGCTCAGAGTAGATTAGTCATATTTTGGAAAATAATTCATGATTTTCTAAAAAGGAAATCATTTTTCTGAATTTAAGCATAAGTATTCTGTTGACTAGGAAAACATTTTCCGTTAACTCAGTTTCCTAAGCAAATCAAACGCCGAAAAATGAAGAAAATATTTTGACGGGACATGTTTTTCACAAAACAACCGGTGCACAAGTTTAAAGTACACATCCACAACATGGATATCGCTCAATTCACAAGTATTCAGGAATCTACGTCTATGGACAGGAAGCTCCGATCGTTTGGAGAATTGTCCACACTTCTGCTCATATCGCAGCACCTCAAAGCGAAATGCGTCAACTCCTTGGCCAGCATATAGGGCCACTCTCCAGCCAATGGATCCAAGATGTCCTCCAAAGTCCCTGCACTAATTGCCCTTTGCACATTCTTCGCTATTCCTACGGCTGACTTCCTCGTTAATAACTGCAGCAGTATGATCCCGAAAGAATAGACGTCGCACTTTGCTGTGAGCTCTCACGTGACGAGGAACTCGGGGTCCATGTACCCGAATGTCCCTTTTGGGTCGGTCTCATACAAGACGGTGGTGTTGTTGCTTGACTGCTCCCAGCAGAACAGCAGTCGACAGATGCCGGAATCACTGAGCATGCTCGCAAGGTGCGCATCCAGTAGGATGTTCCCCGGTTTGACGTCCCGATGAACGATGCTATGAGGCTTGCAAGAGTGGAGGAAGGACAGGACGGAGCATAGCTCTGTGGCGATGCGTATCCGGGCTTGGCACGGTAGCTGCTTCGCCATGTTACTGCTGCCGAGCCATTGTTCAAGGCTTCCGTTCGAAACATATTCGTAAACAAGAGTCAAGGGCTCAGGACAAGCGCCAATGAGCATAACAAGATTAGGATGCCTCACCTTGCTCAACACATCCACCTGCGATACATTCGATCAAGAATTCGATGATCAGCAACAATATTCTCAATCGCTTTGATTAATGTACTCTTACTGTGAATTCTCGATGTCAAAACAATTTTGCTTTGCGATGAACCGAGTCTTTAGATCTTCTTACTATAATCTTAGTTTTGGTTTCATAGGAAACAATGAAAACAAGTAGAGGACACTCAAGAATTCTTACCTCCTGTTGAAATTCTTGTGATCCTTGCACGGAACGAAATGTCATCATCTTTATAGCCACCGGCGTATTATGAAGGAAACCTCTATACCCGCAACCGCCTTCTCCAATCTTCAAGGATGGGTCGAAGTTCCACGCAGCTTCCTTGATTTCAGGCATAGGGAACTCGGAGAAGTACTTTGTGCCCGAGGAATCTCCTAGTCTTCTGCTAACCTCCTCGGCCTTTTGGAGCGCATTGTCGACATCAATCTGCAATAGCTCTCGCTCTTGTCAATAAGTCCGCAACATTTCATCGTACGAGATGATTTTCAGCTCCAACTCCTTTCTGCTCTGGTCACTTTCCGCCAATCGGCTCTCGAGCTGCGATATGCGGTCCTGGGCAATGCAAAGTTCGTCCATCAGTTTTTCTGTCTGATCCTTCACCTTCTCAAGTTCTTCCTCCAACTTCTCAGCGTCTAATCTTTGTAGATGCTTCCCCTGAAAATTGACACATAATACTACATCTTAGGATGATTTGTCTCTAGGGAGTTGGGGATGGTCCTCAACAATCTGACTTGAGTAAAATCAGTAAAAACTTTTCATTTTCAAAATGAGAATTTTACATAATCAAAGCGTCTAGTCGGAATATAGCAAACTCGTCGATTTTTTTATTTTGACAAGGAATCAAAACAACTTCTCGGTGAAGCTAAACTCGTCACGTACTAGGACTCCACCCCTATATGCATTCCTACTTGTACTCAATTTCATCCGATTAGACATTAGCGGATCTAGGGACACTGGTAGTTGTCATGGCATTCAGCGCATTCGATTCAAAGAAGACCGATTTAAAAGAAAAATAGTTGGAGGATAACCTCGTGTGAATGAGGTGCCCGTTGCAGATAAACCGAATTTGACAAGAGAAGTGCGCTTTATTGCGAACGAAGATGGCTTTCCTGGACTTGATTTCTGTCATGCTCCTGCCAATTTGCAAACATTAAAGACAGTGAATTAATTTGGCGTAAATGCAGACAATACCAATCATAAACTTGTAGACACAACACGAGACTTTTAGATTCTTAGAACGACATGTCACCGATTTTTATTTTCATTTCTTTTCACTATGTAGGAAAATAAGATAGATTCATTATACATGATGTATAGTGATGGACTCATCACGGCGAACAAGGACATCTCGTTCGAGAAGCGCTAACCAAGTTTTCCTCAAAGATCGTACCGTGTCGTGTACAACACATCTTTAAGGATGAATAAAGAAATAAGTATCTGGTTTAATGTTGCCATTAAGGATCCGAAGGAATGAAGGGGACAAATTTGGAGTCCGGGCTATGTGGGTGTGTCTTCTTGTTTCTGTACGTACTTGAAATAGCACTTGTTAGCTGCTGCACCCATTACAAGCTTTGTTATACCATGCAAATGTATCAGCTCCACAATTCCTTTTTCGATATTGTGTTGGGATGTGGTTCATACACACCTGCGACAGGAAAGCAGAGGGCTTTTACGATTTAAGCCTGTAATTTTTCATTAGTAGTTTGGGTTTGGGCTCATGAATAGCTACTATTATACTCTTTTTCGCTTGTAATTGAGTGATGTAACGAGAGATATGAGGTGCTAATTATAGTGGAATCCTCTGCACGACGTAGCCCCAGTTTAACGGTGAACCAGGATAAAATCTCGTATCTCGATTTCTCTTTCTCGCTTTACGTTTTACTTCGACTTGATTGTGCGCCGAATCCTAACACATTGTCCGATTCTATGTAGACTTTCTCTGCTTGTATCTAATAACCAATAAACCGATTAATTTGCTTTAATTATTTCGTCTCTAAATGAAGAAGTGTATATATAATAATGTAAACTTGTGAGAATTATATACATCGAGGGTCAACTACGATTAATATTAAGGATTAATATTTTCGTCATACACTAGTACTGTGTTACGAAGACATTGATCAGGATGATTGATTATCCAGAGAAGGAGGAGAAGAAGAAGAAGAAAGTAAATATACCCCCATTTTTTTTACAAACGCCCAGGTAGGTATCCAAGATTTTAATTTTTATGCATGTCTATCCTCTCTTTTTCTCTGTGTGCTCTCAACATTGTCTCGTTTGTCGAGTTTGCAGGAATTCCAGCACCCAAGCCTCCAGCAAACCAAAGGCAAATTAGCAGCACAATTAGGCTATGTTTATTTCGTTAAAAATATAGAACAAGTAAAACCAATTGGATATACAAAATGGTCCAATAGCAGGGTACGAGAAAACTACTAAAAAAGTAAACCAATTGCAATTGTGTCAATTCAATTCTAAACTTTTTTTGTTGTTGTTACTAATTCAGTCCTAAAGCTTTTGTATTTGTGTCATTTCAGTCCATTTAACTGGCTGATGCTGACTTGGCGTTGGCCCATCCCCGCCGGCCATCCCCCACACTCGCTGCCGCCTGCTTCTCCTTTTTTTTTTTTAATTTAAATTTTTCCTTCTTTTTTGAATTTAATTTTGGAAAAATAAAAATTCACGTCAGCGTCGGTCGGTCAAATGGACTGAATTGGCATAAATGCAAAATGTTTAGGACTGAATTGGTACAATTGCAATGGGTTTAAGACTTTTTTGGTTATTCTTACTGGATGCTTACAAAAAAAAAAGTTTTAAATATATTGCACTTGTACCAATTCAATCATAAACCGTTCAATTTGGTCATATTTACTCTTAAATCCTTTTCAACTTACTAATGTATTCCATCTGATCAATTTTGGCTAGAAATCGCCGATGTGGAGCCAGCCGTCCCAAATAGCACGGTCGACACTAACGTGGATAATTTTTGTAATCTTTAATGTTATTTCTCAAATTTTTCTATTTATTTTCCTTTTATTTTTTAAAATGAAGCTGGCGAGGGCCGCGATGCCATCACCAAATCTGGGCCAAGCGACGGTTTCGCGGCCCTTGCCTGGATTGGGCGTGACCACGCCATCCAAATCTGGCGTGCGCATGGTGGCGCCCACCTAGATTCGGGGAGGGCTGCGACACCTTCACTTGTGACTGGCGGTGTCGACGTTGCGGAAAGGAGGGAAGTAAAAGAATATGGAAAGAGAAAAAGGCAAAAAAGAAAAGGGACAAAAAGAAAAAAATTCAGAAAAGTTATTTAAAAATTGAAAAATTGTCCACGTCACCGGTTGGCCGTGTTATGTGATACAGTCGGTATTCACGTGAACGATTTCCGATCAAAATTGGCCGGATGGACTTTATTGACAAATCGTCAAAAGGTTTAGGATTATATTGGCCAAATTGAAAGGTTTATGACTGAGTTGGCGCAAGTGCAATAAATTTCGGACTTTTTTGGTAATTCCCCAACATCACGAAACCATCAACGGTAAAATTAACTATATTCGCAACGATTGTTCATCATGGAAGATCTGTATAATATATCCGTGCGAGTTTGGTAAGTTCTTACTTTTATTATAATAAAAACTCTAATAATTAATAAAAAAAAACGTGCAACTTACCCATGGGGATCCTCTGCGAAGGAACTAGAACATGAGTGATACCGATCTTGATGTTGCCCCCTGATTGATGCACCGTCCAAACAAGCTTCGATTCGCTCTCTTTCATATCCGTCCCGACCAAGAAATAAATCTTGTCTTTATACACTGGCCTCGCGGGCTCAGATGCAACCATGCGAATGCTCGGCATGTTCGCTGGGACTCCGATCTCAGGAGAGCTTATTATGCGATCAATCCCGGCCATATCAACGCACGCTAAGTTTGACGACGATAACAAGAAATGAAAGCGAACAAACTCGGGAGTGTCTACAATGGAGATAGCTAGCTAGTGAGAGAGAGAGAGAGAGAAAGCAAGACATGGGAATTCTCTGAGAAACGAAAACGAAGTAAACTGGGGAGACTCTCCAATGAGGCTTTGTGTTGAGGTCGCAGTTGAAGGGGGATGTGGTTGGGTTATAAAGGGATGGCTTGTCCCAAAGCTGAAGTCTTGTACAGTTCGTACCATTATCACCTTGAAAGATAAGGAGCTTTGGATTTCAAACAATCATAATGAGGCTAGAATATTTAGGCAATGAATGCAATGATCATATTATGTCCATAGTTTTGCTTACAATTGTCGTTCATAGTTGAGTAGTGCACAATCATTATCTCTTTATTTAGCTTGCATGGGTGTTCAATGAAATTTTTAAGTGAATGTTTTGACTTCCAGTAAGAAGAAGGAAAGAAGGAAAGAAAAGAAAAAAAGGGACTCGCAAATGATAATATGGCAATATCCTGGTGATTAGTCGGGTGCAAAAGTATCAAAAAAATCATAAACCTATTGTACTTGTGTCAATTCAATCATAAACTTTTCAATTAAACAAATTGAGTCCTAAACCCTTTGAGGGTTTGCCAATTGAGTCCATTCGACCATTTTTAATCTGAAATGGATGACGTAAATGCCGGCTGTCCTACGTGGCGTAGCCGACGCTGACGTGGACATTTTTAATGATATTTTTATTTTTTTTATAATTTTTTATTTTCTTCTCTTTATTAAGAAAAAAATAGAGAAGGAAAAAAGGAGAAAAAAATTTAAAAATTTTACTAAAAAAATGTCAAAGCACCACGTAAGATGGCTACGTCTACATTAGAAATTTTCAGCCAAAATTGGGTGGATGAACTTATTTAGCAAATCGTCAAAAGGTTTAGAATTCAATTAATACAATAAAAAAATTGAGACTGACTTGACACAAGTGCAATAAATTTAAGACTTATTTGGTACTTTTTCGTCAAAAGTCAAAAGTGAGATAGAAACAGCGTTAGCCATAATGGAATAGTATGAACTATAAATATAGAAATATTATGGAATGAGGATGCACAATGATGATCTTCCCTAATTGAAGGGACACGCATATGATAAAGAATAAAGTAAAAAGAAGAGAGGTGTCAAAATTATAATGATGACAAAAAACAACCGAAAAACATTTTGTGAAATAGTTACGTCATGTTTCCATCAATAAGAGCTTCGAAGTTTGAAAATTTGAGTGTCGATTTTCTTGTTTACCGTAATACTTTATCACTCTTATTCAAAATGGTTGACTAACTTGACTGCATTAGTGATACATGTTGTCTCTAGCAATAACACATAGAAGGGTGAATAGGTGATTCTGAACAATTCCGGTTCTAATTGCAGAATTTAAATGAATTTAAAATATGAATAGAATAAGTTAAGTAGCAGGACGTGCAGAATTTTAAATACAAGAAAAAGAGTTTAGAGTAAGAGAGAATTGCATGCCAAGTTTATAGTGGTTCGGCTTTAGCAAGCTTACGTCCACTCTCCCACGTTGAAAGCCGATTGGCTGGATTCCACTATATGAATCGTTGAAAGGTTACAAGAGATGTCACACTTAATCACTCTTACAAAACTTTTCAAAGATAAGATTTCTAGTACTCGAGAACAAGAGAATGTGAATCTGAACAACTTAGCACTTTGGAATGGTAAGTTCTTATCTCACTCGACAACAGTCACCATTGATCTCCTTTATACTTCTTCGACCTCGAACTAGCCGTTACCAAAGTCCTTCAAAGGATCGCTCCTCAATCGCTGATTGGACGCCATCAATCTTGATTGAATGAGTCTGTATGTGGGAAGATTTAATAGCCATTAGAGTAGAGTCTGAACCCTTCAGATTCAGTCGCACATACAGCCAAATCCTTAGTTTCCATAAGTAGAGTTAATCTAAATCTCCAAGATATCTTGTCCGGTAATATCCAATTAGAGGATATTCTCCTGATTATTTTCAATCAAATATTACAGACTTCCATAAAAAACGCAGCCGAACCGGAAATCTGCCAAACGTGGGTCTTCAGAATTTAGTCAGAAGATAATGCAGGATCTAAACATAATTCAGAAGCAGTCTTTAGAAGCAAGAAGAGACTCTCTTAATATGAATAGATTTGAACAATGACACCGAGCTTCAGTAAAGTCCTTGCTGACGTGTCACATAAGTCTTCTCGAGATTTAGTCTTCAGATGCAATAATATCATTCGTCTGAATAAGAGACTTCAAGTATCTCAGAAGCAAATACGTGACAACTACACTTTGAGTCTGTACGCCAGATTTGGAACAATACAAGCTTCTGTTCATGTGTTCATTCCTGCAATAAAATTTTATTGGCATTAACCAGATTCTTTCTAAAGAATGATAGTTTTGTCAGAATCAAAATATTCAGAAGGAAGGTTTTCTCAACAATACAAAAATTACATATGATTGTATTTTTCGAAAGAAAGAGAAACTCAAGTAGGGGAAGAAACCAGAGAAAGTGAGGAAATATCCCTCTCTATTACTGTTATAGCTTTTCCGTTGTTCTGCTTTTAGTGATCAACTTTAAGGAGTCTCCGTCAATGATGACGCGAGTTCTTGGAGAGAGTTGTCTCGCATTCTATAAGTATTTTCTACCTACTCACATGTGTCGATTTTCAATATAGGTCATGCCTACTTTTCTAAAGCTTTTGGTGGTTATTTTGAGCTGCTTGAAATCTGCTATGTTTGTAATTTTCTACTTTTCAATATACTCTTAGATTTTAGACATAGCCAATGAGTGGTCATTGTGTCTCTGCACGTCAACTTTATGGAGTCTCCATCAACGAAGACACGAGTTCTTGGAGAGAGTTGTCCGCACCCTATAAGTATTCTCTACCTACCCATATTGGTAATGCCTTAGCTTTCCAAAGCTTTTGGTGGTTATTTTGAGCTTCTTGAAAGCCACTACTGGGGTTCGCCATTTTCTACTTGTCAATATGCTCTTAGATTCTAGACATGGGCAATGAGAAATTTCTGTGTCTCCACCCATCGATCAATCGGAAAATTTTGTGGGATCGAACTTTTAATTTTTTTTTTCTTGATAAAGAGAAGCATTGTAAAGTTTTTCGAAAAAAAATCTACATAGGTAACACCCGTCATTGAAATAGATTGACAAGACAAGAGAATAGCATAATTGTCGCGTGGCATTCAATCGTTCGTCCAATGTCTAATCCTGCTTTTAGCATCAATTTTCCTTCATCCAATCAAAGAAATTATATATATATATACACACACACACTCAAGAAGTTGGCCTCATCTTGGCTGTTTTGTGATTTAAAAAGAATCCTAATATTTTGAATAAAATATCATTATTAAAAATATTTTGAATAATTAGGATATTATACTAAAAGTACGCATCAAGATGTGTGTGTTTATATATATATATATATATATATATATATATATATATATATATATATGGCTTTACATTTGTGAGCTGCATAATCTGAAAAAACATATGTAAGCATTCGAAGTAGTAAGTTAATTTTGTTATATCACATTATTTGTTCACAATATACAATTCTTGGCACTGAAAATAATCCGTTAGTCCACACATGTGCTGCACACATGAGAAATCGACACACGTGCTAAACACGTGATGGGCAAGCACCTCGATAGAATACAAACCACATGCAGAATGCAGGAGGACTCATGTAGGTGTCGATTAATGAGAAATACTAAGCAAGCTATCGATACCAGCAAGGAACAATGCCACCTATCCAGGTAGCAAGGGTAATATCATGTATCCAAATTAGAGGAGCATATGAAGGATTGACACAGCGCTAAGCGTAATAGGAAACGATAACACGCGAAATGCTAAAGGAAATCTCAAAATTCAATATCAAATATTCTGTCCTTCTTAAACACGAATAAACACATTTTATATGAGGTGTTAACCCTAATCCTACAGGACTCTAAACAGCAAACCCAAAATTACAAAACTGCCACTAGTAATAAAACAAAAATAAAGAAAAATTGAAAAGTCCAACTAAAAGACCCCGAATCACCAAAATTCATCTTTAGTTACGGCCAATGGCCATGAGAATTGATCAAGAGGCCGTTTCGCTTCAACCCACCGAAATTGAGTTCCAAAGTCGACAATTTTCGAGTCCGTCGGTCCTAGGTGCATCATCCTCCCTTCGACTTCCGTTGGGATTTCTGCCTGTCCAATCGGTCCAAAAACGCACTACTAATACTCTCCACATCAAGGATGGATGAAGCAAGCTATAAACATGGGTGCCATGAAAAGTAATCCCACCAAAGATCCAAATACTTTTCAAGGAGTGCCAAAGAAGACAAAAAATCCTCCTTGAATTACTTGGCAAGAATAAGTTATCAACAGGTAGTGATTGGGTAGCTCCCTGAAAATACAGCCCATGAGTCTGTAAAGTACGGAGGATGTGAACACAAGCCACATGAACGAAAAAGGTTTAGTTGACACAGCAAGTCTAGAGGCTATCGACAATTACTGAAATTTTAACTCATAAGTCCTAAAGGTTGAGAACATGGACACGATTGGTTCGAGCAAGGAGGCTAAGCTGAAGCTAAGATATTGACAGTTATTTGAAGCTAAATAACTGCTTGAAGACCTAGTCAAAAGAGTTCGTGGGAGATGATAGACGTGGTAGCTATTCGCTCGCTAAAAGTCTCAACCGCTGAAGGGCAGTTACCTACTCAATCATTATAAATATCAACAAACATCCACAGAAGAAGCCCCCCAAATAAATCAACAAAATTTATCTTATCTTTACTTATCGCACTGCACTTTACTTTTCTTAGCTGTAACTTTCAGATTCTTGTCGTCGAGTCAAGCTCCGGCGTTAGTCTTTATCTTAGATTCTGCACCATCGAGTCAAACTCTGGTGTAGTATCGAAGCGTATTCAAGCTCTGTCGTCGAATCAAACTCCGGCATAGTTTTGGATGCGTTGGTTCGTTATCTTTTGAAGGAAATTGTGCTCACCAAGCTATCTCGTCGAGTTCAACTCTGGTGTGGTCTACATTTGTATATTTTCTTTCAAGTCCAGTTGTACCGATTTCTTTTGGATTGTACTCATTACTTTGGTTGAGATCACATTTGTGTAATTCTATCGAGATCTGTGCAAATCTTACGTGGTGATTTTTTGACTCTTTGGATCTCTCATGTCCAAGATCTCCATAGGACTCTTTATCATATTTAAAAACCAAAGAATGAATTTTGGTGAAAGACATTTTGTCATGAAGAAATTCTGGCGAAACAATAGCAGTTTTAGTCTTTTAGTCAATTGCATTCTCCCCAAGACACCATCTCGTAGTAGATTCCTGCACTTTTCTACTATGTACTGCCATCTTTGGAGGGGAAGGTTCTATTCCGCAAGGTCTATTAGTCCAGTGCACGTGTGTGACATAAGGCGTAGTTGGATTATGGTTTTTCTTAATGCAGAAGCATTTTATCGTGGCAATGGAGCTTTCTCTCTCCTCGAAGCTTGATTTGGATGGAACAACAAGTTTGAAGCCCGAGTTTGAAGTTTCTGTCTCGACTTGGGGTGAGCAACCGGTCCGGTTCAACCCGGAAACCGGCCTTACCTAGTCGGTTCAAGACCGGTTCATACGGGGACTGATTTGGTTCCCGGTTCCAAAAATCGGGAACTTAAGACAGGCCTTGTTTACTCTGGAACCAATCTTGACAGGTATGGTTCTTCGTTTTATAGTCTAAACTAGCCTGTTCTACCCTAAAACCTAGAACCAAAAACCCGCAATGCTAGTACTAAGGTGGAACCTGAAACCGAATCAGTTCACGACTAACCCTGAGTAAGTTCTTACACTCTTTTTTAAAATGAAAAAAATGTTTGTTAAAATTGAATATATTAGACTTATTATTCTCAAGCAGAAAAAATTATATTTATGTTTGATACATACATATTGTATATATAACAAAGTGAAACAAAAAACAAATAAATAAAAAGTCCGGGCTAGTTCCAGAGTAAACAAGGCTTGTCTTAAGGTTCAGGTCTAAAACCCATCACCCCTAATCTTGACTTTTTATGTCGAGAATATGGAGTATAAGTTTTATTTGCCCAAAAAAAAGCAAAAGCTAGGAGCCGGTCTATCGACGTCATGCTCAATTTCTTCCCCTTTTCCATTGACGCAACCATACAAAAGAGGTACAAAATAGAAAATAACTCCCTCCTTCGGCCGAAAAATTGTCCTCTTGACAAAGAATCATACACGATGGATTCACATAATTGTAATTCATTCGTCGTATGTAAAAAATAATTACATACAATTTGCCCGGAAAAATATATTTTTCTTGGGAAAGTGGATTGTCATATCACTCCTCCAGGACGATAATGGTCGTCCAAAGAACACAACATGTCATTACAGAATCTAAGCAAACAGAATTCGATGCCAAATGCAGTTAAACAAGCAAAGCCCTAATCACCCCAATGGTCCAAATAAAATGCAAATCCCAGCTGTCCTCGACTTTTTTCCGTTGACTTTGTCGTTTGTTTTGTGTCTGAAGTGGGCCCATGTTGCAGTTGCAGGTCCCACCATGAGTTCCAGCTCAGCACGGTCTTGGTCAATTCGTATGGACAGAGGGTAGCGCGGGGTTCCACTTCTACCCATGGGGGAATATTCCGCCGCCTCGGCCTTTTGCTCTGACAACATTGGCATGCATCGAGATTGGTCGCGCTGGCTGACCTGTTTCTGCTAGACTTGTTCGTGTAAAATCTTGTTTTATCAAATCCAAACCAGTCATGAAAGAAACAGCGGTTTTCATGTAATTTTATTTTTGAATTTTGAATTTTTCTCTTTTGAATTTTTGAATTTTTTTTATTTTTCTGTTTTTTTATTTTCCCTTCTTCTTGGGCCGGTCGTTGGCCACGGCCATGGCCGGCGACTGGCCACAGGGGAGGGAGGCCAAGCATAGCCTGATCTGGAGAGCTCGATCCTCGCCAACCGGTGGCGAGGCTCGGCGGCTAGTCGCCAGCCGAAGAAGAAAGGAAAAATAAAATAAAATAACATAAAAAATAAAAGAGAAAAAAGATAAAAGAAGATAATTAAAAAATGATTTTTTAAAACAAAGAAAGATTTATTAGAAGGCGTGTACGGTTGAAATTGATTTTTCTTACCAAACGGCGGAAAATATTTTTCAATTCGTTTTTAAGTTTCGGCCAAATATTGAAAAATATCGTCCTGA
Source organism: Lenwebbia sp. NSW1173648 (assembly GCA_029784005.1). Classification (NCBI taxonomy): domain Eukaryota; kingdom Viridiplantae; phylum Streptophyta; class Magnoliopsida; order Myrtales; family Myrtaceae; genus Lenwebbia; species Lenwebbia sp. NSW1173648. The sequence continues at coordinate 1,031,582 of JARCGZ010000005.1, forward strand.
AAAATATTTTTCAGAAACACCACATTTTTCGCGAAACAAACGAAGCCTGATAAGTAATTCTTCTGTCTAAGACCAAATCCCTTGCCTGCTCCTCTCAAAAAGTAGCATGTAACTATTGACATCACGCTAGGGTTAAATATGGGGGAGATGGAAGAGGGTGAAGATTATAAGCCGCAATACTCCCTAAAGTCTTTTGGAAATAAGAGAGAGAAAGTTTGACACGCAAAGGATACAAAAGATTCGGATTTTAAATATCGAAACAGTTGAGAGATAGAATAAAAAATACTGACTTACGCATTCTCCTATGAATACTTTGTTATAAGATAGAAAAATTAGAGATGTTTGGGGAAGATTTTCCCATGATATTAGTAGCTATCCTATTTTAATATTAACGTACACAAGAAAGGGAGGAAATGGTCCAAAGAAAGAGGGGAATGGCTATCCGAATTGACCACATTCTTCACTCAAATCAATTTCAAGATGCCAGGACTAGAGGTGTCAAACGGGTGGGTTGGGTCAGATTTGGATCAGGTCGAATATGGTCCGACTTATATTGACCTATTTAACCTATTTTGATTCATTTTCATGCAATACAAATCTAACGATCCATACTCGGTTCAATCCATATTCGCCCCGACCCGTATTACTTAAACACTTCTATATTCAACCAAATCACGAAATATTTGTTTCTTATAATTTGTTAAGAAAAAATGATATTCCTAAATCACTTTCATGAAATATAAATCTAATGAATTTTTTTTAAAGTTTTTTAAATATTATTTATTTTTTAAAAAATTATTTTTTAATTTATTTTTATTTTCTTCTTTCTATTCCCTTTTTTCCCTACGAAATTTGGTGGCTGGAGACAGCGACAAGCGGTGGGCGGCGGCAACCGGCGACATTCTACTTCTTTGAGCAGTTTTTATATTTTTTAATTTTTCTTTCTTTATTTTACTTATAAAAAATAAAATTAAAAAAATATTAACTAATAAATTTTACAAGCTAAGTGAATTATAAATGGATTGGGTTTGTCTAGCTAAATGGGTTCAAAGACAAAGCATTTATAACCCACATGTAATTATGCTTAAAATTCACACCCAATAACAACTCATTTATTAGAATTTTTTTTTGGTCAAACATTTATTAGAACTTGACTAACCCATATTTGACCAATTTTATGGAATATAGGTTTTTAATCCTTATTGACATCTCTAGCCCTGACGAGAGGGGATGTCTATTCTCACATTCAACTCAATCGCTAGTGATGTTGTTGAATTTTGTGGTGATTCACGTACATTTTTGTGTGTGTGTAATCTATATTAGTATATAAAGTGAAAAGAGTTCCTTAATTCGAAGGGATCTCGCTCGTTTTGTCCTTTCTTAATTATTTATTTTACAAATGTGTTGTTCCTTGGACCAACGTGTAAATTCATAATCCTATTTCCAATACTTGAAATTAATTTTCATTCAATGAAAATCCTCATCACCAGAAGACAGCACTCACAAGCTACCTATTTTCAGTGAATTGGCCCCGCAAGACCACAGCATCACGACTTTTCATATGTGGTACACAACCGACGCGATTTGATATCGCATCCTATAGTTGTCGGTCGATCAATTTTCTATTTTCATCAAGAAAAGAAAGTAGTTAGCCAGGGGGAGGAGACTAGAAAAAACAAAAAACAAAAAACCCCATTGCAATTGCATTCTTCTTTTTTGCATAAACGCCCACTAATTATTCTTTTTGCGCAAATAAGCCCACAACACGGTGCGAATAAGTGCCTATAGCGACGAGTATCATTCCATTCATCATTGGTACAGACCATATGAATTACAGCCACCTGTATCATCGTTGATATCCAATCCGTAGTTTATATTTTTCACAACTGACCATCTATTTTATTCAATGATTGATGAGTGGTTCGTATAAACAACAAACTGTTCTTTTATTTTTGAGTTGCACCAAATTTCCATAGACGATTTTGTTCATCCGTTCATGTTGTGCAGATATCTTTTGATGTTACTAAGAAAGGATAACCCGATGAGAAGCAGGTGAAAAAACAAAGCCGATCTCCCATGATTAATCATTCGCAGTTCTAAAGTATGGAAAATTCTCGCGTGTCAACACGAACACATTATGAGATTTGTAAATTTGTCCGATCTCGCAAGATTTTCATACTTCGGGTTTAAGTGCCGCCGGTGCACGCAATAACGTGGCCGATACGAATAGAGCAAATTAGAACTGATCCAACTTTGAGAGTGAAGACGCGAGACCGGCATGTCGGAAAGTCTGCTGCATAATCGGCCAATTAATTCCATGAGAATTGTTCGTGGAAGGGAAGTGGATTTAATAGGACTAAAGAGCATAACAAGGCATTGGATTTGCTTGCTGCTATATGTGTGGGTCTAGTTCTGCATAAAATTAAGCAATCCCATCTCAATTACCATGTACTTAATGCACAGCAAAAATCTATTCATAAGAGCAATGGTGGGTATATACAGAAAGAACTTTCAACAAGATAACTCAATACATGACGTAGCAAAAAACCTATGTATGTACATGCAGACAAACCGGCCGGTACTCGCCGACAACCGCCACACATGACCTGGAAATTTAATTTACATGAAGTTCAAAGTACACATCCGAACATGTATATCGCTCAATACTGAGTATTCAGAAGTCTCGGTCTATCGATAGGAAGCGGCGACCGATTCGAGCACCGTCCACACTTCTGAACGGAGATCCGGCCTATTCTTTCTGCTCATCTCGCAGCACCTCAAAGCCAACCGAGTCAACTTCTCAGCCAGCGTATAGGGCCACTCTCCAGCCAAAGGGTCCAAGATGGCGTCCAAAGTCCCCGCGCTAATTGCCCTTTGCACTACATTCGCTATTCCTAAGGCGGGCCTCCTCGTCAATAGCTCAAGCAGTATAATACCGAAAGAATAAACGTCGAACTTCGTCGTCAACTCTCGCGTGACAAGGAACTCGGGGTCCATGTACCCGAACGTCCCTTTCGGGTTGGTTAGGTACACTACGGTGGTGTTGTTGCTCGACCGCTCGCCACCGGATAGTAGTCGGCAGATGCCGAAATCGCTGAGCTTGCTCACGAGGTGCTCGTCCAGTAGGATGTTCCCCGGTTTGACGTCCCCGTGGACGATGCTGTGAGGCTTGTAAGAGTGGAGGAAGGCCAGGACGGAGCAGAGCTCCTTGGCAATGCGTATGCGGGCTCGCCACGGCAGCTGCTTCGCCCTGTCCCTGCTGCGGAGCCAGTCTTCAAGGCTACCGTTTGGTATATATTCGTAAACAAGAGTGCAGGGCTTGGGACAAGCGCCGATGAGCGTGATGAGATGAGGATGCCTCACCTTGCTCAACACATCCACCTGTGAGACATTCAAGCAACAGTTCGATGATCAACAATGATATTCTCGATCACTGTCAGTAATGTACTCTTACAGTGAATTCGTGATGCCATAGTGATTAACAAACCAAATCTTTCTATCTTCTTATTATTCTTAATTTTGGTTCAGAGAAAACAAGAAAGAAGTAGAGGATACTCAAGAATTCTTACCTCCTGTTGAAATTCTTGTGAACTATGAATGCTGTGAAATTTAATGATCTTTATGGCCACCGGCGTATGTCGAAGGATACCTCTATACACGCTCCCGCAACCGCCTTCTCCGATCTTTAAGGACGGATCAAAGTTCTGCGCAGCTTCTTTGATTTCGGTCATGGAGAACTCAGAGAAGTACTTTGTGCCCGAGGAATCTCCTTTTCTTCTGCTCACCTCCTCGGCCTTTTGAAGCGCCTTGTCGAGTTCGATCTGCAACAGCTCTCGCTCTTGTCTATAAGTCCGCAACAGTTCATTGGCTGCGATGATTTTCAGTTCCAACTCCATTCTGCTCTTGTCGGTCTTGGCGAATTGGCTCTCGAGCTGCAATTTCTGTTCCAGGGCACTGCAAAGTTCTTCCATCACTTTGTTTAGCTGATCCTTCACCTTCTCAAGTTCTTCCTCCGCCTGAAAATTTACCCATAATGCCATAATACTCAATAGATCATCTTTTTTATTTTCTATTGGCCTAGGTTGATATATAGCAAAGCCGTCCAGTTATTATATCGACATTATACCTTCCTTGGATCCTTTCGCCTGCCATCAATGATATCTACTTCTGCTTCAGCACGAGTCGTCACTCCCTCCTCAAGCCCTTCTACGCCGTTTTCATCCATATCCTGTGACAATTAGCTAAACTTTGCAATATTCCTTTGAAGGAGGGACAAAGAATAAGACATTCTTAGCTCCAAAACAGGACAACTTAAGCTGGAAATATGGCCAATTGGCTCGAGAACATGAAAACGACAATGGTTGTCGTATTTTGCGCATACCAGAGTGTTGGAAATTGATGACTGGCCGGTATGATAGGCCGACGGAATCAACTCCGGACGATGGGAAAGACTCGTCGAAGCTGATTCGAGTTCTTGGAAAGTATCTCGCCTCTCCAGCATTATGCTCGCCGCATTGGGCTGCTCTGGAGAGCTATCCGAGGAAGAAGGAGAAGCTATTGGCATCACCGCACGTCGGTCGGTGTTCCAAGAGAAAGTTCTTTTCACCATGTCTTGAAATGGATTACTCAACTTCGTCATGCTACTCCTCCTCAGCGTGGCGGATTTTGACTTTGAGAGACTCAACTTCCCGGCTCCAGGGCTCAGAGTCGTCGGCGATGGCGCATTAGTAGGAACTTCTGCAACCGATTGAACCATCCGAGCATCCCTATATTGACAAGGAATGGAAACAACTTTATGGTGAAACCAAAATTGTCACATCACTATAAAATTAATCGTCCGTACCAAGACTCCGAGCCCATAAACGTTCCTACTTGTGCTCAATTTCATTCTAAAATTCGATTCATTGTGTTATGAGCCAATTAGACACATGTGGATCTAGGGAAACTGATTTTCCATCGGCCCCCAGCCCAAAATTTCCCAAGTACTTAGCCCTATCATTCAAAGAAAGAAGGTATAACCTTGTGTGAATGAGGTGGCCGTCGCAGATAAACCAAATGTGACAAAAGATGTGCGCTTTATCGCGAACGAAGATGGCTTTCTTGGACCTGATTTCTGTCATCCTCCTGCCAATTCAAAACCAGAGAAGGCAGTGAATTAGCTTGATGTATAGTGATGGACTCAGAGCAAACAAAGACATTGCGTTCGAGAAGAGCTACCGGCTTTCCTAAAAGATCTGACATGTTCAAAACATCTTTAAGGATTACTAAAGACATAGACATTGGTTTTCAGGATCCAAACAAGCATGCCATTTTCGTTAAGAAAAGGATATATTTGGAATGAACAGGCCCACGGTCCTGTGTGTGGGGGTGTCTTTTTTGTTTCTGTACGCACCTGAAATAGCTCTTGTCTGCTGCTGTACCCATTACAAGCTTTCTGATCCCATGCAGACCAATGAGCTCCACAATTCCCTTTTCGACGCTGTCCGATTCTATGCACTCTTTTTCGGCTCGTACCTATTAACCAATAAATCAATTAATTTGTTTCAAGGGTCAACAATAATTAATATTGGTGGGATTCACTATCACTTTGTTAAGAAGTCATTGACCAAGACAATTCATCGCCAAGAAGAAGAAGGAGAAGAAAGTAAATATACCCCCATCTGTTGACAAACGAGCAGGCAGTAATCCAAGATTTTATCCACGTTTATCCTCTCGTTTTCTCTGTGTTCTCTCAACACTATCTCGTTCGCCGAGCTCGCGGGGAGTCCGGCACCCAGGCCTCCTGCAAAACCAAAGGCAAATTTACAGCACAATTATTTTAGTTCCTTGCAAGAATGAAAATCGACAATAATTGAACAGGTAAAACCAATAGGATATCCAATATGGCCCTCCATCGGAAAACCCTCGAAGGGAATTTTTAATTTATTGCAATAACCATTGTCCATCATGGAAGATCCGTGTATTATATCCATGCGAGGGAGCATGGTAAGTTCTTATTCTTACTAAAATCGGTGGATGGAAATATGCAAAGGAAACGGAAGAAGAAACGTTGACTTACCCATTGGGATCCTCCGCGACGGAACTAGAACGTGAACGATACAGATCTTGAAGTTGCCTCCGGATTGATGCACCGTCCAAACAATCTTCGACTTGTTCTCTTTCGCATCCTTCCCGACCGCCACATAAATCTTGTGTTCATACACCGGCATTGCCTGTTCAGACGCGACCCCGCAAACGCTCGGCATGATAGCCGGGACTCCAAACTCGGGAAGTCTGATACGATCAACCACGGCCATATCGGCGCGTGCCAAGTGAGACGATCGAGGACCACGAATGGAACAACCTCAGGAGTGTCTTGAGGGGAGCTAGCTAGCTAGAGAGAGAGAGAGAGAGAGAGAGAGAGAGAGAGAGAGAGAGAGAGAAAGCGAGACATGGGAACTCTTTGAGATAATGCGAAAACGAAGTAAAAGTGGGGGGTCTCTTCTAAAGAGTTGGCTTGTCCTGAAGCTGAACTAAGTCCGGACAGCACATACCCGGAAACCAACGAAAACTCTCTTTCTTTCCTCGGGTAATGAGTGAGCAATTTCCGGTGTATTTGGTCCGGTGCCCGTGTGCGATGCGTGTGCGACCTTTGAGCGCAGTTGGATGGTCTTTCGTTATTGTTGCAGAAGAAGCATCGGAGCGAGGACAATGAAGCTTGACTTTGGATTGAAGGGGCGAGCTTGAAGCCCAAGTTTCTCATGCTGAATTTCTTCCTCTTGTCCATGGACCCGGCTATGCGAAAGAGGTAGCAAAATGGAGTATAATCTCCTCCTCTGCGGCCCCCACGTTGTCCTCTTACCAATGAGTAGTTACATATGATGGATTCACATGATTTAAATCTATTCCTCGCATGTTAATTTAATTTAGGGTGAGTTTGTTTCATCGAAAATTTCATGACGAAGGAAGATATTTTCCATGGAGATCGTTTTCATGGAAAATGGTTGGTTTTCATTTATTTGACGGTTGAGGGAAAGCAGCTTCCTTCCTGCCGGAAGAGGAAGCCGTTTTCCCCGATCTAACTTTGTTGTTTTAAGTCTATGGAAAACGTTTTCTATAGGTCAATCAGTTTTCCGTCATTCAAACACCGTAAAGTCGAAAGCAATTTCCCGAAGAACAGTTTTCCTTCCAACAAACAGACCCAAACCTTTGCGCGGAATATTACCCGATCATTCCTAAATTTATTTGTAAGGATGCCAATTCAGTCCTAAACTTTTCAGTTTTGGCAATTTAGTCCCACATCTTTGCGCGAAATCCAATGTAGTACTTCCGATCTATTTTTGTCGAAAATTGCTGACGTGTCGCTCCGGCCATCGCTAGTCGTCCTACATGGAAAACCGCCACGTCAGCGATCTCGGGCGAAAATTGATTGAGAGGACTAGATTGAAATGTGAATTTAGTATAGAATGACATCGTCCCATACTAAGAAGGGCAGAACACGAAATTCTATACGAATTATCAACCCTTTCCATCGAGATCGAGGACGTGGTTGTCGCGACCCCCCTCGCGGAGATCCGATTTAGGATGCAAGGGGAGTTTACGAGTGATTACCGTGTCTAAGGATCCGTGGTGATCCATAGGTCGGTTTGGACTCTCCCAAGTCCTCACATCGCACGATGGCGGGATTTAAGAATCGAGTTCGACCTTATTGTGGTCGTGTGACATGTGCATAGGTGTACATGCTTTCGGAGTCGCCACCGCTCTTTAGGGAAGGTACAACGGGAACCTCGTCGGGCGTCGGGAGGAACCGTACGACTTAAACGAAACAAGAGATTTGGGATCGGGGACTTAGTTACGCCAATGTTGCCATTGACGCTCTTTTGGTACCTAAGTTGAATGATTTTCGTAACTAAGATTTTCATGCTGATGATTTGGAGTGATGAGAGTCCTAAAATCTAGGATTTCATGCAGATGAGAATATCTAGCCCATCAGTCACAATCAATGGAAATAAGTGCGCAAATCAAGGAACCAGAAATATACTGATAAAACGCATCAAATCATAACGTGGCATCCCTAATGAAGCCCTAAAGGCTTAGGGCAGGGGTGTTCGGAGGGTTGGCAAGAGTTTGGGGACATTTTGAGACAATTTTCCCAAAAGGGAAAAATTGTCATTTTGGAAAATATTTGGAATCAAAATCATTAGAAACAGGATTGGGCAGTTGAATGTGTCCATTTCCTAATTTTTGAGATTTTTTGAAATTTTTCTGGATTTTTGAAACGATTTGCCTATGAGGGGGCAAAATAGTCATTTTAGGAAAGATCGTGAGTCAAAATTAAAAAATATAGGTTTGGCCAATCAAATTTGACCATTTCCTATTTTTTTTTTGTAATTTTTTGGGAATTTTAGGAATTTTTCAAGACGATTTGCCCATAAGGGGCAAAACTGTCATTTTTGAAAGAATGAGATGACAAAATCATTAAAAATAGGATTGGCTAGTTAAAAAAAATATTATCTAGACCGGGTTGGGTTGACCCGGCCCCCGCTTGGCGGGCGCTTGGCCCAGACCATACGGGTCCCGGGTCGGCCTAAACCATGTCACTCAGATTTTTCTTTTTTACCTAAAGTATTGCACAAATATATATATTTTTAATATCAGACGAAAAAGAAAAGCCAACTGAAGATGTTTATTTGAAAAAAAAAAAATTTGATGAGAATTTCCCGTGCGAGGTTTGTGGTAATTCCTATGAATTAGTCCGATTGGCTGAGTCAAAGCGTGTACGGATGACGAGTGGGGCCAGCCCAAGAGGGAATATTCCAAAGCCCCATCTCCAGATTCTCTGTGTCTTAACCGTCGCACGTTAGCACGTGTCCGGTCTGCCCCCGACAAATAACCCGAAAGGGAATCTTCTTCTCCGTGGACTTTACAGCGATAAAAACCTCCACGTGGCATCGATTTTACCGGCGGCGACTTTGGATTTTCCCCGGTCAACGGCGAGCAAGGTCCGTCATCCGCCGGTGCGGCTGATATTCAGCTGGAGAACAGTTCTTTGTCTTCCAACGCCAAAACATAGGGGCAAAAGAAAACAAGAAAGAAGAAGAGGATAGTCTTGAGCACAAAATTCTGGAACAGAATATCTATTGATGCCAAATAAACGCGTTACTGGCTTGGACTGTTCTTCTTTTTCTCTCGGTACAAGCGTGGAAAGAGACCATCAGATCTAGCGATATCTCTAGATGTTACGATACGAAATGTTTCATTTGAGCTATAGTCACTCTACGGTACCCCGTGATTCGAAAGTCTAAAATTGAAGAGCTCATCACCGTAGAACGACAAAAGATGCTTATAGCCTCGAAGCCCATTCAAACGAGATATGTCGCAATCAAGTAAGACGGCACAAGCTGCTCGAGATTGAAGTGTTGCCTCGTTTTAAGAAAATGTATCAAACATCGAAAAAGCAATACCATGCTTCAAAAATAGTTAGTACACATATCATGATACCGATTAATGCATCATAAATCGAAAAAATTTCTTTCGTAAAACATAACATGAAAACACTTTATGCAACTTTTTTTTTTATCACACATAGAAACATAATAATAATGAAAAAAAAAGGAGGAAATTGGGAAAAAAAATCGCCATGACCGCATGGCAACCAAAGATGTCCGAAACTAACATGGATCTAAGGAGAATTTCATACACAAAGAATTGACTTAGGCATATGATAATTCTCCATTATTTCGGGGAATGGATTCAGAGGAGAAAGTATACCATACGTTTGGATTGCTTAAAATGCTAAGAATCGCCATGACATTGGAAATTGAGGCAAGACGGTTAAACACTTGTATGATCGATGTAACAAAAAGGATGATCGAGCGATAAAAAGATTATACTTTTACTTTCGAAAGAGCGTGAAATCTTATCGGCACCGACGACATGTCTTATCAAAATTATTCGCGAGTTAAAACGCGGTTTTCTTGGCTCCTCCATTGGGACCGGAGGCTGTAGTCTCCGATTCCTTTGTACCAAGAATAGATTCCTTTGTACCAACCGTAGTACCATGACTTTGACATCTTCATTCATTTTTTCCGAAAACTGTCCGGCAAGTTACATCGGATTTTCCATAGAAAGACAGATTTGTTCAAAGAGGATTTATTTGGAGCAAACTCCTCTTCTTCTTCTTCTTCTTCTTCTTCTCGTTATTTTATTTGCCATTCAATGCGATAGCTGGATGGGATTCGAATGGCGTTGCCAAAGCATCGAATGGTTAGAAGTCTCAACGAATCTTCCTTGCGTACTCTCAAAAGGATTAAAAGAATATAACTTCGTTTTCTTTTTCCCCTTATTGCGGTTCATTTTGTGTAAATAAGATCAAATTCTTCACTCAAATCGATTTAGAAGCTAAGCTCCTGGGCAGAAAAAAGATGCACTAACAAGAGGGAATATCTATCCACACGGCTTAGATCTTTTCAAACCCGCCAAAGAGGAATTTGTATTTATTCCAAACAAAGGGAAGAAAAAGAGGAGAGGGTAGGCGCCCAACTACTTGGGAGCAAAGAGACAATTCGTGCACATCTTCTAATTATACGTCTACTTACGTACGTCAAGGTTTCATGGTGTTGGTGATTTGATGCCAAAAGTGTTTTATCACTCTTTATTTCACATGATTGTGACCACTCCAAGTTCAGGAGCTTATGCTAGCAATGACATTAGTGTAATACGAAGCATGTCTGTTGCAACCTTCGATCAGAAGATAATTATGAAACGACACCCATAAATAAGGATGACAACTTCTAACACCGACACGAAATTAACGGGTTTGGGTTGGTGATTCCGTTTCACATGAGACATGCCGCGGTTAAGGACTAAAGTGCACACCATTCGGGATTGAAGTGTTGTTGTATTTTAAGAAAACGTACTGAACATCAAACAAACTAACGAATTTCACAGTAGGAGGACAGGATATGTAGAAAATATCATCTTTTTAGAATTAGTTGAATCGACCAAAAGAAGAAGAAGAAAGAATTAGTTGACGTGGTCGGGCATTTATTAAAAATATTTAAATTGAAGTACCACCGTTTCAGAACAGTCAGTATACATGTCATTATAACCTTCAGTGCATTAAAAATGAAAAGTTTATTTCGTAAATAAATGATGTTGAAGGTGGGTTAAATACCTACGTGCGATCTTCGGTTCTTTTCTTTTAACATAACATAAAAACCACTCGATGTAACATTTTGCTAGGGCATTTGAAAACACAATAATATTATGTCTCGTTTGTTTGGCAGAAAACAACTTAGAAAAAAAATGTTTTTTGAATTTTTCGACGCTTGGTTCACAAAAAATAAATGAGTCAAGGAAAACATTTTTATCAATGGAAAAAATACCTTCAAAAGTGGGAATATAAATTTCTATTTTTGAAATCATTTTAAAAAAAGGAAATTATTTTCCGTGGAGACTAATCTCTCTATTCTCTCTATCTACATGCTTCAAAATTTTAAAATATTTTTATTTTTTATTTAAATAATTTTTTATTTTCTATCTTTCTATCTTTTTCTTTTTTTCTTCCTCCGCCGATCGCCGAGCCTCGGCTGACGCCCACAGAAGCTGCCCGCTCAGCCTCGAGCTCACGGTTGGCCGTCGTTGGGCGAGCTAGCCTGTGGCTGTCATCGGTTGGTCGCGGCAGAAGAAGGAGAAAAAAGAAAAGGAAAGAAAAGAAAAAGAAAGGAAAATTACAAAATATTAAAAATTTAATTTTTTAAAAGAATAGAAAATAAAAATAAAAATAAAAATAAAAATTATTAAAATAAGTGCACGAAGAAAAATTAAATCTGATTTTTCATACTAAACGGTAGAAAATATTTTCCAATTCATCTTCAGGTCTCAGCTAAACACCAGAAAATATTGTCATTGTTTTGAAAGATAACTTCTTGAAAATATATTTTTCAGAACACCCTATTTTTCTTGAAACGAACAGAGTCTTAGGTAAAATGGGGAGAGTGAAAAAGGAATTGCCATGATCGCATGGCCACCCAAGATGTCCCAAAATGACACCGATGGGGGAGAACTATAGAGAAAAAAAGAGGATAACTATAGAGACAAACACTCGACTTACATATATAGTAATTCTCATATATTCCAATGAATGAATTTTGAGGAGAAAGCATTAAAATGCTAAGAATTGAGGTAAAACGGTTAAATACTTATATCATTGACGCAACGAAAAACTTCATCGAGAGCAAAGCGCTTTATTATATTTATGTTATCAGAAAAACGTGAGATCTCAAAAGTCATGTCCAATTAAAGTAATCTCTTGTAGATACCCTTGGCCTTAATCTCAGTTGTGGATGGCCAGTCTTTGATCTAACAACAAAATATGATAAAATTCAACATATGTGGCTGACGGGAAATATCAAGTCAAGGGGAACAAAAGCCGACCGGATTGGACGTCATATCGAATTAATTTCTAATTAAGACGCGGTTTCCTGTCCCCCTCCTTTGGGATTAGAGGGTGTAATCTCAGATTCCTTCGTGGAAATCATGGGACCATGACTTTGATATCTTCATGCATTATTTCCAAAAACTGTCGGCAAAGTTGCATTGAATTCTGATAGAAACACAGCTTGTTCAAAGAGGGGTCGTTTGGTTTGACGTAAGGAAACCTTATGGGTTGCACTTCAATTGCAGGTTAATTGTCCTAAAAATCTTAAATCTATTATACCTTTGTCAATTCAGTCCTAAATTTTTTAATTTTATCAATTGAATCCTAATCTTTTTTACTTTTTGTCAATTGAGTCCATCTGGCCAATTTTAATTGGAAATCTCTGACGTAAATATCGACCGACCTACGTGGCACAGCCTACGCTCGACAAATTTTAATAATTTTAATAATTTTTTATTTTTATTTAATTTAATTTTCTTTTCTTTTTTTTTATTTTGAAGTGGCCAGCGAGGGTTGCAACCCTCACCCGGCCTAGCCCAAAATTGGGTGATGCTATCGTGGTTGGGGTGAGGCCAGCCGCCGTAGGCGAGGTAGCCTTGCCCAGCCCTAAGCAAGATTGGCCTCGCCCCGGTCGAGATGGTCTCATCCAGAATTGGGCCGGGTGAGGGACCAGCGACCCCGACTTCTACAAAAAGAAAAAAAAACAAAGAAAATAAAAAATAATAAACTAATAAAAAAATATTAATATATTATTAATAATTGTCCACGTTAGCGCCAGCTGTGCCTCATAGGATGGCTGGCGTCCATGTAAGCGATTTCAGGCCAATTTTGACAAAACGTGAAAATGTTTAAGATTAAATTGGCAAAAGTACAATGGATTTAAGATTTTTTGGACAATTTTTCCGATCGAGAAACATGAAAGGTGATTTCTCTTAAATTTTAAAGGAAGAAACTTGTTTTTGTCCTTCTTGTGGTAGATTTTGTGTAGCTAAATATCATATTCTATTCTGGCTTGCATATCTTGAATGACATCTTTCGTGAGTTTTAATAGGAAAAGAGAAAAAAACCATTATTTGACGACATACTTCACTCAAATCAATCTTCAAGCCTTTTTTTGGGCAGAAAAAGATGCATTGACGAGGGGGAATATCTATCCTCACGGTCAAGTCAAATCCTTAGGCAGTGTTTGGTCGTCATGATATAAGCCATATCCTATTCTGTGTTTGATAGCTGTCCAGGATAGGATAAAGGAGATATAGGCCGGATAAAAAAAATCCTAAGAGAGGAGGTGGGATAGAACATGATAGGATTTCTTAAGAGAAATTACACACGAGAAGAAATAGATTTTTCCCACAATCACTGTCTCTCTTCCGCGTTGAACCGCCTCTTTGGTGGGGGGCCGCTTCTCTGACGGCAGCGACTGTCAAGTGTGACTGCCTCTCCGGCGGCGCCAGGCTGGGGTCTCCAACCGCAAAGCCGAGTATGTCCATGACCTCGTTATTTAATCGATTGTTTGGCGTGATATGAAATCACGTCCCTCGTTCTTTAACCGCTTGAACTTTTCCAACATTCGAAAGGGGTGTCCAAATGTTATGAAAAAGTCGAGGTTGATCATCGACTTTCAAGGTAGCTATCTTGAATGACCTGCATGAGTGCGTCTATAACTTGTGAAAAGAAGTCGAATAATTAGATCGTTCAACACTTGTTTACTTACTTGACAAGACAAAGAGCAAGGTCAACATGTCATTTTCAAAGGATTCGACTCCAAATCAAGACCCGCGATTCTACGGGGTTTACTTCGTCCATGTTGTGCCTGAATTCGAATGACACAAACCTCTGCTCAACAATAACTCATTCATCAGAACTCATCACTAAATAATTTCTAAAGCAACGTGATGTTTTAGAAAAATAGAATGGATATCAGCCGTATCTTGCCTCTGCTTATCCGACTTTAAATTCGTAGTTCACCAAACAGTAGATATGATATGACAAAATTCTTAGATTTCTTATCTAATTTTATCAAGTCCTATCCTGACTAGAAATCCGGACGACCAAACGCAGCCTTAAATAATAGCATCTCTATTGTTGTATTTTACGGTGATTCACATGGCCATATTGTCATATTTTTTCCGTTCTTCCTGCAAATATTTGTAGTTAGTTATCTTACAAATATTGGGTACATAGACGAATTCATCGAATTCATAATATTAATTTATTTATGACGTTTTATAATATTAAGATTTGGATAATTATCCCGATATCATCTTACATCAACCTTTCTTAAAAAGATTTTTCTCTTTACATTAATATTCATCCAATTCCTTTGTATTGTACATTTCTAGCGATAATTTTCTTTCCATATTTAGATGATTTAGATATATCATAGCAAAGTGATTTTGTTTAATCTTTTCAGTGGCAAGTCACCTGTGTACGTTGGGCTATAAAATATAGCAGATATTGACATGCTGCTTGTAAAGTTTTCCACCAGCCATATTCACCTTCGCGCCGTCAATTTTGATCTAGCCAAAACCAATCTTGAGAAATCACTTAGAATAGGATTGACTTCGATTGCTCATGCATTTTGTTATTTCCATAACAGCTTGTTTCTTTCTCTTTTTTGAAATTGCAATGGTCAAGTGATGTCGAAATCAGTATATACCGAACTTTGTAATTTCTTTCGATCCCGTCAAAGAGGAATATGTACTTATTCCATACGAAAGGAAGACAAAGTGGAGAGATTAGGCACCCAACTACTTGGCAACAAGAGATAATTAGTACACATCTCCTAATTATACGTCTACCTACGTCAAGGTTATATGATACCAATTTTCATGACTTGAATTCATTAGCTTATGGTAGCAATGATAATAGCGCAATTCAACACCTCTCTTTCGATCTTCAATCAAAAGATAATTACGACACCCGTAAGTAGGGTTGACAAAAATGAGCTGGTTTGGATTAAGGCTAATTGCGTTCAGGTCAATATCGTGTTAACCTGTTAGACACGATTAATAACCAAGTCATGGTCAACTCCAACCCGCCAGACATGAAATTAACCCGTATAAATGAATAGGGTTAGTGCTCGGGAGACATGTATATGGCCCGTTTAAGCACGATTAGTTAAAAGACTATTTTCTTCATGCCAGTCACTATTAAGATTTTAAATTGATAATATTTCATTGGCTATCAATTTTATTTTATTTTTGATTTGATGTTGATGATATTTTGTTGACTGAGTAATGCAATTTGCTACGGAAAAAATGAGGATATTCATGCCAAGTTTCTGTTGGTGGGTAGATTTCTTGTCATAGCAAGTTGGGCAATCTTGCTTTCTCGTAAATCGTTATTTAATTGTGTTACACGAGTATTTTTCATGTCAATCTGTTAAATTTTGGGGCATTTTTGTGTAGAGCTGGACGTATTAACGGATTAACACGATTGACTAATCATGTCATGTTCTGATTAACCTGTTTTGTTATGTCGGCATGACAAGAACACGACGGCAAACACTAATCGCCACCCCTAAACTTCAAAATATTAGGGTCATTTCATCGTACTCAACACTACAATCAATGCACATACTTCGCGGTCACGAGATCAATTGGTGTTGTGTTGGATGAACCTCCTAATAACGATTTTCAAAGAAATATGCTCAAGGAGTCAGCCGCTAGTATTAAAATCACTGTGGTCATTGTCATCCATCCTAAGAAACATCAAGACTACGGGGATGTCATTGAGCTCAATTAAAACCTTAAATCCATTCAATGAATGCAGTCAACAGGCACTTGGGTTCACGTCCCTTTCCTTTCCTCGTCACCAGAAGACAACTCTCACAAGGTTAATATCATGATTAGAATTAAAAATTAATAGATTCGACCTATTAAGATTAAGGCGTCACTGATCATGACAAGTAACTCCATAAGTTTTGATGTATGAAATAGTACCAATGCAATTTGATATCACATTCTATCGCTTTCAAATCGCTGTCCCAGTCTTCCAACAAATACACGATTCAAGAAAACGTTGAGGGGGGGGGGGGGGGGGGGGGGGGGGGGGGGGCGGAGGGGGGGACGCGAATTGGCCCGTCCAATCCTTATCAGTCGATTATTTTTCTGTTCAATTTTACAAGGGGAGAGAGAATTGTGGAATTTTCTATACATTTGGATATCTATAATGAAGAGTAGATAAGCCTATTTACGGGCTTTATGAAATGACTATTGAAGGTAACATATATCCATCAAGATATGCACAATCAAATGGAAAAGTAGCAAAAAAGTCCTAAACCTATTGCGTTGGTATCGGATTTGGAGAGGGCCACGTCCCTCACCAGGGCCAGCAAGGCTAGTGGCCGGTGAGGGCCAGCCACCCTCTCCAATGGCCGTCGAGGGCTGGCTGGCTCTCGCCCATTGGCCGACGAGGGTTGTCAGTGACCCTCGCAGGCCAAAGTGACCAAAAAAAAAAGAATGAAAGAAAAAGAAAACGTAAAAATTTATTAAAAAATGTCTACTTCAGTGCCAAACGCACCATGTAAGATGGCCGGCGTCCATGTCAGCGATATCTAGCTAAGATTAGCCGGATTGACTGAATTGGTACCAATACAAAAAGGTTAATGACTAAATTGATCCAATTAAAATGTTTATGATTGAATTGGTACAAATGCAATAGGTCTAGGACTTTTTTGGTATTTCCCCCTACAATCAAAGAGAGATATACGCGCAATCTTGAGAGATACATAAAATCAACAATTATCGAACGAAATCCCTAATTATTTTCAACAAGCAAGATGGCAATTAGTTGCCAACAAACATACTTATATTTACTTGTAACTCAAGAAATTAATAAGAAAATGAAAAGTACGAGCCCCGGTTGCTTGTGGGAATAGGTCAACAAGTCAGGCTAATTTAGTGATGGCCACGGTTCCGAACTGGCCCGGTACCAGCGGTTCCAATTCGGAACCATGGCAACCGTCCCTTAGGTTCCGGTTCCGGGCCGGTTCGAGGCCGGTTCCGATTCCAACAAAAAAAAAAAGGGCAAAGGGAAATTAGCCGTTGCCTTGATAGGGGTCAACTCGCGGGGCCTCGTCTCCGGTGTGGGTGAGGGTCGGGTCGGAGGGGTGCCGAGGTGGTCGGCGAGCGAGCGGGGCAGTAGGGTGGTGCTCGGTCGAGATTGGTGGCTGCTCGTGGAGCTCAGGGTCAAGAGAGGTGGAGGTCGAGGCTCGGGTCTCGCGGGCGGACGGGTTGAGGTGGGTCTCGGGGAGCTCGGGGCTGACGGGGGTGAGTTGCGGTGGCTGGGGGGGTGATAGGCTGGCCGAAAGATGACCGGCGGAGGCAGGCTGGGAGGTGACGGGTGAAGGGAGCAGAGGAGAGGGAGGGGGCGTCGGGGCCCGAGGGTTCACGGCAGGAGGGGGGAGTGAGCGTAGAACAGAGAGGAAAGAGAGGGAAGGAGAGGAGAGAGAAGAGAGGGGGGGGAAAGGTGACATGACCAGGGGTAGGAGGGAGGGGCATGGCAGTGGAGGGAGAGAGAGAGAGGAAAGAGAGGGAAGGAGAGGAGAGAGAAGAGAGGGGGGGCAGGGGGGAGGTGATGTGACTAGGGGCAGGAGGGGCACGGCAGCAGAGGGAGGGAGAGAGAGAGGGAGGGGTGACAAGACAAGACAAGGGGCATTTTTTTTTAATTTCGATTTTCACGGTTCGAAACCGGCTTGAACCGCCGGTTTCGAGCTCGGTTTACGATTTGAAGAAACCGGAATCGGGCTCGTATGCCACGGGCCGGTTCCCATTTGGAACCGCCTACCCGGTCAACAGGCCGGTTTCGGGCCCAAACCAGCTCGTGGCCATGACTAGGCTAATTAGCCAGGGGAGAAGATTAGAAAAAGAGACTAAGTCGAAATAAATTGAGAATAATGGAGTTACTACAGAACCTCGACAGTTGTTTTTTCTATTAAGAGAAAAAAGACACAATGTGATAAACAAAGAGTTTAAAAAAAAGCCCACAATACTCTTCTTTTTGGGTATATAAAGCCCAAAACACGGGGCGAGCGCGTATGGCAAGACTTGTGCTCTAATTTTTCTACTTCTGCTTCTGAGCAGAAATTGATTTTTCCACATCTGGAGAGAAGTAATTTTTTTTTTTATTTCTTCAAGTGGCTCCAAAACTATTTCTGGAGCAAAAAATGCTCCAAAAGTAAAAAAAAAAATGAAATTGCGTAACCAAACCATTTTTGCTTCAGAAGTACTTTTGAAGCAGAAAATCTACTCTAGAAGTGTTGTCATGCGCGAAGTGTCTAGCTACTACATCCATGTACTCGATTAAGAATCATTGGCACACGGACAATATAAATTACGGCCACTTGTACCAACGTTGGTACACACAGTTTATAGTTTTCCATGATTAACTATCTATTTTATTCAAGGATTGATGAGTGGACTGTAGATACAATTTTTCTTTCTCTCTGATTAGCTTCTACACCAATTTTTCAGGAACTTAATGCGGAAGAACATCTATTCATAAGAACAATGGTTGGTACATGCAGAAAGAACCATCGAAAAGATAACCTAGTAAAAGACGTAGCGCAAGATCTATGCATATGTAGCCACAAATTGGCCGATACTCGCCGATGACTGCCACACATGACTTGAAAAGTCAATCTACTTGAAGGCTTCGTTAATTTCGCGAAAAATGTTACATTTCCCGAAAATATTTTCTAGGAAGTCATTTTCTAGGAAAATAATAATATTTTTTCGGTATTTGGTTGAAACCTAAAAATGAACTGTAAATATTTTCTGTTGTTGGTATGGAAAATCTAATTTGATTTTCCTAAATAGACATATACCATTCTAGTGTTAGTAACTTGCGCATGGGCAGCCAGGGAACCGAGTACGGGCACTAAAGTCTCGAGTCTGACCTTGATGGACTCCGGCCTGAGCGCTGAGGATGGGGGCACAGGCACTTGGGTCCCAAGCATGGCCTTGATGGACCAGGGCGCGAGCGCTGGGTTACCGGGCCTGGCCTCTATGGACCCTAGCGCGAGAACTGAGGTTCCGGTCTCGACCTTGATGGACATGGGCACGGCCACTGGGGTCTCGGGCCTCAGCCTCAATAGACCCTGGCTTGGGCACCGGAGACCCAAGCGTCGGGGACTCGGCACGACCTTTGTGGACCGGGGACTAGAGCTTGAGTGTTGAGGACTCGTGCATGACTTTTGTGGACCCTATCTCGAGTGTTAGGGATTTGAGCTTGGGTATTGGGATCCTGCGCTCGGCCTTTGTGAACCTGGGCCCGGGTGCTAGGGCATCGGGTACGGGCACTGTGGCTCGATGGACCCGGGCTCAACCTCGATGGACCCAGGCAGGGTCATGGGCTCGGCCTTGATGGAACCAAGCCAGGGCGCTGGAGACCTGGTCTTGGACGCCGGGGATTCGGGAACTAGCGTTGGGATTTTCATGCTCAGAGTAGATTAGTCATATTTTGGAAAATAATTCATGATTTTCTAAAAAGGAAATCATTTTTCTGAATTTAAGCATAAGTATTCTGTTGACTAGGAAAATATTTTCCGTTAACTCAATTTCCTAAGCAAATCAAACGCCGAAAAATGAAGAAAATATTTTGACGGGACATGTTTTTCACAAAACAACCGGTGCACAAGTTTAAAGTACACATCCACAACATGGATATCGCTCAATTCACAAGTATTCAGGAATCTACGTCTATGGACAGGAAGCTCCGATCGTTTGGAGAATTGTCCACACTTCTGCTCATATCGCAGCACCTCAAAGCGAAATGCGTCAACTCCTTGGCCAGCATATAGGGCCACTCTCCAGCCAATGGATCCAAGATGTCCTCCAAAGTCCCTGCACTAATTGCCCTTTGCACATTCTTCGCTATTCCTACGGCTGACTTCCTCGTTAATAACTGCAGTGGTATGATCCCGAAAGAATAGACGTCGCACTTTGCTGTGAGCTCTCGCGTGACGAGGAACTCGGGGTCCATGTACCCGAATGTCCCTTTTGGGTCGGTCTCATACAAGACGGTGGTGTTGTTGCTTGACCGCTCCCAGCAGAACAGCAGTCGACAGATGCCGGAATCACTGAGCATGCTCGCAAGGTGTGCATCCAGTAGGATGTTCCCCGGTTTGACGTCCCGATGAACGATGCTATGAGGCTTGCAAGAGTGGAGGAAGGACAGGACGGAGCATAGCTCTGTGGCGATGCGTATCCGGGCTTGGCACGGTAGCTGCTTCGCCATGTTGCTGCTGCCGAGCCATTGTTCAAGGCTTCTGTTCGAAACATATTCGTAAACAAGAGTCAAGGGCTCAGGACAAGCGCCAATGAGCGTAACAAGATTAGGATGCCTCACCTTGCTCAACACATCCACCTGCGATACATTCGATCAAGAATTCGATGATCAGCAACAATATTCTCAATCGCTTTGATTAATGTACTCTTACTGTGAATTCCCGATGTCAAAACAATTTTGCTTTGCGATGAACCGAGTCTTTAGATCTTCTTACTATAATCTTAGTTTTGGTTTCATAGGAAACAATGAAAACAAGTAGAGGACACTCAAGAATTCTTACCTCCTGTTGAAATTCTTGTGATCCTTGCACGGAACGAAATGTCATCATCTTTATAGCCACCGGCGTATTACGAAGGAAACCTCTATACACGCTCCCGCAACCGCCTTCTCCAATCTTCAAGGATGGGTCGAAGTTCCACGCAGCTTCCTTGATTTCAGGCATAGGGAACTCGGAGAAGTACTTTGTGCCCGAGGAATCTCCTAGTCTTCTGCTAACCTCCTCGGCCTTTTGGAGTGCGTTGTCGACATCAATCTGCAACAGCTCTCGCTCTTGTCAATAAGTCCGCAACATTTCATCATACGAGATGATTTTCAGCTCCAACTCCTTTCTGCTCTGGTCACTTTCCGCCAATCGGCTCTCGAGCTGCGATATGCGGTCCTGGGCAATGCAAAGTTCTTCCATCAGTTTTTCTGTCTGATCTTTCACCTTCTCAAGTTCTTCCTCCAACTTCTCAGCGTCTAATCTTTGTAGATGCTTCCCCTGAAAATTGACACATAATACTACATCTTAGGATGATTTGTCTCCAGGGAGTTAGGGATGGTCCTCAACAATCTGACTCGAGTAAAATCAGTAAAAACTTTTCATTTTCAAAATGAGAATTTTACATAATCAAAGCGTCTAGTTGGAATATAGCAAACACGTCGAGTTTTTATTTTGACAAGGAATCAAAACAACTTCTCGGTGAAGCTAAACTCGTCACGTACTAGGACTCCACCCCTATATGCATTCCTACTTGTACTCAATTTCATCCGATTAGACATTAGCGGATCTAGGGACACTGGCAGTTGTCATGGCATTCAGTGCTTTCGATTCAAAGAAGACCGATTTAAAAGAAAAATAGTTGGAGGATAACCTCGTGTGAATGAGGTGCCCGTTGCAGATAAACCGAATTTGACAAGAGATGTGCGCTTTATTGCGAACGAAGATGGCTTTCCTGGACTTGATTTCTGTCATGCTCCTGCCAATTTGCAAACATTAAAGACAGTGAATTAATTTGGCGTAAATGCAGACAATACCAATCATAAACTTGTAGACACAACACGAGACTTTTAGATTCTTAGAACGACATGTCACCGATTTTTATTTTCATTTCTTTTCACTATGTAGGAAAATAAGACAAATTCATAATACATGATGTATAGTGATGGACTCATCACGGCGAACAAGGACATCTCGTTCGAGAAGCGCTAACCAAGTTTTCCTCAAAGATCGTACCGTGTCATGTACAACACATCTTTAAGGATCAATAAAGAAATAAGTATCTGGTTTAATGTTGCGATTAAGGATCCGAAGGAATGAAGGGGATAAATTTGGAGTCCGGGCCATGTGGGTGTGTCTTCTTGTTTTTGTACGTACTTGAAATAGCACTTGTTAGCTACTGCACCCATTACAAGCTTTGTTATACCATGCAAATGTATCAGCTCCACAATTCCTTTTTCGACATTGTGTTGGGGTGTGGTTCATACTCCCCTGCGACAGGAAAGCAGATGACTTTTACGATTTAAGCCTATAATTTTTCATTAGTAGTTTGGGCTTGGGCTCATGAATAGCTACTGTTATATATACTCTTTTTCGCTTGTAATTGAGTGATGTAACGAGAGATGTGAGGTGCGAATTATAGTGGAATCCTCTGCATGACGTAGCCCTAGTTTAAGGGTGAATCATGATAAAATCTCGTATCTCGATTTCTTTTTCTCGCTTTACGTTTTACTTCGACTTGATTGTGCGCCGAATCCTAACACATTGTCCGATTCTATGTAGACTTTCTCTGCTTGTACCTAATAACCAATAAACCGATTAATTTGCTTTAATTATTTCGTCTCTAAATGAAGAAGTGTATATATAATAATGCAAACTTGTGAGAATTATATACATTGAGGGTCAACTAGGATTAATATTAAGGATTAATATTTTCGTCATACACTAGTACTGTGTTAAGAAGACATTGATCAGGATGATTGATTATCTAGAGAAGGAGCAGAAGAAGAAGAAGAAGAAAAAAATAAATATACCCCCATTTTTTTACAAACGCCCAGGTAGGTATGCAAGATTTTAATTTTTATGCATGTCTATCCTCTCTTTTTCTCTGTGTGCTCTCAACATTGTCTCGTTTGTCGAGTTCGCAGTAATTCCAGCACCCAAGCCTCCTGCAAACCAAAGGCAAATTAACAGCACAATTAGGCTCTGTTTATTTCGTTAAAAATATAGAACAAGTAAAACCAATTGGATATACAAAATGGTCCAATAGCAGGGTACGAGAAAACTACTAAAAAAGTAAACCAATTGCAATTGTGCCAATTCAATCCTAAACTTTTGTTGTTGTTGTTACTAATTCAGTCCTAAACCCTTTTGTATTTATGTCATTTCAGTCCATTTAACTGGCCGATGCTGACTTGGCGTTGGCCCATCCCCGCCGGCCATCCCCCACACTCGCTGCCGCTTGCTTCTCCTTTTGTTTTTTTTTAATTTAATTTTTTCCTTCTTTTTTGAATTTAATTTTGGAAAAATAAAAATTCACGTCAGCGTCGGTCGGTCAAATGGACTGAATTGGCATAAATGCAAAAGGTTTAGGACTGAATTGGTACGATTGCAATGGGTTTAAGAATTTTTTGGTTATTCTTACTGGATGCTTACAAAAAAAAAGTCTTAAATATATTGCACTTGTACCAATTCAATCATAAACCGTTCAATTTGGTTATATTTACTCTTAAATCCTTTTCAACTTACTAATGTATTCAATCTGATCAATTTTGGCTAGAAATCGCCGACGTGGAGCCAGTCGTCCCAAATAGCACGGTTGGCACTAACGTGGATAATTTTTGTAATCTTTAATGTTATTTCTCAATTTTTTCTATTTATTTTCCTTTTATTTTTTAAATGAGGCTGGCGAGGGCCGCGATGCCATCACCAAATCTGGGCCAAGCGACAGTTTTGCGGCCCTTGCCTGGATTGGGCGTGACCACGCCATCCAAATCTGGAGAGCGCATGGTGGCCCCCGCCTAGATTCGGGGAGGGCCGCGACACCTTCACTTGTAACCGGCGGTGTCGACGTTGCGGAAAGGAGGGAAGTAAACGAATATGGAAAGAGAAAAAGGCAAAAAGAAAAGGGACAAAAAGAAAAAAATTCAGAAAAGTTATTTAAAAATTGAAAAATTGTCCACGTCACCGGTTGGCCGTGCTACGTGATACAGTCGGTATTCACGTGAACGATTTCCGATCAAAATTGGCCGAATGGACTTTATTGACAAATCGTCAAAAGGTTTAGGATTATATTGGCCAAATTGAAAGGTTTATGACTGAGTTGGCGCAAGTGCAATAAATTTCAGACTTTTTTGGTACTTCCCCAACATCACGAAACCATCAACGGTAAAATTAATTATATTCGCAACGATTGTTCATCATGGAAGATCTGTATAATATATCCGTGCGAGTTTGGTAAGTTCTTACTTTTATTATAATAAAAACTCTAATAATTAATCAAAAACGTGCAACTTACCCCTGGGGATCCTCTGCGAAGGAACTAGAACATGAGTGATACCGATCTTGATGTTGCCCCCTGATTGATGCACCGTCCAAACAAGCTTCGATTCGCTCTCTTTCATATCCGTCCCGACCAAGCCATAATTCTTGTCTTTAAACACTGGCCTCGCGGGCTCAGATGCAACCATGCGAATGCTCGGCATGTTCGCCAGGACTCCGATCTCAGGAGAGCTTATTATGCGATCAATCCCGGCCATATCAACGCACGCTAAGTTTGACGACGATAACAAGAAATGAAAGTGAACAAACTCGGGAGTGTCTACAATGGAGATAGCTAGCTAGTGAGAGTAGACAAGAGAGAGAGAGAGAGAGAAACAGAAAGCAAGACATGGGAATTCTCTGAGAAACGAAAACGAAGTAAACTGGGGAGACTCTCCAATGAGGCTTTGTGTTGAGGTCGCAGTTGAAGGGGGATGTGGTTGGGTTATAAAGAGATGGCTCGTCCCAAAGCTGAAGTCTTGTACAGTTCGTACCAGGAAACCAACGAAAACTCTCTTTTCACGGGTAATGAGTGAGCAATTTCTCGTGGGCTCCATCTTAGTAAAGTTAGGTCCTAAGTAATATATTTATTTCTCAATATTAATCATTTGTTTTGACAAAGACTTGTAGTTAGGGATTTTTAATTCTCCCCCTCTTTCCGGAACTGAGGTTTTAAGAAATTGTTGTCTTATCTCCCTAATGATTTCTGCATCCACCACAAGTGATAAGTGAAAACAATAAGAAAATAAATTCGTCATTAGGCATAAGTGGAAATCTGCACTCCTTTTCAAGTGTCTCAATTTCATTATCAACGGATTAGACCAATTCTTGAACCATTATCACCTTGAAATATAAGGAGCTTTGGATTTGAAACAATCATAATGAGGCTAGCATATTTAGGCAATGAATGCAATGATCATATTATGTCCATAGTTTTGCTTACAATTGTCGTTCATAGTTGAGTAGTGCACAATCATTATCTCTTTATTTAGCTAGCATGGGTGTTCAATGAAATTTTAAAGCGAATGTTTTGACTTCCAGTAAGAAGAAGGAAAGAAGGAAAGAAAAGCAAAAAAGGGACTCGCAAATGATAATATGGTAATATCCAGGTGATTAGTCGGGTGTAAAAGTATATAAAAAAAATCATAAACTTATTGTACTTGTGTCAATTCAATCCTAAACTTTTCAATTAAACAAATTGAGTCCTCAACCTTTTGAGGATTTGCCAATTGAGTCCATTAGACCATTTTTAATCTGAAATTGATGACGTAAATGCTGGCCGTCCACTTGGATTAAGGGAGAGCAAACCTAACACTAGAGTTCACATGTGAGGGGGAGATTGTTAGGATGCATGTGTGAGTTGTGTTAGAGAAGTCCCACATCGGAGAATTGATGTGGTGTTGAGCAGTTAATATATCCAAGTTGGCCCAAAACTCATTGGCTTAAGCTTTTGAATGAAGGTGGGTCCAACTGGATATGTTGACAGGCTCGGACTTGGGCTCCCTCTTGGTGATCTCCCCGGGTGAAGGTATTGGGCTTCTACTGCGTGCTCCAAACAAAAGGTATCAAAGCCGATGGTTGATTGGTAGCCCATAACTCATTAACTTAAGCTTTTGAGTGAAGGTGGATTTAATTGGATATGTTAACGGGCTCGGACTTGGTCTCCTTCTTGGTTATCTCCCCGAGCAAAGGTATTAGACTTTTGCTGCGCACTCCCATCAAATAGTATCAGAACCGATGGTTGGTGTCCCATGCGGTTGCTGAGCGGGCCCAAAGGTAGACTTCATGGTTATGAAGTTGGGTTTTGATGGAGATTCAACTTGAGATATGTTAGTGCAGAAGGATACTTAGATTAAGGGGGAGCAAACCTAACACTAAAACTCACACGTGAGGGGGAGATTGTTAGGATGCACGTGTGAGTTGTGTTAGAGAAATCCCACATCGGAGAATTGATGTGGTGTTGAGTAGTTAATATATCCAAGTTGGCCCAAAACTCATTGGCTTAAGCTTTTGAGTGAAGGTGGGTCCAACTGGATATGTTGACAGGCTCGGACTTGGGCTCCCTCTTGGCGATCTCCCCAGGTGAAAGTATCGAGCTTCTGCTACATGCTACCAACAAATGGTATCAGAGCCGATGGTTTATTGGTGGCCCACATCCAATCTGTTCCGGTATTTAGTGAATATCTCAAGGAAGAAATCTCATGATCGGCGCTTGTTTCGGGTGAAAATTGTTATCACGATTGGTTTGGCAAGAAGAAACTATGGACAGTTGGTCGGGTAACGCGGGCCTAGCGAGAATAGACCATGGACAGTTGGTCTGGTGACACAAGGTAGAGATCATGGGTGATGCAATCCCATGTTTGCAGTTGATGTTGGTTGTTTGTTGTGCATAGTTGCGGGTGCATTGCAATAACTTGGAGATTCACGTTGAGATATATTAGTGCAGAAGGATATCTGAATTAAGGTGGAGCAGACCTAACACTGGAGCTCACACATGAGGAGGATGCATTGCAATAACTTGGAGATTCAAGTTGAGATATATTATTGCAGAAGGATATCTAAATTAAGGGGGAGCAGACCTAACAATGGAGCTCACACGTGAGAGGGAGATTGTTAGGATGCACATGTGAGTTGTGCTAGAGAAGTCCCACATTGGAGAATTGATGTGGTGTTGAGCAATTAATATATCCAAGTTGGCCCATAACTCATTGGCCTTTTGAGTGAATGTGGGTCCAACTGGATATGTTGATGAGCTTGGACTTGGGCTCCTTTTTGGCGATCTCCCCAGGTGAAGTTATCGGGCTTCTGCTATGTGCTCCCAACACGTCCTACGTGGCGCAGCCGACGCTAACGTGGATATTTTTAACGATATTTTGATTTTTTTTATAATTTTTTTTATTTTCTTCTCTTTATTAAGAAAAAAGCACCACGTAAGATGGCTGCGTCTACGTTAGAAAATTTCAGCCAAAGTTGGGCGGACGAACTTATTTGACAAATCGTCAAAAGGTTTAGAACACAATTAATACAATAAAAAAATTGAGACTGACTTGACACAAGTACAATAAATTTAAGACTTATTTGGTACTTTTTCGTCAGAAGTCATAATGGAATAGTATGAACTATAAATATAGAAATACTATGGAATGAGGATGCACAGTGATGATCTTCCCCAATTGAAGGGACACGCATATGATAAAGAATAAAGTAAAAAGAAGAGAGGTGTCAAAATTATACTGATGACAAAAAACAACCGAAAAACACTTTGTGAAATAGTTACGTCATGTTTCCATCTATAAGAGCTTCAAAGTTTGAAAATTTGAGTGTCGATTTTCTTGTTTACCGTAATACTTTATCACTCTTATTCAAAATGGTTGACTAACTTGACTGCATTAGTGATACATGTTGTCTCTAACAATAACACCTAAATGGGGGTGAATAGGTGATTCTGAACAATTATGATTATAATTGCGGAATTTAAACGAATTTAAAATATGAACAGAATAAGTTAAGTAGCAGGACGTGCAGAATTCTAAATACAAAAAAGAGAGTTTAAAGTAAGAGAGAATTGCAAGCCAAGTTTATAGTGGTTCGGCTTTAGCAAGCCTACGTCCACTCTCCCATGATGACAGCCGATTGACTGGATTCCACTATATGAATCGTCGAAAGGTTACAAGAGATGTCACGCTTAATCGCTCTTCCAAAACCTTTCAAAGATAATTTCAAGTACACAAGAACAAGAGAATGTGAATCTGAACAACTCATCACTTTGGAATTGTAAGTTCTTATCTCACTCGACAACAGTCACCATTGATCTCCTTTATACTCCTTCGACCTCGAACTAGCCGTTACTAAGGTCCTTCAAAGGATTGCTCCTCAATCGCTAATTGGACGCCATTAATCTTGATTGAATGAGTCTATATATGGGAAGATTTAATAGCCATTGGAGTAGAGTCTGAACCCTTCAGATTCAGTCGCCCATACTAGGGGTGAGCAAAAAAACCACGATCCAACCAAACCAGACCGGACCGTACCCAACCGGCTGATTTTGGATCGTAACCGACGGGTACGGTTCGGTTTCCGGTTCCAATTTTCTAGAACAGGCGGGTATCGGTTCGGTTCTCGGTTTCGGGTGGGAACCATCCAACCGGCCCAACCGAACCGGTTTTTACATAATACGAATGGCCCAATTTTTTTAAATGAAACAATCTCTCAACTTCATTGAGCTGAGAATTCTGATTTACCAGGTAAAAAGGGAAAGGAAAGTTCTGAGTCTACTATTATATAGCTTTATTGAGTCATATTTGTGATATTAGTATTCAACTTCATTTTTCCTCTGTTGAGAAGTTGATTTATGTCATTTGCTTGCTTGCTGAAGAGAGGCGAAGGAAGTTTCTTTATGGCTTTCAAGTTCTGAGTCTACTGTTATATAGCTTTATCCCTTGTGCCTAGTCTTTGTGAAGTTTCTTTATGGCTTCCAAGGCCTTTGTGTACATGTTGCACAGTACATCAAAAGTTACGTCCTCCAAAGAATGATTATAGCTTTGAGAAAGGCTTTTGACAAATAAAGGTAAAACATAACTTCTTTACATAAAATTTGGTAGACATTAGGACCGTAACCGGGATCCAACTGGGAACCGGACTGAACCGGTGGTTCGGTTCTCAGGTGGATCCATGGAACGAGCGGGTGGTTCACGGTTCGCATTTTGCGGAACCGGTCCCTAGCGGGCGGTTCTCAGTTCTAGGGTGGAACCATCCATCCTGTGAACCGATCACCCCTAGCCCATACAACAAAATCCTTAGTTTCCATAAGTAGAGTTAATCCAAATCTCCAAGATATCTTGTTCATGGAAGGTAATATCCAATCAGAGGATATTCCCCTGATTTGATTAGAAAATAATCATGTCAATCAAATCTTACAGACTTCCATAAAAAAACGCAGCCGAACCGGAAACCTGCTAAATGTGGGTCTTCAGAATATAGTTCGAAGATACTGCAGGATCTGAACATAATTCAGAAGCAGTCTTTAGAAGCAAGAAGAGATTCTATGAATCTGAACAGATTAGAACAATAACACTGAGCTTCAGTAAAGTCCAATGTCTAATCCTGCTTTTAGCATTAATTTTCCTTCATCTAATCAAAGAAATTATATATATACATACACACTCTCTCAAGAAGTTGGCCTCATCTTCGTGGCTGCTTTGTGATTTAAAAAGAATCCTAATATTTTGAATAAAATATCATCATTAAAAATATTTTGAATAATTAGGATATTATACTAAAAGTACGCATCAAGATATATATATATATATATATATATATCTATCTATCTTTACGTTTGTGAGCTGTATAATCTGAAAAAACATATGTAAACATTCAAAGCAGTAAGTTAATTTTGGTGATATCACATTATCTATTCACAATATACATTTCTTGGCACTCAAAATAATCCGTTAGTCCACATATGTGCTGCACACATGAGAAATCGACACACGTGCTAAACACGTGATGGGCAAGCACCTCAACAAAATACAAACCATATGCAGAACGCAGGAGGACTCATGTAGGTGTTGATTAATGAGAAATACTAAGCAAGCTATCGATACCAGCAAGGAACAATGCCACCTATCCAGGTAGCAAGGGTAATACCGTGTATCCAAAGTAGTGGAGCATATGAAGGATGGATGAAGCAAGCTATAAACATGGGTGCCATGAAAAGTAATCCTACCAAAGATCCAAATACTTTTCAAGGAGTGCCAAAGAAGACAAAAAAATCCTCCTTGAATTACTTGGCACGAATAAGTTTTCAACAGGTAGTGATTGGGTAGCTCCCTGAAAATACAGCCCAGGAGTCTGCAAAGTACGGAGGATGTGAACACAAGCCACATGAACGAAAAAGGTTTAGTTGACACAGCAAGTCTAGAGGCTATCGACAGTTATTGGAATTTTAACTCATAAGTCATAAAGGTGGAGAACGTGGACACGATTGATTCGAACAAGGAGGCTAAGCTGAAGCAAAGATATTGATAGTTATTTGAAGTTAAATAATTGCTTGAAGACCTAGTCAAAAGAGTTCGTGGGAGATGATAGACGTGGTAGCTATCGGCTCGCTAAAAGTCACAACCGCTGAAAGGCAGTTACCTACTCAATCATTATGAATATGAACAAACGTCCATAGAAGAAGCTCCCCAAATAAATCAACAAAATTTATCTTATCTTTACGTATCGCACTGCACTTTACTTTTCTTAGTTATAACTTTCAGATTCTTGTCGTCGAGTCAAACTCCAGCGTTAGTCTTTATCTTAGATTCTGCACTATCTACTCAAACTCTGGTATAGTATAGAAGCGTATTCAAGCTCTATCTTCGAGTCAAACTCCGATATAGTTTTGGGTGCGTTGGTTCGTTCTCGTTTGAAGGAAATTGTGCTCACCAAGCTATCTTGTCGAGTTCAACTCCGGTGTGGTCTACATTTGTATATTTTCTTTCAAGTCCAGTTGTACCGATTTCTTTTGGATTGTACTCATTATATCTTTTCATCGAGTCAAACTCTGGTTGAGATCACATTTGTGTAATTCCATCGAGATCTGTGCAAATCTTACGTGTTGATTTTCTGACTATTTGGATCTCTCATGTCCAAGATCTCCATAGGACTCTTTATCATATTTAAAAACCGAAGGATGAATTTTGGTGAAAGACATTTTGTCACGAAGAAATTCTGGCGAAACAATAGCAGTTTTAGTCTTTTAGTCAATTGCATTCTCCCCAAGACAACATCTCGTAGTAGATTCCTGCACTTTTCTACTATGTACTGCCATCTTTGGAGGGGAAGGTTATTCCGCAAGGTCTATTAGTCCAGTGCACGTGTGTGACATGAGGCGTAGTTGGATTATGGTTTTTCTTAATGCAGAAGCATTTTATCGTGGCAATGGAGCTTTCTCTCTCCTCGAAGCTTGATTTGGATGGAACAGACAAGTTTGAAGCCCGAGTTTGAAGTTTCTATCTCGACTTGGGGTGAGCAACCGGTCCAGTTCAACCCGGAAACCGGCCTTACCTAGTAGGCTCAAGACCGGTTCATACGGGGACTGATTTAGTTCCTGGTTCCAAAAATCGGGAAACTTAAACCAGGCCTTGTTTACTCTGGAACCAATCTTGACAGGTATGGTTCTTCGTTTTATATTCTAAACTAGCCTGTTCTACCCTAAAACCTAGAACCAAAAACTTGCATGGCTAGTACTAAGGTGGAACCAGAAACCGAATCAGTTCGCGACTAACCATAAGTAAGTTCTTACACTCTTTTTTTAAAAAGAAAAAAAAATGTTTGTTAAAATTGTATATATTCGACTTATTATTCTCAAGCAGAAAAAATTATATTTATGTTTGATACATACATATTGTATCTATAATAAAGTGAAACAAAAAATAAATAAATAAAAAGTCTCGACTAGTTCCAGTGTAAACAAGGCCAATCTTAAGTTTCAGGTCTAAAACCCATAATCCCTAATCTTGACTTTTTATGTCGAGAATATGGAGTATGAGTTTTATTTGCCCAAAAAAAGTTAAAAGCTAGGAGCCGGTCTATAGACTTCATGCTCAATTTCTTCCCCTTTTCCATTGACGCAACCATACAAAAGAGGTACAAAATAGAAAATAACTCCCTCCTTCGGCCGAAAATTTGTCCTCTTGACAAAGAATCCTACACGATGAATTCACATAATTGTAATTCATTCGTCGTATGTAAAAAATAATTACACCCAATTTTCCCGGAAAAATATATTTTTCTTGGGAAAGTGGATTGTCATATCGCTCCTCAAGGACAATAATGGTCGTCCAAAGAACACAACATGTCATTACAGATTCTAAGCAAACAGAATTCGATGCCAAATGCAGTTAAACAAGCAAAGCCCTAATCACCCCAATGGTCCAAATAAAATGCAAATCCAGCTGTCCTCGACTTTTTTCCGTTGACTTTGTTGTTTGTTTTGTGTATGAAGTGGGCCCATGTTGCAGTTGCAGGTCCCACCATGAGTTCCAGCTCAGCACGGTCTTGGTCAATCTGTATGGACAGAGGGTAGCGCGGGGTTCCACTTCTACCCATGGGGGAATATTCCGCCGCCACGGCCTTTTGCTCTGACAACGTTGGCATGCATCTAGATTTGTCGCGCTTGTTGACCTGTTTCTACTAGACTTGTTCGTGTAAAATATTGTTTTATCAAATCCAAACCAGTCATGAAAGAAATAGCGGTTTTCATGTAATTTTATTTTTGAATTTTGAATTTTTCTCTTTTGAATTTTTTTTTCTTTTTCTGTTTTTTTATTTTCCCTTCATCTTTGGCCCGTCGCTGGCCACGGCCATGGCCGGCGACCGGCCACAGGGGAGGGAGGCCAAGCATCGCCAGATCTGGCGAGCTCGATCCTCGCCGACCGGTGGCGAGGCTCGGCGGCTAGTCGCTAGCCGAAGAAGAAAGGAAAAAGAAAATAAGATAACATAAAAAATAAAAAATAAAAGAGAAAAAAGATAAAAGAAGATAATTAAAAAATGATTTTTTTAAACAAAGAAAGAATTATTAGAAGGCGTGTACGGTTGAAATTGATTTTTCTTACCAAACGGCGGAAAATATTTTTCAATTCGTTTTTAAGTTTTAGCCAAATACTGAAAAATATCGTCCTGAAAAATATTATTTAGAAACATCATATTTTTCGCGAAACAAACGAAGTATAATAAGTAATTCTACTGTCCAAGACCAAATCCCTTGCCTGCTCCTCTAAAAAAGTAGCATGTAACTATTGACATCACGCTAGGGTTAAATATGGGGGAGATGGAAGAGGGTGAAGATTATAAGCCGTAATACTCCCTAAAGTCATTTGGAAATAAGAGAGAGAAAGTTTGACACGTAAAGGACACAAAAGATTCGGATTTTAAATATCGAAACAGTTGAGAGATAGAATAAAAAATACCGACTTACGCATTCTCCTATGAATACTTTGTTATCAGATAGAAAAATTAGAGATGTTTGGGGAAGATTTTCCCATGATATTAGTTGCTATCCTATTTTAATATTAACGTACACAAGAAAGGGAGGAAATGGTCTAAAGAAAGAGGGGAATGGTATATTGCTATCCGAATTGACCACATTCTTCACTCAAATCAATTTCAAGATGCCCTAACTAGAGGTGTCAAACGGGTGGATCAGGTCAGATTTGGGTCAGGGCGAATATGGTCAGACTTATATTGACCTATTTAACCCATTTTGACTCATTTTCATGGAATACAAATCTAACGACCCATATCCGGTTCAATTCATATCCGACTCGACTCGACCTATATTACTTAAACACTTTTATATTTAGCCAAATCATGAAATATTTGTTTCTTATAATTTGTTAAGAAAAAATAATATTACTAAATCACTTTCGTGCAATATAAATCTAACGATTTTTTTAATGTTTTTTTTAAAATATGATTTATTTTTCAAAAAATTACTTTTATTTTTTTTATTTTTTAAAAAGTACATTTTAATTTATTTTTATTTTCTTCTTTGTATTCCTTTTTTGCCCTACGAAATTCGGTGGCCGGAGACAGCGACAAGCGGCAGGCGGCGGCAATCGGCGACATTCTACTTCTTTGAGCAGTTTTTATATATTTTTTAATTTTTCTTTCTTTATTTTACTTATAAAAAATAAAATTAAAAAAATATTAACTAATAAATGTTACAAGCTAAGTGAATTATAAATGGATTGGGTTTGTCTAGCTAAATGGGTTCAAAGACAAACCATTTATAACCCACATGTAATTATGCTTAAAATTCACACCCATTAACAACTAATTTATTAGAATTTTTTTTTGGTCAAACATTTATTAGAACTTGACTAACCCATATTTGACCAATTTTATTGAATATGGGTTAAAATATGGGTTTTTAATCCTTATCGACATCTCTAGCCCTGACAAGAGGGAATGTCTATTCTCACTTTCAACTCAATCGCTAGTGATGTTGTTGAATTTTGTGGTGATTCACGTACATTTGTGTGTGTGTGTAATCTATATTAGTATATAAAGTGAAAAGAGTTCCTTAATTCGAAGGGATCTCGCTCGTTTTGTCCTTTCTTAATTATTTATTTTACAAATGTGTTGTTCCTTGGACCAACGTGTAAATTCATAATCCTATTTCATTTCTAGCCTTTTCCAATACTTGAAATTAATTTTCATTCAATGAAAATCCTCATCACCAGAAGACAACACTCACAAGCTACCTATTTTCAGTCAAATCGCTATCCTAGCCCATCCAACATCCAATCCTTATCGGTCGATCAATTTTCTATTTTCTGACTAGATCAATAATTTACAATTTCATCAAAGAAAGTAGTTGGCAAGAAACATGCTGATGTTTACTTGTAACTCAAATAATTTAGAAGGAAACGACAAGTATCATTCCATTCATCGTTGGTACACAGACCATATGAATTACAGCCACATGTATCATCGTTGATATCCAATCCGTAGTTTATATTTTTCACAACTGACCATCTATTTTATTCAATGATTGATGAGTGGCTCGTATAAACAACAAACTGATCTTTTATTTTTGTGTTGCCCCAAATTTCCATAGACGATTTTGTTCGTCCGTTCATATTGTGCAGATATCTTTTGATGTTACTAAGAAAGGATAACCCGATGAGAAGTAGGTGAAAAAACGAAGCCGATCTCCCACGATTAATCATTCGCAGTTCTAAAGTATGGAAAATTCTCGCGTGTCAACACGAGCACATTATGAGATTAGTAAATTTGCCGATCTCGCAAGATTTTCATACTTCGGGTTTAAGTGCCG
Organism: Lenwebbia sp. NSW1173648; assembly: GCA_029784005.1. NCBI lineage: Eukaryota > Viridiplantae > Streptophyta > Magnoliopsida > Myrtales > Myrtaceae > Lenwebbia > Lenwebbia sp. NSW1173648. The sequence goes on from JARCGZ010000005.1 coordinate 1,066,919, forward strand.
CCGGTGCACGCAATAACGTGGCCGATACGAATAGAGCAAATTAGAATTGATCGAACTTTGAGAGTGAAGACGCGAGACCGGCATGTCGGAAAGTATGATGCATAATCGGCCAATTAATTCAACGAGAATTGGAAGGGAAGTGGATTTAATAGGACTAAAGAGCATAACAAGGCATTGGATTTGCTTGCTGCTATATATGTGGGTCTAGTTCTGCATAAAATTAAGCAATCCCATCTCAATGACCATGTACTTAATGCACAGCAAAAATCTATTCATAAGAGCAATGGTGGGTAAATACAGAAAGAACTTTTAACAAGATAACTCAATACATGACGTAGCAAAAGACCTATGTATGTACATGCACACAAACCGGCGGGTACTCACCGACGACCGCCACACATGACTTGGAAATTTAATTTACATGAAGTTCAAAGTACACGTCCGAACATGTATATCGCTCAATACTGAATATTCAGAAGTCTCGGTCTATCAATAGGAAGTGGCGACCGATTCGAGCACCGTCCACACTTCTGACTGGAGATCCGGCCTATTCTTTCTGCTCATCTCGCAGCACCTCAAAGCCAACCGAGTCAACTTCTCAGCCAGCATATTGGGCCACTCTCCAGCCAAAGGGTCCAAGATGGCGTCCAAAGTCCCTGCGCTAATTGCCCTTTGCACTACATTCGCGATTCCTAAGGCGGGCCTGCTCGTCAATAACTCAAGCAGTATAATCCCGAAAGAATAAACGTCGAACTTCGTCGTCAGCTCTCGCGTGACGAGGAACTCGGGGTCCATGTACCCGAACGTCCCTTTCGGATCGGTTGGGTACACTACGGTGGTGTTGTTGCTCGACCGCTCGCCACTGGACAGTAGTCGGCAGATGCCGAAATCGCTGAGCTTGCTCACGAGGTGCTCGTCCAGTAGGATGTTCCCTGGTTTGACATCCCCGTGGACGATGCTGTGGGGCTTGTAAGAGTGGAGGAAGGCCAGGACAGAGCAGAGCTCCTTGGCGATGCGTATTCGGGCTCGCCACGGCAGCTGCTTCGCCTTGTCCCGGCTGCGGAGCCAGTCTTCGAGGCTACCGTTTGGTATATATTCGTAAACAAGAGTGCAGGGCTTGGGACAAGCACCGATAAGCGTGATGAGATGCGGATGCCTCACCTTGCTCAACACATCCACCTGTGAGACATTCAAGCAACAGTTCGATGATCAACAATGATATAATTGGAGAAAACAATTTTACTTCATGATGAACCAAGTATTTATATATATATATATATTATTCGTAACTTTGGTTTAGAGAAAACATGAAAACAAGTAGAGGATACTCGAGAATTCTGACCTCCTGTTGAAATTCTTTTGAACCTTGCATGCCAGGAAATTTAATGATCTTTATAGCCACCGGTGTACGTCGAAGGAAGCCTCTATACACGTTCCCGGAACCGCCTTCTCCGATCTTGAAGGATTCATTGAAGTTCTGCGCAGCTTCGGTGATTTCGGTCATGGAGAACTCGGAGAAGTACTTGGTGCCCGATGAATCTCCTTTGCTTCTTCTGCTCATCTCCTCGGCCTTTTGGCGTGCATTCTCGAGGTCGATCTGCAGCAGCTCTCGCTCTTGTCTAAAAGTCCGCAACATTTCATCGCTCTCAATGATTTTCAGCTCCAACTCCTTTCTGCTCTGGTCGGTCTCCTCGAATTGGTTCTCGAGCCGCGATTTCAGGGCCTGAGCAATGCGAAGTTCTTCCATCACTTTGTCTCGCTGATCCTTCACCTTCTCAAGTTCTTCCTCCAACTTCTCAGCATATAAGCTCTGCAGATACTTCCGCTTAAAGTTTACCCATAATGCTACAATCTATGTGCTACATTTTAGGATGAATTGTTTCCAGGGAGCTCGGGATGGTCCTCAACAATCAGACTTGAGTAAAAGTAGCAGAAAATTCCATTTCTAAATTGAACAATTTACAAAAATCAGAGCATCTGGGTCGATGTATAGCAAAGGTTGTCGAATTATTATATCGACATTTTACCTTTCCGGGATCCTTTGGCCCGCCGTTGGTGATATCTACTTCCGCTTCAGCACAAGTCGTCCCTCCCTCCTCAAGCTCTTCTCGCGCATCGTTTTCATTCATATCCTGTTACAATTAGCTAAAGTTGAGATATTCCTTTTTAAGGACAAAGAATAAAGATATTCCTGGCTATAAAATAGGACAAGCAAAGCCAGACACATGGCTTCCTGGCTAGAGAACATGAAAACGACAATGGTTGTCTTATTTTGCGCATGCCTGAGTGTTGGAAATTGATGACTGGCTGGTATGATAGACCGATCGCATAGACTGCGGATGATGGGAAAGACTCGTCGGAACTGGTTCGAGTGCTTGAAAAGGGTCTTGCCTCTCCACCATTATGCTCGCTGCATTAGGCTGCTCTGGAGAGCTATCTGAGGAAGAAGAAGCTATTGGCATCACGGAATGTCGGTTGGTGTTCCAAGAGAATGTTCTTTTCCAAATGTCGAGGACTGGATTGCTCAACTTCGTCGTAGGGCTCCTCTTCAGCATGGCGGATTTCGACTTTGAGAGACTCGACTTTCTGGCTCCAGGGCTCAGAGTTGTCGGCGATGGCGCATCACTAGGTACTTCTGCAATGACTTGAACCGCACCTCGGTCGGTGTTCCAAGAGAAGGTTCTTTTCACCATGTCTTGAAATGGATTGCTCAACTTCGTCGTGCTACTCCTCCTCAGCGTGGCGGATTTCGACTTTGAGAGAACCGACTTCCCGGCTCCAGGGGTTGGAGTCGTCGGCGATGGCGCATTAGTAGGAACTTCTGCAACCGCTTGAACCGTCCGAGCTTCCCTATATTGACAAGGAATGGAAACAACTTTATGGTGAAACCAAAATTGTCACATCACTCTATAAATTAATCGTCCTTACCAAGACTCTGAGCCCATAAACGTTACTACTTGTGCTCAATTTCATTCTAAAATTCGATTCATTGTGTTATGAGCCAATTAGACACATGTGGATCTAGGGAAACTGATTTGCCATCGGCCCCAGCCCAAAATTTCCCAAGTACTTAGCCCTATCATTCAAAGAAAGAAGGTATAACCTTGTGTGAATGAGGTTGCCGTCGCAGATAAACCAAATGTGACAAGAGATGTGCGCTTTATCACGAACGAAGATGGCTTTCTCGGACCTGATTTCTGTCATCCTCCTGCCAATTCAAAACCAGAGAAGGCAGTGAATTAGCTTGATGTATAGTGATGGACTCAGTCAGAGCGAACAAAGACATTGCGTTCGAGAAGAGCTACCGGTTTTCCTAAACGATCTTACATGTACAAAACATCTTTAAGGATTACTAAAGACATAGACATTGGTTTTCAGGATCCAAACAAGCATGTCATTTTCGTTAAGAAAAGGATATATTTGGAATGAACAAGCCCACGGTCCTATGTGTGGGGGTGTCTTTTTTGTTTCTGTACGCACCTGAAATAGCGCTTGTCTGCTGCTGCACCCATTACAAGCTTTCTGATCCCATGCAGACCAATGAGCTCCACAATTCCCTTTTCGACGCTGTCCGATTCTATGTACTCTTTTTCCGCTCGTACCTATTAACCAATAAATCATTAAATTTGTTTCAAGGGTCAACAATAATTAATATTTATTTGTGGGATTCACTATCACTTTGTTAAGAAGTCATTGACCAAGACAATTCATCGTCAAGCAGAAGAAGGAGAAGAAAGTAAATATACCCCCATCTGTTGACAAACGAGTAGGCAGTTATCCAAGATTTTATCCACGTTTATCCTCTCGTTTTCTCTGTGTTCTTTCAACACTATCTCGTTCGCCGAGCTCGCGGGGAGTCCGGCACCCAGGCCTCCTGCAAACCAAAGGGCAAATTTACAGCACAATTATTTTAGTTAACGCGGCAAAAAGAATGAAAATCGACAATAATTGAACGGGTAAAAAGCAATAGGATATCCAATATGGCCCTCGAAGGGAATTTTTAATTTATTGCAGTAACCATTGTCCATCATGGAAGATCCGTGTACTATATCCATGCAAGGGTGCATGGTAAGTTCTTATTCTTACTAAAATCGGTGGATGGAAATATATGCAAAGGAAGCAGAAGAAGAAACGTTGGCTTACCCATTGGGATCCTCCGCGACGGAACTAGAACGTGAACGACACAGATCTTGAAGTTGCCTCCGTATTGATGCACCGTCCATACAATCTTCGACTTGTTCTCTTTCGCATCCTTCCCGACCGCCACATAAATCTTGTGTTCATACTCCGGCGTCACCTGTTCAGATGCGACCCCGCCAACGCTCGGCACAATCTCCGGGGCCATATCGCCCCCAAGTGTCAAGCAAGACGACGAGGACTGACGGCTCTTGACAGAAGATGAAAGGGAGCCAAACTCAGGAGAGAAACAGAAAGCGAGACATGGGAACTTTCTGAGATACGAAAACGGAGTAAAGTGGGTAGACTTTTATAAAGAGCTTGGCTTGTCCTAAAGCAGAAGTAGCCCGGAAACCAACGAAAACTCTCTTTCTTTCCTCGGGTAATGAGTGAGCAATTTCCGGGTGAGCTCCGTCAAAGCAAACAAAATTATTTCCCCGAAATGACTTGGCCCAATAGGGAAATGCCGACGGGAGAATTTATTCTGGAAGCAGAAGAACGGTATCACGTCACGGTCACGTATTAATCTCGGTCTTTTTAAAAATTGTTTTCTCGTGCTAGACTTCCCTCTACTTTTCTTCTATTTACTGCCCTCTTTGGAGAGGGAAGGTTCGATTCCGTGAGGTGTATTTGGTCCGGTGCCCGTGTGCGATGCGTGTGCGACCTTTGAGCGCAGTTGGATGGTCTTTCTTTATTGTTGCAGAAGAAGCATCGGAGCGAGGTCAATGAAGCTTGACTTTGGATTGAAGTGGGCGAGCTTGAAGCCCAAGTTTCAAGTCTCTGTCTTGACTGCGAAACTAAATTTTTTTTTTCATTTGCCTTTAGAAAAGGTAAAATGCTAGGAAGCCGTCTATTGACTTCATGCTGAATTTCTTCCTCTTTTCCATGGACCCGGCTATGCGAAAGAGGTAGCAAGATGGAGTATAACCTCCTCCTCTGCGGCCCCCACATTGTCCTTTTACCAATGAGTAGTTACATCATATGTAACTACTCATGTGAATCCATCACATGATTCAAATTTATTCCTCGCATGTTAATTTAATTTAGGGTGAGTTTGTTTTCTCGAAAAATTTCACGACGAAGGAAGATATTCTCCATGGAAAATAGTTGGTTTTCATTTGTTTGACGGTTGAGGGAAAGTAGCTTCCTTCCTGCCGGAAGAGGAAGCCGTTTTCCCCAATCTAAATTTGTTGTTTTAAGTCTATGGAAAACGTTTTCTATAAGTCAATCAGTTTTTCGTCATCCAAATACCGTAAAGTCGGAAGCAATTTCCCGAATAACAGTTTTCATTCCCACAAACAGACCCAAACCTTTGCGTGGAATATTACCCGATCATTCCTAAATATATTTGTACGGATGCCAATTCAGTCTTAAACTTTTCAGTTTTGCCAATTTAGTCCCACATCTTTGCGCGGAATTCCAATGTAGTACTTTCGATCTATATTCTCGAAAATCGCTGACGTGTCGCTCCGGCCATTACTAATCATCCTACATGGCACGCCACCATGTCAGCGATCTCGGGTGAAAATTGACTGAGAGGACTAGATTGAAATTTTGTGTAAATGCTTATGACTAAACTGACAAAATTAGAAAACTCATGACAGAATTGGCCCCGCATAAAATGTTCAAGACTGATTGGATAATTTCCCCGATCCATTTGTTATCACAGAAGGACAACAATGGTGGTATGTGTTGTATCTAGCAATATCATATAAGGGGGGTGAATAGGTGATTTTGAACGGTTTTGAAACTTAATGCGGAATTTAATGGTTCCTAAACACAAACTGAATAGGATCAGTAAAATGACGTGCCGATAAACTAAGCATAGCAAGAAGAGTTTAGAGTAAGAAAGAATTTGCACGTAATGTTTATAGTGGTTCGGCTTAGCAAGCCTATGTCCACTCTCCCACGATGATAGCCGATTGGCTAAATTTCACTATGAATTGATGAAATGTTACAAGAATTGTCACGCTTATTACTCTTACAAAGGAATCTCTCAAAGATATAAATTTTAAGCTCTCAAGAATAAGAGAATGTAAATTTGAACAACTCAGTACTTTGAAATTTTAAGTTCTTGATCTCACTCAGCAACAGTCATCATTGATATCCTTTTATGCTCCTTCGACCTCGAACTAGCCGTTACCAAGGTTATTCAAAGGATCGCTCCTCAATCTCTGATTGGACGTCATCAATCTTGATTGACTGAGACTATATATGGGAAGATCTAGTAGCCGTTGGAGTAGAGTCTGAACCATTTAGATTCAGTCGCCCATACAACCAAATCTTCAGTTTCCATAAGTAGAGTTCATCCAAATCTCCAAGATATCTTGTCCGTGGAAGGTAATATCCAATTGAGAATATTCTCCTTATTTGATTGAAAAATAATCATGTCAATCAAATCTTACAGACTTCTATAAAAAATGCAGCCGAACCGAAAACCTGCCAAACGTGGATCTTCAAAATATAGTCAGAAGATACTGCAGGATCTGAACATAATTCAGAAGAGTCTTTAGAAGCAAGAAGAGACTCTATGAATCTGAATAAATTAGAACAATGACACTGAGCTTCAGTAACGTCCAATGTCTAATCCTGCTTTTAGCATTAATTTTCCTTCATCCAATCAAAGAAATTATACACACACACACACACACACACACACACACACTCTCTCTCTCTCTCTCTCTCTCTCTCAAGAAGTTGGCCTCATCTTCTTGGCTGCTTTGTGATTTAAAAAGAATCCTAATATTTTGAATAAAATATCATCATTAAAAATATTTTGAATAATTAGGATATTATACTAAAAGTATGCATCAAATATATATATATATATAATGGCTTTACGTTTGTGAGCTGCATAATCTGAAAAAACATATGTAAACATTCAAAGCAGTAAGTTAATTTCGTGATATCCCATTATCTATTCACAATATACATTTCTTGGCACTCAAAATAATCCGTTAGTCCACACATGTGCTGCACACATGTGAAATCGACACACGTGCTAAACACATGATGGGCAAGCACCTCGACAATATACAAACCACATGCAGGACGCGGGAGGACTCATGTAGGTGTCGATTAATGAGAAATACTAAGCAAGCTATCAATACCAGCAAGGAACAATGCCACCTATCTAGGTAGCAAGGGTAATACCGTGTATCCAAAGTAGTGGAGCATATGAAGGATGGATGAAGCAAGCTATAAACATGGGTGCCATGAAAAGTAATCCTACCAAAGATCCAAATACTTTTCAAGGAGTGCCAAAGAAGACAAAAAAAATCCTCCTTGAATTACTTGGCGAGAATAAGTTATCAACAGGTAGTGATTGGGTAGCTCCCTGAAAATACAGCTTAGGAGTCTGCAAAGTACGGAGGATGTGAACACAAGCCACATGAACGAAAAAGGTTTAGTTGACACAGCAAGTCTAGAGGCTATCGACAGTTACTGGAATTTTAACTCATAAGTCATAAAGGTGGAGAACGTGGACACAATTGGTTCGAGCAAGGAGGCTAAGCTGAAGCTAAGATATTGATAGTTATTTGAAGCTAAATAACTGCTTGAAGACCTAGTCAAAAGAATTCGTGGGAGATGATAGACGTGGTAGCTATCGGCTCGCTAAAAGTCACAACCGCTGAAAGGCAGTTACCTACTCAATCATTATAACTATCAACAAACGTCCACAGAAGAAGCTCCCCAAATAAATCAACAAAATTTATCTTATCTTTACTTATCGCACCGCACTTTACTTTTCTTAGCTGTAACTTTCAGATTCTTGTTGTCGAGTCAAACTCCGGCGTTAGTCTTTATCTTAGATTTTGCACCATCGAGTCAAACTCTGGTGTAGTATCGAGGCGTATTCAAGCTCTATCGTTGAGTCCTCTCACGAACTCTTTTGTCTTTTGAAGGAAATTGTGCTCACCAAGCTATCTTCTCGAGTTCAACTCCGGTGTGGTCTACATTTGTATATTTTCTTTCAAGTCCAGTTGTACCGATTTCTTTTGGATTGTACTCATTACATCTTTTCATCGAGTCGAACTCTGGTTGAGATCACATTTGTGTAATTCTATCGAGATCTGTGCAAATCTTACATGTTCATTTTCTGACTATTTGGATCTCTCATGTCCAAGATCTCCACAGGACTCTTTATCATATTTAAAAACCGAAGAACGAATTTTGGTGAAAGACATTTTGTCCTGAAGAAATTCTGCGAAACAATAGCAGTTTTAGTCTTTTAGTCAATTGCATTCTCCCCAAGACACCATCTCGTAGTAGATTCCTGCACTTTTCTACTATGTACTGCCATCTTTGGAGGGGAAGGTTCTATTCCGCAAGGTCTATTAGTCCAGTGCACGTGTGTGACATAAGGCGTAGTTGGATTATGGTTTTTCTTAATGCAGAAGCATTTTATCGTGGCAATGGAGTTTTCTCTCTCCTAGAAGCTTGATATGGATGGAATGACAAGTTTGAAGCCCGAGTTTGAAGTTTCTGTCTCGACTTGGGGTGAGCAACCGGTCCGGTTCAACCCGGAAACCGGCCTTACCTAGTAGGCTCAAGACCGGTTCATACGGGGACTGACTTAGTTCCCGGTTCCGAAAATCGGGAACTTAAAACAGGCCTTGTTTACTCTGGAACCAATCTTGATAGGTATGGTTCTTTGTTTTATATTCTAAACTAGCCTGTTCTACCCTAGAACCTAGAACCAAAAACTTGCATGGCTAGTACTAAGGTGGAACCTGAAACCGAATCAGTTCACGACTAACCATAAGTAAGTTCTTACACTCTTTTTTAAAAAGAAAAGAAAATGTTTGTTAAAATTGAATATATTCGACTTATTTTTCTCAAGCAGAAAAAATTATATTTATGTTTGATACATACATATTGTATATATAATAAAGTGAAACAAAAAACAAATAAATAAAAGTCTGGACTGGTTCCAGAGTAAACAAGGCCTGTCTTAAGTTTCAAGTCTAAAACCCATCACCCCTAATCTTGACTTTTTATGTCGAAAATATGGAGTATAAGTTTTATTTGCCCCCAAAAAAAAAAAGCAAAAGCTAGGAGCCGGTCTATCGACTTCATGCTCAATTTCTTCCCCTTTTCCATTGACGCAACCATACAAAAGAGGTACAAAATAGAAAATGACTCCCTCCTTCGGCCAAAAATTTGTCCTCTTGGCAAAGAATCATACACGATGGATTCACATAATTGTAATTCATTCGTCGTATGTAAAAAATAATTACATCCAATTTGCCCGGAAAAATATATTTTTCTTGGGAAAGTGGATTGTCATATCACTCCTCAAGGACAATAATGGTCGTCCAAAGAACACAACATGTCATTACAGAACCTAAGCAAACAGAATTCGATGCCAAATGCAGTTAAACAAGCAAAGCCCTAATCACCCCAATGGTCCAAATAAAATGCAAATCCCAGCTGTCCTCGACTTTTTTCCGTTGACTTTGTCGTTTGTTTTGTGTATGAAGTGGGCCCATGTTGCAGTTGCAGGTCCCACCATGAGTTCCAGCTCAGCACGGTCTTGGTCAATTCGTATGGACAGTAGCGCGGGGTTCCACTTCTACCCATGGGGGAATATTCCGCCGCCTCGGCCTTTTGCTCTGACAACGTTGGCATGCATCGAGATTTGTCGCGCTTGCTGACCTGTTTCTTCTAGACTTGTTCGTGTAAAATATTGTTTTATCAAATCCAAACCAGTCATGAAAGAAATAGCGGTTTTCATGTAATTTTTTTTTTGAATTTTGAATTTTCCTCTTTTGAATTTTTGAATTTTTTTCTTTTTCTGTTTTTTTATTTTCCCTTCTTCTTCGGATGGTCGCTGGCCATGGCCACGGCCGGCGACCGGCCACAGGGGAGCGAGGCCAAGCGTCGCTGGATCTGGAGAGCTCGATCCTTGCTAACCGATGGCAAGCCGAGGCGGCTAGTCGCCAGCCGAAGAAGAAAGGAAAAAGAAGAGAAAAAAAGATAAAAGAAGATCCTACCTGCGCATGGCGTAGTTGGTTGAGTCTTTCCTTTCCTCTCAAGAGGTTCAGGGTTCGACTCCCAGCTACGTTCCGTAATTTAAGTGGGGGGCCTCGGCGGTGGGTTGTTGGGCCAGTCACCCCCGAGGCATAGTCGCCGACTACTGTCCCGATTACCCGCGGGGAAAGGGGAGGGGGCCCGATTATCCGAAGGGGAAAGGGCGGGAAAGGCGGAAGCTCGGTCATCAAAAAAAATAAAATGAAGATAATTAAAAAATGATTTTTTTAAAAGCAAAGAAAGAATTATTAGAAGGCGTGTGCGGTTGAAATTTATTTTTCTTATCAAATGGCAGAAAATATTTTCCAATTCGTTTTTAAGTTTCAGCCAACTACTGGAAAATATCATCCTGAGAAATATTTTTCAGAAACACCACATTTTTCGTAAAATAAACGATGCCTGATAAGTAATTCTTCTGTCCAAGACCAAATCCCTTGCCTGCTCCTCTCAAAAAGTAGCATGTAACTATTGACATCACGCTAGGGTTAAATATGAGGAGATGGAAGAGGGTGAAGATGATAAGCGGTAATACTCCCTAAAGTCATTTGGAAATAAGAGAGAGAAAGTTTGACACGTAAAGGACACAAAAGATTCAGATTTTAAATATCGAAACAGTTGAGAGATAGAATAAAAAATACGGACTTACGCATTCTCCTATGAATACTTTGTTATAAGATAGAAAAATTAGAGATGTTTGGGGAAGATTTTCCCATGATATTAGTCGCCATCCTATTTTAATATTAACGTACACAAGAAAGGGAGGAAATGGTCCAAAGAAAGAGGGGAATGACATATTGCTATCCGAATTGACCACATTCTTCACTCAAATCAATTTCAAGATGCCATGACTAGAGGTGTCAAACGGGTGGGACGGGTCATATTTGGGTCAGGTCGAATATGGTTCGACTTATATTTGTTAGAGTTGGCGAATACTTCGGGGACTCTTGTTTTTCATACCGGGCATGCCCACGTGAGTTTAGGAAAAATGAAGTATGAATCGACGACATGTGACCCCTGCGCATGGAATGTGGGGGTTCGGGGGCAGCGCCCCCGAAACAATATTGAGTTTAGGCTTGTGTTTAAGTTGACCCGTTTGTTGTGGAATTAAAGGGTTTTCGGATAGGCTTGGATTTTGGGCCCATTTTTAAGTCCTATATATTGTACTCGTGTGAGAGATCATTGTAATGAATGGTTGTGGTGAAAACCTAAAATACAGTGGAATCCCTTTGCAGGACGTAGTCCTATTTCTGGGGTGAACCTAGGTAAACTCGTGTGTCATTCTTTTATATTCTTTGTGATTATTCTGATTCGGTTTAGGATAAAATCCCATCAATATTGACCTATTTAACCCGTTTTGACTCATTTTCATGCAATACAAATCTAATGACCCATACCCGGTTCAATCCATATCCGACCCGACCCGACATGTATTACTTAAACACTTATATATTCAACCAAATCATGAAATATTTGTTTCTTATAATTTGTTAAGAAAAAATGCTATTGCTAAATCACTTTCATGCAATATAAATCTAATGAATTTTTTTTTATGTTTTTTTAAATATTATTTATTTTTCAAAAAATTACTTTTATTTTTTTTATTTTTTTTAAAAGTACTTTTTAATTTATTTTTATTTTCTTCTTTCTATTCCTTTTTTGCCTACGAAATTCGGTGGCCGGAGACAGCGACAAGCGGCGGGCGGCGGCAACTGGCGACATTCTACTTCTTTGAGCAGTTTTTATATTTTTTAATTTTTCTTTCTTTATTTTACTTATAAAAAATAAAATTAAAAAAATATTAACTAATAAATTTTACAAGCTAAGTGAATTATAAATGGGTTGGGTTTGTCTAGCTAAATGGGTTCAAAGACAAACCATTTATTACCCACATGTAATTATGCTTAAAATTCACATCTATTAACAACTCATTTATTAGAATTTTTTTTTGGTCAAACATTTATTAGAACTTGAATAACTCATATTTGACCAATTTTATCGAATATGGGTTAAAATATGGGTTTTTAATCCTTATCGACATCTCTAGCCCTGATGAGAGGGGATGTCTATTCTCACATTCAACTCAATCGCTAGTGATGTTGTTGAATTTTGTGGTGATTCACGTACATTTGTGTGTGTGTGTAATCTATATTAGTATATAAAGTGAAAAGAGTTCCTTAATTCGAAGGGATCTAGCCTTTTCCAATACTTGAAACTAATTTTCATTTAATGAAAATCCTCATCACCAGAAGACAACACTCACAAGCTACCTATTTTCAGTGAATTGGCCCCGCAAGACCATAGTATCACGACTTTTCATGTGTGGTACACAACCGACGCGATTTGATATCGCATTCTATAGTTTTCAAATCGCTATCCTAGCCCATCCAACATCCAATCCTTATCGGTAACTCAAATAATTTAAAAGGAAACGACAAATACGAGCGAGGGTTGCTTGTGGGCATTGTGGTCAATAAGTTAGGCTAATTAGCCAGGGGGAGGAGATTAGGAAAAAAAAAAAAAACAAGGCCATTGTATTCTTCTTTTTTGCATAAACGCCCACTAATTATTGTTTTTGCGCAAATAAGCCCACAACACCGCACGAATAAGTGCCTATAGCGACGAGTATCATTCCATTCATCATTGGTACACAGACCATATGAATTACAGCCACCTGTATCATCGTTGATATCCAATCCGTAGTTTATATTTTTCACAACTGACCATCTATTTTATTCAATGATTGATGAGTGGCTCGTATAAACAACAAACTGTTCTTTTATTTTTGTGTTGCACCAAATTTCCATAGACGATTTTGTTCGTCCGTTCATGTTGTGCCGATATCTTTTGATGTTACTAAGAAAGGATAACCCGATGAGAAGCAGGTGAAAAAACGAGGCCGATCTCCCATGATTAATCATTCGTAGTTCTAAAGTATGGAAAATTCTCACGTGTCAACACGAGCACATTATGAGATTCGTAAATCTGTCCGATCTCGCAAGATTTTCGTACTTCGGGTTTAAGTGCCGCCGGTGCACGCAATAACGTGGCCGATACGAATAGAGCAAATTAGAATTGATCGAACTTTAAGAGTGAAGACGCGAGACCGGCATGTCGGAAAGTATGCTGCATAATCGGCCAATTAATTCAACGAGAATTGGAAGGGAAGTGGATTTAATAGAACTAAAGAGCATAACAAGGCATTGGATTTGCTTGCTGCTATATATGTGGGTCTGGTTCTGCATAAAATTAAGCAATCCCATCTCAATTACCATGTACTTAATGCACAGCAAAAATCTATTCATAAGAGCAATGGTGGGTATATACAGAAAGAACTTTCAACAAGATAACTCAATACATGACGTAGCAAAAAACCTATGTATGTACATGCAGACAAACCGGCCGGTACCCGCCGACAACCGCCACACATGACCTGGAAATTTAATTTACGTGAAGTTCAAAGTACACATCCGAACATGTATATCGCTCAATACTGAGTATTCAGAAGTCTCGGTCTATCGATAGGAAGCGGCGACAGATTCGAGCACCGTCCACACTTCTGAACAGAGATCCGGCCTATTCTTTCTGCTCATCTCGCAGCACCTCAAAGCCAACCGAGTCAACTTCTCAGCCAGCATATAGGGCCACTCTCCAGCCAAAGGGTCCAAGATGGCGTCCAAAGTCCCTGCGCTAATTGCCCTTTGCACTACATTCGCTATTCCTAAGGCGGGCCTCCTCGTCAATAGCTCAAGCAGTATAATACCGAAAGAATAAACGTCAAACTTTGTCGTCAACTCTCGCGTGACAAGGAACTCAGGGTCCATGTACCCGAACGTCCCTTTCGGGTCGGTCGGGTACACTATGGTGGTGTTGTTGCTCGACCGCTCGCCACTGGACAGTAGTCGGCAGATGCCGAAATCGCTGAGCTTGCTCACGAGGTGCTCGTCCAGTAGGATGTTCCCCGGTTTGACATCCCCGTGGACGATGCTGTGGGGCTTGTAAGAGTGGAGGAAGGCCAGGACGGAGCAGAGCTCCTTGGCAATGCGTATTCGGGCTCGCCACGGCAGCTGCTTTGCCCTGTCCCGGCTGCGGAGCCAGTCTTCGAGGCTACCGTTTGGTATATATTCGTAAACAAGAGTGGAGGGCTTGGGACAAGCGCCGATAAGCGTGATGAGATGCGGATGCCTCACCTTGCTCAACACATCCACCTGTGAGACATTCAAGCAACAGTTCAATGATCAACAATGATATAATTGGAGAAAACAATTTTACTTCATGATGAACCAAGTCTTTATATATATATATATTCTTAACTTTGGTTTAGAGAAAACATGAAAACAAGTAGAGGATACTCGAGAATTCTGACCTCCTGTTGAAATTCTTTTGAACCTTGCATGCCAGGAAATTTAATGATCTTTATAGCCACCGGTGTATGTCGAAGGAAGCCTCTATACACGCTCCCGGAACCGCCTTCTCCGATCTTGAAGGATTCATCGAAGTTCTGCGCAGCTTTGGTGATTTCGGTCATGGAGAACTCGGAGAAGTACTTGGTGCCCGATGAATCTCCTTTGCTTCTCCTGCTCACCTCCTCGGCCTTTTGGCGTGCGTTCTCGAGGTCGATCTGCAGCAGCTCTCTCTCTTGTCTAAAAGTCCGCAACATTTCATCGCTCTCAATGATTTTCAGCTCCAACTCCTTTCTGCTCTGGTCGGTCTCCTCGAATTGGTTCTCGAGCCGCGATTTCAGGGCCTGAGCAATGCGAAGTTCTTCCATCACTTTGTCTCGCTGATCCTTCACCTTCTCAAGTTCTTCCTCCAACTTCTCAGCATATAAGCTCTGCAGATACTTCCGCTTAAAGTTTACCCATAATGCTACAATCTATGTGCTACATTTTAGGATGAATTGTTTCCAGGGAGCTCGGGATGGTCCTCAACAATCAGACTTGAGTAAAAGTAGCAGAAAATTCCATTTCTAAATTGAACAATTTACAAAAATCAGAGCATCTGGGTCGATTTATAGCAAAGATTGTCGAATTATTATGTCGACATTTTACCTTTCCGGGATCCTTTGACCCGCCGTTGGTGATATCTACTTCCGCTTCAGCACAAGTCGTCCCTCCCTCCTCAAGTTCTTCTCGCGCATCGTTTTCATTCATATCCTGTTACAATTAGCTAAAGTTGAGATATTTCTTTTTAAGGACAAAGAATAAAGATATTCCTGGCTATAAAATAGGACAAGCAAAGCTAGACACATGGCTTCCTGGCTAGAGAACATGAAAACGACAATGGTTGTCTTATTTTGCACATGCCTGAGTGTTGGAAATTGATGACTGGCTGGTATGATAGACCGACCGCATCACCTGCGGATGATGGGAAGGACTCGTCGTAACTGGTTCGAGTTCTTGAAAAGGGTCTTGCCTCTCCACCATTATGCTCGCTGCATTAGGCTGCTCTGGAGAGCTATCTGAGGAAGAAGAAGCTATCGGCATCACGGAATGTCGGTCGGTGTTCCAAGAGAACGTTCTTCTCATAATGTCTTGGAATGGATTGCTCAACTTCGTCGTAGGGCTCCTCTTCGGTTTGGCAGATTGCGATTTCGAGAGACTCGACTTTCTGGCTCCAGGGCTCAGAGTCGTCGGCGATGGCGCATCACTAGGTACTTCTGCATCGACTTGAACCGTCCGAGCTTCCCTATATTGACAAGGAATGGAAACAACTGAATATGTCATTCTAGGGAAATCGATTCGTCCAGACCAGGACTCCAAGCCCATAAATGTTCCTACTTGTCCTCAATTTCATTCTGAAATCTGATTTATAGTGTTATGAGCCAATTAGACATGTATGGATCTAGGGGAACTGATCGCAATCGGCTTCCAGCCCAAAATTTCCCAAGTATTTAGCCATAGCATTCAAAGAAAGAAGGTATAATGCAAAACATGAATGAAATTATTTAGAGAGAATAACCAAAAAAGTCCTAAACCAATTACAATTGCGTCAATTCGGTCCATTTGGCCGGCCAGTGCTAACGTGACAATTTTTTAGTAATAATTTAATATTTTATAATAATTTTTTATTTTTTCAATAATTTCTTCTGTCTTTTTTTTTTTCTTTTCTTTTCTTTTTTTTGGGTTTGGGCCGAAAGCTTGGTCGCCAACCCCTGGGTGAGGGCCCAGCCCAGTGGCCGGCGGAGGGCAGCAACCCTCGCCAAGCGGCCGGCGGAGGTCGCTTGCCCAACAAAAAAAAATGAAAAGAAAAGAAAGGACAATTTTTTTAAAAAAATAATAATTAAAAAATTCAAAAAATATTGAAATATTATTAAAAATTTCTCACGTCAGGGCCGCCTGGCCAAATGAACTGAATTGGCACAATTGGCCTCATCCCAACCTAAATTCTAGGTCTGTCATGGCAGTCTATCCCAACAAGATTTATTTATGTAAAACTTGTTTTCACTAACACCCTCTTTGGGTGGGGGGGGGGGGGGGGGGGGGGGGGGGTTGTGGGGGGGCGGCATTCGATGGTTTTGAAGGAGACAAATTTGAGAGTAAAAAAGTTAGGAGGATAACCTTGTGTGAATGAGGTGGCCGTCGCACATGAACCAAATGTGACAAGAGATGTGCGCTTTGTCGCGAACGAAGATGGCTTTCTCGGACTTGATTTCTGTCATCCTCCTGCCGATTCAAAACCAGAGAAGGCAGTGAATTAATTTGGTTTGGTGTATGCAGCATAAGACCAAACATAAACTTGTAGACACAAGACAAGAAACTGGAACGATATGTCACCAATTTTTATCTTCTTCTTTTTATTTTTTCACTATGTAGGAAAATGGGACTGATTCGTAGTACTTTGTGATGTATAGTGATGGACTCAGAGCGAACGAAGATATTGCTTCTACCGATTTTCCTGAAAAGATCACAGATAATGTACAAAACGTGTTTAAGGATCCAAACAAGCATTGTTCTTTTCGTTACGAAGCGGACAGATTTGGAATGAACAAGGCCAGTGCCACGACCCGTGCGGGGGTGGTCTTCTTGTCCTTGTACTTACTTGATATAGCGCTTGTCCGCTGCTGCACCCATCACAAGCTTTCTGATCCCATGCGAGCGTACGAGCTCCGCAATTCCCTTTTCAACGTTGTCCGATTCTATGTACTCTTTCTCCGCTCGTACCTATTAACCAATAAATCAACAAATTTGTTTCATTGTTATCCTCCTCATAATAATATGAAGAAGGAGAAGAAAGTAAGCATACCCCCATTTGTTTACAAACGAGCAGGCAGTCATCCAAGATTGTATCCACGTTTATCCTCTCGTTTTCTCTGTGTTCTCTCAACACTATCTCGTTCGCCGAGCTCGCGGGGAGTCCGGCACCCAGGCCTCCTGCAAACCAAAGGCAAATTTACAGCACAATTAGTTTAGTTCCTAGCAAGAAAGAACGCGGCAAAAAGAATGAAAATCACAGGTCAAAGCAATAGGATATCAAATATTGCCATCCATCGGAAAACCCTCGAAGGGAATTTTTTATTTATTGCAATAACCATTGTCCATCATGGAAGATCCGTGTATTGTATCCATGCGAGGGACCATGGTAAGTTCTTATTCTTACTAAAATCGGTGGATGGAAATATATGCAAAGGATGCAGAAGAAGAAACGTTGACTTACCCATTGGGATCCTCCGCGACGGAACTAGAACGTGAACGACACAGATCTTGAAGTTGCGTCCGAATTGATGCACCGTCCAAACAATCTTCGACTTGTTCTCTTTCGCATCCTTCCCGACCGCCACATAAATCTTGTGTTCATACACCGGCGTCGCCTGTTCAGACGCGACCCCGCCAACGCTCGGCACAATCTCCAGGGCCATATCGCCGCCAAGTGTCAAGCAAGACGACGAGGACTGACGGCTCTTAACAGAAGATGAAAGGGAGCCAAACTCAGGAGAGAAACAGAAAGCGAGACATTGGAACTTTCTGAGATACGAAAACGGAGTAAAGTGGGTAGTCTTTTATAAAGAGTTTGGCTTGTCCTAAAGCAGAAGGAGCCCGGACAGCACATACCAGGAAACCAACGAAAACTCTCTTTCTTCTTGGGTAATGAGTGAGGAACTTCTCGGTGGGGCTACGTCAATGCAAACAAAAATTAATCCCGAGATATGACGTCACCGTTTCATTGTCCACGGTCCGATGCTTCTCCAATAATAAGGAAAGACCATCCAGCTGCGCTCAAATGTCGCACACGCATCGCACACGGGCACAGGGCCAATACACCTCATGGTCGTCCAACTGCGCTCAACTGTCCACGGTCCGATGCTTCTCCAAAGATGGCAGCAAATAGAAGAAAAGTACAGGGAAGTCTCCCACGAGTTTTGGGGAGAAGATAACTTTAAAAAAAAGGAAAAAAAGAAACCCAAATTAAATTACTTTGGATAACTTTGGATTTAAGGGGCGAGCTTGAAGCCCAAGTTTCAAGTCTCTGTCTTGACTTTGGAGGACGAGACTGTGAAACTCATTTCTTCCTCTTTTCCATTGATCCGGCCATACGACAGAGGTATCCAAATGGGAAATAACCTCCTCCTCTACAGCCCCCACATTGTCCTCTCACCAATGAGTTACATACGATGGATTCACATGATTCAGATTTATTCCTCCGATGTTGATCTAATCTAGGGTGCGTTTGTTTCACTGAAAATTTCATGATAACAGAAAATATTTTCCATGGAGATCGCTTTCTTGGAAAATGGTTGGTTTTCATTTGTTTGGCGGTTGGGGGAAAGTTGTTTCCTTCCTGCTAGAAAGGGAAGCCATTTTCCCTAATCTAAGCTTGTTATTTTCAATCCATAGAAACCGTTTTCTATAGGTCGATTAGCTTTCTGTCATCCAAACACCGAAAAGGCGGAAAGCAATTTCCCGAAGAACAATTTTCCTTCAAACGAGCGGACCCTTAGATTAAAATCATTTGGGGAATATTACCCAATCATTTCTAAACCTTTTTGTGTGGATGCCAATTCAGTACTAAACTTTTCAATTTTGCCAGTTTGCCTCAAACCTTTGCGTGGGATTCCAATGCAACACTTCCCAATCTGTTTTCTCCGGTCATCGCCAGTCATCCTACATGACACACCGCCACGTTAGTGATCTCAAGCGGAAATTGATTGAGAGGACTAGATTGAAATTTTATGCAAAAATTTATGATTAAATTGGAAAAATAAAAAAATTATGACAGAACTGGCACCCGCACAATAAATTCAGGACTGATTGGACAATTTCCTCGATACGTTTGTCATCGCAGAAGGGCAACAATGGTGGTACAAGAACACTGCGTGCCATCACGGAACTCCAATTAACAGAGGTTCGATGCCAAACGCTGTTAGGGAGAGGTGTAGGGAATATTCAATCCGTGCGGACAAAGAGTGGTGTTAGGAATATTCAACCGCCTCGGCTTTTTATTCCGACAACATTGGCATATGATGTAAGAAGGCTATATTAATAATCGACAAGTTTAGAAGCAGGTAAGACACTCAATTTATGGTTGTTGGACCTTGATAGATAGGTCTAGAAATAATTGTTCAAGCACGATTTATTATCTATCACGCGAAAATTAAATTCGCCTACTGTTTCGTTGTCACCTAACTCTTTGAATATTGCGATTTAATAAATCATTAATTTTGATAATATCTCACGTGCCATGGAAACATTGGAAAGAAATGGATAACAAATAACTTTGTGGAAAAGTTCATTTCCAGCTAAGAAATACTACGGGTTCCATCCTAGAGTTGTCCCAATTACAAACACGTGCCAGCACATTATCGAGCTTTAAATGCAAAGACAAATTCTCCACTTGGAATGGAGCCAACATGACTTTGACTTCATCGGTCATTTAGCAATGTGCCAGCACATTACCGAGCTTACGAACCGTCCTTGGTGGGGGCTATTACCTAAAAGGGACCTTGTCCGCAGGTATTGAAAGAAGAAGCCACGATCGACCTATTTCCTATCGCCATTCTTGGGCCTCCAAAACTGTTCAAAATCAATTCCTGAAATTTTATTCTCGTCTAAATCGACCGTTAGTAGATGGAATTTCGAAAGCTTCAAATAATCTACATCTCGTTATTTTTTTTTTGTTTCAGTTAAAACAAACGGCAAGAGTCTAGAGAGCAATCGCCTAACCGTGGCACTGCCATGCTTGGGCCACCAAATGAATTTACAATTAATTCGAGAGATTTATTTTTGCCAATTGGTGGATGGCATCGTCGATTTTCTGTTAATGGACATAAAATAAGGAAAAGATTGGTATATATGTGTACTTTATACTTTGCCGACCATGGCAGACATCATGAGAGAAGTATCCCTAGGCTAAACTATATTGTATGTCTATGAGATTCCTAAGCAAGGAAATTCGGAGAGGTATATACGAATAATCGTGTGGGAATATTCGAGACCAAAAGTCAAAAGCCATGACAAGAAAGAAACGTTCCAACATACTTCTTTTGGAAAAAATATGTATATAGAAGTTTATGCCGTATCAATTATAGGCTAAATACTATATACTATGGAGTTATACTAGATCCTTCATCATGGTTTTCCAATTCCATGAGCTTTTTTACTATGACTCTCCACACACACCCATACGGCGTCATTTCTGTTTTTACTAAAGAAGTAATGAGAAACATATGGAAAGAATTACCGAAAAAGTTAACTTATTGTAATTGTGTCAATTCAGTCCTAAATATTTTTTTGCCAATTTAGTCCATCTGGCCAATATTGACCGGAAATCGTTGAAGTGGACACTGGCCGTCCTACGTGCCACAGCCGGCACTGATGTTAATTTATTTATTAATTTATTTATATTTTTTTATAAAAAAATTTACTTTTTATTTACTTTTTTTTATTTTCTACATTTAACGCCAGTGAGGGTCGTTGGCCAATCCTAGCCGGCCATAAGCTAGGGCTAGGCCACCCTCATCAGCCATAGGCGAGGGCTCAGACACCCCTGCCAAATCTAGCCAGGCGAGGGCACTGCCCCTAGCCCAGACCCAGTGAGGGCCGTGGCACCCTCGCTTGCCCTAAGTACAGAAAACAAAAACAAAAAAGTAAAGAAAAAATTATAAAAAGCGCAAAATATTATCAAAATATCAATAAAAATGTCAATGTCAACCCCGACAGTGCCACGTCGGACGGCAACCATCCACGTCAGTGATTTCCAGCTAAGATTGGCTGGATGGAATTAATTGGCACAAATGCAAAAGGGGAAATAACCTCCTCTTCTAGGGCCCCCGCATTGTCCTCTCACCAATGAGTTACATATGATGGATTCACATGATTCAGATTTATTCCTCCGATGTTGATCTAATCTAGGGTGCGTTTGTTTCATTGAAAATTTCATGATAACAGAAAATATTTTCCATGGAGATCACTTTCCTGGAAAATAGTTGGTTTTCATTTGTTTGGCGGTTGGGGGAAAGTTGTTTCCTTCCTGCTAGACGGGGAAGCCATTTTCCCTAATCTAAGCTTGTTGTTTTCAATCCATAGAAACCGTTTTCTATAGGTCGATTAGCTTTCTGCCATCCAAACACCGGAAAGGCGGAAAGCAATTTCTCAAAGAACAATTTTCCTTCAAACGAACGAACCCTTAGATTAAAATCATTTGGGGAATATTACCCAATCATTTCTAAACCTTTATGTGCGGATGCTAATTCAGTACTAAACTTTTCAATTTTTCCAGTTTGCCTCAAACCTTTTCGCGGGATTCCAATGCAACACTTCCCAATCTATTTTCTCCCGTCATTGCCAGTCGTCCTACATGATACACAACCACTTCAGTGATCTAAAGCGGAAATTGACTGAGAGGACTAGAGTGAAATTTTGTGCAAAAAATTATGATTAAATTGGAAAAAAAAAATTATGACAGAACTGGCACCCGCACAATAAATTCAAGGCTGATTGGACAATTTCCTCGATACGTTTGTCATCGCAGAAGGACAACAATGGTGGTACAAGAACACTGCATGCCATCACGGAATTCCAACTAACAGAGGTTCAATGCCAAACGCTGTTAGGGAGAGGTGTAGGGAATATTCAATATGTGCGGACAAAGAGTGGGGTTAGGAATATTCAACCGCCTCGGATTTTTATTTCGACAACGTTGGCATATGATGTAAGAAGGCTATATTGATAATCGACCAGTTTAGAAGCAGGTAAGACACTCGATTTATGGTTTTTGGACCCCGATAGATAGGTCTAGAAATAATTGTTCAAGCACGATTTATTAAATTCGCCTACTGTTTCGTTGTCACCTAACTCTTTGAATATTGCGATTTAATAAATCATTAATTTTGATAATATCTCACGTGCCATGGAAACATTGGAAAGAAATGGATAACAAATAACATTGTGGAAAAGTTCATTTCCAGCTAAGAAGTACGGCGGGTTCCATCCTAGAGTTGTCCCAATTACAAACACATGCCAGCACATTATCGAGCTTTAAATGCAAAGACAAATTCTCCACTTGGAACGGAGCCAACATGACTTTGACTTCATTGGTCGTTTAGCAATGTGCCAGCACATTCTCGAGCTTAGAATTTCCAACCCAACTATTTAGGATTTTATTTTCTACGAACCTTCCTTGGTGGGGGCTATTACCTGAAAGGGACCTTGTCCGCAGGTATTGAAAGAAGAAGCCACGATCGACCTATTTCCTATCGCCATTCTTGGGCCTCCAACACTGTTCAAAATCAATTCCTGAAATTTTATTCTCATCTAAATCGACCGTTGGTAGATGGAATTTCGAAAGCTTCAAATAATCTACATCTCGTTATTTTTTTTTTTTGTTTCAGTTAAAACAGACGGCAAGAGTCTAGAGAGCAATCGCCTAACCGTGGCACCGCCATGCTTGGGCCACTAAATGAATTTACAATTAATTCGGGAGATTTTATTTTCGCCAATTGGTGGATGGAATCGTCGATTTTCTGTTAATGGACATAAAATAAGAAAAAGGTTGGTATATATGTGTACTTATGCTTTGCCGACCATGGCAGACATCATGAGAGAATTATCCCTAGGCTAAACTATATTGTATGTCTCTGAGATTCCTAAGCAAGGAAATTCGGAGAGGTATATACGAATAATCATGTGGGAATATTCGAGACCAAAAGTCAAAAGCCATGACAAGAAAGAAACGTTCCAACATACTTCTTTTGGAAAAAATATGTATATAGAAGTTTATGCCGTATCAATTATAGGCTAAATACTATATACTATGGAGTTATACTAGATCCTTCATCATGCTTTTCCAATTCCATGAGCTTTTTTACTATGACTCTCCACACACACCCATACGGCGTCATTTCTGTTTTTACTAAAGAAGTAATGAGAAACATATGGAAAGAATTACTGAAAAAGTTAACTTATTGTAATTGTGTCAATTTAGTCCTAAATATTTTTTTTGCCAATTTAGTCCATCCGGCCAATATTGACCGGAAATCGTTGAAGTGGACACTGGCCGTCCTATGTGACATAGCCGGCATTGATGTTAATTTATTTATTAATTTATTTATATTTTTTATTAAAAAATTTACTTTTTATTTACTTTTTTTTATTTTCTACATTTAACGCCAGTGAGGGTCGTTGGCCAATCCTAGCCGGCCATAAGCTAGGGCTAGGCCGCCCTCGTCAGCCATAGGCGAGGGCGCTGCCCCTAGCCCAGACCCAGCGAGGGCCGTGGCACCCTCGCTTGCCCTAAGTACAAAAAACAAAAACAAAAAAGTAAAGAAAAAATTATAAAAAGCTCAAAATATCAATAAAAATGTCAATGTCAACGCCGACAGTGCCACGTTGGACGGCCGTCATCCACGTCAGTGATTTCCAGCTAAGATTGGCTGGATGGACTTAATTGGTACAAATGCAAAAGGTTTTAAGACTGAATTGACAATAAAAAAGTTTAGAACTGAATTGACACAATGTCAATGTTTAATTTTACCTAGACATGATTGTCGCTACCTAAAATTAATTAGGCTAAAAGATTATTAGATTAATTATTCGATTAACCTAACTCGGATTCTCCTAAGTCCTACCAATTCGCAACTTAGGTTGAGTTTCATGCAAATGTTATTCTTGGAGCCGCCACTAATCATTATTGGTAGGTTGATTAGAAACCTAAATAAAATAGCGGGAGAACCATTTTATTTCTACAAATCATAGATTATAAAATTCGGGGATTTGATTACATTAATTTTTCAATTAATTCCCTTTCGGTACCAATTTTCATGACAAATTCTTAATTTGGTGATTTTTTGGGTTTTCTCTAATTAGGTGAAATACTAATTCAACTATATGACATGTGAGATGCAATGGACTAACCTAAACAAGCGAAGACTATAGCATATGCAAAATTACACTAAGCTAAATGACATGCAAAAATGATGATGATATGCAATATGATGACAGATAAAAATACGACATGGCAAGTATGCTGTTAAACTACATGCTAATGATATTTGTTTTGGTATTTTTATGCATTTTCGGATTTATGAAAAGATGAGGTGAAAACTACCCTAAAAGTGAAATATGAAAATGTTATTTTTGCCTTAAGAAAAAGGCACCATCTTTTTGGTATTTTTTAGGGATTTATTTAACAAAACAAAGAGGCAAAATTTGAACAAAAGTGAACAATATTGCCCATAATACACCTTAAATCTGAAAATTCTGATTTAATTCGTAACTCCCCCTTACATTAGGGCCAGAAAAACGAATTGAATAGAATAACCGTCACCCCTATGTACATAGGGCAAATCATGAAATTCTATTTAGAATTATCAATCCGCCTCTCGAAATAGAGAGTTAGATGTATAATTCGCATATATACGGGCATGATCTTACTTCAAAATAGAAGTCAAATTGAATGCCTCAATGTATATATTTCTAAAGGGACAAGGCACATTGGGGAGCATGTATTATGAGCAAGATTGTTCAATTAAGTGCAAACAATAAAAGAAACAATCAAACAAACCTGACCAAAGATCAACAATGAAACTTGACTTGAGTTTTTATATATATTTTTAAAAAAATTTAGAAAAATGAGAGAGGGGGCCGAAATTGTGAAAGTAGGGGCCATCTTTCCTCATCCAAAGTCCAATTTTAATTTGAGAAAATTATGTTTAGGATTTACAAAAATAATTTAGATAATTCTCAAGAAATCGGATAATTATCCAATTCAAACAATTCTCATCCATAATATCAAATAACCGCAAGAGATAAGATGATTCAACCAATTCGACGATTATGAGATAATTATTCGAAGCAAAGAATATCCACAACAACCAAATACTATCCATTCAAGCATGCTTCTTATCTGTAACATGAAAATATTATCAGACAACACAGGATAAGATCGTTCGAATAAAACATGATGCAAATTCAAACCAAGGATATCCACCATATGCATAATTCGGCCAAGATAGAGCATGCGTGCCGAAATTCAATCTCCAATTCGGCAACAATTGGACAATTTTCACTTATGAAAATTAGGTGTTTTCCAATTAAAACAATCAATTTCCAAGTGATGCATATGGTTCAATCAATTTCATGATCCAATTAAACTTGCTTGAAAAAGTCAGAATTTTACCTCAAGAGGATCCAATTTTTCGGTTCTTGATATAACTTGACAAAAAAAGGATTGAATTTTCACTTTTAATTGCAAATCAATGTTTTTTCATCAAGGTATTAGAACATGTGTGCAAATTATCAAGCAAATAAGCACGAATTGCAACCAAAAGTTAAGAATTTTACCTTTTAAAAGCTAATTTCCCGCACGCGCACGTCTGAATCTTTTGCCCAAAATAACATCTTCTTGAGCCGAAATTATCATTGATTTTGCTCCGGATTGTAGAAATTCTAAAACCGAACAACAGTTATATTAAGCACCAAATAATGATGAAAAAAATAGGGCTGATTAACCTCATAACAAGGCTGAACACTGGCGGGACAGCAAGGAGTTTGGAGCGCCTTCGGAGCTTGACCGGCGGAGGCCGAGCTGCAGACGGCGAACGGTGGCTGAGCTTGGATGCCGAGGTGTGCTAGGCAAAGCTAGACACCCGTCGGTGGTGGTTAGGCAAGAGAAGGAGCCACTCGGTGGAGGGGTGCTCAGTTTGAGCTTGAATGGATCTTCGGCCTAGGGGATTGTCTCGACCTTGGGGGAGACAATCAAACCCTTTATCTTCTCGAGGAGCTCTCTAAGTGCAGCTCTATTGATTGCCGAAAATTGCATGTACCAACCTCGTTTGCATGTGAAGCAGGTCTCATTATATCGAGCTCTAATTAGGCAATCCTAGTAGGAGTAGGAGTTGCCGTGGACCGTCGGATTAGCAATCCTAGCTAGAGTAGGATTGAATGACAACCGTTGGATCAAATTTTTTGATCCCGGAGGAGTCTAGTTCAGATAAAACTCTATATTATCTAGAGCTTGATAGAGATAGAGTTTTGATTTTTCGGGACTCTAATAGATAATCTTCTGAATTAATTTAATCCTTGAAGAGTCTAAATCCACTAAAACACTTAGGAAAATTCGGCCAAATGAGAGAGAAGGTGATGATGGCCGAATATGGCCTTCCTTGTGGGCTTACCGTGACATCTCGGGCTCGAATCGGGCTTCAATTAATCAATTAAGTAATTAATTATAGGCCTTACATAATTATAAGAGCTAAAATGGGCCGAATTGGATTTGAATTTAGGTCCAAGCTACCATAAAAAATTGGCACCTCCATGGACCTAGCCCTGTCCGAATTTCCTAATTGAAATATGGGCTTGCTTCACATTCTCGAGCTCAAATTAAGGCTTTCCAAAATAATAGACAATTAATTAAAATCCTCAATGGACTTTAATGAATTAAATTGAGCTTGAAAATAAGTCCAAATAGCTTAAATAAATTTCGGCACACCTCACACCCCGTTGCCGAGATTTTTCAAATGAATCCTAGTTTAGCCTTCTGTCAGATTAAACTCACCCCTGGCCTGAATGTAAATGATAATGTATGACTAAATATGCAATGCATAGAAAATTATTTTTGTGAGAATTAATTCTCATTTTTGTGCAATATATAAGAAAAAAAGAAAAAAATCAAAATTTAGGTGTCAACAATGATATTTTCGTCACTTTGCCTGATTGACTCATCTGTGAAAATTGGTGTTTTTGAGAGGGAAGTGAATTATTGTTTGCATGTATTTGAGAAGAAACTCTTTGGGCTGGATGGACACTAGAGTTTTATCATGACCTATGTTTGAATTGACTGCTTATGGGTATTAACTAATATGAGATAAGAGCATTTAATCATCTTTCTGTCTTTAACATAAGATTAGGTAGGCCAAATATACTTTTCCACTCCAATAAAATAGAAACATTTAACTATTGACAACACTCTTATGGTTAGATTATGGTGGAGACGACAGTGGGTGAAGAATACTAGCCGTAACATTTTCTGACTTGAATACTAGCCGTAACATTCCCTAAAGTCAGAACATAGAGATAGAAATCCAAGTGGAAATGACATAGAGAAAGTCTAGCACGTAAAAGAGAGGAAGGATTCCGAGAGAATCGCATATCTTCCATGAGAATTGTTTGTGGAAGTGAAGTGAATTTAATAGGACTGAACAGCATAACAAGGCAGACTTAATGCAGAAGAAGATCTATGCATAAGAACTGTTAGAATATGTCTCAAATTTGAGTCCGAAGCGAAAATTTGAATTATGAAAATTTAAAAAAAGTTAGATATTTGGATATTTTGCGGATGTCCAAAAATTGTTTCTTGATCGGTGGTGTGGAATTCCAAATTTGGAATTACCGTGGAAAGCAAGTTGGAGTTCGGCTAGAGATAAGAATAAAGGAAGAAGAATGAAGCTTGGACTTATCCTGACAGGTTGACCGAATCTTCTTGAGATTTTGGCCGTGGTTTCCTCCTTTAATTGACGTAACAATATTTATCTATATATGCTCATGAGTGAGACAAAAGAAAAAGTTTAGAGAGGTGTGGGTCTTCGTGATGTTCCAAGAAGCGAAGCTTTACTCGTGAATTACATCCAAGAAGAATTTATGTTCTAGCTGAGAAATTCTTGTGATAAGAATTTATGTATAATTTCTTAGTGAGATTGAGAGATTATTTTATGAGAAATTATGGGCTAAACACTGTGTGCGTTATTAGATGTAATTGGAGGTTGGGAAACACTGAGAGTGTTTGAGCGACTCGAGTATGATTGTAATCTCCATTGTATCACTTGTTCTTTAGTGGAATTCGTTGCTACTTTTCCCGTGGACGTATGACTCTACGACCGAACCACGTACATCTGATGTTCGATTTATTTTCTTGTTTTGTCTATTTTATTGTTTGATCGCTTGTTTCGCGCAACAATTGGTATCAGAGCTAGGCTTGCTTGAGTTGAAGCGAATCGATGGCGACAGAAGAAGTTAAAGTGAAAATCGACAGATTTGATGAGAAGGATTTTGATTTCTGGAAGATGCAAATTGAAGATCATCTATATCAAATGAATTTGCACTTGCCCCTATCTAGGGAGAAGCCATAGACGATGAAGCAAGCTGATTGGGAATTGCTGGATAGACGAGCGATGAGTATTTTTCGGCTGACGTTGGCTCGTAACGTCGTATTTAATATCGTCAAAGAGAAGACCACTGCGGGTTTGATGAAAGCCCTATCGGATATGTACGAGAAGCCCTCTACGATCAACAAGGTCTATTTGATGTGACGTCTATTTAATCTAAAGATGGGTGAAGGTGCGTCAGTTGCTAATCATATCGATGAACTCAATGTGATTGTTAGTCAATTGAGTTTAGTTGAGATGGACTTTGAAGATGAGGTATGTGCTTTGATTCTATTATCCTCATTGCCTAATAATTGGAATACTATTGTTACTGCTGTTAGTAATTCCTCTGGGTCAAAAAGTTTGACGTTTGATGTATTCAAGATTTAATTCTGAGTGAGGATATCCGCAGAAGAGAATCTGGCGAATCTGTGTCTACTACTTTAGTAGGTGAAAATAAAGGAAGAGCTAGTACTCGTGTTAGTAAAAGTAGTATAAACATGAACATACGTAGTCAGTCTAGGCTGGTGGTACTGTCTGTTGGAATTATGGCAAGGGGAGGCATCTTAAAAGGGATTGCCTTAAGCTGAAAAACGAGAAAGGTAACGGAACTAGAATTGAATCTGCAGATGATATTATAGCTATAGCTGACAGTAATTCGGATAAGGCTGATTTTGTCTTGTCTATCACTGAGGATTCGTGATTTGACGGATGGATTATGGATTCTGGTTGTTCTTTTCATGCTACACCAAACATGAACTAGTTTAGTACTTATCAGTGCACGGATAGTATTAAAGTGCAGTTGGAGAATAATGCTGAACGCAATGTTGTAGGTGTTGGCGATATTAGAATTAGAATGCATGATGGTATTGTGAGGACATTGACTGGAGTTAGGCATGTTCCAGAGTTGAAGAAAACTCAAATTTCCTTGAGTGCCTTGGATTCAGCTGAGTGTCGGTATTCTTCAGAATGCGGAGTTCTGAAAATTATTCGAGGTGCCTTCGTGATAATGAGAGCAATCAAGCACAATAGCCTATATGAGCTTCAAGGTGAGATAAGGATGAATTTCGCTGTGGAGATGTCAAATGCATCTGTTCGAGAGTTTGAATTGTGGCATATGCATTTGGGGCGCATTAGCGAGAGAAGCCTGAAGGTTCTAAGTGAAAGGAATTTACTGTGTGGTTATGTGACTAATGAACTGAATGTATGCAGGTGCTGTGATTTAGATCGACGGCGGAAAGTGCACTTTAGTGTGATTGTCAAAGAAACCACGGAAATTACAAAATTACTTCACTTAGATGTTCGCAGGATGTTGCGGTTTTCTTCAAGGAAGAGTGCCAAATTAATGCTTACAGTTGTTGATGACTACTCAAGGAAGACCTGGGTGTTTGTGCTTAGGCATAAGTTTGATACTATTGTCAAGATCAGACAATTGACAGCTTTGATCGAAAAGGAGACTGGTAAAACAATCAACCATGTGCGGACTGACAAAAGCATGAAGTTCTGCTCGAAGCTGTTAAATAAATTCTATATGAAAGAAGACATAGTGAGACACTGCACTAGTGCCAATGAATCACAACATGTTGCAGAATTGATGAGTAGAACATGATTAGAGACGGCCCATAAAATGCTCTCTAGTGCTGGTATGGCTAGGAGATTCCGGACGGATGCGATTAGTATGGTGAGCTACTTGATAAATAGATCCCATCAACTGCAATTGAATATCAGACTCTCGAAGAAGTGTGGTTAGGTAACGTTGCTAATTATTCTGTTCTTATAATATTTGGTTGCCCATGTTATGTTCGAGTTAGTGATGGTAAGCTCGATGGAAGGGCAAGAAAGTGCATGTTCCTAGGCTATACACAAGGTGAATGTGGTTATCGATTGTGGTGTCCAGAATTAAATTCACCTGTTATCAGCAGAGAAGTTACACTTGACGAGTCTCTAGTACTTTTTGCTATGAGTAATTATAGTAGTGTTTATACGGATCTGAACGGTGTTCATTTTAAAGTGGAGTTGCAACCAGAAACTCATGAGGTAGCAGGTACTAGCGAAGTAATCGACGCAAATAGTGTTTGTAGCGAGGTGGAGCTTGAAGAATCAATAGTTGCTGTAACTGCTGATATTGACAAGGTACGTATTCGGTCACCTGACAGATATAGATGCAACGATGGTTTTGCTTTATCTGTGGTTAAGGAACTTGTGTCATAAAGTTCTTATGGAGCCGTTAAAGGTGCATGTGTAGTTGGTGTTCGGATGAGGTCCACGGTTATGACAAAGTTCAAGCGCGGCTTGGATGATATCGGTGGCGGTTGAGCCCATTGGGGCTATTGGGAGAGTAGTAGCGAAGTTCGAAATTCTAGCGAAGCGGTTGTAACTTGGCTCAAACGTCGAGCCGAGGTAGAGATTGTTAGAATATGTCTCAAATTTGAGTCTGAAGCGAAAATTTGAATTATGAAAATTAAAGAAAAGTTAGATATTTGGATATTTTACGGATGTCCGAAAATTATTTCTTGATTGGTGGTGTGGAATTCCAAATTTGGAATTACCGTGGAAAGCAAGTTGGAGTTCGGTTAGAGATAAGAATAAAGGACGAAGAACGAAGCTTGGACTTATCCTGACGGGTTGACCGAATCTTCTTGAGATTTTGGCCGTGGTTTCCTCTTTTGATTGACGTAACAATATTTATCTATATATGCTCATGAGTACAAAAAGAAAAAGTGTAGAGAGGCGTGGGTCTTCGTGATGTTCCAAGAAGCGAAGCTTTACTCGTGAATAACATCCAAGAAGAATTTGTGCTTTAGGTGAGAAATTCTTGTGATAAGAATTTGTGTATAATTCTTTAACGAGATTGAGAAATTCTTTCGTGAGGAACTGAAGGATAAACACTATGTGCGTTATTGGATGCAATTGAGGGCTGGGAAACACTGATAGTGTTTGAGTGACTCGAGTATGATTGTAATCTCCATTGTATCACTTGTTTTATAGTGGAATTCGTTGCTGCTTTTCTCGTGGATGTAGGTCTCTATGACCGAACCACGTATATCTGATGTTCGATTTATTTTCTTGTTCTATCTATTTTATTGTTCGATCGTTTGTTCCGCGCAACAAGAACAATGCTGTCATTGGATTTGCTTGATGTTAAATACGCAAATGACTGCCACACATGACCTAGAAAGTCAATTTTCCTGAAGTTCAAAGTGCATATCCATAACATCTATAGCTCTCACTTTTCGAGTACTCGGAAGTTTGGGTCTATAGACATGAATCTCTGATGGATTGGAGCACCGTCCACACGTCTGACCGGAGATCCGGCCGATTCCTTCCGCCTCAGCCAGCATATAGGGCCACTCTCCAGCCAAAGGATCCAAGATGGCCTCCAATGTCCCTGCACTGATTGCCTTTCGCACTTTGTTCGCTATTCCTTGGGTGGGCCCCCTCGTCAATAATTCGAGCAGTACAATCCCGAAAGAATAAATGTCGAACTTCATCGTGATGAATAAATAGCCTCCAAAGGCCCTCCATCTCTTTGGTTGTATAAACCTCTCAGCCTTTATGGGATGTTTTATGTACGGTAGCCCGTCAACTTTGTTCTAAAAGAGTTGGATGATGACATGAGAATTCTTACTAAAAAGAACATTAGTTGCCACCCCTGCCCTTAAGGCCCCAATAACTATGTTACTCGCCCTAATTCCTTGCTAATCCTCAAGATAATAAGGTCGTTTCATCGTAATTAAAACTACAATCAATGCACATATTTCACACGAGAAATCATCCCACATGTTACAAGATCAATTGGGGTTGCGTTGGAAAAAATATCTCTATGGTCTATGAACCTATTAATATTGATTTTCAAAAAAAATTTGCACGCAATTCAAATAATTGCTCGAGGAGTTAGCTGCTAATTTAACATCACTGTTGTGATTGTCATCCATCCAATCCTCAAGATCACCACATGAATAGGAGATGAGATCGGAGTGATCATTAGGGGAGAGCACCGGTCCCGGTCCAACACGGGAACCAGATCGGACCCGCTGATTCTAGGCGATTCCTGCAAGAACTGGTTTGGATTCCGGTTATTTGCGTGGAACCGGACCTAATCGGTGTACCATGATATTTTAATTATTTTTCTTTTGTAATGTTGTTGTTCTTCTAAACTCAAGAGTACAGCACAGTTTTCTTCAATACCCATTGTTGTGGAAGCACATAGGCATTGGACGACTGAAAGAGGTTGGCACAATTGAACAATAAAAAGCAATACCATTGACCGGGGGCGGGCGATCACAATTGAAGAAACAAAAAATAAAAATAAACAGTCTACATTATTGGGCCCGGTCCAACTTGGGAATCGGACCGGAGCCTACTGGTCCCGTTCGTGGGTGGACAGGGTCGGTTCTCTGTTTCAAGGCGAAAATTGACCCACCCCGGACCGATCACCCTGGGTGATCATTGAGCATAATTAAAACCTTAATCAAACACAATCATTGTAATCTATAGATATATAATTGAATTTACTTGGCTAAGTCAGGAAATTTATTCGAGTCAGTGAATACATTCATTTGTTCACGTCCCTTTCCTTTCCTCGTCACCGGAAGATAGATTCGACCTATTGATATTAAGGCGTCACTAGTCATGAACAATTCTAGAGATGCAAACATGCCCTCATTTTTTATTTCTTTTTTCTTCATAGTGCATATAATAACGTTTATATGTATGAAATATGACCAACACAATTTGATATCGCATTCTGTAGTTTTCAAATCGCTATCCTAGTCATCGAACACATACAGGAATTAGGAAAGGTCGAGAGAGAGAGAGAGAATGCAAATGTTTACTTGTAACCCAAGTAATTGCAAAGAAAATGAAAATTACGAGCGACGGTTGCCTGTAGGCATAGGTCAACAAGTTAGGCTAATTGGCTCGGATATCTATTCATGTTGTGCAGATCCCTTTTGATGTTACTTAGAAAGGATAACTGCCGAGAAGCAGATGAAATACGAAGCTCATGACCTTTATGAAGACTGCAATCATTCACTCACATTTCCAAAGTATCGAAAATTCTCGCGCGTCAACACAAGTACATTCGGAAATCTGTAAATCTGACCGAGCTCGCACGATTTTCATACTTCGGGTGTTAATGTAGCCGGTGCAAGCAATAACCCGGGTGACACAAATATGCTGCATAATCGCCCAATTTCTTCCATAAGAATTGCTTGGAAGTGAAGTCGATTTAATAGGACTAAATAGCATAACAAGGCAGTGGATTTACTTGCTGCTATAGATGTGGATCTGATTCTGCATGGTCCACGTACTTTATGCAGAAGAAACTCTATTCATAAGAACAATGGTGATTACATGCAGGAAGAACTCTCGAGTAGATAACTCGATACCGGACGTAACAAAACATTTATGTATATATTCACAAAAACCCGTCGCCAGTCAGTACTCGCCGACGATTGCCACACATGACCCGAAACGTGAATTTACTTGAAGTTCAAAGCACACATCCAAACATGTATATAACTCGATTCCTAAGTATGCAGAAGTCTAGGTTTATCGAGAGGAAGCTCCGATCGATTGGAGCAACGTCCACGCATCTGATTGGAGATCCGGCCTATTCCTTCTGCTCATCTCGCAGCACCTCAAAGCCAAGTGAGCCAACTCCTTGGCCAGCATATAGGGCCACTCTCCAGCCAACGGATCCAAGATGGCCTCCAAAGTCCCTGCACTTATCGCCTTTCGCACTTCGTTCGCTATTCCTAGGGCAGGCCGCCTCGTCAATAACTGTAGCAGTATAATCCCGAAAGAATAAACGTCGAACTTTGTTGTGAGCTCTCGCGTGACAAGGATCTCGGGGTCCATGTAACCGATCGTCCCTTTCAAGTCAGTTGTGTAAAGGACTGTGGTATTGTTGCTAGACTGCTCACCGCTGGACAGCAGTCGGCAGATACCGAAATCGCTGAGCTTGCTCCCGAGGTGTTTATCCAGTAGGATGTTCGCCGGTTTGACGTCCCCATGAACGATGCTGTGAGGCTTGCAACAGTGGAGGAAGGCCAGGACCGAGCAGAGCTCAGTGGCAATGCGTATCCGAGCTTGCCATGGCAACTTCTTCGCCCTGGTGCGGCTGCAGAGCCAGTCTTCAAGGCTACCGTTCGGTATATATTCATAAACAAGAGTGCAGGGCTTGGGACAAGCGCCGATGAGCGTGATGAGATTGGGATGCCTCACCTTGCTCAACACATCTACCTGTGAGACATTCAATCAAGAGTTCGATGATCAGCATTGATATTCTTGATTACTGTGACTAATGTACTCGTACTGTGAAATCGTGATGCCGTAGTGATTAATGAACCTAGTCTTTATCTCTTATTATTCTTAATTTTGGTTCAGAGAAAGTATATGAAAAGAAGTAGAGGATACTCAAGAATTCTGACCTCATGTTGAAATTCTTGTGAACTATGCATGCTATGAAGTTTAATGATCTTTATGGCCACCGGCGTATTTCGAAGGAAACCTCTGTACACACTCCCGCAACCGCCTTCTCCAATCTTTAAGGATGGGTCAAAGTTCTGCGCAGCTTCTGTGATTTCGGTCATGGAGAACTCGGAGAAGCACTTTGTGCGTGAGGAATCTCCATTTCTTCTGGTCACCTCCTCGACCTTTTGGAGCGCGTTGTCGAGTTCGATCCGCAACAGCTCTCGCTCTTGTCTATAGGTCCGCAACATTTCATTGGCTGCGATGATTTTCAGCTCCAAATCCATTCTGGTCTCATCGGCGAATTGGCTCTCGAGCTGCAATTTCTGTTCCAGGGCAACGCGAAGTTCTTCCATCACTTTGTTTTGCTGATCCTTCACCTTCTCAAGTTCTTCCTCCAACTGAAAATTCACCCATAATATTATGCTCAATAGATCATCTCTTTTCTCTTTTTGGGCGACAAGTCGATAAAGCCATCCAGTTATTATATCGACATTATACCTTCCTGGGATCCTTTCGCCCGCCTTCAATGATATCTACTTCTGCTTCAGCACGAATCGTCACTCCCTCCTCAAGCCCTTCTGGCACGCCGGTATGATATTCCTTTAAAGGACAAAGAATAAGATATTCTTAGCTCCAAAACAGGACAACTTAAGCTAGAGAACATGGAAACGACAATGGTCTATCTTATTTTGCGCATACCAGAGTGTTGGAAATTGATGACTGGCCGGTATGATAGACAGACTGAATCAACTGCGGATGATCGGAAAGACTTGTTGCGTGTTCTAGGGGAGTGTCTTGCCTCTCCGGCATGCTCGCCGCATTAGGCTGCTCGGAAGGACTGCTATCTGGGGAAGGAGAAGTTACTGGCGCCACTGCACGTCGATCCGCACTCGAGGAGAAGGCTCTTCTCAGAATTTCTTGAAATGGTTTGCTGAACTTCGCCGTACCACTCCTGTGAGGCGGGCCAGATCGCGATTTCCAGAGAGCCGACTTTCCAGCTCCAGGGGTTGGAGTCGTCGGTGATGGTGCATCAGTAGGAACTTCTACAATGACTTGACCTGTTCGAGCTTCCCTATTTTGACAAGGAGTCGAAACAACTTCGAGGTGAAGCCAAAATTGTCGCATCACTTTCTAAATCAATTTCATTCAGAAATTTCATTTATTATGTTATGAGCCAATTAGGAGTAAGCGGATTCAGGGACACTGGTCATTGTGGCCCCAGCGCAAAATTTCCCTAAGTACTTAGCCTTCTTATTCAAAGAAAGAAGATACAATGGAAAACATGAATACAATTGTTTGTCCCAGCCTCATTCCAACCTAAAATTCTGGGTCTCCTATGGCATTCAACTTTTGCTACAAGATTTTCAGCTGATTTGTTTTTCAAATTGATTAGCTATTGTAGAACTTATCCCTACACAGCACCTCACGTGCGCATTCGATAATTTCGAAGAAGACAAATTCACAAGTAAAATAGTCGGAAGACGACCTTGTGCAAATGTGGTGCCCGTCGCAAATAAACCAAATTTGACAAGAGATGTCCGCTTTGTCGCGAACAAAGATGGCTTTCCTGGACCTGATTTCAGTCATCTTCCTGCCAATTCGAAATCAGAGAAGACAGTGAATTAATTTGGCATGAATCAAGTAATACTAAACATAAGCATGTAGACACAACACAAGAGACTTTCGATTCTCGAAATAGACGAGTCATGGTGCATTATATACAGTGATGGACTCGGGGTGAACTAGGACGTCGGGTTCGAGAAGCGCCACCACGTTTTCCTCAAAGACCGAATGTGTACAACACATCTTTAACGATTGACATGAAAGTAAGTATGTGGTTTAATGTTGTAATTAAGGATCTAAACAAACATGCCCTTTGAAGAGGATAAATTTGGAGCGGAAAAGTCCACGACCCATGTGGGCGAGTCCTTCTTGTTCTTGTACTTACTTGAAATAGCGTCTGTCTTTCGCTGCACCCATTATAAGCTTTCTGATCCCGTGCAAACGTATGAGCTCGACGATTCCCTTTTGAACACTATCTGATTCTATGTACTCTTTCTCAGCTGGTACCTATTAACCAATAAACCAACTAATTTGCTTGATTATTATCGTGTCTAAATGAAGCATACATATAATTATGAAAGCTGGTGCCACACGAGAATTGTATATGTCAAGTGTCAACAATGATTAATATATGTGTAATTCTCTAGCACTTTGTTATTAAGTCATTGACCAGGATACTTAATCATCTCGAAGAAGAAGAAGAAGAAAGTAAATATACCCTCATTTTTTGACAAATGCGAAGGTAGTTATCCAAGATCTTATGCACGATTATCTTCTCTTTTTCTCTGTGTTCTCTCAGCATCATCTCGCTCGCCGAGTTCGCCGGCATTTCGGCACCCAGGCCACCTGCAAACCAAACGCAAATTAACAGCACAGTTAGTTTAATCAAGGTATCTGTTGAGACAAACGAATCGATAAAATAGTCGGAAAGAAGGAAATGAAATCGAACATCGCGAAATCCTCAGGGAAAATTATCTTTTTTCACATATCGATTGTCCATCAGGGAAGATCTGTGTATTATACCCACGAGAGCTTGATAAGCTCGTCTTTTATCATCAATAAAGACTCGTTTAACACAAAAAGACACCGAAAATCGATGATGGGTAACATGCAAAGACAAAATGGCATAAACGTTGACTTACCCATGGGGATCGTTTGTGAAGGGACTAGAACGTAAATGATACAGATCTGGACGTTGCCTCCCAATTGATTCTTCGCATAAACAAGCTTCGCCATGCCCTGTTTCTCATCCTTCCCGACCGCGACATAAATCTTGTCTTCGAAAACGGGCATCGGCAGTTCAGGGGCGACCCCGCGAAAGCTTGGCATGGCTGTCGGGACTCTGAACTCGGGAAGTGTGATTATACGATCAACCACGGCCATCTCGACACTCCCTAATTACGACGATGGGAACGGCTCTTAGCGAAAAGCGAAAGTGGACAAACTCTGCAGCTTCTATAATGGAGATAGATAGCTAGTGAAAGCAGACAAGAGAGAGAGAGAGAGAGAGAGAGAGAGAGAGAGAGAGAAACAGAAGGCGAGCTTGGGAATTCTGAGAGAAACGAGAATGAAGTAAAGTGGGGGAGTGTCTCAACTATGGTTGGGTTACAAAGAGATGGCTTGTCCTAAAGCTTACCAACGAAGACTCTCTTTTCCCGGATAATGAGGGAGCAATTTCTCGTTGGTCTCCATCATGTTAGGTGCTATATCATTCTCACCCTCTTTCCCGTAACTAATATTTTGCAGAGTTTAAATGATTGATCTCTGTTAAATGATGACTCCCGTATAGGGTTTAAATACCCTTCTAGTTATTAAATTCTGCAAAACATTTTACCAAATTGTTGATACCAAATAATAATGAGTTACCGAATGGACTTTAGTATCACCATATCTCGAAAATCGGTAAATCGGGAATAGTAAGCTACTCTGAGAAGTTCGGTAAGTTGTCTGCAACATACCGAAATGTCTAGAAGTCTAAACCCGATATTCGTGAAGTAAGAGAACAGGGCCATTGATTTTCAAAATTCGGTAAGATTCTGGACATACCGAAATTATAGAGGGCCAGCAGTAAGAGGAGTATGAAGTCAAAAGGAACCGCAGGATGGCCAAACTAGCCATGTCAGCAAGAAGTTACGAGCAAGAAATCCGGATAGTGGATGCGAATAGTTCACGGCAGTTGCTAGAAAAGATTCAAATTCAAAGCCATATTGACAGTTAAAGATCAAGTTTTGACGGA
Organism: Lenwebbia sp. NSW1173648; assembly: GCA_029784005.1. Classification (NCBI taxonomy): domain Eukaryota; kingdom Viridiplantae; phylum Streptophyta; class Magnoliopsida; order Myrtales; family Myrtaceae; genus Lenwebbia; species Lenwebbia sp. NSW1173648. The sequence goes on from JARCGZ010000005.1 coordinate 1,105,975, forward strand.
TAAAACGTGGGCAAATGGGAAGTTATTGAAGGCGCCAAGATTCAGAGTTTGAAAGCAAGAAAATAACCGACAAACGGTTATGGAAAGCCAAAGAATAACAAATAATCGAAAGAGAGGAGAAAGGAGACAGATCAACACACATCCAAAAGAACTCACGTTTTTCTGCACTTTAACTTCCCTGTACTCTCCTTTCCAGCATTTAGAGTTTCTGCAAATTCCAGTTTATCTTCAAGTTTTCTACTGCTTTCGTAGGAGTATTGTAACGTAGTCTGAACCTCTGTTGATCTCAGATCCATATTCGATCCACTGATTTCCTACCCATTTCACTTCCATTTGTGTTACTCCGTGTTCTCACTAAAATTTCCTTTCGAGAGTTGAGCCACAGAACCCTCTTAATAAAAACCGAAGACTGAATTTCGGTGAAAGATATTCCTTGTTGCAAAAACGAGCGAACATCTTTTTGGCACGCCTGGTGGGACCTGTGTGGTAAGATTAAGAGAAATGGTGAGAACTAGAGGTCAATCAGATGGAGTACCAGTTGGCAATATCAACAATCCAGATGATGGAGCACGATCGGAGCATTCGGCAGCGAATGAGGACGTACCCCATCATAATGCTGATGTTCCTCGGCAATTGAACGAAGAACAAATCCACGCGTTGGCACCTGACAACACTTTGATAGCCACGATGAGAAGAATGTTTGAGGAACAACAGAATGAGCTCACTAACCATATGGTGCGGCATGTCTCAGATGTGATAAAGCCTATGATGATTAACGCCATAAACGAGGTAATATCGCGTCCTAGTTCATCCTCTCAAGTTCCTCCCTTTTATGTAAATCCTCCTGGTACGATACCATTTCCACCAGCATCGGGACATCCCAATGTTGGGTATAATGGTAGTGGAGGATTGAATCTGCAGCCTCCAGTAAGAATTATACCAAGGCCAGAAAATCCTACAACAGCAAATCTGGTAAATGGTGTGAGTGGTTACAATTTTCCTCAAACTGGCCCCACTGATGCTAATGTGATCAATCCCATGATCTCGAATCATCCACCAGTATTGAACATGCCTCCACCAGTGAATGTCCCTAACTTCGATCCCATGAGACCACCTGTAGCTCAACCATATCTACAAGTGGTAGAAAATCCTCTCTACAAGCCACCACCACCCGTTAACTTCAATATGGATCAACAAGGAATGAACAGACTTTAGCAGGTTGATCATAGGGGGCAGGATCCTTGGTTGGGTCAACAGAATTTAAGGCCATGGAACCCAGATAGAGTTGCAGAGTTGGTGATGCAACAATTGGGAGCAGAGAGAGGCACACCAAGACCTGTGTACAGAAAGCCACATCCTGATTGGATTGACAACATCCCATATCCAAGAGGTTTTAAGATGCCAGATTTTGCTGTGTTCACAGGTGAAGAAGATCAATCAACAGTGGAACACGTAGGTCGTTTCCTAGCACAATGTGGAGAGACTGGAACAAATGAATATCTAAGGTTAAGACTATTCCCATTGTCGTTGTCAAAGACAGCATTTACTTGGTATACAAATTTGCCAGCAAATTCTATACAGACATGGGTTGAGATGGAAAGACAGTTCCATTCTCAGTTTTACCGAACGATACCAGAGGTAACAGTAGCCTACTTAGCCAGAATGTACCAGTATGGCACTGAGTCGGTAGATCAGTTTATTGCCCGTTTTAAGAAATCCAAGAATCGGTGTTTGACTTCTCTCACTGAAAAGGAATTTATCGATTTAGCTTTCAATGGATTGAAGTTTAATCTCAAGGAGAGATTTGAGGGGCAGGCTTTTGATGATCTCTTTCAATTAAATGCTCGGGTTTCTAAGTATGAGCACCTGCTGAAGGATAAGGATAAGAAGCCGACAAAGGATAATCGGCAGACAATAGCATCGGTTGAAAGTACCGAATACAGTGACTTTACCGAAGAAGAGAATGAGATAGCGGTAGCAACTATGGTACTTGAAAAACCATATGTGTGCCCAGCTTTGAAACCAGCAAGGGTGAGAGATGTGTCCAAGTTTAAAGCCAAGGAGACGAGTAATTATTCCTTTGATATCTATAAGTTGGATGAGATATTTGACTTATTGCTGAAAGATGGAATGATTAAATTGGCTGAGGGACAGGTGATCCCATCCAAGGAAGAAACTACGGATAAAAGGTATTGCAAATGGCATCATTCCAAGACTCATGATACGGTGAATTGTATTATTTTTAGGAAGACAATTCAAGAAGCGATTCGCCAAGGCAAGATCAAGTTTGCTGAAAACAAAGGCAAGGCTCTAATGGAAGTAGACACAGATCCTTTCCCGAAGATGATCAGTATGGTTAATGTGCATGAGTCTACAAGATATGACCATAAACAACTATGCACCCATTGTCATCAAGAATTAAATCATCAGAATCGGGAAGTTCCCAAGTTTCAGTACATGAGGGGAATAAGAGGAAGATACAGATCGGGATCTTCCGTCCGTCGGGAAGGTAGACCACAGATAAAGTCTGAGATTGTAGTAACTGAAAACATTTCGGCACAGTCAGAAAGTCAAGAGGCTCGATCAAGGCAGCTAGAACAAATGCCTGAGAGGCAGGAGTTATGTCCTGATTCACCAAGACAAGTCCCTCCAACTCAAGAAGTTGAAACACGAGTTCACAAGGAGAAGGAAACCCCACGAAAACCTGAGAAGAAGAAGATTTTATGGCAGCGATATAAAGAAGGGGATCCCAAAGTAGGATTGCTTGGAGAGCCTAGTGGGAAATTTGATTATGTGGTGTACTATGGAGATACGAAGGATTCCTTATCCTCGTCATTGCCTGTGGAACCATCTGGTTGGGGAGATGAATTTGATGATCCACCACCATCAATTCTCCAGGAAGTTCAGAAGACAAAAACAATTAAGATCCCACACGATCCTCCTGAAGGAAAATGGTCCTTGGCTAAACCGCCGGGGCAAGCATCTTACCGAACTGCAAAAAGACGTTTTCAGCGAATGAAAAGCAGACAGAGGGATTTCGAGAATCGTCGGGACAAAGGAATGCCATCACAGATTCCTCCAACCAGATCTTTTAGTACGAGAGGAAATTGGGTTTGGAGAAGAAACCCTGATGATAAAGAGTTTGTCAAACCAGAAAAAAATTCTGTATATGATTCGGGAAGTAGTTCTCACCACGAGGCGAAAAAAGGAAAAGAACTTCAGCAAGTCTCCCAAACAATTAACTTTGGGCAATTCCAGGTAGCTCTTAATCCGAGGCATCAAGTCAAAATAGAACAAAAAAATCTGAATCTCAAGATGTCGCAAGAAGATGACAAGAGTTGCCGAGCTGGTCATTCCAAAATGCCGAAAGAGAATTGTTCGCCAATGAGGATCAACATGGTCCATGCTAAGCTTCCAGCTGAATATGGAGCTTGCTTAGTGGTAGAAGAAGAACTCGAGCATATCTCAGAGAAAGAAATAGCAATGGCAGAATTCGAATTCTCTGATAAAGAAATGATAAGGTTTGATAAAGTACCCTCAGACAAGGCTAGACATTTAAGGTCCTTGGTTATTTCAGGTAGAATCAATGGTCAAGCTGTCGGTAAGATCTTTGTAGATGCGGGAGCTACCTTGAATCTCATATCTTATAGGTACTTCAAGAAGTTGAGAAAAGATGATGATGATATAATTCCGTCGAATGTTCAGCTGTCTGATTTCCTAGGAGAAGTTACCGAAGTCAAAGGGGCAGTTGTATTGGACTTAACCATAGGATCCAAGACATCAAGGACGACTTTCTTTGTGATAGAGTCTGATGGTTCATACAATTTGTTGCTTGGAAGAGATTGGATACACTCTAATCAATGTGTACCTTCGACTTTTCATCAGGTTCTGGCATTCTGGAATGGTAAGGGAGTAGAGTACATTAAGGCTGATTCGGGATTTGCTTCAATAGGGTTAACTGGTATTCATCAAGATCATCAAGAGTACTCACATGGAGAACATGTCATCGGAATACCGAAAGCAGATTCACGATCTTATGCTTATTGCCGCTTTGGGAATATGAAAACTGAGTGGATTCCCAAGTCTAGCTTGGCATTAGAGGAGTTACATACTCTTTATGGAAAGCGAGCCCTTATTGCAAGAAGTTTGTGAAAGGTACTTTGCATACCTATCAGAGAAGACCCAGCAGAGTGCTGAAGTTTCAGATTGTATTGACGAATGGGAAGAGTCACCAATCAAGGAAGACAACAGGTCAACAGAAGCTCAAGACCCATTGTTAGAAGTTGATTTAGGAGTATCTGGGTGTTTTCGTCCAATATATGTGAGTGCATTTCTGCAAGGGGGCATGAAAGAAGATTTAATCAACTTGATCAAAGAGCACAAAGATTGCTTTGCATGGGATTACCATGAAATGCCTGGTTTGTCAAGAGATATTGTAGAATATCGTCTTCCCATTAAGAAAGGATTTCGTCCACACAAACAGTTAGCAAGAAGGTTTGCTCCAGATGTGGTTGACAAAGTCAAGGAAGAAATTAAAAGGCTACTGAAAGCAAAATTCATTGAGACAGCCAGGTATGTAGAGTGGCTTTCGAATATTGTTCCCGTAAAGAAGAAGAATGGGAAATTGAGAGTCTGTATTGATTTTCGGGATCTTAATAATGCCACTCCAAAAGATGAGTATCAGATGCCGATGGCAGACATGTTAGTAGATTCGGCGTCGGGAAATGAGATGTTATCTCTAATGGATGGTCATTCGGGTTACAACCAGATATTTATTGCTAAAGAAGATGTCCCGAAAACAGCGTTTAGATGTCCTGGTGCTATCGGGACTTTTCAATGGACAGTGATGCCTTTTGGGCTGAAAAATGCTGGAGCTACTTACCAGCGAGCAATGAATTTCATCTTTCATGACATGATTGGTAAATTCTTGGAAGTTTATATTGATGATGTTGTGATTAAATCAAGTCAGGGAGAGCATTTGGACTATCTTGAGCAAGCTTTTGTTAGGATGAGAAAATACAAATTGAAGATGAATCCAGCTAAATGTGCCTTTGGAGTGCGAGCAGGGAATTTCTTGGGATTCCTAGTTAATCAAAGGGGAATTGAGATTGACAAGAATAAGGCAAAGGTTATTATAGAGCTTCCTCATCCTACATCAAAGAAGCAGTTGCAGATGGCACTCGGGAAAATTAATTTTCTCAGAAGATTCATTGCCAATTTATCTGGGAAGATAGAACCAATGACTCAGCTCTTGCGTCTTAAAAATCAGGAGGAGTTTATATGGGGAGATAAACAGCAAAAAGCGTTTGATGCAGTTAAAGTTTATCTAACAAATCCTCCTGTATTGATGCCGCCAAAAGCAGGCAGGCTATTAAAGTTGTACTTGTCTACTACCGATTCAACTATCGGGAGTATGCTGGCACAAGAGAATGAAAATGGAAAAGAACAAACGGTATATTATTTAAGTAGAATATTGACTGATGTTGAAAAAAGATATACCGCAATCGAAAAATTATGTCTATCTTTGTACTTCTCTTGTATGAAGTTAATACATTATTTATTGCCAGCTACGGTGCATGTACTCGGTAAGACTGATGTGATAAAATATATGTTGTCACGGCCTGTTATAAAAGGGCGTATAGCCAAGTGGGCATTTATCTTGTCTGAATTTGATTTGGCATACGTACCAATAAAAGCAGTCAAAGGTCAAGCTGTTGCTGACTTTCTTACCGAATACCCATGCTTGCAAATGGAAGAAAATGAACAGAATTTCAGTCAGGTTATACCATGGACTATGTATTTTGATGGATCATGTGCTAGGAGTATGGCTGGAGCCGGTTTGATGATAATCTCTCCCACCGGAGAGCTTACAAGGTGTGTTTGTAAGTTAGATTTTGAATGCTCAAATAATCAAGCCGAATATGAAGCACTAATTATCGGCTTAGGAATACTGATTGAGTTGGAAGCACAGTTCATCAAAATATTTGGTGATTCACAACTAGTGGTAAAGCAACTGAAAGGAGAATATCAGTGCTTAAATGAAAATTTGATTGGCTATTATTATCTAGCCAAAAAGCTGTTGGAATAATTTAGAGAATATGACATAGTCCATGTCAAAAGAGAAACCAATTACGAAGCCAACGAATTAGCACAGGTGGCTTCTGGTTATAAAATATCAAAAGAGTTGGCTAATATTGCAACTACCATCTCATTATCGGTACCTTCTATTGAACAAAGAAAAATACCGATAGCGATCAGTGAGGTAATCCGAGAAAAAGATTGGAGGCAGCCCATTATGGAATACTTGAAAAGTTCTGATTCAAGAGATCAAAAGTTGAGGAGACAAGCTCAGAAGTACATAATGTTGGGAGAAGAGTTATACCGAAAATCCTCAGATGGGTTACTATTGCGTTGTCTTGATAAGGACGATGCAAAACTGGTTATGGCAGAAGCTCATGAAGGCATATGTGGAGCACATCAAGCTGGAATTAAGATGAGATGGCTTCTAAAAAGGTACGGATATTTCTGGCCAACAATGATGCAGGATTGCATTGAATATGCCAAAACATGCATTTCATGTCAAAAGCATGGACCTTTGCAACATGCACCTGCTGTAGAGCTTCATTCCATTATAAAGCCATGGCCATTTCGAGGATGGGCAATGGATATAATAGGTAAGATTTATCCACCCTCTTCTCATAAGCATAGTTTCATTTTGCTGGCTACGGATTACTTTACGAAATGGGTGGAAGCGATTCCATACAAGAGCATTAGTCAGAAGACGGTGATCAAATTTATTGAGGAAAACATAATTCACCGATTTGGCTTACCGGAATCAATCACTGCGGATCAAGGGACAGTGTTTACTGGAAATGAAGTTATGGAATTTGTGCAATCAAGAGGAATTAAGATGCTGCATTCTACACCATATTATCTTCAAGCAAATGGACAAGCCGAAGCTACTAATAAGGTTGTGATTGGATTGATTAAGAAGCATTTGGAAGAAAATCCAAGAGGATGGGACAACTTGCTATCGGTAGTGTTGTGGGCATACCGAACATCACGAAGATCAAGTACAGGCGTCAGTCCATATATGCTGACCTATGGACAAGAGGCAGTTCTACTGATGGAGATAACCGTTCAATCATTACGAGTCCAATTGCAAAGTGAAATGTTGCCAGAAGATTACAGAGATTGGATGCATATAAATTTGGATGAATTAGATGAAGTCAGGGCAGCTGCTTTGGATCAGTTGATTGCACAAAAGAAAAGAGTAGCCAGAGCTTTTAACAAGAAGGTTAGGATCAAGCAATTTGCTATCGGGGACTTAGTATGGAAAGCAATTTTGCCATTTAATCTCAAAGATGGAGAGTTCGGTAAGTGGTCATCAAACTGGGAAGGCCCATATTTAGTTATCGAAATGTTCAGTGGAAATGCGTACAGATTGATGGATGTCAATGGAAAAGAACTATCTCGTTCTATAAATGGAAAATTCTTGAAGAAATATTATCCATCAATCTGGGAAACACAAGGAGATTAATTCATTCATCAAAAGCGAAAGTACATTCTGATCTTGGTTACAAAGGTTTTCAGATCTTTAACCAGTTTGAGATTCTGAGCTACAAGTTTGGAATGTAATTCAAGATCATGGTGGAGTTCGAATTGTTGCTCTTTGAGATGTTCTGTGCGACGAGAATGGAAGCGGACAGCTTCAAGTTTCTCCCAAGTTTCCTATAACAATCGTCTATACTTGTCTGAAGAAGCTTCGACCATGGACTTGACACGGGAGATTTCGTCTTTAATTATCCTGCGTTCGGCACGGTTATGACTGGAAAAGAAATTGAAAAGTCGACGTGTCGTCTCAGCATCTTCTTTGGCATGGAGGCAAGAGTCCTGAACTTGAGCATATGCTTCCTTAGAATCGCACAATCGGGAGAATTCTTCCACAATTTGGAGCTTAAGAGTTTCAGCTTCCACAATGATAGGTTCAAGGCTCCAAACTTCCTTCACATTGCGCTCAAACTCATCGAAGCTGGCAGGGAATAAAGAGCACAGTTCCCATACTAAGTCCAAGAGATCAGACTCAGCAGTTAAGAATACCTTGGACCTGAAAATATCCGTCAGTTCGGTAACTTCTAACCTATGCTTATAATTCAGTAACAAAGCATGATGTCCCTGGGATAGTAGTTCATGTAGCCGTTTCCATAAGGATCGATCATCTGTAGGCAATTGGATAAAAAGTTGTTCATGGTTAAAAGAAATGAAGAACAATTGTCAAAGCTGGGATCAGGATGCATTTAGCAAAAAGTTTACCTTCATGTTGGCCGTTACAATGTCTATATGATCGAGGCCAAAGAGGCAACTGAGATGAAGAACCATGTGAAGACATCATGAGCAAGATTGCAAATGTTCAGGATGAATTGTGCAATTTGGGCAGTTATAAATAGAAAGGACATAGAGCAGATCATGGATAGTGGCATGCCAGAGCTTTTCTCGGATAATTGGAAGAACATGGCCCATAAGTGGAGGAAGACGGTTACCAGCATTGCCGCCAAAAAATTCTCTTGCAAGAGAAAGTATGCAAAAGTCATTGAGGATTATCGGGAAGCCTTATCATCGGAATCTTTGTTAATCATTGAGGATTATCGGGAAGCCTTATCATTGAAATCTTTGTTAATCACTGAGGTTATCGGGAAGCCTTATCATCGGAATCTTTGTTAATCATTGAGGATTATCGGGAAGCCTTATCATCGGCATCTTTGTTAATCATTGAGGATTATCGGGAAGCCTTATCATTGGAATCTTTGTTAATCACTGAGGATTATCGGGAAGCCTTATCATCGGAATCTTTGTTAATCACTGAGGATTATCGGGAAGCCTTATCATCGGGATCTTTGTTAGTCATCGAGGATTATCGGGATCTTTGTTAGTTATTGAGGATTATCGGGATCTCTATTAATCGTTGAAGATTATAGAAGAGCAGATGTTAGAATTCGGCAAATGAAGCAAAAGAACATTTGAGTCAGAAAGAACAAGATTTTTCATTTCCATTTCCTCAACAGAGTCTTGGCTTCATTTACAAAAGAACGGAGCTCAAATTCTAAATTAAGATTTTGTTCCATGAGCTCCGCCCTCTGCTTCTCACAAGTCTTGACCGACCCACAGGTGGAATCATATTCTTTCCTCAACTCCCGACACTTCTCCATCTTTCTTCTAACTGATGGGCAAAGATGACGCATCTTCGCTTCTTGTTCCATCATTTGGACCTCTACCGTCTTCAATTCTTTCTCAAGCTCTGCTCTTCTTTCTGCTAAGCGGTGAAGTTTGCTCTTTTCGGCTTTATAACTGTCATAGAACAAGCGGGTATCTGCACATTTGTGGGTTAGTTCATCTCGAATGGCTTGACCTCGCTGTTCTCCGAAGAGAAGATGTGGAAGATGATAGGTGTTGATCCTGATGGTGTCCACAGCATCCACAAAACCTACGGCGAAGATATCACTTTTTTCTTGGAAGTCTTGGGAAAGTGTAAAGGAAGGATTACCAGAGCATACTTCCTGAAAGAGAGTTCTTGCTCGTCTCTCTCTGTCAGAGTCAGTAATCAACTTCCCATAGCCAGACTCTAATAAGTTAAGAAGTTCAGTCCATTTAGCCTTGGCCACTTCCTTAGAAACTTCAGAAAATGATGCAGGGTCTATAGATTCTGGTGGACAATCAGCAGTGGAGGAGCCAGGAAGATCTGTGAGCAGTATACTTTCCACTTCAGCTTTCTCTTCAGTAGATAAGAGAGTTATCTCAGCTGCGGCAGAAGGAGCTTGTGAAGAAGATGAGCTTGCCATAAACATTCCTTGAAGAGGCAGAGTGATAGACGAAGGCTGAACAAGCGGCAGAGGTACATTGGTTGACGGGCCTTCAAGAAATTCCCCATCAGGAATCAAGATTCTTTTTGATGCAGATGAAGGCTCATCAATACCTGTAAACACAGCTATGAGTGTTAAAACAACAGTATAAAGAGCATTCACCATTCGGTAAAGTGAAGACAATACTTACCGATAGAAGTTGGAGATTTTCTAGTCTGAGGAGAAGATGGGTCATCAGCTTGTTCCTTTTCCTTAAGTTTTGGAGTCTGGGTTTGCGTTGATGCGATAAGAAGTTCCGTCGAAGAAGCAGGAAGCACCAGTGCAGGGTCAAGGATTGTTATATCATCATCAGGAGCATTGGCAGAGGGGGAAGAAAGCGAAGCCGCTTTCGATCGGTATATCTTGAGAGTCTTCCCTGAGTTATATTTAAAAGAAGAAAAACACAGATCAGTGTTGGCAAGTATCCTCATGCTTGGTAAAAAAAAGAAAATCATCAAAGTTACCTTTTGGTGTATGCGGTTTTATCATGGCACGAAGTGTGGGACTGACAGGTAGGCTCCTCGGTGAAGAACTTTCAGGAGATGACAAATATCGACTGGTAGACTTTTCTGTTGCAGGCTTCTTTGGCGCCTGTTCTGGAGCAGGCAGTTCTAAGATTTTTCTCTTTCTTCCTGCTGTGAACAAAGAACAGTTAGACACAAACAAATACCGAATGAAGACACACATTGAAAGAAGGAGAGCAAACTGACCTTTAGCATGCTTTGTCGGTTCAGCGGGAAGAATGTCTTCATCTCCGGTTGATTGAGGAAGTGCAAGAGTAGCCATCTCTTTTATTCTCGAAAGAATCATGTCCAGCGGCTCTGAGAATACAGACTTCCGATAATTCTTCCACCAGAAGTTGAAGTCTTCTGAAGAGCGATCAGCATCTGCGACGAACTCGGTAACACGGAACAATCGGTAAATGTCCCGAATCAGTTTGTTCAATTCAGTGAAGTTTTGGCCGTCGCCTAACTTGCATAATACTTTCTGGATGGAAGAAAAGGAAAAAGTATAGAGAGCAGGGACATGAATCCCTTGAATCAACCCAAATTGTTTAGCACAATATTGGGGGGAATAGATTTCAAAGCCGGCAACAAATCTACCCTTTGTTGAAAACCTAACAGGGAGGTCAACAGAGATTAGAACAACTTGCCAAAAATCACTCTTATTTTTCTGAAAAGAAGGAAGAGATGATTTGAATTCGGGAGTGAGAAAAGGAGAAAAAGAGAATTGTTTCCCTTTGATTGAAAAAATTTGGGAAACAAAGAACCGAAAATAAGATGATTGCCCCTCTGGAACAGGAATCAACTCTCGGCTTAAGGCTCGACAGATAGGATGATTCGGGATAGAAACCGAAGGGGGTTGTGTGACTTGATTCCTGGAAAACCAAAAAGGAAAATAAAAAGCCGACCAGGCTTGGAGAATCCAAAGGGGACCACTATAGACCCCACCTATTTCATCTGAAGCAAGGGAGGAAGCAGAGTGGGCTAGGCCTCGGTATAATAAAGATAAAATAGTTTTCCCTAAAGATAGAAGAGTTCCCGAAGCCTAGGCAGAAGCTATAGCTACGAAGTCCTTTGAAACTCTCACAATAGGGTGGCAAAAAAAGAATTTACAGAGCCAGTACAGGAGGAAATCAGTGTGTTCCTCGTCGGTAACTTCACCCTCTTTCTTGAAAAACTTACCGATAAAAGCCCCATAGGCTAGTTCGGAGTCAGATAACTTACCGAGTCCTTAGTAAGAATCTGCAGACAAAATAGATGGGTCTGGGCCTAAAGGACTAAGACCAGTAAGGCAATGGATGTCAAGCAGACTTACCGACATTGGGAAAAAAGGGAAAAAGAAACAATTGGTTGAAGCTGACCAAAAACAGGATAGGGCACTGATTAACCCATGGTTCAGGTGATAGTCAAAACAACAAAGGCGCAAGGCATTATGAATCGAAAGCCCATCCCAAAGAGAGCCTTTGGAAGGAAGAAGTCGAAGATACCATTGGTAGAAATTTGGTTCAAAATCAGAAAAAGCCCTAAGGCGAGAAGGACGGGAGTGCCAATTGTAAGCCAGAATAGAAGAGTGGTGGATTGGAAGTACCTCGGTTTGATGGCGAGGGAAGAAATCAGAGAGAATTGCAGGAATTGAAAACTGATTGTAAACAGCTGGGCCAAGGATGTAAGAATCCTCGAAATCATTCTGCACCAAGAAAAAATGCCGGTCATCGTTGAAATCTTGAGAGTCTCTGAAATTATAATAGCGCTCTAGGGCATTTGAGGCAAGGAAGGAGGAAGCTTGAGCCTTGGGAGCCATGGTGTTTGATTAAGTACAGAAAAAGGGCACGAAGGAGCGAAGAAGCGAAAGGGCAAGAGAATAACGAAAGAGATGACTTGTTGGAGAAGCAAGTTTGAAGGCAAGAGATCGGATTGTGTGGGGACATCTGATATATATATTGAGTTGATACGAGGAGAAGCTGAAAAGGGAAGCGCGCGAAACGAGACGGCAAAATGGCGCTGGAAGCAAAAAGTAAGTGTCTTGTCATATTTGGCATTTAAAAGAATTAAAATTCTTTTAATTCTTTTAAAGGGGGCATCTGTTGACACCAAATAATAATGAGTTACCGAATGGACTTTAGTATCACCATATCCCGAAAATCGGTAAATCGGGAATAGTAAGCTACTCTGAGAAGTTCGGTAAGTTGTCTGCAACATACCGAAATGTCTAGAAGTCTAAACCCGATATTCGGGAAGTAAGAGAACAGGGCCATTGATTTTCAAAATTCGGTAAGATTCTGGACATAACGAAATTATAGAGGGCCAGCAGTAAGAGGAGTATGAAGTCAAAAGGAACCGCAGGATGGCCAAACTAGCCATGTCAGCAAGAAGTTACGAGCAAGAAATCCGGATAGTGGATGCGAACAGTTCACGGCAGTTGCTGGAAAAGATTCAAATTCAAAGCCATATTGACAGTTAAAGATCAAGTTTTGGCGGATAAAACGTGGGCAAATGGGAAGTTATTGAAGGCGCCAAGATTCAGAGTTTGAAAGCAAGAAAATAACCGACAAACGGTTATGGAAAGCCAAAGAATAACAAATAATCGAAAGAGAGGAGAAAGGAGACAGATCAACACACATCCAAAAGAACTCAAGTTTTTCTGCACTTTAACTTCCCTGTACTCTCCTTTCCAGCATTTAGAGTTTCTGCAAATTCCAGTTTATCTTCAAGCTTTCTACTGCTTTCGTAGGAGTATTGTAACGTAGTCTGAACCTCTGTTGATCTCAGATCCATATTCGATCCACTGATTTTCTACCCATTTCACTTCCATTTGTGTTACTCCGTGTTCTCACTAAAATTTCCTTTCGAGAGTTGAGCCACAGAACCCTCTTAATAAAAACCGAAGACTGAATTTCGGTGAAAGATATTCCTTGTTGCAAAAACGAGCGAACACAAATAATTGCATTAAGTGTCATCAATAAGAAGAGTCTCGAAATTTGAAAATTCAAAATATCGAGTTTCTTATTTACAGTAATACTTGATCATTTCTGTTGAAGATGGCTGACTTACTTCTTTATGTTGGTGATACAAAAATTTACATAAGACAGTATACTGAAAAGTCCAATATGGCAAACCCTAGTAGCAGTTAACCACCAAAAGCGTGTCTCAATCCAATATGGCAAACCCTAGTAGCAGTTTTCTAGGCACAGAGATCTCTGTTTCTCCGTCCATCGTATAAAAAATCTTGCGGGATCCATTTATTTGTTTTTTTTCCCGTAGGAGAGAAGCATTATTAAATGTTTCAGAAAAAAAACATTTTACCTAGGTCACATCTATCATTGAAACCGATTGGCGTGATATGAGAAAAACAATACTATCTCACGGCATTGGATCGTTCATCCAACGTTCGATTTCAAAGAAATAGACCTCAACGTTTCACGCGAGATCTATTAGTCAAGATCAGGCATGTGATGCGTGTGTGATATCAAGCCTAGTCAGATCGTCTTTCTTTTTAGTGGAAATGGGGCTCTCTCTTGTCAAAGCTTGATCTGGATCGAAGGGCAAGCTTCGAGCCCAAGTTTGAAGTTTCTATCTTGACTTTCGACGACCGTACTATGAAGTATAATTTTTATTTGCCTAAAAAAATGGGGGAATGCCAGGAACCCGTCTATTGACTTCGTGCGGGATTTCTTCCCCTTTTCCATTGACCCGACTATACCAAAGAGGTAATAAATTCAATATAAGCCTCCTCTTCGATGGCCGAAAAAATGTGCTCTTAGCAATAAGTTGTACACGGTGGATTCACACAACTTCAATTCAATTCCATTCTCTATGGAATAAGACCGCTGATCGGACCAAAAATGTTAAAGACAGGATGTTTCGTCTAATGGGATACAAGCAACAAGGCTATATCAATAATCGACAAGCTTAGAAACATGTATAACACCCCATTTATGGTTGTTGGACCAAAAATGAAAGCCGGTCGATAGATCTAGAACTAACTATTCAAACACAACTTACAAGCTATCACGTACAAATTAAATTTGTCGATTTTTTTGTTGTCACCTAAGTCTTTAAATGTTGCCGTTAATGTCGTCAATTTTGAACTCAAGAGACTATATTTCCTGTACCATGGCAGGGAATGTATAACTCCTTCGTGGAAACCTCCATTTCCAGCTAAGAAGTACGACGGGTTTCGTCCTACGGTTTCATATTGAATAAAAGATCATTGAATTTTTGTCTCTCTTTTGTGGTTGGTTTTGTCCTGAAAAAAACACGCGTTAAATGCTAAGACAACTACCCTACTTGGAAACCAAAGAAAGATGAGTTTGACTTCATTCGTCATTTAGCATTTTGTCGGGAGATTATCCAGCTTAGTAAAGACCAACTATTTAGGTTTTCTTTCCATGAACCTTCCTCAGTGGGGCTATGACATGAAAGGGACATTGTCCGCAGGCCTTCAAAGAAACAATAAGAGCTCCAACTAAATCTCCATCTCATTTTTATTTGTTTAGGCTAAAAGAAACAATAAGAGCTCAAATGGAAATCCCCCCAAAAGAATTGACTTTTTCCTGGTTTTATGTCATTAAAAAGATCGACACCAACGTCATTCTAATATACAATTTGTTGCCCTGTTAATGGAGGAAGATTCGACCAAAATAATAATAATAATAATAATGGACGAAGAGGTTTGTACATATGTGTACCTTATCCTTTGCCAGCCTCGGTAGGCATGCATGACATGAGAGAATGATT
This sequence comes from Lenwebbia sp. NSW1173648, assembly GCA_029784005.1. Lineage (NCBI taxonomy): Eukaryota > Viridiplantae > Streptophyta > Magnoliopsida > Myrtales > Myrtaceae > Lenwebbia > Lenwebbia sp. NSW1173648. The sequence continues at coordinate 1,121,111 of JARCGZ010000005.1, forward strand.
ACTAAGCTAAAATCTATTTTTATCCACGAGATTCCTACGCAAGGAAATTCGGGAGAGGTATATACGAAATTTTATCCTCCGTTAATTTTCGTTTGATTAGATTAATACCACAAATCCCAAACTAGTATACATGTGACAATTTTACTCTCAGTTAGTTTTTGTTTAATTAGGTTAATACCGCGAAAAATCTTAAACTAGTACACATGTGACAGATAGAAGGTAAAAATCCTAAACCGGTACACTTGTCAACCGTCACGTGTCATCCAACTCATCAATTGATGGTAAAATGTAATAGAAACTAACGCAGGGTAAATTTGTCACAAGTATATCAGTTTGAGGTTTTTGATGGTCAAAAAATTAGTTTTGGGTAAATTTATCACAAGTGTACTAATTTGGAGTTTTTCGAGATTAAAAAAAAACGAAAAGCATTTTATCAAAATAGTTGCTTTGGGTGTCATCAATAAGAAGAATACCAACGTTTGAAAATTCACATATCGGTTTTCTTATTTACCGTTGATCATTTTCATTGAAGATGGTTAACTTACCTTTTTTATGTTAGTGATAAAAATAAAACATAAGCATGTTGCTTGTATTGCTTTTAGTGATCACAACTGAGGGAGTGTCCATCAACGATGACGCAAGTGCTTACTTTTTTCAAAGCTTTTGGTGGTTATCTTGAACACTGGGGGAGTGCCGAATCTTGAGCACATTCGTTTGCCCGAATTCTTCGCGTGAGGAGCTTCTTGGAAACTGCTGCTAGGGTTTCCCATTTTTCCGACTTTGGAACATACTCATAGATTCTAGACATAGCTAACCAGAGAACTATCTGTCTCCATTCATTCATCTTATAAAGTATTTCAAAAGAAAAAATTCTACATGGGTAACACCCGTCATTGAAATCGATCGACGTGATAAGAGCACAAATTATTATCATCATGTGACGTTCAATCCTTCGTCCAATGTCACATCCAGCTTTTAGCGTCAATTTCCTTTATTCAGTCAAAGAAATCGGCCCCATCTTAGATTATCATACATTCCAACCAACAAACATCTGCTGAAAATCAAGAAGTTGGCCTCATCTTCCTGGCTTTTCTGCTTCTGCGTAACACCCAGCTTGCAAGAAGTGGACAAAAAAGTCAAGAAAGATTTATAGCTTCATGGTTAAAATTCCTAAGTAAGTTATTAACAATTAAAATACTGTAATTAGATAATAATGGAAAAAAATCTACCCATGGACATTTGTACCTTAAATGGTTTTACGTATTTGTGAGCATTAAAAGAAAATTCAAAGCAAACAAGTTAATTTCGTGATATCACTATATATATATGCATGATTTTACTTCTTTTTTTATAGTTATTTTCTACCCAGAACACCATTTCGTACTAGACCTGGACTTCCCTGCACTTTTCTACTATTTACTGCCATCTTTGGCGGGAAAGGTCCTATTCAATGAGGTCTACTAGTCAAGTGCACGTGTGTGATGCGTGTATGACATCGAGCTTAGTTGGATTGTTTCATCTTTCTTAATGCAGAAGCATCATATCGTGGAAATGGAGATCTCTCTCTCTCTCTCTCCTGGAAACTTGATTTGGATCGAAGGGCAAGCTTGGAGCCCAAATTTGAAGTTTCTAAGTACAAATTTGTTATTTGCCTAAAAATGGGGGGAACCCTTTCTATTGATTTCATGCTGAATTTCTTCCCCCTTTTCCTTTGACCGGACTATACCATAGGGAATATTCCCCCGCCTCGGCTTTTTATTCTAACAACGTTGGCATTGGATGGAAAGATCTGACCGGTTTCTAGAAAACTTGGTGGTGGAAAAACTTAGTTTTTCTCGTCAAATCAAACCAATCGTGAAAGATATAAAGGCTTTCCCATGACTTCCATACCGAAAAGCACATGATCAATGCCTTCTTTTGCGATCCTAATTGATTCACTCGATATATCCTCCGTCTTAGCAATTAAGTTACTAGCTTTTTGTATCACTAACACAACTTACTAGCTATCGTGTAGAAATTAACTTCGTCCATTGTTTCATTGGCAACTAGATTTCATCCTAGTTTCCTGGTGACTCAAAGATTATCGGATTTTTCTCTCTACTTGTGGTTGGTCTTGTACTAACGAAAACACGACCGCATCAAATGCTAAGACAACTTCTCTCCTTGGAACCAAAGAACGATGACTTGACTTCATCTGTCATTTTGCACGGTGTCGGCAGATTATCGAGCTTAGTACAAGCTAGTTTGGTATGAAAAGCATTCACTCTTCTTCATGTGTATTTAGGGCTTTGAATTTCCAACCCAACTGATTAGGATTTCAATTTCTATGAACCTTCCTTGGTGGGGGCTATTACATGAAATGGACCTCGTCCGCAGGTATTAAGAGAACAAGTCCCGTCGAACTATTTTATGTACGCAAGGCGTGCCGCCGCCATTCTTGGGTCACCAAATTAGTTTGAAAATTAATTCCTGAAATTTAATTCTCACCTAAATCCATCGTTGGTAGATGGAATTAGGAAAGCAATCTTCATCTCTCTTTTTTTTTTCATTTGTGTAGGCTAGAAGAAACAACAATAGATCAGAGAGCAATCCCCTAAGAAGCATAGACTATTTTCCTGATTTTATGTCACAAAAAGCAAAAAATCGACACCGATGTCGTCCTCAGACATATTCCTAGTCCTGTTAAAATCAAATGGAGGGGAAATGGGTTGTATACACGTGTACCTTATCCTTTGCCGGCCTTGGCAGCCATCATGAGGCAATTATTACTTAACCCGCCAATTTGTCTACGGCGAGACCTCACTAAGGACGACAAGGTCTGCGGCGTCTATCGCTGCTGCCTCACTAGCCACTCCCACTTCGTTCAAGATTTTGTCATCTCTCCGACAGCCAGTTCGCCCTCTCTGGCTCCTGGGACGGCGAGCTCTGCCTCTGGGATCTCGCCACCCGCATCTCAGCCCACGTGTGATCAGTTCTCTTTCGCCTGCGCTTTAAACTCTTGTAGCATCCTATCTATGGTGTTTCACGTGTGCGATGGTTCTGTTTACAGTTCTAGTGATGGATTTGTGCTCAATTAAAGTTCAAACTACGCATCCGAACATGTACATCTCTCAATTCTTAAGTATACAGAAGTCTAGGTTTATCGATAGGAAGGTCCGATCGATTGGAGCACCGCCCTTACATCTGACCGGAGATCCGGCCTATTCCTTCTGCTCATCTCGCAGCACCTCAAAGCCAAATGAGTCAACTCCTTGACCAGCATACAGGGCCACTCTCCAGCCAATGGATCCAAGATGGCCTCCAAAGTCCCTTCGCTAATTGCACCTTGCACTTCATTCGCTATTCCGAAGGCGGGCCTCCTCGTCAATAACTGCAGTAGTATAATCCCGAAAGAATAAACGTCGGACTTTGTCGTGAGCTCTCGCGTGACGAGGATCTCGGGGTCCATGTACCCGGGCGTCCCTTTCAAGTTGGTTGTGTACAGGACTGTGGTGTTGTTGCTAGACCGCTCACCGTGGGACAGCAATCTACAGATACCGAAATCGCTGAGCTTAATCCTGAGGTGTGCATCCAGTAGGATGTTTCCCGGTTTAACGTCCCCATGGACGATGCTGTGAGGTTTGCAGGAGTGGAGGAAGGCCAGGACGGAGCAGAGCTCCGCGGCGATGCGTATCCTAGCTTGCCACGGCAGCTGCTTCGCCCTGTCCCTGCTGCGGAGCCAGTCTTCGAGGCTACCGTTTGGTATATATTCGTAAACAAGAGTGCAGGGCTTGGGACAAGCGCCGATGAGCGTGATGAGATGAGGATGCCTCACCTTGCTCAACACATCCACCTGTGAGACATTCAATCAAGATTTCGATGATCAACAATGATATTCTCGATCACTGTCAGTAATGTACTCTTACAGTGAATTCGTGATGCAATAGTGATTAACAAACCGAGTCTTTCTATCTTCTTATTATTCTTAATTTTGGTTCAGAGAAAACAAGAAATAAGTAGAGGATACTCAAGAATCCTTACCTCCTGTTGAAATTCTTGGGAACTACGCATGCTATGAAATTTAATGATCTTTATGGCCACCGGCGTATGTCGAAGGATACCTCTATACACGCTCCCGCAACCGCCTTCTCCGATCTTTAAGGACGGGTCAAAGTTCTGCGCAGCTTCTTTGATTTCGGTCATGGAGAACTCAGAGAAGTACTTTGTGCCCGAGGAATCTCCTTTTCTTCTGTTCACCTCCTCGGCCTTTTGGATCGCGTTGTCGAGTTCGATCTGCAACAGCTCTCGCTCTTGTCTATAAGTCCGCAACAGTTCATTGGCTGCGATGATTTTCAGTTCCAACTCCATTCTGCTCTTGTCGGTCTTGGCGAATTGGCTCTCGAGCTGCAATTTCTGTTCCAGGGCACTGCAAAGTTCTTCCATCACTTTGTTTAGCTGATCCTTCACCTTCTCAAGTTCTTCCTCCACCTGAAAATTTACCCATAATGCTATACTCAATAGATCATCTTTTTTATTTTCTACTGGCCTAGGTTGATATTTAGCAAAGCCGTCCAGTTATTATATCGACATTATACCTTCCTTGGATCCTTTCGCCTGCCATCAATGATATCTACTTCTGCTTCAGCACGAGTCGTCACTCCCTCCTCAAGCCCTTCTACGCCGTTTTCATCCATATCCTGTGACAATTAGCTAAACTTTGCAATATTCCTTTGAAGGACAAAGAATAAGACATTCTTAGCTCCAAACAGGACAACTTAAGCTGGAAATATGGCCACCTGGCTCGAGAACATGAAAACGACAATGGTTGTCGTATTTTGCGCATACCAGAGCATTGGAAATTGATGACTGGCCGGTATGATAGGCCGACGGAATCAACACCGGATGATGGGAAAGACTCGTTGAAACTGGTTCCACTTCTTGGAAAGTATCTTGCCATGACAGCATGCTCGCCGCATTAGGCTGCTCGGAAGGAGAAGCTATTGGTGTGGTCGCCGCACGTCGATCGGCGTTCGAGGACAATGCTCTTCTCAGAATGTCTTGAAATGGAATGCTCAACTTCGCCGTACCACCCCTCTGCAGTGTTGGAGTCGTCGGAGATGGTGCATCAGTAGGAACTTCTACAATGGCTTGAACTGTTTGAGCTTCCCTATTTTGACAAGGAGTCAAAACAACTTCGTGGTGAAGAAAAAATTTTCGCATCACTTTATCAATTAATCGTCTGCCATGACTCCGCCGCCGTAAACATCCCTACTTGCACTTAACTCATTTGAAAATTCCAGGGACACTGGTAGTTGCCATGGCCCCCAGCGCAAAATTTCCTTTAGTGTTTTAGCCATCTTATTCAAAGAAAGAAGATATAATGGACAAAAAATGAATACAATTAAAATTCTGGGTCTCCTATGGCATTCAACTATTGCAACAAGATTTTCAGATGATTTGTTTTTCAAGTTGATTATTTGCGTGGGCAATGGATAGGTTCGAAGGAGACAAACTCAAAAGTTAAAAAGTTGGAGGAAGACCTTGTGTGAATGAGGTGCCCGTTGCAGATAAACCGAATTTGACAAGAGATGTGTGCTTTATTGCGAACAAAGATGGCTTTCCTGGACTTCATTTCTGTCATCTTACTGCCAATTTGAAACCAGAGAAGACAATGAATTAGTTTGCTGTAAATTCAGATAATACGGAACATAAGCTTGTAAGCACAACATGAGACTAAATTCGATTCTCGGAACAATAAGTCGCCAGTTCTTGTACGTTTTTTTTTTTGGTCGGAAGTTCTTGTACGTACTTGAAATAGCGTCTGTCTGCTGCTGCACCCATGACAAGCTTTCGGATACCATGCAAACGTATGAGCTCCACAATTCCCTTTTGAACATCGTTCGATTCTATGTACTCTTTTTCTGCCGGTACCTATTAACCAATAAACCAATGTATTTGCTTCACTAAATATATATCAAAGGTCAACGATGATTAATATTTGTGCCATCCACTAGCACTTTGTTAAAAGTCATCGACCAGGATATTTAAATCATCTAGATGATGAAGAAGAAGAAGAAAGTAAATATACCCCCATTTTCCTACAAAAACGCAGGTAGGTATCCAAGATCTTATGCATGTTTATCATCTCGTTTCCTCTGTGTTCTCTCAACATTATGTGGTTCGCCGAGTTCGCAGGGATTTCAGCACCCAGGCATCCTGCAAACCAAACGCAAATTAATAGCTCAAAAATTTTAATCCGTTGCAAGAAAGAACACCCGCAGAAAGAACAAATATCGACAGCAAAAGGAACAAGTAAAAGCAATAGGATTGCCAATATGGTCCAACATCGCGAAACCCTTGAAGCGAAATTTAATTTTTTCCACATATCGATTGTCCTCCATGGAAGATCCCTGTGTTATATCCATGAGAGCTTGCTAGGTAAGCTCTCATTTTTAGTATTAAAAAGAACTCGAACAACAAGAAAAGTTCTCGAATGATGGTGGGTAATATGCAAAGAAAGAAAGCAAAAACGTTGACTTACCCATGGGGATCGTCTGTGAAGGAACTAGAACATGAATGATACAGATCTTGACGTTGCTTCCCGATTGATGCACCGTCCAAACAAGCCTCGCTTTGCCCTCTTTCACATCCTTCCCAACTGCGACATAAATCATGTCTTCGAAAACCGGGGTCGCCAGTTTCGCTGCGACCCTATGAAAGCTCGGCGTGATCGCCGGGACTCCGAACTCGGGAAGTGTGATTATACGGTCAACCACGGCCATATCTACTCTTGCTAAGCCACAACAACAAAGACGATCATAACAAAAACGAAAGTAAACAAACTCTGCAGCGTCTACAATGGAGATAGACAGCTAGTGAGAGCAGACAAGAGAGAGAGAAACAGAAAGCGAGACATGGGAATTCTCTGAGAAACGAACATGAATTAAAGCGGGAATTGTTGAGGGGGATATGGTTTGGTTGTGTTATATAGAGATGGATAGTTCTAAAGTTTACGCAGCCCGTATAGGACGTACTATGAAACCAACGAAGACTCTTTTCACGGTTAATGAGGGAGCAATTTCAATTTCTCGTTGGGCTCCATCAAATTAGGTGCTATATAATATGCTTCTGTTTTTAGTAATTATTTGATATAGACTTGTAGTTAAAGAGATATGTTGTCTTACCTCCGTAATTTAGTTCCTGCACCCACCACTAGTGATAACAAGTTGTCGAGCCAAAAAAAGAAAGGTTAATATGTCGTAAAAACCCTAAATTAGTACCCCTGTGAGAAATTTATTTTAGCCGGAAATCGCTGACATGTTGCTCTAGTCATCGCCAGTCGTCCTACATGACACACCGCCACGTCAACGTTCTCAAGCGGAAATTGACTGAGAGGATAGATTGAAATTTTGTGCAAAAACTTAAGATTTAATTGGCAAAATTAAAAAATTAATGACAGAACTGGCACCCGCACAATAGATTCAGGACTGATTGGACAATTTCCTCCATACGTTTGTCATCCCAAAAGGACAACAATGGTGGTACAAGAACACTGCATACCATCACAGAATTCCAATTAACAGAAGTTCAATGCCAAACGCTGTTACAGCCTGTTAGATTAGGGAGAGGTGTTGGGAATATTCAATCTGTGCGAACAAAGAGTGGTGTTAGGAATATTCAACCGCCTCGGCTTTTTATTCCGACAGCGTTGGCATATGATGCAAGAAGGCTATATAATCGACAAGTTTAGAAGCAAGTAAGACACCCGATTTATGGTTGTTGGACGCATTATAACGCTCTACAGAGCCCGAAAGATTGATTCCGGAATTCGGCCAGATACTGTCATTGCTTCTTCTCCGGGAAAAGCTGTGGATACACTTCTTGATAATGGAATTCGCGATTAACCAATGAGGGATGGTCATCGCTCGGTGTTTCGTTGGCACCTAACTCTTTAAATATTACAATTTAATAAATTGTCAATTTTGATAATATCTCTTATCTCCCGTGCCATGGAAAGGAATGGATGACCAATAACTTCGTGGAAAAGCCCATTTCCTTCCTGCTAAGAAATACGACGGGTTCATCCTAGAGTTTTCTTAGTGAATAAGAGATCATTGAATTTTGGTCTCTCTTTTGTGGTTGGTTTTGTCCTAATGAAAAACACACACGACCGTGCTTTAAATGCAAAGACTACTTCTCTACTTGGAACGGAACCAAAATGATTTTGACTTCATTGGTCATTTAGCAAAGACTACTTCTCTACTTGGAACGGAACCAAAATGACTTTAACTTAATTGGTCATTTAGCAATGTGCCAGCACATTATCGAGCTTAGTACAAACTAGCTTGGTATGAAGAGCGTTTACTCTTCTTCATCTGTATTTATTAGGGCTTAGAATTTCCAACCCAACTACTTAGGATTTTAATTTCTACGAACCTTCCTTGGTGGGGGCTATTACCTGAAAGGCACCTTGTCCGCAGGTATTGAAAGAAGAAGCCACGATGGACCTATTTCCTATCGCCATTCTTGGGCCTCCAAAACAGTTCAAAATCAATTCCTGAAATTTTATTCTCATCTATATCGACCGTTGGTAGATTGAATTTCGAAAGCTTCAAATAATCCACATCTCATTATTTATGTATTTGTTTATTTTGGTTAAAAGAGACGGCAAGGGTTTAGAGAGCGATCACCTAACTGTGGCACCGCCATGCTTGGGCCACCAAATGAATTGACAATTAATTCGGGAGATTTTATTTTCGCCAGTTGGTGGATGGAATCGTCGATTTTCTGTTAATGGACACAAAATAAGGAAAAAGTTGGTATATGTGTGTACCTTATACTTTGCCGACCATGGCGGACATCATGAGAGAATTATCCCTAGGCTAAACTATATTGTATGTCCATGAGATTCCTAAGCAAGGAAATTCGGAGAGGTATATACGAATAATCATGTGGGAATATTCGAGACCAAAAGTCAAAAGCCATGGCAAGAAAGAAACGTTCCAACATACTTCTTTTGGAAAAAATATGTATATAGAAGTTTATGCCGTATCAATTATAGGCTAAATACTATATACTATGGAGTTATACTAGATCCTTCATCATGGTTTTCCAATTCCATGAGCTTTTTTACTGTGACTCTCCACGCGCACCCGTACGGTGTGGTTTCTGTTTTTACTAACGAAGTAATGAGAAACATATGGAAAGAATTACCTAAAAAGTTAACTTATTGTAATTGTGCCAATTTAGTCCCACGCTCACTTGAATGTTTTAACTTTATTTTATTCACTTAAGTGACACATCGGCGGAAAGGATTGTCCGGCCGATGCTTCCATTATCTCTCAAGATTCTATGTGGGACCATAGAATGATGACTTTGGCTTCATTTGTCATTTAGCACTATCGAGCTTAGTACAAACTAAGTTTGGTATTAGGAGCATTTACTCTTCTATGGGATAAAAACAGTAAAAGTGTCGTAACTTTCATACCGCACTCACTTGAATGTTTTTTCTTAGGCTATTTTGATTCTCTATTTCCTTTTCTTATTTTCCTCCCGTTTGGGAGCTTTTCTCTTTCGATTTAGTCTAAATCTGGAAACTTCTCTCTCCCATTTTCGGGGAGATTTCTATCCCGATCTAACTTGGATTTGGAGTTTTTTGCATGTGTATTTTCGGGATTTCGCTTTCCTCGGATTTCGTTGGTGAACAAGTTCAATTTCGAAAGAGCTCGGAAGAGCTTCGGGAAGGTTTCGCTTTCACAGGGGTCAGATCTGTGCTTGTTCAACCTTTTACTCTGCTCGGTGATGGTGTTGAGGACGCCAAACCTAGGCGAGCATTACCGAATGACAAAGCCGTAACAACAGATGGAAATCTTGATGTGTGCTCATTACTGAAGATGGATTCAATGATCGGCCCCCGATTTTGGTGTGAAGGATGTACAGATGTGCTCTTTGAGAGGGTGACCTATAACCTTATTCTAATGATTTCTCTTGTTATCTAGAGCTTGTTTTGTTTTGGAGTTATCTGGGATTTGTCTTGGTTTGCAGTAGAACTAGAATGTTTCTCTATTGTATTTCGAGAAAATGAATGAAATGTTATTTTGACAAAAAAAAAGTGACACATCGAAATAAAATTGTTTATTTGAGTGTCATTTCCGGCAAATCGTCCTACGTGGATTTTTTTACTTAATCATCCATTTCCGGCAAATCGTCCTACGTGGATTTCCGGCAAAAATTGAAGAATTGATACCCCATGTGGCTTGCATCCGTCGGTTTCTAGGCATATCATCGACATGTTTGAACGTCAGATCCTTATCTCTGACTACCTTCACGAGGTGTGCCTTTACAGTTGTTTCATTTTCTTTAATAAGTACATTGGAAGTCCTAAAACTTGTCACAAAAGTGCAATTGAGTCCTAAAAATTTCAAAAAATGCAATTAAGTCCTAAAACTTGTCAAAATGGTCTAATCAAGTCCTTCCATTAATTGTACTTTCTGAAATTTTAGGACTCAATTGCACTTTGGTGATAATTTTTAGGACTTGATTGCATTTTTTGAAATTTTTAGGATTTAATTGTACTTTCGTGACAAGTTTTAGGACTTCCATTATACTTATCCTAATTTAAAATCTGTGGCTGATGGGGTATATCAAGTCGAAGGCAACAAGAGCCGACCGGGTTGCTTGCATATCAAATTATTTACTGGTTTTTTTGGTCTCTTCTTTATCTAATTCTCTTTTCTCTTTCAGCTTCTTTACATAGAGCAAGAGTCGGACTCTGTACATGTGATACTATTGTCCCCACACTCCAATTTCCTTACCAATGAGCCACGCGCCAAGTGGCAAATTATTTGCCAGTTAAAACGCAGTTTTTCTTCTCCGCCTTTGAGGGTTAGAGGCTGTCAGCTCAGATCCCATTGTGCCAACCGTCGAACATGTTGCATCGAAATTCCATAGAAACTCAGATTTGTCCTACGAGGGTTTATCTGGACTAAACTCTTTCTTTTTCTTTATTTGGTTCTAGTAAATCCCACGACTCGTGTTCCGTCGTTACCATTCATTGCCAAAGCATTAAATGCTTACAAGTCCGAACAAATTCCAGGACAAGTATATGGTCGAAGAACATATAAGGTAATTTCTCTTGAATTAACAAGGAGAAAGTTGTTTTTTTCCCTTCTTGTGGCATATTTGGTACAGCTAAATATCGTATCCTATTTGCTTCTTTTGTTATACATGATGTAATGATATGTTCATAATTGATCATGTAACAGTCTTTGGGTGATTATTATGCTAACAGTCTATTAATTAAAAATTATTGTGGGGTCCACTCTTTTAAGAATTTGTGGTTCACAGCGTACTGTTATTCTCACAGTCACCCAAAGGCTGTTATGCTAGCAAAGTCTTAATATGTTTCATGATTCCGAATAAAAAAAGAAAAAAAACATTATTTGACCACATTCTTCATACAAATAATTTTTTAAGCTAAGGTTTGGGCCAAAAAAAGATGCCCCGACAAGGAGCTTCTTAAATTCTTCTATTTCTTTGATGAGAAATGCGATGCTGAATACGCGCAGACTTTTGTTGGTGCTAGTGTTATCACCTAGAGGGGGTGAATAGGTGATTTCAAGAAACTTTAGAAATCAATACGGAATATAAACAAATACGCTCAGAGCTTCGTTCAAACGGTGCTTGTTAGTAAGATCAGAGATACCCTAGATGCAGCGATATGCACAATTCTACTATCACAGTATATAAACAAAGAGATTAAGGGATAGAAAATATGCATAGAGAGTTTATAGTGGTTCGGCTTTGTTCATGCCTACGTCCACTTCTTCACGTTGGCAGCCAATTGGCTGGATTCCATTAGTGAATAGCTCTGAGGTTACAACTCGGTGAATAGACTTTCCGTCTAACACTCTTAAACTCGAATGTTCTCCTCTAAGTAGTAAAATGTTTGGATCAAAGGTATGTAACTCTCTTAATCTTGGAATTTAGAATTCTACTCTCTCGTCTCGTATGCTCTTCAACCTTGAGGTCTCCTTTTATACTTCTCCATCTCCAACTTCCCATTGCAAGATCTCCAGAGAATCACTCTTCAAACTTCCCGTTTGAACGAGATTGTATACAAAGGATCTCGTAGCCGTTGAGGTTGACAAAGGAAAGAATCCCTCGTTACATCAATTCACCCATACAATTATGATCTTGGGTTTTTACAGATAGAGTTCTTCATTAGGTGAGTCATTCTCGTCGCCCTTAATCCACGTCCTTGATTGATCTTCATGATTGAGAATCTCCAAGAATGAATCCAGCTTGATTTGGTTGCCGTTGTGATGATGTAATATGTCGATTAAATCATCTTGAATATATCTCTTGATAATCTGATCGTTGCACATGAAATACTCTCTCAGAACTTGAGCTTCATTCCAACGTCTGAGCTCCCCACTCAACGTACAACGTCTGAGCTATCCGCTCAACGTCTAAGCCCCATACAGCATCTGAGTCCCTCAAAACATCGTTTGAGCCTTTCTTGCCAGATTCAATCCCGTGTACCTATTCTTTAACACTCGAATGTACGTTAGGACAATTTGCAAAACAGCATTTCATTGCATTAACTCAGATATTAGAGAACATGGATTGCTTTGTCAACTTCAAAATCAAATAGAAGTTTTTCCCAACAATCTCCCCCTTTTTGATAATGACAAAACTATCCACACAAATATACCAATTGTTGCAAAAAAATTGCGAGTCACAAAATGATTTGCTACTCAATGATATTTTGCTAATCAATGATATATCATATAGTGCTTTAGCAAAAATAAGTTCTGGGATAACGGTGAATTCATTGTTTGAATTTGTTCTCAGAATATGATTCAGTTTCGCCTTCAGAACTTGAAGAACCTGTATCAGAGCATCTGTAAGGCCTGTATCAGAGCATGTAAAACTTGTATCAAAATATGAACAAGTTTCGTTTGTTCAGAGCATTTGGTTCATTCTTGATCTATAGAGCCTGTATAGCTTGTGTCAGAGTAGAGAGTTTAAAGCAATGTATACAAAAATAGGTTCAGATCATAGCATTGTATAGGTTCAGAGCATAAACTATAAGTGTGTAACTTTCAGAACTTGTATACTCAGAATGTCTTGTTCCTGAATCATTCTCAGAACTTGTTCCTGTGAGAATCTATAGCATTTGTTTATTTCAGAACATATCTTGGAACCTATTCCTGCAAATCATAATCTCTCCCTTAGCAATAATCATAAGGGATATAAACATTTCTCCCCTTTTTTGTCATCAGCACAAAAGCACAGATCAAACCAGCATATATATCCAATGAATAACTTCAAAGAGGTTCAATCAGAGCATTGAAAGTACTTGTGCAAAATCAACGTCCAAACTCAAAATCATTCAAAATTTAAAATAGAACCAAAATCTGATAAATTTAGGTATGGGAAACACTCGAGCATGTGAGCAATTGTAACTCTGTACTTCTCCATTTGCTTAGTGGATTATGTGTTGCTGGCTTTCCCCGTGGATGTAGGTACCAATACTCGAACCGAGCCACGTAAATCTTTGATATCCTTTATTGTTCCTCATTTATTTCTCTGGTTCCCTCGTATTGATTTAATTGCAAGATCCTATTAGTTTCCACCGTATATTACAACAGAGGCTCACCTCGCCATCCCGGATTTGGCGAGGTCGAGCTCAACCTTGCCCTCATCGGCCGTCGCCTCTGGCCAACTGGAGGGAGAAGAGGGAAGAAAAAAAAAGAAAATAAATAAGGAAAATAAAATATTCAAAAATATTATTAAATATTATGTTGCCGGAATTAGCCGGATTGACTTAATTGACATAATTGCAAAAGGTTTAGAACTGAATCGGCAAAAAAAAAAAAAAAATCATGACTGAATTGACACAATTGCAATAAGTTAAATTTTTTTATAAAAAAAAAAATCCTCGCCGCCTGGTTCTCCCCAACCCCCCCCCCCTTAAAATTTTCTAGCTTTTTTCATTAAATTTTTAAGCCTATTTTCAAATTTACTTTATATAAAATTTGAATTTTAAAAAAAATTAGTTTTTAGCAAATTTTTAAATCTAATTTTAATTGATTCTATTTTTTAAATTAAGGGAAGGATTCTATTTAATTTTTAAATCTAATTTTATTTTTGAAATTTTTAGCTTTTTTATTTTTTAAATCTAATTGAGTTTGTATTTTTATTTTTTATTATGTTTTTTCTACTTTTATCTTTTTTTATTGCTGACTAGACCTCCGGCAAGACACGTCAGCTTCAAATATTAATAAAAAAATACCACGTCGGATTTCCGGCCAAACAGATCGAAGTTGGCACTTAAGTGATCGTTTTCAAAAAATTTAGCACTTAAGTGATCCGAGAGAAACTTTTGGCACTAAAATGAGCGCCGTACACAACTTTTGGCACTCTTGGTGTTTTTCTCCCCTTCTTTTGCGATCATAATTGATCACTTGACATATCAGCCGTTTTAGCAATTAACTTACTAGCTTTTTGTATCACTAGCACAACTTACAAGCTATCATGGGGAAATTAACTTCGTCCGTTGTTTCATTGGTAGCTAGATTTAATTGCACGTACCATGGCAAAGAATATCTATCCTCTAATATTGAAGTGTTTTAGTAATGTGGGTGGGTCGGGTATGAATTGGGTTGCGTATGAGTCTCTAGATTTGTATTACATGAAAATGGGTCAAAACGGGTTAAATTGATCAATATGGATCGAACCATTTTCGACCGAACCTGACCCGACTCAACCCATCCATTTGACAGGTCTACCGATAACTTCGTGGAAACCTCCATTTCCAGTTAAGAAACACGACGGGTTTCATCTAGAGGTTCTTGGCGACCAAAAGATTATCGGATTTTCCTCTTTACTTGTGGATCGTGGTTGGCCTTGTCCTAATAAACACGACCGCGTCAAATTCGAAAGACAACTTCTCTACTTGGAGCCAAAGAACGATGACTTTGACTTCATCTGTCATTTTCCAATGTGTCGACAGATTATCGAGCTTAGTAGAAGCCAGTTTGGTATGAAGAGCATTTACTCTCCTTCATGTGTATTTAGGGCTTTGAATTTCCAACCCAACTGATTAGTATTTTAATTTCTATGAACCTTCCTTGATGGGGGCTATCACATGAAATGGACCTCGTCCGCAGGTATTCAGAGAAGAAGTCACGTCGAACTATTTTATGTACGCAAGGCGTGGCGCCGCCATTCTTCGGCCACCAAATTAGTTTGAAAATTAATTCCTGAAATTTAATTCTCACCTAAACCCATCGTTGGTAGATGGAATTAGGAAAGCAATCTTCACCTCATTTTTTTTTTTTTCATTTGTTTAGGCTAGAAGAAACAAAAATAGATCAGAGAGCAATCCCCTAAAAAGCATAGACTATTTTCCTGATTTTATGTCCCAAAAAAAAAAAATCGACACCGATGTCGCCCTAAGACATATTTCTAGTCCTGTTGAAATCACATGGAGGGAACAAGGGTTGTATACACGTGTACCCTATCCTTTGCCGACCTTGGTAGGCATCATGAGGCAATTATTTCTAAGCTAAAATATATTGTTTGTCTACGAGATTCCTAAGCAAGGAAATTCCGAGGGGTATATACGAATAATCGGGTGGGAATATTCGAGACCAAAAGTCAAACGCAATTGCAAAAAAAAAAAAAAAGTACAAAAAAAACATTATAATACTACTTGTCAAAGAAAAATTCATGCCACATTAAATATAGGGTTACTAGATCGGTCATCATAGTTTTCCAATTCCACGAGCCTGTTTACTTTGACTCTCTACACATTCTTATACGACGTCACTTCCGATTTAATTAATGAAGTAACAAGCAACAGATGATATCTTCATCCCGTTGCCCAAATAGAATATTACCTGTAGGTGTTTCTGAGAGGAAAGTAAACAACTGTTTGCACGTATGTGAGAAAATGCTTTATGGGCATGGAAACTAAGAACATTATAAGATAAAAGCATTTCATTATATTATCGTTTTCTAAACAAGATTAGGTGATATTTACATGAATTAGTTTTCCTATGCAAGACCAAATCTAGTTGTCCGCTCCAATAAAAAGGTTGCATGTAACTATCCACGACACTCTAGGGTTAAGTACGGAAGAGATGGAAGTGGATTGAGGAACAGTGGCTGTAATATTCCCTAAAGTCCAGAACATAGAGAGAAAGTCTAGCACGTGAAAGGGCAGGGAAAGATTCAGATTTGAATGTCGAAACGAGGAAGCGATAAAAGAAAAGTATTAGTTGACGCATTCTCCTATGGATGTAACATTCATAGGAGAATGCAACAAATGACCATCTTATTGGAGTCTCCGTAGCCCATTGTTCTAGAAAAGCTAACCAGGCTGCCAACTGGGTGGCGAAAGCCCAGCGACTGGATTCCCTTGGCCCCAATTAGGGCTGTCAAAAAGGCCCGCGCCGACCCGGCCAGAAAATTTAGGAAATTTTCGGGTCGGACCTTGGTACTGCTTCGGTGCGGGCCGGCCAGAAAATTCCCAAGGCGAACCAGCGACCTCCAAATGCAGCAACAAGAGACAGGTTGGTTGCTTCAAAAAGGCCCACACCGGCCCAGCCTGAGCTGGCCAAGCCCGAAAATTCCATAAATTTTCTCGCCGGATTGGTACTGTTTCGGACTGGGCCGGGCCAAGCTTGGTACTATTTTGGTTTCGGGCCGGGTCGGGCCTATATGAGACTAGGCCCATTGATACCCCTGGCCCCAATTGGCTTACCAGACCTCCCCAACTACTTTGGTCATTGCTTTGTTATGATTGCGAGCTCTGTGGTGTTGCTTGTTCGAAGTTTTAATGAAAGTTAGGTGTTTTTCTATCCAAAAAAAAAAAAAAAATTAACAAGTAGGTAGTCAATCGATAACCATGATATGACAACTTGCTCACTGAATCGACAGGTCTCTTACACGATCAACATCTTCAACTTGAATCAATTAACGAAGTCCGATGCTTCTGCAAATGGCCGGAAACCGCTGACATGGACGTCGGTTGTCCTATGTAGCACGACCAGCGTTGACGTGAACAATTTTTATGATTTTTTTCTTTTTTTCCCTTTCATTTTGGCCGGCGAGTGCCAGCAAGAGTCGTTACCCTTGCCTAGGCCCTCACCAAAGGCCTTCACCCCCTTGCTCGTGGCCAGCGAGGCAACGATAACCTTGCCAAGGGCCATCACGACCCTAACAGCTGCGGGCGAGGGCCTAGGGGAGGGCCAACGACCCTCACCAGAGGCCGGCGAGGGCTTGTTGACTCTCGCGCGGCCAAAATGAAAGGAAAAAGAAAGAAAGAAAAAAATAATAATAAAGTAAGAAAAGAAAAAACAAAACAAAAAATTATTAGAAAATAAAATAATATGTAAAAATCCACATCTACACCGGCGTCCACGTCATCGATTTCCGACCAAGATATGCCGTATGGACTCAATTGACAAAATATGAAAATGTTAGTACTAAATTGACACGATTGTTCATGATTGGCTTTTTTTATACTTCTCCTCCCTCTACACACACCTATACGGCGTCATTTTTTTATCTAATTAATGAAAATAATGAGAAACATTTGATATCTTCACCACCTTGCCCGATTGATTCTTACCTCTAAATATTGGTGTTTCTGAGAGAAAAGTGAGTAATTATTTGCATGCATTTGAGAGGAAACCTTTTTAAGCTGCATGGACACTAGAATTTTATCATGACCTACGTTTGAATTGACTGCTCATGGATATTACATAATGTCATCTTTTGATTTTTGACATAAGACTAGGTAGTGCAAATCTATTTGCCCGCTTCGATCAAAGAGTAGCATGTAACTATCGACACTCTAGGGTTAAATATGGAGGATATTAGGTGGGGAAAATTAAGAAAAAGAAGTGCTAAATCTATTGCAATTTTTTCAATTCAGTCATAAACTCTCTTTTTTCTTCTAATTGAGTCCTAAACCTTTTGTATTTGTGTCAATTCAGTCCATCCGATCAATTTTAACTGGCAAACGCTGACATGGATGCCGATCGTCCTACATGGCGCAGCTGGCACTGACGTGAATAATTTTTAACAATATCTTAATATTTTTTCAGATTTTTTTATTTGTTTTTTCATTTTTCTTTTTTTTCTCTTTTTTTTTCTTCCCTTCCTTCTTTCTCCGGTAGGTCACCGAGGTTCTCGACCTCGCCGGCCTTAGGCGTTGCTCACCCGCCCCTGGCTAGGCTCGACATCGCGGCGAGATCGACATTGCGACGAAGTCGACCTCACCGACCCTCGCCTCTAGCTAGTCGTCGAGGTCCGGCAATCGGCTGGATGAAGAAGGAAGGGAAGAAAAAAAAAAGAACAAATAAACAAAGAATTCAAAAAAAATGTCAAAATATTACTGAAAATTGTTCACATTAGCGTCGGCCGTGCCATGTAGGACAGCTAGCATCTATCTCAGTGATTTCCGGTCAATATTGGCTGGATGGGCTGAAATGGTACAAATACAAAAAGTTTAGGACTTAATTGTTTTAAAAAAAAAGTTTTAGACTGAATTGGCACTATTATAATAGATTTAGGATTTTTTGGTAATTCTCCCCGTGGAAGAGGATAGAGAAGATTATAGATAATATTCCTTAAAGTCAAGAATATAGAGACAGAAGTTCAAGTGGAAATAAGAGAGCAAAAGTCTAGCACTGGAAGGACAGGAAAGATTCAGAGAATTGTATTTGTTCCATGAGTGGAAGTGGAGTGAATTTAATAGGACTAAAAAGCATAACAAGTCATTAAAGTCATTAAATTTGATTGCTGCTACAAATATGTGGATCTGTTTCTGCATGTAGTTAACCAATCACATCTCAATGTCCATGTACTTAATACTGAAGAAGATCTATTCATATAAACAATGTGGTGGTACATGCAGTAAGAACTTTCAACAAGACAAATTAATTAAATGATGTAGCAAAAGATCTATGTACATATATGCACACAAAACTAGCAATGCTCATAGATGACTGCCATAGATGGCCCAGAAAGTCAATTTACTTGATGTTCATAATCGGAAGTCTGGTTTCATCGACCGGTAACTCCGACTGATTGGAGCACTGTCCACACATCTGACCGGAGATCCGGCCTACTCCTTCTGCTCATCTCGCAGCACCTCAAAGCCAAATGAGTCAACTCCTCGGCCACCATAAAGGGCCACTCTCCAGCCAATGGATCCAAGATGGCCTCCAAAGTCCCTGCGTTGATTGCCCTTTGCACAACATTAGCTATTCCTAAGGCGGGCCTCCTCGTCAATAACTCGAGCAGTATAATCCCGAAAGAATAAACGTCGAACTTTGTGGTGAGCTCTTGCGTGACGAGGAACTCGGGATCCATGTACCCGAACGTCCCTTTCAGGTCAGTCGGGTACACGACGGTGGT
The DNA here is from genome assembly GCA_029784005.1 of Lenwebbia sp. NSW1173648. Taxonomy (NCBI): domain Eukaryota; kingdom Viridiplantae; phylum Streptophyta; class Magnoliopsida; order Myrtales; family Myrtaceae; genus Lenwebbia; species Lenwebbia sp. NSW1173648. The sequence continues at coordinate 1,140,527 of JARCGZ010000005.1, forward strand.
GTTGTTGCTCGACCGCTCGCCGCGGGACAGCAGTCTGCAGATGCCGAAATCGCTGAGCTTGCTCACGAGGTACGCGTCCAGTAGGATGTTCCCCGCTTTGACGTCCCCGTGGACGATGCTGTGAGGCTTGCAAGAGTGGAGGAAGGCTAGGACGGAGCAGAGCTCCGTGGCGATGCGTATTCGGGCTCGCCAAGTCAGCTGCTTCGCCTTGTTGCCGCTGCCGAGCCAGTCTTTGAGGCTACCATTTGGAATATATTCGTAAACAAGAGTGCAGGGCTCGGGACAAGCGCCGATGAGCGTGATGAGATTAGGATGCCTCACCTTGCTCAACACATCCACCTGTGACACATTCGATCAAGAGTTCGATGATCAACAATGATATTCTCGATCACTGTGAGTGATGTACTCTTACAGTGAATTCGTGATGCCATAGTGATATTATTGTGGATTACAAATTTACTTCGAGAATACTCAAGAATTCTCACCTCCTGCTGAAATTCTTGTGAACCTTGCATGCTTGGAAATCTCATGATCTTTATAGCCACCGGCGTATGTCGAAGGAAACCTCTATACATGCTCCCACAACCGCCTTCTCCAATCTTCAAGGACGGGTCGAAGTTCCGCGCAGCTTCCTTGATTTCGGTCATGGAGAACTCGGAGAAGTACTTTGTGCCCGAGGAATCTCCTTTTCTTCTGCTCACCTCCTCGGCCTTTTGGAGTGCGTTCTCGAGGTTGATCTGCAGCAGCTCTCGCTCTTGTCTGTAGTCCGCAACATTTCATCGGTCGCAATGATTTTCAGCTCCAACTCCTTTCTGCTCTGGTCGGTCTCCACAAACTGGTCCTTGAGTTGCGATTTCTGGGCTTGGGCAATGCGAAGTTCTTCCATCACTTCATCCAGCTGATCCTTCACCTTCTCAAGTTGGTCCTCCAACTTCTCAGCACATAATCTCCGTAGATACTTCCTCTGAAAAGTCACCCGCAATACTACATTCAATAGATCATCTTTTTTTTTCTTGTGCCACAAGTCAAGAAATCATCTTTCATCTTCATGTAAATTGAGTCATACATGCTATCACATTTTACCTTCCTGGGATCCAGTTGCCCGCCTTCGATGCTATCTACTTCCACTTTAACATAAGTCGTCACGTCCTCCTCAAGCACGTCTCGCCCGTCATTTTTATTCATATCCTGTTCCAATTTGCTAAACTTTTCGATGTTCTTTTTAACGACCAAGAATGTCTATTGAACAGGAGAAGCAAAGCTAGAGACATGGCCTCCTGGCTAGAGAGCATGAAAACGACCATCCCTTGTCTTATTTTGTGCATACCAGAGTGTTGAAAAGTAATGCGTGGCCGGTATGATAGGATGACTGAATCGAGTTCGGACGATGGGAAATACTCCTTGAATACTGTCTGAGTTCTTGGAAAGTGTCTTGCCTCTTCGGCATGCTTGCCGCATTAGGCTGCTCAGAAGGAGTGCTATCTGGGGAAGGAGATGCCATTGGCATCACGGCACGTCGGTCGGCGTTCGAAGAGAACGCTCTTTTCAGAATGTCTTGAAATGGATTGCTCAACTTCGCTGTACCACTCCTCTGCAGTGTGGCGGACTGCGATTTGGAGAGGATCGAGTTTCCGGCTCCAGGGGTCGAAGTCGTTAGCGATGGCGTATCCCTGTTTTGACGGGGAATCAAAACAACTTCATGGTGAAGCCAAAAGTCACGCATCACTTTGCAAATCGATTGTCTATAACTAACAGCATAATAGTATTTGAGTGACTGTCAGAGTAACAGCATGTTGTGAGTCACAAATTCTTGAAAATATAAACCCCACAACAATGTATATTTTTTATTCGTGCTTTTTTTTGTGGCCCAGAACTGGCTGTGGATTAAAAACAGACACATAATCATTTCTCAATTTGATTTATGGTTCTATGAGCCGATTAGAAAGAAGGCATAATGAAAAACATGAATGAAATTATTTGTCTCAGCCTCATCCCAACCAAAATTCTAGGTTTGTTATCACAACAAGATTTATCAGTTGATTTTTTTTCAACATTAAATATGTATGTAGAACTTGTTTTCACTACCACCCTCACGTGGGCGATGGATAGGTTCGAAGGAGACAAATTCAAAAGTTAAAAAGTTGGAGGATAACCTTGTGTGAATGAGGTGCCCGTCGCAGATAAACAAAATTTGACAAGAGATGTGTGCTTTATCGCGAACGAAGATGGCTTTCCTGGACTTGATTTCTGTCATCTTACTGCCAATTTGAAACCAGAGAAGACAATGAATTAGTTTGCTGTAAATTCAGATAATACGTGGGCAATAAGACCGATTTATAATACATCATGCATAGTGATGGACCTGAGGCGAACTAGAACATCGAGTTCAAGAAGCGCTACCAAGGTTTCCTCAAAGATCGGACATGTTCAACGCATCTTTAAGGATTGATAAATATATCAGTTTTCGGGTTTAATGTTGCAAATGAGGATCCAAACAAACATGCCCTTTAGTTATGAAGAGGATAGGTTTAGACGAATAAGTCATCGGCCATGCGGGCTTGTTTTCTTGTTCTTGTATGTACCTGAAATAGCGGTTGTCTGCTGCTGCACCCATCACAAGCTTTCTAATCCCATGCAAGCGTATGAGCTCCACAATGCCCTTTTCTACGCTTTTCGATTCGATGTACTCTTTCTCTGCTCGTACCTATTAACAGACAAACTAATCAATTTGCTCCGCTATTATCTCTCGTCTCTGAATGGAGCACATATGTAATTACGTAAACTTGCGAGAATTACAAATATCAAGGGTCAACAATGATTAGTATTAGTGTGATTCACTAGCTCTTTGTTAAGAAGCCATTGACCAAGTGACCATTAATCATCAAGGGGAAGAAGAAGAAGAAGAAAGTAGATATACCCCCATTTGTTCACAAACGCGCAGGTAGGTATCCAAGATTTTGTGCATGTCTGCCCTCTCTTTCTCTTTGTGTTCTCTCAACATTATCTCGTTCGCCGAGTTCACGGGGATTCCGGCACCCAGGCCTCCTGCAAACCATAGGCACATTAACAGCACAATTATTTTAATCTATAGACCAAGTAAAAGCAACTGGTTATCCAATATGGTAATATGCGCGCGCGCGCACACACAAAAAAAGAACGTCAACTTACCCATGGGGATCGTCTGTGAAGGAACTAGAACATGAATCATACAGATCTTGACGCTGCTTCCCGATTGATGCACTGTCCAAACAAGCTTCGCTTTGCCCTCTTTCACATCCTTCCCGACCGCGACATAAATCTTGTCTTCGAACTCCGGCTTCGCCAGTTCTGGTGCGACCCCCCGAAAGCTCGGCATGATCGCCGGGACTCCAAGCTCAGGAAGCATCATTACACGACCAACCACCGCCATGTCGACACGTGCTAAGTACTGCGGCAGCAACAGCGGCTCCTCTTAACAAAAACTGAAAGTGAACAAACTGAGGAGTGTCTACAATGGAGAAAGGTAGCTAGTGAGAGAAGACAAGAGAGAGAGAAAGAGGACGTCAGACATGGAACTGTCACACCCCGAAACTATCAAAAGTAGGGGATGACACGGCCGTCCTTCCATACGAAGGACGAAGCCTCAAAATAACCAAAGAACCTGTTAACAAAATATACATATATCTCCAATGTATATATACAACTAGAACTCAGCCAACCCAACAAACTATTAACAACTATATGTACAACTCCCTTAAACCGTACCCAAAATCCTACTATCAAAAGTCCCCGACGACGCTCTCACCTTACTTGCCGCTAACCGAGGAACCTGAAAAGCATGTAAGGTGAGAGGAATGAGCAACCATAGCTCAGTGAGTAATATATCTCTTCTAAGCGGATAGAACTTCCATAACAACATTTAAGACTTAAGACATAGCTTATTCATACCAAAATTACAGTATAACAAACTTATAAGAATAATATCAAAACAAGTATCGATGGTCTAGTTCAATACTCAATCTCGTCAAGTTACATTTCAGAGGTCCATTCCATGCTCAATACTCAACTCAAGGCTCTAGAGGTGGCTCCCACGAGACTCACGTCGCCGTGTAGCACTTAGCCCTTGACCAGTCCAAATCACAATTAGTTTCACAAACCAGAACACAGCTCATCCGCCAGCAATATTTTTCATAAAGCATTTAGCAAATCTCCCAAACTCATCTCACAAACCGCCTCGCAAACAGTACATATATATCGTCTCACAATGCTTTTCCTAAAACCATCCTCAAATCATTCTCAAAGGCAGTAAAATGTGAGTTTACAAACTCAAAGAAAATGTAAAATATGTCTTTGAATTTTATGTATCCAGTCCGACATATATTTTCGTGCAGCCCAAAAGAAGAGAAAAAGTAGAGGTTTAGTTCGCGACGTCGGAGGGTTGGGCCGATAGGGTTTTCACGTTGGGAAATAGAGAGAGTTTGTTTTTCGTTTTTGTAATTGTCGCAAGCCGTGCGCTTATGCGATCTTGTACTCTCTTTGATTATAGTGGATTTTCGCTTCGCCTCGCCCGTGGACGTAGATCGCCTCGATCGAACCACGTAAAATCCTGTTGTTCTATCTTTGTTTTCTGCGTTTCGTCATAACAAACTGGTATCAGAGCTGCGTTCGTGACGAAAGGATTCTTTGAGATGGCATCTTTGAAGTTTCAGATTGCATCTTTTGACAGACAGAATAATTTCGGTTTATGGAGAATAAAGATGAAGGCTTTATTGAGGCGAGAGGGTTCGGTTAAGGCGCTGGATAACAATTATCCAGACGACATGACCACGGCTGAGATTGAAGAGATGGATGAGAAGGCGCATAGCGCAATCCAGTTGTCTCTAGATGACAAGGTGTTGCGAGAAGTCGCCGATGAGGATACAGCGGCTGGTCTCTCGAAGAAGCTGGAAAGTCTCTACATGAAGAAGTCTTTAACATCGAGACTTTATTTGAAGCAACGTCTTTATACCCTAAAGATGCGTGAAGGTACGCCTGTTTAGGAACACTTGGATGAGTTTAATAAAATTGTTCATGATATGAAAAATTTAGATATTAAACTCGAGGATGAAGATCAAGCTTTGATTGTGTTATGTTCACTGCCTGCCTCATATGAAAATTTTGTGAATTCAATGCTTTATGGACGTGAATCCATAACTTTAGAGGATGTTAAAACATCTTTGAATTCTGCTGAACTGAGAACAAAATTGAATGGGAGTACTAGTGTAGACAAAGCAGATGGTTTGCTTGTGAGAGGCAGGACTAACAGCAGGGATAAAGGTTTCCGTGGAAAATCTGCTAATCATTCAAAATCTAGGCAACCTGGAGATAAGATGAACGTTGAGTGCTACTATTGTCACAAGAGAGGACATTACAAATCAGATTGTTTTTTGCTCAAGAGGAAGGATAAGCAGCATGGTCAACAAAAACAAGATGCGGCGAATGTTGCTAATGAAAAAGAGTCTAATGCATCAGACAGTGTTCTTACGGCATGCTCTGCTGTTTATTTCCCCAATGATATTTGGATAATGGATTCGGGAGCATCATATCACATGTGCCCAAATAGGGAATGGTTCACCACATACGAGCCAATTAGTGGTGGATCAGTCTTGATGGGAAACAATGCTGTTTGCCAAGTTGCGGGTATTGGTACTGTTCGGATTAAGTGCCACGATAATGCCGTGAGAACCTTGACAGAAGTCAGGCATATACCAGACTTAAAGAAGAACCTTATCTCGTTGAGCAGCTTGGATTCCATTGGGTGTGTGTACTTTGGTGGAGGTGGAGTTCTCAAAGTCTCTAAAGGCAATCTGGTTGTGATGAAAGGAAGCAAGGTGAATCACTTGTATCATCTGCAGGGTAGCACAGTTATGGGTCCATCAACTGGCACATCAAATTCTGTTTCTGATAATGATAGAACAAAACTGTGGCATATGCGTTTGGGCCACATGAGTGAGCGTGGCATGACAGTTTTGTGTAAACGCGGTTTACTTTGTGGTGAGCAGACGACCTCACTGGATTTCTGTGAGCACTGTGTTCTTGGCAAGCAAAGCAGAGTCAGATTCAGTATGGGCACGCATTCGACAAAGGGCACACTCGACTACATCCATTCTGATTTATGGGGACCAGCACAGGTTCCATCTAAGGGTGGTGCTCTTTACTTTGTGACGTTCATTGATGATTATTCCAAGAAGGTTTGGGTTTATTTTCTGAAAAGAAAAAGTGAGGTGTTTGAAACCTTCAAGAAGTGGAAAGCCCTTGTTGAGAATCAAACAGGGAAGAAGATCAAACGTTTGAGGACCGATAATGGTCTTGAGTTCTGTGGTGGCGATTTTAATGAATTTTGTGCAGATGCAGGTATCGTTCGACACCGTACGATTAGGCACACTCCTCAGCAAAATGGAGTGGCAGAACGTATGAACAGAACCCTATTGGAGAGAGAGCAAGATGCATGCTCTCTAATGCTGGCATGGAAAAGGATTTTTGGGCTGAAGCTGTTAACACAGCTTGTTATCTGGTTAATCGCTCTCCTTCAACAGCGATAGAATGCAAGACTCCTTTTGAGATGTGGTCAGGTAAGCCTTGTGATTATTCTAATCTAAAGGTTTTTGGTTGCCCTGCTTATTATCATGTTAAGGATGGTAAGTTAGAACCTAGAGCAAAGAAATGTATCTTTGTTGGGTATGCTGATGGAGTGAAAGGTTATCGTTTGTGGTGCCAGGAACCTAACTCATCTAAGTTCATTATTAGTAGGGATGTTACTTTTAATGAACTGTTTATGCTTGATCGAAAGAATATTGCTGATGAGTTTGCAGGAAAACATTATAGTGATATGAATGAGGTGGAGGTTCAGGTGGAGCTTCCAGAAAAGACCTCTCAGAATGTTTTGAGCGAACAAACTGCTACTGTTGATTCAAGTTCAGATGAGGAAGTTTTAGATGAGGTGGAGCAACCATACTCTATTGCTATTGGCAGAGAAAGGAGACAAACTCGAGCTCCTCAAAAATATGGGTTTTCTGATCTTGTGGCTTATGCTCTTACGACAGCAGAAGATATGGGTATTCAAGAACCTTCTACCTATACTGAAGCTGTTACTTGCACAGAATCAGAGAAATGGGCTATTGCTATGGTTGAAGAACTTGAATCACTTCACAAGAACCAGACTTGGGACTTGGTGTCGTTGCCTAAGGGAAAAAGAGCCATTGGATGTAAATGGGTCTTCAAGAAAAAGGAAGGAATTCCTGGTGTCGAAAATGCTAGATACAAGGCACGGCTTGTAGCTAAAGGCTACAATCAGAAGGAGGGAATTGATTATGATGAAGTGTTCTCTCCCGTGGTAAAACACACTTCCATTCGTGTGTTATTGGCTATTGTTGCTCAATTTGACTTAGAGCTCGAGCAACTTGATGTGAAGACAGCTTTTTTGCATGGCGAGCTTGAGGAGACTATTTATATGGCCTAACCCGAGGGCTATTATGTAGAAGGCAAGGAAGATCATGTCTGCAGATTGAAGAAATCCTTGTATGGTTTGAAGCAGTCTCCAAGACAGTGGTATAAGAGATTCGACAGCTTTATGATAGGGAGTGATTATCATAGGAGCAGCTATGATAGTTGTGTCTACTTCAGGAAGGGTTCAGATGGATCCTTCGTCTATCTCCTCTTATACGTGAATGACATGCTCATTGCTGCAAAGAACATGTCAGATGTGTTGATCTTGAAGAAACGGCTCAGTGCGGAGTTCGAGATGAAAGATTTGGGTCCTGCCAAGAAGATCTTAGGAATGGAGATTCAGAGGCACAGAAAAGCAGGGAAGTTATATCTCTCGCAAAGGAGTTACATTGAGAAGGTACTCGAGAAGTTTGGCATGCAAAACGCTAAGCCTGTCAGTACACCTTTAGCTTCTCATTTTAGACTCTCGGCCCTACATTCACCTCAATCAGAAGTTGAGGAGGCTGCAATGTCTCGTGTCCCATACTCTAGTGCAGTTGGTAGCATTATGTATGCTATGGTATGCACATGTCCCGATATTGCACAGGCAGTTAGTGTGGTTAGTAGATATATGGCGCATCCTGGAAAGGTCCATTGGCAGGCAGTGAAATGGATACTTAGGTATCTCAAAGGCTCCGCAGAGCTGGGCCTAGTGTTTGATAGAAATGTTTTTAATGGTACCTCTGTTATGGGTTTTGTGGATTCTGATTATGCAGGTGATCTTGATAAGAGAAGATCTTTGACTGGCTATCTTTTCACACTATCTGGCTCGGTTATTAGTTGGAGGTTAACTTTACAGTCGACAGTTGCTTTGTCTACTACAGAGGCGGAGTATATGGCAGCAGCAGAAGCAGTGAAAGAAGCTATTTGGTTAAGGAACCTTGTTCAGGAACTTGGGCTCCAACAGGAAGACAATTCAGTTGTCTTTTGTGACAATCAGAGTGCTATACACTTGATTAAAAATCAAGCATATCATGAAAGGACTAAGCACATCGAGATCAGGTACCACTTTATTCGAGAGGCAGTTGCTGAGAGAAATATGATGGTAAAGAAAATTGGTACTGCTGATAATCTTGCTGATATGTTGACCAAGACAGTCCCCGCCAACAAGTTTAAGCATTGCTTGAACTTGATTGGCATGCTTGGTTGAGTTTTGCCCCCTTTCGGGGCACGGTGGCGAGGTGAATGAAAGTTTTACATTTGTTTTTGAAGTGGATATGTTCTTTCGTTGCATCCCTTGTTTCCTACACCGAGTTAGCTCACGTAGGCTTAGGGATGCTGGGAGAATGTGTTCGGCTTCTTTGACTGTTGAAAATTCAAGCCAAGGTGGAGATTTGTAAAATATGTCTTTGAATTTTATGTATCCAGTCCGACATATATTTTCGTGCAGCCCAAAAGAAGAGAAAAAGTAGAGATTTAGTTCGCGACGTCGGAGGGTTGGGTCGATAGGCCCAACCCGGAGCGAGCGAACTAAACCTCTTTAGCGGGAAAGTAGATCTTTATGGGGGTTCGGGGGCAACGCCCCCGAGAAAAAAAAATTTGGGCCTTAATTACCTGGGCTAGGGTTTTCACGTTGGGAAATAGAGAGAGTTTGTTTTTCGTTTTTGTAATTGTCGCAAGCCGTGCGCTTATGCGATCTTGTACTCTCTTTGATTATAGTGGATTTTCGCTTCGCCTCGCCCGTGAACGTAGATCGCCTCGATCGAACCACGTAAAATCCTGTTGTTCTGTCTTTGTTTTCTGCGTTTCGTCATAACAGAAAAGATAGCACTACTCACCTGGGACCGCCTACGACCAAACAACAAAGGATACTGAATCGTCAAACTCGCGATCCTAACAAATAAGTGAGAAATAACTTCAAAATCAAGTAAAACTCTATCTCAACGACGAATCGACCAAACCAAACTTAAACGCTAACAAAACAACTCCTACGCGCCAACAAATCGCACACCCAAAGTGATTATTCAAACCGTTCGCAAAGCGAAACCCAAACGCGAAACCCTTAAATTCTTGCTCCGACCAAACCGTCGTTTCAAAACCACCATCGTTAAGACCCACAGCTCTAATACACCATAGTCTACCATTTCCATGAAATCTCAAAGCTCGACAACTCAAAAATCGAACTCCACGGCTCATTTCACTTAATCTCTGAGTTTCAAGCCCTAACCCGAAAACTAGTTCGATTGGAAGAACAAATGGCGCGATTACTTACCGGGCGTTGCCAATCGGTGTCGGGACGGCTTGGTAAGGCGTATGGCAAGAACCCCCCTCCTTTTTCCTCTCTTTTCTTTCTTCCTCTTCTTCTTTCTTCTTTCTTCTTCCTCTGTTCTTTTCGTTTCTCCTTTCCCCCCCGTGAAACTGAGCTCTCGATAATAAAGAGCTAAAGCCTACTGTTCCCTTTTTGCTTTTGACTTTTCAATGTTTTTTTTTTTTTTGGGTCTCACCTCAACTGCTAATTTGACCTGGTCAACAAAAAGCAATGTTTACAGGAACTGTCTGAGAATCGAAAACGAAGTCAAGTGGGGAGTCTCTCAGATGAGGTTCTGTGTTGAGGTCGCAGTTTAGGGTTGAATGCTTGGGTTATAAAAGAGATCGCTTACGTCGCCCGTACAGTACCATACCAGGAAACCAACGAAAACTCTCTTTTCACGGGTAATGAGCGAGCAATTTCTCGGTGGGTTCCATTGTAAAGTTAGGTCAAATACAATATATTTGAACAGTGTCCGAGCATAAATAAGGAAGCAAGCATTCATGTAAAATAATCGATCCCTGTTGAATGATCAACTCCTATGTTAAGAATCAAAAGCCGGCTCCAGGATATACTAGATTGCCATTTGGGACTCTTCAATATGCCGTTTGAGTCTCCAAACAGCCTATGAGAAATATCTGTGTCTCCATCCATCAGTCAATTGAAAAACCTCGTGGGTTAGATTGATTGAACAATTCTAGACTCAATATACATATATAACACCCGTCTTTAGGAGTGATCAGTTCCAGGATGGATAGTTCCCACCCTGAAATCGGAAACCGCCCACTAGAAACCGGTTCCAAAAATTCGAAGATGGGAACTGGTTCACTTTCTTCTCAGTACTTCGAACAATGAGTAGATTGAAAAAACTAAAAAAGGGGCAAATGGCGGCAATTAGGGTTTCCAACTTACAGCAAATTGAGGCAATCGAGAGCGAGAGAGGAAGCCGTTAGTCATGTCTACGAGGAACGGTCGGAGGTGTAGCCGTGAGTCAATGAGAGTTGAGGGTTGAGAGACGAAGAGATCGAGGAAATTGCTTGAGAGAGTTGAGATGAGAGAGACCGAGCTGAGACTAGACGAATGACGAGCAATATTAAGGATTTAGGATTTTAATTTTTTTAAAAATAATATGTATATTTACCGGTCAGGTCTGGGTGGGCGGTTCCACACCTGGAACCGGGAACTGGATAGGTATCCACCGGTTTCAGTTTATTGGAACCAAGAATCGGACCAGTTCTCTTGGAACCCATCGGTTATGAGTTGGTCCGGTCCGATTCCGTACGATTCGGGCGGTTTTCGGATTTTTTTTTTTGCACACCCTTACCCGTCATTGAAATTAATTGACGTGAAAAGAGACAAATATTATAGCAGCGTGGCATTCAATCGTTCGTCTAATGTCTCATCCAGCTTTCCATGTCAATTTCCGTAATCCAACCAAAGAAATTGGCCTCATCTCATATTATTCTATTCCCCCAACCAAGCGTTGCTGAAAATCATGAAGTCGACCTCATCTTCTTGGTCTGCTTCTCCGAAACACTCAATTTGGAAGGAGACAAGAAAGTCGGAAGACTTATAGCTTCGGGCTTTAATGAATTCAACTTTTTTATTAGATGTTTTGGTATTTAAATAAATGATAACCCAAATCACCAGATAGATATATTTATATCTTAAATGGTTGTATGTATTTTGTGAGCTGTAAAATGTATGACCAAAAAAAAAAAATACTTAAAAGATAATTCAAAGCAACTAAAATAACTTCGTGACATCACGCTACCTTATCAATAATATATATAGTAATTTTCGTTTTTTACTTTCTAATATTTTCTCCCAGAAACACCATCACGTAGTAGACTTCCCTGCACTTTTCTACTATTTACTGCGATCATTGGAGAGGAAGGTTCTCCTTGATGCAGAAGCATCATATCTTGTCAATGGAGCTTCCTCTCTCCTCGAAGCTTCACTTGGATTGAAGGGCACGCTTGAAGCCCAAGTTTGAACTCTCGATCTTGACTTTTGAGGACCAGACCATGAAGTATAATCTTTCATTTGCCTTAACAAACACGCACAAAAAAAAAAAAGGAAAAAGGAAAAGCTAGGAGCCCCACCGTTGACTCCTCCTCGCTTGATTTCTAACCCCTTTTCCATTGCCCCGACTACAGAGGTTACAAAACCAAAGTAACCTCCTCGGCTGACAAATTATCCGTCCTCTTAACAATGGGCTGTACACGGTGAATTCACATGATTGAGATTTGTCCATAGCGTGTTAATTTAATTGGATTGAATTCGTCCATATATATATATATTCTAACAACGGTCGTCCAAGAACACTAGATGCCATTACAGAGTTTTAATTTTTTTTTTTTTTTGGCGGGGGGGGGGGGGGGGGGGGGTCGGACCATTACAGTGTTCAAAGAACAGAAATGCGATGGCAAATGCAGTTATATCAAAGCAAAGCCTTAATCGCCCTTAAGAATCTCAGCCGTCCTTGACTTTTTTCCCCTTTGACTTTGTCGTCACCTCCGTCTAGGAAGTGGGGCCCGTGTTGCGGTGTTGCAGGTCCCACCGTGACTTCCTGCTCCTCCCGCAGAGGTAACTCTTGGTCAATCCGTACAGCTTTCGATTCTGACAACGTTAGCATGGATGGAAAGATCTGACCTGTTTCGTGGAGACTTCAACTTTCTTTTATCGATCAAACAAATCACGAGGGAAACACCAGAGCGGTCAGGATTGATTTACTCGATGTATTCATCCTTTTTTTTTTTTTTTTAAGACATAACCTTAATGTGAGGCGAGGAAGCTTCAAACCACGGAAGGATTGTCCGGCCGATGCTTCCATAATCTCTGAAGATTCCATTTGGGACCAAAGAATGATGCCTTTGGCTTCATTGTCATTTAGCACTTTCGAGCTTAGTACAAACTAAGTTTGGTATAAAGAGCATTTATTAAAATGCCGTAACTTTCGTGCCGCACTCACTTAAATGTGTTGAAAAAATTTGGTCGGAATGGGATGAAATGGAATCACACTTTGAGGTGTGATAACACTTTCTTTAATGATTTATTTGCCCCACTACATTGCTAATGATTTTCGACAAATATCCTCCAGAATACAACAAAATCTCACGTAAGGATAGCAGATAGCAATTTTAATAACTCTCCAGGATATCTCAAAGGAAATAATTAGAGAAGAATGCTGTTTTTTCTTTGAGAAAACACGAAATTGGAAGTTGACGTTTTGAACAATGAGCAGAATCGCGATATATACATATTAGCGAAAAACATTTGCGAACTGACATGTTATTCTGAAAATGTCACGCCTTTTCACGTATGAAAAAAATGCAACCTGTCGTATCTGAAGCTGTTAAATTCAGACGCAACTCTTCATGTCCACAAAATGCTAATTCGGACGGACATAACTCTTCATGTCTTAAGTTGTCATGTCTTAAGTTGCAGCTCTTCATTGTCCGAAACAACTCTCCAAATTCGTAAGAATAATATAAAATAACAATAAAAAAATTAACTTCAAAATTTGAAATTAAAAATAACAATAAAAAAATTCGTGCACCTGCATGCGGGTATAGTGGGGTGTAATTCACTTGCTCATTTCTTCATTGGAAAGACTAGGATAATCTCTAACTAATAAAGTGTCTTGCACTCTCCCATCTTTTCTATGTAAGATAAGAAAAAAGGTACTGTTGTTTGTTTTGCAAACAAACTTCAACAGAATGTCCTAATTTTTTTTCGCTCAATAAATTTCACATCAGAATAAAATCGTTCATTTGAGTGTTATTTTCGGCCAATCGTCCTACGTGAATTTTTTACCTAATTTTTCTTTCCGACGTGGAATTTTAAAAATAAATGCAAGTCTAATGTGGAAATTTTTCGGCAACATAAAATTACGTCTCTCTCTCTCTCTCTCTCTCTCTCTCTCTCTCTCTCTCTCTCTCTCTCTCTCTCTCTAACTAACATAAACGACTTCATTTTCAATCCTTCTCTTCCTCAAACAACGACGTATTCGCTTGCTCTCTCTTCCTCAACAGTTCGTCTCTAAACCTCTACGCCCAAATCGCAAATTAGGTCTTCTCTTCTTAACACTAAAAATCACAAATCTCTCTCTCTCTCTCTCTCTCTCTCTCTCTCTCTCTCTCTCTCTCTCTCTCTCTCTCTCTCTCTCTCTCTCTCAAATTAGGGATTCTCGAGTGAACTACTATGAAATACCCCAAATATCTCTCTCTCTCTCTCTCTCTCTCTCTCTCTCTCTCTCTCTCTCTCTCTCTCTCTCTATATATATATATATATATATATATATATAAAAGAAATTAGGGATTCTCAATCTTCCTCAATACTTCGTCTCTAAAAAATATTGACTTTCGTCTTGGCTTTGTTTATAAAATTGGTCTTGACTTTGTTTATAAAATCGTGAGCCGCTTCTCTTGCTTCTGCTCCCCATTGCGAATTTGATGAGATGATTTGCCCCAATTTGAAGAATTGGGGTTCGGGTTCGGTTAGGGTTAGGGTTCCTGAAGATGAAAATTGGATTTTGGCACAATTCGTTGAAGTAAGGCTAGCGTTCTTCAATTAGATGAGTAAGCGATATCGTTTAGCATCTCAATTGCTAATTTTAGCTTGCTGACATGCCACGTCGGATGGTTTATTATAAATTAATGCCACGACAAAAATTTCGACTAAGCAAATCGCCGATAGCACTTAAGTGATCGATTTTTCAAATTTGCGGCACTTAAGTGTGGCCAAAAAAAAGTTATGACCCTCAAGCGAGCGTTATACGAAAGTTATGACACTCCTTATGATAGATCCATTTGAGTATATTCTGACTTATGAACTATATAATAGTAACAGTAGAACCTCATTTAGAGTTGCATCAGATTGATGTCCCGGCTGTTTTATAACTTACACATTCAACTAAATTTCAATTACGAAAATATAAAAATTCCTGCTACTTAGGAATAGTTTAAAGATCACATTGAACGAATTAAAACTCCAAAGATAACATTAAATATTGGGCTAAAGGCTGGAGACTATTTGTATCATTTTCTCTAAATTTAAAATATGTGGCTAATGGGATATATCAAGTCGAGGGCAACAAGAGCCAACCAGGTTGATTGCATATCAAATTATTGGATGATTTTTTTGGTTTGTTCTATTTCTAATTCTCTTTTCTCTCTCGGACTTTTGCTCTGCTTCTTTACAGAGCGCGGGAGTTGGATCCCGTATATGTGATACTATTGTCTCCACCACGTGCCGAGTGGCAAATTATTTGCCAGTTAAAATGTGGTTTTTGTTCACCTCCTTTGAGGGTTCGAGGCTGTCTTCTCAAATCCTTTGTGCCAACCATACGACGATGACCTTGACAGTTTCATTCATTATTTCCAAGTACCGTCGGCATGTTGCATCGAAGTTTCATGGAACAACAGATTTGTCCTGAGAGGGTTTATTTGGACTAAACTCTTTCTTTTTTTCTTTATTTGGTTCTAGTAAATCCCACGACTCGTATTCCGTCGTTACCATTCATTGCCAAAGCATTAAGTCAAACGCCGTACGTTTCTATTGTTGCATTTTATAAAGCAAAAAGGAGCTTCTTAATTTTAAGATATCTCCATTATTTTTGTTCAACTCCAAATACTCTTAGTTACTAATTTTACAGATATTGGATCCATGGACGAGTTCGTAAGTTCATAATATTATTTTATTTCTCGCATATTTCTCCTGCAACAACTTTCCTAAAACGATTCTGGATTTCGAAATATTTTTCTCTTTCATAAATATTCACACAATCCCTTCGTGCTATAAATCATTAACAGTAATCTCTTTTCATATTTTTATTCAAATGTTTTGTTTTGTTTTTTTTTTTTTGTGGTAAAGGTGACTTTTGTTTAACTTTTCAACGTGTAGCCGCATGTGTACGTTTGGTAGTACAATATAGCAGATATTAACATGCCGTTTGTTTAGTCTACCATGAGCCATTCGCCTCATCACCGTCAATTTGGATTCAGTGAATCGGTCTCGACTAAATCTGACCCGAGATAAATTATTATTTGTGAACACCCAACTATATTTCCTGCAAATCCACATTTTCGTTCGATATCATAGTCGGAATTTGGAGGAAAATTTCCTGTTTTTGCAAGAGTTCCTTTGGCTGAAAGTCGAAAGTCCAGCATGATATATATGGCTGTGGAGCCTTTAGAGCGGCGGTTGATAGGTGAAGAGGGTTTTCGGAGTTCCATCGTGAGACTGAGAGATTATTTCATGAAAAATTATGGGGGCTAAACACTGTGTGAGTTATTGGCGGCTGGGAAATACTAAGAGTGTTTGAGTGACTCGAGTTTGGTATTAATCTCTATTGTATCTCTTGATCTATAGTGGGATTCTTTACTGCTCTTTCCGTGGACGTAGGCTACCAGACCGAACCACGTAAATATGGTGTCCAATTTATTTTCTTGTTTTTTAATCTAATTGTTCCATCGCTTACTTCCGCAACATAATTAATGCAGAAAAAAATCTATTCATAAGAACCATGGTGAGTACATGCGGGAAGAACTTTCAACAAGACAACAACGAAAAGAATACAACATAATAAATGATGTAGCAAAAGATTTACATGCATATATACACACAAACCGGGCGATCCTCGCAGACGACTGGGTTTATCGACAGGAAGCTCCGATCGATTGGAGCACTGTCCAAACGTGTGACCCGAGATCCGGCCTATTCCTTCGGCTCATCTCGCAGCACCTCAAAGCCAAATGAGTCAACTCCTCGGCCACCATATAGGGCCACTCTCCAGCCAATGGATCCAAAATGGCCTCCAAAGTCCCTGCGTTGATTGCCCTTTGCACTACGTTCGCTATTCCTAAGGCGGGCCTCCTCGTCAATAACTCAAGCAGTATAATCCCAAAAGAATAAACATCGAACTTTGTGGTGAGCTCTCGCGTGACGAAGAATTCAGGGTCCATGTAAGCAGGTGTCCCTTTCGCTTCAGTCGGGTACAGGACTGTGGTGTTGTTGCTCGACCGCTCGTCGCGCGACAGCAGTCGGCAGATGCCAAAATCGCCAAGCTTACACTGTAGGTTCGTGTCGAGTAAGATGTTCCCTGGTTTGACATCCCCGTGGACGATGCTGTGAGGCTTGCAGGAGTGGAGGAAGGCTAGGATGGAGTAGAGCTCCATGGCGATGTTTATCCGGGTTCGCCAAGACAGCTGCTTCGCTCTGTTGTCGTCGCGGAGCCAATCTTGGAGGCTTCCGTTTGGAAAATATTCGTAAACGAGAGTCCAGGGCTCAGGACAAACGCCGATGAGCGTGATGAGATAAGGATGCCTCACCTTGCTCAACACATCCACCTGTGACACTCAGATCAAGAATTCGCGATGATATTACTGGGAAAATCTTCTTATTATTCTTAATTTTGTTCATAGAAAACATGGAAACTAGTAGAGGATACTCAAGAATTCTTACCTCCTGTTGAAATTGTTGTGAACTATGCATGCTATGAAGTTTAATGATCTTTATGGCCACCGGCGTATTTCGAAGGGAACCTCTATACACTCTCCCGCAAGCACCTTCTCCGATCTTTAAGGACGGCTCGAAGTTCCTCACAGCTTCCTTGATTTCAGTCATAGAAAACTCGTGGAAGAACTTCGTGCCCGAGGAATCTCCTTGTCTTCTGCGCATCTCCTCGGCCATTTGGAGCACGTTGTCAAGGTCGATCAGCCTCAATTCTCGCTCTTGTTTAAACATTTCCTCCATCGAGATGATTTTCAGCTCCAACTGCGCTTTCTGATCCTGGGCAATGCGAAGTTCTTCCCTCGCTTTGTCACGCTGATCCTTCACCTTCTTGAGTTCTTCCTCCAACTTCTCAGCATATAATCTCTGCAGACACTTCTTCTGAAAATTCGCCCATAATACCACATTCAAGTCAATAAATCATCTTTCATCTTCATGTAAATTGTGCCATACGTGCTATTTCTGTGTTATATATTGGAATGAACTGTTTTCAGGGAGTTGGGGATGGTCCTCAACAATTAGACTTGAGTAAAGTCAGTAGAAATGTTCCATTTTCAAGATGAGCACTTTACATGAATCAGGGCGTCTAGGTCGATATATAGCGAACTCTTCCAGTTATTATATCGAAATTCTACCTTCCTGGTATCCTTTCGCTCGCCTTCAACAGCATCAACTTCCGCTTCAGCACAAGTCGTTGCTCCTTCCTCAAGCACTTCTCGCAAGTCGTTTTCATTCACATCCTGTCACGATTTGCTAAACTTCGCAAATATTCCTTGGAAGGACTAAGAATAAGGTATTCTTAGCTATAGTGCAGGACAAGCGAAGCTAGAGGCATGGCCTCCTCGCTAGAGAACATGAAAAATGACAATCCATTGTCGTCTTTTGCACATACCAGAGTGTCAGAAAGTGATGAGTGTCCTGTATAAAAGACTGACTGATTCCGCTGCGGACCATGGAAAAGACTCGTTGAGAACGGTTCACGTTCTCAGAAAGTGTCTTTTGCCACAAGTCAATAAATCATCTTTTATCTTCATGTAAGTTAGGTCATACATGGTATGGACATTTTACCTTCCTGGGATCCTTTGGCCCGCCTTTGGTGATAAATACTTCCGCTTCACCACAAGTCGTCGCTCCCTCCTCAAGCTCTTCATCTTCTCGCGCATCGTTTTCATTCATATCCTGTTACAATTAGCTAAAGTTGAAATATTTCTTTTTAAGTACAAAGAGTAACATATTCCTGGCTATAAAATAGGACAAGCAAAGGCTAGAGACATGACTTCCTGGCTAGAGAACATGAAAACGACAATGGTTGTCATATTTTTGCGCATACCTGAGTGTTGGAAATTGATGACCGGACGGTATGATAGACTGACCGCATCGACTGCGGATGATGGGAGCTGATTCGAGTTCTTGGAAAGTATCTCGCCTCTCCAGCATTATGCTTGCCCCATTGGGCTGCTCTGGAGAGCTATCCAAGGAAGAAGGAGAAGCTATTGGCATCACCGCAAGTCGGTCGGTGTTCCAAGAGAAGGTTCTTTTCCCCATGTCTGGAAATGGATTGCTCAAATTCGTCGTGCTACTCCTCCTCAGCGTGGCGGATTTCGACTTTGAGAGAACCGACTTCCCGGCTCCAAGGGTTGGAGTCGTCGGCGATGGCGCATTAGTAGGAACTTCTGCAACCGCTTGAACCGTCCGAGCTTCCCTATATTGACAAGGAATGGAAACAACTTTATGGTGAAACCAAAATTGTCACATCACTCTATAAATTAATCGTCCTTACCAAGACTCCGAGCCCATAAACGTTCCTACTTGTGCTCAATTTCATTCTAAAATTCGATTCATTGTGTTATGAGCCAATTAGACACGTGGATCTAGGGAAACTGATTTGCCATCGGCCCCCAGCCCAAAATTTCCCAAGTACTTAGCCCTATCACTCAAAGAAAGAAGGTATAACCTTGTGTGAATGAGGTGGCCGTCGCAGATAAACCAAATGTGACAAGAGATGTGCGCTTTATCGCGAACGAAGATGGCTTTCTCAGACCTGATTTCTGTCATCCTCCTGCCAATTCAAAACCAGAGAAGGCAATGAATTAGCTTGATGTATAGTGATGGACTCAGAGCGAACAAAGACATTGCGTTCGAGAAGAGCTACCGGTTTTCCTAAAAGATCTGACATGTACAAAACATCTTTAAGGATTACTAAAGACATAGACATTGGTTTTCAGGATCCAAACAAGCATGTCATTTTCGCCAAGAAAATGATATATTTGGAATGAACAGCCCACGGTCCTGTGTGTGGGGGTGTCTTTTTTGTTTCTGTACGCACCTGAAATAGCGCTTGTCTGCTGTGGCACTCATTACAAGCTTTTTGATCCCATGCAGACCAATGAGCTCCACAATTCCCTTTTCGACGCCGTCCGATTCCATGTACACTTTTTCCGCTCGTACCTATTAACCAATAAATCAATAAATGTGTTTCAAGGGTCAACAATAATTAATATTTATTTGTGCGATTCACTATCACTTTGTTAAGAAGTCATTGACCAAGACAATTCATCGTCAAGAAGAAGAAGGAGAAGAAAGTAAGTATACCCCCATCTGTTTACAAACGAGTAGGCAGTTATCCAAGATTTTATCCACGTTTATCCTCTCGTTTTCTCTGTGTTCTCTCAACACTATCTCGTTCGCCGAGCTCGCGGGGAGTCCGGCACCCAGGCCTCCTGCAAACCAAAGGCAAATTTACAGCACAATTATTTTAGTTAACGCGGCAAAAAGAATGAAAATCGACAATAATTGAACAGGTAAAAGCAATAGGATATCCAATATGGCCCTCCATCGGGAAACCCTCGAAGGGAATTTTTAATTTATTGCAATAACCATTGTCCATCATGGAAGATCCGTGTATTATATCCATGCGAGGGAGCATGGTAAGTTCTTATTCTTACTATTATGGATTGTACAACTGTGTCATTGTATTTTTGGATTGTACAACTATGTCATTGTATTTTTGGTAACAGTAGCCTAGCCTTTCCCGTAGATTGGTAGATTGGTTATTTCCTTTTGGCTTTCCTTTTCTTGTAAGGCTGTCTTGCCTATTTACTGGTTCTGAAGATCCTAATACAATTCAAGCTTTTATGCTCCAAAATTATTACGGTATCAGAGCCTCTTAGTTCTGGGACCAATTGAATCCCTTTTGAAGTTTTCATAGGATGGCGGGCGGGAGTGATTCCGACGAGAACCCAAGAAGGGACACCGTTTTACCGAAGACTATCATGAAGGGAGATGGCTCGGCCAAGAGGGCTGAGATTCCAGCGATGTATCGACTCGAGTCATCAGATGGCCCGGGCAACGTTCTGATCGCTTGTAATCTAAATGGCGACAACTACTTGACATGGTCACGTGGTATACTGATCGCGTTACGAGCAAAATGCAAACTGCCCTTCATCGACGGGCAACTTCAAAAGCCGGAGGAAGATGACCCGATGCGAGAAAGGTGGGAGATTTGCAACTCCACAATCTTAGCATGGCTGTTCAACACAATGGAGAAGGACCTCCAATCGACAGTCGCTTATGCTACGGACGCGAAAGAACTATGGGACGATCTCAAAGAACGGTATTCGGAAGGAAATCAGACTCGGATTTATCAAATCAAATTCGAAATCTGTATTCTCAAGCAGGATGGGAAGAGCATGCGGGAATATTTTTCCAAATTGAAATTACTGTGGGATGAACTCAAATTTTATCTTGAGAAACCGAGCTGCTGCTATGGAGCCAACAACAAGTTCGTAGCACAACGGGAAACCGAGAAGATATTTCAGTTTCTCATGGGTCTCACCTCTGAATACAACACAATACGGTCCAACATCCTTAGTATCGAGTCAATGCCGAACCTGAATAAAGTATATCAAATGATTGTGCACGAAGAACGTCAAAAACTTGTTGCACGATCTCATGATTCGACACCAGAAGCAGCTATTTTTTTCGTAAAAGGAGGAGGCGGACCGAACAATGTCGAAAAACAGCAGCAGCAATCATCAGAAGCAAGGCCGGCTTGTGAGCATTGTGGCAAGCTGGGCCACACGAATAGCAACTGCTGGGCCTTGAATGGCTACCCAGCATGGTACACGGCAGAATGGGGCAAAGGAAAGAAGCCCATTGGACAGGGCAGAGGGGCCGGACAGAGTCAATGGAAGCGAGGTTGGCCGGGAGTGAAGACTCCGAATCCACAAGGCCCAGATCGGGCTAATGCAGTTCAAACCATCAATTGGTCGCGGGCTGATCGCTTGGAAGCCCTACCTGATAATCAATTTCAGAAATTGCTGAATTTGCTTGCCTCGGACACAAATGATTCTGATCAACTTGTCGGTAATAATTTTGTGAATTTACAGAATGAATGGATATTAGACACTGGAGCTTCGAGACACATGACGGGAAGTCTCGAGAATTTTTCAGAATCATTGCCAATTGAAGGTGGTGCACCGGTTTACATTCCTAATGGAGGCAAAATACAAGCCACCCAAGTTGGGAAAGTGATGATTGCTAATTCCATTCAGCTCTCTGCAGTGCTTTATGTGCCTACTTTCAATTGCAATCTAATTTCAATTGCACGATTATCAGTAGAGATAGATTGCCTTGTAACCTTTTGCTCGAATTTATGTTTAATTCAGGACCGCACTTCGAGGAGGATCCTTGGAGTGGGTGAGCTTCGAGGGGGCGTCTACTACCTGCGGAAAGTGTTGATCGCGCCATTCACATGTCAAGCAATTCTAGAAGAATCCGTGGACATATGGCATCAGAGGCTCGGTCATCCATCCCGCACCATAAAGTTGAATGGTATTAATCTAAATTCAGAGGATCGAGGCAATAAGGAGTGTGATGTGTGTCTGAGAGCAAAACATACTCGTTCTCCATTTGATTTGAGCATGAATAAAGCCGATTACCCATTTCAGCTGATACACTGTGACTTGTGGGGGCCGTATAAGATTAAATCTAGTTGTGGTGCCAATTATTTTTTGATGATAGTTGACGATTTCAGTCGAGGTGTATGGTTGTTTCTCTTACGTGAGAAATCTGAAGCACAACGTTTTCTCATCTATTTTTGTGCTCTAATTGAGAATCAATTTAATCGTACGATTAAAATGATAAGAAGTGATAATGGGTTGGAATTCCTATCAAGGGAGATGCAGAATTTCTTTTCCGCCTAAGGTATTATGCACCAAACATCTTGCACGGAGACACCACAATAAAATGGACGGGTTGAACGGAAACACCGGCATATCCTCAATATTGCACGGGCACTCATGTTTCAGGCATCACTTCCAACACGTTTTTGGGGTGAATGCGTTTCGACCGCGGTTCATCTCATTAATGTTACGCCAACAAAGTTGCTCGACAACAAAAGCCCCTCTGAGGTACTTTTCGGCAAACTACCTCATTACTCAAATCTTCGAGTTTTTGGTTCATTATGCAATGCTCATGTTCGAACCAAAGATAAATTTCAAGAAAGATCTCGAAAATGTGTATTCATTGGCTATCCGCAAGGAAAGAAGGGTTGGCGACTATATGATTTGAAGACACGGCAATTCTTCGTATCAAGGGATGTTCGTTTTTGCGAAGATACTTTCCCATTTGTCACAGATAGCAATCAACCAGCCGAACCAAAGAAGGGCAATCCACTATTCTTTGATGGAGTTCCTTCCATCATTCGATACGACGATTCAGATCGAGCCCGAGCTGATACACAGCTCAATCGAACTCAGCCAGATCGTAACAAGGCTGAGGGGGAGTTATCGAAAATGTGTGTTCGATACGACGACTCAACTGATGGGCTTGGATCAACTCAGCCTAGCCCATAACAAGCAGCGGCAGAACAACAAGTGGGCCGTTCTGAGCAGGACAGTGGGGACAGCCCAGCTGATTCAGAATGGTCCGACAATCCGAATTTTGTCAGTAATCAGCGCCTTAACATGGAAGAGGGAGATGAGACAAAGATTTTTGATAATGTTGGTGCAACAATCCCAGAAAAAGTAGATATGGTGGCACGATGTTCGAATCGGATTAAGAATCCTCCTGGACGTTTTAAGGACTTCATTGTTCACACCGCGCGGCATGTGACGCCCCCCCCCCCCCCCCCCCCCCTCCCTCTTTACCCACTTCATCGAACTCCTCAAGTAAGTCCCACCCTATCGAGCACTTCATTGGTTATTCTGGTCTTTCTAATCGTCACGTGGCATTTCTAGCTGCCATTGATTCAGACAGCGAACCCACATCCTATCACAAGGCTGCTCAAGATCCGAAGTGGAGAGATACGATGGCAAAAGAGATCTACGCTCTCGAATCAAATGAAACTTGGACTATTGAGAAACTTCCGCCTGGGAAACGTCCAATCGGTTGCAAATGGGTGTACAAGGTGAAGCGGCATGCAAATGGGAGTGTCGAACGTTACAAAGCTCGGTTGGTAGCGAAAGGTTTTACACAGGTGGAAGGAGTCGATTATCATGAGACATTTGCTCCGATGGCTAAACTCGTGACGGTGAGATGTTTATTGATAGTTGCCGTTGCAAAGGGATGGGAAATACATCAGATGGATGTGAATAATGCATTCTTACATGGGGATTTGGATGAAGAGGTTTACATGCAGTTACCACCAGGATTCTCATCAACTAATGAAGGCAGTGTCTGTCGGCTCAAAAAGTCATTATATGGGCTCCGTCAAGCTTCGCGGAATTGGTTTTCCAAGTTTACGGATGCACTTCAACAATATGGTTTTCTCCAATTAGGAGCAGACAATTCTCTTTTCACTTTTACTCAAGGTAGCGTATATATCGGAGTGTTAGTTTATGTGGATGATTTGATCATAGTTGGAAATAGTTCCAGCTATTGTACCTCGTTTAAAAGTTTTATGGACAAGTGCTTCCGGATAAAAATTTGGGACCTCTGAAGTATTTTCTCGGCATTGAAGTTACAAGGATGGATTCTGGTCTTTTTCTCAATCAACGGAAGTACGTGCTCGACATTTTGACTGAGTGTGGTATGCTAGGATCACGACCATCGTCATTTCCTATGGAATAGCATCATCACATATCGACATGTTCCAGTGATTTACTCTCGGATCCGGCCAAGTATAGACGTCTCGTTGGGAGGCTTATATATTTGACAATAACCAAACCGGAGCTTAGTTATTCTCTTCATGTCTTGGCGCAATTCATGCAGGAGCCTCGCCAAGGTCACTGGGATGCCGCCATGAGAGTTCTTCGTTACTTGAAGCAGTCCCCTGCCCAGGGGATCTTTCTACAGCCTCACACTCTTGAACTTACAGCTTATTGTGATTCGGACTGGGCTAGCTGCCCATTGACTCGCCGATCGGTTACGGGTTATTTTATCACCTTAGGAGGCTGTCCAGTTTCATGGAAGACTAAGAAGCAAACCACAGTCTCGCGTTCATCAGCAGAAGCAGAGTATCGAGCTATGGCAGCAACAGTTAGTGAAATCATATGGCTACGGAGTTTACTTTCTTCACTGGGGGTGCGGATGAGGCAGCCAACTCGATTATTCTGCGATAATCAAGCTGCCTTACACATTGCAGCGAACGCGGTTTTTCATGAGCGCACGAAGCATATCGAGATCGATTGTCACTTTGTTCGTGAACATCTCCGATCGGGAACAGTAGCTACCTCGCATGTGTCTATGCACCTTCAATTAGCTGATATATTTACCAAGGCACTTGGACGAGATCGCTTTCGCTTCCTTCTCCGCAAGTTGGGCATTCGGGATCCTCATGCCCCAACTTGAGGGGGAGTATTATGGATTGTACAACTGTGTCATTGTATTTTTGGATTGTACAACTGTGTCATTGTATTTTTGGTAACAGTGGCCTAGCCTTTCCCGTAGATTGGTAGATTGGTTATTTCCTTTTGGCTGTCCTTTTCTTGTAAGGCTGTCTTGCCTATTTACTGGTTCTGAAGATCCTAATACAATTCAAGCTTTTATGCTCCAAACTTATTACTTACTAAAATCGGTGGATGGAAATATATGCAAACGAAGCAGAAGAAGAAACGTTCACTTACCCATTGGGATCCTCCGCGACGGAACTAGAACGTGAACGACACAGATCTTGAAGTTGCCTCTGGATTGATGCACCGTCCAAGCAATCTTCGACTTGTTCTCTTTCGCATCCTTCCCGACCGCCACATAAATCTTGTGTTCATACACTGGCGTCGCCTGTTCAGACGCGACCCCGCCAACGCTCGGCACAATCTCCGGGGCCATATCGCCACCAAGTGTCAAGCAAGACGACGAGGACTGACGGCTCTTAACAGAAGATGAAAGGGAGCCAAACTCAGGAGAGAAACAGAAAGCGAGCCATGGGAACTTTCTGAGATACGAAAGCGGAGTAAAGTGGGTAGACTTTTATAAAGAGCTTGGCTTGTCCTAAAGCAGAAGTAGCCCGGACAGCGCATACCACGAAACCAACGAAAACTCTCTTTCTTTCGTCCGGTAATGAGTGAACAATTTCCGGGTGGGCTCCGTCAAAGCAAACAAAATTATTTCCCGAAATGACTTGGCCCAATAGGGAAGTGCCGACGGGAGAATTTATTCTGGAAGCAGAAGAACGGTATCATGTCACGGTCAGTCACCGTATCAATAGCATATATGCAGCAATTTCATCTCGGTCTTTTTAAAAATTGTTTTCTCGTACTAGACTTCCCTCTACTTTTCTTCTATTTACTGCCCTCTTTGGAGAGGGAAGGTTCGATTCCGTGAGGTGTATTTGGTCCGGTGCCCGTGTGCGATGCGTGTGCGACCTTTGAGCGCAGTTGGATGGTCTTTCTTTATTGTTGCAGAAGAAGCATCGGAGCGAGGACAATGAAGCTTGACTTTGGATTGAAGGGGCGAGCTTGAAGCCCAAGTTTCTCATGCTGAATTTCTTCCTCTTGTCCATGGACCCGGCTATGCGAAAGAGGTAGCAAAATGGAGTATAATCTCCTCCTCTGCGGCCCCCACGTTGTCCTCTTACCAATGAGTAGTTACATATGATGGATTCACATGATTCAAATTTATTCCTCGCATGTTAATTTAATTTAGGGTGAGTTTGTTTCCTCAATAATTTCATGACGAAGGAAGATATTCTCCATGGAGATCGTTTCCATGAAAAATGGTTGGTTTTCATTTGTTTGACGGTTGACGGAAAGTAGCTTCCTTCCTGCCAGAAGAGGAAGCCGTTTTCCCCAATCTAAATTTTTTATTTTAAGTCTATGGAAAACGTTTTCTATAGGTCGATCAATTTTTCGTCATCCAAACACCGTAAAGTCGGGGCAATTTCCCGAAGAACAGTTTTCATTCCAACAAACAGAACCAAACCTTTGCGCGGAATATTACCCGATCATTCCTAAATATATTTGTATGGATGTCAATTCAGTCCTAAACTTTTCAGTTTTGCCAATTTAGTCCCACATCTTTGCGGGGAATTCCAATGTAGTACTTTCGATCTATTTTTACCGAAAATCGCTAACGTGTCGCTCCGGCCATCACCAGTCATCCT
The DNA here is from genome assembly GCA_029784005.1 of Lenwebbia sp. NSW1173648. Classification (NCBI taxonomy): domain Eukaryota; kingdom Viridiplantae; phylum Streptophyta; class Magnoliopsida; order Myrtales; family Myrtaceae; genus Lenwebbia; species Lenwebbia sp. NSW1173648. The sequence continues at coordinate 1,167,334 of JARCGZ010000005.1, forward strand.
ACATGGCACACCGCCACGTCAGTGATCTTGGGCGAAAATTGACTGAGAGGACTAGATTGAAATTTTGTGCAAATGTTTAGGACTAAACTAATAAAATTAGAAAACTCACGACAGAATTGGCACCCGCATAATATGTTCAAGACTGATTGGATAATTTCCCCGATCCATTTGTCATCGTAGAAGGACAACAATGGTGGTATGCCATCACAGAATTCAAATTAACAGAAGTTCAATGCCAAACGCTATTACTAACAGCCTATTAGGTTAGGGAGAGGCACTGTTGCTGGTCAATCTGTGCGGACAAAGAAGTGGCGTTGGGAATATTCAACCGCCTTGGCTTTTTATGCCGGCAACGTTGGCATATGATATAAGGAGGCCATATTGATAATCGATAAGTTCAGAAGCAGGTAAGACACCCGATTTATGGTTGTTGGACCAAAAATGAAATTCGATAGTTAGATCTACAAATAATTGTTCAAGCCCAATTTATTAGCTATCACGCAAAAATTAAATTTGCCCATTGTTTCGTTGGCACCTAACTCTTTAAATATTATGATTTAATAAATCGTTAATTTTGATAATATCTCACGTGCCATGGAAAGGAATGGATAACCAATATCTTCGTGGAAAATTCCATTTCCAGCTAAGAAAAACCTAGAGTTTTTCCTAGTGAATAAAAGATCATTGAATTTTTGGTCTCTCTTTTGTGGTTGGTTTTGTCCTAATTAAAAACACGACCGTGCATCAAATGCAAAGACTACTTCTCTACTTGGAAGTTGGAACCAAAGAACCATGACTTTGACTTCATTGGTCATTTGGCAATGTGCCAGCACATTATCGTGCTTAGTACAAACTAGTTTGGTATGAAAAGCGTTTACTCTTCTTCATGTCTATTTATTAGGGCTTAGAATTTCCAACCCTACTAATTAACTGAAAGTGACCTTGTCCGCAGGTACTGAAAGAAGAAGCCACGATCGAACTATGTCCTATTCGCAAGGCGTAGCATCGCCATTCTTGGGCCTCCAAATCAGTTCAAAATTAATTCCAGAAATTTTACTCTCATCTAAATCGATCGTTGGTAGATGGAATTTCTAAAGCTTCAAATAAATGAAGTTTATTTGTTTATTTCGGTTAAAAGAGACGACAGGAGTTTAGAGAGCGATCACCTAACCGCGGCACTGCTATGCTTGGGCCACCAAATGAATTTACAATTAATTTGGGAAATTTTATTTTTGCCAAATTCGATTGTTGGTGGATGGAATCGTCGATTTTCTGTTAATGGACATAAAATAAGGAAAAGATTGGTATGTATGTGTACCGTATACTTTGCCGACCATGGCAGACATCATGAGAGAATTATCACTAAGCTCAACTATATTGTATGTCTACAAGTTTCTAAGTAAGGAAATTGGGAGAGGAAGTACGAATAATCATGTGGGAATATTCGAGACCAAAAGTCAAACGCCATGGCAAGAAAGAAACGTTCCAACATACTTCTTGTGGATAAAAAACTATAGAAGTTTATGCCATATCAAATATCGGCTAAGTACTATATCCTATGGAATTATAGTAGTATAATCCCAAAAGAATAAATGTTGAACTTCATCGTGATGAATAAATGGCCTCCAAAGGCCCTCCCATCTCTTTGGTTGTATAAACTATAAACCCCTCTGCCCTTGCGGGATATTTTATGTACAGAAGCCCGCCAACTTTGTTCTAAAAGAGTTGGATGATGAAATGAGAATTCTTACTAAAAAGAACATTAGTTGCCACCCCTGCCCTTAAGGCCCCAATAGCTACGTTTCTCACCCTAATTCCTTGCTAACCCTCAAGATAATAAGGTCGTTTCATCATACTGAACACTACAGTCAATGCACATATTTCGCACGAGAAATCATCCCACATGTTACGAGATCAATCGGTGTTGTGTTGGAAACAAAAAAAAAATCTATATGGTCTATGAACCCATCAATATTGATTTTCAAAACAAATTTGCACGCAATCCAAATAATTGCTCCGAGAAGTTAGCTGCTAATTTTAACATCATTGTTGTGATTGTCATCCATCCAATCCTCAAGATCACCACATGAATAGGAGATGAGATCGGAGTGATCATTAGGGGAGAGCACCGGTCCTGGTCCAACACAGGAACCGGATCGGACCGGCTGATTCTAGGCGATTCTAGCAGGAACTGGTCTAGATTCCGGTTCTTTGTGTGGAACCGGACCTGATCGGTGTACCTTGATATTTTAATTATTTTTCTTTTGTAATGTTCTTGTTCTTCCAAACTCAAGAGTACAGCACAGTTTTCTTCAATGCCCATTGTTGTGGAAGCACATAGGCATTGGACGACTGAAAGAGGTTGGCACAATTGAACAATAAAAAAACAATACCATTGACCGGGGGCGGGCGATCACAATTGAAGAAACAAAAAATAAAAATAAACAGTCTACACTATTGGGCCTGGTCCAACTTGGGAATCGGACCGGAGCCTACCGGTCCGGTTCGTGGGTGGATAGGTCGGTTCTCCGTTTCAAGGTGGAAATTGACCCACCCTGGACCGATCACCCCCGGTGATCATTGAGCATAAAACCTTAATCAAACGTAATTATTGGAATCTCTTTGATCGATATATAATTGAATTTACTTGGCTAGGTCAGGAAATTTATTCGAGTCAGTGAATACATTCATTTGTTCACGTCCCTTTCCTTACCTCGTCACCGGAAGATAGATTCGACCTATTGATATTAAGGCGTCACTAGTCATGAACAATTATAGAAATGCAAACATGCCCTCTTTTTTTTTTTCTTCAGAGTGCATATAATAACTTTTATATGTATGAAATATGACCAACACAATTTGATATCACATTCTGTAGTTTTCAAATCGCTATCCTAGTCATCGAACACATACAGGAATTAGGAAAGGTTGAGAGAGAGAGAGAGAGAGAGAGAGAGAGAGAGATAGTGCAAATGTTTGCTTGTAACCCAAGGAATTGCAAAGAAAATGAAAATTGCGAGCGACGGTTGCCTGTAGGCATTGGTCAACAAGTTAGGCTAATTGGCTAGGATATCTATTCATGTTGTGCAGATCCCTTTTGATGTTACTTAGAAAGGATAACTGCCGAGAAGCAGATGAAATACGAAGCTCATGACCTTTATGAAGACTGCAATCATTCACTCACATTTCCAAGGGAGGGCAGACAGGAGAGAGAGAGAGAGAGAGAGAGAAACATGAGGCGAGCTTGGGAATTCTGAGAGAAACGAGAATGAAGTAAAGTAGGGGAGTGTCTCAACTATGGTTGGGTTACAAAGAGAAGGCTTGTTCTAAAGCTTACGCAACCCGACGGTACATACTGTCAAATTATGTTTCGAATTTGGGCCCGTCCAATAAACACGATTCAAGTTAAAAATGACGAATACGCTGGAGGAAAGCATGATTGCTGGAGGAAAGCATGATTGCCTATAACCTTAGACTAGGCGGGCCGAAGACTTAAAAGCATTCGCACGCCCAGCTGCGATAGGAGAATTTGACAAGATTGGGCATTAAATGATGGAGCCCACAAGCTTGTCTTCTTCTGTTGAATTTCTTCATGCCCTCACACGTTGCATTCATAGAAGAGCTCATTTACATGTCTTCCACCTTCATTTTCTCAACTCATTAAATGCATGCACGTGACCACAAAAATTGGCGGGCCCCTATTTTGTGGACCTGTCTTGTGACTATTTAATGAGGCCATTTTTATCTTGCTTCCTTCCCTTTCTTCTATAAAAGGAGAGGGAAGTCCGGAGATGAAAATAGAGCAGAAAAGAGCCTTCAACAAGAACAGGCAGTAGCTCTCGGTAGAGGGAGGTTTGCTTGTATTAAAAAAAATCCCTAATTGATTTTAAAGTTGATAAAACAATTCATAATCTTTAATATTTAAGTTAATCCTATGAAATACTATTTTGCAGATTATCCAAAGTGTATAGAACAAGTTACACAGGATTGAATCTGGCAAGGTAGGCTCAGACGATGTTCTGAGAGACTCAGACGATGCTTGGAGCTCAGACGTTGTGCGAGAAGCTCAGACGTTGGAATGATGCTCAAGCTCTGAGAGAAGTATTTCACGAAGAACGAATAGATTATCAAGAGATTTATTTTAAGATGATTTAATGGACATATTATATCATCACAACAGCTAACAATCAAGCTAGATTCGTACTTGGAGATTCTCAATCATGAAGATCAATCAAGCACGTGGATTAAGGGAGACGGGGATGATTCACCTAATGAAGTAATCTTTCTATGGAAACCCAGGATCACGATTGTATGGACGATTTGATCCAAATGGGGATTCTCTCCTTTGTCGACCTTAACGGCTACGAAATCCTTTGTATACAATCTCGTCCAAACGGGGAAGTTTGGAGACCGATCCTCTAAAGATCTTGCAACAGGAAGTTGGGATGGATGAGTATAAAAGGAGACCTCAAGGTTGAAGAGTGCACGCACGAGAATTCAAAATTCCAAGAGCGAGAGAACTTCACATCCTTCATGCACCCTTGATCCAACACTGTAATATTGAGAGGAGAACATACGAGTATAAGAGTGTTAGACGAGAAGTCTACTCACAAATTGTAAACTTCTGAGTTATTCACTAGTGGAATCCAGTCGATCGGTTGCCAGCGTAAAGAAGTAGACGTAGGCTTGAATAAAGCCGAACCACTATAAATCCTCTATGCCCATTCTCTTTTCCTTACTCTCTTTAATTACGTATTGTGATTGTGATATTGTGCACAGCGCTGCATCTGAGAATATCTCTGATCTTACTAGTTATCATCATCTGAACGAAGTTCTGAGCATACTCATTTACATCCCGCATTGATTTTCTAAAAAGTCTCGAAATCACCTATTCACCCCCCTTTAGGTGATAATGCTAGCCACAACAATTGGTATCAGAGCCTGGTGCTCGTATTTTTATTGAAGTGTCGTTACTTCTGAGCTAACGATCTATATGGCTAGCAATTTTGCTCCCACTTGGATTGAAGGAGGAAGCAACAACAGGCCACCTTACTTTGAAGGAAAGGAGTATAGCAATTGGCAGAATAAATTTAAGGCATATCTCAGATGCCAAGATCCATAGATATGGGATGTAGTGCAAAAAGGGGTTGATCCATCCGCAAGCACTTCGGGCGGCTCAAACGCAGGGGACAACACCAATCCTACTCCCATAGCTGCTCTATCTACTACTTAATTAGCAAAGAGAGATGCTCTAGATGCTAAAGCTATTTATTCTTTTTATAGTGCATTATCTCCTACTGAATACAAACGTATTGTAGACTGTTCTTCTTCAAAAGCAATATGGGATAAGCTCTATGTTACTTACGAAAGAACGGACAGAATCAAGGAGACCAAAGTTAACATACTCCCCGACCAGTATGAAGCATTCAAAATGAAGCCTAATGAAATGGTGAAAGAAATATTTGATAGATTCACTGAAATAGTGAATGACCTCACCTATCACGGGCAACAAGTGTTTGGTCCGATGAGAGTAAACAAACTTCTAAGAGCGCTCACAAAAGAATGGGACAACATCAAGACATCCATCCGAGAAACTTAGAGGATTAGTCCTTTGTCAATGGACGAACTCATTGGAACTCTCCAATCCTATGAGGACGAAAAGATCAATGAAGAAACATATTCAAAAGGTAAGAAATCTATTGCCTTGAAATCTAATGCTGATTCTGATGTCTCAGATTCTGAGGATGAAGACAATGAGAAACTAGCACTCATGGTCCAAAGATTCAGACGAATGGCAAAGAAAAGCAGAAATTTCAAAGGCAAAAGAGATTTCAAGCAACATGATATAAAACGATCATCTGGTGACAAAGAAGAAAGCAAAGATGTAATTTGCTATGAATGCAAAAAGAGATGACACATCAAGCCAAACTGTCCTCTTCTAAAGAAGAAAGGAAAGGATGAAAAATCCAAGAAAGCTCTAAAAGCTGAAACCTGGAGCAACACAGAATGTGAAAGCGATGAGGAATATGCCAACATTTGCTTAATGGCCAACTCAGACTCTGAGGAAGAATCTGAGGTAATTCATTCTAGCATTCCTTCTGAGGTATCTGATTTTATGGATGAAATGTGTTCAAAATATAAAAATGCTCTTAAAAGGATTGTAGAATTGAAAAAGGAAATCTTGTGTTTAAAGCAAAGTGAAATTTCTCAAAAGGATAAAATAAATTTTCTTGAAAACGAGTTCTCACAAATCAAAGATAAATCTGATTTAGTTTCAAAGAAAAATGATCTTTTACATATCGAGAAAAATTCTTTGAAAAATGAAAATGACTCTTTGAAAAGGGAAAACGAATCTTTGAAAAAGGAAAACGTTTCTTTGAAAAAGGAAATCTCGGATTTTAGTAAAAAAATTTCCTCTATGTCAAAAACTTTGCAACATACTCTTTCTATACAAGTTCCATACTACAATAAGTCTGGCCTTGGTTTTCAAAAGGAAAGTGAATTGAAAAATGATTTTTCAAAAGCAAAAGAAAGACTTAGAAGAAGACCCTCAAAACACGCATACAAAAACCCCTTTTATAAGCAGTTTATAAGATCTGAGGGATAAAATGTTTTAAAATGCACAAACTATGGTGATCCAAGGCATTCCAGAAGTTATTATCTTAAGATCTGGAGATCCACTCGAGATATCCTCAGATTTGCAAACTCCACTAACCCAAAAGGACCCAAACAGATTTGGGTACCAAAGAAAACTTGAATTCTTTTGATGTTTGCATATACCAATGAAAAGAAGAAACAAATGGTACCTTGATAGTGGGTGTTCTAGACACATAACTGGAGATTCCAAGATCTTTATCAATCTTACTAAGTTCGATGGAGGAAATGTCTCCTTTGGCGGCAACAACAAAGGAACAATTATTGGCAAAGGAACCATAAAAATTGGCAACCTCTTCATTAATGACGTCTCATTGGTTAAGGGTTTGAATTTCAATCTTATAAGCATAAGCCAATTGTGTGATAATAGATATAAAATCTCTGTTATGGAAGATAAATGTTCAGGTATTAGCCGGGACAGCAAAGAATCTTTCACAAGACGAAAACATGGTAACATGTATTTGCTGGATACATCATCTGAGGACATCAAATGTCTTGTGTCCGTCAAAGATGACTCAGAACTTTGGCATAAGAAGCTGGGACACATAAGTTTCAAACAAATCTCAAAGCTTTCCTCAAAAAGGCTTGTGAGAGGACTTCCAGATGCTAAATTTGAGCAAGCAAAGCTTTGTGATGCTTGTACTCTCAGGAAACAAGTGAGAAATTCTTACAAGTCAATAAATCAAGTTTCCTCTAACAGTGCTCTGCAGCTTCTACACATGGATGTTTTTGGACCTACTCGAACCCAAAGTATTGAAGGTAAAAAGTATTGTCTGGTAATAGTATATGATTATACTAGATTTACTTGGGTTTTCTTCCTTGCACACAAGAATGGTGCTTTCCCATATTTTGAAACATGTTCAAAGAAAGTTCAAAACGAAAAAGGTTATTCGATTTCCAACATTAAAATAGATCATGGGGGAGAATTTGAAAACCAAATATTTGCTGATTTTTATCATCAAAATGGTTTTCAGCACAATTTTTCGTCTCCTTATACTCCTCAACAAAACGAAGTAGTTGAAAGGAAAAATTGATTTTTACAAGAAATAGCACGAACCCTTTTAATTGAAAGCAAAGCTCCTTCCCACTTTTGGGCAGAAGCTGTTTCTACTGCATGCTATATCATAAATTGAACTTTTCTGAGACCATTGCTTAAGAAAACCCCCTATGAGCTTTACAAAGGCAAGAAACCAAGCATAGTATACTTTCATGTAAATGGCTGTCAATATTTTATCCTAAAAATTTCAAATGATCGTCCGGGAAAGTTTGATGAAAGATCGGATGCAGGAGTGTTTCTTGGATATTCCACTTCAAGCAAGACATATAAAATCTTCAACAAGAGCTCAAGAACAGTCGAAGAATCAATGAACGTGAGGTTTGAAGATGGAAATGATACTCAGAAGATAGATGCTCAAATTGCCACATCATCTGAGAAGAATCCATCACTTGAGCAAACTCCATCATCAGGGGATATGATATAATCTGAAGCCACTCAGAACATCAATGATATTCAGGCTGATACATCATCTGAGAACGTAAACCAAGATCGTTCTCCAGAAGATGAACAAGACAGAAGAAATAAGAACTGCAAATACAAATCTAGTCATCCTACAGATCTTGTCATTGGAGATATAGAATATGGAATCAAGACCAGATCCAAACTCAAAAATACAATAAATGCTTTTGCACTTGTATCTGAAGTAGAACCCAAAGGAATTGAAGAGGCTCTTGTAGACAAAAGCTGAAATGAAGCAATGCAACAAGAGCTACATCAATTCAAACTTAGTGAAGTTTGGGAACTAATTCAAGTACCTCAGGATGATGAAGAGCATTCGTTTCTCTATCCAATACACTTGCATCCTTTGTACAGCCCAATTGAGCTTGCAAATTATTTTCTTAAATCCTTGTTGGTAATCATTGCTCACTCCAAGATGAAGACGGCGCCATCTTCGAGGAGAAAAACTTAGAAGATCGGGTCGACAGAGAATCCCCGCATAAACTTATCAAGTGTGCTAGTTTTGCATTGCATGTAATGTCTATCATTTTTGTAAAATATCTTGATGTTGTAATTCCTTACGAAAAAAAGGGATGCAAAATCAAGGGATTGTCGAAAAAAAAGGAGAGCAAATACGGCCAAAAAGAAAAGGGCCCGCTCCCGAAAAAAGAGAAAAAAAAATCGAGATGTCGAAAAAAAAAAAAAACCGAGAGTCGTGAGTCAGAAAAGCAAATGCTAATCCCACAGAAAAATCCCGGGCATTAAAAAAGCAAAAGTGCCTACCAAAAGCAAGGCCAATGCCCATTCAAGCCCTTGTTCATTTGTAAAGTACTTCTGAATTTTGAATGTACATTTTTGAATGTTATTTTTCTTGTAAATTCCAAAGGGGTTGAGCTATAAAGAAAAATCCCTAGAAAAGTCAATGTAATTCCCAGCAGAAAACTACCATCCCTCAAGCAATGATGGTATTCATCGAAGACTATTCCAGAAAGGTCGAGATTCGTGACAAAACAGCAATGATCACCAACATCAAGCCCCTTTTCATATACTTTCTGAGCCAAAACGAGCTTTTTCATTTCTCAGTCCCTTATCCTAACCTATGTTACAACCTTTGAAAGTCTCTTCTGATTAGGGCATTTGAATTAATGTAGAGTCAAATGATTTTAAGCATCGCTCGGAGAAGTTCGAGGAAGATTATTTCTCTCTCATTTTTGCAGGATTCTTGACTTGTAAACTCGGAGCAGATGATAAAGACTTCTTTTTCAATAGCCTTGACTCGACAAAGAGTCCCCTTTGATAAACCTTTGACCCAGCCTACGTTATGATCCTAATCAAGACCTCTAAATCGTCTCGGCTGTACCAATTGCAAGATTACTCAGACCCTTGTTGAATGCGATGATGGTAAGATTGAGTGATTTCTCTTGAATCCTGCAGTCAGGATAAACAGCTTTTCTCGAGAGTAAGAGAAAGCCCTTTCGGACTGAAGTCCCCCGTTCGGGTTACATTCAAGGTATTCATAATGTGATAACCTCTCTAAACAGAATTGATAATGCAAACTCGACAGAATAGTTATGCACAAACTGCATTATGATTATAGCATGCGAGCAAAATGCACATTTTGTTTCTAATCATGCTTGACAGGAACTAAAGAGGATTGATAATGCAAGTTCAGCAGAATAGTTTTGCATGAAACCACTGAACGTATTCAACATGTATGCTTGCACATGTTACCTCTGACGCTGTCCGATAGGTAATGTATTCCCGAAGATTCGAATTACCTTCTGAGGTCTCGAAATTCATCCAAGGATTATTAAACGAGCAAGCCCTACTGGCATTAGGGAAGTTTCAGAAGTACCCTCAGGTAAGTATATCTTCGCTTGATCCGTTTCAAGAAAATGAATATCCATGATTGTATAGGTGTTCGATCCCACTACATCCTATGGTACACTCGAGGAAGGTCGAGTACTAAGTAGGCATTCATCACACTGAGGTGCGCCCAAAGAAGAATGGGCACTAAACATGTATGATGCAGTCAGCTTAGCCATTCCTTGATCATTGCTCAGAAAATCCTGGTAAGTTTTCTGAACCCTTTTCGAATTGACTTTAGTCGTTATTCTAACCTTTTCGTGTTCGCTTTGATGAGATTCAAGCAGCACACTCCTTGTTGTGTTCACGCTGATGAGATTCGCGTGACACATCCTTCTTTGTGGTCACACTGATGAGTTTCGTGTGACACATCCCTCTTTGTGTTCATATTGATGAGATTCATATGACACATCCTTTTCGTGTTCGTGCTCATGAGATTCGCACGATACACCCCTTTTCGTGTTCGCTCTGATGAGATTCAAGCAACACATCCTTGTTGTGATCATGCTGATGAGATTCGTGTGGCACACTCCTTTCGTGGTCGCATTGAAAAGATTCAGACGACACGTCCCTTTTGTGTTTATCGATTCAGTTCGGTAATACATCCCCTTATAATCATGCTATTCAGCCTTTTTGGTACTGATACACAATGATTTGTACCTCGACCGAATCGCAATAACACACTTTTGCGGTTATGGTTTCATTTTACCGAATCTCAATAACATACTTTTGCGATTTTGGTCTCATTTTACCAAATCACAATAACACGCTTTTGTGGTTTTGGTTTTACCAACTCGCAATAACACACTTTTGCGATCTTGGATTTTGCCAAATAATAATAATACACTTTTGCCATTTTGGTCTGCAAAATCACAATAACACACTTTTGTGGTTTTGGCTTTATCAGATTGTACACTTTTGTGATCTTGGTCTTATCTCAATCAAGTCGCAATAACACACTTTTGCGATCTTGGTTCTACCTTTGCCGGCTCACAATGATATACGCTCTTGTGATCTCGGAAAACATTTTTAACACTTTACACATCTTGCGCTGTCTTGCATCAGAAAGAAATCTATGGTAACAGATAAGGCCCCAGTACCTTAAAATCCTCGCATTCACAGGAAGAAGCTTGGAAAATTAAGGGAATCATCAGCATTATGAAGCGCCTGGTAAGACAGGTACTTCGTATGCGATCCATGTGCAGGTTTCTTAAGTCCACTCCATGGAGGAAGGAAGCTTTAGCACATGTTATTTATCAGTTTTGCATATCATGCATCATTTCATTTGCATAGAAAATGGGATTAAAACTCCCGCAAAAAAATCATTCATCATTTGCATTGTCAAAATTTAAGGTTCAATTTTGTCTTTGAGAAAAATTTCTACGAGCCTCCACTCAAAGAGGGGCAGCTGTTGACACCTAAATTTTGACTAACCATTTTAAGTCATTTTTACATAGACAAATTAGAACTAATTTTAGTTCTAACAAAAATAATCCAATCATTTTTCATATTTATTTTTTAGCATTCATGCATGCATTAGCATTCATTTGGACCGGCGGTGAGAAATAGAGTTGAAATTGACACGTGGGCTGGACCGGCAACAAAGCAGAGTTCGGGCCGACTATCGGACATATGGCCGAAGTTCACAAGGGAAAAAGGACCTCATTGAACCTTAATTAAGATTTGACCCATGTGAACTCGAGATGATAATAAGGCCTTGAGCTTAAATTATTACAGCCCATTATTTTAATGTGGCTGGATAGCAAGCCCGTAGGAATACAAAGGGAAGTCAAGCCTGTCCTTTCATGGTTGAAAATTTGCATTACGTGGGATTGACGGCATCAAATTTGGGTTGAAATTTTGATTAAGAGATGGTCCAAAGAAAGAGGGCAATGGCATATTGCTATCCGAATTGCCCACATTCTTCACTCAAATCAATTTCAAGATGCCCCGACTAGAGGTGTCAAACAGGTGGGTCGGGTTAGATTTGGGTCAGGTCGAATATAGTCCGACCTATATTGACCTATTTAATCCGTTTTGACTCATCTTCATGCAATACAAATCTAATGACCCATACCCGATTCAATCCATATCTGACCCGACCCGTATTACTTAAACGCTTCTATATTCAACCAAATGATGAAATATTTGTTTCTTATAATTTGTTAAGAAAAAATGATATTGCTAAATCACTTTCATGCAATATAAATCTAATGAATTTTTTTTAAATATTATTTATTTTTCAAAAAATTAATTTTATTTTTTATTTTTTAAAAAGTACTTTTTAATTTATTTTTATTTTCTTCTTTCTATTCCTTTTTTGCCCTAGGAAATTCGGTGGTTGGAGACAGCGACAAGCGGCGGGCGGCGGCAACCGGCGACATTCTACTTCTTTTAGCAGTTTTTATATTTTTTAATTTTTCTTTATTTATTTTACTTATAAAAAATAAAATTAAAAAAATATTAACTAATAAATTTTACAAGCTAAGTGAATTATAAATGGGTTGGGTTTGTCTAGCTAAATGAGTTCAAAGACAAACCATTTATAACCCACATGTAAGTATGCATAAAATTCACACCCATTAACAACTCATTTATTTAAAAAAAAATTTGGTCAAACATTTATTAGAACTTGACTAACCCATATTTGTGTAATCTATATTAGTATATAAAGTGAAAAGAGTTCCTTAATTCGAAGGGATCTCGCTCGTTTTGTCCTTTCTTCATTATTTATTTTACAAATGTGTTGTTCCGTAGACCAACGTGTAAATTCATAATCCTATACTTGAACTTAATTTTCATTCAATGAAAATCCTCATCACCAGAAGACAACACTCACAAGCTACCTATTTTCAGTGAATTGGCCCCGCAAAACCAGAGCATCCCGATTTGATATCGCATTCTATAGTTTTCAAATCGCTATCCTAGCCCATCCAACATCCAATCCTAATCGGTCGATCAATTTTCTATTTTCTGACTAGGTCAATAATTTTCAATTTCATCAAGAAAAGAAAGTAGTTGGCAAGAAACATGCTGATGTTTACTTGTAACCCAAATAATTTAAAAGGAAACAACAAATATGAGCGAGGGTTGCTTGTGGGCATTGGTCAATAAGTTAGGCTAATTAGCCGGGGGGAGGAGATCAGGAAAAAAAAAACCCCATTGTATTCTTCTTTTTTGCATAAACGCCCACTAATTATTCTTTTTGCGCAAATAAGCCCACAACCCGGCGCCAATAAGTGCCTATAGCGAGGAGTATCTATTGAACAAGTCAAAGTCGTCTCAACAAGAATTGGATCAGAGAGATATTTCCGGCTCCTCTCCACATCTATAGCTCATTATCTATAACTCACTATCTGTAACTCATTCAATTTCATTCAAACTTTAACTGAATTTGTTATACATATTCTTTGCAAGTGTATATTAACATATCATCTCTTTGTAGATAATCAACGGGAGAAATCAATATAAGCATCAATTCAAAATCTCTCTTTCTGTTCTCTACGTTATCTATCTCTCATTTACTGCTCGTAGTTTCAAGTTCTCTTTTTATTCTTATGCACTTCGGTTCTTACGTTCTCTAAAGATCCAGTTTTAACTTGGTTTCAGAGCCTTTTGGAGCAAGCCCCATTCGGAAACCGAAGGCGTCTTCTTCACCATGGATCTAGTGCCTTCTACTTCTGTTCCCCCAACTTCCTCTATTTATGTTCCCCCAATTTTTGTTCAAGCAAATATTCCTTCTATACCTGTGGTTGCAACTCTCCAATGTTGTCTCCACTCCCTCACTTGGTGAAAGGTTTGATGGTACAAATTTTGTTGTTTGGAAAACTCGTCTCACTCCATTTCTTTTAGCTTCGCAGTTACTGTCCATTGTAGATGGCTTAGAACCGGCTCCACCGTAGTACCTCCAGCAGCAGCAGCAGGGCGATTCCGGAGCAAACCCCACACTCAACTCGGCCTACACTTCATGGTTAACACACAATCAGATGGCACTTGGGTGGATTTTAGCCACCTCGACCACACCGATTGTTACTCAACTCACCAAACACAAGACTTCAGCTTCCGTTTGGAATTATCTCTCTAGTGCATATGCGGCCCAATCCTCTGCCAGAGCTGCATCTCTTCGGATGCAGCTACAAACCATGAAGAAAGGAACTCGTTCAGTAACAGGACATATTCAGCAGGCTACAGAAATTTCGGATTAACTACCGGCAATTGGTGAAACCATTTCTGAGAATGAATATCACACCCACTTGTTCCGTGGGCTTGGTACCGAATTTAATCAGCTGGCGACAACAATATCAATGCAGACCCGAGCATCTCCATTAAGTAGAGAAGACCTTCATGGACTACTTCCATGAAGGTCGTCTTGAAATTTCAGCATTTGATACTGCCCTACCACCGCCAGCAGCATTTGTGGCCTACAACGGAGTCCACTCACCATTACCGACACAAAGTTCACATTTTTCGGGCAATCAAATTCGCCAGAACCACTTTTCACAATCTTCCAGAAACTCCTTCTCAGGGTTCAATCCAGGATAAAACAACGGAATTCTCCCTATTCCCACCTCACCGGCGCCGCATCAAACTCCAAATAGCCGCTTCCGTGCTGTCGTCCGAGTCATAAAGTTGCCACATGTCGAGAAAGATACAATCCTCATTTTATCCCTCCCCAAACACAACAAACCCATTATGCTCATCAGACTCAGAACACTCACTACCCAAATCATGTCCACCCCCAACACCAGGCCTACTACAGTTCATTTTCCCCATCCCCATCTGTATCCCATTATGCTCCTATTGCTCCTCCTTCATCTGCTCTGGATGTTGTGTCTTGGTACCCAGATTCTGGTGCGTCTCAACATGTTAGTGACAGTCCTGCTACGCTGTCCAACGCTGTGTCGTACATTGGCACTCAAAAGCTCACTGTGGGTGATGGAGTTTCTCTTCCTATCACCCACATAGGTACACTCGAGCCCACATCTTCCACTCCTTTTCGATTGTCTAATGTTTAGTTGTACCATCTATCACTAAAAACCTACTATCAGTCTCCCAATTTGCCATTGAGAATAATTGTGTTTTCTTATTATATGGAACATATTTTCGTGCGATCTCCCTTCGCAATGGTCAGATTCTACTCCAAGGCAGACTTGAGAACGGTCTCTACCGTGTCTTTCCCTTCCGCTCCATGGTGTCTCCGTCGGCTTTTACTGCTTCTCATGCTAGTTCAATGAATTTGTGGCATCACCATTTGGGCCATGCACACTCCGATGCATTAGTTTGGCTACTACGTTCCACGAAGACTAATTTTACCAGCTCACCGTCCACTATATGTATGCCATGTGCTCTTAGTAAAAGCTATCACCATTCTCACCCACCCACCATGTCTAGGGCTTCTTCGCCTCTGCAGCTAGTACATTTTGATATATGGGGCCCTTCTCCTGTAACGTCTTTAAGTGGTTATAAATATTACGTTTACTTTATTGATGATTTCTCCCGTTCTACGTGGTACTATCCTCTGACGACTCGTGCACAATTTTTACCAACTTTTATTGTTTTTCATAAATTTGTGGAGACTCAACTTCAGTGTAGGCTCCAAGCAATACAATGTGACGATGCACCTGAATTTCTCTCCTTAGCATTTCGAGCTCGCATTATGCAACATGGCATTCACCAACGTGTCTCTTACCCGTATTCTCTTTTTCAAAATGGTATCGCTGAGCGAAAACATCGTCGCCTTGTTGAAACATGACTTGCTCTCTTGACATAGGCTGCTATTTCATCTGAATTCTTGGAGTTTGCTTTCGAGACTGCCACCTTTCTCATTAACAGACTCCCTTCGCCGGTGATTGGTAACATCAGTCCTTGGCAGGCTTTATTTGGGACACCTCCTGACATTTCTTATCTACACGTCTTTGGGTGTGCAGTATTCCCTTATTTGTGGCCCTATGCTCCTCACAAGCTCGCCCCGCGGTCAAAGGCATGCATTTTTCTTGGCTACCCTCCAGGCTATCGCGGGTATCGTTGTTACTGTCCACTTACTCGCAAATTCTACATTGCTGCTGATGCTATTTTCGATGAAACAAGCTTCCCATTCAACACCATGTCGTCTACATCACCACCAACACACATTCCAAAAATAGTGCTGCCACTACCTCCACCTCCCGTTCCAACCTCGAACGTTGCTCCACAACTTGTGCCTCCAACACCACCACCTTCTCCACCTCCTCCTTCAGCACCACCTTCTCCACCTCCCTCTGCAACGTCTCCACCTGAATCCTCGACATCACCACCAGTCTCAATAGTTGCACCATCTCCGTCAGAAACCAGTTCTTATGTAACTACTCATCCGGTACTATTTCACGTAGGACTATCAACCGCTACCACAAATATGCACTGATAGCGGCAGCTCATCCTCACACTGAACCTACATGCTTCACTTAGGCATCTCATGATCCTCAATGGCGTGCGGCCATGGCGACCGAATATACTACGTTAATTCAAAATGGAACTTGGGAGCTTGTTCTTGCTCCGGCTCATGCTCGTCCCATTGGATGTAAATGGATCTTCAAAGTCAAGCTTCAAGTCGATGGTTCTCTTGAACGGTATAAAGCCCGTCTTGTAGCTAAGGGATATCATCAACAAGCAGGACTGGACTACAATGAAACCTTCAGCCCTATTGCCAAACCTGTGACAGTTCGCACTATCATTACTCTTGCAAATTCTCGGGGTTGGAACATCCGCCAACTTGATGTCTCGAATGCTTTCCTCCATGGATATCTCAATGAGGAAGTATACATGGGGCAACCCCAAGGATTTGTAGATACAACAAGGCCACATCATGTTTGTCATCTTCGGCGTTCTCTTTATCGCCTCAAGCAAGCTCCCCGAGCCTAGTACCAACGGCTTAGCTCATATTTAATTACTCTCGGATTTCAAATGTCGAATGCGGACTCTTCATTATTTGTTCTACATACACCCCACTACAGTATGATGCTCCTCATGTATGTGGATGACATCATCCTCACAGGTTCTCCTCAAGCTCCATTTGCAAACCTCCTTACCACTTTACAAGCCGAATTTGCTATTAAAGATTTGGGTCCCCTTCATTACTTCCTTGGCGTTGAAGTACAGTCCACTTCTGACGGCTTTATCCTCCATCAGGCCAAGTTCACACGTGACATTCTAGCTCGCTCCAAAATGACTGATGCTCGGGCTATTTCCACACCATGCACCACCGATGAGCCCCTCTCTCTCCACCATGGAGACCCTCTCCTTGACCCTCTACTTTATCGGAGTATTGTTGGTGCTCTACAGTATTTAACACTTACACGATCAGATATTGCCTACTCCGTCAATACTGTGTGTCAATTCCTCCATGCCTCTACCGCAGCCCATTGGCAATCGGTGAAGCGCATCTTGCGCTATCTTGCAGACACACCTCGACTTGGTATTCTGTTTACTCGCGGTTCATCTACAACTCTCCATGCCTTTTCAGACTCAAGCTGGGCTGGTAATCGTGACGATCGACGTTCTGTTGGAGGTTACTGCATTTTCCTTGGTCGTAATCTTATTTCTTGGAGCTCTCGCAAGCAACGAACCGTGGCACGTTCTAGTACAGAAGCTGAATACAAGTGTTTAGCGGATACGACTGCCGAACTTATGTGGATTGAATATCTCTTGAAAGATCTAACTGCTCTTCCACCACATCCACCTAATCTTTGGTGTGACAATTTATCATCATTATACCTGACTGCAAACCCTGCATTTCATGCTCGCACAAAGCATGTGGAAATTGACTTTCATTTTATTCATGAACGACTCGCTCGTGGATAGCTCCACCTTCACTTCATTTCATCCGTAGATCAACCTGTTGACATTTTCACCAAAGGACTCTCCTTTGCACGTTTTCGACTTCTACGATCCAAACTGACCATTCGTGCCGCCTCATCAGCTTGTGGGGGGATGTTGAACAAGTCAAATTCGTCTCAACAAGAATAGGTTCAGAGAGATATTTCCGGCTCCTCTCCACATCTATAGCTCATTATCTATAACTCATCATCTGTAACTCATTCAATTTCATTCCAACTTTAACTGAATTTGTTATACAGATTCTTTGCAAGTGTATATAAATATATCATCTCTTTGTAGATAATCAACGGGACAAATCAATACAAGCATCAATTCAAAATCTCTCTTTCTGCTCTCTACGTTACCTATCTCTCCTTTACTGTTCGTAGTTTCAAGTTCTCTTTTTATTCTTCCGCACTTCGGTTCTTACGTTCTCTAAAGAAAGATCCAGTTTTAACTGTATCATTCCATTCATCATTGGTACACAGACCATTTGAATTACAGCCACCTGTATCATCGTTGATATCCAATCCATAGTTTATATTTTTCACAACTGACTATCTATTTTATTCAATGATTGATGAGTGGCTCGTATAAACAACAAACTGTTCTTTTATTTTTGCGTTGCACCAAATTTCCATAGACGATTTTGTTCATCCGTTCATGTTGTGCAGATATCTTTTGATGTTACTAAGAAAGGATAACCCGATGAGAAGCAGGTGAAAAAACGAAGCTGGTCTCGCACGATTAATCATTCGCAGTTCTAAAGTATTGAAAATTCTCGCATGTCAACACGAGCACATTATGAGATTTCGTAAATCTGGCCCTTCTCGCAAGATTTTCATACTTCGGGTTTAAATGCTGCCGATGCACGCAATAACGTGGCCGGTGGCCGATGGCCGATACGAATAGAACAAGTTAGAACTGATCCAACTTTGAGAGTGAAGACGCGAGACCGGCATGTCGGAAAGTATGCTGCATAATCAGCCAATTAATTCCATGAGAATTGTTCGTGGAAGGGAAGTGGATTTAATAGGACTAAAGAGCATAACAAGGCATTGGATTTGCTTGCTGCTATATATGCGGGTCTAGTTCTGCATAAAATTAAGCAATCCCATCTCAATGACCATGTACTTAATGCACAGCAAAAATCTATTCATAAGTAGCAAAAAACCTATGTATGGACATGCACACAAACCGGCCGGTACTCACCGACGACCGCCACATATGACCTGGAAATTTAATTTACATGATGTTCAAAATACACATCCGAACATGTATATCGGTCAATACTGAGTATTCAGAAGTCTCGGTCTATCGATAGGAAGCGGCGACCGATTCGAGCACCGTCCACACTTCTGATCGGAGATCCGGCCTATTCCTTCTGCTAATCTCGCAGCACCTCAAAGCCAACCGAGTCAACTCCTCGGCCAGCATATAGGGCCACTCTCCAGCCAAAGGGTCCAAGATGGCCTTCAAAGTCCCAGCGTTGATTGCCCTTTCCACTACCTTCGCTATTCCTAAGGCGGGCCTCCTCGTCAATAACTCAAGCAGTATGACCCCGAAAGAATAAACGTCGAACTTCGTCGTCAGCTCTTGCGTGACAAGGAACTCGGGGTCCATGTACCCGAACGACCCTTTTGGGTCGGTTGGGCACACTACCGTGGTGTTGTTGCTCGACCGCTCGCCACCGGACAGTAGTCGGCAGATGCCAAAATCGCTGAGCTTGCTCACGAGGTGCTCATCCAGTAGGATGTTCCCCGGTTTGACGTCCCCGTGGACGATGCTGTGAGGCTTGTAAGAGTGGAGGAAGGCCAGGACGGAGCAGAGCTCCTTGGCGATGCGTATGCGGGCTCGCCACGGCAGCTGCTTCGCCCTGTCCCGGCTTTGGAGCCAGTCTTCGAGGCTACCGTTTGGTATATATTCGTAAACAAGAGTGTAGGGCGTGGGACAAGCGCCGATAAGCGTGATGAGATGAGGATGCCTCACCTTGCTCAACACATCCACCTGTGAGACATTCAAGCAAGAGTTCGATGATCAACAATGATATAATTGGAGAAAATAATTTTACTTCATGATGAACCAAGTGTGTGTGTATATATATATATATCTTTATTTATTATTCCTAACTTTGGTTTAGAGAAAACATGAAAACAAGTAGAGGATACTCGAGAAGTCTGACCTCCTGTTGAAATTCTTTTGAACCTTGCATGCCAGGAAATTTCATTATCTTTATAGCCACCAGCGTATGTCGAAGAAAGCCTCTATACACGCTCCCCGAACCGCCTTCTCCGATCTTCAAGGATTCATCGAAGTTCTGCGCAGCTTCCTTGATTTCGGTCATGGAGAACTCGGAGAAGTACTTGGTGCCCGATGAATCTCCTTTGCTTCTTCTGCTCACCTCCTCGGCCTTTTGGCGTGCGTTCTCGAGGTCGATCTGCAGCAGCTCTCGCTCTTGTCTAAAAGTCCGCAACATTTCATCGCTCTCAATGATTTTCAGCTCCAACTCCTTTCTGCTCTGGTCGGACTCCACGAATTGGTTCTCGAGCTGCGATTTCAGGGCCTGAGCAATGCGAAGTTCTTCCATCACTTTGTCTAGCTGATCCTTCACCTTCTCAAGTTCTTCCTCTTCGTCCAACTGCTCCGCATACAATCTCTGCAGATAAAGTTTACCCATAATGCTACAATCAATAGTTCATCTTTTATCTTTTGACACAAGTCACTAAATCATCTTTCATCTTCACCTAAATTATGTCATACATGATATCTATGTGTTACTTTTTAGGATGAATTGTTTCCAGGGAGTTCGGGATGGTCCTCAACAATCAGACTTGAGTAAAAGTAGCTCCATTTCTAAAATGAACAATTTACAAAAATCAGAGCATCTGGGTCGATGTATATCGACGTTTTACCTTTCCAGGATCCTTCGGCCCGCCTTTGGTGATATCTTCTTCCCCTTCAGCACAAGTCGTCCCTCCCTCCTCAAGCTCTTCTCGCGCATGGTTTTCATTCATATCCTGTTACAATTAGCTAAAGTTGAGATATTCCATTTTAAGGACAAAGAATAAAGATATTCCTGGCTATAAAATAGGACAAGCAAAGCTAGACACATGGCTTCCTGGCCAAAGAACATGAAAACGACAATGGTTGTCTTATTTTGCACATGCCTGAGTGTTGGAAATTGATGACTGGCTGGTATGATAGACCGACCGCATCGTCTGCGGATGATGGTAAAGACTCGTCAGAACTGGTTCGAGTTCTTGAAAAGGGTCTTGCCTCTCCAGCATTATGCTCGCTGCATTAGGCTGCTCTGGAGAGCTATCTGAGGAAGAAGAAGCTATCTGCATCACGGAAAGTCGGTCGGTGTTCCAAGAGAACGTTCTTCTCATAATGTCTTGGAATGGATTGCTCAACTTCGTTGTAGGGCTCCTCTTCGGTTTGGCGGATTGCGATTTCGAGAGACTCGACTTTTCGGCTCCAGGGCTCAGAGTTGTCGGCGATGGCGCATCACTAGGTACTTCTGCAACGACTTGAACCGTCCGAGCTTCCCTATATTGACAAGGAATGGAAACAACTGAATATGTCATTCTAGGGAAACTGATTCGTCCGGACCAGGACTCCGAGCCCATAAATGTTCCTACTTGTGCTCAATTTCATTCTGAAATCTGATTTATAGTGTTATGAGCCAATTAGACATATATGGATCTAGGGGAACTGATCGCAATCGGCTTCCAGCCCAAAATTTCCCAAGTATTTAGCCACATCATTCAAAGAAAGAAGGAATAATGCAAAACATGAACGAAATTATTTGGGGAGAATAATCAACAAAGTCCTAAACCTATTACAATTGTGCCAATTCAGTCCATTTGACCGGCCGGCGCTGACGTGGCGATTTGTTTAGTAATATTTTAATATTTTATAATTATTTTTTTATTTTTTCAATAATTTTTTCTGTCTTTTTCTGTTCTTTTCTTTTCTATTCTTTTTTTGGGTTTGGGCCGGAAGCCTGGTCGCCGACCCTTGGGTGGGGGCCCCAGCCCAGTTGTCGGTGAGGGCCGCGACCCTCGCCAGGCGGCTGGCGGAGGTCACCGGCCCAACAAAAAAAAAATGAAAAGAAAAGAAAAGACAATTTTAAAAAAAATAATTAAAAACTTCGAAAAAATATTGAAATATTATTAGAAATTTGTCACGTCAGCGCCGCCTAGCCAAATGGACTGAATTGGCACAATTGAAATAAGTTTAGGATTTTTTGGTAATTTTTCCAATTATTTGTCCTGGTCTATCATGGCAGTCTATCCCAACAAGATTTATTTATGTAAAACTTGTTTTCACTAACACCCTCTCGTCGGGGGCATTCAATGGTTTTGAAGGGGACAAACTTGAGAGTAAAAAAGTTAGGAGGATAACCTTGTGTGAATGAGGTGGCCGTCGCAGATAAACCAAATGTGACAAGAGATGTGCGCTTTATCGCGAACGAAGATGGCTTTCTCGGACCTGATTTCTGTCATCCTCCTGCCAATTCAAAACCAGAGAAGGCAGTGAATTAATTTGGTGTAATGCAGCATAAGACCAAACATAAACTTGTAGACACAAGACCAGAAACTTTTCGATTCTTGGAACGATATGTCACCAATTTTTATCTTCTTCTTTTTATTTTTTTTCACTATGTAGGAAAATGGGACTGATTCGTAGTACATGATGTATAGTGATGGACTCAGAGCGAACTAAGATACTGCGTTCGAGAAGCGCTACCGATTTTCCTGAAAAGATCACAGATATGTACAAAACATCTTTAAGGATCCAAACAAGCATCTTCTTTTCGTTACGAAGAGGACAGATTTGGAATGAACAAGGCCACGACCCATGTGGGGGTGTCTTCTTGTCCTTGTACTTACTTGAAATAGCGCTTGTCCGCTGCTGCACCCATCACAAGCTTTCTGATCCCATGCGAGCGTACGAGCTCTGCAATTCCCTTTTCAACGCTGTCCGATTCTTTGTACTCTTTCTCCGCTTGTACCTATTAACCAATAAATCAACAAATTTGTTTCATTGTTATCCTCCTCATAATAATAAGAAGAAGGAGAAGAAAGTAAGCATACCCCCATTTGTTTACAAACGAGCAGGCAGTAATCCAAGATTTTATCCACGTTTATCCTCTCGTTTTCTCTGTGTTCTCTCAACACTATCTCGTTCGCCGAGCTCGCGGGGAGTCCGGCACCCAGGCCTCCTGCAAAACCAAAGGCAAATTTACAGATCAATTATTTTAGTTCCTTGCAAGAAAGAACGCAGCAAAAAGAATGGAAATCGACAATAATAGAACAGGTAAAAGCAATAGGATATCCAATATGGTCCTCCATCGCGAAACCCTCGAAGGGAATTTTTAATTTATTGCACAACCATTGTCCATCATGGAAGATCACTGTATTATATCCATGCGAGGGAGTATGGTAAGTTCTTATTCTTACTAAAATCGGTGGATGGAAATATGCAAAGGAAACGGAAGAAGAAACGTTGACTTACCCATTGGGATCCTCCGCGACGGAACTAGAACGTGAACGACACAGATCTTGAAGTTGCCTCCGGATTGATGCACCGTCCAAACAATCTTCGACTTGTTCTCTTTCGCATCCTTCCCGACCGCCACATAAATCTTGTGTTCGTACACCGGCGTCGCCTGTTCAGATGCGACACCGCAAACGCTCGGCACAATCTCCGGGGCCCCGAACTCGGGAACTCGAACACGATCTCCCACGGCCATATCGCCGCCAAGTGTCGAGGAAGATTGACGAGGACTGACGGCTCTCAACAGAAGATGAAAGGGAGCCAAACTCAGGAGAGAAACAGAAAGCGAGACATGGGAACTTTCTGAGATACGAAAACGGAGTAAAGTGGGTAGTCTTTTATTAAGAGTTTGGCTTGTCCTAAAGCAGAAGTAGCCCGGACAGCGCATACCAGGAAACCAACGAAAACTCTCTTTCTTCTTGGGTAATGAGTGAGCAACTTCTCGGTGGGGCTACGTCAATGCAAACAAAAATTAATCCCGAGATATGACATCACCGTCTTCATTGTCCACGGTCCGATGCTTCTCCAATAATAAGGAAAGACCATCCAACTGCGCTCAAATGTCGCACACGCATCGCACACGGGCACAGGGCCAATACACCTCATGGTCATCCAACTGCGCTCAAATGTCCACGGTCCGATGCTTCTCCAAAGATGGCAGCAAATAGAAGAAAAGTACAGGGAAGTCTCCCACGAGTTTTGGGGAGAAGATAACTTAAAAAAAAAAAAAAAAAAGAAACTCAAATTAAATTACTTTGGATTGAAGGGGCGAGCTTGAAGCCCAAGTTTCAAGTCTCTGTCGTGACTTCGGAGGACGAGACTGCGAAACTCATTTCTTCCTCTTTTCCATTGATCCGGTGTCACAACCTAAAAATCAGATTTTTCAATCTTAGGTAAATGGATTACCAAATTAATTAATTAAATTAATTAACTTAGCTCGAACTCTCTCAAATTTTACCAAATCGTGACTTATGGTTCAAATGATTATCTTGCAAAAAAAATTGTAATTTTTCGGAGCCGCCACTAATCGTTTTTTGGTAGGTCGATTAGAAACCTAAGTAAATTAGTGGGAGAACTAATTACTTCTACGAACCAAAGATTTTAAGTTCGGGACTTGGTGAAAAATGTTCCATTTGGCAATTTTTAAGAATTCTCACTTGAAATTCAAAGGTGCATTGTTTTTTGTTTTCTTTTTATGAATTTTTTTTGTATTTTTTAGTAATTCTCGAAATTAAAAATTAATTGAAAATGAGAGTGAATTGGTTCAAGATTGACTTAAAGAAAATCTGCATTAATTCCCAAAAATTTTAAGAAAATCGTTTACCCTATGTCTGCATTTTTTAAATGGATTCAAAAAGATTTTTTTTTTCTTTAAAAGCAATCCATTAGATAGGATTTCTAGAAAATCCTATCTTTCTAAAAATGATGAGACGTGGGTTTTAATAAACCATATCTTGCTAAAGTTGTCTCATCATTTCCTAATGTTGTAGTCCGGACTAAGACTCCGCCCTCATAAACGTTCCTAAAGGTGTCTTATCCATTCAACTATTGCAACAAGATTTATCTGCTGAATTTTTCTTTCACATTGGTTATTTGATGTTAGAACTTGTTTCCCTAACACCCCCAAGTGCACACCCAAAAAGAGGCAAGCTACATCTGAGTTCAACTTGGAGAAGTTATCTTGCCTTTTCTTTTTTTTATTCTCATGTAACATATAATAATGGAAGGCTTATATACACATGAATATCTTTCTCTTGTGTGATATTTGAGAGAAGTCGTAAATCTAGAAGATCCGCTGAGAAATAAAGGACAAAAAAAGCCACTACAAAGAAGTTCCGGGAGTTACGAAGGAAACTTCGAGCTCTCGTGATTTGTATCCAAGGATCAATTAAAAATTTATCTATTGAATGGGAGCAGGTTTGAAAAAGGTACTCGATAATTTCGAAGCAGGCAAATTTAAAAGTAGGAAAGTCGGAGGACGACCTTGTGTGAATGAGGTGCCGTTGCAAATAAACCTAATTTGACAAGATATGTCCGCTTCTTTGTGAACAAAGATGGCTTTCCTTGATTTGATTTCTGTCATCTTCCTGCCAATTAGAAACCAAAGAAGACGGTTAGTTAATTTGGTGTAAATGCAAATAATTCCAAACGTAAACGGTAGACACAACACAAGAGACTGCTAGAGATATGCCACCAATTCCTAATAGATGATGTACAGTGATGAGCTCAGGACGAACTAGGACATCGCGTTCGAGAAGCACAACCAAGTTCTCCTCCATGATCAGACATGTCCAACACATCTTTAAGGATTAACAAAAACAAATAAATATCCGGTTTAATGTTGCAATTGAGGATCCAAACAAACATGGCCTTCTAGTTATGAAGATGATAAGTTTGGATGAATAAGTCCTCGACCATGTGGGTGTCTTCTTGTTTTTGTACGTACCTGAAATAGCGGCTGTCAGCTGCTGGACCCATTACAAGATTTCTTATCTTATGCGAATGAATGAGTTTGACAATGCCCTTTTCAACACTTTCCGATTTTGTGTGCTCTTTCTCTGCCCGTACCTATTAACCAACAAATCAACCAATTTTGCTCCAATTTTATCTCTCGTGTCTTAATGAAGTACATATATAATCATGTAAACTTGTGCCCCGCGAGAACTATGAATATCAAGGTCAACAATGATTAAGATCTGTGTTATTCACTAGCACTTTAAGTAGCACTAACCAGGAAAATTAGGCTCCATTTATTTCGTAAAAAAATGAATGATTGGAAAAATATTTTCTTAAAATGATTGCTTATATCGCTAATAAAAATAAATGGACGACATATATGTTTATCACCCACGAAAATGTTGAGACGTAACTTGTTATTGACAATGAAAACATTTTCACTGGCTAATTATTTTAAAAATACAAGCGATCAAGTTCAGAAAAATATTTTTCAAATCATTCATTTTTCGCGAAACAAACGCACTCTTAATCACCTAGAAGAAAGAGAAAGTAAATTACCCCCATTTGTTCACAAAAGCGCAGGTAGGTATCCAAGATTTCTTGCATCTTTATCCCCTCTTTCTCTTCGTGATCTCTCAACACTATCTCGTTGACCGAGTTCAAGGGCATGCCGGCTCCCAGGCCTCCTCCAAACCAAAGGCAAATTAAAAGAACAATTATTTAAATATATAGAACAAGTAAAAGCAATACGATATCCAATATGGTCCAACATCACAAGACACTCAAAGGGAATTTTAATTAATTTGAATAACGACTGTCCATCACGGAAGATCCGTGTATTATATCCATGAGAGCTTGATAAGCTCTTATTTTTACTAGTAATAAAAACTCGTACAGCGAAAAATAATAGCGAAAATCGATGGTTGGTAATATGCAAAAGAAGAAGAAGAAGAAAAAACGTCAACTTACCCATGGAGATCGTCTTTGAAGGAACTAGAACATGAATGATACAGATCTTGACGTTGCCTTCTGGTTGATTCACTGTCCAAACAAGCTTCGCTTTGCCCTCTTCCACATCCTTCGCGACCGCAACATAAATCTTGTCTTCAGACGCCGGCATAGCCTGTTCAGATGCGGCCCCCTCAAAGCTCGGCATGATCACCGGGACTCCGAACTCAGGAAGAGTAATTATACGATCAATCCCGGCCAAGTCGACACGTGCTAAGTACGACAACGACGGCAGCGACTCTTCTTTACAAAAATTGAAGGTGAACAAAACTGAGGAGTGTTTAGAATGGAGATAGCTAGCTAGTGAGAGAAGACAAGATAGGGAGAAAGAGAAAGCGAGACATGGGAACTCTCATAGAATCGAAAATGAAGTAAAGTGGAGTCTCTCAGATGAGGTTCTGTGTTGAGGACGCAGTTTAGGGTGCAAGGCCTGGGTTATAAATAGATCGCTTCGCGGCCCGTACAACATACCATGTATTCTGGGCCATAAAGAAATAAATAATACATAACTAAAAGTTATTATGCGGTCCACTCTTTCAAATTTGGAGTTTTTCGAGGTATTAACAACAACAACAAAAAAACGAATAGCAGTTTAGCAAATCAATAAGAAGAATACCGACGTTTGAAAATTCACATATCGGTTTTCTGATTTACCGTTGATCATTTTCATTGAAGATGGTTAACTTACCTTTTTTATGTTAGTGATAAAAATAAAACATAAGCATGTTGCTTGTATTGCTTTTAGTGATCACAACTGAGGGAGTGTCCATCAACGATGACGCAAGTGCTTACCTTTTTCAAAGCTTTTGGTGGTTATCTTGAACCCTGGGGGAGTGCCGAATCTTGAGCACATTCGTTTGCCCGAATTCTTCGCGCGAGGAGCTTCTTGGAAACTGCTACTATCACGTTGGAATTAAATTCGTACATGGTGTTTCATGGGCACCTAACTCTTTAAATGGTATGACGTCGTCAATTTCGAATGCAAGAGACTTAGTATCATGTACCATGGCAAGTAATATATAATTAATAAATTCGTGAAAACCTCCATATCTTCCCAGTAATAAAAGATTATCAGACTTCTTTCTCCTTCTTTGGGTTGGTTTTGTCTGCCCCCCTCCCCTCCCAAACAAAAACAAAAAAAGAAGGAAAGACAACCGAAGTAAATGCTTAGACAATTTTTTCTACTTCAAAATGGAGTCCATAATCTATTTATATCCCATTTGGTACCAAAGAATGATGACTTTAACTTCATTTGTCATTTAGCATTTGGTCCGCAGATTATTGATCTGATTAAAAACTAAGGTTGGTATTAAGAGCATCTATCAATCCTTATGTGTGCCAAGGGCATAGAATTTTTAGCCCAACTAATTGGGATTTAATTTCTGTCAACCTTCCTCAGTGTGGGGTCGCACCGCCATTCTTGGGCCAGTTTTGAAATTTTAGGGAAACATTCCAAATAAAAGCTTGAAGTTGGATCATTTTCTCAAAAAATTGTCCAAATCAAATAAGGGTATGAAGTGACCAAGTTAGTCTCAAATGTGGGCTTAAGCTCGCCGATCAACAAATTTTTCGCCGGCTGGCAATCACTCGATTTTGCCTGTGGCCGAGATAGTGCATTTTTATCCAAATCAAAATCTGCATAAAGAATAAAAAAAAAAAGCCAACAAAAAAAAAATTAAATCCAAAGAGAAAGAGAGATTACGGTGGGGAGAAGGACGGTATAAGTGCCAAAAGTGAAGATCACTTGGGTGCCAAAAGTTTTCGCCAGATCACTCAAGTGCCAAATCGGAGCAAAAACAATCACTTAAGTGCCTCCGGCGAAATATTCTGGCCAAAGTTGCCACGTGACATCAATAATTAAATTTTTAATGCAAAATGACATTTAAAAAAAAAGTCCACGTGGACTTCTACACTTTAAAATAAAGTAAAATAAATGCCAGCGAGGGTGGGGCATGGCCAGCAGGGGTCACCGGCCCTCGCCTGCTGTCGGCGAAAATTTAAATTTGATTTAGTTTAATTTATTTTAAAGTGTAGGCCAGCGAGGGTGGGGCGGCAGCGGCGAGGGCTGTGCAAGCCTTCGCCACCTGGTTCTACCTTTACTTCTTTTTTTTGATTTTTTAGCTTTTTTGTTAAATTTTTAAGCTATGTTTTCAATTTATTTTAAATAAAATTTGTATTTTAAATTTTTGTCAATTTTTTTTTTTTAAAATATAATTTAAATAAAACTTGTATTACAAATCGAATTTAAACCAAACCGACATTGTCTTAGCCACGTCATTACCACGTAGGATAGAGAAAATATTAAAAAATATCATCATTTTTCGAAGTTAACAGAAGGACTCGTTTGTACCAACTTGACAATTTTTAGGACTTGATTACACTTTTTGTAAGATTTAAGACTCAATTCCACTTTCATGACAAGTTTTAGCATCTTTATTGGACATGTCCTTTTTTTGAATTTTTATTTTTAAATTTTTTTAACTAATTAAGTTTGAATTTTTATTTTTTAATATTTTTTCCAATTTTTGGCTTTTTTATTTTTGTTAACTAATTAAGTTTGTATTTTTATTTTTTAATATTTTTTCCAATTTTTAACCTTTTATATTTTTGTAAACTAATTAAGTTTGTATTTTCTATTTTTTTTTCTTTTTTCAATTTTTAGCTTTTTTTATTACTAACTGGACTTCCAGCGAGCCATGTCAACTTCAAATATTAGTAAAATAATGCCACGTCGGATTTCCGGCAATGCATATCGGAGTTGGCACTCAAACGATCATTTTTCAAAAAAAAATGGCACTTAAGTGATCCGAAAGAAACTTTTGGCACCAAAGTGATCTCCGTACATAACTTTTGGCAATTATACTGTTCTTTGCCTAATTACAGTGTGTGCCACCGCCGTTCTGGCTTTGCTGGTGAGCTCACGGACCCAGCTCCACCCTCCACACTTCTTCTTCTTCGTCAGCTTAGTGGCAAGCTCGCACCTTTTCACATCCCTAGTGTGTTCAGAATTGATAATAATCTGTCAAACGGGTGAGTTGGGTTGAAAATGATCTGACCCGTTTAACCCGTTTTAATTCATTTTACGCAATACAAAACTAATGATTCATATTCGACCCGCACGACTCATATTGCTAAAACACTTTTATATTTTATCAATCTATGATAACTCATAAGCAAACCAATGTGAGAGCGCAGAGTGGGCGAGCATGAGATCAAGTGAAGGTGAGAGAAAGTGAAGATAGAGTCTTAGAGGTGAATTGAGTCTAAATCGGTTGTGAACTCATTTAGCACATATATTATTTTGGACTTTACCATTGTAAACCCATTTATGACCCATTAACTGAATATAATTAACCCATATAGGCTGTGTTTGATTGGACTTTTGGGGAAAGTTTTTTGGGAAATACAATGGACTTTTAAGTTAAAGGGAGGCTTTTCAAAATGCAAATTGTGTTTGTTAAATTGTAATTAATCATTGTAAAGCACCTTTGGATTAATAAGTGTTTGGAAAAATTCTTCTTACAAATGACTTACTCTATTTTTTATTCAAAAAGGGGAAAAAAACTCAAACCGTTGCTTAGGCCGTCGGCGAGACAGATTTGGCATCGGCCCCCGACACCCCTTGGCGAGGGCCGCATGATCCCCGCATGGGATTGGTCAATAAAAATGCCATGTTTTAGCCTCCGAAAAAATTAAGTGCTCGCAAGTAGGTGATTTAGTCCTTATTTGAGATTGACTTGATCACTTTAAGCCCTTATTTAAAATGAGGTCCACTTTGGATTGTTTATTTCTGGAAGCTGTTAGCCTGACAGTCTGACAGTACTATCAATTATTTCTGACCACACGATCTCCCACTCAATGAGTGTCTTATGCAAAACACGCGGTGATGGTATGTGGGTCTACGGTTGAGATTGTACCTTCCCCGACAGTACAGTCAAGAGTACATTTCCCTTTAAGAAATGACCAACTTTAAATCCTTATTTGGAATTTTCCCTATTATCTGTAACTCCCTAAGTTCAAGAATAAAGAAATAAAAAATTCAAGTGGAAATAAGAGAGGGAAAATCTAGTACGTAAATGATAGGAAAGATTCAGAGAATTGTATTTCTTCCACGAGAATTGTTTGTGGAAGGAAGATTAATAGAACTGAACAGCATAATGAGGCATTGGATTTGCTTGGGGCTTTTTTCGAAAATAGGTCCAAAAAAAAATTACCAAATTAGGGTATATTTTATTTTATTTACGAAATTGGGGCCCGTTTGGCAATCAGAGTACCGCACGGGCCCAATGCGGTAGTATGACTGCCGCACAGGCCCATAACTGCCTTTTTTTTATTTCGTATTTTTTTACGTGTTTTTAATTATTTTATATTTATAACATTTATATTTATATAACTTTGTAAATATAATTTTTTTTCTTTTAAAGCTTATTTTTATAACATAATTATCAATAATTAATTGAAAATTTTATTAAGATATATAATTAATAAATAATTTAGTATTTATGTAATTAATTTATTTAGTATGTAAAAAATTAATAAAAAAAATATTCAGAAAATAAAATTGGTAAGATATATGAAGTTGACATATCCAGATTAAAAGAACATGGATAACAATCCATGAGCTAAAAAAATCCAGCAAATCAAAATTGTAATAATAGATAACAATCCTCAACCCCAATTACATTCACTGATGATGTCGTCCTCCTACGTGGCCTCATGTTTCGCAATCAAGTCGTCTCCGTTGTTCAGCAGGTCTAGTATTGTACCGAGAAGGAGGACGTGGCTCCGAATGAGTAGGATGTGTAGATGACGCAGGCATATCCTGTGATGGGAAGCGTGGCTGTGATGTAGATGCATCATCAAAGTGAGAAAATATCCCACGCTCAGACGGTACATATCCTACTGTAGAAGGGCATGGAAAAAGAGGAGAGAAATCGGATGCATAAGAACTCGAAGAATAAGCTGGAGTCTGGGACTGTTGATTGTCACGGAAGGTAAAATCGGATCCCTCGCGAAATGGTCTGGTAAACTAGCTGAACCCTACATTGAAATTTGTCTAGCTGAACCCTAGAGTGAACCTCGGAGTGAAATCTGTCGTATAATAGGCCAAGGGGTAGGGAACGGCATCATTAACTGGATGAGCTCGAGTGGTCCTCCAGGTCGACTGAACAGTCTCAGGTGGGTCATCCTTGTGCAACCTAATGGGTGCTGATGTAGGTGCTAGTTGGGGTGGTGGCATCATTGTCATTCGCCTCTCCTCATCGTAGGCGCATAGCATTGCCCTAGCTATCCTCGCTATAGCCCGCATGTTCTCTCGAGATGCAGCGGAACTTAATTGTATGATTTGTTCCACGCCATCACCCTATTCATGAAATCAAAGTCAACAGAAGTTATCAAATGCCAATAACTTATGTTACTAAAAAAATAATTTATGAAGTAATTTAAAAGCATTTGCACGAACCACTACATTCATTGCACCTTCTTTAAAAGAAATCCACATCCGTGTGTGTCTACAGTACCACTCTATATATTCTAAATGGTAGTGAAGTGGCTCCGTTGTAGGAACACCATGGACTGTATAGTCAAGACGATCGTCCCATATATCAATCCACCATCTGTGCAAATCGACCCAATTCCTTGTAACTAGCCTTAATTCAGTATCATGAAAGGCTGTATGATTACGGGGAGGAGTAGGTATTGCCTGCTGCATACCAAACTGACGAAGTACTCGATTTGGATAATGTCACTCAACGATGTGGAAATAGATGAGTGAGACACGAGCCCTTCAAATATGTTGTCCCTGCAGGCAGTAATCTAGTAGAGTCTGGAGAATGTCATCGGTATAGGGCTCCCAAGTAATCTGTTATCGTATTAAAGCATATCAAATTAAACAAAGAATTAATTTAAAAACTAACATTAC
Organism: Lenwebbia sp. NSW1173648; assembly: GCA_029784005.1. Lineage (NCBI taxonomy): Eukaryota > Viridiplantae > Streptophyta > Magnoliopsida > Myrtales > Myrtaceae > Lenwebbia > Lenwebbia sp. NSW1173648. The sequence goes on from JARCGZ010000005.1 coordinate 1,200,147, forward strand.
AATGAACTCGTTGGTTGCTATCATTACTTACATTTGCGGATGTCATTCTATCAAATTGGTAGCGCAGATGTAGCAAAGTATGTGTGGAGACCTCTGTTATCTGTCGGGCTTAACTCCAGCTGCATAAACAAAAAACAAGAACAGTTACATCTATTATACGCAGTGAAAAAAATTTATGACTCACGAACTGAAAAAGCAATAGATCACATACCAACTACCAAGAAGTGCATCTAGTAAAGGATCACGATTTTCGATGGATGGGGAGACACAATTGAAGCGATCCCACGCCCAAATCTACAATACATGTAGGGCACCACTGATTTGGTGCGCTGATGGATTCGTCGCATTGCATAGCTCCCAATACAACCACGCAAGTGCTGCTGAACCCCAACTATACTGCGTAGGATGCTCGAGGTGCTCTAGTAGTGGAAAAAAAATCAAACTAACCATGACACCTGATTTGTCTGAAAAGATAGATCCTCCAAGCAACCAGAGAATGAATGCCCTAGCATGCTACAGTATGGTAACCTCATCGGCATCGTCAGGAATTACACCAAAGCGTTCTTTCAGCCAGCCTAACTTTACCAGCGAGCCACGCAACTCGGGTGGGTGCTGACCAAGTAGATTCTCACAAAGAGTACCACAATTCATATTAGTGGGGCTAGTAACGGCATGTTCATCAATGGGAAGACCTGTTAGAACCGCGATATCATGTAGTGTGATCGTGTATTCACCTTTCGGCATATGGAAGGTGTGAGTCTCGGGCCTCCATCGCTCGACCAAAGCTGTAATCAAATACCAATCAAGTTGCCAAAATCCCATTGAATAAAATCTGTAAAATCCCGAAGCTCGAAGATACCGTACTATGCGATCATCATGTTCAGGTATGTGTAGCGTCGATCCACCTCGCTGACATCTAAGAACTTGATTCTCATTTATTTGTAAAAAGTGTCATAAACTGTTAGTAGCAATTTTATTACGATACAGCTGTTACAAATGACAGATCAACTGCTAAATTTTTTAATTACCGCAGCGTCCCATATGGCCTGTGATCTATGTCTGGCCTACCGTGTAAATAGTAAATCATCCTCAGGTCCCGGCTGAATATAATTCCTCTATGCTATGTCTACAAATGGAACAAAGAAACTTAATAAATATCGCGCAATTGTGATATTATAACATTACAAAAAAATCATATATCTAATTTACATAATTCACACAACTAAATTGAGTATGAAAATCAGATGTATTACATTCAATGTTCACACACTATCTAAATTTTGTTCCCGGGCCGATCTGTATGCATAAGTTTGCCTGTTGTGCCCTAATTTTTCACAGTTGGTGCAATGGTTATGCGAAGTGCTAGTGTTCGACATACTCCAGTCAATCTCATTACGTATCCATGTGCACGGGGCCTTCCTTTCTTTCTAATACGGTTCGGGTCTGGCACTAATGGCAGCTCGTCAAGTTCAGGCCAGTAAGTAGGATGCCCCAATGGATGAAACATGTACTAATAGCACTGAAGTGTTCTATCCAACGTATAGAATTCATCTACGAACGCATGGTAATCAATTGCATGTTTTTGACATGCTGCAATTACGTGGGAACATGAAATTTTCATCTCTTGAAATTTTCCTCATGTATACGTTTGCAGGTCTAGGTGTAGTGTGTGTTTCTGGCCCCTTATTCCTCTGGATCTATTATATCCAGTTTTAACTTCAAAAACTCTTCTATCAGAGTCGAACCGTGTTACATCATGCCCATTTGCAATTTGACTGTTTCGCTCGAGCTCGTCACCCGCAAATTGAGTATATACCCATCCGTGGTCCTTCTGCCCCCTGTATGTCGTTCTTCTGTTGTCAAAATAGTTAACCAACTGATACAATATCTTATTCACCATAGTTGTTATTGGCAGAACACGAAAACCCTTCAGTATCCCATTAACCGATTCAACTAAATTCGTTGTCATCGATTCATATCTCCTTCCTTCATCATAAGCCTTCGTCCATTTCTCCGTTGGAATCTGGTCACACCATTCAGCAGTTTGTGGATCCCACTCCCTAATTCGGCTTATCATGTGTAAGAATTTTCGCTGTTAATTATTGTAAGCTGTACATTACAACAATAATAAGTACTTGTCACACAAATTTATGAACACGTCTTTTCCTCAAATTATGTAAATTTGAAAATTTACCTGCCATCTGAACAAGTCTTTTCCCTTCAACATTTTTGAAGTGTTTATTGTAGTTGCTGACAATATGCCGAATGCAATATCTATGGTGGCCATGTGGAGGACGCCACCCTTCTGCCTCCATTGCTTTTTAAATCCCGATATGCCTGTCTGATATTACATAAATATTTTTTCTATCAGTGACATATCTCCGCAACAGATCCATAAGCCAAGTCCAATTGTCAACATTCTCTCGATTGACCACAACAAATGCCAACAGAAATATATGATTGTTGCCATCAAATGAGGCCGCACCAAGGAGCGTTCTTCGGTATTTCCCTTACAAAAAAGTTCCATCAACAAATATCACGGGACGACAAATTTCGAAGCCTTCAATCGTCTGCTTGAAAGTCTAGAACATCCGGTTGAAAACCTTGCAACTCTAATCTAGGTTCATGTAATCATCGATCACAAAATGAGAACCTGAATTCATTAACTCCATTACATTCATATACTTTCTCAACTGACCATACGACTCATCCCATCCTCCAAAAGTTTTGGCAATCGCCATTTGTTTAGTTACCCACGTTTTACGATAAGTACGTTCGAAGCCCAGCTTGTCTTTAATCTCGGCCATTAGTAGCTTGATTTTGATATCTTGTTGGACGGCAACCATTGCTTCTATCTGGCTGCAGAGGTACTTATGATCAAGTTGCCGATGATCCCTTGATATTTGAGGATTACTACATGTATGTGGCCCACTGTACTTAGTTATTTTTCAAAATACGTCACCCGCTTTAGTAGTTGCACGGAGCCTCCAACCACATGGTCCATTTGGATTACCACACTTTATCACATATTTTGCCTTCTTTGTCTCATCACTGCGAAAGTGATGATTTCGTCTCAGAGAATACTCTTTCGCAGCAAACTGCACCGCATCCCTTGATGGAAATAACATCCCAACATGAAATTCTTTTGATGCATCAAACAACATTCGGCCCGGCTTGGCTCTTGTATGTTGCATCATATCAAAGTCAATCTTTGAATAGGGCGGTGGATGTACCAACGGCAAAATGGGATTAGTAATCCTCCGTATCGTCACCTCCGTCATCTTCTTCATCACTGTCATCACTATCGACCCAAAAATCATCTTCTTCATCACTATCATCATTATTATCGTACTCCACGTACTGATTATTCACACCAACGTCATCTTCACCAATATTGGAACCTCCCCCAGCTGAATCATTTATCATTTGGTGTTCATCTACAGTTGCATAAAACTGTAAAAATCCCATAGAACCACACTGACGTGCAAACTGCTGGATTATCTTAACTACAGCATCATTATGCACCTCCACAATGTCATATATAATACAACCGGGTGTTAGAATCAGTTGTCTATACATCAGATTATGAATACACTGATTTTCTGTTATATTCAACCCACGCTCAATCGTAGCACGTAACTCATCAAATGTGAATATGTTTCCAAACACAAACATAGTAGATTCTTCACCTTCATAATCATGTCCAAATTCATTTTGTACTATTCTACCTCCTCAGTGCACAGTGCAAAAGATGTAAACGACATTCTACTAAATAAAAAAATTACAAATTATTTTGCATCTAAAATTTAATAAATATTTTCCCATACACATTAACAAATTAACATTATAAATATCAATATAAGAAATGAAATAAATGCCATAACAAAATAAATAATAATAATACAACAAATGCAAATAGGGTAAAAAAATATTTACGAATTTAAGTATTCTTTAAAAATATTTACGGATTTAGGGCATGTGCGGCTGTTTCACAGCCAGTTTTCTGTTTCGAAAGCTCGAAAAATTGAAATCAACAAAAATGGGTTGGACCAGTTGAATGTTGTCGTTCCCCATTTTCTGTGATTTTTGAAAACAAAAATTGGAATTTTTCTGAGGCAATTTACCCATAAGGGGTAGAATTGTCATTTAGAAAGGAAAGAATGACGAAAATCATCAAGAATAAGAACTAGTCAATTAATTGACGAAATCCTAATTTCTGAGATTTTTTAGAATTTTTTTTTATAATTTTTCTAGAATTTTTCCAATTTTTTTAGAAATTTTTTATGATTTTTATGATTTTTTATTTTATTTTTTAGTGATTTTCTGATTTTTTTTATTTTCTGAATTTTTTATTTATTTTTTATATTTTTCGGGCCTGGTCAACCCGGTCAACCAGACCCGAGCGCCCAGCCCGGGTCAAACCCCCTCATGGTTGACCCAAAAAACGGCGTCGTTCCCATTTTTTTTTTATGTTTTCTATTATTATTATTATTTTGATTTTATTTGTTTTCTAATTTTCTTTTTCTTCTTTTTTACTTTTTTTATTCATTTTCCGAACCGGGTCGGTTCGACCCAGCCCACAAACCCGAAGACCCTGCCCAAACCCACTCGGATTTGAACCGGGACTAAAACGACACAGTTTTGGGCATTTTTTTTTTATTTTTTATTGATTTTTGTTTTCAAATTTTTCTGATTTTTCTATTTTCTGGAAAAAATTTATTATTACAAACAAATCCTACCATCCAGGTTTGCCCACGTGGCTAGCCCACGTCCGTTGGATTAGGCGACTAAAACCAACGACTCAAATCTAACCGAAGACCAAATCTACACCATCCGATCTAATTACCACATCTTACGGTCCAGATCTAACTAGAAGACCTAATCTAAACAGCGAAACAGCTTTAAAATGACAAATAAAATGTATCATAACATGCTTGAACCAACCCTAGAAAGGATATTGGTGTTACCTTGATCCGTAGGGCGAGATCCGGGCTGGTTTGAGGTGGAAACTCCGCTGGACAGCACCTCCACAGTGGGCTAGATGAGCTGGAATGCGAGCTATGGGGCAGTGATCTTCAAAGGCTTGGACGGGTGACCCCAGGTGTCAGATGGTCGCATCGTCAAGAACATCACGGTGGCAGGTGCTGGTCGAACGGGGCGAGTACGGCGACGCACGGTGGAACGACGCGGGGCTGCTCGCGGCAGACGATAGCGAGGCACGGGTCTCGACCGTGTGCTCTCTCTCCCCCTCCCTCTTTTCCTCTCTCTCTCTTTTCTCATTGGCGCCTTCAGGTGAAGCCTTCTCTGTGCTCTCTCTCCCCTACTCTTTTCCTCTTCTCTGTGCATTCGCTCCCCCCATCAGCCTGATAAAGGCACCTGGCACCTTCAAGCTTCACGTGAAGCCTGATAAGGTGCCAGGCGCCTTTACTTCACGTGAAGACTGTGGCGTCAGCCCGGGGTGGGCCCGTGCGGCACTCAGAGTGTCGAACGGGCCCGTACGGCACTTTGAATGCCAAACGGGCCCCATTCTGGTAAATAAAAAAAATTTGCCCTAATTTGGTATATAAAAAAAAAATTAGACCCATTTTCGAAAAAAACCAGATTTGCTTGCTGCTAAAAATGGTGGATCCGATTCTGCATATAGTTAACCAATCCCATCTCATTGTCCATGTACTCAATGCAGAAGAAGATCTATTCATAAGAACAATGGTGGTACATGCAGTAAGAACTTTCAACAAGACAAATTAATAAATGACGTAGCAAAAGATCAATGTACATATGCACACAAACCTAGCAATGCTCGTCTAAATCATCTATATCTCTCACTTCCTGAGTATTTGGAAGTCTGGGTTTATCGACTGGAAGCTCCGATCGATTGAAGCACTGCCCACACGTCTGACTGAAGATCCGGCCTATTCCTTCTGCTCATCTCGCAGCACCTCAAAGCCAAACGAGTCAACTCCTCGGCCACCATATAGGGCCACTCTCCAGCCAATGGATCCAAGATGGCCTCCAAAGTCCCTGCGCTGATTGCCCTTTGCACTACGTTCGCTATTCCTAAGGCAGGCCTCCTCGTCAATAACTCAAGAAGTACAATCCCGAAAGAATAAACGTCGAACTTTGTGGTGATCTCTCGAGTGACGAGGAACTCAGGGTCAATGTACCCGAACGTCCCTTTCGGGTCGGTTGGGTACAAGACGGTGGTGTTGTTGCTCGACTGCTCGCCCCACGGCAGCAGTCTGCAGATGCCAAAATCGCTGAGCTTGCTCACGAGGTGCGCATCCAGTACGATGTTCCCTGGTTTGACGTCCCCGTGGACGATGCTGTAAGGCTTGCAAGAGTGGAGGAAGACCAGGACGGAGCAGAGCTCCGTGGCGATACGTATCCGGGCTCGCCACGGCAGCTGCTTCGCCCTGTTGCTGCTGCCGAGCCAGTCTTCAAGGCTACCGTTTGGAGTATATTCATAAACAAGAGTGCAGGGCTCGGGACAAGCGCCGATGAGCATGATGAGATTAGGATGCCTCAGCTTGCTCAACACATCCACCTGTGAGACATTCGATCAACAGTTCGATGATGGGCAATGACATTCTCGATCACTAAGTAATGTACTCTTACTACGAATTCGCTATGCCATAGTATTGGCTAAAGCAAATTTACCTCGTGATGAACCAAGTCTTTATATCTTCTTATTATTGTTAATTTTCCTTCAAAGAAAAAATGAAAACAGTAGAGAATACACAAGAATTCGGGCTTTTTTCGAAAAGGGGTCCACAAAAAAAAAAAAATTACCGATTTGAGGCTGGTTTTGAAAAATTTACGAATTTGGGGTCGGTTCGGGAGGGGGAATACCGAATGGAGCCCGTTCGGCAGTCTTGGTGCCGAATTGGGCCATGTTCGGCAGCCCAACTGCCGAACAGGCCCAATTCGGCAGCCCAACTGCCGAATTGGGCTCATTTCGGCCCCTCTTATTTTTTTTTACTTTTTTTTCAATTATTTTATATTTATATCATTTAGTAAAATATAATTTTTATCTTTAAAGCTTATTTTTATAACATAATTAGTTGAAAATTTTATTAAGATATATAATTAATAAATAATTTAGTAAAAGAACGTGGTCTTCTATTTCAACAAATAATTAATAAATAATTAATAATAATTAAAATATCAAAGGATAACATTACCAATGAGAAATCAACAAAAAGATTTATGACTAAGTAATACCATCAAGGCCATCATCCCAACCCTTCACAACTTCTCCAGAACCTGAACGATGCAACAAACCCACAAACAAGATTGGAAATTTGAAAAGTTGCACTTATAATTTTAAGACCATCCTCAAAAGAAGTTTAAGGTCAATTAATCAAGAAAATATTGCCATCCCATCAAAGACATACCTAGGTGGAGTTTTAAGGGTTTTCCACCGATAGTTGAATCAAATACCCGCCCATTATCCATAAACTTGCCAACATAGTGAATGCTAATCTGAAACCAAGAAGGGTTGCGTCCAAGTGAGAGCTTTTAGGCATGGAAGGAAGCTGGCAAAGTAAACGTGTCTTGGCCGGGAGGATGGGTCGCTTCATGGTGTGGAATTTCCGCTTTATTTTCGGGTTTTTTCTTATATTAAAAAAAAAATCCACGAGCTTTAAAGATAATTCATCTTCATATTTTAATTATTATTAATTATTTATTAATTATTTGTTGAAATAGAAGACCACGTTCTTTTACTAAATTATTTATTAATTATATATCTTAATAAAATTTTCAACTAATTATGTTATAAAAATAAGCTTTAAAGATAAAAATTATATTTTACTAAATGTTATAAATATAAAATAATTGAAAAACAAGTAAAAAAAAATAAGAGTGGGGCCGAAATGAGCCCAATTGGGCAGTTGGGCTGCCGAATTGGGCCCAGTTCGGCAGTTGGGCTGCCGAATTGGGCCCTGTTCGGCAGTTGGGCTGCCGAACAGCCCGTTCGGCAGTTGGGCTGCCGAACTGGGCCCAGTTCGGCACCAAGACTGCCGAACGGGCTCCGTTCGGTATTCCCCCTCCCGAACCGACCCCAAATTCGTAAATTTTTCAAAATCAGCCCCAAATCGGTAAAAAAAAAAAAATTTGGACCCCTTTTCGAAAAAAGCCCCAAGAATTCTTACCTCCTGTTGAAATTCTTGTAAACCTTGCATGCTAGGAAATTTCGTGATCTTTATAGCCACCGGCGTATGTCGAAGGAAACCTCTATACACGCTTCCCCAACCGCCTTCTCCGATCTTCAAGGACGGGTCGAAGTTCTGTGCAGCTTCCTTGATTTCGGTCATGGAGAACTCGGAGAAGTACTTTGTGCCCGAGGAATCTCCTTTTCTTCTACTCACCTCCTCGGCCTTTTGAAGTACATTCTTGAGGTCAATCTGCAACAGCTCTCGCTCTTGTCTAAAAGTTCGCAGCATTTCCACGGTCGCAATCATTTTCAGCTCCAACTCCTTTGTGCTCTGGTTGGTCTCCACGAATTGGTCCTCGAGCTGCTGCGATTTCTGGGTTCGGGCAAAGCGAAGTTCTTCCATCACTTTATCTAACTGATCCTTCAACTTCTCAAGTTGTTCCTCCAACTTCTCAGCATATAATCCCTGTAGATACTTTCTCTGAGATACTCTTCATTATTCGTTTCAAAGAATAAGATTATCTATTAAATAGGTGAAACAAAGCCAGAGACAAAGCCCTGCTTGGCCCAAAACTTTCTCTTCGCTGAAATTGCCAGTCTCTGACTTTCGTTTCATGGTTAAGTAAATTTTTCGAAGCAGTACCTGAGGCCGAAGCGATTGGAGATTAATGCCGCCGGAGGATTTCTTCTGCCTCCACCAAGAAACTCCGGCGGCAGGGGCAGTGAAACTGAGAGAAGCGCCTCCAGCGACTCTGCCGGCGACTGCGCTAGCTCTGGTGAAGCTCTTGCCGAGTGGAAGGCAAGGAGTGGACGACGGAGAAGTAGGCGGCAAGAACAAGGTGGAAACATCGACATCCTCGGTGAGATAAATGGTGGAAAATTTGAAAACCATCTTTCCTGATGCAACAGTAATGCTGGTATGTGTTTGTATGTACGGTTCACGCTCTGGCAGCGTGAAAGATTTGATTTAATGGAGCCTATGCCCCCCGGTTCGACGTCAACTGGGCTGTTTCAAGGTAACATCCTGGAAGGTACCTGAGTTTTCTCTCTCCGTGTTGTAACGAAGTCAAACAAAAACCTGTCGCAACTTAACGTGCAACGGTGAGGGGTACGAGGCTGAGTACGAGGTTACGCTTCGTATGGTTCTATTAGTAGGGAGACTCGGCGACAAGATCATTTCCTAAAAATGATTGATATCCACTCAATCGATAATCTCGAAAAAATCGGTGGCTATTTTTGGACGCGTAAGCGATTTTCAAACTAGAGTGAAAATTGAAAACTCTTTTCAGACGAAAAAGGTTACCACAAAATTCGGATTAGATTTGAAGTTTGGGGCTTTTTAGGAAATTAGACTGTAAAAGGAAATTCTTTAGAAAAAAACGATCGTGCTAATGCGTATATATTTTTCTGAAGGATTTCTATTCATAGCTATCAAAAAAAAACTACAACCTCAAACGTACCAATACTTTTTTCTGATGATATATATAATTAACACTTGAAAAAGAAAACGAAAAAATAAAAAAACGCAAATAATGTTCGTCCGAGTTCTTGGAAAGTGTCTTGGTTAGGCTGCTATCTGGGGAAGGAGAAGCTATTGGCATCACTGCACGTCGCGTTCGAAGAGGACGCTCTTTTCAAAATCACTTGAAATTCAACGTCGTCGTACGCGTACCACTCCTATGCAGTGTGGCAGATTGCGGGTTTGCAGGGAGAATCGACTTTCCGGCTCTAGGGCTCAGAGCTAAGTAGCACTTACATCGACATGCGACACACGACACACAATACGCCGACACGTTAGGACAGCTTATATATTAAATATATATTTTTATTTATACATAATATGATTATTTCAAACAAATTAATTTGATTCAAGTTCATAAATAAATAAATAATTGAAAAAAGCCTAGAATTGATCCCACATTGGTGGTGTGAGAGAGAGACAAAAGCAAAATGACTTGAGAGATGAGAACTAAAGCATGATATCTCAAGATTCAAGAGTCCCACATCGGATGCCTAGTGAGGATAACAAGTAAGATGGCTCTTTAAAATGCCAAGGATGAGACATGGAGAGTTACTTCTCTAGGCTATTTGGCTAAAGATGAAGTGAAAAGTTAATTTTTTTTTTAGTGGAAAGGCTTTTTAAAATGCCTGACACGGGTGTCGCCCACGTGTCCGGCACGTTGACCGCGTGTCCGTGAGTGTCGAACGCGTGGACACCAACCCATACACTCCTGGCACGTGTCCGTGCTTCTTAGGCTCAGAGTTGTTGGCGATTGCCCTTAGAAGGAACTTCTGCAATGTCTTGAACCGCCCGAGCTTTCCTGTTTTGACAAGGAATCAAAATAACTTCATGGTGACGCCAAAAGGCCGTGCGAAGACTCCAAGCCCATAAAAAGTTATTGCTTGGAGTTCCAAAGTTAAGTATCGTCATGCGTCTCACAGTTTTTTCCTTTGGAGTACAGGTGGACACCTTCCTAGAAGGTCATTCATCCAGAATCGCTCTATCCATGTTCGATGCACAATTCAATTTATTTTCCTACCCCCTTCGCCATCCAAGAAGCATGCCAGGAACCGCTCCTTGTCCAGACCCTCTCGCCCCGATGACCATTCCCCACCCTAATTGGACTGGGTCGTTACACACAGGCTCGGGGCAGGCCTCGATGGGCTCGTGCTCGAGCACCGATGACTTGGGCATGGCCTCGATAGACCTAGGCCCAAGAGCTAAGGAGCTATACATGGGCACTGAGGTCCTAGGCCCAATCTCAATGGACCCAAGCCTAGGTGCCGGCTATCCAAGCATGGCCATCAGGGTCCCAGGATTGGTATTGATGGACCCACACTCAAGCGTCATGGTCCTGAGCTCGGTATCCATGGACCGAGGAGAGGGCGCTGGGAACCAAACACGAGCGCCTGGCCTTGATGGACCCCGAGCTCGAGTGCCGAGAACCTGAGCCTGAGCCGGGACCCCATGCAAGGACATTGGGGACTCGACCTTTGTTGACCAAGGCTCGATTCCTACCTCGATGGATCGAGCTCGGTCGTCGGGGAGTCGAACACAAGTGCTGGGTCCACGGCCTAGGGGCCTGCAATCCGAGCATGAGCACCGAGGTCCCGGGGCCGGGTACCTGAGCTCGAGAGTCAGGGACTAGGGCATGGGCAACACTCAGATCAAGGTGCTGCGAACTTGGGGCATCGGGGACCCGAGCACAGCTTCGATAAACCCATGCCGGCGCGTTGGGGGCCCAAACACAAGCGTTAGGGTCCCTAGCCCACCCTCAGTGGACCCAGGCTCGAGTGCCAAAGACCTAAGCTCGGGGGTTGTGGACCCAACACGGACATTGGGGTCTATGGCTTAGCCTCTATGGACCCGAGCCCGGCTTCAATAGACCGAACCCAAGCGCCGAGGACCTGAGCACTATCTCGATGGACCCCAAACCCGCGCATGGGTGTCAAGGCCCGAGATACGAGCACCAAGATCTTGAGCCCGTTTTTTTGTGGACCATGTCCTAGGCACTTGCTCCGGTGTCTCGGCCCCCGAGCATTGGGCACATGCACCGAGGTCCCGGGCTTGGCCTCGTGGACCTAACCCAGTCACCAAGGACCTAGCAATGAGCTTTGAGATTTCCGTACCGAAGCGTAATGTCTCTGGTCTAAGTGTCGATGTTTAGTGATATTGATTTCCAAATTTTTTAAGGAGAAAATCATTTTCCTGAATTTAAGTATAGAGATTTTTCATTGACTCAATTTAGCGATTCAAACGCTAGAAAATGTTTTTTCGAAAAATATTTTTCACTAAACAAAACGGAGCCTAGAATAGAAATTTTATCAGATTCATGGGGAAGGATTGCATTATAGGATAAATCAAGAAATATGGAATTGATTGATATACCAAACTGACCATATATTACCCAGAAAAATAAATAAATAAAAAGAAGAAAAAGTACAAAGCAAGTTTTTCTTTTTTTTTGGTCGGAGAAAGCAAGTTGACAATGGAGTCCATCGAGCTCGAAATGAATTTTTCAAGAAGACAGTTGGCCCGGCCCATTGTGATTTTGTCAATAACACAAATTGGGAGTCCATTTTTTCCAATTTGATGATGAAGGATTAGCATTTCACTCACCATCACCACTTTAAATTGTATATAAAGGTAGCATTACAAAGTACTCCAAATTAGTTTCTTTCATGAGTGCCACTTGGATCTGTAATTTGAAAGATGTTGATCATTCTTGTTGCAATGGAACTTTTCTTACACTCGCCACTCATCTTATTTCTAACTAGGATTCCACCCTTCCAAGGCGCTTGTCTCGTTTAATCCCATTGGTTCTAATGAGCTTTCATGTTGCAAACTCTTCCTATTGAGTATTTCTTTCGATGATTTCATTATTTTGTCTTTGTATTACACTCATGTTATTGATTACATGAAAAATCTTTCCATGTCGTATAACAACGCCAATTACGAATATTTAACTATAATCGACTCCTTATATTTTCTTTGCAAAGATAACCGATGCCTGGGGCGGGAACAACAATCAATTTCAACTTTGAATTAGTAAAGGAACCATACCTTCTCTGATCCATTCGACACATGCAACATGGATTGGGATGTTCTTTTTTTTTTTAATCTAAAAGAGAAAGATCCATATGAAACAAAATTAATTTAACCAATTATTTATAAAGGTTGGTAGCACAATGATGTCAGCAGGTCCACAAATTCTCTTTTGCATAGGATGGGCAACCGGAGCATTAGTTTCGAACTGTTGAGATTAACAGTAAATATCAAACGCTAGCCATATCCTTTAAGTACCAAACAATAGTTTCAAACGTGTTGGATTTTATATCTCACAAGGTCAATATTGCAAAAAGAAAATAGAGAAAATAACATTAATATTTGAGATTTTTTTTTTTTGGTAAACATTAATATTTGAGAATTTATAAATGAGAAAAGCAAAAATTATGTATGACTTGTGGAATTTCAATTCTGTTAAAGTTTTATGATCGCGAACCCAACAACGAAGCTCTTTTTTCTACATATTGAAAATCAAGTTAGTTTCTCTTTGCAAAAAAAAAAGTTTACTAATCTCTGGTTCCATTTGTTTCGCGAAAAATGAATGATTTGGAAGACATTTTCCTATAAACAACCACTTTTATCACTTACAAAACTAAATGAACGACATATATTTTCATTGTATACAGAATTTTTAAGACATAAAATGTTGTCAACAATATGAAAATATTTTCTTTTAAATGATGTTTTAAGCGATAAAAGCAATCATTTTTTTGAAAAATATTTTTCAAATCATTTATTTTCCGCGAAACAAACGGAGGCTTATTACCATATCGAATTCTCAACACTTGCTGTGAACACCTTTAAAATTATGATACTCAAATGATCGATAAAAAAAAATTATATGGCATTCAAGTGATCGAAAAAAGTATGGCACTCAATTAAGCACCTTAAATTATGGCACTCAAGTGATCGAGAAAAAATATAACACTTAACTGGGTGTCGCATGAAAGTTATGACATTTATGATGTAATTCTTTTCTTTATTAGTCACATCCAATTCAATGGACAAAGATCAAACTTAAGAACTCTTATGTCAATTTCATTTTGCTGGCGAAATTTTAGAATGAGCCCGGGCAAAGCATGAGCGCTTAAGCAGTTCCTTCTCTAAATTTGCGGTGTGCAGATTCAATAAGTAGGAAGGGCAAGTGTGAAAGGCATCTAACGATTTTCTTTGCACAACATTTCCCTCTGTACACCAAAGTCTCGACAAGTCTCATGGTCCCTTTGCATTTTCCTTCCCTAGTAAGCTACTATTGAGGATTACCTACCATCAAATAAACAACTCCAGGCATGTATGTCACTTGATCTTCGGCTTTAGATGATCGAAGTATAATTGAAGATACAGATCAAGAAGTTGAATTTCGATTGTTCATGGGCTGTTTCGACGAGTTCTTTAAAGAGTGTTGTGTCGCGGTCCAATGAGAATAGATGAGAGGCTCGTGGGATTAACGACTCTCCCGAGTCCGTATAGGAAGTATCTTCATGAAATATGCGATCGACCAACATGTCAAATGAGGCAAATCAAATCGATGTCTCGAAAAGCACTGTCCAATGGGCCCAAAACCCCAAAAAAAAAAAAAAAAAATTTGATGTCTGAAAAGGAGAGAAAGAGACAGAAAGTGATGGGCTTGTTACAATGGGCCTCACTCAAACAGGCACTTTCCAACTAATCTCTTTATTCCGACCAAAAAAAAAAATTTAATCTTTATCTTTACTATGACCAACAAAAAAAAACTAATCTCTTTATTTCTTGATTTCTGACAAAGCATAGTGACATGGGAAAGTCTGGATCGTCCTTCTCATCCCAAACCCGATTACAAATTTTGATGCGATTACAAATTAAAGCTCCCTAAGGATTAAGTCAAAATAGATGGTGATCAAACTCTTGTTAATTATTCAATGCTTTTGTCTTGGCTGACTAATCACTTGTCTTGGGGGGAATGTTGCTAATTGAACGATGCATTTGTTTATTTCCGATGGTTGAGCTATCTTGTCTTGGTGGTGGGGGAGGGATCAGGAAAAAGGACAAGTCCCCCAATTTTTTCCCCATGATTTAGACTCTTTATCCAATTACGTTGTATTCTTCTCCATCGACACTCTCCCCCCAAAAAATCTCCTAAGTTGATTATTCAGTCCCGATTTTACGGTTGTGATAAGGACGGTCGCGGCGAGATGATAAAGGTACTCCTATTTCGGGCTCATCTTCCACAACTTTAACAAGTGGGCAAAGACTCTCGGAGTCGAAATTTCAACGCTACAATCCACGATGATAACTCGAATGTCTTCATTATCGTTGCTAGCACGATAAATAGATCATTCACGAAAACAGGTCTCTTTGATGTGTTTCATGAGAAAAACATTCGATTTTGAACATTGTTGGCAATATGGAGGAAGTTTCTTGTTCTTTGTTTTGGGTGAACTACATGAAATGTTGGTTGTGGGGTTGGCGAAGGGAACGCATGGAAAATGAACAAATGGCGAAATCCGACCCCTCCGCGTCGCCATGTGCGGCCCAAGGCCATGAATATCTCCATCATGTCATGATTCCACTACCAACATAGCGACTGTCGGCCGAGACATATCATCATTGGTCAAGAGGACTACGAGGTTCGATTTCTGCACCAAAACCTCAGAAATTATCCTACATTTGTTGCAATTTTACCAATTAAGTCCTAAACATTTTCATATTTTATCAATTGAGTTTATCTGACCAATTTTGGCCGGAAATCGCTGAGGTAGGTGTCGGTCGTCCTACGTGGCACGACCATCGCTGACTTGGACAGTTTTTATTTTTATTATTTTTTGCAAATTTTTAATATTTCTTTTCCTTTTTTCTTTACTTTTTTTTTTTTGGCCGACTAGGGTCATCGGCAGTGAAGTCCTCGCCCGTGGTCGGCGGAGCTGCGAAGGCCCTAGGTGAGGCCCTCGCGGCCTCGCCGACCGCAAGTGAGGGCTTAGCAACCCCACTGGACAAGGGCAAGGCAGCCCTCGCTGGCCAAGAAAAAAAATAGCATGGAAAAAATAGCAATGAAAAAAAAAGGAAAATAAAATTAAAAATAATCATAAAAAATAGAAAAATCGAAAAAATATCAAAATATTATTAAAAATTATCCACGTTAGCGATGGTTGTGTTACGTAGGACGGTCGGCGTCCACGTCAGCGGTATCTGGCCAAAATTAGCCGAATGGACTCAATTGATAAAATTGATAGATTTATGACTGAATTGATAAAAGTGCTATATATTTAAGATCTTTTGGACAATTTTCCGGCAAACCCTCCAATTTAACCTTCTTCAAAGCAAATTCAACCCTCACAACTTCTGCTTCTTTTGACTGGACAATGCCCTCCAACTCTCCATTTTCGCTTTCTTGCTGTTGTTCACAAGTCTTTGAGTTAAGAAAGAGCATCCAATGAGGAAAAGAGTGGTTGAAATTGGAGTATCCAACATATCATAAAAGAATGTCGACAATGGATGTCACTTGTCAGCTCACCAGCCAGGATGATTAGGGTTTGCAGTAATTAAATTAACTAATAGTTCCCCCATCAGAACCTTCTTCACAATGTCCATGACCTTCATAAACAAATTGTCATTGACACGACGCCTGGTCTAACCCTTTTTCTGGCTCCGTTTGGTCCCTTGCATTTGGTGCAGACTCTTTTTTGACATGGCAACTTGCCGAGGAAAATTATCAAAAAAGGTCCTAAATTTATTGTAATTATGTCAGTTCAGTCATAAACCTTTCTTTTTTACCAATTCAATCCTAAACCTTTTGCATTTGTGTCATTTCAGTTCATCTAGTCAATTTTAGCCGGTCGGTACTGACGTGGCATTGCCGGCGCAGATGTGATAATTTTAATATTTCTTGAATTTTTTTTATAATTTTTTCCTTTTCTTTAGTTTTTTCTTCAACCCTTAGGGTTGACGAAGGTGGCCGGATGGACTGAATTGGCACAAATGCAAAAGGTTTAGAACTGAATTGACACAATTGCAATAGATTTAGAAAATTTTTGGTAATTCTCCCAACTTACCAAGCAACTAACCGCGACATTAACCTCAAAGGGTTACCTTGAACCAATTGGTCTACATACAAGTTTTCTTCTTCGGCACGTGAAAAAAGAATAGATATGATAGGAGAAAGAACAACTCGTTTTCATTCCTTCTTCATCACCGATATATGTATTAAGCCACGTGACACGTGACATATATTTACGAGATTTTGAGTATAATCCATTTGAATCGAATTCCCAATTATAGTTTACCACATTGCCTAACATGCTAATTAATCCAAAACGAGCTTACCATACATAGCATTGGTCGACTAACCGCTAACTTAAGTTTACATCGAAAAAGAAGCTCCTCGAACGCTTCCCTCGACCGAAGTGTCTAAATTGGGAAGACCCTACAAATATAGGTGTGAATATCAATCTCACCAACTTAGCGCGAGCCCTTAAATCGAAACTTCCCGACCGTGTTCGAATTCTCCACGAAATAGTGAACAGACGTCTCTTCGAAAAAAAGTCCTTTTTGAAGTGAATTTTGGTGTTGTACATTGACAAAGCTTGATGTATAAAGACATTCATGGCTCTCCTTCTCAAGTCTCCATTTGCATGCAGGACAAGCTGGGTCGATGGAAAGTGATGACTGAACTAGGGAAATTTAGTGCACTTGTGGTCCTCCCACTACAAAACTTATCTTTGCATGTCTCTTAGGGCAACCTGGGGCCGCACCAACACTCTCCATCAACCACACTCGAGACAAAAAAAAAAACCTAAAAGAAGACAGAAGAAGAAGAAGAAGAAAAAAATATCTCAAAACCAATCTCTTTCTGTCGAATTTCTCGAGTTATTAAAGCACCATCTGGCAAAGCCATACGTCTCGATAAGCACTTAACAATTGATTCTAGGTGACAAGTGTTGTTTATTTCCTATGAGAGGATCGCCGGTGGTCCTCCATTGGCAACATCTAAGCTTCTTCTCTACTATTCTCCCAACAAACCCCAAGGGAAAAAGGAGGTCCGGTTCTTGAGCCTCATCAATCGAGTAGAATAGTACCTACCAAACTTTAGAATAATCTTCATTGGGTTTGTCTGGTGTATAGTCCCCGGGAAAGGAAAAATCAAAGAGATAACGCTTGACTCGGTCTCTTGTTAGGCCAAAACCTTTTCATATGACGTTCGTGATATGTGTCGTACCAATAAGATATCAAGGTCAATCGAGTGACCGGCTACCAATGCATGCTAAAAAGGGGGTCTTGGTATATCGTGTCGTGCGAAAGATTTTTCGCTCTTGTTGGCCCTTCCACGGCGCAGCAAGTATAAAAAGAGAAAATAAAACCCTAAGAGCCTGTTCGAATAATAAGCATACCGGTCATCGTCGCTTCGTATCCGGGTTCAAATCATTATACTTAGAGCATTCGACTAGAGCAACTGAACGAGAATTTGGTTGTGTGTCTCCGATAATTATCCGATGCGTGCGGGACTAATGACTGTACTTCGGTGGAGATTCATCTGAGTATTTAACGAAATAATATGGGTTAGTAATTATAATTTATCTTCTTCTTCTTCTTTTTGCATGTGAAATTATGATTGGAGCTTGTAAAACGGTAAAGGAAGTTGCTAGACTAACAATCTGACAGTACTGTCGGTTATTTTTTATCACACGATCTCCCAATTAATGAATACTTTATGCAAAACACGCGGTGATGGTGTATGAATCTACAGTTGAAATTGTACCGTTCCTAACAGTACTGTTAGGGAAGCATTTCCCAACAGTAAAAGAGAAGTAACCCATGTTCGATGTCCCATTCCGTAATTTTCTGACATGAAATCTTGGGATTCCAAATGCACGTGAGGAGTAGTTGGGCCTAAATACCGTTCTATTGGAGGGCTCCATTAAGGAAAAAAAAAACAGTGAATTCAGTGCTTCCCCTGACTCTCTCTTCTTCTTTTTACCTCAATTAATTCGTTTATTTATGGAGTGGAATTTTATGGAAAATGGAGATGCGGGAACAGGAAATTCAGGGTCTCATTCTGGTCTCCAAGACATCGACTACGACTAGTAGAGAAGTGGGAATATTAAATGAGACATAAGGTAAGGAGGAGGAGAATTAATTTTTCTTTTTTACAAAAAAATTACTAAAAGGGACCAGTTATATATGGTGGAAAGAGATGCTGGTGAGACCATTGAATTGATGTCCTAACTCTTCAGAATAATCATTGATCAATTATTCTTTCGAATTTAGTATAATTTAAGGCTAATTATTTTCTTCCACAGCTTTTTATTTCATGAAATCTGGTGATGTACTTGCTAATCTCGAAGAATCGTTTGTTTTGGCATGAAATAACAAGAGATAATGACACAAATGGTCCTTGAATTTTGACTTAATGTGCAATGTGATCTCTGAACTTTAGCGCATTGTGCAATGTGGTCCCTGAATTTTTAATTTGACCAATATAGTCCCTAAACTTTTGGAACATGTTCAACTTAGTCCCTAAACTATAAGAAGATGTTCAATATAATCATTCCATTAATACAAGTTCAGGGACGGCACTTGACGTTTTTTTATAGTTCAGGGATTAAGTTAAACATGCTCTAAAAATTCTGGGGATCACATTGAATAAATTGAAAGTCCATAGACCATATTGCGCATTGGCCTAAAGTTCATGGATCATATTTATCAAATTAAAAGTTCATGGAACATGTTGCACATTTGGCCAAAGTTTAGAGACCATTCATGTCATTTTCCCAATGAAAAAACACGTGACGATCTATTTCCATTTAGTGCTTTACTCTCTTTTTTGCGAATATGAATGAAATATTACTTTGACAAAAAAAAAAGAGTTAATACCACGAAAAATCGCAAACTGGTACACCTGTGACAAATTTACCCCAAACTATTTTTTTGACCACGAAAAATCCCGAACTGGTACACCTGTGACAAATTTACCCTGAACTATTTTTTTAACCACCAAAAACCCTAAACTGGTACACTGGTGACAAATTTACCCTAAACTAATTTTTTTTTACCATGAAAAATCCCGAACTGATACACTTATGACAAATTTACCCTATGTTAAATTGAATTAATATCACGAAAAATCCCAAACTGATACACCTGTGACAAACAGAGGGTAAAAATGCCAAATTAGTACACCCGTCAACTGGCAGGTGTCATCAAACTCAGCAATTTTACAGTTAGATTTAATGAAAACTAACGGAGGGTAAATTTGTCACGGGTGTACCAGTTTGGGGTAAATTTGTCATAAGTGTACCGGTTTGGGGTTTTTCATGGTCAAAAAATAATTTGGGATAAATTTGTCACAGGTGTACCAGTTTGGGGTTTTCCATGATATTAACCCCAAAAAAAAAAATTCTCTTTCTATGATTATATGAAAGTTCTCGTACTCAGATTGGACAGTGTTGACTTTAGATGTTTTGTCCTTTCTTTTTTGTCATTTAGTTTGTGTTTTCTTAACCATTTTAAAATAAGATAATTTCCTATTGTAAACAGCTTATTAACTACTAGTCTTAGATCATGACCCCCCCAAAAAAAAAAAAACAAAAACTATTTGTCTTAAAAAGGTGAGCATAGTCAAAATCGAACCTTTTCTCTATTTTGAGTACTTAATAAGTACCTTGAGCTACAGGAACCAATAACAACACCACTTCCTTTTCTTTCAAGTATGAGAGAAGAAAGATTATTTTTCGAGTTTTCCTTCACGTGAATAATGAAAGGGTTAAGAACCTAGCAACACTTAGAAAAATTTAGCTCATCCCAAGATTGCATGCCTCCATATTTCTAGATGTATTACTGTCATGCAATTTCATTTATATTTCTTCGCGCGCTTTCTGTCTTATTGAGTATAATGAGCGACGAGAAATCAACGGATCATTCCTAAATGGACCTGCACCTGCGACATCAAAAGCAGACTATTTCCTTTTAATACAAAATTTCTTAACTAATCTTTGCAACTCTTGTTCAATCGTTGAAGAACAAGATAAGAACCGTCGTACTTACTTGTTCTCTCAATATCATGCATATCGCTGATATGTGGTCTTCAATAATTACTCGGTGCATGTAAATAGATGGATTGTCGCATCCAACGCAAATCAATTAATTTTATTTTGGGTCAAAGGAGATTAATTAAAGTTAAACACTTGACAACTATCCGACGCTTCTTTAGAAATATAGGAAGGAACAGAGAAAATTACCAAAAAAATCTTAAACCTATTGTCTTTGTGCCAATTCAATCTTAAACTTTTTAATTTTGTCAATTTAGTGTTAAATATGTTGATGATTTGCCAATTTTCAGTCAATTTTATTGGGAAATCACTAATGTGGATGCCAACCGTGGCATGGCCGACGTTGACGTTGACAATTTTATAATCTTTTAAAAATATTCTGTTTTATTTTATTTTTAATTTTTTTTATGAAGTTCGGCAATAGTAAAATAAAAAAAAAGGAGAATAGAAATAAAAAATTCATAATATTTTTAAAAGATTATAAAATTTTAAAAAAATATTTAATTATAAAATTTATCCACATCAGTGCCTACCGTTCTAAATTGCACTGTCGACATTTACATCCGCGATTTTTTGCCAAAATTTGGCAGGAAAAATTAAATTAACAAATCTTCAAAAGATCGGGGACTAAATTCGCTAAATTGAAAGGTTTAATAACTGATTTTTTTTTTTGGTAATTTTTTCGGAAAGAATGGAAGATTGTCATGGAGTAAAAAAACAAACAAAAAAAAAAGGGCAAAGAGAAACATTAATGAAGGGGCCCACTAATGCTACCCCAACCGTCACGTACCCTTTCTCTACTCGCATCACCCAACAGCAACGCTTGCAAAGAGCTCTCCTCCTTGCTCCTCCTCTCTTTTTCGCTCTCGCGTATGGAGATTGATTGTCACGCTGAGCGAACCCACGAGTCAATTTAAGAGGAGCTATTGAAGTCTCCCCTGTTTTGGCTGCCTCAAGATTCCTCCGCTCATAGCGAACCATGATCCGCGGTTTTCCAGTTGGGAGTTAGCTCTCGGTGCTCGTAGGAGTTTCCAGCTTCGGGGCTCGGACACTCGAGGAAGGCGCCTCGAAGAGCTCTTGGTTTGGTGCGATTCTTCACTCTTCACTTGAAGCAGCAGACTCTGTCCATCGATCATCTGAAAAGCTGAAACTTTTTCGCTCTTTTTTTGGGTTTGCAGGGTGAATTGGAGAGATGTCTTCTTCTTTTTCGCAAATTTCAATTTGCATGGCACGTCGGTGACTGACGAAGAATCGATAACTCTCTGCAGAATTCGGAGTGTCCCCCTTTTTCTTCTGACTCTGTGTTTCTTTGAAGGTAAGATCAGAATTACCCGTGAAGCATTGGGCGCTGGTTGAGGCTTAGGAGTGAAGAAAGGCGAGACTTTGACTGCTTCTTCTCCAAACAAAGTTAATCTTGAGCTTTACCCAATCTGAGAGATCGAACAATCCGAGTAAGTCTTTGTTGCACTATGCTGGAAATTTAAGTTTCTGTGCTGAAAATTCCTGCATTGTCAATTGACTAATTCAGAATGTTTATATATGTTTAGCGTGTTTTCTCAACGATTCCGAGAGTCTTTTAGACATCTATTTTGCTGTGACTGA
Source organism: Lenwebbia sp. NSW1173648 (assembly GCA_029784005.1). Classification (NCBI taxonomy): domain Eukaryota; kingdom Viridiplantae; phylum Streptophyta; class Magnoliopsida; order Myrtales; family Myrtaceae; genus Lenwebbia; species Lenwebbia sp. NSW1173648. The sequence continues at coordinate 1,222,492 of JARCGZ010000005.1, forward strand.
ATTTGATGAGATTGTGATCGAGTCATCGGGCTGTTCTTGTGATTTTGTTACAGTGTAGTTTGACACGCAGATTCTTTGCTTTAGCTCATAGACATTGATTGTCTTGCGCAAATATTTCGCTTATGCGCTGCATCTTCCTTGTACAGCAATCAATATCCTGAGCAATTCTAACAACTTGCGATGGCAAAGAAGTCGCAAAGGCGGCCTGTACAGCGTGAGAAAAATCAGGCAAGCTGTATGTGGGGTCTGATTAGAATATTGGATTTTCGTTCCTCTACGAAGCTGCTAACAGACCAAACAAGGCAAAATCGCCTAGTTGCTGGTGAGCATTTCTTTTATGGTATTCAATATTTCTTCAGTATGGCACATATGCATAAGATGTTAGCTCTTTGTCGAGAAATTACTTGTGATAAAACTAAAGGCAAGCTAATACTCATTTGCTATGCATTAGTTTTCTTTCTCAAATTTCTTCAGCAGCATGTTACGTGTATGCAGAAAGTTATCCCATCGTCTCCTAATAATGAACTCATGCAAACTAGTTTGATGATGGGGCAGTGTGCACATATCCTGAATTGTACCTCTTTCCTTCTGCAGGTGCTGCAAACCCAAGAAATAAACTTGAATTGCTAAAAAGTTGCGATGAAGATCTTAAAGGCATACTGGTAAGCATAGTCAGAATAGTTTTGAAGATTATCTCTGCAATATTTCCCATACTGCTGTAGCCCAGATGGCCTTCTATTGATAATAAGTAATCTATTCACGACCGGCTGATGAACTTTCCAGGATTGCGAAGAAGGAATGGAAATGATTGGTGAAGCTGGAAAGAATAGTGTGAAATCACTCATAGAAAAAGAATTGGTCAGCGAGGACGTGAAGACAGGAGTGAGCAAAACTGGAATTGAGCACAAAAGATCTATTTTAGTACAGGAGAGTCAAAGGAAAAAGAACCGTAAAAGAAGTAAGAGAAGTTTGAAGAAAGGCTGTGATTTGGACAGGGATGATTTTGGGCCCACTGAAGGCTCAGAACTCGAGTGCTCCTGTGATCAGAACACATATCAACTGTCAGCAGCTAATCACAATGAAAATGAAATAGTGGAGGATCTCTGCCAGCAAATCAGTCGAAAAAGCAGTGGTTGCAAAACGTGTGATCCCTATGGTCAAGTTAGTGTGCTGCTAAATTCAAAGCATTCAGACATCGAGGAGAAACTGTTTGAACTGATAAACGAGTTTCTCAATAAACAGCTTACTAGCGGGAAGCATCCCAAAGAGTATGAAAATATTCAGTGCTCCACAGATGTCAAGATGCTCCAATTTCTGACTTCGGCTGAGTTTTCACTTTTAGATCTTCTGCAAGATCCAAACAAGACAGTAATGCAGTATATTCAGAGCTTGCAAGATTCTCATGTGGAGTCACTTGAGGAATTTAACTTATCAGGAGAGGAAGATGGATTGAGGCAGTACGAAGACTCCCTTCATCATGAACAACTCGACAAATTGGGAAGAAGAGCCGAGTCTCAGGGAGAGAAGTCTTGGAATAGGAATGAGAAGTCTCCAGTTTCTAACAGGATTGTTATCTTGAAGCCTGGGATGACAGATCCACTGCAACTCGAAAGGGGGTGCAACCCATGCTCATCACCCCAAATCCTGCACACTGCTAAGAGGCAGAGCACAAGAGCAAGTGCCCACTATTTCATTAGTGATATTAAGAGAAAGTTGAAGAATATGGTTGCGAAGGAGCATCCAGGAATTACTGTAGATGGTCCCAAGAAACGGCACCAGCAAATTTTAGGAAGTGTTGGGGAAAATGTAGGAAAATGTTCTGCAAGTAAAGATCAACTCTATGTTGAGCTTGCTGGAATCAAGAGAGAAAAGAGCAAAGATAAACCAGGAGATATTCAAGTGAGCACTAAAATTGAAGCTGCTGATAATCACGAGCATAGGTTATCAAACATTTATGTCGAGGCCAAGAAGCATCTCTTCGAGATGCTCAACCATGGGGATGCAGATGCAGTTTCTTTGAGCAGACAGTATCCAGAAACCCTAGGGAGGATTCTCTCCAATCCCGAGTTAAACTGTTTTCCGACTGTAAGTCCTCGAAGTGATTCAAAGCATGGCATCCTAAGCCATCCGCACAGTTCGACACAAAGAACTATAGAGTCATTCATTTCCATGAGTTTCACTGGAAGTGTTCAAAATCTGGAGAGTGACCTAAATATCGCAGAGATGGTTCTTTCAAGTGATAAAGTAGAAACCACTGATGCCGCTGCTAGAGAGGAGATGATTTCTGAAGGTACAAACCCTTTTAAAACAAACTGTGCACAGGAAAACTTGTATTTATTGTTGGGGTAAGTTTTCCAGAATTATGTACTCTAAGCAAATAATGCAGATATTTGTGGAGCTACTAGACTGGTAATCCAGGGAGACCACCACATCTCTGGTCCTCCTTCAGAACCAGTCAAATCACTCGGCGTATCAGTTGAGTCTATACCTGAAGATGAATGTTCCAAACCCATGAAAAAGGTGAATTAATGCTCCTTGCTTGTGTTGCATGCCAGATATATTGCGTTCTTTGCACTTGAATTTTATTTGGTAATCAAAATGGTAAAAAAGATCGAACATTGCCACCTCAGGAAGAATATGCCCCATTATCGCATCATGTTTGCAGCGTTGACATTTTCACACTAGAGTTTTTATTAATTGATTGACAATCAAGCGTGGGAGATCACATTCTGCTACAGCAACTGAATTTTGGATAGCTGTCACTCCATTTTTGTAACAACTTATTGGGGATATTCTCTTCCTGGGGGAGAAACAAAAGGAACAAATATCCATCGGAACTAGAATTTGAATACCATCATGAACTCAATTGATATGCTTTTGCGTGTATGTGTATGTGTGTGTGTGAACACCTTTGATTGATTATGCCTCATCATTCTCAGTGCAATTTTCTCGTTTTCTCCAGAAATCTTATGGCTTGGAGCAGCAGCCACTTTCTTTGTTTTCATCTCCTCCAAGTGCTTTAACTATAAAAAGAGTTGAAGATCTAGAACTTGTCATTGATAGATCGGACCGACCTAGTCCCGTATCTGTTCTGGAGCCACTATTCACAGAGGATGACAGTAGTCCTGCGAGTCCTGTTCCTGGTAAGCCAGCAAATTGTTGAGGTTATGGTTTCTGATGTGATTGGTATATTACTAGCGAAACTTCTTTCGTCTAATTTGAAACTTCTAATGCTTCTCAGTTGAGCTCTCAACACAATCTCTCCTAGTTGAATTTGAAGATGACTTTTCAACCACAGATGAGGAGATCTATTTAAGAAACTTTGAGGTGGAAAAGGAATTAGTCTTCGAATATGTAAAGAAGGTACTGGAAGTCTCTAACCTGAATTGTGATGATCTCTACTTGAAGTCACAATCTTCAGACCAGTTAATTGAACTGTCAGTCTTGGATAAGGTTGACTTCTTTGGTGACCACCTACATTATGATCAGAAGCTTCTCTTTGATTGCATCAATGAGGTTCTCTTGGAGGTTTTTGAGTACAACGACAGCTGCTACCCGAGCTTGTCTTTTGTGAAACGCAGAATTAGGCCAATCCCAAACATGAAATATGCCATCCTCGAAGTATGCAGAGGAGTTCATTGGCATCTCCTCCCTCTTCCTCTGCCACGATCTTTGGAACAGATTGTCCAAAAGGACATGAGTAGAAGAACTTGGATGAACCTGCGCTTCGACGTGGAAAATATTGGCGTCGAAATGAGTGAAGCTATTATTGCAGAATTGATAGAGGAGGTCATGTCGAGCTGTGTGAATGAGAGAGTTCGGAGAGCGAATGCCCTCCAATCGGTTTTGCCAGGGCCATATGGAATTGGAAGCATGACCACTGGCTCATTACAAATATGATCAGGTGGTGTTCTTCTGTTGTGTCCTTTCACAGAAAGAAGGCTGACCGGTTGCGATGGCGACTGCATTCCCGCTAATGCGACGTTTGGTCGAGTTCCTAACTACCGATCCTGCACATGAGGCATTTACAGCGCTATTTGAGGCCAAGAGGGTAATCTTCTGTTACAGCTTGTCCATATGACTCTTTGTATTTTGCTGTTAGTTTACCTGCTTTTTCTGTTCTACTATGGTCAATCTGGAGTCCTGCAGATTTTAGACCCTGTAGTTGTAAATAACAAAGGAAACGGCAGGAGTTGCCGAAAACAAATGCTAGTGCAAGTTGTCATCATTATACTCTCTTTAGTGTACAACTTTTCTTCACAAATACTTTGCTAGGCCCCAAGAAGGGGATTTTCTGGCTTGGACCTTGCGTCCATTGGATCGAGTCCATCATATGCAAGTAAGTTATAGCCGGTGATGAACTTTTGATAGCCTAGGAATCGGGACATAGTGGGAAGCTTGAGAAGTAACTTGAAGAGTTAAGATTGAAATTCAAGACAATCATGAGAGGGAGATGGCCAAGTAGTCTGTCATCTGTGAAAGCGATTCGATAGCGTATGTCATTATCGCTCAGGAGCTAACTTTTTCCTTTTCTTTGTTCTCTTTTTCTACTGCACTGTTTAATCTCACAGAAGTTGACAAGCAATAGAGCCAAAAAATGATTTTCATTTCATACTTTCAGCAAGGAAAGGTCAATTTACCTCAGCAGTGCACTTCTCCATTGACAACCGATAGAGCCCTTGTTTCTCAAATTAGCAACAGAGTAACATGTATAGCATGATATACCAGAATAAGAAAAACCAAGATTGCAACCGGGACTATCCACGGCATCGAGCCAAACTTGGCTAACACATCGGAAACTCATCGAATAAGTGGACCTATCTTGCGGTGGTTGGCGGAACTAAAGTAACCCATATCGCATTTCGGATCTCTACAAAGTAAACGTCGTCCAATCGGTTGTCATTGCACGCCCCTATTGGCAAGTTGACATAGCTGTTGCAAACCATTGTGTAATTGGCAAAGTATCCAATGTTTGTCCTTTTGACAACCAAAAGAAAGTCAAATCCTCCAAGGGTTGTCTTTGTTTTTCTCTTGACTGGTAAAGTGCAGAGCTCGTTCTGCTTTCTGACTCGTAATAGACTCGTCGTTACCGTCATGGCGCCATCATCACTCGGATATCTTGCAGCTAGGCCGGACTCAGCATCTCCGGCGCCCTTCTTTTTATTTTTTAGACTGCAAATTGGCATGAAACTTTCTTTCCAGTAAACATTTGAAGGTCGAAGTCTCATTTGACATGAAAACTTTGCTCCAGGGGTGACTCTAGAGAAAGATTCAAAGTCCGTTTAAGAGTATTTCGTCCGTGGAAATGTTGGTATGGAACAGGGATTTTAAATAGCGGCCAAGTAGCCGCCTGCTATGTCTGCGATCGTAGCGATGGTGGGTGTCGCCGCCGCTATCGGCAAGATCACGGTGGTCACGGCAATCGAATCATAAACTGAGTTCCATTATGCTACATGCAACGAAAACGTACATAAAGAAGAGGCAAGCAAAAGCTGAATACACAAACACACATTTTGAAGGACACATAAAGGAGATATTGAAATGTACATATGTCATGTATTAGGGTAATCTTGTGAGTTCAAGAGCGGTTTATTAGAGTAATTCATCAATCCAAATAATATTTCGTATCCCCTCAAGTGCCAAATCTCTATATAAATTTGTATAAAGATAATCGGTCATTTGAGTACGTGTTTTTCGAGAACTTTATTAAAATTCATGGCCCCGGTGTCAAGGATATTAAAAAGGGGGTCAGAGAACTTGAAAAGTGCATATGCTAAACACATTGTATCGTGGATGAACAGTCGAGTTCAATCACATTCCATACGGTGCCTTCAAATCGTATCAGAAATTGAAGGCAGAACGATCGAATCGGCCAATGTGGAATTCAAATCTCGAAAATCCGGTCGAAACACCAAATCTATAGCCGTGCCCGTATTTGGTCGGACCGATTCGGATCCCGTGGAATCGGTCCGAGTTTCAGAAACACTGATTCCATCGTTGCCAGGCCAGAAATTTAGCTCCGGGAACTCCACCCGACGGCCGACGGGAGTATGCCTCATCGGAATCAAAACTGAACCATCCTTTCAAAGCATTATGCAGTAAGAGAGAAAACTGTTTAGTTGAGGGGGTGGCATCTGAGGGTTTTACCATTTTGCCCTCGCCCACGTCAGCTTGCTAAATCCGAACTGGTAATTACCCGTTCCTCGGCAGGTACAAATCTGGAAATTCACGTCAGATTTACGCACCCCTAATGAATATATCGTTATTATAATATTGGGATAATAATTATTTTCGGGAGATCGCCTTCACTTAGCGAAGGAAGCAACAGAGGCATCATCGTCATCATCAGCAGAAGAAAACACACTCGAAAAAAAATAAAGAAAAAGGAAAGCTTGCGACTTTCAAACCCCACGACTCTTCTTCTTCTTCTTCTTCCTCCTCCTCCTCCTCCTCCTCCTCTCTCTCTCTCTCTCTCTCTCTAGATTGCTGCTCTGTTGCTCGCTCTTCGAATCTCTCGTCTTCGGCAAAGGTACGCTTCTTCTCGCTCCTCTCGCATCCGATTTCCCCTCCCCCCGCCTGGTTTCTCGTCCTAAGGTGTCCGGTTATTAGTGGGGGCTTTTTTTTTTTGACGGAATTGCCATCGAAACCCTAGCTCCTACTTGCTACTCGGGAATCCGATCCGTCGTGCTGCGCTTGAGCTTTCGAATCGAGTTTTGGCTCAAACCCTAGCTCGTTTGTAGCTGCGGGGGAGTCAGATTTGACTTCTTCGGCGCCAACGATAGGCGCATGTATGGAAGTTGCGATTTTGAAGTTAGCTTTTGTATGTAGCTTGATTCAGTGTAATTTGGCGGTTTGGAGTGTGATGCTGACTGAGCAGAGTGTTGGCGTCCATTTGCTCTTTTTGGTTTTTAGTGTTTCAGCTTATTTTAGCTGGTATCGAGCTCTTGTGTGGAGGGTAAGGTTTGATAGCTGAGCAGGTGGTGCGGATCATAGTGATTCTGTGGTCATGCTCGTTGTGGTTCTTCTGATGAGGGATTTTGGTGAAGCACATTGGGTGCAAATGTGAATGTGGCATGTTTTGGGATACGGTATTGCGATTGTGCTCTCTCCTAGTGAAACTTGTTCTTCTTCTACAGTTTGGATATTGCTAGAATGGTTACGAGGAGATCTAGTTATACCGATTTGGTCCTTCTAGAGGATGAATTCGTGTTGTTTCCATATGTGGCAGCGAGGAGCCTGCTCAAGCATAAGTAGCCTAAGCATGAATGTCTCCGGATATCGCTGTGGAAATGACAAGTGTACTGCTTATGATAGCTTAGGCGTTGGGTTTTGTCGAACGATATGGTCATGTTTTTATTAAAGAGTAGAAAAAACAAGAGTGTTTGGTCAGCTGATCAGTTCATTTCTTATACTATGTCAGTCACAGTATTGTTTAACACTTGAGAGAAGTAGTCTCTGCTATGTTCCATAGAGGATAAACTATAGTAGAATTGAGGTGCGTCAACTGCATTTTGAGGGAAGTTGAAGGGAAGGACTGAAGTCAAGGGAAATGGCATAGAGGAAATTGTGGTCAAAATTGCAAAGTCCTGCTGTTATATAGGTGGCTTTTGTGCTATGATGTGGGTGATTTTTTGTGCTGATAGCTTGTAACCCCCTCCATATTTCTTTTGCATGTGATTTAATTATACCATCATTAGAGCTTTGTAAACTTATTTTCCTGTATCATTTTTTATGTAGTGGGATTTTTGCGATTCGTTTTCTTTTGCACAGTGATTTTTGACATACTTACTATCTATTGTTTAAGGGACTTCAAATTGTGTGATTATTTGTGGAGTCATATAATATGGTTTTCCCGTCACAGATATCGGAAATGCTGCACTATGACTTACTTTGATCTTAGTAGAACTGATTAGCCGAGAGCTATTGTAAGCTATGGTTTTGTTTCTACCCGTCATTGGGTCTTTTAGGTCTTTGCACATCCTCCTCCATCCAATATCACAATGTTCTGATTAAGGGAGAAAAAGGGTTTCGAGAGCAAAGTTCTTAAAAAATATGTAGGATACTTAAGTAACAGACAACGCTAAAGACTCAGACATTTCCATGATTTGCATCTGTTTTTCCAAATTATGTATGAGCGCCCCTTGATTTATTTTTCAATGACATTCTTTCCAGAACTTAGTTTGCTAACTTAGGCAAGGATGTCTTTAATTGCAGTTCAAAGCTGCTGTGATCTATGCTAGGGGCAGTATGCTGATGGTAGTTGGGAGAGATGCAAAGGTATCATGTTGCCAACTGCGGTAGTGCAGTAAATAATAGTACCATTGGCGGGCCGTCATCTAGAGATACTGCTCGTGCTGAATCGCCTGCTTTATCTTCTAACTCTCCTTTATATTCAAGGTAAATGCGATTATTATTCACTAGGTTCGTACGATACCTAGAGCAAAGCTTTTATTATGTGGGTACATACAATTTCACATAACACTATTCTCTTGGGTATTTTGTACGGCAATATGGTGAGAAGCATTTGCCAATTATTTCCTCTTGTTTTTTCAATTTTGTTGACCTGAGCATGTGACAAGAAAAGGAATAATGTCAATTATTGTCCAGTATTTAGCTTTCTGAGAACCCGTCAAAGCTTGGCTGTAAGAGAGGCTAGGGTGGGTAGGCTCCATGGGTTCAACAACCAGGCTGTTCTTTCAAAAAAGATAAGAAAAGGCTTTTTGAGGAACAAATGCAGCTTACGGTTGTTGGAGTTTCTTTGATCTCCACATCTTCCTGCTAATGACATCCCATTTTCCTTTTGTTTACACAGGACCTTGATATTGTTGAGACTAGGCTTTTGTTTTGAAGAATCACTTGATTTCTTAACTTTTCACTGTTATTTCTTTTCTACTGAGGGCTTTTTTTCCTCTTTCTCTGGAACTTTAAAAACGATCTCGATTTCGCAGGCGGCAATATCAAATTTCACCTTACAAATTGAAGTGTGAAAAAGAACCTCTGAACTCCAGGTAATTGTTGCAATGAAGTAGGATGCTTTTGTTGTTCCTTTGACAATGGTCTGTGTGGGAAGTTGTTCCTGTCATTGATTTCAGTTGGCATATCAGTGTGGTTAATAGATTTTGTTTCTCAGTTGCAATTTACAGCAAAATTAGATTTGGTCAGGTACTTGGGATGGTGCTGTTTATTGGTCATTTCACAGCTTTTACTACTTCATTTCCCTCTTGTTTTAGCTTATGTTGCTGTGTCCTCTTTTTTTTTTGCATTACGGTAACAGACTCGGGCCTCCCGATTACCATCCTCAGACTACTGATTGCCCTGAGGAGACCCTCACAAAAGAGTATGTTCAGTCTGGATATAAGGAAACTGTTGAAGGACTTGAGGTATCTTTAGAAATCAAAACTTTTACCTTTCATTTAAGTCTAGATAAGGCAATTCCTATGTAGTATTTGTACACGCTGTCAATTTCTTCTCTTGTCTTGTGTTCGCTATTTTTCCCTCATGAATTTTTTAAAATTTGGCTGGGCACTTAATATGCTTGTTATCTCACATGCCTATATAATTGGTTATCTAGCTCTCTCTGGGGTGTTTCTACTGAAAGGGTACTTCATAGTGATTTGTCTTACTAAATATGGAAGAAAACCTATTTCAGTACTTGACAGTGGTTTAGAAGAGCAATATGTGCTTTCTCTATTTTATGATATTATCTTTCTTAACACGCATTGAATATTTAACCTCCCAACTAGCTGTTACTAAATGTGTGTTTTTTTTTCCTAAATTTTTCCATATGCTCCCGATTCGAGTCTTGTTGTGCTTTCTTAATCAAACTGTAAATGAAGATTGGGATGACCTTTCGGGGCATAAAATAGGACTGAAACGACTCGTTTTATCTATTGATCCATCGTAGAAGAGCCATGATAGTGATTTTATATCGGATTTTGAGTTACTATAATGCCAAGTAGCTTAGTATTGTGATTTTGTGATAGATAAGTTTATTATGAATTTGATTATGTCAGGAAGCCAGAGAAATTTCATTAACTCAAGTTCAGGTGTTTGGAAAGCCTGTTGTTCTGAAGTGCAAGGAGGTTAATCTCTTTATCTTGCTAGGCTGTGATCGGCCTTGTCTAATTTCTTTTTACTGCTATGACGTTTCCATGTGCGGTGACTGCATCTTTGACTGGAGCTGATCAGTTGGTTGTTTGGTGCAATTCTTTTAGGCAATAAGAAAACGATTAAGGGCTATTAATGAGTCTCGAGCTCAGAAGAGGAAGGTATTTGTTTTCCTGTTTCTTCTTACTGGTACTGGATTTTATCTGGCAAACAGCAATATCTAAGTAGTATTTCATACAGTCTTTTGCATGATAGACGGCTTTAGTTTGAGTCATTGGCTCTTTGAGGAGCCTTTTTTTATTGCAATGCAAGGTGGCGCTTAAATTCAGTACTTTAAACCACTTCGTGACAGGCTGGTCAAGTATATGGTGTACCTCTGTCTGGTTCCTTATTGAATAAGTCCGCTGCTTTTCCCGAGCAAAGGCCATGCGGTGAAGACTTCAGGAAAAGATGGATCGAGGTATGTGTCCTACTGTATTATCTACTGAATACAGGCAAGTGCTCCATATTCAGCTTATGATGTTGAGCCCTACTCTGTTACCTGTCTTTAACAAGATTTAAGCAGAGATCCAAAAAATTTGGTGGGCACCATGTCAAAAAAAAAAAAAAAAAAAAAAAAAGAACTTTTACTGCGGTGCTTGCAGCAATTGGGTTTTTAACCTGTCATGGAAGGGATTCAGAAGTTGATATAGGATATATCAATTGCTTCATTTATTTTGGACGATGGGAACTCAAATGTGCTGAAACAGCAAATCTCTAACAGATCATTTTCTCACAGTTGATAACGAGCATGGAGAAATCGGACAGTTAGATATCTCAGTGAGATAATAACAAATCTATATCTTTATTCTTCTTCTGAACCATGGCTAGAGTTGATTGAATTTTAAAATTCTGTTACTATTAAAATGTTTGGAGGCACGAAGCTGGCCTACAGAAGCTAGTGGCTATCATTGTGGTGTATTTTCTTGAAGTTGATTGAATTTGAGTCACTCATCAGGTAGCTGAGCGGTACTGGGAATGTTGATATATGTGTTCTTACAATAGTTCAATAATGTCCTCAGGACGATAGAATTTACTAATTAACAAGATTTGTGCTAGCTATTAATCCAATATTTGATTACATGAAATGGAACAGACCTCTCGACCGCAGTCATCCTAGGTTCCTCTTCCTAGTTAACCTGAATCAGAATGTGTATGCATGGTAAAGATATGCTTTATCAGAATAGGAATGGTCATCTTACCTAATAAGCCTGAGGGTCGAGAATAAACATTCATCCAGGTTGAGCTTGGATCTATGAAAACATCAAGTGAATTTTAATGACACGTGAAATGGAAATTACTGAAAAGGGGTAACAAGATTGCTGTCTTTTGTTTGCAAGGAAATTTTGCCTTTATCATGTGGTCCTTAATTCATTCCTATGTCAGCAGTTCCCGTTAAATCTAGCTGAATGAGCATGTCAATGTTTAAAACAGTGGTATTGATGCAGAAGAAATAGAAATCCTATATCAGATCTCGTAGATATGTTAACATACTGGGTGGGATGCTTAGGCTGAGTTTGCCTGAAGAACTTCCAGATGAGACTTTACGACAAATCTGACATTTATTGCTGTCTTTCATGTCAGGCTTTGTCACAACCTCACAAAAGACTGCGTTCTTTGGGTGAGCATGTTCCTCATGGTTATAGGAAGAAGTCTCTTTTTGAAGTTCTCATCAAGAATAATGTGCCTATTCTGAGAGCTACTTGGTTCATCAAACTAACTTACCTTAATCAGGTAGAGGACGCTTGTACTCTACTGCTACTTGTGCTTATCTCTAATGCATAATATATATTACCTACGATCATATAATATGCAGGTCCGCCCAGGCTCTACTGGCATTTCTTCTGGAGCTCCCGACAGAAGTCATTTATCACGTGCAGAGCTGTGGACGAAGGATGTTATTGATTACTTGCAGAACCTCTTGGATGAATTTCGTAGAAACAATTATAATTCGAATTCTCACCTTAGAGAACGATCTCCACAGATGCTTTATGCTGGGCCAACACAACAAAAAGGTGAAGCAGCATCCTCCACTCTCGATGGAGACGAGCCCTCCCTACATTTTAAGTGGTGGTATATGGTGCGACTGTTGCAGTGGCACCACACAGAAGGGCTGGTTCTTCCTTCTCCTATCATTGATTGGGTTCTTAGTCAACTACAGGTCTTCTTTTTTCTTTCTTTCCTTTTCTTTTTCTATTCTCATTTGACCTAAGGACCGATTTGGTTGTTCAAGCTCATAGTTTATCTTTGTGCCTTTTCAGGATAAAGAGTTGTTCGAAACTTTACAATTGCTGCTGCCTATCATATATGCTGTTGTTGAGGTTATTGTTCTGTCTCAGACGTATGTACGAACACTTGTTGGAGTGGCTGTTCGTTTTATCTGTGAACCTTCTCCAGGTGGATCTGATTTAGTTGATAACTCGCGGCGGGAGTACACCTGCTCTGCTGTAGTTGAGATGCTTCGGTATCTGATACTTGCTGTTCCTGACACGTTTGTTGCTTTGGATTGCTTTCCATTACCTCCGAATGTTGTTTCTCACACGGTGAATGATGGGGGTTATTTATCCAAGGCATCTGAAGATATAGCAAAGATGGAAATGGGTTCTGCGGAAGTAGCTTGTTTGTTCAGAAGAAAAGGTTTTGATGCCTTTTACCAGGCTGTGTCATTTGGTCATGTTGTTTCATCGATACAAAGACATGCAGACAAACTGGCAAAGGTTGTTAGTTCTGGTAACCCTTCTTGTGGTTATGCTGGAGCTGTTCAAGCCTTGGATAAAGCTCTTGTGCATGGTGACCTGAAGGGAACTTATAAGTTCCTTTTTGAAGATGTTTGTGAAGAAGCTGTTGACGGAGGCTGGATTGGAGAAGTCAGTCCATGCTTAAGGTCATCTTTGAAGTGGATTGGGAGCCTGAAGTTGTCATTCATTTACTCGGTGTTCTTTCTATGTGAGTGGGCTACATGCGATTTTAGGAATTCTCGTACTGCTCCTCTGGCTGATGTGAAGTTCTCTGGTAGAAAAGACTTTTCTCAAGTGTATGTTGCAGTTTTGTTTTTGAAGCTGAAAAAAAGAGATCTAGAGAACCAATCGCGACGAAGGAATGACAATGTCGGTGGTGCCACTAGTCATAAAGGTCTAAGCCAGGAGAATAACTTTGGGAGGACTTCCATGGTAAACGTATTTGAAAATGGAAGTAATACAGAAAATGTGGATAAGAAAAACATAAGGTTGTCCGGTGGCTTTAACAGTCCTGGTCCTTTACATGATATATTGGTGTGCTGGATTGATCAGCACGAGGTGCCTAAAGGAGAAGGTTTTGAGCGTCTTCAACTGCTGGTAGTGGAACTCACACGTTGTGGCATCTTCAACCCACCCGCATATGTAAGGCAGCTACTTATCAGTGGAATTATGGGTTCGAGTGGACATCTTTCTGACACGGATAGACAAATGCGACATTATCGCGTCTTGAAGCAGCTTCCAGGAATCTTGATTCATGATGCTCTGGAAGAGGCAAGAATAGCTGATGGGAAACAGTTTCTGGAGACTATGCATGTTTATTTAAGTGAGCGACGTCTAGTGCTTCAAGAGCTCTATGGTGAACGCAGAAATTTAGACGACGCATATACTTCAACTCACAAGAAGAAGCACTATTTTAGGAGCGGTCCGTCCCCTACATCAGTTGATCAGTGGAAAGCTGTAGAGTCACCATCCGGTTCTTTTTCTCCCAAGAAAGCTGACATTGAAGAAGTGAATACTTTAATTTCAAATCTGATGCAATTCCCGAACTCAGTCCCCTTATGCATGGCGACCGATGAGTCTGAAGGGAGCATTAAGAGAACTGCTGGGTCAATATGCAATAAGTCGGATTTCACAGACAGCAGTCCTGGATGTGAAGAATGCAGAAGAGTCAAAAAGCAGAAATTAACTGAGGAGAGGAGCGCTTACATCCAGGTGCACTCTCCAATACCTTCAGATGATGAGGATTTATGGTGGGTGAGGAAGGGGCCAAAATCTTCTGAGTCATTGAAAGTTGATCCTCCCCTAAAAACAGCCAAGCAGGCATCTAGAGGTAGACAGAAAGTTGTGCGTAAAACGCAAAGTCTTGCTCAGTTGGCAGCTGCCAGAATTGAGGGCAGCCAAGGAGCTTCTACTAGTCATGTATGTGATAGTAGAACAAGTTGCTCTCATCATGGAACTGGTGTGGATGGAGAAATACCCAAATCAGTGGATGGGATCAGAGTTACTCACTCGTGTGATGTCATTACTGTTGGAAAAGCTTTAAAGCAGCTGCGTATTGCAAAGAGGAGGGTTGTTACAGTTTGGTTGTTAGATGTAGTTAAGCAGCTGATTGAAGAAGCTGAAAAAACTTCAGCTCAGGTTGGGCAGTTTAATAGGACTTTTACCTCTCTGAATGATCGTAGCACCTTGAGATGGAAGCTGAGTGAGGATGAGTTATCAAATATACTGTATCTATTAGATGTATCTGATGATTTAGTCTCAGCAGTCAAATTCGTCCTTTGGTTATTGCCAAAGGCTTTTCGTACATCCAGTTCAGCAATTCATAGTGGAAGAAATGTGCTGATGCTGCAAAGGCAGGCGGAAAGCCATGTTTGTGAAATACGGGAGACATTTCTTTTATCATCCCTTAGAAGGTGCAGTTTTGATAGCTAAATGTTTCTCTTTTGTCTGGAGATATGTTTGCTTTACTGATTACATGTAGGTTGAGAATTTTTTTTCCGTTTCGGTCTTCTAAATTTTGTGTGGAATTTATCTTTTCATCACGATGACATCTTGCCATACTGCTTTCTTTTTCCCTCTCTAAAGGAAGGATAATAGTTAATATTGCTGTTGCATCTTCAGATGCAGACCGTGTTAACAAATGAATCTTCCTCTTGATGTGGATTCATACGTGTTTCTTTTTGGTTACATGGTTACCCGTCATGCTGATTAACTTTTTCGTCAGGATTCTGAAAACTAGTAGAGTTCTACTCACCTAATCAGGTTTAGGGGAAAAACAGATGGATATTTTTCTGCAATTATAGAGAAGACAATGGAAGATTTATGCCTTTCACAGCAGACATTTTTTCACTGGTTTTATTTCCAATTGACCTCTCTCATGACAAGCTGCACAAGCATAAGTGTTTTACTGGCATATTCTTGGTAAATGAATGTGCGCATTTCTTTCTTCTCATGTTCTGCCATTTCCTCTGCCTGTAGGAAGCAGAACAATTAGTTCTGACAATTTTTGCTTGTGAACTGGTCAGGTATGAAAGCACACTTATTGCTGCAGATCTTATTCCACAAGCCTTATCTGCTTCAATGGATCTGGTTGCCACAGTTGTTACCTCTAACGGAAGGGTCTCAAATACATCAGCGTTGGCTTATGCTCGATATTTATTGAAGAAGTATGGGAATGTGACCAGTGTTTTGGAGTGGCGCAAGACATCTAAGGCATGTCGTGACAAAAGACTCCTTGCAGAACTTGAACCTGGACGACCATCAGATGGTGAGTTTGGATTTCCTCTTGGGGTTCCAACGGGAGTTGATGATCTTGATGATTTTTTCCGTCAGAAAATGAGTACTGGTAGGCTGTCCAGAGTCGGTATGAGTATGAGAGAGATTGTGCAGAGACGTGTTGAAGAGGCTTTTCACTTTTTCTCTGGGAAGGAGAAAAAGGTATTTGCTGCTGGTGTGCCTAAAGGGCCTTCGTTGGAAAAAGGGGATGACGGATTTCAGATATCTGAACAGATTGTTGTGGCGCTCATGGAATGCATGAGGCAAACTGGAGGTGCTGCTCAGGAGGGTGACCCGTCTTTGGTGTCTTCTGCTATTTCTGCTATTGTTGGCAGTATTGGGCCAACTCTAGCCAAAATACCTGATTTTACGGCAGGTGGTAGCTATACAAACTCTCCGTCTTCCACAAGCTCACTCAATGTTGCAAGGCAAATTTTGCGCATGAATATAACATGCCTATGCCTCCTTAGGGAAGCTCTTGGTGAGCGTCAGAGCAGAGTGTTTGAGATAGCTCTTGTAACAGAAGCATCTTCTGCTCTTGCTGGAGTTTTCAATCCTGGGAAGTCATCTCGAAACCAATATCTGTTGTCTCCTGAAGCTCATGATTCCAATTCAAGTACTTCTAGTGTAGTTGGTAGAGCCACAAAAGTCATTGCTGCTGTATCAGCTCTTATCATTGGAGCTGTCATTCAGGGGATTACTAGCCTGGAGAGGATGGTCTCTGTCTTCAGACTGAAGGAGGGCATTGATGTGGTTCAGTTTATGAGGAGCATAAGATCAAACTCGAATGGTAGTATCCGATCTCCTGGGACTTTCAAAGTAGAGAGTCCAATTGAAGTTCACGTTCATTGGTTCCGTCTGCTGGTTGGGAACTGCAGGACAGTTTCTGATGGATTAGTTGTTGAACTTTTAGGGGAGCCCTCTATCGTTGCTATTTCGAGAATGCAGCAGACACTCCCTATTGGCCTGGTCTTTCCACCTGCCTACTCGATAATGGCATTCCTTATGTGGAGGCCTTTCATTCTGAATTCAAATCTTGCATTGCGTGAAGACATACATCAATTGTATCAATCCCTGTCAGTGGCTATGAGTGATGCACTAAAACACCTTCCTTTCAGGGATGTTTGTTTGAGAGATTCTGTGAGTCTGTATGATCTAGTATCTGCAGATACAAGTGATTCTGAATTTGCATCCATGCTGGAGTTGAATGGAACCGACTTGCATTTGAAATCAATTGCGTTTGTCCCTCTTCGGGCTAGGCTATTTCTTGATGCGATTATTAGTTGTCGGATACCTGCTCTTGTTACACAGGATGATAGGAGTCGGATAACTGGACACGGGGATCTGAAAGATCGGTTTGCTGAAAACAAAACCAAACTTTTGGATAGGATTGTTCATGTCTTGAATACCCTGCAACCTGCCAAATTTCATTGGCAGTGGCTGGAGCTGAGGCTTCTTTTGAATGAACAGGCTTTAATAGAAAAACTGGAGGCCCATGATACGACTTTAGTGGATGCTATACGCTCTCTGGCTCCTAGCTCTGAAAGAGCCGCTGTCTCTGAGAACGAGAATAATTTCATCGAGATAATTCTTACAAGGTTACTTGTGAGACCAGATGCTGCTCCCCTTTTCTCTGAGGTGGTTCATCTTTTTGGGAGATCATTGCAGGACTCCATGCTGTTGCTCACAAAGTGGTTTCTTGAGGGCCATGATGTTCTTTTTGGACGGAAGACAATTAGGCAACGTCTTATGAACATTGCTGAGAGTAAAGGTCTTTCAACCAAGCCACAGATTTGTAAGCATTGGGGTTGGTCAACCTCAGGTGTGGTTACCATAGCCAACAATTTAGATAAGAAGAAGCACGAAATTGGCTCTATTGAGGAAGGAGAAGTTGTTGAAGAGGGTGTGGATCCAAAGAAGTTCAGTAAAGGGTCAATACAAGTGCAGCTAGATCCTGAAGGTTATAGTGCTAGGAGCATGCAGCAGTTTGCGACTGAAAAGGCCCTTATTGAACTTGTTCTCCCTTGTATTGATCAAAGTTCTGATGAATCACGCAATACTTTTGCTAATGATTTAATCAAGCAGTTGAATGCTATCGAACAACATATAAGTGCGATTGCTCGTGTGACAAGTAAGAACACTGGAACAGCTACTCCTGGAGCGGAAGGTCCTGCTGGCAAGAGCAGTAACCGGAAAGGTATGAGAGGTGGTAGTCCTGGTTTAGCCAGAAGACAAGCAGCGGCAGCTGCAGCAGCAGCAGATTCTGCCCCTCCTCCTCCTGCTGCTTTGCGAGCATCCATTTCGTTGCGGTTGCATTTCCTTCTGAGATTGCTTCCCATTATTTGTGCAGACAGGTAATTTACCGTGACAGTGCAATGCTTAGAAACTTTTCTTGTTCTATATTGCCATGTATGTCTATTACTTTGTATAGATGGGTTGATAATGCTATAGCTATTGAGTGGTCTTCAATACTTTTCTTCTCATATATATTCGTCAGCTTCATTTTCAGATTCCAAATTCCTAAATCTATTTTCAGCACTCAGATGTTTTATTTTCTGGCATCATTTGGCCATGTTCTTGTAATAAAGATTATTTGGCCAAAGCTGCATACATTTATTATTATTTCGTGTAGGAGTAGGATTCACCTTTCATAATGGCTTCTCGAGCAATGTTGGACTCATACTATGCTCTGTCTCATCATTGACAATTAATCAATGCTGATACTTCCTCCAACTTCCTGTCAAATCAGTCACGAAATTGACATCAATATGCATATATTGCTCAAGTCCAGTGAGGTGTCTATTCAAATTATTCAGTAGCTTTCACCTGCCATCCACCAGTTGATATTAGAGACTTTTTGCATTAGCTGTTCGCTCTAATCGCCCTAACTATTGAAGAACAATAGGCTAGTGAAGATAGGTGACATTCATGAGCATGTTCTATTGAGATGTTGTTACCTATTTCTTTTATGTAGTTTGTAGTGAGTGTATTTTTTATTTTTATTTTTTCTTAATGATGGTAAACAACAGTTACTCCAATTGCATACAGGGAGCCATTAGGACGGAACATGACGCACATGCTTGCCTCTGTAATACTTCGCCTCCTTGGGAATCAACTTGTTTATGATTATGCAGACTTGGCCATCCATCCTCTGCAGACTTCTGCATGCAATAGAGAGGGAGAGTTGCCAGTGGAAGCTCCTGGTCATAATGCTCCTTCAAACTTTTTGGGCGAAACGCTTTTTGATAGATTACTGCTAGTCTTGCATGGGTTGTTGAGCAGCTGTCAGCCCAGTTGGCTGAAGCCAAAGCTCACCTCAAAGTCAACTCCTGAATATATCAAAGATTTCACTGGTATAGATAAGGAAGCTGCCGAAAATTTGCTGGTAGGCTCATTGCTCCTTGGAGTGCATATGGTCCTTCATGAGCCCTTAAAATCCTTGCTACTTGTAGTATCATGAATTCTTTAAAACCAATTGTTCTGGAACGTGTCTCACTTATTGAAACTGATGCAGAATGAATTGGACAATATGCAACTTCCTGACAAAATTCGTTGGCGAATCCAAGCTGCAATGCCTTTCCTCCTTCCTTCTGTCCGGTGCTCTGTCTCATGCCAACCCCCTTCTGTACCAGTTGCTGCTCTTACTACAGTCCAATCGACCATCTCATTTCCAGGAGCATCATCAGGAAATTCAAACCCGACGCAGAGGAATCCGGTTTCTTCTGCTAGATCTTCGACCACCACGACTGGAAAGTCCAGGGGGGTGGCACCGCAGCAGGACTACAACATAGAAGTTGATGCGTGGACACTCCTTGAAGATGGTGTAGGCGGGGGCCCATCTTCAAGCGGCACTGCTGGTATAGGCGGCGCTGACAATGCTAATCTTCGAGCTGCCAGCTGGCTGAAGGGTGCCGTGAGGGTGAGGAGGGCAGATCTCATGTATGTTGGTGCTGTGGACGATGACAGCTGATTAAGCATAAGGAAAATATTCTTGGGATGGATCTAGTCAGGGCAAGCCCCTCAGAAGGTAATCTTGCGAATGCATGGCTTCTCGCTCAATCTAAGTCGAGATTACCTTGGAAAAACAGCACCTCGGCCGTCGCGCGGAGGCCGTCGAGAGGTAAATGATTTTTTGGCTCATGCTTTGCTTGTAAAAGATGGAAGAAGTGAGGAAATCTGCACATGCAGCCCCCATCATATCGGGTCTCGAGACTGATTTCGTTCTACTAACCCTTTGATTACTTCCCGTCTGGATGGAGCACTTGCAGGTGCAGTTCAGAGGCTTCTTGTATATATAGAGATTAATTGTTTCACTTATTTTAGTTGAGCCGAGTAAATCAAAACAGTGTTTTGAGCTGCTTCATGCTCGTAGATCTCTTGTTGTATCTCCTCCTCTGCTGTCTCCTTAATATGTTGTCAGAAGGTCCTTGTTACTTAAGCTGTTCTAGATCAAGCTGTCCATAGGGAGATTTCGAAGGTGTAAACTGGGAAATGCAGGATATTTATGTGGTACATGATGGTGGTAGTAACTGAAATAATCTGTCTCGCCTCATGGTTTTTCCTCATTGCAAAGTATCTCAGTTGACATTTGCCTCTTCACGTTAGATTATTTCAATATCATTTTGTTAAAAGTCCCCCTTCGGCACTTGTCAACCAAACAAATAAAGGTTCACGATTTTCAATACCATGTTTTTGTCGTGTTATGTGTAATTAGTGTTCTGCATTATTGCTTTATATAAATGGTAGATTTGTATTGATTCTCACTCTTTTATTTTAGCTTAAACTGACACAAACAAGCCAAAAAGTACGTTTAATAACAAGTGTACCGGGCACAAGTTAACAAGTAAATCGCTCCATTAATGTGGTTAACGCCTGTAGCCTCGAATAGGCCTATTCGTCTAACCGTTGAGTAATTATTTAGCATGATACTTAGCTGGTTAATATTGTATATCGCCCTTGGTACCTCCAAGTTTTGCTCAATGATTTCACTGAGAAAGCTTTTCTCTAATAGATCGATGGAGCAAATTCCCGTCGGATGCGCTGAGTTTATGTTAGCTATTTACGGTAGCGGCTGAATGATATTATTGACAAACCAACATGGAGTAAATATGTATTTGTTTACTATGCATTAGTAACTATACCTGAATATCATTCATATTCGTTATGAATATGGATGATTCACAAATAGGTGATCACCGACTCTACTAATATGTATATTTCTTGAAAACACTCCTGCAGAAAAGAGAATTAGGCTACAAAAAGGAGAATTATGGATCATTTACTACAAAGAAAGAGAATTATGCTTCTGCAGCAAGTTGCAGTATGGTAGCATGGCAACAATTCCCAACTCTCAACCTGGATGTCAAGCTCTTTGCAAACATCTCTACCGATGGTGGGTGCTGACAAAGCAATCTGTATGCCACCGTGTATACTGTCGATCAGAGCAACAATGTAGTTCGCTCGACGGTCACGCACCATCTGCATTGAGTACATCCTCAATCCGAGCGACGGTGTTGAATGCTAGACCTTCAAGCACTCTAGAGTAGCTCTCCAAAATTGCTTGCCCCACGTCCTGCAAATTTAGCAGCTAGTCTAATCTATCTTTCTTTTGATGGATAGATGATTCATAGTCATGATGTCTTTATAAGCTAAGTGTAAACTATCTACATGAAGGAGAATGCAGCATAATTTGCCGCTTTACTTTACTTGGTTATATTGGATCTTCCATGTGTCCAAGCTTGTCTGTGAAAGCTCAGGGTACCTTTGCTTCAGGCAAAAGAGTAAGCTCTCAGCTCTCTCTGCTAAGGTGTGATTCTTGTCGCTCCGCTCAGCGTCAGCGATGAAGTCCTTTACCATGTTCCACGATGATTTTGAATGGCTTATGCACGATTTACGCCTCCACGTGTACATGGAAGCCTCGACTCTGTTTGCAAGATCAAGCGCTCCGTGTTCGGATGTTATGCTTAGGCGGTCCAGGAGATATTCGGGGGAGAATTTCTCTGGTGTGCACATAGAGCGGTAAATCGTGTCTCCAAGGCTTTCTCTGCCATTCTGCCAGTATAAAAAGTTGTTTCGGCATGAATATAGAGTTACCCCGATATCACTTCAGAGGTGCGGACGGAAAAAGGATGACAATACCAAACCAATCTTGAAAACACGAAAGACTAATTCACTAACTCTTGGAAGACTAGCCATGTAGCTGTCCGGGATATCCATCTCGGCGAGGATATTGCTATTGATCGCCATGGCTGCTTTATGAATCTGATTGGCGCAGTCGCGCTTGTGCCTCAGGTTCATTCTCAATTCTTCAGAGAGGCCATCGGGAGGTACACACGGAACCGGCAGCCACCATTTCTCCTCGTTCAGCTGAGCAACTCTCCCGAACGACTCTGAACCGATCGAATTTGATGACATGCTTCCCTTCTCTGCGTACCAGAATTCCGTCTCCTGGAAGCTATCCAATATGTCCTATCAAAAAATTGTTTCTTTCCTGTAATTCAAGTCTCTGGACAGAGTGAACTGAATTGCTCTGCTGCTATCACCTAAAGGATCGCATTCTTACCAAGAGCATAGCATCGAGCTTCTGCAACGCGGGGAGATTAACATAAATGTCTGATCTTGGTATGCTTGTCATCACCTGAAGGGCATTAACCAAATCATGTTGAAGAAAAAAGATGGGCAAATCATAATCTTTCAGAGAAGGCAGTTTCGAATTGTTATTTCATTCACCTGAACCGATGTCCCGTCTCGTAGTTCCTGTGTGGAAGCGGCGACATCTACCATATAATCGCAAACCGAAAGTAGACAATCCATCTCTCTTTTCCACATTGCCTTCTTCTCTTGATTCAGAGGCTCTAATCTCAATTTCTGCCCGAATACGGTAGCTGCACAAGGTTGCACAGATGCACAACGCCAACCTCCTCAGTCTCAGGCAATGCACGACAAATATCAGCTCGACAATTGTAATTTCCTTTTGATACAAAAATAAAATTACCGTAAAGGTTCGTGATGGCATTGGAGATTGTAACAGCGGTGCATACGCCTTTCCCTCCCCCGGACATGTCTTCGCCAAGTAAAAGCTTTGCGAACCGCTCCTTCATAGTCTCAAGTTCTTGAAAAGGGAAAAAATGGCACGCAAGGTCAGTAAACTTTCTCTGTCGTCCTAATCCACAAAAGCTCAGTCATTTTGAGAAGCTTGTACCGTGCCCACCTGGATCTAAACACTCGATGTCGTCATAGTTTTCGTTCATGTCATGCTTGTGTTGCTTCATGCCTAGCCTGCCGAGGATGGGATTGTTTTGACGTTCGCATTTCACGACCGGCCAGTGCGAAGGAGAAGGTTCGCTAGAGTAGCTACTATCATCGACAGTCTCCGAAAATGCAGAAGTGTCGGAGTTAGTACGAAAATATGCTCTGGCTGAATCAGTACTCATAGTCGAGTATGCTGGAGTTTCCGTTGACGGCTGATCGTTCTGATCCGCTGAAGTATCGTCAGACTTCGACAAATGCTCCATCTCAGAATCAAGTCCTGAAGCCACCTCAACTCGCCCAATACATCAACCTGTGAGCAATTCAAGTCAAAGCGGAGATTTTCACGACTTCATGAATCATGATTGCGATCTGCACAATCTGCAAAAATGGGAATTTAGGCCGACATCAGAATGAACATCCCACGGTGGAAAAGGGAAAAGACAAGAGTTTACTTTCTTGGCAGTTTGCGAAAAGCGAGCAGGTTTTTCATGTCGCTGTTAATGATCGGATGAAATCTGCAGTACCCTTTTTTAAACTGCAATCAAGATAAGGATTGTGTAAGCGAAGGTCAAAAGAAACGTGGGTTCGCTCTCACGTAAATGGAAAGAACGTTGACGCTCCTAAAGTTACCTTTCTTAGCGGCCATTTTCGAATTCGAAGCTGTTGAAATGAAGCCTTGAACTATAGCAGAAGACCGTTTGAAACAGTTCCTGAACCAGGCGCTTGATATTGCGCAGTTTCATGTCAAGAAGACGACTTTCTCTTCAAGTATTTATCGTATCATCACATCGGTTTCGACATGATTTTGATATTGCGCAGTTGCAGGGAAACTGTAAGAGAATCGAGCCAGATGCAAGGCACGATCACAAAGACGTGCGTCCCATTCATCCTTCTCATCCTTGACTTTGAGATAGTGGACAATGGACATTGCATTGCCTGCTCAAAGACTTGCCCTTTTAAAGTCTGTTGCGGTTCAGAATTTCTCTTTCATGGCTAGAGTTGATACAGCAGTGGTGGCTCTATATGAATCGCCGAATTCAGACATGGACTAGTTGTCTTGACCCGACACGAATAAGTTGTCCACAGAGGTAAAATGACTCTCTTTTGAGGCTTTCATGGACATTTGGACCGAAGAAATATGACTAAACAAAAATGACTTTTTGATAAAAATCCTTTAAAAATAAATGCGATTGTACTATTAGGAACTTTGGAATAAAAATTTGGGAAAATTTTAAAAAAAAAAGCCCGAAGTCCTCTCATTTTCTCAAATAAGGGCCCCCAAATGAATATTGTTTCAAATAAAGGCTTGAAGTGGCATAATATGTTTCAAGTAAGGGCCTGAAGTGGTTATAGAGTTTCAAAAAAGGACCTGAGCTAAAAGGGATTTTTGTCATTTGTCATTTTGATTTTTTTTCCCTATTTTTTTTTTTTCATTTTTCTGTTTTTTAAAAATTTTAAAAAAATAAAAATAAAAAATAAAAAAACAGCCCCATAGGCGGGAGAGCTGCCCCCTCCCGCTTGTGGTCCCCGGCCCACCGCAGGTGGGGGGTGTGCGGGGTCTCCGACGCCTCGGCGAGGGCCGGCGACCCCCGCCCAGGTTCGGGCGGGGGTCGCCGGCCCTCGCCCAGGACCGGGCGGGGTCGCCGACCCTCGCTAAGACCAAGGTGGGGGTCACCGCCCTCCCCTGGTTAGGGCGGGGGGGGGGGGGGGTCGGCGACCCTCGCCCAGATTCGGGAGAGGGCCCGACCCTCTCCCTGTTTTGGCGAGGTCCAGTAGGCCCTCGCCTCTGGTCGGCGGGGTCGCCGGCCCTCGCCGAGGTGCTGGCGACTCCACCGCCTTCGTCGCCCTCGCCGACCCCCCACCAACGGTGGGCCTGCGGCCATAGGCGGGAGGGGCAGCCCTCCTGCTTTTGCAAGTTGTCTTTTTTTTTTCTAAATTTTTAAGGAAAAAAAAATAAAATAAAAAATAAAAAAATAAAATAAAGAAAATGACGAAAATACCCTTGAAATCAGGCCCCTTTTTATGATTTTATAGTTACTTCATGCTCTTATTTGAAACAACGTTCACTTCATACCCTTATTTGAGAAAATGAGGGCACTTCATGCCCTCATCTGAATCAATGTTCACTTGAGGCGAAAATGAGAAGACTTCGGGCTCTTTTTGAGAAATTTTCCTAAAAAATTCATCTTCTTGGAAAAAGATCACCTTTATTTAGATTTCACGCATGAATCTAATCTTGGATCTAGCAACCATTTCTCCCGGTTCCTTTGCCCGCTTCTCCTCTCTCTCTCTCTCTCTCTCTGTCCGCTTCCCGAGAAAATCTGCCATTATTCAAAGATGCAGAAGCTGATAATGCTCGAACAAGAAGCTCCAGGCGAGCAGCAGTCTCGGGTCGATCGCTGACTCCCTGGTACAATTGTCTCGCTATCTTCCCTTCTCATCGAACCCACCACTTGGCAGCTTCCTCTGGAACAAGAATCATGGCGGCGTCTTCCATTCAGCTCGCGAGGATCGGCATGTTGTGCTCGGGCACTCGGGCACGGAGCGTTTCGCGTCTTTCGCGGCTCGATGCTGCGGACTGGCGTCGAAACTCGGTTCGGTGCGCTCCTTGTCGCTCGAGGGACGAGCGTTTGGTCGCGGACGCGCGATTGAGGACGCGGGCCATGGTCCGCGAGCGTGAAGACAGCCAGATTGCCGGTGATTCTATGGACGCTCCCGAGGACAAGCAGGTAATGCCGTCAGTTTGCAGAAACATGTTCTGTTCTGGTTTCCAGGAAATTGTGAAGTAAGTCTTGCTAGTGAGGATTTTCTCGTGTGGAATCTTCTGCTAATTTGTTGCTCAAAACCTGCTACTTCAGTGGTCATGGCTACAATAAGAATAATGTGTAATATAGCATTTGTTTTTCATGGCCTATCAGTGCTGCGATGCCACTATCTTACTACACAGTCCCTGCAATTTTGAGTTTGGATTTAGAGGAAAGTGGGAAGTTCAAGTGGCGGTGAAGGATGATCCAATTGTTGAAACAAGAAACGGGGGGACGAGACCAGTCAACTAACAAATCGAGTGTTGGAGTCTCCGCTTAGCCTAAAAGAGAAAGGAAAACCGGCTTTAGAGGATCTGGAGTCTCGCGATGTTGTACATTATCTGACAAAGTACTGATTTTGATGTATTTCAACGAGAGGCATGACCATCGTCTTATTTTTCATTTAACAGGTTGCGGACCTGCCTATCAAGCTTCCGGAGCGTGACTTTGCTGGTACACCATATGTTCCTGTCTATGTGATGCTGCAGGTGAGTTCTCCCATACTGTTATGCATCAATCTTGTGAAGGATTACTTCCCTTGAGACATGTTCAGAGTTTTTACTAGAATTAAGCAGGAATGATGTTATCCTACTGCATGTCTTGTTGCCTTTCCAGGATTACATGTAGTGTTGTTATTCATCTGGAATAGTTATAATCTTGTTTCTTTTGGGATTGCAGCTGGGTGTTGTGAACTTGGAATGCGAATTAGTTGATCCTGAAGGTCTGCTAGAGCAGTTAAAAATATTGAAGTCAGTTAATGTGGATGGTGTCATGATTGACTGTTGGTGGGGAATAGTTGAGGCAGATGCTCCACAAGCATATAATTGGAGTGGCTACGAGAAGCTGTTCCGGATGGTGCGTGACCTCAAGCTTAAGTTACAGGTAAGTGGAGCCGTTACCAACTTTAATTCCTAATATCAATGCTTAGGATGCAGTCGTTAATTTCGACTGTGAGTCTCTGAGAGGTACTTTTTTCCCGCATTCCAATGGAAGGAAGTGGCATATGAAGAGTTACATCTTAACCAACGGATCATACCTTTGCTTGCTGAAATTTTAGACATGCACTCTCTTGCCATATGTTCTGCATAATTAGGATTCTATGTGAAGCTAAAAATAAATGTTTTTTTTTTTTTTCGTTCTTGTATAATATCCGGAGGGGCTCTCTCTTTTTGTTGTTAGATCATTTGCTAATGTAACGACTTCTTTTAGGGCAATTTTTTTCTTACTGCTGTCACATGCTCTGCTTTTTTTTGTGGATTGAATTTTCTTAAACTGATTAATGGACGAGCCTATGTTATGGAGGACTTGCTGATCTCAACACAGTTCATTCAAATAACGCAGCAAGAGAATTAACATCCTTGAAGAGCAATCCTATTTGACTTGGCATTTCATACAGGTCGTTATGTCGTTCCACGAATGTGGAGGCAATATTGGTGATGATGTACATATTCCACTGCCATGCTGGGTGATGGAAATTGGTCAGAAGAACCCCGATATCTATTTTACCGACAGAGAAGGGAGACACAATACGGAATGCCTCACATGGGGAATTGATAAGGAAAGAGTTTTGAGAGGCCGTACTGCTGTTGAGGTATCTGCTGGGAAATAGTTTTGTTGATTGCTATGCTAGGCTTCATATGTTGAATGTTCTTATTTAAGAAAGCAACTATAAGAAAGCAACTAATAAAAAATTGCTTCGCCTATATAATGGGCATGCTAAAGGCTACTTCTTTTGCTGTATGAGTGAACAATATCATACATGTCTTGGAAGTACACTATGCAACCTATGAGCTCTTATTTTACATAGAATAGTGATCGAATCTCTTCAAAGATTATCTTGGCCGGACAGGTTTGGCCACTTAAACTTAAGGCTATTCCCATTGTTAGACAGTAATTTGTGAGATTGTAGCGCTTTAATATGATATCTCTGCCGCAACCATTCAAGTCAATCACCTCAAAAGTCATGTCCATTTGATACTTTGGATTCCACCTTGAAACTAATCCCAACTCACCAGCCTTGATTGCCTACCGTGAGGAGCAAGAAACAGTGAAGTATTCCTAATTAACCAAAGTCACTCTATCCTGAGATTTCCTGAAGGCACCAAATCATTCCTGGCCAAGTGAAATAGCATATATGATGTCATATAAGTCCCCCGAAAGGAACTTACAAGACAACTCAGGTTCTGATGCTGCTAATTTTCCACGAGCAATCATGATGTTTGGACCTTAATATTGCAACATGATATGATGCAGGTTTATTTTGACTATATGAGAAGCTTTCGTGTGGAATTCAATGCGTTCTTTGACGATGGAATCATCTCGGAGATTGAAATTGGACTAGGCCCATGTGGGGAGCTACGGTATCCTTCTTATCCTGCCAAGCATGGTTGGGAATATCCTGGCATTGGTGAATTTCAGGTACCTCCCAGTTGTTTGTCCTTTTATTTTATTTGTGTCTCATTTACATATGGGAAGAGGTGGAAGATATTAACGATAAGCCGTTGTTCTTTCTCCATATTGGAGGAGCCCTCATTCTTCTTGTTGCATCTAGAGAAATCTTTAGTTGCTAGGCCCCCATGAACCTACCATTCTAAGGAAACTTTGCAATTGATATGATTTTTCGAAAGTAATAGGCACTAATGCATTTTGGTTTCAGTACAGTGTTATGATGGGTACTTGATGAAGAGTTTGAAAAAGGCAGCAGAAGTGAGGGGGCACTCCTTTTGGGGTAGAGCACCAGATAATGCGGGTTGTTATAATTCTCGGCCACATGAGACTGGCTTTTTTCGCGACGGAGGTGAATACGACAGTTACTACGGGAGATTCTTTCTCAATTGGTATTCTCAGGTTTTAATAGATCATGGAGATCGTGTGCTAGCATTAGCCAATTTGGCTTTCGAAGGATGTTGCATAGCTGCGAAAGTGAGTCACCGTTGTGGTAATCACGCATTATAGATTATTTTGCCGATTGAACCTTCTTGCATCCAATGATTGCTATCTCGTCTGTCTGAAGCAGTTATCTGGAATTCATTGGTGGTACAAGACAGCTAGCCATGCTGCTGAATTGACTGCTGGGTTCTACAACCCATGCAATCGCGATGGTTATGCTACAATTGCATCAATGTTAAAGAAGCACGAGACGGCAATGAACTTTACATGTGTTGAATTACGCACATTGGATCAATACGAGGACTTTCCAGAGGCAATGGCAGATCCCGAGGGATTAGTTTGGCAGGTAATACCCTTTAATAATATTGTTAATGCATAGCGTCCACTTTCCTTGTTTTTAATAAGGAAG
Organism: Lenwebbia sp. NSW1173648; assembly: GCA_029784005.1. NCBI lineage: Eukaryota > Viridiplantae > Streptophyta > Magnoliopsida > Myrtales > Myrtaceae > Lenwebbia > Lenwebbia sp. NSW1173648. Next base: position 1,251,504 of record JARCGZ010000005.1, read on the forward strand.
GTCAAATGCATAGTGTGTAGTTCAATTTCTTTTGTGATTTACCTAGTTGATGAGCCTATCTTTTCCACCCTCCAGGTGTTGAATGCAGCATGGGATGCGCAAATACCTGTCGCGAGTGAGAATGCCTTACCTTGCTATGATAGAGAAGGCTACAACAAAATACTAGAGAACGCGAAGCCTCGCGATGATCCCGATGGACGACATTTATCTGCTTTTACATATCTCAGGCTCAGCCCGACTCTGACCGAGGGAAATAACTTGGTGGAGTTTGAGCGCTTTGTTAAGAGAATGCATGGTGAGACCGTTCTTGATAAACTTACAAGAGATAGTAATCATTTCTAGTTTATATACAAGGCTTATCTGGGATAATCTGAGCAAATTGTCAACATTCTTTTCCTCAATGCACAAAACATGACGATGGTGGAAAAACGTGCTTGCAGATCTTTGGAACAGGTTAAGAAGCAGTTAATACTGTAGTGTGTTAAGAAATATGGTCATTCTTGGATTATGCACTAAGCGTCGATTTAGTTTGATGCTCGGATATGATTACATTTGATGTATAGAAAATCATGTAGAGCTCCATGTAATAAGAAGTATTATCCAAATCAATAAAGATAAACAAGTTATTTGTAGTCTTGCTTCATCTCTTTATTCCCCTATAAGCAGTTGCTTTTTCGAATGCATGAAGATCTAGCCGGGATTCTTCTCTGCTATTTGATAAGGATAATTTAACTCGAGGCTTTGGTAATTGGTAAATAATTTGTCGGACGATGCTATAGACAGGTTCGAGTCCGTCGTATTGACAGGCTCGAACCCGCAGCATCGAAAAATGAAGCTTGTAAACTCGCAGTCAAAATAACTTTTATTGTGCTTAAGGCCCAAAACGAAGTTTCGCATGTCAAAGCGCATAAAGAGAGGAGTGAATAGTTTCTGGCAAACAGGTAGATTTGTAGGAAAATGTTGTTTCTTTCCACTGTAGTTTTCAGACATCGTTCACGACAGATTTGATGAGGATTAGGATTTCCAAAGCACGGTTGAATCTCAAGACGAACCTGGTCTCTTTACCTGACCGACGCTTGAAAAGGACCAAACGGAGATGACTCATTTCGAGTGCCATTGCCAAACGAAAAACATTTATCATTGTCCGAGCCGATAGTTATCTCGTTTATTCTGTAACTTGACAGTACTCTTACACGGGAGACGAGAAGATTAAGAAAGATAAATCGAGTGCGACGATGAGGACGACGAACATGGATCACACGAGACGTGCGTCCGTATTGTGTGCGCATCGGTAGAGTTTGCCATCTTCACACGCCGCGAATACCTTCGGAGAGAAAAAAAAAGACAACACACATTCGGAGCTCGAACTCACGCAAGCCATGCTTGATGGTGTGGTGCAACCGTCGCGCCATGAATCTCGGTCACGTGATTCCCTCGGGACGGCGGACACACGCAGATCTCGTGTGCCCACGCGCCGCACGTGCCCCGCACACGCCCTCCGTGTTAAACCACACACGCCCCATCCGTGCCAATCTAGCTGCCTCGCACACTCGCCAGTCCTCCGCACGCGTGAAGGGGAAAAAGGGAAACCCTAGGCCGGCGCATCCGCCACGCGCTCACGCGCCCCCCTCCTCCTCCCCGCCTCGCCGGAGCGGCTCTCGTCTCTCCCTCGTCCTCCCTCCGGGTTCCGCGCCCGGCGGAGCTCCGGTGTCTCCCTGCCCCTCGCGCCGGCGTTTTCCGGTCGCCGGAGCCTGGTCGGCCCACCGCGCGTAGGTCGATGAAACGGCCAGGATCTGTTGCCGGAAGGATGTTATCGTAATCGGGAGATGAATTCGACGGACCAAATTGGAACTTGCAGGCATTTGTAGTGCTTAACTATGACAAAGGTAAGATTAGCTCGCGAGTTGGTTTGAATTGCAATTTCAGCTCCGAGAACTATATTGTTTTCATGTTGATCCGATAAGTGCTAGATTGCAGCTCAATATGACACGTGCGTCTGCTTTCTTCTGCTGAGTTTTACCGATTTCAAATTCCCAGACTTGTCTATGGTTAATTCCTGAGTGGGGACTGAGTATTTAATGTCATTGGACATGGCTAATATATTCTGTTGAATGGTGATATTCTGAAGAAAAAAGAGGCATAGGTTGTCTGTGACTGAACTGCAGCAGGGAAACGCACTAATCACTACTCGTCTTTGAGCTTCCTTTGGGAGTTGCGACTCCTGAGCATCTTTTTGCTTCTGGAATTAGCTCAGAGAAAGCACTTTACGAACTTATTAGCGTAAAACTTTCGTAATTCCTGTTTTTCTTTCCGTGGTGAGACTGTCCAAGGAGGCTGTCTATATAGTGGATTTTCTGTTTAGGGTGTTATAAATAACTAAAGCATGTCCTTTGACATGGAAATTAAGTATTCTCGGTTGCACTGACTTCAACCTTTTCTTGTGATTGCTATCTTGTTCTTCAAGATAAGTGCTGCTCGGTTTGGAGTCACTTATTATACTTGCAGAATCGGTCATATCAGCAGTTTTTCATTTGCCCGCCTGGCCAGAATTGTTTCTGTCATGACATGCGAAACAAAAAGATCTACATTCATATAGTAATTGGGTTGAAGAGATCAGAGGATTGCAATAGTCAGGTGCAGAGCCGCAATGGCAACCGATATGCAGAGATTAGTAGGAACAAGCGAAGACGATGATGAGGAAGATATGGAGATGGATGTGAAGGAAGAGGATGATGATGAAGAAGATGACATGGAGAAGCACATTGCAACTCCTCCACTAGTTGGTGTTGATGGACTAATTGGGTCAAGTAGTAATAATAATAGGTTTCATCATCCCCAAATTCATGAACAAGTGAGCACCCCTGGAGGTGGTGCTCGAAGAAGTAGGCCACTCGAAGAGAAGGAGAGAACGAAGCTGAGGGAGAGGCACCGGCGAGCAATCACTGCAAGGATCTTAGCGGGACTGCGCAGGCATGGGAACTATAATCTAAGGGTTAGAGCTGATATCAATGATGTGATTGCAGCTTTAGCTAGGGAAGCAGGCTGGGTTGTTCTTCCAGATGGGACGACCTTTCCTTCAAGATCTCAGGTACTTCTATATAATGGTCGAAGCTATCTGTTCAATGACTTTAATTTGTTATTGTAATCATGGCGATGTAGTGACAACAGACGTCTTGATAGTTTTTAAATACAATGCCATGACATAAAGATTTTCGATCAATTTTTAGAGATCCTCTGCAGTGAGGCTTTGCCTTGAATAGTTCCCCAAAAACACATATTACCTACTGAAATATTGAAGTTAACACTTCCACTTTCCGCCTTCACTGTAACTTTTTTCCTATTTCTTATGCCAAATGACCAGCGTGTTACCCTTGCGACTGTTAAATATGTCCAGTCTGTCATGCATTTATCATGCATAATATATCCCTGAAGAGGTTTGCACTGTTCACTTTTAGGTTTTTGTATATTCTTTTTATGCTAATGCATTGCCTAAGTTATGTAGTTGATAAGGATTATCCTGGTGCCACTGCCAATCCTTTTCTTCATCTTTAACAGGGTTCAAAACCTATTAGTGGCACTTCTGCAGCTGTTAGTCCACCATCTTCCCAAATGGTTCCACAACAAGCTTCTCTGACTTCCCTCAGAGGAATCTCTTCCGGTTATCAAAGTCCAGTGGACTATAATGCATCTCGAATGAAAGGCGTCTATGCGCCTAACTCGTCTCCCTATGACTCGTCTTCAAGAGGTCAATCTCAAATTTCATCTACATTAGGGGATGGAGGAGAGCCTTTAGATACTCAAGCACTTATTGGTGGCTCTGTTGAAAGTGTTGAGGCCAAGCAGGTAGTATAGTTGATATCCAAGGATAATTGATCGAGTGAATGAACATCTATCTATTTGTTTCTATGCCATGCTTACTTTGTCGAAATCAAATGGTTCAAACTTGGTTATAGTCCATGTGTTGCTCTGAACATCTATCTTCATGTGCATAAATTTTGACCGAAGATCCTTATGCACTTTACATGAGTCTTTGTTTCATTTCTCGTAAGTCAATCACCTCTATCATCCACACTAGATCTTTGTATTTCCACAGAAGTTTCATTAGTTAACTCTAATGACAAGATCTTACACAGTTCTTCAGATTTGATGTCCTCCTACTGTTGTCTCCCATGCTTCTCAAGCTGATTTCATCTCTTCTGCAGATTGTGGATGTACCCTCAAAATTACCAGAGCGTGATTTTGCTGGCACCCCTTACATTCCTGTTTATGTGATGCTACCTGTAAGATTACAATATCTGCATCTAGTAGTTATCTTGAATATTTGCAGATTGTTTTATGTGCTTTTATAATTTTATGTCAGTCAGCTGCGCCTGCCTTAACAGTAGATGCATATTTCTGTCCTTCATTTTCAATTTTATGGAGACTGCCAGTAATTGATTGTTTAGGCTTCTTAGATAACTTAATTGTTGATTGGGTATTTGTTCAGCTTCAACAATGGTTTTCATTATGATCCTTTCGACATTTGGGAATCATCAATGTAAAGAGCGAACTGGTTGACCCAGATGGTTTACTAAAGCAGTTAAGGATATTGAAGTCACTTAATGTCGATGGTGTCACAGTGGACTGTTGGTTTATGTGCTTTATATACTTTTATGTCAGTCAGCTGCGCCTGCCTTAAGAGTAGATGCATATTTCTGTCCTTCATTTTCAATTTTATGGAGACTGCCAGTAGTTGATTGTTTAGGTCTTCTTAGATAACTTAATTGTTGATTGGTTATTTGTTCAGCTTCAACAATGGTTTTCATTATGATCCTTTTTGACAGTTGGGAATCATCAATGTAAAGAGTGAACTGGTTGACCCAGATGGTTTACTCAAGCAGTTAAGGATATTGAAGTCACTTAATGTCGATGGTGTCACAGTGGACTGTTGGTGGGGAGTGGTAGAGGCACATGCTCCACAGGAGTACAATTGGAATGGTTACAGGAGGCTATTCCAGATGGTACATGAGCTGAAGTTTAAGTTACAGGTTAATATCATCACATTGATAACTGAAAGTTTTGGTGGTAGTTTTGCATATTACTGTCATTGCATGGAGGAGAGGTGAAAGTCGTTATTGCTTTTAGGGAAGTTGAGGGCCTGAGGCCCTCTTTGAAGTGAAAAACTTGGAGAAGCTAGTGACAAATATTTGAGATTTATATTCACCATAATATGAATCCGAAATAGGAAATGCACCCATTGTCACACTTGCACCATTCTTTGATCACTTTCTACACTTGCTTTCAAGCCCTTATTATGTTGAGGTGGAAGTGGAGAATATCCCACTTCTTTGTCTTTCTCTGCTACAATTTATTCAGAGTGTTGTAGCTGCCTGAGATAGTATCATGTCACCGTCTACACTTTTACCATATGTTACCATTGATTAAACTCATTTTGAAGCCCTGATTATGCACAGATGAAAAGTGCAGAACTCTACCATGCATTACTTTGCATTGGCATTATTGTTACTTATGCACTAATCATTGACGATTGTGGCACTTTTGGTTTTGCCATGGTCTTGCTGCTCCCCAGGCTTCACATTTTGTGCTGATATAGTTTGTAGATCATGGTGTATAAGCATCAAAGTATACAGGCTCTACGCTCTACTTATCAATCGAGGTCATTGATTTATAAAGAGGAAAAAACACCGTGATGCAGTTTATTAACCAAATTGCAGGGTCAGTGTTTAGCAGTGGAGCAGGTTTCTGATATGCAACACATTACATTTTGTGAAATAATGAAAAAAGAATGCTAAGGGACGGGGCCCATTGACTTTTTCACTATATGCTCGTTGAGTTCATCAAGTTTCAATAGTCAAATTGCCAGCTGTATGTATTGCCTCAGGTCGTAATGTCATTTCATGAATGTGGAGGCAATGTTGGTGATGATGTTTGTATCCCACTGCCCCACTGGGTGGCAGAAATTGGAAGGAGCAACCCCGACATATTTTTCACTGATAGAGAGGGAAGACGCAACCCCGAATGTCTTTCGTGGGGTATTGACAAGGAGCGGGTTTTGAGAGGACGGACTGCTATTGAGGTATGTCCTTAAGCACCTCCCTCCTCTTTCTTCTAATCAAGGGGAACTTGTAAAGAAATTTCTCAGATGTTCCGCCTTTTTGACTGCATGTAGGTTTACTTTGACTACATGAGAAGCTTTCGTGCAGAGTTCAATGAATACTTTGAGGATGGTCTAATATCGATGATTGGGGTTGGGTTGGGTCCTTGTGGAGAGTTACGGTACCCATCAAACCCTGTAAAAAATGGTTGGAGATATCCTGGAATAGGTGAATTTCAGGTAATTAATATTGTCCTTAAGATGGAATTTGTTGGAATGAAGTCTTCTTTTTTTGCAGTTTTGAGGGGAGAATTGTAGTGTAAATATGATTTTGCTCAGTGTATTTTTGTAGAAAAGAAGTCATTTTTCTTAACATGATAAAACGTCCTCTTTCTTAACAGACGCAGTGAGTTAATTTGTTTGAAATATTTCTGCAAGTTCTTTCTTCTGGGGTAAATTGTAGAAATATATGAGCTTGTCGAGAGCAATCCTATTTCCTTTTTTAATTGATCTCTTTAAGGCTTTCTCTGGCACTGTTAAATTGGTGGGTGAGAAATGCAAAATAAGTAACAAGAGCAAAATCACTTTCACTTATCTCTTCTATACTTATATAGTTTTGAAGTCTGTTCAAGAGTTTTTCCTGAAAATGGCTATAATTTTCCCTCCTTGAAGTGCTACGATCGGTATCTACTGAAGAATCTTAGAAAGGCAGCAGAGGCAAGGGGACAGGCTTTTTGGGCTAGAGGTCCAGATAATGCGGGTTCTTATAATTCACAGCCACAAGAAACTGGTTTCTTCTGTGACGGAGGAGATTACGATGGCTATTTTGGAAGGTTCTTCCTTAAGTGGTACTCTCAGGTGTTGATTGATCATGGTGATAGAGTACTTGCCCTGGCAAAATTAGCTTTTGATGGTACTTGCATTGCTGCTAAGGTAGGTCCACTATTTAAATGATATTCATAGATGCAAACACATATTTACTGTTACAATCTGAGAAGGTTACCATCAATATCTGATTCTCCTTACTCTCTCCACCTTAGTCTTTGCATAAATATGGCTTTACTTCAAGGAGGAATAGGAATGCATTACAGAGTAGACATATGGGTGTAAAATTGTAGCCTTTTGTTTTGATTTTTATTCTCCGATTACATTGCGATATTGGTAAAATGTTGGACAGTCAATGGAGTTAGTGTGGGAAACAGGAGCCCTAAATCACTTGAATGCAGAAATGATTTCCTCAATGTGTTGTGTCATTCATGAAATATTGGTGGAATATTTTCTCTCGTCGAAAATTCATGTTAAGCAGGAATGTCATCATGAAGATATTGCAATTGGTGTTGTGTTATTGAAATGCTGTAAAAGTTTATTTTGATCAACTTTGCTATTTCAACTGCTGAGCAGCTATCAGGTATTTATTGGTGGTATAGGACAGCTAGTCATGCTGCTGAATTAACTGCTGGACTTTACAACCCATCCAATCGTGATGGTTTTGCCGCAATTGCAGCAATGCTGAAGAAGCATGGAGCTGCCTTGAACTTCACATGTGCTCAGCTGCACGTGCTAGACCAGCAGGAGAATTTCTCAAGTGCACTGGCAGATCCTGATGGCTTGGCCTGGCAAGTAAGCCCTAAGATCTGTTCTGCTTTTGTATAACCATATACAGTTGGGAGGCATAACTGCAGGGACGAAGCTTGGATTTGTTTTGTGGGGCCTATAGCAACTGTTGAAATTTTAATGCTATTATTTTAACACTCGGAAGCTTTTTGCTAAGTATTCGCTTTGTTCTACTATTTTGTGGGGTTTGACCTCTCGAGAATTCTCAACATCAGAAAGGTAACTCTCTTAGAGCTTGAAAAGGCAAAAGTTGCCAAAAGAAAAATTAACAAACGTCCACAATTGTACATAAAAGTATGAGATGATTTGATGATATTTCACTATCCGTGTTTCTTAGTTATGGTGGTTTTCTTCATAATTTTCTTCTTGTATAATTGTATTTACAATTTTAGGCATTCTTAAAAGATAATGCACCTCATAAGTATAAAGTGGATGCAAAGAGTAATTTGCACTTGTATGTCATGACCTCCCCTGAAAGAACTCCTAGCTCTATCCCTAGTTAACTGATATTTCCTACTAAATCAGGATTATATGCGGAACTGGAGGATAACATCATGCCTCCAGTGGCTTACAGAACTGTGTTTTGTGTTTTAGGTGCTGAATGCTGCTTGGGATTACGGCATCCCAGTTACTAGTGAGAATTTTCTTCCTTGTCACAATCGTGTAGGATACAACAAGATGCTGGAGGGTGCCAAACCGTTGAATGATCCGGATGGGAGGCACTTTTTATCCTTCACCTACCTGAGGCAAAACTCCATCCTCATGGAAAGACAGAGCTTATTAGAATTCGAACGTTTTGTGAAGAGAATGCATGGTAAATCCCTTACCTTGACCATATAGAAGTTGCTGTTGTTATGCAATGTTGTCTAAATTACAGTTGAGATGCAACAAAAAAGGTAATTTTGTAAGAGGGTCTATAGCAGATGTCACTCTACTTCTTTTCTGTTGCTGCAGGTGAAGCAGTTCGCGATCTACAGCAATAGCACTAGAGAAGAAAGTGTGCTTAGTGCACTTGAATGTTTATTATTTTGCTTTCCCCAGAATTACGGGGAATTACTATCTAGCATAGTAGAAAAATATCATTTTACTGTAGCTTTGACTATATTCCTGTAAATGAAGCCGCAAATAGAAGCGGTTAGCTTATATAGTTATTTAAGAACAATGACCCGTCATATCCCACGAAGATATGAACATCTTACCGGCTTACAAGTCACAACTCCAATCTTTCACAAACCTGCTAAGCTCAAGGGCCTTGCTCGTTGTCAAGACTTCACTCCACTCGACATCTTCGTTTCATCTTCTTTTTATTGGTAACACTAGTAGTGCAGTACCTCTTACGTTCTTTTTTAATTCTTTGGCAGATGTCCTTCTTGTTAAGCTCCTCATGGACGATTTTACGGATATATAATTTGCTAACACCTTACCGAATATTCAGATTTCTAGCATGAAAAAACAACCACAAGTCACAAACTACCATAACATATTCTTAGACTTTTAGCTCCTTCACAAAATCAAATTCAATCCTAATCTTGGGAGGAAGAACTGTGTAGGTTGCACAACTTGAAGATCATTGTCTGATGACCTACGTAACTTCTTTCAGGAAATGAAATCCTATAATTCTTGCATCTGATTGATGTAAATTTGCTGCCAGTTAGGTTAGATTTGGCTGGTTGATGAAATTAAGTACCAAAGTTGTAGTTGACCTGCTTGATTCTCATGGACAGATTTTTTTTTTACTGAAGCACCTTAAAGCTGCATTTGCAATTAGCACAAGTCGGATTAAAGACCAAAACTAACCTTCTATCATACAGTAATCTAAATGCCTAGGAAAGGGACATCAATATGAATGAAAGAATGGCTTTCGTGGTCTGAGACACTTGCAAATTCAATGTACAAAACTATGATATCTTGAACACCATTTGGCCAGATTCATTTACATGAAAGAGGCGCTTTACAAAACCGTCCCAACTTTCTTTCCTTCTCCTGGATGATAACAATGGAGCTTCCTCACTGGATGTACCGGAACTCTCTGCTTCTACTTCTACTTCATCAAATGTACCATAAGTAGGTGGGTAAGCCAAAGGAATATCCAAATCAACCGCCCTCTGAAGTGCTGCTTTGTATTCCTCATCGTGTTCTCGCACGATGGACACTTGCCGCTCCATTCTCTGGCTCACTGGGATGTCCATCGTCTTATCTCTCTCCAGCATTAACTGAAAAATAGGAGAAAACATTAACTTACAAGAGTAAATTGCTGTCTCGAATCCCTTACAAGCATGGTGATTCAATTCAGAATCACCACAGGAGTTTCATTCACAATCATAGTCTTGTCCGGCTTAATAAGTACATGAAAAGGAACAGTCCAAGGGATTGCATCTAGTAACATAATAAAAATAGTAGTTAGGTCAAATATAGTTCAGCGTGGATTAAGAGATTGAAAATTCAATCAACCATATTAAAGAACTCGAATTCAAAGGGAAACATGAAAATCTCACCCATGTTTTTGGCTAGAAAAGATGATGAAGCTTTTTATTACAACATCACCTTAATTGGAATTCCAATTGATCACTATGGTGGTCATTGATGCTATGATGGGTTCACATAACTCACAAATTTACACAAAGTCGAACTGTTTTCATCTATATGCCTCGCTGCCAGTGCAGGCTTTTGAAATGGTTTCACAGCACTTCCCGTTCACATAGCAACCATAACATGAAGAACAACATATCACCACATTTTAAGAAGGAAAGTAATGCCTGTGTAAAATTGATAATGTGTGTATTGCTTGATAATTTAGAAGCTGAAACGTACGTCGAGAGCCCTTTGAGATTCCCTTTCGATCCAAATGACAGCATGGTCAGAAATTGCATTGCAAGAAAGGACCGTATGCTCAAACCTCCCATCCACAGGAACTGCTGTCCTCACAACAGGAGGAAACCTTCCTAACCTACTATCAAAATAGAACAGATTTGCATAACGCTGAAAGAGAAACATCCACAATCAGTAATCTTTTATGACTCAAGCATCGCGACTAGTCTAGGTAAGACGACCTTCAATTTCTTTTTCCAACAGACCACCATCAAAGACCAAGATGACAATAGTCTTGGACAGTGTTCATGTACCAGATGCTCTAAAACACATTGAAGAAAACAAGCCGCATGTCTGGCACATGCACCAAAATTCAGAACCACCTACTCGGTGAACTGAATGTGGGCATGGTAAGGGGACATGTGGTACTGGATAGACCCTTCCAATTTTGAGCAGAATCCAGCAGCATGCTAAAAGTTGTAATAGTACCTCATGGGCTTTCGCTCAACGATGTGATATAATCGTCCAGGAGCATACAACCTCCTCGGATCTCTAAGCATCTTTTCTTCCAGGATGCACGTATCCTTCAAGCACATAAGGCATAATAAGCATGGCAAGCTGTCAAATGGCAAAAGCCAGCAAGGTCAGTATCTTAATTTTCTCTTTCATACTAAAAATTTAGTGGACAACCTATCTGACTAACCATGTGACAACACCTAGAACTTCAATTAAACTACATCTGGACTTGTTTTTTTTTTCTTCTAGGATACGTAAGTATTGAATCTGCCTTTTCGCTGGTTCGAAACAAACTAATACTGGATTTACATGTGCATGTCTCTGAATGACTAATTCTGGATGCAATATAATTTAGTACTGAAGAGGTAAATTATCATACGGTCTTTTACCAGAGAACAGATTTGAAAACATCCTCCAAGGCAGTTGTTGTCCGCGGCAAAAAATCATCCTGTTCCATCGCCGTAAATCAATAAATAAACATGGACATAAACGAATGCATCAGCGGACTTTACAGAGACAAAAATCTTCATCTAGGCAGAAGAGATTAATCCAACCCATGAAGCTGGTCTCTCAAGAAAGAATAAGCATTTTTCAGATAACATGTTATGTTTCGAACTTGATGTAAAGCCCTGTATCTCATTTTTAGCTACTTCTTTATGCTATCGTTCACTTTAATCAACTTAAATGTCATAGATCAAGCATTTATTATCCTGATATGCTCGGTAGCCTCCGAACTAATATCAATGACATGTGTTGAATGTAAGACTTCAAATTTCTTCGCACGATAATCTCACAATTGGCCACAGATGCACTACGTATTACCAATGAAACCTGTCCATTAGAGTAACTTCTTTAAAAGGAAATCACTGTCTAGCTTGCATCCTGAAAACGAAAATAAAATAAAGATCCGTAGAAGATGAAGGCCCAAACTTTCAAAGTGCCAAAATAGATAACTAGTGCATCATGATATGAAAACTACATATGTCGCAAAATGTAGATAGGAGATACTATCTGAAACTGATGGCACTGAGCTGCACGTCATATGGGCCACACTTATGACAGTCTAATCCACTACTTTAGACAGAAGATAGAATTTTAAGCAGCAGTACTATACCTGCAAAACGACGGCATTAATTACATCTGCATATCTCACAGCCAAATTCAGTGATGTGCACCTAGCAGGAGCAATAGCATAACATCTAATCCTCTTCCTGTCAACATTTCCCAACTTCTCTCGATTCTGGACTGCCACAATAGTCAACACGGCCACCACCCCTGCCCCAAGGGAGTGTCCAGCAAAAGTCAGGGTATACTCTGGAAAACTTTCGAGTAATTCCTTTAGAACCTCGCACTCAGCATCGAATACCCACCCAGCTGCCTTTAACAACCCATTGTGGACATACCCACCGTCTAATTTTGTCTGCCCCAGTTTATTATCCAGCAAAACTGCATAATCACATTCCTTCGCTAAATTGAGTCCCCGAATGATCAACACAATATCCCTATTTTCATGATCCATATACAGCATGTAAGGAGGAGCACGGCCTAGTGTCTCATCGTAGTCCTTACGATGTATGACCCAATCGGGATTCATTCCATACCCTCCAGGGGGTGCCCATATTGGATTATGAAGATCATCCTCGTATCCAGCTAGAAGATAGCGACAAAGGCGAGGCACAGCCGCAAACTCCTCTGCTGTAGCAAGACCCCAGTTCTCGCTCTCGTGGCCCGCTGAGTAGAGGCATTTCTTCCACACCCAACGGGCACACGCCAGACAGTACACCGATTCGACGATGGGAAGGCAGCAGGTGATCGACATAGATGGCTATGAAGCAAGCACGACAGTGCAATGGGAGTTAACATGAGTGCATACTAAAAGGGCTTTATAAGCTTGAAACGAGGTCAAATTCACCGACAGACTCGGGAAAGATGCAACTTTTTTTATATATGGAAGTACTCAGTGTCATCGCGCAAGAAACATCTGTTCGTCCAGACAGGGCTAAGCATTGACTAATAAAAACACTTGCAAAAAAACAGCAATTAAAGCTCGAAGTGTCGTCCAAGGACTTCAAAGAAGTTACTTACGGCAGACGCATAACAATTAACAAACTCAAATTGATCAAATACCCATGAAAGATAGAGGAGCTGAAGACCGATTGATTGACCAAGACCCGTAATTGAGAGAAACTGGAATCCCCACGTGCTCAACTTCACACCAACCTATACAATTCAACCGATCAACAAAGGCACGCAACGCTAGCTCGAAGTTCTCAACTCGTAAACTTGCGAAAAACTCTCCCCCACGAACTCCAACTCGATCCGCGCGTGTATCTCAACACGGATTCCACAAGGGCAATCGGTGGAAACGGTCAATAGAATCCGAAGAAGAAACCCAAATCAAAGAAAAAAGAAACGGAGCGATGGGTTTTCTCATGGCCAAACTTTTGATCGCGGCCTGGAGAATCGAGCATACCATAGAAGGAGAGGCGAACCATAACTAAAGGAAAAAAGAACCAAGAAAAGTTGCACGCATATGATGGTCAACAGTGAATACAGAGAGAAAAATGGTGAGGAGAGAGTGAACAGTTGGCGCGCGCACCTACGAGTCAAGTCCATTCTATTTCCTTCGCGAAGCGCTGGGCCTCGAGAGAATCTCCTCGCCAATATGCGCTTTTGATTCCAGAGGTCGACTTCACGCCAATGGCCGCCCGTGCTTGTGCCATAATTAAAATTGCTAATTCATGCCCCCACCCTAATCAAAGTCCGAAAAAACCGCCGAGAGTGGTTGGTCAAGGAATCTCGTCTGGATTTCTACCAGGACAATTAATTCGAGGTAGAACCGAGAATCGGATCCACTCCTCTGGTCCGATTTCAGGTCTTAGAGTGTGCAGGATAAGTTTTAAATTTTAAAAATTGAGGAATCGATTTTGACGAATATAATTCAGGTTCCAAGTGGTGGAACATTTTGCCTGGAACCTGAAATCTGGAACAAATCTTTGTCTTTTTTTTGTTCTAACTCTTCGCGTGATCCTAAGGAATTTCATAACGTCCTATGATGAGTGTGTAATTTGAAACTTTCATTTCCGACGATATTCATGACTGAGACTTTTACTTTGTTAATGTTTCATAATGTCATATGATAAGTGTGTAATTTGAAATTTTCATTTCTGGATATATTCATGACTGAGACTTTTACATTGTTAATGTTTCATATTCTTCGTGACCAAATATGACTTGTGATCGTGGATTATAGCAACAGATGGTGATCAATTAGAAATGATGATTCACTGCAACCGTTTAATTAAGAATACATGTAGACCTAGGTAGAGACTACAGCCTGTGACACGATAGGTTTCAGGTTCCAAGATATGCATGGTAGATTTCATGTTTCAAAAATTGGAGAATCGGTTCCGATGAGTAGAGTTCAAGTTCCAAGTGAAACCTGGACTGAACTTGAAACTGCTCACCTAGGTTACCTCTCGTGACATCACAAGTTCGAGTCGATTCGTGGCTCCCCTGTGAATTTCTAAACAATGTGTTCTCTTGTGTTCTCTTATCACATTTAGAGAGTCAAGTGACGGGGTTTCATGTGAATCGGTTCCAAACCTGAAATCTTGATCTTATCCCATTAGGGTCTACTCAATTTAATAAAATTGAAAATCATCATGTTCACCTTGAAATCGGCTTGGAATTGAACTAGTAGGTTTCAGGGTCAATCCAAGAACCTGCTGAGGCTTTTTATTTGTTTTGTTTCATTTGTTTTGTATATACACACATATCAAACATTAATACAATTCTTTCCGGTTGAGGATAATATGTAAAACATATTCAATTTCAACAAACATTTTATATTATAGAAAAATACAGAAAAGAACTTTCAGGTTCTACTGCGGAATTGGCCTTGCAGGTTCTAAGTTCCCAATTTTTGGGTAGAATTTGTCGATTTATGGTATTAAAGTAGGAATCGAACCCGTTAAGGTCAGTTCTCAATATTTAGAATAGGGAACCAAAATAATCAAGGCAGGTTACCAATTTTTAGAACGGAAATTGGACCGGTACCTTTGTGAACCGACCGGTTTGGGCTGGTTCCTGAGATGAGCCGGCCCACTTGCTCACCTCTAACAGAGAGAGCTACGAGCTGCTAACACTCTAACGAGTTTATAGTAACCAGCTTGTCATGTGACGAGAGTTCAAGGGAGCTACACTATTGAATTCGCATGCTTAGCACCTTTATGTCCCGACGATAACATCGGGCCGTCACAGCTGATCACTTCTCTTCGATCTCTTTACATGTCGAAAAAGGATTGCGACGGATCTATTACAGGGTGGTCTCCCTAATTGGGTCCAACCATCTTTAATCGATGTGAGACAGCCCATTTATCTAGCCTAAGTCAAACGGTGGATTCATTAGATTCTGTTCACCCAATCTAGGCATGGCCATAGGCCGATTTGGGCCTAGAACCGGCCCTAGTCAAACTCGTAACCGGCCCATTGACCGAGCCAACGGTTCCAAACCGAAACCGACCTGTGCCATCCGGGCCGGTTTCGAACCGAAAAATCCGGTCCCCACCCCCCTCCCCCCTCTTTTTTTTCTTTAATTTCTAATTTCTAAGTTTCTAAATTCTAACCATTATAAATACTCCTTCCATCTTTCATTTTTTTTCTCTCAAATTCTCTCATTTCTCTCAAATTCTCTCAATCCGCTCAATTCTCTCAATTCGCTTTCCGCTCAATTCTCTCAATTCTCTCAAAAAATGACAAGTGGAAGTAGAACAACTAGTGACAAAGCCAAAAACAACATAGGGAAATCCGATTATCCTCTTAATCCTCGTGATTATGCAGATTGGGGAATCGATGTTGATGATGAAATCAACATTATTCCCAATGTGGAGCATGTGCAAACGCAAGAAAATTTTCATCCTCCTACTGGTATCGAAGAAATGTCAACAACAATGAAGCCGGAGTGAGAGTTTACAATTACATCCGATGTATGGGACCACTTCACGAAGAAGGAAAGATTTGATTTAGGTCCAAAAAGGTATGATGTAATTTGTAGACATTGTGGGGTAATGTACAAATATACTGATGGAGCCGGCTATGGAACATTTAAACGGCATCTTAGGGCGAAACATCCAACCGAAGCAAGAATTGACGCCAAGCAATAATAAATTTTTGGGTACGCCAATCCTAACGCTCCTCCTTTATTTCGTTATAATGAAAAAACTTATAAAGAAGAATTAGGTAAATTTATTTCCGTTGAACATTTATCATTTAGTTTTGGTGAAAGATTTGGTTTTAATCAATTTATACAAAATACATGTGCTCCACAAGCAAAACGTATTCCTAGAAATACACTTAAACGCATAATTAAAGATCTTTATAAAAAAAGGAAAAAAAGATTTACAAATTTTTTTATGAATTTTAATGGACGTGTGCATATAGATAGCGATATTTGGAGTGATCATTAGCAAGTTCATTCTTATATGGGTATAACATGTCATTGGATAGATGATGATTGGAATATTCAAAAAAGAGTTATTGCATTTAAAGTTTTTGATGATAGGCATACGGCAAATAATATTTATAGATTAATTAGGCAAATTTTAGAAGAATATTTTTTGCTTAATAAAAAATTTTAATTGGTCTTGATAATGCCGCGGTAAATACCGCTTCAATTGCTGATTTAGAAAAGATTTGTAAACCCGTTTTTAGTGGATAAATTTTTCACGTTAGATGTGCGTGTCATGTTTTAAATTTATGTGTACAAGATGGTTTAAAAAATCTTGAGATTTTTCTCAACCCAATAACAATAGCAATTCAATTTTTATGGAAACATTCCCAAAAAATGAAAAAATGGTTAAAATTTTGTAAAATTAATGGCAAAAGACCAAAAAGATTTCTAAGAGATGTTCCAAATTGTTGGAATTCTACTTACGAATTGCTTAATAAATCTTTTGCATATAAAGATTTATTATGTGCATTTATTTCGGATAATATAACTCAAATTAATTTATACCCACAAGAGTGGGATATTTGCAAATTTTTTTTGGATATTTTAAAAGTTTTTAATGATGTAACTTATACTTTGTCCGGTATTTATTATCCTACTACGCATTTATTTTTAATAGAGTGTATTAATATTATTAGAGTTTTTGAAGAAAATAAACATGATGATAAATTAGGTATTACTATTATAGCAATGCGAACAAAATGGCTACATTATTATAGCGAAATTCCTATTATTTATTTAGTTGCTTGTGTTTTTTATCCACGTTGCAAATTAGATGGTTTAGGTGATTATTTGAATACGTATTATGAATGTTTACATTTAATTGATAGGGTAAATATTAGAACTATACAAACAATGGTTAAAAACGCAATAATAGAATTATATAATGAATTTTGTAGTAAATATAATCTAGGTGATAGTGGATTTTCTCAACCTAGTGACATACAAAGTGGGAACATAGATAAAATTAATAGAGGGTACCAACTTCTGTTACATAGGCAAAAAAAAGAAAAAGAGAGCAATAGGAAATATTTCTGAAATAGAGAGCTATCTAACCGTTTCTTTTGAGTTTGGTGAATCTGAAGGCAGCGCAAATTTCACAATATTGGATTGGTGAAAAAGGCATTCAACCCAATACCCAATTCTTGCTCTCATTGCAAAATAAATTTTAGCAACCCCTTGTTCGACAGTTGCGGTAGAACAAGCATTTAGCGCTGAAGGTAATATTTTGGACGAACGACATTCAAGATTAATCCTGGATTCGGTGGAGGCTCAAGCTTGTGTCGATGATTGGACAAAGGCTCAATATAGACAACAAGATATAGATCGTAACAATGAAGCCGAATTCTTCGATGACGGAGATACCACCGCCACGGGTACCGGTACCGGAACGAGTAGCGATGATTGATGATGAGGTAAGTATGGGGTCATCAAAGGTAAAAGAACTACATAGGCTTTGATTCTTCTATCCCAAAAAAGATATGTAGGCGCTTAATGATAATTCATTAAGTTCAAGCCCCCTCCCCCTCCCTTTTTTCTTCTTCCCAAATTTGATTACAATTTGTATTTGATAATTCATTATTTCATAATTTCATAATTCATTATTTTCTTTTATTTCATAATTCATTATTTGATAATTTGATTACAATTGTATTACAAATTCATTACAATTTAATTTTTAAATTCAAAAATCGAAACTAAAACCGAAACTAGCGGTTCCATTTTCGATTTTGAATCGGAACCGGGCTCGAAACGGGCCCGGAACCACCGGTTCAAAATCGGAACCGAAACTGGCAGTTCCGTTTTTGGGTTTGAACAGGAACCAGGCCCGAAACCGCCAGTTCAAAATCAGAACCGGAATCGGCCGGTTCCGGTTCCAATTTCCCCATGGCCATGAACTGGAACCGCCGGTTCCCGAACCGTGGCCATGCCTAACCAAACCCAACGAGCCTTATGTCCAAACACCAATAGGTTTGCCTACAAGCAATTGCTCCGTGGATGTAACCTAACTAAATCAATGGAACTCTAACAACTACTAGTGCGTGACAAGCCTTTTTTATAGAATGAGTTAATACCAGAAAAAAATCTAAATTGGTATATCCGTATCACATTTGTCCCGAATTTATTTTGTGTCACAAAAACTCTTGAATCGGTACACTCGTGCCACATTTACCCTAATCTAATTTGTATACCACAACAAATCCAAAACTAGTACAACCATACCACATTTACTCCAAATCGATACATCTATGCCGTATTCACTTCTAAAAAATTTCAGATTTATCAAAATTTTGGGCAAATGTGGCACGCGTATATCTGTTTGGGAGTAAATACAGCGCGTGTCAACCAATGTGGTACAACTGTACTGGCTTGAGGGGACGCAAAAATTAATTTGAGATAAATGTGACATTGATGTATTGACACTTAAATTTTGACTAACCTTTTAGTCATTATTTTTGCATAGAAAAATTAAGAACAAATCTTAGTTCTCACAAAAAAATAAATCAAAATCATTTTTCATGTTTGTTTTTATTATTCATTCATTGTATTAACATCCATCTGAACCAGTCGTGCAGAATTGAGCGTAATTTGATAGTCGCGCTCAGTTTGGGATTTTCGGCCAGGATAGGTACATGGGGTGCCGAATTTTATAATGGGTTTGGATTGATTTTTAAACTTAATTCAGCCCGTTTTTACGCATTTAAATATTAAAGGATTTTAATTAATTAATTAATTAATTATTGAATTTAAGCCCAATTTAAGCCTGAAAATGATCAAATGAGCCCACAAGGAGTGAGATTTTCAGCCACAATTCATTCACTAAGGAAGAGCCGAAAATTTGAGGTGTTTTAGGGGATTTGGGCTCTTCAATGGATAATAAAGTTCTGAATTTTTTTTAAATAAAATAAGAAAACCTATTCTAACTAGGATTAGGAAAACTTGAATTCTAAGCTAGACGGGTTTTCTCTCTAAATATAACATGATAGCCTAGGGTTTAGGGAGAGGCCACACTATTGAAAAAAAAAAAAAAAAAACACGGCACATGAGGAGAGATTCGGAGGCCAATTCAAGGAGAATAGACGGCTACTCAGAGAACCTCTCGGTGGAAGAGTCACAGGGAAGGAAGGAGCCAAGAGAAAAGACTATCCACGGGCACGAAGGGACTTAAGAATTCACAGAACATGCCCAAAGGAGAAGACTCGGACCATCAGCTCTCTTCCTCGGTCAAAAAGCAACCAGAAGGGAAGGTTTCTACTCTTTGTTTTGTGCCTTTTTGGTTTTGATTATTAAACTGACTATTTTCTCACAAAAGAGAGAGAGAATGCGGTGATAGAGAAGCATCGTTTTCTTCCGGAGTACTTCACGTATGCCCGCAAGTTCTCTCTTATCAACGATTCAGCCAAACTTTTGAGGGGAACCGTCTGCATCACAACAACGAGCTGCTGTCCTCGCTCACGCCATCCCTTCGTCGGCCGAGAGCCTCCTTGCCGATGTTGCCTTGCACGAGCTGAGAACCTGTCGCCTTGCCGGTTCAGCCCAGACGCGACCCAATGGCGATCTCCGGCTGTCCTTGAATCGAGCCAACACCGGATCGCTTAGCTGCCCCTGCTCGCAAGACACCAACGATTGTGACGCAACCCTGCACTGTGACTCGACTGGTCCTACTCCTGCGGCGCCAACAACTTTGCTTTGACGACGCCAACAGTTCTTACGATAAGTTCTAGTAACACTAGCTGATTTTTCTTAAATTTTGGCAAGGTTTTCTGTGCGATGCAGGACACGTCCAAAGCCAAGTGTGGGCACACACACAGGTTGACTTCTCCATTGAATGAGGCCACAGAATTTGTCATCACACGGCCATACTTGAGAGGGAGGAACGACAGGGTGAGAGAGAGAGAGATCGTGGGGTCTCAAGAATATACAGCCACAATTGAGAGCAAATCACGAAGAGCACCATTGAGAAGAGAGAGATTCACGGCCACAAAGAAAGGCTTCGTTGAAGATGGAGAACATGGCAGAATTTTCAACGCACATATTCAGCCATCCACAATATGCAGGCTGAGAGGAGATATTCACGAGGAAAAGAAGGGAAGTGGTGGCTGAGATTAAAGGAAAAGTCCATCAACACGTTGAAGACTTTCCACCGCAGCAATCGGTTGTTGGCCGCTCTATTTTCACTTTGTTTTGCAGGCTAATTTGTGCGCCAGTGAACCGGGGACGAAGCTACAAATCACCGCGATACAGCCCCGACGCCAGAACAGTCCAAGGTGCCAGATCACATCCTGTTGATCACCTACAGGCGGCGCACTCCAAATTCATGCACGAATTTACTGGATGGTGATGGGTCGAATGCAAAACCATATTCGGTCAACATAGCAGCAGGAGGGCATGCACAGAATCTTGAAAATTTTGACTCCAAGCATGGCACGCTGAGATGGTTTGAAGAGTGATGTGCTGAAACGGTGGAGTCTGCTTCTTTCCTTGACCGTTGTTTCGTCTTGTTCTTTGTTGCAGAGTTGTTCGTTGCCAACCCAATCAACACTTGTCCGAGCCGGTGAACTTTGTCCGCACACGCTATTGCTAACGACAAGGCGTATTTGCTCCTGCTCAGCCGTGAGCCCTCCGCCGGTCCAAGGAATACAAGATTAGCACAAGCCAAATCAGGAAATTTCAATCTCGAAGAATAAGGTAAATTTCCTATATTGAGCCTTATTATATTCATTTGCCTAATTTGATTGGTTGCGAACATGTAGTCAATAGATTGGAATTTGCACATGTCTATTGATCTCTTCGAATTGGCACGTTTTTGCTATCAAAAGATTGAAGTGTGAACCTGTTGGATTTTATGGGGTGTATGGGAGTACCATGGTCCGCCCATGTATGCTATCCCAGCCCCTCATCCTCTCAGATAACTGCCAAAGGCAGTTACTCCTTTTAAACTTAAAAAAGGTCGCGTCTATTCTTCTGTTCAAAGTATGAACGAGAGAAAAGAGAGAACAGTACGAGGACAAGAAAAGGACGACGAATTCCGATTCCACTTCCGAACGTCAAACAGACGAACGATCTCTCGAGGGACTGCAATGGTAACATCTAATCTGTGAAAATACGAGGTATGTCCGTTCCGATCAGTGACTCAAGTAAGTATCTGGGCCTGTTAATTCCGTGTAATTCCGCTGCGTATGTATTGGGATTGGTTCCCTTCATTGGTATCAGAGCCTTTGATCTTGAATTCTGATCTTGTCTATGTTCATAGTTGAATTATCTGGATTTTGGTGATTTTCGTGGGATTTTTAGGAGAATTGTAATTGGGGGCTTTTTTGGTCAGTGAGTCTTTTCTCTGATTCCGACCAAATTCCGGCGGATCACGGTTCCTCTTCGGAACAGTAGGGTCGCCTCGCCATGGGGAACAAAAGCCCTAACATGTCTCGGCATTTGGTTGTTCATCGGAGACGAATTTCGCGGAGAAAGTTCGCGGGTTAGGGTTTGCGTCCGAGAGAATTTTTGCTCGATTCCGGGTAAAATCCTTCACCGTATTTGTTGATTCTTGGAACCATGTGGTCGTGCCGACGTAATGTACAAAACCCACTATTAATTCTGGTCGATGGTGAGTTGTCGGAGGAGAATCGTGCGGTTGAAGGTGGCAGAACCAGCGGCGGAGTCGAACGAATTTCCTTCTGTTGCTCGAAGCTTGCACGCGCGCCTCGCGGGGCATGGATCTGCAGTTGCAGGCGCGTGCAGTGAATTAATTTCCTTCTTAAAAAAAAGGGGGGGAAGGGAAACTGCGGCTTGGGCAGGGGGGCATGCGCGCATGTGGGCAGCAGCTCTTATTAAAAAAAAAATAAACGAAAATAAAAATAAAAATAAAGGGAGAGAACTGTCAGAAGTGGGATTTGAACCCACGGCCTCTCCACTTGAGTATGGCGCCTAATACCGCTCGGCTATCTTGACTTTAGTAGTCTAGATTGGTGAAATAAAATTCAAGAAGGAGCACACGCCTGAGGGTGAAATAAAATTCTAGTTTTGCCCCCTTCCGCGCAGTGATTTTGCATTTTTGCCCCTGGACGCGTGCATTACCCTTTTGGCCCCTGATTTGCGCCAGAATTACTGTTTTGCCCCTAGCCCCTTAATTTAAGTTTTTACCCCTTCAGTTAATTTACAATTCAGTCTTTGCCCACATAAATTTATTATTTTGCCCTTCATGCAATATTATGAATATTTTGCATGAAATTAGATGTACTTGCCATTTATATTTTGTATTTCGCAATTTGGCTATGATTTGACTCATGAATTGTTTATATATTAGTTCATATCATGTTATGCCATGTTATGATTACAAGATATAGAGGATCATTGTTTGATTTACGATCTTTATTCGAGTGGGGAGTTCTATAAAGTTTTAGTAACTTTAATGAACTCAATTTTACATAAATGATTATGTTAATAATAATTTCAAGTGAGGATTCTTAGACGATGATTGGGAACATAGTGAACTTTCGAATCTGAGACCTTATGTGAAATTATTCATTAATGTAATTAGTTAGTGTAAAATAGATGCATAAATATTAGGCATTAATAGTTCGTGAATACATGTCTATAGAACTTCGTGTTCAGATACAATGGCCATAGCTTCTTAGAATATCGTAGCTAAGCTTAACAAAGGAGAGAATTTAAACGGCGGAAATTATGAAAACTGGAATATGAAAATCCAGTATGTGCTAGAAGAGCAAAAAGCACTAGAAGCTCTTAACCTAGTTATAGAAGAATCTGAAGATGGAAATACTGCACATCATAAAAAGTATAAAGAGGCATTTGCTGCATGGAAAAAGATGAACTCTATTGCTCGCATTATGTTGCTGAGTAGCATGAAAAATCGTTTTATGCATAAGTTCAGGCATATGAAAATGCCAAAGTCAAGTGGGAAGCATTAAAAACTAAGTTTGGTTAGACATTGGTCACCAAGTTGAGATAGATCACTATAAGGTTTGACACTTATATGATGCCACATGGGCAGAATATAAAATAACATTTTGAGAAGTATGTCAAACATGATGAGTGAATTGTAAGATGCATGCCACATTTTGATTAAGGAGCAGTAAATGCAAGCAGTAATCCATTCTTTGCTTCATAGCTATGTGCATATCAAAAATCCACTTAATCCACAATGAAAAGTAAAGACTTTTGAGGATGCTTTGCGCAGTCTTGAACCAGAGGTGGATTGCCTTCTGGCGGCTAAACCAATAACTGATATTTGTTATGTTGGTTCTAGTTCACATGGAGCTTCGGACTCCAAGCGTAAGCGTCAATGTGGGTTCAAGAAGTGGAAGGGCAAGGGAACGAATTCTTCAAGAAAGAAACTGAAGTTTAACCGACATGGGAAAGGAAAGTGTTCCTTCAAGAATGACATTTCGTAAGTGAAGTGTTTTATTTGTGGCAAAAAGAGTCACTTTGCTCGCAATTGTGACTCAGGGGCCACAGACCATGTAGTAAAGGACATAGATGCCTTCGTGGAATTTTGAAAAAATTTCACATGGAGCATAGTAGATATATGTGAGAAATAATTTCTGAGTGGAAGTCAAAGGAATTGGCACTTGCCAATTGAATATGCGTGGTGGTCACACCCTGTTCGTACATAATGTGTTATATGCTCCAAAAACTCAACGGAATTAAGTTTCCGTGTTAGTTTTGGTTAAACTTGATTTCATTTTGAATTTTCATAACGATAGTGATAACTTGTTGTTGGGAACAAGTAAATATGGTTCTGGATGGTTTCATGATGTTGATTGTTGAGTACAATAATGTGAATGTTAGTTATTCCATATTTACATCTTCTGTAATGATGTGAATTATGGCATGCTAAGCTGGGTCATATGGGCCACTAGCGAATGTTTAGATAAGCTAAAGAGGGCTTATTGGGCAATATTGAAAAAGTCGATTTGCCTATTTGTGAGCATTGCCTGGCGGAAAAACAACGAGAAAACCATTTGGAAAAGGAACAAGAGTTGAGTTTCCTTTGCAGTTGATCCATTCGGACATATGTGGTTCAATGAATGTGAGAGTAAGGCATGTGACTGTTTATTTCATCACATTTATTGATGATTACACTCGATTTGGACGTGTTATTTTTTGTTTTCTCATAAATCTGAGGCATGAGTTGCTTTGAGAAATTTTTGAGATTTTAGAAAATCAATTTAAAAAAAAAATTAAGATCCGATCGAGGTCGAGAAAACCTATTTGATCAGTTCAGTGTTTATGTGATGAAAAGGGAATAGAGAAAACAGTTGACTATTCCAGCGATTCCTCAACAGAATGGAGTTGTAGAGAAGAAACATGTCTCAATGAAAATGGTTAAGTCTATGATGGCACAGGCTAATTTGCCTATCACCTTTTGGGGTGAAGATTTGTTGAATGCTGTTTAGATATTTAACCGTGTGCCTTCTAAATCAGTTAACTTCACTCCATATGAGTTGTGGACAGGTCGAAAATAAGATTTGAGTTTTCTTAGACCTTGAAAATGTGCTACTTATACACACGAGTCTTCTCACAAATATGGAAAATTGGACCCTAGAGGCAAAAATGAGTATCTTCATGAGATACCGAGAGCACTCGAAATGGTATGTGTTTATAAGTGAGCAATAAAGCAGACAGTGTAACTGAATTCGAATCACGAGATGTCACATTCTTAGTGAATGAATTTTAGAAAAAGGGCGAGATAGGTGAAGACTATTCTCTATTTAAAACCTTGGATAATGATAATGATTTTATTGAGGCATATCATCCAAGTGGGAGCAATGTGAGAAGTGGGGAATTTGTTTCGAATCAGTCTCAATTGCAACCACTTGATGTGAAGATGTAGTCATTATCTAATCCGAGTGGGAGCGTAATGAAGATTGACGTACTAAGTGTACAATCTCAAATTTGGCGAACAAATCGCAAAATCGTTCTCTGTCGACTTGTCGATGTTTAGACATTGAAGGTAAAACTTTCATGGTCGCTCCACTAGAAGAGAATGAGCCGAGGAATGTAAATGAGGCTCCGACTTGCCCCGATAAGAAAAATTGGATACAAGCAATGGAAAAAGAGATGGAGTCAATGAGATCAAACCGAGTTTGAGAACTGGTTGATCTTCTAAACGGATGCAAAGCCATTGGGAACAAGTGGGTTCTCAAAATAAAGCGTAAAGCTGATGGATCGATTGAGAAATATAAGGCTCGCCTTGTGGTGAAAGGGTATATTCAACATGAAGGATTGATTATGAAGAGGTTTTCTCCTGTGGTGAGATTTACCTCAATTCGCCTTGTTCTAGCAATAGTGATTAGCATGGATCTTGAATTACATCAAATGGATGTAAAGACTGCAGTTCTCAATAGAGAATTAAAAGAAGAAATTCATATGAAACAAATCGCTGGGTTTGTTACAGAAGGCCAAGAACAAAAGGTATGTCAACTTTTAAGATCGATATATGGCCTTAAGCAGTCTTCGAGACAATGGTATATACGTTTTTCATAATGTCATAGTGGCATATGATTTTGTAATGATTGATGAAGATCATTGCGTATATATCAAAAGATCCATAGATCAATTTGTGATTTTATCATTATATGTTGATGATATACTAATTGCAGGGAGTAATATGGAGTTTGTTAATACAATCAAGAATTGGTTATGTTCCAATTTTGAGATAAAAGATATGGGTAAATCTGCATATATTCTTGGAGTTCAGATTTCAAGATATTATTCAAAGAGATTATGATCTCTTTCACAAGAGACTTATATTGATAAAGTTCTTGAATGATTTCATATGCAAGACTGTAAACCCAAAGATACTCCTATTGCGAGAAGTGAAGGATTGAGCCGTAGAATGTGTCCTGAGACTCCATAAGAAAAGGAACGAATGGAAGGTGTTCCATATGCTAGTGCTGTTGGAAACTTAATGTATGCTATGGTGTGTACAAGACCTGATATTTGTTATGTAGTTGGAATGGTGAGTAGATACCAATCCAATCCGGGTCAAGCACTTTGGACTGCCGTCAATAGAATCCTGAGGTATCTGAATGGTACTGCTAATTATTCGTTGAGTAATCAAGGTAGAGATCTGCGCCTTGAAGGCTATACTGATGTTGACTGAAGAGGAGGTTTAGATGAGAAAAATTCTACCTCTAGATTTGCATTCTTACTTAACAATGGCACCATATCATGGAGTAGTAAGAAGCAAACGTGTATAGCATTATCCACAATCAAAGACGAATTTGTGGCATTATTAGCAGTAGTTCGAGAGGGTGTTTGTCTTCAGAGATGTTTGGATCAATAAGGTGTTGCTAAGAATGCTGTAGGTTCAATTATTGATTAATTGTGATAGCCAAACAGCAAGAGCTTACACTAAGGGTCCATTGCAAGATAAAACATATAGACACGAAGTATGATTTTGTGAAAGACATGGTTGTATGAAAAGATGTGAACGTACAGTACATATCTACGCATAGAATGATAGCAGATCTTATGACGAAGTCAATTTCTAGAGATTTTTTTTTATCCTTGATCATGTGTTGACAAAGGGATTAGTTCCCTATATTGAAATCTCTAGGACTGCGTAGAAGTTGAAGTACTGGATATTTATTTTTCCCAAAGTTTGCAGTTAATGGTATGTTCCATTATTATTAATGCCTAAGTTTGTTCGATATTTATGCATATTAATGTTTAGTGCATTATGTTGAGAAGGTATGTCGGACAGATAAGAGATTAGCCCGCTCACACGGGTAATCACATTTATTTACTATGTGATAAATAGAGATGAGACAATTTTAAGCTCATTATCTAGGTGATAATTGAGAGCTCGAGCTTAAAGTATAGATGTCGCCTTAACAAAGTGTTAAGATGAGGACATATTATTTATTATGTCCGAAAGTGAAATAGCCCACATATTTCACTTTATCTGTCTTAATGCCAGATGTGAGTTCTGATGGATTCTTTCAAAAGAGTAGATTTGTGAACTCAAGTTAGACATTGGGTATGTCTGAACTATCATCTGTACGATATTAAGTGACAAGACATACGCTCCATGGGAAAGGAGAGAATACCGTAATACGTATTTCATATTACGTATGCATGAGACGACTAATAAGAGTTGGCGGAAGTTTTGATCTCAACTTTCAAGCCGTGTGAGACTCTTGAGGGTAAAAGTTCCTCAAATTTGTCCCCTCACGACTCTTACTTATTCTCAAGATTTCTATTCAGCGTTCGCTATCTTAGAGTGTTGCCAATGGTCATGAGATTGATTCGATCTAATGGGACATTTCTAGAAAAGCGAGTTGAATTGAAATTGAGAGGTTTAAGGGAAGAGGAAGATCAATTTGTTTTGATGTCACATTCTATCTTTGTATTCACAGGTCGACCAATTATGATTATTTGAGTTTAATCATGATTGTGAATACAATGCATATGAAATGCTCAAAGAGATCAAGAGAGATATGATGTAAATGTGACTGATTGATCTAGGGTACTGCATACTAGATCTACTCTGAGTTAATATGCCCGTTTTGAGCTGCTATATACTCATAACAGATGTATGGCAACGAGCTCTCGTAGTATGCTGGTCGCACGGATTATTTGTTGATATGAACTTTGCAGAAAAGAGAGAAAGTTATGTTTAACCCTTCGTGGGCAAGTGGGAGTTGTTGACCCTTCGTGGGCAAATGAGAGTTATGGATAGCCCTTCATGGGCGAGTGGGAGATGTTGGATTTTATGGGGTGTATGGGAGTACCATGGTCCGCCCATGTATGCTATCCCAGCCCCTCATCCTCTCAGATAACTGCCAAAGGCAGTTACTCCTTTTAAACTTAAAAAAGGTCGCGTCTATTCTTCTGTTCAAAGTATGAACGAGAGAAAAGAGAGAACAGTACGAGGACAAGAAAAGGACGACGAATTCCGATTCCACTTCCGAACGTCAAACAGACGAACGATCTCTCGAGGGACTGCAATGGTAACATCTAATCTGTGAAAATACGAGGTATGTCCGTTCCGATCAGTGACTCAAGTAAGTATCTGGGCCTGTTAATTCCGTGTAATTCCGCTGCGTATGTATTGGGATTGGTTCCCTTCATACGCAGCGGAATTACACGGAATTAACAGGCCCAGATACTTACTTGAGTCACTGATCGGAACGGACATACCTCGTATTTTCACAGATTAGATGTTACCATTGCAGTCCCTCGAGAGATCGTTCGTCTGTTTGACGTTCGGAAGTGGAATCGGAATTCGTCGTCCTTTTCTTGTCCTCGTACTGTTCTCTCTTTTCTCTCGTTCATACTTTGAACAGAAGAATAGACGCGACCTTTTTTAAGTTTAAAAGGAGTAACTGCCTTTGGCAGTTATCTGAGAGGATGAGGGGCTGGGATAGCATACATGGGCGGACCATGGTACTCCCATACACCCCATAAAATCCAACATCTCCCACTCGCCCATGAAGGGCTATCCATAACTCTCATTTGCCCACGAAGGGTCAACAACTCCCACTTGCCCACGAAGGGTTAAACATAACTTTCTCTCTTTTCTGCAAAGTTCATATCAACAAATAATCCGTGCGACCAGCATACTACGAGAGCTCGTTGCCATACATCTGTTATGAGTATATAGCAGCTCAAAACGGGCATATTAACTCAGAGTAGATCTAGTATGCAGTACCCTAGATCAATCAGTCACATTTACATCATATCTCTCTTGATCTCTTTGAGCATTTCATATGCATTGTATTCACAATCATGATTAAACTCAAATAATCATAATTGGTCGACCTGTGAATACAAAGATAGAATGTGACATCAAAACAAATTGATCTTCCTCTTCCCTTAAACCTCTCAATTTCAATTCAACTCGCTTTTCTAGAAATGTCCCATTAGATCGAATCAATCTCATGACCATTGGCAACACTCTAAGATAGCGAACGCTGAATAGAAATCTTGAGAATAAGTAAGAGTCGTGAGGGGACAAATTTGAGGAACTTTTACCCTCAAGAGTCTCACACGGCTTGAAAGTTGAGATCAAAACTTCCGCCAACTCTTATTAGTCGTCTCATGCATACGTAATATGAAATACGTATTACGGTATTCTCTCCTTTCCCATGGAGCGTATGTCTTGTCACTTAATATCGTACAGATGATAGTTCAGACATACCCAATGTCTAACTTGAGTTCACAAATCTACTCTTTTGAAAGAATCCATCAGAACTCACATCTGGCATTAAGACAGATAAAGTGAAATATGTGGGCTATTTCACTTTCGGACATAATAAATAATATGTCCTCATCTTAACACTTTGTTAAGGCGACATCTATACTTTAAGCTCGAGCTCTCAATTATCACCTAGATAATGAGCTTAAAATTGTCTCATCTCTATTTATCACATAGTAAATAAATGTGATTACCCGTGTGAGCGGGCTAATCTCTTATCTGTCCGACATACCTTCTCAACATAATGCACTAAACATTAATATGCATAAATATCGAACAAACTTAGGCATTAATAATAATGGAACATACCATTAACT
This sequence comes from Lenwebbia sp. NSW1173648, assembly GCA_029784005.1. Lineage (NCBI taxonomy): Eukaryota > Viridiplantae > Streptophyta > Magnoliopsida > Myrtales > Myrtaceae > Lenwebbia > Lenwebbia sp. NSW1173648. The sequence continues at coordinate 1,281,587 of JARCGZ010000005.1, forward strand.
GCAAACTTTGGGAAAAATAAATATCCAGTACTTCAACTTCTACGCAGTCCTAGAGATTTCAATATAGGGAACTAATCCCTTTGTCAACACATGATCAAGGATAAAAAAAAATCTCTAGAAATTGACTTCGTCATAAGATCTGCTATCATTCTATGCGTAGATATGTACTGTACGTTCACATCTTTTCATACAACCATGTCTTTCACAAAATCATACTTCGTGTCTATATGTTTTATCTTGCAATGGACCCTTAGTGTAAGCTCTTGCTGTTTGGCTATCACAATTAATCAATAATTGAACCTACAGCATTCTTAGCAACACCTTATTGATCCAAACATCTCTGAAGACAAACACCCTCTCGAACTACTGCTAATAATGCCACAAATTCGTCTTTGATTGTGGATAATGCTATACACGTTTGCTTCTTACTACTCCATGATATGGTGCCATTGTTAAGTAAGAATGCAAATCTAGAGGTAGAATTTTTCTCATCTAAACCTCCTCTTCAGTCAACATCAGTATAGCCTTCAAGGCGCAGATCTCTACCTTGATTACTCAACGAATAATTAGCAGTACCATTCAGATACCTCAGGATTCTATTGACGGCAGTCCAAAGTGCTTGACCCGGATTGGATTGGTATCTACTCACCATTCCAACTACATAACAAATATCAGGTCTTGTACACACCATAGCATACATTAAGTTTCCAACAGCACTAGCATATGGAACACCTTCCATTCGTTCCTTTTCTTATGGAGTCTCAGGACACATTCTACGGCTCAATCCTTCACTTCTCGCAATAGGAGTATCTTTGGGTTTACAGTCTTGCATATGAAATCATTCAAGAACTTTATCAATATAAGTCTCTTGTGAAAGAGATCATAATCTCTTTGAATAATATCTTGAAATCTGAACTCCAAGAATATATGCAGATTTACCCATATCTTTTATCTCAAAATTGGAACATAACCAATTCTTGATTGTATTAACAAACTCCATATTACTCCCTGCAATTAGTATATCATCAACATATAATGATAAAATCACAAATTGATCTATGGATCTTTTGATATATACGCAATGATCTTCATCAATCATTACAAAATCATATGCCACTATGACATTATGAAAAACGTATATACCATTGTCTCGAAGACTGCTTAAGGCCATATATCGATCTTAAAAGTTGACATACCTTTTGTTCTTGGCCTTCTGTAACAAACCCAGCGATTTGTTTCATATGAATTTCTTCTTTTAATTCTCTATTGAGAACTGCAGTCTTTACATCCATTTGATGTAATTCAAGATCCATGCTAATCACTATTGCTAGAACAAGGCGAATTGAGGTAAATCTCACCACAGGAGAAAACCTCTTCATAATCAATCCTTCATGTTGAATATACCCTTTCACCACAAGGCGAGCCTTATATTTCTCAATCGATCCATCAGCTTTACGCTTTATTTTGAGAACCCACTTGTTCCCAATGGCTTTGCATCCGTTTAGAAGATCAACCAGTTCTCAAACTCGGTTTGATCTCATTGACTCCATCTCTTTTTCCATTGCTTGTATCCAATTTTTCTTATCGGGGCAAGTCGGAGCCTCATTTACATTCCTCGGCTCATTCTCTTCTAGTGGAGCGACCATGAAAGTTTTACCTTCAATGTCTAAACATCGACAAGTCGACAGAGAACGATTTTGCGATTTGTTCGCCAAATTTGAGATTGTACACTTAGTACGTCAATCTTCATTACGCTCCCACTCGGATTAGATAATGACTACATCTTCACATCAAGTGGTTGCAATTGAGACTGATTCGAAACAAATTCCCCACTTCTCACATTGCTCCCACTTGGATGATATGCCTCAATAAAATCATTATCATTATCCAAGGTTTTAAATAGAGAATAGTCTTCACCTATCTCGCCCTTTTTCTAAAATTCATTCACTAAGAATGTGACATCTCGTGATTCGAATTCAGTTACACTGTCTGCTTTATTGCTCACTTATAAACACATACCATTTCGAGTGCTCTCGGTATCTCATGAAGATACTCATTTTTGCCTCTAGGGTCCAATTTTCCATATTTGTGAGAAGACTCGTGTGTATAAGTAGCACATTTTCAAGGTCTAAGAAAACTCAAATCTTATTTTCGACCTGTCCACAACTCATATGGAGTGAAGTTAACTGATTTAGAAGGCACACGGTTAAATATCTAAACAGCATTCAACAAATCTTCACCCCAAAAGGTGATAGGCAAATTAGCCTGTGCCATCATAGACTTAACCATTTTCATTGAGACATGTTTCTTCTCTACAACTCCATTCTGTTGAGGAATCGCTGGAATAGTCAACTGTTTTCTCTATTCCCTTTTCATCACATAAACACTGAACTGATCAAATAGGTTTTCTCGACCTCGATCGGATCTTAATTTTTTTTTTAAATTGATTTTCTAAAATCTCAAAAATTTCTCAAAGCAACTCATGCCTCAGATTTATGAGAAAACAAAAAATAACACGTCCAAATCGAGTGTAATCATCAATAAATGTGATGAAATAAACAGTCACATGCCTTACTCTCACATTCATTGAACCACATATGTCCGAATGGATCAACTGCAAAGGAAACTCAACTCTTGTTCCTTTTCCAAATGGTTTTCTCGTTGTTTTTCCGCCAGGCAATGCTCACAAATAGGCAAATCGACTTTTTCAATATTGCCCAATAAGCCCTCTTTAGCTTATCTAAACATTCGCTAGTGGCCCATATGACCCAGCTTAGCATGCCATAATTCACATCATTACAGAAGATGTAAATATGGAATAACTAACATTCACATTATTGTACTCAACAATCAACATCATGAAACCATCCAGAACCATATTTACTTGTTCCCAACAACAAGTTATCACTATCGTTATGAAAATTCAAAATGAAATCAAGTTTAACCAAAACTAACACGGAAACTTAATTCCGTTGAGTTTTTGGAGCATATAACACATTATGTACGAACAGGGTGTGACCACCACGCATATTCAATTGGCAAGTGCCAATTCCTTTGACTTCCACTCAGAAATTATTTCTCACATATATCTACTATGCTCCATGTGAAATTTTTTCAAAATTCCACGAAGGCATCTATGTCCTTTACTACATGGTCTGTGGCCCCTGAGTCACAATTGCGAGCAAAGTGACTCTTTTTGCCACAAATAAAACACTTCACTTACGAAATGTCATTCTTGAAGGAACACTTTCCTTTCCCATGTCGGTTAAACTTCAGTTTCTTTCTTGAAGAATTCGTTCCCTTGCCCTTCCACTTCTTGAACCCACATTGACGCTTACGCTTGGAGTCCGAAGCTCCATGTGAACTAGAACCAACATAACAAATATCAGTTATTGGTTTAGCCGCCAGAAGGCAATCCACCTCTGGTTCAAGACTGCGCAAAGCATCCTCAAAAGTCTTTACTTTTCATTGTGGATTAAGTGGATTTTTGATATGCACATAGCTATGAAGCAAAGAATGGATTACTGCTTGCATTTACTGCTCCTTAATCAAAATGTGGCATGCATCTTACAATTCACTTATCATGTTTGACATACTTCTCAAAATGTTATTTTATATTCTGCCCATGTGGCATCATATAAGTGTCAAACCTTATAGTGATCTATCTCAACTTGGTGACCAATGTCTAACCAAACTTAGTTTTTAATGCTTCCCACTTGACTTTGGCATTTTCATATGCCTGAACTTATGCATAAAACGATTTTTCATGCTACTCAGCAACATAATGCGAGCAATAGAGTTCATCTTTTTCCATGCAGCAAATGCCTCTTTATACTTTTTATGATGTGCAGTATTTCCATCTTCAGATTCTTCTATAACTAGGTTAAGAGCTTCTAGTGCTTTTTGCTCTTCTAGCACATACTGGATTTTCATATTCCAGTTTTCATAATTTCCGCCGTTTAAATTCTCTCCTTTGTTAAGCTTAGCTACGATATTCTAAGAAGCTATGGCCATTGTATCTGAACACGAAGTTCTATAGACATGTATTCACGAACTATTAATGCCTAATATTTATGCATCTATTTTACACTAACTAATTACATTAATGAATAATTTCACATAAGGTCTCAGATTCGAAAGTTCACTACGTTCTCAATCATCGTCTAAGAATCCTCGCTTGAAATTATTATTAACATAATCACTTATGTAAAATTGAGTTCATTAAAGTTACTAAAACTTTATTGAACTCCCCACTCAAATAAAGGATCATAAATAACAATGATCTTCTTATCTTGTAATCATAAAATGACATGGCATGATCTGAACTAATACACAAATAATTCATGCATTAAATCATACTCAAATTGCGGAATACAAGATATAAATAGCAAGAACATTTAATTTCATGCAAAAAATTCATAATATTGCATGTAAGGGAAAATTAGTAAATTTACGAGGGCAAGGACTGAACTGTAGGTAAAGCAAAAAATTAATCGAATTGAGGCATAACCGTATATTTTTGGCGCAAATAGGGGCAAAAACAAAATTTCTAATGCGTAGGTACAGTATACGAAAATCTACTCTTGATTATGTCCATTTTGAGCTGCTATATACTCCTAACAGATATATGGCAACGAGCTCTCAGTGTATGCTGGTCGCACGGATTATTTGCCGATATGAAACTTGCAGAGAAAAGGGTATTATGTATAGCCCATAATGTGCGAGTGGGAGATGTTGGAATTAATTGATTAGAATTAATTAATTCGCCCATAATGGGCTAAAACCGAATGACGGTTACCGAAGAGCAGTTATCGAAAGGCGGTTACCAGAGGGAGGTTACTGAAGGCGGTTATCGGAAGTTTCTAAAGAGAGGTTATCTCTTTTGAAACTTCCGATAACCGCCTTCAGTAACCTCCCTCTGGTAACCGCCTTTCGGTAACTGCTCTTCGGTAACCGTCATTCGGTTTTAGCCCATTATGGGCGAATTAATTAATTCTAATCAATTAATTCCAACATCTCCCACTCGCACATTATGGGCTATACATAATACCCTTTTCTCTGCAAGTTTCATATCGGCAAATAATCCGTGCGACCAGCATACACTGAGAGCTCGTTGCCATATATCTGTTAGGAGTATATAGCAGCTCAAAATGGACATAATCAAGAGTAGATTTTCGTATACTGTACCCTAGATCGATCAGTCACAGTTATATCTCTCTCAATCTCTTTTACGGATGATTCATTGTATTCACAATTATGATCATACAGAATAATCATAATTGACCGGTCTGTGAATACACAACTATCATGTGACTCAAAATCTAAATCGATCTTCCTCTTTCCTTAAACCTCTCAATCTCAGTTCAGCTTGCTTTTCTAGAAATGTCCCATTAGATCGAATCAATCTCATGACCATTGGCAACATCCTAAGATAGCAAACACTGAATAGAAACCTTGAGAATAAGTCAGAGTCATAAGGGGACATATTTGAGGAACTTTTATCCTCAAGAGTCTCACACGGCTTGAAAGTTGAGATCAAAACTTTCGCCAGCTCTTATTGGTCGGCTCATGCATACGTAGTATGAAATACGTATTACGGTATTTTTTCTCCTTCCCCTTGGAGCGCATGTCTATCCATTTAATACCGTACAGATGATAGTTTAGACACACTCAATGTCTAACTTGAGTTCACGTAACTACTCTGCTCAAAAGTATTCATCAGAACTCACATCTGGCAATAAAGACAGATAAAGTGAAACGTGTGGGTTATTTTCACTTTCAGACATAATAAACATTATGACCTCATCTTAGCACTTTGTTAAGGCGACATTTATACTTTAAGCTCGAGCTCTCAATTATCACTTAGATAATGAGCTTAAAATTGTCTCATCTCTATTTATCACATAGTAAATAGAGGCGATTACCCGTGTGAGTGGGCTAATCTTTTATTTGTCCGACATACTTTCTCAACATAATACACTAAGCATTTATATGCATAAATGTCATACAAACTCATAGACATCAATAATGATAACAAATACCATTAACTGTGAACTTTGGGAAAAATACAAATATCCAATACTTTAACTTCTACGCACTCCCTTTTGTCAACACATGACCAGGTAAAACATCTTTAGGAATTGACTTCGTTAGAGGATCTGCTATGATTCTTTGCATAGATATGTACTGTACGTTCACATCTTTTCGTATAACCATGTCTTTTACAATATATATATATATATATATATATATATATATATATATATATATATATATATATATATATATATATATATATATATATATATATATATATATACTTCATGTCTATTTGTTTGGTCTTGCAATGGATCCTTAGTGTAAGCTATTGCTGCTTGGCTATCACAATTAACTAATAATTGAACCTGCAGCATCCTTAGCAACACCTCTTGATCCAAACATATCTTAAGCCAAACACTCTCTTGTACTGCTGCTAATAGTGCCACGAATTCAGCTTCTATCGTGGATAAGGCTATACACGTTTGCTTCTTACTACTCCATGATATGGCACCATTGTTAAGTAAGAACGCGAAACCAGAGGTGAAATTTCTCACATCTAAACCTCTTCCTCAATCAATATCAGTATAGCCTTCAAGGCGCAGATCATTACCTTGATAACTTAGCGAATAATCGGCAGTACCCCTTCAGATACCTCAAAATTCTCTTTACGGCAATCTAATGTGCTTGACCCTGTGCTGGATTGGTATCTACTAACCATTCCAATTGCATAACTAATATCAGGTCTTGTATACCTCATAGCGCACATTAAGCTTCCAACAGCTCTAAGACATGGAACGCTTTCCATTTGTTCATTTGCTTGTAGAGTCTCAGGACACATTAAGCGGCTCTTACCTTCACCTCTTGTAATAGGAGTATCAATGGGTTTACAATCTTGCATGCAAAATCATTCAAGGACTTTATCTATATAAGTCTCTTGTGAAAGAGATCACGATCTCTTTGAACGATATTTTGAAATCTTAATTCCAAAAATATATGCAGCTTCACCCATATCCTACATCTCAAGAATTGGCACAAAACCAGTTCTTAACTATATTGACAAACTCCATATAGCTTCCGGCAATTGATATATCATCAACATATAATGATAAGATCACAAATTGATCTTTGGATCTTTTGATATATCTACAATGATCTATATCAATTGTTACAAGAACATATGCCACTATGACATTATGAAAAATATATATACCATTGTCTCGAAGACTGCTTAAGGCCATATATCGACCTTAAAAGTTGACAAACCTTTTGTTCTTGGCCTTCTATAACAAACCCAGCGGTTTGTTTCATATAATTTCTTCTTTTAATTCTCCATTGAGAATTGCATTCTTTACATCCATTTGATGTAATTCAAGATCCATATTAGCCACTATTGCCAGAATAAGACGAATTGAAATAAATCTCACCATAGGAGAAAAAACGTTTTCATAATCAATTCTTTCTTGTGGAATGTACCCTTTCACCACAAGGCGAGCCTTATATCTCTCAATCGAGCCATCAGCTTTACGCTTTATTTTGAGAACCCGCTTGTTCCCAATGACTTTGCATCCGTTTAGAAGATCAACCAGTTCTCAAACTTGGTTTGATATCATTGACTCCATCTCTTTTTCCATTACTCGTATCCAATTTTTCTTATCGGGGCAAGTCGAAGCATCATTTACATTCCTTGGCTCATTCTCTTCTTGTGGAGCGACCATGAAAGCTTTACCTTCAATGTCTAAACGTCGGCAAGTCGACAGAGAACGATTTTGCGACTTGTTCGCCAAATTTGAGATTATACACTTAGTACGTCAATCTCCAATATGCTCCCACTCGGATTAGATAACGACTACATCTTCACATCAAGTGGTTGCAATTGAGACTGATTCGAAACAAATTTCCCACTTCTCACATTGCTCCCACTTGGATGATATGCCTCAATAAAATCATTATCACTATCCAAGGTTTTAAACAGAGAATAGTCTTCACCTATCTCACCCTTTTTCTAAAATTCATTCACTAAGAATGTGACATCTCGTGATTCGAATTCAGTTACACTCCCACTTTCTTGCTTACCTATAAACACATGCCCTATTTCCCATACTTGTGGGATAACTCTTGTGTATAGGCAACACATCCCCAAGGTCTAAGAAAAAACTCAAACTTATATGGAGTGGAAGTAACTGATTTAGAAGGCACACGGTTAAGTATATAGACAGTAGTCAACAAAGTGTCACCACAAAAGGTGATCATCAAATTAACTTGTGCTATCAGAGACCTAACCATTTCCAATAGGACTTGTTTCTTCTTTCTACAACTCCATTCTTTTGAGGAGTCGTTGGAATAGTCAACTGTTTTTTTTTTTTATTCCTTTTTCATCACATAAATCTCTGAACGGATCAGGTAAGTACTCTCGACCTCGATCGGATCTCAATGCTTTTATTTTCATGTCCAATTGATTTTCTACCAAACTCATAAATTTCTTAAAACAACTCATGCCTCAGATTTACGAGAAATCAAATCGGCATGTTCGAATCGAGTGCAATTATCTATAAATGTGATGAAATAAACAGCCCAATGCCTTGCTTCACATTCATTGAACCACATGTGTCCGAATGGATCAACTACAAAGGAAAATCAGCTCTTGTTTCTTTTCCAGATGATTTTCTCGTTGTTTTTCTCGCTAGGCAATGCTTTCAAATAGGAAAATCGACTTTTCAATATTGCCCAATAAGCCCTCTTTGGCTTATCTAAAACTTTCACTGTTGGTCAATGAGACCAAGTCTAGCATGCCATATATTCACATCATTACAGAAGATGTAAATAGAGAATAACAAACATTCACATTATTGTACTCTACAATTAGCACAATGAAACCATCCAGAAAATATCCAGAACCATAATAACTTGTTCCCAATGACAAGTCATTACCATCGTTATGAAAGTTTAAAATAAAACCAAGTTTAACCAATCCTAACAGGAAAACAAAATTCCGTTGAGCATATAACACATCATGTAGGAACAGGGTGCAACCACTGCGCATATTCAATTGGCAAATGCCAATCCCCTTGTCTTCCACTTAGGAATTATTTTCCACATATATTCAATTTGCTCCATGTGAAAGTCGTTGAAATTCCACAAAGGCATTTCTATCCTTTCAATACATGGTCGGTGGCCATTAAGTCTATGATCCACAAAGGATAAGTTTCAGTTACGAAACTGAACAGGAAACATATGTAACACTCTCAAGTGTGCAAAGGGTTTCTAATTTCTTTGACTCACCACAATTGCAAGCAAAGTGACCCTTTTTTACCACAGTCAAAAAACACTTCACTTTTGAAATGTCATTGTTGAAAGGACGTTTTTCCTTCCCATGGCAATTAAACTTTGGTTTCTTTCATAAAGATTTTGTTCTTTTTGCCCTTTCCACTTCTCGAACCCACCTTAATGCTTACGGTTGGAGCACGAAGCCCCATTTGAGCTAGAACCAACATAACCAATGTCGGTTTCTTGTTTAGCCGCCAGAAGGCGACCCACCTCTTGCTCAAGACAGCGTATAGCATTTTCAAAAGTCTTTACGTTATTGTGGATCCAGTGAATTTTCATATGCACCCAACTATAAGGCAAAGAACGGATTACTGCTTGCATTTGCTGCTTATCAGTCAAACTGTGGCCAGCAACTTACAATTCACTTATCATGTTTGACATACGCTTGAAATGTTGTTTCATATTCTGCCCATGAGGCATCATATGAATGTCAAACTTTATAGTGATCTGTCTCGGTTTGGTGATCCTTGTCTAACCAAACTTAGCCCTTTTCCTTCTCCCTTTTTTTTTTTTTTTTTGTTAATGCCTCCCACTTGACTTTGGCATTTTCATAAATGCCTAAACTCACGCATAAAATAATTTTTCATGCTACTCAGCAACATAATGCGAGCAATAGAGTTCATCCTTTTCCATGCAGCAAACGCCTCTTTATACTTTCTATGCTGTGCAGTATTTTCATCTTCAGGTTCTTCCATAACTAGGCTTAGAGCTTTTAATGTTTCTCCTTTGTCAAGCTCAGCTACGACATTATAAGAAGCTATAGCCATTGTATCTGAACACGAAGTTCTATAGACATGTATTCACGAATTATCAATGCCTTACATTTATGCATCTATTTTACACTAACTAATAATATTAATGAGTAATTTCACATAAGGTCTTAGATTCGAAAGTTCACTATGTTCCCAATCATCGTCTAAGAATCCTCGTTTGAAATTACCATTAATATAATCATTTATGTAAAAATTGAGTTCACTAAAGTTACTAAAACTTTCTAGAACTCCCCACTCAACCATATAATACCACTAAGGCATTATAAAACATTTCCTATAATCCATTCACAACTAAATATTTCATAAAATATTTACATACAATATGAATGGTAATAAAATAAAAGGGAAATATTTATAAGTGACAAACCAATAAGAAATCAACAACTTCAGATATAATAATGCTTCTCATAAACAGGGAAAGACTCAATAAACTCGTCAGGAAACTTCTTGACCCTAGAAGGCGTCCCTATAATGGCTCTTGCGAAACCCTCGGGTTTATGCCAGAGAGAATTCTGTCTTCGCCAGGGCGCATTCTGTCTGCGCCAGGACCCATTCATAGCAAGGGTCGATGTTTTCCTTACTCCAACCCTCATGAACTCTATCAGGAAACTGATTCCAAGTTCCTTATAGGAATAGGGGCCATTTTTCCATAAGTGATCATAGATCTCATGCCATTCCACAGGTAGAGTACTTCTCAGGGCTTTGACTTTTTCAAAGTCTACCATGACATGACCCCTCCAAATGATTTCTTGTATCATTTCATTGACCCTTATGATGTGTGTCATCATGTCGACACCATCATCCCATTGGTAAACATCTAATTCACCAATCAGCCTTGTAAGTGTCAATTTTTCCTCTTGTGTCCTTGGGAGTACTGGGGTTCGCACCATGTGTTCCATAGTTCCTGCAACGAATGCAGCACAATGAAAAAGGGATTACACATAATCCATGATGCATATATTGGTAAAAAAAAATATACCAACTTGTAGGAAATTTCAATACGAACACATCGGTATCAAAATTGCCTCATTTGGACACTCCACGCGCCCTCACGCGCCTCTAGAAGCCACTGCGCGTGGGCTTCACGCGCCGCACGTGCTCACACGTGCTGGTCAACCGTTGACCGTTGACTGGTCAACGGTTGACCGTTGACCGTTGACCGGGTCATATCCGGGTCGGCCGCGGGTCGGGTTGGTGTCGCGGGTCGGGTCGGGGGTCACGGTTCGGGTCGGGTCGAGTCTCGGGTCGGTGCCACGTCAGCACGCACGTGCTGCACACGTGGGCGCGTGAGTTCCACGCGCACCGCCGTCCGTCGGCGCGTGTGGCGCGTGCGGCCTGTACCGGTGGCCTCTGGAGGCGTTCGACCACTCCCCGGACTCGTATCGACGAGTACATTCTGAATATGCAATAAATTTTCAGTTTTACCAAAAAAAGGTTTTTGTAAAACGCCGTAAAACGTACCAACGTATTGCACAAAACAGGGCAATTTGCGAAAACGTGAAACACAGTTCGCAAACTTGTTAAAATTGGTGCAAAACCTAGTATAACGATCAGGAAAACAAGTAAGCAGGCTCTGAGAACCCACTTGTTCCCAATGGCTTTGCATCCGTTTAGAAGATCAATCAGTTTTCAAACTTGGTTTGATCTCATTGACTCCATCTCTTTTTCCATTGCTTGTATCCAATTTTTCTTATCGGGGCAAGTCGGAGCCTCATTTACATTCCTTGGCTCATTCTCTTCTTGTGGAGCGACCATGAAAGCTTTACCTTCAATGTCTAAACGTCGACAAGTCGACGGAGAACGATTTTGCGACTTGTTCGCCAAATTTGAGATTATACATTTAGTACGTCAATCTCCATTACGCTCCCACTCGGATTAGATAACGACTATATCTTCACATCAAGTGGTTGCAATTGAGACTGATTCGAAACAAATTCCCCACTTCTCACATTGCTCCCACTTGGATGATATGCCTAAATAAAATTATTATCACTATCCAAGGTTTTAAACAGAGAATAGTATTCACCTATCTCGCCCTTTTTCTAAAAATTCATTCACTAAGAATGTGACATCTCGTGATTCGAATTCAGTTACACTGTTTACTTTCTTGCTCACCTATAAACACATACCCTTTCGAGTGCTCTCAGTATCTCATGAAGATACTCATTTTTGCCTATAGGGCCCAATTTTCCATACTTGTGGGAAGACTTGTGTGTATAAGTAGCACATTCTCAAGGTCTAAGAAAACTCAAATCTTATTTTCGACCTGTCCACAACTCATATGGAGTGAAGGTAACTGATTTAGAAGGCATACGGTTAAATATCTAGACAGCATTCAACAAATCTTCACCCCAAAAGGTGATAAGCATATTAGCATGTGCCATCATAGACTTAACCATTTTCATTGAGATATATTTCTTCTCTCTACAACTCCATTCTATTGAGGAATCAATGGAATAGTCAACTGTTTTCTCTATTCCATTTTCATCACATAAACATATGAACTGATCAGATAGATTTTCTCGACCTCGATCGGATCTTAATTTTTTTTTTTTTAAATTGATTTTCTAAAACCTCAAAAATTTCAAAGCAACTCATGCCTCAGATTTATGAGAAAACAAAAAAAATAACGCGTCCGAATCGAGTGTAATCATCAATAAATGTGATCAAATAAATAGCCACATGCCTTACTCTCATATTCATTGAACCACATATGTCCGAATTGATCAACTGCAAAGGAAACTCAGCTCTTATTCCTTTTCCAAATGGTTTCGTCGTTGTTTTTCCCGCTTTGCAATGCTCGTAAATAGGCAAATTGTTTTTTTTTAAATATTGCCACATAAGCCCTCTTTGGCTTTATCTAAACATTCGCTATTGGCCAATATGACCTAGCTTAGCATGCCATATATTCACATCATTACAGAAGATGTAAATAGGGAATAACTAATATTCACATTATTGTACTCAACAATCAACATAATGAAACCATCCAGAACCATATTTACTTGTTCCCAACGACGAGTTATCACTGTCGTTATGAAAATTCAAACTGAAATCAAGTTTAACCAAAACTAACACGGAAACTTAATTCCGTCGAGTTTTTGGAGCATATAACACATTATGTTGGAACAGGGTGCGACCACCGTGCATATTCAATTGGCAGGTGCCAATCCCTTTGACTTCCACTCAGGAATTGTTTTCCACATATATTTACTATGTTCCATGTGGAATTTCGTCGAAATTCTACAAAGGCATTTATGTCCTTTACTACATAGTCTGTGGCTCTTAGGTCTACAGTCCACAAAGGATGAGGTTCAGTTACAAAAACTGAATTGGAGACATAAGTAACACTCTAAAGTGTACAAAGGGTTTCTAACTTCTTTGACTCACCACAGTTGCGAGCAAAGTGACCCTATTTGCCACAATTAAAACACTTCACTTACGAAATGTCATTCTTGAAAGGACACTTTCCTTTCCCATGTCGGTTAAACTTCAGTTTCTTTCTTGAAGAATTCGTTCCCTTGCCCTTCCACTTCTTGAACCCACCTTGACGCTTACGCTTGGAGTCCGAAGCTCTATGTGAACTAGAACCAACATAACAAATATCAGTTATTGGTTTATCCGCCAGAAGGCGATCCACCTCTAGTTCAAGACGGCGCAAAGCATCCTCAAAAGTCTTTACTTTTCATTGTGGATTAAGTGAATTTTTGATATGCACATAGCTATGAGGCAAAGAATGGATTACTGCTTGCATTTACTGCTCCTTAGTCAAAATGTGGCCTGCATCTTACAATTCACTTATCATGTTTGACATACTTCTCAAAATGTTGTTTTATATTCTGCCCATGTGGCATCATATAAGTGTCAAACCTTATAGTGATCTATCTCAACTTGGTGACCAATGTCTAACCAAACTTAGTTTTTAATGCTTCCCACTTGACTTTGGCATTTTCATAAATGCATGAACTCATGCATAAAACGATTTTCCATGCTACTCAGCAACATAATGCGAACAATAGAGTTCATCTTTTTCTATGCAGCAAATGCCTCTTTATACTTTCTATGCTGTGCAGTATTTCCATATTCAGATTCTTCCATAACTAGGTTAAGAGCTTCTAGTCCTTTTTACTCTTCTAGTACAAACTGAATTTTCATATGCTAGTTTTCATAATTTCCGCCGTTCAAATTCTCTCCTTTGTTAAGCTTAGCTACGATATTCTAAGAAGCTATGGCCATTGTATCTGAACACGAAGTTCTATAGACATATATTCACGAACTATTAATGCCTAACATTTATGCATCTATTTTACACTAACTAATTACATTAATGAATAATTTCACATAAGGTCTCAGATTCGAAAGTTCACTATGTTCCCAATCATCGTCTAAGAATCCTCGCTTGAAATTATTATTAACATAATCACTTATGTAAAATTGAGTTCATTAAAGTTACTAAAACTTTATTGAACTCCCCACTCAAATAAAGGATCATAAATAACAATGATCTTCTTATCTTGTAATCATAAAATGACATGGCATGATCTGAACTAATACACAAATAATTCATGCATTAAATCATACTCAAATTGTGGAATACAAGATATAAATAGCAAGAACATTTAATTTCATGCAAAAAATTCATAATATTGCATGTAAGGGCAAATTAGTAAATTTACGAGGGCAAGGACTGAATTGTAGGTAAAGCAGAAAATTAATCGAATTGAGGCATAACCGTAAAATTTTGTCGCAAATAGGGGCAAAAACAAAATTTCTAGTGCGTAGGGGCAAAACGGTAAAACCGCGTGTCCAAGGGCAAATCAGTAAATCCAGCTGGCAGGGGCAGAACCGATATTTCTAGCACGGGCAAAATTGGAAAATCGGACACGGAATGGCAAATCCGGAATTTTCAGCCGAGCGCGTGCATCTCACGTGCCCCAATTTGCACGATCAGCTCTTTCTTTAAAAATAAAAAACGTTCTGACTTTGAACAGATAAAGTCAAGATAGCTGAGTGGTCTAATGGGCCGGTAAGCTTTAGTTTGTGTAGAGGGCGTGGGTTCAAATCCCACCACTGGCAGTTCCTTCTTCTTATTTTTCATTTTTATTTTTTTAATCCTGCCCAGCGCTGCTTGTGCGTGCGCAGCACGCGCCCACTTTGTGTGTGTCCACTACCCCACGCGTGCATGCGCCCTTAACTGTTCTTGCGAGTTCGCAACTCCTTTTTTTTTTTTTTTTTTTTTTTGCACAGTAACTGCCGCTGCCCATGTGCTGCCCACTAGACTGCCCGCACACGTCTTGCACGTGATCTTCTCCTCCTTGCGCACGAACAGAAGGGAATTTTCTGGTTTTCCTTCTCGCAAGAACAGTAACTTCGTCCGCCGCTCGTTCCGCCACCGATTCTTCTCCGACAGCCCACATTTAAGCAAAATAAATAGTGGGTGTTGTACAACAAGTCGGCGCGACCACATAGATCCAAGAATCAACGAAAACGGTGAAGTAATTTTCCCGGAATCGAGCGAAAACCGCTCGGACGAAAAACCCTAACCGCGAACTTCCTTCGCAAAATTCGTCTCCGGCGAAGCAGTCTTCGAGATAATGGTATATACTTTTTCGTAATGCCATAGTGGCATATGATTTTGTAATGATTGATGAAGATCATTGCGTATATATCAAAAGATCCATAGATCAATTTGTGATTTTATCATTATATGTTGATGATATACTAATTGCAGGGAGTAATATGGAGTTTGTTAATACAATCAAGAATTGGTTATGTTCCAATTTTGAGATAAAAGATATGGGTAAATCTGCATATATTCTTGGAGTTAAGATTGCAAGATATTGTTCAAAGAGATTGTGATCTCTTTCACAAGAGACTTATATTGATAAAGTTCTTGAATGATTTCGTATGTAAGACTTTAAACCCAAAGATACTCCTATTGCAAGAAGTGAAGGATTGAGCCGTAAAATGTGTCCTGAGACTCCACAAGAAAAGGAACGAATGAAAAGTGTTCCACATGCTAGTGCTGTTGGAAACTTAATGTATGCTATGGTGTGTACAAGACCTGATATTTGTTATGTAGTTGGAATGGTGAGTAGATACCAATCCAATCCAGGTTAAGCACTGTGGACTGCCGTCAATAAAATCCTCAGATATCTGAATGGTACTGCTGATTATTCACTGAGTAATCAAGGTAGAGATCTGCGCCTTGCAGGCTATACTGATGTTGACTGAAGAGGAGGTTTAGATGAGAGAAATTCTACCTCTAGATTTGCATTCTTACTTAACAATGGCGCCATATCATGGAATAGTAAGAAGCAAACATGTATAGCCTTATCCACAATCAAAGCTGAATTTGTGGCATTATCAGCAGTAGTACGAGAGGGTGTTTATCTTAAGAGATGCTTGGATCAATGAGGTGTTGCTAAGGATGCTGTAGGTTCAATTATTGGTTAATTGTGATAGTCAAGCAGCAAGAGCTTACACTAAGGATCCACTGCAAGACGAAACATATAGTCACGAAGTATAATTTTGTGAAAGACATGGTTGTACGAAAAGATGTGAATGTACAGTACATATCTACGCATAGAATGATAGCAGATCTTATAACGAAGCCAATTCCTAGAGATGTTTTTTCCTTGGTCATGTGTTGACAAAGGGATTAATTCCATATATTGAAATCTCTAGGATTGCGTAGAAGTTGAAGTACTGGATATTTATTTTTCCCAAAGTTTATAGTTAATGGTATGTTCCATTATTATTAATGCTTGAGTTTGTTCGATATTTATGCATATTAATGCTTAGTGCATTATGTTGAGAAGGTATGTCGGACAGATAAGAGATTAGCCCGCTCACACGGGTAATCACATTTATTTACTATGTGATAAATAGAGATGAGACAATTTTAAGCTCATTATCTAGGTGATAATTGAGAGCTCGAGCTTAAAGTATAAATGTCGCCTTAACAAAGTGTTAAGATGAGGACATATTATTTATTATATCCAAAAGTGAAATAGCCCACATATTTCGCTTTATCTGTCTAAATGCCAGATGTGAGTTCTGATGGATTCTTTCAAAAGAGTAGATTTGTGAACTCAAGTTAAACATTGGGTATGTCTTAACTATCATCTGTACGATATTAAGTGACAAGACATACGCTCCATGGGAAAGGAGAGAATACCGTAATACGTATTTCATACTACGTATGCATGAGACGACCAATAAGAGTTGGCGGAAGTTTTGATCTCAACTTTCAAGCCGTGTGAGACTCTTGAGGGTAAAAGTTCCTCAAATTTGTCCCCTCACGACTCTTACTTATTCTCAAGATTTCTATTCAGCGTTCGCTATCTTAGAGTGTTGCCAATGGTCATGAGATTGATTCGATCTAATGGGATATTTCTAGAAAAGCGAGCTGAACTGAAATTGAGAGGTTTAAGGGAAGAGGAAGATTAATTTGTTTTGATGTCACATTCTATCTTTGTATTCATAGGTCGACCAATAATGATTATTTGAGTTTAATCATGATTGTGAATACAATGCATATGAAATGCTTAAAGAGATCAAGTGAGATATGATGTAAAAGTGACTAATTGATCTAGGGTACTGCATACTGGATCTACTCTGAGTTAATATGCCCATTTTGAGCTGCTATATACTCCTAACAGATGTATGGCAACGAGCTCTCGTAGTATGCTGGTCGCACGGATTATTTGTTGATATGAACTTTGCAGAAAAGAGAGAAAGTTATGTTTAACCCTTCGTGGACAAGTGGGAGTTGTTGACCCTTCGTGGGCAAATGAGAGTTATGGATAGCCCTTCATAGGCGAGTGGGAGATGTTGGATTTTATGGGGTGTATGGGAGTACCATGGTCCGCCCATGTATGCTATCCCAGCCTCTCATCCTCTCAGATAACTGCCAAAGGTAGTTACTCTTTTTAAACGTAAAAAAGGTCGCGTCTGTTCTTACGTTCAAGAATGAACGAGAGAAAAGAGAGAACAGTACGAGGACAAGAAAAGGACGACGAATTCCGATTCCACTTCCGAACGTCAAACAGACGAACGATCTCTCGAGGGACTTTTTGCTAAACAAGCATCGAGCTTCAATTTTTGATAATCAAAAGAGCAATCTTTAGAAGTTCAATCACCAAAGTTCTGATTTTTATTGAAATTTTCAAAAAAGGGCTTTGCTTGAATTGCATTGATTCATGTTTTAGACATAATTTTCTGAATAAAAAATCCTAATCTAAATTAGGAAAGTTTCTTTCGTAAACGGGTTTCCTAAATTGGACACATCCTATCCGTGATTATTCGGGGTATGATCCTTCGGTTTAGTGAAAAACAGGAATCCGATCTATGACTATTTAGATCCGATTCGCTCTTTTCGATAAGCCGATTTGGGATTAGAAGTGCTATAATTTTCGAAATTATGAAGATAGATGTTCATGGATGGATTTTGTTGATTGCCATCTTGCTCTCTTTGGACATTTGGACCTTGGTTTGATATTGATGTCTTTGTTTTGATTGAATTCCATCTTAAAATCCCTAAAAGATTTAGTAAGGTACGGTTTTCTAGAAGCCGTATCTAATTAAAGTTTTTAGGAAGATTTGGTTTCTTATAAATCTTATCTTATTGGAAAATTTGGATTAAAATCAAGATAACGGAATCATTCATGCATAACTTAAAATTGCCGAAAACAAAAAAAAATTCATCTCGTATTTGCACATCATATTTTCGGCCATATCATATCACATTGCATATCCCGGGCTTATTTGTTCCATGATTGTATGTCCCATGTTACATGTTTGCATAATTGCATATCATATTGCACGTATCATCCGTGTGCTAGTAGTTTACATATATCATCTTGTCATGTCCGCATCTCATGTTCGCACGTCATTATATTTTCGTATATCCCATGGTTGCATATCTCATCATACGCATATCTCATGTTAGTTATATAGTATTATTCGCATGTCATGTAGAATCATGTTTAGGACCATGTATCTTGGGCTAGTTAAAATTAATTCACATGTCCAAATCATTTAACCTAAAGTTGCATGTCACTTAGGCTAAACATAATCTTCGTATCTCATGTAGTCGGCATGATAGGATAATCAATTGCATGACTTTTTGCACGTCATTAGAATAGATTGTCTGGCCTCATTTTGCATGTTTAATTGGTTAATTAGACTTTATAGATAGGATAGAATTGCATACCATTGCTTGTCATGCATCATATTTTCGCATAGCCATAAAATCCATGTCATTCATTCACATTATTCATACATTCATTCAAATCAAAGAAAACCTAAAAATAACTCCATTTTCTGAACCTTAAGTCAATTCAACTTAAGTTGCCAAACTTTGGATTTTTCATGAAATTTAAGGTACCGAAAAGGCATTAATTTTAATTAATTAATGTAACCAAATTCCCGAACTCAAAATCTCTAGTTCGTAGAAATAAAGTACTTCTCTTGGTACTTTATTTAGGTTCCTAATCAACCTACCAAAAAATGATTAGTGGCGACTCCAAATTTTAAATCATTTGAACAATAAACCAAAGTTGTGATTTGGTAGGGCTTGGGAGAGTCCGTATTAGGTTAGTCATCTAATTAGCCTAATAATCCATTAACTAAGGATTTCCAGATTTTTAGGCCACGACAGGATGTACCCGTTTAAAGTTTTGGTGGTATTAACTCTTGTAGATTTTTTTTTATTAACTCTTGTAGAATTGACTCTTGTGGAATTGACTAAATTGGGTGGCGGACTTATGGCGCGCATGGTAACACTTCTAGAGCAGAAATCTGTTTGTTAACGCAATTTCTAAAGCAGAAATACGTTTGGTTCGCAATTGTATATTTCTACTTCTGAAACAATTTTTTACTTCAGAAGCTGTTTTTGAGGAACTTTTGAGAAGTAAAAAAAAATTACTTCTCATCATCAGAAGTCATTTTTTTCTTTTTAGCCCTCCATTTTCATATTTTCTGTCTCTCTCTTCACTCGTCTATCTCAACCCGACCCGGTCTAGATAATTATTTTAATAAAAAAAAATTTGGAAAATAAAAAAAATCAGAAAATGATTAAAAAAATTCTAAAAAATTTGGAAGAAATCCTTAAAAATTTCCAAAAATTCAGAAAAATCTCAAAAATTAGGAAATGGGTCCATTCAACTGGCCAATCATATTTTTTTTTGATGATTTTACCCTCTCTTTCTTCAAAAATGATGGTTTTGCCCCTTATGGGTAAATTGTCTCGGAAAATTCCGAAAAATTCCAAAAAATCACAGAAAATGGGAAATAGTCAAATTTGACTGGCCAAACCCGTCTTTTGTGATTTTCATTTCTGATCTTTATCAAAACGGCGATTTTTCCCTCCTATAGGCAAATCGTTCCAAAAATTCAGAAAAATTCCAGAAAATCTCAAAAATTGGGAAATGGGCACATTCAATTGGCCAACCCTATTTCTGATGATTTTGATTCCAAATCTTTTCCAAATGACAATTTTTTCCCTTTGGACAAATTGTCTCCAAATGTACCCAACTCCTTTCAAACCTCCAAACACCAATTCTCTAAGCCTTTTGGGCTTCATTAGGGATACCATGTTTTGATTTGATGCGTTTTATCAGCATGTTCCTAGTTCATTGATTTGCGCACCTATCTTTATTGATTGTGATTGATAGGTTAAATATTCCTATCTGTATAAACTCTTAGATTTTCTATGTCTCTCTTCGCTTGTCTGGTTTAGTCCAGCAATGGGTGCGGCTGCTCCAAAACACCCTTCTCTGATCCGATGGAGCCTGTGATCTCGTGACCTCCATTTAAAAAAAAAAATTCAGGAAAACCAAAGTTGGGTTGAAAAGATAAAGATGATGACGCCTTAATTTTTGCCTTTTGTCTTTCTGCCTAGAGATGCCTTCATGCCAAACAAGCTCATCATTATTATAGTTTTATGTCTCAAGTTCTCATTAATATCTAGGTGATCTCAAGGTACATACAACTACCGTAGATTTGTGCTTCTAAAGGCGGTTTAAGCACAAAAAAAAGTTCATTTATTATGCATATTGCTATATAAACCACGCCAGAGGCACAGGAGAGGAAGCATCGGAACTACCCGTGCTTTTAGCTTTGACATATGAGCTCGGTCATCATATTCATTAATACAATTTTCCCATAATTTGGTTTGCATTTACATAAATAATTAAATGACGAATTATACGTAAATCCGTCAGTATTTGCATTTAACTTTTCTTGAATAACATGCATTTTAGGTTAGGATCAATAATTTTTCGTAGAATATTTTGTGTTGATAATGTTCTAGAAGTAGAAATTTTCAATTGTTACCAAACGAATTTCTGTTCGAGAAGCAGAAAGTTTGTCTTGTTATCAAACGCCTTTTTCTGATCAGAAATCAACTTCTGAAGTAGAAGTAGAAAAATCAACTTCTACTTCTGAAGCAGAACTAGAAAAATTAACTTCTGACAAGAAGTGAATTTCTGAAGCAGAAGTGTTACCATGCGCGCCCTTAGCCGCTACAAGGATGGTCCACGGATCTAAACGTGTTTGGTATTGGATGATCGTGTGGTCAACATTTCAGAAAGAAAAGAAAACCAACTTGGTCATCCTTCCTGCTCTCGCCTTTATGGGATTCTTCCCTCCCAGCCGCTCTCTTACACATTTATGTGTAAAGTGTCCCAATTTGGTGCAGCCTTTGCATTTTTGTTGAAATGGACATTCTGAACACGACCTTATTGTTAAGTCAAATAGATAGAACACTAATAGATATGTATTTAAAAAGAAGAGTTTACATATCATTGGGTTCTTCTCTTTGGCGTTATATTCCTTAAATGATGTTTTCGTTGAATCTTTCCATCGGCTAAATTGGAACTTAAGACCATATATCCTCATCCATTATCTAAATATTGCAGATTAATTAAAGCTTGCGCAGTCCCATTCATTTGTTTTTCATAAGTTAATTTCGAATCAGATGGCTTTCACTTTCACACATAATTATTTCCATTTTTCACGTTCTTGTAAACGGGATTGTTTAAGTTGTGTAAGATATATCGAAAATGAGAGAATCTCAAGAGCAGAAAATAAAAACCGACGGAATGTAAATAAGTTGTTTTGAGATGAATTGTTGATGAATTAACCAAAACTCTATAATTCATCTTAGTTGAATAAATGTGACGGCCTAAATTTTTAAGAGCGGATTAGTAAATGTCGGGCTTGAATTTTGAGGGATTTAACTTGTGGTGCGGTGGATTAGATTGGTTTAGTGGTATAGTCGGGCATGATATTATTAGATGGACCGCTTACGTTTGATTGTATAGTTTATGTGAAATCGGCCCGACACGAAACTGGCTCGCGAATTGAGAGCGAAGCCCTTGAACCGCCCATAGACCCCCTCCGCCTCTTGCCTCTATATAAAACCCCCCCCCCCCCCCCCCCCCCCCCTCTCATTTTTGGAAGCCCCTCTCAAAGAATACCCTCTCTTTCTCTCCTTTTTCTCTTGCTCGGTGGACTGCCCGAGACTCCCTCTCGCCCTCATCTTGCTCCGATGACCTCTCAAGCTTGACTCAACGACTTCGACCTTAGCTCAGCCCCGCCAACGCCATCTCACCCAAACGCCCCCTTTCTCTCTCCCTCCCCTTCTCGACCGCGCGGCACCAAAGGAAGGGAAAGCAACTCGGCCTCCGTTTCGAGGCGATTTGAGCTCCGTTTTCTTCGTGCGGCAACCTGAGGCAAGTGTTCATCTAACCTTACCACTAGATGGCTCAATTAACGTTTGATCTGGCGTGAATCATCGACTTTGGAAATGGGTATGCCGAATGAGTGTTTAGTTTGCATGGAGGGGAAAATGTCGATGTACTTTCGATCGGTTGATTGTAGTTGTGCCTTTAGACCTGGGGTAACCCGAATATGAGAGTTGATCATTTTGTTTGTCGTCGGTTTGAAGCGAATCGAAGCTAGATGGCAAGGAGTGTTCAGCTAGGATCATTGGGGCGGTGTCCAGGGTGTTCCGTGGCTTATTAGTTGTTTCTGCATATTAATTGTGAGTATTTGAATCATGGATAGACAAGAATTGAGGCGTAAACAGTCTGGCCCGGAATTAAGTTGGTTCGAAATGAGGGTTGAGCATCATGGTGTTTCGGCCATGTGAGCTACTAGAGGAACTATTTGTCTTAATGTGCCGATTACTCGTTGTTCTTGCTTGTTCGAATGATTTGTTGATAATCTAGTTGTTTGATTAGATGTCTTACTTGCTAAGCTTCGGCTCATTCTTTAGTTGTTACCCCTTTTTCAGAGAAGCCAGCCAGTGACGGTGGTGGTATCAAGCAGTGGACATGTAGAAGTGGTATCGACGGAGAGGGGATTACGGAAACGGGGAGTAGTTACCCTCCCTTTTGATCCTCCCAGTGAATCTATCTTGTGTTGTTAAAAAGATGATGTAAATAACTTAATTATTATATATGGGACGTATATTGACCAAACTGTTGTATTACTTTATTGCTTGTGGTACCGATAGTGAGGAACCCTATGAGGCCGTACCCATTAGGCGTGCATACCCTTGCATGCACTTGTGTGTCGAGCCTCATTGATTGGTATCGTCTTCCGTGCCCTCTATTATATACGTAATATCAAATTAAAGCAGAGCGCGTAATTAGTAAGTAGGTGGCGAGCCTGGGTCGTCACAATAAACATTAAGTATCTACAAGAAGTAGATGAACATCGTATTGGGGTACCTTTATTTTGCGGAAATTTAATGATTAGAAAGATATTTTCATAAAAATGACCGGTCATATCGCTTATAGAAATTAACGGAGAAAAAATATTCTCATTATCCAGGAAAATGTGAAGATGCAGATTGTTATCGTTAACGAAAATACTTTTCATTGAATAATTATTTCAAACGATCCATATTGCTTGCAAAAATGAGCGAAGGAAAAACATTCTCATTGTCCACAAAAATGTGGAGACATAAATTATTATCGATCACGAAAATATACTTTTCATTAAATAATTAATTGAAACGATTATTTTTAAAAATATATTTTTTAAATCCTTCATAAACCAATAATGCAAAACATCTTACATTTGCCCGACACGTGATTATTTACCTTCGCAACAAGAAGGGAATTTGATTTAATCTGACGTCCGCAAATGCATATGATTCACGTGGAATAGAGTTGCAAGTTGCAACATAAAGTTGTGTTCCGCGCGACACGTGATTATTTACCTTCGCTTTTCTTTCTGCTGCTTTTATGTCAGAGTCGTTTCAGCTGTTCCCGGAACGGAAAGCGAAGCGAATCGACATCATTGCAGCTGCGACCACCTCCCCTCGGCTCGCCACTCGCGTATGGATTCCCAGTCAGGTGATTCGTCTCCATCCATATGGAAAACCCCTTTGTTGATCTTTCTGTTTTCCTTTCGAGCATTCGTTTCGTGGCTCGAGCTCGGAAACTGAAGCAGGGACATGGAAATGAGAGTGCGAAAGAGAGAGACTCGCTCATTGCCTGATCGAATTAGAGGAAACGCCGCATGCGATCTCGGTTCCGTGATTCTTTTGCGCGTTCCGATTGTGACTTCGTTGAGTTCATCTGTGTCGCAGTGGCCGAATTCTTGGGCTGCGTCCCCTTGCTGCAGAAGCTGCCCACTTCGTCTCTCCGGAAAATCGCCGATGCCGTGACGTTCAAGCACTTTGGTAAACGTTTTCCTTCTCACTTACTTTGCTTCTTGTGGGCTATTGGACGTACGATTGTTCAATTTCAGCGACGTGCGGGGTGAGTCGCGATTGACGTTTGCGATTAGTGATCTGGAGTAGCTGAAGTATAGTCAGAGACGCGTTGAACCGTGAATCGGTGATCGCTTAATCGAATTATGTGATGTTGAGTAAATGATTTTACTTGGGTTTCTCTGCGTGCGCGTTTTTTTTTTTTTTTTGGCCTGTGCTGATAAATGTAATGGTTAAGGAATAGAGTGTTTTACTTTTGCCGGTGTTTTAAGAATGCTTGCTGATCTATGGACATGCAGATAAAGGAGCCTACGTTGTTCATGAAGGAGATGTTGGGAAAGGAGTGTACTTTATCTGGGAGGGCGAGGTGAATTTGTTTGCACCACTTGTGTCAATCCAATGAATATTCTCCGGAGATTGAATGTCCCGCTTACTCTGTGCTAACATAACAGGCTGAAGTCTCTGGACCGGTTGACTCGGAGGATCCTGATTTCCACTTGAGTAAATATGATTATTTTGGCCACGGTGGGATACTAAGTTTCTTCTCTTGTGTGTATCGGGGATTGTGATTGCTTGTTGTGGTATTTAACAATTCTAATCTGCATCACTGTGATTGTGACGTGTCCGTTAACGTAACTGATGGCCTAATGTTTGACCATTTCTTTCAAGACTTTGGCTGAAGTAATCTACAACTTCACTAATCTTAGATTTTGTTCTAGACAGCGACATCTTTTTTTCCCTCTTGAAACTTCTAGTTTATTTGATGTGTGTGTGTGTATCTTCATCTCTTCATCTATATTTACTTCAATTAGATAGGGACATGTGAGTAAAGCTTTTTCAGAGTAATGCTTTTTCAGACTAAGATAGCAGGGATATGGTATGATGTGGGTTTAAATCCATCTAATCTATATGTCCCTGTTATTTGTCAAAACTAGCTTTAGAAGGCCTGCTTTGGCTTCCTGAAGTGTCTATTTTGGTTGCGTTAATGACTATCTTCAATTTAATCATTTCAGGTACAGCAATATCTGTTCACGCTGCTAATATAATTGCTTTGTCAAAGGTGACTGCTTGTTTCCTCTTTGCATTTCTCTTCTAATTATATTCTGGCTGCTATGGTTTATAACAATGGCACTTTAATTTTGATCGGCAGCTTACCTGCTTAGTGCTACCGCATGAGCACTGTCATTTGCTACAGCCCAAGTCAATATGGAGTTCGGATGAAACAAATGAAACGTGCAGTCTTGTTGAGCGTATACTACACCTGGAACCCATAGAAGTATGTTTCAAATAGTTGTATAAAGGTCGCATTTCATTTTGAAACCTCATTTTTGTGCTAAATTAATCATGGATATCCTCTCACGCTTGGCTGGTAAACAGTTGACGCTTTAATGTCCCACTTGTCCATATGCCATAGGCATATTTAAATTGAACTTGTTTAGATCACATTATTCAGTACTTCTTGACTGGAACCATTATCCTGGCTGATAACTGCTACATGACTGTTACACAGTAGCTGCTTAGTGGTGCCACATGACTATGAATGTTTTCAAAGAACTGTAACTTAAGAAAAATCGGTCAAAGATTAGATGGCCTAATGATATATTGCCACAACAACCAGTTATATCAAGAGTTGTCCTCTTTTGGAATTATCTATAGTTACTACATTTTCCAGTTCTTCCCCATTTCTTATGCTTCTTGCTGTCCTATGGTCCTTTAAGTTGAATCTAGTGATATAGTTTCTTTTTACTGTCAATGATGATACCAAATGATCTGTCTCATTGTCCATTGCTTACACAGTTCTTATGCAACAGAATCCAATGCACTACTTGATATGCTTTGTGTCCCTTGAAGATGTTAAGAAAAGAAAATTTCTAGCTTCCATGAACATATTGGCATGTGCATGTTATTCTTGGAAACGAGGTTTATATCGCATGCCCATATTTCATCTTAGAGGTCTCTAACCACTGTTTAAAGTTTTGCAACACACGGTAAGATTAAATGTGGGACAGCAGATGGCTGGTCTTTATCCGTGAATAAGTTGTTATTACATGTTTGTTTTGAAGGTTAACATATTTCAAGGGATCACTTTGCCGGAGGCACCGAGATTTGGGAAAGTCTTTGGCGGGCAGTTGGTTGCACAGGCATAATTACCCATTTAACCCCTCTTTCTGAAGTATTGAATGAGTGGCAGATGGTGATATTGGTGTTTTCCTATCATGATAAAGCAACATGTGGCAATTGATTGTTTTCTGTATTCTTTCTGGCTTGTGGAGTTTTAATGTCTATAATCATTGATTCATGTGCATTACAATCAACATTTATGAACTTTTACTTTATTGCAATATGCAGTATGCTTAAGCTGTTAGACCGTTGATTTCCTGTCTGTGCAATTCCAGATATTACAAACTTACAAAAGCATTGAGTTTCTCTGTTGATTGAGTGGCAGTTATTGTCATTCTGACTCACAATTTATTCTTTCCTTTCTCTTTTATAGCTTTCATTTAGTACTTAATTTCAAGTCTTCTGCAGTGATTTCTTCCCTCCAGAAGGACATTGGAACTTCTGAAATCCTCGTCCATTTTCATTAACAAATAGTTGACAGAAGATGATATATGTCTTCTCTGATCAGTCTTGTAGTTTGGCTTAGCAAGGTTGTTTTAGATTCGCATCCCATCACATTTAATAGTAGATCTAGAAATAGTTTGCTCGACATAAACCAATTTATGATCTTGACTTTATTTTAGTGCTGCATCATGTACATTTATCTCTTCATCTCACTTCGAAGCTGATTGTGGTAGCATACTTTATGTTTATTTGAAGGCAGCTATTGTGATCCTAATCAATATGATTTCTTGATAATGCAGGCTGCGGCTGCAGCTTCGAAAACTGTTGACTGTCTTAAGGTTATTCACAGTTTGCATGTTTATTTTCTTCTGGTTGGGGACCTTATTAGTAAGTATTCATTGTACATTTTTCAGTAGTAGTGTAGTATGCCCTTTGGCTGTTTCCTGTCCTTTCTCTTTTTCACTGAACATCTGTGTGCACAAAGTTTTTATTCACCTTTTGCATTTCTTTCTAAAAATATTGCAGCGGTATTTACGGTTTTACAGTATATCTGATCCCTTAACTGTCAGCTGCTCACAAAACTCATGGACCTTGTCTTAGTCTTAGACCACCCATTATTGCAGTTTTTGTTTTCATTGAGTTGACAAGCTAGAATGAAAAATTGCTTTGGGTTCCATTTTACACTCTTACTGCAATTCTATTTCTGCTTGTCCACAGTGCAACAATATTTTCGGAAATTAGAGAATAAGCATTGTCTGCTCTCTTAAGGAGATTTGTTCTGAGTCACTTTTGCCTCACGCACATTAATGTATGATTGCGGTGCAAGTTCTATTTCTACTTGTGCGCAGTGCAACAGAGCATTTTGGAATTTAAGGAAACTAGAGAATAAGCATTGTCTACTCTTTTCTGAAAATTTGTTCTGAGTTGCTTTCGCATCATGCACATTAATGTGTCATTGTAGTGCCAATTATATACGAAGTTCACCGACTACGCGATGGTAAAAATTTTGCAACCCGCAAAGTAGATGCAATCCAAAAAGGAACAGTCATCTTCACGTTGATTGCTTCATTTCAGGTACTGCTGTTATCTGTTGGATTGGTTGTAGTGTTGTAGAGACCATAAAATTTTTGTTATTGAGTTAAATTATCTAAGAAGTCAACAATGAGAAACTGCTTAAAACCATTATCTTATAAGGATGTTGTGGGACCCTTGCATGGATTTTCATCATATTTGTTGTTATAGAAATATCCCCATTGTGCTCATTGAAGTTGCTTCTGAATTACATGAGTGAGCTGAGGTAACAAGTATTATACCCTAGGAGATACAAGCGTGTAAGATTTAAAGACGTAGAAAACCAAACTATAGTCCGTTTGGAGTTTTCAGATGGATTTGAGGCCATCCTTTAAAGTTTTGGCAACTATCAAGTGGAATAACAGTCGCCTTTTCATGAAAGTTTAGCCATAATGCAAGCATCTAATTGATTGATGATAATTCTGCTGATTATCTAAGAACAATAGAAAGATGCTCTCAGCATCATGTGATGCTTTTGACTCTTTGTAAACTATTCTACAGGCAGAAGAAGAAGGATTTGAACATCAGGTCGTAACGATGCCATCAGTTCCCGCTCCAGATACGGTAAGTGAATTAAACACGGCTTACTGCACTTCTTTGCATTCTCCATGTGATCGCTTCTTTGATTTTTGAACCCATGCTTGTTGCAGCTTCTATCAATGGAAGATCTACGAGGAAGGCGTCTTATTGATCCTCGCCTACCCAGGTAAGGTTACGTACTGTAATAACAATTATAACCTGATGTGCACGACATATACTAGTCTTTCTGTTCCCGTTCGTTGTTTCTGGCCATTATTTCCAGCATATCTGCATGGGTGCATCTGTGCACATCCTTTACTATACCTTAAAAAACAAATGTACGGTTTTCATTCTCTATGCTATTGTTGTCAAAAGAAAGTCCAGCAAACTTCCCTCATATTAGTCTCCAGATATGTTCTCGACTGATTCCCCTTGATATTTATTACCTTGTCTTGATGGTGCCACTTGCATATTTATCTTGAAGGCAATCACATGCCTTTTTTTTTGTATGTCGATATCATGTGAATGTTGGCAATGTTTCAGGGGTTACCGAAACAAAGTGGCTACGGCAAAGTTTATTCCATGGCCTATAGAGATACGGTTTTGTGAGCCTAGCAACGCCACCAATCAGACTGAAACCCCTCCGAGGTCAGGCATAACTTATAGTCGGATACAGAGTTTGTTTGTACAACAGGTTGTGAGGCTGTGATACGTGTTCCATTTTGCATAGAAATGTGGCAGTTCATTTGTACGTAAATTGTCTCATGCCACATCTGAATTACTTCTGATCTGATCACGTGACAGTTTGAGGTATTGGTTCAAAGCAAAAGGGAAGCTCTCAGAGGACCAGGCCTTGCATAGGTAGGTACTTGCTTAAGATGCACAATTGCATGTCGTGGGGGTTCAAATACTAATTACGGGGACAGATTAGTATGACTTCTATCCTGTTTTGATTCAGAGGGTATCTGATTGTCTGTTGCCCCCGTTGCTTTTTAGTTTCGGTTTCAACTGCCTCAAGAAATGCTTGTTATCTTCTTAAAGTCAATTTATGTCCATATTATTGTGTATTATTTCGACAATGACGAAATAGATCATTAAATGTGTTAGTTGTGGATCGGACTTTAGAGTCTTTGACCATCAGAAGAACAACCTACCACTGGTTTATACTAGATGATGTCTTTGCAATTTTTTGCAGGTGTGTGGTGGCATTCGCTTCAGATCTAATATTTTTGGGGACTAGCTTGAATCCTCACCGTAGAAAGGGTCTCAAGACATATTCCGTTAGTCTCGACCACGCGTGAGTATCTTGTTTCTATGAATCTTCGGTTGGGTCTCATGATGTCCGGTTGTTGCAAGGATTGCACCATTTCCTGAGCGGGGCATTTGCTCTCCTAATCCTCGTAGCTGCTCTTATATTACTAATGCGATCAAACTGTTAGACATTTGTCATTATGGAATTAACTGTGCTAAAGGTTGTCTCTAGACTTACGAAGTCTACTTTCAAATTATATGTTGCTGATTTCTCAAGTGAACCCGACCATATGGTAATTTTAGCTAATCTGAGGGTACATTAACTGTCCCCTCCCTCTCCATTTTCTCAGGATGTGGTTCCACCAAAATTTAAGAGCTGATGACTGGATTTTATTTGAGGTAAGATCACTTGAAAGGCTTGATTTGTTTAGATATGTGAAGAAGCTAATAAATATAGCGATCTGCAGATTTTGAGTCCTATCGCCCACAATGCCCGTGGCCTTGTGTCTGGTCGGATGTTTAGTAGGAATGGGGAGGTAATCACCAAAATTGTTCTTTCGGCTGCTCTCCTCTTTCTGCCTATCCTTTTTATTATACTTTTCTGTTATTTTTCTTCTTTTATCTGGACTCACAGAGTGTTTCTGATTATTCGTGATGGCAGCTACTCGTGACACTCATGCAGGAGGGCTTAATTAGGAAGGCTAAACCATCGGCTTCTCTTTCTGCATCGAAGCTCTGATGCTAAGCAAGGCATTGCCTAAATACCCCGATTCCTCTTGTTTGGTTCTCTAGAGTTTCAAATTTCGCTTTCTATTCCATAGTTGCCATTCTTCGAAGTGTCGACAGAAATAGCATTCTAGATGATGCACGAGGACCATGGATTTAGCCTTCCTACAAACCACATTAAGGGTGGTGAACCTTTTCTTGTAACGGAAGTTACTGGCGGTTGCCACCAATCTCCGGGCATCACTTGAGTTTTGCTTAGTTCTAAGTCTTGAATATGTTCGACCTTGAATACGTCCGGCCGAACTCAAAGGGTAAGCCCATGTACTTGTGATTTAACACTTGCATTTGGCCAGAAGCAAATCTTATGAGGAAGAGGGAATAGACTTGATAGGATTTTTAAGTGTAAGTAAGCCCTTTGAGACACATATAACAGTATACTTGCAACAGTCATAGCGTTATGTTGGTCAGAGTCAGCATTGACAACTATACCGTTACTATCTGCTGGTTATTATGTTGGCTTGACTTGAAGGCTTGGCAACCTGCCGGTCCGTCCAAGTCCCACAAGCTCGAACTACAACTTTAACAGGTCTGAGTAAGTAGTTTCTTTCTTCAGCCGGTCTCGCCATTAAGGCCTGCTCAGGCTCAGTATTGAACTCGCCTTTCCCGGTAATCAGATTTGGCTTTAGTGACTTGTGTCTGTGTCATCGTGGGTCATATACAGATTTATTTGTGGCCAGGATCAAGTGAAGACTAGATTTCGCAGCTGAGAATCGATGAATTTCGTATTCCAAAATTGGCTATCATCAATAAATTGTCTCAATAAAAAGCTACAGGGCTTATACCTACAGATATATTTCTATTGATTTTCATTGTGGATGGTATCGTTCTCGTATGATTGTTACTGATTAAATTATTAGTTCCATTTGACTAGAACATATACATGATAAAAAGCATGTTTCAAACTATTAGCACTTAAATGATTTCTCAATCTAGTTAGTAACTTTTGAAATGGAAGATTTACTACTAAATCTGTGGTTATGGTAGTCCATCTGATCCATCATGGATCGGGTCGGCCAGAATTTTTATATAGAGAGCCTACTTAATTTTTTTTATATGACTAAATCCATCATAAGGGTGGGCTATTCCCCTTCCTTTATGACTGAATCCACTCTATTTTTACTGGACAGTTGATATTGTTCTTCATGGCTTCACTATTTGCACGGTTCATTCAATTTAGTTATTTTTCTTTTATGGGCTTCCTTCAAATTTGGACTTACTGTTGTTTAGCGATTGCATTATAAGGTCGCAATTGAACGGATCGAGCAAGTTCAAATTGACGAAAACATAGCCTCTTGATCAAGAATGATCTTATCGCAACTTATTCATTTGTGGTCATTTCTACCTCAAAGGTCACTTTGCGGTGAATTTTGTTATTTGATAAGGGAGAAAAAAAATCAAGTCTCTTTATATGTCGAAGAGTTGGTGATTTTTTTTTTTTTTCTGTCGAGACACTTTTTTTTTTGTGTCATTTATCGAGACACTTTCTTTTTTTTTTTATCGAATATCGAGACACTTTTACAAGGCGCACATGAATAAGTTATAAATGTATCCAAAAATAAGAATGACATGAAAAAGCTATGCAAATTGAGGCACATTGATATTATTTTCAGAAACACCCCATGAAAAATGGGATAAGGTATACTCGAAATCCTAAAAAGCCGTAAATTTTATAAAAAGTGCAATTAAGTCCTAAAACTTGTAAAAAAAAAAAAAATCTTTCATAAGTTTTAGCATTTTGAGTGCACTTATTGATTTTAATATTTTCCAATACCAAATGAATGAAATGTAACGGTTGTTTTCATTTTAAGAGGGTACGTCCTCTTTTAAAATTTTTGCATTGGGGATTGCAGTTGTGATTTTACAAGGCTCAATAGAGTTCTTTATTTTATCCGGTCATCCTACTGTGTATATATAAACACAATCGATGAGAAAGAGTTTGGCGTTGATATTCATCACAAAAATTAAGGTTTCTAAATATTATATGTTTATTTTTTCATTCCTCTTGACAATTAATCCATAAATTTCGTAAGGAAAAATTATCCAAAAAGTCCTAAACATATTGTACGGCGGCCAAGTTAGCCATAAACTTTTGAGTTGTGCCAATTTAGTCTTAAACCTTTTGACAATTTGCAAATTCAGACTTAATATTTCAATTGTGCTAATTTAATTCTAAATCATCTAAGGATTTGCCAATTTAGTCATAAACATTTTAACGAATTACCAATATAGTCCTTTCGGCTAATTTTAGTCGAAAAATCACCAATGTGGCGGTCTAGTCCACGACAACCATACTACATGGCGCGACTGACACTAACGTGAATAATTTATTTTTATTTTTTTCACAGAACCAGCGAGGCCTCTGGCTCCCGGGCAAGGGCTACGAAGCCCCCGCAGGTTGTAAGGGAGGCTCGCAGCCCTCGCCTGCCACAGCAAGGGCAAGTGAGGGCCGCGACACCCTCGCTATGTGATGTCTCAGAACATCACGGGCGACATGTATCCTTTTTGGTTATACTCATAAATTATAATTACGCGTGCAAAAGCATAATGAAATTTTCGCAACATCCCACACGAGTTTAATTAATGTACATATTCTTTTTTATATTAACATCAATATTACAAAACTAAAACAACATCCCAAGCAAAATACAAAATACAAAATACAAAGTGCTAGGAAGGAGGTTACCTATCACCATTATTCACTGTGGGTCATCAACCTCATTCATCGACAAGCCATTGCCGTCGTAACCAGGGACCATCGATACCCCTAAGTGGTCCAACAATTCTCCGTCAACCCATACGGCAGAACTGTGCATAGTATATACTATCACCGATTCGGGCATAAGCATATCTTGGTATACACATTCAAAGTACATAGGAACTCCAAACCGCTGTGGTGGAAAGTGATCCATCCTACAAATCTAAAAAATAAAGAATGCGTGAAATCCAAGTAAATGAAATTTCTAAGTTTAAGGTAGGAGATCGGCTTAATACTCAACATGATATAAAAAAACGACATGAGTTCAAAGCAATATAAATTAACCATGTATGACAAATGCATAGACAAATGCTCTATCTTTCCTATCATGATATGCCAATGGAAACGGTTGGCAACATTTCATAAGATCATTCACTCAAATGCAAGCAGATGGCATATTACTTCATGATGCACCGGTATCGCCTAGGGTCAAATTAATGCAATTGTGTCCTAAAAAATTCAAAAAATGCCATGTAGGATTAGAAAAATTAAATTAAAATGCAACGTCAGCATTTTTGGTTAGACAAATTGACAATGTTAACGGAAGGACTCGATTGTGCCAATTTAACAAGTTTTAGGACTTAGTTGCACTTTTTGAAAGTTTTATAACTCAATTTCATAAGTATTAGGATTTCTGGTGCACTTATCCCTACAAAAAATTGTAGTGTTTTCAATACGTGTTTTCTTGATTAAAGAAATTAGACACTAAACAAAAATAGAAAAATTATAATGACAGAAGGTAAATAAATTTCAATGGACGATTAAGGTAATTTTAAATTTCCATTGGATGATTAAGGTAGTTTT
Source organism: Lenwebbia sp. NSW1173648 (assembly GCA_029784005.1). Taxonomy (NCBI): domain Eukaryota; kingdom Viridiplantae; phylum Streptophyta; class Magnoliopsida; order Myrtales; family Myrtaceae; genus Lenwebbia; species Lenwebbia sp. NSW1173648. The sequence continues at coordinate 1,316,205 of JARCGZ010000005.1, forward strand.
ATCTCTTTAGAAATAGGCGGATCTAGACATAAAATGGGTGGAAATAGCCCAACTGGACGAAAGTTCACATTTGTTTTTGGGAAAATTTCAAATAAGGGCCCAAAGTGCTTTTATTTATTCAAATAATGACTTGAAGTGGACCTTATTTCAAATAATGGCCTGAAGTGCCTTCATTGTGTCAAATAAGGGCCTGAAATGCACATCGTTTCAAATAAGGGCCTGAAGTGACTATATTAATCTAAAAAAAGGTCTCGGCCGAACTTGGGCGAGGGCCTGCTAGCGACCTCGAGGGCCATCGCCGCCGCCCCACCGGCCGTGTGGTGGCGGCCACAGGCGGGAGATCTACCTCCCGCCTGATTTTTTGCTTTTTTTTTTTTACTTTTTTGTTTTGTTTTAAATTTAATTTAACAAAAAATTAGATTAAATTTACATTTTGACAAAAATGCCCTTGATTGGTCGGAAAATTTGGTCGGCCGGTGAGGTCAGGCCCTTATTTAAAATAAATTATAGTCACTTTAGGCCTTTTTTTGACATAATAATAACACTTTAGACTCTTATTTCAGAAAATAAGGGCACTTGAAGTCCTCTTTTGAAATTTTACCCAATTTTTTTCTAAGCGATTGCTTTCAAGTTCTTTACGTACGCAACACTCCCCTGCCATTTTCCTGTCGCTGCATTACTTCTCCGCAGATCAGAGGGAAATAGGAGCTCTCGTCTTCTCCGATTGTCTGAGAACCCAAGGTTAGTGCTTCGCTTCTTCGATTTGACCAATTTCTCTTCTTAGTTTCTCCGAATCGCAGTATTATCAGATGCCCTTTCTCGCTTCTAGATGGTCCGTGTCCCGTCATTGCGACTCGGCACGTCCCTGATTTTGGTTCCTCTTTCGCGATTAGTTTGATTGCGATCTGGGTCAAGTTGTTCGCGTTCTTGATTTTGTGTTCCGGAAAACGTTGTAATTCCTTGGAATTCTTCCGCAATGACGGTAATGTAACGTTTAGAGGATACATAAGGTGTAGAAACTGAGAGTATGGTCGAGCGAATAGGCCGGCTCACGACCTAAAAGAGATTCATGCGTTACTGCTTCCCCCTCTGTTCGAGAGAGTGATGCTGAGCTGAATGTCGATTAAGAGCAACCGATCCAGTAAAGAGAAATCAGTGTCAGTCTCGATTATTTAGATTGGAAAGTTCGCACATTGGTTGTTAGAGTGAAGCAAAATGGTGGACTCTACCCTCACCTAATCGTATGCTTTATCACGAAGTTGCGTCATTCCTTGCGCTAAAGGAAACACATGGGTATCTTAAGTTGTGATATATCTTTAGATGCTTTTTTTCTCAGTTTTTTTTTTCCTTGTTTTACAGGTCGCTTTCTACATTGCTTTGCTCTCAAGTGCATACCACATGTAGGCCAAAGTGCACGGATGAAACTAACCTTCTGTGCTTAATTATTCTACGTGGAGGTCTGCCAGTGCCTAGAGCGATAGTCCATTTTCATTTTGGAGTCTAGAATTTTTGTTGGCTTGTTGTGAGGGAAGGTGTGGGAACGATTAAATTTTTCCCTTTGAAGCCTAAATTTGACGGTTCCTGGCTGAGGCACTGCCATGGAATATATTCAAAGTATGTCTGAAGTGGCAGCTGGAAATGAACTTGCTCAAAAGCCTCTGATACCTGGGCTTCCGGATGACGTCGCTCTTTCCTGCTTGGCAAGACTTCCACGGAAGTTCCATACAGTCTTGAAGTGTGTGTCTAAGCGATGGAGAGACATAGTTTGTAGTGATGAGTGGTATTCTTACAGGAGAAAGCATAATCTTGCCGAAGCATGGATCTATGCTTTGTGTAGAGACAAACAGGAACGTAGTTTCTGTTGTGTATTAGACCCCAATTCCTTGCGAAGATGTTGGAAGCACATTCAAGGCATTCCACCACAAATTTCAAAGCGAAAAGGCATGGGATTTGAAACGCTGGGGAAGAAGATTTACTTTTTGGGAGGTTGTGGTTGGTTTGAAGACGCTACTAATGAAGTGTACTGCTACGATGTTTCCGCCAACACTTGGAATGAAACGACTTCGTTGTCAATTGCGAGGTACATGGTGATGTTAATGTTCTTAATTTATGAAATTGCCCCTGCGCTGTCTTTGAATGCTGAAACACCATGTTTTTCGTTTTTTTCCTGGGCATGGTGTTTTTTGCTATCATTTAGTTTAATCTTTTTTGTAGGCCTTGGATCTGAATTTCTACTCAGCAAAAAATTGGCCTTTTTTCTCCTCATTCATCAATAAGTACATAACTTTGCAGATAACGATGTTTTGGAATATTCTAGGCACGTGTTAGGACAATTCATCTTCATTAGGTCACATATTAATGCTAGGGTAAATATTGCAGCAATAGACTTGATAGAAACAATAGAGGAGGAGGAGTAAGTGAATAACTTCTGAAGCTCTACGGGGTAGGGAAGAACTTATGATCTCTAAGATACAAGGTCATCTTGTCGCCCCTAGGGAAAGATAATGAACCCTCATGCTACTGATTGGCGGCAGTTCTTCTTGCCTTTTACCATTTAGGGAGATAAGAATGATAAAAGCTGGTGAAATGATTGTTTGATGGGAATTTTGCTGAGACTGGCTTCCACAGTGCTCTTTTTTCTTTTCTCACACACTGAAGGTCAAATAGCTACTTATCTGACTCAGTTAAGCTCTTCAGGTGTTATTTTGCTTGTGAAGTTTTGGATGAGAAAATTTATGCAATTGGGGGTTTAGCTACAAATCTGAGCGGTCCCAATTCTTGGGACACTTATGATCCCAGCACAAATGGTTGGATCTCTCATGTGGACCCTAACCTCGTTCCTGAAGTAGAAGATTCTATGGTATTGGATGGACAAATATATATCCGATGCGGTGGTTCTTCACTTTCGTCTCATGTCTATGCCATCGTGTACGAACCATTGAGGGGCTCGTGGCAACATGTGGATGCTGACATCGCGTCTGGCTGGAAGGGTCCAGCAGTCGTCATAGGTGGGACTCTTTTTGTGTTGGATCAAAGTTCAGGACTCAGGCTGATGAAGTGGCGGAAGGAAAGCAAGGATTGGGTGGTGGTGGGGAGATTGTCACAGCTATTAACTCAACCTCCATGCCGACTTGTTGCAATTGGCAAGAGATTATTTGTCATAGGGAAGGGCCTTAGCACTCTGATGTTCGATGTGGACCAGAGTGAAAACGCAGGAGGAATAATGGTGGGATCTTCTATATCCAAGTTGACTTCTGATTATGATGTAATTAGCTGTAAAGTTCTAGCACTATGAGTTGCCCTTGCTCATTAAATTCTTGTTGAATTGTGAGCCCAAAGGCCCCCTCTTTTGTGGTTACTTGCGGTCAAATATGTTGGGTGCTCTTTCTGAGAATGGATGCCGAAGAAGAGAGAACCTCCATCACTTTTGTAAATATGAACAAGGTTGTTCCTGCTATATTACTTGATACTTTAGAGAAATGGATAGCGGTTTTTCTTTTCTACCCGCAATTAATTCAGTATGCGGTTCTGTCATAGTCATGCAAAACACTGTTCTTATCCATCCTGCATTTCCAGGACAAAACAACCTTCCATGAGAGAGAGATTCCGACCCAAAATATCATTTATGAAAAATATGATGAGGTGAATATAGAGTGAGAGATGCCAATGTGATATTCACATGAAGTTTTGTCGTTAGGCCCTTCATCTCTTTGCAGTTTGCAGCTCCTGGAGGAGGTGATATGTTCAGAACGAACTGAAAATTTCGGTTCAGATGGATCGTAATGCTTACCGTGTGAGTCGCGATACAAAAAGCACACGTGATATGCACGCGCGCCGACCAGCTACTTTTTTTTTTTTAAAACTAGTGATCACTAATCACCATATCGGGCACTACGAAGTATAAAAGATCATATGATACAAAACTCGAATATATGGGCCATTTTGCGAAAACAGAGATTTTTTTTCATATTTGGGGCGGGGGCCTAATTAGAATTTTCCCCAGAAATTCGTGGTGAAGAAGCAAAACTAAGTAGAGGACTTATCGGAATGAAGAATTTACATGAAACATCATGTCGTCAGGGCTTAGAAACGTGAAGAGTCGGTTGGAGAGATCCTAAGATTCATTATTGTCTGCGGTGGTGCATGTCGAAGACTCACGTAGTCAGCTTGTCCGAGTCGACTCGCATCAGCTCAATTTCAAAAGGAGGAGGTTGCCGGAGTCGGGCCCGCCTTCTTTTTCACCGAGCTCAACACTCGAACTCGGTACCCTTTTGATTCGCCATTGACGTCGAGCCCGAGAAAGAGATTTTCCCCTCCTCTGCAGATTTTCCCGAGAAACAATCAGAGGCGCGTTGTCACTTGATTTTCCCACCGAGGGTTGGCTTTAAAATCCCTCCTTTCGCCTTTGGCGGATACCTCCAAGCACAGGGACGTCATCGCGATAACTCTCCACAAGAAGACAGAGTGAGCTGTGAGGGAGGGGGAAAGGATTTGTAAAGAGGCCTCGTTGAGTCCGCAAAGAGGATGAAGACTCTTTTGGATTATTACGTCAGTCGCTGCACAGTTGTTACCGCTACGATGATTGTTGATGTTTTACTCATCGTCACAGCTGTGAGTATTACACTCCTGGTTTCGTATTGGACTTCCATTTTCGCTGCATCGACCGCTTCGCCGAGCATCGGATAAGACATCGGCGTTTCCCCTTCAGCGGCTCAGTGGCTCTGTGAGTCACTCGCGAAGAAGTTGGTGATGGGGGATTGGGACCTCCGATTGTCGCCTCCGAAGGTACAGGGTCTAAGTTACCAACGTAACTCTTCCGCTGAATTTTGCTAGTCTGCTGTTCTTTGTCATGCGTGATTGGTTTCGCTGATGGATTAATCTAATAATCGTTATCCAGTGTCTACCAAAATGGAAACGAGTGCTTTGTGCAGTTGCATCTCACAATTCAGTTGTATCAATTTCTGAGTCGTTTTTTTCCCTTTCGAAGTTAGTTATTTGAAGATTTTTCAGATACAGTTTCCACTGCAATCTGTGAATTTGTATTAATCCTTTACTACCAGTGCGTGTTTTGTTGCCCTTCATGTGGCTTCGAGTTCAAGTGATTATTGTCCCCCTGAAAAAACACATATAATATAGCTTATCTGGCAGATGACGTTTCAGTAATCCACGGTCTTCTATGTTGCTTTGGGGTCATTGAGCAATTCTAATGTCGTACTTGTTCTATTACTGGAGATCAACTAACCAGAAATTTTTATTCCTGTTGGTTGATGCTGAAACTTTTGGCCGGAAAGGTGCCTATACGATTGATGATTTTGTGAGATTTTGTGTTGTTGCTCAGAGAATGCTGCGACACATGATCGACTCAGATGGACCGTACAGGTTACTCTCTTGCTCAAGTAAAAACGACAAAGCAGGTGTGTTACAGGAGCTAGAGAAGGGGGTGCAAGCAAATTTGGCGGACTATGATAAGAGGACAGCTCTCCATTTGGCATCATGCGAAGGTTGCACCGAGGTGGTTGTGCTACTTCTCGAGAAAGGAGCTGAAGTGAACTCCATTGACCGTTGGGGTCGAACTGTAAGTTTTTCTTTCTTTCATTTGGCATCTGAACCAGTCGGTCCTTGGTATTCACGCATACCACGTCGATTGAGAAGAGTGCATTTTCTTTTACTTAGCTGCAGTAGAAGCTAACTTGCTAACTAAATCTTTTAGAATGCGCAAAATGTGTCAATCATGCATTGGGGGGGGGGGGGGGGGGGCGGGGGGAGGGGAGAGGATTTTTATTGCAACAGAAATCATAAGTTACAAGTGAAGCTCTTACTTCTTAGTAAGTATGAAAATGTAGCTGGCTTTTGAAATCTCCTCAAGAATAACATGGTTGGATGTCAATTTTTGTGCAACTATCTAGAATGCTTCTCACTTCTTTCAATTATTTTAGCCTGTTCACATTTTCTGAAAGTTGCTCCTCAATCTCTTAAAGGAGTTATTTTTCTCCTGTCCTATCAGGAGAACTGGAATATGTCAACTGCCTTTTATCACGTAAACAAGCATGATTCTTCTCAGCATTTTTTCTCGTGATACTTATCCATAAATATGCATTTTTCTCATAATAATTGGGTTTTCTAAGGACATGTTTAGAGCAATTTCTAGTACATTTTGCGAGAATTTACTTCTCCAATTTGTTATTTTCCTTAGCAGAGCTTTCGCTGATGTCAGTAAGCTTGCAGCCATTATCAGATGCCCGTACCTTTGATCACGAGGACATTTGTAAGATACTGGTGGCTCAGGGAGGAATAGATCCGGTACGCTGTTTTACTGAGTGCTGGTATATAATGTGACATTTCTACACTATCAATTATTTCCAAGAAAAAAGTCCACCTTTTTTCTGTTGACATTAGTTTAGGCTGTTCGTATGAGTTGTTGACTTTAATTTCAAGACTTCCATCATTTACGGCTGAAGAATTCTTTCCTTAATAACTCTTCTTTTGGAGATTCTCCATATGATGCTTCTCCTACTTCCATTTGTTACAAATATTTAAACTCGGTATAGATCAGTACCTGGTATCTGCCTTGCCATAGGATGAAGCCTTTACCAAGGCATTGCATTCACAAGGGGACAAACTCAAACAAAAAACTGTGTGTATCTTCTGTACGAAAGTAAGCTTCATAATGGGACTTCAATAATTAGAGAGGTTCGTAGATTGCCATTGTATGATCATAATTAACCTGCTGGCCTATCAATTTGTTGAGTATGAATGTAATTCAGCCAAGTTATTCTTCGACATTCTGCAGATGCTTTTTACATATATGGTTTTACATCCATCAGTAACCTAGGGCACAAATTTGGCAATCCAGCCACAATTTGGGTGGATTGGATGGTTTACAATGTATTCCTTTCATCTTAATGCTTGGAACAGGTCGGATTTGGTGCACAAAATCCATGCTATGAGATCGACTTCAATGAGGTTGACATGGAGAAGGCTATTCTAATTGGAGAAGTAAGAAACTGGTTGATGTTTATGGCAAACTGTTGTGAGCAAATCCTAAAAGAGACTGTTACTGCCTTGCCACCTTGGTGAACTAGAGATTTTGTGGAAGTGTTTGTGAGTACTTTATGTAATCTATGTAATGCCTTGCATTGACTTTACTTTGTTGGTTACCAGGGAGCGTTTGGTGAAGTATATATGGTGAAATGGCGTGGTACAGAAGTTGCGGCAAAAACAATACGTTCCTCCATTGCCTCAAATCCAAGAGTTAGGTTAGTTTATGCACGTGTTAAGTGAAATATGCATTCAAGATGTGCTTGTTTTCTTGTTCATTTGATAATAAGTTTTCTCCAGGAATTTTTTTTGTCATCTCTCATTACTGAAAGTTGATGACAGAATCTGGAAAATCTAGGATACGAAAGTAATGTTTGATAGCCACACAGGTCTATTCTCCACTGAAAATACATTAATACATGTGTTGTTTAACTTTGTGCTTTTTAACTAAATTGTGAATTGTGGAGTTGTATTAACAAATTTTAACTTTGATGTTGCACATAAATACTTGGACTATTTTCCTACCATCATGAGACTATAAGAATCTAAGATTTTGTATACATGAAACTTGGTGCAGCTTCTAAACATTTGGTATTTGAAACATGAATTGACAATTTTGTTTCTTTCCTGATGATTAGTCAGATTGGGAACTTTAAAACATGAATTGCCAACTGCGCACTGGTTCAGTCGTTTTTTTTTTTTTATATTTTTTTTTGTTAATATTTTTTTTGGGGGGGGGGGGGGGGGGGGAGGGAGGGGAGGAGGGAATGGGGTGGAGTGCAGGCACCTCGCTTCGTGTTTGTTTGTAACCTGTAGTCAGCAAAAAGCCAGAATCTTGAAACTTAAACGGTTTTGTATGATGCAACTGGAAATCATATAGTTAGCTGCAGTTCTCATTTTGATATGTTCTGATTATTCACAGGAGTGACTTCATGAAGGAATTGGCTCTTTGGCAGAAGCTGCGTCACCCTAATATTGTACAGTTCCTTGGTGTTCTAAAGCAGTCGGATCGTTTAATCTTTCTCACTGAGTATCTCCGCAACGTGAGTCTTGACATTTTAATGGAGTTTACCGTAGTTTGGTTGTCTCATTTTCCCATCATTGGTGTTGCTTCAGGGAAGCTTGTTTGATATACTGAGGAAGAGAGGAAGACTTGATCCACAGACTGCAGTTGCATATGCTTTGGATATTGCAAGGTATATATTGTCGGTCCTCCTATCCTGAATGATGATGGTGAAGTGATCTTTCTCCAGATTAGCTGTCATTTTGGAGCAAGTTTTTCTTTCAGCCCATAAAATTCTTCATTGTTCTCCTTTACTTACCATTTTTCAGCATTTTGATTTATGTAGCCTTGCAAAGGTAAAATTACAGTTATTTTTCTATTTTGCAATAGGTTTTACCTCGTGCAAGTTTCAACTGTTAACATACTTATATTACTAATTGCTTTCCCAATTGCTGCTGCCATGATTATCAGGACAAGAGCATGATCTGCTCATGCTTGTGTTCAATCCAATCAACAATTTCACCGTTTGTTCCGGTGTCTTCCTTAGGATCTTGAATTGTGATGCAATTTTAGCATTTTCTTACAATTTTTTTTTGGTTAGGTAGAGATAATTCCTCCCAATGAAAATAAAGTTAAGGCCCGCTGATTTTTTCGGCTGCAATATCAAATTCTAACATCAAAATTGAACAAGAACTGCAGTGATGTTTGGAAATTGATGAAATCCATGGCTTATGCTATGAAAGCATGTATAGCTATTACTGTTTGGCTGAATCTGTTAGTGGTCTACACTTCACATTATTCTACTCCAGTTCGGCTGAAACCTTGCGATTTATGCAGGGGTATGAATTATCTCCATCAACATAAACCGCACGCTATAATACACCGAGATTTGACACCGAGGTATTTTACTTCAATTGAACTCTCTTTTGTGATATAACTTGAGCAGGGAAGGGGGGCTCTCACAGAATATGTTGCCACAGTGCATAGGTGAGGGTGGCAAGGGTCGAGTTCTTCCCTCTCATTTTTAAAGTCATCAGAATAGTGCTTGCAACCATTCTGTGCCTAGAGAGCTTGGTTCACTGAGGTTTTTGTTATGAAGGAAGGTCATCTTTGGTCAATCTGAGGTCTCTGCTCTTCCGACATATTGACATAATTCATCCATGGAATAGTATTGTCACCTTGTTGGTAGTTGGCAGTGTATACCAGAATAATTCCAACAGAAGCAAACTCTAATATGTGTGTATATTAAAATTTGATTTGGCTTATACATGGTTTTGCACACGGGAGAACATTCTGTGAGGAAAGCACATGTTTGCAAGACTATCTTTTCAATCAGCTTGATTGATGTAGGTCAGTTTTATTCTAGACAGAGGCTCAGCACCTCTCGCTGTAAATAATATCTTGTGAGTTTCTGCTAGGATGATTAGCCTTTTGCTTTTTAGTTTCTAGGGGAGGCATTGTCAGCGGTAGCGATGAATGTTTGGCATCTATGGTGCAGTTTTTGCATTTAAATCAAAAACACTAATGATTGTCTCACCTTTGGAGATCTTGCAGGAATGTGTTGCAAGATGAATCTGGCCATTTTAAGGTGACAGACTTTGGCTTGAGCAAGATTGCACTGGCTAAAGATGCAGAGAGTTACAAAATGACTGGTTGCACTGGCTCATGTTAGATCGACTGTTCCTGAACTTTTGATCTGTTACTGATTTTTTATCCGCATAGCTGAATAAACTATATGCTGTCGATCCAGATCGTTACATGGCCCCAGAAGTTTATCGCCGAGAATCATATGGGAAGAGTGTTGATGTCTTTTCATTTGCCATGATCGTCTATGAGGTACACAAGACTGTGGGTGCATCCTCTTCTCATGATTAGTTGAAGGACTATTTTCTCTACTCGAAAGACTTCGCACTTTAGTTAAATTTCATTATTTGCATGAATCGTCAACTGCTTGGATATTTTGAAAGCTCATTCAACTTATCAAGACACATTAATCATAGCTGCCTTCCTCATAAGAGAAGCCAAATTGTCTCCAGATGTTTCACGGGGGACCATCTAATAGGGCACAAACCCCAGAACAAGTTGCTGATAAAAGAGCATACGAGGATTACCGTCCACCACTGTCTTCACACATACACCCTGAATCAGTTAGAGCGTAAGTCATTCCTTCTGAACCATTTCCTTCACAGAAAGCTGCATATAGCCAGACAGATTGTGTACTGCATGTGTTAGGTACTGTGTGAACTGTTAAGAAATCCTTCAACATTCGAAGGATGTGAGATCATCGTACAGTACTTGGGGTTTTTCTCTCCTGGAATATAAGTTTAGACGCTAAATCTTGACCCAGCAGTCATTTCAGGCCAGCTTTTTTAGACATACATACTGGAAACCTGTGGATGTCATTCATGCAAGTAGTTTCTATCAATGATTTCCATGATTCGCGATACTTGTTCTAAGTGACAAATTTGTGTAAATGCTCGCTTTCATTAGGCTCCTTCGCGAATGTTGGCATAAGAATCCAGATTGCAGGCCTACGTTTGAAGAGATTATCTTACAGCTAGAGAAAATCCAAGAGAGCATGCAATATGACAAGACAATGCGGGGTTGCTGTTCTTGCGCTATCTTATGAGACGAGTCACAGCCTGCAGCATACATAGAATATGCATCTCTTTCTTTCATTCAAAGATCTCAATGGGTGATATGTTTAAGAATGAGCGCACCTAGTGCTCGGCGACCCTATATGACACTTCCTCTCTCTGCAACCTTGTAAAATATTCCTGTCACATTTGGGTGTCATATATATTGGGGGAAGAATAATGAAAAACTGCTTGAGCATGGTTTTTTGGAGTAAAGCTAGGCTCACAAAAACTGGCTTCCTTTCAATGTTGATTTGTGAAATGGCGTGGCAAATTCAAGTGGTTATTTCAACAAATGGGCCACATCCAAGCGTTCTGCGGCGTTTTGTAAATCGACTGTCTAGACTAGCCTTTGTACCTCCAGCATTATTCATCTAAGATTATAAGCATCATTGCTATTGCCGCCGTAGTTGGTTCACCATTTGTTCAGCAGCTTGCAACATGTGTGCAGCGTTCTAGCTACCGCATGCGACAATCTGACCCAAAACAAGCACGTCAAACTCCGACCGAGAACACGTCGTGTAACATTTCATAAGTTATCTTTCACTCAAGGTGAGATTGCAGCGTGTTACCGCCGTCCCTTTTGCACAGCCAACGTTCCTCATTATAACCCGGCAATGTTGAGGCCATGGCATGGACCGGACAGCTACTACTGCCGTCTTGAGCCACTGCTCTACCAGATCAGAGTGGGTGCGTACAAGGTCTCCACAGCGTGAGCATCTGTATGATAACATCTGCAACGGGTTGGCTTGAAGCAAAGAAGTGAAAATCATTCCTCATTGAGTTAGTTCTGTAATTTATCCAAGTTGAGTAAGACATGAGAGAGGCAGCTAGAGGTTAGAGAAACATGTCTATGCGAGTCGTACCTTGGGACTTCCCGAGCTAAAATGCAAGAATAGACAGATAAGGGCCTAGTGCCTGCAATTATCGTATCAAAATCGACTGTGTTATTCATCTCGAACTCTATATTTTTTTTTCGAATGACAATGTTTAATAGTATTATCTAAGGAAAAACGAGCACAAAGTGGTCTGGGTGGTGTAGTCGGTTATCACGCTAGTCTCACACACTAGAGGTCCCCGGTTCGAACCCGGGCTCAGACACTTTTATTTCTCCTCTTTTATGTTTTTTTTGTTAAAATTATTTCCTTGTTCTGTTCTCAGGAAAACTCTTTTTTCATCCCATAATTTGATCTTTCTGCGAGATTGCAACTTAAATTCCTGCTCAAAATCATTTTTTTTTGCCATGGCACGATCATATTGTCAAGCATGAGTTGAAATTTTTAACCAAGCTGCGATGACCAGGAATTTATTAGCCCAAAAGCCACCAATAACAATATCGATCACATTTGATCGCCAAATGATTGTACAAAAGCGAATTTCCCCTTAAGAGAAGCTCAGCAGGAACAAGTTTTCAAGGGCTAGAGTTAGAATTTCGCTTCTGATTTCCAAGTCTAAATATCTCTGGCCATGACGACGACGTTCTTCAGGTACTGCTAAATCCTATGGGAACAGAAAGATCATCCTTTGCTGCATTTCGTGCTGAATTCCTTTTGTAGCAGAAACTTGTTAATTATTGATCCTTGACCTGATGCCGGTGACTTGGACGCCATTCACGTGGTGGCTAATGCAACCGGTCACATAGAACATGATCCACCATCAGCGAGTGAACAGCATATATACGACATAGCGCCAAGACGGTCGACAGCTAAAGTACCAGATTCCATCATAACAGCTCTATGTCTTCCTTCATGGCAATAGTATAAGTGTATATCTGGATATCGGAATCGTGCCGATCGCCAGGTAATGGTAACTTTGACGAACTATTCGTTCATCAAAATGTCATTACCTGTTTCTCCTTTCAGGTTGGTGCTTTGGCCTACCATTAGGTGACTGCTCATGTATGGGGCTCCTCTTCTTTGCAAGAAGATGCTTGCCAATAGCTCTCTCGGTACAGATCGCTTCCTGAATGTTTTGGCGGACTAGATTGCAGAGCTCATCGAGCGGTAACATTGGAAATGCCTCTTCAATAAGAACACCAACCTGCAGATGTCAAGACAGAAGTGAAGTCAATGCCGATATGAAAGCAACTGGTGGGAGTTGCAAGGTGATTCCCGCCGTGTCGGGATTAGACTGTTCTTTCTATAAACTTTTGCACCGTACATAACAACTGTCGGTTCGGATTTTACAATCGAATGTAATACCAGCAAAGGTTGAAAAGCAGAAACCATCTCTGAGTCAAACTCATGCCTTTGAGTGGGTTTTGTCCCGCGTTTCCATGCATTTAACAGCTTGTCAAGGCATTAATTAGCAGTAACCAGGAAAAGTTGAACCTATGAGAGGGTGAAACTTTTAATACAATTTGAGAACAGCTAAAAAATAGTCCGAGACAAGAGAAACAGCAACAAATTTCCCTGAAGGGATGCATTCTACAGTCTGAGAACAGAAAAGTCTTTTGTGTATTAGCTTTTTGGTAAAAAAGGTGTTCACTTTAACCAATTAAGAGACCCTGAATTCCCCCAACATATGTATGTGGACTACCATCGCCTGCCTGACTCATCAGCAGCACATTGGATGGCGAAAGATTACATCATCAAGTAATTCACTAGGAAACTTAATTACGGTGTAGGCGGAATCGTTGAGCGAGGTAATAGAAAGCAATGGTGAAGCATACTTCTTCGATGCAGAACAAGGAAGCGGCGCTGATGAAAGTGGCTGGAACCACAATCCAGTGGCAGTCGTCCCAGAGAATGACAGGAAGAGTCAGATGCCAAAGGACCAGAAACCTCGAGGTCAAACGGGTGTAGGAGAGAGGAATCGGAATGCCAAGTAGTTGCTCGCAGATGCCGATTCCTTCATGGAAGCAAGATATTTTCGACTCCTACATGATTAAGATCCGAAGTCAAAGTGAATGCAGGCGTATTAAGTTCACTCTACTCTCTGCATAAAACGAATGGTCACCATCTGGTATTGGTAGGATAAAGAATCTGCAAATACAAGGCCCTCGTGCTTAGTCTCACTCAGGAACTTAATTTGTTAGTTGAGCAGTGAATTACCAGGACATGTCTCTTCGACTCCTCTAAATTCAACAATCTGAGGCTTTGAGAAATGAATTCGATAATGCAGCGAGGCCGGTGCTTTGACTTGAGAATCACAGCTAGATCATCGCCATCAATTCGGTTTCTAAGGTCTCGACCGATATCCGAGCCATAAATCACATGACACTGCATATGTAAAGTCCATTATCTCTGAGCATCGAAAGCGGAGTCGAGCATTCAAATTGATAAAAGTCACAGAAATTTATTTAAGTCATAGATGATCTCACCTCTGAGGCTCTGACTACTAAACTAAGCAAGTTTTCTGAGCAATAATTCAACAGAGAAGTCAATACCAACCGACCTTAAGTGCAACGGGAAACGCCATGATATACTCCAGAAGAGCCTTCCTCAGCGCTGAATCGTCGCTGCTCTCCACCGTACTGATCACCTGCCTTGCAAAATCTTCGGCCCCTGCAATCACCTTCACCCAAGCCTGCCTCCCTTCCTGGAACCTCGAATACGAAGCCTCCGTCCTAAACACCAGCAGGAGCGCCAGCGCCGGCGCTGTCAGCTGGTATGGCAACGACGACGCCCTCAGCACCGGGAAAAACGCAGGCAACCACTCCAGCACCACGGCGGTATTATAACTCGCGATCGTGACCGCCACCAGGGTGAAAGCCGTCACCGGAGGTATCAGCGAGAGGATCACCCGTGAGGACAAGCTCGAGAGCAAGTGCCGGATGTGGCGCTGCGAGCTCCGGTGATGGAGCCAGTTCTCGTGGTTGTAGAGGGTCCGTTTGCGCTGCATCCCTTTCTCCTTCACGCGATCAGCCCAGTCGGGTATCATGCCGAGGATCGAGATGATTGTAGGGGGCTTCTGGGGGCTTGAATCTCCAGCTTGAGAAGAGAGAACCTTGAAGGAGATGGGGTTGCTGTGAATAGAGTGAAGAGCTGAGGGCAATTTGGGGGTGAACTTCGGCATGAACTGGGAATGCATGGAGTGAGATTTGAGGTTGATGGGCTGTGCCATTGAGAGGAATTGGAATTAGGGTTTTGGGTTTGGGGAGTGGAGAGAGGGGAGGACATGTTAGAGAGCAGCAGCAGAGTGTCCAGGAGCTGAAGGGTTGAGGAAGAAGTGATGGTGGAGGTTAGTTAATGACAGTTATTTTTTGTGAAGGAGGTTTTTTTTACAGATTGAAGTGGAATATGTTGGTGATAAGCTGGTGCTACAGTCACCAGCTACCTTCATACTCTCCGGTGACAGCCATCTAAAAATATGTGGAATCATGTAGAGTCTTTTTATGCTTTCTTAAAAAAATTTTAAAAAAAAACCGTTTATTCTATTAAGTAATAAGTTGCATCAAACAGGCCTTTTATGAAAGCGACAATTTCACTATGTTGGGTTAGTCATGTGTTCAATAAGATTTTTTGTTAGTTAAATTATACATTGACATTTAGTTAGCAACATTCACACATGATTAATAAATACATGCAACTCCTCAAACTTCCTTTTTTCAAGTTGTTATATGATTCTGATAAAAAAAAAAAATCGTTATATGGGTCTTGAATTTTACTCTTTCTCAAGGGACTATTTACCCTAAAAAACTCATAACTTTAGTTTCAGCCCTAATTCTATCCTAATTTTTTTTTTCGTCTCATAAAAAACTCTCAACTTTTGGTCCAGTCTCAATTCTATCCTAAACTGTTTTTTGTCTCATAAAAAAAATACTAACTTTAGGTCCAGTCCCAAGTCTTCCCATAACTTTTTTTTTTTGGTCTCATAAATAATCACCAGCTTTTATTTAAGTCTCATATCTACCTTCTTTAACCCTCTGTCCAAAATCTCCTTTAGTGTTGACATTTCTAGGCCATGGCTCTATTTTTTCCTACATTTCATATCCAAAAAGACATTTTTTTTTAGATGAATATCTATGTCAGCCCAAACGACGTCTTATTGGATCTAAAATTTGCATAAAAAATAGATTAATTAGAATTGGCGTTCTTCAATTACTCTTACTTTCAAAAGAGTCTTCCTTCCATCTCGCTCGAGAATCTTCGATTTTGTGCTCTATCTTCAATCTCTCATACTTGAGAGTCTTTGATCTCTTATTTTCAGAGAGCTCGCGTTTAAGACACTCTACTCGGGATCCTCGAATAGCTAGCACTCAACAGTTTTCTATCTCTCGTTTGTCAAGAGAAACTTTGGACAGAGGCTTAACGGGGCTAAATTTGAGATTAAAGTAAAAGTTTGTGATTTTTTACGAGATAAAAAGTTTAGGGTAGAATTGAGACTAGACTTAAAGTTAAGGGCTTTTTATGGGATAAAAGAAATTTAAGGTAGTACTGTGACTCGATTTGAAGTTGAAGATTTTTTTAGGGTAATGGGCCGTTGTTAAGCCCACGGTACAATGGAATCACCTTTTTTTTTTTTTTCCTTTGTGGTAAAAAATGAAATCACAATTTTTTTTTTGGACAGAAAAATGGAATCAATTGAGAAGGCGACAATTCGAATTATTCTTTTTGCCTTTACCCGGAACGGGGCTGTCCTTCCAAAAGCTCTCTCAGACATGGACCAAGCGAAACCCGCGCAAAATCCGCCACCACCCCGAGCAGCTCCGCCACAACAACCGCCACGACCACCACAGTCTCAGCCACAGAAGAGCAACAAGAAAAGACCCCTCGAGCCCAATGTTTGGATTCAAGCCTCTCCTTACTACAAGATGCGGTCTGTGCTCAACGACCTTCGTCCTTCTTTAATCGAGGTTTGCTTTGATCTCCGCTCATGGCGGTGTGTTACATGTCGGGATGATCTCTTTTTGTCTTCAATAACTTTTGGGTTTATGATTTCTTCCTGTATATTCAGCGTTCTACTGAGCACCATTCCTTTCTCTTTCTAGGAAAATTTTGGCGCTCCCGGTGAAACAATAGACGAAAATGATGCTTGGCTTGGCCGGTGATTGTATGCTTTATAGTATCTGCTGTGAATATGGCCGGAAAGCACATCTTTTTGGTTCGCTATTTTTGAATTCAGCAACAAATTCTTCTTGGCATCAAGTTTTCTTGATGCTTAAGAAACATGGCGCTTAAGAAACATGGCTTAAGTTGATGATTGGGAAATTACAAATCTGACCCTTACTTGGGTTTCTAAATCAGAGTTTCAAGGGAATTCACGGGGAAAATTTGAAACTTTTGGACTTAAACCGGTATGCTTGTGGTATTGGCATGTGATGAATAGTGAAGGTCTGTCTGTTTCAGTACAGGAAAGAGTTTGAATTCTGCTGGGTGGTTTATATCCTATTGGAGTATAGCATGTTTGTATCTAACTTCGCAGAATAGGTAGACGATGACTATATCCTGTTGGTTGACAGAAAAGCTTAGCTCTTTTCTCTCTTGTGCATGTTTGATTCTGTGGCTGCATAAGCTAGTAAAGCCTAATGCCTCTCCGGGTTTATCCATTTGAAGGTGCTGGCAACCCCTGACTTTCGGAATTGCAGGGAAGCTCAAGAAATTAAAGAAAGTAAGCTGCAAAAAGTTCGATATGCAGTGCTTTTATATGTTTGGAAAGTTTTTGTACTTTTCCATAAATTTCTTGGTGAATCGTATGCTCGGATCCTTTTGTCTTGTTAGATGTTTGCATGAACATGAGTGCAGCCATCTAGTGGAGATCAGTAGCAATATATTTGCTTTTAGTAAAGAGTGATTTGATAATAACTTGTAAATTGTAATCAACAAGTAGAAGTATGCTTTGCTTGCACGGTGAGAATTTCTTGCCACACATCTTCCGGCCACTGCATATCTCATGGTTTCATGTCACAGCGAAGTGTGTGAGCAACGTCTCTCTATAAGAAAGTGATTTTCTTCTGGGGGTGAAATAAAATTTGTGCGCCTAAGGTTTGTGTTTGTGCTTCTGTCTCATATTGCAGAGTTGAAGCTGTTTATGGAACTATACAGACAGATGACTGCAAGTGCAGAAACAATCTCTTCTACAAAATATAACAATGTGAAAGAAGGGAAGCGCAGGAAAGGAGAGAACCAGGACACTGGAAAGCGGCAACCCGAGGTGCTCGAGACTCGGGGGACATACATCGTTGGTGGATCAGCTTTCGGCTGGAACTTTATTACCTTTCCTGGCCAAAAACCGGTGTACTACGGCCCGAGAAAAGAGTCGTTTGGAGCTTCGTAAGCGGAATGACAAGAAGAGAGAATTGCTTCTGCTCCCCGTGTTGGTTGAGAGATCATGACCGATCACGTCGGATCGGTGTCGGAACTAGGGATCACCATGGATGTTCTTTCTTTTGCTTTTTTGGCTGAGCGAACCACCGTGGAATTGTATATCGAGTCTTGGAAGCAATATCGTCAGTTTTTGAGGGATGTAACTAGTCTTAGCTTCATAAACCAGTTTAGCTATCCAGCGAATCTCCTCTTGTTATGTGACCTTACATTTTCAATAGGAGGCGTTTTGATCAGCTGTAGCCAATTCTTCTTGGGATAGTGCTACCCTGCTGATCCACTGAACTCTCGAGGCCATCTTAAATTTGTTGTGATGTCGATAGAGTTAGGATGCCGTTTCTGCCTCATTTTGCGGTGAATATGTTTGGGCCATCTTGAGAATTTCAATTAGAAGCAACTGCATATACCCTTTTCTTCATTTTTGCTTATTTTCCAAATGGCCATATTATTTTCCTCGTTTCTTCGTATTATCCTATCTCGCGATAAGGAATCGTAGAACAAATTTTAGATTGATTTGAAGCAAAATAATCGAATTTATTCTCGGTGTTGATTATCGAGCTCATGCCTCATTATTAAAGAGACTCTCAAGCGTCAACTTGTTATATACATTAAGGAATCAATACTGAAGGTGGCATTAAGTAGGGAAAATTTATATAAATATTTAATTTGTGGAAACTTTACAACAAAAGGGTCCATAGCTCAGTGGTAGAGCATTTGACTGCAGATCAAGAGGTCACCGGTTCGAACCCGGTTGGGCCCTTTTCTTGTTTATTCTCTTTTTTCTCACGTTTGAAATCCAAAAAAGAAAAAAAAATCCATCTCGCCGAGCTACTTTTTTTTTTTTTTGGCACTACTTTCCATCTCAACCCGGTTGCGTCCGCGGTTCTGGATAGGTCGAGTCGAGTCCGCAAAGGTCAAAAACTGGCCTTCCAAAGGAAGTGCACCAGATTGCTTATTGTAAGAAACATCAAAAGTTCCTGTCGGCTTCATGCCGAACATTGCATACCCGATAAGCCAATCCCTCTTTAATTGGTTCACTGCTACCTTTTGCATCCCCTTAACCACACTGGTTATTGACCCTTTAACTGACTGTTGCCAATCATGAACACATTTAGATTTGGAAACAGCAAATCAGCTCGGCGTGTACCGGCATTTCTTCGTCTCGAAACTCATAGGAATGACCAACACACTTGAGTTTCCGCATTGCTCCGATATATGCAGAGCACTAGACGGATTGAATTGTTTCGGGCCTTGAGCAAGATAACGGTGTGTAAGTGACCTGGCGGTTTGGGAAGCCGGAAGCAATAGCTCCGCCTAAGTGATTGTTCGCTAGGTTTAGAAACATGTACGTAATCCATGAGAAGCACATAAATTTTCAGGAAGCAGAGCTTGGGAAAAAAATTGGAACCACGGTTGAGAGAACTGAGACGGGCCATCGAAGGACAGTCGATACTTATATGATCATCGAGTGTCTTGTTGTTCAAGTCAACCCTGGAAAGGGACAGAGAGCTCACCGGCGAAGGCGGCAACTGACCAGAAAAGTTTATCTGATCTGGCAGCAAAGTGATCGAGCTTTGGAAGGCCCCCGAAAACATCTGGGCGTGCTCCAGAAAACCGATGATGAGACAAATGTGCGTCGACGACATTGGAGAGGTTACTGATTCTTTCACCGAGTCGTCCTGAAAAGCCATCATCCTGATAAATAGCCTGCTCTCCAATCCATAATCGACGAAAAAAAAAAAAAAACAGGGATACAAAAAGAACACTGATGTAGCCTATACACTTGTCCGTGTAGATCAGATCAAATGACATGACTAAGACATTTCTCTGCACGGGGAGAAAGGACAAATTGTATCATCAAGATAAGCACATTTGAAATGCTTCAGCCGTCGCGTGCTCCCGTAATAAATCGCTCATCTGATCAAACAGCGGTTTCCAATATGTACTGCAGACTCATATTTCATTTTTGGCCGGTGTTTGTACTCCGCTTAGCTTCCAGAGCCGTGCCTTCCTTAAGTGCAACCTGCGCTTCAGCCTCCATCCCTAGAACTATGAGGGCTGCAGCCTGAAGGTATGTCGCAATGTGCCACACTGGGGAAACGACTTGGGCTTGCATTGCGTCGTTCAGAGCTTCCTGAGCCATGTCATTCATTAGGTAACACAGACTGCGTCGTGCAAAAACGGTCGGAGAAACCATGGCTCCCGCGTCGATGAACTGCATGTTGAAGGCAAAAGCTGATTTAGATCTTATTTATTGTGTAACCCAACGAGTTAATGAAATGGCAAGGATTTTCAGATAGTCATCGAAAATTTCATGAACTTTTTTCCCTTGAAATTAGATTAGAGGAAATCCAAAGGGCATTCATGCCCAGATGATAGCTAGGACTTCCAGATCCCAGTTGCACCATGATGATCGAAACGAAGAGAAGATTGAGAATGATAATTTTTGTCTAAGGGTCGGACTATTCATCAAGACAGGAAATACAAACCTGTGTGTAGCTATCAACTGCTGCCGTGAAATCTTTCTGCCGGAAAGCAAGATCGCCCTTTTTCTTCAAGTTCAATGTTTCCTGCATTTGGTCTGTCCACATCTGAAAAGAGAGCTGCATAACATTGAACGGAACAAAATGTTAACATTGTTCACCTCCAACAAGGACTACACAAATTTAGATAAAATGCATAACTAAGCTAAAGAAGAGGCGCTCCTATAGGGTTACGTGTCTGAATGCTTAAACATGACAGCAAAGACATATATTAGACAGCAATAATGGATGCATCCAGATGTTTTAAACAAAAAGAATGGGCAACCTCATTTGTTAATCCTTCATCGTCTTTATATCCGAGATTTTCTAGGATTTCATGTATTGCAGTCAAGTCCTTTCTCGAACAAGCCTCACCAAAAGGCGATAGAGGAGATAAAGAAGCTCTGTGGGGGATCCCCATAAGTACGTGAGAAGCAACCTGAAAACCAGAGAGTGAAATCTCAGCAAGCAAATTCCTTAAGTTAGCACACAAAACACTTTCTCAAAATAAAAGAAAAGCATACCTCAACCTCCTTCTGCAATGGAGTTAACGCAGCAACTAAGGACTTTGGATTTGGACGTTCTCGAGGTTCATATTGTAAACATCGGGAAGCCAAGCGTACCAACTCCGTCCCATCGTCATCAGAAAACTGTCCTACCAAGCAAGAATCTATCAACGTCTGCAGATTCCGATCCCTTATTAAGTCGAGGGCCTGATATAGATCAGTGGAGATTCAGGCTCAAAGGGGTAAAGCTTAAAAGATACATAAAGGAATAAAGGCAATACTTATTCCGCGACACATGTGAAAAAGAGGTTGTTTGATGCAGTGTCATCATATATCAAGAGAAAATAAAAATTTCACTCCAGATAATGCTTGAACTTAGAAACTTACATGACTTGGGGGTATATGTTTTCCACTTAGAAGGTCAAGCAGAAGAGTACCAAAGCTATATATAACGCTTTCTGGCGTTACGCTGCCTGTGGAAAAAAGAATAGTTTATGGTGCATGAGCACTAGTACAACCAGGAGAAACAGATAAGTCCATAAGTGCTTGTTGCATTGTAATCTGTACCCGTTCTCAGGTACTCTGGAGGTGTAAATGCCGAATTTGTGCTATAATTCTTGCCATCCCTACTATTTTTCATGAGGCCAAAGGTTGAAAGTCTAGGATTACCATCCTGAAAAGATCTGATCATGAATATAACTAATAAAACATGAAGGAGAAAGATTTTGCCTAAGGGATTAACCAGACTTTTACCTCATCAAACAGTATTCTATATGCATTAAGATCATGATAAAGCGCACGCCCTTTGCTTGTGCAGTATTCCAGTGCTTGTGCAATATGAAGGACAACCCTCATTCTCATAGGCCATTTCATGGGTTGCAAATCCCCTGATTCAAATGATCAAATCTTATTTGAGAGCTTGAACTTGTTTATGGGTTAGTAAAGCCATTTACAACACACTTTCACCCAAAAAGTTAAATTTTAGAACAATAACCAGTTGTATCGAGGTTGCATAGACAGGGCACTTAATTAGATTACCAGAACACACGTTGACACAACTTTTACACAAAAACTTATGCTTGTTAATAAAAGGACCTACAATGAAATAAGTGCTTTGCAAGCGTTTCGTTGGGCATGTATTCTGCAACAAGCAACCTCTCGTCATCTTCAGAGCAACAACCCAACAAGTTTGCCAATCTGTTATTTCGCAGCTGACCAACTGACTTTGCCTCCTCCTATACTTGCAAAAGAATGTATCAAATCGATGTGCTGTTACACAGAAAAAGTGCACAGGCATTGCCCTTTCTTCACGATTAACATTTGCTTGTGGAATTTGAGAGTGAATATTGTCCCTAACTCTCACATGAAAATATATATGCAACGGGAGAAAAGAACAAAAGGAAAAGAGAAAGCACAATGTTTTTCATGAGGAAGATATAACAGAATGACTTAATACCCAAAATTGCCGTGAATCAGGCCAAGCATTTCTATTGAATCGCTTGACAGCAATTCGCTTCTGGTCCCCTAGCTTTCCTTTGTAGACGACATTGGGAGCCTTCTCTCCATGCTCAGACACAATATTCTCCACTGCAAAACCTGACGTCGCCTTCTTAAGCTGCTCGAACGTGAACTCTCGGAATGCGGGCAACGAATTAGGTTCGACCACCTCATCTTTCTCTGGAAAAGCATAACGATGTAATAACATGAGTCATACTATGCTCAAGTTCCTCCAAGGAATAATCGCTACATGCGATTTACGCACCAACATCAGCAACTTCGAGGACCGATCCATTGAACTGTGACTCCCAGCAACATGGTGCCAATTTGGAGAACTGACACCCCATCTCCAAGTCAAAAACTAAAATGTGGATCTTCAGTACCCTCTTTGACGAAGCAGCTATCTCAGCAAATTTAACATCTATCACACAACAAGGAGAAATCAGCAGCACAAATATCAGGGGAGAAAATTAAAACAAGTGTTCTTCTCGAAACTCCTTGCTTCTTTTTATCCACATGCAACGTATTCGGAAATGAAAGGAGAAAGTGTTGACATAATAGACTATACAATCCCAGGCAATACTTATAAGGAGCAACCATCCTCGATCAGTTCAGACTTGGAAACTGAATTGGCTAATACGGACAGCATTTCTTTTCCTTGACCATACAACAACGCTCCAATTCACAACGCGAGCTGAAACCAGAGCATAGAGATCAATCCACAAATGCCTCTCTCTCTCTCTCTCTCTCTCTCTCTCTCTCTCTCTCTCTCTCTCTCTGTTGTGTATCATCATCCAAAACTGCTCTGGACTATACCCATGTTCAGTATCACTAGCCGAGCATTCAAAATCCACAAGTTGCTCATTTCTTTACCTCTTCAAGCAAAAACATAAAACGGAGAGGGAGAGGGAGAGAGAGAGAGCGCAACCAGGTAGCATCATTACCAGCTAAGAAGCTTCAAGCTTCAGAGTCAACTCGGGGTCAGTGAAGCAGATACAAAATCAACGAATCAGCAAAAACCCAGCTTCCAATACCTTAAACCCATTTTTTATCTGCCATCAGTCAGCGCTTTCAACCACGAACATTGGAAAAAAGAACAGAAAGAAAAAAACAAAAACTTCAATCTCCTATGATCGAACTTAGTGAAAACCAACTCGTGGAGTCACTTTAAACCTTGAGCCAATCACTGCGCCAAAAATCTTCATTTCTCGGTCCAGTCAACAATTCTCCAAGCAAGATCCAAACTTCCGCTACAGTGAAAACACTCGGAACCGAATCGAAGCGCCTACTTCTCAATTACCCATGAATCTCCACCTCCTCGAACAACCAAAAGTCGATTAACCTATGAGCAAACTCCGAGAAAACGTGGTTATTCTAAAGCTTTGACGAGAAGAGATCTGGTCAAGCCGATGGGGGGAAGTAAAAAGAAAGAAATCCGAAAGGGCTGAGAATGTTTAACGTCATAGCTGGATCAGCTCAGATTGGATCAAAACCATGTAAAGAGAGACGAAATTCTGTAAGGAATATACCAAATAAATTACATTCAGCGTACGAGGCTGGTTTGCTGCAGATGATAAATTAAAGAAATGAAGAAATAATTTCTCCGACATGCCACCAACTTCTGCTCAAAGCCGCAGCATCTTCACGTTATTTAACAAGTGGGTATCGTCGTTGCTGGTGTTGCTGGTAGTGAAATAATTCAAGAAAAAAATTGTTAATCGATGAACAACTATCGTTTTTCCCCCCTCCCCTCCCTTTATGTCTCTCTCTCTCTCTCTCTCTCTCTACGGATTAGACTAGTCCCATCCGCAAATGATTCTCGGACCGTAACGTTTCAAGAAGAAGAGAGAGAAACTTTCGAGGGTCGAGGAAGTCGCATGGTGTGACAGTTGGAGAGGAGGGACCAGCGGCTCTAAAGCTCTTCAAAGTTCCGAACTTTTGTTCTGGCTTTCCAGTTTCCATCCCCTTCGAGTTGCTTGTTTGCCTCCATCCCTCCCGCCGTAATCATTTCATTTTCTTGTGCGAAACCGAAACGACGACGTCTTTCTACTATTAACAGGGTGGAGGTGGACCCCACTTCTCTTATTTTAATTTCTCTCTCAAATGTCAAGCAGCAGCATTCTTTTTCTACGTATTTCTTGTTCCTTTAGCTTACATCATCTGTCAAATCATATTACTTAATAATTTCATAATAGTGTTTTTCAATGCAGCAGTTTGCCCTCTCTGTATTCGGCTTATTTAGAAAAAAAAAATCTCAAATTTTAGATCCGATTCTAATTCTATCCCGGAACGTTTTTTCATTAAAAAAAAATCGAAAACTTTCACCATAGTCCAGATCTACCCATGCTCAACTAATTTCTTCAAAATTATGAACATTAGGGTCAATTAAAAGTTCATTATCTGAACATGCGTCTTCACCGACACCCCCACTTTCGTATGAAACGACAACAACTTCCTGATTTTGATCGTTTTAAACAAACCAGTTGTGATTGTTGGACACGGGAGAGATTTGGGATTAAAATGAAAGTTAGTGATTTTTTTAAGCGAATAAGAATTCGGGATAGAATTGAGATTGTATTTTAAATTAGAAAATTTCTTTTTAGAAAATTATGACCTATGTATTTTTATTTATTGAGAATTATGAGCTAGTGAAGTATTATGTCAGTCAACTTGTTGACTACATCAAATATTATGTATGGTACTTTGAATATGTGGTACTTTGAATATGTGCCACCTTACGGGGCCGGGCAGGTCTTAGGTGGTCATAACCTGATATGCTAACCTAATGAGATAATGCACCCCTAACCCAACTAAAAAAGAGTTTTGAGATGTTATAATTAGCAATTACTACTTTAATCAAATGTCAGAGAATATTATGAATTTTCAGGTTATCACATAGGATTAATCAAACGTAGAGAATAATTGGTCAAACAAAAATATTGATAAATAATTTAAATAAGAACTTGTAACCCGAAACTTAGTTAGGGCCTATTTGGTAACGTTTCTGTTCCTCTTAAGTGATTCTGATTAAAATCATATATTCTGATTCTGTTCCCTGAATGATTTTTAGAAAATCAAAACACGTTTGGTAACTGCACAAATTTTTTGTTCCCGAATAGAAACGCGTTTGGTAAATGCACAAAATTTTTATTCCAGGAAACAACCAAGTGGCGAGAATTATTTTTTTTAAATATTTAATCTTTTTTTAAAATGTTTTTAAAATGTTTTTTAACCTTTTTAAATTTTTTTAAAATTTAATTTTTTTTAAAATGACATATTTTTAATTTCCCCCCATTTTTTTTTATTTTTTTGAATTTTTTCATTTTTTTTTTGAATTTTTTATAGTTTTAATTGCCCCCCCCCCTTTTTAATTTTTTTGTTAAATTTTAAAGCTGATTTATAAATTTAATTTTTAAAAAATTTGTTTAAAAAAATTAGTAGTTAGTAAATTTTCAAATCTAATTTTAATTTTTTTTTAAAGTTCAGAAGTTCACGTGTACTTAATCTTTTTAAAAGAACTGAGACTTTTTTTTTTTTTGTGATTCTCAAAAGTGTTCTTTTTTTGGAGAAATAATTTTTTTTTGTTTTTTATTTTTGGTCCAAAACTGTTCTCAAAAGCAAAATCAGAATCAGAATCATTTGCATTACCAAACATGTTTTTGATCCTTTTTTGTTCCGGGAACAGAAGCAGAGGAACAAAAACGTTACTCAATAGGCCCTTAGTAACTTAATCTAAGAATAGTTGGTTAATCATTCGAACAAAGTTTCCTAATTTCATATAATAACCAATAAATTTAAGTCCTTAGTAAGAAAAAAAGGAAAATAAAAATCCGACACAAAGAAAAGAGAAGATTTTTTTTTGATAATCTAGCTCATATGCAAAAGGGTATTGTCATTTATCAATAGCCAGCCTAATTCCATCTATGAGTGCCCATAATTCAGCTGCAAAAGCACTAGCTTACTGGCTAAAAACAGGGTATAAGTTTCAGCAATTTCTTTAATCAGGTGTTATCATAGTTAAGCTCATCTTAAACACCAAGGCTGAAATATAATGGAAAATTTCCAGCAACCGATCATAAAATGACTCAAACATTCTTCACGGAGAAGCTATGATCACAACCATAGTCCGAATTGTTTATGATCCATAGAGGAAGTATCTTTATATTCAGTAGAGGTATTCGATAGGTACGTATAAGTATGCGGTAATCATAGCATAGAGAACTAGGCGTCCGACCATGTAATGTCGAGCCAGCCCCAATTGTCCTTAGGCACACCCAGGGCCGCCCACACAGCTCGGGACGCGTCGACGATGTCGTTATCGCACGGAGGCTGGTAGTCATGTTCATCATCGCATCCCATAGTCGAGTCGCATTCGTCCACAACCGTAGCCTGGGTGCTCCTCCCGTTGCCGTAGATCGTTATCTTCTTGAGACACCTGCTCATGTTATTGAACCACCCGGTGGATAGTGCCACAACAGGCGTGTCATCGGAATGGTACTGGTTGTCGCACTCGGACGGGCCGCCTCCATCTCCGCCCTCCTCAAAGCTGTTCAGAGTGAGGTGGGCGCTGGTGTGGCCCGACACCGACGGTGAGCACCTGTAGATCGGATACATTTGGCCGTCTTTGCAACACTCCGAGTCGTCCCCGGTGTTGCATTGTCCAGGAGGGGGATTCTTCCCTCTGACTCTGCCGCTCGGTCTGCAAGACTGAGCTTGCACTTCCACACAACTCATAGCCAGAAGAACAAGAAGCAGTGAGCTCAGGAACATCAAGCTAAAGCTGTTCATTTTCTCTGCCCTTTTAAGGTGTTCTTGCTTTTAGCTGTTGATGCTAGGGAAAGGGATCACGTAGAGCTATATATAAGAAATCAAAGGTGGTACTCATAAACAGTTTTCAAAGGTGATCGAACGTTGCATAATGCAGAAGGAACTAACGATGGCTACTTCCCATCAACATAAGCGGTACGGCGTTACGGAGAAGCAAAACAATTGACTACAATCTCGAATATACTTTATCCATCCTCTAACGGATGATAAGAACTTGGATTCCTCACTGACCGATACTTTGTCCGAATCTCATCGGAATCACACACACATGATTAAACATTTGATTAGCAGACGTGTAGATTGGAATTGTCTTCTAATTTGCCAGCAAATAAGGCTTCATTCCCGTTACGGAACTGATTTGCCGCCTTAAGATCCTAAAATACACCCATTAAGGTTTAAACTTGAACCATCAAAAGACTAACCAAACGTCTTTGTGACACTGACATATTTTCCTCTTTTTTTAGAAGAATCTCAAACTGTAAAACAAACTGTCAGCCTGCTTTGCTTGTTACATACAACTACAATAGAAATTGATGATGGACTCCTGCAAATGCCCAAGTTTTCAATTTTTATGATTTATACTGCCATGAAAGTAGATGACAAAAGAGTGAAAAAGAGCTATATTATCAGATTTGGACGACAACCTTGGTTTACTTGCAAGTAAGACGATCATATGATCGCTTCTTTTAATTATTATGGAGTTCACTATTTCAAGAATTTATGACGCAAAATATATTGTTATTCCCATCACTAAAAAATTGTTATACTAGCAAAGTGATTTATTTTTCTATGCCTTCTCGTTTTCCATGATAGTTGACCGATCATGACAAAATCAGGAAAAGAAACAAGGAACATTTTTTTTTACCCCTTTTGTTTTGGTATTAACAGGGTGGAGGTGGGCCCCACTTCCCTTGTTTTCTTTCTATGTCAAATGTCAAATGTCAAGCAGCAACATTCTTTTTCTACTTATTCCCTGATTCTTTAACTAGGCTCGTCAAATGGGTGGAACGAATCGAGCCACAGTCCGACCTTAAATAGACTCATTTACTCCTTTTACGATTCATTTATTGTAATGCAAATTTAATAATTTATACCCGACCTAACTCATATTAACCCATAGTTGATTCGACCCATATTCGTAATAACTTTCATATTTGATCTAATCTATGAAAACTTACACCCAAATTGAGGAGAGAGTGCGGAGTTAGTAAGCGCGAGATCAAGTGAGGTGAGAGAGAATGAAGAGAGAGTTGGATGAGTTTGGTCTGAGCAAGTTGTAACCCATTTATGACACATTTACAACCTATTTAACATTCATATTATATTTAAACCCATTTGTGATCCATTTATTGAATATAACTAATTAATATAACAACTCAGCCCATTATATATGTGTTAAGAAATGGTTTTATGGCCTATTTTGACAGTCTATCTTTAGCTTAGATTATCTTTCAAAGCATAGTACTTTATAAGTTAATAGTGGAGCAGTTTGTCCAATCTTTTCGCCCTAATATCCTAAATAGACTCTAAGCTTTAGATTCAATCCTAATTTTGTCATGAACTTTCTTTTTCATTAAGAGAAATCACAAACTTTCACTATAATTCTAGATATGCACCTCGGCCAAAAACCGTCACCGATTTTCTTAAATATATGAACGTCAGGGTCAGTTAGATGTTTATTATCTGAATTTGCGTCTTCAACAATACCTTCAACTTCGTATGAAACAAGAGCAGACTCCTGATGTTGATACTTTTGAATAAACCAATGGTGATTTTTGGACGTGGGGAAAATTTGGGATTAGAATGAAAGTTTGTAAAATTTTTAGGTAAAATTGAGATTGGACTTAAAGTTTGAGATTTTTATTTCAGTGAATTAGGCCCTCTAAATTCTTATTATTGAGAATTATGAGCTAGTGAAACCTAATCAGATTATGCACCCCAAGTCCAACTAAAAAAGAGTTTTGAGATGTTGTAATTAGCATGATAATTTTAATCAAACGTCAGAGAATATCGTGAATTTTTAGGTTGCCACATAGGATTAGTCAAACGTCAGAGAATAGTTAGACAAATAAAATTATCGATAAACAACTCAAATGAGAGTCGGTAACTCGAATTTAGTAACTTAATCCAAGAATAGTTGGATAGTCATTCGAATAAAGTTTGAAAATTTATATAGGAATTGATAAATTGAAGTCCTTAGTAAGAAAAAAAGGTAAATAAAAATCCGACACAAAGATAAGAGAAGATATTTTTGACAATCTAGCTCATATGCAAACGGGTATGGTCATTAATCAGTAGTCAGCCTAATTCCATCTGTGAGTGCCCACAATCCAGCTGCATAAGCACTAGGGGCCTGTTTGGCAACTGGTCTATTTCTCTATTTTTCTGCTCTTTTATTTTCCGAAACAGAAAAAGTACAGACATCTATTTGCGTGCGTCAATTAATTTTTTTATTTCCTGAAATTGATCAGTGGCCGGACAATAGATTTGGAACAGAAACAAGAACTAAAAAAAAAGGCTATCCTAGCGAAACAAATGGCCCTTTTAGAGAAACAAGCTCAGCATAACCACTCGACCCACATATACCTAAGTCATCTGGTCGGGTTTCGGGTTTTTTTTTTTTTTTTTATTTAAAGGAGACCATTTATATATTTGGCTTTCTTAGTATACTTGTCATCAAAATAATGTCAAGATAAAATTTAAATAATTGATTTCAATTCTTTTTAATTTCTACGTTAAGATTTTTCTTTCTGCACCATCGGATACATTTTACAGAAGTCGCACCTAGAAATTCGTATTCAACATGAAAGAATTGACAAGAACATAAGAACATTCAAATTTGTATTTGAATGTTTTGTATCTACATATACATGAACTATGTTAACACTTGAGTTCTATTAAGTCCTATTTTTTGTTTATGGGAGGTGAATGTAGTGGGAGTCCGCGAGAAGGGCGGAGTTATATATTATCTATTTTTGGATTCAATATTTAAATATCATCTTTTGATTAATTATAGTGCTTTCTTGGAATTCATGGGAATGCAGGTGAGACGGGAAGAAGAAGAAGAAGAAGAAGTAACTCGACCCGAACCGACAAACTACATTTACTCATTACCTGGCCCATCTCGAATCGAAAAACAAAATTTCGGGTCAGGTTGGGCCAGCAAGCTAGGGTATTTTTGACACTCCTACTAATTATTATGTTGGATTTTTTGAGGCCATCTTAGAATATCTTGATCAGTTAAATTCTTACAAAAGTCCAATTTTATCAAAACATGAATTGTTAAGTCATTGGGAATATAAATTCTTAGGATTGTACCAAACGCATTTATGTTTTTTTTTCTATTCTCAGAATATAAATTTTGTGCAGTTACCAAATGTGTTCTTCTGCTCAAAAACTCGTTCGGGAAATAAAAATAGAAAAAACTATTTCTGAATAGAAATTGTTCCTTAAAGAGAACTCTGCCTAGCTTATTGGCTAAAGAGGGTATATGTTTCAGCATTATGCTTCAAGAGCACAAACTTTCTAACCAGAAGCATTTGCGCAGCAACAGACTGGGCACAAATACTGGACAGGCCACTCACTGCTCGCTCCTTTTAGTTTCATATGCTTATTCTTTTAATCAGGTGTCATCATAGTTGAGCTCGTCTTATACATTAAGGCCGAAATATAATGGGAAATTTCCAGTAACTGATCATAAAATGACTCAAACATTCTGCACGGAGAAGCCATGCTCACAACCATAGTCCAAATTGTTTATGATCCATAGAGGAAGTATCTTTATATTCAGTAGAGGTATTCGATAGGTACGTATAAGTATGCGGTAAACATAGCATAGAGAACTAGGCGTCCGACCATGTAATGTCGAGCCAGCCCCAATTGTCCTTAGGCACACCCAGGGCCTCCCACACGGCTCTGGACGCGTCGACGATGTCGTTATCGCATGGAGGCTGGTAATCGTGTTCGTCATCGCATCCCATAGTTGAGTCGCATTCGTCCACAACCGTAGCCTGGGTGCTCCTCCCGTTGCCATAGATCGTTATCTTCTTGAGACATCTGCTCATGTTATTAAACCACCCAGTGGATAGTGCCACGACAGGCGTGTCATCAGAATGGTACTGGTTGTCGCACTCGGATGGGCCGCCTCCATCTCCGCCCTCCTCAAAGCTGTTCAGAGTGAGGTGGGCGCTGGTGTGGCCCGACACCGGCGGCGAGCACCTGTAGATCGGATACATTTGGCCGTCTTTGCAACACTCCGAGTCGTCCCCGGTGTTGCATTGTCCAGGAGGGGGATTCTTCCCTCTGACTCTGCCGCTCGGTCTGCAAGACTGAGCTTGCACTTCCACACAACTCATAGCCAGAATAACAAGAAGCAGTGAGCTCAAGAACATCAAGCTAAAGTTGTTCATTTTCTGTGTCTTTTTAAGGCGTTCTCGCGTTTAGCTGTGGATGCTAGGAAAAGGGATCACGTAGAGCTATATATAAGAAATCAAAGGTGGTACTCACAAACAGATTTCAAAGGTGATCGAAAGTTGCATAATGCAGAAGGAACTATCGATGCCTACATCCCATCAACATAAGCGGTACGGCGTTACGGAGAAGCAAAACAGTTGACTACAATCTCGAATATACTTTATCCATCCTCTAACGGATGAGAAGAACTTGGATTCCTCACTGACCGATACTTTGTCTGAATCTCATCCGAATCACATACACATGATTAAACATTTGATTAGCAGACGTGTAGATTGGAATTGTCTTCTAATTTGCCAGCAAATAAGGCTTCATTCCCGTTACGGAACTGATTTGCCGCCTTAAGATCCTAAAATACACCCATTAAGGTTTAAACTTGAACCATCAAAAGACTAACCAAACGTCTCTGTGACACTGACATATTTTCCTCTTTTTTTAGAAGAATCTCAAACTGTAAAACAAACTGTCAGCCTGCTTTGCTTGTTACGTACAACTACAATAGAAATTGATGATGGAGTCCTGAAAATGCCCAAGTTTTCAATTTTTATGATTTATACTGCCATGAAAGTAGATGATAACAGAGTGAAAAAAGAGCTACATTGTCGGATTTTGACGACAACCTTGATTCACTTGCAAGTAGGACGCTGATATGGTCGCCTCTTCTTTTCCCATGCCTTCTCATTCTCCACAGTAGTATACAGATCATTACCAAATTAGGAAAAGAAACAAGGAACATTCTTTTTTACCCCTTTTCTTTTGGTATTAACAGGGTGCAGGTGGACCCCACTTCACTTATTTTCTTTCTATGTCAAATGTCAAGCAGCGACATTGTTTTTTTACTTATTCCTTGTTTCTTTAACTAAACCCGTCAAATGGATGGAAAAATCACGTAGTGGGACCCCTAAATAGACCCATTTAACTCGTTTAATGACACATACTTGACCCGACTCGTATCAGCCCATACCAGATTCGACACATATTCCTAATCACTTTCATTTTAATCCAAT
Source organism: Lenwebbia sp. NSW1173648 (assembly GCA_029784005.1). Lineage (NCBI taxonomy): Eukaryota > Viridiplantae > Streptophyta > Magnoliopsida > Myrtales > Myrtaceae > Lenwebbia > Lenwebbia sp. NSW1173648. The sequence goes on from JARCGZ010000005.1 coordinate 1,348,979, forward strand.
CTAAGAAAAATTATACCCAAATTGACATGAGAATGCGAAGTTAGTGAGCGCGAAATCAAATGAGGGCGAGAGAAAATGAAGAGAGAGTCGTTGAGGTGAGTTGAGTCTAAGAAAATTGTAACTCATTTATGACCCATTTAAGACCTGTTTAACACTTATATTATGTTTAAACCAATTTATGATCCATTTACTGAATATAACTAATCCATATAATAATATAGCCTATTATTTATGGGCTAAGAAATGGATTTAGGGCCTATTTTGACGGTCTATCTTTAGCTTAGATTATCTGTCAAATCATATTACTTTATAATTTACTAATGGGGCAGTTTGTCCAATTTGTTTCGCCTTAATGTTCTAAATAGACTCTAAACTTCAAATTCAATCCTAATTCTGTCATGACCTTTCTTCTCCATTAAAAGAAATCGCAAACTTTCGCTACAATCTTAAATATACCCCCGTCCCAAAATCGCCACTGATTTTATCAAATTTATGAACATCAAGATTAGTTAGATGTTTATTATCAGAACCCGTGTCTTCAACAACACACTCAACTTCGTATGAAACGATAACAGACTCCTAATGTTGATAATTTTGAAAAAATCAGTGCCAATTTTTGGACGTGGGACAACTTTGGGATTATAGTGAAAGTCAATAATTTAGTAAAGTTTTTAGGCAAAATTGAGATTGGACTTAAAGTTTGGTATTTTTTTTATTTTAGAGAATTAGGCCCTTTGTATTCTTCCTATTGAGAATTATGAGCTAGTGAAGTGTTATGTCAGCAAACTTGTTGACTATATCACACATTATGTATATTCCCATGACCTTCCCGAAAAAAGAAAAAAAAGGTACTTTAAATATGGGGAAAATTCCAAAAAAGTGCCTGAAGTCTTCTCATTTTCTCAAATAAGGGCCCCAAGTGAACCTTGATTCAAATAAGGGCCTGAAGTGCCCTCATTTTCTCAAATAAGGGCCTGAAGTGACCATAAAATTTCAAAAAAGGGCTTGATTTCAAGGGCATTTTCGTCATTTTCCTTATTTAATTTTTTTGTTTTTTTTATTTTTTTTTCTGTTTCCTTAAAAATTAACAATTTTTTTTTTTTAAAAAAAAAAGACATTGCAGAGGCGGGAGGGCTGCCCCTCCCGCCTATGGCCGCCGGCCCACCGCAGGTGGGGGGTCGGCAGGGGCGACGAAGGCGGCGAAGTCGCCGGCGCCTCGGCGAGGTCCGGCGACCCCGCCGACCAGACGCGAGGGCCTGCTGGCCCTCGCCAAAACAAGGAGAGGGTCGGGCCCTCTCCTGGATCTGGGCGGGGGTCGCCGACCCCCATCCCGCCCTGACCAAGGGAGGGCGGCGACCCCCGCCCTGGTCTTAGCGAGGGTCAGCGACCCCCGCCCGGTCTTGGGCGAGGGCCGGCGACCCCCGCTCGGACCTGGGCGGGGGTCACCGACCCTCGCCTCTGGTCGGCGGGGTCGCCAGCCCTCGCCGAGGCGCCGGCGACCCCGCTGGCCGTCGCCACCCCCCGCAGACCCCCCACCTGCGGTGGGACGGTGGCCATAGACGGGAGGGGCAGCCCTCCCGCCAGTGGGGTGTTTTTTTATTTTTTTATTTTTTTTTTAAATTTTTTAAAAAATAGAAAAGGAAAAAATAGGGAAAAAATAAATAAAAAATCAAAATGAGAAATGACGAAAATGCCTTTAGCTCAGGCCCTTTTTTGAAACTCTATAACCACTTCAGACCCTTATTTGAAACATATTATGTCACTTCATGCCCTTATTTGAATCAAGGTTCACTTGGGACCCTTATTTGAGAAAATGAGAGGACTTCGGGCCCTTTTTTGGAATTTTCCCTTAAATATGTGCCACCTTCTGACGACGCAGGTCGTAGGTGGTCATAACCTCATATACTGACCTAATCAGATTATGCACCCCAAGTCCAACTAAAAAAGAGTTTTGAGATGTTATAATTAGCATGATAATTTTAATCAAACGTTAGAGAATATTGTGAATTTTTTGCTTCGATTTGTTTTGCGAAAAATGAGATGTTTCTGACAAATATTTTTCGGTATTCAGCTGAAATCTGAAAATGACCTGGAAAATATTTTCTGCTGTTCGGCATGGATCGGATTTGATTTTCCTCCATGCACTCATTTTAATAAATTTATTTTTTATTTTTATTTTGTCTTTTTATTTTATTTTTAGTTTTTAGTTTTTTAAATTTTAATTTTAAATTTCTTTTATTTTTCCCCTCTTCTTCGGCCGGTCGCCGGCCAAGACGATGGCCGACGACCGGCCACAGGCGAGCTTGAGCCTCACCACAGGTAGGCGAGGCTTGAGCTCCCCGGCCTCGGGCGAGGCTTGGCATCTCGATGCCTGGCCTCGCATCACCACAGGTCGGCAAGGTCGAGCTCGTCGGCCGTGGCCGGCGACCGGCCTTAGAAAAAGGGAAAATAAAAAAAAAAGAAAAAAAAATTAAAAATAAGAAGGAAAGAGAAAAATAAAAAAATTGATTTTTTTAGAAAATAAAAAATAATTAAAAAGAAAAGAAACATGGAAGAATAGAGGAAGGAAAGATGAGGAAAAATGTTTTCCTCTTCTCAAAAAGAGGAAATCATTTTTCTCACTTTTGAAGGTGTTTTTTTTTTTTTTCCATGAGAGGAAAACATTTTCCTTGACTCGTTTATTTCCCGTGAAATGAATATCGGAAAATTCGAAAAATATTTTCCTGAAAGTTGTTTTCCAAGAAACGAACAGAGCCTTTAGGTTACCACATAAGATTAGTCAAACGTCATAGAATAGTTAGATAAATAAAAATATTGGCCGACTACTCAAAGGAGAGTCGGTAACTCGAAATTAGTTAGTAATTTAATCCAAGAATAGTTGGTTAGTCATTGGAATAAAGTTTGATAATTTCATATAATGATCCATAAATTTAAGACCTTTGTAAGAAAAAAAGGAAAATAAAAATCCGACACAAAGATAAGAGAAGATTTTTTTGATAATCTAGCTCATATGCAAACGGGTATTGTCATTATCAATAGCCAGCCTAATTCCATCTATGAGTGCCCATAATTCAGCTGCAAAGCCACTAGTTTACTGGCTAAAAACAGGGTATAAGTTTCAGAATTATGCTTCATGAGCTTAAACATCAAGGCCTAAATATAACGGGAAATTTCCAGCAACCGATCATAAGATGACTCAAGCATTCTTCACGGAGAAGCTATTCTCACGACCATAGTCCAAATTTTTTATGATCCATAAATGAAGTATCTTTATATTCAGTATAGGTACTTGTTACAAACACAACGTTCGATAGGTACGTATAAGTATGTGATAAGCATAGCATAAAGAACTAGGCGTCAGACCATGTAATGTCGAGCCAACCCCAATTGTCCTTAGGCACACCCAGGGCTTCCCACACAGCTCTGGATGCATCGACGATGTCGTTATCGCATGGAGGTTGGTAATCGTGTTCATCATCGCATCCCATAGTCGAGTCGCATTCGTCCACAACCGTAGCCTGGGTGCTCCTCCCGTTGCCATAGATCGTTATCTTCTTGAGACATCTGCTCATGTTATTGAACCATCCCGTGGATAGTGCCACGACAGGCGTGTCATCAGAATGGTACTGGTTGTCGCACTCGGATGGGCCACCTCCATCTCCGCCCTCCTCAAAGCTGTTCAGAGTGAGGTGGGCGCTGGTGTGGCCTGACACCGGCGGTGAGCACCTGTAGATTGGATACATTTGGCCGTCTTTGCAACACTCAGAGTCGTCCCCGGTGTTGCATTGTCCAGGAGGGGGATTCTTCCCTCTGACTCTGCCGCTCGGTCTGCAAGACTGAGCTTGCACTTCCACACAACTCATAGCCAGAAGAACAAGAAGCAGTGAGCTCAAGAACATCAAGCTAAAGTTGTTCATTTTCTCTGTCCTTTCAAGATGTTCTCGCTTTTAGCTATTGATGCTAGGAAAAGGGATCACGTAGAGCTATATATAAGAAATCAAAGGTGGCACTCATAACCAGTTTTCAAAGGTGATCGAAAGCTGCATAATGCAGAAGGAACTAACGATGGCTACTGCCCATGAACACAAGCAGTACGGCGTTAAGCAAAACAGTTGACTACAATCTCGTATATACTTTATCCATCCTCCAACGGATGAGAAGAACTTGGATTCCTCACTGATCGATATTTTGTCCGAATCTCATCCTAATCACAGACACATGTTTAAACATTCCATTAGCAGACGTCTAGATTGGAATCCTCTTCTCATTTGCTAGCAAATAAGGCTCCATTCCCGTTACGGAACTCAGTTGCCGCCTTAAGATCCTAAAATACACCCAGTGAGGTTTTAAACTTTGAATAACATAAAACGTAACCAAACGTCTCTGTGAGACTGTGACACTGACATCTTTTCCTCTGTCTTTAGCAGAATCTCAAACTGGAAAACAAACTATCAGCCTGCTTTGCTTGCTTTATAATGTAGATTGCTGGTGGACTCCTGCAATATGTCATGACAGCAAATGGTAAAAGAAGGAAAAAAGAGCTACATTGTCGAATTTGACGACAACCTTGATTCACTTGCAAGTAGGACGATAATATCGAGTGAGGGCGAGAGAGAATGAAGAGAGAGTAATTGAGGTGAGTTGGGCCTAAGAAAGTTGTAACCCATTTATGACCCATTTGTGACCCATTTGTGATCTATTTAACACTCATATTATGTTTAAATCCATTTATGATCCTTTTTGTTGTATATAACTAACTCGCATAACAACCCAGCATATTATAAATGGGTTAAAAAATGGGTTTATGGCCTATTTTGACGGTCTATCTTTAGCTTATTATTTGTCAAATCACATTACTTTATAATGTAACAATGCATCAGTTTGTCCAATCTGTTTCGCCTTAATGTTCTAAATAGACTTGAAACTTCAAATTCAATCCTAATTCTTTCATGAACTTTCTTATTCATTAAAAGAAATCACAAACTTTCACTATAATCTTAGATCTTGCCCCTATCTAAAAATCGTCACTGATTTTCTCAAATTTATGAATGTCAGGTTTAGTTAGATGTTTATTATACGAACTTGCGTCTTCAACAATACCTTCAACTTTGTGAGAAACGATAGCAAACTCTTGATGTTGATAAGTTTCAAGAAACCATGTGTGATTTTGGACGTGGGGCAAATTTGGCATTAGAGTGAAAGTTAGTAAATTTTTTAGGCAAAATTAAGATTGGACTTAAAGTTTAGAATTTTTATTTTATAGAATTAGCCCTCTGTATTCTTATTATTGAGAAGTATGAGCTAGTGAAGTGTTATGTCAGTAAACTTGTTGACTATATTAGACATTATATATATTCCCATGACCTTCCTCCCCAAAAAAAGGTACTTTGAATATGTGCCACCTTACGGACCAGGCAGGTCCTAGGTGGTCATAACCTGATATACTGACCTAATCAGATAATGCACCACAAGTCCAACTAAAATAGAGTTTTGAGATGTTATAATTAGCAATTGCAACTTTAATCAAAACGCCACAAAATAATGAATTGTTAAGTCTCCATTAACATTTTGACCAAAAAAAAAAAGAATTCTCCACTAACAAAGTTAATGTAGCATTCATCGGTTTTATTCAAAAGTCCAGAACATGAATTGTTAAGCCTTTACAAAAGTCCAGTTTTATCCAAACATGAATTGTTAAGTGTCCACTGATATTTTTATAATTAAATGAAAAAAATGGGAATATAAATTTTTAGGGTTGTACCAAACGCATTTATGTTTTTTTTCTATTCCGGAAATAGAAATTTTGTGCAGTTACCAAATGTGTTCTTCTGTTCAGAAACTCGTTCAGGTAATAGAAATAGAAAAAAATTATTTCTGAACAGAAATTGTTCTCGAAAAATAGAAAAGTTACCAAACGCACCTAAGCTTACTGGCCAAAGAGGGTATATGTTTCAGCATTATGCTTCAAGAGCGCAAACTTTCTAACCAGAAGCATTTACGTACGCAGCAACAGATTGGGCAAAGATACTGGACAGACCACTAACTGCTCTCTCTTTTCCGTTTCATATGCTTATTTCTTTAATCAGGTGTCATAATAGTTAAGCTCAACTTAAACATCAAGGTTGAAATATAACGGAACTGATCATAAAATGACTCAACATTCTGCAAGGAGAAGCGATGATCACAACCATAGTCCGAATTGCTTATCATCCATAACGGAAGTATCTTTATATTCAGTACAGGTATTTATTACAAGCACGACGTTCGATAGGTACGTATAAGTATGCGATAACCATAGCATAGAGAACTAGGCGTCAGACCATGTAATGTCAAGCCAACCCCAGTTGTCCTTAGGCACACCCAGGGCCTCCCACACAGCTCTGGACGCATCGACGATGTCGTTATCGCATGGAGGCTGGTAATCGTGTTCGTCATCGCATCCCATAGTCGAGTCGCATTCGTCCACCACCGTTGCCTCGGTGCTCCTCCCGTTGCCATAGATCGTTATCTTCTTGAGACACCTGCTCATGTTATTGAACCACCCGGTGGATAGTGCCACAACAGGCGTGTCATCGGAATGGTACTGGTTGTCGCACTCGGACGGGCCGCCTCCATCTCCGCCCTCCTCAAAGCTGTTCAGAGTGAGGTGGGCGCTGGTGTGGCCCGACACCGACGGTGAGCACCTGTAGATCGGATACATTTGGCCGTCTTTGCAACACTCCGAGTCGTCCCCGGTGTTGCATTGTCCAGGAGGGGGATTCTTCCCTCTGACTCTGCCGCTCGGTCTGCAAGACTGAGCTTGCACTTCCACACAACTCATAGCCAGAAGAACAAGAAGCAGTGAGCTCAGGAACATCAAGCTAAAGCTGTTCATTTTCTCTGCCCTTTTAAGGTGTTCTTGCTTTTAGCTGTTGATGCTAGGGAAAGGGATCACGTAGAGCTATATATAAGAAATCAAAGGTGGTACTCATAAACAGTTTTCAAAGGTGATCGAACGTTGCATAATGCAGAAGGAACTAACGATGGCTACTTCCCATCAACATAAGCGGTACGGCGTTACGGAGAAGCAAAACAATTGACTACAATCTCGAATATACTTTATCCATCCTCTAACGGATGATAAGAACTTGGATTCCTCACTGACCGATACTTTGTCCGAATCTCATCGGAATCACACACACATGATTAAACATTTGATTAGCAGACGTGTAGATTGGAATTGTCTTCTAATTTGCCAGCAAATAAGGCTTCATTCCCGTTACGGAACTGATTTGCCGCCTTAAGATCCTAAAATACACCCATTAAGGTTTAAACTTGAACCATCAAAAGACTAACCAAACGTCTTTGTGACACTGACATATTTTCCTCTTTTTTTAGAAGAATCTCAAACTGTAAAACAAACTGTCAGCCTGCTTTGCTTGTTACATACAACTACAATTGAAATTGATGATGGACTCCTGCAATATGACATGAAATTGATTCACTTGCAAGTAGGACGATTATATGGTCGCCGAAAAAAAATAGTTTCCGTTGCCGGGACTTGAACCCGGGTCTCTCGGGTGAGAGCCGAGTATCCTAACCAACTAGACTACAACGGATCTTTGAATAGAGTTGTAAAACATAAGTTATAAAACAAAAGTATTTTTCTCCTAGTTTTGCCCAAAGGAACTTGATTCTACATATTATTTAAACCTCCATGCATGACTAAGATAGCCGATCGTGATTAGTGTGATCACATAAATTACAAAGAATATTGTACATTAGATATTAGGAACGGAACGTCTAGCTAAGTGCCTCCATATTTAATTATTAATTTTCTGCATCAGTTTTAGCAAGTTAAAAGACTGAATTCATACTTATCTCGACCTTTTTAGCTACTTAAGTTTTTTGTTTCCTTTCCTTTTTTCTTGATAGTTTCTTCACTTAAGAATTGGGGTTTTGAAATCTTTCTCATATTGAAATTCCAGCTTAGTTTTCTAGCAATTTCTTTTTAAATTCAAAACCACATCATAAATTTATTTTGACAGGAAATTCAGACGTGGTTATCTTGGAAGGGCCTTTCAATGGACCTTACCTTTCCTAGTTTGCTTTTTCAGGACAGAAGCAAACAAACTGGCGAAGTACCCGGAGAACCAACCTTTGGCTGCTGATCAAATGGAGTAAAAACATGGCCAAAACTGGAAAAGATCATCGTTGGGCAACTCCTAATTCCTAAATTGGACAAAAAGCTCAAGCAGGATGATCACCTGTCAGGAGCCACGAAATTGAATCCTAAAATTAACCCCTGTTTTTTTCCCCTTAAAACACTCTCTCCCAGTCACCTCCCTCCTCTTTCCCTCTCAAATTGACCTCCACAATACTTCAGATTTATATAACTGGGGGTCTCTTTGTTCATTGTTTTCCAGTCTCTCTCAATCTTTCACTTTTCTGCTTCTCACTCCTCATCAGGATCATCTCTCATTGGCAGGCATCAACATGGTACTGCCTTGCCCCTGTCCTCCACCTTCTAGTAAAGAAGCCCTTCTTTCATTTTCTTCCATTATGCGCGTTTGGAGTGCACATTTCGATGTTTTATCAAGGCTTAAAAGAGATCAGTCTTCATAAAAAATGATGCACATTTTCTTTCGTATGCGAGGAAGTGCAAACTAGAATCATCTTCTGTGAAATGCACCTGATCAATCTGCCTTTGTGAATTATCTGATTTGGAGATTGCAGATAAGAAATAGAACCCATGTTAGTCACTTGGTATTCTATGTTAGTTTTGACAATGTTGATATTGTTCTCATGCTGAGCAATTGTATAGGCGAATTCGTCATCTGGAATGGCAGTGGACGACGAGTGCAAGCTTAAGTTTTTGGAGCTAAAAGCAAAGAGGATTTACAGATTCATCGTGTTCAAGATCGAAGAGAAGATCCAACAGGTAACAATAGAGAAGCTCGGTGGTCCAGATGAAACCTATGACGATTTCAGCGCCAGTTTGCCTGCCGACGAGTGCCGATACGCTGTGTTTGACTTCGATTTCACGACTGATGAGAATTGCCAGAAAAGCAAGATTTTCTTCATTGCATGGTGAGAACAATATTGGTCATTTTACCCCATGATTGATTGAAACTTAATTAGGATCATAATCATAACAGATACCGATGGTAACTGCATGAATAAAACAATTCTCTAGAATTACCTGTTTCTTGTCAGAGAAATAGAATTGGATGAGTATCTCATCCATGATAATCATCCATTTTTGGTCCAAATTGTGGAGTCTATACACTCCCTGATTAACTTAATCTGTTAATTCATCATATTCAACTTGTGTCTTAGGTCGCCTGATACATCGAGGGTGAGGAGCAAGATGCTCTATGCCAGCTCGAAAGACAGATTCAAGAGAGAATTGGATGGCATTCAAGTCGAGCTGCAAGCTACTGATCCTAGCGAGATGAGCATTGATATCATAAGAGGACGAGCGCTCTAATCAATCAAACCTCCGATGCCTACTCTCGTTGATCTTGAGCCCCTCCACATCATTTTTCTTAGTAGCATGCTCGTTTTCTTCTTTGCTGGTTCTTCGGGCATGTACCATTCTACTGAAGGGAAACTAGCATCCATTTAGTCATGTTCGTCCCTTCCATACATGTCATTTCTTTCTTCTTTCCGGCTTAACAAATTACGTGTACGATGACCTGCATTAACCTTCCTCACATGAGGAATTCGACTCAGTGGAATCATTCTTACGTAGTGTGTTCTGATGCTATTAGTTTTTCCAGACTAATCTTTCGGTGCTATATAAATAGACCTAGCTTTCAGAGTATTGAAGTCAGAGAAGACAAGACAAACTCCAGGTAGAGAATCAAGATTTATTCGTATTCACTGCAACCTATGCGTTACTCATGCTTCCATGTCTGATCCATAGGAAACTTTTACCAGCAGCCTAGAAATTGAAACATAAGAATATGTATTTTGAAAAAAACAAAAAAGATAAGTACAAATGCTTGACTGAAAATTATCCTGAGAAGGGCGAACAAAGTTAATGTAGCATTCATCGGTTCTTGTTCATTTTCTCCCAGTATTCGGCTTCCCACCGCTCCACTTGTCTTGAGACGCTCTCTTTCCTCCCGAGAAAGGCTTGAAGTTCTCCTGCCTCATAAGGTGGTGGCAGTGTGCACGGAGGCGAATCACTAGGGGACTTCACCATCGATTCGAGCATGTTCATTCTAAACAACCCTTTAGCAGGGCACGTCATTGTCTCTGTACAGTATTCGATCGCTCTTGGAGGTATCTCTGGCTTGTATGTGAGAAGTTTGCCGTATCTGGTGAGAAGATGGAACATGTAATCATACACATTCTTCATCTTTAGACCCTCCTCCATGAATTTGCTTCCACCCTCCCCAATAACCTCTGCCTGTTTAATCATGCAACCAATACCATTTTCTGAGAAAAAAGAACAAAAATCAGAGAGAGCAAAACAATGAACTCCTTACCTCTTGAGGGTGATTGTTGCCCCATTCAACTGCAAACTTGATATCTCTGCACTTGTTGTCTGGTCTAATGGGCCAGTAGTGCTCCAAAGGGATCATCCCTCTTGTGAAGAAATCGAGGAACTCGGGCTTTACCATCAAGGTCATCGAGTTGCATGCCATAATGTACTTCTCGCTCACCGACCACGCCTCTCCTTCCACGTAAATTTTGTACCTTTTACACGAATTTCGTCGAAGCAGCGAGGTAAATCAGTCTGTCAATTTGTGGGGTAGGACGAAGGAAAAAACTCAGAAGGGTCCATTTGCTTACCTGTGGGTGCATTGGTCTTCCAACTTAGAATGCTTGAATCCTTGACTAACTTCATGAGACCATTCCTGGTTGTGAACCAGATTGTCATTTTCACATTCTCAATCGTCACTATATACTTCTTTGTAACCTCCTAAAACGAGGATACATAACGCCTAGTGGCTGCCATAGGACCGAAATGAATTTACCTGGTGATAGAGATGAGCTTTCCAGTCCTGTCCACTGGTTGCATTGCACTTCATCAGGTCACGCCTAATGGCTGCGACGCCTGTGTTCCCTTTCCAGTAAGCATAAGGTACTTTGTCGTTCCACCCGATTCTCTCGGAGTTCTGTCTAATGGCTCTCACAGTACTTTCCCACGGCCCTATGTTGATCTCAGCCCTAGACAAAATGAAATGAAAAGAAACTGCAAATTCTTGACTAATATTCCTAAAGCAAGTTGGTTTTCCAAAATATATTCAAAACAACCTAAGGATCAATTTCACAACTAGATTGACAGTGTAAGGCCATACCATCCCCAGAATGACCAATCAGGAAAGGTGATGTCCAAGGCCGACTGATTTCCGCAGAAGCGGAACAGCGGTGGAGGCAACGTGGCATTTGGCCCCTGGTAGTCGCTCTTCATGATCACCGGCTGGTCATTGCAATAAAACATCAACTCAAGATCTGGTATTTTCCCCGGGTACAACCTCAGGAGCTGCACAATTCCCCAAATTGTTCCCACATCTCTAGTTTGGTAGGGCTTCCTAAAGTGCTCCACATAGACCCTACCCTTGAGAATCACCAGCCTGTAGTGTGCAAAGTCTCTTGTCCTCTCCACCATTTCCTTCGTGATTCCCGTGCTTTTCCAGGCCCGGAGATCCTCGTGGATCCACCGGAAGTACTCTGGACACTCCGTGGCGTGCAAGTCCGTGGGTTGGAACATTGTCGGATAATCTGTTGGGCATGTTTGAGGCTTGGTTGTGTTGGTGCAGTTGAGAGGATACTCGATCTTTTGGGACGACGGCGACGAATCTTCCGGCCTTTTATTGACATTAAATACTTCCCTCAATGACCCACCTGGAAAAATAAACTGCAATGCACAAGAAACCGAGACAAAGATGCAAATTTTAGACTAGGAGCATAAGAATGTTAATTCCACATCTAAGTTCTAGTTGTACTTTCATTATGTAATAGCAGAGTGCAAACTTTTGTTGGATTAAGAAGTTTGCAAGCCGATCTGGATCTGCTTGCAAAGACTAACAGGTGTTGCATCTAAAATTAGCTAATTTGCACCTTATTATGTAGGAACCAGATTTTACTTCACAGTTTACTGGCTATGTGCTAAGTTAATCCAAGGCAATCATCATTTCTTTCAAATCTGCTTGATCAGGAAATTCAGAGAATAACACGAGTTCAATACAAGACAATGAACAAGGGAATACGTGAAAGCAGGTGAGTGGCGCTGAACTTACAATATCTAGCCCTGAGATGATGCAGCCGCTGAGAACTATGATCAAGAACAAGACGAACACGGCAGCTGAAGCCGACACCTTCAGCAACCGAGGACTTCTTTTGGACGATGGCAAACCGTGGAGCTTCTCCTCCTCCATTTGATCTTGGCTAACGCCTCACTTGGTCCGCCAACTTTACTTCACGCCCATTGAACTCCAAAAAAAATGTCACATTCCTACTTAAACAGCGGTCAGTATTCGCAGATTTCTACTAAATTTGACCCCGCTTGAATCGAGGGCAATCTGATATTAAACTAGAATTCATCTTGAAGCCACGTGATTAGCCCATGTCGAAGCGAAATCCCTTAGTAATACTGCCTTGCTTGGAGTCTACCGTTTCATTCTCTTCCTGGAAATTAGCCCGGTGCTTTAGAGTTCTAATTCGACTTAATTAGCGTGAAAGAAAATTTGGTCTATCAGAATTTAACATGCTTATGCATTTTATCAAAGTCAATGCCTCTCCATCAAGGAAGCTCCATCACATGTTTGGTTATACTTTTCTTGAAAACCACTGCTCAGGAGGAGACACTTTTTGGGTTCTGCACGTAGAGAAGGACACTTGCAGACTTCTCAAGTCTTTTCTCCCCATTTTTAGGGGTCAATGCCAAGAAAAAAAACCATTCTTTTAAGGTCATTTGGTGAGCGAGACTTGAAGTAGAAGTGTTTGACTTTCAAGTCACCCTCTTTTTGCCCCATGAAGGAACACAAGACGAAGAAGTGATGAAACAGATGCACATGGTACAACTTTTTACCAGATCTGAGGACAAAGATGGAGTGATTATTCATCCATCGCAAAGGAATCGCGTCGCCACGAGGACGGTGCAAAAAAAAAAAAAAAATCAAAGCCTCGGCTTGATCGAGCGTAAAGTTTCCGAACAGGTCTGTTCGGATCTCTGGATCTTTGAACCAGTCAGTTGGAAAACGGTACAAATCACACGGACCAAAAGAAATTCTTATGAGAGGGAAGAACACATTTTCCATCAATGTTCGTCCCTATTGACTGACTCTAGTCCAAATCCGGGGTCATTGATTGAGTGAATGACGAGACGAAGAACGCTGAATTGCAAAGGCTGGTCCATGTTTGGACCAGGTTTGGGCCTAACTCTTCTTTCTTCCCAGTGAACCTAAGTTAGGCCAGTTGTGCCTAACTTCTCTTACATCAAAGGGCTCCTTTTCTTTTCTTTTTTCCTCTTCCGATTATGGAGTGGTAACTAAATCTAAGCCTAACTTCTTTTGACCAAGCAAAAAATATTTTTTTTTTTTTCCTCTCTATAATAATGCAAAATCGAAAGATGGTTTAGACCTCAAATTTTCACCTTTTAGTTCCATGAAAAGATCATATGCTATTAGGGTGAATAGATTTAATTTAAGGTAAACTAATCATTTAATGTTTTAAGGTTCTGTTTGTTTTGCGAAAAATAACTGATTTAGAAAATATTTTTCTAAAATTATTCGCTTGTATCGCTTCACAAAATTAAGGAACGAATATTTTTTTTTATCGTATATGAAAATGTTTAGACATGGATTATTATCGATAATAATAACATTTTTCATTGACTTATTATTTCAAGCGATCATTTTCAAGAAAATATTTTTCAATTCAATCATTTTTCCGTGAAACAAACGGAGCCTAAATCATGTTTGCATAAATTTTCATTTATTTGATAATTCTTCTTATAAAAAGGCGGGTTTCGACATCTCAGCATGTAAAAACTTTTTCATAACAATTACCTAACTAGTCAGCGGTATATAATTGTCTGAGGACTGGCTTAATCAGTAGCAGGTTCTTTCTATTTAATTCGATCCGATGGTCCATGTTAAATTCAATTTGAATCATTAGCTAAATTGATGCTTAGGTCTGACATAGAATTGCCACATTCGCCATCTTAGGTGTAAGTGGATGAATTATTTGACAATCAACCATTAATTTACAATCGAAACAAGATAAAGTGATCGAATAAGGCAAAAATTTAGAGCTGCTTCTCAAGATTCTTCCAGTATTCAGCCTCCCACATCTCTACTTGCCTAGTGACACTCTCTTTTCTGTCAATGAAAGCTTTGAACTCAACAGGGTCATAAGGAGGCGGCAACGAGCACGGAAGCGCGACGCTAGGCGACTTCACCATCGACTTGACCATGAACTTCCTCATAAGCCCGTCGGCCGGGCACGCAATCACTTCCGAACACAGCTCAGCCCCTCCTTGAGGCACCTTTACCTCAAACGTCAGGAGCTTTGCGTATTCGCTGAGCAGGTGAAACATGTAATCGTACACGAACTTCAGTTTCAGGCTCTCCTTGACGAATTTGGTCCCGCTCTCGCCGATCCTCTGTGCCTGTTTCGATCGTCGAGTTGTAACGAATTTTGATTAAAGAATGTAACGAGGGCCTAGAGCGAAATATGGGAACTGTTGCTAACCTCCTCAGTGTGATTGTTTCCCCATTCAACAGCAAATTTGATTTCTCTGCACTTATTATCGGGCCTAATCGGCCAGTAATGCTCCATCGGCATCATCCCCCTCATGAAGTAATCGTAGAACTCCGGCTTTATCAGCAAGGTCGTGGAATCGCAAGCCAAAATGTACTTCTCACTCACCGACCAGCCGATTCCTTCTATGTAGATCTTGTACCTTTCCAGGATTCAGGTTCATGCAGGCAAATACAGGTTTTGTTTCATAAGATGCAAGCAAATGCAGGTTATACACAAAAAAACCGGAAATAGCGAAATTGAAAGCCTTAACACTCACCTATGAGTGCACTGGTCTTCTAGATTCGAGTGCTTGAATCCGTCCGCAACTTCCCGACGCCAGTCCTGAACAATAACCGACGTAAGAATTATGTATAGACCTTTCGTCTCCTGATCTCGATTATAGTAACCATGGTGGAAATATGTGACACCATCACAATCATAGTCATGTGCAGATAGGAGATTACTTGGGCATACACGCGAGCTTTCCAATCGGTTCTTGAACGGTCGTTGCACCTGAAGAGGTCGAGCCTGGTCTCGGCCAGTCCATAGTTGCCTTTCCAGAAAGCGTAGGGCTCTCTGTCCTTCCATTTGATCAGCTCCGCCTTGCCTTTTATGGCCACTAAAATGTCGTCCCATGGCTTTATGTTCACTTCAGGCCTAACCATAGTTAATACAGCCGCATGGAGAAAAATTCAATGCTATCTCAAGAAAAATCACAGTATAAATGATGCAGCAAGTAGTGAATGATGGGTTTGTGACAGATTGGTAGGAGCTTGATCAGAACTGTGAACTGATAATCTTTAAGGCTATTACCAACCCCAGAAGGACCAATCCGGGAAAGGGACATCGAAGGTCGTGTTGTGCCCGCAATAGTGGAACAACGGCGGGGCCTCCCCTGCTTTCGAGCCCTGGTAATCTTGCTTCAGGATCAGCGGCCTGTCGTCGCAGTTGAACATGAGCTCCAAGTCCGGCACCTTCCCGGGGTACAACCTCAGGAGCTGCAAAATCCCCCAGATGGTGAACACGTCCCTCGTCTGGAAGGCGGGCTTGTACTTCTCCACGTAAGCCTTTCCTTTTAGTATCACGAGCCGAAACTGCGCGTGCTCTTTGCTGTTCTCCAACATTTCCCGCGTGATCCCCGCGGCCTTCCAGGGCCGAAGATCCTCGTGGATCCACCGGAAGTACTCTGGACATCCCTCGGTGTATATATTCTCGGTTCGATGCGTCGCCGGATAATTCATCGGACATGTCTGCAGCGCGGTGTCGTTTCTGCAGACGAGCGGGTAACTGACGTATCGAGTGGAATTTCCGGGGCTTTCTGCATTCCCAGTCCTGAAGATGAAAGCCCCTGTCAAAGTAGACTGCGATACAAAACATGGAAAATCAGTACAGATGCGCCGGCCGGCCACACAGTCACGGAACAGGAGATCAGAATCTGCAGATAAGTATTGCTACAATGCTGACAAAGTAACATTATCCAAAGTTCAGTTTACAATATACTATCCCAGAGACCAACAAAAATGAGGGGAAAAAAAAAAAAAACCAAGATTTCGGTAGGAAATGGCTGATATGATACATCAAGACCATGACATTATGCTCAAGATCAGGACAAAGCTCACAGGTTCTATCCAGGAGACGAAGAACCCAGAGAGAATGAAAACGATCGACAACATCAGAACGGTGGCCGAAGCCCACGTCTTCTTCGCCGGTTGGCGAGCCCTGGCGCCACCGAAACATTCAGCAGAGTGTTCTTCTTCCATGGATGATCGACCACCTCGGTCTCGGGAACGAAGCCACAAGTATTTAGGAGCATTAAATCTGCTAATTTTAGAGATTCATTTTTGAGAGGCTGATTGATCATTTAATTAATTAATTAATACTTACTTGATCAAAGAATAATGATGCCTCTCAATAAAGGAAGCCGGCGCCACATGCTGATATCGCTTTTTCTCTGGTTATATTTAGTGAGGGGGGTTGTTTGACTTCATGCACAAGTGATTGACTTCCTAATTACATTTATTTAGTCACGAAGGAACGTGTGACGAGTACGAATGCTTGAAACCGATGATTAAACTAAAGATTAAGTTAGTTCTTTTAATTTGGGAGTACAACTGCCCTTGGGTGACATCATGGGTCAACATTCATGCCCCGGACTAAGTTTACCTTCTTCATCCAGTCAAAAGCAAGTCATCCACGCCAGTTAATGATCTAATTAGTGGTTCGAAATATAGAAGGAAAAAATACAAAAAAAAAAAATTAAACCATTATATTGGTACCAATTCAGTGATAAACTTTTTAATTTAATCAATTTAGTCCTAAAATTTTTCACATTTGTACCAGTTTAGTCCATCCAATCAAGTTAGGCTGGAAATTGTTAACGTGGACGCTAGCTGTGTTACGTGGTGCGGCTGGTTCTGACGTAGACATCTTTTATATTTTTTAACTAATTCTTCATTTTTTTTCTTCTTTTTTTCTCTAATTTTTTTCTTCTTTTTTTTGCAAGTGGCCGGGGCGGCCAGCCTTGCCCGCAACAGGCGAGGGTCGGCCTCGCTGGGTGGGAAAAATATTGGGTGGCCTAGAACATAGGTTGGAAAAATCTTGGGTTGTATTTGATATCTGTTACAAGGTGGGAAAAATCTTGGGTGGCCTAGAGGCTAGAACATAGGGTATCATTAAATTAATTACCCATTTAATCAACAAGTCGGGCCGCATTTACTGGTGGGGCCCCTTGTATTGAAATTTCTTCTGAAAATCCATGTGCGAGTATTTACCACGCTCTCCGAAAGCATGCAGTCTCATGCATTTTGCACCATATACTTAGTGGGATTCATCACATATTCGTATTCAACAACGTATATGAGCTCTAGCTACATGTGTGCTCGGTCCATGTAATTAATAATTTTCGTCCAGTTGTGAATTGTTGGGTCATCCCACATCGATTGTGGAAGGTGCTGACAGTCAGTTTATAAGGGTGCGCTTGGTAACATTTTTGTTTCCGAGATCAATTTTTGTTCAAAAATAGTTTTGTATGTTTCTATTCTCTGAACGAATTTCTGAGCAGAAGAATGCGTTTGGTAACTGCACAAAATTTTTATTTCCGAAATAATAATAAAAACATAAATGCGTTTGGTACGACCCTAAAAATTTCTATTCCCAATTTGTTTCATTTATTTATAAAAATGTCAGTGCAAATTTAACAATTAATGTTTAGATAAAACTGGACTTTTGTAAGCACTTAACTGATCAAGATATTTTGAGATGCCCTCAGAAAATTCAAGATAATAGTTAGTATGGGTGTCAAAAATACCGAAGCCACCCCTATTCAACCCAGAAATTTTAGAGTTTTTTTGTTCCGGTCGAGTCAGATGAGTACATGATTTTGGGCAGTTTAATGGTTCGGGTCGAGTAGGGCCGGTTTGGGTCGATTTCTTTTCTTTTCTTTTTTTGTGCTTCTTCTTCTTCTTCTTCCCTTCTCACCCGCATTCCCAAGAATTCTAAAAAGCATTATAATTTATCAAAATATAGTACTTAAAGATACAATCAAAAAATTGATAATATATAACTCTGCCCTCCTCGTCGACTCCCACCACACCGACCTTCGATAAACAAAAAATTGGACCTAATAAAATTCAAGTGTTAACACAATTCATTTGCGTATATACAAAGCATTCGAATATGAATTTAAGTGTTCTTCCGTTGTTGTCAATTCTTTCATGGTGTATACGAATTTTTCGATGCGTCTTCTGTAAAATGTATTCGAGGTTGCTGAAAGAAAATCGTAACGAAGAAATTAAATCGATTATTTTGATTTTATCTTGACATTATTTTGATGACAAGTATACTAAGGAAGCTAAAAGTATAAATGGTCTAAAAAAAAACTCGAATGGAAACCGACTCAGCTCGACCCGACAACTTGGGTGTATGCGGGTTGGGTTGGGTTACGCTGAGATTATTTCTCTAAAATGACCTTATTTCTAATTTTGTTTCCAGGAACAAAAAAGTAAATTTTTTTTATTTCTTGTTTCTATTCCAAATCTATTACCTGGCCACTGATCTGTTCCGGGGAACAGAAGAACAGAAAAACAGAGAAACAGAAACCTTACCAAACAGCCCTAAGTGTGACGGAAAGCCTCACCATTTGGTCTAGCTTTTGGGATGTGAGAGGGTCAAAATCACCCAGCACTTGTATTAAAATCATAGCTTAGGTTGTCAACAAGTCTTGACCCAAAGAGGGTTAGGGTTGTTGCTGCTTTGACCGAGTGAGAATCTTTGAGACTCTTTTTTGGAGTGAGAGAGACACAAGATCACCCAACATGAATATACATCCATGCAGGCCGGCTTTTAGATACTATGGCAAGAGAAATTCCATTCCTCGATTTGCTTTTTCCCAAGAGTTGTAGCCCTTCAGTTTTAATATATTTACTTACTTTTCTTATTTTGTGGTGTTAAAGTGAAGTTTAAGAAGTGATTAAGTAATTCCTAGTTAACTTTGTTTCCGCATGGAAGTTACATTTGACAAATTGAGACCTTCAATGCGGAGTCTTAATACAGAGGGAGACGTGGTGCTGCAAATCTCTCTTTTTTGACTTCGCCGATGAAATCAAACAAGTATTTCTAAATTCTAATATGGCCCTCGTAACTTATTTTTCTTCTTAAAGTTAGTAAATTGCTCTCTTGCACTCGGTGATGCAACCACATTCTGGTAAGAGCGCAAGAAGAAGAAGAAGAAGAAGAATGCATGAGCCAAAGCTGCATTTCATTGCTTCTTGTTAAGATTGTTCCAATACTCAGCCTCCCACATCTCCAGCAGCCTAGTGTTGTTCCTTTTCCTCTCCATGAAGCCTTGAAGCTCCCTTGGGTCATATGGAGGTGGCAGTGTGCAAGGCAGTGAATCGCTGGGGGACTTCACCATGGAGTCCTGCATGTTTGTCCTAAGCAGACCGCTAACCGGGCACGCCATCGTCTCGGCACAGTACTCGGTCGCTCCCGCCGGCACCTCGGGCTTGAACTTGAGGAGCTTCGCGTACTCGACAAGGAGGTGAAGCATGTAGTCGTACACGTACTTCATCTTCAGATTCTCCTCCATGAATCTGCTCCCACTTTCTCCAATGGCTTGTGCCTGATTTGGCCATGAAATGCAAAGATGAAGGGAAAAAGAAATGGGGTAACTGTAATGTTCGAGTCGTAATACTGTAAGTAGTTGCTCGAGTTAGCGGACCCATTTGAGCATAGAACAGGAATTTCCGCATCGCTTTGGAAATAGATTAGCACCTCTTTGATGTGATTGTTGCCCCATTCTACTGCAAACTTGATGTCTCTACACTTGTTGTTGAGCCTAATGGGCCAGTAATGCTCGGCCGGGATCATCCCTCTTAGGAAGAAATCGTGGTAAACTGGCTCTATCATCAGAGTCGTCGAATCACATGCCAGAATGTACTTGTCGCTCACGGACCATGCCTTGCCTTCCACAAAGATCTTGTACCTTGAAGATGAATGCTTGTTAATCAGATCAATCAATCCAGAACATATGTAGAGGATCTTGAGAATCATAAGGAGTTACATTGCTTGATTACCTGTGGATGCATTGATCTTCCAATCTCGATTCCTTGAAACCTTGACTAGATTCAGCAGCCCAATTCTGCAAGAAAAAAAATCACAGAATCCATCTGTTGTCAGTTATAATCTTTCTTTTCCTAATTGTTGGAGAGATAGATCATAAACTGGTCTGCACAGCTTATCCGACGATGAGCAAAAAAACTAGTACATTTATGTAACTGATACCGTACCAAAATCAAGAGCTATTACTGATTTGGACTTGAGTTTGATCGGCTTGGCGACTAGCTTGATGGACAAGGTTGAATTACCTGGACATATAGATGAGCATTCCAGTCATATTCATCGGTGGCATTGCACGTCATCAGGTCTTGCCTATTTGGCGACACGCCCGGGTTGCCTTTCCAGTATGCGTATGGTATCCGATCTTTCCATTCGATTTCCTTTGCCTTCTTTTTGATGGCTTGGTATGTATGTGCCCATGTCATTATATTGACCTCATGCCTATAAAATACAGAAGAGAACTACGATGCCCATGATTATCTTTTCGAAAAATATCGAGTCAGTGTTAATCACAGAGGAGAATAAGATCATTACCATCCCCAGAATGACCAATCAGGAAATAATATATCCAGCGATGTCTCGTTCCCGCAGTAGTGGAAAAGCGGCGGGGGCGACGCAGCATTTGGCCCTTGGTAGTGACTTTTCATGATCACCGGCCTGTCGTTGCAATAGAACATGAGCTCCAAATCTGGCACTTTCCCAGGATACAACCTCAGGAGCTGCAAAATCCCCCAAATTGTGCCCACATCCCGCGTCTGAAAGGGCCTCTTGTAGTGCTCTATATAAGCCTTGCCATTCGCAATCACGAGCCTGAAGTGGGCAATGTGTTTGGTTCTCTCCATCATCTCTCTTGTGATCCCCGTGCTCTTCCAGGGCCGTAGATCCTCGTGGATCCACCGGAAGTACTCCGGGCACGCCACGGCATACGATTCCTCGGGCTCGTGTTTCTTCGGGTAGTTCATCGGGCAGGTCTGGGGCATGGTTGATGAATTGGTGCAGTTTAGAGGGAATTCCATCTTCTGAGGTAGCTCTCGGTGGCCTCTCTTAGCAGTAATCATTTGCCTTAGAGAAACTCCTGGAAATATAAACTGGAGTGCGCACACACAATGCAAAAAGTAAGTTCATAAGAACGAAGGTAAATTTCCAAGATTAAGGTGTATAAGGGTCTTATCCGATACTGAAACGCATCATAAACGCGATACTAATTCCCGATATCTTGTAAAGGTCGAAATATATCAAATCTTTCGTCGGGTTAACAAGTTCCTGAAGTTCAATTGACTGATCTAAATCTACTGTGGAACGTACAACCATTAGAGCTGGGCAACAAAATTCTGGAAAAGAGAAAAGATTCGGTTCAATTGAGCAGAATCTCGATCCCATCTTCTGTTTTTCCAACAGGGCGGATTCGAGTCGATTGTATGAATTCAAATACATCATGGTTCACAACAAAAGAACCTCTAGGCCACAAGGACAGACTCCTTACTGTCAACAGAGCAGAAAGTATGTGGAGACTTACAATATCCAGCCAAGAGACGACGCTCCCGCAAAGGACGATCACGACAAAGGAAGCGAAAACAGCAGCCGAAGTCCACGACTTCAGCGGACGGCCGGTACTCGACGAACTATGCGGTCGAACCTCATGCGACCACGGGCCAATCTTTGCGCGGAACCTTTCTTCTTCATCTTCCATTGATCTGGTGAGGCACTAAGGCTTTGGGATCGAGACCCAATAGATATTACCAACTTCTCCTTTCTCTCTTTAGCTTTCGCCGGATGGTTTTGAGGGAGATGGATTGATGAAACTACTGCAAAGTCACATGTACTAATTTTTTTTGCATGCTTAGAGTGCACTCTTGGGTTTGTGATCACAGGAACAAGCTCAGATGAAGTTG
The DNA here is from genome assembly GCA_029784005.1 of Lenwebbia sp. NSW1173648. NCBI lineage: Eukaryota > Viridiplantae > Streptophyta > Magnoliopsida > Myrtales > Myrtaceae > Lenwebbia > Lenwebbia sp. NSW1173648. The sequence continues at coordinate 1,371,226 of JARCGZ010000005.1, forward strand.
AGTCCAAGTATTATTTTGGTTTAATCTTTCGCTTTTTCAACAAAGGGTAAGAACGTATATTGGATTTTGTGATCTGTATGATCTAATTTCAAGTCAAAAACAATCTAATTTTATTTTATCCACTCTTGTTTTGGTTAAAGAAGAACTCTCCTTTAAGGAAGGTTTATCACATGATAGGGAGTCAAATTCTTGGCGATGCAATTTGAATAGGAGACGTGAAGACTTGAAAACTAAGTGATTGAATTTGACTTCCTAATTTATCTATTTATTTATTTATTTGCATGTGAAGTTAGGAAGCACAGACACTCTCTAGAGCCCCGTGTGGTGACGAGTGTCCAACACGCGTCCGACACTCTTCGACACGCGACCTACACGTGGTCAATAGGTGTCAGACATCCGACACATGGTTAGTGCTCCAGACACGGTAGCGACATGCGAGTCCAGCATCCCGACATGCCATTTCGACACGCACGTGGTCAATTTTAAACATTTTTAATAAATATGGGGCGAAAATGTAAATCTAGCAATAATATATATACTTAAGTCATATATCTAGCCATCCCAAAATTAATATACATAGCCAGCCCCAAAAAAAAACATAATCGTGATTTCCTAACAGAAAAAGAAGAAACTCAACGTGTGTGTATATATATATGATATTTTATTATGTATATATACAAATAAATATTTAATATATAACGTGTCTCAACGTGTCGAAATTCTCTATTTTTTTAGAAATGAAATGTCGGCGTGTCGTGTCGTGTCGCGTGTCGCATGTTGGTGTCAGTGCTACTTAGATGTGAAGTAACATATATATGAGTTTATTCATGAAAGTCTTCCTACGCACAGAGAGATGAAGAAAATACTGACCCATTTGAGTAAATCTGATGCTATTGCTTTCTTACCTGATTATGTTGAAAAGGAGAGGGTGCTTTTTTTTTCTTTCTAATTTTGATGAAATTGGGCATTATCGAATTAGGATTAGTATCACCAAGAATGTTAAATCGGTGCATCCGCGCCACATTTACCCCAAACGAATTTTTGTGTCCCATAAAATCTCATATCGGTACGCTTTTGCCACATTTACCCTCGAAACTAAGTTTTGCGTCACAAAAGATCACAACCCACGAATAGAATTAAACTTGGTGATTTTGAAAAGGTCGAATACTCTTCTGCGGTTCTAGATAAGTTGTAACTAGATCTCTAGGGGTGCAGGATTGTGGATTTTTATCAAAATTTTAATTAGCAGAAAATAAAATGGTCTCGCATATGAACTTCGATCTATATAGGTTAGTGGCGAGATTGGTAGGATCATAAAGTTGCTTTTATTGCAACAAAAAGTCAATTCCAAAATTTCGTAGTTTCCATCCTTTAGGGGTAAAATGTACAAGTGTCGATATCGCTAGAGCATTAGATGCAATCGCCGCCGCCGCCGCCGCCCGTAAGTCATAAGCACCGCCCCTAGGAACACCTAGAGCACCGTCCCGCCATTTTTAATCATCGCCGACCGATATTGTATCCACAAGCCATTTCCTCTTTGCAACCAATCTGCGTGCCAACTTTTATTCTACAATCGACTCGTTGGAGTACCAACGATATACTAATACAATCCAATGGCGACTGGCTACGATTGCCACCATCATCTATACCCACCTCGGCTCTTGGTCGACCATGATTCCTGTATCTTTACTAGGAAAATCACGAATGATGAAAGTGCTAGATGGCGGATTGTTCTTTCATGCATATATTTTTCCGAATCTTAAACTAAAATAAGATAAAATAAGATAAGATAAGATAAGATACGAAAGCTTTCGAATTCGTGAGAGATGAATGTAACCCTTTATGGGAACTTTGGAGTTTAACCCTACCACGAAGAGTAGGAATTTCTTGAGCGTGGTCTCGAGGTCTAATTGGAGAAGATGACTCTGTACTTGCAAGAACTATTCACAAATGGGAGCCCTATTCATCTGCTTCTGCAGTCATGCATAGGCTAACCAAACAAGAAGTGTAGTGGCTTCAACCTAGAGAGCGATCTACTTACAAAACAGGTCAACTTCGTTTTGCTGCTCGCTTATGTGGTTCATGTTCAGTTGCGTGAGCTGGAATTCCCTAATTTGTAGGGATTTTATTTTTCCTCCTGATTTGTAGAGGATTCTTTTTTCCTAATTTGTAGGGATTTGACTTGTAGAAGAAGTCCGTCTGATTGTATATATGTGGGTCTGTACATACTTGATGAATATGCATAAAGAAAAAAAAGGGAAGGGAAATGGTGAGGTGTTTGACCGAGGACGTAGGCATATTATCGAACCTCGTTAAATTGTGTGTTCTTTGTGTTCTTTATCTGCTTTGCAGCACTAGGTATGTAAGTAGAGTGATTCTGAAACTAGCTTGTCCAACCTTGTATCTAATGATGGAAGATCCGAGACCACCAGGACGATGAGCGTTTCTTGAAATCCTTCCGGTGCTGAGCCTCCCATGTCTCCACCCGTCTAGCCACCTCCTCTTTCCTCTCGAGGAAGGCTTTGAGTTCGGGAGGTTCGTAAGGAGGCGGCAATGAGCACGGAAGCGCGTCGCCAGGGGACATCTCCATGGATTCCTCCATGAACTTCCTGATCGAGCCGCCGAATGGGCATGCCATCACTTCCGAGCACAGCTCCACCGCCCCCGGAGGCACCTTCGTCTCAAACTTCAGAAGCTTCGCGTACTCGCTGAGCAAGTGGAACATGTAGTCGTACACGTATTTCATTCTCACACTCTCGGCGACGAATCTGCTCCCCTTCTCTCCGATGCTCTGCGCATGCTTAGGGTGTTTGTTTCCCCATTCCACAGCGAGCTTGATGTCTCTGCACTTATTGTGAGGCCTGATAGGCCAGTAATGGTCCATGGGGATCAATCCCCTTGAGAAGATATCATAGTACTCCGGTTCTATCAGCAAAGTCATGGCGTCGCATGCCAGAACGTACTTCTGACTAACCGACCAAGCGATTCCTTCAATGTAGATATTATACCTGCTCCGTGTTTAGTTCATGCAAGCAAATTCAGTTCATGACTATGCCACGCAACGCGATCTGGAATGCTGGCTACTCGTTTACAAAGAGAGAGCGGGAGAGGATTCGTTAAAACGGGGAATGGTTACTGGCTTACCTATGAGTGCACTGATCTTCTAGATTCGAATGCTTAAATCCTTGGGCCCTTTCGCGACCCCAATCCTGAAAAAAGGAAATCGCAATCACATCAGGTTTCACATTTTAGCTTCGTAACTCTACTATCTGATCAAAAAACGATAGGTAGCGCGGACCGAATCAAATAAAGATCGGTTACAAGTTCGAGCCTCGCTAACGATTTCAAGAGTTTCGCAAAGTGCTATTCGTTTTCCATTTTTACCTGGTCATACAAGCGAGCTTTCCAATCGATCTTTTTGGTGTCGTTGCACTTGAGGAGATCACCCCTGCTTGGAGAAGTAGTAGGGTTGCCTTTCCAATAAGCATAGGGCTCTCTATCCTTCCATGGCATCATCTCTGCCTTCTGTTTTATGGCTGATAATGTTCTTTCCCATGGCTTCATGTTCACTTCAGGCCTACCACACAAAAACGTGCTTGTATGAGACACTTCCCACTTTGGACATGATGCTTTTCCAAGAGAGACAGCATTAAGAGATGCAAAAAAGGTTCCTCAGTGGAACTGCTTTCGCAAATATCCTCCGAACCAGATAGTGACCCGATCATCGTTGGCTAAACAGCTGAGAATGAACCAATTTGGTGTGGTGAGTTCTATGCATTTAGTGAAATTGTGCATTTAGAGCTTGTTATGCTGCACTCATCCCACCGAATCTGCTAAGGCACGGTCTAAACTTAGCTCGAGCAGCCGATGGTTTAGCGGGTAAAAAATGCTCTCATTTCTCAGCGCTGTGATGAACAAATTAAAGAAGCTGCATCGCGAAAGGAGTGAGTTATTACCAGCCCCAGAAGGACCAATCAGGGAACGGAATGTCGAACGCCGTGTGGTGTCCACAATAATGAAACAGTGGCGGAATCTTCGTGGCTTTCGTGCCCTGGTAATCTTGCTTCTTGATCACCGTTCGGTCTCCGCATTGGAACATCAGTTCCAAATCTGGCAACTTGCCGGGATACAACCTCAGCAGCTGCATGATCCCCCAGAATGTGAACTCTTCTCTCGTTTGGAATGCAGGCCTGAACTTGTCCAGATAGACTTTCCCCTTGTGAACCACTATCCTAAAATGCGCAGTACTCTTGATGCCCCCCAGCATCTCCCTCGTGATTCCCGCGGCCTTCCAAGGCCGGAGATCCTCGTGGATCCACCGGAAGTACTCGGGACATACCTCGGCGTACATGTTCTCGGTCTCGTGTTTCAAGGGATAATCCAAGGGGCACGTTTGCTTCACGGTTGCATTCGCGCACTCGAGCGGGAACTCGGTTTTCCGAGACGGCGGGAAGTTCGGAGACGGTTGGGCAGAGCTCTCGTTGGTGGTAGTTTTGAAAATTGAAACACCTGGAAAAGTAAAAGTAGGCTACAAACCACCAAAAAACATCAGAAAAGGAATACCAAGGTTCGTTCATGGTTATGAGATTAGCTGATATGTGAGATTTACAAAGCGATGAAAAGGAATCCCAGTATCTGCGTAACATCAGCATATCGATGGCTGACAAAGTTAAGACAAAAGATGAAATATCCAAGAAAGAAAATAATAAGGACAAAGTAATTCTGTCTTAATTGTTATTTGAGGGAAAAGTTATGCAGAAGAACAAGAAACAGAGTAGATTGCTAGAATTAGCATGTGGAAGTCGAGCCATAATGAAACAGGCTCCCCTGTTTCTAGTTACTTTCTAAAAAGGGTTCCATTCGCTCTGGCTTTCTGCAGATTCCTTCCTTTCACATGATAACAAACTGAGATAAAATACAAATTACAACAGAGCAACCTGAACCCAGAAAACCTCATGGTCTGCAACAATTTCAGAGATGCCACAGAACAAGAAAAAAAATCAATATTTCCTTCTTAGAAAGCCACCATTCACCCACCCCCTTTCGTTTCATGATTGGATGACGGTTCGGAACAGTTCATGCTGTTCATTTAGTGGCAAAAGTGGAAAAACGAGTTGCAGAGAATCAAAAGGGGAGGCGCGAGATGAAGAGACTCACAATATCTATCCAGGAGAGGAAGACTCCGGAGAGAAGAACGACTGTGAAGAGAATGAAAACAGTGGCTGAAGCCCATGTCTTCAGGGGTCTCCAAGTTTTGGTTCCATAACATCCATGGGAGCTCTCCTCTTCCATGGACGACCAGCTCGCAGGTCAGCAGCAGCAACTCGTCAAGTCTTGAATGGCAGAAATATCATACGAATTAGTGTTATCATTGCCATTCATTATTATATCAGCGAAGCATGGAAAATTCTAACTAGACCCATCTTCGTAATTTGCTAAGTGTCCCCACTGGGCTCGAGGAATTTTCCCAAAGAGATGTACAACAGGGCTTCCAATTGAAGCCACACGAATGGAGGAAACCAAAGCATATTCTGACTCTTCTGGACAGCCTAATGGACTCGCCCGGGCTCGCAGGATTTGAATAGTCTTTGCTCCATTCAGTAGAGGGCGAGATCTCTCGGGATTATTTTAATTCGATTATGAAGTTTTTGTTTTTTTTTTTTGGTCGAAAATTCGCTTATGAAGTTGGAATTATTGCTTTCAAGACGGCTTCGCGGACCAATCTGGACCGTCCATGGAGGATGTGGATGGGTTGTGGTGACAATAAATAAAATTATGACGAAGGGAATGTCTGGCATCTCGACAAGAGGATTTCGGAACATCCATCGGTGATTGCTCAATTACTCATGCAAGTCAGCTTTCTAATCCATTTCTTGGCTTGTCTCTCGAATTTGGGAAGCGTGGATCATGTGGCACGTCCAACTTGGACAAATGTGAAGGTCATTTTGGATATATTGAATTACTAACTCCAATATGTCATCCGAGCTATGTTGGCGAACTGAAGCGGATGTTAAGTATGCCTTGAGGAAAAGTGGACATTGTTTATCAGAAAAGGCAGAAGATTTTTCCTCTTGTAGTGTGATAACTGGTGACACCCTTAATAAGGTCAATGACATGGGCGTTCTTACTGGGAATACGTAGAGAATAACATTTGAGAAGAAGGATATATTAGGGACGTTGGGATGGGGTTTTGATCCGGTTGAGTTCGACCCAGAAATGGAGTGCGATCGGAACCCCCTTGACCGAATTATCCCTGGCCACCACCGACCTACCCCCTCCTATATAAACCCCTCAACTCTCTCTCTCCTCATTTCCCTCTCCCCCTCTTTGCACACACCCCCTCCCCCCCCCCCCCCAAACCAAGCTCTCTCTCTCTCTCTCTCTCTCTCTCTACCACCTCGCTCACTCCACCTACGCCGATGACCCAATAGCCTCGACGCCCGCCCGCTTGAGCTCCCTCGACCTCCCTTCCTGACCTAGACTCGGCCTCCCCTCCGCCGCTTGAAGACCCACGCACCATTCTCTCTCCTTCTTTTCCTCTCGGCCGTGCGACGCCAAGCAAGGAAGAGGCGGTCCAAGCTCGTTTGAGTGACGAATTCGATCCCGTTTCCTCTGAGATTAATCCTTAGGCAAGTAGACTCCTAATCAAGCAACTGGATTGTCCTTCTACTATTTGATTTAGCACGAAGGATTGAGTTTGAAAGTGGGTACGCCGAATGAACTATGGGTTTGCATGTCGGGGAAATAGGCCTTGCATGTCTGATCTATTGATTAATCTAGCATCCTTGAGTTATGGGTAGTTAGAATATGAGAGCTGGTCGTCTTAATTGTCATCGATTTGAGGTGAATTGAAGTTGGATGGTGAATGGTTTGGACGTGAACCATGGGAGGAAGTAGCAACCGGAGCTCGTTCTAGCATCAATATGAGTTCCGTCTCCCCGAGTTTGGATCAAAGGAAAATAGAACCTCTAACCCTTTCCACTAGATGTGACGTCCCAGGCACACCACTTGCTTACGATCTCTATTTTAATCTGATATTACTTATAATACAGAGGGCGCATGCGGAAGCTTAGTAAAGTAAATACAATCAGCGGCCATACAATCACTTACAAGTGCACTCCAAAAGACGTAGGCACGACGCCTAAAGGGTATGGCCTTACACATAAGGTTCAATGTTCTCTTCCACTCGTGCAATCATGACAATTCACACTACGGAAACATCTGAGTTATAAATATAGATACTAGTTAGTTACATACACGACCACAAAATACACTGGGAGGATTCGAAAATGTGTAACATCTACTCCAGGGTACCTTTCGCCGTCACCATCGGCGAGCTCCAACACCACCATCCATGTCCACTACGTCTTAAATGGCTGGCTTATCTGAAAAACAAAATGGTTACTCAACAAGAGTGAATCGAAGCTCAGCTAGTAGGACTTTCTAAGCCAATCGACTAAACCACCTATTCCTCACTTGATCAAGCAAGACCCACATTCACATGGCAAGCAATACTCGACCAGCATACCACACATGCGATGCCAATGACAGGCAAGTAATCACAAGTATATATGAGACTCGACTATGACACCACACAACATGCTATACGAACCTCACACGCATGAGCATGCACTTAACTCGTTGTTTAGTTTCCACTTCATTATCAGTTTACCATTTGAAACAGGCCATGGGTTCTTGAGGGACACAGGTCTCAATTTCGTCTCCGAGGGACACAGGCCTCAATTCTAAGGGATAAACACCTCAGTTTTTCATCCATGGGACACCGGCCATGGGAATCATGAGGGATACATGCCTCAATTCTCCCTAACTCCAGGGCTTCCGAGGGACACAGGCCTCAGGCATTCCATTCCAACGGGACACAGGCCGTAGACTTCTTGATTTCTCTCCGGCTCCCATGGGGTATCATCTGGACACAGGCGGATATCACTCGTCCACGTCGAGACACAGGCCGACGAGACCCTCGATTCACTCATCTCATTTATTCAATTCATATGCAGACCAATCATCGATCAATCTCACCATCCACATGCACAATAGAACTTGAATTCATCATGCAAGATATTCGACCACGCACATGCTTTGATACTTACGTGCAATGCAACTAACGCAACGACTCGACCATCTAGAGCCACGAGACCGAACTTTCTTAACCATTTCCTGCTGGCAGAAACCATACACGCCACACACATCACGCAGCCACAAGGTCGGACACCTAAACACAAGATAACAACCATTCATGCTATAACAACAACACACATTACAATCAGCCCAAGGAATTAGCCTATCCAAGATCAAATGACATGAGCTCAAACAACAGGTTCAACGAACAACTAGGTTTCCCACACACCCAAGCCGATTCTTAAATTCGGCACACTAAAACCCGCCCCCTCATTTCGACATTCACAAGAGCAAACAAAATCGGGGCGCCAAATCAGCGAACTAATAGAAAATCTAGTGGAAATGGTTAGAGGTTCTACTTGCCTTCGGTCCACAACTCGAGGAGACGAAACTCATATCAACCCCAGAACATCTCTAGTCACAAAATCCTCCTATAGTCCATATCGGAATATCCACTCACGTCCTCAGCTTCAATTCACCTCAAATCAACGATAAACAAAATAATCAGACTATAGATTCTAGTTACCCAAGATCTAAGGATGCTAGATCAAGCGACGGATCGGATATATAAACCCATCTTCCTCGACATGCAAGCTGAACTTTACTTCTTCATACCCATTTTCCAAACAGCAATTCAAGCTAGAACGAACAATCATCGGAGAGGCTAGTGGTTAGGATAGATGCACTACTTGCCTTAAGGTCATGTTCAGAGAAGACGAGAGTCAATTCGCCGCCGAGACGAGCTCGGACTCCTCCTTTCTTAATTGTAGTCGCGCGTCCGAGAGAGAGGAGCGAGCGAGCGATTCTTTGAGCGGCAAAGAGGGGCTGAGCCGAGGTCAAGAAGGGAGGTCGAGGGAGCTCGAGCAAGCGTCGGGGCTACTGGGTCATCAGCTAGGGCCGAGAGAGTGAGGTGGTCGCGAGAGGGAGAGGGAGCCGAGAGAGAGAGAGCTCGGTTGGGAGGGGGTGTCCACGAAGGGGTAAAGAGAAAAAATGAGGAGAGAGAGAAGATTGAGCCCTTTTATAGAGGGGGATGGGATGAGGCGGTGGAAGAGAGGGGGGTAATTCGGTCAGTGGGGGTTCCATTCGCGCTCCAATTCTGGGGCAAAACTCCACCGGATCAAAACCTTACCCCGACATTTAAAATCCTACGGTAGTCAACTTGGCTGAGCCTCAAGGTGGTACGCCCCCTTAGAATCCTTTTCTGAGTGAGTACATGGCTTAACCACCTTTGCATGCCAAACGTAACTTCCTATCCACCAGACTTTGCAATTAATTCATGTTATAAATGCTGACCTTTTTTGATGACAACGTCCGTCTTTCCTCAACTCACGCTTAACATTCACTTCAGTTCGCCCACATGGCTCGGATGATATATTGGAATTGGTAATTCAATATATCCAAAATGACCTTCACATTCGTCTGAGTCGGACGTGCCACATGATCCGCACTTCCCTTCATCATTAACGTCCAACACTAATCACTTTGCTCGTTAAATTAATTCTAGCGAAAATTCCGGTCTTCACACTAAAGATTACCTATTAGTTCGCTGATTTGCACCCCGGCTATGTTTGTTCTTATGGATGTTGAAATGAGGGGGTGGGTCTTGGGTGTGCCGAGTTGATGAATCGGCTTGTTTGTATGGGAAACTTAGTTGTGCGTTGGAAACTGTTGCTTGAGCTCATGTCGTTTGGTCCTAGATAAGCTAACTCTTTAGGCGAGTTGTATTGCGTGTCCTCGTTGTGGTAGGAAGGGTTGTTGTTTCGTGTATGGGTGTTCGGCCTTGTGGCCGTGTATGTGTGTGATGTGTTTGGGTTCTGCCTGTTAGAAATAGCTAAGAAAGTGAGGTATTGTGGCTCTGGATGGTTAAGTCGTGTGGTCAGTTGCATTGCACGTACGTATCAAAGCATGTACGTGGTTGAATGTCTTGCTTGATGAGTTTCAAGGTCGATTATGTACTTGGCTGGTGTGTGTGATCGCTGGTTGGTCTGCTTATGAATCTGAGTAAATGAACCGAGAGTTCCATCGGCCTGTGTCCCGACTTGGACGTTTGATATCCACCTGTGTCCGGATGATACCCCGTGAAAGCCGGAGGGAAATCAAGAAGTCCACGGCCTATGTACCATTGAAATACCTGAGGCCTGTGTCCCTCGGAAGCCTTGGAGTTAAGGAGAATTGAGGCTTGTGTCCCTCAAGATTCTCATGGTCGGTGTCCCATGGACGAAATGCTGAGGTGTTTATCCCTCAAAATCGAGGCATGTGTCCCTCAGAGATGAATGAGGCATGTGTCCCTCAAAAAACCATGGCATGTGTCTCATGAAAAATTGGTAATGAAGTGGAAAACTAAATGGTCAACATGTGGTTGTCTGCTTGCTCATGCGCATGTAAGGTTGAATTGTGTTACGTGTGGAATTGTTAAGAGTCTCATACTTGCCTGTCACTGGTGTTGCGTGTTGGGGTTGCGTGTTGAGTCTTGCTAGGCATGTCAAGGTGGGTTTTTGCTTTATCAAGTGATGAATAGATGGTTTAGTCGATTGGCTTAAAAAGTCCTACTTGTGGAGCCATGAGCTCACTCCCGTTGATTAACCTTTTTTCAGATGACCTAATCATTTGAGAAGTTGTGGACATGAATGGTGGTGTTGGAACACGCCGATGGCAACGGCAGATAGTAATCGGGATTAGTTGTTACCTTTTGATCCTCCCAGTGTATTCTGTGGTTTCATCTAATGAAAGGACAATGTAACTAACTGGTATCTATTTATATTAACTCAAATGGTCCTGTTGTGTGTGAATACTTGTGATTGTATGATAAGTACAGGTTAGCGAACCATGTGAGTAAGGCGATACCCTCTAGGCGTCGTGCCTGCCCTTTTTGAATGCACTTGTATGTTTCATATGGCTGATGATTTCTTCTTCTACTGAGCTTCCGCATGCGCCCTCTGTATTATACGTAATATCAGATTAAAGCAGGGTGACGTGCCTGGGTCGTCATAGCCACGTTGAAGGGTTTCAAATCGTAACCTATTTCCCCCAACGAAGACGTGACTGCCCCCCTAAAATTATGATCGAATCACACATCCCCAGAATGGAGAGAGAGGCCAATAAGAAACGACAACGACTTTGGGGTTCAGATCGTGTGTTCCTCGACGTTCCATGCGTTTCCGATGAGGAATATTTCGAGTGTGAAAGCGAAGTGGAAAAGCAAAGGGTTAGTTACAAGGAAGCTGCTAGCCTAACAGTACTGTCAATTATTTCTGACTACACTATCTCCCAATAATGAGTGCTTTATGCAAAATACGCGATGATGATACGTAAATTTATGGTTGACATTGTACCATCCCTAACAGTACTGTCATGAAAGAATTTCCCTAATTGCAATATCCTTATCAATGTGGTTTTTTAAATCCTCTTGGCAGGTTTCTAGGAATCTCGTGCAGACTCGGCGAACGCTCAACCCGCTCGGATAACATATATTAAATGCATTCGACCACTTAGATCGTTAGGCGTAACTTTCAAAATCGTCAAACCGATGAAACATTGGGGGATTCGACCATTTCAAATCGGAGAGACGAGATCCACCCTCGGTGCTGGTTATCCAGTTGCAGAAGCTAACGTGTCCAACCTCGGACATGAGAGTTTCTGGGTATGTAAATGTAGTGATTCTGAAACTAACGTGTCCAACCTCGTATCTAATGATGAAATATCCGAGACCACCAGGACGACGAGCGTCTCTTGAAATCTTTCCACTGCTGAGCCTCCCATGTCTCCACCTGTCTAGCCACCTCCTCTTTCCTCTCCAGGAAGGCTTTGAGTTCAGGAGGCTCGTAAGGAGGCGGCAACGAGCATGGAAGCGCGTCGCCAGGGGACATCTCCATGGACTCCTCCATGAACTTCCTGATCGAGCCGCCGAACGGGCATGCCATGACTTCCGAGCACAGCTCCACCGCCCCCGGAGGCACCTTCGTCTCGAACTTCAGAAGCTTCGCATACTCGCTGAGCAAGTGGAACATGTAGTCGTACACGTACTTCATTCTCACGCTCTCGGCAACGAATCTGCTCCCCTTCTCTCCGATGCTCTGCGCCTGCGTAGGGTGTTTGTTTCCCCATTCCACGGCGAACTTGATGTCTCTGCACTTATTGTGAGGCCTGATAGGCCAGTAATGGTCCATGGGGATCAATCCCCTTGAGAAGATATCATAGTACTCCGGCTTTATCAGCAAAGTCATGGCGTCGCATGCCAGAACGTACTTTTGACTCACCGACCAAGCGATTCCTTCAATGTAGATATTATACCTGCTCCGAGTTTAGTTCATGCAAGCAAATTCAGTCTATGGCTGGAATGCCGGCTACTCGTTTACAAAGAGAGCAGCAGGAGAGGATTCGTTAAAACGGGGAATAGTTACTGGCTTACCTATGTGTGCATTGATCTTCTAGATTCGAATGCTTAAATCCTTCGGCCATTTCGCGACCCCAATCCTGAAAAAAGGAAATCGCAAGCACATCAGGTTTCACATTTTAGCGTCATAACTTCACTATCTGATCAAATTGACAATAGGTAGCACCGATCGAATCAAATAAAGATCGGTAACAAGTTCGAGCCTCGTTAACGATTTCAAGAGTGTGCAAAGTGCTTCTCTTTTTCCATTTTTACCTGGTCATACAAGCGAACTTTCCAATCGATCTTTTTGGTGTCGTTGCACTTGAGGAGGTCACCCCTGCTTGGAGAAGTAGTAGGGTTGCCTTTCCAATAAGCATAGGGCTCTCTATCCTTCCATGGCATCATCTCTGCCTTCTCTTTTATGGCTGATAATGTTCTTTCCCATGGCTTTATGTTCACTTCAGACCTACCACACAAAAACGTGCTTGTATGAGACACTTCCCACTTTGGACATGATGCTTTTCCAAAAGAGACAGCATTAAAAGATGCAAAAAAGGTTCCTCAGTGGAACTGCTTTAGCAAATATCCTCCGAACCAGATAGCGACCCGATCATTGTTGGCTAAACAGCTGAGAATGAACCAATTTGGTGTGGTGAGTTCTATGCATTTAGTGAAATTGTGCATTTAGAGCTTATTATGCTGCACTCATCCCACCGAATCTGCTGAGACACGGGGCTAAACTTAGCTCGAACAGCCGATGGTTTAGCTGGTAAAAAATGCTCTCATTTCTCAGCGCTATGATGAACAAATTAAAGAAGCTGCAACGCGAAAGGAGTGAGTTATTACCAACCCCAGAAGGACCAATCAGGGAACGGAATGTCGAACGCCGTGTGGTGTCCACAGTAATGAAACAGTGGTGGAATCTTGGTGGCTTTCGAGCCCCGGTAATCTTGCTTCTTGATCGCCGGTCGGTCTTCGCATTGGAACATCAGTTCCAAATCTGGCAACTTACCAGGATACAACCTCAGCAGCTGCACGATCCCCCAGAATGTGAACTCTTCTCTCGTTTGGTATGCAGGCCTGAACTTGTCCAGATAGACTTTCCCCTTGTGAACCACTATCCTAAAATGCGCAGTACTCTTTATGCTCTCCAGCATCTCTCTCGTGATTCCCGCAGCCTTCCAAGGCCGGAGATCCTCGTGGATCCACCGGAAGTACTCGGGACATACCTCGGCGTATATGTTCTCGGTCTCGTGTTTCAAGGGATAATCCAAGGGGCATGTTTGCTTCACTGTTGCATTCGCGCACTCGAGCGGGAACTCGGTTTTCGGAGACGGTTGGGCAGAGCTCTCGTTGGTGGTAGTTTTGAAAGGTTGGGCAGAGCTCTCGTTGGTGGTAGTTTTGAAAATTGCAGCACCTGGAAAAGTAAAACTAGGCTACAAACCACCAAAAAATAAGAGAAGGAACACCAAGGTTAATTCATGGGTATGAGATTAGCTGATATGTGAGATTTACAAAGTCATGAAAAGGAATCTCAGTATCTGTGTAACATTAGCATATCTATGGCTGACAAAATTAAGACAAAAGATGAAACATCCAAGAAAGAAAACATTAAGGACAAAGTAATTCTGTCTTAATTGTTATTTGGGGGAAAAGTTTTGCAGAAGAACAAGAAACAGAGTAGATTACTAGAATTAGCATGTGGAAGTCAAGCCATAATGAAACAGGCTCCCCTGTTTCTAGTTACTTTCTAAAAACAGTTCCATTCCCTCTAGCTTTCTGCAGATTCCTTCCTTTCACATGATAACAAACTGAGATAAAATACAAATTATAACAGGGCAACCTGAACCCAGAAAACCTCATGGTCTGAAAGAAAAAATCAATCTTTCCTTCTGAGAAGCTACCATGCACCCCCTTTCGTTTCGTGATTGGATGACGATTCGGAACAGTTCATGCTGTTCATTTAGTGGCAAAAGTGGAAAAAAAAAAGTTGCAGAGAATCAAAAGGGAGGCGCGAGATGAATAGACTCACAATATCTATCCAGGAGAGGAAGACGCCAGAGAGAAGAACGACTGTGAAGAGAATGAAAACAGTGGCTGAAGCCCATGTCTTCAGGGGTCTCCAAGTTTTGGTTCCATAACATCCATGGGAGCTCTCCTCTTCCATGGACGACCAGCTCGCAGGTCAGCAGCAGCAACTCGTTAAGTCTTGAATGGCAGAAATATCATACGAATTACTGTTATCATTGCCATTCATTATTATATCAGCGAAGCATGGAAAATTCTTACTATTCCCTTCTTCTAATTTGCTAAGTGCCCCCACTAGGCTCGAGGAATTTTCCCAAAGAGATGTACAACAGGGCGTCCAATTGAAGCCACATGAATGGAGGAAACCAAAGCAAACAAAAAAAAAAAAAGGATGTGGGGGGAGAGAATCGTGGGTATATTCTGACTTTTCTGGAGCCTAATGGACTCGCCGGGGCTCGCAGGATTTGAATAGTCTTTCCATTCAGTAGAGGACCAGATCTCTCGGGATTATTTAATTCGATTATGAAGTTTTTTTTTTTTTTTTTTTTTTTGGGTCGAGACGATTATGAAGTTGAAATTATTGCTTTCAAGACGACTCGGCGGACCAATCTGGACCGTCCATGGAGGATGTGGATGGGTTGTGGTGACAATAACCTATTTCCCCAACGAAGACGTGACTGCCTCGTGGCTTCGTTATTGACATTACTGTCGTCCCCTAAAATTATGATGGAATCGCACATCCCCAGAATGGAGAGAGAGGCCAATAAGAAACAACATGCATCAGCAACGACTTTGGGGTTCTGATCGTGTGTTCCTCGGCGTTCCATGCTTTTTCGTTGAGAACATTTTGGAGTTTGAAAGGGAAGTGAAAAAAACAAAGGGTTAGTTGCAATAGATAATACAGAAACAAAACAATATCCTTATCAATGTGATTTTTTAAATCCTCTCGGCGGGTTTCTAAGAATCTCGTGCGGACTCTGCCAATACTTAACCCCGCTCGGATAACTTATATTAAATGCATTCGCCCA
Organism: Lenwebbia sp. NSW1173648; assembly: GCA_029784005.1. Lineage (NCBI taxonomy): Eukaryota > Viridiplantae > Streptophyta > Magnoliopsida > Myrtales > Myrtaceae > Lenwebbia > Lenwebbia sp. NSW1173648. The sequence goes on from JARCGZ010000005.1 coordinate 1,386,796, forward strand.
CTTAAATCGTTGCGTGTAACTTTCAAAATACAATTAATACTTTTGTCAAACCGATGGAACATTTGGTGATTCCACCATTTCGAATCGGAGAGATGAGATCCACCCAGGTGTACGACCCGTTTAATTTCGCGGGGCGACCTGATGGGTTCGTAGATGAAATCAATCCAGTGAAAAATTCAAGCTCTAGGTCACGTCGAACTCCGGTATTGGACGAGCTATTGCAATAAAGGACGGAAGCCCGAACAAAGTCCGGCACATCAAGAAAGCGAAATGAGAGCAATAATGTCCCCGATGATGTTCGATCAGCAGCCTCAGAGTCCTTGATAGGCCTATGGGCCCCACACACTCCGGCACTCACGAACACGTTCTTCCCACGTGATTTGAATGGACCCGTGGGTCAAGTCTTGCGGGGCACCCGGAACAAGGTCGGACCTCATTGGTCAATCCCTGGGGCCTGGACAGCAACCCCGTTAACAAAGTCCTTGAGAGTCCCAACAAGCAAGCGGTGCCATTACGATTCATCCTTTCATTTCATTATATTATTTTCTGGGTCTGATCTTTGCAGCTAGAAAAAGGGTTTCCCTTTAGCAAAATCTGGCAAATCGTCCTAATTGGGTAAAGACAGCCATCCATGTTTAAGGAACTTAAAATGAAATATTTCTTCTCACTTAACCTCGAGTATAAATCGAACTTACGTATATTCCGCTTGTTTTGTATGACGTGATTCAATAAACAGTGTTCCGACAGCACTTATTAAGTCATCGAGATCGAGACCATCCCTCTCTGTATCCCTCTCCGTTATTTAGATAGTTAGGTGCTTACATAGTTGGACATCAAAGTTTCTATGGGGTAACTTCTATTAGTTCCGTGGTCCCTCTGGTCCCCCCCCCCCCCCCCCCCCCTAAACGTCATGAACTCCCTAGGACATGTATATGGACCAAATCGTTGATATTATCGAAATGAGCTGCAAAGTCAAAGTCTTCGTTTCGACCCACAAAAAAAAAAAAAAAGGTCTTCGTACGTATAGCTTACGACTCATATCGACCCATGCGTAAAAAAGAACATCTAACAAACCAGAAAGCACTCGAAAAGGCTAAATTACATTCTCTGATTAGATCACCTTCGAGGACGGAATAGACAACAACCCAATTACGACTAATGAGGAACTGTCGTCGCCATTCACCCACGTCAGGCAAGAAGAAAGACGAATATTGTCAGGTGGTAAAGAACTTTTCACTTCCGACTAAAAAAAAAAAAAGAACTTTTCACCCACTTTTAACGCTATTGCTAATTAGCAGGAACGCGTGGCAAAGGAATCTATTGCCCTTCTTCATTTTTCATCAAGCATTCTGATTCTTTGGTCGACGACGACGACAAAGCCGACATATTAACGAAAACTAGAGAATTACAGAGTTTTTTATGCATCCTACGTCACCATCAGATCCTTCTGTATTCTCTCTATTTTCAAAAGTAGCGAGGAAAAGAATGACCCATCAATAGAGTAGCTGGAGAACATAAGATAAGAAATATTTTAGAGACAACTTCGCTACAAGTTGATGTTTCACTATGATGATGAAAGGCCAAACATGTGATAACGTAATTTGCATATGAGAAGAATAGCTGAGTGCAAACTTTTTCGGCAGTTCTATGGGAATCCCAAATTAATTAGAGAGCAAGTTAAATGCTTAACCTCTGCTTTTCGGTAAATCAAAGTATTCCTGCCACTATTCTGATTAACTGAAGAGTGTGGATAATGAGTTGGAAACTAAGGAAATATTCTCATACAAAAATCTATAGGAAAAGGAAAATGAGATGATAACCAAGGGAAGGACACCACTTATGATCATTGACAACATACTATCTCATGATAGTAAAAGCCTCATGATTGAGTGGTTTCAACAGCCAATTGTTAAAAGGGGGTGTATCTTTTAAAGCCTTCGAAGCTAACCTGTAAGACTGAGCTCCTTCCTGCAAAAGAATGAGAAAAAGGGGGGGCAAGCCACATCAATGTCAAAATGAGACTAAACAAACTGTGAACTTTGCTTTCCATTTCGTCATGGACGAAATTGTTCTTTATCATTAGAGAGTTCTACACTTAGGTTCATCATCCATTAACAAGGTGAAGAAGCTGATAACAACTGATTAACAGCTAAATGCCTGTTGTACAAAGCAGCTACTTCCCATTCTGTTTTTCAACCCTCTAAACTCCTATTGATATGCCTGCTATCAAATGGAGCTTTGGCAGTAAGATGAAGAGTTGCACAACTATTTGGCTAAGGAGTTTCACCTTGTATTCTTGATAAGTAGTCTCCTTGCATTGCTCGTTGGCTGCGCCCTCATGCTTGAGTGACAAGAAAATCTCCAATAACCGCCGCCTGAGAGAAGAAGAAGACGACCGATATTCACAAAAATTTTAAGTAGTCAAAAACTGCTACACATAGTTTGCACTTACTTGCACAGAGATGACTCGGTAGATGGATAGTGCGCCCCTTTGGCAGAGGTACCTTGTTTCCTTCCTGTGGTTCCAAGAATAACCTCATGCAACCCAGACTTGTTCCAACATAATGAATACCTGAAAATGAATGCATATTGTGTAATGAAAAATCTAGCAGATGTGAGTTATTTCAGCTTACAAAAAGGAGGGAGTGGAACTGACCCGCATGTTAGAGTTGCCGCAGCACTCTCACAATGCAGGAATTCCACCGGTGGTATTGGGCCCACCAAGAACAATGGCTGCTAAGAAGATAATAAAATCTCAGTCGTCCATACTCACTATTAATTTTCCAATAAACACTAAATAAGTACAAACCTTGTTCAATCGGAAGGGACTTAATTGCTCTTGTGGAAAGCATGATATTCTTTCATATAGAGCATGCTGCAGCTTATTCTGCAGCAAAATGTCTTCAGGATTATTTGGAGACTGTCCAACTATCACAGAAGACAGGTAAACTGGTTCGAGGAAGTAGCAGAGCAAAGAACCTGAAGGGAGAGAAATGAGAATGCTACCAAGTAAAAGCAGTCATTGTACCTAATGGTCAATCTTTGTAGAACAATGATATCACGAAATGTGGCCTTATCTAAAGGAAGGGGACTGGAAAAGACATATGGAAGCACAAGAAAAGAGGAAAATCCAAAAAAAGTAGCAGGAGGTTGATTATGGTTCATTATGCTACAAGCAGGCAGCCGTAGCTTCCCGATGATTCGTGGACAGAAGGAACAAACCTTGAACACCAACAAAGTTCCATCTTGCTATCTTATCTGAGCAACAGACTGACAATGTAGCATCACCACGTCCAGGCTTTCTCTGAACAGAGGCAACGATTGGTAAGTCATCTCCTGGAATAGAACATATGAACAGATTTTTGGGGAGAGAGAGAGAGAGATTAGTGAGGAGAATTGATATCGAAGCTGCATCACTAGTCAAAGAAAAGTTACATGACGTCATTTTCTTACAAGCTATTGCCCGATAAAGTTGTGAATTGCTAATATGTAAAGCTCACTTCTCAATTCAACAGTTCGAACAACAGAAAATCGACAATGATCCACGTTGTCAACACATGAATTTGCGGAGAAAGGAAAACATATTGAATCAAAGAATGTACTACAATGACAACCATAGAAAACCAAAATGTAAGAATTCTCTTCCTTTTCGGTCCACTATAACATGATCCTACGTCTTATCTTCCGGCTCTCAGTTAACCCCCCCTCCCAAAAAAAAAACCAGCATACACACACATTTCTCATGCATTTCAACACAGTATCATTTTGTGTTCATTTGCAGCTAAAATATAAACTATTAAGCATCTCAGCATCAAATGTTACATGTAATAGAATCACGATGAACAAAAATCTTTCCGGCATATTAGAAAACCAGAGCAAGATGTTGCATGAGAATGAATCATCCAGATAATTCACTTAATAGGAGGGACCCAAAAAGAATGGAAGATCCTAGACATGTTGTTAATCAGTCAAGGAGCTTAAATCTCCCATTACCATGTTTCCTCAACATAACCTCCGAAACCCTTCCTTCTGTGTCTTTCACCATTGATGGTACCTCAACTTCATTTGCTTCTATCATTGCAGATATTTTATGAGGTAACAGATTGGGAGGAGAAGCGACTCCACCTACGTATGCGACAGAAATCTTTATAAGCACATAAAACTCAACTGCCTTGTTGACTGTTGAAGTGTCAAATTGTCGGAAAAATTAGTCAATGAATTGTTTCATGACAGACAGAAAAGAAGAATCCTAGCACCATAACATAGTAGGGGAAACAATGAGCTATTTCCAGGAATTACATGGCAACTGTGATATGTACAGATGTAATTGCCAACCCACCCTCATTCTGTACTTCCCCTCGTCGTGGCCTTCTAGGATCGGCTCGAGCGGGGATTTACCGTCATGAACATCGCCGTCACATTGAAATCGGTTGCTCCCGTGGTCGGTTCCATGATTACTGTAAGACATTTTAAGTCGTTGGATCTCAGCATACAAGTACCTAATTCGAAACAAACTCACGTATTAGAAGTCGCTAATGCAAGAGAATGAGAAACACAAATGCAGACAAAAATGGCAATCAACAGCGCTTTCAGTGGCAAAAGCAAACTCGTGATGAACAACCTCATCAGAGCTCGCCGCGCGATGATTTCAGCATGAGAATCGTTTACAACGTCGCCATGGAGGCTCCGAAGAGAACGCCCGATGCATTTCGTCCCCGTTCCGAGCGAAACCACTTCGAGTTCTGAGAGAGATTCACAAAATGAAACAGAATCACACTCGATCCTATTGACCAAAAAACGAATCGAAGCAACAGACTCGAGCTCGATAGACAGGAAAACGAGGGGAGAGAGAGAGAGAGAGAGGAACCTCGAGAAGGAGAGGAGAAGAGGAAGGCGGCGAGGACGGTGACCTCCTGCCCCTGAGGCTTCCCTTTCTTCGGCAGAGAGCGGTAGCGGGCTAAGACCTTGTCGGAGGCTCTCTCCGCGAAGGCGGAGCCGTCGCTCGTCGAAGCGGACGGAGCGCTTGCTTCGCCGGGCGAGCTCATCGGCAGACTTCCACTTCAGCTCACTTGATGGCGAGAGCCTGAGAGGGACAAAACGGTGAAATTGTTCCGAGCGACTGTCTCGTTCTGCTCGTGCGACGCTGCTTTTGAAGTGATGGGCTGATTCTGCTCTCCAATTTGGGCCCAAAACCAGTGAAAATCATGGACCATTAGGCCCATATTTAGATCTAAATGGACCTATGAGATCCAGACTCGTACTTTCCTCCTTGCTCCAACGGCGCCCCTTATCGATGAGTTACAAGTCATGAACACGATTATCACGTGAACTTGGGCTCTATTTGTTTATCAAAAAATGAATAATTTAAAAAAACAAAATATCTTTAAAATGATCGTTTATATAACTTAAAAAACTAAATAAACGAAAAGTATTCTCATCCTTCACAAAAATGCCTAAACATAAATTGTTATCGATAACGATAATATTTTTCATTGACTAATTATTTCAAGAAAAATAAGTGATTTTCTTTTGAAAAATATTTTCGAAATAATTCATTTTTCGCGGTATAAACAAAGCCTTAACGAACATTAATTATGTGTAATGTCCATAGTCGAAAGTCACCGATCGAAGATATGACATGACCCAATAAGTTATATCCAATTTGTGTGCTTAAAGCTCTGTAAAGAGGTACAAAACCCAATCGACTGAAGCCAATCCAAGTTAAGGCAAATAGCTATTTCTAAACTCGACTCGACCAAAAATTCAAGAGGCAATAGCTCAATCGAGCTCGAGCTCAACAGTCGGTTTAACATGCTCAATCTCCAGGTCGATGTCATTAATCAAGGCAACGAAAGGAAACGGCGTCTCCGGTTAACGTTGCTTGTTTTGGCTTTCTAATCCTTTTCGATAAGAAAATCCAAATCTAACCTTTCACTAGGAAACAAAAATACAAGCAACCACGTTAGGGACAACCACCATTAACACGTCTTACCTATTTTATTCCAAGAGAAAGACACCTTGTAAACATTACAATGATTGAAAAAGAAGAAAAAAAAGAAGAAAAAAAGAGAGGAAAAAAATCAAGCTCCTTTCACTTTTTGGCCGTGGGAAAAATCAACAAATCAGCAAAGGTGCCGGTGGTATCTTTCTCCAGCTATGAAAAAAAGGCTGTTATTTTATTTTATTATTGTCATCATTATTGTTGTTACTATTATTATTATTTTCATTATTATTATAAAAAGACAGGGCTGAGTCGTTCGTGAGGGAGAGCTTTCCAAAGGATCACCTGAATGCTTTGCAAGATTTTGCCAGCTCAGCTGCGGCCACCACGTCCGGGAGGAGATGATGAGGACAACCACCGAATACTACGTGGGCCCAACCCCCGACATGGCTCATTTGTCCACCCCCATTCTCGTATGCTCATCGTTAAACTAGGCCGTGGAACGCTTTAAATATAAATGATTATTTGTCAGTTCTTAAATTGCTGTGAAATTATTATACAAATGAACAAATACTAAATAGTTAAAAAGTTATTGTGAGATTCACCGCTTCGAAAATTTATTGCCCACGACATGTTATTACTCTCCCAGCCATCGAAAGATTGTTATGCTAGCAAAACCTCAATACATATTCGTGGTGCCAACTCATTTGCCCTAATTATGATCGACAAGCCCGCCTATTTCGATGGAATAGCGAAAACGACGCAAATGAATCTTGAATTTTGCTTGAGGTGCAGTGCCATCCTTTGACATTTCAATTCGTTCAATCTGATCCCCAAAATTATTCTTATTGGAATTTCAAAAGCATTCACTTCATTTGAATGCAATTAATGGCAAAATGGACCCCGGGGAGCTGCCGTGTCATTCACTGTTCGCATCCTCGGCGAACGACGTCGCTTTTCCCACCCAACGTGCCGACACAAATTACCCGCTTTACCTGTCGGCACTCGCGGCAAACATGACCCCACATCGATCGCCACTCAACACCCACCGTCGGATCGCGAGCACCCCCTCCGATCCAACGGTCATCATGGGCATTTCCATTTTAATTGAAGAACAGTTGTATGGGATGCTCCCACACTGGCACACGGTATGTAATTTGCTATAAAAAGGACGCTTTGAACATGGACAAATCCTCATCTACCGCGAGCTAAACTTAGAGAGAGAGAGAGAGAGAGAGAGATGGCAGAGGTGGCGGTGAAGAATCTGGAGACGGAGAAGCCGATGGCTCCAGCGGCGGAAACCGCTATCGCGGAGGAGAAGGTCGCCGCTCTTCCTCCGCCGGAGGAGAAGGTTCCCGAATCCAACGCCGTCGTAGTTGCCGATAGTGAGTGAAAAAACACGCACCCTGAATTTCTTGTTCAGTTCTTTCTTGTAGTCTTTGAGTGAAATCGACCTTGGGACAGAGGGAGTTGAACGTGTCTATTGTACATGCGATGACGATGTTCGTCGACCTCGATTTTCTGTAGATGTATTTGTGTTTTGTTTTTTTTTTTTTTCGCGCATCAACTTCCATTTCCTTTTGCGGAAAACTTTATGAACGCGATCGCTTCATTTCCACTCAACTTTTTCTTGGACAATGCGGATGGTTCGATTTCTTGTGCAGCTCGGCTCAATGAGTTTCCATGGATTCCTGGTGTGTGATTGATTTCGTTAGTAGAGTGAGTTCAGGCAACGACCCTTGGCTGATGAAGTGAAGGGTCTTTCGAGTTCAGAGAAAAAGAATCGAAAAAGAATCGAAAAAGAATTAGGAAATGATAATGGGTCATACTTTTTGACTTTTGTCTTTGGCAATGTTATGGATATGAAGAATTAGGACTGGGGTCCAACTCCTGCTCCTACTTTACCAAAGTAGGATACATCGTGATTTTGCATACAATCATGCTTGCTTTTCTTTTCTTCTCTTTCTCTGTGTCTTTTCTTTACTTTTCTTCTCTGGGAACAAAATGATGGTTGCAGAAACCCCAAACATAAGAATCTGAACCCAATGTCCTGGATTTGGTTTGCGTTAATGAAGCTATTCACTTACCAGAAAAGAATGATTGTTGCATTCACTGTTTTGGGATGGTACTCTTTATTCCGGATATGGGACCTGATTATTTCGGATGAGGTCGAAAAGTTTGATTACTTGATCTAGAATTTAGATGAAAATGGTTAGGGGGAAAAAACAGGTGCTTGTTAAGTAACAATCAATGTACTTTGTGAAATTTTCAAATAGATAAGTTGTGTTTCTATGTTCTTAGAACAGCATTCTTGATGTTTGAAAAGGCTATCTTACTATATTTACAAGACTTGAGTAAGTGCTCTGGGATAACCCATTAGGTTGATGCCGGTGTCGGCAAGATTAATTTCCTGTCTGACGTAGCTGTTGTTGGATCACTAGAGCCCAGTCAAACATGATACGAGTGACTCCTATGTGGTTCTTTCTGGCATTGATCTGTAGAAAATGGTTGAAGAAAAAAAAAATTGATAGAAGATATCTGCACCGAAGCAGTATTTCTTTCACTAGATTCCAATTTTATACTGTATCTCTCCTATTTTTCATTCTTGTACTTTGTGACTTTTTGTAAGATGTATTCATGTGGATCACTGTCCATGCTTAGCTGCTGTTTGGTTCTGTTTCAATTTTGACAGAGGCTCCAGATGCTGCAGCAAAGAAAATTTCTGGGGGATCAATTGATAGAGGTGAGACTTCAAAGGTTCTTCTTGGAATGATATTTCGGTAATCGTGGTGTTGGACGGCCATCTTAAATGTTATCCGATTTTGAAACCAGCCTTTTGCAATTGTTTGAATTCGAATGAGCCTATAGCCTTCCTTGGTTCAAGTTGCAGAATGGTGAAAGCTATTTTAGTTTGCCATTGGCTGGCAACAATCTGTAGTACAATACGAATGTCGACATTTATTTCACTGCTCTATGTTGTGGTTGTTTCAGACATCGCACTTGCCGAAGTTGACAAAGAAAAGAGGATGTCATTTATCAAGGCATGGGAAGACAGTGAAAAATCAAAAGCGGAGAACAAGTAAGCTTGTCCAGAGATTTTTTCTGGCCCTCGCTAGCATTGACAGAGTTAAAGATTATGTTATTTTGAAATGGAACAGAAGTTACAGATCATGGAGTTGTGGGGATTACTTGTCATGCGTCTAAATCCTAAATGAACAATTATCAGCTACAGTGGGAGTGGGGTAGATAAAGAGAAAAACCATCACCCTGACCCAGCTTTGATTTTCCTGAAGCCTACCTTCAGGATCGATGTAATCAATTGCTTTCCTGGGTAGCTTTTTCCAACTTCCAAGTACTGATATGAAAGAGAGAAGTTATTTGTGATGTGAAACGCAATCATGTTTCAATTGCAAGAGATGCTGAAGAGATCTTTTGACTTGAATCTCGTTTTATGAAGGAGGAAATTGGTATTTGCAAGTTGCTACGTTATGCCTGAATTGTACTGCATGACCACGAATCTTCTCAGTAACTTGAATGGTCATGCACTGTGCACTCTAGCTCGCAATAGGAAGAAAGTAAAGTGATTTTCTGAGCTTTGCTTGATGCTAATCATACCAGTTTTAACACTAATATCAGAATTTGCTTAAAATGTTGAACAGGGCCCAAAAAAAGTTGTCAGCTGTTGCTTCCTGGGAAAACAGCAAGAAGGCAGCTGCTGAAGCAAAATTGAGGAAAATGGAGGTATTTTAAATCTTAATGTCTTAAGTTTCGCGAGGGCGGATTTTTCCCGTGTTATCTCGGGCCATTCCTCTCGAAATTTTTGTAACTAAATGGAGTTCTGAAACTTCTCCTCTATATTACATGCAAACATAACATTGCCACAAACCATTGAGCAATGTAGGTCATTGATATTTGTCCCGCTTCACATGCATGAGAGGTATGAACAAAGTTGCAGTCTTGCAGATGCGAAGCCTGACCATATAATCTCTTGCAGGAACAACTAGAGAAGAAAAAGGCTGAATATGCAGAGAAAATGAAGAACAAGATCGGTCAAATCCACAAGGAAGCAGAAGAAAAGAAGGCAATGGTTGAAGCTAGACGAAAGGAAGAGATTCTTAAGGCAGAAGAAATGGCAGCAAAGCACCGTGCTACGGGGTACGTCCCGAAGAAGCTCATCGGGTGCTTTTGAAGGCAATTTTGAACCATAGCAAGAGGCAAGGGTGAAACGATTTTTTAGTTCTTGTGTGTCCCTTCAGTTTGTTCAGTGTGTATAGTGAAAAATCAGAATGTTCATTTTCCACCAGTTGTAGCAGTCATATGTTTTGGTAAGGCAAAAGTCTAACAGGACCACTTGGGCATTGTTTGAAAATAGTGATCCTATATCTCGGTAACGTAAACTATAGGGGGCTGTATTGGCGAGACTCAATCTAATAGCCTACCTATCGGGCGCCAATAAAAGAGAGTTTTCGCATGGGTTTCTTGTCGCTGCGGCAGTGTATAAAGTAGCAACGTCTCCCTGGAGAGCCTAGCCTCGGCTTCGAGCCTCGCACTCTCCCACCGAGCCATATGTCGGGTAATAGACGATGCAGGCAACTTTGTCATGGCCCCTTGAGGGGTATATGGTGCCTGGGTTTGTGGGTCGAGACCACCCGCGGAGAGCAGACGCTTCTTCAGGTGGGTGTTCCAGAAGTTCTTGATCTCACTGTCGGTTCGCCCGGGTAAACGAGCTGCAATTGCTTCCCACCTGAAATTCATAAACCATGCATGTTACGGATGAAAAAAAACAATATGTTAGAGAGAACACGCTAGCACAACTAAGAAAAGAGAAATCACTGGCCATGTGTTGGGGAAAAACGGGCAGCACTTCGCCACAAACTAAGCCAATTCATGATCAAAATTTCCTCCGAAACTAAACTGATTTTATCCAACAACAACCAACAATATATATCCAGCAAAACAACCTCAAGACAAGTGAATATGATACCGGAATGATAAGGAGACAATACACCAAGATTTACGTAGAAAACCCAAAACGGAAAAAAGAAAAAAAAAAAACTACTGACGACCCAAAACTTCCACTAATCACCAAGAATAGTAGGTGCATAAAAGAATTTCTCTCTAATCACACACTAGAGGCTCAACATCAACAATACAAGAGCATTTCCTTAGCACAAAAGTGGAACAATACAAAAAGGTAATAAAATCCTAATCACGATAAGAGAATTCGGAGACGAATTTCAACGAACGAAACGGATCAACTCGTTGACCTCGGCCTCACGAACAACATATCAAAATTTGAGTTAATTCCATCAAAGTTGGGCATTCAAATCGCCGCGCCCTTTTTCTTCCTTTTTCTTCTTTTCACTCGGTTGCTCACCTCACCGAACTAATCCTCTCTCCTCGCCTGTTTTTTTCTCTCGGCTACTGGGCACTCCACGAAAGACCGACCACTTTCTTCTTTTTGTCTTTTTCTAATGTCTCATTTTCTTTGACTTTTTCTTCTTCTTTTCTTTTGTTTCTTATTTTATTTATTTGCCAGCTGGGCTCCACAAGAGGTGGATCCAGCCAACAAATCTCTCCCTCCGCCTCCCTTGGGGAGTTCCTTTATGCCCGCGTTATTTCTACAATAGTCAAGTTTCATCAAAGGCAAGGTTTTGGTCATCATGTCGGATCCATTGTCGTCGTATGGACTTTCTCAAGTAAAAAAAGCTTTTCTTCTAACTTTTCTTGGACCTAATGTTCTTCACATCAATGTGCTTTGATCTTAAATATAACACCGGATTTTTACTAAGATAGATAACACTCATGTTATCACAATATAGAACAAACTTCCCTTGCTTCAAACCCAACTCTTGTAGGAATTTTTTACATCCACAAGAGTTCCTTGCCTCCTTCAGTGATAGAGATATACTCCGCTTTAGTCGTAAACAAAGCAACACACTTTTGCAATCTTGATTGCCATGAAACTACTCCCCAATGCAAAGGTCATCATATAACTCGATATGGACTTTTGGGAATCCTTGTCACCGGCATAATCGGAATCCGAATAGCCACTCAACTCAGGCTTTTCATTTCCATGACACAAGCAGAATCTGGAAGTGCCTCTAAGATATCTCAAAATCCATTTCACAGCGCTCCAATGCTCTTTACCTAGATTTGAGAGAAATCTACTCACAACACCAACTGCATGAACAATATCCGATCTTGTACAAACCATGGCATACTTCAAACTACCCATGGCTGATGCATAAGGAATTTTCATCATCTCTTCCTTCTCTTTCTCACTCGTAGGACACTCATTACTACTCAACTTGAAGTAACCAGCAAGTGGAGTGCTTACCGGTTTACATGTGCTCATGTTGAATCTTTCTAGCACCTTTTTAATGTACTTCTCCTGAGATAGCCAAAGTTTCCTACTTTTCCTATCACGAGTGATCCTCATGCCAATGATTTGCTTAGCCGACCCTAGATCCTTCATCGCAAAGGCTTTACTCAACTCATTTTTCAAGCTCTTGATTTTGTTAGCATCATGCCCAACTATCAACATGTCATCCACATAGAGTAGGAGGATAATAAATTCATCATTTGAGAATCTTTTCATAAAGACACAAGAATCAGAGTTGGTCTTACCATCTCCATGAGCTTCCATGAATGAATCAAACTTCATGTACCGCTGTCTTGGCGCTTGCATGAGACCATATAGACTCTTCATCAACTTGCATACAAGATGCTCCTTGCCTTCCACTTTAAAACCCTTCGGTTGCTTCATGTATATTTCTTCTTTTAAGTCTCCGTGAAGAAAAGTTGTCTTTACATCAAGCTGTTCAATTTCTAAATCCAAACTGGCAGCCAACCCAAGAACAACTCGAATAGAAGGCATTTTTACAACCGGTGAAAAAATCTCTTCAAAGTCAATTCCCTTCTTCTGCTGAAAGCCCTTCACAACAAACCTAGCCTTTTATGGTGGTTTCAAATTGCTTTCTTCCGTCTTTAACTTGTACACCCACTTATTTGTGAGTATTTTCTTGCCCTTAGGCAACTTCATCAATTCAAATGTGTGGTTCTCATGCAAAGATTTGAGCTCATCTTGCATAGCTTCATGCCACTCATTCTTTTGATCACATGACATAGCCTCTTCATAAGTTTCTAGCTCTCCTGCATCAGTGAGTAACACATACTCATGCGGTTGATATCTTTGTGAGGGTTTACGTTCTCTCTCTGATCTTCTAACTTGAGGTATAACCGGTTGTTCTCGCTCAACTGGCTCAACTGGTTGTTCTTGCTCAACTATTTCACCTATCTCAACTGAAGAATCAACATTCTATGAGGACTCACCAACTTCATGATTTCCATGGACTTCTCCCTCGTGATTTCCACCCAATACAGTAGGAGGATTTGGGCTGAAACTAACAATGTGTTGAGCTACATTCTTTGGCTTCCCTGGCTTGTCGATGTCTTTAATAGTTTGATGCTCAAAGAATACCACATCTTAGCTTCTAATGACTTTCTTTGTAGCTGGATCCCGTAATCTGTAGCCAAACTCTTCATGTCCATAACCCAAGAAAATACACCGTTTAGACTTATCATCAAGCTTGGACCTTTCATCTCTTGGAATATGCACAAATGTCCAGCAACCGAACACTTTCAGATAACTGTAGGAAACATCTTTCCCACTCCAAACTCTTTGCAGAACATCCCCCTCAAGAGGAACCGATGGAGAAAGATTTATCAAGTCCATGGTAGTTCTCATCGCTTCACCCCAGAATGACTTAGGCAACTTCGCATGAGATAGCATGCACCGAATCCGATCATTAATCGTCCGGTTCATTCTCTTCGCTACCCCATTATGTTGTGGTGTCTTCGGGACAGACTTCTCATGCTTGATACCATAATCCCTGCAGTAATACTCAAACGGGCCTCTATATTCACCACCGTTGTCAGCTCGAACACATTTCAGCTTCTTCCCAATTTCTCTTTCCACGTTGACGTGAAATTGTTTGAAAGCCGCAAGCACCCGGTCTTTAGATTTCAAAGCAATAGCCCACACTTTTCTAGAGCAGTCATCAATAAATATCACAAAGCATAATGCACCACCAAGTGTTTTAGCATCCATGCAACAAACATCAGTGTGAACTAAATCAAGTACATTTGACTTTGTGTGCGGAGATGAACTATGAAATGAGAATCTATGTTGCTTACCCGTTAGGCAATGAGTGCATTCTGTCAGATTTTTCTCCTTCAATGGTAGAAGATTCTTTCTAGCAAGCGTTTCAAGCCCCTTCTTGCTAAGATGACCAAGCCTCATGTGCTATAGGTCAACTGAGGAGTCCTCCACTGCATTTACCTCTTCTTTGATCAACTTTGCTTGCAAGGTGTAAGGAGTGCATGTCTTCTTGCCCTTTGCCACTACCATAGAGCCTTTAGTCAATTTTCATTTGCCATCATAGAAGGAATTGCCGTAACCATCATCATTTAAGGCACCTGTGGAGATCAAGTGAAATCGAATATCCGGAACATGTCTCACATTTCTTAGAAGCAAATTACATCCAACATCGGTCTCCAAATAAACATCTCTCATGCCGATAACCTTGAAAATACCGTTATTTCCCATCCTAACACAACCGAAGTCACCGCTGCGATAAGATGTAAAGTAGTCACGCGTGAGGTGACATGTAAAGAAGCTATGGAATCAACAACCCAGCTAGAGTCTTGGCATGTAAGTTTTACACAATCGTCATCACAAATGAACACAATATCGCCATCTGATGCAACTGCCGTTGTAGCCTGTTTCTCTTCTTTCTTTCTATCTCCATTTCTATCATGGGATTTATCTCTCTTTGGTAGCCGGCACTCTTTAGCATAATGTCCCATCTTGCCACAATTGTAACACTTCACACTCCTTCTCGGTCTTGACTTGGACATTCCTCTTGACTTGCCCCTGTTATCATTACTCTGGAACTTTCTTGATTGACTTCTCGCCCGATTTTCTATGACAAGAGCCTCCGATCTAGAAGCATAATTCAAGCCTTTTCTTCTTATTTATTCGTTGAACAAGCTTTCTTTAACCATGCTCATAAAAAGCACACCGAAAGAAGCCGAATTGTTTAGTGCCACAACCAAGGTGTCCCAACTATTGGGAAGAGTACCAAGCAATAGACATGATTGCAATTCATCACCAAGGTCAATCTCAAGATTTGTCAATTGATTTACAACATCTTGAAATTCATTTCAACATGCTACTCTCCTTCTTGTATCTCAAATTCACAAGTCGTTTAACTAAAAGAGCTTTATTTTGTGGGGTTCTCCTCTCATAGAGATCTTGTAATTTCTTCCACAAAGTATCCGCCTTCGTTTCTTGAGCAACATGGTGAAACACACTATCACCAATCCATTGTCGAATAAATCCAACCGTTTTTCGATTCATTCGCTCTCACTCTTTGTTTTCCTTGTTTCCTTGAGCATCATCACCATCGATGGGATCAAACAAATCTTTACAATATAACATGTCTTACATCCGAGGTTTTCATATGAAGTAATCCGAGGCATTTAACTTAAACATAGTGCCGCTCGATTCCTCCATTTAACACTAGAATCTCAACACTAGCTCTAATACCACTTTGTCAGGGAAAAACGGGCAAAACTTCGCCACAAACTAAGCCAATCCAGGATCAAAATCTCTCCCGAAACTAAACTGACTTAATCCAGCAACAACCAATAATATATGTCCAGCAAAACAACCTCAAGACAAGTGAATATGATACGGGAATGATAAGGAGACAATACACCAATATTTACGTGAAAAACCCAAAACGGGAAAAAAAAAACCACGGACGACCCAAAACTTCCACTAATCACCAAGAATAGTAGGTACACAAAGGAGTTCCTCTCTAGTCGCACACTAGAGGCTCAACGTTAAGAATACAAGAGCATTTCATCTCCACAAAAGGTAGAACAATACAAAATAGGTAAAAAAAACCCTAGCTACGATAGGAGAATTCAGAGACGAATCTCAACGAACGAAACCGATCAACTCGTAGACTTCGGCCTCACGAACAACATATCGAAATTTGAGTCAATTCCATTAATGTTTGGCCTTCGAATCGTCGCGCCCTTTTTCTTCCTTTTTCTTCTTCTCACTCGGTTGCTCACCTCACCGAACTGACTCTCTCTCCTCGCCAGTTTTTTTCCTCTCGGCTGCCGGGCACTCCACGAAAGACAGACCACTTTCTTCTTTTCTTTCTTCTTTTTGTCTTTTTCTAATTTCTCCTTTTCTTTGACTTTTTCTTCTTCTTTTCTTTTGTTTCTTATTTTGTTTATTTGCCAGCTGGGCCCCACAAGAGGTGGACCCGGCCAACATCATGGACAAACAAACTATAAGCTCCTGGCACGACAGCATTGCTTCCTACTCTTCGTAAGACCTAAGCATGTCGAAACGACGCCGATGATCGCAAAATTACCTGTTTCCAAGAATCCCACGAAGCCGTGTGACAAGCTTTTCCTCCTGCAGAGAAAAGGGGGCGTGCTTAATGTCCGGCCTTAGATAGTTTGTCTACCTGAGCCGGCAACTCTTTCCGCACCGAAGAAGACCTAGCAAACGCAGAGCTTTAGAGTGTACGTGTAAAAGGTTTGATATCTCACATGCCCACTCTTGCATCTGGTAGAGTGAGCCAAATCAAGCAGAACATGGACTGAATTGATCTTAGAATGCAATTACTTGCTTACGGCGCGTGAAAACTGAAGTTAACAACCGAAAGCATGCACTAAACTTTATCTGCGATTCATGTCTAAGCAGAGAGTGCTTACAATATTATGAACCTCAGCAAGAACATAAGTGGCAGTTCAACCTTTTTGTGAACTACCAAAATAGGTTTTTTCATGTATGGTCCAACACCCAACAGGACACAAATGTATATGGACAGAACCATAAGCATTTGGTTCTTGGAAGCAGAAACGTGATTCTCACTACATCTCCATGATGTTGTCTGGAAATTGTTTTTGCTTAGAAGCAAATAATGCTCATGCTCGTAATGGCAGTAAAGGAAAGGGAACATAAATAGTTTTTTTACCTGCAAGCTTAGGCAGAGCACGCCAGCTTCCATGGCCATTCTTGCTGATGTAATCCATTAGAATCTGATCTTCCTCAGGAGTCCATGGCCCTTTCTTCAAGCCCTTCCTCTCGCAACATGGACTCCTACCCATCTCGATACGGAATGCATTAATGGCCGATTCTAAAAAAGATGGAGAAAGAGAGAGATCTATTGTCATGAGTCATGACAACGATTTTGCACTAAAGTTTTCTTGTAATGCTAGACAGAGACAGAATACTTTCGAATTTTGTCATGCACGACTTTACGTGATCATGTGCCAATTTTGGGGATCATACATTTTTTTTTTTTTGCCATAATATGAAGTAAACACATGAAACATTACAGGATCACTAGATCAATTTATCCACAGTTCACATGTAGCGGAAACTACGGAGATTCTCGTCGATACATTTCTTCTTACGGTAGCTCTCTGGGCACCAAAAATATTACACATACTAGTTCTGTAATGTAATAGGGGAAATTACACAGTATTTCACCAAACTTGGAATTAGTACATGTCTACCCTTAAATTTTCATTTTGTTATAACTGACGCTCCGTTATAATTTTTCGATAGCATGTGTAATGCACACTACTTTTGAGGAGTAAATATGTATATTCAGCCCATTTTTTTGTGGAAGTCTCTCTTTTACCCCTTACTCCAGTGAATAATAATTAAGAATGGATAAAAATAAATAAATTAACTAGAATATTAGTACCTGGAAATAATGAATTCCAATTGAGGCCTTTTCTCTTTTTATTTAGTTTGTGTTTACTCCTTTTCCTAAAATACTTTTTTAGTTGTATTAAAGTCGCTATATTTATCAATTTAAATATAATTTCTGATATATTTTTCCAACTTAAGTATTGTAGTTAATTTAGTGTTTTACAATTTTCCATAATTTTTATTGTGTACAGCAATTCAGAGTAAAAGAGCGATTTCCCTTCAAAAAAATGAAATGAGAATATATTCTTACCCCTTCGAACTCACGTGCATGATACATGCTAACGAAAAAATAACGAAGAGTTAACGGGGGTAACAAAATGAAAAGTCGTGGGGCTATTGTCTAATAGTTCAAAGTTGGGAGGAGGCAAACATGTATTATTTCTATATTACCGCCAAAGTTCATGGGGTTTTGCGTGATTTTCCCAAAATAATAGCTTAAGAAGTGCGGTTGAATGTGTTTGTATAAGCGATCAAGGCTCCATTTGTTTCGCGAAGAATAAATGATTTGAAAAATATTAGCCAAAAAATAATCGCTTGTATCGCTTATAAAATTAAATGAACAAACAATATTTCCATTGTCCACGAAAATATTCAGACATAAATTATTGTCGATAATGAAAATATGTATCATTGACTAATTATTGCAAACGACTCAAAGCGATCATTAAGCATTTTTCGAATCTCCGCGAAACAGATGGAGCCTCAAGTTGTCGAGTCCAAAAGAAGTCCCCGGGTCTAGTCACTATGGTTTATCGTATTAGACTGCGTTTTGCCCCGAATTAAGGTCGCGATCACCAGTGCAGGTCAGACAGAGAATATTCAGCTCCGAAGTGCAAATCTGTCTAGATGGAATACGATAGACAATCGAACTCCTGGTTGCAAAAGGGAAAGCTCGGGTTTTTGGTATGATTAATCACCTAAACCAAAAACGGAACACGAGATGGATGTATCGGTTGGCTCAAAAGGAGAATCGGGCAATGAGCAGAGTAGGGTAGGCCCATTATCCCCAGATTTGGAAGGAAGAGAAAGAAGTTAACTGAAATACAGTCATCAAGCTGGTACAACCAAAACAAAACCCAATCCAAACCCCCTTTTGATGGAAATGCAGGCAATCTACTATTAGTAGTACTGGTTACAGCTCACTTTCATCTAGCAGTAATACACATCCGAGGAGCAATGCCGACAACTGGCGACTCCAAACCCCCATTTTAGAGGCCAGAAGCCACTGATTACCGCAGGCAACAAACAAATGATCACTTGAGGCAAGAACAATCACAACTTGGTCGGGCCGGGTACATAGTCAAATACAAAGAAAAGGGGCAACTATTCTAGAAAACGAGTTCGCCTACAAATTATCGTAACAGAACAAGGTGAAGGTAGGACTTTGGCTACACTAGCTAAGTTATCAAGGTCCATTTGCTACCTAGTGACCCCGACAAAACGTTAGAAAGCATTAATCGAAAGCTTCTTTCTCCCTCCAACGCTTTCATGTGGCATCATGTTGAACTGAAACCTTGAGAGCTGCTGAGGAATGGTGGAGATAACTGGTCCATATCTCTGCCAACAAAAAGTGTGTGAGCCTCCATGCAGCATGTATTTGATGTGTAGACATAGACGAAATTGGTAAACAGGACGATAAAAAATCCAGCTATCCACCCCGCCACTCTAACATCATATTTTGGCAATTCCAGTTGAGTTCTTTCAGGTCTGGCGACAAATCGAGAGAATTATTATTGTGCTCTGGGAACCTACACAATTTCAAATCAAGCTACCAGAATGACCTGATAAACTACAAAAAAAGTAAAGTAACTAGCATTCGACAAATATTAAAACAATAAATTGTGGTTTTTTGTTTCTTTTTCCTTAAATTCCATAGGCTCTCTGCCTCATCACTGCACCCCCTCAAGGTCTCCCTCACCTCTTCATCTCCCACAACAGCCTCACCACCAGCCACACAAGAGACGCCCATAAGGGTAGCTACTACCTACAGCAGGCACAGGTTGCCGGCACTAAGCTCTATTTTTCTCTTCCCACAACCACTTGACAAAGGTAAAAAGGAAAAAGAATATCCTAAACCCTTGATGTTTCTATTTCTCCTCTCACTTGTAGACTTCCTCTACAAGCAACCTAAATATTAACTTTGGAATTGCATTTTATCGATAAGAAAATGTAGATATTTAAGAATTAACGAATAAAAGAATGGAGGTTTAGAAGCTTAGGTGTCATCATACATGCACGTTGTCATAGAGCTCAAACAACGGAACGGCTAGCAATTTCAAGTTCTTCGGTACAGCAAAATATTCTCTTTCAGACAAATGGACGATGAAAAGCTTCTTGCACTCCTGTATCAAAGAACTCTTTACTCAGTGCTCGGACGGTTGGAATACTTGTTTAAAGAAAAAGACTTGGCTTTTGAGCAAAGTACATACAACTTGGCTTTTGAACAGTATTCTTTACCTTTGGCTTTGTTATGTGGGGAGGGCAGTATGGATACATAACAGTTTCAAAGTTTGGTCTCCACCAGATAGCAACACACTCGCCAATCTGCAAAAAAAGACAACCCACAATCGAATAATCTTCTTCCAGAAGTGGAATTGTGTCCACAATTAAGTTCATTTACATAAGCAGGCTGTTTTAGAAGTTTTGCATTCTTATCAACATGAATCCACTCTATATACTTCCATTCAGGCCTTACATTTCGTTTCTGAAATTGGTACAGAAAGTCGATACAGCAAGAAAATGAGAATATGCTCTTTAAGTGCCGGGCGACATATTGTAACGATAAAAATATGGAGCAAATTATACTCCTTAAAGAGGTTAAAGTAATTGTTGAAACACAGAATCATTACAGAGTATTATTCAATCTACCCTATAACAAGCGACTTTACTTCTTTTAAGTACACTCAGTCTCAGCATGGAAAGCTTTGTCATTTGTAAGTAACACCGTTTCCATCATGCTTGTACGTACTCCCACTTATATTGTCAAGCTGACTCAAATATATCTCGAAATTTCTCAGGCATGATAGAACACCTGCCAATTGGGTTGCAGTGATAGTGGATTTGCACCTAATTTGCTTGATAGTTTCCTTTTCAAACCTTCAATCTCTGCAAAGATAAACAGACAGATTAGAGAGAGAGAGAGGGGGGGGGGGGTGCTTATAGGATGGATTATTCTACCATTTTCTCCTGTTTTCAAACGTCCTCCTGGAAGTTTACAAAATGTGTTCCCAATTTGCAGGAGGAGAATATGAGGATGTCTGTGCTCCTGCACCTGCTCAATTAAAGAGAAGTATTTGAAAATGAGGAGCTGAAGCGTGACAACTTCTTTTCACCATACTTATTATCACCACCAAGAACCAGACACTCAGGAAAAGCAGAAAGTGCGTGTCGAATGAGGGAACTTAAAGCCCTCACATGAAAATGTAAAGGTGATTGGAACTCTAGGATGCTGGGTGGTTTCCCAGATCATTAAAACCCTCGAATTTGAACCACATCTGGTGACATGCAGCCAAAGATCTTCACCCACTTCTCGAGTATATCTTGTTGAATCGACTAATAAAGATGCTAGTTGAAATCTGGGGAAAACTAACTCCTTGCCTTGTGTCAAGGATATGCTGAAAAAAAAGAATAATTCACGCAAACAATAAACTTCATCAGTGTTCTTTTTGTCCACTGATTGAGCAGATTCCAGAAATTTCAAGTGGACGCAATTTAAAAACAAAAAACATCGTTTTAAGACGAGCTAATGATCAGAGAATGTGAGGCATGGTAATTAGCCAACATCTAGTCTGCCCCACCAACTCAAAACGTTCGTTGCGCTGCAAGCTCAGCCACAGATGCATGCACGCATGTGAAAAGACGCACATCCTCATATGCACACACAACGTGCCCACATGTGCAGGCACACGCCCACAAAAATAGTTTGCGCAAACATATGCAAACGAGAGAGAGAGAGCAAGAGAGAATAGGTACTGAGCAAGGGAGTGTCATAGTTAAGAATCTTAAAGACTAACCAGCAGAATGCCTTCGACACTGGTCCTCATTCCCTCTTTCATGTAGCTGCAGACTAGATATAATTAGCTAACATGCTTACCCATTGCACTCGAAAAAGGGGAAAAAGAAAAGATACATCACAGTGGTCTAACAAAATTAATCCGGCTGCCAGGCCAATTATAAAGATCATCATGGCTCATGGTATTTGTAAACAAACAAGAAAACAATGATCACCGCATAACTAGACTGATAACCTACAATTTGACTAGCAACGCGGTGCCCAAAACTGCTCCACAGCTTCAACAACTCATACGAACATATTTCAACTCTACAGCAGCAGGTACAAGCACCAATAACCAAGGCAAGGTCAACTATGAACGAGAAACGATAACGAAGAATCAGCGGATTAGACAATTCAGGGCATCTGGAATTACGAATAAGCATCACGATCAAGAGCTCTAGCCTCTGATCGAGTCCGACCGAGCTAGCCCAAACGACTTAAGAGACAAAACCATGAACTCGTTCCCTCTTGCTACAGATTATCACTCACAGGTAAAGCTCGAACAGCGAAATAGCAAGTCGGGTAAGTTTAATCTCGCTAAAACGACGGCTTCAGTCGTGGAAAACAAGTTCGTTCGATCGAGTCCGGACTCCAGAGCTTTTTTATTCCTAGCGATGTTTCAGAAATCAAATCGAGGACTAAGAAACTCGTGTCAAGAAAAGGCCGCCACGGCATGCCGTATCGTGAAGAACATCAGCGAAGTGCAGTGGAGAGAGGTAGAGGTCGACGGCCGTACTTGACTTTCATGCGAGCGAGGCGATCAGCGACGGAGGTGTCTTTCTCCATCTTCGGCTCTTTCGTACCGAAGGTGTAGCTGGAGAGCGGGTACATGTTGACCACCGGTGAACTCACCATCTTCTTCTTCTTCTTCTTCGTCTTCTTCTTCTCTGCGATCAATGCTCCCCTCCCTCGGAAGTTGCGAGTGCAAATTATGAACAGAGCTCTGAAATAGCTGAGCAAAGAATTTCTGATTACTAGGTGGACGAAAATGCCCCTGATGGTGATTGGCCCGCCCCCAGATCATATTATAATGGTTATAAAGAAAACTTTCAAATTCGAGATCCACTCCTATATTCACGAAAATACCCTTATGTCTTTCTGTCAAAAAGTCTAACAGAGTTAGCTAATGTGACCATAATTTTTGTGAACTTGTCTAGCATCCACGTGACTTCACATCTCTCTAGTCTCTACTATTGGTTTTTTCCCAAAAAGAAAAGAAAATAGATTTGCTGACTTGGGAAGATGACGCGGCGGTCCGCGTCGGTTTTTGGTCCAATAGACAGACACCATTAAAAAATGCACATAATTTGGCGATACAAAAAGATTACATTCAGCGAATTTTGAAAGCTAATAAATTAGATTGCACCAAAGGAAAAAAAGTTTAGAAATCATATTGAACATGAATCACTTATATAATTTCTTGGGAAAAGAAAATTGAGCTTAACTAAAGTAAGTGTGAAAAAATATGAAAATTCTTTAAATTTTTGTGGAAGGATATGAAATGGAAATTTTAATAGTGATTTTTAAAGAGATGCGATCATTCCTTTAAGAGTGCTCTTAAGAATATGCGTAAGTAGAGTGATTCGAAATTGGATTTTGAGCAAGGAAGACAAACAATTAGAACCTGGTACCTGGAATCGGACCATGGGGAACATGTTCGATTTCAGGTTTCAAGGTATGCAGGATAGGTTCCATGTTCCAAAACTTGGGGAATTGATTGCAACGGGGTATGTTCTAGGTAGGTGGAACTTGAAATTTGGAACAAGTTTATGTATTTTTCATGGTATATGTCTTCGCGCGATCCTGCAATATCCCAAGAGTCCAATGATGAGTGTGTAATCTGAAACTACTAGTTTAAGCTTCAATTTTTGACAATATTTATGATTGAGACTTCTACTTTGTTAATGTTTCATATTTATCAGTGTGTCTAAATATAAGTCGTGGTCAGTGGATTGTAGCAGCAAGTGGTGGTCATTAAAGTCTATGATTCACTGCAATCATTCAATTAAGAACGCAAGTGGAACTCGTGTAGACCTTGGAACCTCTGACAGGGTATGTTACAGGTTCTAGAGTATGCAAGGTAGGTTCCAAATTCCAAAAAATGATAAACATGTTCTGACGGATGGGTTCCAAATTTTAGGTGGAACCTGGAATCGCTCACTCCTACAAACAATCTTATCATTTGAGCAATTCCTTATGATTTACTATCCATATCACGAGGTGAGTTTAAAAATCTGTAACTATTTGACGAAGGAAAAAAATTAGTAGTTTAAAATATGAAATGTATCTTTAAAACACATAATCTGGAAAATATGCTTCAAATTCAAATCTCGGTGAGCGCGAAACCTTTTCCTCTTTGAAAAATGAGCTTCAAAATGAGTCACACTATGGATTGAATGGACCCCGATGCTCGCCCACACGAGAGTTGGTTTCATCTTTGGAAAGATCGATTCTCCTCCTGGCCAATCCACCCGAGTTCGATGACTCGTACGTCGGATTCCAATCTCTCCAAATCAGGGTCGGGCTTTGAATAAGGTTTTTAGCCCGACAACAGGATCCACTATAGACCCTCGCCTCTCGTTGGTGCCGAAAGAATCGGGCCAAGGAAGAAGGCCTACATAGCCCGGCCTCCCCACCCGCCCGCCCGCCCGCCCGCCCGCCCAATGCTTGATCCTACTAATTAAACAGCCTTAACAGGTCGGAGTTGGGGGCATGAAGGTAAATTTAAATGTTTCGCGTTTCTTTCTTCAAATCCGAGCACCAGTTCCGTCCCATGGTCTGATCCTACGTGCTTGGATCGATCAACTAATCTCTTTCTGCAATTTCTCTCTCGCATCTCAAGTGTGGTTCTTGGGTAGCTCACAGCCACTAGAAGCAAAGTGAGGTTTTGAAGAATTTTTATCGTTGATTCTTTGTTGGCATTGCACCATATTTGTGCCCTGCATAGAGTATGTTCTTGGGTTTCTGGGGGATCATTTGACATGTGATTGGCGATTCGTATTAAACTTGCAGTTGTTTGTGTGAAGCTAAGCTGTCGATCGGTCTTTCCCTTCTTGTTTTCTCAGATTAATTTTGATATCGAGTGTCTGGCACGGTTGATGGAGAACAATGTTGGATATGGGGTTCGCAACTCCGTGATCAAGCAGGTCGTGGCAGTACTCAAGAGTTATTCTGTTTCGGTCCATATAAAAAAAAAACGAGCAATTTGATCGACATATATGTTGAATTGCAGAGGGTGAATCCCAAGAGGTTGAGGGATAAGGTTTATATTGGTTGTGGAGCTGGATTCGGGGGCGACAGGCCTTTCGCAGCGCTGAAGCTGCTGCAGAGAGTGGAAGAGCTGAATTACCTCGTGCTCGAATGCTTAGCTGAACGAACTCTCGCTGACCGCTACCAAGAAATGATGTCCGGTGGCGACGGTTTCGATTCACGAAGTATGTCGTGATTTGCCTTTTGGGTGATGCGGTTTCTATTTTATAATGCTGCTGTAACTGTACATATGATGATTCCTTGGGTATGAACCAGGGCGTACTATTACTTATCAATGTCGTTGATTTTAAATTTTGAAACAATATGCAGTTTCAGAATGGATGGCTTTGCTGTTGCCTTTGGCTGTGGAAAGAGGGACTTGCATTATCACCAATATGGGTGCAGGTGAGGGGCATAGAGCGCACCAATTGGTTTTAACTTTGATGAAAGTGATCTAATACATGTGTTTTGTGTCTTTCTCGAAAGTTGATCCAATTGGGGCACAAGCGAAAGTGCTGGAAGTGGCCAGCGGGCTAGGCCTTCAATTGAAAGTTGCTGTGGCTCATGAGGTTTCATTTGCAGAAGCAGGTAATCAAGGTCAATAGGGATCATCTGGTTTTGATGTTCTATAAGCGGTCTTGGGTAACTTAAGCTTAATTTGATTTTAGTGGTACATCGAATAGCATAGATGGAGTTGTATAGTATAAAGGAACAAGGTGTGGCCTTTTGAAAGATTGTTTTTGCCTTTTTTTCCTTGTCCAGGGTCCAGAATCTTGCATGAGAAATCAAATACCGCGGAAGGTGTAAGCGACTGAAATTCATAGTGTTTTTTCATTGGTACTTTTAATCATATGTATTATTTTGTTTGTTTTACTACTCTTTAAAAGATTTTCTTAATGACAAAATACTGGATTTTTTTGCTAGCAAAGTAAATGCAGACAAAACAGAAACACATTTTGATGATGTAATTTTTTATGCTTTAGTTTCTTGATCAGCTGAAGGGAAATTGTTGATCAGCAGCTTATCTTCCTTTTTCTTTCCTTAATGGGGTTGTCTCAGCTTCCTTTCCCATTCTGTGAAGGGTATTAGCACGTATCTTGGAGCTGCCCCAATTGTTGAGTGTCTTGAGAAGTACCAACCAGATGTAGTTATTACTTCCAGAGTTGCAGATGCTGCCTTATTTTTGGGTCCAATGGTAAGAAATCATGGTATTTGTTTTTCTCTTTGCCTTTGGTGAGTGAGATGTTCTTTTCCCGTGTTATATGTTTTGTGTTTCTTTTTCTTTTCCTTCTGATGTTTAGTCAAGAAGTTCTGAACTCTCTTCTTCCCCGCTTTCATTGTTATGGAGGACTCGTGCAACTTGCATTAACTTCTGAACAAAACAATGACCCATTGACTATGGAAATACCTCAGGATGACTATTGTTGAACCTCTCACAACTAGAACCTGAGGTGAATCCAATTACTCCTCCAAATACCATATTGGTGCTACCTTTTACCACTTCTTCAGGTTAAAGGAATTTCCATATGACATCTTAAATCGATTGATACAGCCTTGACCTGCTAATGATGGATTTGATGTTAAATTAGAGTCACTTAAGAAGCACTTGTGCTTTTAT
Source organism: Lenwebbia sp. NSW1173648 (assembly GCA_029784005.1). Lineage (NCBI taxonomy): Eukaryota > Viridiplantae > Streptophyta > Magnoliopsida > Myrtales > Myrtaceae > Lenwebbia > Lenwebbia sp. NSW1173648. Next base: position 1,413,470 of record JARCGZ010000005.1, read on the forward strand.
ACTTCTTTTGGATTAAGAGATTATAGTTTGGACAAAATAGTCACACCTTACTGTGGAAGAATTTGAGATTTTGAAGGCAGAAATGCGTAGATGAGAGTGCAGCCTGATCCTCTTCATATAGTAAAAATCACATGGGTGCTGAACCCCGTTATTTTGTCTAATAAGCTTTTCCTCATCCTGTAGTTTGTCCTTTTGAGGGGAGAAATCTGAAAGATCTCTACCTATGAACAGGTGTATGAATTGGGTTGGAACTGGGATGATCTAAATTTATTAGCACAAGGATCTCTGGCTGGTCACCTTTTAGAGTGCGGCTGTCAACTCACTGGAGGATACTTCATGCATCCAGGTATCAGCTGTTTAATTTTCATGTTTAGCATGCCAATCAGTGTGGACACTCAAGCTATGAAACATTAAACCTATATGTCGTTTTTGGGATATTGCATGCAATTTACTATTGTCTGATGCAGGTGACAGATATCGCAACATCTCTCTTCCATGTCTGTTAGACCTGTCACTCCCTTATGCCAAAGTAAGTTATGATGGAGGAGTCTCTGTAGCAAAGGCAGATGGCAGTGGAGGAGTTTTAAACTTCAGTACTTGTGCCCAGCAACTTCTTTATGAGATTGGTGATCCAGCAGCATATATTACTCCTGATGTGGTTAGTTCTGGTTATCGTCATCCTTGAAGATAAGTATACATTCACCATGGACCAAAAGAAAAAACAGAAGTTGACATGTTTGTTTTCATCTCAATCAGGTAATAGATCTTCGAGATGTTACATTTCAGCCATTATCCAACAATGAAGTGAGGTGTCTTGGAGCGAAACCATCTGTGAGATCACTGCCTGATCAGCTCCTGCGATTGCTTCCAAAGGTTCAGTCTGCATCTTTGGTGGTGACTCACTGAAATTTTAACCAAGTCTGTGATGATTGTGCTTCTCCTACCGTTCACTAGCCTTTTCCATTCAATTCTTGCCTTCTCATTCAGAATATTCAAGTTAATTCTTTAGCGTGTCTATTAGGGTAACAGCATGTCTTGGATCAGTGTATTGGTTTCATTTTCTTGTTGTAGTAATTTATTGAACCTGGGAGTCCTCAAGATGTTGATTACTGTCCCAATGTTGATTCATTCGTCTTTCAGAGCAATTTGTCTTTGATCCTCTGATGTCGTTTGAGTCTCTGAGGCCTTCTTACTAATACTACTTCTGATGTTCTAGTATTCCAGGATGCTGGGTGGAAAGGATGGGGAGAGATATCCTATTGTGGTTTTGAATGTATCAATCGTGCTAAGGCTGCTGAAATTTTGGTATGTGAGATCTAATCAGTTTCACTTTTCTAATGAACACAACATGTGAGTGCTTATTTTAACAGCCTGTCATTATCTTTCCTCGAGGTAAAGAATTGCATAGATACTATCATTTGAAGCGATTCTTGATGTAGTGAAGTGTCTGGCTTCACCATTTTATTCTCAAAGATCCTTTTATTTGCATTATCAGGTCAGATCGTGGTTTGAAGAAGTAGTTCCTGGCCTTAATGATCGCTTAGTTTCTTGTATTATTGGAGTGGATAGCCTGAAGGCAACTAGCTTGGTCGCTGGGTCTTCTGCTTATGAGGCGGTTACAGATATTAGGTTAAGAATGGATGGATTATTTGAGCTGAAGGAACACGCACTCCAGTTTGTGAGGGAGTTTGCTGCATTATACACTAATGGACCTGCTGGAGGCGGTGGCATCTGGTAATTTATGTTCCATCTTTATGTCGTATTCATTGCTTGATCCAAAAGATATTCCCACTTTGGGGTTTTGCTTGACTTTAACCAAATGGGAACACATTAAAGCTATTTTCGAGGTGATAATTCATCAACAGAGCTAGTTATCAGAAAAAGAAAAATCAACAGATGCCGAAAATGGCTGTAGTTTTGTTCATTCTGTATTCTAGAACGTACAACTATGAGAAACTAGGATTGTGGTTCAGTTGTTCAATGAGCATGATACACAAGAATTTTGAGGATTGATGGTGGAAGATACCATACAAAATGCTTATAAATGCTTGAAGTTGGCTTTGCTTATATATCTGCGACGATTGGTAGCGTCTGGTCAATGGGGTAAGGATCACACAAAGTCGTGCATTCCTTTTAGTGAAGTGTATCTATTACTCGTCTGTTGCTGAGCTGAATAAGTTTGATCATGTGGACCGGTGATTACTGTTAATTTCCGGCATCCAGTCTGAGAAGAGTTTTCACCGTCTAGCATTTGCTAATGGTGACTGACTTGTGTTGGAAGATCTTCCACCAAGACAGGAACCTTAAAAGGACCAGAAAAAGATATTCTGCACTAGGAATGCCGATAATTCAGGTGCTGGACAATGAAAAGGTCGTGAAGAATGCTTTGTAAACTGCTTATCTCACTACTTGCATGAGTTGTCGTAAATCCAAAAGCAAGACTGTTGCTTCTGCCACTTAGTTTTTCGACACGCTCACTCTGTTCTGTTTGCTTCTTTTACAGCACCGGACACAGGAAAGAAATTTACCTTGGGAAGGAACTGGTATGTAATTGGAATCCCCAACACCCACATGAGCCTTTTGTTGAATCTCTAAGATTGAAATTAGTTCTTCAAACATATCTGAAAAAGTGAATTTTCACCAAGATGCTAAATGACTTGAAAAGCTGAGTAAGTAATAATTGAAGCGGTTTGTCACTTTAGGTTGGCCGTGAACATGTGTATTGGAAAGTTGGTGCGAAGCAAAGCATGGCAACGGACTCAAATCATCGAGTGGCTTGCTTCAATGATACAATGAGAAACCATGCTGTTCACAGGCCAATTACTCCACAGATAACAGTGGAAAATGACAACGGTGGCTTCCTTCTTAAATCTGATGCTTCTCCTGCCCCTGCTGGAGAGGAGATTCCGCTGTACAACATAGCACATAGTAGAGCTGGAGACAAAGGAAATGACCTGAACTTCTCCATCATCCCCCATTGCCCTGCAGATACCGAGAGGTTAAAGGTGATCATAACACCGGTGTGGGTAAAAGGCGTCGTCTCTTTGCTTCTGGATGCCTCCTCATTTCCAGATTCAGATGACATAGTGAAGAGAGACGGGTGGGTGGATGAGCATGTAAGCGTGGAAGTTTATGAAGTGAGGGGGATACGTTCATTGAACGTCGTGGTCCGGAACATCCTGGATGGTGGCGTCAACTGTTCTCGTAGGATTGACCGCCATGGAAAGACCATATCAGATCTCATATTGTGCCAGAGAGTTGTGTTACCTCCTTTATCAAGCGTTTGACTAGCTCAATTATATCAAACTAATCCTGTATGGTGAATTACCATTGAAACTATAGTTATATGCAGATTTTTGAATTCAAGGACATCTTCCAATTTCATAAACTTTTCTCAGTATTGCTATTAAAAATTCTTCCCTAAGAGACTGTTCAAGTATATCACAGCGATAGGTTTCTGCATTCTTTGATTATATGCACAATTCACCCGAGACCTTCTTGATTGACTTAGATTTGGGTAATCTCTAATTCTTCGTTTCCAAGTTAAAAATAATGTTGATATTTATTGATATATTTAACCATCGATTTGCATTTACATTGGTATCTCACCAGTTAATTCTCGATTTTTCAAGCGCTAGTAATTTGAGTTTAGTCTATTATTTCCTTCACTAATATTTTGCTGTGAACAAATTATAAAAATCATAGGTGGTCCACCCAAAAAACAACTACTTCAATAGTTGCTCAGCCTCCTAGGTCTCATTCTGTGCATTTTTACACAATGACAACTTAAGCCACTCCTTAGTCCCAGGATGTTTAATAAGGTTTGAACGTCTTGAACAGGTGTATTGCTACACGTATTGTGTTGTTCGGACACCATGGCGTTCTGGACTTTTTTTATCGTTGGTCTGTCTTGTCACCTTGTCGCCTGAAAAGGCCGTACTATTTCAGATCAGCATAACTGACAAGGCACCAAAATTAGCAAATAAAAGGCCTGTAGCACTTCATTTTCACGCCAAGGATCCGCTTAGAAACATCCCACATCAGCCTTCTTTTCCTCCACTTTAGACGCAAATCCATTTTTAGGTCATAATATTGGGATCTCCATCCATTTTTACACCCTCGGATGATAGAAGCGGAAATCCATTCATTGGGTAGTGATATAAATTAGCTTTGATCACACAAAATCACATTCTTTGTTTCAATCTCTTGTCTTTCTGGGGTAACAAATCGTGGGTTGATGCTTATGAGATCTGTCTTTTTCTCGGCCTCAGTCAAGTTGATTCGGAAAGCTCTTTGAAACTCTCTTTTAGCTGTTGTGAGAAAACGAGAATGGCATTTACAGGAACTCTGGACAAGTGCAAGGCTTGCGATAAGACGGTTTACGTGGTCGACATGTTGTCCATCGAGGGCATGCCTTACCATAAGACCTGCTTCAGATGCAGCCATTGCAATGGATATCTTGTGGTACGTGAATTGTATTTGAGTTGGGTTCTGTTGCTTTGTTTCGTGACAAATTTATAGTCTCTAACCTGCTAAAAAATAAGGTTCTTTTTCCCTTTTTCGCATCATCGTGCCCGTGACTTTTCATGCTGTAGAGTAGATCTCAACGTTTTTTGTTTTTCTGGTCGGTCGAATTGAGTAGATCTTAGTTCAAGTGGTGAAATGAGACCAGGAAACTAGATCAAATAAAAATGAATGATAACAACCTGAGCAAGCAAACTCGGCCTGCGATGGCATCAGGTATAAGCATGATTGACCCGACACAAGCATGATTAGAGATCGGAATCCACACAATTTGCCTCGTCCTAAGGAATAACCGGTATGATTACCATTCGGATACTTAGATGAGAAGAGGTAGCAGTGCGCATATGATCTAAGCAAGGCATTGTAATACGAAATGCTGGTGTGCAATCAGCAATTCTCTATCTGAAGTGGGTTGTTGTGATAATGTAGTTCACTGTCTATATGGCAAAGTTCATCGGCATGTATGTAACTGTGAAATGAGCGGTGTGTTCATCAAGGTGAACTTTCTGTGTGTCGTTGATATGCATCGAAGAGTCGTGTTTCATTTAAGCCCAATAACATAAAGCGAGAACGGCATTTAATCCGGTACCAATGACAGATGAGCAACTACTCCTCTATGGATGGTGTCCTCTATTGCAAGACTCACTTCGAGCAACTTTTCAAGGAATCTGGCAATTTCAGCAAGAACTTTCAAACCGGTAAGCTCTTCTTGGCCTCATCATCAGTTTCTCTTACGGCTACGCTAAATTTTCGGATAATTTTCTTGGCTAACATCATATCATTACCATGGCAGCCAAGTCTTCTGAGAAGCAACAAGACCTGGTATGTCCACTATAACCGCTAATTCGGTCGCTTCATTTACCTCTTAATGTTTACAGGTCTTCATTAATGCCCGCACAACATTTTCGATCTCAATTGCCCGGCTTATCGTTGTTCTCTACTTCACTATTAGCTCCAGATGATGAGAACAACTCACAGCCAGCAATGCTAACTCCATCCACACTTCATCTTTCATCCTCTTTTGCTTTTGTGTTGCGTCGTCAACCGGCTCAGTGATTTCATGTCATCTCTATCCACAGAACCGGACCCCGAGCAGGCTATCTTCTTTGTTCTCCGGAACCCTCGACAAATGCACCACCTGTGGCAAGACAGTTTACCCCTTGGAGAAGGTATTTGATTCATAAGCCCCAGGAAACTTCAACATATCAGTATTGAAGTTAGAAGTAACTCATCATCCTCTTTCCAATCAAATTTTCACGACGCGTTACGTGTGTCTGCTGCGAAACACAGGTGACTCTGGAGGGAGAGTGTTTCCACAAGAACTGCTTCCGATGCGCTCATGGGGGATGCCCATTGACGCACTCGTCTTATGCTGCTCTGGACGGAGTCCTCTACTGCAAGCACCACTTCGCCCGCCTCTTCATGGAGAAAGGCACCTACAGCCACATCCTAGAGGCTGCTGCGCACAAGCGGAACGCGTCCTCCACGCCCACATCGCCCCCACCTGAGCCCGAGCCTGAGCCCGCTGAGCCAAAGCCCGAGCCAGATGATAAGCCCGCGGAGGATCAATCTTAACTAAGACATCTGATCTCCCTACCCGGACCTTATTTCTATGCCACCATCCTCAAGAGCCAACATTATGTACTTTGATTGTAGTTTTTCACAAACTGTATGCATGTTATCACTATTTTCTCTTTCTTGTATTTCCCTAACAACGTTTTTGAAGTCTGATGACCTGACATAACATGTTTCTTTTTTTTTGGTCCGTCATGAACAGGAACATATACCGTTTGATCTCTGATATCTGTTTCTAAAACATTGATTAAGTGCAGATACTAGTTCAATGATCTTAAAAAGAGAGATCATAGTTTTGGATGGCACTCATCCGGGCGATAGGGAACGCTTGTTAGAAATATTTCTTGTTCGCATCATTTTCCTATGGCGACTACCTTCATCGCCGTCAAATCCCGACATTTGCTTAAGTAGTGAGTGTGCTCGTGCCCGGTCTGAATCCCCACAAAAATAAAATAAAATGTAGACATAAAGATCTTAAACAGCATCAAAACACACTGCCTGTGCCGGCTTCTCTCTCGCTTTCACAGCAGTGGCAGCATTCGATTTTCGCAATGGCCTACTGGCTACTGCTAACGAATGCTCTGAAGGAGCTCAGCCTCATGGCCGATGTGAGCATCGTAGTCATGACAGGCGGATGGAGTCTTGTTCGAAGCTTTGAGCTTCGTCGGCGCGCAGCCGACGTGATCTCTCTCCCCCAGGAATCCCTTCGCGTTTTCCGATGCAAAAGGACACGCTCTCCAAGCGTAGAAGTCGGCAAGATCCAGGCGGTTCCTAAGTGTTTCCGGAGGATGATCCTGTCGATGTCTACATCGATCCTCGGGGAGTTCCGATGAATATCAGCATTCATCCTACAGGAAAAAATCATCTCGCTTGCGATGAGGCTTTTGAGAATGCACGCCCTTCATTTGACACAGTTGACAAACTTAAAACTGTTCTTGTGATTACCATGTCTTCTCTAGCTTTTTTTGATACCTACACCTTTTGTTTAAGAGATCTCTAGGATCCACAAAGCTTAATCAATCGATCTCCTGTGGGGTTCAAGAAAATCAGATTCTGTGCTGTTGCTGCTATAGGCTATATAGCTCGAAACCACCAAGGACGAGGCTAAAGATGGTGAGAGGATACAGGGTGGGTAAATGACACAAAATGCATCCTGAATTTTACTTTCAACGAGTAATGCGGTCTTGAACTTTAAATTTATTCAATGTGGCCCCTGAGCTTTTGGTATATGTTCAATTTAGTTCCTGAACTTGAATTAACGGAACAACGTTGAACATTTTCATGCGATCCAGAGACTAAATTGAGCATGTACCAAAAGTCCAGAATCACGTTGAACAAATTTAAAGTTTAGGGATTATATTGCACATTAGGAAAGTTCAGGGGTTATCTATGTCGTTATCCCGAGAGTAGAACATTTTCGGCTCTTTTCAAGAGAGTTTTGCTTCGAGCCCACCGTGCCAAATCTCTATAAACATAAATCGATGGAATGAATTATGATTTCATTCGAATTTTTTCTTCTTTTTGGGTGGAAGAAAAGATTATTATGAAGAGACAGAAGATATACAACACCTCACTTCATTTTTTCTGCCCCTTTTGGTAAATATCTTTCTTCAAACAAACTTTCATTTCAATCAAGTGTAAATACAAAAAATAGATCAACTTGATATAGCCTGCAGCATCTCCCTCCTTTCACAAGAACGGATTTGTCATAACAGCATATAGCATAATCGACGGCCGATCACCAAAACTCATATCGGTGATGAGCACACGTCGAAATCTTCGTTTATAGTAACGGTTTTGCCAAAAGGCGGTGCGCACTCAGGTTCGGCGTTCCCAGCACCATCACCGTAGAGAGATAACAATACTAATATGTTGAAAAAACACACAAATAACACTTTGTAAACCCCAGATCTATATCTAGATCGGGATAGAAAAACTTTTAAATTTAGATCTAAATCTAAATCGAGTGAGAAGAGTTACAAACACTAACAGTTGATCTAATCACTTTCAGATAAACTCACCGTTGTATACGGTGAGAGATGAGCTTTAGAGATTTGTGGTGAAAATTCTTCAAAAAAAAAAAAAGATAGAGAGATAGACAAGGATATAGAGAGGAAAAGAGAAGAGGGGAGAGGGAAGAGGGCTCTCCCTCGGGGAGGTTCTTCAACGGAGGAAGGGGTTTGGCGGCTGTGAGAAGGAAAAACCCTAGAGAGAGGGGTGGGGGATTTTTTACCGAAACCAAAGATGGAAAGCAGGAATTTCAATATTGAAGGACCAAGCTAGAAGCCCAATCAAATATCCACACTCATGGACCGTGCAGTGACACAACTGGGCTTCTTTGGTTAAATATCTGCTCCTCCGAAAAATTGGAAGAAACAGAAGACGAAAAAGAATATTCCCTCCTCCATTTTACGTAACAGACGAAATTTCACGCGAATTTAATTTCTCTTCTCTTCAGCGAAAGAGAAGAGAACGGCCCACCAATCAAACCATTTTCTCGTCTCCTGGATTTTCTTTCCTCCTACTTTCCCTCTCCCCAAACACACCCAACTTCGCAGAGAGAGTGAGAGAAAGAGGCGTCAACTGTCTTTACGTGCTTCAAAATCACTCCTCGTTGGACTCTCTCTCTCGCGCGAACGGAAGAAGAAAGAAGAAGAATCTGAGAGCTCACGTTCAATCCGTCGTCACTCTTGTCATTCTCCGGCGACGCGTTCCCCGCGGCTCCGCCATTGATTTTATCGCTTTTACCTCCGACGTGGAACCTCTCTATAGCTCCTGCCGATCGGTTCGTCCGCTCTCTTCTCCGTTTTCTGATTGGAAATACAAGCATCGGACTGTCGCTGTGCTTGACCGCGTTGAATTTGCGAAATGACTGTTTATGGCTTGTTCTGGTTTCGGTTGATTCGATTGGGATTGCTGCATGAAATTTTTGAAGATATGCATGCGTATCGATGAACTGTGTGCTTGCGTGTGCAAGCACGCGCATATAGATCGAAATGAACGTATCCCGACCTTTTTAGGTTTAGGACCTGGTTGCTGTGCTTTGTCAGTGATTTTTTCTTGCGATTTAATTGTTTGTCCAGGTGTTTGATGGAAGGCAATGAGAGGATGTGAAATGAGCTGCTGAGCTTGCTCGTGTTTGCCTTTTGTTATGTGAAGAGTGTTGTTGCTGAAGGACCTGGGAAAGATGGATGTCGGATGTAGTCTGCGGCAGTCGAATGCTCTTATCAGTGGAGAAGGCATGGGTCGCAAGGCTATGGAACTTGCTAATCCTAATCTGAGGTTTAGGTATAGAAATTTTGGTTTTAGTCAGTTTAAGAGTGTGAATATCTACAGACCGATGTGCGCTAACAGGAGTGTGAAAAAAATGGTTGTTCGCAATGGCTGTCATAATTCGGCGGGGGAATATAAGCTGGAGTTGGACAACTATCTGTGTGGTTCATCTGTTAACAGGTTCCCTGTTTTTAAGGTTGGTAATGTTTTCAAGTCGTCTAGAAGGCTTAGGTTGCAATGTCAGAATAATGATTCCTTAGCATGTGTTAATGGAAATGGCCGAAATGTGGAGTTCATAGAGAGTACTGAAAGCTCAGAACTAATTGATGTTTCCGATACTGCTGATTCGAGAGAAGGAGGAGGAAGAGAAGAAAAGGATGATAGGGAGCCACCTAGTCTTGGGGAACTGAGGGAATTGGTGCAGAAGGCATTGAAAGAATTGGAGGTTGCAAGGATTAACAGCACTATGTTTGAAGAAAAGGCTCAGCGGATATCAGAAACTGCCATAGCTTTGAAGGATGAAGCTCAGAAAGCCTGGGACAATGTCAATAGTACGGTGAATACCGTACAAGATGCCGTAAATGAAGAATGTGTTGCCAAAGAGGCTGTTCAAAAGGCAACCATGGCTCTCTCATTGGCCGAAGCAAGGCTGCGGGTGGCATTGGAATCACTAGAACTTCCAAAAGAAGAGACTAGTACTCTTGGTCCTGCAAGTGATGTGGACAAAATCGCCAATGAAGAGGAAGAAGTATTATTGGTTGCTCAAGAAGACGTAAGAGAATGTCAAGCAAATTTAGCCATTTGCGAGGCTGAGTTGAAGCGGCTGCAAAACAATAAGGAAGAACTGCAGAAGGAAGTGGACAGACTGCATGAGGCTGCAGAGAAAGCTCAAATGGATGCTTTGAAGGCAGAGGAGGATGTGGCGAACATAATGCTTTTAGCAGAGCAAGCTGTTGCTTTTGAGCTTGAAGCTACACAAAGTGTAAATGACGCTGAGATTGCTTTAAAAAGGGCAGAGAAGTCTATATCTAGTACTTATGTTGATATTCCTGAGATGACTGGTGGAAAAATGACCGATGAGAAGATGCTTGAGGAAGAGAACATGATTCAAGCCATGGGCAGCACTGTTAGTTCTGAACGTGAGAGAGATGTCATTGCTGGTGGTGATCGCTTAGCTGGTGCGCATTTACTGGATCAGCAGTCTGATAGAATTGAGATATATGAAGAGGCTGAGGATTTGGATGATCAAGAAAATGGTAAGCTAGTATTAGATTCTGCAAGAGAAGCCGAAGTAGATGCAGCCAAATCAAAGGCTCCAGTTCAAGCAAAGAAGCAAGATGCACAAGACTTGAGGGAAAGCTCTCCCTTAGGAGCTCCAAAGGCACTATTGAAGAAATCTTCTCGTTTCTTTTCTGCATCGTTCTTCTCTTTTACTGTAGATGGGACTGAATTGACACCAGCATCAGTTTTCCAGGGACTCTTGCAGACTGTAAAGGAGCAATGGCCCAAGCTGGTACTGGGGCTAGTGCTTTTTGGTGCAGGGTATGCATTAGTGTTACTTCTTGACTCATCTCATCAATTAATTTTTTTTAATTCTCATCCTTGGCAAACTTCTTTACAGTTTTCGCTCTTTATGTCATCTGGTAGTTGAGATTTAAGAGACTGCGTTTTGAAAGTGATGGTACATTGTTTAAAGTGGTCCTTTCATGTTGGATCTAGATTGTTAGGATGATACAGCTCAAGAATTTGCTTTTATATTTTGTCACTTCTTCCAAGAAGTTCCTACGATTTTTTCTCTAGATAATTCAATCACAATTCGGACATATCAATTTTTGCATCTCATAATCTAGATGCTGTATTTGTACAGGGCCACTATTATAGCCCGACGTGCTGAGAGAGCTGATCAAATACTTCAACAATCGCAAGTCATTACTGCCAGTATAGAAGAAGTTTCCTCTAATGCCAAACCTCTGGTCCGCCAATTGAGGAAAATTCCTAAAAGAGTTAAAAAGCTAATGGCCATGCTTCCTCAGCAAGAGGTTGTGCATTAAGTTTATATACTTCATTAGTTTATTCCACCCTTCCTAAGTTAACAGTTGTGAACATATGATCATGCGCTCAACTTGCAGGTAAATGAGGAGGAAGCTTCTCTCTTCGATATGCTGTGGTTGCTTCTAGCAAGTGTTATTTTTGTTCCTGTTTTCCAAAAAATACCTGGAGGTAACAACTCCATCAATTTTTCCTTCCCTTTTCTCAAACAAGCTTTATATTGGTACAGTACAACAAATGACGTGTGCTTGTTTGTATGTTTTAAAATGTTATAAGTTGTTGTCTTCTGTTTGTCTTTAAGTGTTTGAGTGTGCTATTTCTTCACCATGTCAGCCCCTTTTTTCTAAGCTTTCGGTTCCTTGTTGGCAATCATCTGTATTTGCCGGTTCAATCAAATTAGTATATTATATTGTAGATAGAGCTGCACTAAAGTTTCTAGTGACATAAATGTGCTTCACATGCTAACTCCATATGCAAATATTTTACTGTGTATCAACACCCTTCCACGTTTCTTCTAGTTGCCCATTTTGTTTATTACTTCTTGAGTTCCCCATTTCATGTGCAAAATCTCACAATCATGTGTGTATGCTACCTGTTGGTCTTCTGTCGTGTTTAGGCAGTCCTGTCCTGGGGTACTTGGCTGCTGGTATTCTGATTGGACCTTATGGACTCTCTATTATCCGGCATGTACATGGGACAAAGGCAATTGCAGAATTTGGAGTGGTTTTCCTGTTATTCAACATTGGCCTTGAGGTGAAAGTGATGATTGCTGTTTGATTTTTCTATTTAATTTTTTTTTTTTTTGCATCAGAGTACTTAAGCTTTGATCTGCATTTTCAGCTTTCTGTTGAAAGACTTAGTTCAATGAAGAAGTATGTCTTTGGATTAGGAACTGCTCAGGTGATTGGAGACCTCATATTGTTCCATCCTTTTTGAATTTGGTGGCATTGTCTTGTGCCATTGGATCTATAGTTTTCTAATCCTACATGCAAATGCACCTGATGATCACAGGTTTTAGCGACAGCTGTGGCTGTTGGCTTGGTTGCTCATTATGTCTGTGGGCAGGCTGGTCCTGCTGCTATCGTCATTGGGAATGGCCTGGCTTTATCTTCCACAGCCGTCGTTCTGCAGGTACATAACAAATCTTGCTTTACCATACAGTGTCAGTGCTTCCTCCATAACATATAATAATAAGCAAGCAGCAAAATAAATCGGTATATTCAGTTTCCTGGGATTACCTATGTGGCCTCAGGACATTATCTTCTGAGGAAACTTAATAGTGAGCTCGTATGGATTCTCGAATCTTTCGTCTTCTGTGATAATATGCATTGGACTAGTGAGATGATGTTTTGGAATAAAAGTACTGGCACCATCTGCCTTCTTGCTGTGAGAACAATTTCTATAGAACTCAACCTCTATTCATTCCAATTTCAAACACAAGAAGAGGTAAATATGTGATGTCCTCTTGATGGATATTTTCATGGGAATTATACGCAGGTCCTGCAGGAACGAGGTGAGAGCACATCACGTCATGGACGGGCAACATTCTCTGTCCTACTTTTCCAGGTTTGCAATTTTCTTGATAGATATATCTCCACTAGATTTAGAACCTGAGGCTTTCTCCATCATCTCTGTCACACCTTTCAAAAACTGTGATGATAGAGATTCTGCAGGGAGAATTGTCTTAAGACGAAGATGGGTATATCACGCGACGTAGATTGTGTTTCTGTATGCATCTAACTAGATTGACAAAGTTTTCCTTGTACATATATCTTCCTTAGGTGCCATAATATGGTGACATTTTTCTAGTGTTATGGCTAGTTTGAGATGCACTGATAAAATCCATAAGTTACCTTACGAGTTCAATGGAACTATGTTGGCTTGTAAATGAGGAAATACTCCAAGAACATGTCAAATTTCATGGCCAGGGCCTTTAGAGGTCTTGCACTCAATAAAAAACACCATGCATATTGCAAAGTATCCTCTTTAAACATTAAAATGCCTGGATACAGTTAAATACAGAAACTGATCCATTGTTAACTTCTTGCTATTTTCTATTTTGGTCCTTGAATGCCATTACCTTTATGAGTCAATTCTTGACATTGGTCTTTCATTTGCTTCCAGGATTTGGCGGTGGTGGTATTGCTCATACTCATACCTCTTATCTCACCAAATTCATCCAAAGGAGGGGTAAATTGTTCTATTTTTTCCCATGTTCCTCATAATTGGTTTTCCTTAATCGCATAATGCAAGTCATACACCTCGTCCAGAAGTAATTTTAAATTTTGAACTCGACCAGTATTTAGTTTCACCGGCATTTCTAGTCATTCTTAGTCACTAAGAGTCATGTTGTCATGCCAAATTTAGGTTGGCGTCCAAGCCATTGCTGAGGCCCTGGGTCTAGCTGCAGTTAAGGCTATTGTTGCCATCACTGCTATTATTGCTGGTGGACGCCTGGTAAGTTCTCTTAACCTTCGGATAAATCAATTGAATGATATTTGACTGATTAACTGTTGGACCCCTGGTAAAATGCGTGTTATCTGCTTAGGGAACAAGGGCAGTCTGAGTGGTAAACATCTGACTTTGATTAATTGTGCAATATTTTCATTCAACTGCATGTAGCTTTTTTAGTCACTTCAGATGTCATCTCGTATTTTTTATTGCATCCATAGCTGCTGACGTTCTGTGATCATGACATTGTCAATTAAAGGATTTTGGTGCATGATGATCAAGCTCATATTAATAGTTATGCTGGATGCTCAGACTGAGATAGTACACCAGAGATATTGTTTGCTTAATGTCGTATCCCGAGGAATCTGAACTAGTTGATTTATCTTGGTGAATGGTGCTCGAGTTCTGGTTCAAACGGTGTCATGCTTAATTGTTCTAGTCACAATTGTAGTTCAGGCATGTGGGGTTTTTTTTCTTGTTTGTATGATTTGTCTCTTTTAAGTACATGTAAATATTTTCATGTACAACTAGCAGAAAGAGAACAAGCGGTTATTGGCCTGCGTGCGTGTGTTCAGAGTGTTCTTATGTGCTTTTGCTTTTCGCAACTGTTGACTTGTGCTCAGACTTAGTTTCATTCTATTTCTGCAGCTTCTGCGACCAATCTATAAGCAAATTGCAGAAAATCAAAATGCAGAGATATTCTCAGCCAACACCCTCTTTGTTATTTTGGGAACTAGTCTTCTTACAGCCAGAGTATTGTCTCTTTCCACATCCAGTGCCAATATAACTGTTCACATGATATTTAAAACAGTTCTGGAGCTTGTACATTGCAATAGTAACTCTTTCCCAATAAATATTTCAACAGGCTGGTCTTTCCATGGCGTTGGGTGCCTTTTTAGCAGGCTTGTTGCTTGCAGAAACTGAATTTTCTCTCCAGGTTGAATCAGATATCGCTCCATATCGTGGCCTGCTGTTAGGCCTCTTCTTCATGACGGTATTTTTTCTGTCATTTCTCTTTCCTCTTTTCCATTTACATATGAACCTCATCTCTGTTGCTACAAAACAGTTGACTCCTTACAGTGAAGCGATAATCAATTAAATTCTCCTTACTTGAAAAAGCTAATTGCTCATTCATGTTGTCTTTCTTCTCTGTATGATTGCTTCGTGAAATCATGTAACATCTGAACTAGAGAAGTAATTAGAGAAAAGTTGCTTTGCTCTTCAAGGGGGATATTTAATTCTAGTGGACCTTCAGCTATGACTGGAACTTGCTTGTAATGATGACCATTTGGTGGGTGTCCAGGTTGGAATGTCAATCGATCCAAAGCTTCTAGTTTCAAACTTTCCAGTAATAACAGGGGCACTCGCACTCCTAATTGTCGGCAAGACTATTTTGGTTACGTTGGTTGGCCGGCTTTTTGGGATCTCAATAATCTCTGCAGTAAGAGTAGGCCTTCTTCTCGCTCCTGGTGGGGAGTTCGCATTTGTGGCTTTTGGTGAAGCGGTTAATCAGGTTTGACATCTTATAAGTTGGTAACTTTTGACCCGTATTCCTGGCGTTGATTATTGGACAAGAAAATTTTGCTGAATTGCCATACTGTGTTTTTGGAAACTTTAGAAGTTAACAGTTGGCGTTTTCATGCTTTCATGTTGCTTTTTAGGCATTAGAGTTGGTTTTAATGTTTCCGACATTTGTCAGTGCTTTTACTCTGAATTTTGTCCAGGCAATTATGTCTCCTCAGACATCATCTCTGTTGTTTCTTTTGGTGGGAATTTCAATGGCCATTACTCCATGGCTAGCTGCTGGAGGCCAGTTACTTGCCTCTCGTTTTGAGCAGCATGATGTCCGAAGTCTATTACCTGTTGAGAGTGAGGTAATGTGCTTTAGTTTCAGTGTCTATTACTTATGTAGACAGTGTAATATCGTATCACGGCCATTTCTACTGTCTGTCTGCAATAACTCATTCTCAGTTGACGACAAGAGGCCTATAGGTCCTGTGGGTTTGGGCACCATAGTTGAAAGGTTATAATGATAAAATCTTGGTTATGAGAGATTTGGGGGAAGTTTAGGTGTCCTTGTTCGATCCTGGGTCTAGGTTTAACAGTCCCAGCCACTGAGAAAATGATTGATATGGTATACTTGGAGAATGGAGTGTCCTTGCTCTGGATGTGCGAGTCTAGGTGTTGAAGATAAAACCAATCTTCTTGCATGAGAAACAAGCTATAATAGTTCGACATGACTAATTTACTGACATTAGATCCTCAGGGAGTTTAAAGTAGATTCCATGTCCTCGTCTGGTGATATCATAGACATGGACAGAGTCAGAAAAACACAGAAATGAGATGAATCATTTAGTAATCTCAGTTTTGCTAGATTGCAAATGATGGATCCGTATGCTATATTCATAGCCGCTTATATAAGCTTAAATTGCATTTTCATCATAAGAGTAATTCATACTAACAAATCCACATTTGCTTTGGCATGATCATAACAGACGGATGATTTGCAAGATCACATCATCATTTGTGGATTTGGACGTGTTGGCCAGGTATTGCAGTTTAAAATTGAAAAGAAGTCCACTCATTTGGAAATTATCAATGTTCATATGTACATAACTGTTTACATTGCTCCCAGATCATTGCACAGCTTCTTTCAGAACGACTAATCCCATTTGTTGCACTTGATGTAAGGAGGTAAAGAAATCGACGACGACTCTTACGTTGACTGATTTTATATGTTCAGTTCAGTTTTCAGCATTATGCAGCTTCAGAGTTTTCCTTGTGCAAGAACTGAGAAACCAAGTTGTTTATAGTCATAATACCTTTTTGGTCTAGTAATATACGTGTTATTAACTGAACTTGTCAATATCGACATAATTATGATTACAGCGACAGAGTAGCAGTTGGTCGTGCCCTGGACCTTCCTGTGTTCTTTGGAGATGCAGGCAGCCGAGAGGTGATAAGCGACATTGCTAGAAGTGTGGTCAACTTTGTATGTGTTAATCCTTACAAGCTATACTTGGTTCCCTAGGTCCTTCATAAAATTGGGGCCGAAAGAGCATGCGCTGCGGCAATTACCTTGGACACTCCTGGTGCAAATTATAGGACTGTTTGGGCTCTGAGCAAGTACTTCCCCAACGTAAAAACTTTTGTCCGTGCTCATGATGTGGATCATGGCATCAATTTGGAGAAAGCGGGGGCTTCGGCAGTTAATATTCATCTACTTAATTGTTCCCCCTTTTGTTTTCTTATTTATATGTTAGTCCAATTGTAAGATCAATCAGATTGATGGTTTGCTCTGATAGTTATTCAGTCTTTCATTACCTGAGCGCCTGTGACTTCAAATTTTTTGCTTATTGACATCTATGCCCCAAAAAACTTGCAGGTTGTTCCAGAGACCCTGGAACCCAGTCTACAATTGGCTGCTGCTGTTCTCGCACAGGTAATTGCAACGATATTGACTGACAAATAAACTGTTTCTGAAGGTTGAATTCACTCTTGTTGGTGCCCTGGTACTATGTGATGGTAATTTGCATGGGGCATGAAGCTGCTTTTATCTGATCCTGGACCTCCCAAGTCCCAATCCAATAGTACTTGGCAGCAGAATAGTGATTTAAGCTTCTATAGACTATCTTGGCCAAAAAATAGCTTTTGCAAACTATACTCAATGCAACCAAAATAATATCAGCTGGTTTTATATGCTGTGTTTGTTCCTAACTAACGTAAAGCACCACTAGACATTCACATACGTCTGTTGCATACCTCTACGTTTTCTAGCTCAGGTTCAGCTGTGCCTTAAAAATAATTATTTGTTGATAAGAAAGCTATCTCATTGACTGCATGATGCCTATCTATCTCATAACAAATTGGGAAGTAGAACCTCTAGGACCTTGTATGATCATATCTATTGGAATGGCCTACTGGTAATGCATTTTAGGCTGCAGCACCTGCCGATTCCAGCCTAACTTTCAGACATGGGCTCGCTTGGTGGCGTAAACCCACATTTACAACATTGAGAAACAAAAAATCGCTGAAAGACTTGATTTTGCTTGTCGTGTTTCTCTCATTTCCTTACCTTTCCTTGTTTAACGTTAGACTAAACTGCCGACGACAGAGATAGCAGCAACAATAAATGAATTCAGATCCCGCCATTTGTCCGAGCTTACCGAGGTACTTAATACTTTCTCCATCATCAGATACATATGCAGTCTCAGCAAGTGCATGACAGAACTTTGGCGGCTAATGATGAAAATATTCACTGTTGTATTTGCAGCTATGTGAAGCCAGTGGAAGTTCACTGGGTTATGGATTTTCTCGAATCATGAGCCGACCCAAACCTCAGCCCTCGGATTCATCGGATGAGAATGAAGCCAGTGAAGGAACGATAGCCATATAGGAATCTACTAGTACAGGTCAAGCCGACAGAACGGGAGAGGGAGCCATATAGGAATCTACTAGTACAGGTCAAGCCGACAGAACGGGAGAGGGAGGACCGAATAAATGTAAAGCAAACCGCATTGGTTTAAATTGTACAGGGTTATACAGAGTCTTGGACTGGACATTTGACACCGCAATCATTCATTGATTCCAAAAATTTTGCTAGACGTTCTCTACAAATCGCCTTCATCACTGCTGCTTTTGACTTGTGACTTGAAGGTGACCCCGGATTTGCACGGGAAGGAAACAGAGAGCTTGTAACCCTTTCACGCAGGCAATTATTGATTCACTTGCTTCTTTGTTTGTTGTCAAGGAAGAGGAACAATTAGCTGATGATATCTTGAGAAAGCCATAACTTTAATTTTGAACCAAGAAGTAGTTACGCCGTTGTGTCTCTGAAGCAAATGGCAATGAGACTGGTCATCCCCGATGAACAATGCCGATTTGTTTGGAGAAAAACTATTTTCTGAAAATTATTTTTCAACTTTTCAGTGTTTGGATGACGAAATGCTAACTGATCTAGAAAAGACGTTTTCCATAAACTGAGTTTTCCATAACCTGAAAATAACGAGCTTAAATTGGGGTAAGATGACTTTAATTTCTGGTAAGAAGGAAATCACTTTCTTTAAGATTTCATTTGTTCGGTGGAAAATGAATGATTTGAAAAATTATTTTTTAAAAAATGACCGCTTGAAATTATTAGTCAATAAGTTGTGTTTTCATGATTGATAACAATTTATGTGTAAATAGTTTGATGAAGGATGAAAATAAGTTCCCGCAACGATCTAATAGGTACTTTGGCAGTTTTACCTTCTCAAACTCATTTCTAGAGCCAATTGCATAGTTCCTCCGATTTGGAAAAAAGTTCGTTTTTCTGTGTTATTATTTATGAAATATTACGCAGAGTCAATCCAAGTATCGCCCCAAAAGGTTTCTGCAGCGATCTAATAGGTATTTCTGCAGTTTTACCTTCTCAAGCTCATTTCTACCAGACGGATTACCGAAAACTCGAGCCAATTGCATGCGATGGATTTAATAACAATCCATCGAATAGGTACTGCTTGTGTTTTACTCATGTGCCTTCGGGCTATAAAATATTCTTGTGGCCCGACCAAATTGGACGAGATTCCCATCTTATGTCGCCTTACACATTCTATTCTATAGATATTTCTTTATCCCAACATAGATGAAATGCAAACTTTTGCGTTTCTTTGGATTTGTTTCGTGGTCCAAATCATTGACTATAGTTCATAGTAATAACCGTTGAGAAATTATTATACTCTAATTTAAGTTATTAATTTCAACTGTGTTTAAGTTATTTCGCATTTTTATTAATCAGTTGCCCTTCAAATAACTGTTTTACTATTTTACACAAGTAAATTCTTAACCATGTCAATAGGCATGTGACCCTACCGATAAAGAGATTGAGGGTGGAAACGCTAGTATCATAGGTGCGGAGTTCGACTCTCGCTTTCTGCAAAGAGGAGAAAGGATAGACCCAAAAAAAAAAATCTAACCATACGTAGAGTTTTACTCTTTTATATTGAAAGCTATTAACTAGTCATTCATATGTTTAACATTTTACTATATCCAAAGTTTCCACGCACATAATTAATAATCACAAATAGGTGAAATACCTATTTCCAAAAGTACCCTTTTTTTTTCTCTGACCAAAAAAAAAAAGTACCCCTTTTTTATTCTTTTTCATGAAGAAAACCATAAACACAGCACAGACCTTCGGCACTTGCAGAACACTTGCAAGTCTGCGAACCCTCTCTCCTCCGGCCACTTCAACGGTATCCCGACGACGGTGTCGTCCTAACCTTCTTTAGCTCGAAAATTTTCAAGCGGCGCAGCGAAGCCAAGTCGCGCGGACGATATACAACGACGTAGTTCAATTCTGAGAATGGCTTCGATGGTGTTCAGCGAGTGCTCGACTTCAACTACGTCTCGCTTCTTCCCCATGAGCCTACGCAAGGACCCCGTCGTTTTGCTCCGCAGATTGTCGCTGCCTCGCCATTCGTGTGCCTCGAAGGTCCCTTTCTCTTTGAGGACCCTCACCGTTGGCGCTTCTCCTCCGACTTCACCACCACCTTCTGGTTCGTCGCCATTTCCATCCTTTCTTCTTTCGCGCCCTCTCTTTGATTTGGGATGGATGTTTAGCTCGAGCTCAATTAGGCTTTCCTCGGGTGCTCGTGAAGCTGCGAATGTTAGGATTCGTTTTGGTGATGGGTTTCTGTTTACGTGTTCTATGAGAACTGGAATCGGTGAAGAAGCTTGTTTAGCAGCGTCTAAGGTGTTGCAGTGGTTTTCAACTGGAATAAGTAGAAGAAAGTTTAAACATTTTATAATGGAAGTTCTTAGGTGTTGTGCAATTAAGTCGCAGAAAGTAGAAAGACGTGAAATGGAGCATACATAGAAGAATTTTGCTTGGATCGAATATTAGCTTTTATGTGATGTCTCTTGGATCGAATGAAGGGAAGAATTTTGCTTTCTGTGCATACTGCATACATATAAATTTTAAATTTGTTTCCCTGAGGATGTAAACTGTGTTTGCTTTCTGTTTCATGCTTCTGTTCTGTGCATCGTTATGGACTGCAATTTGAGCTCTTTTGGAGGGGGTTTTTATGCATGCCGAAGATGCATAATTGAAGCTTGTCTTAATTATTTGAAGTTGATTGGTTAAGTGTGCTTGTGAAGCTTCAGTGGCAATTGAAGCTTGTGCCAAAGTGATTGATGGAAAATATGTTGCAAAGCAAATCAGAGACGAGATTTCGGCTGAAGTATCTAGAATGAAGGAGGCGATTGGGGTTGTACCAGGGTTAGCGGTGATTCTTGTCGGCGACAGGAAGGATTCTGCTACATATGTACGCAACAAGAAAAAGGCTTGTGAGTCTGTGGGAATTAACTCCCTTGAAGTGCATTTGCCTGCAGATTCAAATGAAGAAGATGTGCTCAAGTTTATCTCAGGATTCAATGATGATCCTTCCGTTCACGGCATTCTTGTTCAGTTACCTCTGCCTTCGGTACGTATCTAAATGCTAATTCTTTATATGTTCTTTCCCCAATTGATGTAGACTTCTCAAATTGAGTTTCTTGGGTGTTCAATCTTTAATCTCATGACAGGAGGATTCAATAAAAAGGTGACTTTTGATCATGTAGGATTTATGGCGACCTTTGTACTTGGATTTGATCTTATATACTTCATAATTATTCTTGTTCAAAACCAACTTCATATCAGGCGGTCATTGGACTCTGTGGAATAGAGCCCCTTGGCCCTATCTGCCTGCATACGAATTAAATGGCATCTTCTTGTTCTTTTTAGAATATTAACAATTAAATTGGTCTTCTGCCAGCATATGAATGAACAGAGTATCCTAAATGCAGTAACTATCGAGAAAGATGTGGACGGATTTCACCCATTGAACATTGGTCGACTTGCTATGAGGGGTAGAGAGCCCTTGTTTGTGCCCTGCACTCCTAAAGGCTGCATAGAGCTATTGCATAGATATGGTATTGGCATTAAGGGAAAGAGAGCTGTCGTGATTGGCCGGAGCAATATTGTCGGGATGCCTGCTGCTTTGCTACTTCAAGTATACTTCTATCTTGTTGAACTATGTCACCTTCCTCGCAATTTATCTTTCGTCATCTGCTATGATATGTCGGTGTTTTTTAGAGGGAAGATGCAACTATCAGTATTGTCCATTCAAGGACACAAAATCCTCAGGAGATCACAAGAGAGGCAGATATCATAATTGCAGCTGTTGGGCAAGCGAACATGGTGAGAGGAACGTGGATCAAACCTGGTGCAGTGATTATTGATGTTGGAATCAACCCAGTTGAGGTAACTCGAAAGCTGTTACGCTTTACAAATACAAGCTGTTTGGCCCATGTCTTGTCAATTGTGCAAGGACAGTTAGCCTGAGAAACTGTTGTTGGCTTGGTCAATCTACACGGATAGCTAAGATGGTAAAAGCAACTGTTAAACAGCATGGGGTGATTCTTATTACAATGAATGTAGCACCTTAGTCATCATACTGGAAGAGGGGTGATATGGAAATCACCTACCACATACCATTATACTTTTACTGTTTGTGATCGTGTTTTTGGTGCTTTTAACAGGATTCCAAAAGCTCTCGGGGTTACAAGCTAGTCGGAGATGTCTGCTATGAGGAGGCTTGTAAAGTTGCATCAGCCATCACTCCTGTTCCGGGAGGAGTTGGTCCGATGACCATAGCAATGCTTCTCTCTAATACTCTTACATCAGCAAAGCGGGCACACAACTTCCAATGAGTGTAGGAGATTCAAGACATGACTTTACAATTTGGGAGACTATTGTAGAAACTGTGCAATGCGAGGCTGCCGTTTCCAGCAGGTGTCCTGACTCTACCATTCCTTGGGTGCTTCTTCATCGCTCTATCTTCAGTTGATCTAGTAGATAGCGAAATCAATTTTTCCTTACCGGAGTCAAGCTCTCTAAGAGAGGATTCGGTCATCTGGAAATCACGCGAATGTGGTACTGGCAGCAGTTATGCGGTGAATTTTTTATGTGTGAGAGAGAGAGAGAGAGAGAGAGAGAGAGAGAATATCAATAGCGTATTTGATTCGCACTTGGTGAATTCATCACAGGAAACCTATTATATTGTTTTAACGATCGCTAAGTTCTTTTACTCTCGGGTCCATAGAGGGGCGAGTGATTCAGGTCTCTTTTTTATGCGTTCTGTATTAGTTCTGGTTCAAAAGATACGACAACGTTATGAACGCCGACTTCTTATGCCAAATGTATGATTAAACCTTGAGGTTTTGTAATCATCACTAAGGTATGTGTCAACTGTTTCTAAACGCCTCCGTGGCCTCTCTCCCTTGATCTTAATGCCTTAAAATAGACTTTACATAGACTGATGATCTTGTGGGTTTTGCATTTACCTCTTTGTTCAGGATGATGATAACAAATGATGAGGAAGGTGTTTGAGTGAGAAAACTGCTTTTAAATAGTTAGGGAGAAAGATGCGATACTCATAATTCTATAGTACGTTCAAATTCACCTGTTATTGTCAGCATATGCAATTCATACATGATTAGTTTTAGGAACTGTGATGTTGAGGAATTAATGGACTGATACATGAGAGGAACAATCAGTGATTTGAGCCATTGCCAAAAGAAATGAGTCATACATTAGGATTTCATGTTCCCTTATACACCGGTATAAGTTACGCATTTATCCTCATACAGATGAATCGGAGTACAAATGGATATTGCAACAAGAAAAAACTGTTGCAGGACGCTGAGCTCAAGGTTCAGCAAGGAAGAGGGCCTTGCACTGCTCCACTGTATCATCAGGGCTAGTGACTGCCAAAGAAATGGAAAACTGTCTAAGCAACAGGATTATGCGAATAAATAAATAAATAGATGGATGTGTGTATTGTGACAAGGAATTTGAAGTGTCGAAGGCTTAAGCGACATATTGACAACAGCCATTTTAAGGAATGAAACTAATCCCCGGTCTATGTTCAAACTTAAATGGCGGCATGATCACGTGTTTCCTGCATGTGAAAATCTGTCACTATTCTGGAGATTAACACTTTGTACATTTCGAAATTTTTGGGACCCTGTAGGTTAACGAATCAGGCATTAGAAGTTTAGAACCATCCATCTACATCTGCTGCATGAAAACTCAATGAAATTCAGGTGTCAAAATTCCCATCATTACACGAGGCTGACCTGTATGACCCACAGTTCGCTCAGACTCGTATATCTCATGGTCGTTCCCCCCCTGCTCAAGTGAAGGAAACAATAATTGTCAAACAGAACGATCTAAACGATGAATGAAGAGGACATTTTATATGGTAAACCACGATATTGCAGATAATATAAACTCATGCTTTCATTGGAGATATAAGTGAACTCGTTGGATAAGTAAAATTGAAAGAACTAAAACACTTGGAGCTATTTCGCGTGAAGTCTCCAATTAAAACACTTGGAGCACTTGGAGCTATTTCGCATGAAGTCTTCTTTCTCAACTTCAAGTATATGAGAACTTATATCTCCTTGTGATTCAACAGCTAGGCACTTTTGAAGGAACTTCGCTTTTTGACCTTTATACACTTTGATACCATGTTTATTCTGTGGAAGCCAAAAATGTGAATCAATGATCTGTGTCTTACTAACAAATTCCCCTACTTAAGAGGACCTAGAGGAAAGAGAGATAGAATGACCAGTTGAAATGTTCAATAGCTGCAAGCCCCGAACGACAACCATGGCCATGAAGATCGCACAGAGAATATGCAATCCATGAGTTAAGTACTCATGAATAGCACCAAAAGCACTTCAAGCGGATAAATATTAGGTCTAAGTAAAGCATTGTGAATGATAATTCAAGGTATCATACCCTCTGTATCAGCTAAAAGAGTTTCTGCAATTACTCAACCAAAGTTGTCACCAAGCATCCCTTGCCACCTCTCTAGTTCCAAGGACATTGATTGCTTTACAGACCAAGAAGCACTAGCTCATTGCATGTGGGCAATAGTACTCTCGTAGTCATAAATCATCAAAAAGCTTAGTCCTATTTAGTCTAACACCGCCAAGCATGTAAGATGTCAATGGGACAGTGGAGAGTAAATGTTGACATTTTCCTTAAGACGAAATTATAAGACATACCTTGTAAGTTTTGTCGCCAAAGAAGTGGATTTCCGAGAAGTCATCAAGGTATCTCAAGCAGTATGTCTTATCCCAACCTTGAGGGAAAACCTGACACAAGCATTATTTATTCCTCACAGATTTAAGAGCTTCTTTGTCTTGTTCACCATTAACAAGTTCGAATTCATCCAAAATAATCAACAAGTGATATATTTACTTACATCAAAACTTATTTGTCCTCCAATTGAAAATGTCAGATTAAGGTGAGCAAACTTTTCACGCAGGATAGACACCATTTTTGGACGTATGTTATGAATCTGAAACAGTACTGCATGAGAGATCGCACGTTGTATTGCATTATCAGAATATCCAATACTGAAATAGAGTTAGAATGTCTCACCTTGTCGTACCTTTCAAATTCCTCCCTTTCTTCTTGGCTACAGTTTCTCCCAATTGGGGAGACATTAATCATTCCATTTCGGAATTCGATAAATGTGCCCCTGAGAAAGCATTGCAGTATGAGAGTTCTGTTGGACTTTGATCTTAATATTGATGAAGAACTGGTAAGAAGGCTCACCTTTTTATGGGGATATCCAAGTCAGCAATGTAGTGAAGAGTAAAATTAATGAACTCCTGCAAGACAATTTTCAAACAAGTTTATAGCATTTGTTATCGCCCAACTGTTCTGTTCCACCTAATCTTTTAAATGATATAGGCATCCAGAATTGACCTCCACAAAATCTCGCGCTTAAGTCACTTTAACCTTCATATACAAAAACATGTAATGCAAAAAGAACAGTCTTACTTTGAGCTTCTCTTCCCCTAGAAATGATTTCAAGCTCTGAAGAAAGGAAAAATCATGGAACTTGTCAAGGCAGTACAGTTGAGGTAAAGAAATCAATAACGAATAAATTCAAATTGCAATAACAATTGTTGACAGTGACATTGAGTAGAAAAGTAGATACCAGATGGTGAAATTGAAACGTAATCCACATTTCACCATCTCTAACTCCTTAATATATTATCCATATGGATAAAATGTGGAGCTAAGCTTTTTAGTTAGCTGGAGTGGTTAAAAGCAATCACATACCTGCACATCAATAAGTTTCCCATCTTTGTGTGCCACAAGGCCGTTCTCCGAGAACACATAATCATAGTCATTGATAACTGTATAATTGACATGACAGTAGAGATCAAGTGAATAAAATATGAAGATTCAGCCTAAGAATTCGAAACTGGTTTATCATGTAAAAGTTGAGAGATGTGACCATGTCTGCAATTTCAGGACACAATGTTATAAAGTGAAACCATGAAATTCAAAGCACAAGAAGGTTTGAATTATCAGATAACTCCTTCTGCAATGGATCCTACTCGTCGGGAGATACTGTTTGTATTACCAAAGACCTTATCCTCACATATTAGGTGATGTTTGTCACCTGATTGAAGCTCACTGTTCCCAGAAAATTACATAAATGATTATCCAAGATTGTGGTTTTTTTTTTTCCATTTTAAGCCTATATCATCTACTAAAATCTCAGGCTAGATAGAGCTTAAAATCATACAGCATTTTAAGGATGAAAAAAATGATTCTGATCTGTGATAGTTCAGTGAGAAACATCTTTAATGGTATCACAGCATCTAGCCAGAATTATAGCACTTATTCATGTATTCCAATCATGAATCCCAAGATGACTTATCTACACAACAAAGACCATAACCAAAGCAACATAATTCAATTCACTATTTAATTAGTAACAAAGATGAACGGAAGGCCTGTCAAGTGAAATGATCAGATGTATTGTCTAAGAGAAGTATCTAACAGCTATGCATTTCCATGTGTAACCAACCTGTGTTTCCAAGCTGTTCCGTTATCTTGGATAGGTCAGATCCCCCAACAACCCCAACTGTGACAACCTGCATTTAAATGTGTCGCCAAGGCAAGCACAAGAAGAGCTTGTAAGGCATTTCCTTCAAGTAGGAAGACAAACAGGAAATTTCCAGCAGAAGTAGCTAGTCAACTAAGTCATGTACCTTTCGGAGTTCCCGCATAAACTCAAACATCTTAGGAGTAACCACCTGAAATATAAGAACAAGATAGAGGTGATTTTGACATTAATGAACCCAGCTTATTCCACTCTGGAAACACAACGGCAGTATTGACATGCTCAGTAAGAATAGTGAATCAAACTGCATAGCTGCAACTAGTACTTGAGAGAGAGAGAGAGAGAGAGAGAGAGATGGCCAAAGAAGGAACTAGCACCTTTCTTGGAGCTGTGAGAGTTCCATCGACATCAAACAAAGCAATTAAACCAGGCTTTCTCGCGGCCATTCTATCTGAGATCTCTTTCTGCCATCAAATGAGGTGAAATAGAAAAACTTAGATGTGAATTAAATCCCCATTGGTGAATTAAATCGAGAAAAGCATTCAAACGATGTGAATATGAGCTCTAGATCAGCAAGTGTATTGGGCTGGAACCAATTTCCAAATGCAAAGTGCCATTTCTAGACTGCCATCATCCATATAATGAGTTTACCGCAATTCCCCGAACCCAATTCTAGAACAGGACTCCAGATCCAACGTGTCAATCAAAACGCAATTTCACCTCAAAATTTCGAAGTCTATATACAATCAAGAACTCGAAGTTCATACGCAAATCCGTACTCTCAAACGTCGTCTCCAACTTGTGAGAAGCAAATCTGAATAATCACTGGCGAAGAGGACGTGGGATTCACCTCTAACTTCACGGAGAAGGCGCGAGAGAGAGAGATCGGAAGGTCGGCCTCTGAGGAGCGAAGTGCAATGGCAGAGACGACGCAAGCTAGAGAGAGAGAGAGAGAGAGAGAGGTGAGGGATGTGAGAGCTCCTTGGATCTCGAGATTTTGTACTGAAAGTGGAGCGGGAAGGAAGGAGAGGTTTGGGTGTCCGCTTCTGCTTCTGCTTGGTCAGATTTTGCTCGATTACCATGAAATGAATGCTTTGGATAAATTTGGAGAGAGAGAGAAGGTGGGCCGTGGGGGTCTGAAACGTGGGCCCTACTGAACATGTGTCGATCATTGAATGGGGGGGGTGACTTATTTTTGAGTTGGCAAGTCTGACTTACCTAATATTTTGTCGGGAGTATTAGAGATTCGACGAAACGGCGTGAATTCGACCATATTGGTACTTTTCCTTTCCCCCACCAAGATGCATAAATTAATTAAAAGCTAAGAAAAATTTCCGTTAAAAAAGATGAATAATTAAGAAAGGAAAATTAAAAAATAATAATAATATCATTTGTGTTTTTTGTTCAGAATATCATTTATTTGTAGAAAAGTGGTTCTATCGGTTGAATTGGGTCGGTCACGTATGTACACACAAATATTTTTTTGGGATATATTCACTAGAGGTCCTAAAACTTATCAGGAAAGTGTAATTGAGTCCTAACATTTACAAAAAATGCAATCGAGTTGGACCAATATGACGTCGTTTTAGCCACGTCATCGTCACGTAGGAGAGCGAAAATATTTAAAAAAGCCACGTCAGCATTTTTCGTTAGTCAAATTTGACGGAGTTAACGGAATGACTCGATTGAACTAATTTGACAATTTTTAGGACTCAATTGCACTTTCGTAACAAATTTTAAGACTTTTAGTGAACATATCCCAAGAGCTTGTTAAATTGATGGAGCAGCTTTTTTGCAAGAGCTGCTCCATCAATTTAAAGTTGGAGCAGCCATAAGGACTCCATTAGCAAAGAGAAAACCCTTCCTATCGATATAAATGGAAAAATTGATCCGGATTTTATTTTATGAACATGCGAGGGACTAAACTTCCAAATTTCCATTGCAAGGACATAGAAGATAAAAGCAATTCATGTACTCGTCCTACATGTTTGGTTGGATCTCTCTAACCACATGGTTGATAAGTGTTAGATTTTTTTTTTTTTTTTTAAAGCTGTGCGATTGATCGGATCATAATGGAAAATAAATTCTACACACGTCTCGTATTCGATCTAGAGGAACTTTTGCACTGAGGGTCATGACATGAGTAATTTCTCGATGTCAACGTAGATGATCTATTTCTAATCATATCGAATTGGAGAAATACAATTGTTAAAGGCTTGTGCTTTTTCCACTCTTTTTTTTAATGTTTTTTGAGCATTATATCCTTTGTGTGATTTCATCATTTTTGTACAATTTTATATGGTTCTTTTTTTTATTCGGTCAACTCTTTTATTTTGTTTCTTCTTTTTTGCCTTGCAGGTCTCACTTTCCTGCTCCTCCTTGTTCCTTTTCACGCCTTCGAATCGTCTCTCTGTTTTCTCTCTAGCGGGTCATTCTCTCTCTACGCCACATGCTCCTTCTTCTTCTAGAAACCCTATCACAAAGTAGAATCACGCAACGCATGCTGTTGCCACGAAGTCGTGGCTAGCTTTCAAAGACAATGCGCAAGCTAGCCACGACTTCTTGGCAAGCTCCTCGAAAGCAGTCGTAATACCTGGTTTTTATTTTTGGGAAATTGCTCCTGCTCGATTTTCTTGGCCATTGACTTGTATGACTATCGTTCTCGCTCGAGAACCAAAATCGAGCGGGCAAGAACCACACCAACAGCATGCGTTGCGTGATTCTACTTTGTGATAGGGTTTTTAGAAGAAGAAGGAGCATGAGGCGTAGAGAGAGAATGACCCGCTAAAGAGAAAACAGAGAGACGATTCGAAGGCGTGGAAATGAATAAGGAGGAGGAGGAAAGTGAGACCCGCAAGGCAAAAAAAAAGAAACAAAATAAAAGAGTTGACCAAATAAAAAAAAAAACCATATAAAATTGTACAAAAATGATGAAATCACACAAAGGATATAATGGTAAAAAAACATAAATAAGGAGTGTCAAAGTCATAAAGGGAGTGGAAAAAGCGCGAGTCTTGATAAAATAGTCGAAGAAAGTTTTTTTTTTTTCGTCGGAGAAAAAAAAACTTAGTGCAAATACTATAAAATAGACGAAAAGGGATCTCAGAAGAAGAGAAGGAATAAATCTTCTCTTTTGTGGAAAATAAAGAAGGAAGTTTCCCCTGATCCCGCTTGTGGGATGAACGAAGCTTCGGCCCAAGCATCTTCAAACTAATTGGTCCCCAGTCATGTGTTGCCAATCGTCTTGTTTTCATGTGGAACGAAACTTCTCGGCTGCTCATCATATGCTCCTCGTGGGCTCTCTCTTATAGTCCGATTCCAACTTTTAATAAAAACCCCTTAAAATAGGAAAAAAGGTTCTGATGCCAAATTCGGCATATTCCATATGCGAACACTTGCATTGTGGATCCAAAGCCCCCAACAACGATCCGTCCAATCACGCCAAGTAGAGTTGATGAACGGACATCACGAACTTTGAAATGCATTCGACAAATTTCGAAAGACGATACTTGTCATCATGAAATGCTGTTTTGTCATCTCAATTGCTGTCACTGCATTAGAACATTGAACGGGGCAGAAGCTTAGAAGGAACGATTCTAGTTGTTCAGCTAGAAAGAGTAGCTTCAGACATGTCTTATATAGAAGCAAATCGGATTATCATCCACTGCTTATTGGATGCTGAACGACAACAACAAAAAAGGAAAAAAAAAAAAAGGGGGCAACCTGTCATCAGTTCAGACACGTGATCCAAAATCTCAACTGGATGTCTCAAATCCAAAGAAAAAAGAGTAGGTACAAGCCACTTCAATCTGCTGCGGGACTTAGCACTTCGGTTATTCGCCATTGCAGACTTCTTCAGTACTCCTTATTACCAAAGTTCTTGCACCAGAGTTGCGAAGGAATGGGGCGAACGGGGGGATGAGGCCGTTGCTGCACAAAAGCAGAATTCTGTCAACCGCTAGTTGGAAATCGGACAGTAGATGATTCTTGAGCTCATAGCCATTGGCTCCAATGAACATGCACAACAACGACTCACAGGCATATGTACCTTGAGTTTAATCACAAAAATCGTGTACAGGCAGGAACTACAAGCAGGGAAAATCTCAGAAGAACAGCAAAAAGAAAATGAGAAGAGGATTCTCAAATACATCCTATTGAGACAGTAAAGAAATTATCTATTGGTATTAGTTTTTTGTTGGTACGAGCTTTCCCATCTCCCGTCAGTCCGAACATCATCAAAGCTTTTTCACTTTCAGGGAGCGTATCCTTGGACACACTTTAGCATTGCACCCCATTTCCATAAAGTTGCATTTCGACAACACTTCCTTTCTGATTACATGACATGAAAGTGTATTTAGGCAACTGATCTGTTTGTTTGCTTCCAATTGATCAAGACAGCGACATTCCAACAAAAAAACAGCTCTGGAAAACTCTCAGGCTCAGCTTGCCTTTATTATAGAAGGCAGCATGTTAATAATTGCAGTACTTTATTATAACAAGTGTTAGTGTTTATCTTCCCTGGATGGTTGCATAGCAAGGTGCAGTATCTCCTCTAACTGTTTGACCAAAAAATCTCGACTAGCAACACTTTTGGCCCTCAAATTCTGGTCGCGACCCTTGATTCTAAGACGGCTATTCAACCGCATCATTCCATGAAATGTTCCTCTAGTTCTATGATAAGAACTAGCCCACAAATTGGGTTAAGACAGTTTAAGATCGACACAAGTATAATTATGAGTATCTATCTAGGAATAATGATTATAGCTAAGTGGGATTTTAGTAATATGTGAGGGACTTAGACTTCAAAGACAGAACTAGTGTTTAACTTCTGCAGCACTCCCACTCACAAGCACAGAAAGCACCTTTCTGCGACATTGCTCCCTTCCAAACATGAAGAAAGTCACCGCTTAAGATCTCACATACACTTCAAATCCCGGAAACTAAAAGAAAATGAGGACCCTAATTTCACACTTCACACTTTGCCATATGCGCCCTTCGACTGAGAGATTACTAGTGCATTTCGTCTTGCCTAAATATTCTCACAAGAGCACTTCCAATTAATCCTGCACTGACCGAAATTACTCATCCGCAAACTAGTGCCAAAGCACCAGAACCCAAATTCAGAACACTCTTCCCAGCACGAAACACGATGAATCTCTCTCCAGACGAAGAAACAGACAACAATGACAAATAAGCAGCTCAAAAATGAATAACCCGAAAACATATTGACATAATTCGTATGGTGTAGAGGACGACCTCGAGCTTGGCGGACGTCATGGCAATGGGGATGCAGACGAGGAAGACGCCGAACATGGCGATGGCTGTATTGCGCTTCCAGTGCTTGGGCCTGCAATAAGGCCCTCCGCTCATGCTCCATACCTTGGTCCTGAAATCGCCGTGGACCTCCCCGTGCCCGTGCCCGTGATCTGCTCCGCCCATTGTCAACCTCTTAAGCTTCTTCTTCTCTCTACTGTAACTTCCCAACGATTCAAGCAAAACGGAGACCAAATCAGCCGAGTAACACACAACCACAAAACCTAAGCCTCTCAATGAATCAATTCTACGACTGTAAAGGATCAGTAGCTAAGGTCGCACTCCAAAATACGGTTGAAATCGAAGATCTGGGAATCGGAGAAGAGAAATTGGTCAAAATTACCTTAGAAATCGGAGAAAGTTGAGCTTCTTCGGTCTGCCTGTGTGTGCTGCTGGGTCGGAGAACTCGACGGTGGTGGTAATCTGCGGGTTTAGCTAGTGAAAGTGAGGGCTCTTTGGTCTTTCCACCCTATCCTGACGAGTGACATGTTCATGGGCCTCCGCTGACGGCCCAATAATGTAGAGGTTTTCAATTTTTGATTTCACAACACTTGCAAATGGCGTAAATTTACCAGGAGAGATCTACAAAAACGTTAACCCTGCTATCTTGAAAATGATATCAATCTACACGTTCTGATCCAATTTAATTGAGAAAACCAATCGATTGTTGTATGCATCATAATTATAGTATATTGGTAGTTCCAAAAAATTATGCGAATAGCCGACACCGCCGCGACGAATTGTATACCCGACTGGGAGTACTTATGCTCACGTGGAGCTTAAATCTAGACTCTAATCGGAAGTAATGTTGATAGTCAACAACCCATTTTTTTTTGCTTACATATGTTCACTATTTTGTTTGCGCAAAGTTTCATCTCGATTTCAAAGGTACACACGTATGGTTGAATCTACAGGCAGCTGAATGATTGTAGGGAGAATAGGAGAGAGCTGATCAATCATGAAATCCAAAAGTCAAGGGTTTTGAAGCTCCCTTATTTGTCTCCCAGCAAAAATAGTTCAACGAAGTCACGTGACATGTCTCTTCCATCTCTTCTTAATGAGAGATTTCTCTTGCTTCACTTGACAAAGAGCTCATAAGAAGAAACGCCAGACGAGTAGCTGCAACATGCAAGGCTTCTTTTTTGGTCATCATGTGTCACCCAAGGCCTCTAAAGCATCAAAATTGCATCTTTGATCTGCCCACCTCAGCTTACTAATTACCTCCGGCATCAAAATGTAGGATGTGTGGTACAAATAAAAATTACTCTTCCTGTATTCTATTGTCATCCAGAAACTAGACATCGCTGCTGAGCAAGTGAAGAACGAATTTTTATTCGAAATATGTGAAATCGTTCCACGATTGTCGTTACACAACACCTGCATAAGAATGAAACGATACATTGGAACTTCCAGCCACCAAAACCTAGCAGAACCTATGCTCAATGGATCCTAGGCTCTTCAGTGGCTGGTGATCATCAAGAACCGCTTATAAAGCCCATTTAACTAAAAAAACAAATGGAGTAAATAGAAGCAACATTTTTAGCATCAAAGAGCATCAAGCACTGCCTTCAGCTTCGAGTGTCAATCTGACACCTTCTTTAAATGGAGTAGGAGAAATTCTTAGTGTCTGAACCAGTCTAGTGATATCCATGGAGATGTCAGCTGGGGATCTCACACCACGGTCAACCTGTTGAAAATCATCCATATCAACGATCAGAAAAGTTGGTAATTCAAAGAAACAGGCCATCTATAGTTAAGATTTAAAGAATCTCAGGCACGGAGTGCAAGATGAATATTACTGCTTCTCTACTCTCGTCTGAATGGCAATAATGACTGACAGAATAATTAGATAGGATAAAGTTAAGCGCAACCATCGAGGACAGAACAGCAAATTGGAGTCATCACCAACCACCAGATGGGTTATTGGCGGAGAAGTAAACACAAAATAAATAGGAAAAGAGTTTTGTTGATAGACATACTGATGAAGCAGACACTAGCGTGATTAGAGAGGTGCTGTATCCTCTAATATGCACCACAGTCTCCGCCATTTGAGCACGAGAGACTCTGTCTGGTCCTCCAACATTTAGTAGCAATTGCATACGCTCCCCATCTGGACCATTCATCAATTATTGTAGTAACCACAGAAATGGACAGAACATAAGTAATTCGTGATAACAGTCACCACAACATTCTCAGTTCCGCTTTACCCACAAAAAAAAGATTCTCAGTTCCTTGGACAAAATGCAGATAACTTATCTATTTCAATTCCCCAATCAGTGTGTGAATATTGCCCAATGCAGAGTTAAGTGAAGCAACTGACAAATAAAAGCCGCCCTGTTCTAAATCACAAGGATATGAAACTTTTATTAACATCTTCATGTATGATCTAATGTTTGATTTGACTATCATACAATGATCTAAAGTTACCAACCTTACCCAGCTTGCTAGATAAAAAATGGTCACTGCAAGCACTAGAGATTTGTTACCTGATATCCATCTACTTGTCAGAGCTTGTATTATAGTTACAACATCCTTGACATACACTGGACAGCGAAACTCATCATGGAAGAACTCTGCTTTATCTCCTCTAGAGAGGACGCCATCAATCCACTGCATCACAATTATGGGTGGGCACCAGTTAAGACACTGAAAAATCCGTTTCTTGACCTCTGATTATGCCCTTAATAGCACTCACTGCCTGGCTGTTGCTCCTATTAGATTTTCTAGTATGCATGCTTGAACATTTGACATATCATACAGAGGTGCCCTCCTTTAGAAAGATCTTATACCTCTATTTTGTATCTCACGCGGCCAAAAGAAAAGAAAAAAGCATCCCTGAGGTACAGGAATTCATCAACATTATATATGAAAGAGAGACATGCGCGTGCACATGTGGACGGAATAATCTAATATCACTCAATCTGTTGCTCAATCGCCTCTACTTTCCATAGACTCTCTTTACCTGAATGGGAAGAGACTTTGGAACAGGTGAAATAGTCTGAGGGCCAAATATGATGCTGCTTCTCAAGATAGCAAAGTTTGACCAGTTCATGCTGATGAACTGCTCCGCTGCCACTTTAGAATTTCCATAAACATTCACAGGAATAGTTTCGTCCTCTTCCTTGTAGAAGGATTTCACCCCTTCATATACTGAATTCAAATGCATCAAATATGAGGAAATCAGTTTCGGCAAGATTTGACGAGAAGAGTAGATTCGATATAAGCTGAACCCCACAAAACTTGCATTTTTGCTAAAATGATCTCCATAACAGAAGTTCAGTTACTTTAAGGGCCAACCAGTTGCCAGTAGTCTGAGTTGAGAACGAACACTGAAACAAGAAGAGACTTAAGACTAAGTAGTTTACCTTGATCAGTTGATAGATGTATAAGAAGAGTGTTAGCCCCCTTAAAGGTTGATAGCCATTCTAAAAGAGTAGAAGGCACATTAATAGACATAGCGGCAGCTGGATCTGATTCGCAGGCACGAGGTACAGAGAGTGCAGCACAGTTAACGACCACATCAGGCTGCCATTCAGACATGGTACTTCTCTTCAGCGTGAATGGAACCAGATCATGTTTTGTTACATGTCGGCTCTCAAGAGCGAAACTAGTAGAATGCAACACGATCAAGAAAGATCTAAATCATCATGATTATCAGGCATCAATGGAAGGATCATCCTCCAAAACTAGTAGCACAATTTTTATAAAATCACTCCCCTAGTCGTAGAAACACCCCAAATAAAAAGAAGAAACGCGCAGCAATTATGTAAGGAAACAAAGAAACTGAATCTGGAGCATCAGGCAGCCGGAGGTGTGATGAAAAAAAATAATAATACAATGCAAATCGGCTCAGATACAAAGTCGCCTACGAATTTGTTGCCTGACTAAGCTTCAACACATTGCAACACAGTTATTGTCAAGAACAGTCGTTGTCCAGCATCAGATAATCGAAGCAAAGTGTTCTTCTTTGCAACAAAGAATCAGATTTCCAAAGCCAAAGTTCAATTCAGCACGTTCCCTCTCGTAGATTCGTAACCCATGTTGTCAGTCCTCAGACCGACTAGAGCAAAGCTTTTTTCCATTCCCATAGCGAGCTCGACTCAAACATTTGGCGTGCAAGCAAGGCAAGCGAACACCATGAACTAAAATGTTTCAGAGTGAACAAATATTGAAAGTAATGATAGTAACAAAACCTGACCGAACGCTTGCGAAACCACATCGAGTCCTGCTCCAGATTGCAAATCAACAAGAAAGGCCAGAGAACGAGGAAAGGCATCGCGCAAAGCCCGAGGGAGACTGAAGCGGTACGTGAACGCGAGGTCGTAGGGAGAATCTGGAACCTCGGAAAATGCCCGCAGGAGGTGCTGGCCCAAGTAGCCAGTGCCACCAACGACCAAGATTCGCTTCCGGGTCATCTTCTTCCTCGCCGACCTCTTCTTCTTCTTCTTCTTCTTCTTGGACGTGCTTGTACTGTGGCCGAGCAAGGAAAACAAGCAAATGCAGGTGAAGAAACGAGGAGAGAAAACGGATTCTTTGTGGCGGATGGACAATTTGAGAGGGAGGATCTGCGATGGAGGGAAGCTTCTGTTGTCGCGTCATCTGCAACGGGGGTGAGCAAAAAAACCGAAATTCCTCCTAACAGAACCGGTCCGTACCCAACCGGCTTATTTTGGGTGATTCTCATTCTATTACCGGTTCTAATTTGCTGGAACCGGCTGGTACAAGTTCGATTCTCGATTTCACGTGAAAACCACTCAATCGGATCAGACCTACTTATATAAATAACATAGATATACATTTTTTTTAATTTAAGCTATCTCACGTGACCCAGGCCAGCTCAATCTCCTCAGTCCTCACCCACTAATTCTGGCTGAGGAAGGAAGGAAAGCTAATTCTGGTGGGTTGAGGATAGATAACAGCTGCTGAATTTTATTTTATTTTTTTCACTAATTTTCTTTTGTTTTCCTCTTTTCAATCAATATGAAGCCTGAGATCATGTAGATTGTTCAACATTTTACTTTTGAACATGAAAATCAGTTCCAATGTTTGTTGTATTGTGCGTAATTGAATTTGTGTCTTGCACCTAATCTAATGGAGTTAATTACTTGAATAATAAACAAACTTCACATATCATAACTGTACAGACAACTAAAGAACTTCCAAAGTTGGTAAGATTCCCTCAAAAAACTATCAAAAAGGAATATCTTGTTCACTCGTGTATCTTTCTTAATTAATGTTGATGTTCAGTATGATAGATTCCATAGATCCACCCGAGAATCGAACCATCGTGGTTCGATTCTCGGATGGATCCATGAAATGAACGGGTGGTTCACGGTTTCCATTTTGCAAAACCAATTCCTAGCGGGTGATTCTCGATTCTAGGCGAAAACCACCCATTCTGAAATCGATCGCCCATAATCTAATCTCACGAGGAGGACATCAAGTCACTCTCGAGCGTTGCTCGTCCAGGTTAGAGGTGATCCAATAGGAGACCCACGGGCCTCCCAGGCTAGCCTGATTGTGCCTATTCTTCATGAAGTCCATCCACGTAGTTTGAGTCATAATGACTGCACTCCTTGCTCTGATGCTTCCTTTTCATGTATCTAAGGCCGCCGCGCAGGACAATACTTTTGGAGTAGAATTTCTACTCAAAGTGATTCTGAAGCAGAAATTCATTTGAAAACGCAATTTTTAAAGCAAAAACCATTTTGATTACACAACTTTATTTTTCTGCTTCTGAAGCATTTTTTTTTGCTCCCGAAGCAGTTTTGGAGCCACTTGAATAAGTAAAAAAAAATTTACTTTTCTCTAGAAGTAAAAAAATTAACTTCTAGTTAGAAGTTGATTTCTAGAGCAGAAGTGTTGCCATGCACGCCCTAAAGGCTTGTCTCCTCCGACCTCATTAACACCTCGACGATGAAGCTATAGCGCTGTCGTCTCAAAGACACGCGTGTCAATTCAGGTTTGGGTGTTTTCTGGGGATTGTGGTGATTGTTTTCCAAAGACAAGAAAGAGTGGTTTGGATTTTGTGTTTTCTCTCTTTTAATTTGGTATTGTTCAGGTTTCCACCTTTCTCGTTGATTTTTGCTGCAATGCAATGGACGATGGACCTCACATTGCCACGATCATGAGAAATTAGTTCACTCCGGGTGCTCAAATTCCAGTAGCTTCTTCTTTTGGGTCCAAAAATTTCCAATCCACTTAGAACTGTGTCTCTTGCATTTGTGCGTGTTTTTTTCTCTTCACTTTTGATGTAGTTCATTGCATTACATGAGTAATACTGCTAGCAAAATGCTTGGGGTCTTACCTATACGTGAGCTCACACAAAAGGACAAAAAATGGTTCTAACAACATTTCATTTTAATTTTTCAAGCTAGCCATTTCGTGAAAAGAGAAATCATATTTGTCACAAATATGCAAGAAGAGAAGGACATTCGAAAAAATTATGGGGTATCCCGATGCATTTGAGATCTCACATGATCCAATAGCGCATGTAGACCGGGCTTGCGGGCACCAAAATCATACGTTAATGGCTATTGAGTAGGCATTGCCAAAGTACAGTGATCGATGCTACTTGCCTGCTTTTGTTGCCATTGCCATCTTTTCGCATTGAACCCGGATGTGGTCAATCCCTCTTGACTAAACCGGGAGGCGTAAGTATCATACCAATCGCAATCTAACCGTGAAGAGAACAACCAGTTTGCAGGTGTACATCCCGATCAACGAGTAACATTGCTCCTTGATGACAGGATTGGGAAGCAAATGGCACCAGTCCTGCAGATTGAGAAAGGGGGAGGGGGTGTTGACAAATGATTAAAAAATCATCGTTGTATTATTTACAACTCGAAATTCCCAAATAAGCAGGAGCCTCATGCGGAAAACTAGAAACCTCACTTTGCAAGTTCTCCTGAGATTCTAAAGCTAAATTCTATACAGCAAAGTGCAAACCTCAAAAGGCAATCAATCAACTGATAGACCAGAAGCTGATTTCTAATTGTATGTATAAAACAACATTGAATGGGAGGATGGCAAAACTGTGGCATTGGCAACCCCTTCTCTATGTCACTTTGCCTGATGCAGACAACTGCGGAGCACCGGCTATGGAAAAGTAGAAGACGGCCGAGATAGGCTAGCTTCCTCTCAGTTGTTGTGTGGGATCCCTTGAGACTTCGCAACTAGTGATTCAATTTTCTGGTGGGAACATCAGAATCACAAATAATTAAAATGAAAAGAAAAAAAGAAATATATCTGATAGAGCTAATTTCTCTTAGAGAGAAGGCAGATAAGCTCCCAAACGGATATATCTTCCCAATGAAATTCCAAGATTCTTGAAATCCTTTTGACAGTTATTGATGGATAAACGCTTTATTTCATCCGGTTAAAAGACTTGCGTAAGCCTTCTAAAATGCAAACTTTACAGAAAGCAACTCCATACCTTCACTGACTTGTTGACTTCTTCAAGTTTATTTAGCAGCAGTTCACCAGGCACTACGCCCCTACGCTCAATTGAAGGATGGTGTGGGGAACCAGTCATCTGCATCTTAGAATTGATTAGGATATCATCATTAGAAACGAACTCAAACATATAAAGTCAGCTGCATAGAAACGGGAACAACAGCAGAAACTGTATTTTGATTATCTCCTTCCAATGTTTCCCCCGAGAAACTGGAGGCCTGAACTATGTCTCTGCTGTAAGGATATGTGGACTTCATTAGTAGCAGAACCTCAATGACTGACGCATCCAAGAAATCATTAGAATAGACTCTAGTCAAAACATTAGTCGTGCCTTATGAAGAGACCTTGTCCTTGGGTTATAAAATCGCCGATTAGTGACGAATAGAATACTTGTCTCCTGCTACTGCAGTAGCCTACAATCACTAGGCAAACCCCAGTCAAAGTAGCTGACTTACTGTTATTGATGTTTATGAAGTTTGCTTGTATCTACAAGTGTACATAAAAGTTGGCAGTTGTGCATTGAGAAAGAATCTACCGGTTTCTGAAAAAGCTTCTACCAAAGAGTCAACTACATCATGAAAATAAGCTTGCCTGTTGTTCCTTATTTTTAACAAAAGATTTCTCGTTGCTGTTAACTTCTGCTAACAAGTAATAGGCAGACTTATAGCATGTTATCATCTTCTTCCATTTGTAGTTTGATCTGGTTGCTGCTATTACAGAAGTATACTATGCTTTCCTGGCCATGTCTTTCTGAACAAGAAAAGGATTTAGGGTGTGTTTGTTTCACGGAAAATCAAAGATTTGAAAAACATTTTCCAAAAAATAAACACTTGTATCACTCATAAAAATGAATGAATGCAAAATATTTTCATCACCACGAAAATAGTTAGGCATAAAGTGTTATTGATAATGAAAATATTTTCCGTTCACTAATTTTTCTAAAAGATACAAGCATTTATTTTTTGGAAAATATTTTCCAAATCTTTGATTTTCCGTGAAACAAACACAGAACATAGTTATCGAGTACCTTCCAACTTTTGGATGGCGACTTAAGAAAAGTTGATCCCTCAGTCAATGACGTCATATGAGCCATACTGTCCCCTTCAACAACAAAAGAAGTAGGCTTCCAACTTCTGCCAGCATCTTGTATGGCTTTGGAAGCTTCTCTGATAATAACCTGCAAGACATGCAAGGACTCTGAATATACATAATCTCTTCCATGTTGTCCAATGACTGACAAAAATTAGTTTGAGGAGATTGAAAGATGGAATTGCAGATGCTCCTGAATCATTAAAAGATGCAGAAAGAAAGAACTGTAAATAATGGCCAACCTTCCTCAGTAAACCAGGGTTTGAAACCCCTTGAACCTGCAGCTCATCTACTGATGCAGCTTTTCGATGTGCCCCGCTTTCAACTCTGAAGGTATGAATCCCATAGATAGACTGCAGCCAACCTAGAAAAAAAGAACACGCTATTAACTCAAAAAGTCAAGCATTTGATCAGTGCGATGATATGTCGCGCCCTTTTCCCAGAAAACAACCTATTTTGTGTATCCATAATACACTACAGCCATAAGGACATGACATTCAGTATGCTAAGCATCTTAGGGCAGAGAGGAAAAAGTACAACAGCTGACATTATAGATAAAGATCATAGGAGTGAGCTTCCAATAAAGCAAGCATGAGTACCTTGTTCAATTATTATATCAATCACCAAGGAAAGAGGTACATGCTTCTCAATCATTGCGGGACGCCAGAAGGGTACGAATGATGGCCTCGAAACCTTCAAAAAGAAGAAAATTTAAAATTGCAGAGATGCCTTTTTTCCCCTTTCGTAAACATATATAAGAACAGAAAGGTAACAAACCTTGTAAACAATTTTAGTAGGTGTGACATATAACTTTCGTGAGTGAATATCATTTCGAATCACATATCTTCTAATGGGAAGATATATCAACATAAAGATGCCAACTCCCCATGCTAGAACAAGAAGCAGGGATATAGACAGCCATATGATGGTATCATACTTGAGGTGATTCCTTGCAAGCTCCTCAAATGAGGCCGTATAAAGTATCTCCTCAGAAGAATCTGCAGCTTCATCATTGTCTAATTCAGATTCAGGATCAGGGAGCAGCTGGTTTGATGTACTGCGCTCCGACAGACCATCAGTATGACCCATCAACATTTTCTTGAACTAGAGAAGCCAAAGGAAATTCAAATCATATGTAAGTCACTTGAAGCAGTGAGGTTAGAGGTTGTTAATAAATATTTCTCTACCAGTTGAAGTTCAATAAAATAACTCAAGAATGCTGACAGGATCAATTAATGGCTCCAACGAAGTTCCTTGAAAAGTTTCTAACATGCATTGATAACAACCCTAATACAAGCAAAGTTTAATCCTACCCTCCCTGCCTCTCTTGCAAAATACTAAAGTTTCTGGGCTGGAGAACAAAATTACTGCAATGGGCACTGGTCCAAGATAAAGAAGTTACTGTTAGTGCACTAAGCTTTTTAGTTTCTGAGCTATTACTCAACTCCAGTGTTTATTAACGATCCTCATCTCTAATGGCAAAGGACAGCAAGTGAACAACCCACAAACATGGCCAAGAAAGGAAGACACTTCTACAGATCAATTCAAACTGGCAGAAAATTCCTAAATCTCTATCTTTCAGGCTTACGACCAGAACTTCCAGACATGCCTAGACCCATTTTCTTCTTGTGATCAGCCTTGTCTGCTTTGCTCAGCCCTATCATGAACCCTAGCATAAGCTTCTTAGCTGGCCTTACCATAGGAAAGTATCGATCCAATGTCAAGAGTGTGGTCTGGCATAAAGATGGCATGAGTTGAATAGCTATCACAATTAGCCTAGCTAAATTAACGATCTGATAGAAGAGTAAGCCATTCAATCAGATACAGGTCAGGAGCTACATTCCACTATGGTTCACAACACAATGTTGGCCAACCACACTCCAATATTCATCTCTCAGATGTTTAGATACCTGGGGAAAACATCAATGGATCTCGGTATATGAGAATCTCAACACAAGTATAATGGATTCAGATGGAGAGAAAAGAGGGTAAATGCACTCCATATTCGAAATAGAACAAGAGCAATGCGCAACCAGCATGTTAAATGATGGATCAGTCATGTCATGTGATTCTAATCCTTATTTTCATGCCACCCAAAGAGGAAATCTATTTTCAAGAGATTGTTTGAGCCAGAGAGGCTTCTTCCAACTTCAGAGAGAGAAAGCAACGACAATGATTCAGACATAGGTAATTTTGATTCAATTCTCCAATTTCATCTGCTCCGACAACATCAGTAAAGTGACAGAACGCATCTGTAACCTCCGAACAAATACACTGATTTAGCAGATCACTCCAAAACAAAAGCTAGTCGACATTGCAAACTAAATGGTTGCTTTGGGATGCCAGAGATCAACAATGAAGATTCATGCACTTCACCATTTCGATATGTCCAGCTAACTTAGGAACACGACGCAAATAGCATTTCTGGGATGGAGATGAGATCAGGAATCTTCGTATGCATGTTCGATGATTACGGATTTTGTCCGAATCCAAAGATTCATCAACTGAAAGAGAACCGAGAAATTGGTTTCCGCAAATCACAGAGAATGTTGCGGAGCGGAACTTCACCTGTCAACCCTTCGAGTGCCAGACGAACAGAATCAATGGCGGAGGAGCTCAGAATCGCGTGGTCGATGGGTATTGGAGTTGCTGTAGCGCAGGTGACTCAAGAGCTTCGAGCTGTTTGATTTCTGAAACTACCAGTCTTCGCTCTCTCTGGTTTCGCCTAGTTTAGGGCCCTCTCGTATTTAGATTAAACTCGAAAGTTTTCAACTTTTTCTTTTTCATATCACTCCTCGCACTTTCTAAATTTCAGGAATAGCCCTTGCAGTGCTCTGTTTTATGCCGGCTAAAGTACACTATAAGTACTAATACTTGTGTACGGCGCTCACTTTAGTGTCAAACTTTCGAAACGATCACTTAAATGCCAATTTTTTTTAAAAACGCTCGCTTCAGTACCAATTTCCATTTGAGCTGACGTGGCTTGCTGGAAATCCGACATGGCCTATTTTTTTTATTAATATTTGAGCTGACGTGGCTCGCCGAAGTTGGCATTGAAGTGAGCGTTTTTCAACAAATTTGGCACTTAAGTGATCGTTTTGAAAATTTTGATATTGAAGTGATCGTTTTTAAAAAAAATTGACACTTAGCCGATCGTTTTGAAAGTTTTGACACTAAAGTGAGCGACGTACATAAATTTTGGCACTTGTAATGTACTTAAGCCGTTTTCTACCATTCGCTATTCTTCTTGGGTATGAAAATGTAAGATTGTTGCAATAATAATGACTCCATAACATTATGTCTATGGAGAAACAAATTAGCCATGATAACAGCACTACTAACTTTTTTGTACCTGAAATTTCAAATTGAATAATATCAAGCGTTTGTATAGTATGCTTTATAATGTGGCTCTTGCCATATTTCTTCCCGCAGCATATATAATTCGATTGCAGTCACCATACCATATATTAGCATTACTAATTTACGAAAGCTCCTTCTCACATATATATAAGAAGTCATTCAGCGTGCATAACATTGTGCGGTTGATTTTCATCGACTAATTATATTTAAAAATATCTCTTCTGAAAAACAATTCAAGAGAATGATGTATGAAAAAAATTATTTTGTGAAATAGAGGGTTTCTATTGTATCAATACAAATATATCGCCCGTTGTTAGGAGTGCTGAGTTTAGAAGTTC
Organism: Lenwebbia sp. NSW1173648; assembly: GCA_029784005.1. Lineage (NCBI taxonomy): Eukaryota > Viridiplantae > Streptophyta > Magnoliopsida > Myrtales > Myrtaceae > Lenwebbia > Lenwebbia sp. NSW1173648. The sequence goes on from JARCGZ010000005.1 coordinate 1,457,853, forward strand.
ATACCCTAATAAAAGAAGTACATTGTTGAGAAAATTTCGAAGTACGCCCAAATTATAGAACGCACTATAACTACAATTAGAAAAAGTTATAAGATCCTATATAAAGATAAGTATTCTAGAGATTATGGATGATAGTGTGAAATTAAGATACCTCAACTATATTTCTTTAAGTATTTTGTACTTGATGTAGGGAATTCACAACTATTTCAATCAATTGCAAGGTTAAAAAACTTATTGATAATATGCAATTCCAATAAATTAGTACCAAGCACTTGCATAAGTAATCAATTGAAACATGTGATAGAAGTGAAAAAATGGGAGGGTAAAAAATGAAATTTATGGAACTCTGACTGATTTTCATTTTTATATAAAGGAATTTTGTAATCTTTAACTTTTTCACGCGGCATCACTAAAAAACAAAAGATATGTAAGAGTTTCATTTTTATGTAATGGAATTTTGTAATTTTTAATTTTTTCGCGCGTCAACTACAATTGGAGATTTAATATTTGGAAATACATAAAATCTTGTCATGTTATTTATGGTCAAGTGTGTTTTGATGGAAAGTCAAAATTTTGTTTAAGAAGGTCAAAAGGAACGAGGAAAATTGCTGGTTGGTAAGAAATGACTAAACCAATTTTTCTTTTTTTTCAAACCTAAAAGAAAGAAAATGTTTCACGTGCTGATTTTTGGACGACTCCTCCATCTGATCACATCACACGCTGGTGGACCCGGACACAGAGCCGGACGCTCTCAATCCAGTGAATCCTATTGGCTATCCCTCGCTTAACTAACTCAACGACGTCGCACTGTTCGCTGCGACGATCAAATTCTCCAATCGCCCTCGAGGCAGCGAACACAGAAGAAGAAGGAGAAATTTCAAAGAGTATATTCGAAGTATTACTTAATGCATTGAACTACCACATCTTCTCTCCTCTTCGCTCTCTCTTTCTGGCTCTCTCTCCGTGAACTTCACGCATACCCTCGTATCCTGATTCTCTCGTCCAATCGACGTTCCAATCGAAGGTAAAAGAATCTTTTCGATTTCTTGCTTAAGCCGACGCCTGATCTTACCGTTGCTTCCTCGTATGCATTTCGCGATTTCGCGGAGCTTCTGTGTTAGGTTTCATGTCCATTTCTTCGTCGAGTTGTCGATGTGACGATCTCTGCGAGGCTGTATATATTGCGTTGGTGTGTCCATGCGCGTTGGTCGTGTTTCGTTTCCAAGGATCATTACGTGCTAGTTATCGCTCTATGATTGTTACGTGCACGTAATCTGTCCTCTTCAGGCCTCACGATTCTAAACACGGACATGCTTGTTTTCTTACCATGCAGGACATTTGGAGAGTTTTTTTGTAAGATCAATTTTAGATCAACCGTAGTTAACCTCACTTTTCATCATCCGTCAGAGGATAAATAAATATTTTACTCTAAGCGAATTCCCTAGCTTTCTTGATATTAGCTGGGTGCTAGACGAGGAGAAGCACAGGATGCATGAACTCAGTTTGTCGCGTGAGGTATCCGCTGCAATTAAGAAGTAGGATGACAGAACAATTTCCATTTTGTGGCTGAGCAGTTTTAAATAAGCTTCCTTTGGGAGGTAGAGTAGAATTAGCAAATGGGAATCATGCTGGTGAGCTTGCACATGTGCTTTCTAATGCTGTTTTAGATAGAGGAATCATTTTGTTATTGGATTGCCCTCTCTTAGCCTTATGGGAGATAGTTGATGTATAGGTGATTCAAGCTCTAATTTCCTTTTTTTGGGTTTAAAATCGTCCAAAGAAGTATCTTAGATGTTTCTTTGTTTAGGTTGCTGTGGTTTCTTTGCTCGTGCATCTATTCCATGGTAAGCTCAGAATTAACTCATTCATGTTCTTGGTCATGAGTACCATGGATCACTATTGTTTGCTTTAATTAAGAGCTTCAGTAGTTGGTTTTTATCTAAGAAAGACTTAAGTTGATCTAGGGAGCCATTGTTTAGTTAAATTAGTTTTGTTGAGGACTTGTAGCAGGATTAGTCTCCCTGCATTTGTCCAATATAAGTGAGAAAAAGAAGCAGTTGAAAAGTACTAAAACACAAAGGGCATGTCTATCAAATATGAAATTGAGAGACTGGCACTTTTGTTGCAGTATTGACTTTTCTTCAATGTTTTCTTCAGCCATTTATATCAGATATGCAAGTTTCTCATCCTTCATGCGAGTGACGATATTCATTTGTACTATGGTTGAAGGTGACAGGTGTATGGCAATTATAGCTAGTTGTTAAAGAGGTTGCCCGTGATTGAAAACAATGGATAGAAAACAACACATTGCAATTTTCACAACCGCAAGCCTACCATGGATGACTGGTACAGCTGTGAACCCTCTTTTCCGTGCTGCATATCTCTCAAAAGATGGAGAGAGAAATATCACTTTGGTGATTCCTTGGTTATCGTCAAATGATCAAGGATTAGTATATCCTAGTAACATCATGTTCAGGTCTCCTTCAGAACAAGAAATGTATGTCCGTCAGTGGCTTGAAGAAAGAACGGGCTTTAAATTTGCTTTCAGCATACGGTTTTACCCTGGAAAGGTACTCATAGGGTTCTAAATTAGATGTGTTAATCATTATGCATGGTGTTAACTTTTTTGTTCTGCATCTATAGTGAGAAGAACAGTTAAATTCAATACTTGTACCACTGAATGATCTCTCTGGCAAATACAGCCCTTTTGATCATTTCTGGAAGAGAGTATAACCCTATGACAGTTGCAAGATCATTGAGAATTGTCATTCTTGATACTGTAGTGAGCTTATTGAGAATTGCCATTCTTAGCCAGTTGTAAATGCATGCATCTTTTACTAGTTATTTTCAACCACTTAATGGTCTATGGCATGATTATTCTACTAATTGTAAGCTTACTTTTTCCTCTGTTGCTAAAAATCTGGTATTCGTTTCTTCGGTATAGGTATAATCTAGGATCACATTAGCTTTAACATATTCATGTGACGGATAGTCCATGGGCTCTTATACATGTATTGGTGTAGGCATACTGCGGAAGCTTGTCTTTTTTGGCATTTGGTTGCTGAAAATTTCTTCTATATGTAAGAAAATATCATCTACAACTTTCTCAAGGATAAATGTGAATGCACGGTGTCGACTATACTGCAGTTTTCCAGAGATAAAAGGAGCATTCTTCCTGTTGGAGATATTGCAGAACTCATCTCCGATGAAGAGGCAGATGTTGCTGTCCTGGAGGAACCAGAGCACCTAACATGGTATCATCATGGGAAAAGATGGAAAACTAAGTTCCGCCTTGTTATTGGAGTTATTCACACAAATTACTTGGAATATGTGAAGAGAGAGAAGAATGGTCGTTTGCAAGCATTTCTTCTTAAACACGTAAATAGTTGGGTTGTCAGCATATACTGTCATAAGGTATTGTCTTCAAGCTTTCCCTTTCCTTTTTTGTTGAGAGAAATGGTTACTGTAGCAACACTGATTGCATCTGTGTACCTAGTCTTACACAGTAGCGTACTCTTGATGGTTTGAATTTTTAATGGAGTATGATATTGGTCAATTCTGGAACTACACATGCACTGTTTGGTTTGATGACCTTGGAGGCTGTGAAATGAAAAACCGGTTGGTAGCTCTTTAGGCTATCTGGGTGTAAGCTCATGACATTTAGAATTGAGTGCATCCTATATTCCCTGTTTGTCCAGTGCGGCACTTCTCAAAGGTGATTATATTCAATCGGGCGATCTCACATGGTCATGCCGAGAGTTTATCTAGGCAAAAGGTCAACTGCCCAACTGGGATACATGAACTCATAATAAATGGTAGGCCTTTGATGCAGTCTTCTGACCTAGAGTTGGTAAGGGATCGGTCAAGAGAAGAACATTCTACTTTGTAGAAGCATGTGGAGATTCTTTGGTCTTAGAAATGCCGAGCACAATCTCATACTAAAAAGTTTCAAGGATTGAGTACCTTTAAGGCGCTTTCTAAGCATACTTTCATGAAGTGCTTGATTTACAATGCGTTGATCGTACATACTGCAGAAAAAGTCAATGCATTGAAATTTGCAGGTTTCCTTGTTTGATTGCTTGATAAGTGCTCGAACAGCCCTCTTTGACAAACTGCATATGCTAAAATTTATCGCTTGGCTTGGGCTTGTTGTAATTATAAGAGACGAAAGAGTGTCGATCCCTTTTCTGTCAATAATTTAGGGGTCACCCCTTTTTGTGTAAACAATTCACGGATGACCCAGTCTCTCCTGGGTTGCAGAGGAGGTTTCAAAAAGGAGGGGATCGTCTGTCTAATTTCACTGGGGGTACAGGGGCACTGGTGAACTTACTCAAGAAAGATATACTTTGCAGATGCTATCGGCCATCTCTAGGGCTTATTAAAGCGATGATCAATACCTTTGTTCAGTTCTTACGTGTTATCAGATTCTTTTTTGTTGAGCCTTTTTTTTTCATCACTTCCCATGAATTCTTGAGGTGTGTACATGTGAATCTTTGAATGATGTCCGTTTGGTGCTGAATATTCTTCATCGTCAAACGGGGAATGACTAATCAATTTGATCATGAAGATGCTGCATTGCTGTATTTGCAGCCCTTAATCTTCAATTGCTCTCTGTTCGTGAATGTCTGTCGATCCTGAAATTTCCAGATAGAAGTGGCTGTTAGTAGTTTATGAGTGTGAATGCATTGTGTTTGCTTCTCCTCCTCCTTAGGTGGGCACTTGATGTTTGGATGGATGTTTTATGTTGGTTTTTGGATACACAGCAAAAGATGAAGCCAAATGCAATAGATTTATGTAGCCTCGCCTGAGCGATATGTGAACATTTACTCGATGTTATTGTATTAGTGTTTTTTTTTTTGGTCGATAGATATTGTATTAGTTGAGAGAGCAGTGTCTTGTTATTTTTTTATTTAATCCCACTCGTCTTCTATCAAAAGTAAGTTGTTTACAAAGAACCATGGTGGAAACCTGCTGATTCTGGAGCTATGGCTATTGTCCAACACTTGCACTTAATGAGGTTTCACTTGGGGGATTGGACTGCAGGTTATCAGATTATCCGGTGCCACTCAGGATTATCCCAATTCTATCATCTGCAATGTCCATGGAGTTAATCCCAAGTTCCTTGAGATTGGCCAGAAAAAGATGGAGCAGCAACAAAATGAAGGCAAAGCCTTTAGCAAAGGTGCTTACTATATTGGCAAGATGATTTGGAGCAAAGGCTACAAGGAGCTACTTAAACTCCTTGGTGATCACCAGGAAGAATTGACTGGGTTTGAGATTGACTTGTATGGGAATGGAGAGGATTCTGATCAAGTTAGGAAAGCTGCAGAGAAGTTGGAACTAGCAATTAGAGTTAACCCAGGGCGTGACCATGCAGATCCCTTGTTCCATGAGTAAGTTGTCACAATTTTGCAGCTTTAAATACCTGGAAAACAGCTGTTAGACATCCTTAATCGGAGGTTTCTTTTATGAGGCTCCCTATCAACCAAAAAGTTGGTGAAACTAATAACTATACAAAGCACTGAATGCATCTTATCAACAATGAGTTCACAGAGTATCGGTCATATAAAGTAACATAATTCCTTGTAAATCCTTAATGCTAGACCATGAACGGTAACCGGATTTCCCATCATGCTATATTGTACTTCACAAACTAATTACTGTACAAAACACTGAACGCATCTTATCACAGTTTGTTTTTACAGAATATCAGTCCTATCTCATGGTAGAATTTCTTGTATGTTCTTCACGTGAGACAATGATGGGAAACCGGATTTTCCATCATGCTTTCTTGTACTTTACCCTTTTTTCCTCTCTTTCACGCATGCGTGATGACTGAGTCATTTTCTTTCTTAAAAGATATTAGTTTCGAGTAATACTCTCCATTCGATAAGTAGGTTGAACTATGATATTTCTAAAGAACTTTGTCAAGTGTGATGCCTAAATTATCTTTCAGTAAATAGGTGAACTTGTCATTGGTAAGTGAATAGTGAGTCTAGCTATTTCACATCTACTTGTATCCTGATTGATCTGGAAACCAAAGAAATGCATGGTCAAGTTCAAACTCATGGAGTTCCTTTTCTATCATCCAGTTATAAGGTGTTCCTGAATCCAAGCACCACTGATGTAGTCTGTACAACCACAGCTGAAGCACTCGCAATGGGGAAATTGGTTGTCTGTGCCAATCACATATCAAATGACTTCTTTAAGCAGTTTCCAAATTGCCGGACATATGACGACGGCGAAGGATTCGTGGATGCCACTCAAAAGGCACTGAGTGAAGAGCCCGCCCAGATGACGGATGATCTAAGTTACGCGTTGTCGTGGGAGGCCGCCACGGAACGGTTTCTGAAGGCTGCTCAGTTGGATCAGGCATCTACAACTAAATTGTCCAGAACTGCTTCCGACAACTTCATGTCCACTTCACTGAATCTAAAGAGGAGATGGGAAGATGCATCTGCATATGTGCACTACGTGGCTTCCGGATACGAAATGTCACGACGAGCATTTGGTGCTATTCCTGGTAGCCTCCAACCAGATGAAGAGTTGTGTAAGGATCTTGGGATGCCTACGCCTCCTGGAAGGAGAGGCTCAAGAAGTTGATATGGTGAATACTAGGATGAAATTCGGGAAAGTTTCTTTGTACTGGCTACTTTGAAATTCTTTACCATCAATAAAATTGGTTTAGGGCTGTAAATAATACCAAAAGCATGTAGGAGCTATTCATTCTATATGATTCTAATCAAATTTCTGTATTGCATTTGCAATCGACATGGTGGGATGGCCATAGACCTGTTGGAGAGTGTTGGTTCCCGCATAGCCGCTGTTGTCATTCTGACTAGTCGTGGATGCCTGATTCTTCCGTCTTGCATTTGCCATGATCCTGAATTTATCTATTTCTCGGCTAATAAGACTTACAAGCCAAACTGTAATATGACTAATAACATAGATATAAAAACTTCCCCGCTATATCCCCACAAGCTACCCGAGAATCTGTTTTTCTATCGGACATGTCTTTTCTCGATATCACGAGTTGTTTGATACAGCTTTTGCGTGGCAAAAACTCTAGTTGTGAATGGCAAAAAACTCTAATTATGAATGGGAGTGCTGCGACTTTTAGAATGCATCCAACAAATATTCAATAATTGCACGACTATCTTTATAAAGCTCGCAGCTCGCAACAATTGTTCGAGTGGCTAGTTGGGATTGTGGCCGGTTACGAAGCTCGATCGTTTGTTACTAGTGAAATAAAAGATTCGCACACTATGTGCATTAAGAAATCAAAGAGAAGGTCGGAATAAATTAAAATGAAACAAAAGAGGAATAAAACCTGTATGATTGCATTCAGACTAAATTGATATTGAAGATTGCAATTAGAGCCATAATTAAAATTATTACCCATATTCTATGTATTATTACAGGTGGTTTCAAAGAACAGATGTCTTCGAGTCAATGACTGTAAGTTGCAAATAGACACCATTCTTCGTCGTGTTTCCATTGTTTCTTATAGAAAAGCTATTACGGACTCTCTTATGGCAACCAATGCAATTGGGAAAGAAAAGGGAGGCCATATCCCTATGATTGCGTTCGACGGCCCCGCACTGTGCGTCATTGAAGACGATTTTGGCGAATCTGATCAAGCAAGCGGAGTTCGCGAGCGCAATGGAATTCGATATCTGCTCTCTAATAATGCTCGAGCTCTTCCTTCCCGCTACCATTCTGGACATTGGAGACGAAAATGAGGTCTTCGTTGCGACTGTACGTCTCTTGAAACTTTGTTTTCTCGTTCTGTCGATGGATTTCATGCCTGTGATTGTCATTCACGGGAGTATCATAGTTTCATCTGCTTATTGGTACATGTATTGCATGCATGATGCATCTCATAGTCACCAGATACTTATAGAGATCTTCGGATGAGGTTTTTGCTGCTGTGTGTGTTTCGTGTGTTATTTTTTTTTTTCATAAGAGCTTTGGCTTGCACAGTCTCTGTGTGCTTTGATTTATCAATCGTTCCACAAAAGGTTGACTGGCAGTATTGATTTAAAAGGCAGATTTCTCAAGCAAACATTAAACTGGAAGTTAGGGTTCTCAGGTGAAGCTGAACTAGGAAATGATGTGCAAATAAGGGAAGCTCATGTGTCCTTCTCGTCAAAAGAATTTTAGCAGTCGTAATTTGCAATAGCTTGTTGGGGACGTTAATCTATCCATGTATTCTTCCAAGTTTATGCTTTGGGAAATTGTTTTGCAACTTGAATAATGTGCAATCTCTTTGAGCTTAGTCTCATGATCCTACTTGTCAAAAGAAAAATGACAATCTCTTTTCATGATCAGCATTTTGTGTTTTTTATTTACATTTTATTAATATTTGTCGCAGTGAAATATCAAGTCCCTCCAGCAGAGATAAAAGAAATATGATGGGAGACATTCTTTCCCTTCCTCTGGGAAAAGAGTGTGGAGAAGGAGAAGATAATGCTGCTATTACTGCCACAAATGGAATTTTATTTCCTCTTTGGCTTGTTTGTTCTTCAACCAGGCATCATTGCAATTTTTCTGTCCAAAATGAGCCTGAGTTCTCCGGTCTTATGGACTCTAGACTCGAGACGGTTCTGATTCTGTTTGGTGACACGACCTACAATGAGGTAAGGAGAGGATCAGGCTTTTATTACCTTTGGAAGATGTAATGATGGTTCAATAAAATCAATATTTGATCCTCAGATTGTAGTTGTAGTTATTGTCTTTCCTGATCTGTCCAATTCCTTATGATGATTGTTCAGCAGTCAGCACTACCACACTACTTCTTATGGAAGACCTTCTCAGTTCTCACTGCTTGGGTTTAGATTTCTCCTCTTGGTTGGCACAGGATTTTAAGTTGACTCGGACTGATATTATTGCAAAAAAAAAAAAAAAAAAAAAAATTGAATAAAGAAAAGATCCTTAAAACATTTGAGTGGTGAAAGGCTTGTTAATGCTCTCCCTGTTTGCCAAGTTGATGGACAAGGGTTAATTGGAGTTCCTCTGGAAAAATCAGATGATGACTGCCTTCGATTTGAGTCGGTCTCATGAACCTTTGAAGCAGATCACAAATGAATTTGTTTATGGAGCACTTGGTCATGAGAATCATTGACTGGAATCTTCCGTATTTTATGCTATGGCTTGAAGGCCCAAATCACATGTTGAGTGTTGATAAGCATCTGTTCTAATGCTTGAGAGGGTTGACAATACATAAGGACTTGGAATAAGTTGAGATAGTACACATGATGAAGACTCCATGACTTTGGGTTGACAAGTAATTTTGCTTCGTTTCTTGTTGCTCCTAGTAACAATAGATGGACATGCTTTAGGTGTCTATTTGATGGAATCAAAGTGCTGATTTTAAGTCCTTTTAGGTGTAGGCTGGTGAAATTTAGTGTTGCCTAAGATCTTTGGCTGGCAAAAATCTGGAACTAAGTTTTTCCAGTGTTTTAAAGCAGGACGTATCAGGAGCTCTCGCTTGATTGAGGAATGGCTGAAGCACTGGAATTTCTATCTGGAGTACATCTTTTGAGTTTGGAGTACTTATCAGGCATAATGAGGTCTCTACTTATGCTGTCTTCATGGGCAATTTAAACATTTTGGAGCTTTCTATCAGGGCCTTTATCTCAAGCAAAGTCAATATTGAAGCTTTTCATGCCCCTTTTGGTTGGTACATTGGATAGCTGGTCTTACATGATCTGAAGCATAAAATGCTCTGTCTGAGGTTGGAAAAGTTTTAGGAAGCTCTTACATGGCTTTTACTTCTTGGGCTTTTGTTATCATTATCAAGTTTGATGAGTTGTATTTTGATTTAAATGTTTGGCTAGTAGTAGATTGTAAGTATCCTCGGTGACATTATCGTGCCAAAATGGAATGTCTTGGTTGAAGTTTTATCTTTTCAGTTTGCATTTTCTCCGACTGTTGGTATGCATGGCTGCCACTTGTTTGGTTTGATGTTGGTGGTTTGTGTTGGGTATCCACGTTTTCGCTCGTTCTTGCATGGGCTTTTCTAGCTGCCATTGTCAAACCTCTTAATTAATCAAGGTAGTTCATATCTTCAGTTAATTGTCCGCTTATCTTTTTTCTGAGAAAGTTAAATATGAGCTTGGCCCCTTTTCTGTCCATTTTCTCCCGATTTCACCATATCAAGTTCAATGAAAATCTATTTAATACTGGAAATAAAATGGAAAATACGATGGATAAATTCTTCTTCCCTAATAGGCATGTTTTGGGTTACCATTCATGACAGATGGAGAAAGAGGGAACACGTGGTCACGAGGCATATTTGATATTTAAGCGATCCTTTAACAGTGCCTCAATATTTTCGAAAGAGGGGTGAAAATTCATCACAGAGGAAGTAGCGAAGAAGAGAGCTTTGACTGGTGGTAAAGGAAATCTTCTTTTGCCTGGTATGGCTGATTCTGATAGATCTAGAATGATCCCTGATGGCTGGATTTTTCGGCCCAAGGTCCGGCGTGGATCTAATGCCTCGGTAAACCTGTACCCTAATTTTTATGCATTTTAATCCGTTTGTTTTCAATGGTACCCTATTGACCATGAACATTCCTGATTGACGACCATGTTTATTTATTAATTTATTTTGCTTGCATGGATTGGCATGAAAAGGTCCCTCCTGGATTAATATTTTTTTGGTGAATGATGAAGTTTGTTTGATATGTTCGGTCATATCCATTGCTTTGTGGAGCATGTTTATGCTTTTCAGTTATGCTCGAGTCCTCTTTTTCATGTAATGCATCCAGTTTGGTTTTCCGATTAATGGAACTTGAATTTATGCAATTTATGGAGGATTATTTCTGTAAACCTAGATTTGTGTGAACTGATTCTTGCTTGAGCAAATTTGTTGGAAAAGATTGAAAGTGTTAAGGTCATAGATTTTTAATTTGTTTAGGCTTTACAAGAAAAAGGAAGAAGAAAATAAATGTTAGATTTTGGTCAATTGTGGACCCACGTTGAATTTTTTAGCAGAACGTGCTGGTGATGTGATTTCCTGTTGGCTGTTAAAGTAGTGTGGGCAATACTTCCACAGTCGATCTTTTGCAAATCTAAGTCTCTTGAACACAATAGGATTTACATCGAAAATGTTTATTCAGTCATCAGCCTACTATTTAATTACATTTATTGAGACCTAAAAGTGAGACCTCAAATTTTCAGCTTACTTGATTCTGTTATGCTTTACTTGGTGCCAGTTAAATACGTGGTTACCTTATGAGTTTGAGTGTGTAAAGTTTAGTTGATATAAATGAAACTAGAGCTGAGAATATGTTAGTAGTAATGCGGATATCCTGATGAGATCCTTCTAAATCCTAGTCATGATAGATCAGTGATTCAGTAATACGAGTATCAAATGTTAACATTCTTTGAATTCAATGTTTTACTTTCCTATATAAGAATGAGTATGATGACGCGCACGTGAACACACTGAAGACAGCAACTTCTTAAGAGTTTTGCCCTGGTTGTAGATGATTTATCAGAATGTGGATGATGGCATCTTATTGGAATTTATCTAGGTCTAGCGACAAAGGTACATGAAAAGTTATTAATCAAGATATGCATTTGGAGCAATCATGACAATGTCGAAGAAGACATTAACGGAGTGAGTTTTCTTGGGTATCAGCTACTATGAACTAGCTTCAAATGAAGAGCAGAAAGTGGGAGTGTATGCTTTAAGTTTTAGTTTCATCAAGATTGCATTTCTGCCACAGAAGATTCTGCTCCAGTCAATTGAGAATATCCATCAGAACTGTGCTTTTTACAATCGCAGCAATGATAGATGCCCTTTCTCCACTCGAGCTCACATCAGGCATTTTTGTCCTCACATAGTTCAAAGTGACTTAAGAAGCTACTTTCACAACTTTCCTTTGTTTTTTTCATAACCAAGGGGCAGGGCTGCCAGAGCATGGCTATCTAGAGGCCCGTTGAACACCTCATAAGCCCCACGAACTGGTTAAGTCTAGGCTGTAGCCTATTGAGGTGACAATTTGTACACAGTTGTTGGATTTGAATGGGTGGCCTACAGGGTTGGAGTAGTTGAATGAACTGGCTTAATTGGTTCAATGAACTTCACCTAACTGCTTGCGATTGGGCTAGTTAAGATGATCGTAGAATTCTTGTAGTTAAACTCCAAGTGGTTGGCCTTAGGAAATAGACACATACATGTATAGGGCAAGTCACAATGCACAGTTTCTATTCCCCACAGTATTGAGTATAGACAATCCCATATTTGGGCTATTTATCTACATGTCTTACTTTGTCCATGTAATGAGGTATTTCATGGGTTCGAAATTTGCTAACCTAAGGTACATTTCCTTTCTTTGTCATGAAAGATAAGATCTTGCTGTTACGTTGTTGTCTCTATTTTTCGGATAGGACAGCTCTGTATGTACACAGCATATTACTTATAACTAGTAGTTTGATGCACGTGAATATTGGTATGGAATTAATCAACTACACACTCAAGAAGGAAGCTTGTCAAGTTAGCTTCCTGTACCAATGTCCATATCGTGTTTCTTTAGCTCTTGGTGCTGCAATCATCGTTTGCAATGCAATATTCTGTTGCAATTGTGGTTACTGTAGGCTTTTCCTACACAATTATGAAATGTGTTTTAAATGATTAATTCTTTTGGGTTGTTGATAAAGTGCAGTGGATGCTTTCAGTATTATAAGTTTAATCAGATGCCTCGTTAAATTTGACTTAGCAGTAATTAGTTTCTGCAATGAAGATGAATTCTGTCGAAACTTTTGTATTAAACAATTGTAAAGTTGGGAAGACTTTTGTACATATAAGCTAGAACAGTAGAAGTTGCAAAAGTACTCAGGTTGCAACTTGGGGATCAGCTTTCTTGTACTTTCGCTTCTTGTGGTTCTGTTTCTGCTTTTGAAGGTTTGCCCCCTGGAGTGAATGGAAGGTGTTGGCATCAAAGGCCTCCTATACTTTGGAGGCAAATGCCTTGTCCATTAGTCATTCAGTTGTTAACATTTTTACTGTTTTTCACTCATTACCTTTTGCAGTTTGGCTTGTTTTAGTGAAACTATTTGCAATGGAAGAAAGTTCTCTATCTATGTCTCATCTGGTATTAATTAAACTAGCTAATCTGCTTTTTTCTCTATGACAGCATTACTTCTGTCCTGCCACAGGCCAAATATTTTCAACCTATAAAGCCCTTATGCACTATGTGGAATATGCTAAAAAAGCAAAGGTTTCCATCTACGCGCCGGTGAGTATGAGGTTCTTATACTACTCTCCCCCTTTCTTGTTTTTCTTTTTGGTGTTGCTTTAATCTGTGAGATGAGATGTTGCCTATCTGTTATATGGTGTAGCATAGCCTCATCCATAAACGTTCTCCTGTAGTTGTGGGGAAAGAATACAAACAAGAGCTCATATGATGTACGACCATTCCGGATACTGCGTCTTTGCTTTATTTCTCTTTTATATCACCCCTTTTAAATGCATAAGCTAGGAGTATCAGGCAAGATTCAGATAAATTTCATTATCAAAGGGATTTCTCTATTTGGTATATGTGATGCTGCATGGCCTTGGAGATATGACTTTTTGGTAAATACACGTTATAGATTCTGAATTTTGATACATCATGTGTCATGTATCCAGTATGATTGCTTTGGAGACCCAATCAGCTGTTGAATGTTGCTCTAATTGGACTCTCCTTTCTGCAATTATATCTCTAAAATAAGTGTGAAAAGCAATCTGGGTGAGTGAATATGATCCTTGTGATTCTCAATGTACTTACGGACTGGATGATCAGTTTGCTTTCTTTATCCTCACTTGGCGACGTGATCTGGGAACACAGATGGGAAGAACTCAACAGAGAGGTTGTAGTGTACTAAAAGTACCTCCTTGTAGACACCCACAGCTCCACACACGCACCTCGTTGCACTGTACCTCCATTTTGTTATGGCTTAAATCATCTTCTTCTCAACTTTTTTATCTGCAATTACTTAGCTCAACCACCATCAACTTAGAGTCACTTCGCAAGGCTTCTTTCCTATAGTAACTCTCCTATTACCAGCTGTGCGTCTGATCTGACTATGATCTCAACAACGTTACACAAAATCAGTTCAACAATCAATAAAGTTACTTCCATTAGAAACCTCGCCTCGTTCCCAGGCTTCCTCTGTGGCAAGGATGGCCTTGCCAAATGGAGGTACCCTTTGAGCGCTAGAACATCTGTTTAACATACGTTGCCTTACAAACCCTTTGAGCGCTAGAACATCTGTTTAACATACGTTGCCTTACAAACTCGAGACTTTCTTAGCTTTTTATTTTCCTCAAGACATACAAGATTTTCTTATGCAAAAGAACCAATGACATGGAGATGAGGTCAAAATGTTGCAGGACTTTGATGCTGGTAAATCATCAGGCAAGAGAAAAGGTCGCTCATGTGCTAAGACCAAAGTTTGTAAGTCAGCGACCGGAGGAAAAGTTCCTCACAAAGGGAAAAAGGCTGCATCAGCAGCTCTCGAGCAGCTTCCCTCAGGTTAGAGCTCAAAAACCATTTGCTGTCTCGAAATGTAGATCTCAAATTTCAAAGTTTCTGAAAAGATGTCACATGAAATTTGTCAGATGTTGGTCAGATCACGGTTCCAAAGTCTGGAATAAGTGGAAAGTTTCCTCCCAAAAATTGGGAGGAAGCATGCCTGCCAGATTCAAAGGAGGTTTCCCCAGGTTAGAATTTAGAATTTATGCGTGTCAACAAGATTGAAATTTCTGACCAAAAAGTGACTGAAAAAGATTGTATGAAACTGATCAGCTGTCGGTCAGACCAAAGTTTCTCACCAAAGGACACAAGCTGGCTCAGCAGCTCTCAAGCAGCTTCCCTCAGGTTAGAGCTCAAAACCCTTTTGCTGTCTCAAAAGTAGATCTCTTATCTCAATGTTTCTGAAAGATGTCACATGAACTTTATCAGATGTTGGCCAGAACAAGGTTCTGAAGATTGGAATAGGTGGAGAATTTCCTCCTAAAGGAGGGAAGGAAGCATGCCTGGCGGATCCGGAGAAAGTTTTCCCAGGTTAGAAAATTGATATTGATGTGTGTCAATAAGATTGAAATTTTGGACCAAAAAAGTGACTGAAAAAGATTGCACAAAACTGATCAGCTGTTGATCAGACCAAAGTTCCTTGCAAAAGGACGGAGGCTGGCTCAGCAGCTCTCAAGCAGCTTCCCTCAGGTTAGAACTCAAAAACCATTTGCTGTCTTAAAGAGTAGATCTCTTATCTCGAAGTTTATGAAAAGATAACACATGAAATTTATCAGCTGTTGGTCAGAATAAGGTTCCGAAGTTTGGAATTAGTGAAAACATTCCTCGTAAAATGAGGAAGGAAGCATGCCCGCTGGATGCGAAGGAGCTTTCCCCAGGTTAGAAGTTAATATAAACGTGTGTCAACGGGATTGCATTTTTGACCAAAAAGGTGACTGAATATGATTGTATGAACTTATCAGCCGTTAACCAGACCAAAGTCCCGACTGTAGGAATGAGAGCAGAACTTCCTCCGGAAAGGAGGGAGGAAGCTTGTCTGCCAGATCTGAAGGAGCTTTCCCCAGGTTAGAGATTAAGATTTATTGTTGAAGATAAGATTAAAAAGCCGACTAAAAAGTGTCTGACAAAGGTTCTATAAAATTTATCAGGCGATGATCACTCCAAAGACCTGAAGTCAGCATTGGGAGTAGAATATCCTCCCAAAAGGCTGAGGGAAGGTTATCTGCAGCTTTCCCCAGGTTAGATTTTAAAATTAATGGTAGGCAGTGAGAAGAAATTCCTCATTCTGAAAGTGACGTATGAACTTTTTCAGCTGTAGATCCTACCAGCATTTGGAGCTCGCCGATCAGAGCTAAAATTCCTCCTAGAAGGAAGAACTACTTTGGCCAGAGCTCCAAATTAGGGGTCATCAATGAGAGTAAGTGTCTGATCCAAAAAGTAGTTGAAATTCAAAAATATCATGTGAGATTTAGGAAGCTGTTATGAAGCAACCTCACTTGCCATAACCCACCTTAAATCTTATGATCTCACTATCACTTGAACTGTAAGTTAGTTGCAGATTCTTGGCATCGTAGTATTGAGTTAAGGACTTGGAATCTGGCAGTGATGAAATGATTTTCTTCATTAGTAGTAGAATGCATAGTGACTAGCCATGTGCCCCATGCGGCAATTGCAGGTTCAAGGGTTGTGTAAATGGAAGCACACCTAATCTCGTTTATGGCATCTTTCTAATGATAGAAGTGGGAAAGGGAGCTGCATTAGTATATATGTGTTGACAAGGCTTTGCAATTAAATATGTTCACCGTACCAATTCCTTTTTTTTTTGGTCAATACCTTACCAATTCATTAATCCTATTTCCTGTGGGATAAACCACCTCTGCAGGTGAGGTAAACATCGGCTCAATGGACATGAGTACAATGGGGGATTTTGGTGGTTTTCAACAGTATACTCCACTTGAAGGGGGCTCAAGTGAGGCAAATTATGACTGGGCTTTTGAAGCAAATATTTTCCCTTTCCGAGCCGAGTTTGAAGCAGGTGAGGAACCTACCATCTCTGCCCTAGACAATGGTGTCCAAATTTACATGGAGCCGAGCAGGCCATGCATAGAGCATCAATATCGCAGGAGAAATGAGCGAAATAAGAGCACTCGTCCAACTGTCGGGCAACTCAGGAAAAAGGAGACCTGAAGTAGTGTTTGCTGAGACTTCGGACCATCCATCTCTTGGACCTATTCATAATAAAGAGAAGAAACTCTATTAATGGGGACTATGTCATTTACCCTACCTGCTTTCTTTCAGACATAAGATTTCTCTGGTAAACTTTATGCTGTTCCGGAGCTTGGTTTGCTACAGGTAGACTTATTTAAGTTATCGACTATTTTGAATCCTCACTTCCAATTAGCTTGAAATTTCTGCATGCTACATACGAAGAATGATTCTGACGGGTGGAACAGGAACAGGCCCTTGGTAATTCCGTAATCCAGTTCTGCTGGTGAAACATTTAGTTTCAATCTTGGGCAGCTTCATCGGTACCTCATGCCAACTCATTAAGCCCTTTCGTGGATCAACATTTTCCTCTTTCGAGCTTCTAATTCTTCTCTGTTTCATGGATGGCTGATGATTAGTAACGTTGAGTTGCTCCTTGTTTGGCTTGTTTCGGCGATCGATACTAGTTTAGACTCGATCGGCAGGTGGTTTTGGATCGGTTTCAGCTCGTAGAAAAGCTCGGGCTCAATATGGAACCGTCTGTCCAGGAAAGGGCTCTGGGTGAACTTGTTCATCATGCCAAAAGGCATTCTCCAAGCCCTCCTAAACTTCAAGCGGGCTTGTGGGGCTCATCAGTCCTTTAGGCCTGTGATTGCCTCTCAAACTTACTAGTTGTAGCTTTTTATATTTTGGTCAAACGCTTTCTCAAGCAGATGTTTCTGAACTAATCCTACCCTTCACACTTCATCCATCCAAGTTCGTTTTTCTCTTATCATCTTTGAGCATCAAAATCCATTTGGTTTGGAATAAGTCTAGGGATTCTAAGGTTGATATTGTGTACTATCGAACTGTATTTGAAACCAATAGTGAAGGTTGATACTGTGCTGTTGGGTAAGAATATAAAACTGCCATCCATCGTGCAATATCTTTGCCACTCATTATTTTTGTGGAAACAGAAAAGTTAAGTTATAGATAACTGTTTTGGATGAGTACAGTTTTGAAACTTACAAAAATTACAATTAAATTCTAAAACTTGTCAAATTGATGCAATCAAGTTTTTTTAAATTGAACGAAAAATGCTGATGTGCTTTTTTGTTATGATTTTCTGTATCCTACGGGGTGATGGTATGGCCAAAACGATGGCGTTTTAGTGATAATTTGATTTTGTAATAGAAACTTATTTAAATAATATTTAAAAAGCTAACTTAAAAAAAAAAAAAAAGCCAAGTGAGGGCGGGGGTGGCGAGGGCTGCAACGCCTCACCCTTTTTTTTTAATAAAAAAATATTTGATTTATTGATTTAAATTGTAAAAATTAAATTAAAAAGAGAGAGTAAGATTTGGATTCAAACGACGTTCATCAGCATTTTCTACTAATCAAATTGGACAAAGTTAACAGAAGGATACGATTGCACTAATTTAATAAGCTTCTAATACTTGATTGCACCTTTCGTAAGTTTTCGGACTCAATTATACTGTTATGAAAAATTGTAGAACATTCAGATACTTACCCCTATTCTTATTTTTCCCTAAACATCGTTCTATTTTAATATGCAAAACCAAAAGAACCATTTAAATTTCAGACTTTTCAAGCAAGAACTCCATGACAAGCCCACGCATGATATAGATTGAGAATACTAGTGCATAAGATTATGATCATATCCCATAAGTATCGCACGACTTGTAAACTTAAGTTATTATCGTCATCCTATAAAAATTTAAATCTATTTCTCGAAATAATTCAAAACACACTATTTCCCCTTTATCGAGTATTCTCCGTACAAGTGCTTACATCCAGTCCACCCTCAAAATAATCCCATTTGGAGAATTTTTTTTTTTGGTCGAAATCCCATTTAGAGAATTAGCCATCTATTTTTGAATTATTAAGATTTTTTTTTTATATGAAAGGGCGGTATTTTTTATTTTATTTTACCCTCTCATAAACTCTCCTAAAGCTTCAGTTCCCGCGATCTCTCTCACTCTCTCTCTCTCTCTCCTCTTCCTCCTCCTCCTCCTCCTTAACAGAGAAGAAGACTGACCCTTCACGTCAACTGCTACTTCCTCCACTGCATCACTCCCATCTCTACACACACACACTCTCTCTCTCTCGCTCGAACCGTTACGCCATTCTTATTGTCTTTCCCTGTAAAAGCGATTGAAATTGATTGACGTTTCCCATTCAGAGGAAATTTGCAGTAACTCTCTCTCTCTCTCTCTCTCTCTCTCTCTCTCGTATGCACTCTTAACGTATCCGTTGATTTTGCTCTCTTCTTCTGTTCTCTTTATAAGTTGGACGGCCATGGTTTCCTACTGAGCTTCGCATTGAAGGACGATAAAGATCCAATTTTTAATTTTTCCTGTGAAGGGAGGGAGACGCTGGAGTTATTGGGTGGCATTAACGCTGCTTCATTCAGTTCTTGTCGGTCTCTTGTTAAATTTTTTCTTTTTGGGATCGGATGAGTTCTGGGCCTGGAGTTCCTTTTAATTCCAACATGGTTTTCAATTGTCGTTGTCATTACGAGATGATGGAGATGGTCTGCAGCTAATGATCATGGTGGAGATCAAAGACTGTGGTCCTGACATTAGCTGCGTCCGCGGAATTCTCGAGTCGGTCGCTCTTCCACGGTTAGCGACTCTCTTTCTTACTCCCCCTTTTAGAATTTTAGCATTTTGTATGCAAATATCGGGGATGAATATAATGTGAGAATTCGAATTTACGCAGTCGATTTTTGATCGTATCTCAGGGCGTTGTTTAGTCAGTTCCATCTTTTTATTGCGCCTGAAATTCTATCAAATGAGATTCTAGAATGCTAATCAGATAGTTTTCTTAGAATGGTATGTTCTAATAACGAGGAAAACCAAGTTTTTGCGCTATATGATCTTCTTTTCTATGCTAGAGAGACAAAATTCGATGCTGATGCTTTCTATGTTGGGCTAGAATTTATGATCATGAGTTTCTCGTGCTTTTTTCCTTTAAATGATCAATCACTGTAACTCCTTTTAGCTCGGCTGTTCGAACTTTTTGGTTTTGAGGGTAAAACGAACGATAGACGAGATAGGATTTGCAAGCATATGTGTTTTGTATATATTCTTGTGAGCAGTACTTTAGCTACTTTTTCTTGAAATTGTTTAGGCTTAGCCATGGTGAGAGTTTCTCTTTCACGACGTTACCAATGATGATAAAAGAGAAAAATACTGCCTATGCTTTCAAATCCAAATTGTACAGGATGATATCACAAGTTTTTGGTCCAAACTCAAGAAAATTTGACTACTTATGGTCTAATCAAACATTTTTTTTTGGTTTCTGCTCGACTTTTGTTGTTGTTTCTAATAGTTTAGGAGGAGAAACATATGAAAGAACAGTTCAGGAAAGAGGACTTGTTTTATTAGACCTTATCATTTTGCATTTCGAGTCGAAAATTTTGTCTTTCATTCTGCATGGACGATAACTATCATTGTGCTTGATATAATTCTTAACATGTTACATGGATCATTCAACATTAATTACTTTGTCGATTCTCTATCTTTAGGAGGGAAACGGGACCCAGAAGGCGATCGACAATAGGAGGCTGGACAGAGGAGGAGGTTAGTAGTTCGATATTACCTTGTTCTTTTGTTCTGTCAGTGGCTTCTTTATTGCATATGGGAATGCATAGTAAATTGATCGGTCTCCTCTCAGCAAGAATCACTTGGATTCTTAAGCACAGGAATGGCAATGCAAAGTTGAACTTTGATACTAAAGCATTCTTTTCAGTGTCACATGCTTCTTAATTTTTCTTCTCTCTGTATGTTTTGCTGGCCCCCTAGGGAACTGACGAAAAAGAGAAGGCTTGATTGATAATGTCTTTTCAGTGTCATGTTGAAACTTCATCTCTCATGTTGATGGTGGATTCAGCAAATTGCATCCTTAACAGATTGGCATGTCTTTGCTCTTATCTACAGGATAAAGTTTTGATAGCTGCTGTCCAGGAATATAATGGCAAGAGTTGGAAAAAGATCGGTGAGCTTATCTTCTCATTTCTGTTTAGTGATTTCCCAAGCACTCTTCTTTTGCCCCTCTGTATTCTTAATGATTGGCTGCAAGTCAAAATCTTTTTCCCCGTTATTTTCTCTCTTTCACTGAGCATTTAATGGGATGTATCCTCCATAGCTGAAAGGGTACCGAATCGCAATGATGTCCAGTGCCTACATCGATGGAAGAAGGTCCTCGATCCCGATCTTGTAAAAGGACCTTGGAGCAACGAGGTGCGAGTAGAAATTTTTCTTCATTTAGGATACAGTTTCCCCTTCAATTACATTGAGATTCTCAAGGATGTATCTTTTGCTATTGACAGGAAGATGATCTTATTGTTGCACTTGTTTCAAAGAAGGGCGCAAGTAATTGGTCTGAAATTGCGAAACATTTGCCCGGTCGCATAGGCAAGCAATGTAGAGAAAGGTATTCAACAACTATGGCTAACTCTTCAGAAGTGCAAACTTGTTTCTGTTCAATTTATGGCCTCATTCTTAAGAACTTCACATGATACATTCGTTTGTGAGCTAAATGAAATTGTCCTCTCAGGTGGCATAACCATCTAAAGCCCGATATCAGGAGAACTGCATGGACAAAAGAAGAGGAACTGACACTTACTGAGGCTCACAAGGTGTATGGCAACAGGTGGGCTGAAATAGCCAAGTTACTAAAAGGAAGGTATGGCTTCAAAGCCTTTACGTGATAATGATACTAAGGCGTAGAAAATCGAGAGATGGCGAAAAATTAGTTTCAACTACTAGATTAGGCATTTCTTTGATTTCTAATGAATAATTCGAATAAGGCCAAGTAAATAGCCAGTAAGCTTCTTTCAAAGCAACTAACCTAGTAGACAATCGTTCTTCATGTGCTAGAATTAATCATGATTTTGGTTCGAGTGATCGGTCTGAATCGGGATTTGTGTTATGCAACAAGGGTCTCAGTCACATTTTCTGCTTAGTTGACCGCTGCACCTTTGTTTGATGGCGAAGAACCTCAATTTTTTGCTGTTAGTGAGCTTCATATCCTTCGCATGGTATATTACAAGCCTACACTCGCAAATATTTGGCCTTTTATTCCCTGTATACTTTGTTCACTAAAATTGTCTTTCTGTTTTGCTTAATCGCAGGACTGAAAATATGATAAAAAATCACTGGAACTGTTCATTGAGGAAGAGAGTTGAACATCAATTCCAGAATCAGCAGATGGGAAAGCTGATTGATTTAAATTCTACGGTAGACGAAACTTGCGAATCTCCCAGAAATCAAGGAATCGATGTTCTGCATCTTCCATTTAGAGAAGTGTCCGAGAAAAGAGGCATTGGTACACATGAATCAACTGGCAAAAGGTAAAAGATTTTATTGATTGTATTTTTACTTGAAACCTCCAGATAATGTTAAACGACTAAGGGTCATTGACGTGTTAAACAGATCTTCTGTGGATCTTGCCAAGTTGTCATATTCCCAGGAGCAGCGCAACTCTAATAATCCCATGCACACAATTACAGGAGTTTTTCTATCCATCTCTAGAACTCCTCCCAACAATTTCCAGTCTTCAGACCGCAGCGTGAAGCATTGTAAAATCCTAGATCTCAACAAATGTCCGACTTCTTGGAGTTTTCCGAGTAGTCATGTTGGAACGACGACGGAACGATATTCCTTATGGACTTCACCAAGACAAGCCCAAGAATTATCGTTGAAAAGCTGCATTTCCGATCCTCCAAGACAAATTCGAGAGTCGTCTTTTGAAAGCTGCATTTCCGAATTAAAGAGTGCCGCAAAGAGTTTCAAAATCCCATCTATCATAAGGAAGCGGAAAATTCAAACAACGAACAGCAGAGAACATGTGAGCGAGATAGTTAGTACCTCAGCAATTGGCGGCGAAGACAAGGACGGTTTTAACGACATGCGCCAATTGGTTCGTGATACTGATGTTGCCATCAGCACTGAACATTACATTCCTGAGCAACTTTCCCTGTCTCCTCCAAAGTCTCGAAAGCTTGGAACTTCGGCTATAGGATCGGTTGGAAAGAACCTAGAGAATGCATTCAATGCTGCTGCTGAAGTCACTGCCCCTAGTAGCTGATTAAACACCCATATCTTGATCGGCGAACCTTGTAAATTCTGTATAGGGTAAGTGATGTAGGGCATGCTAATTTCTTGGATCTGATATTGCGCGTAAGAGAATACAGGAGTACCTGGCTTCTATGGTTATCCCATGATCTGTGTATTTGATTGTAGTTTTCCCTCTAGACTCACGCATGTTTAGTCGAATAATTTCCATGCATAACTCATACTTATATTGCGTTCATACCATATAGGTGGCTACTTAATGACTTTGTATTTACCTACTCAATTTTTCTACTCTCTCGCAGATTCGTTTTATCGACAGTACTCAAATTCATACAAGTCACAATCTCCCTGGTCTGGACTACATATGCCGCCAATAAAGTCACTGCTGCATTCGCGATTATGGGAGGTGTCGAGCGCTTATTCTTGGAAATGAATCGGATAATTTATGGGTTTCTGTGGCCCCTTGTGCAGAAATGCAAGTGTTTACTAGCATACATAAAGATTTTTGTATCTGGATGATATTGAAATTTCTTCCAACTTTGTGCATTAACAGTCACATTGTTGTCATGGTTGTTGAGTCCGTTTTGGTTGTTTTATTTGGTATCTTTTGTTATAAGACGAAGAACCAATTTATTTTCAATTGGGAACTAGAAAGGAGGTCAAAATCATGAGAGTTCCAATTATTGCATTCTTCTATTATTTTGGTAATTGTGACAATGAATTTGGCAGCCAGGGAATCAGTTGGCTTGGCTCCGGTGCCTGCATCGCTTCGACTATCGACCACGTTATGAGGACTCATACAACTAATCTGAAAGTGACTCTGGTATATTTTAAATTATTCGTATGCTGTTGTTTTAATCGTACTTGAATATGTTTGGTTGTGGAAAATTATTTTACCGTACATTAAAATTGAATGCGTCAAATTTGTTAATTATTTTTATGTTGTCTTGGATGATTTTGTATGCATATTTTCAAACTATTCGATAAGTATACATGACCATCCATCTAGCGTTCTTTGATTCGACTCCCACACTCAAGGGCCTGCCATCTAGCGTTCTTTGATCCGACTCTCACACTCACAAAACCCTCACACTCGCAAGATCGTAGAGGGAGATTTTAGAAAGAGAAGTTTTGTTTGTATTTTTTTTTTTGTCGAAGTTTGTTTGTATTTACTAGTGAATGAGATGATTCCAATGAGGATATGAGACCTCTATATATATATATATATATATATATACATACAAAGACTTCTTCGATAATGACCGTAGTTCTCTCCTTGATTTAACCGTGAAGAATTCATCTTCCCAACTACCATCTACACGCATTTATTCAAGAATGCATATTCCTTATTGCCCGCCCCTAAGATCATTCTAGAATATTCAAGAAAACCTAGTCCAATTTCTCTTGGAATATCATGGGTCCTTTGTGCATAGAAACCCTTTCGGGCACTCATTTTTGTCAAATAGAGCTTGAACTAGACCTTATTTAAAGGCCCAAAGTGTTTTCATTGTTTCAAAAAAGAGTATGACCAAAGGTATATTCATCGTTTATATTTTCTGAATTTTTCTCCTTTTTTTCTTTAAAAGTTCATCTTTTCCTTCAAGAAAGGGAATGACCACCGGCGAGGGTTGGGTGGCATCGACGGCAACCGTTGATGCCACCCAGCCCTCGCTGATGGCTGACCATTGCCTAAGACCTGCTATGGGCAAAAAAGAGGGGGAAAAAAGAAATAAAGTATAAAAAAAAAAAGGAAAAAAAATCAGAAAATATAAATGATAAAAATACCTTGATCCGGTGAGGGCACTTATTTGAAATTTCTCCTGGTTAGAACTTAAACGTAGAAAGTTGTTCGACAAAATTAATTTACAAAATCGGGCGTCACGCGAAACTATTTGTGACGTCTTCGTTAAAAAGCTTCGAGCATAAGGGAAACCACAAAGCTCTTATGTTCCATTTTGATACGCAGGCCATCTTTCTTTCTTCATTTCTAAGACAATGGCGACCGAGACTCCAGTGAAGATCTCGCAGGACGTCCCTCGCGAGCACGTGGACGCTATGTTCCGCTTCTTCGAGAGGACCGGGGCCTCCGATTCCATTCCGCCTCCGTACGCGGCCGCCGACGGCTACTCCGACCTCCTCTGCAGCTCCCTCAGAGCCGATCGAGTCCAGCGAGGCAAAGTCTCTTGCCTCCTCTCCGTCGGACCTCCTCTCTTGGTACTCTCCCTTCACTTTAGTCTGTTCCGTCGATTGGATTGGATTGGATTCTACTTGGAGTGGTTGTCGATTGTGATTGGCTTGGCTTTGTTGTGCGTTGATGCGTGGTTAATTGCTTCGAGCTTTACGAGATATAACGGATATGCGTGTTGAAATTACTGGCACGAGAGCTTATGAGATTCGATAGCATCAGTTGGATGCTATATTTGCTCGTTTTGGTCCACAATTGGAGCAGAAGGTGTGTGTCTCCGATGAACTGGACTTATTTGGTTGCTTGCTATATCGTCTGTTCTGGTTGATTGACTTTTCATTCTTCTTGTGGAAATGAATTCTAGATCAACGCTGTCGATTTAGAGGAATGACCAGCCTAGTAGAGTTCAGATACCTGGAGTTCAAAGAGATTTGAGGAAATGGACACCTTATTATTCATTCCAGGGCTTGAACTTGCTGAGAGACTGTGAGATTCATTCTATTAATCAGTTGAAATAGTAGATAATTTACCACGTTTCATCCATATGATTTTAGGTTTCAAGTAACTTTGATGTTGTTCTGTGTCTGAATCTCGTGCGCGCCGGTGTGACTATCTAAAACCAATTATGTGCTTTAAGCTTCGTCAGAAACGCTAGTCTACGCATCGGGTGCAGTATCGCAACAATAGATACTAAACACACTTGCATTTTGGATGGAATAATAATGGTTCCACAGAGTTCGACACTAGTTAATGCTATGATTCCTCATTTTACTCAACGACTGAAAAGAAGCTACTAGCTTAACCAGTCGAAGAGCACGGTAATAAATCGATTAGCTGCAACTAAATATCTCGTGTTTTCTTCAAATGCATTGGTGGATTACTGTTTCAATACTTCCCTCTCTTAACACCAATTGTATTGGTTCTCATGATTGTGTTGCAGAACGCATATGGTGGACTGCACGGGGGAGCTGTTGCTGCTGTTGCAGAGAGAGTGGCAATTGGTTGTGCTAGATCAGTCATGCACGAGGATAAAGAACTGTTTCTTGGCGAATTGAGCATTTCTTATCTCTCGGCTGCCCCTCGGAATGTATGTTTCTTTTCCCATCCATCGGTGGTTTTCAATTTTGCTTTTGATACTGTTCAGCAACGTTGGATTTATCCACTATTGATCGCGGACGAGTTTATGGATTTTTCATGCTTATAGAACTTGCAACTTGTCTATTTTGTGTAGTCCGAGTTGGTCATTGATGCTTCGGTGGTGAGGACCGGAAGAAATGTGACTGTAGTTGAGGTCAATTTCAAATTGAAAAAGTCTGAAAAGCTTGCCTTCACTGCTCGAGCTACCTTTTTTAACATGCCCCTTGCCAAGTTGTGAGAATCTGAAGCCAAATCACAGGCAAAATCCATGTATGTAACAAGAATTATGATATTCATCATGTTGCTGCATCAAGCACCAACCGTATGCCATTGTGGTATGTTGATAAACAACACCTCTGCTAGTGCCATATTCTGGTATATGCTCTGCCACTTGACACTGCAGGTTAATTTGTGCAATTTTTGTAGCGTCATGTCTTCCTGCAGAATATGGTGATGGACTCTGCAATATTTTGCTTGAATAGCCTTGATTCACTTGAGAGTGTAGAACCATCCTGGGAAGATGCATTTTATGTGGTTAGATTTGTCAACCTCTTCTGATGAAAAATAAAGGTTCATAGAACTTCATGAATGAACAGGACCATCATTGTTGATCTTAATAGTAACTTGGAAGAGGTCTTGTCGTAGTTTGGCTCAAATGGCTGTTGTATTTGTAAGTGTACTCCGGACGTCGTGAATGAGAGTGAAATTCTGGAGATTTGTTAGTGCTGATTACTTTGGCTTTATCACAGAATTAGAAATTTTAGGGATCATGCCAAAACTTGAGCCTTCCTTGACGGATTATGGTAAGAATTATTCATCGTCGATTAGGCAATTCTAAGGAAATGTTACTGTTAGTGGTAAGTTGCATGAGATTATGCTTATGAAGATTGGTTTATTAGATTGATTTACGCCATGTGCGGGAAACAACAAGTGGATTTTTAAGTAATACGTACTTAAAATTAAGGCAAAATGACACAAATGGTCTCTGAACTTTGACCTAATGTACAATGTAATTCCTGAACTTTTAATTTGACCAATATGGTCTCTAAACTTTAGCCCAATGTGCAATATTGTCACTAAACTTTTAATTTGACCAATATGGTCCCTGAACTTTTGGAATATGTTCAACTTAGTCCCTGAACTTGAATCAATGAAAGGACTACATTGAACATCTTCTTATAGTTTAGGGATTAAGTTGAACATGTTCCAAAAATTCAAGAACTACATTGCACATTGAATTAAAGTTCAGGTACCATATTGGTCAAATTAAAAGTTCAGGGACTACATTGCACATTAGATCAAAGTTCAGGAACTATTTATGTCATTATCCCTAAAATTAAACAAGAGTACTCCCTTAGCTTGTGCAAAAATTTGAAGTATGCTTAGCTTGTTCGAAAAGTACCCTTTCGATGTTTTGGAGATGTATGCCTCTTGAGTTTATGTATAGCGCGACTTGTAAGATTACTACGTCGTGGGATTTCCACGTTCTTTCCCTTATCAACATATACATCCATCGTATTTTGAAATTCAAAAATTTGGAGCGTGAAGTGAGATCAAGTGAACATATCCTTTTCTTGGAGGGTATTCCAATTCATTTTGTCAAATTAGAATTGTTGATGAAATAATTCATGTTAAATTGGTTAGACCAATAAAATGGGGTATTCAGACTCTCTCTATTAGAAAAAAACCCAATTGTTATTATTATTATGATTACTACTGCTTGTACTAGAGATCATATTATACATATTCTACAAAACTTGGGTCATGCGGGTAGTAAATATGCTGAATATTTCGGATAGGCAAAAGCCATTAAATGAATTATATTGAATTGAAAGATGAGTAAATAGTAAGAAAAATATATTGCAAAAGCAAGCGATCGACCAATAAAATAGACAGAACAACAAAATAAATAAAACAACAGATTTACGTTATTTGATCGGATGACTTACGTCCACGGGAATGGCTATAACGAATTTCACTATAGATCAAGCGATACAACGGATATTACAACCACACTCGAGTCACTTAAACACATTTTTCAGTCATTAATTATACCCAATAACTCATAGTGTTTAGTCCCATGATTCCTCATGAAATAATCTCTCAATCTCACGAAGGAATTTACAAAATCTTACCACAAGATTTAAGTAGCTTCAACACCGAAAGCTCTCAGGGTGTAATTCACAAAGAAATATCTTTGATACACTTCACAATAAAAACACTTCTTACATATATAGGCAAGAACAAGATCCAAATAGAAAACCTCTTTTTAGGAAACCTACTTCAACTAGGACACCAACTTGAATTGGGAAAGTTTTTTTTTTTTGGGTTCAAACTCGAGACGTTTTTTTTTATTTAACAAAAGACATATGCTCCATTTGTTTATCAAAAAATAAATGATTTGAAGAATGCTCCGTTTGTTTATCGAAAAAATAAATGATTTGAAGAAAATTTTCAAAAAAAAAAGATAGCTTATATCGCTAACAAAAATGAATAAACGAAAAATATTTTCATCATTCATAAAAATATCTAGATATAAATTATTTTCAACAATTAAAATATTTTCTTTAACTAATTATTTCAAGTGAACACAAGCCATCATTTTTTTTAAAAATTATTTTTCAAATCATTCATTTTTCGCAAGACAAACCGAGCAATAGTATCAGTGTCATTTGTGTTATATGCACAAAAAAAGATGGGATAGATTTCCTTTTACTCAGAGTTGAGCATACACCTAAACAAATTAAAAAAAGGCCCATTCAAGAACAAGAAATAAATAATATATTTCATAAGTATAATGGATTTTGTAGGGGAAAGTGGACGATTGAAATTAATCTTTCTTGTAAAGTGGAAGGAAAACCCGCTTTTATCATCTCTATGGGAATTTTTTTTTTTTTTTGGTCGAAATCTCTATGGGATTCAATCCCGAGAAATTTTCCGAATGGAACAATGAAGTAAAATATTATGATGAGTTTAGATCAAAATTGACTGCTTTACTGAGTTAATGATTGAAGAAATAGCACAAATCAGAAGGATTTTCATATCGCTTCTTAAATGAAATATCTATGGTATATATAAAGGACAGAAATAGCTCGCTTAAACATAAACACAGCGGCAAGAGGAGGGAATATGAAAATGTGAAAACTATAAAAATGGGTCAATATAGATTGTCCAACGTAGGGGAGTAGCAGAGAAATTAGCTTACGTGCAGACAATGATTTCACAAATCCGATAAAAGCTTTTTTAAGTAATCTACAAAAAACGAGGGGGACAGCAATGATTCATCCTTCGTAAACGGTTATTCACCTTTCCAACTCCATCGGCAGGACTCTGGTCTTCGGCGCGTATAACTTGCCATAAGCAATTCATGGACCCCAAGGAAGGAAGTCTTTTCACATTCTATCAGTGAAATCTCAGTTGCATTTCCTGTGAATCTAGTCGATAAATTCCCCTGTTTGGCCAGAAAAAGTGATGAAGTCCCCATGTTCAGCTCGAACCGCCTGAAGTACCGCATTAGTGAGCACAAGAAAAGGAAGCAACATGAGCATCAACCTGTAATATAAGAAGCTATTGAGAATTTTCTGAGAGAGAGAGAGAGAGAGAGAGAGAGAGAGAGAGATTTGCTTTAAAAAGATGGAAGAGGGGTTAAGACATACAGAATCAACCGTGATCAATGACCCATCTGTTTTCTTTTCACTGACCTATCTGTTGCCTTAAATTGACCATTTGCAAGTCCTTCAGATTACAGAGCACCATAGAGCTCTTTCTACCACCACTACCAACACAACCAAATGAAAATGCGGCCATTCTATTTAATTCATAGGTGATCATGCAAGCAACTAAATGGCTTTCTTTGGCCCAACGCGAGTAGAGAGAGTAAGATATTGACCTGAAATTCTTTCTCGATTGACAAAAAAAGAACAACAAGTAGAGGCATAGTATTGCAAGATGCAACTTCCAATTGCTAAAAGAAAGCTTGCCTGAGTAGACACGGGAGTCGGCAACGACAACTGGATTAGCTAGTGATTTGGCTAATTCAATTGGGAATTTTTATGAGGATAGAAAAATAGGCTCTGCTAATTGAAATAAAGTATGAACTGATATACATTATTTGAGAACAAGAATCAAAATGACGACGATGGCCCTGTTTCAAAGAGTTGGCAGTGAAGAACTTAGCATTGCACGGTTCTAGTTAAACAAGTGAAGTACAAGTAGCCCTTCTCTGATAATTACTCACCAACTTTAAGACCTCATGCAAATATTGCATCAACAAAAGCCTCGGCATCAAAGGGTTGGAGATCTTCAACTCCTTCACCTACACCCACAAACTTAACAGGGATGCCCAGCTCATCTACCACACTGACCTGCAAACAGTGATTCGATGCTAAAAACTTCGGCATATCTATTCGAAGAGGTAAAGCCAGACAGAGGCTGAATAGACATTTAAAAATTGATGCCCACCACACAGCCACCTCTTGCAGAACCATCAAGTTTTGTTACAATGAAACCTGTCACCCCAACCACCTGTAAAAGTTCAGGATCAATGTCATTAATTGTGCTAGCTGTCAACAGTGAAATAAGCAACAAATTCAAAGAACTAGCTAGAATTCTGATTTGGGATTCCTATGGCGCTCATTCGAAACAAGTAAAAAAGAAAAAATGAGTTACAGCAGACCAACTTTCTAATAGGACCTAACAGATAACACCCTAGATCTCAGAAATTCTACAGAAAAAACTCTTATCTTAAACTGGGTTCTCGGCTTTCAGCACTCCACTATATTAAAAGACAATACGAGCAAGACAATACAAGCAAGAGCACAAGCAGATAGAAAAGACCCTTTGAATTATCTCCAAGCATTTTGACAAAAAACAATTATCTCCAAGCATTTCCCCACCTACCACCCATCTGCACCAAGAGGCCCTCAAATCTTAATAAATACTATGGTTCATCACTTTAAAACTCTCAGTTCATGAAAACATATTATATACTACAGACAATTAAGGGCTTTTGAGACACTTCTTCCATGTTATGTCCCTCATTTTTTTAAGTTCTGAAAATATAATTTATACTCTAATCGACCGTGCAAGTACATGTAAGTGAGAAGAAAGATATAGGTATTATTGAATTCAATGATGAGAGCATGATATTACATCATTGAATTCTCTCGCCTGTGGAAGCATATTCAACCCTGTCGTCCCATCCAGGACTAATAAAATTTCCTGGAAAATTGGAAATAAGGTCTTCAGAAATTAGTCAACAACGAATAACCACAACAAGTGCCATCGTTAGATCCAAAATATTAGAATTCATTCTTTTTTCTTTTAAAAAAGCGGCAGATGAATAAGAAACCTGAAATAGACCAACTGAAGCGATTCCAGATATAATAAGCTTTTGCTCATGACATGAAAAGATGAACTATACATTTGGTGCACCACGAACCACTTTGGCAACAGCTTTCTTGCATGCGATCAGCTCTTCCATCAAGCTGTAGTTAGTGTGCAGACCTGAAATGTAAAGGAGGCATCTCTCCTAAATTATGCCACTTAAGCTAGCCAAGAGACTGTCCAAGAAAAACCAAGGAGTGATTGTGCTTACGTCCCGAAGTGTCACATAAGACAACATCAAATCCTTGTTCTTTCCCTCTTTTCACAGCCTGGGAGAGCACTATTCAGGAAGAACTTCTAAGATCATAGTCAGCATCATCAAACCAGTTTAACCCGTAAAAGAGAGAATAATTCAACTGGAGATGCAGATAAAATTACATTCGACTCTCACTCCAATTGTCTACCTGATGATGCTTTAGGCTTCTCTCCTTCAGCCACTACAATCTCACAACCAGTCCTCTCAGCCCAAATTTCAAGCTGATCAGTAGCAGCTGCTCTGAAGGTGTCACCTGCTGCCAATAGAACCTAAGCCAACGTCCCATCATCAGGTGGTGCAGATGAAATATGAAAGAAATCTACAACACAGCTCATATAGAACGTTGTACATGAATGTACTCCTTGATTGATAAATTATGCTGAACTTTTAAGACATAAGGTTCGATCATCTCAGAGAAATGTTCGTGCAGGGAGGCAATCACCTTCGCTCCTTCTCTCTTTAGTCTATTAGCCAGCTTTCCTGCAGGGAGGTAATTGAAGACATCAGCATTTTCTTGTTTTTTATGAGAACAGCAGAACCTAATGTATTTTATCTCTTGAAAGCAAAGAATGGTCAAGGTTAGTCCAGTGTAGAACAAAAGAACATAATATCACAAGCAGCAGAATGATAAGAATGCAC
The DNA here is from genome assembly GCA_029784005.1 of Lenwebbia sp. NSW1173648. Taxonomy (NCBI): domain Eukaryota; kingdom Viridiplantae; phylum Streptophyta; class Magnoliopsida; order Myrtales; family Myrtaceae; genus Lenwebbia; species Lenwebbia sp. NSW1173648. The sequence goes on from JARCGZ010000005.1 coordinate 1,490,265, forward strand.
ATGAGAGAGCAACTCATAGTTAATTACGACCACTTTTTGCAACGAAACTTCCATTTGGATACAGCTTAATCAACTTCCTCCTGGTTTCCGTTGAAATTCTAGCAAGGAACCACACTACTTACCAAGAGAAGTTGTTTTCCCGCCTCCATTAACACCAACAATCATTACCACAGCCGGTTTCCTGATGATAGTACATATCGAACATGAACAGCGTATTTTGTGGCAAGAAAGAAACACTTAAGAACTGTCGAACCTGAAACCAAGTTGGAGTTCGGTTTTGCTCCCCTTTTTGGTTAAAAACTCCAAAACACTCTTCTTCAATGCGTCCTACGGTAATACAACACACAAGGAGTCAATTTCCATGTCAATTAACTTCTAAAACAAAATTCCAAGTTTCAGAGAAGAATCAGATATACTACCAAAAACAAACGGAGCTTGAAAGAGCCAATTAAACTATAAAAAGCTAACTTGATAACAGCATTCACCAAAATCAACCGATTGTTTCAATTGAAGCTACCTTGATCTCAGCTCCTGATTTAAGCCTTCCTGCCAATATATCCTCGCGCAATCTATCCACAATCCTAATCGTAATGTTCGGACCAAAGTCGGCCACTAGCAGAGCCTGAAACCGATAGCAAAACGTAAGGAACATGCGAAACAGAAATGGGAATGGGACAACTGCTTCCAGAAAACACAATCGAACCCCCTCTAGTTCTAGACTCTACAAACTGAAACAAAACACTCTCCATATGCGATACATGAAACAACAATACTTCTACGCACGACAAAGGAATCGCGCTGCTTCAAAGCACTAAAAACTTCAACGAAGCGCATAACCAAGATGTACGAAATCAATCCTTTCGTAACCGACTTCGAACTCTACAGAGAATTAAAATCGAAGGACCTCTTCGAGTTCATCGAGGACGCGATCGGTGTCGGCGAGGTTCCAGTAAAGAAGGAGCTCGTCGATGACCGCGAGATTGTCTCTGGTCTTCGAGAATCCAGAAAATATCTTCTCGACGTCGCCCTTCGCCTTCTCCTTTATCAACCGGCCAAGCCGAGTGAAAAAGCCTGTCTGGCTGGCCGAGCACCTGAACCTGGAATCGGACGGTCGAGAGAGAGAGGACGCAGTGGACCGGTTCGGAGGGAATTGGAAGAGGAGGCCAAGTGGCTGTGGCGGCGGCGGCTTTGAAGGCTTGGAGATGAGGGAGAGATGACTCGAAGGAGAAGGTGAAGCCATGGATGGTTCTCTTCTCAGTCTCAGTCCTTCTCACTCTCGAAGCTCCGTGTTCGAAGACGATGATATGCGCTACGCAAAAGTGTGGATAAACCGAGCACGTGATACGTTGTCGTTTAGGTAAAATAAGCTGCAAAATGTTCTTTTCCTCTCTGATTTCTCCTTTTTTGGACAATGTCTTTCTTACTCTCTTCAAATCCAACCAATGTCAGCCAAGATTGATTCTAGAAAATTAGATTTTAATCTTATTTCAAGAACATACGGAGATTCATATACAATTTTAAGATAAACGCACACGATCTTCTACCCCACTTCCACCAAATTTTCATCTTTATAATCAATTTATTTTGACCATGAGTTCAAACAGTGATCGACCGAGTTAAGATTTGTCTCTATTCGAAGCTAGCATCTACTAGCACGACGAACAATGGAGCATGTAGGATTGGAAGCGGGGACATTAAAATTAGACATGTTGAATATTTTCAATAGACCTTTTCGGTTACACAAATCATTTCGAATGACAGTTAGAATTTCTTCGGATATGTACCAGTTTGGGATAAAGGTGATGTTGATATTGATGTTGATGTTGATGTCTTTGAATAGTGCCGATACGAAAATTATAATACAAAGTACATTGTTTCCTTGTAGGTGAATTACATTGTACCTAATGTCCTAAAAGGGTTTGCTATCTTATGGTAATGCTGACACCAAAAAATGTCCAAGTCCCCAATCGTCAACTCAGTTGACAGAGGTCGAGAGAGAAATGACAGAGACAGAAGAGAAGTGACATAGACAAAGAATCACTAAGTGTTGAGAGCTACTAATCGACAAATCTGGTTAGTCGATAAGAAAACCAATTTTAACTGATCGATGATACAGGTGAGATTAGCTAAGTATTGGAGCAGAGTGCCAACAATGTGGGTTGATTCAATCGACAAAAAGGCCACGAGACGTGATTGTCGATAGAGTGGATATGAAAAAACCGTTTAAGTGTTAGAGCCGATGGTCTCGGATGCAACTAGTGGTGGTCACGGTTGGGAACCGGCCGATTCCGGTTCATGAACCGGCGGTTCCGGTTCGTGGCCACGGATGAACCGGAACCGGAACCTTAAGGGGTTGTTCCGGTTCTGATTTTGAACCGACGGTTCCAGGCCGGTTCAAAATAGAAATGGAACCGGCCGGTTCCGGTTCCAATTTTCAAATTTAATTTTTAAATAATGAATTATGAAATAAAAAAAATAAAATTATGAAATAATAAATTATCAAATACAAATTGTAATCAAATTGTAAATTGTAATCAAACTTGGGGGGAAAAAAGGGAGGAGGAATGAGCTTGAACTTATTGAATTATCATTAAGCGCCTACATATCTTCTTGGGGATTGAAGAATCAAAGCCCATGTAGTTCTTTTACCTTTGATAATCCCATACTTACCTCATCGTCAATCGTCGCTACCCGTTTCGCCAGTTCTGGTATTAGAACCCGTGGCGGTGGTATCTCCATCATCGAAGAATTCGACTTCATTGCTGCGATCCATCTCTTGTTGTCGATGTTGAGCCTTTGTCCAATCATCGACACAAGCTTAAACCTCCACCGATTCCGGAGCTAATCTTGAACGTTGGTCGTCCAAAGTGTTGCCTCCAGTGCTAAATGCTTGTTCAACCGCAACTGTTGAACAATGGGTTGCTAAAACTTGTCTTGTGATAAGAGCGAGAATTGAGAATTGGGTTGAATGCCTCTTCCACCACTCTAGAATTTTGAAATTTGTGCCGCATTCGGATTCACTAAACTAAAAAAAAGTTATTAAATAGGTCTCTATTTTGGAAATATTTCCTATTGCTCCATTTTATTTTTTTTGCCTATTCATCAGCATTTTGTACCCTCTACTAATTCTACCTAGGTCCCCACTTTATACGTCACTAGGTTGGGAAGATCCACTATCACCTACTTTATATTTATTAGAAAATTCATTATACATTTCTACTATTGCGTTTTTAACTACTGTTTGTATAACTCTAATATCTACAATTTCAATCAAATGTAAACAGTCATAATACATATTCAAATCATCACCTAAATCATCTAATTTGGTACGTGGATCGAAAACACAAGCAACCAAATAAACAAGAGGAATTTCGATATAATAATGCAGCCATTTCGTTCGCATTGCCATAATAGTCGGACCTAATTGATCATCTTTTTCATTTTCTTCAAAAATACCAGCAATATTAACACAATCTATTAAAAATAAATGCGTAGTAGGATAATAAACACTGGAAAAAGTATAAGTTGCATCATTAAAAACTTTTAAAAGATCTATTTTTTTTTTTTTGCAAATATCCCACTTTTGTGGGAATAAATTAATTTGAGAAATATTATTCGAAATAAACGTACATAATAAATCTTTAAATGCAAAAGATTGATTAAGCAACTCGTACGTAGAATTCCAACGAGTTGGAACATCTCTTGAAAATCTTTTTGGTCTTCTTCTATTTGCTTTACAAAATTTGCCCCATTCTTTCATAATTTGGGGATGTCTCCATAAAAATTGAATTGCTGTCTTTATTGGGTTGAGAAAAATATCAAGAGTTTGTAAACCATCTTGTACACATAAATTTAAAACATAGAAAACACATCTAATGTAAAAAAATTATCCACCAAAAGCGGGTTTACAAATCTTTTCTAACTCGAGAATGGAAGCGGCATTTGCAGCGGCATTATCAAAACCAACTGAAAAAAATTTATTAACAAAAAATATTCTTCTAAAACTTGCTTGATTATTCTATAAATATTAATTGTCGTATGCTTATCATCAAAAACTCGAAATGCAATAACTCTTTTTTGAATGTTCCAATCATCGCCTATCTAATGACAAGTAATACCAATATAAGAATGAGTTTGCCAAAGATCACTCCAAATATCGTTACCTATATGCACACGTCCATTGAAATTCATAAATTTTTTTTTCAAATCTTCCTTTTCTCTTTTATAAATATCAAAAAGTTGGCATTTAAGCGTATTTCTAAAAACATGTTTTGCTTGTGGAGTATATGCAGTTTGTATAAAATGATTAAAATCAACTTTTTCGCCAAAATTAAACGATAAACGTTCAACGGCAGTAAATCTAGCTAATTCTTCTTTATAAAATTTTTCATTGTAACGAAATAAAGGAGGAACATTAGAATTGGCGTACCCGAAAATTTGTTGTTGGCTGGTATCGATCCCCACTTGCGTTGGATGTTTCGACCTCAGATGCCGTTTAAATGTTCCATAGCCGCCTCCAGCTGTAAATTTGTATGTTGCCTCACAATATTTACATTTTACCTAATACTTGTTTCCGCCTAAATATTCCTTTGTGAAGTGTTCCCATATGTCGGATGTACCCTCCCGTTTCAGCTCCTTTGTTGTTGACATTTCTTTGATACTGGTAGGAGGAGGATGTAGACTTTCTTGCGTTTGGACGTGCTCGATGTTGGGAATAATGTTGATATCATCAACATTGTCTCCCTAATATGCAGAATCACGAGGATCATGAGGATGAGGATAATCGGATTCCCCTATCGAGCTCTTTCCTCTGCCACTACCTCTGCTTCCACTTGCCATTTTTTTTAGAGAATTGAGCGGAAAGAGGATTCAGAAAATTGACAGAGTCACAGAATTAAGCGGATTGAGAGAATTTGAGAGAAAAAATGAAAGATGAAAAATGGATATTTATAATAGTTAGAAACTTAGGATAGATTTATTTAATAATAATAATAATAATAAAAAGGAATTGGCCGTTGCCTTGCAACGGTCAAAATTTGACAGCTCGCCCGAACGGCTATAAGCGGTTCCGAACCGATCGAACAGCCGGTTCCTGGGAGGTTCGGAATCGGTCCGAAATTGCCAGTTCTGGGCCGGTTAAAAAAAATTATAACCCATAACCGGCCCGTATGGGCCGGGCCGGTTCCGGGCTCAAACCGGCCCATGGCCACCACTAGATGCAATCATCATAGAGTCACCATAAAAGAGAAAATTGGCGCAACCATCAAGTAATGGAGCCCAAGATCCGCTGGTGATGGCAATCATGAAGGACCAGAGAAGATATAACCGCCAAGTAATGGAATCGATTGGGTAACCATCTGTAAATTGGAGTTGTTGAATTGTAAGACGAACGTCGGATGTGTTCGATTTCTTTGTAAACATCGTTAACCATCGACGGTAGGTATAAATACTTGAACTGTAGATTGTAGAAAGAACCGTCAATCAATCAAAGAATACCAATTGTTCACTTTTATCTTCCAGTTTATTTTTATATTCCAGTATCTTTTACATGGCTGACAATCATTATTCCCTGTCTCAATATCTTTAAATTTCTCATCGTTTTCGTTTCTTGTCCAAGAATCATCAAATGGCCCTTTTCCACCCTTTGTGAATTTAGTCATCGATCCATATTCTGAAAGACATTTCGCGATACTCTTTGGAAAAACAGGTGCAAAAAGAAAATCCCCCGAATTGCATTGCATAACCAAAGTACATGCAATCATCTTTCTTGAATTTTTATATAACGTTACCATTATAATTATACAGCATTCATCAAACATATGTGAATATTCTCATTTAATCATATTTATGTTCAGGTATGGAAATAATCGTGCACACACTAGTATCGTAGCAGTCAATAGTTAAAAATGGGGAAAATGACACCATAAGTGTCATAACTTTCGTACGGTCCTCGCTCGAGTACCATAATTTTTTTTTTCGATCACTTGAGTGTTATAACTTTCGTACGGCGCTCACTTAAATGTCATAACTTTCTTTTCAATCGCTTGAGTGCCATATAACTTTTCAATCGATTACCTAAGTGCAATAATTTTTTAAAAACGTTCACCACATGTGCTATTCCAAGTTAGATTTCCGACACTTGGGTGAATGTTTTTTTAAAAAATTGGCACTTAAGTGATCAATTGAAAGTTATGGCACTCAAGTGAATGCTTTTTAGAAGCTATGGTAGTTAAATGACCGAAAAAAAAAAGTTGCACTCAAGTGAGTGCCATATGAAAGTTACATACTTATGGTGTCCTTATCCCTTTAAAAATGGAAACCCTCACTCTTATGAACTTGTGCGCATCATTACGTTTTTCACACGAACAAGGATCATAGGCGTGGATAGCACACATCATTGTAACATGTATGGGATCTTTTATGTATCAACTCTTGTCGTCAATGCTTGTTATGTTCTTATCGACTCTTGTCATCAACGCTTGTTATGTTCTTATTGACTCTTCTCATCAACGCTTGTTATGTTTTGCCTTTAAGACTCTATTTGTTTCGAAAAAAATAACTTTTCAAAAAATATTTTTCGGATTTTTCGGCATTTGGTTTGCAAAAAATAAGCTAGTCTAGGAAAACATTTTCCAACCATGGAAATAGCCCCTTCAAAAGTGGGGAAAATATTTTCCTCTTTTTTAGAAGAGGAAAGCATTTTCCTCATCTTTCCTTCCTCTTCTCTTTTGCACTTCCTTTCTTTATAATTATTTTTTTACTTTCTTTTCATTTGTTACTTATTTTTTAAAAATTTGACAATTTTATTTTTTATTTTTTCTCTTTTTATTTTATATTATTATTATTTTTTCTTTTCTTTTCTCCTTCTTTCTTCCTCCGCCCACTGTAGACCTCGGCGACGGCTGGCCGCCCGGCAATCGGCCATGACGCGGGCCGGCGAACTCAAGCTCGCCAAATTGGCGAGCTCCAATCTCGCCGGCGACAAAACTCAACTTGCCCTCGATTGCTGTCGGAATATTCCTGCAATTATATGCATGAAGCCTTCCCCCGTAAGAGACAAAGAGAAACGAAAGCGCCCCATATGTGTGCTGCTTCCCTGTTGGGTTCTCTTCAATCCATGATCCATGTGTACGTGTTCTATCTCCACGAAAACCAGCACAATAATCTGTAATTGCCATGAGAACCTTCACAGTTCTCCAAAGTGGACTGAAGAAAAATCTATTGAAGCACATTTTTTGCCGACTTAACGGCGAGGCTTGAGCTCGCCTACTGCCGAAACCAGAAGGAAAAAAAAATGAAAAAAGAAAAGAGAAAAAAGGTAAAGATAAATAATTAAAAAATTTGAATTTTTAAAATGGAAAGAAAAAACAGGAAATTAAAGTTTTTATTAAAAGGAGTTCATGGAAAAACTCCATACCAAACGACAGAAAATATTTTTCGGGTCTTTTTCATAGTTTAGCCAAACACTAAAAAGCATTGTCATTTTCCTGAAAAATATAACTTTCTTTCCAATCACTTGAGTGCCATATACCTTTTCAATCGATTACTTGAGTGCCATAATTTTTTAAAAACGTTTACCACAGGTGCTATTCCACGTTAGATTTTTGACACTTTGGTGAATGTTTTTAAAAAAATTTGGCACTTAAGTGATCAATTGAAAGTTATGGCACTCAAGTGAATGCTTTTTAGAAGCTCTAGTTTTTAAGTGATAAAAAAAGTTATGATACTAAAGCGAGCGCCGTACAAAAATTATGGCACTTGTAGTGTCCTTATCCTTTTAAAAATGGAAGCCCTCACTCTTATGAATTTATGCACATCATTACATTTTTCACACGAACAAGGATCATAGGCGTGGATAGCATGCATGGGATCTTTAGGGGGTGCATGAAAGCCATCCAAAAATAGAATTTATGTTCCAAACCTATTTTTGGAACATGTTTGGAACAGAAACTCGTTTGGTAACGTAATTCTATTCTTCTATTTCTGGAACAAAAAGTTGTTCCAGAAATAGATTTGGAACAACTTTGAGAAACAAAAAATTTTAGTTTCTGGGAAAAATAGAAATCAGAAACAGAAAACTCTTCCTAGCACCGGCCGCCGCTGGTCGCCGCTCGCCGCCGCCCGCCTCCTACTTCTATTCTAGAAGTAGAAATTTTCAACTGTTGTCAAACGAACTTCTATTCTAGGATCAGAAATTTATGTCGTTATCAAACGCATTTTTTGGCTCAAAAACTTATCCAGAACTAGAAATAGAAAAATCTATTTATGGAACAGAATGATTTTCATTCACCCCCTTAATGTATCAATTCTTGCCATCAACGCTTGTTATGTTCTTTTCGACTCTTGTCATCAACCCTTGTTATGTTCTGCCTTTGAATGAATGGAATGGTTAAGTTTTGACAAAAAGAAAAAAAGAAGAAGAAGCAATTGCAACCTGGGAAAGCTCTAAAGTTCTTCTTCAAACGCGTGTTTCTTATTGAACAGCCAGTTCATGTTTCACCCTTCGAGGTCTATATACACATCCCGTATTGATAACTATATGATGGTGCTCGTATACTTCGTTGCGAATTTGACGAATTGTGAACGAGAACTCAAGATCGCAACACTATGCACGAGAAAGCGCATCGCCGATGTGCCTTCTAAATACCAGACAAAATAGCTCAACTATGAAACAATTACACATCATCCTTACCTCGTATCGAAACTATTTTTCCACATCTAATAACTCGCATCAAAAAGATGGAGTCCAGCTGAAATGTGTAACATCAACTTGAAGACTCTGATCACGACTCGATAACATGTCTTCGATCGCTTCGATCCATGCAAAGACGACTTGCAAAATGACTTGGAGAGCAGTATTCGATTGGTCAGACATATGCGCCACGAGAACGACGCACAGGAACAGCAGCTTCGCTAGCAAATGCGTCTCGCGACTTGTTAGCCGCCCAAAACAAGTCACAGAGATTCACAATCCAGCTCATCTGTTTTGTCTGGTGGACGGAAGGAAGCGAGAATAACTCCAAAAAAGGGGAAGATGAATCCAAATGCTTCGAGCTCAGGATCAGCAAATTGGAAAGCTACATGACGTAATCACAGTGACGAGACCGACACCGTCACGCTGTCGTCACCCCCATGTTTTCAAGGCTAAGAATATTATAAATCTGTGACTTTTGCGTTGACGTGGTTTTTCCTCGGTGGAAGTCTTGCTCTTTAGTTTCTTCGTGTTCATTGACTCCTCTTGGCTTAAGTCCTTTTTCTACGTGGGCATCAGCTCATGCAGATGACGTCACTCGCATTACGTGCCCTCGACCACGTGTCGTGGAATATCACCGTAATTAGCGATTGACCTAGAACAATGATTAGATCGACAGACACCTCGAATTCTCTCTAGGTCAACAAAAACAAAAAAATGAAGTCGTCGAATGATCCATTACCAAAAGAGCGAGCAATAGCACTACTTTATACAGCGTAAAAAGGAGAGGGCGGGGGAGTGATCGCCTCGAGACTAATCCTTTCTTTAAGTTTTAGTTAAGACGACTTAGCCTATGTATTGCAATCAAGTCAAGCGTTCCATCATCCTCGGAGCAATCCTCATTATAATCCAAATAGAAGACACCGATGCTTTGCTAGATCCTCTCTTTTAGTTTTTTTTTTTTTGGGTGAATATTATATTTAAACATCGATGTGTAGACATCGGTTCATATTAGTAGACGTCGATGAGGTAGTTTGGCTTTTGATGATGCTAAAGAAGTTCTAATCCAAGAGTTCAAGTTATTAAACGAAGAAAACGAACATTTATATATACATGTAGAGAGAGAGAGAGAGAGAGAGAGAGAGAGAGAGAGAGAGAGAGAGAGAGAGAGAGTAAATCTCAGTATTTAGGTCATGTGCATCTCTTTAAGGAATGCAGGAGCTCTAGTATATGTCTTCTTCCTTAACATTCAGAATAAAATGGTAGGATAGTCATCCATGGATGGGATCTAACATAAGCTAGAAAAGCAAAAGGTTTAGGCGACAAAACCAATTTTAAGGTTAGAACGACAATTAATTACATGGTGAGCCATGGAGAAGAGGCCAATAAGCTATAATAAACTACTCCAAACATGATTGATACATGCTCTTTTTCTATTTTTAAAGGCCACTGTATGCATTATGTAGCTTCATAGTTCATCGATGCCTTATCTGATAGGATTAAGCGCACAAATACAACAAAATAGAGAGTTAAAGAGAGAATGAGAAATCGTGACACAAAATTTTTCCTGATTTACCCTTAAACTAGGGCTACATCCAGCAGATGATTCCACTATAATTAACATATCTCATCTCTTTGTTACAACTTTCAATTACAAAAAAAAAAAGATAATCTCTCTCTTTGTATAAGTAGCTGTTCATGAGCCTAAGTCCAAATTACAAATAAAGCACAGGCTTAAATTATAAAAGCTCTCTAGCTTTCCGGGGGCGTTGCCCCCTGAGATCCCATCCAAGGCGGCCCCCCGAACTCTTACCCCCTGACCTCATGCGTTCTTATCGATGAGAAGTATGAACCACACTCCAACATCATTAATTCGGACTCCTATCTGAATAACGGAGTATGGCGTCTCTCATTGCATGGACAATTGTGCACGCAACCCCAAGGATGAGCATCCACTCATAACTTTAGTCAGTCATATTACATTATCTTGGGTTCACCTGGTTCACGCAATTTGAATATTCCACACCTTTGCAAATTTTCACTGATTGTTTAGAATAAAATAGACAATTTTCTACGCTAGTTGTCTAAGGCACATGTAATTCCCAAGCGACTATAAGCCCAATCAATTTCCCAGAAATTTCCTAGCCATTGATTTCCTCTCCCCATTTTGGAAAATTCCAGGGGGATGAACCACTGCATTCCTCCAGACCGCTAGTCTTCATCTCTTTACTGTTTGTCCTAAATTGGGTGTATCCCGATTCTTCGAAAATGGACATATTATGATGGGATTTGAGAAGCTGACAAACAGTATAACAATACAATCTCTTCCACAAGTGTTATGAATGGCAATATATATATAGCAATTATGGCGGGATCCATCTCTGATTTTATGCTTATCATTTCACCGTTATACTATCACACTGTCATGCTAGCAGGATTCTATTATGATTAGGGATGTTTTACCAAATTATTAGTAAAACTACTGGGCAAGTTTTTTTCTGAATAAGTATCACAGATCTCATAATCCAGGGAGGTATTTCTCTAAACATCATTAATTCACAATTCATTCAATACATCATATGTGAAACTGATAATGATATTGTCATATTATTTTCCTCCCATCCATAGATTAGATTCGATTGTTGGAAAAGCATCCTTACTTATTTCGCATCTAATTCAAGTAATTATCAAAGCAAGAACCTTTAAATTAGTTCGAGGAAATTGGAAAAACCATCTCATCGTAATCGAATAATTATCGAAACTAGAATTCTGAGGCAATATCAAGAAAGCTACATAGGCTCGATTTTATTTTATCTCGAATCCGTTATGGCAATTGTAAGTACAAATGAAATAAAGACTCGGTAGTTTCGAGGAAATTGCAAAAACCTGTTATGTATATGACCCTACTTTGACTGCATTGCCTTTTGTATATGCATTATTTAAAGAAACGTTTATATTTCCTAGTCCGGGTCTTTCTCGGATCCTAGTCTTCTCGTCGAAATCAAAGAAGAATCGTTCCATGAATTTACAAATATTGCGTCGTCTCCTATTTCATTCTATAAACGCGCACCCACTAGTTTCTTGAAAACGTCAGACATGGCCAACACTCACAATCGCAGAATAGAAGTCACCGTAATCTCCGGCGAAGACCTCCGCATCAACGGCAGGCCCATCAAGAACAACGCCTTCGTCACTGTCAAGGCCGACTCTCGCGGCTCGCCATCATTGCATGGCTCGACGAACCCCGACGCCCGCGGGGAGAGCTACCCTTACTGGGACGAGAAACTCCACGTGGACTTGCCCGCGGGCTCATGCTACCTCGTCGTGGAGGTCCGCCGGAGGAGCTCCTCCGCTGGAGACAAGCTTGTCGGGACAGCGTGGATTCCGGTGTCGGACTTCATCTACACGCCGAAGAATCACCTGCACTTCTTGAGTTACAGGCTGAGAGACGCCAAAGGCCTGCGCAACGGGATCATCAATATCTCAGTGAGGGTCATTGCATCGTCGTGTTCGTCACCTTTGGTGCCGGAGTTTGGGGTGCCGCCGGATCAGGAGAAGAAGGGCAGGACGGTGACCGGCATGCCGGTTTGGTATCCCAATCAATAGAAATCTTGAGAGACAAGTGTTTGGATTTTGTAGACTTATTACTTTGATGTTTTCGGTCCCCATTAGTTATGCTTAGGTTTTGGTCATCCAATACGAGATTGCGTTGCGCAGTTAAGTTGAACTATTCTTTCTTTAGCCAAAAAAGAAAGACAATCTGAAGTACTCTGTTCTCTCGAAACAAGTTCGATGCATTACTATACCCATGAGTTATGAATTTGGAAGATGCTATTAGGTGCCACGTGTTAATTTGAGCTGTAAACTCCCGAGATCATTTGGATTTCACTTATCTAATTTAATATTAGTCTCCATTTGTTTAGCGAAAAATGAGTGATTTGGTAAACATTTTCCTAAAATTGATCGCATGAATCGTTTGAAATAATTAGTCAATAAAACATATTTTCATTAACCACAACAATTTATGTCTAAATATTTGTGTAAACGATGAAATTATTTTTCGTTCATTTATTTTAATAAGCACTATAAGCAATAATTATTTTCTTTACGCGAATCTGCCATGGAACGGTGCATCACAACCATTGATGATGATTAATCTCCATAATCTTTCCGACCAACAAAAAAAATCTCCCTCCCTGATCTTATTGCAGATTGTGGAATTTTTTTTTTCCACGGACTCGCATCTTTTAAGAATGACCCCGAGAAAGAGCACAAGCATAGTGGTCCTTCACATCATAACGAAAGATAGTTTTTTTTTTTGGCCGAGGAAAGATAGTTCACTTGTCCTTAATGTTCATTTTTTTTTAAAAATGTGATGGAACTATGTGCATCAATGTATTCTACTAGTTTCATGAATCGGATACGTTGAGAGCCAAAACTTAATCAAATAGCCCAAACAACATGAGATTGTTCGCCTTAGTAATACAGATGATAGAAGCGGTTTTATGTTTATAATCCCATATATGATTCCTTCAACAAGCCAACTCATGGTCATGAGTGCGTTTGGTTGGGCTTTTGAGGAAAGTCTTTAGAAAAATAAAGACCTTTAGGTTAAAGATGTTTTTCGAAATGCAAATTATGTTCAATAATTTGTGATTCAAATGTATATTGGGAAACAATTTTGGTTTTGAAATTCTCAAATATCTCTCGTGCCTTCTTTGGAAAGCCATGGAAAATGTATGAGTGTCTTGATTAAGATTGCTTCCATCAATCTAAGATCTCAACGAGGCTCGTAAAAGCATTCAGTCGTGATTATTGAGTACGTTTATTATGCGAAAAATGAATGATTTCGAAAAATATTTTCTTAAAATGATTACTTGTATCGCTTGAAATAATTAGTCAATAAAAAAATTATTTTTAATTAATCTATTTTTTCGCGAAAATAAATGGATTTGATATTACTGCTTCTCTTTTGAGAAAATCTTTTCGTGACTTTAGACATGAACTCGATCTCTATATGTGTCGTTCATTACGTCGTGTTTTCATAAAAAGACTAATCTATGTCGGTCCTCATTTGGATAGGATCCATTCGGATATTCTACTGAAAAAATCAAGAGTAAAGGTTTTTATTGGACGGTGCATACATACGCTCTCATGAAAAACATATGAAAGTTTCCCGACTTCGAGGAGGACCCGGCATACATTAACGAAGTCAAAGCATGTCCACGTGTCACACACGTGTTCACCGAATCCATTCCATTCATTTAAACGTGGCGGTCCTAGCTCTCTTAAGCGGCCTGAAGTATTCTATAAGGTAGCACGTGGTGGCGCCACACAAGAAATTTTTTTGCCAACCCACGTGGTTAAAATAACTTATAAGGTGAAATCAAGGTCGTGCAAATGGACTTCGACTGATTTAGGTGTTGTAAGTCGTGGGGAATTTTTTTTAAAAGAAAAAAAAATCATCTAGCTTAGAATTGAGGGGTGATTGGTTGCCAGTCCGGTACGGTCCCATCTCGAAATAAAAAACCTGACCGGAAGGATCGATTCCCAATTTTTAGAACTAGAGACCGGTTATCAGAGATGCCTGGAATTGGACCAATCTTGCTCTCGGGAGGTCTAGTAGAACGGTTTGTATGTGCTTGAAACACATTTTCACATTTTAAATGTGTAAAAATATTCATAATAATTAAGAGTTTAAATGGTTTTTTTTATTATAAATATTTTTAAGAAATAAAATTGAAATTGAAAAAAATAGTTCGTCCAGTCCGGGAGGTCCGAGTAGGCAGTTCCACACTTGAAATTGGGAATCAGACGGACAATTATCGATTGGAACCGGGAACCGGACCGAGTGGAGTAGTTCTTTTTGCTCACCCTTACTAAGAATAGTGCGAAAAAGCAAATTGAAGAAATTTATGTATCTTTCGGTGATCACAATAGTACATCAGCCTATTTATAAGTTTTATGACATGACAATTGAAAGTAACATATATCAATCAAGATATGCAAAATTAAAGGAAGATATATGCGGAATTTTAAAAGACACGTAGACGTAGAATCAACAGAATTATCAATTGAAATCCCTAATTATCTCTGACAATCTCTAGTCCTTTGCGACCCGATCTGCCAATTGCAGCAACAGTGGACAACTTGGGCTTCATGAAAGCGGGTGAGTCTTGATCTGCAATCCTCAATAAGCCCCCCCTGCTCCCATCCAGGCTCAGACATATCTGCAAGGGAGCTTACCAGCGAAAAGAGCGATCTGACTTGAAGCTCACCCGTGCAGATCAATTTGATCTTCAAAGTACTTCAGCCACTCCAACAGCGCCAGGGCTTCAACTTGGATTGCAAAGATGCGCGAACACATCTAGTAAAGCCATCGACCATGCTTCCCGAAGAATTGCAACAACTACATGCCATCGCACCTTCCGTCGTCCTTTCGACAAATTATCCGACGATATTTATCTTCAGGGAGCCTCCCTTCGATGGACTCCACATAGCCAGTAAGTCGCCTCACTCTTTGAGTTGCATTTTTTGAATTGCAGCAACTATTTTTCTATTCCGATAATCTTTCTCTTCCTATTAGCTTAAATTATTAGGTTGAGCTATCTAACGTGGTATCAAAGTAGAGTTCTTGAATTCAAATCTTTCCAAGCCCTTTATTTGCCTTGCGATAAATTTATATGCTAAGTCTTAGGCTAAGGTCCAACCTACATGTGAAGGGGCGTGTTATAATATTCAAAATGACCTAATTTTCTCTTTAATAAGTTAAAATTTTAGAATAACCGTGTGATCTCATGAAATCTTATGATGATTGAAAAGCTCGTTGATATTGGGCCTTGTTGAATTCCACTAAACTAGCTAGGCGGTAGTGGTCAATCGAGTTAAGATTTGTCTCTGTGTGGAGCTAACATCTGCCATCACGACGATCAATGGCTTACGCAGGATTGGAAGGGGGACGTTTGAAATGAAAAAAAATATTACTTTCGATCGAAACTATCATCCACATCTAATACAATGTAATTGAAAATAGAGTCCACCTAAAATGTATACTTTTAATTTACTTAAAAGACTTAGATCCCGACTTAATGTTAGAGCGTGAGAGAGCATATCCAGATCATATCGAACTTGCTCCATGTGAAATTAATTATCACAATATACGTCAAATCACGAACATAATACATCATCGATAGCATTCATCCATGGAAAGACTGACTTGCGAAATGACTTGGAGAGCTGTACATAAATTGGTTAGATATAGACGCAAGGAAGGTCGGACGGGAACAGCAACTTCGCTAGCAATGTCACTAACGACTTGTTAGTCGCCCAAAACAAATCCCACTCCAACTCATCTCTTTTTGTCTGGTCGAAGGAAGAAAGCGAAACTAAGTCCAAAGGAGGGAGAGATTCAAATATACACGCTTCACGCTCGGCATCGGCGAATTGGAAAATTATATGACGTCATCACTGTGACGAGTCCGTCACCACAGCGATGTCGTCACTCCATATTTTTCAAAATTTCTAGGTTTAAGGTACTAGCTATCGTGCGACTAACCAAATTCCCCTCATCCCTCTCAGCCTGCCCTAACTCTCTCTTTTCCCTCTTACCCACGTAAGGCTTTCTTATTTAGCCTCCATGGAGGGGATGGTTTGAGCTAGATCTCTCCTTCCCTTCCCCTTCTTCTTAGGTTATTTTAGTTCTTTATTTTCTTTTCTTGTTTTCCTCCCGTTTGGGAGATTTTCTCTTCCGATTTCGTCTAGATCTGAAAATTTCTCTCTCCCATTTCGATGAGATTTCTATCCCGATCTAGTTTAGATTTAGGAATTTTTATGCGTGTATATTTTCGGGGTTTTGCTTTCCTCGTATTTCGTTGGTGAACAAGCTCAATTTTGAAGAAGATTAGAGGAGATTCGTGAATGTTTCACTTTCTTAGGTGTCAGATCTATGCTCGTTCAACCTTTTTACTCTACTCGGTGATGGTGTTGGAGACGTCAATCGTAGACGTGCACCGCCGAAAGGCAAAGCTGTAGTATCAGATGTATTTTTCGGTGTATGCTCATTACTGAAGACAGATTCGATGATCGGCCACCGATTTTGGTGTGAAGAAGTCATAAATGTGCTCTTTGAGCGTGTGACCTATAATCTTGTTCTAATAATTTCTCTGGTTACCTGGAGCTTGTTTTGGTTTGAAGTTATTTGGGATTTGTCCTGGTTTGAAGTTGTACTTTTTGAATTGAGATGTTTCTTTTTAATATTTCGTTCGTAGAAGTGAATGAAATGTTATTTTGACAAAAAATAAAAATAAAAATTAAGGTACTATAAATCCGTGACTTTTGCGTTGACATCGATTTTTCCTCGGTGGAAGTCTTGCCATCTGTTTTCTCGCGGTGGTCGTCTCTTCTCGGCGTAAGTCTTTTTAATTTTTTTTTTTTTGCCTGAGCATCTCAGCTCATGCATATGAAGTCACAGAAAGCACAATGTACTCTTGATCACGTGTCGTGTACTATTAGCGATGTTGACCTAGAACAGTGCTTAGGCCAACAAGAAGGGGAAAAAAAAAAGTCGTCAAAACGATTCATTGCCAAATGAGCGAACAATAGCAACTACTTTATTTGAGCAAAAAGAGAAAGCAGGTGGTAGTGATCGCCTCGAGATTAATCCATTCTTTCGTTCAGTTTATACGATTTAGCGTATGTATTCAAGTCAAGTCAAACGTTCCTTTCTTATAGTAATCCTCATTATTGTCCTAATAAACAATATCGATGCTTTGCTAGCTCCTCTCTTTTAGTTATTTTGTTTCACGAGGTTATATTTACGTTTCGATAAGAGAAGGGTCACAAGCAGGGTCATAATTTTCTTACGAAACTCACTCTAGTGTCATAAGTTTTTGACAGATCACTTTGTTAACGTTTCGAAAAAAGAATAATCACTTAATTGCAAACTCCGATTTGGGATATCGGAAATCCGACGTAGCAATATTTTTAACATTTTTTTCTGATCAACGAGGCTGTCTGGAATCCGACATGGCAATTTACAACCTGAATGCTATAAAACGATGTTGCTACACATGTTTGCCCCAAAATTAACGAACTTGGGGATAAATCGGCTCAAATTTCCCCTCTTCTTCAAACCTAATTTAGACTGAAACGTTTTGGAGCAAAATTAAGAGTTAAATCTCGCAATGGCCTGTTCCCTCACCAGCTATATAAAACAAGTACCTATCTTCTTCAAACACTAATCTCACAATCGAGGATTTAGGGACAAATGAGGTGGTTCGGCTTCTGATGATGCTGAAGGAGGTCTACTCCAAGAGTTTACGATATTAAACAAAGAAGTATAAATACATACACACATATAAATGACAAATCACGTTATACAAATGATACGACAGGGCAAAGACATTAATCTCGATGGGGATTAGGATGAACTTTGATGAATAAAAGAAGAATCGGTAGAAATTCTCATAGGTAAAGCAAAAGGTCGTGTGCAACTCTTTAACGAATGCTGGAATTCTATCATTTATTCTCTTCCTAAACATCCAAAATAAAATGGTAGGATAGTCGTCCAGGGAAGGGATCTAACATAAGCTAGACAAGGAAAAGGTTTAGGCGAAAAAACCAATTTAAGGTTAAAACAACAATTAATCACATCGTTAACCACAAAGAAGAGACCAATAAGTTATAATTAACTACTGCAAAAATGTAATAAATGGTTCCGGCAATCTGAATATTCCACCCTATTCGAAATTATCATTGACCGTGTAAGAAAATAGAGAGTTTCTTTGCTAGTTCCGAGGCACATTTAATGTTCTAACGACTATAGAGCCAATCACTTTCCCGGAAACTTCATAGCCATTGATTTCCTTTCCCCATATTTAAAAATTCGAGGAGGTGGAACCACTGCAATCCTCTAGTCTTCATCTCTGTTACGTTTCTTCTAAGTTGAGATATCCCGATTCTTCGCAAAAGTATTAGCTAAATAAATCGTATTGACATACTATGATTATTGATTAGGGATGATCGTTTATATTACTAAGGAAAATTGTTAGGGAAAAATATGTAAAGATATTCCCAATTTGTTTTTCTCTAGTCTATAGATTAGACCCGATTAGTTGATTGACCACATCAGAAGTCGCAAAATGAAAAAGCATCTTTATTTGTGTCCCATCTAATTTAAGTATTATGAAAGTAATGGAAAAGCATCTTTATTTGTGTCCCATCTAATTTAAGTAATTATGAAAGAAAAACATTTGAGGCGAGTTCATGGAAATTGCGAGAATCATCTCGTTGTAACAGAATAATTATCAAAACTAGAATTCTGAGGCGATTTCAAAGAAACTAAGTAGATACAGTTTGATCGTATTTCAAATCTCGCATAGCAATTGTAAACATAAGAAAGTAAGGATACTTGAGATAATTTCGAGAAAACTGCTACCACCTTAAATATATATAAATGACAATACTTATTGGCCGCTTCGTCTTTTGTAGATGTGCATTCAACGAAGCTTATATATTTCCTAGACAGTGTTCTCTTCGGACCCTAATCTCCTCGTAGCAAGCAAAAAAGATTCGATCCGTAAGTACGTCTATATTGTGGTCTCCTATTCCGTTCTATGAAAGCACACCCACCACACCAGTTTCAGACATGGCCAACACCCACAATCGCAGCTTAGAATTAGAAGTCACCGTCATCTCCGGCGAAGACCTCCGCATCAACGACAGGCCCATCAAGAACAACGCCTTCGTCACCATCAAGGCCGACTCTCACGGCTCGCCATCGTCGTTGCAAGGCTCGACGAAACCCGACGTGCGGAGCGAGGGCTACCCTTACTGGGACGAGAAGCTCCATGTAGACTTGCCCGCGGGCTCGCGCTACGTGGTCGTCGAGGTCTGCCGGAGGAGCTCCGCGGCCGTGGACAAGCTTGTTGGCACGGCCTGGATACCGGTGTCGGACTTCATCGGAGACAACACGCCGGAGAATTACCTACATTTCTTGAGTTACAGGCTGAGGGACACCAAAGGCCAGCGCAACGGGATCATCAATATCTCGGTTAGGGTCATCACGTCATCCTACAAAGGGACTGCTGCGTCGTCTTCGTCGCCGTCGGTGCCGAAGTTTGGGATTCCAGTGGATCAGGAGAAGACGGGCGGGACGGTGACCGGCATGCCGGTTTGGTATCCGGATCAATGGAAATCTTGAGAAACACAGGTTTCGATTCTAAACTTCCAGTTGGAAAAGAAGGTATCAAGATTGACGAGTTTGGGATTCTTTGGTCTGTCGGTTACGGTTTGGTTTTGGTCACGAAAGAGATCGCCGTTTTGGCGCAGCGTCAAGCGTGCAAAGTGCTGCATAAATGTCGACCTTTATTTATCAAAATATTTCATGAGAGTCCATTTTATTTATTAAGATAAATAACAACATCATTATTAGAATCAAAATAGACAGACCCCTAATACAAATCCCGTAAATGTCTACCTGTCGATGTTTTAGTTTCTATATTGCACATGCTACAAGCATTTTATTTTTCCCTCCTATATACACTCAGAGCAAGTAGTTCGTGGAGAATTCCTGCGTTATAAACAAGTTGATCACCCACAGAATAAGCAAAATTCTCGTCAACTCATTATGCAAAAAGATAAAGTTCCGAGTATAAATTGGAGGCACCTGCATGAACTCAAAAAGATAAAAGTTCTCGTCAATTTATTATGCACGAGGAATTTGAGAAGCTGACAGTGTAACGGTACAATCTCATCCGCAAGTGTTATGAATGACAAAAAATATATAGCAATCGTGTCTAGACCCATCTCTGATTTTATGCCTGGCATTTTACCGCTCTACTATCACACTGTCATGCCAGGGAGATCCTACGCAAAATTACTCGTCGGACCCAAAACGAAGGAGCTTATTTAGAAAAATTCTGCACAGCTCACGCGATTTGACTTTAAATTTAGTTTAGTGAAAAAGCACCAAGAGTGACGAATTTGGAATTCTCCGTTTTCATAGTTACGTTTTGGTTTTGGTCAGCAGTTGTGAATCATGTTTTTAGTTGGCTCAGGTAGGTGGTGTGAACTTCCAATACGAGATTGCGTTTGCGGGAGTTAAGTTGGACTCTTCTTTCTTTGGCCAAACATGGAAAGAAAATCATGAATTGTTCTCCTCTCTCTGAACAAGTTTCACGCATTGATATAAGCTTGGTCAATTCAGTGATCGTTATGTTCTAGAGGTCATTGGGCGTATAAATTTTTTATAAACATCAATTCTTTTCCAACGCGTTTTTCTTATTTTCATTTTGATTAGAGGAGATTAGAAAAAGATTAAGGGTATGTTTATTTCACCAAAAATTCCTAGATGGCTTTTATTGTTTATAAAGATCAATGAACGAAAAAAACATGTTCGACGAAACTGTTTAAGCATAAATTACTGTGGATGGCGAAAACATTTTTTATTGTCTAATTTTTTTAAGAGATAGAACCAACCATTTTTTTTGAAAATCTTTTTTGAATTTTTATTTTTTTGCGAAACAAATGGAGGTTGCATTTTCATATCTAACTTTGCAAAGAGCTCTGTCTACGTCGAATTGTATGAGCTCGGTCAAATTACGGTTTGAATATGGATTCGAGTATTTAACCCAATCAAAGATAACATATCAATCAAGATATGTATAATCAGACGGAGATATACGCGCAATCTCGACAGGTACGAAAAATCAATAGAAATATCCTAATTATCTCCAACATAGGAAAATATCGCTTTTTACCGAGGCGATGTTATGTTTATAAACCCATAGAGAGGGCTTCTCTTAAGACAGTTGGCCAACTCTTGGTCATTCTCAAATTTCTCTCGCGCTTTCCTTGGAAAGCCTCGAAAAATATATGAGTGTCTTGATTAAGTTTGCTTCCATCTCATTAAGATAATCGTGTGAATCTAAGATCTCGATGAGGCTCTTGTTTTCATGAAGAAAAGAAAACTCTAACCTATGTCCAACATATCCTACTTCAAAAAAAAAAAAAAAATTCAAAGAGCATAGGTTTTATTGGACCGGTGCATCTGTACATTCTCATCGTAAAACATACGAAAGTTTCCCGACTTTGAACAACGAAAAAAAAAGATGTGGACAACATTGAGGAGGGACAGGCGTGTCGCACACGTGGCCATGCATTTACAGGTGGCGATCCTAGCTCCGTTAGGCGGCCTGAATTATCTACTTTTTTTTTTGGTCGAAGAATTATCTACTTGTTCTTTAACAAAACCATACAACACGACTGCCAAGTGTTCTCTGTTGGCGTGTTCTACAAGGTAGCACGTGGCGGCGGCACCGCATAAGGACAGTAAAATTTGCCGGCCCACGTGGTTAATAATTTATTAGGTGAAATCAAGATGGTGCAAATCGACTTCGACTGATTTAGGTGTTGTCTGGTGCGGGCAAATTATATTTTTTCAATAAAAAGAATTATGTGATATCGTCGATCGAATTGCCACGGTATTTTAAAGTCGCGAATGATAACCATTCTATTTTAATAAGCTATTTCTGATCAACAATTGATTTTTTTTATTTTTATTCTCTGGATGAGTTTCGGAGCAGAGAAACATGTTTAATATAATGAGACAAAATTTCTGTTGCCGAAACAGAAATTCATTTGATAACAACATTAAATTTCTACGGTTACTGGCCGTCGGACCTCGGGCGGAGACTGGCTGACCGAAGACTAGAAACCAACAGACCGGTGGCCGGTGGATCAGAGATTGGCGACAGGCGGATCGGACGCGTCCGGTGCGTTTTTCGTCCGATAGGCTCCAAAGGCCAGAAACATTATTGAGTTGTTGAACAGGTAATATCCCAGCAGGCCAAAGTGGAATCAGGCAATTGGGACTTTATGTCTAAACAATTCATACACGCCATAATTGAACTTTTCATTTGTATGTTCTCTCGCGCGTCACCTAACCCTACTATAAAAAGAAAAATTGCTCTTTCCCATAAGAGATTTGCGTTCAACAATATGTTTTACAAGTTAGACTTTGCGATTACATATAATAACTCGCAAATAATCACGTGTTATTTGACTTACAGTTGTTGAAGCCAAAAAGTATCTTAAGTGTTAGAGTCCATAGTCAAACCAATTAGGGATGTGCATGGTTCGGGCCAGTCCGGTCCACGTATGAAACCAGGGACCGGACCGGTAGTCTCGATCCCAATAGGACCGTTAACACCAACTGCTTATAGAAATCTAACCCTTAGAATACATGCATGGTTAATGAGTCTGATGATCCACGACTAATTATGCTAATGAAAAACTCTTCTTTTGGATAAACTGTAACATCGAAGCACAATGTGATACCTCCATTAAAACTCAGCCGTATTAATGGCATTCAACCTCGAGAGGGATTTGGACAAAAAAAAAAAATAGTCGAGAGGGAAGGAAGCGACCATGTTGGGACCACATGATAAGGAGTTCTCAGTTGAGAGAACTTGTGGATAATCAGAGTAGAGGGACTGAGGGATTGATCACCTGGGGTTTTTACTTGAGATCGAAGCGACCAAGCGAGGATGAGCGACGAGTCGACGACGCCAGTGGCTGCGAGACGCGAGATGAGCGACGATGCTGACGAGCTAGAGGCGGGACTGCAAGAGGAGTGAGCAAAGAGGCGTAGGCAAGACACAAGCGAAGAGGCGAAGGCAAGACGCAAGTGGAGACCGAGATGAGAGGACTCAGAGGAGTGAGTGTTGTGGGGATTATAAGGAAATTACAAATTAGGTTAACTAGTTCAGTAGTTAACTGGTTCTTGTTTTTTTTGTTTTTTTTTTTTATCATTGTACTGTTTTGTTTGAAGTCAAACATTTCTAATTCTTTTTATATATATATATTTATATATACAATTATATATATTGGGTGGTCCGGTCCGGGTGGTTCGATCCGGGCCCATCCACCATGGGACCGGGGACCAAGCCGCCCCCCTTGAGGACCGGGCCAAACCGGCCGGTTCAGTTCGGTCCCGAGCCAGTCTGGTCCAGTTTGCACACCCCTAAAACCAATAAAGATTAAGTAGACCGACGACAGGAGCAAAAAGACTTCAAGTGTTGGGAGCCGTTGGTCGACAAAGGAATATAGTTTTTACCGACGGAGATTGTCCGTGGCGCGGCCAAGTCTTAGGGTAAAACGTCGATAAATGGAGGTCAATTTGATCGATGAAGAGGTCACGATTGACATAACCATCTCCTGGAGTGGAAATTAAAGAGTAACTTCGATGCAACCGTCAATTTGTGGAGCCAAAGATGCCGAAAGCTTAAACTATTAAATGAAAACATGAGACAAATGGGGTCTGAAAAGATTTAAACTCAGGACCTCTTATTCTAATACTAGTGAGATTTTGTGGGACTACGACAAACTGTTCTAAAAGTTTAAACTATTATACGAAGGCGTGATTTAATATTTAATTATTTTAACATAGGATGTGTTTGATTTCTTTGAATCGTCGTTAAATGTCGACAATAGGGATAAATGCTTATCAATCAAAGAACACTAATTGTTTAATTTTGTTTCCAGTATATCTTTACATTCAAGTACTTTTTACATGACCGCCAACGTTTGTCCCCAGTTTTAGTACCTTTAATTTTCTCGTTGTTTATGTTATTGTTTGTGAATTCACATCGATTCATTTTGAAAGGTATTCCGTCGATATTTTCCGGCGAAACAATAAATGCTAATATGAGAAATAACTTCGATCTAAATCCGTGAGACCAGCATATGTATAAACACAAAATCCATCATTTTCTGCGACTGATTTTGATACCGCGTCATGGATTGGAATGAGTTTACCTTATTTTTTTTCGTGTTTTCTTCCTTGCTGGTTCTCCAATCGGGTAAGGTGGGAAACATGTGAATATTTATGAATTAAAAGTAAATGCGGATAACGTGTGCGTGTATGCAATCTATGAATTAATAATCTGATTAGGGGAAGAGGGTCCGATCCTTTCCCCGCTAATGAATCGAATTAGTCGACGTAGAGATAAATTTATCCGTTTTCACTTATGACTATGACTTTTCAACCGCGAAAACAAGCTTTAACTCGTCTCTTAAACAAATATGACCGCGTCAAACTCGGTCCATACGGAGGAGAAGAATGAGAAATCACCCACCTCCTCTTTCCTCCTTTCTCTCTCCCTTCCTTTACGACCTCTTATATAATGTACCGCACAGCCTCTTCGCTCTTCATAGTCTTCTTCATCTTATACTTTCATCACATTTATCTCCTACATTACTCCTAATAACACACTTCAAGCTTTCGAGGCGGTAAAAAAAAAAATGAAGCGAGCTTTGGAAATCACTTTGATATCCGGAGAGAACCTACGGCTCAACAAAAAGCCCGTGAAGAACGCGGTCGTGGCGGTCCGAGTGGAGCCCGGCCACGAGTGCTCCACCAGACCGGCGCCGGACAAAGGAACAAATCCCGAGTGGAACGAGAATCTCGTTGTTGACTTGCCGCTGCATGCGGGCTTCATTACTGTGGAAGTGAAGTGCAAGAGCTCGTCGGGTAGTTACAAGCTCGTCGGCAGGGCGACAGTACCGGTTTCAGACTTCGCTGGGGATTTTGGCGCGCCGAATGGTTACGTGCATTTTCTGAGTTATAGGTTGAGGGATTCTAATGGCGTGCGGACAGATGGCATCATTAACATCTCGGCAAAAATGGCCGCGCCGGCACGGGCGCACACACATGAGGTTCCGCGGCCGGAGATCGGAGTGCCAGCCGGTGATCAGAGGAAGATGGAAGCGGCCGGTGGATTGGTGACTGGAGTCCCAGTTTGGTACGCCCAGCCTTGTAGATGTTGAAGCCAGAGCTGATCAAACTAAGTTGACCTTTTCTGTCGGACTGTGCTAAGATGACATTGTAAACACAGTATTTGCAATGGAAATTTTCCATTGACCAATAATATATGGGTATGGTGAACATCCTCAACTTTGAGGCCGGCCATACTGTTTCTAAAACGTGACATTTGTGTCTCTTTTTTTGTGGTTTCTCTTGGTTCTCAGCTGTACAATCTTGAACACAGATATATATTCGTAACAACAACGGCTAGGAAGTTACTTTTAACTTAGCTTCAAAGTGTTGAAAGTTGAGAATATGCGATCTCGAAGTTGACTTTATACATCTGGTCACGTCATGGAGATAAGATTTATCTTTGAACCGTTAATCAAAGCCATTGATCACATGAGTCTCAGTTGAGATCCAGATGAATCTTATCAATATTAATAACTCGGATTATATATGATCAATAAATTCATATTGATTAAAGTACTTATCCTTAGGAGATAATTACAACACGATATAATTAAATACAAAATGAATAGATTTCAAGCATACACGATATAAGGGCTAAGATTGCATTTGGTTAAGTTTCGGGAGATGCAAAGTCATTTTCCCAAGGATATTTTAATGGAGGTGCAGATAGGATTTGGATATTTGATTCCAATTTATATCGGGTGTGGAAGTAGGCCAACATTTCTATTGGCAAATAGGAGATTTTCAAGTCCATGGCCAAGTCTTTATCCACCCTTTTGATTATATAGGAATGAAGGTGCTCTTAGCTTGACATCCTTTGTTCTGTTCTACTATAACCCTCATTTTGGGGGCATTTTACGTATAAATAGTATTCTTGCTTATTTCAATAATTTTTCAAAGCAACCTTAGGGAAAAAAAAAAAAAAAAAAGAGGGCAGGCAACTGGGTGACCAGGTAGAGAGGCAGGGATATTTGGCGAGCTTCGGCTAAGACCACAAACGAGCACCGACGACAATCAGACACAATCTTCGGCTAGACGAGCAATTACTGGCGACCCTCATCGCAATAAATCTCGTTGCAACCCTCGTCGAAGCTTTGCTAAAGCAGTAGGCGAAGAATTTAGCTCAAGCGTAGCTCAGGTGAGGGCCACAACTGAGGTCGCGACACCAGGCTAGGGCCACCGAGGTCGAGGGACCCTAGGCAATGAGCCGTCGAGGTTGTTCAACCTTAGGAGAGGCGAGGCGACGCCGAGGTCGCACAACCTCGAGCTTCCCAGATCTAGCCTTTCGACAGTCGGGCTTCCTAGATATGGCCCTTCGTCAGTCGGCAAGACCTTAAGCGAGGGCAGTTGAGGTGGCAAAACCCCAGGCAAGGAGAGGCCAAGGTTGCGCAACCTTAAGCGAGCCAGATCTAGACTCTAGCGTCGTGTGAGCCTCGTCGCGGGTTGCCGAGGCCATGTGACTCCAAGTGACGAGACGTCGGTATCGCGCGACCCATGTTGGCATCCGTGTAGCTTCTTCGAGCGAAGTTCAGATTTGTAGGGTGAAGATGAGTAGTCGCGAGGGCAAGAATGGAATATGAAAATATTGGTAGCGGTAATATTAGAAAGGAAAAAAAGCTGATTATCCTTGGAAGCTACCCCGAACGTAAATTGATATGGAGAGTATTAGCAATGCGTTTTTGGACCGAATGGACAGGC
This sequence comes from Lenwebbia sp. NSW1173648, assembly GCA_029784005.1. Lineage (NCBI taxonomy): Eukaryota > Viridiplantae > Streptophyta > Magnoliopsida > Myrtales > Myrtaceae > Lenwebbia > Lenwebbia sp. NSW1173648. Next base: position 1,517,432 of record JARCGZ010000005.1, read on the forward strand.
AGAAATCCCAACGGAAGTCGAAGGGAGGATGATGCACCTAGAATCGGCGGACTCGGAAGTTGACGACTTTGGAGCTCCAATTCGGTCGGTTGAAGTGAAACGGCCTCCTGATCAATACTCACGGCCTTTAGCCGTGACTGATGATGAATTTTGACGATTCAGGGTCGTTTAGTTGAATTTTTCAATTTTTTTTTGTTTTATTTTACTGTTAGTGGCAATTTTGTAATTTTGGGTTTGCTGTTTAGAGTCCTAGTAGGGTTAGGGTTAACACCTCATATAAAATGCGTTTATTCATGTTTGAGACGAACATCATATTAATATTGAATTTTGAGATTTCCTGTTACGCTTTTGCGCTTGATGCACTTGAGGGAGGTGTTGACAGCATTGCAGGCGAATAAGCTGTATATAAATCTTAAGAAGTGCAATTTTTTAACTAACAAGCTATTTTTCTTGGGATTTATTATCACCACTGAGGGAATAGAGGTGGATGAGGCGAAGGTGAAAGCAATCAGGGAGTGGACTACACCTAAAACAGTTTCGGAAGTCCGAAGTTTTCATGGGTTAGCTACTTTTTACAGGCGATTTATCAAAAATTTTAGTACTATCGCAGCCCCAATTACATAATGTATGAAGAAAGGGAAATTTTTGTGAGGAGAGAAAGCAGAGAATAGTTTTGCTATTCTGAAGGAGAAATTGTGTACTGCGCTTGTTCTTGCTTTACTTAATTTTGATAAGCTGTTTGAGGTATATTGTGATGCCAGTGGAGAGGGTATAGGAGCTATTTTGTCTCAAGAGCGCAGACCAGTTTGCTATTTCAGTGAGAAGCTTAGTGATGCGAGGCAGAAGTGGAGCACTTATGATAAAGAATTTTATTCTGTTGTAAGGGCTTTAAAGACGTGGGAGCACTATTTGATTGGTAAAGAATTCGTGCTCTATTCTGATCATGAAGCTTTGAAATATTTGAATAGTTAGAAGAGGATCAGTAAGGATATACATGCGCGTTGGTGTCAGTTCTTACAAAAATTTCATTTTAGATTACAGCACAAATCAGGTGTGCATAATGTCGTAGCAGATGCGTTGAGCAGAAGAGCTGGCTTGTTGATTACACTGAGCCAGGACATTCTGGGGTTTGAGCAACTGAAAGACTGTTATGCAGGCGATGATGATTTTGGGCAGATTTGGGAGACGTGTGCTGCCGGTCAACCTGTGCAGGAGTTCTATATTCTGGATGATTATCTGATGCGTGGCAATCAGCTTTGACTCCTCGGGTATCATTATGTGAGAAGGTAATTCGTGATTTACATGATGGTGGGTTAGCTGCACATCTGGGACGTGACAAAACTGTTGCTGCAGTCGGGGAATGATTTTACTGGCCCCAATTGCATAGAGATGTCAGCAGGTATGTGCAGAAGTATTATGTTTGCTAGACTGCTAAGAGGCAGTCTAAAAATATGGGTCTGTATATGCCTCTGCCTGTCCCATAAAATATATGGAAAGATCTGTCTATGGATTTTGTGCTTGGTTTGCCACAAACCCAAAGAGGTGTGGATTCTGTTTTTGTTGTGGTTAACAGATTTTCCAAGATGGCGCACTTCATTCCTTACAGGAAGACTTCTGATGCAGTAAGTGTGGCCAGATTATTCTTTAAGGAAGTGGTTTGTTTGCATGGTGTCCCTAAGTCTATTACCTCAGATAGGGACAACAAATTCCTAGGGCATTTTTTGCGGACCTTGTGGAAACTATTTGATTCATTTTTGAACTTCAGTACATAGCTCACCCGTAGACTGATGGGCAGATAGAGGTGGTCAATAGAACTCTGGGTAATTTAATTCGAAGTATTTGTGGTGATAAACCGAAGCAGTGGGATATTGCTTTATCGAAAGCAGAGTTTGCATACAACAATGCAGTTCACCGTTCTACTGGTAAGTCATCCTTTTCAGTCGTTTATACAAAGGCACCTCAGCATACTTTGGATTTGATTTAGTTGCCCAAGCAAGTAGACAAGAGTGTTGCAACGGATCATATGGCTAAGCAGATTGTAGAGGTGCATCAGGAAGTCAAATCGAGGTTGAAAGAGGCTAATCAGAAGTACAAGGCTGCAGCAGATAAACACAGACGAAAGCTGGTGTTTGCAGTAGGTGATCAAGTCATGGTATTTCTTCGTAAAGAGCGATTTCTAATTGGTTCTTACAGCAAGTTGCAGCCAAAGAAGTACGGACCTTATACTGTCAATAGGAAGATTAACGATAATGCTTATGTTATAAACCTTCCACGTAGCATGGGCATTTCCAATACTTTCAATGTTGCTGATTTGTCACCGTTTCATGAATCCACTGAGTCTTTGTATCCAGATTCTAATTCTAACTCGAGGACGATTTTTTCTCAAGTGGAGGAGAATGATGTGGAGAGTATTAGCAATGCGTTTTTGGACCGATTGGACAGGCAGAAATCCCAACGGAAGTTGAAGGGAGAATGATGCACCTAGGATCGGCGAACTCAGAAGTTGACGACTTTGGAGCTCCAATTCGGTCAGTTGAAGCGAAACTGCCTCCTGATCAATACTCACGGCCTTTGGCCGTGATTGATGATGAATTTTGATGATTCGGGATCGTTTAGTTGGATTTTTCAATTTTCAATTTTTATTTTTATTTTTGGGCTTTATTTTACTACTAGTGGTAGTTTTGTAATTTTGGGTTTGCTGTTTAGAGTCCTAGTATGGTTAGGGTTAATACCTCGTATAAAAGGTGTTTATTCATGTTTGAGACGAACATCATATTAATATTGAATTTTGAGATTTCCAATTACACTTTTGCGTGTTATTGTTTCATATTACGCTTTGCACTGCGTCATAAATCCCCACTTGCCTTGGGCCCTAATTTGGGATTTCAGCTTTGCTTCCCCAAAGTGGTCGAAACTTTTTCTCTCACAAAAACTAACTTTTTTCTTGAGAATTTAAAAAAAAAAATTTAAACCAATCGTACCATATATATTATTGTGTACGCGAATTAGAACATGACACAGATTATTTCTTTCTAGGCCGAGTGTCGAAAATTCCATGTTTCGCCGTCCGCATGTATTTTTATCTGCATATTACGCACATACCCTGTCTATACTATCAATGGAGCATATCCCCGGTTGTGTTCTCTAGTATGTTTCTAGATTGATCCCAAAGTTTTTTGTGTTGGAACCAAAATAATAATGGTGACTTGGGAAATTTAGAACAATGGCACAAAATAAAGATCGGAGGAAGAAAATCTCTTATTGGAATGCTTTCTGATGGATACAAAATACAACACCCTCACGTACTTATATAGTAGCAGAACACGTGAAATACCTTTCACGAAGACATATTTTCAACACTCATTAAATGAGCCATTGAAAAACTTCTTCTGACCAAGTCTAACGAAAAAGGTCCACAAAATACATTAACAAAAATGTCAAATAAAATACAAGGCAATAAATGAAACGCATAAAAGACAAGACACGAGAAACATGCATATCTTTCTGTACTTAAACTTCAATGACTTTTGTTTTGTCTTCATTGCTTGCCATTTTTCTCATTCTTCCTCTTCTTCTTCGGCGCCACCCTAAATCAAGGGTGTTGGATTTCCTTTTTTGTTTTCACAGAAGAGTTTATCGACATGGTAATCAATTTTATTAATATTTTAACAGCCTTTGTTAAAATTGATTTCCATAATCAGCAACACCAAGCATCTTCTTTAATTATTCGAACGAATCCGCCTTCAATGGTTTTGTCAGGATATCTGCACTCCGGTCTTCGGACCTACAGAAATCAAGTTCAATCTCACCATCTTTGATTAGCTCATGAATGTAGTGATACTTGATGTCGATATGTTTGCTCCTGCCACGAAAAATTGGATTCTTGGCTAATGCAATAGCCGACCCTTCTGGTGCCTTTTCTGTGGCCTCTGCATGGAAACATATCCGCACTAGAGGTCAGGTGGTGCCGTGGCATTCCTTTATTTGGGACTGGGCCTTGGCTCCTCGATACTCCTTCCATCTTTGGCTAATGACGCTAAATAGGTTGCCAATCCAAGTGATTTTGCTGAACTACCGCAGAATTGTGGAAGGCACCTGTGCCTTTTGTGGTCGCCGGCCGGATTCAATCAACCACCTATTCTTCGAATGTTTAATCATGGGTGCTCTTGCCACTTTCTGGGCTTCCAAATGCAACTTAGCGTGGTGTAACCATGCTTGGTAGGACAACCTTTTCTGGGCTATGTCGCACACCGCGGGCCAATCTTTCTATCAAATCATATCCCGTTTCTCCTTTGGAGTTCTTTGCTACTTGATCTGGATTGAGACGAATAACATTCTATTTCAGGGGCAGCCTCTCTATTTGCCTGCCATAAATACACCTTGAGAAAGTGGTTAGAGACAAAGTGCTGACTTTTAAGCATGTGGTGGACAACCCGAGGAACAGAAGGACGTAGGGTAGCTGGGGGATCTCTCCTTCTATTTTTGATTGATCCTGTTTGTATAGTTTTTGTTTCGTTTCCGCTGCTTTGCCGCGTGTTTGGCTTCCCCCTTACCTCGGGGGTTTCCTTCTTTCCCGCCACACCTCAGTACCCCTTGTGACATCGCCCGGTGTCACTTAGTGTGCATGGGTTTTTTTGTGTGGCTGGGTTTCTCTTGTACCCTGCGCTATGGTTTGTGAATATACTTCTTACATCATTTTAGTAGGACCTATTTGTTCATGCATCAGTTCATTCAGCATCCTACGAAGCCATATCACCTGACAAGCCGCTGAAGCTAACGTCATGTATTCTGCTTCAGTTGTCGAGAGTGCAACAACTTGCTATTTTTTATAGGACCAAGAAATCACTCCTGATCCGAGGAAAAAAGCATATCCAGAAGTACTCTTCCGAGTCTCGGTATCACCTGCCCAATCACTGTCTATGTACCCCACTAGATTGAAATTGTCAGTACAAGAATATAGAATTCCATGGTCACGAGTTTCCCTGACATACCGTAAAATTCTTTTTGCTGCCTGCAAATGTAATTAGTACGATTTTTCCATGAACCTACTAATAATTCCCACTCCATAGGTAATATCTGGTCTAGTAGAAGTCAAATATCTCAAACTACCAATAATGCTTTTGAAATCAGTGGGATTTACCAGTTCACCGGTTCCTTCTTTCTTCAACTCCAACCGTTCTACTACGGGAGTCTGAATTGGTTTGAGCGATTCCATTTTCAATCGCTTCAAAATATCATTCGCATATTACTGCTGTGAAATAAATATGCCATCATGTGCCTGCTTCACTTCAAGGTTAAGAAAATAGGACATCAATCCCAAATCTGTCATCTCGAACTGGCTAGTCATAGCCTCCCTGAATTCAGCAAACATTTTTTCACATCTCCCTGTAAATATCAAGTCATCAACATAAAGGCACACAATCATGATGTCACCGTTAGTGTTTGACTTGATATATAGTGTATGCTCATACGGGCACTTTTGAAAATTATGCTCTAACAGATATGTGTCGATCCGCGTGTACCAAGCATGAGGTGCCTGTTTTAGCCCATACAATGCTTTTTTTAGCTTGTAAACTTGATTTTCATGCCCTTTCTTCTCATAACCCTGTGGTTGCTCCACATAGACTTCCTCTTCGAGAACGCCATTAAGGAATGCCGACTTCACATCCATTTGATGGATCCTCTAACGGTTTTGAGCTGCAAGTGCTAAGATCATCAGAATGGCATCCATTCGGGCCACTGGTGCAAATACTTTAAAATAATCAATACCTGGCTTTCGCTTGTAGCCCTTTACAACTAGTCTGGCTTTGTAACGGTACACTTGATCGTTGGGTTTATACTTCGTCTTGTACACCCACTTGACACCAATGGGCTTCTTACTAGGTAGTAAAGAAGTTAGCACCCATGTATCATTCTTCTCAATGGAGTGAATGACACATGGGTTACAGGGTCACATTCAGCAAATAAACAAAAGTTTACCATTATTTCATCAGTGATTTCGTCACTATCACTATCACCGTCTCTTGTGACAGTATAATCCCTGAATTTTGCCAGCGCGTCTCCCTCAGTCGTTGTGAACAACGTAATGGTGGTTCTGAAGCTGTCGTGATGTACCACTAGTCAAAGATGATGGAGGTTCTTTTGTTTTTCTCTTCAATGGTTCATCTTCGATGGTGATGCTTTTCTGGTCACCTTTTTTGTTCCATTCCCAAGCTTCATCTTAAAAAAAATGGACATCCCTACTGATGATTACCTTTTCAGTGATTGGGTTATACAGCTTATAACCTTTAGTTGTGTCACTGTAGCCAATGAAGATGCACCACTCGCTTTTGTCATCCAACTTTTTTCTCCGTTCATCCGGTATATTGGGATATGCCACACACCCAAATACTCGTAGGAACGAAACATCTGGCTTATTGCCGTTCCATGCCTCTTCTGGAGTTCTTCCAAGAACACTCCTTGTTGGACACTTGTTTAGTACAAATACAGCACAAGCAACGGCTTCTGCCCAAAACTTCTTAAGGAATTTTTTAGCTTTTAGCATACTTCTTGCCATTTCAAAAATTGTCTTGTTTTTTCTTTCTGCAATACTATTTTGCTGAGGAGTATAGCTGGTAGTCAATTGACGTCTCACTCCATGAATTTTACAGTATTTGTCAAATTCATTTGTGGTAAATTCTCCCCCTCTATCCGATCTCAACATCTTTAGATTAAAGCCACTATATTTTTCAACATAGACTTTAAATTCTTTGAACTTGCCAAATGCTTCAGATTTTTCTCTCAAGAAATGTACCCAAATTTTTCGAGTAAAATCATTCACAAAAATTAGCATGTACCTTTTTTGTCCAAATAATTCAACCTCAACAGGGCCACATATGTCAGTATGTACTAACTCCAAAGGCTGCTTGGCTCTTCTAGCTTTTCCAACTGTAAAGGATTCTCGATATTATTTTCTGACGAGACATCCTTCACATGGGAGGTCCGGACTGTCGATCAAAGGCATGCCAGTCACCATCTTTTTTTGGACCTGTAATTTTTGTCCACGAAAATTTAGATGATCGAACCGAAGATGCCATAGCCACTTGCTATCTTTCTCCATCGTTTGAAAACTCAACAGAGTCTTCGTCTGAAGAGACGGAGGGAACATCCGGTTCTTTGTCATTTGCACCGTCGTGATCAACTTATCGTTTACACCTCTGATGGTGCAAACTCCATTTTCAATGTTAACTTTGTGACCTTTTTCGAAAAGTTGCCCAACGCTAAGCAAATTTCAGAAAAGTCCTAGCACAAATTAAACGTCTGCAATACTAGTACCATCTTTTGACTTGATATTAATGTTACTTTTGTCCATCACTGGAATCTTTGATTTATTCCCGAAGTTGGCTTCACCACGACTCGTCTCATCCAACTGCGAGAATAATTCCTTCTGGCTAGTCATGTGATTGTTACAACCAGTATCCAGGTACCATATGTTGGTGTCTACGGTGCTCGAGTCATCCTTCTCACATGCTAGCTCCATGTATTCTTCAGCATCGGTGGCATGTGCGTGCTCTGTCTGCTCGTACATCGCCTTTGCCTAGCATTCAGATTTGTAATGTCCGAATTTGTTGCACTTAAAACACTTGACTTTTGATTTGTTGCGCATTTTCAATTTTTCGGTGAAATTTGCATTTCCACCTCTACCTCGGGCTCCTCCGCGACCTCGACCGCGTTGATAACCTCCTCGACTTGATGGAGCTACCCGACTTTGCAATGCTTGCTCGGGAACTGAACCAACAGACTTTTGATTCATTCTTTGCTCATGCGAGCACAATAAACCCATCAACCGCTCCAACGTTAGGATTAACACATCTTGCCCTTCCTCGATTGCGGCGACGAAGTAGTCAAATCTTTCGGTCAAAGACCTCAAGATTTTTTCTACGACACGTGTATCGTGGAGTTCTTCACCATTAACTCTCAATTGGTTAACGATAGTTTGCACATGATCAAAATATGCCAAGATTGATTTAGAGTCATTCATGCGTAAAGATTTGAAATCACCTCGAAGCGTTTGCAGCCGTACCCGCCGGACACGATCGTCGCCTTTGTAGGATTTTTGTATAATATCCCTCGCTACTTTTGCGGTCTCCGTACTCGATACTTTTTCAAATATCGTTTCCTCGACGGCTTGAAAGATCGCATACAATGCTTTTTGATCTTTCTTTTGGGACTCCACCAATGATTCTTTCTCCTCTTTTCTTAAAGCCTCGAATGCTTCGGCATCGGCCACTTTGTTGTACCCATTTTCAACTAGATTCCACAAATTTTGCGATTTGAAAAGAACCTTCATCTAGACTGACTAATTGTTGAAATTCTTTCTGTTTAACTTTGGAAGCTGCAATTGAACGGAACTAGTAGATGACATTTCTAGCTCTGATACATTCCAAAACAATAACCGTGACTTGAGAAATTTAGAACAATGGCACAAAATAAAGATCGGAGGGAGAAAATCTCTTATTGGAATGCTTTCTGATGGATACAAAATACAACACTCACCCACACGTACTTATATAATAGCAGAACACGCGAAATACCTTTCACGAAGACAGATTTTCGACACTCATTAAATGAGCCATTGAAAATATCTTCTGACCAAGATTATCGAAAAAGGTCCACAAAATACACTAACAAAAAAGTCAAATAAAATACAAGGCAATAAATGAAACGCATAAAAGACAAGACAGGAGAAACATGCATATGTTTCTGTACTTAAACTTCAATGACTTTTGTTTTGTCTTCATTGCTTGCCATTTTTCTCATTCTTCCTCCTCTTCTTCTTCGGCGCCACCCTAAATCAAGGGTGTTGGATTTCCTTTTTTTGTTTTCACAGAAGAGTTTATCGGCATGGTAATCAATTTTATTGATTTTTTAACATTTTGTGCTTTAGTTGATGGAGGATCGATCTTGTCTCCAATTAAATATTTCGCGTATTAATGACTGGTGGGTTCACTTTAAAGTCAATCGTGCTGTAGGAGCTCCCTTTAGATATGTCCATCCTTCTCTTTGGTGGGACGTGCAATATACATGACAAGCGATGCACCGGTTCCTAAGACGTCATGAATAATGTACGCAGAGGTGCGCATGCTTTCATGTGTCATCATTCTCATGTAACATCCCAACGCCCGCCACGACGACTTGAAAAGTTTCTATTTGCCGACGAAAGGAAAATTATCAAAAAGGTTATAAATTTATTGCAATTATGCCAATTCAGTCCTAAACTTTTTTTTTACTGATTTAGTCTTAAAATTTTTATAATTGTGCCAATGCAATCCATCCAGGGAATTTTGGCCACCCGACGCTAACGTGGACGCCGGCCAGCCGGCGACAAAATATTTTAATATTTTTTGAATTTTTTCTTTTTTTTCTTCTCCTTCCCCCTTCTTCGCCGGCCGGCCCTCTGGCTAGTCGCCGAGGTCCGCCGACCGACTGGAGGAAGAAGAGAGAAGGGAAAGTAAAAAAAAGAAAATAAAAGAAAATAAAAAAATTCAAAAAAAGTATTAACATATTATGTTGCCGACTGGCCGACGTCCATGTCAGCGCCAACCGGCCAAAATTGACCGGATAGATTGAATTGACGCAATTGCAAAAAGTTTAGAACTGAATTGGCAAATGTGTATATATATATATATATATATATATATAATTGGCATAATTAAAATAGATTTAGGACTTTTTTGATAATTTTCCCAGCAACAGCGTTTCCCTTTCATTGGTCAATCTAAACAACATCTCATCTGTGATGGCAGACCCTAAATATTTTTTAAATTCCGGGACGATAGAAAGATCCCCTCTCAAATTACATATCTTACGAATATCTTAATTTACTCGAACTTATTTGAATTTATTAAAAAACTTCGAAAATCTCAATAATTTTTTTCGATTAATTTAAGAACTAATTGTGGTTTAACAACTCTCATTTTGTTATCGTTACCATTTTTTATTTATCTTTTGTCCAAACGCCTTAATAAATCTGTGACTCTTATATGAATTACAATTTTTTTTGTTTGTCTCATTATTTTTCCTACGCACGAAAAAGGAATGCGCTGCTCCAACGCACTGAAAACTTCAACGAAGTGTATAATTAAGCTTTAAGAAATCAATCCTTCCATAACCGACTTCGAACTCTACAGAGAATTAAAATGAAGGACCTCTTCCACCTCATTGAGGACGCGATCGGTGTCGGCGAGGTTCCAGCAAAGAAGGAGCTCATCGATGACGCCGAGATTGTCTCTGGTCTTCGCGAATCCAGGAAATTTCTTATCGACGTCACTCCTCACCTTCTCCTTCATCAACTGGCCGAGCCAAGTGAAGAAGCCTGTGTGGCTGGCCGAGCAACTGAACCTGGAATAGGCCGGTCAAGAGAGCGAGGTCGCAGTGGACCGGTTCGGAGGGAAGTGGATGTGGCGGCAGCGTCGAAGGCTTGTGAATGATTTTCTGTTGTATAATCAATTTACATTAATTGTCAAGGAAAAGGTTAATGGAAATTTCTTTTCATTTTTCGTCTCTCTTCGCCCAATAGGTAGTTCTGCCGATGACAAAAGAGCTAGTTGATATTGGCCCATTGGAAGTCCACTGAGCTAGCTAGGCGATAGTGGTCGACCGCCCGCTGTGCAAAGCTAGTATCAAGGCCCGACAAAATCCCCGTACAAAGATAGGCCGTCATAGGTGCGTGAACTCGATCATGGACCATGCCATGGACCAGGGCGTGAACCACGCACCGTGGCCAACGAGCGACCCTAGTTGGCCGAGCAAGATCTAAGAAGGATGGGCGCATCGATCAGCATACGATCCAATGCATGGACCAGAGCATGATCAGCATGAACCGGCGCATGATCCGCACGCCCGGCGCATGGCCCGAGCACACGGCTAGGCATGATCACTGGACAATCCTGGTGAACCCAAGAGTCATTCTAGGAGCTGTCCCAGCAATGATGAGGGCATAGCTGGCGGAGTCCTACAAAATAGGGGAAATGAAGAGTCTCACAATGGACAACTCATGTAAAACGAATCATAGAGCAAATATGACAAGGGGAATAGGACGAGAAGGAAAAGACAAAGCTGAGAAGCGAAGGGATCACTCGAATGAGTCCCCATTTTTGTATAAATAGGGGTATTCCCCATCATTTGTAATCACCTTGTACACAACCAATATACTCTCGTTCTCTCCCATTACTCTCTCTCTCTCTCTCTCTCTTTCTACGATCCGAGCGGCCAAGTGAGCGTGAGTGATCGATTCTTGAGCAAGGCTTGGCTTAGGCGCTCCATCGATCCCACGAGTCTAAGTCGCCGCATGGTCTTGGTCTCGATCACCGGCCTGTGACACTAGCATCAACTGGCACGACGATCAATGGCTTACACAAGATTGGACGGGGGCCTTTGAAGTTAAAATTGTTGAAAAGATTCAGTAGACCCTTTCGATTATGATGTATATAGAAAGATTTCGATAAACAACACATAATGTACTTGGAAGTTAATCACATTCTAATGCAGTGCAGTAAAAGCGTTTGCTCTCCTTTGTTACAATTTCTTTTTCCCGGATTGCATTACAGCAACTTCGCTTGCAATGTCCCTCGCGACTCATTGGTCGCCCAAAAAAATCACAATCCAGGTCTATCTCTTGTGTCTGGTGGAAGGAAGAAGGAGAGAATAACTTCAAAGGAGGGGAAGATATCGAATGGATATGACGTAATCACAGTGACGAGACCGACATCGACGTGACGTCGTCACCCCATATTTTCAAGGCAAAAAATATTAGAAATTTGTGACTTCTGCGTTGACATACGGTAACCGTTTTTTCCACGGCGTAAGTCTTGCCATTTATTTTCTTCGTGTTAGTCTTGGCGTAAGTCTTCTTTACGTGGGCATCACAGCTCATGCAGATGAAGAGCCAACGATTGCACTACTCTAACGTCTCAAAGGGCTATTAGTAAATTCCATACTTGACGGTGGATGTTAGTCCGCGGGAATAGATGTAGGCTTATTCTAAGTCGAACCGCTATAAGTCTACGTGCAATTATCTCTATCCCTTCACTTGTTATTTCGTTTGCTTGATAGAAGAAAAGTCACACACGTAGTTCCTGCATATATCAAGTTTGTTTCTGCATACATTAACTTGGTTTTGTTTAATTCCGCAAAAAATACAACAAGTCTTGTCAAAAAATATATTCACTCCCTCTGGGTTATATCACTAGCCACAACACACCGCTCCACCTTAGCAGTCAGTCGGTTCCTCACTTGTCCCGGCGTTCCTCTCAACCACCGCAAGTCCAAGTTCCTCCGGTCAATTATCTCCGGTACATCGGCGCGCACACAGACTACACCGAGGCGCATCACCCATCCACATAGGTATTTCTCTCTTTGGACGATCCCGTCTCTCCTTGACACCTCACATCCCATTCAAGCAGATTCGGCTATTGAAGATTCGCGGCTAAAGCAACAAACCTCGGTCAACACTACTCATGGTCGAGCGTTAAGTTTTGTCCTCCATTGGCACCCAAAAAGTAGCGTGAACTTGAAGACTGAAGGTGGGGAGTGGAATCAAACAAAAATATATTTGGTGGTCTCCGTGCAAAGGCAACAAGAGAGCATTCAAGCAGAATGGGTAAAAGGCTCCAGGGAAGAAAATAATAAATAGATAGGAAAAGGGAAATGCTTCCCTGACAGTAATGACAGAGACCGTATAATCTCAATCGTAGACTCACACACCATCACCGCGTGTTTTACATAAAGCACTCATTGAATGGGAAATCGTATGGTCAGAAATAACTGACAGTATTGGCAGACTAACGGACTAACAACTTCCATAAGAAAACTAGGAGCAAGGCCCACACATATGTTTTCCTTCGTTCTGCATCCAGCGTTCCAGCCTTCAGCGTCCGCGGCTCCACCCGGCGTCCTTGCTCATGTTCTTCACTGCCGTCCTTGCTCGCGATCCCACTCGGTATCCTCGTCCGCAGCTCCTCCATCCTAGTGTCCTTACTCAGCTTCCGTGTGGCAGTCAATCCGAGGTAGTAAAGAAGAGACCAATAAGCTATAATTAACTACTGCAAACATGATAATACATGGTTTTTGTTTTAAGTCGTTGTATGAATTTAGTACACAAAATGAGCTGCATGTGCATCGTTAGAATTTTCCTAATGTGGTCTACATTAATTAAAATTAAAATATAAGTTGGTCTATTAAAGTATGATATATATTCTTATTTAGTTTTATTTGGGCCAGCTAGTGTGTGCCGAGTAAGGCCCGGCCTGCGATGAGAGGACCCGCGGACGAAAACTCTATAGAAAGTCTCAAGTCCCTTCTCTAGCCTTTTAACGCAAAAATTCAGAACGTACCTTTTCGTTTGAATAACGGTTGTCTCATTCGATCAGCGATAAAGAAAGGGAATAGAGAGGAAGGCTTGTTCCGAACGGTCAACGTTCCGCATCAATTCTGATGGATTCCAAACTAGGTGTGTAAACCCCCTTTCCTCTATCATGTGTAGTGTTTCCCATTCTGGTTACGGCGATCCCGGGCATGCCACATTTTCGTGGCCTAACACATGGATCCTTAAATCACACAGATGCTCGTGTATCCATCGAGTTCGGACTTGAATATGCACCGGTTTCATGTTAGAATTGTTATGTATCCTTCTTTTTTTGTTTTTTTATTGATCCAAGGGAAAAGCATCCTGGACAAAGCAAATCGATTATCTTCAAATATAGAAAAAAAATTAGGTTACGTAGCTAAATCGTTCGCAAATGCCTCGTCAATTCGCACTCCTGTCTAAACAACTAACATATTGCGTCTCTCATTGGCATGGAGAATTCTGCACGCAATACCAAGCATAAGCACTTTCATATATAGCTTTAGCCAATTATGTTACATTACCTCGTCTCCACGGGTTCTCGAAACTTGAATGTTCTACACATTTGGAAAATTTTCATTGATTGCATAGAAAAAATAGAGAATTCCTATGCTAGCTGTCCAAGGCAAATCACATGAAATGCTATTGCTATTCCCTGACGACTAGGAAACCAATCACTTTCCCAGAAATTTCATAGTCATTACTTTGCTTTCACTATTTTCGAAAAATTCCAGGAGGTGGAACCACTTTATGTTTCTTCTGGATAAGTATCACTTGTCTAATAAACCAGAGATTTATTTGGCTAATTGTTTTCCTCTAGTCCATAGATTAGACTCGATTAGTTTATAGGCAGCATCACGAATCTAAAATTGGACAGGCATCCTTGTTTATATTCCATCTAATTTAAGTAAACCAGATAAAGTAATGGCCTTTGAGGTAGTTTCGAGAATGAAACTGCTAACATGACAGTGTGACAGTGCTGTGAGTTATTTCTGATCACACGATCTTCCAATCAATAAGTGCTTTATGCAAAACATGGGGTGGTGATGTGTGGATCTACGGTTGAGATTTTACCGTCCCTGGCAGTACAGTCAAGAAAGCATTTCTCTTTCGAGAAAAGGATGAGAATCATCTAATCGTAATAGAAAAATTGTTGAAACTAATATTCTGAGGCAATATTGAAGAAACTATTTTATTATATCGCTAATCTCTTATGATAATTATAAGCACCAGAAAGTAAAAATACTTTGAGATAGTTTCGAGGAAACTGCAATGTGAGGTAGTTTCGAGGAAACTGCAATGCCCTGTATACTTTTATAGATATGCATTAGAAGAAGCCTATATATTTCCTACTCCGTCTCTTTCTCATATCCTAATCTCATCATCACAATCAAAGAAGAATCGTTCCACAAGCACAAATATTTCGTCGTCTCCGATTCCGCTTCTAAGCCTCCTATGAAAGCTCACCCGCCAGTTTTATGAACGTGTCAGACATGGCCAACGCTCGCAATCGCAGCTTGGAAGTCACCATCATCTCTGGCGAAGACCTCCGCATCAATGGCCGGCCCATCAAGAACAACGTCTTCGTCACCGTCAAGGCCGACTCTCGCTGCTCGCCATGGTCGCATGAGTCGACCAAACCCGACGCGCGGGGCGATAGCTACCCTTACTGGGACGAGAAGCTCCATGTGGAATTGCCCGCAGGCTCGCCCTACGTCGTCGTTGATGTCCGCCGGAGAAGCTCCTCGGCTGGAGACAAGCTCGTTGGTACGGCGTGGATTCCGGTGTCGGACTTCGTCGGAGACTACACGCCGGAGAATTACCTGCATTTCTTGAGTTACAGGCTGAGAGACGCCAAAGGCCTGCGGAACGGAATCATCAATATATCAGTGAGGGTCGTCACATCATCGCACAAAGGGGCTTCGTCCTGTTCGTCGCCTTCGCCACCACCGGTGCTGGAGTTCAGGATGCTGGTGGATCGGGAGAAGCACGGCGGGACGGTGACCGGCGTGCCTGTTATGTATCCCAATCAATGGAAATCTTGAGAGACACGTGTTTTGATTATGGAATTCTTTGGTCTGTCACTGTCAGTTACAGTTTGGCTTGGGTCAGGAAAGTGATGGTCTTTTTGGATCGTAGATAATGTTTTGCGGGTCCCTATTTGATTGGTTCGATCCGGTGGAGGGTCGGATGTCACGAGAGTCCCCCCCTTTTTTTTATTAAGACAAATAACAAGCCAATATTACCCTTTCAATTCTTAACCTATTATAAAAATGTCAGTCCCAAATTTTTTGATTTTATCAATTGAGTCCCCTATTTTGACTAATCCCATAATAAATATCTAACTTTCCATGTTTTAGTTTAGATATTGCACATGCTACAAGCATTTATTTTTCCCTCCTAAATCAACTCAAATATTTGAACACTTTCTGGACATTTCAAACATTTTTTTTCATGTACCTATTTTTATTTTTATTCTTTTTGTCTAGTAAAAAAAAGTGTACTTTTTGGAGAATTCCTGCGTTACATAAACAAGTGGATCACCCACAGAATATACACTCGGTCAATTCCAAGTAGAAATTGGAGGCACTTGTTTGAACTAAAAAAGACAAAGTTCTCATTAACCTATTATGCAAAATTACTAGCCAAACAAAAAGAAAAGAGCTTATTTTAAAAAATTCTTCACAGCTCACACGATTTGACTTTGAATTTAGTTCAGTAAAGAAGTAGCAAGACTGATGAATTTGGAGTTCTTTGGTCCGTTAGTTACGTTTTGGTTTTGAAATTGCGATCATCTTTTTGGAGTCACATGATAGAATAGTTCCCTTTTTTGTGTGTGAATTCCAATATAGACTGCTTTTGCGGAGTTAATTCTTCTTTTGGCCAAAAAAAATAAATAAAATTGAACAATATTCTCCTCTCTGAACAATTTTGTTATATTAACGTAGGTATGTCCAATCACAAGTAGATTTTTGTGACATTTATGGTGTGTTTATCTCTTCGTGTCACTCGATCTCCGGATATGTCATTCGTTACGTCTCATTTTTCATATAATAAAAAAGTACAATTTATGTCCGCCCTCGTTTGGATAATGTCCATCCATATATTCTACTAATGAAAATCAAGAGCATAGCATAGGTTTTATAGGACCGGTGCGCCTATACATTCTCGTGGAAAACATACGAAAGTTTCCCGACTTTTTTTTTTTTTTTTTTGTCGAACAAATTTTCCCGACTTCGAACCACGAAAAAAGATGTGGATAATATTGAGATGGACCCGACGTTAACAAAGTCAAAACAGGTTTACGTGTCAAACACGTGTTCACCTAATCCGCCCCATGGATTTACATGTGGCGATCCTTATCTCTCTTAAGCGACATGCGTTATCTAGTTGTGCAAAAATCTTTGAGCAGTTACATGTTGTTATTTTAGGTCAAACCATTGGAAAAATGTTTTCTGTTGGCATATTCTATAAGGTAGAGATTATAAAATTTCACGGGTTGGCGCCGCATAAGGACAATAAAATTTGCCGGGCCACATGCCACATGGTTCATAATTTATAGTATGAAATTTAGGTGTTGCAATAGACTTCAAGTGATTTATATATTATAGTTGGCCGAATTGTTAACCTATTATGAATAGAGATTGGCTAACGGTGCCAGCGGGATCACAAATTCTCTTTTGCTTAGGATGGACAACCGGAGGATTAGTTTTTAAATGTGGAGCATTAGTTTCAAACTGTCCAGAAACAACTGTAAATGTCAAATGCTATTTCAATCCTTTAAATGTCAAACGCTAATTTCAAACGTATTCGATTTCATATATCATAATTGTTAGAGAAAAGAAATAACAATATTTGAGAATTGATAAATGAGAAAAGTAATTATTAGGTATACCAAGGATATAAATTGTGACCTTTCAATTCGAGAAAAGAACACTGCAAGTGCCAATATCTTTCGTACGGCACTCACTTTGGTGCCAAGACTTTTTTCTGGATCACTTAAATGCCACTTTTGATAACAATAACAATAATAATAACCAATCACTTAAGTGTCAACGCCTATTTGGGACGTCGGCAATCCATCGTGACAATATTATATCATTTTTCCATGTCCGTCGTGGCAAATATTATATCATCTTTTAGCATGGTTTGCCCCAATTTAAAACCCTAATTCGGCCAAATCGACCAAATCCCCTCTTCTTCAACCCTAATTAGAAATTTGACAATTTGGGCCAAAATTTCAAGGTGGATCCTGCAATGGAGAGTAGGAGCATGACAAGCAGCTCAATGTTGTGTTTCAAGAATGGATGAGTGAATGCTCGGATGAGAATGGCGAGCTCTTGAAGAGCGCAAACCCAAGCATCTAAAACAGGGCCTCTTGGTTCCCCTTCTCCGACACTGACTCTAGGCGAAACTGGAGCTTCTACGGCCATCGTTGGAACATGATGTAAATATCCGGGGCATTCAGATAGGAACAAACTAAGGCTTAAACGAGGTGAATGAGTTCTTGAGCGATGGAGACGGCGAGGCAAAAACAAAGCCTCTCGGTCACAGCTCTCCTTGGACAACTACAATGGTTGCCGACTGTCTTGGAGACCCACCGGAGGTAGCACCGGAGCTGAAAGAGGGCTGACTGGTGAGAAGGGGTGCCACAGCTGTGATGCACGAAAGGAGAAGAAGCCGTGCGAGGGAAAACTGGCGAAGATGAAGATGGTGGCGACACGGAAAATGGATGGGTCAATTGGAACAACGTCGTTTGGCTAAAAAGTAAGAGAGATGATCGAAATTTTCAAGTGGGCTTTTCTTTTTCATCAAAAAGCTATGTAATTATGATAA
Source organism: Lenwebbia sp. NSW1173648 (assembly GCA_029784005.1). Classification (NCBI taxonomy): domain Eukaryota; kingdom Viridiplantae; phylum Streptophyta; class Magnoliopsida; order Myrtales; family Myrtaceae; genus Lenwebbia; species Lenwebbia sp. NSW1173648. The sequence continues at coordinate 1,535,652 of JARCGZ010000005.1, forward strand.
TTAATTAATAAAAAAGCCACATTGAAATAAACATTTAATTACAAATTTCGAATAGAATTTTTGGCCGGAATTTGTCTCCAGATGCACTTAAGTGATCGTTTTTTACTTTTTACTCCGATATGACACTTAAATAATCCGGTGAAAAGTTATGGCATCAAAGTGAGCATCGTACGAAAGTTATGACACTTGTAGTGTCCTTTTTCACTTTCAATTCCTTTAAAAGTTTCAGGTCACGTACACAACGGCTAAACTCTTTTATTTACACATTGGGGCTCCGTTTGTTTGACGGAAAATATTTTCTTGAAAAACATTTTCCTCAATTTCTGGTGTTTCGGGGTAGAAAATATGTGGTCAAGGAAAATATTTTTCAGTCAATGAAAAATATCCTTCTAAATTTGAGAATGGGAAATCAGAAATAAAGAAAATCTTTCTCTCTCTCCTCTTCCTCCCTCGTTCTCTCTCCTCACGGCTTTGCCTCTGCATCTCGTTCTCTCTCTTCCACGCCATTCGGTTGCCTCTGCATCTAGCTCTCTCTCTTCCACGCCATTACTTCGCCTCAACGGCGAGCTCAAGGCGGCGAGCGCTTGCCAAATCTGGCGAGGCGGAGGCTCACCTCGCCGGCCTCGAGCGAGGTCGAGCCTCGCGGCCACACCGATGGCGAGCTCGCCAGATCCGGGGAGGCCGAGGCTTGCCTCGCTGGCCTCGAGGCCTCGCCGACGGAGAAGGCGACGAAGCTGCTCGAGATGGCGTCCTCGGTGAAGGGCGGGCGGCGCTGCGCGGGACGCGATGTGCTTGGAGTCGGTGTTGTAGAAGGTGTTCAAGGTGTCGGGGGCGGCGACGGAGCACGTGGTGTCGACTCTATGGAGCGTGTGCTACTTGTTCAGGGCCAGCCGAGGAAGAAAGGAAAAACAAAACAAAATAATAAAAATAAAAGTAAAAAAGATAAAAAAAAATAATTAAAACTTTGATTTTTTTTAAAATAAAAATGAAAAATTTGAAAAATAAAAAATTATTAAAATGTGTGTATGGCAGAAAATGATTTCCATACCAAATGGCGGAAAATATTTTTCAGTTCGTTTTTAGGTTTTAACCAAACACCGAAAAATATCGTCATTTTCTTGGAAAACAATTTCCTAGATAACATTTTCCAGAAACACCACACTTTCCGTTAAACAAACGGAGACTGAGAAATAACTTAGTCTCTCTTTGCGAAAAGGAAAGTTTACCAGTCTCTTATTATGTCACGATCCCAGGATCACCCTGATAGTTTACTCAATTAAGTACCATTAGTTTACCAAATTGGGTCCTAAATCTTTTCTCTAACTTTTGTACTAGATTTCCTTTACCTTTTTATCGCGGAAACGCATCGGTGGGTTTGTGTGGTAATAGCAGACATAGAAGCTTCCAAGACATTCATAAACACACATAATCTTATATATGTATTAGTACATCTTACATCATCATATAACCTCCCATTTACTATTGTACAAACAAAATTCGAAGGAAATTACCTACCCGCTCTCATACTCTCTCTCTCTCTCTCTCTCTCTCTCTCTCTCTCTCTCTCTCTCTCTCTCTCTCTCTCTCTCTCTCTCTCTCTCCCCCCGCTACTACCTCCCACATCACAAGACTTCAATCCCCTTCATAACACTAGACTTACTTTTTCAAGGTGACCTTCCTCCTTCGAACCTAGTGGTCCATCATAGTTCTTCGACGGACCAATAAGCATTCTGTCTATATTCTGGTGCCACGATACGAACTTGAGGGTCAGAGGCACGGACAATCCTATTTCAATGAAGATGATCACCTTGATCCTAGTATATACAATACTGGACTCCACATCGATAACCTCACGCTGGTACATATGCATATGGGTAGGCTGACCGAACAGAGGAGCTCGTGGTGTTCCTAAAAAATAAAAGGATGAGCGAATAGCCCAGTAAATGAAATTACTAAGCCTAAAACAGGAATGTTAGCTTAATGCTCAAAAAAGCTCTCCTGTGATCCATTGTAAAAATGAGCATGAATCTTCATTTGCAAATCATCAAATGCGTGGAGTTCACCACATAACTTTTGTTCAAATTCCATGAACACATCAATTCATTCAATTCACATCCAACGGTCACTCTTGGCTCCCCAATTCATGCGTATCCGGGCCATTAAATAGTAAGTCGTATCCCAGGAACGCCTACTTGTGGGTTCAACGTTACCTAACGGTAAGCGTCTAGCATAATCACCTTCACGGGAACGACGGCACATAATATACCCACAATACGAACCCTTGGGACTTTAAGGGAACTAACGGCCACTCCTCACTCCCCGATTCATGCCTATTCGAGCCATACGTCGTTCCTCGGATGACCTGCTCAAACACATTCTTGCAGGCACATGATTCAAATCACTTTAATGCAAGAGAGTATCGTTGTGGCTTAATGCAATAACACATGTATCGCACACAAAATGCACACAATTCATGTCAATCTAATGCAATTCCTCGTTTAAGTAACAAACGGACGTTACCACATTAGATCTAGTAATCCCATTTACCTTTACCGGTTGTTGGGACTTAAAAACTATACGTGCAACGTGTGAGGTGCGGTGTGGGGCCGACGAAAAGCGGCGTAGCGGTGGGACGGCATGGCAGCTGTGGCGTGGCGGTGGCGGCGCACGTCGCGGCTGGGCCGCGCAGACGGCGATGGCGGGCTGAGGCGACGCGGCTGTACGAAGTGAGGGAGAGGGGGAGGTGGTCGGTGGAGGGAGGAGAGAGAGAGGGCTGATTGTTGTGGTCTCAAATGAGGGGGGACCAAGCTCCATTTTATAATCCAAAGTCTTTGTCTTTATGTACATTATTACTAAAGATTCCTCATCCATCCAATTCATGACATCTAGCACCCTATAAAGTGAAGTTGTCCTACTATATCTAGGGTAGCTACTTAGCTTCATTCTATTGGTCCATTTGTCCCCTAGGTTCTAGAGTAGCTTCTTGGCTTTTTGTGATTGGTCCAAGTGTTCAAGAAGGTTAATTAGCTTAAATAAATGTCATTACAAGCTAATCTAATGGCTAAACCATGTAATTACTGTTAAACTAATCCTAATTTACCCTGGACGATTAATTAATTACGAACGACGAAATTGGAGTCGGTCGACCCCCCCCCCCCCCCGGCGGGCGATGGCAATGGCGACGGGCGGCGACACCAGCCGTAACCGGCACCGTTCGGGGTAGTTCTGCCCCGCGCCGGCTGATTTGATGGAGCGTCCTCGGCTCGGTCTCGCGCTGGCCAAGTGCGGGCCAGTCGGGGTCGCCTGTGCCATCGTCGGCCGAGTGTCCCTCGCCCTTGGTTCGTCGTTTACCTTCTTTGTCAAGTTTTCTACAAATGTGGACGCATTTATATCATCTTGACTTTGTCAATCCTACTAGTGTGAATTCATTTATGTTTTCTTGACTTTGTTAATGAAAGCGACATTGATCTTATCTTATCTCAAGCTATGAAATTGGCATTGTTCCTATGCTTGAAAATGACACTGATTCTATCTTGACTTGGCAATGACTTACCGAAAAATGACATTTTTACACTCACCGGTGTCGGGACAAGAGAACAGGAGTATCAAAGTAGCGGGACCGGGCGACGACGGCGGTGGCCTACCCCGCACCAGCCCACTAGACGGCCGGTACAACCCCAGCTGGGCGTGCTCAACCCCGGCTGGGCTGGCATTCAGCGCCGTCCGGCGCTTGCCGGGCTTGTTCGGGGTCGGTCGGAGGCGACCGGGCGATCTTGCACCTCCGGTTGTCAATCGGCGGTCCCGTCTTGGCGATCCCATCCTTATTTATTCATCTATTAACTTTTATAATCAAAGGTTAATTCTAATTTCCTAATATGAGAATTTTAGGGTCGTCACATATCAACTTTAATCTTACACTTACTTTAGCAAAATTTTGTTATTTATGGGAATCAAATCCCACTCGGTGGGACTTTGATTTCCAATTTCACCTAATTATGATGAGCGCTTGGAGCTGTTATGTAGGGAACTATAAGAGTAATTTGAAATTTAGACATATAAGGAAAAGCGAGTATTCTAGCCAGTGAGATTGTATTCATCTCCTTCTTTTAGGTGTTCATCAATTGCAAATACACGCCATAAGCGAATGTTTCTATTTGCATGTCTAATAACTCACATATAAGCACGTGCCATTTGATCAATAGTGCCAGTATAAGAAATAACTTGGATCCAAATCCATGAGGCCAAGACATACATATTTGTTCAATATGATAGACCAGCATCCTATTATAAGAAATAACCTCTATATGAATTTGGTTCTATTTACACCAAATTAATTACATATCTAGAAGTGGAACCACTTATTATTTAATTTGGTTCACATAAAAAAAAACACAAAATCCATAATTATCTACGACCGATTTTCGCACCCCCATCATTCGGTCAAAATGAGTTTACCTTACTTTTTATGTGTTATCTTCCTTCCGGGTTCTCCAGTCGGGCATGATGGGTAATAAGTATGAATATTGTTTGGAAAAATTACCAAAAAAGTCCTAAACCTATTGCAAGTGTGCCAATTCAATTCATTTGGCCAGCCGACGCTGACGTGGCAAATTTTATTTTCAAATATTTTTGTTTATTTATAATTTTTTCTATCTTTTTCTTTTCTTTTCATTTTTTGTTGGGTTTGGGCAGGCAGCCTCCCGCCGGCCCCTGGGGGAGGGCCTGCGAGCCCTCGTTGATTATAATTGGTGTAATGATTGTTTTGATACCTTAGATAATGATCTAGGTTTAATTAAATCTGATTAGAGGAAGAGGGTCCGAGCTTGCCCCGGCTAATGAATTGAAATTTGGTTTCCTGACTACATCATAGATTTCTCCGTTTTTACTTGTGAATATGACTTTTCCACGGCGAAAAATCCAAAAGAAACTTTAACTCGTCTCTTACGTTAACAAATATAGCCGCGTCAAGCTCGGTCAATACGGAGAAGAAGGCTCAGAAACCACCCTCCTCCTTCTTCCTTCTTTCTCTCTCCCTTCCTTCACAACCCCTATATATATAATCAAACCACACACCCTTTTCCTCTTCATAGTCTTCTTCGTCTCAACACTTTTTCATTACATTCATCTCCTACGTTTTTCCATTAACAACCTTCAAGCTTTCCAAGCGGTGATCTTCAACTGAAAAAAGAAAAATTATTCAGAAGAAGATGAACCGATCCTTGGAAATCACCTTGATATCCGGACAGAACCTACGGCTCAACAAAACACCCGTGAAGAACGCGGTCGTGGTGGTCCGAGTGGAGCACGGCTGCGAATGCTCGACCAGACCGGTGCTGGACAAAGGAACAAACCCTGAGTGGAACGAGAATCTCGTTGTTGACTTGCCGCTGCGTGCGGGCTTCATTACCGTGGAAGTGAAGTGCAAGAGCTCGTCGGGTAGTTACAAGCTCGTTGGTGGGGCGATGGTACCGGTTTCAGACTTTACCAGGGATTCTGGCGCACCGGAGGGCTACGTACATTTTTTGAGTTATAGGTTGAGGGATTCTAACGGCGTGCGGACGGATGGCATCATTAACATTTCGGCAAAAATGGCCACGCCGGCACCGTCACACACATGTGAGGTTCCACAACCGGAGATCGGAGTGCCGGTAGGTGATCAGAGGAAGATGATGGCGGCCGGTGGATTGGTAACTGGAGTCCCAGTTTGGTACGCCCAGCCTTGTAGATGTTGAAGCCAGAGCTGATCATACTAAGTTGGCCTTTTCTGGTAGACTGTTGACATTGTAAACACGATACGTGCAATTGAAAATTTCGATGCACCAATAATATATGGGTATGGAAAACAGCCTCAATTTGAGGCCGGCCATACTGCTTCTCAAACGCGACATTTTTTTCTTTTCTTTTCTTGGGTGGTTTCTCTTGGCTCTCAGCTACACAATCTTGCTTCCTTACTATCATAGAGAGAGCATCTACATGTATATAATGCAGGCAAAAAGTTCTGTATTATTTTTGAACACCGATATATATTCAAAACAACAACGGTTAGGAAGTCCGGTCACGATGGTGAGATTTGTCTACGTAGGTTGAACCAATCAAAGTCACTAATCACATAAGTCTCTCTTATGACCCATATGGATCTGACAAGTCTTAATGAAACATATTATGTATCGTCTATGGATCCATGTTCATTCAAGTACTTTTCTTCTAGGGGACAATTACAACACTATATAGTTACAGCTAAAATGAATAGATTTCAAGCATATATAATAGAAGGGCTAAAACTGAGTTTAGTTTAGCTTCGGGGAGATGTAAGCCCATTTTTCCAAGGATCTTTAATAGAAGTTGTATTTGCTGAAAGCAAATAGCGTTTGGATATTTGATTTTGGCATATATTTTGTAAACGCAACTATGAAGTGATTAAAAATAATAATAATAATAATAATAATTATTATTATTATTATTATTATTATTATAATAACAAAAGAGGGCAGACAACTGGGAGACCAGAGGCACAGAGGGCACGGATATTGGGCAAAGCTTCAGCGGCGACCGCATGGGAGCATCAACGGCAACTAGAGGCGACCGTCAGCCAAGCAAGCATTAATCTGCAACCCTCATCGCAGCAGCTATTGTTGCAACTCTCGTCAAAGCTCAGCGAAAGCACTAGGCAACGAATCTAGCTCAGACGAGGCCGCAAGGGCCACCGAGGTCGAGTGACCCCACGCATCAAGCCGCCATAGTTATGCAACCTTAGGTGAGGCCACGCTGAGATCGCACATCCTCGAGATTCTTAGATCTAGCCTTTCGACAGTCATGCTTCCCAGATCATGCCCTTCGACGATCGGCATGACCCTAGACGAGTGCCGCCGCGGTTGTGCGACCCTAGGTGAGGGGACGCCAATGTCACGTGAGCCTTACAACGGTTCGTTGAGGTCTCGCGACCCCAGGCGAGGCAACGCCGAGGTTGCATGACCTTAGGCAAGCCAAATCTGGACTTTGGGGTTGCATGAACCTTGTAATAGGTCGCCGAGGCCATGCGACCCCAGGTGACGAGAGGCCCGTGGCCGGCAACGAACCCACATTAGAGTCCGCCTAGCCCCTTCGAGCCACCTCCACAATGTCCAAATTTGCAAGGAGATGATGAATAGTCGCGATGGCAAGAATGGAATATGAAAATTTTAGCATGGGTAATTTTAGAAGAAAAAAAGTTCATTAATCTTGGAAGTTTTCTTTCCAAAATACCAAAGCCTAAGTAAATCCCCACTTGTCTCGGACTTTCAGCTTTTCTAATATTGGTATCTCTCCTAAGTGGTCCAAAATAAAATTTACCAAACGCTCTAACTGTTTTCCGAAAACTTTAGAGGTTGAAAATCACATAAAAAAGCTCAATCAAACGCACCATAAATATTATGGTGTATTCGTGAGATTTATCGTACAATGTGTTAAGAGTATTTTGACGAAGATGAATAATGGCGAGATATGTAGAACAGAAGAAAAAATGTTCCTTCTGAAGAGTTCAGAAGGAACTTTCAGAAGGAGTTTTGTAGAACATAAGACGATATGTTCCTTCTGAGGAGTCCAGAAGGAACCTTCAGAAGGAGTTCGGTAGAACAGAAGAAAGACGATTTTTAAGGATTTTTTAGGGATCAACCTTCCTCTTTTTCTTCTAACCTTTATATTTAATGACAGTACAATATATATATACAAAGATGGCCTATTCTAATCTGTACACAATACCGAAATCTCTATAAATTAGGGATTACACAGAATAGAATATTAGACTTCCTAAAATTACAACCTTCCTATTTAGCTTATTCTACAACTCACGCCAACACTCCCCCTCAAGTTGGTGCATAAATGTCTTTGATGCCCAACTTATCAAGTGAGTTGTGGAAGATCCTGTCGGAGACAGCCTTTGTAAGCATATCAACTAGTTATGCTTCAGATTTGACAAACGGGAATCAAACTATCTTGGCATCAAAATTTTGTTTGATGAAGTGTCGATCTACCTCAATGTGTTTAGTACGATCATGCTGAATTGGATTATGAGAAATGTCAATAGCTGCTTTATTATCGTAGAACAGATTTATTTCAGACTTTGGAGCAAAGCCAATTTCTGTCATCAGTCTCCTAATCCAAAGGAGTTCACAGAACCCTTTAGCCATTCCCCTAAACTCGGCCTCAGCACTCGATAAAGCTACTACTTTCTATTTCTTGCTTCTCCATGTAACTAGATTCCCTCCTACAAAAGTAAAGTAGCCTGAAGTTGATTTCCTGTCAGTAATACTCCCGGCCCAATCTGCATCTGTATAACCTTCAATATTAAGATGGCTATTCTTTGAGAACAAGAGTCCTTTTCCCGGAGCAGACTTTAAATAACGAAGAATCCGAACTACAGCATCCATATGATCTTCACTAGTTGAATGCATAAACTTACTATCCTCACAGCATATGCAATATCTGGGCGAGTATGAGATAGATAAATTAATTTACCCACCAATCTTTGATATCTCTCCTTATCAGTTGGTGTCTGATCTGGGTATTCTCCAAACTTGTGATTCTGAATAATCGGTGTATCCGTCGATTTACAATCTAGCATCCCCACTTCTGACAGTAAATCTAATACATATTTCCTCTAAGAAAGAAATATACCTTCTTTTGATCTAGCCACTTCAATACCCAGAAAATATTTGAGTCCCCCAGGATTTTTCATCTCAAATTCAGCTGCTAATCTCTCTTGGAGTTTAGAGATCTCTTCTATGTCATCCCTTGTTATAATCATGTCATCCACATAAATTATTAGAGCCGTTACCTTTTCTCGATGTCGTCTCAAGAACAATGTATGGTCTGTGTCACTTTGAGTGTAGCCATATTTCTTTATAGCTAGGCTAAACCGACCGAATCAAGTGCGAGGTGACTGTTTTAATCCATACAGTGAGCGTTGTAGTTTACATACAACACTTGGCTGCGATGGAACATTATACCTAGGAGGAACATCAATATAAATTTCTTCTTCAAGATCACCATGGAGAAAGGCATTTTTGACATCAAATTGGTGCAACGGCCAGTCTAAAGTTGTGGCAAGAGATAACAAAACTCGAACAGTATTCAGCTTTGCGGCCGGAGAGAAAGTCTCTTGATAATCTATTCCATACGTCTGGGTATACCCTTTCGCTACAAGTCTTGCTTTGTATCTTTCAATCGAGCCATCCGCCTTGTGTTTAATGGAGAAGACCCATTTATACCCAACTGCCTTTTTTCCTTCAGGCAATGCTACAAGCTTCCAAGCTTCATTCTTCTGTAGTGCCTCCATTTTCTCTTTCATCGCCTGAGCCCACTTTGGGTCGTCTAAGGCCTCTTGTACCCCACTAGGAATATGGACTGAAGACACATTGTATACAAAAGTCTTAAGAGGTCCAGATAGTCTTCGCGTTGATACATAATTTGCAATAGGATATCTGGATTTCCTTTCCTCCACATCTGGTGAGTACCGGTTCGGGGGCTTCCGATGATTATGTCTGAAAGGTAGCTCATAACTAACAGAGACATTTGAATTATCAAGAGAAGAGGGTAGGGCAAGAGAACTTACCTCGAGGATATTCTCAGGAGATGGGTCATGTACTGGAGAGAGAGGGGATTCATCATCTGAATTATCTTCCTGTTCCTGCATGATTATGCCTGAACCTGTTTCTGTTCCTAGTTCAGCTTCTGAACCTGTTTTTGTTCCTAGTTCAGCTTCTGCCACTTCCTTCCCAGTCTGCCTAAGTTGTACTACTTGTCCACCCTCCGTTGTGGTATTTTCAACACCATCATTAGTTTGTACTAGGATGCTACTCTCACAATCCCACCAATTCTGCATCTGAACCTGTCTCTCCCCCTGAAAGGGAGAATTGGGTGCTGGGTAAAAACTGTCTGACTCCACGAATTTCACATCCATGGTAACATAGGTACGCCTGGTAGTAGGATTATAACATCGATATCCTTTTTGGTGTGTTCCATACCCCAAAAATATACAACGAACTGCACATGGATCAAACTTAGTACGTTGATTTTTATGGAGATGTACGAAGGCGACACATCCAAATATTCGCGGGGAAAATACCAAAACTGAGGGTAGAGAAACATGTCGTGAAAGAACCTGTAATGGAGTCCGAAAACTCAACATTTTTGAAGGCATCCGATTCAGAAGGTGAACTGCTGTGACCACAGCACTATCCCATTATTTACTCGGGACATAACTACCAATCAATAACGTACGAGCAGTTTTCAAAATATGTCTTTTCTTCCGTTTAGCTACCCCATTTTGCTGTGGTGTCTGTGTACATGAAGTCTCATGAAGAAGACCATGCTGCTGGAAATAAGCCTTAAAATTTTGATTAACATATTCTCCACTATTATCAAAGCGAAGAATTCGAACCTTAGCTGCAAACTATGTTTGAACCATAGTATGGAAATTACGAAACACATCTAACACTTCATCTTTATGTTTCATTAAGTATAGCCAAGTCATTCGGGTATAGTCATCAACAAAACTCACAAACCAACGAATTCCAGAGATAGCGGTAATTGGAGAAGGCCCCCAAACATCTGAATGAATCAATGCAAAAGGAACTTCACTCTTATGTAGGCTTATCGGAAAAGAAACACGATGACTTTTAGCCAAGATGCAAGTTTCACACTAAAAAACCGAATCTGAATTGTTTAAATGACTAAATAGTTCGGGAAATAAATGCTTCATATAACCGAATGATGGGTGTCCCAAACGACGATGCCATAGCCAAATCTGTCTTTCCTTATTACTAGGTGAGTGCCGAATACGGTTCATCTGACCGACACTGAAGTCGTCCATGTAGTACAACCCCCCTCTCTTAGTACCACGCCTAATGATCTCCTTTGTGAGAACATCCTGAAAGAGGCAAAAATTAGGGTATATTAGAGCAACACAATTAAGCTCCTCAGTAGCTTGGCATACAGACATCAATTTATTTGATAGATATGGTACTAGCAAAGTATTAGACAGAGAGAGTGAGGATGAAAGAGCAACAGTCCCAGCTCCCGTCACAGGATAAGTTCATCCATTGGCATTGGTAACATTACGTCGTCTTGGTTGTGAAATTTTACGAAGTCATTCGAATTGTAGGTCATATGATCAGTTGCCCCTGAATCAATAATCCAACCACTGTATTCATCTTGATTAGAGCTAAGTAAGGTAGAATCATGATTACCTTCATTACTGAGAGTAGTTGAATCATTGGGAGATTCTATTTGGGAAACCAAAGATAGGTGAGGTTCTGCGTTTACCAAGGAAGCTTTCCCTTTTCCGCTACTCTCTTCAGCTTCAACTTGTTTTCGTGCCTTGAGTTCCTTCTACCAGTCTGGATACCCATGTAGCTTAAAACACGTTTCACGGGTATGCTTTGAATTTCCACAGTGTGTACAGCCACTACCCGACTGTGATTTAACCCTTGAGGTAATATTGTTCTTTCCACCTCCCGTGGAAAAAGCAGTTCTAGTTACTTGGAGCATTGGCATCCGCTGGGGTTCGATCTTGACTCCTTTGAGCGCCATGGCAGCAACACGTACTGAATCGGTTCCTGACATAATCACTACTTGGCGAACATCTTCCCTACGAACCCTTGCATAGGCTTGTTCAATCGTGGGGAATGGTTGCATCTAGAGCACATCAGCCCGTATATTATCTAGACGGTCATCCAACCCATCTAGAAAAAGGTAAACTCTGTCTTCCTGTATAGCAGAATTGCACCTTTCTATATCATTCGGACAAATCATTGGGTTTGGACGACGGAAATCAATTTCCCTCCATATGCCTTGAAGACCATTGTAATAGGTTTCAATGGATCCTCCAGCTTGTCTCATTCTAGTAACACGTCTCTTTAAATCATATACTTGAGAGGTATTCGTTCCATCAAAAAAGGTTGTAGTAATCAAATCCCACACCATTTTTGTGGTTGGGAAACGAATAAAATTACCTATCAAGGCAGGATCCGTGGAGTTAATCAGCCATCCCTTTAATGTTGAGCCCTCAGTTTTCCACTTTCTAAAGGTTAGATCTGTCGATTGGGGTTGAGGAATGTCCCCATTGATGTATCCCAATTTGTCTCTACCTGAGATGTACATCTCGACAACTTGTAACCAAAGGCCATAGTTGGTGCCGTCCAACTTAATGGCGATCTGGGCTGCGGGAGTTTGAATCTGCGTCTGATTCTAGTTCAAAATCTATTGCATCTTACTCGTCAAGTCCTCGAGGATAGATGCTACAGAGGAGCTTTCGCTTTCATCTACCATGATTTATGATAGTATTAGGATCGCTGCTCTGATACCATGTAGAACAGAAGAAAAAATGTTCCTTCTGAGGAGTTCAGAAGGAAAAAATGTTCCTTCTGAAGAGTTTAGAAGGAAAAAATGTTCCTTCTGAAGAGTTCAGAAGGAACTTTCAGAAAAAGTTTTGTAGAACATAAGACGATATGTTCCTTCTGAGGAGTTCAGAAGGAACCTTCAAAAGGAGTTCGGTAGAACAGAAAAAAGACGATTTTTGAAGATTTTTTAGGGATCAACCTTCCTCTTTTTCTTCTCACCTTTATATTTAATGATAGTACAATATATATACACAAAGATAGCATATTCTAATATGTACACAATACCGAAATCCCTACAAATCAGGGATTACACAGAATAGAATATTAGACTTCCTAAAATTACAACCTTCCTATTTGGCTTATCCTACAACTCACACCAACAAGATATTAGCGAGACCATCGCCTAGGAAGCACCGACACTCTCCGGTGGTCTCCGTGTCGTGTCGGACATTCCGACACTCTCCAACATGCGACCGACACATGGTCAGCACTCCAGACACACCAACGACACGCGAGTTCAACATCCCAACACGCCATTTCGACACTCACGAGGTCAAATCTAAGCATTTTCAATCAATTAAGTCATATGCCTAGTCACCCTAAAATTAATATAACCAAACGGCAAAAAAAAAACATAATCATGAATTCCAAACAGAAGAAAAAGAAGAAACTCATCGCTGATATTTTGATATATAAATGATAATTTATCATGTTTATATAAAGATATACATTTAATATACAACGTGGCCTAAGGTGTCCGAATTCTCTCTTTTTTAATAAATGACGTGTCGGTGTATCGTGTCGTGTCATATCGCTTGTCGGTGTCGGTGTCGGTGCCACGTCGAAAGCGATACACTGGCGGGTTGACTTTAAAGTCGGTCGTTCTTTAGATATGCCCGAGTCTTCTTTCTGGCATATACGCAGAGTTGCACATGTTTTCATGTGTCATCATTCTCATGTAATATCCCAACACCCGCGCGAACGACTTAAAAAGCGACGACCTTTGCCTTTCATTAGTCAATTCTCGTCCGCGATGGACAGGCCCTATATATTTTCTTTAAATTTGGGGACAATAAAAGAAAGATCCACTCTAAATATTTATATAACTCTTATCATTGTATGACATGAAAAATTTATGTCATCTCTTACCAATATTTCAATTCGCTAACTTTTATTTCAATTTATTAATCTTTATTTGAAAATCCTAATTGAATTATTTTCGATTTCTTTATCAATTAATTGTGGATTACCAATGCTCTTTTGAAGTTACATTTACTTTTGTATGTCAAGTTTTGTTCTCGTTTATCAATTTTTTATTATTATGTATCTTTCGACGAAACGTCTAAAATTTGTTTGACTCTTGTATGATTTTTTGAACTTTTGTGTGATTCGTTGTTTTTGCTATGCACAAAAATAATTACCATATACAGAATTGGAGGGAAAAGTACCAAAAAGTCTTAAATCTATTGTATTGGTATCAATTCAGTCCTAAACTTTTCAATTGGATCAATTTAGTCTTAAACCTTTTTGCATTTGTACCAATTGAGTCCATTAGGCCAATTTTGGCCCAAAATCGCTAACGTGAACGTTGATCGTCCTACGTGGCACGGCCGGCATCGTCATGGACAAATTTTAATATTATTTTAGTAATATATTGAATTTTTTAATAATTTTTTGGTTTTTTCTCATGCGGTTGTATAGATTCATTGCATTTTACACGTGAATGAGGATCATTGGCACGGATAGCGCACATTTTTGCGACCAAACATGCCTTTCTTATTCAACGGTAAATTCATGCTTCATCCTACAAGGTCTATACAGTTACAGATCTGCGTAACTTGGTAATCGAATTATGATCATGCTCGTATACTTTTTTTATTGTGAATTTAATGAGTTTTGAACGAGAACTTTAGGTTTGTGACACTATACTATACCCGCAAAGGTGCATCTTTGATGTGCCTTCTAGATACCAGACAAATTAGCTCAACTGTCAAACCATTACAAATCATCCTTACTTTCGGTCGAAACTATTCTCCACATCTATTATCTTGTATTTATAAATGGAGTCCAAGTGAAATATATAATATGTATTGACTTAAAGGATTTGGATCACGACTTGCTAATCAAAGCGCGAGTGAAACTAATTATTTCAACATACGTCAGCTCGTGGACGTAACATCTTCGATCGCATCGCATGCAAAGACAACTTGGAAAGTGACTTCGAGAGCTGTATTTGATTTGTCTGATATGAAATGCGACAGCGGACAGGAACAGCAACTTCGCTAGCAGTGTCTCTCACGACTTGTTGGTCGCCCAAAAAAAATCGATTGGAAAACTACATGACGTAATCACGGTGACGAGAACGACATCGACCATGATGTCGTCACCCCATATTTTCAAGGATAAAAATGTTAGAAATTTGTGACTTTTGCGTTGACATACATATGGTCATCGGTTTTTCCTCGGCGGAAGTCTAGCCATTTTGTTTTCTTCGTGTTCGTTGACTCGTCTTGGCCAAAGTCTTTTTTTTTACGTGGCCATCAGCTCATGCAGATGGCGTCATTGACAGTACGTACGACGTGCCCTCCGATCACGTGTCGTTTATTAGCGATGTTCACCGAGAACAATGATCATTAGATTAACACCTCAAATTATCTCTAGGTTATAAAAAGAATCCATTGCTAAAAGATAAAGCAATGGCACTACTTCTTTTGCGTAACAAGAGACAGCAGGTGGGGAGAGATCACCTCGAGATTTATCCTTTCTTTTTGGCATTTATTCCTTCGAGCAGCCAATCGCACCAAAAACTTCAATGCTTTTAGTTAAAAAGACTTAGCGTATGTATTGAGGTCGAATCATTCCTCATTATTATCCAAATAGATAACACCAATCCTTCGCTAGATCCTTTTCTTGGTTAATTTGCTTGGTGAAGCTTATATTAACATTTCGAAAATGACATTGACTCTACCTTAATTTGGCATTGACTTACCAAAAAATGACATTTTTACACTTACCCGTGTCGGGACAAGAGAACGGGATTATCACGGTAGCAGGACCGGGGTGACGGCGGCGGCGGCCTACCTTGCGCCGGCCCACTAGACGATTGGCACAGCCCTAGCCGGGCGTGCTCAACCCCGGCTGGGGTGGCGTTCAGCGCTTGCCGGGCTTGTCCGGGGTCGGGCAATCTTGCACCTCCAGTTGTCGATCAATAGTCCCGTCTTGGCGATCACATCCTTGTTTATTCATCTATTAACTTTTATAATCAAAGGTTAATTCTAATTTCTTAATACGAGAATTTTTGGGTCGTCACATATTAACTTTAATCTAACACTTACTTTTGCAAAATTTTGTTATTTATGGAAATCAAATCCCACTCGGTGGGATTTTGATTTCCAATTTCACCTGAATATGAGGAAAAATTCCAAATAAGAGCCTAAAGTGCCTTTGTTTTCTCGAATAGGGCCCTGAAGTAGACCTTGTTTCAAATAAGGGCCTAGAGTGCCCTCATTATTTCAAAGAAGGGCCTAATCAAAGGGTATTTCTTCTTTTTACTTTTTTGATTTTTTTTCTATTTTTCTATTTTCCCTTTTTTTTCTTTTTTCTTCTTCTTCCCCTCCCCACCCCTCCCCAAAGTCTACTGCAACCCTCAACACCTTCATCTTCTTCAACCCAACGTCTTCTACAACCTTGGACGGCCTTCTTGGCGGAGTACATCGGGCGGCCGGAGCTGTCGTCAGTCGCGAGCATGGCGGCGAGGAAGCCCCTGATGCCGGTCCCGGCGAGGACATCGAAGAAGTCATGACTGAGGCGTGGGGTCGCTAGTCCTGAGGGGGATCTGGTCCTCGAGGTGGACGAGGGCGGCGCTGGCGACAATGCAAGTGGTCCCGCCACCGTCGATGCAAAGGAGGCGGGTGAGCTTGGCGGCCTCGCAGTGGGACCGCTGTCACGCCCCGCACCCGTCGGACACGCCCACATCTCTTCTTAGTCGTTAAGTTGCGACGTCTCAGGCCGCTTCACCGACCCATTTATTTTATCTTTTGATTAAGCGCATGCGGAAACGATTCACCTCCCCAGACAAACATAGAGCAGGGATAGATGGAAAGGAAATCAACAACAGCATACAACAAACTTTCGTTTTATTTAATTACTGTTAACCTGGGAGATTACAATATATACATGCCTATCACAAGGCCGCTCCCTAGCAGACCACTCGTACAAAAAGGGGTGGGGTGGTCGGGTGAACCTAACTTCACTACACTAAAGGGACAGCTCCAAAAAGGATAAGCATACAGTGCCTATCACCATATCTGACCATAATCGGGAGGTGGCTTCGGTCGGACTCCACTTTGTTGGAGTTGGCGAATACTTCGGGGGCCCTTGTTTCTCATACCGGGCATACCCATGTGAGCTTATGGAAACTAAAGTATGAACCGACGACATGTGACCCTTGCGCACAAAATGCGGGGGTTCGGGGGTCACATGTCGTCAGTCAGCGGGTAGGGGTTCCGCTCTCTAGTGAGCGGGCTCGGGCTCGGGTGCAGCACCCCCGAAATAACATCGGGTTTAGGCTTGTGTTTAAGTTGGCCCGTTTGTTGTGGGATCAAAGGGTTTTCGGATAGGCTTGGATTTTGGGCCCATTTTTAAGTCCTATATATTGTACTCGTATGAGAGATCATTGTAACGTGTGATTGCGGTGAAAGCTTAAAAATTATAGTAGAATCCATTTGCAGGACATAGCTTTATTTCTTGGATGAACTTGGGTAAACTTTTGTGCCATCTGTTTCTAGTTTCTGTGTGATTGTTCTGATATTGATTAGGATAAAACCCATCATACTTCGTCTACCTCGGATGGATCGGACTCCACTTCTTCTGCCTCGGATCCCACGTCGTTCGGACCGGTGTCTGAATTAGTAACAGCTCCGTCCAGAGGGTCTAGATCCATAGGATCCTAAACCTCTTCTTCGAGGCTACCAGCGGGGGGTCTATCGAAACCTCTGATCGGACCGTGCAGGTTATTCCCTTCCTTAATGAACCAGGCCAAAACTCGTGTGGTTGCCACATGTCTAACACCACATCAACCCAGACGGTTAACGAATGTTTCTAATACGACCTATCAGGTCCCACATGATACTCTACCACTATTGTACCCACCTCCATGGGTAGACCAAAACGCATAAGCAATGGTGGTCGATTCATGCTCAGGGGTCTGAAATATTTAATAACAACAACAATGAGATAACTCTCAAAGAGCTAACGACCTAAGCCTCGATTAGGACGTCAACTCAGCTCGGATGCACCTAACACATGCAATACAGTACGGTACACACAAACTTGCCATTACACAATCATAGGCAACCTTACCTTGCCTTGGCACACGCCTTGTGCGTTAAAACTGGCTATATGCAATATAATGCAATAAATAAACAACACAATTAGACCGTCCGTCGACATTCTCATTCACAGAGCACTAAAGCGCGTTCTAATTATCACAGCCACTCAAGCACGCCCGTCCTCACACGGGGGTCCTCCAACTCAACTGGATATTCATCCATTCAATCAATTACGACCGATCTAGGGCATGCCTATCTTCACACGGGGTCTTCCGGCTCAACCTGGCATTTGTCTTTTCTATCAATTACGGCCGATCGAGGGCACGCCCGTATTCATACGGGGGTCTTCCGGCTTATTCGGGCTTTTATCTATTCGATCAATTACGGCCGATCGAGGGCACGCCCGTTTTCATATGGGGGTCTTCCAGCCTATTCGGGCAATTATCCATTCGATCAATTATGGCCGATCAAAGGCACGCCCGTCTTTCTACGGGGGTTTTCCGGCTTATCCGGGCAATTATCCATTCGATCAATTAAGGCCGATCGAGGGCACGCCCGTCTTTCTAAGGAGGTCTTCCGACTTATCCGGGCATTTCTCAAGGTGATGCAACTCTCATGAAAAAATGCAGTAATAAATTACACGGGACCACATACACATAAAACTGACATATAAACCAGACACCTCACGATTTACTATTTAGGTGTCCACAATTCTAGCATAAAACAATCACAATTTAGCATTAAAAACTACACGATAATATTAGTAAAATAAACCGATAGCCTATCACTTCAAACACCGATAGCTTATCATCAATTCTCGATAGCTTATCACCTAAACCATGATAGCTTATCACCTACACCAAGATAGCCTATTACCTAAGCCATGATAGCTTATCATCTAAACCATGATAGCCTATCACCTAAGCCAAGATAGCCTATCACCTAAGCCAAGATAGCTTATCACCTAAACCATGATAGCCTATCACTAACAATATCGATAGCTTATCACATTCTTGATAACCTATCAAGTCCACTTATCACTTATCAAAATAGCTTATCAACTATTCCCTAATTAATTAGCACTAAACATACTTATCCTAATATAATCTCATCCTAATCAATTTTCACATACTAATATGGGCGAAAACTCACCCGGTAAAGATTTCGAAGACACGATCTTGACGGCGACGGTGAGGGCAACGCGTGGCTCGGTTTGAAAACGACGCAGGACGACAGCGGACGGCAGTAAAACAGGACCGGCAGGGCTATTTTGGCGCAACGAGGCTCGGCGGCGGAAACGACTTAAACGGAGCTTGAATCGAAGCAAGAACGGACCGGGTCTCCACCGACCAGCCTCTTTCCAGCACGAATTCATTGAAATCCAATAGTTTATTCGACGATCAGCCCTCAAATCCATGTATCCTTTGATCTTACAGTCGGGTGGGAAAAAATGGAGCTCGATTCGCCCTCCGGACGAGCTCAAAAAGGTGATTTCTTGTTGGGCGCGCGCAGAAAATCAAGAAGACGGGCTCTCGGGTTTGGGAGGTTTTGGCCGGCCGAAAATGGAGAGCGAGGGAGGGGAAGAGAGAGAGAGAGAGTGATCCAAAATGAGAGATATTATCCTCTCTTGAATTTTCATCAACAAGCCAAGAACAAGATAGAAACCCTTCATCAATGCTCTTGCCTTCAAAGTCTTCACAATGATGATCTTTTATCCCTAGCTCATAAATGCAAGGAGGATAGTTTGGTAATTTCTTAAGCAAGAAGGCCATTTTGGTAATTTTGCAAAGTATACAAATACTATATGCGTATACGAGCTATAATTTTGTACGGGTTCGTATAAATCGAATTTGGGCTCAAAAGGATACGGATTTGGCTTGAAAAGCTCCTTGGGCCCAAATTGACTAAGCGGGCTTTAGTAAATTTAAATTGGGCCCACTTGGGCTAACCTTTGGCCCAAATGGCCGAAATACATTAGGCTTAAGGCCCAATGTGCCTTCGCCGGTCCGCTTTCTCATGGACTCCAAATCTCGGTCTGTTAACCCTTTTCCGAAGGTCTCGAGCAAACTGATAAATAGGCGGCTCGATAAGGCGACTTCCAATAACTTAGTCTTGAGATCCTCGAAGGTTCAATACCCAAATTTGGATTCTAATTCATGATTGAAATCGATCGATTGCCTCTTTAGAATATCTCAAACTAACGGGCAGCTTTTAGGAGTTACGTGTATTCGACCCGTGGTTGATTCAACATCAATCTACGTCTAAGCTTTCTCGAACCATGGATGACCTCGGTTGTCCTGTAACTGCGAGGGGTCAATCACTAGTTTCAATGTACACAATCATTAGGAATTGGTTTCGAGTCGTTCGCAATCCATACAATGGTCAGGCAGAAGGACCCGAGATTCGATTGCATGCTATTGACGAAACCTTCTATAACCTTTTCTTGATCGGTCCATACTAGCTCACAATTGTCCCTCGTCAATCCCTATGGTCGAATTATCAATCCATGGTTGATTTCTCAGGTCGTACGTACTTAATTCGTTAATAGCCTTTCCCCTTCGGTTAGTCTCTCATGAGTGATCAATTCAGAACGAAAATTACTAACAGTGCATCGATTAAAATCATCGTTTCATTACATCGAGGATAGAGTCGAATTTAAGGATGTCAAAACAGCCATTTCTGCTTGAGCTTGGTGAAGATCTCCAAGACTGAGCAAGGTTTTGGAATGTGAGAATATATTTCATATATATATTTTTTATATGTGCTTTATTAATTATTATTGTAATTGATTATTGGTCTAATAAAGAAAAGGTATAAGGTTTCCTAATCATAGTTGGATATTGGGCTAGATAGTATGGGCTGAATTAAACCTTATCTATAATGAGGGGATAGGTTACAAACTCTATAAATAGAGCTCAAGTCTCTCCTCTAAACTTTAATGTTCACATAACCTCACATAAAGAGTCGTCAGAAAGCGATACGTGAGGGGCCGTCTCATTGAAGCCAGTGTTTAAGAGGGTTCTAGAGGAGAAGATCTTGAGCATCGGTTCATCGCTATTCCGCATTAAGAATTATGGATTCGAATCAAGGTGCGTCAATTCTTCTATTTTATGAAATTGTGATTCGCATATCTATACGTGCTACTCTTGGGTTATTACATAAGGATTAAAATCGCAGCTTACATTGAACCCCTGTAACATTTTGACCGCAAGTTCAAGGCTCATGGTGGACCTTTTCCCTTTTGCCTTTTCTCCTTCCGGCTGGCTACGGAAGTGGGTGGTCGACTTTGCTGCTTTGATATATTCAAAACAACAACGGTTAGGAAGTCTCGTCACGGAGGCGACCATATGCATTTGGACACAGTCACGAAGGTGAGATTTGTCTACGTGAGTTGAACCAATCAAAGTCACTAATCTCATAAGTCTCACTTATGACCTAGATGGATCTAGCAAGTCTTAATGAAACATATTATGTATCGTCTATGGATCCATGTTCATTCAAGTACTTTTCGTTTAGGGGACAATTACAACACGATATAATTACAGCTAAAATGAATAGATTTCAAGCATATATGATAAAAGGGCTAAAACTGAGTTTGGTTTAGCTTCGGGGCGATGTAAGCCCCTTTTTCCAAGGATCTTTAATAGAAGTTGTATTTGCTGAAAGCAAATAGCATTTGGATATTTGATTTTGGCGTATATTTTGTAAACGCAACTATGAAGTGATAATAATAATAATAATAATAATAATAATAATAATAATAATAATAGAAGAGGGCAGACAACGGGGAGACAAGAGGCAGAGAGGGCACGGATATTGGGCGAGCTTCAGTGGCAACCACAGGGGAGCATCAATGGCAACTAGAGGCTGTTGGAATTTTGATGTATAATCCCATGGGAAGTGAATGAGAAATGAAGGATGGAGAGTCCCACGTAGGAAAAAGAGTAGATGATGGATGGGTTTAAATATTGGAACTTCACAAATGGGTTTGGGCCCCAAGGGGTACCGCACTTTTGTGGACGGGGGAGGATCTACGCAAAGGTGGATTAGTCCACACGCGCGCGCCGCCGCCGCCCGCCGACCGGGCCCGGGTTCGAGTCCGGGTCCGCGCGTTTATTTAATTTTACTCCATCAATTTTATTTTTTATTCTATTCTTTTTAAATTGAAGGGACACGATTTGAATAGACATGTCCAGAAATTTTTGGACATTCTTTTTCATCCAAGCAGATATGTTTGTTCGGTGTTGAGCGAATAGACATATTAGACCGACGAACGAACATGTTTGTTCGAACAGAATTCGAACAGAACAAGAACAGTTTTTTGGTTCGCATCCCTTCATCAATAGACATGTTCTGCTTCGCGACTCTTCACATCATTGTCTATAAATACAAAGAGCGACCGTCGTCGCAGTAGATATTGTTGCAACTCTCGTCAAAGCTCAGCGAAAGCACTAGGCAACAAATCTAGCTCAAACGAGGCATGTCGCCGAGGTCGCGACCCCAGGCGAGGACCACTGAGGTCGAGTGATCCCACGCATCAAGCCGCCAGAGTTATGCAACCTTAGGCGAGGCCACGCTGAGATCGCACATCCTCGAGATTCTCAAATCTAGCCTTTCGACAGTCATGCTTCCCAAACTTGCCCTTCGACGATCGGCATGATCATAGATGAGGGCCGCCGCGTTGTATGACCCAAGGTGAGGCGATGCCAACGTCGTGTGAGCCTTACAATGGTTCGTTGAGTTCTCGCAACCCCAGGCGAGGCAACGCCAAGGTCGCATGACCTTAGGCAAGCCAAATCTGGACTTTGTCGTTGCACGAACCTTGCAATAGGTTGCCGAGGCCGTGCGACCCGAGGCGACGAGAGGCCCATGGCGGGCAACAAACCCACATTGGCGTCCACCCAGCGCCTTCGAGCCCCCTCCACAATGTCCAGATTTGCAAGGAGATAATGAATAGTCACAATAGCAAGAATGGAATATGAAAATTTTAGCAGGGGTAATTTTAGAAGAAAAAAAGTTCATTAATCTTGGAAGTTGTCTTTCCAAATACAAAAGCCTAAGTAAATCCCCACTTGCCTCGGACTTTCAGCTTTTCTAATATTGGTATCTCTCCTAAGTGGTCCAAAATAAAATTTACCAAACACTCCAACTTTTTTCCGAAAACTTTAGAGGTCCAAAATCACTTAAAAAAGCTCAATCAAATGCACCATAAATATTATTGTGTATTCGCGAGATTTATCGTGCAATGCGTTAAGAGTATTTGGACAAAGATGAATGATGGCGAGATATCGGTGAGACCATTGCCTATGAAGCACCGATACTCTCCGGGGATCTTCGTGTCATGTCGGACACTCAGACACTCGTGTCAGACACTCCGATACTCTCCAACATGCGACCAATATATGGTCAGCGCTCCAGACACACTAACGACACGCGAGTTCAGCATTTCGACCCACCATTTCGACACGCATGAGGTCAATTCTAAGTATTTTCAATAAATTAAGTCATATGCATAGTCACCCTAAAATTAATATACCCAACCAGCAAAAAAAAAAAACTAATCGTGAATCCTAAACAGAAGAAAAAGAAGAAACGCATCGTTGATATTTTGATATTCATGTTATTTATTATACAAGGTGTCGGAATTCTCTCTTTTTTAAGAAATGACGTGTCGTGTCGTATCGTGTCGTGTCGCGTGTTAGTGTCGGTTCTACTTAGGCCATCGCGACATCTTTTCTAGGCCACGTTGAAAGCGATGCACTGGCTAGTTGACTTTAAAGTCGGTCGTTCTTTAGAAGGTTAATACCACGAAAAATCTCAAACTGGTACACCTGTGACAAATTTACTCCAAACTATTTTTTTGACCTCCAAAAGCCCTAAAACTGGTACAATTTTGACAAATTTACCCCAAACTAGTACACCTATGACAAATTTATCATTCGTTAGTTGTCGTTAAATTTTATCTCCAAATTGCTGAGTTTGACGACACATGGCAATTGCTGGATATACACGTTTGGGTTTTTACCCATTATAGTATCAATTTGGAGTTTTTCATGGTATTAATTCAATTTAACGAAAACTAACGAATGATAAATTTGTCACATGTGTACCAGTTTGGGATTTTTTATGGTCATAATAATTAGTTTGGGGTAAATTTGTCACAAATATATCAGTTTGGGATGTTTGGTAGTCGAAAAAATAGTTTCTGGTAAATTTGTCACATATGTACCAATATTGATTTTTTGTTGTCAAAAAAATAATTTGAAGTAAATTTATCACTGATGTATCAGTTTGAGGTTTTTCGTGGTATTAATATTAACCCTTCTTTAGATATGTCCCGGTCTTCTTTCTGGCGTATAGTCGCGATCTTTTCTGGGCCACGTCGAAAGCGATGCACTGGCGGGTTGACTTTAAAGTCGGTCGTTCTTTAGATGTGTCCCAGTCTTCTTTCTGGCAGTTACGCAGGGTTGCACATGTTTTCATGTGTCATCATTTTCATGTAATATCCCAACACCCGCGCGAACGACTTAAAAAGCGACGACCATTGCCTATCGTTAGTCAATTCTCATCCGCGATGGACAGGCCCTATATATTTTCTTTAAATTTGGGGACAATAAAAGAAAGATCCACTCTAAATATTTATATAACTCTTATCATTGTATGACATGAAAAATTTATGTCATCTCTTACCAATATCTCATTTCACCAACTTTTATTTCAATTTATTAATCTTTATTTGAAAATCCTAATTGAATTATTTTGGATTACTTTATCAATTAATTGTGGATTACCAATGCTCTTTTGAAGTTACATTTACTTTTGTATGTCAAGTTTTGTTCTCGTTTATCAATTTTTTTTATTATTTATCTTTCGACCAAACGTCTAAAATTTGTCTGACTCTTGTATGATTTTATGAACTTTTGTGTGATTCGTTGTTTTTACTACGCACGAAAATAATTGCCATATACAGGATTGGAGGGAAAAGTACCAAAAAAGTCTTAAATCCATTGCATTTGTATCAATTCAGTCCTAAACTTTTCAATTGGATCAATTTAGTCCTAAATCTTTTTGCATTTGTACCAATTGAGTCCACTAGACCAATTTTCGCCGAAAATCGCTAACGTGAACGTCGATCGTCCTACGTGGCACGGCCGGCATCGTCATGGACAAATTTTAATAATATTTTAGTAATATATTGAATTTTTTAATAATTTTTTGGTTTTTTCTCATGCGTTTGTATAGATTCATTGCATTTTACACGTGAATGAGGATCATTGGCACGGATAGCGCACATTTTTGCGACCAAACATGCCTTTCTTATTCAACGGTAAATTCATGCTTCATCCTACAAGGTCTATACAGTTACAGATCTGCGTAACTTGGTAATCGAATTATGATCATGATCGTATACTTTTTTTATTGTGAATTTAATGAGTTTTGAACGAGAACTTTAGGTTTGTGACACTATACTATACCCGCAAAGGTGCATCTTTGATGTGCCTTCTAGATACCAGACAAATTAGCTCAACTGTCAAACCATTACAAATCATCCTTACTTTCGGTCGAAACTATTCTCCACATCTATTATCTTGTATTTATAAATGGAGTCCAAGTGAAATATATAATATGTATTGACTTAAAGGATTTGGATCACGACTTGATAATCAAAGCGCGAGTGAAACTAATTATTTCAACATACGTCAGCTCGTGGACGTAACATCTTCGATCGCATCGCATGCAAAGACAACTTGGAAAGTGACTTCGAGAGCTGTATTTGATTTGTCTGATATGAAATGCGACAGCGGACAGGAACAGCAACTTCGCTAGCAGTGTCTCTCACGACTTGTTGGTCGCCCAAAAAAAATCGATTGCAAAACTACGTGACGTAATCACGGTGACGAGAACGACATCGACCATGATGTCGTCACCCCATATTTTCAAGGATAAAAATGTTAGAAATTTGTGACTTTTGCGTTGACATACATATGGTCATCGGTTTTTCCTCGGCGGAAGTCTAGCCATTTTGTTTTCTTCGTGTTCGTTGACTCCTCTTGGCCAAAGTCTTTTTTTTTACGTGGCCATCAGCTCATGCAGATGACGTCATTGACAGTACGTACGACGTGCCCTTCGGATCACGTGTCGTTTATTAGCGATGTTCACCGAGAACAATGATCATTAGATTAACACCTCAAATTATCTCTAGGTTATAAAAAGAATCCATTGCTAAAAGATAAAGCAATGGCACTACTTCTTATGCGTAACAAGAGACAGCAGGTGGGGAGAGATCACCTCGAGATTAATCCTTTCTTTTTGGCATTTATTCCTTCGAGCAGCCAATCGCACCAAAAACTTCAATGCTTTTAGTTAAAAAGACTTAGCGTCTGTAGTGAGGTCCAATCATTCCTCATTATTATCCAAATAGATGACACCAATCCTTTGCTAGATCCTTTTCTTGGTTAATTTGCTTGGTGAAGTTTATATTAACATTTCGATATGTGGACACATTTTCTACCAATTCTATTTCTGTGGTATTATTAGACCCCCAAAAAAAAAATCTAGGGTTTTGCACATTAGCAATTTCAGAAAAATAATGTTGGAACGATAAGGATGTCAAATTATCCTAATCACAATATAGTATGAAATATGGCTGGGTTGTGCGATAGCTGTAGTTACCAAATTAATGATTGTAACCCATTGTATTGCTCTTTATTAAAGGGTAATAAATCACCTCTAAAGATAACAAGATGAATTGGGGATTTACCACTGTCGATGTAAGCGGGATTCTTCTCTTGGTCGTAACCACGCTAACTCTTGGATGTTTCTATTCTTTTCTTTTTTTCTGTCTTCTATGCATGATTATAATATTAAGACAAATAAAATGATTCTTTCGTAAATAATAGAGAAAATGAACAAATGGTCCATGAACTTTTATTCAACATGCAGTATCGTTCTTGAATTTTTAATTTATTCATTACAGTCCTTGAACAAATGATAAATGTTCAATGCAAGCCTTTCTGTTTGCTCATATGACAAGTCAAGCTTTATCTGATGTCGTAGACTATTATACGCTAAGTTGGATTTTTAAATATAATGAGTCAACATGTCCATCTTTTCATCCATTGACAAAAGTTAGGATATTATTATGTCCCTCGTTACTCAATGACTTGAATTATTATATCCTTATTTGAGATTAATATCTTACTTGGATCATATACGTATAACTTTTTTTCTCTTGTCCATGTTCAAACTTAACAGATTGGATCTCGTTAACTTAAATTAATGAAAGTACAATATTGAACATTTTTTTTATATAGTCTAGGAATTAGATTAAATATTTACCAATAGTTCAAGGACCACATTCAACAAATTAAAAGTTTAGTGACGACATTGCATATCAGACCAAAGTTTGAAGACCATTTGTGTCATTTTTCCTAAATAATAACGGGTCCATGTCATAACCTCTAAAATATCCATTCGAATTAGTGAAACGTCACTGAGGTAGTTTGGCTTCTGATGATGCTAAAGGAGGTCTACTCCAAGAGTTTAAGTTATTTTAACGAAGAAACGGTCTATATATATAGCCATTCAATACCAATATTTAGGTCATGTGCAACTCTTTAACGAATGCTGGAATTATATCATATGTTCTCTTCCTTAACATCCATAATAAAATGGTAGGATAGTCATCCGTGAATGGGATCTCACGTAAGCTAGACAAGCAAAACGTTTAGGCGACAATTCCAATTTTAAGGTTAAAGTAACAATTAATTACATCGTCAGCCATAGAAAAGAGATTTGCAACGAATAATTAACTACTGCAAACACGAAAATAAGATTGTTTTTTTTTTTTTAAGAAGTCAGTTGTATGCATTTGTGTCTGGACCCATAAGACAGATGTATCCAATGAATTAAGGCTACGTTTGTTTCGCGAAAAATAAGTAATTATGGAAAATATTTTCCTGAAAATGATCGCTCGTATTGCTTATAAAAATAACTTAATAAAAAGAAAATTTTTCATTACGCAAGTAAATGTTAAGCTATAAATTGTTGTCGATAACGAAAATATTTTTCATTAGCCAATTAGTTTAACCGATACGAGCGATTATTTCAGGAAAATATTTTTCAAATTATTCATTTTTCGCGAAACAATACACCCTAAGGCTTGAATATGCACTTATCAATTTCATGTGAAGCATTTTACGTATTTTTTGCTTTTTTGTTTTTGTTTTCAAAGATCGAAGGGAAAAACGTCCTGGACAAGGCAAATCGGTGATATTCAAATACTTAGGTTATAGTTAGGTTACGTAGCTTAATTGTTCATAAATGCCTCGTCCATCGGGACTCCTATCTCGTGCATGGAGAAATTGTGCACGTAATACCAAGGATATGCATTTACTTGTTTGAGTGGAAAAAGGAACTTTATTTAAACATTTTACCTAGTTTTCATAATTATTATTATAACAAAGCAGAGCAATAGCATCCACTTATAACTTTAGCCAATTATTTTACATTTTCTTGGTTCACACAATTTGAATATTTGTACAAATTTAGGAATTCTCTTTTTCTTTTTGGGTCATAATTTCGGAATTCTCATTGATTGTTTAAAGAATAGAGAACTTCTATGCTAGTGGTCCTAGGCACATGCAAGTACCTAACGACTATAACTCTATAAGCCAATCACTTTCCCAGAAACTTCACACCCATTAATTTCGTTCCCACGTTTCGAAAAATTCCAGGAAGGTGGAGCCACTGCAATTCTTGTTATGGCAAAAGTTTATTCCGAATAAGTATCCTTATTTACGTCCCACCTAATTTAAGTAATTACCAAAGTCATAATTTTTTAGGTGGTTTCGAGGAAATTGCGAGAATTATCTTATTGTGATCGAATAATTATCGAAACTAGAATTCTGAGTCTCAAAGAAATTACGTGGATACAGTTTTATGTATTGAAAAATGAGGGAAATCTTGAGGTGGTTTCGAAGAAACTGCAGAGACCTTACATATAAATACTTATATATCATTCGACTCGTTCTCAGATCATAATCTCCTCGTCCAATCAAAGAAGAATCGTTCCGTAAATACACATATATCGTCGTCTCCTACGCCGTTCTAGAAAAGCACCCCCCACCAGTTTCACGAACATGTCAGACATGGCCAACACTCACAAGCGCAGCTTGGAAGTCACCGTCATCTCCGGCGAAGACCTCCGTATCAACGACCGGCCTGTCAACAACAACGCCTTCGTCACCGTCAAGGCCGACTCTCACAGCTCGCCATCGTCGTATAACTCGACAAAACCCAACGCCCCAGGGGAGAGCTATCCTTACTGGAACGAAAAGCTGCAAATAAACTTGCCTGCGGGCTCGCGCTACGTCATCATCGAGGTCCGCCGGTGGAGATCCTCAGCCGGGGATAAGCTCGTCGGGGCGGCCTGGATTCCTGTGTCGGACTTCCTCGGAGGGTACACGCCGGAGAATTACCTGCACTTCTTGAGTTACAGGCTGAGAGACGCCAATGGCCAGCGCAACGGGATAGTCAATATCTCGGTGAGGGTCGTCACGTCATCTTGTAAAGGGACTTCGTCGTCTTCATCGACGTCGGTACCGGAGTTCGGGATTACGGTGGATCAGGAGAAGACGGGCAGGGCGGTAACCGGCATGCCTGTTTGGTATCCAAATCAATGCAAATATTGAGAGACGCGTGTTTTCCAAGTATAATTTTCAAGAGGAGAAGAATATATCAATACTGATGAGTTTGGCTTGGTTTTGGTCATGAAAGTGATCGTCGCTTGGCGTAGCGTCAACCGTGTAAGCGCACATAATGATTTTCATAGACTTAATACTTGATGTTTTTAGTCCCTATTTGACCGATTCGATCTGATAGAGGGTGAATCTCCCATATGAGATTGCTTTTACGCAGCTGAATTGAGGCATTCTTTAACTGGCCAAAAAGAAAATTATCATATACTTTGTCCTATATTTTTGCTTTTCTCTAGTAAGTGTTGGAGAATTCCTGCCTCATAAACAAGTGGATCACCCACAGAATATGGACTCGGTCGATTACTACAAGTAGTAATTCGAGGCATTTGTTCCAACTCAAAACGACAAAGTTCTCATCAACCTGTTATGCAAAATTACTTGTCGAACCGAAAAAGATGAGAGATTGTTTTCAAAAGTTCTGCACAGCTCGCGTGTTTTTTTTTTTTTTTTAAATTGCGAATTGGAGTTGAACTATTCTTCTTCTTTTATTACTTTCCTCCCGTTTCGAGTAGTTATTCTCTTCTGATTTATTTTAGATCTGGAAACTTTTCTCTCCAATTTCAGAGAGATTTTTACCTCGATCTAGTTTAGATTTTGAGATTTTTATGGGAAAAATTATGAAAAAAAATCCTAAATTTAGTATAATTGTGTCAATTCAATCCTATTTTTTTTTTTCAATTAAGTGATAAACCTTTTGCATTTGTGCCAATTCAATAATACGTTCGATTAATTTTGACTAAAGATTGCTTATGTGAAAGCCGGTTGTCCTACATGGCGCGGTCACGCTGACGTGGATATTTCTAAATAATATTTTGACATTTTAAAATAATACTTTAATATTTTTAAATAATTTTTCCAAAGACGATAAGATGTGGATAAAATTGAGGAGGACCCAACCCAACATTAACAAAGGAAGTCAAAAGCACGTCCGTCCGCGTGTCGCACACGTGTTCGCCAAATCCACTCCGCGCATTTGCGTGGCGGTCCTTGCTCTCCTTAAGCGGCCCGAGTTATCTAGGTCTGTGGATAATATCACACATTCCATCCCAGGTTCAAAATCTTCCGGATTGTTTCAAGGTAGAGAATATATTTGACCGAAAAAAGAAAAAAGGTAGAGAATATAAAATATCACGTGGCGGCGCGGCATAAGGACAGTTACCGATTGTTGGGAAATTTTTCATTTTTTAAGATAAATTTTATGTGCAAATGCCATAATGGTCCTTATGCACAATGGTGGCCACGATTCCGGAACCGCGGGTTACCGCCGGTTCCAGTTCATGAAAATCGGGAACCGGAACCGGAACCGCCGGTTCGTGTATATATATATATTATGCCAATTTTTTTTTTCACGGTTTATTGGTTCGGAACCGACGGTTTCGGGTCAGTTCATGATTTGGGAGAATCGGAACAAGGCCCTTATGTCACGGGCCGGTTTCAGTTTTGACCCGAGCCCAAATTGGCCCGTGGCCACCACTATTTATGCACGATAAATTTTTTAAGAAGATTTGCTTATGCACGATAAATTTTTTAACAAGAAAGTAATTACATGCGATCTTGTCGTGAGCAAATCTTCTTTGAGGGTTGGCGTCGAAGCAAATTTTCCTCTGACAGGCTGCAAAGGCCAGAAACATTATTGAGTTGTTGAGCAGGTTGCTTCCAAGCAAGGCCAAAATGGAATCGTGCAATTGCGACTTTATATAAATTATGGACCCGAAATTGGAAAATTCCGGGGACCACCGAATACACGCCAGAATTGAACGTGTCCATTTGCATGTCTTCACGCGCGTCACCTAACCCTTGTTAAGAAAAGAAAAACTGGCTGTTTTCCGTAAAAGAATAAAATTGGCATTTTTTTTTTAACAATAAACAAGTGAGACGTAGAAATTATTTGAGACACAAATTGTCCCTGAATTTTAACCCAATGTACAATTTAGTCCCTGAACTTTTAATTTGACCAATATGGTTTCTGAATTTAAACACAATGTCCAATGCGGTCCCTGAATTTTTGGAACATGTTCAACTTAGTTCATAAACTATAAGAAGATGTTCAATATAGTCCTTCCATTGATTCAAATTCAGGGATTAAGTTAAACATTATTATTCTAAAAGTTCAGGGACTGTACTAGTCAAATTAAAAGTTCAGGGACCATATTGGTCAAATTAAAAGTTCAGAGACTACATTGCGCATTAGGTCAAAGTTCAGAGACTATTTGTATCACTATCCCTTTCATAAATGGTGTGGCCCTTTAAAGATTCTTTGAAGATTGTAGATATAATCTCACAGATAAACACGTGTCACTTGATAAGTGGTGCTACTGTAAGAAATAATTTTGATGTAAAACCATGATACCGCGACATGTATATTTAAATGAATTTAGACGGTTCTCCAACAACAAAAACTGTACTCGTGATAATAACTTTTCAACGGCGAAATGATCCAAAACGGAACTCGTCTGTTAATCGCCGTTACCGCGTCAAGCTCGGTCAATACGGAGAAGAAGTCTCAGAAACCACCCTCCTCTTTCTTCCTTCTTTCTCTCTCCCTTCCTGCACAACCCCTGTATATATAGTCAAACCACACACCCTCTTTCCTCTTCATAGTCTTCTTCGTCTCAACACTTTTTCGTTACATTCATCTCCTCCGTTTTTCCATTAACAAGCTTCAAGCTTTCCAAGCGGTGATCTTCTTCCCAGAAAAGGAAAAGAAAAAGAAGATGATGAAGCGAGCCTTGGAAATCACCTTAATATCCGCGGAGAACATACGGCTCAACAAAAAGCCCGTGAAGAACGCCGTCGTGGCGCTCCGAGTGGAGCCAGGCCACGAATGCTCCACCAAACCGGCGCCGGACAAAGGAACAAACCCTCGGTGGAACGAGAATCTCATCGTTGACTTGCCGCTGCATGCGGGCTTCATTACCGTGGAAGTGAAGTGCAAGAGCTCGTCGGGGAGTTACAAGCTCATCGGCGGAGCGACGGTGCCGGTTTCAGATTTCGCCGGAGATCTTGGCGCACCGCATGGTCACGTGCATTTTCTGAGTTATAGGTTGAGGGATTCTAATGGCGTGAGGACGGATGGCATCATTAACATTTCGGCGAAAATGGCCGAGCCGGCACTGGTACAGGCACACACGTATGAGGTTCCTCAGCCGCAGATTGGAGTCCCGGTCGGTCATCAGAGGAACATGATGGCGGCTGGCAGGTTGGTGACCGGAGTCCCAGTTTGGTACGCGCAGCCTTGTAAATGCTAAAGCCAGAGCTAATCCAACTAAGTTGACCTTTTCTTTTAGACTGTTTTTTTTCTAGTGCTAACACAATATTGTAAACATAGTACGCGCAATTGAAAAATTTCATGGATCGATACTCTTTTTCTTTTCTCTTCTGGTTTCTCTTGGCTCTCTGCTATACAGTCGTGCTTCATAACTGTTATAGAGAGAGCATCAACTTGCGTATTTACAGAGGCAAAATGCTTCTGGACTAATTTGAAAGCAATATAGAGATGAAGCTACTTTTAACTTAGCCTCGAAGTGTTGAAGTTGAGAACATGCGTTGCCGAAGTCGAACATATGCATCAGGGCACGTCAAGGGAGGTGAGATTTGTCTCTGAACCAATGTCTACATAGATTGGACCAATCAAAGCCGTTGATCATATGAGTCTCGTGTGAAACTCAAATGGACCTCACAAACTATTATTGATTTTGATTATATATGATCAATGGTCCATGTTCATTCAAATAGTTTTTCCTTCACGAGACAGTTACGACACGATACAATTACAGTTACAACACATAGATAATCAAAGAGCCCAACAACATTTTACACGTGAATTAAGCACGTCACTAAGATTCGGATTTTCTGCATCAAGTGTAGATAATTTCATACCTTAGCTATCCACTCGGATTTTCATTCGCATATTACGCACATACCCTGTCTATTAGATCAACGTAATATTTTCCCGGTCTTGTTTCCAACGAAATAATACTCTTGTTAATAATATTATTACATGTTCGTGTGGGTTTTCATAATTATTTATATATGTTAAAATCTCAACTCCTACTCTAGTGATGTAAAATAAAAACCCGACATGCACAAACTTATTCGGCCATGTGTTGTGTACACTGAATAGAATCTCCTTTCTTTCTTTCTGTTTTCCCGACAAGGATAGGAACCGAATGCAAATCCCATGCAGAAGCAGAAGATGCTAAAGTTAACAAGGGTCGTAGCCCCTTTGGTACATTGCTTAGGCTACGTATGGTAACGTTTCTATTCCCGGAACAACTTTTGGAACAGAAACACTTTTTTCTGTTTCTATTCCCGGCAACGATTTCTGGGAACAGAAACGCGTTTGGTAATTGCAAAAAAATTCTGATCCCAGAACAATAAAAGAACATAAACCCGTTTGGTAACTGCATAAAGGCCATATCCTTAACAAAATTTCACCACTTGTAGAAACTTCTAAAAAAATTAGTAAATAAAATACAAAAAGATATTACTAAAATACTTTCATGCAATATGCAATTGTTTCCTATTTTTTTATTTTAAATTTTTCTGATTTTTTTAGTTTTTTTTTAAATATTTTAAAATATTTTTATTCAAAAAATATATTTTATTATTAAAAAGTATTTTTCATTTTATTTTATTTTTCTCCGGCGGAGGATGGTGGCCGGCAGCCGCCGGCGACACTTTGGGAACAAAGTGTTCCCAATTTTTTCTAAAAAATGTTCCAAATGTGTTTCTAAAAAGTGTTCCGGGAGCAAATAAGCAAGTTTTTTTTTGTTTCTTGTTTATGCTCCAAAAGTGTTTCTATTTATCAAAAGTGTTCCCGGAACACTTTGGGAACACTTTTTTACCATACGAGTTTCTGTTCCCAAAGTGTTCCGGGAACACTTTGAGAACAGAAACACTTTTTCTGAAGCGTTATCATACGCAGCCTTAGTCTTCTCCGACCACACATTCATTGTTGGGGATTGTATCGACGAAATTCATCATGCAATGCGGGAACACTTTGAGAACAGAAATACTTTTTCTGAAGCGTTATCATACGCAGCCTTAGTCTTCTCCGACCACACATTCATTGTTGGGGATTGTATCGACGAAATTCATCATGCAATGCGTTAGAATTTTCAGACGTACATTGAATAATGGCGTCATGCTGGTGGAGATGATCCCGACATATTGTTTAGGCCACATCACAAGCGACGCACCCGCCGGTTGACTCAAAGTCAGTCGTTCTTTATTAGCTCACTTTGCATTGTGGTCGACGAAGGTCGCGGCCCTTGCGTAGGCCATCGCCGGACGCGGGCGAGGGCCACGAAGCCCTTGCGCAGGTGACCACTCGCTAGATCCGGCGAAGGCGGCGATCAACCAAGCTGCGAGAGTGGCCCTCGCCCGCGGAGAAAAAAATAAAAAAAAAAAGAGAAATAGTAAAAATATTGAAAATTATAAAACTTGTTCAAGTCAGCGCCGCTCGTATAACGTAAGAAGGCCGGCCATGGCCAGCGTCCATAACTAAAATTGGCCAGATGAACTGAATTGGTACAAATATAAAAAATTTAGGACTAAATTAGGTTTAGGATTTATTTTTATTTTATTTTTTTTTACTTTTCTAGTCTTTTTGTTGCGACACCACGTGTACGACAGCTCTATAAAAGCTCAACCGGTTCGTAAGACGTCGCTAATAATCTATGCCCATACTTTCTTTCATGTGTCATCGTTGCCATGCAATATCTCAACACCCGCGACGACGACTTCGGAAGCTTCTCTGTGTGCACGAAGCGACGACCTTGCCCTTTTATAAGTCAATCTACGGAACAGCTAATCAGCGACGGACATACCTAGATATTCGTTTTTGTAACTTTTGGGGACGATAACTTGTTTGTGCGTCTGTGTGAATGTGCCACGTATTATGCTATATTCTTTTCAGTCGATGGGGTGAATATTTTATTTGTTTATTTTACAAACACATTCTTTATAATATGAATGTACTAATTTCTATTTAAATATAATTATCAATTAATTCTGAATAATCAATTGTCATTTGAACTCACCAACATTTACTCGGTTTCTTTTTCATTTATGAACTTCTGTTATCACTTACAGTTATTTGTCATTCGTACAAACGTCTTAAGTCTGTTAATTCTTATACAAATTTTTACCAACATTTTTTTTTATGACTTGTTAGCTTTTATCCCGTTAGGTCACTACCTAACTTTGATTTACCAACTCTTGTTGTAGTTAATTACCAACTTCACATGTCTTTCTTTTTCAATAATGTTTCCAACTTCTCTTCGAGTTACCAACTTTTTATTTGCCTTGTCTAAAGCTCACTAAATTGACCGACCCTTTTTAGAAATTACCAACCTTAATCAGAATGATTACTAACTTTCCTCTGATTAAGCTACTAGTTTTGCGTTGCCAACTTCTTTATGAGTTAGTTGCTAATATTTATTTGTTGTTTTTTTTTTATATTACTAGCTTTTCTTATCTTAGAATAAACTATTCTCTTTATTACCTGACTTACCAACTATTTTATGATTAACTTAGGAACTAGTTTAAGATAAACAACTCTCAACTCTTAACTCTTAAGAGTTGCTTATAAATGTTTATCTTTGACTCTCAACTCTTAACTCTTAAGAGTTGCTTATAAATGTTTATCTTTTAAAAGTTAGCAACTTTTATTGAGTCACCACCTTTATTTGCTTTGCTTACCAACTTTTTAATTAAATTTATCAACTATAGTCGGAAATTTCTAACCTCAATTAGGATGATTACCAACTTTTCTCGGATTGGCCAACTTCTCTCATCTTTTGTCATTGTCTATCTATCTCTCTTGCCTACAGGTTCAATTGGTCAATGTAATATAATATTTTCAGCCTTTATTTGGGTGGCTCGTCTCCTTTTTTCATATTGTGTTACCAATTAGTTTTTGGTCATTACTATTGGAGCGCGCAGCAGAAGTCCGATACCTTCACTCGGGGAGATCTCCAAGAGAGAGCCCAAGTCCAAGCTCATCAACATATCCAGTTGGACCCACATTCACTCAAAAAATTAAGCCAATGAGTTATGAGCCAACTAAGATATATTAATTGCTCCACACCACATCAATTATCCGATGTGAGACTTTTCTAACACAACTCACACATGTATTCTAACAATCTTCCCCTCACGTGTGAGCTCAAGTATTAGGTTTTGCTCCCCCTTAATCCAAGTATCCTTCCGCATCAACTTATCTCAACTTGAATCCCCAAGTTATTGCAATGCACCCGCAAACTATGCACAGCAACCAACCAACGCACCCGCAACTGTGCACCGCAACCAACCAACATCAACTGCTAACTTGGGATTACATCACCCATGGTCTCAATCTCGCGTCACCAGACCAAATGCCCATGGTCTTTTCTTGCCAAGACTTGCATTACCAGACCAACTATCCATGGTCTCTTCTCGCCAGACTAACCGTGATGGCAATTTCCACCCGAAACAAGCATCAATCATGAGATTTCTTCCTTGAGATATTCACCAAATACCGAAAACGGATTGGAGGCCCACCAATCAACTATTGGCTTTGATACCATTTGTTGGAGCGCGCAGCAGAAGCCTGATACCTTCACTCGGGGAGATCGCCAAGAGGGAGCCCAAGTCCGAGCCTATCAACATATCCAATTGGACCCACCTTCACTCAAAAGCTTAAGCCAATGAGTTATGAGCCAACTAGGATATATTAACTGCTCCACGCCATACCAATTATCCGATGTGGGACCTTTTTAACACAACTCACATGTGTATTCTAACAATTACTGTCATTTGAGTTGCTTACCAATTTATTTGTCTTTCTTATATTTATCGACTTTTCAAGTGAGTTACAACTGTTGTTGGCCTTACTTATCACAACTTTTCTCTCATTAAGTTATTAACTAGCTTTATTTTACCAACACTTATTTAAGTTAGCTATCAACGTATTTGACTTTTTTGAATTACCAATTTTTATTATCTTTGACCAAAAAAATTTTCACTTATCTATTACTAAGATACATTTCTTTTCAACGCCTTAAATTTACAAATTATATGAGACTATCAACTTTTATTTGAGTAACTTACCAACTATTTTCCGAACCAGCTAATTTTGCTTACCAACTCTCCATTTAGTTGCCTCATGTTTATTTTACTGAACAATCATTTCTACGATTAAGAACCAACCAATTTTGAGTTGCTAACTCCTGTTTATGTTTTTTTTTTTTTTGGATCGAAAACTCCTGTTTATGTTACTTACCTACATTTTATAGGCATTTCAAAACTACCAACTTCTGTTTTATCTTTTACTAACTTATCTTCATTTTCGGCCAACCCCTTAAGTTGATCAATATTATATAGAATTACCAATCTTTATCAAAGTAAATTACCAACTTTTTTCTCTCGATTAAATAGCCCCATAAAAAAGTAGGTAGGTTAGGAAAACCAAAGAAGCGTTCGTAACCAACTCAAATCAGAGTAGAGTTTTTTTTTTTTTTTTTTTTATGACCGAGCTTCCGCCTTTCCCGCCCTTTCCCCTTCGAGTAATCGGGACAGTAGTCAGCGACTTTTTTTTTTGATGACCGAGCTTCCGCCTTTCCCGCCCTTTCCCCTTCGAGTAATCGGGACAGTAGTCGACTTTTTTTTTTGATGACCGAGCTTCCGCCTTTCCCGCCCTTTCCCCTTCGAGTAATCGGGACAGTAGTCAGCGACTATGCCTTGGGGGTGACTGGCCCAGCAATCCACCGCCGGGGCCCCCCACTTAAATTACGGAACGGAGCTGGGAGTCGAACCCTGAACCTCTTGAGAGGAAAGGAAAGACTCAACCAACTACGCCATGCGCAGGTGGGTTCGGAGTAGAGTTGGTATTTGAAAACTATAATTGATAACTTAACCTGAGAAAATTTGAAAATCACTTAAGGGGAAGCTAGTAATTTCGCATAAGAGTTAGTAAATGCAAGGCGCAATTAAGAACGGTAAATATACGTTGGTAGACGATGAGAATGAATGCAGAACGCGTGGTAGTGACGTGTGAAGAAAAGGCTCAATTGTATGTGGAAACTTCTATAACATCAATGTCGATTTACAGTAACATAATTGGTCAGGTACACCTATTTAACTGCATTTGAGCGAGTCGTTTCTCGGAAAATATGGGTGTCGGAACCGAATCGAAAAATCAAACGGAATTACGAATTGAACCGAACAATATGTGCATTTCGATTTTCGGTTCGGATAATGAAGAAATAACTATTATTTTTCGTCTTTTTTAGAGAGGAAATTACCAAAAAAATTATAAACCTATTGTAATTGTGTCAATTCGATCCTAAACCTTTTTTTAGTCGATTGAGTCATAAACCTTTTGCAACTATGTCAATTCAATCTCTTTAGCTGGCCGGCATTGACATGATAAATTTTAATGATATTTTAATAATTTAAATTTTTAAATTTTTATTTTTATTTTTCTAATGAATTTTTTTTTTTTTTTTTACTTTTATTTTTTTAGGGTTTGGGCTAGCAGCCCTAAAAAAAGTAAAAAAAAAGTCAATAAAAAAATAATTCAAAAAATTCAAAAAATTATTAAAAAATTATCACGTTAGCGTCGACCGGCCAAATAGCCAGCCACCCCCCCCCCCAAAGTAAAAAAGACAAAAAAAAGTTAAAAAAAATACTTTAAAAAATTCAAAAAATTATTAAAAAATTGCCACGTCAGTGCCGGCCGGCCAAATAGACTGAATTGGCTTGTTGCAAAAGGTTTAGGACTCAATCGGCAAAAAAAAAATTAAGACTGAATTAGCACAATTGCAATAGGTTTAGAACTTTTTTGGAAATTTCCCCTTTTTTACATAATCTATCTCTTCTTCTCACCCCTTTCAAAACTCTCTTCTCTCTTCTTCGTTCCATCACGGCGCCTCATTCCGCAATCGCTCAATCCCCTCCCGAATCGTCCCACATTGCACCCGCACTCCCGTTCCATCGTTGGACTCGTCACTCGAATTGAGGATGCCGGTTTCTCGGTCTTAAGTAGTGATGGTTGTTTGGTGTTTGAAAAAAAATAAAAAGAAACCCAAAGGTAATGGTTTTGTGAATTGGGGAACGAAGGCACCCAATTCGTTTTCCAATATCCACTGAGGCTGTGAGCTATGGAGGATAAAAGCAAAAAAAAAAAATGAAAAGAAAAACAAGAAGAAAAAACCGAATCGAATTTTCGGTTCGGTTCATATTTGGTTCGAAGTGGTATTCGGTTCAGTTCAAGCGTACACTCTAACGGTTCGATTTTTCTAGAAAATCGAACCGAACCGTTGACACGCCTAGGAAAGGACATAACACAAGCATGGAGATAGTCTGTTTGTCAAATGGACAACGCATTTAAGTAGTACGTGAGAAAGCAAGTCATAAAACTCTGCTCATTACTAAACTTGTTGAAGAGAGTTTACAAAGTTCATCATAATCAAGTACTTTTTGGGTCGTTTCAGACCTTCCAATTGAACTTTATCCCAAAAAGGAATCGAAAAGAAGGTATCAACAACAACGGGTTTTATTGCGGGACAGTTCATGATGTTCATATCGATTTATTATGTGCCTCTGCATCTAGCATTAGTAGACCTCATGCAATAAATGTCCTAACTATACTGTATCTTTTGTTTCATTTCTTCTGGAATAATCACAAACATTTTTTTAATTTACAGTAACACAATGGGCGGGTTATACCCTTAATTAACGGCATTCGAATCCAATATGAGCACTAAGTCCTGGGTCAATATGACATAAGTATGCTCTCTCGTGCACGGAAACTTGCAGGTAATATCACGAACAAGCACTAGGAGAAACGTTGGAAACATCGAGGGGAATATTATTTAAATGTTCGAGGATGTACAGAACTTTCTTCGGGTCAGGCGACCTTATCCATTTGCTTGACGCTGTCGTTTCAAACGGGCTCCGGAATTTAGCCGACACGCAATAAAACATTTTCGCCGAAAATTCATCAATTTCTAATTCCAACTAATACCTCCAGCACGATTTCAACAATTTGAAATCTCTGCATGACCCTCTGGGCGTCAATTTGGTAGAAAATTACACCAAAATGGACCGACTTTGACCCACATGGTTCTGTGTTCATAACTAGAGTTACACACGTTCCTTGAGACCGAGTAATTCCATTCCTTCTTTAGGGTTTTCTAAACAAGTATACAGAAAAAGGGAACAATATCAAAAAAGTCATAAGCTTATTGCAATTGTGCTAATTTAATTCTAAACTTTTTTTTGGCCAATTCAGTCCTAAAATTTTTGCAATTGTGTCAATTCAGTCCATTTGGCCGGCCGGCGCTGATGTCGCAAATTTTACACAATATTTTAATATTTTTCAAAAATAATAAATTTTTTTAATAATATTTTTCTGCATTTTTTTTTTGGGAGGCTGCAGGCCACTGACGAGGTCTCGCAGGCCCTTTGCCAGCAGGAGACTGCCCGCCCAAACTAGAAAAAAAAAAGGCAGAACAAAATCATTAAAAAATAAAAATATATTAAAATATTATTAAACATTAGCCACGTCAGCGCCGGCCAACCAAATGGACTGAATTGACAAAATTGCAAAAGGTTTAAGACTGAACTGGCACAATTGCAATAGATTTAGGAATGAATTGGCACAATTGCAATAGATTTAGGCTTTTTTGGTAATTCTTCCCAAGAAAAAAAGAAACCTTTTCTAAAAAGTTTCAAGGAAAATGAGCCGGTAATATGTTTGTAGCGTAGTGCTTATTACTTTATCTCGCATGTAAGTTCGTCCTCGAGAACATAGTACACCAGCTAAGGGGTATAATAACACAAGTTATTTAATGAATAAAAATTCTTTTTCCTCAAATCCATAAAAATACAGCAATCAGACTCCATTTTTGTCTTTTCTTCTTGTCTTTTCTTTGCGGGGGGTTTAGTCCGAGCGCTTGCCTCGGTCGCTTCGTACGCAGAAAACACCCATTTGCAAGTTGGAAATTCCCCGAGTAAAACGTTGCATCTCGTGAAAGTTCATGGTGACCCAATTGCTAATTTTTGCGATTTATTTAATAGGGTAAATGCATGATTAAGAAGGTAAATGCTTGATTAGGAAAAATCTTGCACTCCAAAGCACACGCCATACCCATAGAAATGCTTGCACGCGTCATCATCCTCCACTACAAACAACAATCCACAAACTAAGACCAATCAAAGTCTTCCCTCTTTGCCTCTGCTCCTACCCACAGAAAAGTCAACCATCGACTCAATTGCCCCTCGTTCAACCGCGTCAACTTAGTCGAAACGACGAACTCGACCATAAGAGAAACAACTCATCTCCTTCACCACCCTTTCACGTCTGTTTCCTCTTCACCCTCCAGTTATATAAACACTCGATCATGCTTTCATCTTGCACCAACATCAATCCTGCTGTCTCATCTTCCCATCCCACGTTCTGATCTTCACGTACTCTTTGAGTGGAGCCACGTTGCAAGAGAAAGAAAATGAAGCGACGTTTCGAGATCACCGCGATATCCGGCGAAGACCTACGATTCCATAAGAAGCCCTTGAAGAACGCCATCGTGGTG
Source organism: Lenwebbia sp. NSW1173648 (assembly GCA_029784005.1). Taxonomy (NCBI): domain Eukaryota; kingdom Viridiplantae; phylum Streptophyta; class Magnoliopsida; order Myrtales; family Myrtaceae; genus Lenwebbia; species Lenwebbia sp. NSW1173648. The sequence continues at coordinate 1,577,696 of JARCGZ010000005.1, forward strand.
GTCCGAGCGGACTCTGACCACCACTGCATGACGAAACCGGCGGCGGAGGACGGAACAAACCCTAGATGGAACGAGAAGCTCTTCTTGGACGTGCCATTGCATGGGGGGTTTATTACCGTGGAAGTCCATTGCAAGCGGCCGTCATGGCATGATCATAAGCTGGTCTGTGGAGTGAGAATACCGATTTCGGATATTCTTGGCGGTTTTACGCCAGAAAATTATGTGCATTTTCTGAGTTATAGGTTGAGGGATAATTATGGTATAAGTAATGGTATTATCAATATTTCGGTGAAATTGACAGCTCCTGCATACGTGATGCCGGAGGCGCAGCCGGAGTTGGGAGTTCCGATGGGTGAGAGAAAGGTGGCTGGTGGCGTATTAGTGACCGGAGTTCCGGTTTGGTGTGCTGAACCATGTAGATAAAATATATCCTGAATTCATAATTCTACCGATATTTCGTATCGCTTTTGTAAAACTTATTATAATTTCATGTACAATTACCGATGATACTCCGTTTCACAGTTGTGTGTGTTTGGGTTGAAATTTTATATATTTTGAATTCTTCTGTGAAATTATTTTTGCATACGTCATTATGTGGTTATGTATATTATCGAAGAAAAGACATTGGATTTTTTTCGTTTAAGCATTCGAGTGGTGTTCGAGCCAGCTTTCACGTAACTCAACTAATCCACTGGCCAGACGATCTTAATGACACAATTCCCCATATCTACCTGATGGATTCAGTATTCTAGTCCTGAAGTACTCTCAACAATATACGAACTCAATACCATAAGGAGAGGAGCAAAAACAGCGACTGCATGCAAAGGAGCTTTGTTTTCATGCATGTGCATGCATTTCGCGGTCGAGGTCGAACTGAATGATGTTTCTGGCCAAACCTTAAAAGCAAGCTATGTAAAGAAAAAAAAAGTTGCCAATCATTTTTTTCATCAAAATTTTTCCGACACTTATCGGTACGGGAAATAATCCGTACTTTTTGACACATAATAATAGATTTGTGCTGACTGACCTATACTCACTGCTGCGTAATGTATTAGAGATCGGGGTTAACTGAGTTCATCTAGCAGATTGCGGGAAAGTACTAGAAAATTCAGCTGAAAAAGAACATAGTGAAAACCAATAAAAACTGTAATCGTCGTACATGGACAACCTACAGATTTCAAATTGCATGCCAAGAAGAAACCTCGAAATCGACTCCTCGACTTCCTCAATCGCCGTCGTTAAGTCAAGCACTTGGATCCACAACATTCATAATGCAAGCTGGTCCAGCAGATCACAAGGCTGTCTGAGAACTCGACTATGAATGTAGAAGCTAATCATAATTATTTCCGGTACATAGGCTATAAATGTATTTTGGCTGTCTGAGAACTCGACTGTCTTCTTTCCTCGTTGTCTCAGCCAACTAGAAAATCGGTGTATACATGTCTGTACGTTCTACAAACACATGGATCCAACCCACCGTCTTCAATTGCTTGGATTCAACTAGACCCATCAAATGAATAAGTCTGGTCAGATCATAAATGGTTCGATCCAAATAGACCCATTTGACCCGCTTATGACCCATTTATTATAATACAAATCTAGTGACTCATATCGAACCTGTATTAACAAAAAAACACTTTCATATTTTATTTAATTTAGATTAACTCATATCCAAACTGAGATGAGTGTGCAGAGTGAGTGAGCGCAAGATCGAGTGAGGGCGAGAGAGAATGAAGAGAGATTCATACAAGTGAGTTTGGTCTAAGTAAGTTATAAACCCATTTATGCCACCTTTACGATCCATAGTATGTTTAAATCAATTTATGACTCATTAATTGAATAAAACTATCCTATATAATAACTCAGTCCAACATTTATGGATTAAGAAATGGACATATGACTCATTTTGACGGGTCTAAATTCAACTTAGCATAGATAGATCATATCGAATTTCTAAAAATCCCTCAAAATTATCTCGTAATTCCAATCACTTTATTTTTTTTTTCTCTCTTTTGCATATTTCTATTTAATGACGTGGAAGCAACATTTCTTTCCGGAAACTACATATCTACGGAAAAGAAACTTCATGAAAATCCTGGGTTGTTAGGTAGAACAAAAGGTCTTTCTCCCCTTACAAAGGCGGGTAACTCAGCTTGAAGGGACATTTTCGATGAAGTTTTTCTAGGTTACGATAGTCTCTTTTGTTTTTAACCATCCTTAGCCTTGTAGTTCCCGGTATTCACCGCCCCCCTAAGAATGTTAATAGGGGATTTGACTTAAGCAAATTATATGGAATGGATGGATTTGGATCGTGTAAGATGGATTACTCAAGCCGTGTATTTAAGAATTAACTTATTTTCAATTAATTCTTGAAGTGCATCGATGTTTTTGGTACATAGAACACGCTTGTGAAGATTAAAATGCTTGTGTAATTACCTATGAAATTAATATCATAACAAAATGATGATAATGGGTACAAATTACTTGCAATGCCGCAGGCCCATCAAACGGGTGGGTCGGATCGGGTCGAAATTGGTTCGACCTAAATTGATCAATTTTAACGTGTTTTTGTCTCATTTTTATGCAATATAAATCTAGTGATACATACCCGATCCAATCCATATTGCTAAAACATTTCCATATTTAACTCAATATAGAACAATCCATACCCAAATTGAGGAGAGAGCGTGGAATGAGCGAACACGAGATCGAAGGGAAAATTATCAAAAAAGTCTTAAACCTATTGCAATTGTGCCAATTCAGTCCTAAATCTTCTTTTTTTTTGCCGATTCAGTCCTAAACCTTTTGCAATTATGCCAATTCAGTCCTAAATCCTTTTTTTTTTGCCAATTCAATCTTAAACCTTTTGCAATTGTGCCATTTCAGTCCAATCAGCGAATTTTGGCCGGCCGGCGCTGACGTGGACGCCGGCCGACCGGCGACCGAATATTTTATTTTTTTAAAATTTTTTATTCTTTTCTTTTTATTCTTTCTTTTTCTTATTCTTTTTTTTTTCTTCCCCCCTCCCGTCCCCTCCCATCCCCTACCTACATCCGGTCGCCGCGGCCAGCGAGGCGGAGCCTCGCTTGGCCATGGCAGGGCTCGACCTCGCCGTCACTGCCTCACCCGACCATGGCGAGGCTCGACCTCGCAAGCCCAAATCTGGGCCGGCGAGGTCGAGCCTTGCCCGATAATGGCGGGGCTCGACCTCGCCGTCGCTGCCTCGCCGGGCGACGGCGCGGTCGAGCCCCGCCATGGCCGGGCGAGGCTCGGCCTTGCCGGTCACTAGACCAAGGCGACCAGCTGGAGGAAGGGAGGAGAGGGGAGGGGAGGGGAGAAGAAAAAAAAAAGAAAAAAAAATTATAAAAATTATAAAAAAAATCATAAAAAATTCAAAAAATATTAAAATATTTGATTGTCGGCCGGCCGGCGTCCACGTCAGAGCCGGCCGGCCAAAATTCGCTGGATGGACTAAAATGGCACAATTGCAAAAGGTTTAGGACTAAATCCGCAAAAAAAAAAAAAGGTTTAGGACTGACTTGGCACAATTGCAAAAGTTTTAGGACTGAATCGGCAAAAAAAAAAAGTTTAGGACTGAATTGACACAATTGCAATAGGTTTAGGACTTTTTTGGTAATTTTCCCCGAGATCGAGTGAGAGTGAGAAAGAGTGAAGAGAGAGTCATAAAAATAGGTAAAGTCTAAGTAAGTTGCAAACCCATTTAAACACCGATATGATTTTGGACTTTACAATTCTAAACCCGTTTATGACTTCATTTATTAAGTATAAGTAACCCATATAACAATTCAGTCCATCAAATATGAGATAAGAAATGGATTTATGCCATTTTGATAGGTGATACATTCCTCGACTTGAGCCCGCTTGGAAGATCAAAAAGCAAAATGCACGTAGAAGTGGACAATAATTAGCTTTTCAAAGTCCCTCATCTTTTGACCAAAACTATAAAAATCCCTCATCTCCTTTCTGACCAAAAAAAAAAAAACTCACTCATCTCCTTTGGAATTTGTTATGTTTAGAGGCTAGTCGTTCTTCGCCTTAGTTCAGCTATTCGATGAATGTGGTTTGTTATACATTAAAAACAGGAAAAGAAAGAAACGAGAAAATCAGATATCACTGAAGGAGCGAGCCAGAGAAGAAACGGAGTGCGGTGCCAAACTCCAAGCCATCTCAGTTCCTCGCGACAGTTTGAGATCGAGAGAGGAATCCAGAAGAATCGAGTAATGGCAGAGAAGCATGGCGGAGGAGGAGGATGTTGTCCTCCGATGGATCTGTTCGGGTCGGAGCCGATCCAATTGGTCCAGGTCATCGTCCCCGTCGAGTCCACTCCCCCTCACCTTCTCCTACCTCGGCGACCTCAGCCTCCTCCATTTTTGAAGATGTCCGTACTCCTTCTCTTCTTCTTCCTCCTGCTTCTATTCCTCGCCTTCGATTGGACTGTCTGTTCTCTTTTTTGTATTGCTCGTTCGCTCTTATTTCCCTTCGCCATTTGGATTCGATTATTTCTCCCCGTCCTCGCTGCTGATGGTTTTCGCGATGGGCGAGGGTCTTGCTGTCGCCTTCTGTTGTTTGTGGACATGTTAGGTTTGGCGGTGATTATTAGGCTTTTGGAAACTTTAGTTGATAACGTTTTAGGGATTGATAATTGTTCGCTAGTTCATTTGCTGGAGTATTCTGTTGTGTGGCTGAGGCCGTTTGTTTGAGCCGCTCTAGGAAATCCTTATGTTTGGTAGAAATCTAGCTGTACTCAGAGAAACTATTGGAGTAAAATGTGAGTACCGGTATTTCAAATGCGTAAATAAACAGCTTCTGGATTGTGCACTACTTCATATAGAGACGGTTATTTCGTAATTGCTTCAGAAGTGAAGGAGAACAAAGAGAACAAATGGAAGTTAGAGAAGTTGGTACATCACCCATTGTGATTGAGAAAGGATAACACAAAGCAGGAATGATGGGGATATCACACATGAGCTCTGATATATCCCTTTCCAAGTCCATGGCTGTTTATGGGTGTAGAATAAACATTAATCATGATGTCTGAGTTGAATCTCATTTGCACTGAGAATTCTGCTGGAGGATTATTTCTTTCACTTGTTAGAGGATATGCAATCGTGTCGAGCTTCTATTACATGAGTTATATATCGACCAATTTCTTTGATTCTTTTGGTTATTATAGTGCCTGACAGGCAAATGTGACAATCAATGTTTAGGGTAGACATATGATCTCTGTTTTGGTTGTTGTATTTGAAACTTTCAAATATATGTATTTTGATAAGTATTTATCCGTAGCTGATTATTTTGATATAATTGTCCCTTTCAGCTCAATGCAGACAATTGCCCCTTCCAAAGGACCTATGCTGCTCAGGTACAGAAGCCTTCGTCATTAACAGCTAATATCATACTTCTCTACTTTGATTTCCTTCACTTCATTTTCTCTTTCCTAGCAATTGATGTCCGTTAAATTAAAAAGTTCTGGGTTAAGCTGTTAGAAACTTTGGTCTAAGATCCTAATACTACGTATTAACTTTGGTCTAAGATTCATGTGTCTTCCTTTCTCTTTTCACTGCAAGTTGGTCTAAGATTCTTATACCATTATCGATGCTGGACATGCATTGGCATCTTGTTGCAGACAATTGGAAATCAATATGAGCAGTGGAGCCACTTGGTGGGCCTAGTTATTATAACAATATGCATAATTGTGTTATTAGCAAGCTTTGATAGTATTGTATCGGAAGTATCTTGTTATACATCTGCCACAGTTTACTGACTGAAGATTTTTCATTTTATTTTGTCTCCCCAATTTTATATTTGCACAGATATTTCACATCTTTGAAGAAATGTTTTGTTCTTTAGGATAGACAGATGTGTACATTGCCTAAAATTTCTTTTTAACCCCAAAGGCGCGGTAACTTTTAATGATATTTGTGAAGTTGCAAAATGTGATTTGACTTATAGCATTGTATCACGGTCCGGCAAAATCCTCGACCGAGGATGGACCGTGACACGAGCGACCGACCATGCGGTGATGCATTCAACAAACCAAGTCGTGGTCGGCCGCGAGGATCAACCGTGATCAATCCCGCTCAGCCGGATGATCGATCCACAGACCGTGTCGTGAATCAACTTGAACGACTGGCTGATCGACCTGCGGATGATACAAAGTTGACGGGCACTCGATGCAGACTTGACGGGCGTTCGATACCAGATAGCCGGGCGGTCGATGCTGGAACGATACAAGATGAACAGGCTGAATGATTCGTGTACGATGCACGGTCGATCCCTGGATGATGCACGAACGATCCGTGCATGATGCATGAACCATGCGGCACGAGCGAGCGACCGATGCACGCATCACGCGGACTCAACCCAGCGGCTGATCGAGCGGCCAGCAAGGCGACTGACGTGGATGATCCCGGGCCCAGCAGATTTGAATTTGAATGATGTGGCCAGCTGGTTTCCTAGCACTCTTCTTGGAACTTAAACCATCTAGAAGCAAGACTAAAGTCCCCCTAGTGATCATGAGGGCTAGTGATGTGATGAGGGCTATTGATGTGAATGCTAGGTGCCCCAAAAGTCAAACACCCTTCTTGTATATGTATTGGGCGTGAGCCCTCTTGTAAGAACACACTTGAAAACTCAAGAACACTCATCCTTTGAGAATTCAAAGAGAACACCTTCTGTTCATTTTCCCTCTCTCGGTTCTGCACTCTCTGTCTCTCGGTCCCTCCTTTGTCTTGCCACGTTCGAGTGATTTGTGAGCTAGTGATCGATCTGGGGCCTAGGCTTGATTCGGGTAAAACACTCATCTGTGTCGCCCGAGTCGCCGCACGGTCATGGTTGAAACGCCGGTCCGTGACAATTGTGTGATAGTATTCTCATGTTGGTTTTTTCTAGTTGAAGTCTCTCGTCTCTCTATTAGTCTAATATACTCTGTGAAGTTCAGTTGCATGCTAATAAGGTTACTCCTGCTCTTGATTATGCAGGGTGGCTCTATATCAGGAAGCGAATCCAGGAGTATATACAATAATTACATTGCCTTTTCTATTTGCTGTCTTCTTTGACGATTGGGGACATGGAGTATGCCTTTTATTTGCAACTTTAGTGTTCATATTTAGGGAAATGAAGCTTTCTTGTCAGGTAATATACAAATCCAAGTTATATCTTGTATCTTAGTTCGAGCAAATTTTCAAAAGAAATCATTGATCTTTGTTTTTTGGAAAATTATGTAAGATTTCTCGTGAGTGGGAACTCGTTGAAACTTCTTTATTTTCTTTTATTAACATGGGCGAGGCAGGTTTCTTAAATTTGAGATAAGATCCTTAAGCTTGATTGCCTGATAATTATACTTGCTCAAGGACTGTTTGTTTGGTTAAATTATCCTGCGGTGAGCTTAATGTGTTCTTGTGAGCTGGGATTGATGCTCATTTCAATAGAAGCTGTGCTGCACATAATGAAAAATACAATTAAAATTTTCAAACTTGGAGAGTAGTCTTGTTGTTGTGGATGACCCAAGTCAATAGGATGAATTGAAAGACTTCCCTTCTGTGAACATTGTATCTTCTATTTTGAAGACCACTAGTTTTTAAAGCATATCCCAGAGAATATATATATATATATATATATATATATATATATATATATATATATATATATATATCTGCATTCATGCCTTTGGGAAAGAGCCGCTAATTAGTGTTGTATGTTTTGGCAATTTTAAGTTAATTTGTATCAAGAAAGTCTCAGAATCAAATATCAAATGATAATTTCCCGTCTTTGCTTATTTTCGCCAAATGTCCCAAAAAACATGAAGGTCATGCTTTCTATGAAAATACCATGTTGAAAACTTATAAAGGAGATGTCCGAAATTATATTTCGTATCAAATATAGCCTTCATTAGCTTGGCCTTCAAGGATGCCGTTAAAATCTTGACAAAGCAGCTGAAGTGGTACTTTTATGTTCCCATGTATGGAACTTAATATTTTAACTCATATTGGCAATAACTGAAACTTGGAGACATCAGAGAGATGGCCTTTGGTGGCCATTATGTTATTCTGATCATGGCACTCTCCACAATCTACGCTGGTTTGATCTACACGGTTCTTTTCAGTTCCATTTGAACTATTTGCTCTTCGGCATATGCATGCCATGATTTGTCTTGCAGGTTAACATTTAAGCCTCAATTGATTCTCTTGCTTCTACTTTTTCGTGCATATTCACTTTTTCAAATCTATTGTTGTTTCACAGGGATTACAACAGTGGGCTTAATTGAAGTTCGTGATGCATACCCGTTTGGTGCAGATGCTTGGAATGGCACAAGAAACGAGCTACCATTTCTTAATTCTTTGAAGATGAAAATGTCAATTCTGCTTGGTGTGGCGCAAATGAATCTTGGAATCATATTGAGCTATTTTTACGCCAATTCTTTGGCAATTGCCTGAATATCAGGTAATTGTAGTCTTTGTACGCTAGCTTCAAGCTCGATTACTTCTTAAAACCTTTTGAGTTATTTTAGCTCTGATACATCTTTCTTTTCAAAGTTTTGTGTATAAATGAAATGATACTTAGTTAACGCATCGTCTACGGTTCCATTCATTCCCAGATGATATTCAGAATAGTTTGTTTGGGTACCTCTCCCTCCTAATCAATGTGTAATGGTGCACTGGTTCACAAGCTGATCTATACCACATAATGATTTACATGTTCCTAAGCCCTACTGATGATCTGGGTGAGAATAAGCTTTTCCCCAGCCAGAAAATGGTGCAGGTAATCTTTGTTCCGACCATCACCTTTGATTTGTAATTATCAACCTATCAGGTAAATCAGATGCGAATATTCTCATATATATCCAGCTCGTGCTACTGTTGCTTGCCCTTGTTTATGTGCCATGGACGCTGTTTCCAAAGCCTTTTCTTACGAAGAAGCAACGTGAAGAGGTATGTTTGCCTTTATTCTTAAGCCAAGTAATTTATTTATTTGATTTTTGGACTCTGCACATATTTATTGATATACAATTTGTAGAGGCACCAAGGCAATTCTTACATGCCATTGGGGACCACAGAGAGCACCTTTCACTTGGAAACAAACCATGATCCGAAGAATTTGAATTTAGCGAAGTGTTTGTACACCAGCTAATACATACCATAGTATTAGTACTTGGGGCGGTCTAAAAAATAGCTTCATATCTTCGTGCATGGGCTCTTAGGTATGCTGCTTGAACCAGTGCCATTTCTCAGTCTCCATCTAGCCATACTTGGACCCACTGTATATTCTGTCGTATTGTGTTTTCTTTTACTGCAGACAATCAAGTAACTAATTGGATTTCAAACTTTACCTGCAGATTTGTTAAGTCTCGCCCACTGGGAGTTGTCAAGCGTGTTCTGTGAGAAGGTTTTGCTGCTTGCTAGGGGGTAAGCTTGCTCATTCGCTTTGCCTTCTCATCATGCTAGTTATAGATTGTCACGTAGTTCATTTGGGATTTTTACAGAATAGACAGGGACATGGGTTTTCGTTGCTTGTTGACTTGTTCCTGCCCATTTGATTTTCTGCACTGGTCTTTTAAGATACGTCTTTTGCTGGTAAACTCTTAATTTGTTCTTTAAGATCTTGTGGGCATTATGAACACTGGAGCGGACCTGCCATGTGCACCTTCTTAAAAAGACACCGCTGTTTTCATTAGTTGGAAATGACTTTGCGCTCGCATTACTGGGAACACAAGGGGATCGCATGCTACATGTAATGAAAGCCATTAGTTGTAGCTGAAATGATGGGTACTGCTATTGCATCAGATTCGTGATCTTTGAAACTGGTATGTGATACAGGTTCAATAATGTGATCATTCTCATTGTTGGCATCATCATCTTCGTCTGTGCAACTGTCAGCGCGTTGCTGGTGATGGAGACTCAATGCTTTGTTCCGTGCCCAGCGACTTCACTCGGTGGAGTTTCAAAACAAGTTCTACGAAGGAAGTTCTCCATTCCCAGTGATGAGGATGAGTACTGATCACTCCTACTGGTGCAGCACTGGGCCTGGTTTGAGTTCTATCCATTCCCAGTGATGAGGATGAGTACTGATTCCTATCAATTCCTACTGAGGCAGCACTGGACCTGGTTCGAGTTCTATCCATTCCCAGTGATGAGGATCGGTACTGGTTCCTACTGATGCCGCACTGGACCTGGTTCGATTGTTCTCCAAGGTAAAGCAAGCTTGAAATTATCAAGATTTTAAAAGTTCATTCCTGAACTGGAGAGATGTAAGAAAGCCTCCTTGAATTAGCCCCAACTAACCTATTCTAAATCAGTTCGAATAAGCACGCAAATGGGTCCCTTTGGGGAAGCAAAAATATGGGGAGAAACACAAAATAATAGGAAGAGTGCCGACGTTGTCACTCAAAAACGTTTGGAATCTTAAAAAAGTGGCCACGGCCTCGTCGAAATTAAAGTGGACTAGGCGCTGGCTGTAGTTTGGGCCAGTCGGGCCCAGACAATATGCCCAGGTTGGGCTTTTTTGGATGAAGTGATGGGAGTGTGGACAGAGATAACGGACTGCTTTGAGCCTACCATTTGGGCGTCGTTCGGTTTGGGCCTCCACAGTGTACGGACCCTGGCCCCCCAGGGCCGTACCTCAAGTATATTGGGCCCAGCCTGGGCCTGCTAATAAGTCAGACCCTTAGGGCCAACGCCTACATAAATGGTCCACAAAAGTATTTTCGGCCTCCCTGATGGGCCAAACTTTCGGGCCGGATCGCCCCAAATGAAAGTCCTGCACCGACTTATGGGTTGAGCTTTAGACCTGTTGGACCTCACAACGATCTGTACGTTGGGCCTCTGTAAAGGCCAATTTTTGGCTTTAAAACGGGCTGAATTGTGTTTGGGCACTTTGGGTGCGCAACATTTACAATGATCTGTAAGGGCACTTTGGGTCTAAAATGATCTGTAAGGGCCAATGTTTGGCCTCAAAACGGGCTTATTTTGGCGTATGGGTCTACTTAAATGGGCCGAAATTGGGCCTGTTGGCCCTCCTTCATGGGCCAGTGTTGGGCCTCAAAAGGGCTTAATCGCGCCTGTAAAGTGGGCCCATAATGGAATTGGGCCTTGTTATGGGTTAGATTGAGTCTTATTTGGTGGGCCAGTGTTGGGCCTCAAAACGGGCTGAATTACGTGTTTGGGCCCTTTGGGAACGCCGAATGTAATTGGTCCTAAAAATGGTCTGTACATTGGGCCAGTTTTGGGCCGCAAAACGGGCTGATTTTTTTCGTATGGCCCAGAATGGGCCTAAAGGCCCGTTCTGGGCCTCAAAACAGCTGAATTTGAGTACGGGCCTACTTAAATGGGCCCAGGTCTGGTCGGCCCAGTAAAAGGGCTGGGCTTCGGTCTGTTTAAAGCACGGGGCCTTTTAGCTATGAGGGCCCGTTACATAGGATATTGGCCCTACCTTGTCAATCAATCAGAGAAAGTACCATGCTTGTCTGGTCTTTTGGGCCGACAGATTGGCATGCCGTTAGAGCCCACTACTGGGTCTTTTAAGCGACAGGGCCAGGCTTTTTTTTTGGGGCGACATATTAGGCTGCGTCAGATATTCGTTCACCAATTACATTTCAGTTCTCTGAGTACCTAAAAATAGATAACCACAACAATACATCAATAGTTCGTGGACAGTGATGACAATCGTCAGTAGCATGATATGCGAGTGAAAAATGGACAAAAAATCTAGATGGGGGTCATGTACCAGCGAGAGGCCCATTCTTTACCAGATTTGCTGCAATTCGATCTTCATCATGGAAACGATGCTGAAGTTGGCCACTGATGCTGCAACCTTGGACTTGTCGAATTTGCAAGTTCCACAATCAGTGCCAGTATAGGGTTAGTCGCCCTCTCGCATGAGCCTACCTGCTTTAAGTTGTACTTGAAAGCATTGTTCATCGATCAACCATAGCATCCAGGGCAACATGAACCAGGTTCAATTTTCTTAGCAGTTCCAAAAACACACACAGCTACATTATAGAAGCACCGAAGGCTTAAAATCATGAATAACTCGTCCTTAGTGATTCATCAACGGCCAAAAAAAGAACAAGTGATTCATCACTCTGAATATTCCACAGTAGTTGGTGTAATAGTTTTTCAGTTGGATTTTCAGGAATATTATGATCTACATTGGGATTGATGAACCGACACCCTGATAGAATGATTAACCAAAAAAGATATATCTAATGTGTACATACTTATGAGCGTTTGGATACTCAGTAAAATCCAATTTTTCCATACAAATTCCACTAGTTATTTCTCAAAAGAAATTCTCCCCCCTCCCTCTTGAGTCCTGGGTCCAACATACCACTACACTGATATCCACAAGATGTGAAACGTCCATCAACCAAACTCATTTGTCCACGGATGCTACACTATATTGTCAGGGCATAATAGATAATGCTATGTATTAGTGACAATCTTGGCTGTGAAATTTAAGGGGGGGAGGAAAGCAAAACCTCCCATGAAGCGTTTAGAAAAACTAACATGGGTCGCCGCTGTTCTATTCCAACTTTCCTGATATATGAGGTGAAGAGTTGCCTTACCATTTGCAAAGGTATAGCCCGTTAATTAAGGTTTCCGAGGAATCTAAATCGTTGCTATTTCCCTAAGAATTGCCTTAAAGACACATAAATTTAGTGTTCAAATCCTAAACAAGAGCACAATGAAGTGCAGCAAATCTGAGTTATGAGGCATGTGACAAATCGAACTTCTGACTCAATGGAAAATCAAATTGACTCTCTGAAAAATAAATGCATGGATTAAAGCAGCGTCTCTACACGTGAACACGTGATCATTGAGGCTGCAGACGATGGCATGTAAGGAATAGATTAGAACGAAATCAAATTCCAGGTCCCACTCACATTCTTATGACTGGCCCCACTTTTTACATTGGAATGGGATTATGCAGAATGCTCATCCCATGAGTGAAGGAATGCCCATCCTCTTTTAATTCCACAAGATTATTGCCTAATGTACCTCTTTTTTTCCACCTCATAGATTATTTCAAGAACATTTTTTCACATATAAAATTTCCAATTCCTTCTCATTGATCAAAGAAGATTAGCATACGGCAATACCAAATGCAAATGAAGCACCAAAAGAAGACACAATGACATTACCTCATGATCACAATCCACAAGTTGTTGCTCGCTGAGGCCAACTAGTTCTCCAGTAGCAAGGTAGTGCGCACCTTCCAGTGCTCCAGTCGTGCCGAAAATCCAGCATGATCCACACGAGCCCTGATCTCAGTAAAATAAACAGCAGAGTCGGCACTTCGTGAGAAGAAAACCAAGGGAAGAATATTCTGATGAAAGTTCATTGACGAGACTGAGCATTTATAGCAATTCAAAATTCCTAATCAATTAAAACAAAATCAATAGAAACTGCGGTTGATTTGCAAGCGCTAGGTTGATTCTCATAAAGCCTCTTTAGATGAGTTGGTCTAACGAGTAGCGAACAAACCGCAAATCTGTATAACAAGCACAATTGAGGTCGACGATCCAACAAATTCGGGAAAAAGCTCACTTGATTTTTTACGGCGGTGACAGCTCCGTGATCTCTCCAATCGATATCATCGGGCCGATCATCGGTCGGCAGAAGTAGAGCCCGATTAGCATCCTTCGGGCAACCGAAGCCCACCTGTAATCCCCAAATATGTCCTCCTGAACTCAAAGGATGTCAAGTCGGAGAACTAAGCGATGCCGTGGGTCGCGGAAGTATCGAGCTACTGGTGCCTCCTAACCGGACGCAGATTAGCCATATGAATTGGTGATCGCGCACTTCCTGAGAAGAATACGACTCACCGAAACGTCTCTTGAAGAGAGAGATGTGGCGATGATCGGTGGAGATCCGCGGCGTTGTTCACGACGTGCCTGATCAACAGATCGTCGTCGACCTCTGAGGAAGCGTTGGCCGAGACGAAGACGAGAGAGAGAGAGAGCGATTCACGTTGAGGAAGAGTGCGAAGAAAAGAAGTGGACTCATAGTGACAGAGAGAGAAGCAGAAGAGCGGGTTATACTCATGGTCATGGATTCGAAAATGACGTGTCCTAGGAATAATAGCGTCGTTGAATGATGGTGGGTTAGATTCCAAGATTTAAATTATTTTCTTCCAGCCTCCTTTCAACAAGGCACCAGTGGTCTAGTGGTAGAATAGTACCCTGCCACGGTACAGACCCGGGTTCGATTCCCGGCTGGTGCAATCGCCGTAGAGCTGTGACGACCTGCGATCGTGATCGTTGATTCAATCACACCATCAGATCCGTCTGAGGATTAAACATCTCGCAAACCCTGAGCTCTTTTTTTTTTTTTTCGCCTTTTATTATTTCCCCTTCCTTCTTCCATTGTGCTAGAAATAGTACTAATCTAGCAAAAAGATTCTTGCTGAATACCGCGGCGAACACAATTGAAGGTATTTGAATGAGTAAATAAAAATTTGAAGCGGCCTACGAGGTTATTTTATTCGCTTCTCCAATTGGAACTTTAGTAAACATTTCAATACATTTTAGCAATCTGACACAAAGGAGAGATAATCGCATGTAGCATGATAAACCTATAATCAAATTGACGAACCATAAGAACTATCTAGCTAATAGATCCTACAAGGATACAAGCGCTGTTTCCTCCTCACACATTCTCTCCATTTGATTTTCTCCATCTTAAGTTACTTTGAATGGAGACCAAAGATCAAATCAGCAATCTGTTTGATGCACATACAACAGACCTAATATGGGGGTAGCAAAGTGACTGTAAAATTTTAGCCATGCCCCTAAAGCTACAAGAATTTAAGGATGCATCAGCGGGACGATGCGGGAAGCTTCCAGAAACTCTTGGTCGCGACGAGAATCTTCTCTCTCGCATGGGAGCCAGGCTCCTGCTCGTGTATGGTGGCCGACCATCTGACTGCGTCGGCTATACGAGATACTCTATCGACTACCTCAGGTGAATCGCGAATTACAACCTTTCCTTCCGGTCGCAACATCCGGTCCATCTCCACCATCAAATCCACAAGGTGACACCTGAATGGAAATCAGAAGGCAACAATTGTTCAAGTCGGGCAATACTAAGAAAATAACATGAAGTGACTTAGTATGCAGGTTGAAAGGGATGACTGTTTTGGTCTGGATTACCTGCTCTTGCCTGAACTTGGATCTTTTGTCAGCGATTCTATGCCAGCGACATGGATAAAGTCATAAGTACGAGGATAACTGGAAAAAGGTTCACACCTACATCCAAAGATCTTCGAATTAAGCTCAGGAAAGATGCCCCTTTATTAGGGAACTATCATTGATTTAGAGAACAAAAAGGAAAACGAACAATAAATCTAACAATCAGCCTCAAGTTAGTATAAAGTTGACAATCATTTCACCACTCTTTTGCAAAGTGATCTCCCACGTCATCAGAACTTGGTTGTTAAAACTTGGGCAGGTGATCTATAGACTGTGCAAGTCAACAAAAGGATTATTTTTGTAGTTAGCTTGCAGCAGATGTCAAAGACTAAATGGAGAATGGCCATCTTACAAGTGTAATCATATAAGGAGATGTAGTATGAGCTACAACTACAAACCCGAAGCATCTCCCTTTCTTGTGTCATGCTATAAATGGGGAGGAATACTGTCATGATTTAGTAGCAAAGTGACAAATTTTGGACTTCTTTTCCATCACTCGCCACATATAATATGCATCTCTATCGCAATAGTTCCAAGTTGAATCATCAAACAGTGAACCAAGGAAGTCACAAGTAGTGCAGTCATATTTAACAAAGGCAGTAAGACAAGGGGCTAATATATCTCACCAATCATGGTATACTCCAGTAAGTCCTCTGTCATAAATTACACCCAGAGTTGATGGCTTGCGAGCAGGAACAACATTCATTACCCAAACAGGATCAGATGATAACGCTGCTGCAAAGCCTCCAAAGAATGCATTCATGTCCATTACATTTCGAATTGCTGGACTTCCCAGCTTCAAGTTCAGTGAATTCTTATAGTAGGCCACCCTCCTTGCCCATCGTCGAGTGTCAGCCTCAAACAGGTCAACTCCATTTTTCACAAGCTTGGCTCGTGCAGGAACTTTTGTCAGCCTCTCTGGCCACTTCGGAATCATTCCAACTGCATAGTCCCCCTTCACAGAACTTGTCCTGGCTACACACTTCTTCAACTTGAAGTACCTGAATAAGGAAAATAATAACGAGTAGCCAAATCAAAATTCCAATGCCAACAAAGTCTGAAAGCAATTAGATAGCAATAGAGGTTGCAAACACAAATTCAAGCCACAATCATCTTGCAAATCTCCAGAGAAGTGCATAGCATTTTTCAGATTATGTCTCCTAGAGCCAACCCATAAAGCAAGCGACAACGATTAACATGCACTACTCGGATTGGCCTCTCCAAGTGCCAAACCTGATCTCAAAAAGAAAGCAAGCAAGGACAATTACCATGCACTACTTGGATCATCAGATTCATCACATAGTTCAAGCCCAAACTCATTTTGATTGGGAAGACATGAATCTCCACCAGGCTTTTTCCAGATCACAGTGTTCCCATCCACAGCAATCAGATCGTAACACAATGCCCTAGCTACAGCCTGGAGATCTGCCCACTCCTTGTCCTGCTTAGGCCACTGTACAGGAGGGCCAGAGATGACCAGGTATCCCCCAGGGCGAAGTAACCGATCCACTTCAATGAAGTATGTGGCATCTGAAAAGCATGATCTTCTCTTATTAAGAACAAGCAGTGGGGAGGAGGAGAAAATATTGGACAAGAATTGCAAATGCATATGATGAACAGACAACTCACTGTATGCCGTAAATGGGATCAAACAGCGGGAGCAATGGACAAAATCAAAAGAAAAGGCGGGAAATGGGAGCCTCCGAGTGCCAAGCATGGCAACAAATGCCGGTATTCCTCTCTCCAGAGCGAACTGTATTTGCGATTTGTGTGAATCTCTTGGAGCAAATGACATTGTTAGGATTCCTTCACCAAGCAGCGATCCCCCAAAACTGGCTACCTAAATAAAAACATTCAATTAATTGCAAGTAGACATTCACCACAGAGACGAAATCGGACATGGCAAAGTTTTCCCTACCCCACATCCCATGTCAAGAGCACTCCTCAGAGCACCACCGGTTATAGGAATGTACTGTTTCAATTTTTCAATGTAATGTCCAGCTCCATCAGGAAACATTGTGCCGCCCCCTGGAAATATGAAGTAAGGACCATCTGCTTTCATCCATCCTTGATGACCTTTCCTGTCTGCTATTTTATTATGCGGCATGTTGCTGTGCCATATCTGGAATGGCAACCATAGAAGGTCATTCACGAATCTCAATAATGTGCCATAAAACTTGTGATAACAGTCAGTACCCACATTCCTATAACGGAAAAATAGGGACAATATTACAGAATAAGGGCAACATCCATCTGCGGCACCAATATTGGAATGAGCAAACCATATAGACTATCGTAAAAAGCTAACTTGAGGTGACCAAATTGTCTGTCAGATCCAAGTACAATGCACGCAATCCATCAAAGGTTTCAGCTTATCAGTTTGAGCAAGTAATGAACTTCCAATCAGCGTGAAAATCCAAAAAGAGCTCCTGTTTCTAGCTCAATGACCTAACTCACGATGACAATTAATGAGCTGAAACGAAATGAGCA
Organism: Lenwebbia sp. NSW1173648; assembly: GCA_029784005.1. Lineage (NCBI taxonomy): Eukaryota > Viridiplantae > Streptophyta > Magnoliopsida > Myrtales > Myrtaceae > Lenwebbia > Lenwebbia sp. NSW1173648. Next base: position 1,595,394 of record JARCGZ010000005.1, read on the forward strand.
GTCCATGGACTTGACATTCTCCGCCCTCATTATCGCTGCACGGTGCTAAGCCATGCATCACAAATGGCCACCAGGTACAGATCTTGTCTCAAATTAGCTAGTTGAAGTAGATGCTCGTTCAAATTTTCAAATTTCTAAGCAATGTGAAGACGAGCTCTCAACAGCTAGACCAACCGTAAACAACAATCCGATAAAATCTACCATATCTCAAAATTCACCTTATCCAAGCTGGCGGGCCACTGCACCCGAATCTTGTACCCCTCCGGCGGAGGAACCAAGCAGAGAGGCGTCTCCTCCAGCAACGGGCAATGCCTCTCCCGGTAAAAATTCATCTCCCTGCTGAGCTGGCTGTTCCTCCTCGGGTCCTCGCAGGGCATGTGATCGGCGTAGTCCTCGGGGCAGGACTCGATGTGGTTCGGGTACAGCTTGCCGGACTCGACGGCGGCGACGAGTCGGGCGTGGTCGCCGGAGGCGAGGAGGAGGGACTGGCGGCCGGAGGCGGCGAGGGAGTCGCCGAGGCGGGTGAAGATGAGGACGAAGAAGAGGAAGACGAGGGCGAGCAGGAAGGCAATCCCGAGGTCCAGGAGCTTCCATTGGCGAGGGTTGCGCTTCGACGCGGGCAGGCTCAGGTGTCCCATTCCCAGAGCCCAGCCAAATCCGGACTCTTTTCCTTGGCTGGATCAGGCGCTCATGGGGTCGGGCTCGGGCTCGAGTGTTGGAGGAAGAAAGGAGGGCTCGGACAAGCGAGCCTTGAGTGGATTCTGCCGATAATTGACTCGGATCTGATCAAGCAAGCATCGGAGGTCGCGGCGATCTGGGGGAACAGAGAGGCTTTGGTACCGAATCGAAGGCGAAGAAGAAGAGAGAAAGAAAGAAAGAAAGAAGAGGGAGTGAAGTCTACAGTTATCAAGCTGCACAGTTGTGGGTCGTTGATCCTGGGGAAAATGCGGGACGGTGGGGGTTTTTCGATGAGAGGGCGTGTAGAGTAGTGGGAGTGGGAGTGGGAGTGGTTGATTCCTAATTTTGGCTTGACGGATCCACGAAGTAAGCCTGGATCTTTCAGTGATTAACGTAAATCGCCAGTGAATTTCGCAGCACACGAGGACTTATTTACACCGACAACGATGATTTTCTTAGGGGACTATCCTCCGAAATAGTAATGTACTAATTGCATTATTCAAATTCATTATAATAAGTTAATTTATTCAAATTAACTTATTATCGATGTATTTTAAAGAATTCTTCGAGTCAACGATGCAGCAACCTTATTTAAGTTGACTTTGTATCATCAAGCATGCAACAATCGTAAATAAGAAGTGAACGATGATGATTTTCTACCCACCCGACAGGAGAAGATGGTAATGGAATTGCCACGTCGGTTTTTTTTTTTAAGTCGAATAATTGCCACTTGGCTTATTCATGTTTACTTCTTCGTCTTTTCTTGCAAGGACGCAAGATAGTCACTCTCTGATAGTGGAAAGATTTAAGGATGTCATGTTCGCTATTTCATTCTTTATCAGAAAGGCTCCTTTCCAAAGAGACTTTGTTGGAGGCACGACGAAACGCTATAATGACCAAATTCTCCAGCTTCCCCCCTCTAAGCAGTAAGCACAAAGGCATCTCATTCTTGACAGCACGGCAGCCGGTCACCGTCGATCTCCAAATTCTCCCTGGTGCATTGGTGTCTGTTGGCTTTATCCCGACGCAATGAAATTGGGAAGCAACCCAAAAGACAGAAGAAATGCAAACCTCGGGACAACCTATTATTAAACATGGCTTGTGCCTGACATTCGAGTGTTCACACAGAGAAACAAGTATTAATGAGGCGAGGCCGCTGAAGGGGCGTGAGATGGAAAGATGTCGTCAAAACTAATAAAGCTCGTAAAGGAAACAAATGCCAATTGTTATTTTGTGAAAATGAGACCTCAAATCTTCATCGAACCAAGCGACACTGACTATGGACAGTGGATATACAACCTTGTTAAAGCACCGGAGAATCGGAATTCCTCTGCCATCGCCGATAAATATAGCAGATGAATATACATCAAAAACATCGGTAAAGCTGAAGTACATCGGATGACTCAAATAGCAAAACTCAAAGTTTCCTCGATGCCTTAAGATTGTGGTCATATTTGATAAGATTCGCTCTTAGTAGCATCGATCTAACATCTCGATCAAATTCGCCGCCAGTCTGCAAGACCCGTTGGAAAGTGGCATTCCTTTGATCAGCATGCCGAGCATACAAGATTTTGTTGTGAGAGTCGATTCTAGCCTGCAGTTCATGACATGAATTAAGCACCAGCTCCAAGCAGTGCAAAAGGATCGGAAGCAGCACAGTACACATGCATCGAAGATTAAAAGCAAACCCCAAAAAAAAAGGCACTTCGGAAGCACCAAATTTACAAAAAAATCCTAAATCCATCCAACTGGGACAAACTAGTTCACGTGATTTTTCATACTGAATTATATGCATAAAAAGGGGGAGAGAAAAAAACTGAAACCTGTATCTGGTTGTCGGTTATTAAAGCCTCGAGCTCTTTTTCTAGCCCAGCAACACTGGTTTTGAAAGCATTGGCCATCATGTGCAAATCAACGGACACAAAAGGATGTGTATACTGGATGAGAGCTTTATGCCGGATCTGGTCATATAGTGTCTCCACATGATCGTGCAAGTGAATGTCAAGTAACAGATTCGGTTTGAGGTTTCCGAGGTACTCCAAGCATGATGCGTAGTGGCTGAGTGAAAAAGAGAACAATCAGGAACAGGGGAAAATTGGAATCTAAGGGAGTTCCGCATCCACAGCTCTAAGAAGCAGCACAGAATTAATGTCATATCAAAGTTAAGTTCAGCAATCAAACAAAGGTGACAATACGATAGATAGCGGGAAAAAAGCTAAGCAGCAGAAAAGCTACCTAGAGTAGAAATCATTAATAAGCTCCCTCACTTCAGGGACCAACTCCAGAAAATTTCGGAAGTTGACATTATCGATCACTTTATTCTGCCAAGAAAAGAAAGGAAGAAGTGCATGTCAGTCAGAAAGTAAATTCCGAGAATACTGGCTGGAAAACTGGAACACAAAAGTTGAACAGTTGCTATGTGCCTTCAGCTCCGTCCGGTCAAAACTCGCAAGAGCGCAGAGTCCCCCATAAGTTGCAACATCTTGAGGTGCAATGACTTCATTGTAGTGACTCCCCAACTCAGGACCAGTTTCCAGGAACTGCAAGCATATGGAAGGCATTACTTTCCAGCCCCAAAGAGCAAACCCAGATGACTGACAAATAATAAAAAATGCTCAGTCCAATAAAAACTGCCAAATATTTCTTTTGCCAATAAACTGCCTCTCTAAATACTACATCGGTTTCGACCAAAAAAAAAAAAATTACTACATCGGTTCTGACAAAAAAAAAAGTACTACATCGGTCTCCTGACCTTTCAGGGCATCCAACTAATGTTACTAATCCCATTGGGTCACAACAATCCCCGTCACACAGCAAGCAGTTGACCAAGGCAGGAGTCCCTTCGGTGCCCAATAAAAATTGCTTGATGTGGAACTCAATTTAGTCTCAAGTAATTCAGCAACCTCCTCAAAGTCAAGATTCATCAATTTACTTATACAGTAGAAATCAATAGGACTTTGTGCCGTTTTTGAAATTCCAGAAAATGAACTACCTCCTCTCCTCCAAAAAAAAAAAAAGGAAAAGAAAAGGTAACCCATCGAGCATGATCATTTAACTGTCACGTTGGATGGTTACTTACTTCAAATCTCCATAGAATAACTACCATTGAAGACCTAAATAGGATGGAAAGAAAAATTTAAATCAACGATCACTACAGGTAATTAGCATGAACCAGTGAAGAAGAAGTCACATGATAGGTTGACACACCTTACGAGCAGCAAGCTTATACTTCTTAGTCTCCAAATGAGCCAGTCCAGCAGCACACCGTAGTTTTGCAACTGTTATCTGGTCCAGGGCTTCCGGGGTTTGTTCAGCTTTGCTGACATAGCTTGTAACGTGAGTGAACTGACCCATTTCAATGCTCACTAGTATTGCATTCATACACATGCTGATGATATGCTTTGATGTTGTGCAGTAATCACGAGTACGGACATAACTTTTGAAAGCATCTCCAAGGGCACCGTGAGAGTAGTGAAAATCACCAAAGTCATTGTAACCCATCCTTATACTTTCCTTGATCAGATTTGTCTGCAAACAAGATATTCTATGTTAGATGTACCATCAGATAGGAGGAAATAGTAAAACCATTAAGCTTATGCGCCTGATTAAGATGAGAAGCTAGGCACGTGAAAACACATGTCCATTCATAATGCCATATTTGGATGCTAATCGTAAACAAATAAATGAAGAGGAGTGATATCCAATTCTAGTTTCTCCTTTGAAGCCATAATCATCAGCTGTCCAGCATATTTAGCTTAATAAAACATCATCCCTGAGAAGAGGGCATTGATTTCAAGCTCGCCCTGTGAACAAAACCATCTCCCAGAACTGACCAACTGCTACACAGTGACAATCCAAACAACAAGGCTGCTCCATAATCATCAATAAAAGAAGAATATAACCAATTACAGAGTGAATCACCAATGAGTTTACAACAAAACAATCAAAGACAAATAACAACCGGCAAAATCAAATGGCACGAGCATGTATGCACTCCATTGGCCCGCATCACTTCAAGAACAAGTACAGGAAAAGAAAGTTGTAATTCTGGTGCTTATGCAAGATCAGCACTATCAAAAGTCATTCACGAGAACAAAGTCCTGCGAAATCGATATCAGTTTACAAAATGGTTCTAAAGCTGGTTTATCCAGCCATTAGCGAAATCCCGCGGAACATTGGTTTTTCTTCCTTCTCCCAATCCTATCTACGATCTCACACGCGAATAAACACGCTCCTCACAAAGTGCACAACCACCAACCATACACAAGCAACAAACCAAAGAGTGGGCAAAAAAGAACAAACCGACATACTCGATACGAATTGAGCTCGCTCTCCAACTTCTCCTTCTTCTGCTCGGCCCTCCGATCGAAAGTCTCGCACCAGGCGGAGTCCGTCCCGTACTTGTCCCCCAGCCTCCCGCCAATCTTCTCCACGACCTCCCTGAACAGCAGCGTGTTCTCGCCCTTCTTAATCTCGTCGTACGCCATCCTCAGCGCCTCCAGCTGCATCGCCTCGTTGTTGCAGTGGTCGGCGATGAACAGGAGCCTCGCGACCTTGGTGCGGTCCTTGTAGAGGCTCGCGTAGGCCTCGACGTCGAGCTGCTCGCCGCTGATGATGGGCTTGCTCCGGGCGGGCTGCTCGCCGCCGTTCTCGTAGATCTCATCCTCCGGTTCCATCGCGGAGGCTCGGCACCGTGGAACCGAATGCGAGAGAGAAAGCAGATGAGGGGAAGGGGATGAGAGAATCGGAGTGAAGTATCGAGTAGGGTTGTGGTTTGGGGGATTTCAGCGCTTCTGTGTGTGATTTGAGTTGAAGAGGAAAGACGACTGAAGAGGGACTTTCTCTCTCTCCCTCTGGTTACGTCGTTGGGGAAGTGGAGAGAGAAGAGAGATGAGCTCCATAAGCGGGCCTGCTACGGGCTCTATCAGCCCAAATTATCGCGATTGGGCTTACACGAAGAAGGCCCAACCTGGTAGAACTAGGACCTGTCGGGCCCAACCAGAAAATTGATATGCGGTCTTACCCACTGTTCTTTAAGATTTTAGTTTTATTTTTTTACACAATTCAACAATGTTTCGATTTTCTTTTTTTGTCCGTCTTATCTCTAATTCCCCTCTCTCTTTTGACCAAAAAAAAAAAATGTCATCTCTTTGACTTTTGCTCGCCTCTTTGCAGAAGGCAGGAGTCGAACCGCATACCTATGTTACTAGCGTCCCCATCCCCCAATCCCTTTATCAGTAAAGCCGCATTGTCTATTGATACCGATGTTTCGGTTGAGTTAGCAATTTTTATTTGTATCACTTATCGCCTCATTACATTATTATCAACCTTAATCAGCACCTCTACCCATGTTATTCCGATTAAGTTAAGAAATGATTTTGTGTTATCAACTTTTATTTGAATTAGTTGCCAAAGTTTGTTTTTTTTTTTTCTAAATGACCAACTTCTCTTATTGTTTACAAACTTCATTTGCCCTTCTCACCAACACTTTAGATTAATTAACTACTATTTACGAGATCAACCTTTATTTAAGTGACTTACTAACTTTTCATCAATTAAATTACGCTAGTTTTAGGTTACTAACTCTCATTTGAGACTGACCTTTATTTGTTTTTCAATTCACATGATTCTGTTGCCACTTCTATTTGTCTTACTAACTTTTAGAATTTACCCACTGTTTTTCGAAAATACCAACCTCAATTAGCACGATTACCAACTTTTCTTCGATTGAGCTATGAACTAGTTTTATATAATTGACTCTTATTTGAATTAATTATCTATATTTATTTTTTTCAATTACCAACTTCTCTAACAAGATAAAAAAAAGTTCTCTTACAATTTACTAACTTTTGTTTACGCTTCTTACCGGTAACTTAGGTTTAGCAATTATTATATGCTAATATTAACTTTATCTCTAACAAAAGAACTTTTCTATCTAATAAAATAGCTGGTAATTTAAAAAAATTCAATGAACTTTGATACCTAAATCAAATGAGATTAGAAACATAGAAGTAGTTGATAACTTAATCAGATATTCTTTGGTTGATCTATCTCGTTGATATTGTTGTAGCCCGTTTTCTTTTCTTGTCATAGTCAAATTTGTGGCTATGGAATAGCTCTCTTGCTATTTAAGGTATAAATCGTACAATAATCCTGGATTGATTATAGGAGGTTGTTTTCATTTGTCAATTTCCGATTTCCTTAGTAGTGAATCGTTGAGAGATTCTTACTCTTTTTGTTTATACATTTACACTAACATGGCAGTTCCTACCGGAAAATGAACAGGATGGGATATGAAAATATCCGACCATATTATGGTGATTCACAAAATAATGGATAGGATATAACAAAATTCTTCGATTTCATATCACATCCTATTTTGCCATATCCTGATTTGAAATATAGAGGACCAAACATAGCGTAAAAGGATTTGGCAATGGTTGAAACCTCACGGTGGCAGAATCCTAGCAGCAGGAGTACTTTTACAGCACCTTTCACGAAACTACCTCAAGTAGCTTTGAGATGTTGTAGCTTTTAAACTTTTTAATATTCTTTCATTTGGACAAAATTTCCATGCAAAAAAATCAGCATATTAACTTTATATTAATATTAGACCAAAAAAACTTTATATTAATAAAATGATAATATTGAAACTAATATTAATAATAATCATAATTCTATTATTCAGTTCAAATTTTGATTACAATTTTTTTCAATAAGGAAAGTTATAGCAACTTTTCTAGAAATTTGAAATAATAACTGACAAACATTACTATGTTAACTCCATAATAACAATACGAAAAATATAGGGGCGGCGCTATTTGCACCCCCATTTTGGTTAAGACACTCATTTTTCAATCAATAGACCTAAATATCCTTATCTCTCTTCAATGTATTGTTTCTTTTTTCATCATCCTAATCAACATAACTGCCTTTATTTCTATTTTCTCTTTTAAATTATCAATTTCACAATATAACTATTAAATTACACCCGATAAAAATATTATCTTATCATGCATCATGTTATCACTTTGCCTAGAGAAGGTCGTTATTTTTACTTTATGTTCTCATTTGTTCAATTACAAAACTTATATAAAAGGCTAGAAATTTCTAGTTATAACGGCTCATGAACACACAATTAACTACCTATTTTTTAAAACACTATTTCAAAGTTGAAAATTATAACTCAATCTAATTATCTAGTAGATTTTTGACCTTGCAGGTGATTTTGCTGGACAAATTTGTAGATTTCTAAAGTTAAACATTGCTAATTTGTGCTTTCTTTTAAGCTTTTTCACATTTTAATATGAATTGCAAGATGGGGTTGATAATTTATTTACACATTTTGCACTTTCAAACTAGCGTAAGATTTTTTTTAGGGGAAAGTTTAAGCATATTTTAAAGTTTCGATCCGATTGCTATGACTATGAGATTGAATTTACAATCAATATTAATTACTTTCTTCATAACGGAGTTAAACAGCAAGAAGTATCATGTTTTTCCTTTATGCATTTATCCTTTGCTAATATTTAGATATGGTATGAATATACATATATGTTTGACATTTGATCACACTTTTAACAAATTAACTTTTTTCATATTTTGATCAATTTTCTTTTCCATTTTTTTTTATCAAGATCGGCTAAATAATTAAATTCAATTTTTTACTTTGAAATATAGGTTCACTCACACTATTAGAAAAAAAGACACTTAATTATGTGTTCATAAGCTGTGATAAATAGAAATTTCTTGTGAATGAAAATATGAGACCATAAATTAAAACTTACAATATTCTCTAGGGAAAATGATAAAAAGATAAGGTAAATCGATATCGTAATTGGTGTAATGGAGCATTTGTATTGTACAATTAATGAGATAGATGATAAAAATAAAGGCAGTTTTGTGGATTAGCCTCATAAAAAAAGAAACAATAAATTGAAGAGAGAGAAGGGTATTTCGGTAAATTAACTTAAAAAATGAGTGCCTTAACTAAAATATGGGTGGAAATAGCGCCTCCCAAAATAATAACATTTTAATGACAATATTGTTGTTGTTGTTGTTATGGTACATTACAAAAGTTACAACAACGTATTATTGGTAATCTCTACCACAATGTTATAGGTCTTTTTTGTCATTCTAATAGATATAGCAATCTTGCAACATCATTTGCCAAAGGAATTAACCATCCGTACTCACAATAAAGCAAGGATAATGACACCATAAGTGCCATAACTTTCGTACAGCACTCACTTGAGTGCCTTAACTTTTTTTTTTTCCATCAATTGAGTGCCATAACTTATGTACGGCGTTCATTTGAGTGCCATAATCTTTTATTTGATCACTCGGGTGCCATATAACTTTTCAATCGATCATTTCAGTGTCATAACTTTTTAAGACTGTTCACCACAAGTGCTATGACACGTCAAATTTTCGACACTTGGGTGACCGTTTATAGAAAAAAAAATTTCCCTTTAAGTGATCGATTGAAAGTTATGGCATTTAAGTGATCGGAAAAAAAAAAGTTATAGAGTACCGTACGAAAATTATGACGCCTGTGATGTCCTTATCCTCGATAAAGCATCATTAAATTTAAAAGATGTGTCATCAAATGCATGTGCGTCAATGCAGCACAGCACAACCCTAGCCACAACACAACAACAATTGGATCAAATAGACTCTAAGTGGTAATTTAATTGTAGAAAATCTAGTGAATCGCACTAATTTTTATGGATAACAGAGTTATAAATGCACGGGTTACTAATTTATTTACACATTTTGCACTTTCAATTTTTCCAGGACCCTTGCATCTTACAACCTTGAACACCACGAAAATTGCCGAAAGGCGCGCCGCGAAGACGATAAAAATCAATTGCTATCGAGATTATTCACAATGAAAAAAAAAAAAAGCCGGAAATTTGTCAGTGAAAAAGAATTAAAATTTGGACAGGCCAAGAGGGGGAACTCCTGTTGAAGAGAGCCTCTATATATTTCCTTTACTGGTCTGAACCAGGAGCTGGTGATGTCCAATACTGCTTAACTGCCAAGAGTATTTTCTCTCTTTCAAGCGGACCATTCTCATGGTCCGTTATCCTGCTATCGTATTGCATTCCGTCGAGCGCGTTCTTGATCTTCGCCAAGACATCCACGTCGTCGCGGAAGATAATACCGCCCTCGGGCCGCAGGATCCGATCCATTTCCAACAAGATGTCTTCCATCTCGCATCTGTCACGGTAGAACCAAATCAAAATCCATGTAAATAACATCGAAACGCCCTTGTGCTGTCGATGCTCGTAAAAAAAAAAAAACCAACTCACTGTACCTGTCTTTGTAGAGGGTAAAGACCGAGTCGGCGTGAATTAGGTCGTAAGTCCTCGGATAAGTCGACATGGCCTCGCACCTATTACCATAGGAATGCTAGAAATCAATGGGCTTGTCAAGCAAATGGAGCAGAATCAAGTAAATACTAGCGTGCTAAAACCGGTTTACAAACGATCTTTTCATAAAAGTCTGCCATATCGCCTAGTATATCGAGTTAATAAACCATTCTCGATACGGCTATCGTTGTTCGACGGTAAGGATCAATAATTGTGGACCAAAAGAGGTAAGAGGAAGTGGGTGCTGTCTGATGTGAAGACAAGAAGAAATGGGCAGAGGAGTGATTTTTGGATGATACTCAAGAGCAAGGCCCTCCAAAGAAACCATTTCTTCTTGCTTTTGAATACTCGTATGCAAGCAGTACCAATTCAGAATTGATGGGCAGTTGACAAATGGAGATTCTCACAACAACCAGAAAGGTTGGAATGAGATCACTCCTCCGGGAGGAAGTAAAAATGTCCCTTTCATTGTAAGTTGAAAGGTAGTGTTCAATAAGGAAGATGGAGATATACATACCAGCTCTGATACGTCCCGATCAACCCGCGCTCGTATATGACTCCTAGAGTGTTCACCCGAGCCTCCACGGGGACGACGTTCATGACCCACAGTGGATCATCGACCAGAGCGGCTGCGAAGCCCCCCAGGTAAGAGTTCATGTCGAGCAAGTTGCGGTACCGACTGGGCTCGGCCAACTGATTGTCTAGAGATTTGTAATGCGAAACCCTTGCTTTCCATACGGCTGTGTTCTCCATAAACGTCTCCCCCGTGATTCCATCCAAACTGCCGCTGCTGATCCTAGGGGGTACCGAGATTAGCCTCTCGGGCCATCTCGCTAGCTCGCCTCCTGCCACTGCCTTAATTTTGTTGTCCGGCACGTCGGGCAATGGGGTCAAACAATCTTCCATTTTTGTATACCTGCAAAGATCAAAGTACAAAATTTTCATGTCTTGTTATATATTCTCAGTGGCTTAATTAACCGAGAATGCAACAAAAGCAAAATGGCAAAAGCATCATGGAATTGGGCTTTTGATTGCTCACTGCATAAGGGGATCCTATGGAAGAAAATGGCAAAAGCAAAGGACAATTTGCTTTGAAGACTCAAAATAACAATAAGCTACACAGTAAAGTTCCAGATTTAAGCAAATCACAGCTATTGTACTGAGAAAAAGGAGAAATTTTGGATTAAGATGGGACCAGAATTTGTGAAGGACTTGATTTAATGATTTTGTGCAGCATTGGAAAGTTGTGAATGAAGATTAACAAACTCTTCAATTTGGGAAACCGCATTACCAGGCCATATCCGGATCTTGCGACCGGCAGAAACTCGGGAACTTGAACACCTTCCGGTTGATTTTGCAGTGAACATGGTTGGTTGGCTTTCGCCATATTGCAATGTCTTCTTTCTGCTTCAACTTTTTCCAGCACAAGCTACGGGCTAAAGTCTCGATCGAAGCCTGTTCCGCCTTAAGATCTTCGGTTGTTCGCTCCCATCCTTTCCAATGCCTTTCCCAGTTTATCGGCGGGCCAGACAGGATCCAGTACCCGCCGGGACGCAGGACCCGGTCAATCTCGATCAAGTACAGTCCGTCTGCTCATCCATAACTAAACTTGTTACCAGAGATAATCATACAGTAACGATTCTAATAGTCGAAAACAAGTTGAATACATAACAAATATACTAGGCCTACACGGAAACTTACTGTATTGGCTCCAAGGTATGAGGCAGCGAGAGCAATGAGCCATATCGAAAGCTCTCGATGGGTAAGGAATCCTGATGGAGGCAAGGACCCCGATCAGCGCGGGGACGCCGCGCTCGAGGGCGAATTGGACCTGAGCTTCATGGGTGTCCCTCGGCGCAAACGACATCACCAGGATATTCCGCGACAATAAGTAAGCGCCCCAGCTCGCCACCTGCAGAATTCCCATTAAAGCTTCCATATCGCAACCCCGGAAAATCCCACACAATCTCAGAAACTTCAAAAGAGCACCCAAATAAAAGTGTATGCTCAAAACGATCCAAATAGTCATCCGGTTCATTTCGACGGGCATAAAAACCGAGCTGCTCCCCAGTCGAGGATTTTTCTACGGTCCCGTGATTATACGACTCGGGTCTGATTTAAAAGTTATGCACTGCATCTACTGTCGCCAGAATACTGACCATACAGAGAAGCGAAGTTTTCTACAGAAGGTAAGATATGATAGACCCTGATGTTGATAATGTGATGAAGTTTTTTGCTGGTTGTAAGCTTGTCTTCTAAGCAAGTAAAGGAGAAACGACGGACAATTAAAGCAACACATGGTAACCAACACATGGCTTTGTTTTGCCAACTTTACCATCATCAAAGCACTTAAACTACGATTTTCAATGAACCTTTGAATGCCGAAACGGTTCAACTTTCCCTTGAAAATTACTCATTTTTTGGTAAGGGTGCATTTTTCCATGGAAGAAAAGAGAAAGAGATTCATCTCCTACCAAGCAAGCCAAGGTCTAGGTTTCCTGGATTTAGATACAGTATCATCTGGCTTTAAATACCTTTTTCAGAAACGGCACTGCATTTATGAAGGAGGAACACAAGAATACAAAAATGGATAATCATCCCGTAGAAATTCTTTGCAAAATCCTTCCCACGAGGAAACCCAATTTTTATTACCTCTTCCTGCGTTTTTTGCCCACCAACCCAGATTGAATAATGATCTTTCAATACTCTCTCTCTCTCTCTCTCTCTCTCATCCTCCATAGTTACTCCATTCTGTACCATTTCTCGTCCTCCTACCATAAAGATACAAAACGTGTTTTGATGACAAACCCACCAATAACCATGTAACTCCTAGTGAATCAGCAACCCCCCATCGAAGAAAAGCTGAGCAAAACGCACTCGCAGGGAAAAAAACCAAGAAAACAGAGCAATGCGTCCGCACTCCGCAGATACTACCATGCAACGGAATGATCTCAAACCGCAAATTCATGAACCAAGAACTGAACCGACAGAGTCAGGAATACCATCACGGTTCTTGAAGCAATCCCCACAAAAGATCGCGATCCCTCCACTAATGCAATGGAAAAATGGAAGCTTTACTTGAAAATAGAAAACTCACCCCACAACCAGTATCGAGAGCGGTTCTTACATACCCATCTCTGAGATCTATCATCTTCCCAATGTCTTCGATGTACTTATCAGCGCCGTTGGGAAACATGGTCCCGCCGCCGGGAAACAAGAACCTGTCTCCTTCGGACTTGACCCAATTCTGGTTCTTCTTCTCCACCGTCAGCTCCTTGTGCGGCACGTTCGCGAACCACGCCGTCCCGCGGCTCTCCGGCCACCGGAACGGCCTCCGGTACCCGTACGGCGCCGGCACGCGGCACCGGAGCCTCTCGCCGCCCCCCTCGGGGCAATGCCGCTCCCGGTACACGAGCATCTCCCGCTCGAACCTCAGCGACCGCGCCACGTCCTCGCAGGGGGTGTACTCGCTGAAGTTGGCGCTACACGGCGGGAAGCGGGGCCCGCGCTCCGCCCTGAAATCCGCCGAGTGGTGGGCGGAGAAGTCGAGCGGAGGAGCGGGATCGGCGGAGGAGGAGATTGGAGTTGTGCATGGGAAGATCGTGGCCGGAGAGGCGGGGGAGAAGTCGCCGGGGCGGCGCCAGAGGGCGGCGAGGTAGGAGAGGGTGCAGAGGAAGGAGGTGGCGATGAGGTAGAAGAGGGTGGACTTGTTGGTCTTGGTGGCGAAATAAGTCAGAGGGTTTGGGCAAGAGCGAGTCTTGGCCATTGTTGCCAAATTGGGAAAGTAATAAGGAAAGGAAGAAGAAAAAGAACTGAGAGAGGAGGAAGAAGAAGAAGAAGAAGAACTGGATTTGGCGGACTCGCGACGCACTGTTTTGAGAGAGAGAGAGAGAGACGTAAGAGCGAGTAGTGAACGTTTCAAGAATCTTACGTGGAGGTTGAGAGAGAGAGAGCGAGCGAGAGAGTTGGGATAAATTAGGCGCGTAAGACTCCGGCTCGGCTCGTGAGTGCAGTGAAGACGGAGCCACTTATATTTTGCAGTATTCAGTATTTTTCTTCTTCTTTTCTGTTTTTTTTTTATTATTTTGGGGTAAATTGCATGATGGAGCGAATGGAGTTAATACTTATTTGGAAACGACACAGGCCTCCGGATTTCGTGCCTCTTTTCTTGATTCTTACTTTCTTTGAGAACTGGCTCTGGTTTTATCATCCTCCTAATTTTTTTTTAATCGTCACATGACCATGGTGATGGTGATTGACTGATGAGAAAAAAGAAATTGATGATTTATAAAGCCTTAACATATTACGATTGTGTCAATTCTATTTTAAATCTTTTGCATTTACCTCAATTCAGTCAATACGACTAATTTCGACTAGAAATTACTGACGTTGCACTGGCGGCGCTGACGTGGATAATTATTAATAACATTTTAATATTTTTTGAATTCACTTGTTTTAATTTGAACGAGATAATGCAACCCATGATACATGCAATGTTGCTAAAAATCATCTTGAATAAGCTTGGTCGTACGCAAAAGATGCTCAAGTTTTTTTGTATGCATGGATTCCTTTCTGGGAAAATTGTCAAAAAAGTCCTAAACCTTTCGCACCTTTACCAATTATCGATTCAGTCCTAAACCTTTTCATTTTTTGCCAATTCAATCATATTGGCCACAAATTATTGACGTGAGTCGTCATACATGGCACCATCGGTGCTGACGTGGATAATTTTCAGTAATATTTTTTTTATTTTTTTCGAATATTTTAATTTATTATTTTTATATTTCTTTCTTTCCCCTTCGGTGTAAAAAGAGGGCCGCCGTCACCTGACGCGGAAGGTAAAAAATAAAGGAAAAAAGGAAAAAGGAAATAAGCTAAAGGGGCGCTCGTTTCGCGAAAAATGAGCGATTTGAAAAGTATTTTTCGAAATTTGATTATTTATATCGTTTAGAAAAATTAGTCAACGGAAAATATTTTCATCAACGATAACAATCTATGTCTAACTATTTTCGCAAGCGGCGAAAAAAAAAACTATATTTATTGATTTTTATAAGAGATATAAATAATTATTTTTTTAAAAGTATTCTTTAAATCACTCATTTCCCTTTTTTACCCTCTAACTTTTTGCAAGGAGGGAATGCTCGGAACAGTTAAGTAGGATTCCAGGGACAGACAGTAGGACTGCTGTGACATCCCAATAATTTGTGATCCTATCATCTGCAAATGATCTTTTGTCCCCAAATGATTACAAGACTTTTATGAAAATGTGTCTTTAATTCCTTTAGGGTTGGGTCTTTTCCGTGGTTAGGGAAAGTAGCCATGCAAGACGCTGTAGCCAATGAAGCACTGGGGGAATTCCCAATGCACTGAAAGACCCCAAAAGAACTTTCAGTTCAGACTTGCAGATTCTTGATTCTGCAGAGAAAGACGAATACTTAATTTAATTTACAAGCAAGAGGGACAGTGATAAATGAATATCCTGTGTCTTCTCTTTTTATTTTCATTTTCATTTTCCCTTAACTGGGGTCGACCTTCGACATCCGCTGATCATGTTTACTGCCGGAGAGGACTATGTTGGAGGGTGTTTTTTTATTTCTTCAAGGTGCAATACAACAAGCCAAGGCTGAATAACGTGCCACTATGATCGCACTGTAATGATCACATTTGGATTGTAAGATCATTGAACTTACACGAACACGCACCCCCCAAAATTGCACGTTTTGACGGACCCAATCACATGCATGTTTGAAGGAGACGGGGGGAGAACACGAACAAGAAGAAATCGCATGCGTGGTCACCCATCACGCCGTAAACGGATGAGAGCTAACCACCCATGTTCAGAAGCAGCGGATCGTACAAACAACAAGTCATGGAGCATGGAAAGCGACTCTTCAGGCATGAAGTTGGGTCCCTTGGAATTCACACCTACCGTTTGAAAATTACTACCATAATACTATAGGAGAGGATAAGGTCATGCAACGATTCTGATTCTCTGATTCTGTTCCCCAAAACCAAAAAAAAAAAGATGATAATCATATTTGGTAGCGTAAATGATTCTGATTCTGATTCTGTTCCCAGAAACAGTTTTGGAACAAAAACAAGAACTAAAAAAAAATTGATTCTAGAAAAAAGAATCACTTTTGAGAATCACAAAACAGAATAAAATCACACATCTCTTCCTTTTTCCTTTCAATTCTCTCATCACTTTTCCATCGACCTAAAACAGAACGAGATCTCATTTTCAAAGAAAAATATATAAACTAAAATAAACTAAAATAAAA
Organism: Lenwebbia sp. NSW1173648; assembly: GCA_029784005.1. NCBI lineage: Eukaryota > Viridiplantae > Streptophyta > Magnoliopsida > Myrtales > Myrtaceae > Lenwebbia > Lenwebbia sp. NSW1173648. Next base: position 1,611,727 of record JARCGZ010000005.1, read on the forward strand.
CGAAAAAAAATTGGAAAATTTCTAAAAATCCTTAAAAATAGTAAAAGCTTAGATTAGACTAGTTTGACATCATTTTCATAAATTTGGGCCAAGATTCCCTAGATTTCTAGATTTTGTTCTTTTTTAGGAAAGTCATAAACACATTTGAAATTAAACTAGAATCGCATTTCTCTAAGCCCTTAGGACTTCATTAGGGTTTTATGATGCGATTTATCAATGCCATAATTCCTTGATTGCGCACTTGATTTCATTGGTTGTAATTTGCCTAGGTCTAGGTACTTTATACTTAGTCTAGTTTTAGAAAATTTGAAAAAAAAGACAAACAACCTGCATGAACACTTAGCGTTGGCTTACCTCATAGGTTTAAAAATTAACTGAAAATTTACATGAAACACGATTAGAAAACACTCAACTTCGGTGCCGAAAGGGCGAAACACCGACGTAACCTAGTCCCCGGACCCTAGATTTCTCTAGTTACGTAGAATCGAACAGTTTCTCTCGATCGTTCGATAAGGTTTTCGGCCTACCTTCATCAAAGACTGGTGCCGACTCCATTTGCATGTACACACACATGCCATCGATCATACTAAAATCGAATTTGAAATCCCCTCGTTGTGATTTGGTATAGGCCAAGGAGGGCCTGAGCTAACATGAAATTACACACTAACCTAACATGGTCTCTCATTTTTTAAGCTTAAAATGACTCGTTATGACACGATAATTAGACGGAATAGCACAAAAAAATATTATATGCAATATGCAATATGTTATATAAGTGAATCAATATGAATTAATCTTCAATTAATTCGATATGTAGGATGAAATTTCACAAAGTAACTAAGTAATTATTTGACTTAAATGACAAAAATTGATAGGAGAAATTATTTCCGGGAACAAAAATTTTGTGCAGTTACCAAACGCGTTTCTGTTCCAGAAACAGAAATTTTCTGCAAGTTACCAAACAAGTTCTGATTCTCTAAAACTCATCCATGGAACAAAATCAGAAAAAATCAATTCTAATCAGAATCATTTTTTCGGATTAGAATGGTTGCCATGCAGGCCCTAAAAGAGCAACGACTAAAAGTAATCTTAATTACTAATTTAACTCACTTCATTAGATCAATCCACTCAAATATCCAAAACATAATCTCCCCATGAAAATCCAATTGTTCCTACAGATCCGTTGCATTGTGATTAGGTTCGTTCGCCATATAATTTGCACGATGAGCTTATCTAATATTTTATTTTCTTCTCAAACGAGCCAGAGATTTCGTCAGAGATCATCGCTTCTGTCAAGTGCTTCAAAGTAACCACAAGCAAGAGAAATCTCAAGCACCATCCAGACCTGCATCAAGTCAAGCTAATTGCTTATACCCCCTAAAACAGGTTGAATAAGACGTGTTCAAGCAACTATTGTATGATGTCATACAGAAACTGACAGCAACAACTGAACAACACCAAAGACAACAGCAAGGCATATTATTTGTCATGGAGATCGACGGATAACTTTCTAAAGCATAGATGCACAAATAATGGGGCGAGTTTCAACATCACCCTAAGAGACAGCAAGCTGGAGCATAAACCATACACTACTGCGGATTCAAGCACAGGCCTTCGACAGTTATCGGAGTGATACAGAGGCTGTATGATCAGAATAAGCTTTCTCTCCTCAGGATGCCTTCGACTTGGGTGGCGAAGGAAGTAACTGCATGAGAGCAACAGAGTACTCATAATAACAAAATAGAACAGATGATCAAGCCAGGTCGAGCGTATGAATGTTTCCATAATTAATTACCAACAGATGCATGAAGAATCACTATCTAAAGAGTTGTCAAAATATGCATTAAGAATTACTTCCAAATACAAAGCATGTGAAATGCTAAATCTGCGTGCAGCTAAAGAAGTCTAAGCGGCATCACAATTAACACAATAGTCATTATACGGTCATCAGAAAATAAAAAAAGGCTTTATTTTCAGAATGTTCAGTCATCAGAAAAAATTGTTCAAGAAGACCACCAGTGCTACAAATGTTATTATTTTGCTGACAACATCAACAATTTCTTTGTTATGGAAATTCTTTATCAATGTCCCAAGAATGGTGCATTTAGCTGGTCATATGTTCTAGTTTGTTACTGAACTAATGACACCATGTTCAGGTGAAGTCCAAGAAGAGAGTAGATAGGAAGATCAACTACCTGATAGCATGAGATAAGAGAGCTAATAAAACCCAAGGCTCCCGTCACACGAGGAGTAACTTTCTTGGGCGCCAACTGAAGCAGGCCTACCGCAACAACGATGTCCATGGACGCCTTAATCAGGGCCAGAGACCTCTCATTGGATTTTTTAAGCTTAGCTCGATACTGCTCATTCTGTGCCAGGGAAGTATAAGAGGAATAGAACATATCACACCACAGAAACGGAATACTGACAGTGTAAGGCAAGAAGTAACAATGGGTGTGGTGACAGATGGACGAACACTTGATTGATTAGAAAAGAGCATTGACACCATACTTGATACTTGTCACCATCTTTTAGATTCTTCTCCAACTTCTTCATTGATGCGGACAGCCTCCCTATCTCCCCGAGCTGATTCAAGAATCACCATAAGATTGTACGAAAATCATTTTACATGTTTCATTTAGGATAACTTAAAACAAGCTAACATTATAACGGAATGCCACAGACCTCAACCAAGGTACTGCATGTTGAGGCACCCATCCAACAGAAGAGTGATATCCGCCCAAGTAGATCAGCACGTTCTTTGTCCTGCCCCATACAAAAGATCAAGGTCCTTTAGTTCTAACATCTAACGCAACCACATATATACGACACATAAAATAGCAACCTTAGTACCTTGTAGATGCCAGTTCTACCAAGCCATACAAATTGATCGAGGAACAAGAACGTCGATAATAATGCATTTTTGGACTGCAAACGAAAAAAAGTTCATGAAAGACCATATGAACAAAAGAGAATCAGTCCATTATCTGTAGAAAAAGAAGAGGAATCTCAGAGAATGCCCTATCAGCCATTTAATTGTACCTTCCCAAGCAAAACAAGAGGAAGAGGTGTCCCTTCAGGAACAGGACTGATAAGACCGTGCAGATCATTGACAAACTGCATAGAAAAATGAAATGGATCAGCAACAAATCTGAGTTAGAATAGGAAGTCCAATATCTATCATTTTTGGGCAATAATCACCATCTCACGAAATTGAGAAAAAACATTACAAATAAGTGCAATGTTTTGAAAGGGTAGATACATCCGGACATTTAAAGGGAAATAAGTCAACAACCAGTCAGATAGTCTTTTAGAAACAGAAAGCGAAAGAGTTAAACCCACAACTATATCAGATAAAAGAGTTGCAATTATCTGAGCATTGTTGAGAATATGTAAGAGAAAGTATAATTAGGAAAAGTAACCTAACCTTGAAAAGACGAAATACTTTTCGCGCCAAGCTGGTCGTTTTGTCAACATTCTGGGCTGTACCAGGCTCTCCATTACTCAAGAATTTTGAACCATATTGAATGGCCCTGCATATCTTGTCCCTGGCTTCAGCCTTATTCAGATACAGAACTGCGAGGGCAAGTTCCGCTCTAGCTACATCTAAAGAACTCATCCTTAACCTAATCAAACTGCAAAAATTAAACATGGTCCTTATTATTTGAGAATCAGAAAAGACTAGACAATATGTGTGTGGTCAACCGTGCATATAATCGCAGTCAAAAACATCTGCAGGAATCAACACCAACATAGCTTAGCACATGAATGGCTCCTTGAAGAAGACAATCAAGGATTTGAACATTAATATGGAGTATGGACCAACAAAAATGCATCCGTTTGCCCAGAACTGTATTCACGCCGCATGAATGACAAAAGAGTCTTGGTTCTCATTTGACAGCGAAGCAAGGCACAAGAATCCACGAGAAATCTAGGAGACAGATAGCAAGACCAAACAATACTCGGCGGAATTCAGCCTCGACCCAGAATGCAAAACCTGTACAAAAACCCAGAGTCTAACCAAACGAGACGACAATTCCTCAATCAATACAACATTTTCCCGTCATTCCTCCCCACCCACATCCGCCAAACCACAACATCGAGCGCACGTGCAGCACTCCAACGTCTCAAAATTCGGAATTACAAGCTAGGGACGAGCTTTCTCTATCTAAGACACTAGAGAATGTAGCATTTTCTGCAAAACTAAATCCACATATTGCTTACATGAGCCCTGAACAATTACGTCAAATTAGAATCGTGTACTGCAACGCGCCTCAGTTCAATTTCTAGCACTCGCCACCCTAGCTAAGATACCACACTTAACATAGCTTAATCTATCCCCAGCTCCATTTATAACACATTCTTCCCCCAAAATTTCACCTCAACACCAGCTGAACCAATTCAGATCGAAAGTAGGGAGACAAGCCCAAAAAGCACACCAGATGAATTCAGAAAACATAACGAGTCGAACGAAGAGTCAGAGAAAAGGAAGCAACATAGTGGAATCATCATTGATCATATACCTAACACGAGATGAGCTCGTTACAAAGCCATATACAGCTCGATTCGAAGAGCAAAGTCACGGAGAATCGTAAAAAGACCGCGAAATTGACGACGGATTCAACAAAAGGAATCAAACGCAAACGTCCGACGACGGAATCTTTATGGCGCATACCTCTCAATCAGAGACGGGACGACCAATTGAAGACGTTCTTCGCGGAGAGTTCTCTAACAACTTTTTCCTTTGTAGATATTTATGGTATTTATATTTACTTTTATAAAATAGCAGGAGATGAGGGTGACCATCTGTACCGAGGCGAGTGCCAGCTGACGTGTCCTCGAAATTCACAATTTTGCCTATTTTTTGAGCTTCTTCATTTTTATTTTACTTTTTGGCTTTTCTCTCTCTCTCTCTCTCAAAATATGGAAGGGGAGAGAGAGTTGAGTGCGACGGAGACTGCGAGTGCTCCACGGTAGCGACTCTCCGCTTCTTTATTGTTTAATCACGAATATGAACTTTAGGAGACATTGAGCCTGTTTGGTTCATCATTTACAAGAGATTTTGGAGCTCTAAAGTCTCTTAGCTAAATTACAAATAGCGTTTGGTTCGTTTTCTGCTCAACTTTGAGGAAATGCAATTGCATTTCCAAAAGGTCCTAAAGGCCTATAGCCCAAAGTAGCTTCGGAGGTACTTTGGGAGGTTGCATTTCCGTAATGCAACTAAAATTTTTTATTTTTAATCTTTTCATTTTCTTTTTTTATTTTTTCTTTTAAAGAAAGTAATTAAAAATAAAGTAATAAAAAATAAAAAATAATTTTTTTGGAAAAATTAAAAAATTTAAAAATAAAATAAAATAAAATAAAAATAAAAATAAAAATAATTAAAAAATCGAAATAAAAAAAATAAAAATTTAAAAATTTAAATAAATTAATTAAAAATAAAAAAATAATTTTTTTGGAAAATAAAATAAAATTAAAAAAGTTAAAAAAAATTGAAATAAAAAATAAAAAATAATTAAATAAAGTAATTAAAATTTTAAAAAAAATTTAAAAATTTAAAAATTTAAAAAAATTATTTTTAAGTTAAAAAATTATTCTAAATAATAAAAAAATAATTAAAAAATCGAATCATTTACAAATGGTATTTTTTACCAAATGACATTTACGTCAAAGTTGCATCCAAATGCACTTGTTAATTACAGTTTACCAAACAGTATTTGCATTTCACCAAACCCCTTTAGCTCAAAGGTATTTGCATTTTCCCAAAAACATTTACCCAAAACTGAACCAAGCATGCTCATTATGTAGTTTTCTCTTGGCAATTGTAATTATTCAATTGAACCACCAAAATAAATGGACATATTATAAATAATTTGTGCGAATGGGTATGGCCAAACATCAGAAATGGAATTTTTCTTGTTCGTAAAAATGATTGAATCGTGAATTTTTGTCCGAACATGTGTCATTGGATAAGAGCTAAATGTTGCATATAAAACAATAAAGAAAGAAAGAGATGATATATGGAAAAAAACTTCTATGCTTCCTTTATTCATCTGACAATAGACCTTTTAAAATAGGTCATCGATACTAACGGATAACAACAGAATAGCAACAAAAAAACCAACCCTTATAATCTAGGACTATAACAATAAAATCCTAACAAAATAACAACTTTGACTGATTCTAAAGAAAACCAAACTGATTATAGCTAATGTTCCCTCCCTTAAATTGATGTTATAAACACTCAGTCTAAACGCCATAGATACCCTCCCTCAAATTGGATTATCCATCGAAGCAAACACCAAGCAGTGTCCTTAGCTTTAGAAAAGTAGGCAACTTAAGGTGTTTAGTGGATATATCCGGAAATTAGTCTTCACTTATGTAGAAAATGAGATCAATTGCTTCATCCTTCGTGAGATCCCTCAAGTAGTGATACTTCACATCTATGTGTTTGCTTCTACCATGTAGAACAGGATTTTTGGAGAGTTTAATGGCTAAACTACTGTCACAATAGATTGAAGTTGCTCCTTGTTGCTTGAACTGAAGTTCTTCAAGAATCTTCCTTAGCCAAATAGCTTGACAGGCACATGAAGTTGCAGCTACGAACTCAGCTTCGGTTGTTGATAAAGTAACAATTGGTTACTTCTTTGAGGACCATGAAACAGCTCTTGAACCCAGCATAAAAACATATCCTAAAGTGCTTTTCTATCATTTAGATCTTGAGCATAATCACTGTCTGTGAAGCCAAATAGATTTGACTTCTCTTCGTTCTTATAAAACAGCCCATAAGCAACAGTACCTTGCAAGTAACGAAAAATTCGTTTTGCAGCATTAAGATGCATCTCTCTTGGGCATTCCATGTACCTACTAATGAGACTCATAGCATGCATTATATTAGGCCGTGTTGCAGTCAAGTACATCAAACTTCCCACAATTTGCTTGTAGAGAGTTTTGTCCACCTTTCTTCCTTTAGGATCTTTAAGAAACTTCAAACCAAACTCAGTTAGTGTACTCATAGAATTGCAATTCTTCATCTGAAACCTATCTAAAATTTCTTGGACATATTTCTTTTGAGAAATAAAAATCCCCGCGGCTGATTGAGCCACTTTAATACCCAGAAAGTAATGCATCATCCCAAGATCAGTCATGTCAAATTCAACCATCATGGACTTCTTAAACTTGTCAAACATGACATGATCATCCCCAAGTAAAAATCAGATCATCCACATATAAGCACACAATAAGCAGTTTTCCTCCATCACCTATTTTAATAAAGAGTGTATGCTCATATGGACCTTTTTTGAAACATTCCTTCAAAAAATAAGCATCAATGCGACTATACTAAGCCTATGGTGCTTGTTTTAGCCTATATAATGCCTTTTTAATTTTATATACCTTATGTTCACTACCACGCTTCACATATCTAGCAGGTTGATCAACAAATACCTATTCTTGCAGCTCACCATGCAAAAAGGCTGATTTCACGTCCAATTGGAATATAGGCCATGAATATTGAGCTGCCAAGGCAATCGCCAATCTGATTGTATCATGCCATGCAACAGGTACAAAGACTTCTTTACAATCCACACCGAACTCTTGCTTATAGCCTTTAGCTACTAATCGTGCCTTGCACTTGTCGACTTCGCCATTTGCTTTCAACTTCGTCTTGTACACCCACATGGCACCAATTATTTTGTGCCATCGAGAAAGATCTGTCAACTCCCAAGTATTGTTTCTTTCAATGGCTGCAGTTTCTTCATCCATCGCATTCCGCCAACTTGATTCTTTTACAGCAACTTCGAAAGTTGTGGGATCACAGTCGAAAAAAAAAAAAGCAAAAAAGTGTAAGTGGATCTTCAGATTGATCAATTCCAGTTACCTCATAATCAGTCACCCATGCGGGTCTCTTTCTGACACGTTCTGGCCGTTGTTCAGCTACAAGTGGACTTTGAGCATCTTCTGGGGAAGTTTGAGTGATTGTTGGCTGCTGGACATGTTCCATAGGTTGCTGCCTTTCCTCCCCATCATTATCAAAGTCTGCCGGAATATGGTCTCCAACACTATTCTCGCTCCATGGCCAGGTTCAATCTTCGTCAAAGACTACATCACGACTAATAATGATTTTCTTGGCGATAGGATCATAAAGCTTATAAGCCTTTGATTGATCACTAATGCCAAGAAAAATGCATTTTTCTCCATTGTCATCTAGCTTTTTTCTCTTCTGGTCTAGAACATGGGCCTAAGCAACACACCCAAAAATTATGAAATGGTCTACTGTTGGTCTTTGGCCGCTCCATGCTTCCTCTGGTGTCGAATTTTGAATCGCAAGAGTGGGACTTCTGTTCAAAATATGAATGCTCCAATTGACTGCTTCGGGTCAAAAGCTTTTCGGAATGCCACTTGTTGTTAAAAGGCTTCGTACCATATTCAAAATAGTGCAATTCTTCCTTTCGCAAACGCCATTTTGTTGTGGCGTATAGGCTGCTATAAGTTGCCTCTTAATTCCATGCATCTCACAAAAATTTGCAAATTTATGTGAGTTGTATTCTCCACCACGATCAGAGCGAAGAACTTTTATTGGGTTGCCAACTTCTTTTTCAACGAGTGCTTTATAGCTTTTAAAGGCTACAAAAGCTTTAAATTTTTCCTCCAAAAAATAAACCCAAATTTTCCGGCTATAGTCATCAATGAAGGTAATTATGTATCTTTTACCTCCATTGGAAGATGGATTTATTAGCCCGCAGATATCCGAATGAACGAGCTCCAATGTCTTCATTGCTCTCCATGATTTTCCTTGAGGACATTGACTACGGTGTTGTTTACTAACAACACATTCTTCACAAATTTGAGAAGGAGCTGTAATTTGAGGAAGACCCGTCACCATGTTCTTTTGATGCAATGTCCTTAGCCCACCAATATTGAGATGTCCATAACGAAAATGCCATAACCAAGACTCATCCTTTGATCTCACATAGAAGCAAGAATGAGTGGTATTGTGGAGATATAGCGGAAACATTCGTTTCTCCGTCATACTGACTTGGGCAATTAAGCCCAATTTTTCATCTTGTATTCTGTAAATGCCGCCTTTGATAGAGATTTCATATCCCTTCTCTTGTAGTTGGCCAGCACTTAACAAATTGGTCTTCAACTCAGGGACATAAAAAACATTTGAGATGATCTGCATAGAATTTCCCTTTGTGTGAATTGTTACCTTCTCTTTTCCCATAACAGAAATAGTGGAAGATTTTCACAGTGTTGCGAAAAGATTCATACAAGTTAGAGAACACCTTTTTATGTCCACTCATGTGGTTGCTGCAGCCAGTGTCTAAATACCACATGTGTGGTTGAGTTTCTTCCTTCACGTGACATACCATCAAAAGAGACACTTCTTCTTCTTTTTCTGCAAAATTAGTTCTCTCTCCGCTTTGTCTATTCAAATTAGTTCGACATTCTGATCTGTAATGGCCGTTCCTGTGACATCTGAAACACTCTATGTTCGATTTGTCTGCTGACTTTGGTTTGTAACTATGACGACCTGTTTTTCCGCCAGTTTGGATTACAAGCGGAATAGTATTTATCGGGTTTGGATTAGTGGTAGAAAGTGACGTTGGGAGGGATTATTAGTATTTTGAGCAGTGGAATATTTGAAGTTATGATATAGTCGAAGGCGATACTTGATAGACGGACCGTTAGTAATTGATTAATTGTGTTAGTTTAAGTAAAACGGTTCGCGTGAGAGTTTGGTTCGCAGATTGAGCGCGAAGCCCCCAAACTGCCATAGACCCCCCACCGACTCAAGCCCTCTATAAAAGGGCAATCTCACTCTCTCTCCTCTCATTTGGAAGACCACCTCAAGAACTCTCTCTATTTCTCTCTTTTCTCTCTCACCCGTGAGCTCCCTCACTCTCATCTTGTGCCGGCGAATTGGAGGCTTGACGATGGAGGTCCATGGTCTTCCCTAGCCTCGAGCTCAACCCCGCCAACGCTGCTAACCCACCGCTCTCCCTCTTTCCCATTGAGCTGCTCGACGCCAAGCAAAGAGGCGGCGAAGCGAGTTCATTTTCGAAGCGATTTGAGCTCCGTTTTCTTTGTACTTTGATTCAAGGCAAGTAGTTATCTATCCTTACCACTAGATTGTCCATTTATCGTTTGTTTTAGCGCGAATCCTCAACTTTTGGAAATGGGTATGCTGATGAGTAGTTGGGCTTGCATGGTGGGGAAGACGGTGATGCATGTCCAATCCGTTGCTTGAAATAGCATCTCGGGATCTTGGGTATGCGGAATATATGAATTGATCGTTTTAATTGGGGTTGGTGTGTGATGAATTGAAGTTGGACCCTATAGAGGGTGGTTCGACCATAAGGTTTGAGGAAAGACCCACGAGCTTTGGTATTTGTATGTTGATTCTGCTAGTTAAATCTTTACTATCTGACTCTGGGTAGGCTGAATGTAAAGTTGGATCGCTTTGTAAGTCGCCAGTTCATCGCGGATTGGAATTGAGATTATATGGGTGTTCGGCGGTGAGATTGGAGTGGAGGTTTAATGAAGTCTTGTGGCCTCTCGTGTACGTCTTTCGTAGTTATTTTCATTGGTATCCGCTGATTCGCTGCTTGTTGATTTCTGCTCGAATAAATGGTGAATGGATAGTTTAGTCGTTCGGTTAGATGTCATAATTGCTGAGTTTCGGCTCACTCTTTCGTTGTTAAACCTTTATCAGATACCCAGGTTCCTATGCCCTCGGATGATAGTTGTGGAGTTGAAGCCCGCCGATGGTGATCGTAGATAGTACTTGGGAGTAGTTGATACCCTTTTGAATCCTCCTAGTGTACTCTTTCGTTTTAAAGGATTGATGTACATAAATGGTTAAATATATGTATAAATAAAGTCAACCCTTTGTGGTATCGAGATGTTCTTGATATGTGTGGAACGATGTTTTATCAGGTACAGGTTAGTGAACCTAATGAGGCCATACCCTATATGCGTGCCTGCCATCTCTTTTGATATGCACTTGTATTTTGTATGGTCGTCTTATGTTGTGTAGGTTTCCGCATACGCCAGATATATATATATATATTAAAATGAAAAATTAAAGCAGAGCGTGCTTAGAAAAGCGTATGGATGGCGCCCTGGGACGCTACAATAACTAGCTGAATGCCGACCTCCACGCCCTCTTTCTTTCCCTTTAGGATCATGATACTGATTTGAGCTGCTGCGATCGTTGTTTCCTCCACGCCCTCTTTCTTTCCCTTTAGGATCATGATACTGATTTGAGCTGCTGCGATCGTTGTTTCCTCTGCCTTTGCCTCGTTGTTTCCTCTGCCTTTGCCTCTTCCACGCTCACCGTACCATCTTTCTTTATTTGCTTTAGCTGATGATGAAAAATGGAGTTTAGTTGAATCCTTCAACGTTTGCTCCTCCATCTCTTGCTGTTGGAATTTCTGTTCATGAACCAGGATCCCTGCAATTCATCAATTGAAAGTTCTTTGATATCCTTGGCTTCCTCTATGGAACAGATAACAAAGTTGAATTTTGGTGTCAAGGATCGAAGAATTTTCTCAATTATGGCGACGTCCTCCGTCTTGTCACCATGAATCCGCATCTTATTGACAATTGCCATTGTCCGGAAAAATAATCTGTCACCGATTCTCCAGATTTCATTCGCATCATTTCGAATTGCGAACGAAGTGTTTGAAGCTAGTGCCTCTTTGCTCTTGTTGATCCTTGATACTTCTTCCTCATGGAGTCCCAAATTTGCTTGGAGGTATCCTTGCTAAGAATTGTTTCCAAGATCAATCTATCAATAGCTTGGAAAATATAATTTTTGGCCTTGAGATCTTCCAGTTTTAGCGCATCCAGATTTGTTTTTTGCAGATTTGCTTTTTGCGTTGCCAATAACACAGCTCCTTCCTCTGGTTCTGCAACTCCAGAGGCAACTACTTGCCAATACTCCTTGGACTTGAGGAAATTTTCCATCTCGACCATCAAAACGCGGGATAGCTGGTTCCACAAATGTATTCGAGGCCATCGATTTCAATACTATTCTCACGTACTCTCTTTCTTTTTGGCTCTCAACCTTTTGTGGCTCACTTTTTCTCACGTGTTTGAACTCTCAGCACTCTCAAAACAAAGTAGGCTTTGATACCACTGTTGCGTATAAAGCAATAAAGCGAAAGAAAGAGACGATAGATGCTTTATTCATCTGACAACAGTCCTATTTTAAATAGGTCATTGATACTAACGCACAAAATAGCAACAAAAAAACCAACCCCTATAATCTAGGACTACAACAATAAAATCCTAACAAAATAACAACTTTGACTGATTCTAAAAAAACCAAACTATTATAGCTAACTAAAGCCTCTAGGTTCGTAAAACAGAGGAGCATGAAATTGAAACCTGTAGAACCTCGCCGCGATCAAGAAAGAAAAAACACTTCTAGGATAAGCATAAATAGCATGGTTATCCTACATGGACAATGAGATATTGCTCATACATGATACGACAAGAAGAAGAAGAAACTTTAGGACCACACCCAAGGTCTAGCTGAACAGGCTTCTCAGCTTCCCCATCTCCAACCTCTCCAGCAGCTTCTTGGCCCCCGGAACGTCCATCTCGGCGAGCTTCTTCAGATACCCGATCGCCCCGTGAGAGATCATCATCCTCTTGCACTTCTGGCTCGACGAGAGGCACAGCAAGGATGAGACCGCATACTTCTTCGCGGTGTTCTGAGGGCTCAAGTCGAGGAGCTGGACCAAGTTAGGCACGCTATTGTCGTCCCTCTTGATCTCCTTGCGGTTCTGGGGCAGAGTTATCAAGCTGGAAACAGCTTGCGCGGCGATCTCGCGGGCGGCATGTGGCTTGGCGTCGAGCAGCTTGATCAGGGGAGGGATACACCCGGCTTCACCGACCAGTTTCTTCATCTCCTCAGAGCCGCACGCCCTACAAATGGCCGACACGGCCGCTTGCTGGGCGCCTAGAGATCCGGACTTGAGTACGTGGGCTAACCGAGGGAGGAAATTGAGAGACGTTAGTTTTTCCAGGGGCATCGACCCAACCAAGTTTCTCAATGCCGAAACAGCAGACTCTTGGGGCAACGGGCGGTCAAGATAAGCCAACAAGCTCCGGACCCCGCCTTCTGAAATTACTGACTTTCGTAGATTCTCGTTGCCTGCAGTGAGATTCTGCAAGCATTCCGCTGCGTATTCCTTGGATCCGAGTAAAATTCCACAATCAAGTAGATTGATCATTACCTTTACAATGCCTTGCTCGGACAAACTCTGTCGGACCTCGGGCACAGCCGAGATGTTCTTCAAAGCGCACGCCGCAGCCGCCTGCAAAACAGAATCCCCGGTCCGGCATGTCTCGATCAGCGGCTGGACCCCTCCATGACCCACAATGGAACGTGCAGTCTCAGCCGACATGGATAACCTCTGAACAGAAATCATGGCCTTCTCTTTACCTACCGTGCTTCCGGACTCAAGAAGCCTAATTACGGGGGGTAAAACACCTTCCGACACAAGCCAATTCTCGTAACCCCCTGACTCAATGATAGAGCATATGACTGTGATGGATTTTTCGCGGATACAAGGTGATGTCGCAGTGAGCATTTGGATTAGGGCAGCAATGTTGCTGCGTCCTAGCGCGGCAAATAAGCTCTTCTCATCCTCCTTCATAAGTTCCAGGACACAATCCAGAGCTCTGTGTTTTGCCTCCAAATGACCAATCTGAAGCCGCGCGAGCAATTCTTTTATGTTGCTACTTGTTACGGCCTCCGTTGCAGTCGAAGAATTGGGAAATGCAGATTCCGTCACCTCCCCGAGCACTCCGGTCTTGATCAGGAGACCACAGTCCCGGAGATTCAAATCTAGTTTTCCAGACAAAGAGTCAAGATCGCTCTGCATCCTCAGCTTCCCTTCGTACTTCTCACCCAAACACGATTCGGCCAACTCGATTGCTTCCGCAAGAGTTCTGGACACTGCCTGCAACTGTTCTTTGGAAAGCGCGTTCTTTGAGAAGCAAGGATGGCTCGACAGGTCCGACAAGCATGAGGGAATCTGCTCCAGTTTCGAAATTATCTTCCTCCAGCGAGCGGGGAATCCCTTAACCTCCCTAGCTCTATCCAGTGCCACCGGAACGAGCTCACGAGCATGTGACAACCAATCCTGAACGGACTGCTTATTCGCCAGAACCTCAATTTTGCTTTCTTCCACCATAGTTTTAATCTGGCAATGGAAAAAAAAAAAATCTATGACAGAGCTGTCCCCGAGACAGTCGAGCTGAGATCAAGGGAAACCAGAACTTGCAAGAAAATATAGGAAAATGGGAAGAACCAATCTGTTGAAGAAAGCTAGAAGACAGCAGAGTAGTTGCAATTATTATATGGTTATGCGTCATATGAACCAAGAAAAGCATATGATGTAAAACCGAAGGGAAAATAACAAACGGATGGTCTATAATAGCTTCAAAAGTCTTTAAATCAAAAAAGGGGCAGGACCAAAATAAACAAATACCTAAAGGTGTCCCACCACTGATCATGCTTTACTGCTTTGTCTAGCTCTATCATTCAATGCAGAGGAATCTAAATGCCGTAGAGATGCATATGGCACACGAAAGAAGTTTCATTGAATACTCGTTCGTGAAGCATCCAATTGAATAATCAAGAATCTCAAAAAAATTATCTTCTTACTTCAATCTTCAGACATTCATATGCAGAATAAAATTGCAGCTTTACATTTTCAACCACACGACAAAAGACTGGGATTTCAGCGGCAGATTTAAGTTTAACCCATCTACATAAGCTAAAGATTTATTGCCAATCTAAATCTAGAGGTCGTTTTCCCTTAAAGAAACGTTGAAAAGATGGATGTTTTAGCTGAATTCTCACAGTTCTCTAGCTTCTTCCTGTGATATGAACTTTGAGGTGAGACTTTGCGTGGAAGAGAAGGTAAAAGTCTCTATCATAACAGTTGTAGTGTATTCCAATTTAGTTCAACCATAGTCAAGACCAACCTCTCTCAGAAATCATCATAGAGGCCAAACAAATGGATACAAGACCTCAAATTTCTTTAGGCTATATAAAAAAACAAAACAAAACAAAACAAAAGAAGCCCAAAATCATTGAATACGACGTGCACTAAAAACTAAAAAATTGCTACCTTTAGAATGGAAGCAAACCACTACACCATCGCATGATTATAACTGGGTAAGTTTCAGAAAGCAGGTTAGGACTCATTTTAACAGATACCAACCTTCCGAGAACTCTCAGCAAATCTATGGCTTCACTTCACCTTCAAAGCTTCTTCGTTCTCTCACTTCTCAGAAATCATAACTTCCAAAGTCAGTAATCAAGTCCACTCGTCGTTTCGACAAAGCTTGTCCTTCTTCTCCAAAGCGACGATCTGAGAACACTTGGGAGCTGAAAACCCCCAAGAAATTACATGTGTTCTCGAGGGAAGAAGAGAAGACACGGTGAAATAGTGCAGAACTTTGAAAAATGGGAAGATGATCGCATTCAAAACCCAAAACCCATCTTCAAAACCTCTCCTCTCATTCTCTGTACATCAGGTGACAGGTCTCCTTGTCTTCGTCTGTCCAGATTCATATCTTTTGAACACTTATTGGGATTATTTCGCAAAGCCAATGATTTCACACCCGGGTGGATGTGGACAGGAATATTAAATGTCGCACATGATGGTGGATCGACGGCTGAGATCGGGAGATGGCAGTTACCGTTGGGATGGGGTGAAAAATTTGAATGTGCTGTTCGAAAGTCGATGACTCGATGCAACGAGAGCGTGACGTGGCAGGCAAGTCCACGTGCGACCTCCTGCCCTCGTGGGGTTGGGCATTTCCCGTGCGGACGTTCCGAGGTGTTTTGCATTATTGAGGTTGGGTTGGTCCATCAGGTACTAACGGCTACACTTGCAAAATGCAGACATTCGTTCCGTACCATAATTTCTTCTAACCAGGTGATATATCTGGATTAATTTTTTTTCTAATACAGGACATACAAATAAAAGTAATACATGCTCCATTTATTTCGTGAAAATTAAACGATTTGAAAATCATTTTTAAAAAATTACTCATGTTTTGAGATTTGCCATTGTCATATGAGCCTATGAGCCAGTGTTACTGAACATGCTGCATGTTGGCCACAGAATGGAAGAACACGATATCTTACGGCAGAAGATTGTCTAGTGATTAAGCTGCAAATCTAAATTTTAAGAAAGTCTCTGTCAATGAGTGACAAAGAGCAGTGATTGAACAACCGATCAAGAAAACATTATAGTTTTCAACGCAATATCGTTATCTTAAATTTCATTAGTAGTAATTTTCAGACTATATGCGATATTAGAGCGTGATGTTTATATTTAAATTTCTCGATGCCTTGCTTGCCTCCTCATTCATGGTCAGCTTTATTGCTTTACGAGTAACTTTCCTGCGCTTCACTACGCGAAGATGTTTTTAATTGATAGACTTTCTCGATATTTATTCATAGGCTATTGTATCACAATGACAAATATACCTCTTAATCATAAACATGTCGAGTTTTTTATAATTGAATTCGGAAAATTGCAAGTCACTTACGACTAAACCAAAGTGAATAACGGGATATTTGTCTCGATGTTTGTCCCGAAATTATAATGTATGATTTGATATTAATGGAAAATGTTTTGTTAAGGAAACAAAATAGCAAAAGACAATGGCAAAGGACATAAATAAATGTTGTATTCAGATGAAATATTCACATTTAAGAGAAAAAAAGAGAAGGGAACGGATTATAACACGTGTTTAATTCATTTGCAGTACAACTTTCGTGGAAAAGGAAAATGCTCCATCATCGTCTTATGAGTCATGACCCACTTTGTCAAAATGAAAATGGTAATTTGTTTTTCTTAATATAAATCTGCATGATACCAAATCGAAAAAATCCACCTTTTTATTTCTCTGTCATGCTTAAATATTTATGGTACTCATAAAAGTTAATAATAAAATAAAAATTTGTTCAAAATTTTTGTATGTCGGGACATCCTTGTACTCTTTAACATTACAGAACGGTAGTTTTCAAATTAAAAAAAAAAAAATCAAAGATGAAAGAGTTGCATTTACCCTTTTTGAGTACTGTACAACACAGGCTGGTAGAAAATAAATGTATTATTCCAATATTTTAACTATTATACCTATTGTCTTAAAGTCTACATAGCACATACATATTAATGCTACACAGCGAATTGAGAAGGGAAATAAGAAATGTTATTAAGGTGGACTGGAGGATATGGAAAAGAAAACACTCGAAGAAAATATTACCATAACAAAGGTTAAAGTGGAAAACTCAAGTTCAATAAATCAGGTGAAGAAAAGCATTCACACGAGAGACTTATCAATTAATGTAACATGTCATAATTTAGGGAGAAAATTTCAAATAAGGGCCCGAAGTGCTTTCGTTTTCTAAAATAAAGGCCTGAAGTGGACCGTGTTTCAAATAAGGGCATGAAGTACTCAAATTTTTTCAAAGAAGAGCCTGACCGAAGGACATTTTCATCATTTTCTTTTTTTAATTTTCTTTTTGCCATTTCTTTTTTTCCTTTTTCCTTTTCTTCTCTTTTTTTTCTTTTTCTTTTTTCTTCCCTCCCATCCTAGGCCATCGCCAGCCTCAGGCCACCCTCACTTGAGTGGCGTCGAGCTACCCTCGCTTGGGCCGGCGAGGGTTACCCTCACCCACTCAGGCGACGCGAGGGCTGCTCTCGCTCGACGCCGCCCAAGTGAGGGTAGCCCGACGCTAGCTCAGGGAGGCCGGCGATGGCCTGGGAGGGGAGGGGAAGGGAGGGGAGAAAAAAGAAAAAAAGAAAAGAAAAGGCAAAAAGAAAAAGAAAAAGAAAATAGAAAAGTAGAAGAAAAAAAATGCAAAAAAGTAAAGGACAAAAATGCCCTTCAGCTATGCCCTTCTTTGAAATAATTAGAGCACTTCATACCCTTATTTGGGAAAATGACGGCACTTCAGGCCCTTTTTTAGAATTTTTCCTAATTTGGGGTCATGAATGATGAAGCCTATTCATTTACAGTATAACAGAAAACTTATATCGTCGTGGAATTACCTAATTTCTACGTATCAAATCTTTTCCTGGGCCAGGCTCAGGCCGGGGTACGGGGGCCTTTTAAGTTGTATTATTCTTTTGGTTTGGTCAGGGCCTTCGGGTGGGAGAAGCTCAAACTCAAAGTGGCTCTGAACTGGCCCGCAATCTTTTGTGATACGGAAACGTATTAAGATATACTAGATAATATAAGATACTTTTTTCCTAGACAACCTAATAAGTAATAGTACGCGACCTCATAAAAAGTTGTAGCACACGATAAAACATCAAACGAGCGAACATCAACAGGGGACACTGGCCAGGGGTCGAATCCAAAGAACTGTTGGACACGTGTCCAATCTGATCAGTCTCCAAATATATCTCAGAACGTTTTTCTCTTAATAAAAAAGGAAAGAAAAACAAATAAAAACCGATTTTCAGAAATTGGGGAGAGACCATGCATATATGTGTGTGTGTGTGTAAATTAGAATTAACTCACAAAAGCGCTTTTGACGTGACAATACTTAACTTTAGAACTCCAAAGTTAAACATGCTCGTATGGGAGTACTACCAGAACATGTGACTTCCTAAGAAGGTACCCACCTGTAAACTGGACAAAACCGTGAGGCTCGGTATGAGACTGTCAAAGCGGGCAATATTTTTAGTAAGTTAATCCAGTTATGTCACGTGTTCGACGTACAAATTGACTCGAATTTTCATTGGATAAAGAGATGCGCTAAATCACTTGAGAGTTAGTCTTATTTCACTCAACCGACTTACCGCCTTTGAGTTAGTAAACGTTTTGTGCTCTTAAATTACTCGATGCTCTGACAAAAAAAAAAAAAAAATCACTCCGAGGCATGTCATCAAAATAGGTAAAATGCAAACTCCAAGTTCCAAAAAAGTTTCGTTGAACAACTGATACGACATTCGATAAAAAAAAAAAACAAACAAACAAACAACTGATACGACAAATTACACCAGGAATCACAAACACGTGATTTGGAGACTAAGCTTACGCTTTATCAGCTTGCTTTTTGAGCTTATCATTAAATCTATACATCAAAGGACGATCGAAGTCTTCTTTTAGACAATTAAACAATGACGCAGAACAAATACCTTGACGAGAGTTCCAAGTAATCTGCTTGGCTTTGTCAAGGGAAATTATATATTTAATTTTTTTAATTCTCTTAATTTTTTTTATCTAATTAAAGGGAAAATGAGATAACTGAACCCCAGACTTCGATCAATTATACAATTTCATCCATGAAATTCTAGTTTGTTCGATGAGATTCATGAACTATTCGTAAATGTTCAATATAATCCTTCCGTTTGCTAAAACGACAAATCAAACTTATTTTTGTGTTGAGTTGGGTTTTTAAAAATGATGAGTCAACATGTTTATCCTTTTATCCATCTACTTTAGACAAGGAAAAAAAAATGAACGTTAACATGTCCATTATTTTTAGATGACATTAATTATCATATCCTGATATGATATGGGCACTTTATGTGGATGATATCATGTGTAACTTTTTTTTTATCCACCGTTCAAACTTACCAGATTGGAAGCCACATTAGTAGATTCCGTTAACTTGGATTACGGAAGGACGATATGGAACATTTTCGTATAGTTTAGGAACTAAATTGAATATCTATCAATAATTCTAGGATCATATTGAATAAAATAAAAGTTCATGGATCAAATTACACATTGAAGCAAAATTTAAGGATCATTTGCGTCGGTTTTTCCAAATTAAACAATGTCGTAAACAATTGAAGCTGTTTTTTTTTTTTTTTGGTTGCACGGAATGCAATTGATTTTTCTCCCTCTAATTTTTAGCCCAATTTTTTTTTCTTTGTTTGAAGCAGGCTCATGAAAGACGCGGACAAAAAAGATGGGACCTCTCGTTCCCAAGAGTTGAAAAGTGCCCGCCGAAATGCCTCGACCGATGACGTCAGAGCCACAGCTACATTAATCTTTTTTAATCTAAGGCCTTATCCAAAACTAGCAAAATTCTCAAGAAAGCAAAAAGGCGAAAGCCTCCAGATTCTCTCTACGCACGCGTAGGAATCTCAACCGAACACATTGATGTTATCCACTTTTGAACCGTCGAATCCTTTGCCGCTAAATTGTCCGACCATCCTCAACCGTCCGATGGAGAGCCCACATTGAATGCCCGACGGTCCGACCGTTGTCATACAGATTCAGTCTACAAAAATCATGATGATCTATTGTAGAGTGCACGCAATTAATGGCAAGGGATAATGACTCGAATAAACTTTGACCCAATATGTAAAGTAATTCATAAACTTTTAATTTGATCAATATCATCTCTGAACTTTAACCCAATATTCAATGTGATTCCTGAACTTTTAATTTGACCAATATGGTCCATGAACTTTTGGAACATGTTCAATTTAGTCCCTGAATTATATGAAGATGTTCAATGTAGTCATTCCATTGATTCAAGTTCGGGGACTAAGTTGAACATGTTCCAAAAGTTCAGAGAATATATTTGTCAAATTAAAAGTTTAGGGATTATATTGAACATTGGGTTAAAGTTCAGGGACCATATTGGTCAAATTAAAAGTTTAGGGACTACATTGCATATTGGGTCAAAGTTCAGGGACCATTTGTGCCATTTTGCCTAATTGAAATTATAGTAGTGATTTACATCTTTTAACTTTATATAATAGTTGTTGTTTTTTTTTTATAAATTTAAGGATAGATGGTTTTATATGTTCCACGCATCTAATAATTTATGCTTGATTTGGCAGACCGCTGTTCTCGTGGACCCATGCCTTACATATTTTAATGACATGGAAAAGAGAAGGAGAATAAAATGAAGAGCCTTAATTCTTCCACAATCCATCTCGTTCTTTTGATTTCACTATCCTATCCATGGCCCATCCATTCTAATCATCACTTACGATTTTGAGTCGATCCAAAGCAAAAACTCCAAAATGGAGCAGTTTTCATTGTCTCCTCCTAATCATGGAGAAAAGTTACCCTTCCTCTGAAAATATTTGACTTCTGTCACTTGACTACTCCTCCTCCTCCTCCTCCTCCTCCTCCTCCTCCTCTTCTTCTTCTTCTTCTTCTTCTTCTGTTTTCATTTTTTTTTTCCGCCCTTTTTTCGAGCTTTGCAAATGATGGCCACAGGTATGAATTGGATCACTACTGTAATTGGGTTTGGGATGAGTGCGACTTTCATGGTGTTTGTGTGCACGAGACTGATTTGCGGGAGGATGCGGAGGGATGAATCGAGGCGCATGTTCGAGCTTGATTCAAGAATCGATGTCGAACAGGTATTGATGAATCCCATTTTGATATTTCATCTTTCGTTGGTGGCAAAGTTTGACTCTTTCTTGTCGGGGATATGTAGCTCTCCATATCACGGTTGAGAACTTTTGTGTCTGGAATTCCGAATTGGTTAGACCGTTATAGTTTGCACTTCACGTGGTTGATGAATTTCCCGAAGGAGTATGATGAAACTTCGCTCTGGAAGAAGAAAAAGTGCAGCTAGTACAGTGCTTTGGTTGAAATGACCAGAAAGTGTGAGACTTGGTGATCTCACTGCTTCAACCAATTGTGGTGGATGAACTTTATAATGGATGTGAATATGAGATTGGATATGTGCTCTGTAATTTGTTGCTGAGAGTTTATTTTCATTGAATGAAGATTGGGGATTTGTAATTTGTGTTATACTTAACAGCCGGAGCGTCGACTGAGCGGACTCGAGCCTGTTCTGGTAGCTGCGATCCCGACGATGAAATTCGACCAGAAGGCTTTTAGCTCGCTCGAGGATGCACAGTAAGTTTAGGCACATCTATCAACCACTTAGAAGGAAATCGAATATGCACTGAAATTTCTATGCGCTGATTGATAGTCCTTTACGAATGCTTGAGCTCCTAATGTCATCAAATGGTTCGTTGTATCAGATTGATGTCATTTGCTATAAAGGTTGGATCTTTCTGGGTCCTGCAGATGCTCGATCTGTCTAGGGGAGTACCAGGAGAGAGAAGTGTTGCGGATCATGCCCAAATGCGGCCACAATTTCCATCTCTCCTGCATCGATACATGGCTGAGGAAACGATCCACGTGCCCCGTTTGCCGCTTGCACTTGCAAGACTCGGTCTTGTCGAAGTCTGCAGGGACCATCGCGTTCGAAACGACGAGTTCTTTCGAGGGATCCGAGATGTCGATGGACAACTGGCATCGCTGGTTGATTCCGGGCGCTGATCACTTGGAGCAAAGCAGAGATAATAACCAAGAGAATCCCGAGCCTGCTCCCATCCATTCCCCTGCACCAACCAGACTCTTTCAAGGGAACACAGGGACGAGTAGATGATCAAATGGCGAAACCATCTTCCTCAGGCTCTTACAGGGGCTTGCATTAGATCCACAATGGCGTGCCAGAGGAGCAGCGTCGACCGCCATTGGCGAGGTCTTCCAATAGTGTCCGCATGTCCGATTAGATTCCGTATTCACAGGAAAAAAGCCTAAAGGAAATTGTTTGGTAACATAGGATAGGATGTGTCGAATAGGAATTTGTCTGGGAGACATGAGCAAAGTCCTCCTGTTTGATGCTGTGTGATAGTGATTCAACACCTGACAGTCCTTTTTCCCTCCCTCAATTTGGGACTATGTAAATTATTAACTTGTTTTACTCTATTTTTCATTATAGTTTCCCAGCATACGATGATGCAGAAAATGCAGAAAGCTTTTCTTTTATATTATTTGTTAAAGTTATAAAGCACAAGTTTTCATTATTATACACATTATTCAATTTGCCATTTACGAAAGGGTCCCTTTGATTCATTCATCTATTCTCATCCACTCCCATGAAACAAGCAGGAAGAAAAAGGACAGGGTCCTAAGAAAAAGACTCCTGTCCCGATTTTCATCCGAAACAGCGCATTGTAAATTGATTTGTAAAAGAAGAAACACAGACTAAGAAAAGAAAAAATTAAACAAAAAGAGAAAGAAAAAGGAATCACCTCGACACGTGTGGCCCATGGAGACTACTAGCGACTCGGGGCGAAGACGTGAGCGAGCCGTGACTAAAGACTCTACAGAGAGAGAGAGAGAGAGAGAGAGATGGTGGGACACGTGGGAGTTATCTCTTCGGGCTCTTGCTTCCCGGCTCTCAGTCGTCTTCCTCGTCTCGCCTCCACCGAACGCAAGCCATTTGCAAGTAAGTATTTGCTTGCTCCCGGTATACTTGCCATTCCAACACTTGCAGGTTGCTTCAATCGAGCTCTATTTTCCCCTTTCCCATTTTTTGTGATCATTTCTCTTGAATTTTCCTCTGATTTTGGGATGTAGGACCGTTCTATCATTAGCTTATGCTAAGACATACATGGGAATTTTTTTTTTTTATGAGTGACTCTAGAGACATTAAGCTTGGTTAGAGAAAGCCTGATTTATTGAATTGACGATACTCAAAGGAGTCGGATAAAATTTAAGCAATCAATGGGAGTGTGGCCTGCCATGGTAATCTCTACACCGATTTCGTGAACCGGTCTTAGTGTCTGTAGCATTATGCATTTGTGATCTTATCAGCTGTTGTATCTGTCACTGCTTGTAGTTCTCTCGCTCAATTTCTAGCCTCGATTGCTGATGGAAATGGGCTCATGTTCAGGGTTCGTGCAGGAGAATTGTTTGAATTTTGGATGGTGGTACTTTGTATTTTATAGTTCATTTGAGAATATTGATACCGGTTTACCCTTAATGGTACAATCGCAAAGCATGATGAGAACATGCATAAGATCGAAAGATAACTGGGCTGTCTCTTTAGTTAAGAGAGAGTTCTCAAATCCAGGTATTCGGGTGAACTAGGATTGTCAATAGACTGTTCCAAGGATGCTGCTAAGTCGATGGTTCGGAGTCTGCAATGCTACTACGTTTCTTGCCCCGTGGCATGGTTTTCTCAAGCTGTCTAGCTGGTGAAGTACAGTGATTTAGATTTATATCCATTTATTGATGCAATGCGAGTCGCGAGCGAAAAATGTTATGCAAACTCATGTTATAAGCCTATCAATAATAATAAGAATGCTTCTGCTTTTCACTTTTGTGCTAGAAGATATGTGGTTTGCAGAACTACGTGGAAGCCGCTACGCTGCATTGTCTTCCGAGATGTCTGGTGTTGGATGAACTTCTGTTTTGGCTTGAATTTGTTTGGTTCATGATCTTTCTTAATGAAGCAGTGGCAGCGATGGGTGATGATCCAATTCGGGAATGGATTCTATCAGAAGGAAAGGCTACTCGAATAACAAGGATAAGTCCTGTTGGCGGAGGTTGCATCAATTCGGCTAGTCGGTACGATACAGATGCCGGTTCCTTCTTTGTTAAGACAAACAGGTAAGCATCAGACAATCCAGCTAGTTGCCTTAGAGATCTCGGCTGCAATTGCATATGTTATGTAAGTGCTTCTATCTGTATCCTAGACTGCGGAAGAATTTATTTTATTGAAAACTACAGGAGAATCGGGCCATCGATGTTTGAGGCAGAAGCTCTTGGTTTAGGTGCCATGTATGAGACCGGGACAATCCGTGTGCCTAGGCCATTCAAGGTCAGGAAACATCTTATCCCTTTTCATAACAGAAAGGAAGCTTATGATTAAGAGTCTAGATAATACATGCCATGCAAAACTATGGAATTTCTCTGTCGGTCCAGGTGGGGCCTCTTCCAACCGGTGGTTCATTCATAATCATGGAGTTTATCGAGTTCGGAGCATCAAGAGGCAATCAGGTGAAACCTGTGACCTTTTATGGAGTTGATGTCTCCCACACATAGTGCAACAATAATCTTTTGACTATACATTGGTACTCAGCCTGTCCTTGGGAAGAAGCTTGCTGAAATGCACAAGGCTGGGAAATCTGCAAAAGGCTTCGGCTTCGATGTTGATAATACCATTGGCAGGTAGGCTCTCTTCCTGCGTCCCTACTTCTCTCTTACACATGGTGGGTGGACAGAGGTACTTCACATTGCACTTGTATTGGCTTTGTTCTGATGGATCTGTATATGTTTCCTTGCCTTGTAGTACTCCACAGATAAACACTTGGTCATCCAACTGGGTTCAGTTTTACGGGGAACGTAGACTTGGTTACCAATTGAAGTTGGCATTGGAACAGTATGGAGATAGATCAATATATGACAAAGGTGAAATCTCGAAGCAACCTTTTTCCCGTGTTTATCGCGTTCTCTTATTGCGTCCTGCTGTTACATTTCATATCTAAAAGAAGCCCTAAGAATTTCCAAAAGCGGCTATTTTGAACCTCTTTTGAGCCCTCTGTCGGTTAAAATTGTTTTTTTTTTCCCGGATTCAATGTTTACTCGTGTAATTGTAAGTCAGGGTTAAAGCAGTTCCCATGATTCATGTTGAAAATGACGCCGGAGCTGAAGCGTGATAATTAGAAACACAACGTTCGGAGCACTAAAAGAAATACACTTTTTGTTCAGACTTTGAAATTGATTTCTTTTTGACATTTTCTGAAATGCACATATGTTGGATTGTTCCCCCTGCTAGTTAATGGTTCGAGCACGCAAGCTGAACGCATATCATGCTGTTGATTAGTTTTTATTCACTTGTAATGGGAACCACGACATCATACCCCATAATAGCGACTTATGTCCATAAATTCTCTCATGTAATGGGATAATTTTGACGCCAGCAACTCAACAGGACAGAGGCTAGTGAAAAGCATGGGACCCCTATTTGAGGGTGTGGTCATAGAGCCATGCCTATTGCATGGAGACTTGTGGAGCGGAAACATAAGCTCTGACAAGAATGGCGAGCCTGTCATACTCGATCCAGCATGTTATTGTAAGTCATAGATTGTTGACATGTCTTATTTTGTCGGACTGTCTAAAACCGATGCTCTCAGATTTGTGGTGTCTCATCTTTAGTCTTCAGTTGATGGTTTAGGGCGGTTTGGCTTCTAAACTTGTTCTTGGCTTCTGATTGTTTTCGGGTTGTTATAAAAGGGATTGAGTAGGAAAAACTCATGAAATATCATGAAATCTTCTTGAAGCAAATGTTTACAGATAACTGAAGCCTTAGCTTTGTCTGGCGATATTGTCCCTATCTATTGGAAACATAATAATTGTCATGAGTTTGATTGATGCCCTTTGCCATCACGGAACTCTAACCGCATGAAGAGCATTTGCTGCAAAAGTGTTTTCTTCTATTTAGTTTTGCGTACCTTCATATAGATTCTTCAAAATCATCGAGACAACTCCTACCTCAACATAGTTTAAGGCTACGTCCATCATCCCCAACTTCTTCTCTTCCATTAGGGATATCTATGAAGGAGTAGGGGCCAAACATTGGCCACTGCAAATGACATCTGCTGTAACTTTTGCCAGTAACATTCCGCCCTTCCAGAATTTGGTTTTTGTAAAAGGTTGCTATTGGAAAGCGACTTATCACGGGATGCATTCTGTGCTGGACATTGAGAAGGTGTCAAGGATGACCCAGAGAACTCAATCTTTCGAATAGACTCCTTCCAAAGCCAGCCTTGCTACAAAGCTATAGAAATAAAAACATTCAAAAACTTAAAAGGTCGATTAAGCATAAGACCTTTCATGTTTATGTATGCATCAAAGGTCTCTCTCTCTCTCTCTGCTCTTCTGTAACAAGAATCTCAAGATGGGTTTGGTGGATCTACGTACGTTCGTGTTGCATGAGACATGCAGATCGGATATGGTGACAATGAAAAACGAACAGTTCTTCATGTGTGATTGTTTTACGATAATGAAGGGGAGTTGAGTTTGCCGGTTTCTTTCTGTAGATGGACATAATGAGGCGGAATTCGGAATGTCCTGGTGTGCTGGATTTGCAAGAGCCTTCTACGACGCCTACTTCGAGGTACGCCTAATTTTTGCAACGTTATCTTGTGCATTTCTTTTTCACCACTATTCATGCGGTGGTCCTTCCCAGGTGATGCCTAAGCAGCCCGGGTACGAGAACAGGAGAGAGATTTACCTCTTGTACCACTATCTGAATCACTACAACCTCTTCGGTTCGGGTTACCGTTCCTCTGCCATGTCTATAATCGATGACTATTTACGGATGTTAAATGCTTAAGGGACTCTGAGTTTCAGAGTATTCGATTCAACCAGG
The DNA here is from genome assembly GCA_029784005.1 of Lenwebbia sp. NSW1173648. Classification (NCBI taxonomy): domain Eukaryota; kingdom Viridiplantae; phylum Streptophyta; class Magnoliopsida; order Myrtales; family Myrtaceae; genus Lenwebbia; species Lenwebbia sp. NSW1173648. The sequence continues at coordinate 1,638,929 of JARCGZ010000005.1, forward strand.
TCCAAATTAGTATGTATGTATGCTCTCCCCAAATTTGGTAGATCTATTGATTGTTACTGGGTTGCATCATCTATGTCCTCCTGTAGTATCGAAAGGTGTAGGTGCATTTGTGTGCAAAAGAAACGGAAAGCAAATATTCGATACAAAATCAAGAATAGAGGGGCAAGACTACGCCAAAAGTAGATCAATTTGTTTGGTTATTGGTGATTTAATTGCATGAATTCGAAATCCATGATTTGGTCAATTTTTCTTTTTGTCGTCGCATGATTATGTTTTAATAGAAGTCTAACGGGAATTACACTTCCTTGCAAAAGTGGATTTCAGAGAATTTGAAAGTAGGTAACGACATCAGACTGTACTCATCGAGTGTAGTAATTTGCTTTCTTATGCACAAGGAATGGTTGTCGATAGGGTGTCAAAAACCGAACCGAAATTTCTGTGTGTTTTCGGTTCTGAAAATAAAAAATTATCATTTTTCCCCCGGTTTGGATAAAAACAACCCAATCCGCTCATAATGGATAAGGTTCTTGGAATAGTGAATTGAGTTAAAATGGGTTTTCGGTTCGGTTCATATTCGATTCGGATTGTGGTTCAATTCAAAGTTAATGCACATCCAAACGTCTGAACAATCGAACCGAACTGTTGACATCCCTTGTCAAATCTTACATAGCTTTTTCGAACCGAGCTGTTGACATCTCTTGTCGAATCTTACATAGCTTTTTTGAACGGAACACAAAAAAAGGGGCAGTGCGGCTGAGGTGATTCGAAACCAAGACTTTGAACAAAGACACGACAGGCCCCTCTCACCAACCTCGTGCCAGTCTTTAGTCTCCGGGTGTATGAATCAAATGACGATTCCCAGGAGAGACCAGGACAAGACACGTGAATGAAACTTGAAAGGCTCCAAAAACCAGATTATCCCTACTGTTTAGGAGTCCGGAGTTGCGACAGATTTTGAGGCTTTTTTCAGCTTTAACTTCAGTCGCCGATTCCCAACCCAAGCTTTGGCTTTCGCCCATTTGGCATAGGCATCTGCTCCAGCTTTGCCAAACGTGTCGTTGATATCAAATTGGTTCTGAGAATTCTGTGTCATCTGAGGCTCTTTACAATGCAACTTTTTTTCTTTTTTTCATGGGGTAGTAATTTGCTGGAAAAATTTCAAATAAAGGCATGAAATATCATTATTTATTCAAATAAGGGCTTAAAGTGAATCTTATATAAAAAATGACTTAAAGTGCTCTCATTATTTCATAGAAGGGTCTGACTAAGGGCATTTTTGTCATTTCATTTTTTATTTTGTTTCCTCTCTTTTTTTCCTTTATTGTTTCAAAGAAAGAAAAACGGTACAAAAATCAAAAATGAAAATGACGAAAATGCCTTTAGTCAGGGCCTCCTTTGAAACAATGAAGACACTTTAGGCTTTTATTTGAAATAAAGTCCACTACAGTCCCTTATTTGAGAAAATGACGACACTTCAAGTCCTTATTTGAATTTTTTCTTAATTTCTATTGCTGCCATTTGCAGAGATTCGTCCTTCCTGTATTCATCCTTGGAGTTCTTTGTCTCTCTTTTGTCCCCCTTTTTACCGTATTTGGGATGTTTCGGATAGATCGGAGTTGCCTGTCTCAAAAATCAAATACTAGTTTTGTTCCCTCGATCACATCTATTCCGGCAAATTTCGTTGACTTTGTGTCGTCACGATTTATGCAGTGACTGAAGTCCTTGTATGGATGCTTGCCGGGTCTTTTCAAAGTCAAGTTCTAAAGAAGTTAAGAAATCCGGCCTACAAATCCAACATTGACTCCATCTGTTTATCAATTTTCCCGGAATACAAACAGAAAATCCTGTAAACATTTTCATTTATGCTAATGAAATCGATTCATTTCACCGGTCCGCTCTTTTCCCTTTTGTCCCCCCGTTTTCCTTCTACCGCGAGAAAATCATTATAAAATTCGTGTATTTCTTCACATTCCCACGTCCTAATCTCTCTCTCTCTCTCTCTCTCTCTCTCTCTCTCTCGCTTCCCGCTGTTTCGCAACGCCGGCAAGAAAAGTGTCTGTTCTACCAAACAAAGTCAATTGTCATCTCAAAACGATCATCAAAGTTGAATTTTTCTCTATTTCGACGGCTTTTGTTCACGTGATCAGTCCACTGGAGAACCCAGTACACGAAAGTTTTTTGTTGAGATCGCACAAGTGTGGAGTTTCAGAAATTTTATGTTAAAAGACATGAAGAGCGAAGAGCAAGCTCGGTCCTTGTTCGGAATTTCTCTGTCAGGGAGACCGAAGTGGCAACAATTCATCATTTGCTCATCTGGGTTCTTCTTTGGTTACCTCGTCAATGGCATATGCGAGGTACTTCATGAAGCTCTGCTTTTTTTCTTTAAGTATTTATCTTTCTGTTTCATTGCTGAGAAAACTGGCGACACATTTTTTCTTTCATTATGTTCAGTTTCTTTTTGCACGGATTGTAGGTGCATGCAAGTTGCTCAGATGATACTACTCAGTCTTGTCTTCTTTTTCTTACTTTAGTTCAGCTTCATAAGTGGGCACCCGTAATTTTTAGGCGTATTATGTTTCAGGATGAATAATAATCATTGTCTAATTCTCAGGAATACGTGTACAACAGGCTTCAATTCAGGTTAGTTTTCTCAGCACTTTCTTGTCTGGCTATTCTTTGTTCTGGGATTTAACTCGTTGTCTATTTTTTTTCCATATTGATTGAAGAACTTTGGAAAATGGTCTTGTTTTTTCCCACAGCTATGGTTGGTACTTCACATTTGTTCAAGGATTTGTGTATCTGTTCCTTATTTACCTCCACGGCTTCAGCACCAAGCAAATGGTGAATCCATGGAAGACTTATGTGAAACTCTCTGCAGTGCTTATGGGTTCCCATGGGCTCACAAAGGGGTCATTGGCTTTTCTCAATTACCCCGCACAGCTCATGTTCAAATCAACAAAGGTAGCCATCTCTTGCGAAATTATGCATTCAACGAGTCAGAAAGATTAGAAGTGTGCATTTTCTCGTCCTGTTATTACGACCTTCTAACGAGACTGGTGTATACACGGGACGCGAAGTTCGTAATGATTGTTGAGGGATTCAAGTTTAGCTGCAATGTGTAGGCTTGATTTATTCAAAAGGTTTCAATACTGTATTAGTCGAGTTCGTCCTTTTGAAACGCCAGTAGTTGTAGCTGTGGCTAGGGCTTTCGTCCCGGCTAACTGAATGAAATAGTCCTAGAGGCCATTGCAGGCCAAGCCAACTCTTGAAATGCTTGTCTTAGGTTTTCGGCCAATTCAAACTTTTCTGAGTCTTCCTCTGAGATATCCTAAGGTTAGGTCATGGATTGTACTTTTGCGCATCGTTATGTTAGTAGTGCTTCAAAGATATGGAACTCCCGCTTGATCTATCTATTTGAACGCCACATTATCGAGTGATATGCCTCTTCGGTCTTTTGGTGTTTCATTTCTGACTGAGACTGGAATATAAGGTTCTGCCAGTGATGATAATGGGAGCCTTCATACCTGGACTGAGGCGGAAGTACCCGGCTCATGAATACGTGTCCGCAATTCTCTTAGTGGTGGGTCTGATCCTTTTCACCTTGGCCGATGCTCAGACATCCCCGAATTTCAGTGTGATCGGTGTGGGGATGGTCTCGGGTGCTCTAGTTATGGACTCCTTCCTGGGTAATTTGCAAGAAGCCATCTTTACCATGAACCCTGAAACCACACAGGTGAGGTGAATCTCATATCATGTCGCCCCTTTTGGGTGGGTTTTCATATGTTAAATTTCATGTCAAACCATGTGTTTTCATGATTTCATCTTCTTGTGCAGATGGAGATGTTGTTCTGTTCAACTGTGATGGGCTTGCCTTTCTTGATCCCACCCATGCTCTTGACAGGAGAATTGTTTAAAGCATGGAATTCCTGCTCCGAGGTAACGTGTTCATTATGATTATATCGAACTCATCCCACCCATGCTCTTGACAGGAGAATTGTTTAAAGCATGGAATTCATGCTCCAAGGTAACGTGTTGATTATGATTATGATTATATCGAACTAGTGATGGTAAATGCCATCTGCGAGGCTGAGAGAGCAGCTTTCGGCCTTGCACGAGAGGCACGAATCTCGCTTAACCAGTGGTAGAATGAATGTTTCGTTAACATTTTCACGTAAGACGCCTTACATCGGGTATTTTCACACGCAACTTGCAGCATATGTATGTATATGGTGTATTGGTGTTCGAAGCGATGGCCACATTCATCGGCCAAGTATCGGTCCTCTCTCTCATTGCCATATTTGGAGCTGCAACCACAGCCATGGTACAAACTTGAACCATTTACCTTTTTTCCTTCTGTTGACTTATCATCACCAACTTTTATGGAGGTTCTTAGAGATCACATGGGATGTCAATGAACTTCCTTTTGCCATAACACATGGGGTGTTCATGAGCTTGATCTAACCCTATCGCAACATTGCACACTTCATCTTTCCAACTTATGGCCAACCCCATTCCGGGTTTTGACTCGCGTCTTTACTGGTCCATGACATAAAAAAAAAAAAAATCCTTTCCTGTTGGGGGTTCATGCTGATTGATTTTTTTTCTTTCTTATCCACTTCAGATAACTACAGCAAGAAAGGCAGTGACATTGTTGCTGTCATACTTGATATTCACAAAGCCATTGACCGAGCAGCACAGTACGGGCCTCTTGCTCATAGCCATGGGAATCGTACTGAAGCTCTTGCCTGACTCCAATCCTCCCAAGAGGGCCTCAAAACCAACCCTATCCACTGATGCCAAGATAGGGAAATTAACTCATCATCGTGATGAAAAAGCCCAATTACAGAGCCAAGAAGAAGAAGAAGAGAAGAGGCCATTGGTTTGAGAAGATTTGCTACCAAATGGGCATCACAAGCTTGAACACCAGCACCATTGTCAACGCCTTGTTCAATGGCTTAAAAATACTTTCTTTTATTTTTTTTCCCCCTTTTTCTTGACCATCTTGTGTTGGCATTAGCAAAGCTGCCAATTTGAATTGAGGATGGTTCTTTTTTCTTTCAACTTGTTGTGGCATCAGGTCCTAACCAGCTCTGAGAGGTTAATTCGCTGGAGAAAGAACATCACTAGTCCCGGAAGAGTTTCGTTTTGTCTGTTATTCTTTAACCTAAGAAAGAATATAACATCTTCTCACACCCCCTGAAATTTTCCCGAGAAAATCAGAAACCAGCTCGAGAAAAACTCTTTAACTTTTAGTGATTGGTGTCCTCTGGCATTCTGTAAACGAAAAAATATAATATCTTCTCACAACCCCTGAAATTTTCCCGAGAAAATCAGAAACCAGCTCGAGAAGAACTCTTAACTTTAAGTGGTTGGTGTCCTCTGGCAATCTGTAAACGAACATGGTCATGTTAATTAACGAAACTTAATCAAAGACCCGAGTTGGGCCGGCCTTACGTGACCTGCTTGCACCGAGACTCTTCTCCTTTTTCACCGTCTTCGGCCTTTCTTTCATCTTTTTCAGGCGGTGAAAACCGCAAAAGAAGACAACATCGGGCGGTCAAACTCAATAGGGAGAAGGGAAAAAAAAACACTCTTGGCTCGTTTTGAAGCTAAAAGATTGGAGTAGATGGATAGAATAATGGCGGAGAAGGGCGGGACAAGCAGCGAGACGTGGAAGGATGCGATGATGATGGGATAAGAAGGAGAGAGAGAGGCCGAAGGAGCCATGGAAGGGGGAGATCGTGAAGAGCATTGTGTACGCCGGTCTCGACGCCATTGTCACTTGCTTCTCTCTCATCTCCTCCATCTCCGCCGGCCGCTTTTCGTCCGGTAACTAATGCATTCTTCGAATTTTTAGAGTGACGAGGACGAGACTCTGTGAATCAGTATTCTTATCCCTAGCACGAAAGCTTTGTTATACGTCTTAAGTAATCCTTAGGTTGTGCGGGACGTCGTTTTGTCCTTGCAGTTGGGGTTATTATTATCCGAAGAGGGTGAAGTCCATGACAAAAAGGATGCTGAGATTTTAAAGTTTCTTATCGGGAGAAATGGCGCAAGAAAAAGAATGAAAAAGAAAAAATGGCAAGGCTATATTTGTTTTGCAGAAAATGAATGATTTAAAAAATATCACTCGTATCGCTTGAAATAATTAATCGATGAAATTTAACGAATGATTTGAAAAATATTTTAAGAATATCGCTCGCTTGAAAAGATTAGTCGATAGAAATTTTTTTATGATCGATAACAATTTTTGTCTAATAACAATTTTTGTCTAAATATTCACAACATATTTTTAATTCATTTATTTTTGTAAGAGATACAAGTGATCATTTTAGGAAATACTTTTGATATCATTCACTTTTCACGAAACGAACGCATATGTAATTTTATCGAGAGTTCATGTCATCTAAGTAAGGGGAGACATTTCTTTGGCCCCGTCAAAAAGAAATGCAGGGTTGGATCGAATACCATAAATAAAGAGCCAGTCCATTTCGCGTGGACCAAGCTGACCAACCCTCGAGAAAAGTAGGTATTTAAGTGTAATCACACAAAGTAGTAATCATTTGAAGGTGATCTTAGTTGTGAATCACTTAATAGAACTCGCCCCCTCAAACGTGGAAGTTGAGATATTGCAAAATCCGACCTTGATTACTTTGATCAATGGGTACTATGCTTTGCCAATATAGAGGAATCATCAGCTAAGAAAGGGTACATCGCTATCAATGTTACGACACATTTAGCTATCAACCTTTTTGATAAAAACTAGAGATTACAATAAAAAAAACTAAAAAATGAAGAAAGTTGGAGCTTGTTTTGGATTTTTACCTTATGAAATGAGGATAGTATAACAGTCAATGCTCGACCTTATAGAGCGCAAGGAAAGGAAGAAACAAACAGGGAATGCTCGTTTGGACATCCCGAGGATCAGCTCGTGTTATTAAGATTTGTTTCTCTAGTACATCCGAGGGCAAGGGTGAAAGTGGTTTTGTTCTTGTCGTTGAGGACAACTGAGAAACAAGCAAGGCTGTGCGCACAAGAGAGTTCTTACCCATCTTAGGGTTGCTGCTAACCTTGGAATTCTCTCGTTCTGCATTGGTCCAAGGCATTTGGATGTAAAAGTATCGATACTGCGATATAATGAACATCCGTTTCTAGGGAGAATTGCATCAAAATCCGGGATCAAATCGGGTCTTGCTTGCAGCAAGGAAAACTCAATACTTGATATTTTGTGAGGGTGATTCTTTGGAATGCACCAGGGTGAAGGAAGTGGATCTATTCTCCTTTTCAGGGGATGTGCTGGTGTTGGGTTTAGCCAACCTGGTTGCAGATGGGATATCGATGGGATGTGGCGATTATGTATCAACCAGCACCGAGCAGGATGTTGCCGCCAAGGAGAGAGCCGTGGCCGAGTGGGATGTCGCAAACAGAAGCCGGCCTGAGCAGGTGGAGCTACTCTGCAAGTATCAAAGGCTCGGCATGTCTGCTGAGGATGCCGCGTCGGTATACCTTTTTCCACCTTTGGTGTGTAAATTCAGCATAAATATAAAAGATGCTAAGCTTTAATTAGAGAAGTGCATTTCCGAATGCGGTACATTTGAAGTTTCCTTATTGATATACGCAGGATTCTAGTGCAATTGTTGTCGGTTCTTCATTGACGAGACTTGCATTTGACCAGGTCGTGAATATACTCTCCAATACAAGGACATACTGGTGGACGAGAAGATGATGGCCCAAAACGGGATGATTCCGCCCGATAAAGAGGAGAAGCCGTGGAAGAATGGGCTTGTGACCTAAGTCTCCTTCGTCCTGTTTGGAAGCGCACCTCTTCTCTCATTCATAATCCTCATGCCGTTCGCCAACAGCGACACCATCAAGTTCATAGGGGCTTGCGTGCTTTCTGGTGTCGCGCTCATTCTCCTGGGAATAGCCAAGGCCAAGATTGCTGGTCAAAACTACGCCCTGACTGCCATTGTTATCGTCCGCCATTGTTGTTACCGTCTTAAACGGCGCCACAGCCGCTGCAGCTGCTTATGGCCTTGGTTGGACGCTACGAAATGTTGCCGGTTTGTCATTCATAAGAACGAAGGAGATGCATTTGAGTAAGAGGGCAGAAGAAAGAGTAGGACTTTTTGGCTGGTCGTATTAGAGTGAAGAGGATAACAGTGTGAGGATGTTATTGCTTTTTGATGTTCGAAAATGGGAAGACTATAATCTCAATATGGATGGCTCACCCAAGTTCCTGGATGGGAACTTGTTTTTGTAAGAAACTCCATAGAGCACTTCCTCGTTAAGATTAGAAATCCCTATAAAATGCTGGTTCGCAGAGCTTTAAAGTCCAATCAGAGAGACAATTATTCGAGAGATAATCAGTCGTACATCAGGGTCTACGATATGCAAAAATATACAATTTAGCAAAGAATTTAAAGAACATATGCCCGATTGTAGCTATCAGGAAACTGAACATAAGTAGCTATCAGGAAACTGAACATAAGTAGCACCTGTTTATTTAGTTTTCAACTCAAATGAATAAGCAGAATATTGGTTCTATGACGTTCAATTACCTTCAGTCAGGGCTAGTTGCAATGCATATTCTGCTTCCCTCGAGAATAACCGCGTTAGTTCTTTTTGCCCTCGCCGATACACGATCGCAGACCATTTATTTCTAGTGGCCACATTCTGTGGCGTCAAGCCAATCGACACCCTGCCGCAACAGCAAGAGAAAATGATAAGAATGTACATCCAGCTTCTATGGAAACTAAACAATGAGATGCTTTTCAAGCCCGAAAGAGAGATAGAGCTCGACACATTTCCCCAGTTTTAAGGGTGATAGTGAAAAATGTTTAGAATAAGTTTATAATCGATAAACTGTCAACTAACCAATGCCTCGAGGCCTACAGAAATGAGCCATGGTCTCCAATGGGATATGTCTATCTACGCCAATGTTTCACTCCGCTAATATAGACTGTCTACGCTTTTACCTACTCATGTATATTTTTAAAATCACCTACTCCGATGCTGCCCACTCAACAAATAAACATATTTAACATTCGGAAACAAATTAGCTGGTTTTGTTTCTAATCCACTGCATACGATAAGCCCATACTAGCAAGAAAAATCAAAATTTATGTAAGTTATAGCAGAAATGAAGGAAAAAGAATCATCTATAAGCTCAAAAAGTATCATCACCTTTGACCCTTCTCAAGCACCGTGTGCTGCTCGGGATCTTCTGAGATGTGAATTTTTTCAAGCAGTTCAGCATCAAAACTCTCAGTTCCAGTACCTTCTTCTAAGTCCATCATTCTAGCAAAAACAAAAATACTGTTAGCGACTAGAAAATTATCTCACCAGGCAGAAATCAAAACCAAAAATTGCAACCAATCAAGAACGTTAAGCTGTGCAGATGTCCTAAAAGAGGTCAAGATCAAGAAGAAAGAACAGGGGAATAGGAAAAATGAGAAGTCTAAGAATATAAACACAGCTAGAAAGAGCAAAGTTTCTATTGAGGAAGCTTTTAAAGGACATGTAATCTGCCTATCTCTGATAAATTTCAAGGAGGCCTATTAGCTCTAGCAAGGAGGACACCAAGGACCAAGCAAAGATACAAGAACAGCCTGGTAAAATCGAGTTATTTTACTGCTAATGTAATCCTAGCAAATTAGAAGCAAACATAATGATGATCTTATCAACCTAAGAGCATCGTGTCTTCATTTTTCGCAACTTGCTGCGGTAATAACTTTTCCACATAATCAGAACCAAGGAGCACTTTGAAAATATGATCTAGCATGACATATGTGTTGATTGTCATTTTTGTTTCACTGTATATATTCATCTCTTGCATATCATTCCTCGTTCCCATAATCATGCTGGTATTTGCTTCAATTGTTCATGCCTATAAATTTCATAAACAATGACCTACTCAATGCCAATATGATACTGTCAACTTCATACTTCTTATAAACACTTTTATGATAGGTTTACTGCTTACTTTGTTTGAAGAAGATCAACAAGTAATTGCAATGCTCCAGAATCGCCACAAACCTCCCAAACAGCTGCCCGGACTTCTGTATCCGTTGGTTGCCTCTTCTCTTCAGATCCAACAAGCTTAACAAGGCAGTAAGGCCTATTAGTGGCCAAGAAATGAGACAAGCAAAACAAATTGTTTTGAAAACAAGTTAACAGTTTGACAAGAACATAATCAGTCTTCAGTTGGAAAAGATATGAATTCCACAATTTGATTTTAGCTGCACCTACTAAGGCTGCCATCCTGATGTTAACGTCATAGGCTGAAGAGTAACTAAGTAGCAAAAGAGACACTCATTTCACTAAGTCTAATCCTCCACTGTCATCTTTTATGCTTCCCACAGGAAGATCAGGCCCTTGCTTCAATTAGATGCCGTATCACCTGTTATCTTTTAGTTCTAAGTGGATGTTGATTGCTAAGCAAGACCTTCATGACTGTCGTCTGCTAATAAACTAAGAAGTTCCAAGAGGTAATCTTTCCAAGACAGTAGCGTCACTAATTTCTCCTAACATTATATAACGCAGGCATATGGCTCACTCTCTGATCTACTTTCTGGGTGAAGGTTCCCATATAATTACATAGAAAAGTTCCTCTGCTACTTTCATATCCTAGAACACATTTACTCAAACAAAGATTTGTCTCCTCTCAGCTTGAGTTGTGAGGAAGCTCAATGTATTTAAACGTTATAACAGTTTTTGTTAAACAGAATTCGGCACATGGAAGCTATAAACAAACTCGACCTACCTAGATTAAGTGCCCATTTTTCTGCTCAGCCCAGCACAGGTTTGGCAAGTCAACTGATATGCTTGAATTTTCATCATGTAGCCTCATGATCTTAATCAATGATTACACAAAAGCATCTATTCATTTTATCAACTCTGACTAGCATATTGCCCCTAATATACTTTCTCCAGACTCATGGAAGCCTGGAAATGATGCCAAAGTTTTTGGCGGAAACAAAACAGAAACAATACAGAATGTGTGGAGAGACACAAGAGGTGAAATTAACCGTATCTACAGTATTGAGGAAAGAAACTGCAGTTAGACGGTATCAAAGACATATTAAGAAACTGCACCTCTTCCAGAAACTCCGAAACTTGAAAAAGATTATTTTCTTGCATCGCAATGGTCCTCAATGCAGTCAAAAAGTTCTCAGGAAAAACCAACTTGTTTATGTACGAAGGCATCCTACGCTGGCCACTCCAACTATAACTGCTTACTCCTCTATCTGCTTCACATTTGCTGCTTCCTCCATTTTCAGAAGAGCTCGTTGGGAACAAGCTGTGATCCAGTAAACTTCTAGGTAGAAGGCACCTGAGATCAGCTTTCTGCCAAACATAAGTTACGTCTGTAAACAAAAGACACAGAGGAGTGTGTTCCACAAACTAGTAAGACAGTATCTAATTTAGAAATAACACATTCTGACCTGTGCCTCAAGAAGCTGCATCTTAGCATCACAACAGGAAATGCTTTGAATTGCCACAGCGGGATAATGGACCTGCAAGAATTCATTTCCACATCAAGCACAATCGCATGAGAACCTATCGTAAAACTTATTAAAACAGCATACCATGAGGTAATCATCTGGATTGTTATGAATCACAAATCCGTAGAGGTATAACAGTTCCTGCATTTAATACGAAAACATTATATATTAAAACCAATGTATCCGATTACTTGCTAACAAGATACAAAATAAAACGCACACTCTAAGAGAAAAATAGCAGACAATTATAGCATCATGACATGGAAAATCCAGGAATATCACCAACATAACCCAAAAGTAGAATATTTGGGATGTAGTAAAATAATGCAGCTCACTCCAATGGGAGTATCAGCAATAGTAGGAAGTATCGGCAATAGTAGGACAAGAAGAAAACAGATTCTAATGACCGAACCAAACAGTTCTAGACTGTGTCATGGCACAATGACTGGAAAGAATGTTCCTTCTGCTGCAGTTACAAACTGAATATTTGTGCAAAACATTCACATGCATTGACACTTCTACAAGCGCAAGCAATCCACAAATATTAAAGGGAAAGATGGAGCTTAGTCCACTAGCTATTGCCACCTCAAACACAACCTAAAGAGAATAAAGGTTTTAGAGGCTCAGCCCCCGAATTACCTCATTGCCTTTGTTGCCATAACTGATGCGGACCTCTTTTTCATTTTCAAATGGCTCCTGAAGAGCTTTCCAAAAGGGGGAATGGATAATGTCAGAAGTAATGTAAAATTTTATCATCTCATGCTATAGGTTAAATTGTCAAAAGGCCAAATATGGTGAAAAACGGAAATTCATTCCTGTTTATGAAATGAAATAGGGACATCAAACTGGGTTAAAGAGAGGGCACTTGACTCGATCAACAAAGGACAAAGACGATAGACAATGGGGTTAGAGTATAATAGAACTGATACGACTTGCAACTGCCCCCCACCCTGCGGGCAAAGGAGAGAGAGAGAGAGAGACAGTAACATAGATGGAAAAACACTTAATTGAACCAGGAAGAGGCACATTACCTGAAACAAGATACATAGAGAAGGGAACTCCGGTTGTCGATCCTGAGTTATCCACTTCCCATGTTGCTCCAGGCTTAAAATCTGGCAAGTCGTTCCACAAGCAGCAGGACATATGACACTTTTGCCAAAAAGTAATCAAATAGTGTCTCAGTAGAAGTGAAAATTAACGAAGCATATGTAGACCAGGTGCTTTGAGTGCGTGCGTAGTTGCAAAACCAACAAAAGGCGCACTAGGACATCATGTTGCTATATCTCTTCATGCATTGGCAAAGTACTTTCCAGCAGTCTAAAAATCATTCACTGAGTGTGATAGCATGAGCCAACTTTTGTAACGTCCTCCAGGCTTTCTTTAGGAACTTTAGCTTGCCCATACATGGACTGTCATTATGAAACTTCAGAAGAAACCCTCAAAGGCCTTGCTCGTGGACTCAGGTATAAAGACCCATGAACATCGTGAAGCACATGCAAAATCAGGAATACTTTGCGTGCAGTGACCACCGACAATGCAAAATAGAAAACAAGAGAACCATTGAACAGACGCTCAAAATCTAGTAATAGCCTCTGCGGCTTACATCCTTCTTTTGGTCAGATTGTGGCTACCATTCATAAAACCTATATATGAGACGTAACTTACTCTCACTTCATAAAACAGAAAGAAAACACCTAAAGCCATCGAAACTGAGGACAGTTAGAGAACCATACAATATGAGAACATGAACATGTTGCATACCATGGTTGCAAAAGTCAATGCCAGGTACAAGGCCCTCAACCCAGACCTTTTCTTCCTGTATTGAAGTGGATGCTTCAGTATGTTGTCCTGAGATAAGCCAGCCATATAGATTAAACTAAAGAACAAACAAACAAACAAAGAAACCACACAGCGGTTTAGCATTTGAAAAACCTAACACGGACAAATAAAGCATTTCTTTTGAGTAGAGAAAGAGCTCACTCTTTTGTTCCTCCAAATCAGTCAATACTCTGCATGGCATGTTGTGCCCGGAAGCACCGTTAGTGTTTTCTTCGCAGTGATCTGCATCCTGATTATCTTCCGCTTTTGGAAATACATAAGAATGTGGAAAAGGAATATTCAAAGCACGAGTCCAGAAAACAGAATTGGCCCTAGGAATAACAATTACCCAGATAAAAGGACAGTGAGGTAAAACATCACGCACATAAAAGCCCAAGTATTGGACCTTGCAATGTGAAATAAGGAGCGGTTAGTAGAGAGATGCTTACCACAGAAAATCTTCAAAAGAAACATTACTGGAGGAAAAAAAACGACAGAAATGTCAATAACTCTACAATGAATTCATTTCTCTGAGAATTAAGCAGATCAAACTAAGATGACCTCAACTCAACTCTTTATGGTGGGGTATTGCATTGCCCATTTTGGTGTTATATAAGGTATTACCTTCAACATATTTTATTCTGTGGATAACATGTTTTAACTTTCCATGGACGCTAGAATGTAGATGTATATCGTAGTCTACTGTCAACTTATTTATTTTAACAGATAAGGGTGGAAAGCTTTACTAACTGCAATACACAAAATCGACAATGAAATCAGTTAAAATGATGGGTGCTAGATAACTCAGAGCAAAAAAATTCAGGCAGAGGCCAAATCATGGCTGCAACATAGTACTAGTGAAAAACAAGTGATATCTTCCACATTAAAATAGATATGCACAACAAGCATCTCCACACTTGATAGAGAACAATTTATCAGTGAAGACTATCAGGTCACGGCACAGATGACATGGGTGCAAACTTTACACTTAGTTCGAGACATTATAGAATACCATGTTGACCACACACCTTTCTGAATCCTCAGCAAGAGCAAGGAATTTCTTCACCAAACCCTTCGCTTTATCCTCGTATAAAGACAGCAATTGTTTCCTCTGGAACATTAAACTTCTTTAATATCATGACTCATGCATTTAATTGCAAAGTAATTAACCTAATAAAAGTATAGTTTAGAAGTTCTAAAATGTAACATCTCACACAAAAGCTGCGACCGAATCAGGTGCGGTGATGACAGCAGAATCCAAACTCTTTACAGACATGTCAATGTTAGTTTTTAGTGCAAGAAATGACTCTCAAATTTACCTGCAGCTGGGTCGCACGATATAAAGCTGTCCCCTTCAACTCCAAAAACTCATCATCAGTGAACCAAAGAGGACTGTTGAACTTGGTTGGAAGCATATTCAGGTACCTAACACAAACTTTCAGCCAAATGAATAACAAGCTCCAATCCAAAAGAAAGGGAAAGAGCAATAGAATAAATGGCTGATGAACATATATAAAACATACGGCTTCCATGGAGAATTCTTGCGAAGGCGCTCTACTGTCAAATATAAGATCATCAAAAATCTGTCATCAACTTCTCCTTCTTCAAACATTGCTCTACATTCAGGTCCAAGAAGAGGATCTTGCAAAACTCTCATAGGAGTAATGGCTAAATCTAGTGGAACAACCATTAAAACTCCTGAAATTTATCCCACAATATTCTGAAGTGAGATTTTTGAGAGTGATCCAGTTTTTCAACTATTTTAATCAAGTTTTGACATAAACACTCGTTATCCGGCAAAGTATTCCATGATGCTTAATTAGGAAAGGCTCTATCATCGTCCAATATCAATTATAGAACAGTTGGTCTTGAATCATGGATGGTTCGTCAGATTATAAATCCAATTAATTTGCCACACATCCAAGAACCTGGCCTGTCTGCCAGCATATAGTAAATAATGTCCCCAAAAGTAGCTGTGCCTTCCCTCCTAGCATGCAATGAAATTGCTCCCAAGCATAAACCAATCCAAACAGCATAGATCATATCAACAAAAACAACAACGAAAAACCACGCCTTAACCCACTAAGTGGGGTTGGTTATATGAATCCTATCATGCCATTGTGCTCAATATTTCATTAGATTAATCATATTGTTTTCCTTCAAACTTCATTTGGAGAAGTTCTGTGCTCTTGAAGTCAAACTTCATTGGGATGATTACTATGCTCGTGAAGATGAAGACTATCCCATATATAGAGGAGTCCCTTTGTTAAATCAGTCTTCTTCTCTTTCAAATTATATAATCACCTAACCGAGGAAGCTTTCAGGGTTTAGACCCTCTGAACCCAAAGCTTGTAATATCCAGTTAGTGTACCAATCCAATGATGCCAACTGACAAGGGCAATCAGTGGTGCTTTTCTTTTCTTTTTTCTCTTCTGGATAATTTCTAATTGGCCAGCATTGCAACATCAGTCAATGAAAACATAGCCAATTGATTATTCTTGTCTGGTACTAAAGATCATAAACAATAAAGAAATAACATTGCATACATGCAAATTTTTCTTTCCAGAGAGTGTGTCAGTTAAACATAAGTCAAACTCAGCCAGACAAAGAAACGCTATGAGCAAACACATATAGCTGCGTGCACGAATGCATATGTTCGCGTAAAATGACAAAAATATGCAAAGCTACCATCATTATCGTCACCGGACGCGAAAACGCCATAGCCTTTAGTGGAATCGCAGTACTTGATCCTGCAACCTCGTAGTTGAACTCCGTTCGCCTGAACAGTACACACAGGTTAAATTTATCGACGCCCACACTTGCAAGAACTACACTCACGCGATTCATTCACTCAAAACTTTCTGACGGACACGGCACGTGTAGCAGACGCACGAAACCGTAACTCGTGATAAAATCATTCAGCCGAACATTTTCCTCTTGAACGAGACACGAATTCGAAAAACAAGTTGACTAGAATCAGCCGCTGAAAGAAGAAGGCCCCGGGAAAGAACGAGAACCTGAAGCCACGCAAGGAAGACCTCGAGTTTAGCTTCTTCTGGACTCGCCATTGCCGCGAGTTCAATCGCTCGAAGACGAAGGAAGAGCGACAGTCCAGAGGAGGCACTTGTTTCTGCGTCAACTAAGCTCAGTGACCCGAGATCATGCCCGGTTTGTGAGGACCGAGGCCCGTAGCATGGGTTATCTCACCGTTTAGAGCCCGTCGGGTCGGGCCTCTGCTATCCATGCGAAGAAAGAAGGGAAATTAACATAATTATCCTAATCTTCAAACCAATATGTAATATTGTTCTTAAAATTTTTATTTATTCAATTCAATCCCTGATCTGTTGGTAAATATTCGATATAATCATGCTGTTTGATCTAATTTGTAAATCAGACATTATTTGATGATGTGCATTATTATATGCTGAGTAGAGCTTTTAAATATGACGAGTTAACACGTTTCATTTTTTTTATGTATCTACTTTACAAAAAAAAGCAAAAAAAAATTGAGTATTTACATGTCCATCGTGATTTGATGACGTGGATTATCCATCTGAAACTTTATTTTTTGCTTGTCAACATTCAAACTTAACAGATTGAAAACTACATCAATAGATTATGTTAACTTAAATTAACAGAACGACGATATTAAATATTTTTCATATAATTTAGGGATTAAATTAAATAATTCCCAATAGCTTAGGGACCACGCTGAGAAAAGCCAAAAAAAATAAATAGCTGCGTTTTCCCATCTAGCACGTGACCTATGGCAACCCATGCCTCTAGCCACGGAATATAGTAGACATTAACACGATTATGATAGATCTTTTGAAAAAACTTAGTGCCTGATAACCAATTAATTGCTAAAAATTAAAAATATCCGTGTTTAATGAGATAAAACTTGTTTGACAATCATAGCTAATATCAACTTGAAAGATCCATTGGTAAAAAAAAAAATTGATGAGGTAAATAAGGACCAAGTTACTTAATTCATTAATCGCAATCATAATCTTGTAAACCATATTGTTAAAACCTACTAATAATGATCAAAATTCGATTTATGGCTATAAGTTACTAATACATAATGCTCAATGTCAAGCAAACAAAGTTTTATTTCTATTTTTCGTATTTAAAATTTGTCAGCACTTGAAATTCGATTCTATCAAATAAACACAAAGAAGAATCTATATCACCATTACATAAATGAAATTCGTGTTGTTGTAACTAAATATTTTGTTCTTTCTTTTATTGTTTATAAATTGTCAGGTAACGTAAGGGATAAGCCTTAACACACCTCGACTAGTCCACCTTCTTGACAATCTTAAGGACATATATATAATATCTTTTTACCCCAAACATGTCCCATCTTCCTTGAGATTTTAGCTTTCCAAAGCTGGCTTTTACCCAAGGTTTTTCAAATGATTAGGCTTTTCTCAAGAAAGTCTGTTGAAAACGCTTTTCAAATGATTAGGCTTTTCTCAAGAAAGTCTGTTGAGAACGCTGAACCAAACACACTCTAAGAATCATCGCATCATAGCATTGGCTTCAACCCTCGAGTCAAAAGAAACCGAAATCCCTGGCCTGAAATTCTCTAGGTTCAATTGAATTCTGGAGCAATGCTAAAAGTAGCTAAGAACTTCAAATTAAACATTTTTAGCAAATGACATGACGAAATCACATCGGAAATGATATTACAACCATGCACGAATTGACAGTTTATAATACGATGTTGCCATTTTACTCCATAAACAACTTAGTTACAAAAAAAGAACAAGGGAATCTTGAGCGTCTTCCCTACTTTTCCTCTGCTTCAAAGGTTAAACATATATAATAAGTTCATCCAAGACGGATACCGCAACAACAAAGGTTGAAAGAATTCATCTTACATTACTCTGAGAAATTTGAGGTCCTCAAACGCTCATAAGAATGCGAAGCATCATGCCCAACAAAGGCATCTGTCAGATGGTCAATTAAACAATACTTTCGAATACAATTTTGAATGGATCTTTCAGCTTGATGATAGCTATACAAGCATGGGAAAGACCCGATCCCAACTATGAGAGTCTGAAATCTGGTGGAGCGCATCTGAAAATGCCATTATTGGCCCATGCATCCCGACGAATAGCGGAAATTTCCTCTGGATTGTTCAGAGTGTGGTCGCGATTCACAGATATTTCGTCATACCACGGCCTTCCACACTAAGCTTTGTAGCCTGAAGCTGCTTCTTTTTCGGGGCTTTTAACTGCTGCAGCTTCTTGTTCATCTGCCACGCACAAAAATATGAGTGAACATGCTCTTGTGCCAGAAAAGGCAACAAGGTAGTTGTTGACCAAAGCAGGTGCTAAGCAATAGAACTTCTATAACCCCAGATCTCGTGTGTAAATTCATAAATCAGGAATTCAGACCAAAAAAAAGGTTCCAGGCAGTTATACGCAGCAGAAAAGAACTGAAACGACCATTGTTAAGTAAAGGATTATTAAGCATGCAGTTGCCACACTGGAAAGGACATGCAGACACGTCGTCCCTCCAACGAACCCCCTTCATTTTCCTCTTCATGCTTTCCTAACACATATTTGTCCTGTTGCTCATTTTTCCCAGCACCGGATCCATCGAGTAATCATAACAAAAATCCTTTACTGCCCATCACAAGAATATTAGACAACTCACCTTTAGTCGGCGCTGATCTTGCATGGCTTGCCTAGCACGGGCTCTAATTTCATCTGGATCAATCTTAGATTGAGGGCGCACCACGAAATCCAAAGGTGTAGCTTCAGGCCTTGACGCATGCAGCCTAGAGGATGACTGACCAGATTTGCGCTCTCTGCAATGAGTCAAGCATTAAAACCGCCGACATGGCCAGCACAAGAATCTCTAATCAGGCTAATCAGAGATCGAAACTCACCGTGAGAACACATCAACATCAAGATCACCGTCTCTAGACTCCATCCCCGTATCTTTACTGGCAGGCCTATCCAACAATCCACCATCCAGATAAGACAGTCATCCAAGGAAACTAAAAAATTTACAAAAGAATAAAAACAAAAAAAAAAACCTAAAGCTCCATATTGACAGAAAATGGACATGATAGAAAAGTGATGATATGGAAGTAACAAGAAGAAGAAATACTTCTTCACAGACGGCCTTCGATAGGGAATCCTATCATCTTCCACGTTTCTCATGTCCTCAAATCTCGTGCTCTTGTTGAATATTGGTCGACTCTGCAACCCCATAAAATATACAAGCAGATTATAAGAATCATTGGAAACCATTGATGCATGATGAATCTTTATGCACACAATCGTCATCCTATGCTTTGCTTCAAGAAATCCAATAAACTAGCTGCAATCCCTCTCTAGTTACCGATCGTCAAGCAGATACAAGAAGCCATATACCATGAAGACAGTAATGTGGCAGTTACAGTAACTTTAGAAGAGAATCAATAAGAGAAAATTTCAAGACTGAACCAACCAAAATAACAACCGCAATAAAAACAGAACTACACTGGGTTCCACATCACAGAGTTCTTAAGTTCATAGTTACAAACTACGCAAGGTAGCAATGAAACAGAAGGAAAAACCAAAGCCAGAAGCAAATGTCTTTTAGATGCACGAAAAGACCCATGTACCAAAGAGATAGAAAAGTTAAATTGTCTAACTCTTAGCTCCAACATATTAGAGACAAATCTTTCTACGGTAAGCAATGGTACAGGCTCAGTGATTTATCAGCCGCCAGCACCACTGAAGCACGAGAAGGCATTTCAAGTTTCAACAATGAATTAGTTCACTTTCAATTATTAATAAGGACTTCGACCCAAAAAAAAATTATTAACGACACATAACAATGTCGAGAATTTCAAAGTTTCATATCATAAGGTGTGTTAGGAGTGAGTGGATCGGTGGTTTACCCATTTATCGACCAAATCTTTAGCAAGCTTTCTGTTGGACGTTGTTTCTTCATCAGATTTTGATAAAAACATTATAACCTGCACAAGGGGGTGACTCAGTCCATACGGTACAGGTAAGTACAAATAATAGGAATTCCAGGACTAACTGTTGCCTTCACAAGGCAAACACTAACCTTTCCAAGGCCACTTTTCTTCAATTGCTCCCTCCTATCATACTGTTCTAAATCAATAGGGAACTGCAGACAAGAAGCAGATTTTCAAGTTCGGAAAAAGGTTTCACCTGAAGCAACAGCTATACACTCGTTCCGAACCACAATGAAGAGAAAAAAGTGAATATACATCAGTCAATATCCTCAAAATTGCAGCGCGGATGTTTATATTGGGTAAGCTTCCATCAGGAAGAGGTTCAAGCCAGTTCTTTAAAAGTGTTAAGACTCCATGATCTAAGAACTCTTGCTGAAGCTGCTTCCTGCATCAGTGCCAAATATCATCACGGACAGATAAAAAAGGAGCCTAAATAGATAGAACGCAAGCAAGCAGATCAGAGTAGGGTGACAATTGCTTACTTAGATAGAACGTCTGTCAGAAGAGGCAACTTCCTGAGCTTATTGATAGCAGGTTTTCCCAGCCGGTTAAGTTCTGCATCTTCCTCAGCTGTGACCTCAAGCTCAGCCATGATATTCTCAACCAGCAGAGCAATTTCTGCGGGACTCTTCTCGTTCTTCTTCTTTTTCTTACCCATTTTGAAAAGTTCCTTGATTTCATCATCCATGTCACCCTCCTCTGCCTAGCAAATCCAAGGCAATACCGAACAGTGAGGATGGCTAAACCTGTTTTTTTCCTTATTGGTAACGATGAAGCTCAACCAACAATAGGTATCAATTTGCAAATGAAACAGGAAAGCAACAATAGGTATGGATCCAGTTGAGATTAACACTGAAATAACCCTGCTCTGAAAGAATTGATTGGCAGATATCAAATTATGAACTGAATACTGACCTGAGGAGCATCACCAGGAGAACGTGGCTCATTATCACTGTAATACCTTACCCCAGGATCGACACCACTATCATCTATAAAATTATCATCATCCAGAGTCCTAACACCATCTTGATCATCCTGTTGCATGAAAGAGACATGTAACAAGGTTCCAACAATTAAATCTACCAAGAATGCTGGAAAAACCAGGCAACAAAGAAACTTGAGCATGTTGCCCTGAAGTTTCTAGAGCATTAGCAAACAAACAATTTCTGAGGACAATGATAACCAAAAGCCAAAATACCAAACCAGAAACAACCAAGTCCGTGGAATTCCCAAATTTGTCTATGGACTCATGGAAACAGTAGACACTGATAACCAAAAGCCAAAACAGCAAACAATAAACAAACAAGTCTCTGGAATTCCTGGACACGGACTCATGGAACCAGTAGGCTGAATATCGTACATTAGGTAATATCAGTTCCAGTTGATGAACAAATGCTTTAGAATAAATACGATGAGAAAAAAACTTAAATTTTAACTGCCAAACATGAAATCTAATCACTTCAGATGAAGCAATATCCAAACTTTTTTCCCCTGAAAATCAGATTTCAAGCAACGCTACCTAAAAGCCCTAAAAGCACTGAACAGCCAGGGATTGATGCTTAACATACAAAACCAGTACCGAACCACCTATATCAATCAGCAGCACAGAGACAGGCATCCACAACCCGAGACAGAGGAATTAATGAAATACCTCAGAATCGCCACCGGCGATGGTGTCCCACATCTCCTTAACATCCCCATCATGATCCCTAGAACCACTTCCCGAATAACCCGTCCCCTTCTTCGAAATCCCCGACTTCATCCCGTGCTTCTTCTCCCCCTTATGCCTCTTCTCCTTCTTCCCACTGCCACCTTCCTTCGCAATCTTCCGCTTCAATCTCCTCTCTTCCTCCGAGCTTTCCCTCCCAAAATCCCCAGCTCCTCCACCACGAAAACCCTCGTCATCATCTGCGAGATCATCCAGGCCCACGTCGCTGACCTTACCAGCTCCGGCACCTTTCTTGACCAACCTCTTCCTGGGCCTCGATTTCGACTCGGACTGATCCGGTTCGTACACCGGAGTCTGCGACCGGTCACGGCCGGTTTTCCAATTGTCTCCTTCGATGTCGTCATCGAGGTCATCGTCGAGGAAGTGATCGGGTCGCTGTTGCGGCTCAGGCGATTGTTCCCGATCCGACGGCATGTCGTCGAAGTCCATCAATGGCTCTCCTTCCTCGTCCCGGTGCCTGCAACAAGAAAACCCACATCAAATGCCTCGATTAGTCACTAAAATTGCCAGAAAAATCGAAAGAACATGAAAAAAAAACTAGGGTTTGGGAACGTACGGATCGTCTTCGTAGCCCATGCTGGCGATGGGTATCGGTGATTCAGCTGGATTCAAAGGAGTAATCGAGAGGCGACAGTGTATGAACTGTGAACGGATGAATTGTACAGGCTCCGATCGGATTCGATTCGATCAAATATGAAGATGGAGGTCGCTTCAGCTTCGCGACGACGAGGCGGAGACTTCTGGTCGGATTTGCTTTTGTCGTTCGTCTGCGGCGTTTCACGATAATTCTCCTTCTAATAACACTGAGCCTCTTGCAAATTACTGTAGTAAAATTTCTATTGGTTTGTAAATTTGAAAATTATCTTAGCATTCAAGAAATAGTCTTGGAAGAAACTTATCTAAAAGCTACCCAGAAAAAAAAAAAAAGGGTTCCCGAAATTTTTGGTATTTTTTCCCTCCAATTGTTAAAAGAAATTATATTCGGGATTAGAATATCTCTTATTTATAATTTGAATTTAACTTATAAATGTTTCGAGTACATCGTGATTAAATAATTGATTAAATAGAGCGAGTTACTTTTAAGTGTATTGTTTACTCGTGACATGTGTAATTTCTTTGACAGTGATTTCGTAGAGAGGATTTGGTAAAACTATGAGTGTCCTAGTTCAACTTTCGCTACTATCAAGAGGAAAGATGGAAACATGTAAATTAATTCAGGTGCGAACATAACATCCAAAATTTTAATAAGTATCAAACATTTTTCTCGCGAAAAAGAACAACAAAGTTCAAAATTAGTTTTCCAAGCACAGGACATACCATGCAAGATTTCGAGATCACCAAAATCTTAAAAGTTTGTTCGGAGGTTTTTTATTTTTTTACTTTATTTTTAATTTTCAATTGAGCATATATTTTGATCTCTTTTTTTCTTTATCGCTGGAAACTTTTGCATTATATAAATGTTGCTGTGAATTTAAGTATGAAATTTTCATAGTTTCTTAAAATTCGAATGATGTGTTAATTTTTGTCGAAATATTGAAAAAGTTGCTTTTTGCATCTTACAAGTACAGACAAACAAAGCCTTAATCCCACGTGTGCCGAGTCAAAGCCGGTATTGGGGCGTTACTATGGCCGTTACCCGTTAATCCACAGAAGTAATGGTCTCTTCTCCCATGGTCAAAAATCAAAATAACCATCATTTCTTTTTTGCTATATATTAAAAAAAAAACGGCTACCAAAGCTTTGACAAATCATTTATGTCTAATCAACATTCAAGTTCTACTATGTAGATTCATTGTTGTGTAATCCGAAGAAATGAATATGAGTTTACATGCACAATAAAAATCGCCCTTACTCGGGATAATTAAAAAGAAAGTCTTGAATCTGTTGTACCACTACCAATTTAGTTTTATACTTTTTAATTTATTCAATTTAGTCATAAACCTTTTAACATTAGCCAATGTAGTACTTCTGGCCAATTTTGGTCACCAATACTAACATGGATGTAAGTCGTCTCAAGTGCAACGGACGGCGCTGACGTAGACAATTTTGACATTTTAATTAAAGACTTTTTTTTTTATTTTTCTATAAATTACATATGTTTTCTTTTCTTTTTTATTTTCCTTTTCTTTTTCACTATGGGGATCATGAGGAGGCGAGCCAGCCACTAGACAAGGGCCGCGAAGCTCTCGTGGGTGTTCGACTTAAGCGGGCCATAGTGAAAAGAAAGAAAATGGAAGACAACAAAAGAACAAGATCCACAAATATAGAAAAATTACAATGTTAAAATTTATATAGGCGAGGGCTAAATAGAAAAATTAAATGCGAGACAAAAACCTAGTTTTGACGAAGTATAATCCTAGAAGCAAGGCATGCACTATTAAGGTAATCGATTTCAGAGTGGATCGATTCCCACTTGAAAATTGAGAACCGCCCACAAAGGGTCTATTTTCACAAATTGGGAATCGGGAATCGCCCCCTGATTTTAAGACACGCATGGGAACCAGCCCACCGGTTCTGGTCTAGTTCCCGGGTGGTTCTAGGAACTGGAACTCCAATGAAAGGTGGTGGTGGCGTGCGGGCTAAATAGTCTCGCATGTAAAACCTCTCTAAGCAAAAAGGGTAATGGCGTGTAACGGCACATACCAAGACTACCACGGGGATTTGTTAAAGCACCGCGGCACGTTAGAACATACAAGGAGCTCTTTTGGTTCCAGCGCAGGATTGCTGTTAAGGACTGGAGCTTACGGCGATCACCGCTTGTACTAAAGATGAAGCTAGGAAACGAAGTCTGTGTGTTGTTACTTACCGGAAGTCATTGGAAAATCTACCAAAAAAAGAGCTCGAGTGCAGCGGCGGTACGCCAGTGCTGGTGTGGAGGCGTTGGGGACTGCAGGAATGTCGCTAGAACTGCCGGACGAAGGTTGGAAGGCGCCGACCAACTTGGAAGCTCGGTGGAGAAGGTGAGGACTCGCTTGAACGAGTTGGAATTGCCGGATGTTTTCTTGGGCAATGAAGAAACTAGAAAATGGGCAAGCGGCACTTAGGGATTTAAAACATAAGTACATCTAGAATGGGAAATCGGATCGTTCCTGCAAAAACCACTCCAGAACAGGTCGATTTGGTCCGATTTGGGAGGTTCTTGGTCGGTCCGACTCTTTTGCTCACCCTAATGGCATGCGCGTGTAAGAAGTAAGATTGTCGTGTATGAAAAAATTATTCGTATTAACTAAAAAAAACTGCAACATCTTTTTCTATGTAGTTATTTCAACTAAATGGATGGAATCAATATAAAGAAACTGGATAGAGTCATTTTCACTTTTTATGCTGTTTTTAATCTTAGATTTGGATTTTAATTATGGATGTGAAGGTGTGATAGTACATTAGAAGGTGAGTACCACAATTAAAATTTAACTTTATGCACCGCAAATTTAGACATATATATACACACACAAGCGCGAGTGAAATGTGGCGTAAAAGTTGTAGATAATTTATGTAATTTTCTTCTGAATAATTCTAAATTATATAATTATTAGGACTTTTATTTAGTGGTTCAGCTTTGATCAATGCGCGAAACAATCTAGTTATAAACAAACTCCAACAGTGCATGTCCCTTATCCAACGTGAAAGTGTAAGTGTCCTTTTACATCGCCGCGGACCTAACAATAATCCTTAATACTGATAAAAAAGGAACATACGAAGGAAAGGAAAAAGAAAGAGAAAGAGACAGGCCTGGCCGTTACTGTCGTTAACTTTGGCGTTTAAGTTGACGGGAACAATAGTTGTTGCGATCAGGCAGGGTTACACGTGGAAAAACGATGGTCGAGTTTGACTAGAAGAGGAAGAATTAGCACAGGGACAACGTAGGAATTTGAGATTCCCACCAGGTGCAAAATGGGGATAAAATTTTCTCAACAGGACAGCTAAACTGTACGTTCTCCCACAGAATCCAGCTCCGTGAACCCCCAAATACTCTTAATCCCAAGGAACCAAACCCTAATTCCTCCTTTTGATCTCGTCTCTCCCCGTATTCTCCCCACTTTCGCCTCGAATTATTGGAATGTCTCCTTAATTTCCCGTTCCCTCCGTGGGAATCTCGCCCGACTTGAGCTGATTTCGCAGTCTCGGCGACCAAGCTGCTTCCTTGTGAATTTCATTGATTGATTTGCGATCACTCCTCCATCAGTAAATCAGACGGGGCATTTTTTGGTATTTTTTTATCGGTGAGTTGATTTTCATGCTTTCTCGTTGAAATACGGATTGCGTTTATCATCTGCGTTTGGAATGTTGTGTTTCGGGGCGTGGATTATCCTGTTTTCGGTCTTTATGTCGCTGCATGTGCATCTCTCTAATCTCTTTATTCGGGCTTGTAGCTGCGTGTTGATTTTCAAAGTTTCAATTGCTGGAATAACGAATGACTGGATATGGAATCAGAACTTTGGAATTATGGGGTTGTCTATTGCTTAGGATTTAAACGAGAGAGAGCTGAATTTGTTTTTTTCAGCTGGAAGCTAATGCAGCCAATTTGGTTTATTGGTGATAGCCCTTTTAATTTGCATTTAGCGCAATCTCAAGAACTTGGGCTTCTGAAATTGTTGGCTTTAAGTTTGCATTTTTGAAGACGGTGCTCATTTGATGGGAATGTAATAACTGGCAATGTTGGATGCTTTTAGAACAGGATGCTTTGAGGAATTTGTGGGGAGAGCAGGATAGAAATATGGGTAGCAGTGAGACTGAAAAATCTGCAAAGGAGAAAGAGACAAAGGCGGCAGCTCCTACTACCCTGGTACACTTTCGCTCTTTCTGCTGAGTTTATCAGTTTTACTGAGGTTTTCCCCTACAAGTGTAACTTTTGAATTGAATTTGCATTTTCACCTTTGGTTTTAATGTTCAGGAACAACCTTCAACCGCTAGTGCCAACCCAGTTACTCCAGATTGGTCTGGTTTTCAGGTGTACTTGTGGGAAACTGTCGATAATTAGTGTAGTTTGATACCTGTAGGTGGATTTTCGAATTCTCACATGATTGTTGTCTGTCAAACAGGCATATTCTCCTATTCCTCCACATGGTTTTTTGGCATCAAGTCCCCATGCTCAACCATATATGTGGGGTGTTCAGGTATGTGAAATTTGTGCTACTTATGCTTCTAAATATTTTGAGTTGGAATAGACCCCATTACTTGGAAATGTTGTCCTAGGGACTTCATCTTTCCTTAGAATTCACAGAGTCGGTGCCCAATATGATCTAATACTCCTATGTGTGTAAAATTTTGTTATTCTGTAATTCAGTAAAGTGACTTGGCTCATTAGTTAGGGCATTCAAAGTCGTTTTGAATTTTTAATATGAGGTGCATCGTAGGTACTAACTGTTATGTTAAGATATAAAATATAATCCACTCCATCCTTTAACAGAAGCTTTGAAAATAAATTGTGGGATACTCAATTTTAACCTGGTATGGCAGTGCATGGTCTCTATTTTGCCAATTTATACGATTCTCTTCTTTATATTTATTGGCGCAGTGTTTCAACCATTATTTTACCCACACGTATCAGGCTTGCGTATCTTACTTCATTATCATTTTAACAGCTTTCTTGCCCCCCTAGGAGGGGGGGGGGAGGGGGGTAAATACAAAATACAATTTGCATTGTTCTCTAACAACTAAGCTTTTAGCTAAATGCTTACACACTTAACTTTGATAGTTAGAAAACGAAGAATATGGCATCCTTTTGAGCACTTACCTATTTATACCGATAAATATTGATAACAGTTTTGCACTTGGTTTTCAGGAGAACTTTACTTGAAAATCTCCCAATGCGATTTATGTCTGTTGTCACAAATGGAAGATTGCTTGTTTCACTAAGTTCTTTAAGCCACAGATTACATTATATATCATGAAATAGCTGGGTTGTATTCGGCTGGTTGCAGTCAGTACATGATAATCTTTGTCTAATCTCATAGGATGGAGCCAGAATATTTGAACATATTAAGCAAACTCATAGTCAAAATGCTTGGCGGAACTGAAAATTACATGGAAGAGAAGGTTTTATTGATGGTTTGTAAGGAGAGGCGAACTTGGTGGATTTCGGAACTGGTGACTCATTCTCTCTTTTGACATGCATTCAATTTGTCTCGATCAGTGTATCATACACTTTTTGTGCCTTGTCTAGAACTAGAGGTAATAGCAATAGTCTTGCCAATGGAATGCGATTGATGTCAATTTAGTGTTAACTGTTTGAAGTTCTCCATGCTTTAGTTGGGCATTTTCATTTTCGGCCCTTGTCTCTGCTTACGTGCATCTTATCCACAGAGTAGATACTAGATAAGGCATATTTTGTTGCTTTGGTGTTGTCCCAGCTGACACGCAACTAATAATCCTCATGGTCTCAGTCTTGTAGATGTTTTGTTTTTTGATACTTTGGTCCTTTATTCAAGCCTGGTACATTGTTTAATGTCTTTATTAGAGCCTTAACATTAGCCCTTGATGCAGCATATTATGCCTCCTTATGGCACCCCACCCCATCCCTACGTTGCAATGTATCCCCATGGTGGCATATATGCGCACCCATCTATGCCCCCGGTACTTTCACATCCATTACTCTATACATGTTATCTTCACCGAGTTCCCGTGCCACTAACTACGATTTCCTATCTTATTCAACAGGGATCTTATCCTTTTAGTCCTTTTGCCATGCCTTCTCCAAATGGGATTGCTGAGGTTTACTTGAGTTCCCTGGACAATTTCTTGCTAACCATCTGTCACTTTGAAAGTGTCAACTCATGATCATGCATGTTTGCAGGGAAGTACAACTGGGGAAGCTGATGGTAAGCCATCTGAAGTGAAAGAAAAATT
This sequence comes from Lenwebbia sp. NSW1173648, assembly GCA_029784005.1. Lineage (NCBI taxonomy): Eukaryota > Viridiplantae > Streptophyta > Magnoliopsida > Myrtales > Myrtaceae > Lenwebbia > Lenwebbia sp. NSW1173648. The sequence goes on from JARCGZ010000005.1 coordinate 1,667,817, forward strand.
GCCTATCAAAAGATCGAAAGGGAGCCTGGGGAGTCTGAATATGATTACAGGAAAGAACAATGAGCTTGCCAAAACATCTGGAGCATCTGCTAATGGTGCTTATTCAAAAAGGTAGAGTGCCTTTTGGGATTATTATATGCATACGGTAGTGTCAGCAAGGATGAGTAAGGGCTTCTCGTAGTCCTTTTGTGAGTATGCTTCTTAAGTTGGAAATCATGAAGACATCCGACTTGAAAAACTTTGTTAAACTTTTTGGAGAAGGTTGCTTTCTCTTCCATTATTGTGAAGATCTCTGTTTTGTTATATGTTTCACGGTACTTTGCAGTGAATGGATGTTCTGTTGGTGCAGAGTGTCATGAGATACCTATCAGAATGTGGCTTCTTTTGAGATTCTTTTCACCGTGGTTTATTGATGTCATGCGTTTAATCTTTTCTGTATTTACCTGACATGTTGAATGTTACATTTTCTTGTTTTGAAACTCTTCTGCTGATATTGGACTTTATATGCAGTGCTGAGAGTGCAAGTGAAGGTACAAGTGAAGGAAGTGATGATTCTCAGAATGTGAGTGTCGTGATCATTTTTGTTCCCCAAGGGATCTTGTCTAACTATAGGAAAGTTACAATTAGGCATCCACCAGCAATGGCCAATTAGGCATACATGATGAATTATTAATTACTGTCCAGTTAGTTTGTTGTGATTATTTTCTCAGGGTGTGTGCGTGTATTCTTGTCCTTGGTAACTTTCTTCAGTTGTAACCTATGAGTGTTGCACTGCTTCGGCCAAATGGATTGCATAAGCTGAGGTTTGACTTCTTGGGCATAGGAACCCAAATAATGAGTGGACAAGCCCCTTTTCTAAGTGGGCTCCTGTTATAACACTCTTTCTGAATAAGGAGCCACAGCTGCCACACTCCCAGTTGTTAGTTTGAGTATGTTTCTCTCTCGGTTGATAGTTGAATCCACACAACAATTTTTGCAGGACTCCCAACCGAAATCAGGAGGCAGACCAGACTCATTGGAAGGTTCAGTGCTTGAAAACTGACTCTACTTTTGCGCTATTTTAATCTGTGAGGGTGAATATCAATGGAAGTTATGTGATATCTTTTATGCAGATGTATCTCAAAATGGCAATGCTGAACATGGTTCTCAAAATGGAGGATCAAATACTCCACATGCAACGGTGAACCAATCAATGGCATTGGTGCCAATCGCTGCTGCTGGCCCAGCAGGTGTTCCTGGTCCCACCACAAATTTGAATATTGGAATGGATTACTGGGGTACTCCTGCTATCCCTGCAATTCGTGGGAAGGTTCCTTCTACTCCAGTTGCTGGAGGAATGGTCACTCCTGGGTCAAGAGATAGCGTTCAGTCTCAGATGTGGCTACAGGTTACCTCAAAGTTTTGATTAAGACTTGTAGCTTCCATTTTATGTATTTGTGGCAATAGTGGCCTGGTTAAAACATACTTAGCCTTTTCTTTTTCTATGGCATCAACAATTTAGCTTCAGTTCTAGACATTAGAAATGCATTCACAATGAATCCGGTCTTATTGTTGATAGGGCACAAGAAACTTGGACATAAGGTTTTAGCAGTTATGAGGGGCTCCCATTGCTTCCTGTAATGCTGATTGCATTTGCTTGCATGGGCGCTGATGCTTGCAGATTTGCATATTGGCACTTGTACTTTGTGTCAATTATTTTGGTGGAGTTGGTCCACATGGGGTTTTAAAAGCACGTTTTTTCCGTAGGGCATTAATACGTAGTTGTAGAGATACCTTATAAAGGTAGCGCATTTTAACTCAATGTGCTTCATTTTCTTTTTCTTAAAAAAAGTATCTGCACCTTTTATGTTGGTTTTAGGATGAAAGAGAACTTAAACGGCAGAGAAGGAAGCAGTCAAACCGAGAGTCTGCTCGGCGATCTCGGCTTCGGAAGCAGGTAATTGCAATGGTCTCAAAATCAATTCTTCTTGAGGTACATGCACCGATTACAGCAATGAAGTTTGTTGGATACATTTGCATTGAGCCAGGCTGAATGTGACGAGCTTGCACACCATGCTGAATCTTTAAAAGACGAAAATGCCTCTCTAAGAGCTGAGGTGACCCGCATCAGGAGTGACTACGAGCAGCTTCTTGCGGAGAATGCTTCTCTGAAGGTGATATAAAAGATGCTTCTCTTGTTTCTCTTCCTCTTCTATTGCCCATTATTACCTCCAGTAGCTTAGTCTCTCATTAGCCCAACCTCGTTCTAATGGTTTATTAGGCGACCATTTAAGGTCTCCTTTGCTGATTAGTGATCTATCATCCATGCAGCATAACATGGGGTAGACATTAATTGCCCTTTTAATTGGCAGTATATTTGTTTTTTGTCCGGGACAAGCCTAGCTTATTGCACGCATTAGTGCGTGCACAACCACAGATCAATGCGCTCGCACACCCATAAGACACATCACATGCGCGGATCCACGGACCCGCCCGGGGGGGTGGGGAGATAGATTTATAGTCAGCTTTGACCCGTAAACTCCCTGTTGAACTAGCAACACAGAACAGCATCTGATTTGACTCCTAAAATACTTTATGTGACACTTTTGCAGGAAAGGCTTGGGGAAGTTCCCGAGCATGAAGATTCAAGGTCTGAAGAAAGACATTTGAACGGTGAATCTCAGAAGACAGCAAAGACTGAACATGGCCAGAGTGCTCACTAGAGTTATTGGCTACCCTGTCATTCTGGTTTCTGGAATGTAACCTAACCAACTAGCAACAGGAAGTTCTCATTTTACGTAGTATGTAGTTCCACCGCTTATTGAAGCTGACCTTCATAGTTTTAGGATATGTTAATTGTCTTGCCTTAATTATCTGTCAGCAAGCCTTATAGTTGAGGATGTAAGATTGGGCTTGAGCACTGTGAAGTTTGCCTTCCACCCTTATTTTTATTTGTTGAGAAGGGTAGCATTCACACTTATGTGTACCGAGTACTGTTGATTGATGTGTAATTCAGAGAATTTAATGAGCTTGAGCATGCTGTTAACGAGCATAGAGTTCATCCCTGTGCTACTCTTGTTATTCTCATTGCTTATTGGGCACTGCAATTCCATTTTGAGTTTTGCCGCGCATAGATCCAAACATCTACTGGCCTAATTGTGTATCAGATGTACATAGACATCTGACAGTATCGGAATGACAGATGATTAACATGCCCCTGCACAACTGGAAAACCAGAAGATTGGTTACTCGAGCTGTCTTTCAGAGAACTTTATTTCATTGCTCACCGTGCATTGAAATGAACTGATCATATGGTCCTTGCCGTTCTGGTGTTCAGAAATTCATGCATATGGGTTTTTGAGCGTGGGGAGGGAAGCTTTTGGTGACAGTATTTTCTACAGGGGTGACAGAGTAGCAAAGATGAACCGTACAGATGATCGGAAAGCAGGAAACTTTAAGGACATCGGAATCTTTCTTTTGATCGAATTACTGGGTGAGAGTGAGAAGTGTTGAAGTCTAGTCAAGCGGTGACATTTTGAACCTTTGGTTGAAAAATCGACCTAAGAATTCTCTTTCTTTATTATCAACCGAATCATTGTTCACAACTTAGGATTCACATGCCGCTTCACATTATGCCCAGACCTGATTTTTCTTGTTGCACAAAAATAAAGTACAAAATGCAGTAGAGAACAAGATCTGCGGACCGTTGCTTGTTGTCGCCGATTATTTGGCTAGCCCTACTGAAAGTCGCCTCTGATGATACAGTTAACCCGGGTGGATTAAGAATGTCCCGAGTCACCATGGAAAGAACAAGATAAGGGAAGATTTGGCCTTCCAAATTCTTCTTCGAGGTACTGGTCAACCTCATTTGTCATGGAAATCGAAGTTTCAAGAGTATTATTGCCTTGGGCTGGGGACCTAATTTGATACCTTAGTTTTATAATGAACAGAAAAATGAAGAATTTGGATAATGTTTGCAATTAGAGATACCATTCTTAGTGGGACCGGGTTGATAAATGGCCAAGTGCCTTCTATTAGGAAAGCAATTATACGTACTATGCTTAGTGATTTTGTCTTTTGTGGCATACTTTACTTACTAGTGCCGTGTTGCTCCTGAAAATAAATAAAGAAAGGTCTTTATTAAGGAAAAAGAAAGAGGAGAGGAAAATATCAAAAAATCGACGGAAAGCAAACTCTGCTTCGACCACCACACTCTGTCCTGGAGAATCTCCTCCGACATCTCCCTCTCTCTCTCTCTCGTGCGTCCTTCGTCCCTCAGCGACCCGAGAATTTTCAAGGGAAAATGCAGATTTTGGGCGCGACGAACGACGCTTTGATGAGCATTCCGTCGGCGTCAGGTGGAAGCCACAAGTCCCCTTCCGAGTTTAGGCATTTCCACCCTTTCTCGGGTTCTAAGTTCTTCCTCTCTGGTGGTTTCGTCAAGGTATGTACTTTCTGCCCTGTGATGGTCGAGCAGGTTGAAGATGTTCTGATGGTGTCCCTTGGCTTGATAGTTTGCAAGAGTTGTGTGCACTTAATCCGAGTGAATTTCCCGTTTCTTTGCTCCTGCTATCGTGAGCGGTAGCTAAATGGCGGTTTTCAAGCTGGCCCGGTGGTGCAACCCGCCGTCAAGTTGGAGCTTCTGTGTGGACATAGTTCATGCTTCTATTTTGGCTCATCTTGGATGGTGTGATAAGTGGTAGCTTTTGGAGATAGAGTCATAGTGTAGTGCTATGGGTAGGAAGAACTTCTTGTGACATTGGTTCTGTGTGGCGACGTCACAAACTCTAAACGGGCATTTAAACAAGTGGGGCATATTCAAGAACTGAACATGAGTTTGTCATATCATGTGTGAGTAACTGTTGGCGTAAACTCTTTGCACCCCTGGCATCGTTCTTGATGATACGAATGCCGCATGTTGACACTCTGCTAGCTTCTTGAAAGTGGAATGTGGCGATTCGATGGAGAGAGTATGAGGCTTCGCGCTTGCCTTTAGTATTGTTAGATTGCAAGCGGGGTTTGCAATTGTATAGTACAATTATTATTTGTTGATACACTCCGTATGGGTCCCCTCGTGCTTTTCGGTAACAGGTTTGGGTTGGACTTTGGCTAAAGTGAATAATGGAACATGAGATGTCCATCTGGTTGCTTTGTTATGCTGACTGATGTTTTAGTAGTGGATGCATATGTTGCTTTCACTGAACCCTGAAATTTCTAGCATAATGCACGCGTTCCTCACAAAGTGTTCTCTTTTCTAGAGATGCCGCTCTTTTGCTATCCAGACATTAGGGAATGGGCGGGGAAAGTATCGAGCAAGAGGCTCAATGCTTAGAGCCTCTGGGGATTCAAGTGACAACCTAGTCCCGGTCGCTCCTCTAACATTTGAGTCCCCGATCGGACAGCTTTTGGCACAAATACTCCAAAATCATCCACATTTACTTTTAGCAGCTGCTGACCAGCAGCTTGAGAACCTTCAAAGTGAAAGAGATGCTGAAAAAGAAAAGAATCCTGCATCAGGAGATCTACTCTACCAGTATGTGGTTCTGTCTTTGTCCCCTTTCTCCTTTTACTTTGTAGTTTTCTTCACTTGAATTTGTAGTTATTTCATTTCGTTCAGCTATTTCAAAACCGTGAGGTCTACAGCTTGAAATTTGGCTTTGCCATGGGCTCTCTGACTTGGAAAGTGAAGTGGTTTGAACATTGTTGATCTGATACTTTCGAAACTTGCCTCTAGGGAAGAATAAGGATACTGGCGTAGCCTTTGCAGAATCAATTCACGTCATTGTCGTCTTGTTTTATCTGATTATAGTTTGGTTTTGATAATAAGTAACTGCAGATCTCTGTTTGAAGATAGTTCAATGTTATAATTCACCAACTTGTTAATATTGCTTGGTGCTGATCATCTGAGAGACAAAGCAAAAAATTGGAAAGTAACCCAGGCATGCTTAGTCAAAGTGGCCCACATTTGGCCTAGTAATAGCCACAATAGAGGACACCTGTTGTGTTTGCGTATATTGTAGTCAGCTTGTTTGATTTAGCTGCTGCAGTTTGATGGCCTCTTAATTTGAGTTAGCCACCTCCTTCTTTAGTTGACAGTTCTTTCGTAACTTTATGTTATCTTGAAATTTTACAAATAGTCTAGAATGTCCTTTTTGGTGCTTAACATGATGAATGTTTTCATTCTATGCTAAAGTTAGGGGTTTGATTATTAAGTGAAAGTGATGAGAGGGATGATAAAGCATTCCGTGTCAATAATAATCTTTATATTTGATGCTGCGCCCTGAAACATACTGACCCCATTCGAACCTGGAGACCTGCTCCATAGTCAGCAAGACTTGTCATTCTTGAGGAATTGATGGGGTTCAGTTTTTTGGTACTTTAGAGAGCATAGTTCGGTTGTTATTATTAATGCGCTTGGGCACATTGCATTGTAGCACATTGACTTATGAGTCTGATCCAGAATGGACAAAATTGAGCTGATACCAAAACTGGTGGCGGACATATATGAAACTTCATGGATTTTTGTCAGATTTTTATAAAGAATTGAAAGGCCAAGACCTTAGTTACTTCACTTGTGGGGAAGTATAGAAAGTTTGACATGATGGGCACATCTACTTTAGTGCCTTTATCTTAGTAAGTATATTCTCCTTCCTTTGCTGGGCAAGTGATTACAATGCGGCGAAGTCTCATTTTTTTTTTTTTAACCCTGTTTCACACGTTTATTTCCTTCCTCATTTACTTTCACATTAAAATATGGTTTTCCTTATTCTCTCATAGCTTTAGTTTTTCGAGTTTATCAGGGTATGAGAACCATACGTGTTGGGTTGGATTGGATTCTTTACAACCCTTGTCTGCACAAACTGTGGCTTTGCTTCTTTATGCATCTTGTGTTTGTACGCTTCAATCCTTCGTCATCTTATTGGCCTTTGCATGAGGGAGAGTGTTGAGATGTAAACTATAATCCACTCGATCTTGAACTGTCAAGCCGTTCGCACTCAAATTTAAGTTTTGATGATCTAGCTTTTGGCATATCTTTCTTCAAGTGGAGCCTAACATAATGAAGCGGTGGCCATTTAAATACTTGGAGTTCCTTTTTTGCTCGGTTGGTTCAAAAGATAATAATGCCAATGCAATTTTCGTTTCCAACGTTTCAATCCAACAGTTTTTGCTGGATGATCTGTCTAATGTGACCCCTTATTTCTTGCACAGGAGAATTGCTGAGGTCAAGGAGAAGGAGAGGCGCAAAACACTGGAAGAGATAATATACTGCTTGATTGTGCAGAGATTTGTGGAAAATGACATCTCAATGATCCCAAAGATTACGGCAACATCAGATCCCGTAGGTCGTGTGGATTTTTGGCCTAACCAAGAAGAGAAGCTCGAGTCTGTCCATTCTCCCGAAGCTTTTGAAATGATACAGAGCCACTTATCCCTCGTGGTTGGAGACCGAGTGGTGGGACCTCTCGATAACATTATACAGAGCAGCAAAATCAAACTCGGAAAACTGTATGCCGCTTCTATAATGTACGGGTATTTCCTTAGAAGAGTGGACGAGCGATTTCAACTTGAAAGGACCATGAACACTCTTCCTGAGGGATATACTGAGAATCGGGTGAGGTCGGAGGATCTGATACCGACGAGCCCATTTTGGGATCCAGATTCTCTGATCAGAATTCCACCTGATGATGGCAGTGATGGTGATGGAGGCGGTTTCATGGATTCAGAAGGAGGCAAATCATATAGACTCCAATTGTACGTGATGTACTTGGATCCGGAAACTCTTCAGCGATATGCGACCATAAGATCCAAGGAGGCTATTTCCTTAATAGAGAAGCAGACTCAAGCATTGTTCGGAAGGCCTGATATAAGGGTCGCAGAGGATGGTTCCATCGACAGGTCGAGCGACCAAGTCATCGCCCTCACGTTCTCTGGGTTGACGATGCTGATTTTGGAGGCGGTAGCGTTCGGATCGTTCCTGTGGGACACGGAAAACTACGTCGAGTCCAAGTACCAATTCGTGAAAAGCTAGAGACACAAAAAATTTTGGAAAGAGCAGGCGTTCTTGGAAGCTGTACAAAAGGCCAATACTCAACATGTTTCTCCTAGTGTAGTCTTTCTTAGGCTGTTCATAGTGCATCAGATCACAAACACTCTGCTCATATTGATTTACAAACAAACCCGGTACACGATTTCGAACACGGGATCCATTGCACACTAAAGCAAGGCGATATGTCGGATCGTCGTCGCAGACTGCATCGATCGATGCGGGCCTAAATTGATCTGTCTAGTGGTAATTCACGAGCATATCTCGTGTGAAAATCCCATCTTTTCTCCATTTCCATATCACTATGGACCAGTTGATCCTATTCTTACTATGTACAGTCACATCTCTCATCCATGTCTCGAGTGTCGGGCAAACCTTCCAACTCAAAACGTTTCTATATTGAGATAACCCGTTGGCTATTCTAGTTTATCCTTAATTTGTCTCAGTCCCAAGTAACTTTGGCAAGCCTGTTAATTACAGCGTGGCGTCGAATACGACGCCGTAATTGTAGGACGCGGCCCAGACTTTTCTTTCGTTTCCTCTAATGCCCCTGTGCGTACTTCGATATTACCTAACCAGCCCCTCTCAAGCGCCACTTGTTTTTTCGCCCTCCGACTTCTATATTTGGACAATAATGCCCACCTACTGCCACCCGTTTTACCAAATTCTTGATCATCATTGAACCAAACCCGATTATTATTATCATGAAAAACTTGGGCTAGCTTTGTTCTGGAGAACCCATTTGGTTCGGTGTCACAATCAACTCTTACAGAGTGAGCAGGTTGGTCTCCGACTCCGTTTGTTTCGCGAAAAATGAATGGTCTGGAAGACATTTTCCTAAGAACGATCGATTACAGAAATAAATGAACGAGAAATATTTTCATCGCCCATAAAAAAAATTTCGACATAAACTGCTGTCGATAAGGAATTTTTTTTTTCTATTGACTAATTATTTCGAGCGATGCAAGTGATCATTTTCAGGAAATTATTTTTTAGATCGTTTCAAGCCTTCATTGGAGTGCTTCAAAGTTTAGCATTGCTCCCTCTGATCTTAGTGCATTCATAATGATTATTACTTGGCCATACCATGCACAATAATTCACTCATTGACTTTTCCTCTTTGCTTGCTCACATGGTTATCGACGATCCATGATGTTGTGACATCATGAAATTGACCCTGAAAACAACACATCATGGGAGGCCCTCCCTTTCGACATATTTATACATTAGCTTTATGCTTTTTAATTTATCTCCAAGCTTTTTGTGGGAAGACTTACCTAATTATGAGTCATTGATTTCGATGGTGATTGGTGAGATCTAGCCACTATTGAGATGGTCTTGCTTTACTATTAATCATGTTTAGGACAAAAAACAATTAACACAACAATGGTAGGGGCTTCGGTTGTGACCTCACCCCAGCAAAAAATAATCATTAATTAAGTTTATCGTCCTTCCCATTTGGTGTGAAATGAAAGAAGAAATTTTAAACCTTCCCATGCTGGAGTTAGGTGAAACTAATCCCTCAATTCGTATCAAATCGAACAAAAATCCAATTGGGTGGACAGAAATTGATTCTAGGAAACCAGGAAGCCACTCTAATCACTAATATAATACAAGATTGAAATTGTCTAGGTTCGCATAATGACAAAAGCCAAGTAGAGTTCTAAATTTGTGCTTTGTTGTGGCCTCTAGTGAGCTTCATTACGTGTAAGAAGCGAAAGATCCATATTCGAACTGACTATGCTCATCTTAGATGAAGAAATCATTAATTGAATTGATGGGACCTTACGTATGTAACCACTCCTCATTGTCTAATCTGGCCGGACCAAGTCCACAACACCTATGTCGTTTGAATTATTCAAACTAAGGCGAGTTTTTGTCTGAATGGACTACCTGTGCATCGTTTTAAAAAAAATGTTGGTGGGAGGTCGAGATGGCGGATTTGTATCGTCTTTTGGAAAGTTCCCATCAGAACCTACTAGCGATAGATCGATTGACTCTATGCATACATCTCGAACGTTCAAGAATTAGTTTGAGCATGTCATATAAACCATCGAAATTTTCATCTGGTTCTACCCTTTTTGTCAAACTAAATGACATGCCAAAACAACAATCACCTGTACCCTATTGCCCCAATCAAAGTGACAACATTTCGACCCAAAAAAAATAAAAAAAATCAAAGGGACAATACTCTCATCTTGGTTATTCTCACTCTTTGTTATACTTCTTTTTAGGTCTCTTTCCACATATATATCTTACTTGAAAAATGTAATTCATATAAAAGTACATATATCAATTATGTTATCATTAGGATATATATAGAGAATCAATAATGTATGTACCAACAATAGCAGTTGCTAATAAATATTCACAATCATCAACAACCATGAACCCCAGAAAGAAAAAAAGAAAAAGAAACCCTAGATACACAGTGGCAAATCCTTGATTTGTTCCTCTTAACGAGGTCATTATCGTACATGCAGCTCAATCCATGGCTGCCAAACAAGCCAATTCCATCTCTCTTTCTCTCTCTCTCTCTCTCTCTCTCACTCTTCCAAAAATATGTTAAAGACGTGGTTGATTGGTAATGCTATTTATGCAAACTGATCACGGCAGAGAAAAAGCAAGAAAGATAAGAGGCGTAGGAGAGAGAGAAAAAGAAACGTTTTGGCCAACACAAAAATAATTTCATGGATCCTTTGCGTCGCCTAATCTCGCTCTCGGTTCCCACTTCATCTTCATCTTCATCGTCCTCCTTGATTCTTCTCCTCTCGCTCCTCTTCTGCGCCGCCGGCGCTGCCGCGAACTTCGACATCGACCCCATCACCTTCGACGAGGCCTACTCTCCTCTCTTCGGCGACGCCAACCTCGTCCGCTCCAACGACGACAGGAGCGTCCGCCTCCTCCTCGACCGCTACTCCGGTTCGCCTCGCCCCGACCACACATTTCTACATCTACGTAGCCCCACACACACACACATAGATGTTGATCAAAAGAACGATCTTTCGTGTTTGCAGGGTCGGGTTTCATCTCCTCCAATCTCTACAAGTATGGCTTCTTCACCGCGAAGATTAAGCTGCCATCGGATTACACGGCCGGCATCGTCGTCGCGTTCTATGTAAGTGAAAAGTAATAAGTGAATTTCGTTTCATCAATTGCTGAATGTGTTTCCCATTTCCGGCATGTTCACAAAGTGGCTGGGAAAATTATAGAGGTTGGGATGTGCATGGTTTTAGTTGGATGTCATTACACCGGGAAGAAATTGATTTCACGCTTCGTGGGGTCGTCATGCATGAAAACGAAGCGTCGTCCTTAGCAGAATTCTAGGAATTGGTAAGCTTGTTCGCGAGAGAGAGAGCATACTCGGAATTAAATTAAAAAGGCGAACCATTAAATTGGTCGACCGAATAATAGGATTTGATTTGGGAGCGATGCCAATCGATCCAAATGATATAAATGGAAACAAAGACCTAGTTTATGTCCTTGTCGGGATAGAAATGATAGGTGACGAAAGTCGAAGATGATAGGGGATGTGGTAGATACTAGCACGGTCGACACCGCTTGGCGATACTAGTCCATTCCATGATCGGTCTAGTGATTTTCGGCTAAAAAAATTCAAAGAAACCCTTAGGAACAGGAAGAAACAGATGTAGAAATAGAAACAATTCTCGAAACGAAGGGTACGAAACAGAGGCACAATCACTTGTCATACACGACATATGTATAGAGATATAGAACCTAAAATTTTCCCATGTGGGTCGGGGCTATTTGATAAAAAAAGTTGGCAAAAAAAATGGGTGCAGACATCGAACGGCGACGTGTTCGAGAAGACCCACGACGAGCTGGACATAGAGTTCCTGGGGAACATAAGGGGCAAGAAGTGGAGGTTCCAGACCAACTTGTACGGGAACGGGAGCACGAGCCGAGGGAGGGAAGAGCGGTACACCCTCTGGTTCGATCCCACCAGGACGTTCCATCGCTACAGCATCCTTTGGACGGCTAACAACATCATGTGAGCCCCTGCTTCTTTTTTGCCCATCTTCCGTTGTCTTCTTGGCCTAAATTTTTAGGTTCCATGTCTGTCTTCCTCTTCGTGTAAAATTGAGTGTTCGGTAAGATTAGGATGTGAATAGCCAATTGGTGGTACGTCCCCGCCTCGAGCTGATGCCGGGTCATCGGGTCGAGCTTCCAATAGCTAAGTCATTCTCGTTCAGTGACCATGAGAGATCGATCGAATATTTGACTAGAACAATTCTAATTTCACATCTCGATTAGAAAAACAAAACACTAGGCATTATGTTTAATCCCTTTTTTATGGCCGATTTTTTAGGGTTAAGATGCGAAAAAAGCCTTTAAAAGGGACTAGCCTATCCGTCGTTTTAGTTTTAGAGTTGGAATTGGTCTTAGGTATACCGAGCGGATGCATTCAAACATGTCCAAACAATTTCAATTTTGTGGAATATACCTGTTTTACATACGAACAGTTCCAATTTAGTAACCCGTATAAGTCATTGCATGTACCGCAATTCTAGCTTTCTTATCATTACGGTCTCATATAATTTGATTGATTTGGTTTCAAATAGTAATTTTCTATTCTGAAAGTTCGGACGCCCCACATCGATTCTTGTCTTGCCTTAAGAATGAAGCATTCGAGAGTTTGACCGTTGTTTTACACTCCTAGGAAATTGGAAAAAGAGAATTTTCCTTTGTCTGTCCCGTGTAAGAATGCGAGAATCGTTGCTTGAATTCTGCCCTCTATCTCGCGCATCTTTCTTCAAAATTCTGCAATCTTCAATCCTCAAGAATGTCGAAAGATACTTCGAAAAATTTCTATCTCTAGACAAAGCCAAACTTTGACTTTAGGACCTTTCATTTCTATCTCTAGACACAATGTTTGACCATCTCTCCGTGTGATATGTTTTTGCCTACAGATTTTACGTGGATGAAGTCCCCATCAGAGAAATAATTCGGAACGACGCCATGGGTGGTGACTACCCGGCGAAACCGATGGCCCTGTACGCCACCATCTGGGACGCCTCGGACTGGGCCACCTCCGGCGGCCGCTACAAGGTCAACTACAAGTACGCCCCCTTTGTTACCGAGTTCAAGGACCTCTTCCTCCAGGGCTGCCCTGTCAACCCCCTCGATCAATACCCATCCGGCCACTGCTACGACAAGCTTGCCCTCCTCGACGCCCAGGACTTCTCCACTGTCACCGCTGCACGGCGCATGGCCATGCGTCAGTTCCGGCAGAACTACATGTACTACTCCTACTGCTACGACACTGTTCGATACCCGATTCCCCCGCCTGAGTGCGTGATCCTCCCGTCGGAGAAGGAACGGTTCAAGGACACCGGGCGGCTCAAGTTCGGCGGCAGCCACAAGCGACGGTCGCGGCGGTCGCGGTGGAGGGGGCAGATCCCGGCGGTGTCGGAGTCGGAGGTTCAGTCGATGATGTAGTTTGACTATTAGCTGTAATTACATGTGCCTAGACTTTATATCTGATTCTAGTTCTTCCCCTTCTATTGGGGTTGGTCAAGATTTTCGCCTCTCTCATTTTTGTGGCTACAAGCAGATAATACGAGGGGGGATTTTCAAATGGCCTGAACAATCAAATTGAATGTCCGAGGATATACTCAATGTTTATTATGTTGATAGTTGATTGGAGTCGTAGAATCTTGTAAAAGAAATTATGTTCTCGTTCTAGTATATCAAGTGAGGATCTGAATTCAACATAGAATGAGTTGACTTTGGCATTAAGAAGATCTAAACGAAGTTTCTCGATAAAGAAGTCAACACTCTTAAGAAAGATCTCAGTTATTCTTTCTAAATCGATATACAAGAAACTGAAGTATGTATCATAGGTATAACAGCCTGTCTACAAAAAACAGAGGCCTATTTCGGTAATCTGTAGACGCTATGGAGTCCATATAGCTTTGTAATGAAAGAATGCAAGAATGAATGCTAGAAGTCAACGAGAAAAACTGTAAACCACCCTACATCTTAAGGAGAAACAATGATGTTTACGTGGTCATGCCAAGCTGTGCCGTCTTGTATCTTCGGGTCGGGTCGTCCTGCGTGCACTGTCAGTTTTATTGGGCGAAACTTCTCGAATTAACTGCGGTGAGGCTATGGGAACTGAAACGATCCCCCGATTTGAGAGTTGTTCGATGGAGGATCGATAGCCACCCAAAGGAGAGAGATGGTAATCGCTAGAAGACCAGACCAGACGTACACTATAGTCGGTGTTCTTCCTCGCCTTCCCATAAGTCCTTTCGCGAAAGGATATAAGTGGGTTAAGACCCAGACGCTGAAGAACACCCCGCCTACTAGTTCGCTCCACCGTGGGTTGGTGCTGTAGATGGTTCGAGAAAAGGCCACAGCGATCGCAATCAGATTCGTGAATATGATTGTAATCGGCGGCAGCATCAGGGACGTCCATTTGAAGATGTAGAGGTCAGCAAACTCATCGTCATTGTCGTCACCAGACGATTTTGATGTCAGGGTGAACGAAATCTCGATCCCTGCAATCACCTTCAGTAGCCCCTGCATCACAGCAGCAAGATGTGCGCTTGTGCCACCGATCAACCAGAATTGCTCATTTCTCCACCATTCTTCCAGCGTGACGCCGGACCATTTTATCTCGAGTATTGCAAGAAGGCAGAGAGTCAGGGTGATAGCAAGCAGGTAAGTAAGGAAGGTCACATTGAGCGATTGCACGATGAACTTCCCAGAGAATAGAGAGAGCGCCGGGAGAAAGCAGTAGACGATGAGAAAGATGGAAGTGAAAGGGTAGATTCCCACATTGAGGTAAGCAATCCTCTGAAGGAACTTCATCCTGCCGCTGGCCATTATGGCATTGTTGCGAGAGAAGAATATCTCCACCGAGCCCGTTGCCCACCGCAGGACTTGATGAAGCCGATCGGTGAGATTGATGGGCGCGGTCCCACGAAAAGCATCTCTCTTGGTCACGCAGTATATAGATCTCCATCCTCTATTGTGCATCCTATACCCTGTCACAACATCCTCTGTGACGGACCCGTAAATCCACCCTACTCGTTCGCCCCACTCAGTTTTATCTTCATACCAGCATGAGATGGCACTTATTGCCTCTGCGACTGTTGACGCATCAAGAAGCTGTCGAGGCATAGTAAGAGCACCAGGAGGCCGTCCGTTTTTCACAGATGGATGGTCGGCAAGGGGTCGGCCTTGGAACTCAGCTAAAGGTATGGAATCAATGAGCATATATGAATTTCCGAACTTCTTAGGAATCAGTGCAGTGGTCATTTCTTCATTTTCAGGGTCCCCCATTCCAAGTGAATGGTTTCCATTGGAAATTTCAGGGGCAGAAGCAACAGATGCAGCTTTCTTGCGACGGGCAAAGAAGTGGCTGCAACAAGTACTGCGTTCTTTCATCCGAGGTGGGTCGAACCCATAAAGTGCAATCCTGCGAAATAGACATCCGGTACCTACATAGACTGGGCCTTGAACGCCATCGAGAGCACGCATGTTCACATCAAAGAAAACTGTATTGTGGTTGGCATAGCGATCAGATGGGTCAATGCCTTCAAACCTCTGAGGAAACTGAACATAGCTAAGTCTGTCCCCACCGCGATCCATCATGAAGCATATACCTTCTCTCAGTGCTTCAGAGTTGTAGATGTAGTGGTCACAGTCAAGGTTAAGAATGAAGGGGCCGTTGGACATTATCGCTGAGGCTCGAACGAGAGCATTCATGGCCCCAGCCTTCTTGTTGTGGTCATAACCAGGTCGCTTTTCACGGGAAACATACACCAACAGTGGTAGACGAATGTCTACTTCAGTTAGATCCATAAACCTGGAATCAGCTTCTGTACCTTTAAGCGGTTCATCACTCGGAGGCTTCAACATCACCTGAATCAATGTAATCCATCTGATGAGCACATGTAGTTGCGATTATAGATCAAAAGGGCCACCAAAAAGGTGTGTGTTTAAGTAATCCAAGAGGTTTCTAGGAAACACTTTCATAGCACAAGAAAGTGAAGCAGGACTAGCAAAGAATCAACGAAAATTTATATCGGCGCAAAAGTCTCATCAAAACATTCAAAGCTAAAACGACTAAACTAGACATGAGCCATCTAGAAATTTGAACTTTTAAACACATGTAATGAACAGCATAATGGTCAGAAGATGCATCAGATTTTTACCTGAATAATGCTAGCATGATCACCTCGGGAGTGTTCAGGCGCAGTAACTGTCCAAGTGCCAGGCCAATGGGTTCCATCAGCCATCCAAGTAGCTTTCGGGAACTTCACATTTTCCAGCTCATCATCAATAGCATTCTCTCTCTGTTTCTTCAAAGCCTTGATCTCCTCTCGAGCATTAAAAGCCTCTGAACGCCGCCGAATAGAGTCAGCAAGACCATTTACTCGAACTTTAAACTCATCATACTCTCGCTTAATCCTCCTGCGGTCTCTGACAAAGTCTGGCCTAACTTTGTTCTTGTATGGATCTCTCTTCAGATTAAAATAGGAGTCGGGATTTCTTGGCTCTATATCATGCTTCCGGCAAAATGGTACCCACAAGTTGGCAAAACTAGCAGCTTCGGCCATGGCTTCAAATGTTAGTAGTGCTCCCCCATCATCAGAAACATAGCAGGAAAGCTTTTCGACCGGATAATCGGCTGCCAAAATGGATAGAATGGTATTTGCAGTCACAAGTGGAGGCTCTTTTTCTGGGTCTGCAGTAGAGACAAAGATATCTATGCCTGGAAGATCAGATTTCCCAGTAGGATTGTTCTGATTAGGTGTTTCAAATTTCCTCTTTAGAACATCGAGGTCAGTAACGCGATTGATGGGAGAGAGCTTCGGAAGCTGGTCAAGTAGCCAAGAGAATGCGAACCAGATTTCACAAACCACTGACATTCCCCATAACCAGCGCGCATCCTCATTGGGGTTTCTGACCCTCCATGCCAAGAATAATCCAAGAACGACCATTCTTGCAAGGATCAGGAGCCTAAAAGAGTATAAAAAGGATTGAAAATGTGTTAATTGGAAATTGACATGCTAAAGATTAGATCACATGGATGGTAAAGAAAAAAAATCTCAGAAGAAACATCCAACGAAGTTCACCGGGATCGATATTATGCTACAACAATAATACTCTTAAGCCACCCTGATCAACACATGAATTATCACAGAAGGAGATAAACAACTTCCTAGTTAACGTGTCCATAGGTGTTATAGGAATATCAGTTGTTATGGAGAACAACAGAAGCATCATCTCAGTGATATTTCAAAAAAAGAGGATGCATCTGATGTTCTTCAACATACATCTATACAAATATGCAATGCGGCATTACACAAGACGAGTTGCCCTTCCGATTATGATTGATTAGGTGAACTAGGCACCACTTGGTAGACAACATTAGGCGGTTAGTTTCTCCTAGATTGTTATATGCCTCAGCTGCAGTTCAAATGTTCATGAACAAGGATTTCTATGCAGAACTTGGGAGTAGGATTAGGATATGGTGCGCAAATGGAGAAATGAATCACCTGTATGGACTAAGAATGGCAGCTGATATCGATAACTTGCGAGTAAGCGGCCTCCATTGCTTGTCTTCAAGATCGGCGGGGTCGCCAAACCCGTTAGAATTTCCATCCCCATCATCCTTTGGCCACATAGCATTTCCATACCCATAACTCCCCTTGGTTTCAAATAGCCACTGGTTCTGATCAAACTCATTGGTGGAACTCCTGTTGAAGGAAGCAGACTTCATCATGGACAACCTCCTCTCCATCTTCGACAACGCCTGCGATTTATCCAGTTTCAACTCCTCTGCATTCTTCCCTTCATAGGGCTCCTTACACCCGGGACAAATCCCATCTCCGGCCCTCATCACATCCTTGTAACAATCCCGGCAAATTCTGAAGCCGCATTCGCAAGGGACCACATCATTGCCTCTCTCGTCGCTCATTACTCTCCCGTCGCACCCGGGTAATGCGCAGTCCGATCCGTTCACGCCGGTCATCTGCGGGTGGCTGGTTTCCGACTCGATCACCTTCCCCTTCAAACTCGCGCGCGTAGCGAGGTTGTAACCGCCGGTGAACAGAGAACTCGAGGCATACTGATCCTCGACCCGCTCCTTGGAGGAGGGCAGTTTGGAGAACTCCATGGGTTGGTTATCAGGCGTGGGGGGAATTTGGACTGTGTAGGTAGCAAAATCCGCACTGCTGTACCTTTCGCTGTCTAGGTCATCCCTGTAGTGGCTAACTTGGGGAACTGAAGGCGGTGTTCTTGGATAGCGTGAATCGGAAGCCATTGTGCCGATGAATTCTTCTGTTCTATCGTTGGCGCGATGGTCAGAGCAACCTGAAATTTTGTCGAGGAAATGGAAGGATGAAAATATTTCTCGATATGAAGCAAGCAACAACACTCGCAGATGATAAGCTTCAGATTTCTCTCTTTTTCAAGTCTCTCTCTCTCTCTCTCTCTCTCTCTCTGTGGACTGAAAGCAGAGCATGCAGGACTCGATCAACGAAGAAGTAAATCACAGAGCGAGAGGCTTAAAGTCGTACCTAAATACACCAACTCCTTTAATTAACCAAGGATCTCACGGCTTCAAACTCAACGCTTCAAGCGCGTGTCGGACATTTTCAAATCTCTCTCTCTCTCTAAAACCTTCCCGAGACGGCAGTGATCGGCAATCACCGCCTCCAGACCAAGTCCAACCTCCAGCAAACAACTACTCTCTATCGCACTGACATCGTCAAACTCACCTAATACATCAATGCCTCAGCCCGCTCAACAGTTCAAAAAACTGAAGCCCCTGCTTCTAGCGAACTCAAATGAAACGCGAAGAAAAACAGAGCGTACCACTTCATCTATAAAAAGAATGCAGCAGGCGTCGCGGAACAGGTCGTCTCTTGGACATACAGAGAGAAAATACTGAGGAGCTCGACGATTTTGTCGCGAATGGCGAAGTTTAGCAGAGAGAATGTTTCGCGGAAGCGACTGTGGGTGGGAGCAGAGAAAGCGAGTGATGGAGACGATGAAAATGGGAAACCCAGAGAATTTGAGTTTATACTGATTTCTTTCGCGGAAGCGCCTGTGTGAAAAGCCGCAAATCAGGGACTTTATTGAGGTCAATTTTGGGATTTTGAAAAAAGAGACAGAGAAAGAAATCAGGCCGATACTGCTTACGCGGCAACGGCGTAAGGATCTGGTGCGGGCACACTATAATGCGTTCACTGCAACCGGCTGAGCATTTTCATGAATCATGCGTTTTTCATGACTAGGAGAAAGAAAAGAAAACATTCCAACTTGCATTTCTTATATGACATGAGATAAGGATGGCCAAAAATCGCGTGGGTTCGAAACCCGATACGTGATTATTTAATTTTCAGGATTCACGTAACTCGATTTCACGTGGAAATTTGATACATTCTCATCTTCGCATTTGTACTTGTGAATGCCCCCGAAGCATCACGATATATTTATTGCACGAGAGTATTGGGTAGTAATGCCTAAGAGTATAGTATCTGCGCCACGAAACACCGAATTAAAGAGGATGATTATTACCATAAATGGCGATAAAAAATCTACTCAAATCTCGAAATTATCCTGCCGCTGCCAAATGGAAGAAGATAAGAAGTTGTTGAATTGGAAAGTCCACATAACAATTGGAGAATTCATCCTAAATTTGAATGAAGGAAGCCGGCTATAAATTTAATGCTCAATAAACGTACTTTGAAAGTGAGCATCTGAACCTTCTAAATTGACTAGGGACGGTGGATTTCGATTTCATGTTAATGTTCAGTTGGAATTAATCAAATTCCCATTTTTTTTAAAAAAATTAAATTAAATTCCTTTCAGCCGCGTATGATAACCCACGAGGGAAAGAAAAAGCTGGGGAACGAACGTGAGCTGTTCATTACCAGACATGCCTTCTTGCATGGCCAATTGGCCATTAACTTCCTCGTACGCCGAATCCTGCCGTTTCTTGTACCGAGAATGCCCTCCCTGCTACCGGGATATTACAAATCATGCCACCCGCCGACTCGGTTTGCCGCCTTTCTTGTCTTTGGTCAATGATTGTGCTT
Organism: Lenwebbia sp. NSW1173648; assembly: GCA_029784005.1. Lineage (NCBI taxonomy): Eukaryota > Viridiplantae > Streptophyta > Magnoliopsida > Myrtales > Myrtaceae > Lenwebbia > Lenwebbia sp. NSW1173648. Next base: position 1,687,920 of record JARCGZ010000005.1, read on the forward strand.
CAACGGAATTGTCGAGGTGCGGCTTTTTATGCGAGTCCTTTAGTCTTTATATTTTATGTAGTTGATTGATTCATTTCCTCCTCAGATCACAATTGGCAATGCTAGGAATAAAGCTTCGCAAAATTGCCTAATCAATGTTGCGCTGTGACCCATTTGTGTGATTTTGCGATCTGATCATATGCGAAGTACAGACCACGCCATAGAATCTTAAGATTTAAGACTACAAATGTACAGGATCTCGTGTTGCGCGTGAAATTTATTTTTCGTTATAGATGGATAAAATGCTCTTTTGGAAGATTATGAGTTGGATGTAGAATCAATCAACCGAATTTGTGCTTCGGGCATGGTAAACCTCGGTAGGTTTAGCGGGGCCGCTTAGGTCTATTCGATAGACCAAAGGCTCGAACTTGTCATCTTCGGCTTACAAGTTAATTCTTGAACCACTCGATCAACCGCCTAATCGGTTGGCACGAAGATATAACTAATGCGAACGAGATTTATCTTAACTCGTATCAAACCAATAGGAAAAAAGAAGGAAAATTTGTCTGAAAAATCATGAACCTTTTGTACGGCAGCCAATTCAATCATATACCTTTTAATTGTGCCAATTTAGTTCTAAACCTTCTGACAATATGTCAATTTAGTTGTAAACCTTTCAATTTTGTCAATTCAGTCATAAACCCATTATTTTGATAATTGGCCGAAAAGAATACATTGGCAAATCGTCAAAAGATTTAGGACTGAATTAGCCGCCGTACAATAGGTTTACCACTTTTCGATTAATTTTTTGAAGAAAAAAAAAAGTAGCTCATCAATAAGAATGACAAATTGGCTGGTGAAGAACTTCCGGAAAATACTTTATCAGAAAGAAAAAAGTTCTGGCGATTATACTCAATGAAATTCGTAAGCTATTTAAAAATTGACCACGTCAGCGCCGACGGTGCCACGTAGTCCACGTCAGTGATTTTCGGCCAATAGGACTGAATCGGGAAAAAGTGAAAAGATTTAGGTTTGGATTGGAAAAAATGCGATAGGTCTAGAACTTTTTTGACAATTTTCCCGCAGCTACGCTTATTGTTTATGAAGGAGAGGTTAAAATTAGTGTTGTTAAGTGTAAAAAATCTGCTGTTGAAAAAATGATCGGGGACTTTTTGTTGGAGAAAACATGTCGGCAATTCGCCCACATTTTTCAATTGAGTTGCCTACTTTTTGCTAGTTTGCAAATTCATATTCTTGCATTAACTTACCCACTTTCATTTGTTGTTTTCGGTCCATGAGAAACGTTTATCATAGATCAATTTGTTTTCCGTCTTCCAAAGACTGAAATATCGAAAAAAAAAAAATTTACCGGAAAGAATTTTCCTTCAAATAAACGGATCTTGAGAATGGCTTGCAATAACCAGAAAACCAATTTGATTTCCCTTCGAATGAAGCCTTCCATGGTGCGGAGAAAGTTGATAGAGTCCGGCAAAGCTTTGCACAAAGATGTTTACCAAAAAAAACCCACTTGCATTGTGCAAGCTTGGTCAGAAATGTGTCTGTTTTTGACAAGGTAGACAAGGCGCCTAACTCAGCCAAATTGGAACACAGTTTCAACGTGGAAAGAGCCCCCTTGGCCTTCTTTTGGGGCTTCGTTGAGTTGGATGAGGTTAGCAATTAAAATCGCATTAATTATGGGTAAAATTATCTATTTTTTAGGTCTTTAATTACTGTATTTTTCGTCTAAAAATAAAGTGAAGAGTTATTTTCTCTGGGGGATAGTGACACAAATGGTCCCTGAACTTTGATCCAATGTGCAATGTGATCCCTGAACTTTGGTCCCTAAACTTTACCCCAATGTGCAATGTGGTCCCTGAACTTTTAATTTGACCAATATGGTCCCTGAACTTTTGAAACATATTCAACTTAGTCCCTAAATTATAAGAAGATGTTCAATGCAGACCTTCCATTAATTCAAGTTCAGGGACGACTTTGAATATTTTTTTATAGTTTAGAGACTAAGTTGAACATGTTCCAAAATTTCAGGGACCATTGCACATTGGGCTAAAGTTCAGAGATCATATTGGTCAAATTAAAAGTTCAGATATCACATTACACATTGGGTCAAAGTTCAAGGATCATTTATGCCATTTTCCTTTTTCTTTGGTGGGAGAACCATTTTGCATCAAATAACCAAAAAGATTGCATCGAGTTATTTATTTGAGAATTATAGCTTAGAGAGGAAAGATAAATATCCCTTTTGTCAAGTTCAAATATACGCTATAACTGTACATTACCATCACGGCTTTTGATAACCGTTTCGCCGCAAATTCCTGTTTGATAATTGTAATGATCACAAACCATTTAATCCATTCATGATATTCTTGTTGGGGTGTGGTTCATACTCCCCTACGACAGGAAAGCACGTGGGTCCCGCTCCACACTGAGCGGGCAGGGGTTCGGGGGAGCCGCCCCGGCGGGGATCTCAAGAGGGCAGCGCCCCTGGACACCAGAGGGCTTTTACGATTTAAACCCATAAATTTTCATTAGTAGTTTGGGTTTGGGCTCATGAATAGCTACTGGTATATATACTCTTTTTTGCTTGTAATTGAGTGATGTAACGAGAGGTGCGAGGTGCTAATTATAGTGGAATTGACGTAGTCCTAGTTTAAGGGTGAACCGAGATAAAATCTCGTGTCTCGATTTCTCTTTCTCGCTTTACGTTTTACTTCGACTTGATTGTGCGTCGAATCCTAACAATTCTCTCATATGTTGTATAAGATAAGCATCGCGTGAACAAGAAATAAGACGAAGCTCTACGTGTCCCTATCATTTTCTTGTACTATGTATCAATGCTCTAGGTACACAAGTTCTTGCAAGAGTCGTTACCCAAAGTTCCTGGTCTGAACACATCGGGACCAAAGTAAGAGAGATTGGTCGCCTTTTGCGCACCGGATTTGACCACGAACCATCTTTAAACCAAACTTTAATCAATTAGGCGTAATTAATTTTGCCTCGGTGTTAATTATTAGCCTCGTATTCTTTTCGTGCAGCCATCATTAAGTCACTGAGCCGAACGACTGCTAAATATATACTTGGTGCTCTTTTTCAAAAAGTCAACGTGCTAATATCCCAAGCTGCAATGATGTTTCCCTAATGCGCCTAGACATGCCCGTTGGTTTGCAAATTGATAGTAAACAAAAGCAAAAGGTGCTCTCTCTCTTTTTCTTTTCTTTGATTTTTTCCATCTGAATATAAAATATTATTCAAAATTCACATAATTATAGAAGTTCATATTTGAGATTTGTATCATGGGAAAAATGCGTACTCCCCGATAAAAGCTTATCCGGATATAAATCCCGGCGATTCCATCTATCTTATCATTCATAAACTTCTGAGAACTAGGGAAGTGATTATATAACAGTCTTTGAGCGACTGTTATACTAACAATCTGTTTTGAGCCACAAAAAATAAATAATTATTAATTAAAAAATTATTGTGGGGTCCACTCTTTTAAGAATTTACGACTCACGACGCACTGTTATTCTCACAGTCAATCAAATATTGTAATGCTAGCAAAGTCCTTTATATTATATAGATAATAAATCAGATAGGCCATGAAAGGGAAATCAATTTTTTGAAGATATATATATATATATATATATATATATATATGTGGTGGAGACAAGCATTTGATAATAGTAATATTCAGCATAAAGCTGTCAGTTGTAAGCTTGCGTTTGTCGACTGTTTCTTCGCCAACTCTGAACACGTGCATCTCCGGAGCTCCTTAGATGAAGGTGTCATTCCTCCATCCAAGAGAAATTATGTTTCTGACGGCCAAGTCAATTAAATTTGCCCATCACCGACTTTGTCCGGAATTATAAGGATGTTTTTTCTGTCATAATATTTTTTAAAAAAAAATCTAAGCTTTTTTTTTTATATGCATAGCGTTAGTTTAACATTGCGCAAGACTTAAACTACCGAGGCAATGGACCATATCCAAGTTATATGGTAATAAGTACATACTCGTAACACGAGACCCCGTATCAACCCCAATATCTCAAAAGCTAAGTAGCCCCATCAGGCCTCTAGCTAGCACGATATTGTTCGCTTTGGTCATAGTTCATCTGTGCTCGTACGGATTCAGTAGGGGTGAGCATGATTATATGGTAGAATCAGGAACTGGACCGTTTCCTCGGTCCGGTTTCAAGTTATAGGGTAGGTTTTAGGTTTCAAAAATCGAGGAACCAATTCCAACAGGTAGGATCCAAGTTCCACCACTTGGACCCTAGATCTTGGAACCTAGATCAAGTCTTTGTGTTTTTTTTTCTATGTCTTTGCGCGAAGCTGCGGTATTCCATGGCCTTTTTAATGATAATTGTGCAATGGAACCACTAGTATGGCTTCCATATTCATTGATACCCATGACTAAAACTTTTATTTTGTTAATATTTCATATTCTTCGTGTGTCTACATATAAGTTGTGGTCAGTGTATTGTAGCAGCAAGTGATTATCATTAGAGGTGATGATCCACTGCAATCGCTTGATTAAGAATACATATGGAACCTAAGTAGATCCTGGAACCTGTGACAGGCTAGGTTTTGGATTTCAAAAATTAAGAAACCAATTTCGATTGGTAGATTTCAGATTTCAGGTGGAATCTGGATCGATTCTAAGATCACTTACCCATAAACTTCAGATGACGTTTTGCTATAGCTCGTGTTTAATTTGTCATTGTTGTTGGGATCCTCAAGCCGCGTCCTTGCTGGGTACTAGGTAGGGTGGGCCTACGCGAATGGTGTGAAATGTGAATGGCAAACCAACAACCTCGGCAAGTGCGAAAAGTGCCCATGTGGTTGGGGGGGGCTATGGGGGCCCAGTTTGAAGCGCGTGGGTCCCACCCACCAAAGCCTTTTTCCCATATTCGATTTGTTGTTGCGTGGGCGTCTCTGTTGAATTTCTCTTATGTTTGTTTTGGTGGCGTGAGAGTTGGAGACGGCGTGATTGCTGAATGAAACGAGGGAAGTATGCGCTCAAAAGTTCTCGGATATTCCCGGGATTATAATCACGCTATTTTGACTTCTTTGCCCTTCAGGATTCAGATAATTTACGGGAGGATCCTGCGATCTCTCGAGAAATCAAATGGTCTCCAGTGGATCGAAGAAAGCTTGTGACCCGATGTTCAGGGGAAGTTATTCTATACGACGGTCATCCCATGTGGCGGTGGCATATGAAGAAATAAGCCAATTGGAACTGAGAGATCACAAAATTCAAATGCGAAAGCGGCTAGAATGCATACCCCGTTGACTTTTGAAGAAATCACAAAAAAAAAAAAAAAAAAACCTTCAACTTTTTAAACTCGAGCCGATTCAATTTTAAATCTTTCAATTTGACCAATTTGGGACCAATTTAGTCGTAGACCTTTTAACAGCGCAACAGACAAGATTGGAATTCCTTTTCTAGATGTCTATTCTACCAAATGAATTAAGTCACACCAACATTACTTAGAAAATTAAGTGATTTCTTAACTTAATTGAACCCTTTCAGTCAAAACTACAAATTAAATTATTTTCCACGAAAACGCAAAGGGCCAGCACAGAGAAAGCAAGTGGGCTTGCAATCTGCAGATTAAGAAGGAAGCTCATGGTTTTCGTTAGGGGTCGCTTCGGATTCATAGTCCTTTCCAGATTTACGGTTCGAAGTTCAAACTAGACCAGTTCATCGAACTATCTCTGGGCAATGCTTTAGGCGCATTTCGTACTCAGATGTGTCAAATGTTTGGTGGCTATAAGGTAATACAGTCAGTAGTGCAGGCAAATTCGAGCGAACTCAGCCGCAATGTCTGTCTTTTTCTAGTAATGTTTGATCCCCAACGGGTCGCCGCCGCTAGCTGAAAAGATTAGAATAATTCGTCGCATGAATTCGTTAATCGCTTAGATTTTGATATGCCGGTATCAAATAAAGCATGGAAATGGTTCTTTGCCCCCTTCTAAAGAGTTACTCTACTCAAGGATCAGACAGTTTGTTAGCCAGTTCAGAAAAAGTCTATACAAGCACAGAATCACTATACCTCCCTACTTCCTGTTATCGTTCGACTCGCCGCCGCCTTTTCCGTCGCAGCAGCATGCCCAGCTCAAACACCTGACACAGCTTGGTCTCGGACAGCTCGGCCTCGGACATCTTATGCATTTGGGTCTACAAAAACATTTGAAGCAGCTGGGTCTCCAGCATCTGGTGCAGCACTTGGGCTGGCACGAACATTTTGTGCAGCTGGGTAGCGAGCATTCCGGGCACTTGGGACGACGGAACTTAATTCTGCAGCACTTGGTTGTAGCGGCTGTAGAAGACCGCCTCGGTAGGTGGAGAGTCTGTCGAATCTTTTTTAGGCGGATTTCTGTGGTGATGCTCTCCATCTCGTGGACGAACCTACACAAATGGCGGATGTAATCGGGATAAAGCTCCAAGTTGCAGTGCCCACCTCCTTTGATCCACAGAGGGTCGAATGGTTCCCTCGCCATTTTCCACAGTCCGTGGCCGTGTAGCCAATTCACGACGTCGTCCTCCGTGCCCTGCATATATTGCAGAATACACTTTCAACACCATTGCAAATTTCTTGATCATCCAATTACAAACAGTACTTTTTATGCATATCCATCAAAACCAACAACGTAAACATGTATAACTTATAGGCTCTTGACATCGAATCAGTTGAATTACTCTTGCAGTTTGTGAAAGTTTTCTGAATCATCTACTATCATATTGAGCCGAGCACAGGAAAGCAAGGGAATTGTTGAGTTGATTGCTAAGCCTGCTGAATCAAAAAGGCAAAAAATAGATTTGGAACTGCAGGGCAGTCCCCTTCTTATTGCTTTCAACGTTGCGAAGAGCAGAGTCTCCCCTATGCATTTATCCTGAATATGGAGCCAACAATCCCACTTGAATAATAGATTGTGGTAATCAGAGTGAAAAGCGAACACGGGATAAAACAAGTTAAACAAAGTAATACCCATCACTCGATAAGCTCAGAAGACCAAGGTAGCCATGTAAGAGAAAGGAACCTTAAATCCAACGGCTCATGTGCCAGGAAGAAGGTGGACTAGCTCTCACTGGGGACAACCATTGAATACAACTCATGTTTTTATTTCAAGACACAAAAGAAAAGGCACAGCGATGGCTTGAAGCTTCGTCAAATGACAAGAATGAGAACAGAGAGGATTTTGATTCACACATGGTAACTGCTTACGTAAAAGGATCTAGCTTTCTGCTGTTTGAAGATGCGAAGAACTTACATGTATTACTAACACCGGGCACTTCACCTTCCGAATTTTGTTGATGTTCTGCACGGGTATCAACAGTTAATTGCTAGTTCGACAGAGTCAAAATGCCAAGAAAAGATGGTCAAAACGCCAAGAAAAGATGGTCAAAACAACACTCTTATGAATGTGTTATGTCAACTAACAGCAGAACTATGCCGGGGCAATTAACCTTGTATATGTCACAGCAGAAAGAGAACTTCACATGGCAGAGCACACGAAGGCCAGAGAGGATGGCACTGTGCAAGACAACCCCTCTTAACCTCGGCAACTTTGCTGCTAAGTGCAGTGTTGGTCCGCTTCCGACAGACTGGCCGTACAGAATCACATTTTCCTGGCTGACCCCATATTCGGTCTCGAGACAATTATAAACCGCCTCTATATCTGCATATGTATTGGATTCACTGGGCTGAAATTCATGATGAGTAACAACATAAGTAACTATCTACCAAATCCAATCAAAATCGCAAACATGAAGATATGCTTAATTAAGTAGTTTATCTCAAGTTTTCTAGGTATGCCCGACTTTTTGGGGAACTAATTATGTCATCATATGCTTGTTAAAAACTTGCACTAATTAAAAGCAGTGACAGAGCATAGAGTTTAACTTTCTCTAACTCATTTCCTCTTACAGATACCAATCTGCATTCCCTTCATTCAATCTCAGGATTAGATATGTACATGACAATTGATTTTGCTTATTATTCACGAGCAATCTACTAAATCTCAGTGTAACCAACTTTGACGCCTGTCATACAATTGAGCTTTTGCGGCGGCGGAAACGAAGCGGGCAAATACAACAAGGAATTGCAATCACCACTTATTTTGTGAGCAGTGAAATAAAAATCCCTTGGCAGTCTGTCTTATCGATATAACCTCCAACATGAGAGCAGCACAAACAGCAACAAAGAACTCATGATTGTGCTACGGCGCTTGGATAAGAGCTACAACTAAACAATCAGATATTAACTGCAAACAGTCCATGAGTGGGCGATCGCATACCTTACCAGAAGACGCTCCATAACCAGAATAATCGTACCTGCACGAAATAAATCAATATGAGACAATTGATCACTACTCAGAATCTAAACTCTGGAAATGATTCAAGCCCTCCAACAGAAGAACTCGGATAAATGAACAAAACGATTCCTTTCTACAAACCAAGCTGAACTGAAAGCACTTAACAAGAAAAAAAGTTCATTGACATGCCTGATATGGGATCAAGAAGTCAGCATTTTACACATCAAACTCATCATATATGAGTCTTTTCTTGGGCAGCTACCTTGTGAGACCTCTTCTATTAGCTTTCACCGGATCAGATTAACTTATTAAGCATGGAAGAGACATTATGAGAGAACCAATAACTATCAACAGAGGTCAAGACTCGAGTGAAAACAGTAAACCGTGTCAATGAAGACGCTGAAATTAAAAGAAAAAAGAAAAAAGGAACCTTTTCTTGATGAAATCTTAGAAAAAAAATAAAGGAAGAACATGAAAAAGACTAGTAAGAAAGAACTCGCGAGCTGCTCCAAAAGCGTAATCTACTCTTTCTCTCTCTTCCTTTTCCTTTTCCATTCGAAAGTCCATCTTGAAAACTACTTTCTTGAACCTAAAATTTACTCAAACCCACATAAAACTGGAAATAGGAGAACGAACACCCATAACTTACAGATCTGAAACTGCAAGAAAAGGACCAGACTTCAAGAAACTACACGAAAAATAAACACAGATACCAGAACAGTCCCTGAACCTACGCACACAGCAAAAGCAGTTTCTCCCAACAAAACTAAAAGCAGAAAGAAAGAAACGTGAAAAATCACGAACCCCATGATGTTGACCCTGAGATTGACCTTGAGCTGCACGAAGAGATCATAGAGCTGCCCAAGATCAGCCGCATTGCCATGCGAGTACAGCACCGTCAGCCTCGCGTACGGGTTCTTCAGATAGAAGGCTACGATCTTGTCCCCACGCTCGGTGTCCACCAGCAGCACGTCCAGCGAGTCGTCGCCGGCGCTAGCGATGGGGGTCGCCGCCGCCGAGGCGGAGACGGCGGTGAGCCTGCCGTCGTCGCGCTTCCTGATCCGGTAGGTCGGCGGCGACGGCGGGAAGAAGGCGAACTTGGCCGCCAGCTGAGATACCATGCACCCCATTCGCATCCGCACTCGCGTTCACCGCCACCCAGAGGAGGAAGAAGAGGCTGTGAGGAAGCCCAGAAGCAGTCATTGAAAAAGGCGCGAGCTTGGGTGCATGTGTGGCTGGAGAGTGAGAGAGAGCAGGGTTTTTGGTCCTTCTAGAGGGGAAACAGAGCGTTGAACAGTGATCTTTGGGAAGGTGGCAAGCTGTAGTGGACGAGTGAAGAAGGGCGAGAGTCTAGAGAGGAGAGAGGGAGTGACTGTGTACTGTTTTGAGTGTGGGGCAGCTAAAATCTGAGAGGAGAGAGAGAGAGTTCAGGTCAGGGACAGGACAGTGCCTTAACTTCACAAGTGCGGTCACAGATGTGCATGACTTCATTGTGTGTCAGGTGCACAGAGAGCGTAGCGCAGGATAGAAATGGAGAATTGCAGCAATTATTTTCCTTTCTGGCCATTCTGGAGACTACTTTCTTTTTTCACATGGAGAGAACTATCGCATCATTCTTCCCACAACACGTAATAAATTCAATGAATTTAAGCTCGACACATATGATTCGAACAGCTCAATCCTCGAAACATACTACAGTTTTGGACAGCGAAAGGCCGACATTGAGTTGCCAAACTTCTCCATTGGTTCGATGTATTTAGGCGGTTCGACAGATCGTGATAGTAACTTCAAAAGTTCGAGTTTTTATCCGCTTAAATTCGAGAAGAAGATGATAGGAAATGCCAAGCGTGCTTACTACATCTTTATTTGTGATTAACTTCATATGCACGCTCATGGGGTTCTTCAAGATTGATTGAACTCGCTCTTACTTTTATGACAGGTTCATCAGCACGATTTGCAAGGAGAGGATAGAGGGAAGGATTTATTTTTGATTAATTTGATTAATTAGTGGAGATAATCGCCAACTTCGATTGAGATTTAGGGATCTTTTGGGAAATTGTCGAAGATCTTATCATCTTCCCAACACCCGCTACTCCATAATAATTACAAGAACATCCAACCAACATTTAGACACCATCATGCGAAAAGCTGCTCATGGCGAGGATAAGATGATGGGGACTATGGGAACAACAACTGTTTAAGAAAAGACAAGTCAAATCTCGTCATCATAATTTGCAGAGGCATTTCTTGGTTCATTTCTCTTTACGCATGTCTCGTGAGTCGTTTAACCGAAAGTTAAAATCCCTTTTTTATCTGCCAATTTGAGTGATTTTTCTTTTCCTTCTTTTGTTTTCTTGATTAAGATTTTGGCGTTGAGCTGCCAATTTGAGCTTTTAACAAATAATAGAGCACCTCACGTGCCTAACCATTTATTTTAGGAGTGAGCATGGGTCCAGATAAAAATAAAAAATTAGACCGAACCGATCATAAAAATCGATCCGATTCCCAATTTCAAAAAATACGAAATCAATACTCTGCGATTCGATTCCCGATTTCCGAATAAAAATCGAGAATCGAGAATCGGGAACCGATGAACTATAGATTTATAATATAAGTGATGTATATATATTTTTATATTATAGTTCCTTTGCATATTTAACTAGTGCATATTTTATTTAATCTCTTCTTTTATTTATATATAGATTGTCTTAATGATGAGTTTATCATCGGTAAATGTAGTTTACGAGTTGAAGTGGAATGGATATATGTGGTAAGGATTTTTAATAATTATTTTAGTTCGATTTATAGTAATTTTAGTTTATAACTATTATTAAGTGAGATTTTTGTTGTTCCGTTCACTTTCATTTTGCTTAGCAAAAACAAAAAAAGAAAAAGAACAAAAAAGATGGAAAAAAAAAAGAAATTAGCCGATTTCCGGGTAGACCATAGAACCGTTTGACATAATAGATTCCAGCATATGTATGACTTGAGCCGATCCTAAAACCGCACACCCGTAACTTATTGGGTCTGCATGCCTTAGCCAATCGAACCCGAAAAATAAAGCGGGCAAACATGGCAAGTGATTTCTTTCTTGAACTCGAGCCCGCCTACGTAGGCTCTCTTGAGCCGCCTAGGCTCGATCTTTCCATGGATAAGTTATAGTTTTCACTTTAAATCACGAGCTTGTCTGAACACGAAGGTTTTACACTTGTATTTGGCTCGAACACCCATTGATCAGGCGAGACAAGTATAAAGAGTGAACGTACACTCTCGCTATAATCTCGAATTTTTGTATACTCTCAAATTCTCAATTATGCGCGTAAGAAGACACTTTTCATAAAATCTTCCATATCTGACGTCAATGACTTACCGGCGTTACCACATCCGAACATTGTCTAAGTATTTGATTAGAAGTACCATATCATTATTATAATACTAAGATGTACTTTCATTCTCTCAAATATTTGGATTTGTTGAACAATCTTTTTCGACCATGGTCAAGCAATTTGATGCATGCCTCAATTGAACACCAAACCAGTAATTTTTATGAATGTTTATTTATAGTCCACTCGATGATGCATTTGGTTCTGCTTTGCCAATTTCGGGGCTCCAAAGTTTCTTGGGCAAATACAAATAGCGTTTTGGCGAATTTTCAAAGACCTCTGGCCGAGGTAGGTCGGGAGACGCGTTTGAGCTTTGTGCATTTCTGGAATGCAAATACAATTTTTCTCTTTCAACTTTGCCCTCGCTCAACATTCATAATTCCGAAAATGTCCTCATCTCACGCGACCTCACCTGCGAGGGTTCAGGCTGTCGGCCAGCCACGCCTGAGGTCGGGCTAACCTAGGCATCGCTTGGGTAGTGCAACCATGACAACGCTTGAGGTCGCGACCTAAGGCGAGGCTGACCGGCGGCCTATTTGTTCATCGGCGGCTGAGTTTCGCCGGTAAATAGTTCGAGAGTTTTAGCAAAAGTCATTTACAAAGTGTAGTTTTTTTCAAGCAACAATTACAACGTGTTTATAAAATATAATTTACCAAATAATATTTACATTTCAAAATATCCTTTTAACCCTATGGGCCTTGCAATTTTTTCATAGCCTCATCCTCGACCAAAAAAAAAAGAAGGAAAGAAGAAGAAGTCGAACCAAACACACTGGGAGTACTTGATCTTCGTGGTGGGGTTTGGTGGTGCGTGGGCCTCACGTGCCTAGGGACAGTGGGGTCAAGTCACTGAGCTCGTGATGTGTTGCCCGTCAGGTCCTTCCCGGTTTTGATTTGGTCTGTTGACTTTTGCCAAGATCTCAAGTCACGGGCCCATCCCCATCCACCGGATAGGGACGCCTCAAGTAATTTTGTCCATCTGACGGCTCTCGTGGCCCTGTTTGCCTCACCTCTCACGGCGCGCCACGTGTAACAAGGGATATATGTATATATCGCCAGTTCCCTCCTGTTTAATTTCGGGCCTGAGCAGGTTTTTGACGCCCCTTGAAACTTTAAACTTTTGGCATATGAAATCTCGTTGTAAACGAAAGGCAATGTAATAATTGTAGGCGAACGGACCAATGACCGCGGACGAAAATATTATTTGAGTGCCGTGAATCTCATGCCAGTAATGTCATATTTTGTATGTATCCCGGTTTTAATTGGTCGGGTTGCGCCACTTTCTCTCTCTCGTATAAAACACTCTTTTCGATTTATGGTGGTGTACGACGACGGAGATCTAGGTGAATTAACCGTAAAAACACGTCCAAATTACTTGCTTAGCACAAGAACAGGAGGCATGAAATGGAACGGATCTTCCTATAACCCTTTGATGTTAATCTTAATCCTCTCTTTATTTCTGAGAGAGAGAGAGAGAGAATGCGAACAATTCCTCGTGCACGCAACATTGTTTAATCAAAGTAAAGTACGCGACACCACGATATGCCTTCACAGGGGATCTTGATACAGTCCCAACTCGAGATGCAAATCAATTGATCTGTTTTATTTAATTAACTATTTAAAGACTGGTTTCTTTCTCGATATACTTCTCGCCCTGCGATGCAATTTACAATATAAAACAGGCCACACGGTCCGTCAACAGCGCGACACATCCAACCCATTTTTTTTAAAAAAAAATTCCAGATCGGCACTTCGCGAGGCACGGTGGGGAAAGTGCACATGATCTTCCCCTTGCGCGAGAAACAAACAGCAAAAAGAAGAGACAGAACCAACGTTGAACAGATTTGTTTTCGTCTGGACACACGCTTGGTAAAAGTGCAAAAACGCAGTAACCCTCTTGGGATGGCTGGCTCTGTATTCCACACGTGAGATGCACTTCAAATCTTTTTGCGGACCCCCAAAAAAAAAAGAAAAGAGGGAGGCCGTGCGCTTCGAGGAGACTGAGTTATGCATGATGTCGTATGGTAACTTACATGATCATACATGTTCCTCGATTTTCGAACAAGGATGACGGTGATGCATAGACTCGTGAGTCTTTACGTGCACTCTGCAGCTTAAACATTGCATCATGAAACTTGTACATGGTGTACACAGACTACTTCAGCTGATATGGGATTCTAGTAATTGGGCTCTGACAAATGATTTCAGGGTAATTTCCGCCCCGGTGCACCATAAAACAGGTGATCCGATGGCCAAGTAGCTTTCAGCCTCAAGTAAAACGTTGATTTTCTTATGGACGCGCAATCACCGTTCTTTGATCGGTTCGTTTTATCACATGATGTTCGGTTTTCTCCTGCATACCCCCGCTGATAAACAGGACAATCGAGTGAATAGGAGAGAACATAGGCCTAAACTCGAGATTTTAGCTCTCGGTTATCCCGGATCAGAGCATATCCTAGCGGATTCGGCTTTGCTCCTCACCATCCAAAGATGAAGGGAGGCTGATCTCCTCGAGTTAGATAAACGCGTCAATAGCAGCAATTCTGTAGCTAATCTGAGTTCACAAGGGCGTCGGGAGTGGCTAATACATGCCTCATCTCCATGGAAGTCACTTGGCAGATTGAATCAACACAGCTGCTGTTGTAAAGTGAATAAATGAAAATTAAGAACAGGGAGTGATTTTAAAAGGCTAACGAAACGGAAGGGCTTTCACCCACCGACCTGCCAAGGCAAAACTTCCGGCACTGGATTATGTAATATGCCAAGTCCAAATAGGAGACTAAGATGAAGAATATTAGGCAAAATGCTACTAAAGAAAACTAGGGCGGCTAACCAATGGCTGTTATGTAGTACAACATATACATGTAAGACTGTAAGACGGCCGATCAGTGACTACGCTCCACCTATTGCTGTACAGCACACGATGCACCAAGTTGAATCCCTCAAACACCCCTGGACTTCTGACCAGTCGGCTCCCAGAAGCTATGGACGGAAGGAGAAAAGAGAAGCTGGTTCGAGTACTTCCGAGAGTTCATCAGAAGGTCCGCAAAAATAAAGCCCCATTTTCCAGTATGTAATTGAACTGGATCAGAAGATATCTACTTAACTGAATTGTGAATACATGTTCAAATTTTCACCTGCAAAATAACACCAACGGACCAACATTTTTACAGAGCATATAAATGTATGTTTAACATGCAAATCACACGATTTTTTCTGAGTAAGAAACTTAGATGTGCAGTTTCGAATGAAGTTTTCATGCCCCTACATAGACATGTACCAGATCAGGCTCGTAGAAGGAACATCAAGTTTCAGCAGATGGTTATCAAGAAGAAGAAGCATAAACCTGGCTTCATCCTCCTCGACAGCACAAGGGATGCTGTCTTGGACCAGAATTTCGTCAATGCAAAATCCCAAGTGGATCCACACAGAATATTGAACATCTAATATATGTTGCGACATCTTCTTTTTTGGGCAGTGGAAAAAGTTCCTTTTACAGAGGAACATGAAAAAGAAGAACCAAATGACAGCACATGAAATACCACCACTTCGTTGACACAACATTATTTAAATAGACAATTTACAAGAAAAGAAATTTGGACGCCAAAGAAAAAAAGATGCCTGTCCTGTCAAAGTAGATGGTGCTAAAAATATCCCAGGATAGATAATTAATGTTCCATCGTGATACTTTTATCTGACAAGGAAGAAGATTATCGGCATAGCAGGAAAAAGAAGAGGTACAGAATGAGAAAAGCACTTCCGCTGGTTTCTTCTAATTAACATTGTTGACAAATTGATATAACATCGAACTTCCATTAGCCTTTTTCATCAAACCAGAATTTGATGCTTGTCAGGTGGACCTTTGATCTTATTAATGACGTATATTG
The DNA here is from genome assembly GCA_029784005.1 of Lenwebbia sp. NSW1173648. Taxonomy (NCBI): domain Eukaryota; kingdom Viridiplantae; phylum Streptophyta; class Magnoliopsida; order Myrtales; family Myrtaceae; genus Lenwebbia; species Lenwebbia sp. NSW1173648. The sequence goes on from JARCGZ010000005.1 coordinate 1,703,506, forward strand.
ATGTACATGATGCTAAATGAAAAACGTTCACATCCAACCAAACAACCTGAACCCTTCAGTTTTAGAAAGCTGATACATTTTCTGTTTAAAGGATTGATATGCTCATAATCACCTTCTGATCATCATGCTTCACCATCGATTTAGATCTCTAAAACTGGCTTCTAAGTCATTCTCAACAAAAGTTTTGACATAACACAACCAAGAACAGATTCTGATCCCAGAAATATCTCAAGAGGCGCTATTTCTACTCAAATTTATTGAAGCCAAAAATACCTTGGGAAAGGTGCGATTAATTCTCGTCATTCCATGGTTGCGAGAAGGAAACCTCTGCAGTTGATGCTTCCAGTCCTTTTTTGTCATGTATAGCAGATTTGAGAATGTTATATTGTGCAGTAATAGACTCATAAAGAGCCTGTGCATATGCCTCCTTAGCCTGCAAAGGGAACAAAGACACGTCCAGGGACCATGCTTGGAAGACGCAAAGAGCATTAAAGAAAGGAAAGGAAGTGCATTGGCATTCTTATTCATTACCGACCACAAAAAAACATTTTGATTTTCCGACAATGCCATGGTGGCATGTAAAGACTCACACCAGCTTACTCTTTCCACGAAAAAGACTATTGATTTTCACTTTGAGCAAGAAAAGAATCTAGAAATTGAAGACCTGGAAAGATCCATATAGATACTACTGCACTGGCTTCTCTATGCAACTTTTCCGACATCATTAAAGCAATGCTGCTACTTATTGCCATCCAAAAATTGCAAATCAAACCAAACTCACAAGAACAAAGACATTATCTTTTAGCAACGAAATTATTTTAATTCAGAAGAAATCTGGAAAAGTAAGGCAGATATTTTCCAAAGAGATAAAATACACACACACATGCTAGTCAGTTGCAACAAGGTGTCTGGATAAGAACCTGTTCACGATTTAACATAAGCACCAATAATACTTGCTACAGAAAAGCATAAGAGAATAGCAGACTATATATTAGAAAAGATGAGGCATATCAAGGTAAAAAGGAGTAACCTCCTCAGAGTCGTTACAGGTGGAAGTAGCTTCATTGAATTTAATCTCCGGTCCGACTGATAACCCAGCACCATGGAAGGTAATCACTCTTCTTTCACCAATTTCTTTCTCCACCTGCAAAGTTGCGCCTTATGAGACAGAATAAAGTTGTTACAAGAAGAGATATGCACATCCCGTAGATTCCAAAACCTGGGGTGGAGGTGGCATGATATTATAGCACAATAATGCTAATGGATAGAGATGTCCCGGAACGCCAGAATGTTCTACAAGCCTCCTCATATTGTCTACCACAGCAGAATCAAAGGGTGCCTGCCCACTCTTTTACATCAGAATTACTGAAAATAGCAGATGACAACAACCAGAGAACTGAACGGATTATAGTGAGCAGGCCAAACTTTTCTATCTTCAAGTGGCAGAAAGAAGTAAACTGAAGTGATTACAACTATGGTATCGCATAGAAGTTCAGTGAAGCATATTTGACATAATCAAGAAAGAGCAGCAGCAGAAAAGGAACACTGTTGCACAAATCCAGAAAGCAGAGTAAAAACCTACTGGATACCATTCTCCTGTAAGAGGATCTGGACGATCTCTGCCACCACTTGGTGCAATCCACAGTAATTGTGATCCACCCCTGCAATGCTCAGCCACTAGCATATCATCTCACTTGTCATAAGAGCATTGGCCTACTTATGGACATGAAGAATCAATGAAATGACAAATAGAGGAGGCAAAAGGTGACCAACTGTTCATATTAAATAAGATCTTTACCATCAGTGCAATTTTTTCGGAGCTGAAAATACATCACCGTTCAATGGTTTACATATATGAGATTGCATTCCCACGAAAAGCTGTGAACATAGTACCTTAAAAGCAAAGCCATTTCCTTCAAGCTTCGTGTATTTGATCTTCTTTTCATCTCAACAAGCTCCGGAACATCAAACATATGATTTTTCGAATATACACAAATGAGGTTCCTAGAGAATATAGAAGATTCAAGTTAAGAGCTTGACCTAATCACTCATCAGCATGCTAAACCTTATAACAGAGACTTTAAGCACCTTCCCATGCTGAAGGGCTTGCAGAGTGGATCTGTTACAACTCTATCTCCAGCCACATAAGTCTACACTAGAAGATAAAAAGATATGGTCAAGCAAGTGGCCCACTTGTGGCCCATACTCACGAATGAGGTATCGATCAAGTCTAATAAAGGATACAATCTGTACCACATTCTCCGCAATAAGTGAATGTGTTCCTTCAAGAAGTAGAGCAATAACGGCTGGATCTGCTTCAGTTTGGTGGTTGGATATCAAAACGACGTTGTGACCCTGCAATTTAAGATATAAACCAGCAATGTTTAACAGTTGGATCCTCTTCTATAGCGATCCGTTGCCTATATTTACTTTGTGAAGCTGCTAAAGGTCAAATTTGATGTGCATGCATACACAAAGCAGAAAAGTTTATTAACAGTTTCAGATCATAATTCTACATAATGAGCAAAAGCAGAATGCTATCTACTGAACGGTAATTATATTCAGCGGAAAGTAATAGGAAAGGCCAAGAAGTTAAATTATAAGAGTCCAATTTACTAGCTAATACTTGAATCACTTGAACTATACTGTACAAAAAAAGAACAAGAGGGATATGCTATGACATTCAGTTATTCTTTAGACATCAAAAACGATTTCAGTTTAAGAGGCAATCTGAATGGAACAAGTTTCAGTAAGACAGAGAGTCGTAATTGGTCCATCTAAAGGAGAAGGGAAACAAAAGAACTACTCACATCCTGAAGTTTCTCTCGGATTTCATCAAAAATAGGAATGTTTCCAACATATGAGTTTCTGCAGAAAAGAAAATCAGAAGCAAACAGCAAACTAAGAGATATGTGAAAGAGTCAAAACAACTCAGAAATGCTAAGACGTGTCTAGAGGAATGTAGCTAATTAGTCACAGGTCCAATGAAAAAAGTGAGTGCAGGAGCTTTCCCTGTTTAGGGATAAGTCCGTAAAACCCTTTGAAACAATTTAGGGGCTTGTAATTCATATACTGGGTTAACAACAGAAGCTTAATTCTAAGTATTTTGTGTTCCCTAGTATTCTGAATGATTTTTTCAAAAAAAGGACAGAAGGGCAAGTGTTTTTGCATTGTCCTGGAATTGTATATCAATTTTTCCTTAAGCGATTAAAGCTGAAAGGGGAGTAAAGGTGGAAAAAAGACATGACAAAGTGGCGAGTTTCCTAGAAATGCGGGTTAATTAAAAGTATCTGTGTAAGTTCATTGTTAGAACACCACGAATTTTTGACATGTGAAGATAAGCCAAGCAAATCTATAAAACATTAATTTAAGCGTCTTGTAATATTCTTCAGTGAAGCTTTGGGAATGAAGTGAGCACAAATTTATCAATGAACCTGAAATCAATCAGAGGACGGATGTAATTTTGACCAAACATGTAGTAGTCAAAAGGCTCCCTAGCTGCTTTGTGGTATGGAGGGAACATAAAAGCATCCTGCAAGATTACTGCTCTCGTCAGATCAAACATCCAAGCTTCGTTTACTTTAGCAAAGTTTAAGTGCACACAAACGATCTCTTTACTCTTTCTTGTAGAAACAAAATAAGATATGCTGCTATTCAACCAAGATTTACATGCTCAAAAATTACCTCAACATCCAAGAAAATACGATCAAGAGCGACACTCATATTTGACAGAACAATCTCATCAGCATGGGGAATTCCGCTTTGGAAGACCTGCAGCGTGACAACATGGAAGAAAAGCAGATAAGATTGTGGACAACACAGGAAGACACAGAATTTTACTCAAAATGGAAAGCAGAAAAATAACCAACGGACAGAAACTCCTTGAGGAAAAACTGTTTGCAAAGGATCTTGCAGATTTGTCGTTATATCGTAACCGTTAGGAAATATACTAAAGCGAAAGGATAAACGGCTCACTGAGAAAAAAGTTCAATACTAAATTGTAACCATCAAATATAATAGCTCTAAAAAATGCACCAACACATTGTCCTACCAGGGTGCATGTGTAATTGATCACATTATATTGTGAACTCGGACAGAAAATATTTAGGAAAATTTGAATTAGGCAGTAATAGCAAGTCATTCTTTAATTTACGCTTAAATCGCAGATATGTTTTGAAAAGACCATCATTGTATCACTTTTGTGGACCAAGCCTATGGTAAGAGGCAAGTATATGGTGGTATCTTCTTTAGTTTAGTCAATGCATTCCACGGTTATGACAAGTTGCATAGTTTCCATCAACAATACATGTAAAAGGTAACGGGTAATGATGCCTATCCAGATATCAACAAACATTGCATCATCAAAAGCGTAACTGACCATTGACGTACTTATTAACATTCCATTGTCAGTGAATGCATGAGATAGTTTCACAACTGAATCAGCATTACACAGAAATAGCTGTAATGTTATATTTCCTTTATGTTTACGTCGCGATATTAATTCTTGATGGATAAATTTTGACAAGCATTTCACGAATAGGGAACTAACAATGAAATTACCTCGTCGAGCTCATGAAGATCACTATTTAGGCTTCACAAAACAAAGACTGAAGTATCCTTTACTTTCAATTTCTTAAGTCAAAGCACTTCAAGTTGAGCTTCTTCTTTTTTCATATTCTTTTCTGGCAACCTCTAATAACGAGCCAAACAAAATAACATTTTCTTTTGGTAACAATTGGCTAATGAAGATGATGAAACGAACAGAACTATAAATAGAAATAAAAGGCATCGCATCCCATGGTAGATAGCTGAGTGAGAATCCACTGTAAGATCAGATCGCACGTTGCTGGCCTGGGATGTAGCTCCAACATTGAATCCATTGCAATTTCAGTCGACCAAGGGGTTATTTCTAGTTTCTACTATTGTACTTTCTCCAGATTCAAATTCTACTATCTCAGGGAATAAATCAAAGTCCAGAATTTCTTCACACCAGAATGAAATATACTTATAAACTACTAGTTTCAGGACCATCAATCAACTTACTTAACACCTGAAGAAAACTATTTTGCACAGAGGGATGACTAGCAAGAAAATTGGACTACCTTTCTCTACCTGAAAATCAAGCTTTGAATATGACTATGGCCAAAACTGCTCATAGAGCTTCATAAGCATTAATTTTGGAAACATGCTAACACAACGTCAAATGAAATAAACTATTGGCCAAAACTGTCCTGAATGTGGAGCCACATGGGTTGGTTTACCAACAAGTCAACTGTATAAGATTTTGCACCGAGTGATCACTCTTGAAACAGAGGTGCAAACACTACAACCCTGAAACCTTCCATCAGATCATGTGAGGATGCAAAGATTTCGCATTAGATTAAGGTTCACAATATTAAGCTTTTATCCATACAATTTGCGATTTCAAACTGGAGCTCTGAATTGGAACTCTGAATTTATTACGATCAATTAATATATAAATAATGGAATGGAAGCTTTTAGACCCGCTCATCTTTCAAACTCTTTGGTTGATTTGACTATTTTCATACTTCTCCGATGTCCATCCAAAAGTTTGTTTTCTTATTTTAATATTGCAGAATATACAGAAAAAACGTGGTCAATACTCCAGGATAAGGTCAAACTTGACACAAGTTGAACAATGATAAGGAGTAAAAGCAAATGCATCTTTGGGGAACATGCATAAAGGATCATACTAAATAATGAGTCAAGTTATATTATTTACTGCATTCTTGTAATTGTGGAACAATTCCTCCATCCCCACAGCAACATTTGGAGGTAGCCTTCCCTCGTCCTTTTCTCTTGCGATTACAGAAAGCAGCTCTGCTCATACATGTTGCAAGACAGCAAGTAAAGTTAGTCCCGAAGTCGATCTCACAGTACATGGCTGATCAACCAAATCATGCGATGAGGTCGCGAGAGTTATGATGCCTCGAATTTTCACAGAGGGAAATCAAAAATGGAAAAGCCATACAAGGCAAGGCTAATAACTCAGACCTGATAATGTGAACTTTTTTGCTCTTGGGCTCACATTCCAAATATATACATTTCATTTGTTTCCCATCCTTGTAGATAAATCAGCGTGAGATGGCCAAGAACATTCATCGACAGAATTATATTGCTAATTAGCAATTTTACCTTTTCTTTTTAACTAGAAACAAAATATAGCACGATGACTCCACAAGAATTTTTCACAGAGGCATCAATCATCTCATTCCCATCCTCACATATAAGAATCGGCATTTGAATCCATAAATCAAGGGGCACCACTAATAGAGATGAAGAAAAACAAACCAGATTATTGCTTCCTACTAATCTCTCTCTGATCCAGAAGGTAACTGGTCTTAGGCAGACTTAACAAAGCAAAATGAAAAAACACAAGAAGCTTGGCATGATGATTTGGGAAGCGGCCACGTGGTCGCATTCTAACCCGATAACCAAAACACCAATTACAGACGGACAAAAAATGATATAGAATTCTGAGTAGGCAGTTAGACCTCGTTGCGGGCATACCCACTAGTAATTAGACAAAACTTAAAATTATGGATGAGAATTTCCGCTGGAAAACCGCACATGCAGGAAGTAAATTTCACTCCACAACGTGATTACAGGGACAGCGAAGAACTCTACTAAGTGCCGGCTGGAAAGGACACTATTCAATACACTGTCAATAAAGCAAACAACGAGTAATTGCTTCACTTGAACAGCTCAGACAATGAGCGAGTGCTTTCTTGTTAGAGCACGTGCAGTAATTTATCTACTACAGAAAGACAGAAACGTTCTGATCTTATATCTCATGTCCATCAAATGAGGTAAGCCGGAACAAAAGTGAATAACAAGTGATCCTGGATACATTTTGCATCCTCGGGTGCAAATTATAGGCAACTAAATAATAGAGTATGGCAACATTTCTGAAAGCAAAAGGATCACCATAGTTTACAGACAACAGTCAGTCACCCAACAACGGGTCAGATATGAGTTTTTACTTCATGAAATCCGACCAGACAGCACCAGATAAGCTAAAAGTTCCTCTCGAGTCGGTATCGTTGAGCATTCAATCCTACGCCTCTGGCTTGACACTCTTCCAATTCCTTGCAATCACGAAAAATCATTTGGCGGTGTCTTTGCCTCACGAAAATGAGAGGACTAGATCTTAAACGCTCGCAAATTCGTCTCGACATCGCAATCTACTATCTGTCCTCGATTTCATTTCATCCGACGTAGCAAGCGAGAAAGCAAAACGAAAAGGCCCTCCCGAGCAAAAGGTAAAGGCACAAAACCGACCTTCTTCAGAACGGACGTCGACGAAAATCCGGGAGTGCTGCTTCGCCTCCGCGTTCAGCTTCTCATTCTCGTAGCCGGAGCCGGAGGCCGCGGCGGCGGCGGCGGAGACGCTGCTCTCGGTCGATTCCTTGTCCTGAACGAGCTCGGCCATGACGCGGACGCGGTGGAAGGTGGACCGCGGGGGGGAGGATCGGACGGAGATCCAAGGCGAGGCGACGCCGCGGGAGATTGGGGAGGGGAGGGAGAGCTTGGCGGCGGGGGCGTTGGGGGAGGTGGAGAGGGAGAATGCGCGGAGTAACAAGGCAGTTGCGGAGGAGGAGGAGGAGGAGAGGCTCAGGTGGGAGCTCAACATAGTCTGAGATGGTGATTAAAAATGGAGAGTGAAGGGGCGAGTGTGAGGTGGTGCTTTATCATCGCGAGATGGATGGATAGAGATAGAGAGAGAGAGAGAGACGCGAGGTCACTGGTTGGCGGGGACCGCACGTGCTTGCTTTTTATCGCCCACCCCGTTTTGACGGATAGGGGGAAAAATTTCGCTGTAGGACACGTGTTCGTTCCGGATTGGCCAGAGAAAGCAAAGATGAAGTGTTTAAAGTGAAAATCAAAATAGCGTTAGGCTTCTTTGTTTCGAAAAAAATAAATAATTTAAAAATTATTTTTTCAAATATCATCACTTATATTATACATAAAGATGAATGAACACAAAATGATTTCATCATCCACGAAAGTATTGAGATATAAATTATTGTGATTTTTATTGACTAATTATTTCAAACGATACAAGTGATCATTTTTAGTATAATACTTTCCAAGTCATTCATTTTTTGCGAGACAAACGGAGCCTTATGGTATAGTAATTACTTTTAGTTAGAGCGTTTTCCATTAAAGTAGAACGCGAGTTTCCAATAATCAGATATATTTTCCCGTTATCGTTATTAAATTCAACATGTATCGTTACCAATTATCATTTTGTAGTTAGGGATACGCCGCCGACGAGTTGGTTATAAGACACTGTGCAAAGCACATGTCGACGACGCATGAACCAAAACTCAGATTATTCACCCCAAAAGAGAGATGCTACTATACGACCCTATCCGATAGTAATCATTCCAATATGACGCGGAATCTACTTTCCCCATCATCATCCCCTAAATCTAGAGAAAATATTTTTTTCCCCTTCATCTCAAGGGAATACCATCGAATTTTCCATCCCATAATTCAAACGAAGTCGTTTAAGGACTTGCTTAGGTCCAATCATCTTATTTATTGCATTCAACATAAAAGCATATCATGCTTTACACTCTAGACTAGAGAAGGCTCACGAATTTCACTAAACACCGAGGACACATGAGAGGTTGAAAAGAACAAAAGTCACATATGTCCTGTCTTGTTCAACGTGAGCGGCAAATTTGCAAAAGGCAAAAATCACGATATATGAATGCGACATCATCAATCTAATTAAGTGATTTGGCTCATTGCAAATTCAAGAATTCAACTAGACATGGGATCGCTTAAATTGGGTGCACATCGGATTAAACGTGTGAGCCAAAATTAATTCATAAAGTTCTAAAAGAAGCAAAACTATTCAGCCAGGAGCATTGTAATTGCTTGATTTTCATGTAATATGGTGTACATGACATAAGTACTCATGAAAATTCATGAGAAAACATAAACAAAAAATAAAAAACTGGGCGAAAAAAATTCCCTTTTCAAGAAAGATTACCTTTCGATGTTTTGTCCCACAAAATATCACGCAAAACTATTTGAACACAAGCGTTATAATTGCTTGATTTTTATGTAATATGATGTTCAGGAAAAAAAAAGAGAGGCTTTTTTGATCCGTTTTATCAATATTATTTAAAGACATTGCAATTCCAAGATTTTAGGTGTGAAATTCTTTTGATAGAAGACGTGAATATCCCTTTCATAGATTTTTAGGGGGAAGATGAACTTGGCGACGAGCGACTGAGTGAGCGGTGGCTGCGAGTGAGTTGGAGGTTCGGGAGGGCCATCGGGACACGTGGCTAGCGATAACACGAAAGGCTCGTCCGACCTTAAAAGACGAGGGGCCGTGGGCCCCACCATTTCGGGCTTTCGGGATTCGCGGGTGCTTCAACTTACCCATACACCTCCAAGGCTCCATGTACAGGATTAATTAAATTACGGCTCCGTTTTTCGATTGAAATAATTAAGCAATGAAAAATATTTTCATTATCGTAGAAAATTTATATATAAACACTTTCATAGATAATAAAAATGTTTTTCGTTCATTTATTTTTGTACATGATACAAGCGATCATTTTTAATATTTTTTTTGCAAATCATTCATTTTTTGCGAAAACGAACGGAAGAAAATATTCTGGACAATTCGGGTCAGGCCATATCAGGGTGGTTTCTTGGCCCGGTTTGAAACCCAACAGGCACAAAAATGAACAAAACTCCTTTGCTGCTTCTTCCAATCAATTTCAACCTCCTCACCACCCGAAATATAATTATAGCAACATGACGCAGAATCATAGAAGAACACATCTGATTTCGGCGAATTCTGGCCTCGACCCCCATCCATCCTAAGGTCGAATGAGCATCGACTATAGGTCACGTGAGTCCCGAGTGAGTGATTTATGGACATTGAACTATTAAGGTTTGCTCCATCGGCACGCAGGCACTTCCTCAGTTTTACAATCAATTACAGCGACACTTCAAACAGACTTGAAGGGATTGTCGTTCGGAGTCTCATCATCTAAGAGTTTCTACTACGATCTGAACTTATGGTTTGTTAAGGGAAACCAGTTCATTTCGACATGGCTGGGGGGCGCGAATCAAGTTCGAGTTTGCTTCTTGGCCAAGTTACAGTGGCACCACAGCAATTTCAGAAAAAGGAATTGCAGAATCATTAACGAGAGAGTCAGTCCGTATGAGCTGGTAACTTCTAAGCCCTGTAAACTTTGAACACCACCAAAGTGTCGGCAATGCCAGATGCATGTACTAAGGACTTTTCGGGATATCAGTAATCAGTCTGATTTCCAACTTGCATGATGGAGTCACAGTCCAAGAACATACCTATCGAATCATGCATTCGAATGTCAAAAAATTTGGCGCAGAACTGCTTCGGAGGAGCTCAAAACCGTGGATAAGTTCTTATTGTTTAGGAATATGCCGTTTCTCTCGAACAGACCGCTCCACCAGATACCTGTAACCATGCATACATGTCGAGAAATCGTTAACAAAATACAGATTCTGCAAATAGCAAGTCAGAGATTACCAATGAGTACCAACTGAGCTCTACCTACTCCGTTAGCTAAACTAATCAGTGTTTCTGGAACATGTTTTTATTAGTTTTAGACCGGAATCGCTAGACTATCACTCTTAGAATCTCTTCAATGTTGAAGAATAGATCATGATGCAGTTTTCAGAGAGAAATGTTTCCTGAACTTTTTCGTTTTCGCTGAATTAGTGTCCTATCACTAAATCATTCTCGGATAGAAAACTGCATGCGATAAGTGAAAATTTGGAAAGGGCCGATGGGTGGGAACTTAATTTGTCGAAGAGTATAAGCACAGAACATATACTTACTTGCCCGTGTAAAAGCCCGCAGAATACCATGCATTCAGAACAACACTAAGATCAGTTTCGGAACTTTCACTCTGTAAAGTTTCCCCTTCTGGCTTTTTCTCTTTACCTGTCATGCAGTGCGATGCAAAATATATTCTGTCAAAAGATGACGCAACAATAAGATACGAAAAAGGAACAAGACTAAAGCTAAAGGGTGCCTGAGAGCAACATGCTTGCAATAACGTCGCGTATATGCTAAGCAAAAACGTCATTGCCACTTATCGAAGCCCTCCCACATTCCTTATTCCCTTTCTCATAGCTAAATGTTAAAGAGTTCAATCAAGCTCCCTGCCTTCCTTCTAGGCATGCGCATTTATATGCGACAAGAGCTTTAGCTATTTAAAACTGATTTTAATATGAGCTCTCCCCCGCAATTCTCCGTGTCTTTGTCTTTTAAGAGTGCTTTGTTCTCTTTCAACAGTCATCACTCCTTATCTTTCTATAATCACAACTTTCCAAGATAAAGAGTTAAGTTTCCTAATCAAGTTTGTACAACTGACCCGAATAGTGACCTGATAAATATCCTGATCCACTTTCTTCCCCAGTAGATCTTCCTATCTTCAAAGAAGACATTGCTTTCTCCACAGCTTCGATAGCTGTCCTCGTAATGTCAGAATCTTCGACGGGTGCTTTTTGGTGACTTGTGGAAGGAGCACCGTTGCAGATTTGGCCGACACACGTTTTACCAAAAGAACAAGTAGAAACAGGGCATGGTGCTACAAATGACTGACAAACATAAGGGTAGCATGAACTACCAACTGGACAAGTGTGGCCTGAAGGGACACAAGGCTCTATAGCAGCAGTAGCAGTAGTCCACGGTGCACTAGGAGCAGCTCCAGTAGCATCCTGAGGAAACTGGTAATTCCAGTCACCATATTGATGCAGCAGCTGAAGAACCTTTTCCCTCTTTTGTTCAAGGTCATAATATTCCGCAAGTAACTGGTCATAACCTTCAGCACCTTGAGAATATGAAAGGGCTTCTAGTGTATCTTGTACAGGCATGCCATTTGATGAATCTGGATGAGATCCCTGAGCCAACACATCTACACAAGGGTTTTCATTAACTGATGGGTCATTCTTAGCCTCTCCGGGAACTTCTGCACAATTTGATGCTACAGTGTGTTTAGGTTCTTCCCTCCTACGCATTCATAAAAAAGAATAGCATGAGTAACCAGTGAATATGCGTTCTTTTCTCTTCTCAACCACACACATTTGTGTGAGCATGCGGGTATTAAGCTGATTGAAGCTCCCCCAATGACTCAATAAAACTCTGACATTCCAAGTTAAGCCCCTCCATGGAAAAAGACATTCAGTATAAATTGATAAAGACATATGAGCAGAAATCATATTTCCCTCCAACATAACTTCTGAACCTATCTCTGGCTTTAGTCACCATAAGCTTCGAAACAAAGCATATGAGATAAGAATGATCCATCACAGATGGAAACGCATAGTATGCTTTTCCATTTAGTGCAGAAACACTTTCTATAGTGCGGGATATATGCATCTGCTTGCTAAGCACATTTTAATTCAATTTGAGCATGATAAGTTCAACAACATAGTCAACGAAAATTCCAAGGAGGTACCAAGCACAAATAGGTAACTCCCCAAGATTACATGCTTACATCGTGACATGATTTCCCTGGCCAGGAGAAGAAATACATTTTTCCTGCTCATCAACGACTTCTACTCCTTTGGATGCATTGCTATGCTTTTGGCCATGCATTAACTGAGCAAAGAAGAGAGATAAGCCCCCGTTAGTTCACCATAATCCATGCCATAAGTCAGCTCCATCTACAGAAATGATAAACTGGTGGTTTAATTCCTTCAGACGTGTTACCGAAACCAGACTACTGCCAGTCTCTGACATAAATCCAAAGGCCATCCAAGACACTGGTTTCCTCAACTGATACAACAATATATTCATCACACTCATTCTCACCATGCCTTTTTTATTATTGAGCTAACAGAAAAGTAAATCGTGAATTCTTTACTTCAATTAGTGCTTGCTGGACTTTCATTTAGATTTGGGCAACATCTAAGGCTAGTGCTTCTTCTTCTTTTCTTTTTCTTTCCTCTTCTTGCCATGGTTTGAATCTACCTTATAGACGGTTCCCTCGAGCTATCAAAACCACAGAGAAACTCATGTCAAGAAGCACAAGATTTGCAAAACATTAGTGGAGAAATGGCTTTCTAGAGAGAAGGATTCCCCTCAATCTGAACAACGTATAGGGCAAAACCAGAAGTCAACATGGTTGGTATCAATCCGAGGACCGCCTCACCATGGGATTAGCACTATTTCCAAATCAAAGTTGAGATAAAACATCAAGAGCTTAGTTAAAATCATATTGAGCTTAGTAAAAACCATTGTTCCTGCCAACTTTGCCAGATTCAACAAAACTTATGACTTGAATTTTCACCATATAACAACTGATTCCACAGGAGCAAATCCAATCCTCTATCACCGGAATTTGCAAATTCCGTCCATGCCAAAATTAACAGTATAAAACAAAAGGAGCTAACCTAGAAAGAGGGAGAGAAAAAAAAAATCACAAGTTAGCATCAATTTCTAGCTTTACCATCTCGATAGACACTATGCATCAATCCTAATATTCCCATCCAAATTCTTCTGCTGCACGAGGTCAATATACTGTACTTAAGATCTTGTGCTTTAGAGCTATCATTAAGCAAAAGCAACAGACAAAAAAAAAACACACAGTACACAACAAACTTGAATGCTTCCGACATTCTTGAGCACGGTAAAAAAAGAAATGGAGAGGATGAATCGAGAAGAGCACCTTGTACTTGGACATGGCGTCGTCGAAGGCGATGATGAGGGCGGAATCGTCCCAAAGATCGCCTTCCTTGGCCATCGCTGCTTGCTTCCTTCGAGTTCCCCTTGAGAAAAAAGAGACAACCTAAAGCGAAGAAGAGCACTTTGAACCCGAAACGACCAGACTCGCGCGTGTACCGTATTGTCTTTTTCTATTTTCTTTTTTAATTTTCAGAAAGAAAGTGATACGAAAACGGTTCTTAAATTTTAGTTTAGTCTGTAATCTCGTTTCTAACTTTTAATAAAATATAATTACAATAGCAAAATATTAAACACACCCAAATAAAGATAATATAAAGGAGATAACGTTAATTATATAACCTGAAAATGATTAAATACTAAATTAAATCTTAATTAAAAAGCTCATACGATTTTCGCATAAAAATTGTCGCGATTTAAGTTGTGGTCTAATGAGATATAAGATCAAATATAAACTAAAAGTAAGACTATAGGAAAAGGTTTGATAATTGAAGTAGCAACCACGTTACATTTAAATGATTTTGTAAAAGCTCGTGGCGAAGTGGAAAGTTTAGAGCGCGCATGGCAACACTTCTGCTCAAGAAATCAACTTTTAACCAGTTAGGAAGCACCGACATTCTTCGGAGGCTTCTGTGTCATGTCGGACACTCTCCAACACTCCGATACTTTTCGACTTGCGACCGACGCGTGGTCAGCGCTCCAAACACGTCAGCGACATACGAGTTTAGTATCCCGACACGCCGTTTCAACATGCACAAAGTTAATTTTAAGCATTTTCAATAAATTTAGGGGGTCAAAATGTAAATCATCCATAGATACATATACTTAAGCCACGTACCTAATCATCTCAAAATTAACATACCCAGCCAACAAAAAAAAAAAACCTAATCGTGAATCCTTAATAAAAAAAAAGAAAAATAAGAAACTCACCGTTGTGCATGATAATTTGTCATGCATATATGAATATATACATTTAGCATACAACGTGTCCTAACGTGTCGAAATTCTCTATTTTTTGATAAATGACGAGTCGGCGAGTTGCGTCGTGTCTGTCGCGTGTCACGTGTCGGTGTCGTTGCTACTTAGCTGGCCAGAAGTTGCTTTTTTTATTTTTGCTTTTGATTAGAAGTTTATTTTTCTACTTCTGGAGAGAAGTAAATTTTGTTTTTACTTCTTCAAAAGGCTTCAAAATTACTTTTGGAGTAAAAAATACTCAAAAAGTAGAAAAATGAAGTTGTATAACCAAACAGATTTCTGCTCCAGAAGATAGGGATGATCAGTTCCGGTTCAGTCCGGTTCCCCTTAAGAACTGGGAACCCGATCGGTGGTCCTGGTACCCAATTTTTGAAACCGGGGACCAGACCGATTCGATGGAACCAGTGAACTGTTCAATATCTCGTTATATTAAAAAACAATGTAACGTAAAAGAATTATACCGCACGTCTAACTTGCTAAACAACAAAAAGACAGCTTTTGTAATCTGTACGAAAGTTTCAGGTGCAGATCCAAATTCCCATATCCACTGTTGCACTTCCATCATCAAGAACAGGGCACACATAATGAAGTCTCAAAGACCATTAGTTACTTGGAGACCATCAGAGGGACTAAGGGAGGCGTGCGAGAGAAAATGGCTTGAGCTAAGAAATGGGGGTGGCTGTGGGCCGATGGGCCGTGTTTGCCTCTGAGGGATTGGTGTGGCCCGTGGCTGCCTATATAATACTCTATCATAGAGTTAGACTATTTAGTTATATATATTTTTAAGAAAAACTATCAGTCCGGTTCCCTCTTAGAAACGGGAACCAGACCGCCTGGACGCCGGTTCCATTTTTAGGAATCGGGAACCGGATCGAAGCTTCCTTGGGACCGATTTCTATCCGATCCGATCGATCCATTATGCTCAGCCCTACTTTTGGAGCAGAAATTCTACTCCATAAAAGTTGTCATACGCACCCTTAGCTAAACTTAACTACAATAATGGCGGAACTTTGAAAATAATGTCGAAACTAATGTTACAAATTCCTTGAATAATTTAATGTGATAATATGTTGACAATTTCTTTTATCATCAATCGTTCAAGGTTAAGAAAACATATATTAATCAATTAACTGAGTGTTTATTTGCCTTTTAGTCCATAGCTATTTAGTAATAACTTTTCCAATTAAAAAACTGAACCGTAAAATATGAATGGCTGGAGTGCTATTACAAAATACTCATTAATTTAATGATAACTCATTGTTATACAAACAACAAATTATAAAACGTTAAATTTTCACAGTGGCATCAATTACCCCGACAGCTTTGATTTTGTAAAGGGAAAAATATATTTGTACGTGCATGGAGAAAATGTTGAAAACACGTGATCGAGAGGGAAAAACAATCGGAGTTCAATCAAGAGCGTATCTTAATTATATAATAGTACATGTGCGCATGCTTCGCTGACGATAAAAATTTCATGTTTTGCCCGATAAAATTATAAAATTATCGCTATTAAAATTAATGATAACTGCATATTAGCCTATAATGTATGTCACGTGACAGATTTAATAAGGTCAAAATAACGAATACCCCTAAACCTATAACTCGTGTTCTAATTTTCAATCTAAAAATCACTTCTTCGGTAACAATTTAAATTTATTTAAAAATAACTAAAAAATAATAAAAACAACTTTAGCCTTAAAACCTGAATTAAAAAAAAAACTAAAAAGTAATTAAAATCTGTCACATAAAGAGAGAGAAAAAGAAGAAGGGTTGTTTATGACGAGAATGATGGAAAAGCGAAAGGAAGTTTCATTTTCCTTCACGTGGACGGTCCCCTTGTCGGCATTTTTCGTGGCCTTAGAGCTCCCACAATAAATTAAGGAAATCTCTCCCTCCCTCTTTTTTCTATCTTCCTTTCGATGAAGAACACGATCTACTCTGTCCATTTTCCTCTCCCACCGAACCGACTGCGTATAAAATCCTCCACGGCATGCTCATGCACCGCAAGGTAAGTCGAATCTCTCTCGCTGGTGTTCTTTTCGGAATCCCCAAATAATCGTGTTCCGTTTTTGACGAGGGTTGACTCGATATATAGAGTCAATTTAGGTTTTTGATGGTCGTAGGTTTGATTTATGATGGGCTGAAGGTTCTGCGACTTGATTGAAGTTTGCAATTGGTTTAAATGACCGTTCTTTTTGAGCTTCTCGAGAAAATTCGTGATTCGTATTGGTGTGCATTGTAGATCATTGCAACTGGCTTAGTTATTATCATGGGGTTTTCGTGATTAGGTAGGTTTGTGTGTAATATAATGGAGGGTCGGGGCTAATCTCTTTGTGTAATACGTTTCTGGGCTTATCAGCTCCCACTGTCTTACGGTACATTTTATTGATTTTGGTAGCTGCTAATTGAGTGGGAGATCGAAGAGTTGCGGAGCTTCTTGCTCAGCATGCTAGTGCAGTTGTAGAGCTTGCTGTTTTGCTCGGTGTGGACATCCGACGCTGAGAGGATGTTCGGCGAAGGAGAGATTAGCGCAACGTGTTCGTTGACACCAGTATATGGTAGGTGTTCTTGTGATTGGGTCCAGAGACAATTCATGCTTTTCTTTCTAGCTAACGACGGTTAACTAACTGAAATTGAAAGGTTTGCTTCTCCTTTTCTTTCGCAGGAAATGTTTCTTCAGTTTATGGCATGCTTCCTCTGGCACGTTCGCTGCAAAAGCTTCGTGTTGATCATGTCGTCCTGCTCTAGTATTTAAATTTGAATTGCACTGTTTTCATGTAGTAATGGAAGCCAGGTGGAATAAAGATCATGGGCATAGAATAGCTGTTAAGTGCAAACCTCAAGGTGCAACACCTGAAGGGGGGCAGAGAGGTACCCTGTTTCCACAACAAGTTAGTTCGAACTCATTGGTTGGCAAGCTCTGTAAACGTAAAAGACTAGATGGATGCAAGACTGAGTGCAGTTTTTGGGCAAGGAACTCTGTTTCGAAGAATTACACACGTTTTATGAAGAGCAGCTTGCCACAAAGGGTTCTGTTCTTTCAAGACAATGAGTGGAATGATTTTCCAACTTACATTGTTGAGTTGATCAGGGAAAGTTTTAAGCTGAAAAATGCCGCAATTGAAGTGAAGTCCAATGGATACCATTTTTTGTTGGATATCTTGTACATGAGCCAGTGGGATTTCGTGACAGGTTCACAAAGACATATTGCTTGGATTGATGAAGCTGGTCGCCACTTCTTCCCTGAACCTTATTCTGGTGCTATTGGGATGCAAAAGTCCTGCCAATCTGAGTTAGAGGCTGATGCTGGTTACTCTTTTGAGATACCGAATGGGATGCAAGAGATTAAGCTGCAGCTGGATATCGAAATAAATGGAGCCCATTCATGTTATATGGAAGAAGGCGTTGAAGAGTCAAGTTCCCGTGCCAAGAAGATTAAAATTAACCAAATTCCTGCTGATTGCAACGAGGATGCAGAGGACAATGTTAAACTTGATAAACCTTTGGACACGACATTGGAGGATATAGTTGGCGTTGGTCAACTAATGAACAAAGTATTAGAAACTAAACTTGGACCCGTGCATCAGCACATGAATTCTGAGACCGTTAGAGACATGTTTGTTATGGGAATGGGGTTCCTCATGCGCTCAGACATAATTGAAATTAACCGTTGCTCTAGTCATTCAATGCAATCTCGATTGGAACTCTTTGAAAAGCAAGTTGAGATCACCAAAAATCTTCGAGGGGATCCGAATGTTAAGTATGCTTGGCTTGCAGCTAATAAGAAGGCTGTATATAGTATTATGATGTATGGTCCCGGTGCAGATGGTTTTAAGAGAGCGTGTACATATGGCTCTGGAGTTCATCTCACATCTGTCGATAATACACATATTAGGTTTGCTGTTTTCTCTTTCCAATATGGATGCTATTTTTGTCTATAATATGGATACTTTTTATATGTATAAGTATATTGTTCGTTGCAATTTCAATTGGATCACTTCGCAAGATTGTTGGCATTGATTATGTAGGTGAAGCATGCAACTTGTCAGCATAATGCTGGCTGTAGTTTTGGTCAACTCCTTCCCTGTGGTCAATTAGTTGACTTAATCCAAATAGCATTTCCACTTTGTGCAAATGCGATGCTTGGAACTGTGCTGGTTTATCCCTTGGTGGACTAATCAGCCACATAACTTGTAGGAAATGCCGGAGTCTAGGTGAATATTGAATTACCATCATTTTGGGATCCTCTGTGGAAAAATTTTGTTATTTTATTTTCTTGCTAGTTCAGTAAGATCTTCTCACTTCTTGAGTAGCAGCTTGTGAAGTTCATATACATGGTAGATAATTCTTTTTCACATGGTACTCTGTAATTGCTGCTATATTTTCTGAGCCTCAGAGGGTGTTTCAGCTTATCTCATCTTTTGCAGTGCAAAGTTTTGTGATGATGATGAAAATGGGGTAAAACACGTAGTGCTCTGTCGTGTCATATTGGGCAGTGTTGAACTCGTCCATCCTGGATCCAGACAATTCTGTCCTAGCAGCAACAACTTTGACAGTGGAGTTGACGATCTCCAAAATCCGCAGTACTATATAGTTTGGAATATGAATATGAACACACACATTTTTCCGGAATTTGTGATCAGTTTCAAGATTCAAGCTAGTGCTGGAGGTGATTTATTACTTTGTGGAAATTTCTCATTTGAAGTATTGATAGCTAACTTTTTTGTTACTTTCTTTGCATCTTGGGTAATGTTTTTTCTTGTCCTTATTCATATTTTCTTGCTTAAGAAATTTGTTCATGGATTGAGATTGTTTATTAGTGGATTGCAAGACCTTTATTAGATTTATGGAGATATGTAGATGGAGAGTAATATATGAGTGAACAAGCTGGTTTCTAGGGTAGGCTACCAATGAACTGATGTGGAACTTTTTTTATGTAAGTTATGGTGAACATTTTAGCAAGGGAATCTTACTTGTGTTGCAGGGCATCTAGCTGGAAAGAATTGCCGGAATGAGCTATCGGAAACAACAGTTAGTAAAGGGCCTGTCGATCAGGCTACATTACACCATTCACCTGTGGAGCCAGTAAGGCATACTAGACTGTACTCTTGTATTGTTAAAGTTGTAGTTTTAAGGTCATTACTCTGGACCTTCCAGTCAGTGAGTGCAACTTAAATTGATTTTGTTGCCTTTATATCTGGTTGTTTCTCAGAGGTGGTGGGATGGGTTAATTAGTCAGTCAGTAGCAAGATAACCTGTAGTCAGGATTGCTAAATCTAAAATCTTGGTAGGTGTTGACGTGCTTCCATGTCAGGTTCTAATTCTTGAGACCCAGAGATTATTCTCATATGTTAGCTTATCATCTGCTTTGAGAGAGTGAGAGTGATATCTTTTCGTTGTAACCTTTGGAGAAAACCATCCAGTATCATGTATGTGACACGGTCCGGGCGAAATGCTTTCGTCCCCGAGGTTTTCTATGCACGACGGACCGTGGACTTCCAAGGTAGAATGAAGAATCTCCTAGCGAATTCTAGAATGATCCTAGGAGTGGGCAAAATGGGAATTGCGTATCTCTGTAATTAATACGGGTAGTTAGGAGTTGGGGAGATATAATCTCTACCGTTAGATCAAGGAGAGATCTACGGTCCTTATCGCACGAGTCTTTGTATATAAGGGGTTCTCCTCCCTTTCATTGTATAATCTCATCTCACGAGTAATACAAAATCCAGAGCTTCTCTCTAGAAATCCTTGTGAGTTGAGCGAGGGAAAGACTGATTTGGGAAGAAGTTCCTAAGGCCGCACGAGCAATCGAGCGATTGAGTCTTGAATCGATCGGCACGTGACAAGTGGTATCAGAGCAACATCAATTCAAGCGTAGCCAGATTCATCCAAGGAGTGATCCAAGGAGTGATGGAGCTTCCTTCCGACTTGACTACTGCCCAAGGCGAGAAGGCCGTGGACGAGCGTAGTGGAAAGACCACCGAGAAAGGTGACAAGTCAAAGAAGGGTCGTGCTCGTTCGAGTTCAAGGGAGGTGATGGGGGACTTGGAGACTCGAGTGGTGAAGATGGAGATCGCGCTCGCGGACGTCCAAGGAATGGTCAGAGATATGTCTGAGAACACCGAAGGAGACGAGTTCGGAAGGGTGTGCTCGAAGCAAAGGTTCAAGAGCTCAAATCCGGCATGGGGGAACTCCGAGGTGAAGTATTGGGCACCTTGACTTGCATCGCCGAAGAACTTCGACAGCAGAACAATGACTTGAGGGCCTTGGCGGAGGCTATACGCGGGGAATTGGATGCGCTCAAGGCGAAGGTCGCCGAGATCGAGGCAGCACGCATGAACGGGGTAATCACCGTGCAACCTGCTCCACGAGTGGACTCCCTGAAGCCTAAGGAGTTTTTAAGGGTGGCCAAAGACGTGGACAACTTTCTGTGGTACATGAATCAGTACTTCCAAGCAACGGGGATAACCGAAGATGCGCTGAAGGTAAGTACCGCATCCATGCACTTCAGTGAAAACGCGCTTGTATGGTGGCGTCGTAGGTGTGATGATCGGAGTGGTGAACCGATCACTACCTGGGAGATGTTTGTCGCGGAATTTTGACGACAATTTTGTCTTGTGTATGCGGAAGAAGAAGCTTGAGATGAACTTCGTCGTTTGGAGCAAAAGGGAGGAGTCCGAGACTACGTGAAGAAGTTTTCAGAATTGCTGCTGCAGATCCATGACAATGAGGCGTACTTCCAATTCATTGGTGGTCTCAAACCACGGGTGAAGCAAGAGATAAAGCGATGCAACGCGACTGATCTTGCGGCGGCCATGTCCGTGGCCGAGATTTTGGTGGAGTTCAAAATGACTTCTGGGAACAAGCCGGACTTCCACCCGAAGGATAAAGGCGTTGGTGGGGGAGATCATAACAAGTCCCACCGTCCTAGTGGAAGCAA
Organism: Lenwebbia sp. NSW1173648; assembly: GCA_029784005.1. Lineage (NCBI taxonomy): Eukaryota > Viridiplantae > Streptophyta > Magnoliopsida > Myrtales > Myrtaceae > Lenwebbia > Lenwebbia sp. NSW1173648. Next base: position 1,725,150 of record JARCGZ010000005.1, read on the forward strand.
ACCACCAGCGGCCCCTCCAAAGGTGAAGGCGGAATCGAGTAGCGGGGGACATCAGAAGAAACGATTCCCTATCAAGTGCTTCTTTTGCGATGGTCCGCACTATGCTCGTGATTGCACGTTGAAAGGGAAAATTGCGTCCCTCGTCAAGGCAAAGGAATAAGAAGGGAAGAAGTAGAAGGAGTAGGAGAAGGAGGAGACGCGACTCGGATCGTTGCGAATCCTAAACACCATCAAATCCAAGAAGACCGATAAGTCTAAAGGACTTATGTTCGCAGAAGTGAAGATCGGAGACACGACGATGAGTGTGCTCGTGGACACTGGGGCATCCGATCTCTTCATTTTCGAGGACGTTGCGAAGAAATTCAATCTTCGAGTTGAGAAGGGAACGGGGTGGCTCAAGACCGTGAACTCCAAGCAGATCCCAACGAGTGTTGTGGCTAGGGACGTGGAGCTTCACATCGGTCAATGGAATAGCAAGGAAGATATCGAGGTAATTCCTCTCGACGACTACGACTTTGTCATTGGATTGGGATTCCTAGATAGAATCAATGCTTTGTTGATTCCGTTCGCCCGATTGTATCTACATCTTGGACGACCGGAATCAGTGTGTGGTTCCGATCAAGTGTAAGTCAGGTAGCGATCATAAGATGCTCTCGGCTATGCAACTATCGAAGGGAGCTAAGAAAGGAGAGGTGACTTTCTTGGCCGTCTTAAAGGATGTGGATCCTAAAGGCGAAGAAAATGATGTTCCGATGGAGGTAACTCCAGTCCTCGAATCGTTCAAGGACGTAATGCCTCCCGAATTGTCGAAGAAGCTGCTGCCTCGAAGGGAGGTGGATCATAGGATTGAGCTAGTGCTTGACGCTCAACCACCCGCCATGGCACCTTTTCACATGGCTCCCCCAGAATTGGAAGAGTTGCGAAAACAGTTCAAAGGATTGCTCGATGCTGGTTACATCCGCCCATCGAAGGCTCCGTTTGGTGCGCCGGTCCTATTTCAGAAGAAACAAGACGGTTCACTGCGTATGTGTATTGACTATCGGGCGCTCAACAAGCTGACGGTGAAGAACAAATACCCGATCCCCCTTATTGCAGATTTATTTGATCAACTTGGTGGAGCGTGATGGTTCACCAAGCTGGACCTCCGATCGGGTTACTATCAAGTGCGGATTGCGGAAGGAGATGAGCCTAAAACTGCCTGCGTCACGCGATACGGCTCATATGAGTTCATGGCATGATGAATGCACCGGCTATGTTCTGCACACTGATGAATAAGGTACTCCACCCATTTCTAGACCGATTTGTTGTGGTTTACCTCGACGACATTGTGATTTACAGCCGGACGCTCGAGGAACACATTGAGCATATCAAACAAGTCTTCCAAGTTCTGCGGGAAAATGATTTGTACGTGAAGCGCGAGAAGTGCGTCTTTGCTCAACGGGAAGTGCCATTTTTGGGGCACATCGTGGGGGATGGACGAGTCCGCATGTACCCGGCCAAAATTCAGGTTATTACTAAGTGGGAGCCGCCATCAAAGGTAACGGAGTTGCGTTCGTTCCTTGGCCTCACTAATTACTATCGGCGGTTTATCAGGGGTTATTCGAACATCACTGTTCCTCTCACGGACATGCTGAAAAAGGAGAAACCGTGGGACTGGACAAATCGGTGTGAGAAGGCGTTCGAACGACTGAAGAAGGCAATGATGGAGGAACAGGTGTTGGCATTGCCTGATCATTTGAAGCCGTATGAGGTAGAGACTGATGCCTTAGATTTTGCTATTGGGGGTGTTTTAACGCAGGAGGGACATCCCGTGGCCTTCGAGTCACGAAAATTGAACGAGACCGAACGGAGATATACGGTCCAGGAAAAGGAAATGACGGCCGTAGTGCACTATCTTCGCACTTGGCATCACTATCTACTGGGTTCTCGATTCGTCGTGAGGACGGACAATGTTGCAACGAGCTATTTTCAGACGCAAAAGAAGTTGAGTCCGAAACAAGCCCGTTGGCAGGATTTTCTGACGGAATTCGACTATGTGCTGGAGTATAAACCGAGGAAGGCCAATTCTGTGGCTGACGCACTGAGTTGAAAGGCGGAGTTGGCAGCCATAAGTCAACCAGAATGCTCGCTGGTCGAACGAATCAAAGAGGGGCTACAACATGACCTGGCAACAAAGGCTCTCTTTGGCTATGCGAAGGAGGGCAAAACTCGGAAATTCTGGTGTGAGAACAACCTTCTCTAAACTAAGGGACGTCAACTGTATGTCCCGCTCTATGGGAATTTGAGGAGGGAAGTTCTGCGTGAATGTCACGATTCTAAGTGGGCAGGTCATCCTGGAGTTCACCACACCATGGCATTGGTGGAGGAGCAATACTTATGGCCACACTTACGTGTTGATGTGGAGGCTTATGTCCGGACGTGCCTGGTGTGCCAACAAGATAAGTTGGAGCAGAAATCATCCGCCGATCTCCTTGAGCCCTTGCCAGTTCCGGAGCGTCTGTGGGAAAGCGTATCCATGGACTTCATTGTGGGGTTGCCCAGGTCGAAGGGTGTCGGACATTGATGATTGTGGTGGATCGCTGCTCCAAGTATGCGATGTTCGTGCTTGCTACCGATGATTGTCCAGCCGAAGAAGCGGCTAAACTGTTCTTGAAGCACGTGGTGAAACATTGGGGCGTACCACGAACGATCGTGAGCGATAGAGACCCTCGGTTCACGGGAAGGTTTTGGACCGAGCTCTTCAAACTACTCGGGACGAACCTAAATTTCTCCACGAGCCTCCATGCGCAAACCGACGGTCAAACGGAGCGGATGAATGCACTTTGGAGGTATACTTGCGGCACTCTGTGAGCGCAACTCAACTAGATTGGGCTAAGTTGATCGACGTAGCTCAATTCTCCTATAATCTACAACGGAGTGACTACGAGGAAGAGTCCGTTCGAGGTTGTAACTGGACAGCAACCGCTCACGCTGAGCGCGATTGCAACGGGCCATTGGGGGAGTAGCCCAGCCGCGCACAAGTGTGCCAAGGAGTGGCACGAGCAAGTCGATCTAGCTCGCACTTGCCTGCATAAAGCATCGAAACGGATGAAGAAGTGGGCGGATCAGAAGCGGCGACATGTGGAGTATCAGGTCGGAGACCAAGTGATATGCAAACTACCGTTGCGGTATAAGGGCGTTCACAAAGCACTACTCCGTCGATACAAGGGACTGTTTCCTCCTCATCCAACAGGTCGGCAGTGCATCATACAAGCTGGAACTCCCGGCAAAGCTGAAGATTCATTCGGTGTTCCACGTGAGTATGCTAAAACCATTTCATTTGGATGAAGGAGAACCGGATCGAGGAAAGTCACAAAGGGCGCCTCTTGGAGCGAAAACTTCATATTATTGAGACATGGATTACATCATGGCGGATCGAGTCGTACGGAAGCGGTATTGCACGCCAAAGAAGGAATATTTGATCCGATGGAAGGGTCTCCTGGAGAGTGAAGCCACTTGGGAACTTGCCGAGTCTCTTTGGCAATTCCAAAAACAGATCGAAGCTTATCTTGCGGAAAGTGCGACGAGGGCGTCGCCAGAATGAGTGGGGGAGAATGACACGATCCAGGCGAAATGCTTTCATCCCCGAGGTTTTCTATGCACGACGGACCGTGGACTTCCGAGGAAGAATGAAGAATCTCCTAGGGAATTCTAGAATGATTCTAGGGGCGGGCAAAATGGGAATTGCGTATCTCTGTAATTAATACGGGTAATTAGGAGTTGGGGAGATATAATTTTTACCGTTAGATCAAGGAAAGATCTACGGTCCTTATCGCACGAGTCTTTGTATATAAGGGGTTCTCCTCCCTTTCATTGTATTATTTCATCACACGAGTAATACAAAATCCAAAACTTCTCTTTCTAGATTTTCTCTCTAGAAATCCTTGTGAGTTGAGCGAGGGAAAGGCTGACTTGGGAAGAAGTCCTGAGGCCGCATGAGCGATCGAGCGATCGAGTCTTGAATCGATCGGCATGTGACATATGAGTAAGTCTTTAGTCACCATGGACTATGTAGGAAATTCTCTGTACACGAGACATTTGTCCCTTTTCCAATGCATGTTTGATGGTTTCATATTTTTTCTGAAAAACCAGAGTGAATGCTTTTTCTTGTCTGGATTCTTTCATTAGTGAGGATCTTTAGGCAGCCTAGGTTGGTTTGAGAGCGAATTGTTGGCCAAGTGGTTTTCTTTTCCATAGCTTGGAGGATTCGAGAGCCGTAGTTTCTTATGTGTTGTCTTCCTACTATAATTTTCAATGGAAATGGCCTTTATTGTGTCTGTACTTTTAGAATTTTGATGTTAGTTTGATTGCATATGAAAGGGTGCTACTTTCGGAAGTTTTGTTATTTTCCCCTGAATGGCTGCCAATGCTCTTTGTAATCTTTTATTATTGGTCATGTCTACCTCCGACTTCGTATGAACTTTGAGAAGAGTCTTCAGTGTAAAGATGATACCTTGGTTTCAAGCTCTGCAAAGACTCCCAAATCCCCGTGGATGCCGTTTCCATTATTGTTTGATGCCATCTCAAAAGAAGTTGCTGCCAAGGATATGAACGCAATCAATGCTAATTATGAACATTTCAGGGTGCGTCATCTTTGATTAATCACTCTGATAATCATCCGTTCACTATAAATGTTTCATCAACGTCTAATCTTCCTCAATATTTATCAGACCAAGAGGATCTCTCGAATTGACTTCATCAAGAGGTTGAGATCAATAGTTGGTGATGAATTGTTGAGGTCCAGCATAATGAGTCTTCAGGGCAAGGTATTAATATTGTTGTCAAACTTGCAATTCATTATTGCTAGGCAGTTAAGTTGTTGCATGTTGACTATGACTTAGTTATGTACTCTGGATTCTAATGGTTTTGCTCCAGTGATTAGTAAGAAATCAGATGGTAAATGGCCTGACTAGTGCTTATCAGAGCATAAAGGATTGTTGTGTCATTATTTTCTCCCGGAAGAGGTCGATTCCTATCTTCTGGAGTAGGTGAGAGGGTTTTTGAAAAAGGACTGGCGAAGAATTGTGAAAATCAAGATGGGCAGTGTGATATGGAAACTGTAATTTTTCTCTTTGCACCATCGATACTGGCTGTTCCTCTAAAAAAAACAGACGTGGGTCTATGCGATGATATATCCAGATTTAAGATGGAGGGACATTTTTTCCCGCCATCAATATTTTCTCTGATATTCTTATGAAAGCGCTTAAATTTGTTACTGCATTTTGCAGCCGGCTCTTGGATCTAGTCACAATTCAAAGGTGCCTAAGCCGGAGCAAGAGGTTTGAATCTTCGAATTCACTTTGCAATGCTGTTGTCCTTAGTGTCGGGGGGATTGCGACTACGCTTCTTTTTCCTGGGTATTTGAAAGTGACTCTTCTTGGATCGTTATGTATATCTTCTTGGTTCTATGGAGTTCCTGCTGGTTCCTGCTCAGCCTAGTGAAGAACTACACTGTTATTTGTAATTTTTCATTTTGGAAAAGAAGGGATCGGCATATTATTACCTGGTATCTTCTCCACGTGGTCAATGATTTAAGAAGAATGTATCTTTCAACGTAGTTCTCCAAATTAAAAGATTTCCACCCTATAAAGTGTCAAATTTGCAATCTCGCATTAGGATGGTAATGGATCATATTCAATTAGCAATGACGTATCTCTTAATAAATTAGTTTTTGTCCCCCTTTATTTTGCTAAAGACCCTATTCTTGATTACTGTCCAAACTGGCATCCAGTGAAGATTTCAGTTAGGGGTTTTATTCGATTCCACTTTGAGTTCATCGGAGTTTCCTAATCTTCGGCAAATGCCGGGTACTGCTGGCGCCTTGCGTTTGATTACCAGTGCGGAAGACTGTCTTGTGATGGTTCTGATGATCAAATTGAGAGGATCTAAAAAAAGTTTGAAGAAGGGAAAAAGAAAAGCAAAACTAGTCATGGTGGAGGTCATCATGCTTGCTGGCCGTGATTATATAATGCTGCTGACAAGTTGACTCCAAGATTCGATTACACTTGGTTCTCGAGCAGGAGAACTGCTTTCTACTTTTTTTAATTGATGCTAAGCATCTCAAAATCAGACATGACTCTACCAAAGGAGAAATTACTAAAAAAATCTTAAATCTATTATTGTACGGATGCTAATTTAGTCCTAAGCCTTTTAACAATTAGTAAATTTTGGCCGGAATCGAAAATTACTGAGGTGAACGTTGATCATCCTACATGTTACGACCGGTGCTAACGTGGACATATTATCTACATGTCTATACATGTAATCAATGTGTTCGCCATGCAATAGATTTATGATTTTTTTAGGTGATTTTCCCCTCTACCAAATTTGAGCTTACCCTTGAATCGGGACATGTGATCTACGTGTTTGTACGGATGCCAATTCCTAAAATTTTCAATTTAGCCAATTTAGTTCTAAACATTTTGACAATCTGTCAATATTTGCTAAAAATTATTGAGGTGAAAGTCGACCGTCGTACATATCACGACCGGTGCTAACGTGGACATACGATCTACATGTCCATATATGTAATCAATGTGTTCGCACAATTAGTTTGCATTAACATTCATACAATAGATTTATAATTATTACTCTACCAAATTTGAGTTTACCCATGAATCAGGTCAAGTGATCTACGTGTTTGGATTTGGGATCGTGGGAATACGCAAGTGAGGGTGACTGTGGTCGAGGCGGCGATGCCATGATGCTCTGAGTGCAACGTCAATGTCGTTAAGCTACAATTTCTTCGCGTAGTACCAAAAATCTCTTTCCACTGGTTCATAATTTAAGGTGCGTTTGTTTTAGAAAAAATATTTTCCCGAAATTAATTTTTCGAATTTTCACCTATCTGATTCACCGAAAATAATTTAATCAATGGAAATCATTCTCCGGTCAATGAAAAATTCATGCGTAAAGTGAAAAAAGTGAATTCCTAAATCTAAAGAGGAGAAAACACTTTCCGGATTTGTTTCTCTCGATTTTTTTTAATTATTTAATTTTATATCTTTCGATTTTCCCCAATTTTATAATATTTTTTTTTTAAATTTTAAATTTTAAATTTAAATTTTCTTTTGTTCTTTTTTTTTTTTTTTTCTTCTTCTTCCACTGTGATGGCCGGCGGCGGCTATGTGCTCGGCTTTGTCCCATCCATTCTCCATAGGCTGCACATAGTTTGCCCCAGAATTAGCTTCTGCTGAAGCTGAAGTTGATTCACCCTGACCCCCACCTCAGGGATAGGGCTCTGCACAAGATCATCCCAGAAGGTGGAATTCTCTAACAAAGCATCAATGTCGGGGATCAGGGGAAATGCTATCGATCTCTATAGGCATCGACCCGTTAACAAATGATGACGGATCCATGTATCACCGTTATGCAGATCTGCTCCCATGTAGTCATCTCTTGATATATTAGCAATATCCTCCAGCACAATGTCTCGTGTTTGAGAGATCACAGGCATTGGTATCTGCCTGAGTAATGGAGGCTGCTTCAGCCTGCTGTGCTCCTGCGAGCATACCCATATCTGGAAACTGGTTAGTAGTGACCTTAGCAGTACCCTGTGGAAGAATACCATCCAAATAGCTCTGCTCACTCAAATCGAGCCAATAGATTGCACTTCACTTATAACCGTAAATTATCTCTCTGAAGTATTGAAGAATCATATAACAAAGAAAACAGCACCAAGAAAAAATGACAAACAAAACAAACCAAAGGAATGGGAAGAGAACAACCCGATCAATGACTAAGCATCATTAGTTTGTTTCTCGTATAGCAGACACAGGCCAGATGCAAAATGTTTGAGAAGCTAAAAGCAAAAACGGTCCAATATGTCAAGTAAGATTCTCAATCAATGATGAAGTATAGCACAATGAACTGCAGAAAGCAGAAAACATCTCCTACACAACCTATCAACCAGGACAGGAAATGGAGGCTTTTTTAACCAGACTCCCCATTCCTTAATGAACATCGGCACATTGCAATACTTAATTGGATGTAGCACGCACATGTGTATGAAAAACTCCATTCTCAGTAACAGGATACACTACCTCTTACATCGCTATCTCCATTATGAGAATTGCTTCTAAGACTACTACTTTGCCATGTCAAGAAGTCTACAATCACAGACTCATATTATACCCAGTATTTTCCTAATGAACTGAAGCTCATAACATCCAAATAGCTCTGCTCACTCAAATCGAGCCACCAACAATTGCTAAATATCCGCCGTATGAGAAGATATCATCTACCATTGCAAGTCACATAACAGTTCCCCGCCTCAAGCAACACTTTTCAACGACCAGAATCAAAACCAGCACCAAAACCCAGTAACAGGTCACTGAGCTGAAGCAGATTCGAGAGAAAAGTGACTTAAAGAAAAGAAAAAATAACGAAAGGCTACCTTTTGCCCAAACCAAAACCTGGGTACAATTTCTTTCTTGGTGCAGAGAAAGAAAAATCGTCAAAAGAAAAAAAAACCCAAATCGAGAGAGATCTTCCCACCTGAGTTACGCGAGCAGACTGTGCCAAACCTTCGAAGAGAGCGAATCAACTGGATTTCAGCTTAGGGTACCGAGATCTGCTCAATCGAAGCGAATCAACTGGATTTCAGTACACAATCGATCGCGAAAACGACCGCGACAAAGAAATGCGAGGGAAACACACACACACACACACAAAAAAATCGCAAATGGATTCACTCACTCCGCGGCAGCAGAGAGCCGAGAGAGAACAGTCGCGAACGGATCTGGAGGACGCCGCTCTGCGCACAAGACGATCACTATCAAGTCGAGAGAGAACAGTCGCGAACCTGTGGACGTCGGAGGGGAGGCACCGAGGCAGGGCGTGGGTATCCCGTGGAAAGCTTGGAAGCGAGTCGAGGGCGGAGGGAGGCACCGAAATGTTTCTATCTCAGACAATCGGTGTCTTGTGTCGCGTGGGTATTGCGTGGGTACTACCCTACGCAAAATCATTAAAATACCCTATATCACCCGAACATGTTCTTTACCCTCTACCCTAAAATACCCCAAAAATAGGATCGGGTAGGGTCGGGCATAATTGACAGTCCTAATCGGGCCTTCCCCGCGCTCCTAAGTCCAGAGAAGACGGACACACGAGCGTCAAACTCATGTCACATGGGTGGAGTCAATTACTCGATCGGTCCTTAGTCGAGATTGCAACCAAGCCCACGGCGAGCGATGAGTCTTACTAATTGGGATGTGACAATTTGGGCTTTTGGGCTTTGTTGAGATCGTACCCGCCAAAATCGCATTTGAGACGGACACGTAGCCCATCGATCACCGTTTGCGATTCCGTGGCCCAGCCCAACAGGCCCAACTAGGACCTCTTCCGGTGCTGTGGAGGCCCAGCCAGATGAATCGGTCGGCGGCCCGGCGGCATAAGCGCGAAAGCGTCACCGCAATCGAAATCACTCGGCGGCTCTCGGACAATTCTTACTCTTTTCCCCTTGCTTGCTCGAAACGACAGGTCTCGAAATATTCTCTCCACCCTTCTTCCGTCACCAGTGACCGAGAGCACTCGGAGAAGGAAAGAGGAATCGATATCGAGACGGAGGCGCGGAGGAGATGGTTCTCTGGGAGATCACGTTGGCGACGGCCTACTTCCTGGGGCTGAAGCGAACCTACAAGCTCGCTCTGAGGATTCAGCGCAGGTTGATCGGCCCAAAACACCCCAAGATCCGTCAGTTCGCCCAACGGTAACTTCCCCCCCTCTCTCTCTCTCTCCTCGAATGGTTTGATCATCTTCCCTCATTATGGGTCCCGAGTCGGGATTCGGTGTCTGGATGTTGCGCGCGAGTCGAAGTTGTTCAGATTTCTTTTTCGCTTGGCCCGTGATCGACTTATTGCCTCGGAAAATGATCGGAAGCTCGACGATGAATGATTTTTTCGTCATTGGGAGCTATTTTTCGTGCCGCTTGCTGTGATCTATTACTGCCGTCCTTCTTCGATTGGAGTTGTGTTACTTCAAGTGGAGTCATTTAGCTGGACGCAACCAGAGATTTTTGGGAGCCTTGCGATGTGCTATGCATTAGCCATTTTGTATGTTGGCTTCGGTTACTCTTGAATAGCCCGTATTTCATGCCAGGACCATGATGATGATGATGATGTGCAGGTGTACAGAGGGATGTTTTGTCACCCTGATAAATGTTGTTTAAGGATGGGCTTCCATTTACAATGTGATTTATTCAGGAATTTTCTACTTACAGGAGTCTAGAGAGTGTAGGTGCAAATTAGTCAAGCTCCTATTCAATGCACTTGAACACGCTATTCTGTCTACTTGAGTTTTGACTTGATCCTTTTCAACTTTAGGTAATTTACTGTCAGTTTCAGCTGTGGTCGATCGAGTTTTATTGCAACCACATTTTTGAGATTTGCTCAAGCTGATAGAATAGATTCGGTAATAGAGTCAGGTCCAAGCATGAAAAGTACTCCATTGGTCTAGCTCGATCTTGTGCTTAAAGCTCTCGTAGTCAAGTATTAGGCATTGGTTTCGAGTCATGGACGAATCGAGAACGTTGTAGATTTAACCCGGCTTGATTGCACCCCAAATAGAGAGGTTAACTCCATTGCTAGGGCTGATGGTCGATTTTAGTTGGGAGTTATAGTACCTTACAATGCGAACATAGAATCATGCTATATTTTACCTATCGTAGATCGCATCACAATGCGCTCTTGATATATGATCGTCTCTATAGTCAATGTGCAAAATGGGACTTAGGTGATCACATAGTATATAAGTCGATATGATTGCAAAGAAGTGCTTTTTCTTTGGTTACATAAAAGCACGTTTATGTCGCTGGGCCACATGAATCCATTTGATGAATGTTTTCCTCAAATTCGATCGGGTCAGTTCACTTTTCTGGCAATTTTCCAGTTCATGGCGTCATAGCTTCTCCTAATACTTTTGATGGAACTTCTTAGATTTGTTGGTCTTTGGCATACTGTGAGCCTCTAAATTGTCATATTTACTTCCACATGTCTATGAACTTCATAAATGAGTTGTGTGGTTAGCTAAAACCCTAGATGTTGAATTTGGAGCTGGAAATCTCAAGAAGGTTCTCAGCTGCATTGTTTGGTGTTATGAAGTGCATTGTTATTGGTCGTGTTTTGGTGATAACCTAGTTTTGTACCTCGTAAGAGCAACTGCTATGAGACAATGAACTGTGACTTCCTTTGCAGTCGGTGAAAATTTTATCGAGTACTCGTTTGTTGAAGTTTTCTGATAAGATCTTTTCGTCCATTCTCATCGTTCTCCATGTTAAACAGGCGAACGCATGCCATATTTGACGCGGCGCTGAAGGTTCACAAGAACATACAAGACAGAGACATTGAAGTCGGTCGGAACCTCGGCAACAGGATTCTATGTTGGCTGGACCGGATGAAACCTTCGGCCCAAATTCGCGGTTCTTCCTCAGGGGGAAGCCCTAGCAATTCAAGCACCGGCATGAATATGACAAAGCAGATCAAAGGCATTTCACAGTGGAAAGAGCCCGGGACATTCAGCTCGTCCAAAAATGCAGAATCTGGTAGGCGCATGTTTGCCTCGTTAAGGAACACATGGCCGAAGTCTTTTCCTACCATCACAATGATGATGCAGTCCGCGAAACCCACCAGTCGAATCACGCAGTACAGGCACGTGAGTACCTATGGGCCCGAACTGCCAAGATTGCATTTTGCTCGTGGTCAATACGGTGGAGTTTTGCGGGAGGACATAATGCAGTGGATGCTGCAAAAATGAACTGTGGAATTTCTCTTGTATTGCTGAAGAACACAGTTTCGAGACCCCAATGGTGCCTCAGACACAGCAAAGCTTATATCCTGTTCCTCCATTTTCTTTTTTCTTGCCTTCGTTTGAATGGCGGTTCATCAGTGTCTTAAATTTTCTTTCGTGTAAATTCTTATGATTCCCCCCTTTTTTTCTTTCGAACCTTTTGATGTCTGAAATAAAACGGGTCCCTTTGTCGTGTCGTTGACTGGAAAAACAACGTACGAGATCATTGTTCAATTCGGATTTGCCACTTTAGGATCGCCGAAGGCTGAAGTCGGACCAAGATGTGGGTCAATTTGGGAGGGGCTGGTCCAAGGTTCGGCAAATGTAAAGCCCAAAGGACCAAGATTCTCCTAAACAGGCCCATGCCGAAAGAACCCTCCGCCTAATAGATAGGAGATGCATTAGAACGTGTATAAAACGTATCCGAGGTTATGTATTTACCTTATCCTCTTGAAGATGTTAGCACTTATCTCTTACAATTATAGCTCGCTCTTCGGCTAGATCTCTCTGTTTCTTGTTTCATGAACACACTTAGGTAAGGCTGGGTTCTCTCTTCGAAAACGACGAAGGGGGTTATTTCCAAATTCTTTGACTTTAAGCAAATTAAATCAATCAAACTTTAGCACTTAAAGGCAAATGACCAACTCGGTTAAGCAACAACAAAAGCTTGTAAGTTATAAGGAATTCGTAAGTCGAGACACTGGGAAATATTATTCTCCTTTTGAATTGTGCCGTTCCCCCAACAAAATGATAAGGAAGATGATTTATTGGCTTCTCTCTTTTTTCAATTTGTGCCATGCTACGATTCCCCAAGGAAGTAGAGAGAGATCATCATCGTATGTACTCCAAGAATAAAAAGAAGTTAAAAAAGCGAAAGAAAACTCAAAAAAAACAATGAGAAAATAATCATGAAACGCAAGAGTTAGGTTAATGGGTTCTTGTCATAATCAGCACATTTGTCTCAGCCCTAGATTTGTCGGGTGACTAGAACATGATCTCTCGTGCTGATTAGTCCTCAAAGAAAAAGATTCAATATGTTTCATCTTTTTTGTTATCGCGTATCGATCCAAGAACAGGATCCTATACCTATGGAGCCAATCTCTATCGCTTTTGAAAGGGAACTCCAAATAAGAAAAACCTGAGTCACTTGCTACTTTAAGTCCTGTTAATCAAATCTCTAGTTTTTTAATAATGGGATAAAGGGTCGTTTAGCATATTTGTTTTCGAATTGAGGAAAGAGTGTCCCCCCCATCTTCTTGCTTCTTTAAGGCTATTCAAAGTCATGTGATTTCCGGGGAATATTATGCTAAGTCTTCCACTCATTCTCATCTTTTTGGGAGAGAGTTTCCTCCTGAAGCCTGGATTTTTCTCAGTAAAGTTTGATGGCTCCCCACTCGGGACATCCCCATCACCACAATTATTGAAAAATGCCTTGGCACCAAAAGTATTGTATCCCTTGGAAAGAATCATAACTTTTGATATCAGTCAATTAAGGGAAAAATTATCAAAAAAGTCCTAATTATTATAATTGTGCTAATTCATTCTTAAATCTTTTTTTTTGGGCCAATTGAGTCATAAACCTATTACATTCGTGCAAATTCAGTCCTTTTGGCCGACCGACGTTGACGTGGACAATTTTAGTGATTTTTTTTCCTTTTTCTTTTATTTCTCTGTCTTTTTTTTTTCTTCATGTGGCCGATGAGGGTCGCCGGAGCTCGCCGGCCACGGGCGAAGGTGGCCATGGCCTTGCCTGCCATAGGGGGAATGAAGATAGAGAAAGAAAAGAAATAATATATATATATATATATTATTAGAAATTATTCACGGCAGCACTGGCTGGCCAAATGGACTGAATTGGCACAAATGCAAAAGGTTTAATACTCAATTGGCAAAAAACCAGAGGTTTAGGATTGAATTGAATTACATGGAAAAACATTGCATCCTTTTTGGGAGGTCTAATCTGAATGTAATCTCGTTGACTAAGTTGGGGGGGATTTGCCGATAAACGTATGGGCATGTGCACTTTCCTTGTCTCGGATAATATGGATGGGGGGTGATTGTCAGGCCAAAACATTTGATCTAAGTACGGTTTAAAAGGAGTCGATGTGTAAGGTCACGTCATTAGGGGAATTTATGAAAAAAATAATTGAAATATTTTTTTTTAAAGAAAAAAGAGAGAGAAGGAGAAGTTGTCCTTTTGTGCCGGAATTATTGTTTGCTTGAACTTTACTTGATTCCTAGCTTTGGTTAGTGCGATTCCAATAAGACCAAGAGATGTTGGAAAACCCCCCGGACCATATGCATTAATGAATGGTAATTAATGTCCAAAGAAAAAAAAAAACAATTACGTTAATTAGTGTCGGTGTGGACTCGTGGAGGTCAATTAATCCCCCCGTCTCTCTCTCTCTCTCTCATAATTGGAAAAATAAATAATTATGTTATTATTTCTTCTAATAGATTTTTTTTTAATTATATATAAATGTGTGTCTATAGATTGTCATGGGCCAACTAATGCATGGCGAAAACGTATGCTTGTCCATGTCGAGTGGTTTGCAATGGATGTCTTTCAAGAAGGAAGAAGATAGCAAACTCCTGGAGGGAGTAGTTTTGGGTCTACATTAAAAATTAAACCTTTAAAGCTACTTTTACACACACACACACTACTTAATACTTAATACTTTCAATTATAAATGTGTGTCTATAGATTGTCATGGGCCAACTAATGCATGGCGAAAACATATGCTTGTCCATGTCGAGTGGTTTACTTAGGCTCTGTTTGTTTCCCGAAAAATGAGTAATTTGAAGAATATTTCCCTAAAAAATGATCGTCGGTATCGCTTTCATAAATGAATGGACAGGAAATGTTTTCATCGTCTACGGAATTGTTTAGATACAAATTATTGTCGACAATGAAGGAAAATTACATCGAATAAGAAAATGTTATCACATCACCCATTTTTCGCGAGATAATGAAGCCTTAAAAACGTCCTTTTAGTAACTTCTCCTCGTCTAACTTTCAAAATGCAGGCAAGTGCTTTACTCATCGCTTTTCTTTTTTTCTTTTAACTTCTCATTATGATCATAAATCTATAATAAATGTTTCAAATGTAGACGATTTTCCTTTCAGGCAGCTGATCACCTTGGAAGATTACAAATAGATGACATCTATTATGAACTTAATTTTCTTGTGCAGCGTGAAAATTATAGATTTTTTTTCCTTGTTCCAACAGTTTGAGATTTAAATAACTTTAACATGCAACGTCCGTCCTTGGGGATAGCAAATGGGAACATAAATAATAATTTGCAAGCCCTAAGGAAGAGCCAGATTACAAAATCACCACCCTAATAGAAGAGACTCTACATGCACACAAACACATTAACATCCATATAATACACACACATACATACACACATAATATATAATTTTTTTACTTATAACGAGGTATTAATGTAAGATTCCTTTAGTCAAAATCTAGAAAACAGACGGAATTCGAGGATTAAGATAAATACTCCTAGATGGTTATGGAATTTCGAACTAACAGACAAAATTTCGATGCTTCCGCGCCAATTTTTTTATCTAGCAATTCTACATGGAAAAGAAAATATCCCTCAAAACATGCAAACCCTAAAAATAATCTCACTTGGAACGAGGCATGCGATCGCGAGGTTTGCCGTTGATCGGATCATTAAATATAATAATCGCTAACATTGCCTTGATGATTAGGTGAAGTCTCCGCCAGTGCTTCGGACAACACAAATGTCAGTCTCTATGCTTCTGTTCTACGTCGGCCTCTGCGAACAATTTAATGTAAGTTTGAGCATTACAAGCATGGACAGGACACCAATTATACTATTCGACCTCTTAACGAGGTATAATATATGTTTATTTTACATAGATTCTAATGCTGTCAGGAAGACTGGAACCCTAGAGAAGAACACAGAGAGATTAAAATGATAGTTTTATCTAGCATTTAATAGGGCGAATTACAAAGCAACGTTAATTTAAGCTGCTCCAATTATAAAACAAAGAGGGTTTTATTTTTTTAAAATTTTCCATCAAGAAATTTCCTTTTAACCCCAAAAATAAAATTAAAAAAAGGAAATTGTCTATTCTCGTGGAGATCCGTCGTAGCTTCATCTTGTGATCTGAAGTTTGGCTTAGTTGTCTAGCCATCTAAAGAAACAACCTAGAGACTATGAAGTTGAGTAATATTCATTACAGTATCAATAATTTTTACAAAATTCAAATGACAAATAATTTGTTCTTTGGAAGAAAGAATAATTTCTAGAGCAAGTTCTATCAGAGAATTCACCTAGAACCCCCGGTTCTACATATATCGAAACCATCGATTCCTTCTTAGGTAGAACCAATGGTTTTAAGGTCGGAAACATGAACCGTACATGTTCTCTCCGAAAACGACCTGTAATCTCATCGATCACGGTCGATTCAAGCCAAACTTAGGGATCTATCCAAGAGACACTCAGGCACACATTGACCTTACCATTTTCCTTAAAGGGATCTTGTGCTCGAGCAAGTAAATCGTATGATAATGGTATTGCCTGATGTAAAAAATTTGTTTTTTCAATATTGAACTTGATTGGTCGATACTTACAAAAAAAAAAAAAAAAAAAACTTGATTGGTCGTTTCTGTATGAACCCCATGGCACGAGCTCGCAACTTGCAAGTTAACCAACAGGGCAAGCAAACAAGATAGGAAGACGTCACTGAAAAGATGTTAAAAGGCTCAAACAATGAACACAAAGAATACACCGTACGTCGAAGCGTTTTTTGCCCGATGGGTGTAACTTCAAAAGAAAAAGCAAAAGGGCAAGGCAACTTAATGGGCAAAAATCAAAAAGCTACCACGGAAAAGAACACAAAAGATTCAAGCTAAAAGAAGATGCACAAATAACCCCACAAAAAAAGAAACTTCTGACGTGACGCTTCCTCAAATTCATACACCCTCGCCTTGCCAAGATACAAACTTGAGGGTATTGCAAGAAAATCCAGGTCCGTTCTTAATCTTTTAAATTAGTTACAAGAATGATTATAAGGATCATCGCGTCGGTAAAACCCTAATTCGGACATATCCCGTAAATATCTTGATATATGTGTGGAATTATTATCTCATCAAACCGTAAATAGAATTCGATTGCACACATGATAAGATCGCAACACATTTTTTTTTCATCGACGTGAACAAAATACAAATCCAAGTTAAAAACAAAACTCTCTTTTTTTCCTTTTGTTGTAGCGATAATTAGATATTACATTGATTAAGCATAAAAAGGAGATTTTGGATTTGTTATATCTTTTACTTCTTAATTCATTGCTTCCATCCTTTTATCCGGAAAGTGAAGAAAGATTAATGGTGCACTTGTTTCGTGAAAAATGAACGAATTGAAAAATATTTTCCTAAAAATGATCGCTCGTATCACTTATTAAATGAATAAATAAAAAGTATTTTCATCGTCTACGAAATTATTTAAACATAAATTGTTGTCGACAATGAAAATATTTTCAATTGACTAATTATCTCAACCATACAAGCGATCATTTTTAGGAATTTTTTTTCAATTCGTTCGTTTTTCGCGAAACAAACCAAGCCTAAGGTTTCGAGAAGATATGAACATACTAAACGTGTATGCACATGTCGATGTTTGTGTATTTCGAGGGTTTTGGTATTTCATGCTAAAATAAAGGTCAAATCGGGAGAGCTGCCTAGGCCCTATCTGAAACACGAAATAAAAAAGGTGAAAAGGCAGAGTCCCACAAGAAAATTTGCAGTTTGAGGAAGCAAAAGGCAATTTAATTAGACAAAGGGATTGGAACAAAGGTGGGGATTTCAATCTTTTCATGAGAAAAGGAAGAATCAACAATCTTTGAGCATATGGAAAGATGATGCTAAGCTTTTAATGCCTTTAACAGCATTGGTAAGCGTTACCTTTGATTTTTGCTCTCCTATTTTTGAGTCTCAACATCGGTAGGTCCCCCCCTCCCTTTCATTAACAGATGGTAAAAAAAAAAAGAACAAAAAATAAAAAGGAGGAAAAAAGACCTCAACTAACAACCTAATTATCATGGCCCTAGTCCTCTTAAAAAATCCCAACTTTGACCCGAGCTTTGTTTTTGGCTTTAGTTCCAAATCTATATGCGCGTCCGAAAATCACCAATAGTTTCTTCAAAATTATCGATATCATAGCCAAGTAGAGATTCATTATCGGAATCTGCGTTTTCATTGACAACCCCATCTTCGTATGTCGCAACAACAGCCTCTTGATGTTGAGAGTAAAGACAAGGAAAGTATTCTTATTCCCAAAATATCTAAATTTTGATGCCTAATACTCCATAGACCGTTCGGACTCCATAGGAACAATAACGATTGATACATAGAATAACTTTTTATGGGATTGATAATCATATTCTTTTTGTACATTCATCTTCACAGACATGTCTATTTGGACATGTTGGCAGATTTGGGATTAAAGTGAAAGTTGGAGATTTTTTTAAACAAAAAAAAATCAGGGAAAAATTGAGATTTTAAATTAAGGGTATTTTTTTTAAGGGAATTAGCCCTACTACGAGATGCGATCAATGAATTCATTTCAATTATTTCTTTATTTTTTTTTTGTTTTCTGTCAAGTGTTTTTTTTTTCCCTATCTCTAATACTTTTCTCTTTGACTTTTGCTCTGCCTTTTTGCAGAGCGCGGGAGTCAAACCCCGCACCTATGATACTAGCATCTCCATCCCCCAACTCCTTTACCAACAGGGCCACATGCCTATTGGCCCGCCAAGTGATTAGAAAGGTCTACAATTATGTAAGTCTTCAAATTCGAAAAGGATAGAAGCGAAGCTATTTTTGGATTTAATGTAACGTGACATATACATCAGATTCATGACAAGAAGGAAAAGTAATTGGAGGAATGTGCTTAAAAATCCAGCCGAATCCCAGTTGTTTTGGTGGGTCAAGTGATGGGGTAGTACACAGTTCTTGGCTTAGCAGATGCCAGTATGTGATAGCAGCGAACCGACTTTTATATACATTGCCATTATGCCAAACTGATGGAAGTGATGATTCATACCCAACATATTTATTCTTGTTTATTTAAATTAAATTACTATTTTTCAACGAAATAATGCAATTTCCTGTAGTTTCAAATGAATTAGATAATTCAGAATATGAAAATATATATATGTATAGCGTAGAAAGTTGGAGAAAAATCGATTGAAAAGGTCATATCGCTCTAGTGAAAGGAGAATATGAAGTTACAGGGAGTATAAGCTTTTAAGTAGTGTTATGTGAATTTATACAAGGTTGTGGTTAGTAGAAACTCAAATGTTTACAATTAGTACTTAAAAATCCAATCGAGGGTGAACGATGGCCAATCAAATTGTTAAGTTCGACTTTGAATCAAAAGTAAATGGATTCCAGTATGCCTTGAAGCATCAAAGACTTTGCGAAACCCGAATTACTAGTTATGCACGGGGAGTGAGTTGGAAAATAACGAGAAATTGCATCAGAACAAATGGCTTACATTCTTAGATGTCATACTTGCTCGATGACTGAAACTGAATATGAACTACTAACGGAGATGATTAGAATGCGTAGGAAACTGAATCTAATTCCAAGTTCAACCTCAAACTTAGGCAAAATCTAATTTAATTCGACCTGCTATGAATAATCTTCTCATCTTCGGAGTCAAAACATTCCGTTTTCGTAGATGATTGGTGTGTTGTTGATTTCGCGATATGCTTCTCGTTGATTCTTTGTATGTCTTTAGATGGACCGTGGCGTTATGCATTATGGTCTTTCACTGCAAAAATCTCTAATTGTCTTGACTTGCACGCTACTATATTGATGCTTTGCAACTGCTCCCGATTCCTTAGCGGCGGTTATCTTCGGACGATGGATAATTTTTATGTGTACTTCGAGTCAATTTAACGTCGCCGTATGTCATATGCTTCGCTCAAATCCTACCCATTGAAAACTTATCATCGTTAAGCTTGTTATGCATTTCGTCGATGGAATCTGGGAGCCTAAGTGTATTATCATGACCAACCTGATCGATGAGGTTATCATGCACTGCATCGATCGGCTTTATAAGTAATGTCAATGGTCATAGCCTGGTTTGAGCCATTTAGCTTCTTCAGTTTGGAGCAAAATTTTGGGACTGATGTCAACAAGTAGACTGTTTTCTCATGATATGAGAGAGCCAAAGATCTTGAATGTGATTTCTCACCCCGCAATTCATCCATCGATGGGATATTCTTCTTTATAGGCTTTTTGATCTAATTTTTTTGTCCTTGTCATGTTAAAGCAAGAAAGAATGATTACAAGACAATGTTTACATATTTTACTGCAAGCACGATAGTAGGCTCGGTGAACAATCGTTAATAATTTAGTAATTAACTTTATTGTATGCATGATGAAAGGGAAAAGAATGAAAATATTACACCCATTTATAAGTTTGGGGGTATCTAGCCTATGGATGATAATTTGATGATTCTCCAAGTTACATTGTGGTAATGATATCTTTTTGAACAGATTCATACAACAACGGGAGAAAGTACATCACGAAAGGCGCACGCCATGCGAACATGCTAAGGTAGCATTACCGATTAACCAAGTGGTTTTAATCATTGCTAGATCCGTCAAAATGAGTCATAAACTTATTTCTTAACCCACATATGATGGGCTAAGTCGTTATATGGATTAGTCGTAATCAATAAATGAGTCATAATCGAGTTTAAACATAATATGTATGTTTAATGCGCCATAAATGATCGTAAATGGGTTAACAACTCATTTGGACCCAACCCTCTATGACTCTTTTTATTCTCTCTTGCCTTTATTCGATCTCGCGATCCCTCACTCTGCACTCTCACCTCAGTATAGATATGAGTTTTCATAGGGAAAATTATCCAAAAATTCCTGAACTTATTGTACAATGGCCAATTCAGTCATAAACCTTTCAATTATGCCAATTTAGTCCTAAATTCTTTGTCGATTTGCAAAGTTTCAAAAGTGTAAGACTAAATTGACAAATTGTCAAAATGTTTAGCACTAGATTGGCAAAATTATCAAAATGTTTAGGACTAAATTAACACAATTGAAAGGTTTAGGACTGAATTGGCCGTCGTACAATAGGTTTAGGACTTTTTGGACAATTTTCCCAGTTTTCCTATATTGGGTTACTATGGAAGCGTTTTAGCAATATAGATCGGGTGGGGGTGTAAATTACTAGATGTGCATTGCATGGAAAATAGGTCAAAACTAGTTAAATGAGCCTATTCGGATCGGACCATGTTTTAGCCGACTCGACACACCCGTTTGACACGTCTACTCGTTACGTAGCAGATAATAAGAAACATACATTCATAAAGAAGAAAATCTTATCAGGTCAGTGATATCCCATCCAAAAGTGATTAGCATATCAGTTTCATACAAGAGCTCATATGTGTAGTCAAGAACTTGATGTGTCAAAGGATCAATACAAGTACTTCATCTTCCAACAATCCTCTCGAAGTGTTGGTTGGAGAAGCGGGCTCGCCTATTTACTGTTGTGTGGAAGAGCAATACCGACCGTATAATTCAATCATGTGACGTCCATTATAAGCCCCGTTCGCGCATCGAAATAATGTAGACTTATTTTGTTAAAACGACAGCGGACAATATTTACATGGGTTTGAAATCAAAGCAAGGCCTTACCAAAAGAAATATTCACATGGGTTAATCCAAAAATTGTCCTTTCCTTCCCAAAGCACAAGAAATGGAAAGAAGAAAGGAGAGTAGTAAAAAAAAAAGAATCACCGAGTCCCAAATATTGATAACTTTTTCCCTCATCTTTTCCTCCCTTTTTCACCCTCACTACCCTACACCCACGTCCACACAAAAGGGCAAAAAAAAAAAAACCTCTACTCTCTCTCTCTCTCTCTCTCTCTCTAGCTCCTCAAGTGTCATTTTCTCACTTATACTTCACACAAAGGAAAACAAGGCCACTCTCTTCATTTCCTCTCTCTCTCTCTCTCTCTCTCTCTCTTCCATCTCAAAGTTCCCTGCAACTACTTCTTCCTTAGTCTCATATTGATCTAACCCCATCTATGGATCCAACCCTCTCATCCCTCTTCCCAACTTTAAATTCCTAGACCCAATAAACAGATCACACAGAAATCTCTCAACATCCGCCATTTTCTTTTGGGGTTTTTTCTGGATATGCTTCTCACCTAAGAGTCTCTTGATATATACCTCGCTATCAGGGAGCAAGAGAAAGAGGATAAACATCAGAGGGAGAATCCGAAACCGACGTCCCCGTTTCTTCTTTCGGGTGGTTTAGATGGAGCTCTTCCCAGCTCAGCCGGATTTGTCCCTGCAAATCAGCCCCCCTAACGCCAAATCGGCGTCGTCCTGGCGGCGGACGGCGGAAGATGAGGTGAGCGTGGGCTTCTGGAAGAGGGCCCTCGACTCGAGGAGCTATCACTCCTTGCCATCCTCAATGGCGGCCAAGAACGACATCCGCTTCGATCTCTCCTCGTCGAATCCGAGGGCTAACCACAGCGCCATTAGCGGCGGCAACATTTTGGAGGCCAGCAATAACATATCTTACAACCATCTCCAACAAGGCAACAACCATATCCACTCCTTCCAACCCCAAAACCAGTACTCCAACAGTAATCAACACCAACATATGCAGCATCATCATCATCATCATCATCACTCGGTGTTGCAGCATCAGCCACAAGGAGTGAGCCAAGAGCTCGGCTTCTTGAGACCGATTAGAGGCATCCCGGTGTACCACCAGAACTCTTCCAACGCTTTCCCCTTCGCCGCTCAGCTTCACCATCTAGACCCATCACCAATTCATCACCCGAACAGTAGTAACTCCGTAGCTAATAGTACCAATACCATCGCTTCGAACCTTTGCCATTCGCACGGGCTGATGAGATCGAGGTTCTTGTCGCGGTTCCCGGGGAAGCGGAGCATGCGGGCGCCCCGAATGCGGTGGACGACCACGCTGCACGCCCGGTTCGTCCATGCGGTGGAGCTGCTCGGCGGCCACGAGAGTAATGCTTCTTCTCATCTTTGTAGTCTTTGTGATTCCTCTCTTTCCTTTGATGTTTTGGCCTTATCTTCCATCTTTTACAGATTTTTATTCCTTCCTGGAAAAAAAAATTGGGCTTCATTCTTTAGAAGTTGCAAAAACAGGAAACCAAATGAGAAGAGAATATTTACTTTTTTCTGCTTATTCTCTCTCTTTTTCTCAGGAGCCACACCAAAGTCAGTCCTTGAGCTAATGGATGTGAAAGATCTAACCTTGGCACATGTTAAGTCTCATTTACAGGTAATAAAAGAACCTCATTTCTTTCAAGATTTCTCTCTCTCTCTCTCTCTCTCTCTCCCTAATCAAAGGAAAAGCAAGAAAATGCAGCCATAAATTCTGTCTCTCTTGCATCTTGTGCTTTGTCTGAGAAATTGCATGACATTAAGCAGTGATCCAGTTTTGTTTTTCTCATGGTGTTATTAGCCTCAGCACTAGCATTATTAAAGAGAGCTGACATTGTACTGGAGGTCTGTTTAGTGCATCTGTTTCAGATTCCAAGATTTTCACAGCTTAAAGCTCTCTCTCTCTCTCTCTCTCTCTCTCAAGCCCTTTGCACACCCTTTTCTCTACTAGATCTGATGGTCCTGCAAAGGAACTAATCATGAACAGCTTTTTACTCTCAAGAATCAATAACCCAAGTCAAAAAAGAAGTAAAATAACAGGAGATAGAGAGAGAGAGTTGCTGTTATCGATTTCAGAGAAACAAGTAAAGACAAAAACACGAGGAGTTCAAAGTGGAGTCAGCCAAGCCGAGAGAAGAGCACACTTATGCTGAGTTTTTTCTTTTTCTTTTTTTCAGAAAGTTATGTGGGAAGGAAAAATAGGGAAACGAAAAAGGAGTAAGTACAGAACATCATCATTTCTCAATGATGTAGGTTTCAGACAGGGTTTTCTTCTCAAGTGGACACACTTGCACAACCTTTGCGCGGGTCTTCATTTGTGTTTTTGCATGAATCTTTGGATATGGCAAGTAATGTTTTTCTAAAGCATCATGCTCGCATATGTTAATCAGTACCTGGTTTAAGTATTGCATAGAACCCAACTACAACATTTTCGTTTTAGGTTTAAGGCAAAAAAAAAAAAAAAAAAAACTCACAAACAAGTTTACACCGTTGGATATGCAGATGTATCGAACCGTGAAGACTACCGATCGACCAGCGGCTAATTCTTCAGGTAAGAACTAACCAGTTTCCCTTTTCTGGGAAAAAAAATGATGTGAACCATGTGAACGATAGAATGTTTTGGCATGCGCCGTCGTGTACGAGCTTCTTATGCATCTATCTCGACCTTTATACGCAGGACAAACGGATGTGTTTGATAATGGATCGTCAGGAGAAACTTCTGATGATTTGGTCATTGAAGTTGCGAACCCGAGAAGGCCGGAACTTGGAAGGCATGATCATCAAGATACGAGTCACCATGGTCTTTGGAGCAATTCTTCAAGGTTAGCTCTTATATGCGACCCCCCTTTTTTTTCTCTCCCCATTTCATTTGTGTTCTCCTGTGAAATATTAATGCCATACACACGAACTGAAAGTATTTATGCTTGATCTCCGTTCACTCATGAAGTGACAAGCTCTCATGAGTATCTAGCAAAACGATTCCTCGAGCCGTCCCTTGCTTCCAAACTACTAAAACAGCTATTGTTAAAATTTCGACTTTCTTTCATGTCGAGAAATGTGAATTACACGAGCAACATTTTCGCTGTACTTTCATTCTTATGATTTTTGAGCTCGCATATTACCATAGATATTCTCATAATTTGTGAAATTAATCTGCTCAAAGCAACTCCGGAACAAGTCATTGTTCCGTCTAATCCTGCTATACCAAATTAATCTCATATCCGTCTAATCCTGCTATTCAAAGCAACTCCTTACCAAGTCATTCAAATCTTTGAGCTCTATATCCATAGAACGTATCACATACCACTGAACGTCATTGTACTTTAGAGAAATGATACATTTCAGCAAAGAAATTCCTGAATTTTGCAGCCAGATTTAGAGCAATGTCTTAGAAGGAAAAAAAATAAAAATGGGAGGCATTAACATTCTCCGTCTCTTTGTCGTTGATGATGGGGGCTACGTCCGGACCTCATGAAACACTCGATTCATCCCACGGAGTCGACCACGATTCCTTAGTCGTCACGGTTGAGTAGTTGGCTGCAGCGTCTGAGGCTCCTAAGGGAAGGCTCCAAGATTGTCTTCTTTAAACTCCAACCTATGACCATGCTTCCTGTCTTGTTGGTTCTTAACCATTTTCCAACATCCCATTAGGGTTAAGGTCCTCTGTATACTGCATCCTTAGAACCTTCATCTCTAACCGCGTTGTCGGAAGGCCAACCTGCAAATTAAAACCTTTGGGGTCTAGCATAATTCATAGATTAACCTATGTAATACTTGTACTAGGGCGGTTCGAGCATACTCCTATGAAAACTGGATCAACAATGTTTGGAAACTATTGATACAACGTGTAACCTGATTGATACTTTAATACCATTATTCGGAATGTATCGTCTCGCCACGACGCGAATTCTTCTGTCTTTGTTCTTAGCTGAGTATATTAAGGTTGTTTAATTTCCTGTAACATATGTACACGTACGCCATCTGAATAATGCATGTGTAAAGTACATAAGTCATGTGGCTTTTACAAGAGGTAACAAAAAGAGGAAAGGAATAATGGCCCCTGCTTTTCTCTCCTCCCGTCTGTCCGAGACAAAAGAGTGAAAACTTCATGATGGTTTCACAACCAAAATGATAGCGAACATAAAGCTAATGATAACGCACACGTATTACAAAATTCTTTTCGTTCCAAGACATGGAAAATCCACCTTAAAATCAGAGATATCTTCATCTTTGGATTTCGTGGGCTCTCCTCCTAAAGTCTCTTTCTTTCTTTCTTTCTTTACTTTCTTTAAGTGGGACCCAAAAGTTTAGAAAACTTAATCCCAAAGTTAAATCAAATCCTCCATTAACGGACCCCCTCGAAGAAAAAAACTCTTGTGCTATTCGCCAAAGCTGATATTCTTTATCTTACTTCTTGTTGTGTTTTGATGGGTAATGGGATATCACGTGGTAAGGGTCTCGACTTTCGACTTTATTACAACGTATGCAGTTCGCAAAAGCGAGGACTGTGTAAAGAAGAGACAATAAAAAACGACAGCTTTCTTTTTCCCCTCCCTCTGCATGGCTTCCACTGACAACTAGGGATATATTCTCTAAAAAAAATCCTACATTTCCTTTTGGTTGGTTTCAGGGAAGCTTGGTTGCATGGGAAGCCAAAGGATTCTGGAGGAAGCACTCCATCTGTTGAGGTATATATAAGGAAGCCCTAAACACAAACAGTTTTTAAGTTTCTTTTCCTTGGAAGTTTCCCTGATAATCGGAGCTATGTCGAACATCGATATGTGCCTACGTCCCAAATTTGATCGAGCGAAATTATGTACTTTAGAAGTTGGAACATCTGTAGATTGCTTGATACAGCCAATTATAGCATGCTACATATCGAATTTTCGATTTTGTTTTCTTGAAATTTCTGAATCGTACATGCTTTAGTTAGAAGTGTTTAAGCTCCTGGACTAATGCCATCCATTGATTACCTGAAAAATTTTGAAAAAAAAAGACAACTTTAATTTCTTTCACCATGGTCAAGAAATTAAAGTACCCCCATTGGATAATTTACGTATGGGGGAAGGAAAAAGCTGACCTAGTTGTAATGTTTCAGTTTCTTAATCTTTCCTGAGTCAATGCTAGTGCCTATCGCTTATTCTATTGCCTTTCTCTCTTTTGTGCTGTCGCAGAAGGACATGGATCCAAAGCTCTCAACCTACGAGAGGACATCAGAAATAAGCTCACCGGCGGTCATTCTCACAGGCACAAGTCCCATGAAGCTAAACCTGGAATTCACTTTGGGAAGGCCGCATTAATTATTTTATAATATTTTATCTTCTTTTTTTCCAAATTTTTTCCTACTGATTTCGAGAGACCATTAATTGTAGCTTATTAGAATCAACTGATGAACAAAAGAATCAGGTTCTTCCCGCCGAGAAAATCAGAGGCGAGAAAGTGAGAGGAAAACAAAAGGAAAAGAAAAGGCCAAAAGAAAAGGAGAGAGAGAGCTGAAGAAGGACAAGGAGACAAGAAAGACAGAAAGCAACAAAAGTAGAGACTGAGTTGGAGGGGGGGAGGGGAAAGAAAAAGCGTCCTTATCAAGGTGCCTCTGAGAGAGACCCGAAATCCGACATTATAGAAAGAATATTGTAATTCCTACGTAAATATGATCCATGATGATGTCGATGTTGTTTGTTCTTTCAATCAGAGAAAGTAAGTGAGAGAGAGAGAGAATGAAACTGTTCCTTTTCTTGCAACTTTACTGGGGCATCATTACCTTTGGTAACATGTAGTTCCTCATCGTTTATTCTTATATTAACAAAAGGTCCATGGTTAGGCACTGTCACATGCTTTACACTCTCTCTGAATAAAGGGGCAAAAAAAAAAAGGAAGGAGGTGCATGGAAATTTGAACAAGGAAAGAAGTGGCAAAAGTCATGACCACAGATGGTGCTTAACTCAAAATTTATGACATAACAGAAGGAATATAAAGAAAGTGGTGGGAATAATAATGAAAGTTAAGCAAAATTCTTGGTTTTGATTCGATTATTCTACTCGAATCTGTGAGATTCAAGCTCTACGTTTCTGTCATTGTTCGTGAAAGCTCATTTTATTTCCTCCAAGTCAGTAAACAAACATTAGTGGAAAAATCTCTTCGAATATGACATCTTCGGCAAAAGGAAAAAAAGAAGAAGAAGAGAGTGATTCGATTTATGGGTAAAGTGTAGCACACCTTTGTTTTGTCTTTCTATAAAGGTTTAAGAGGGTCGTTACTTCTTTATCCGTGATAAAGTATTCAGCAATTTCCATTCACTTTAAAGATGGTCGATGATAATGTCTGCTTTTCCGGTTCAAAATCAGTGATTAGGTAGATATAGTAGGTGAAACAGTCACAAAAACTTGTGGAAAGAAACTCACATTTCTTTGAAACATTGTCATTACTTGATTAATAATGCACCCCCGCATACATTTAATGAAGAACATAAGATATGATGAAGTGGGCCAACCACAATCCTCCCGGGGAAGTGAAATATTGTCCTAAGAATGATCACTTATATCGTTTGCAATAATTACTTAATGAAAAATATTTTCATTATCGATAACAGTTTATATCTAAACATTTTCGTGTTCGATGAATATATTTTGCGATAATTATATTTGCAAACGATATAAGTGATAGTTTTTAGGAATTTTTTTTTGTTCAAATCATTCATTATTCATGAAAAGAATAGCACCCGAATTCGAGCTTTCCTACACCGTATTACAGTCTGTAATAAGGTAATCTGTGCAATCCAACTATATTATCATTTGTGACCTACAGAAACTCTAGAACTGAATTTTTCATCTTTTTTTTTTTAGCAAATCAAGCTTTCACAATCAACATTTACTTAAGACCATAGCCCAATTTGATCTATCTATCCACAAAGCAGCAGAACAAGATCACTGTTGCCTGTGAATTTTGCTTTCGAATAGTTAGGGTTTCGGATGACGAAGAAGGCTTCACGATACATAGAGTAGTGTGATCTTTGCTAGGGATACCACATATAACATGTGTGGACTCACCATCTATAAATTCTATTCAATACCTGTCATTATTTTTCCTATGCATCGCAACTCAAAGATGTGATGTGATCATCACATACTTTACAACCACTCAAATATTCCTTTATGGAAGACGACCGAAAGAAAAGATTCAAAATGTATTTTCCATTGTTGGACCGCGACACGACACAACCCCCCGCATTTGTAGTGGGCTGAACAGTTGGGGCAAAACCTCCGTAACCCTAATTGTTGCAGAAAATGAAAGAAAGCTTCCAAGAATAACTACCAAACCCCTCGTGATCCTATTCCTATTACATCATCTTACGCGCGCGCGGTCTTAACGTAAGACAAAGCGAAATAACGTGAAGCGATGGTGAAAAATTCATTGCAGCTCGTGTCCAACACGTTCGTGGGAAGGAAGAAAACAAGAAAAACAACAGGAGGAGGAGGGGCGAAGTGCTTCGAGGCTCTCTCTGAACGCACATAACAGGACGATTCCATGTGCAGTAATCTTTACCTAGAACTTGCTATTTGACAAGAAATACTTTGTGCACAGTCTTCGCAAAACCAGCAGCAATAACGCTCTGCTTGTTTTGGCCAATCGCGGCCGAATGACGGGGGGAGTACTTGTGTTCTTTATCTGTCTTTGTTAGCTTCAGTTATTGCTCTTGCTGCTGTGCGTACCTGCTCGGAGGATGAGATTCTGAGAAAAGTTTTTGCTCCAAGGAAGGAGAAAGATTGAATGGGGCACGAATACTGTCATTCTTTATTTTCTTGATTTGATTTGATGTTCGAGGGTTTGCACGTTTGGGTGAATAAAGTGCTTTTCTTGGGAAAAAAGAAAGAAAAAGGAAAGGTAAACAGTTGGGATTTTGAATTTGTGAGAAAGGAAGAGAGAACTTTTCCTTTTTGTTCATCTTTATGGAATTGTTGTTTTTTTTTTTTTCTTATCCTGTTCCTTGTTCGAGTGGGTTTAAAAGTGGTGGAGCATCACGAATTAATTGGAAGGCACGGTAGGGTTTTGAAACTAACCCTAACAAGGAAGACAACATTAGTTACCATTTTAGATGAAAAAACCCGTAAATATTTTGGTAAAAAGGTTGGGTTTCCGCCGAACCCATTACTGACTTCATCAC
The DNA here is from genome assembly GCA_029784005.1 of Lenwebbia sp. NSW1173648. Lineage (NCBI taxonomy): Eukaryota > Viridiplantae > Streptophyta > Magnoliopsida > Myrtales > Myrtaceae > Lenwebbia > Lenwebbia sp. NSW1173648. The sequence continues at coordinate 1,754,857 of JARCGZ010000005.1, forward strand.
AATCGATTAGGCGAAACGGTTCTGCAAAGTTAGTTTTTTTTTTTCCCTTCATATAGGTAGTGTGGTTATGATATCCGGATAGTGATATTTAGATATATGAACACCCATCGTGTTATACTCCACACACGAGTCTTTTGTGCATTACATATGGATGTACCTGCCCGTATGCACGGTTTTGTAACGTTAAGAAAATCTTTCTCGTAATTATACAGCTCCACGTCGATTTACCACTTTTTTACAAGTACATAACATGAGGTATTCCTATGCTAAAATTCAAGAAAAACCTATTTATGGTTTATCTGTGTGGAATCGTGTACCATTCAACAACTAGAATGTCTGAAGCTTTTTTTTTTGGGTCCTATTTTTCATTGTTCTTGATTTGTGGAAAAAGGAGACATGTAGGCTTTTAGGGTAAAAAAATTTCACTTACATCTGTGTACTATCACTTGGACGAATTAAGAGGTTAGCCCAAGTTAGCGACCTACTTGAAATGAAGACTCAACCTCTGCAAAATGGAAAGGAGAAGAAGGGCATGTAGAGGGAGGGGGGCCTTTGCTGGGGTGGGTCAATTCCAGGTCCACTTTTGACACAAACTTATTGAATTGATTGACATTTTAAGAAATTGTCAGTTTCCTTTTCAAAGTCATATGGCAGCAATGAATGTCCTACAGTGGTAGCCAACTGTGTGTAGAGAGACTCTAGAGACTCGTCAAAAGGAAAGGAAAAAAAAAAAGGAAAATGAGAACAGGATGGCACCGTCGCTTGCCGTTAATACCGGAAGAGCAACGGTGCTATCTCCACCGCGTAATTTGTCAAGAAAATCGAGTAACTTGCTTGCTCGGTTTGCTTGCGACGCCGAATAACTCGAGGTGGCAACCCCCCTTCTTTGATCATTGGCATCTTCGATTGAATAATTTGTATCGACCTCCAACATAAGACTATGTTAGGTTGTGGAACCAAACGATTTACAAATGGGCCTAAAACCGATGATGATGTCCACTCCCGACTCGATGCAGGGGAGTACCTTAGCAATAGCTTCTAGCAAAGTTTAGAGATCAAAACTGTCTTTCACAGTGAGGTTGCGAATCCCTGCTCCCTCACTCGCGCGTTCCCACCCCCAACCCCACTGAGAAGGTGGGGAATCGAACTCCCCACCTTCCCCACCTTCCCCTTCCCAAGTGGGAAGGTGGCTAGTGGGGCTACCCCCAATAGTTTTTCATAGTGTAAATAATTGAGCGCCTTTTCTTGCTATTTATTTAGATGCACCAAAAGGGAAAAGAGAATCAAAAACCCATTGTATATATTATCTGCGTTGTGTATATCAACATTCCTTCTTTTGTTGATTACTAATTTTTGAGATAAAATTTACTTTTCAAATTCTCACGTATGTTTTTTTTTAAGGGAAAAGTATCAAAAAAGTCACACACACACACATATATATTGCATGGATATCAATTCACCCCTAAAACTTTTGATTGGACTAATTTAATCATAAATCTTTTTGCATTTGTACGATTTCAATGCATCTGGCCAGTTTAGGCCAAAAATTGCTGACGTAGATGTTGACCGTCTTAAGTGGCACGATCGAGGCTAAGGTGAACATTTTGTTACAATTTTTTTGTATTTTTTTCGTTTCCCTTTTCTTTTTTTCCAGTGGCCGGTCTAGTTATAGGCCATGGCCAGCAAGGGCGAGTTCGACCACCGGCTAAAAGAAAAGGGGATGGAAAAAAGGAAAGAAAATCGAAAAAAAAGTCCACGTCACCGATAGAGCTGATCGTGCCACGTAGAAGGATTGACGTTCACGTTAGCGATTTTTAGCCTAAATTAGCCGGATGGACTGAAATGGTACCAATGCAAAAAGGTTTATGATTAAGTTTGATCCAATTGAAAGATTTAGAATTGAATTCGTTCAAATGTAATAGGTTGCGGACTTTTTTTTTTAATATATTTTTCCCTATTTTTTCCTTGAATAACATCACTAAATATGTTTTCTCAACAACCTTAATTATGAAGAATCCTCTTCCGTGGTTGTTTTCTCCGGTTGCTCACCCCGTGAAACATGAAATGTGCGATTCTTCTTGCACCGTCACTAGCTAAAGGCGATGGCGCCAGTATGCTAGCAACTTCTCTCTCTCTCTCTCTCTCTCTCTCTCTCTCTCTCTCTCTCTCTCTCTCTCTCTCTCTCTCTCTCGTTGGCCATTTTAATTGCTATGGAATATCTTGTTATGTAAATTCTATTTTAATTTTGAGCACTTAAATTGTTTATAATATGAGTATTGATATTTCAAATTCATTTTTCACAAAAAGCAGTAAAACAACATTTTTTTGGGTCAAACGGAACAAGGAACACTGTTTGGGGCGCGTTTGGTAACGTTTCTAATTCTCTGTTTTTCTGTTCTTTTGTTCCCCGGAATAGAAAAAGAACATAAACCCATTTGAAAGTGTAAATTGATTTTTTGTTTTAAAAAAGTAAAAAAAAAAAGTAGCTTCTTTGTTCCCGGAATCAGAATCAGAAACAGTGTCATTTTAGACAAACAAACTCAGTGTAACTTACAACCACGAGTCCGCCGCCGGTCAACACCCCCACAGCTGCCCCCGTCGGTTGCCGCCAGTCGCCATTGCAGCTCGTTGGTTTCCACCACCTCCATTGACATTTTTATAATTAGATAAAAAAAATGGGGAATAGAAACTTTTAGGTCATACCAAAAGCATTTCTATTTCTTTTCTATTCCGAGAACATAAATTTTGTGCAATTATCAAACACATTCTTCTGCTCAGAAACTGTTCCCGGGAACAGAATCAGAAAAAATTATTTCTGGTAAAAAATTATTCTCGAGAATAGAAACGTTATCAAACGCATCCATGGCTTCTGAAAACTGAACTGAACTGGCAAGTTGGATCACCAAGCATGCGGTCAAATCGCAGTGCCTGCCCATAAAAATGTCAACCTCTGCGTGTAGCTGCCTCACCTGTAGATACACTCGTTTGAAGATTGCTGCCCACATTCACTAATCACTAAATTTTTTTGCGAGTGCATTTGTTTCGTAAAAAATAAACAAAATAGATAATATTTTTTTAAATGATGATTTGTATCGCTTACAAAAACGAATGAACAAAATGTTGTATGTTTCTATAATTTTTGAAATATTAAAAGCTATTATTTTTGCAATGGGTTTTTTCCGTCATCGATTTGTAATGGATTCTATCGGCCATTAATCTATAACGATGTAACGTTTTTATAACATTTTTTAACGGTCTTTCCCCCAATCAATTTGTAATGGATTTGTAACTAGGGGTGTGCAAACTGGACCTGACCGGCTGGGTTGGTCTGGTCCTCAAGGGGGCGGTCCGGTCCACGGTCCCAATAAATGGGACCAGTGAATGGGTGGTCCGGTCCCCGGTCCCATGGTGGATGGGCCCGGACCGGACCGCCCAATATATATAATTGTATATATATATGTATATATATATACATATGTATACATATGTATATATATATACATATATATATATATACAAAACAGTACAATAATAATAATAAAAAAGAACTAGTTAATTATTGAACTAGTTGACCTAATTTGTAATTTCCTTAGAATCCCCACGGCACTCACTCCTCTGAGTCCTCTCCTCTCGGTCTCCGCTCGCGTCTCGCCTTTGCCTCTCCGCTTGTGTCTCGCCTTCGCCTCTTTGCTCACTCCTCTCGCAGTCCCGCCTCTCGCTCGTTGGCATCATCGCTCATCTCGCGTTTCGTAGCCACTGGCGTCGTCGACTCGTCGCTCCTCTCGCCGCTTCCTCTTCTCGTCTCCATTCTCGCTCGGTCACTTCGATCTCAGGTAAAAACCCCCAAGTGATCAATCCTTCAGTCCCTCTACTCTGATTATCCACAAGTTCTCTCAACTGAGAACTCTTAATCATGTGGTCTCAACATGGTTGCTTCCTATTCTCTCGACTTTCTTTTTTTGGGTCCAAATCCCTATCGAGCTTGAATACCATTAAAACGGCTGAGTTTTAATGGAGGTATCCCCTTGTGCTCCGACGTTACAGTTTGTCCAAAAGAAGAGTTTTTCATTAGCATAATTAGATGTGGATCATCAGACTCATTAGCTGTGCATGTATTCCAATGATTAGATTTCTATAAGCAGTTGGTGTTAGCGGTCCCATTGGGACCGGTCCGGTCCGTGATCCCGAAAATTTGGAGACCGAGACTACCGGTCCGATCCTCGTTCCATACCGAGATCGGACCGACCTGGACCGATCCCCGTTCCATACCGGGACCGGACCGGCTCGGACCATGCACACCCCTATTTGTAACATCAATTAAATGCAAGAGTTGATGATGGAAAATCACTCTCTCTCTCTCTCTTTGACTTACAAATTGCTACTCCAAACATAATTGAACACACACACACACACACACACAGATATATATATCAAAACAATAACATTCCTTTTTCTAATTAACATATCTTATAAGTTATACACATAACGTTGTTCATGTTCTGTCTGTTATTCTATGCAGAAAAAGAAGAATGCTTGTTGTATCTTGAGAGGATAGCTGCTAGAGGGATAGTACTTACACGCCTCAGATATTTTGATCTTAAATTTTGATCTTTTTAAACAGATTTTCAACAATTCTTATTTTCATATTATCTAGTACTTTTTCAACATGACAAATATTTTTGTCATTCTCGAAAATATTTAATCATATATTATTGTCATTACTGGAAATATTTTTGTTCAATAATTATTTCAAATGATACAAATAAATAAAATAATTTTAAATTATTCGATTTCGCGAAACAAACGAAGTTTAAAACTTTGGAGGAGCTCCGGTTGCTAATTCTAACCTTACGGTGGTCGTGCCACGTTTGAGGAGGGCTCACTCTCTCTCTCTCTCTATTTTTTTTGTCAGAAGGAGGGCTCTCGTTTGCATGGTAGCTTTTTAGCAATGATTGCTGTCATGATTGATGCCAATCCAGTTTTCAATTCCTCCGTGTAAGATTTCTTTTATTGAATCAAATGAAAGTTTAAGATTTTCAGTGAGGAAAAAAATGAGATGGATTTGTTGGATGGAAAAGTGAGATGGATTTATTACTAAGTTTGACCAGTGTGAAAACCAAAATCATAGAAATGGACTAATAGTCATTAAATAATTGGCATAACTCTGTCAATATTCAGAATTATGGATTGAATTGAAAATGGTCGGTACAACTTGAAAATCTGTTGTTGACATGGTTTATAATATGGAAAATTGTCAAAAAAATCCTAAGCCTATTGCACTTTTGCCAATTCAGTCCTAAACCTTTTTTTGTACCAATTCAGTCCTAAATCTTTTGCATTTGTGCCAATTCAGTCCATCTGGTCAATTTTGACCGACCGGCGGTGACGAGAATGCCGACCGGTGCTGACATGGACGCCGGCGCTGATGTGGAATTTCTTTATTAACATTTTATTACTTTTAAAATTTTTTTTTAATTTTTTTCCCTTTTTTTGCTTTTCTTCTCTTTCCTTTTTTTTTTCTCCTTTCTTCTTCCTCTAGCAAACAAGTCGCCGTTGGCGATCAGCCAAAGGCTAGGCTGCCGGTGGCCTTGTAGGCACCGAGCGAGGCTGGTCATGGCGACATCGCCATGGACGGCGAATCGTGACCTCGGCCATCACCTAGATCTGGGCTGGGCGAGGTCGAACGGCCAGTCGCGACCTCGCCATGGACAGCAAGTCGCGACCTCGTCCATATCTGGGCTGGGCGAGGTCGGCCATGGCGGCCTCGCCATGGACAGCGAGCTAGATCTGGACGGCAACCAACCAACAAACGTAGCAGAAGACGAAAATTGCAAAAATCGGGGAAAAGATCTGGGGGAGGTCACTTGCGGACGAGCCTCGCCCAATCTCGAGGACGAAGCCAACACAATCCTTGCTCTTCGCCTTGCTGAAGCCACCATGGCCAGCCGACCTCGCCGTCCATGGCGAGGGTGCGATGACTGGCCGACCTCGCGCAGGCCAGATCTGGGCGAGGTCGTGCCTCGCCATCACCGGTCTCGCCTGGCGCCGGCGAGGCCACTGGCGGCCTAGCCTTTGGCCGGTGGCCATCGGCAATTTGCTTGCTAGGGGAAGAAGAAAGGAGAAAAAAAAAAAAGGGAAAGAAAAGAAAAGAAAAAAAAAGGGAAAAAAATTTAAAAATTTAAAAAATAATAAAATATTAATAAAAAAATTCCACGTTAGCATCGGTGTCCACGTCAGCACCGATCGGCATCCATGACATCGCCGGCAGGTCAAAATTGACCGGATGGACTAAATTGGCACAAATGTAGAAGGTTTTGAACTGAATTGGCACAAAAAAAAGGTTTAGGACTGAATTGGCATAAATGCAAAAGGTTTAGGACTGAATTGGCAAAAGTGCGATAGGTTTAGGACTTTTTTGACAATTTTCCCGTCCTTAGAATGGCAATTATTCTGTAGCGGATTTTGCTATTTGCCCAAGAGTTGGAATAGAAGGAAAAGGAATATTATAACATATAATATAGAACTATAGTTCTCCAAAAGCGGAAGCTAAAACTAGAGAACATAATTAGAAGGAAAAAAAGATCTTTTGGATTAGTATTAGGTGCACTCCATGGCACATGAAATACTTTAATTTATCATGCATAGGTAACGGATAGCGTCATGTAAGCACTTTCTGATCAATAACAATCCGGCTCATTTCATGGCATTAATACTAAAAATTCTGTCTATCATCATCGAGCTTGGATTATTTTTTTTTTCCACAAAAAGCACCTCGGCATAAGTGAAGTCATTTCGATATCGAGGCAATCATGTTCCCGTTAAGTGAAATCGAAATTGCTATCCACGTTTCTTTCCTCATTGTGGTGTGCCCTAAGTGGGAACCTCCATATAGTGTCGAGCCATCAGATCCGACAGGTTCACCTGCCTGATCCCCATGAGCCGGATCTAGGCGGAAACTTTTTTTTTTTAAATTTCCACCGCGCTCTATCAAATTCCTTTAAGGTAATGTGTCTATTCCAAGCATTATGTGGGTATTCCATTCCACTTGGACTGTGTGAAGGACAGGATGATAATGCTGTGTACAAAAGATGATTTGAAGTCTCACCTGCTTCAATTACAAAAGAATTTAAAGGTGTCACCCACACATATATCCCTAGTCAGGTGCTACACAGTAGATACCCCGGCCATCTACTTTGACCATTCATATAGACCATCCACACAGAATGACATGCCCAAATCTTGAATGAAGTCACTCCCCAACGCTGCTGTCAACATACAATGCATGGTCAAGTTATGAGTGATGAAGAGCACCAGAGCCGGATGTATGGTTGCGAACCGTCGCAATCACGGCGGTCTAGAATGGTGAAATGTAAGTTGGACACTGCAAGGTGATGAGCTGGACTCTCACCCCGTACTCAACTCCCCTCTGTCTTGATTGAAGAATCGCTACAAGTTTATGACATCATTGCACTTACTCTTTTTGCTTAATGTTTACTGGGATTAGACCCTTCAAATGGTCGGGTCGGGTCGGGTCATAAATGGTTCGGTCAAAAAAGACCCATTAGCCAATTTATGGCGTATTTATTGCAATGAAAATCTAATGACTCATACTCAGCCTATATTCGGCTCGACCATATTCCTAAAACACTTCTATATTTAATACAATTTAGGATAACTTATACCCAAACTGAGTTGAGAGTGTGGCATGAGTGAGCGCGAGAGAGAATGAAGAGAGAGTCATAATGATGGGTTAGGCCTAAGTAAGTTGTAAACCCATTTATAACTCACTTACGACTCATTTATGACCCATTTAACAAATATTGTGTTTAAACCCATTAATTGAATATAACTAATCAATACAACAACTCAACCCATCATATATGGGTTAAGAAATGGGATTATGACCCATTTTGACAAGTCTAACTCTAATCCAAGTTAGGCAAGGAAAGCTCAAGCTCGCATGTCTGACAGCCCCTCAAAACCAGACTAGAGGATGTGGAGGAGTACGGTGAATTTGCATGCTCTATTCCCTGGAAATTAGTCAGTTGGTGCAACCTAAAGCACTATATCCTCATCAGAAAACACATTAACTCCTCGTTAAGAAAGAACGGAAGCTTTGTCTCTCTATGGAAGGAGCGACGAGTAAGGAAAATAGAGAAAAAATGGTATGAGAAGCAGAGAATCAACTCTCCATGGGTTGCCAACCTTTGGAAACCAGAACAGGTTTTGATCTTTAATGATGTCATGGATACGTTGATTCACAAAATTTGATACTTGACCAGGATATTTAACTGTCAACTGAACCTGCACAACTAGGGGCGATTGGTTTCAGGGTGTCGGGTCTCACCTTGGACGACCCACCCTGAAATCGGGAACCAGATCGAATAAGGCTGCTTCCCAGTCTGTGGAACAAGAAATCGACCTTGTCTATTCTGAATCAGGACCATACCAGACTAGACTGAATTGTCCCAGTCCAAGAGCCGAATGTGTTATTTTTTATTTTCTTTTTCAAAAGTTCCTGAATATATCGAAAGTTACTTTAGCGTAAAATGAAATTACCAATCAAATGGAAGTTACCAGTAAAAGAAGAGATTACTCCCATTAATAATCTAGTTTTTCCCTTGCTGAATAAAAAATAAAATGAACAATATACCCTGAACATTTTCCCTCTTTTTCTCAAAGCCACGGAATTTCGTCATATTATGAAATATGCTTTGGAGAGTCACGACAGTGTAAAGTAGCGAAGTCTATGGATTGATTTTGCCAGAATTTGACTGATGAAAGTAGAGGAAAAATGTTTGACAAAAAAAACAAAAAGTAGAGGAAAAATGGAGGAGTTTACCCACAAAGATGAACACTAAAGGAACAAGGAAGAAGATTACACAACAGAAGAAAAAAGGAAAGGAAAAAAAGGATCAATTGTATACAGCCGAATATCCGATGGCTTGGTGCACCGCCGGACAAGCACTTGAAGAGGATGAACAGGGCTTCGAAGATGAACAATGCTTCGAGTTTCTTTTAGTTTTTTGTTTTTATATTAAATTTTCTGATGTGGCACTCGCATGGCGCTAATCTGGCGCCACATCAGATTTTTTACGGTGATTTTTTACGGATCATTAACGGAGGGTAAATGTGTCATTCGAATATTAATTTGAGATTTTTGATAGTTTTTTTCAACTTTAATAAGTTTTGAGTTTTTCTTCTTCTCCGTTGAAGGGCGGGAGGTGCTGAAGTCTGGAACAGCGCATACAGGGAAGAGAATCCGTACAAAGGGGGTCAGGCCTTTACTTCCCATCAGCATTGGTGGTGCTGCAATCTGGTCAGAATGTCAAAATTATTCAACCATCATTACACTATCATTGTCCCCCACGCTTGACACGTGTCGCGATCCCGCAGGCGGTGATCAGGCGTCCCTGAGAGGGCTGCGAGCCGTCGGATCTGCTCCGTCAGAGAGAGGGAGGGGGAGTGAGTGAAAATGACGCGTGAGGTGACGCTGTGCGTCCTCTGACGCCTTCGTTTTTCACCCGCGGATCGCTCGTAATTTCTCTTTTATTTTATTTTATTTTATATTAATTTCTGATCTTTTGTTTCCTTTCGTTTAAGCGGGCTGGAGAACAGTGCACGTAAAAAAAAAGAAGAAAAAAAGTTGTTTGCAGCGTGGGGCCCGGCTAAAGTGACCTGAATGCATGAAAGTCCATGCACCCAGCTTGCGGTGTCCTGGTTTTGGCTTAAAAAAAAAAAGGAAAAAAAAGAAGGGCTTATATAGTCCTGCCTGACCAGTCTTTAGTAATGCATGAACAGATGCTTTTTTTTTTCCCCTCTCTCGCTCTCCGCCTTTCTTTTACTCCTTTTCTTCTTCTCTTTTTTTGGGGGGGAAAAATAAACTTTGAAAAAGCAGGAAGTGACGACCGACATTGCAACCATCTCGAAATATTACCACGAGAGCTTAAGCCGTCTGATGAGGACGCGGTTTTAATATTTACACCTTCGAACACCTTGACATGTGGACGTACGGCTCCTGCTCTTAGGGCACCCAGGGCCTCATTGATGTGCGACGTTACGAACCTCTTTCTAGCAGGACTAGTTCGCCTACGAGCATAGCAAATGTCTTCGAACTCATGGCTCCTTGGAAAGATTAAAAAAAAAGCCTTAAATCACTTGGCCATCACGTCTTTTCATACTCCTATGCCCCATTGTAACGTTGACTTTAATGGACATGGAACCAGAATTAGGTTCTGGTATATTGCCGCCTATAATGAGACGGATATACAAAATTGGGAAATCAAGTAATGTGGACGAATCTTATCGAGTATGGAATACAAGTCGTTTCTTAAAATTCTCACTGGCAGCCCATTACATTACTTTTGGTAGATTTATGAACTTATCTATGCATCGTAAAGTTCACTTTTGCACAACGAGCACATTTGACAGGAAGGGTAAATATAGTAGAGTCCTTCATTTTATGGTAATAAAATTATTATAACACACATATTAACATCTCTTAAATTTAGTGGTCAGAGCAATAGGCAGTAAAATTAACTCTACCAAAATGGGAAAATACATTAACGAAAATTTTAAGAGAAGATAATTTGACATGTGAGAAAATATAGAGGAATAAGAATCTTGAAATTACATCTTTTTAGCAATATCTACACTAATAAATAGTGAAATTGCATATATTTAGCCCTTGATCTCTTTGGAATTGGCAGAGAGTGCTCTTAAAGAACTCGTAACCATACCAATAATGAAATGTTTTCATTTTCAGTATTACAACAATACATAACACGAGACAGACGGTGCACTGAAAATTCTTAACTTTCATCGTTAAGGTGTCCGCCAGGTTCCTACCCGAATCGTTCACATAAGTCCTAGACTTTTACGGTGACTAAATATGTTTGACTTTTACGTCCTTTAATAAATATAATAATTTTCTCATTTGGTGAAAACCCTCTATGTTTGATTTTTTATAGTCCTAAAACATAATTAGTCAAAGTTGTTGGCGTGTGGTTCATACTTCTTATCGACAGCAAAGTACGGGGGTCCATGGTGTGTACTCGTCTAGATATTGCTCAAGCAGTGGAAGTATTGAGCAGATATATGTCCAATCCGGGGAAAGAGCATTGAATGGCGGCAAAGCGGGTGCTTCATTATCTTCATGGTACATTTGATTTTGAGTTATGTTATGAATGCATGAAAAGCTCAAAGGGACAGCAAGCGTCAGAACTGAAGTGTTTTGTGGATGCTGATTGGGGAGGTGACATTGACAGCAGGAGGTCGACCAGCGGATATGTTATTTCCTTATTCGGCGGAGCTGTGAGTTGGATGAGCAAGAGATGGAAAAATTGTCAAAAAATCCTAAACCTATTGCACTTTTACCAATTCAGTTCTAAACCTTTTTTATTTGTGCCAATTTAGTCAATCCTTTCAATTTTGGCCGGCCCGCGCTGACGTGGATCCGACCGGTGCTGACGAGGCAATTTTTTATAATTTTTAATATATTTTTTAAAAATTTTATTTCTTTCATTTTATTCATTTTATTTTTAAAAAAATTTTGTTTGTTCATGTTCTTCCTGATGAACAGAGAAGACCTGATGAACAGAGAAGATGAAGTTGAGAAAAAAAAAAAACAAAGATGAACGGCCATGGCGTTGGCTACTGTCTCCAGTTGGCTGAAGGCCCACGACGAGGTCGAACCTCGCTGGCCACTGGCGCCGCGAACGGGCGAGCTCGGCCGAGCCACTCCATGGCTGGGCGAGGCCAGACCTCACCCAGCCATGGGGCCTAGGGACGGCGACGGAGCTCGAGGTCGAACCTGCGAGGCTGCTTGAGAGGGAACCGAGGGAGTCAGTTAGAAACTGGAGAGTGGCCGCTGGGCCGGACCTCGTCGAGCCCGATCTGGGCTCGGCCGAGCTTACCCAGGAGAGGCACCAGTGGCCGGCGAGGTTCGACGTCGCCGTGGGCCTTCAGCTGGCTAGAGGCAGTGGCCAACGCTATGACTGTTCATCTTTGCTTTTTTTTTTTTTTTGACTTCATCTTCTCTATTCATCAAAAGAAGATGAACAAAAAAAATTTATAAAATATTAAAATATTATTAAATATTGCCCCATCAGCACCGATTGGATCCACGTCAGCGTCGGCTGTCCAAAATTGACCGGATGGACTGAATTGGCACAAATAAAAAAGGTTTAGAACTTAATCGACACCAAAAAAATGTTTAGGACTGAATTGGCATAAATGTAAAAGGTTTAGGACTGAATTGGCAAAATTAAAAGGTTTAGGACTGAATTGGCAAAATTAAAAGGTTTAGGACTGAATTGGTAAAAGTGCAATATGTTTAGAACTTTTTTTGACAATTTTCCCAGCAAGAGATAGATCACGGTTGATTTATATAGTACTAAAGCAAAGTACATGGCTCTTACTCATGCTGCTATAGAAGTGATCTGGATGCGCAAATTATGTAAAGAGCATGGTTTTACACAAAGAGGAGTGAAGGTTGGGTGTGATAGCCAGAGTGCTATATTCTTGGTTAAAAATCCTGTATTTCATGCAAGAATAAAGCACATAGACATACTATATCACATCATTTGAGAGAAAGTAGAACAGAAAGTTGTTGTGCTGAAAAAAGTTGACACAGGTGAACAATGCATATTTTTTTACGAAGGCAATGAGTGCAAAAAAAATTTGATTGGTGTACAACAGTGTTGGGTCTAAAGAAGCATTCGGAGGAGCGGCCTCAGCGGGGGTCGCGGGGGCAGTGCCCCGGAATCGCAAGAGGGCTTTTATAGTTTGGGCTCATATTTTCATTAGTAGTTTGGGCTTAGACCCATGATAGCTACTGTTATATAATATCTTTTTCTCTTATTATCGAGTGATGTAACGAGAGATGCGAGATGCTAATTATAATGGAATTCTCTACCTTGACGTAGCCCTAATTGTGTCTTGATTTATCTTTTTGGCTTTTACGTTTTAGTTCGTTATGATTGTGCGCCGAATTCTTAACAAAAGTAGTGAATACCTGTAGGATTTGACACAAAGAGAAAAAATATATCTATGTATTGTTTTTGCAGAGACATAAGCTACAAAACGACAAAAAAAAAAGGAAAGGAAAAAAACAAATAGAGGTAACGCAATTCTTTACGACGACGCGGTATAAGGCGAAATTCTCGCGGGAGGGGGAAGGGGATCATTCTTTTTTCAGCTCGGGGAATATTTGACGGAACAAAGAGCATAAATTGAATAATTATTTTATTCGAAAAAACAAGGCTGATTTTCAATTTTTTGCTTTTTCTTGGAAAAAAATTCCGTCCACACGTGTCGACGGACGTTGACGCGTCGAGCCGAAGGACTGTGGCACTGCGCGGGGTGCGTAAGGGGTACGGTCACTGACAAACAGTGACAGGTGTCGCCGACCAATCAGCGAGCGGGGGGCGGGGGTTACGAGGGTCGGGGAAATCATATTGCAATCCATTGCTTCATGATTGACCACTCGCTGACAGGGCTGTCACCGTAGCAGCAGCGGGGAGTGAGGCTAAAGTTAGCCCTAGCCCCTGTCTTTTCAAGTGCGTGGGGGATGAGAGTGAAAGCGACCACACCTTCTCTCTCTCTGTCGACGTTGAGGGCAGTCCTGTCTTTGTCTGACCGGCATTCATGGAGGACTATTCAGTGACTTTTCTTTTTAATTTTGCTTTTTATTTTTTGTTCTTTTTTAAAACATTTTTTTTCCCGTTTGGTCATACCATATCCGACATAACTTATGACCCTACCGAGTATTTCGCTAAGGGTCCATCGCCTTTCGTAGAATTCCTTTCTTTTCTGTTTTGAGAAGTCGCGAAACAAAAAATCAACCTGTGAATTTGGTTTTCCAAGTAGCCCATGAAGATTTATTTGAATGTCCGCTCACTCTCGCGTGTCGCGGAGTTCACGAGGTCGAATGCCGGGGGCTACTTTTGAGATTAAGGAAACTTGAAGGAATGAGATTTGTGTGATTCCTTAGTAATTAAACTGATTTCGCGCTTTGCATGGGATGAAATTTGGCCTGACATTCACTCAGACTTCTACTTTTTATCTTTTATTCGAAAAGCCACGACTGAATCATTCATTCATAATTACTCACTTTTTGAATGCGTTGACGTGACCCCTCTCTCTCTCTCTCTCTCTCTCTCTCTCTCTCTCGGACGTTTTCATCTTTGGCCCTTCCTGTGGACCACCCACCACACAGAAGAGAGAGAGAGACCCAAATACGAAAATGATCTCACGAATGTTTGAAGCAAAATCCATGATGTTTTTTCTTTGTTCATGTTCAAGTGATTCTAAGAAGAAGGGCGTGGTAAGCCATGAAATGCTTCGAAGAGTTTAGAAAAAGGGTCGATCCAAAAATTCCCAAATAGGTCAATTTTCATCGAATTTGGGATGTGATATGATTCCGAATGATGAATTGGATATGAACAGTTTCCACAAGATTTCAAGGAAAATCTCGAATTAGATTTCAAATTGACGGGTTAGTGTGGTTTAGAGAATCTCGACCATCTTTCGAGATTGCAAGGGCAATGCGGTTTTTCGCGAGCGATGCAGCATCTAGATACCGACACATTCTCAACATACCGAGTGGTTTTATACCGTCTATGGAAGTTTTTTTTTTGTTTTTTTCACCGGTGATGGACCGAACGAAGATTAGTAGGTTAAGAGTTTGCGCGACCGGTGTATGGTTGCCGTGTCTGCCATACTAAGGCTAGAGACAATAGAGTGGTCCTGCCTAATGCCAACATGAACACCCCAAGTTGGCTAGCCCATGAATCGCGTGGGCCCGATTTCATCTTCTTAAAAACCAAAATCTAAAGCACACAATAAACTATCAGGATTGACTTAGTCCGTCTCGTATCGAATCATCATGGTCGATCGCACTACCGATTCTCTTGACTTTAGGGATATAAAGTAAAAAAGATGAGTTACCCATGTCACATGAAGTAGGCGACACCGACACGGGGTCCTCCAAACAAACGAACTGGTTCGTATGAATCGTCCGTAGATACTATTGTGATCATACCACGATGGTTTGGGGAACCGAAAGCCAATTACTTCCATCCCGCAAAATTAAACCCGGAACGACATTTAGTCGCAACTAATTATCTTAAACTAAAGCAGCTTATGAATGGGATTGTGAAGTGCAAGTGAGTAACCCCATTGCTTGTTCGGCTTGCAGTTTCGGCCCGCCAATTCGGCCTGCGAAGAGGATGGATGTGGACGTATAAATATGGACTTTGGTCGGCCTTTTCCTCGGCCCAGGCCCATAACCGTTGCGAATTAATTAAGGGGAAAAGAAAACCAACTCGTCTTATCCACTTCTCCGGTTGGCTTCTTGCATCGAGCTCGACAGAGAAATGGCTACGGCCACTCCTGCTTCTTGCTTCTTCAACCAAAGGACCTTCAAGTTGCCCTCCTCTTATGGCTCTTCTCTCCCCGTTCGTCAGTTCGCATCGCGCAATGCGGCGGCGTTCAAGACACGGAGTCGCGTCTCGTGCAGTAGCAGCCTCTCTCCGGCCACTCCAATCAGCTACGAGGTGAGCCTCGAGTTTTCGATTTCCTTTCCTTTCGCTTTAGTTGCGCAGAAATCCGAGGGATGGAAGCTGATCGGCTTTGCGGAATTTGTAGTTTGATGTTGATGCTGAAGCGAATCGAGTTGTGGTGTTGGTCTTAGCATAAATTGTTGTTTGATTAGTCGAAAGGGAAGGGGAAAAGGAAATGCTTCGATTATCTTTGCAGATTCTCTCGGAAATTCAGAGTCTAAATTTGACGTCGGAGGTAATGTAGCCCTGTGTTAAAGGTTAGATTGTGCATATGTCTTGAACTCGCGATAGTATCACCTGATACATCAATGTCGAAGAACAATTGTGGCACAACGGACTAGAGTTTCCTCTCAACCCCGAGCATCAAAATGTGAAATTTCGTAGAATTCGTAATTGATATCCATTATCCTAAGGGACATATCACGTAAAATTTTCTATTTTGGTGCATTTGCTTAGGATGATCTTCACCTGATGAATCCTGTTTGTAACCATGGAGATGGGAACGAGCCTTTACACTGTCACTGAACTCACCAAATTCCACTTGACCTGTGCTATCGGAGTACTATTATTTCTGTAATCGCATGAGATGAGGCATTTCCTGAAAACTGACTGGTGAAGCGGATGCAGTTTTCAGATGGTTCTTCCGATATGGAATTGCGGCTCCAGCTCGGCGGCATCGACATTTCAGGTCCCAGAGATATTTACGTGGATGCAAACGACACCTCCTTAACGATCCAACTTAAGCATTCTGGTTCCCTTATGACGCTAATGGAAACAGATTCTCTCTTTGATAGGATAAAGTCAGCCGAAACGATATGGTTAGTTGTCCTCTGTGTGTATGTATTTGATAATAATAGCCTAGATCTTCCGGGCGCTCAAGTGAGGACTCTTGTTTTGGACAGGTATTTAGACGATGATCAGCTTGTTATTAATTTGAAGAAGCAGAATCCTGAATTGAAATGGCCTGATATTGTGGAGTCTTGGGAGTCACTGGCTGCAGGGTCAATGCAACTACTTCGAGGAACATCCATTTATATTGTCGGCGACTTGACGGAGATTAACCAGAAAGTGGCAAAAGAACTAGCAGTTGGTCTTGGGTATTATTACATTGTTTCATCCTTTCTTGGGTTCTGGAAAAGTATTTGCCAAATTTCCACCTTTCTGATTTCACCAGTACAACCAAACCTTGACCCAAAAGAAAGAAAGAAGTCCCTCAAGATCCCAATGAAGACTGAAGTGAGAAAGATTAAAACAACATATTCACGTGTTAAGAGCTTTGGAATCAATTATTCACTTATGATCTGCAGGATCAATCACTACTAGTGCCTTTTCAATGTCCTAATATTTTGTTTTTAGACGGATTTGATGCTTGCTAAAGCTCAAATATTTGATCTGCAGGTACACGCCTCTTGACACAAAGGAGTTGCTTGAAACATTTGCTAAGCAAACAATCGATTCATGTGAGTAGACTTCAGCTGTAAAAAGAGGCTACGAAGATGCCTTCGATCCTGGGCCATAAATCTGGTCCTGTGCCACACATTTGGTGAAAGGGCACATCTATAGTCCCATGCTAAAGAATATCGAACAGTATCTTGTGATAGTCTTTCTATTGTTATGTGTATTAACTTAATGGTTATCATTATCATCGTAGTAAATTTCCAAGCGGATAGAATAATGGGCACAGGCCTACAGAAAAACCCATAGATAAAACTTCTAGATTCATCTCATTACCACAGGTCATTGCGAAGAAAGTATTATGGTTGCTAAACATTATTCGCATGAGCAACATTTGAGCAATTTACTTGTTAACATAATCTGATGATGGTTTAAAGTAGCAATTGATGAGGTTGAGTTCAGCATACCGCCAATCCACGCTGAAGATGGCATTCGGAACATTATTTGCATCTCTGTACATATTCCGAAATAAAAAACTTCGAAGGAAAATAGATAAGAAAATCCTCATATGCGAAAGAACATGTATATGTAGATACATCCAGTAGCAACTTTCGCTTTGGCAATCTTGAGTTGACTTGTAGTATTGCCCATCTTGCAGTGCATTAATGAGTCTAATCATCTCCAGGGGTGCTTGCTGAAGGATATGATGCCATTGCTGAAGCAGAGGGTGTCTTATTAGAAAGCCTCAGTAGGTATACGCATTATGTGATGCAGTTGTTTGAAATTCTTGCCTTAACGAATGACTCATTCCTTCTCTCTTTGATTTGTTTTGCAAAGTCACGTCCGGGCTGTTGTCGCAACTTTAGGAGGGCAGCAGGGTGCTGCCCGAAGAGCTGACAAATGGCAGCACCTTTATGCAGGATTTACTGTATGGTTGTCTACAACTGAAGCAACAGGTAGTCTAGTGATCCGTGCCGCCTCCATGCATTTTGCCCTTGTGTCAGTTTTCCTGACGATCTTTGAGTAGCAGAGACAGAATGATAATCAAATTTAGTGGCTTGGAAGGACTTTCGATGCTGCTGAAATTACTTGGTTTACCATCTGATATGACATCTATCCTTACTGAAGCTCAAAGTGGAATGGACGTTGCAAATGTGCATTTTCCAAACAGTTCATACGATGTTATACAAAATCATTTCAATGCTGCTGGAAGTTTGGCTGAAACTGAAAGAAGTTTGGAGAGGCCAAAATAATGGCCTCCTTTCTTTTGTGCAGACGAAGACTCGGCTACGAAAGAGGCCAGAAGACACATTGAAGATGGGAGTCTAGGTTATGCAAATGCAGATGTTGTTGTCAAGCTCCAAGGCTGGGATGCCGGTTACTCCAAAACCGTGGCTCAAGCATCTCTGAGTGCACTCAAACGAGTAGTTTTGTCAGATAGGAAGCTCCCAGGTAAAAGTTCGTCAAACTGCACACGACCCATGTATTGCAAATTGAGTGGCTATGAAATAGGGGAACCTTCTGACCAAAAGTAAGGATGAAAATAGGGGAACCTATCCTAATGCCAGAGGAAGCTGATGCTAAAACAGACCTTGGAAGGGTTGAGCCACAGAGATTGGATTAAAATGCCACCTCGATGAATTTTCATGAAATTACGAAACAAGCATGTCTATAAGACTCCTAAACAATAATGGCCAGTGCCGGTTTATACTTGATGCTGAAATGAAAACAACCTTGGACTTTGTTCTCAATGCAGTAAAAAGCTCTAATTGAACCATAAATCTTGTCGGTTCCGTCTCTTTCTTGCAGATAAGAAGAGCCTGTACATAAGGTTGGGATGCCGCGGAGATTGGCCAAACATTAAGCCCCCAGGGTGGGATCCATCGACTGCTGATGATTCTATAACGTCTCCAGATACGTGGTGAGATAATTCAATTGCCAGCACATTAGAGAATAAGAGAGATGGAGACCAAGGCAAATCGAAATGTCATCCTCCAATTCTTCTCGACTTTAGTGATATCTAAATATCAATTCATTGCCGAGGCTCCTTTCTCTCTTTCCCCACTCTTGCTTCTGTTCTTTCTTTTGTTTCTTGTTTGCCGTGATCATGAATAGGCCAATGGGTCCATTCCATCTATGCTTACAAACTACGTTCTGAGTGAATATCTATAGGTAATTTGTCTAGTCAATGGGTCCATCCCAATCACCATCTCCGAACTCCTGCAGCGGTTGTTCAGCCAAATCACCAAGACCATGTAGAACTGGCAATAGAATCTTTTTGACTGACCAGCTTCCACGCTTCAAAGCAATGGCAAAATGCAAGCAGCAGTATTGGGGGCTGGTAATGGCTGTACCTCCAGGGGCTCTATTTGCAGGTCTTTGCAAGTCATGGTCAATGTCGTCGGGGAAAAGCGATAAAAAAAAAAAAGGGTTGATTTATGGGAAAAGTACCAAAAAATTCCTAAGCCTGTTGCATTGGTATTCGGTATGGGTTAAGTCATAAACCTTTCAATTGGAAGAATTTAGTCATAGATTTTTTCACATTGGTATCAATTCATTTTATCCGGCCAA
This sequence comes from Lenwebbia sp. NSW1173648, assembly GCA_029784005.1. NCBI lineage: Eukaryota > Viridiplantae > Streptophyta > Magnoliopsida > Myrtales > Myrtaceae > Lenwebbia > Lenwebbia sp. NSW1173648. The sequence continues at coordinate 1,774,386 of JARCGZ010000005.1, forward strand.
TTTCGGTCGGAAATCGCCGATGTGGACGCCGGCCATCCCACGTGGCACGGCTAGAGTTGGCGTGCACAGTTTTAAGTATTTTTTTTTTGTTTTTTTAATATATATTTTCGTTTAAAGTCTTTCTTTTTGCCTGTCGTCGGCTTCGCCGGGCGTCCACTGGGCAAGGGTTGGCCCGAGCCTAGGCGGTCGGCTTCTTCAGTCTAGCGAGGGGGGCCTCGTCGGTGCTCACTTACCCAGGCAAGGCTAGGGTGGGTCCAACCCTAGAACCGAGAACTGCCCGCTAGGGACCGGTTCCGCAAAATGAGAACTGTGAACCGTCCGCTAGTTTCATGGACCCACCTAAGAACTGAACTACTGGTCCGGTCCGATTTTCGGGTGGGTTCATGAAACCGGTACTATCGGCGCATTTCTTTGATTTGAAACATTTTGGTAGTATTTTCAACTTCATCCAGCTGAGCAATCCTATTGGCGCATTTCTTTTCTCGCATCTCTTTGCTGGTGATGTATATGACGTAGAAGCTGCGCTACAAGGGGGGTCAACGTGCTTGGGTCCCACTTGCTTCAGGCTCACATTCCTTATTTTGGCTGGTTTATGTGGGTTTGGCGCCCTCCTGAGCATTGTTTTGTACGTTAGAATTCGACCAGTTTACAAAAGTCATTACTCTGAGGGTTCTTTACGTATTCCCCCGAGTTCAGACCATTGATAAGCGAAGATGCCTTTCGGATCGAAGGTCATTAGCATTATTCAGTCATAGTTGAGAGATAACTTAAATTAAAAAATATATGTAAATAGGTTCGGTTCTATTGGTCTAGGTGGGTGGGAACCGGACTTGTACCCGAGGGGACCCACCCAAAACCGATTAGTTCAGTCCGGTTCGGGTGGATCCCGGGTCTATTGCACCGTCTTAAATAAATTTAGGACATTTTTGGTACTTTTCTCGTTGATTTAGAGGGTATCTCCGATGACTACTGTCCACAATGAAAAACTACTATTTAGAGATACTAGCATTAACCATGAGAATAGAGGACAAAAGATACCACATAATGCACAGACCATAAAGGTGATACGTGAACACCGGCAAAAGGACATCAGAAGTGCCAAAAACTTGTGTACGACACTCACTTTAGTATCAAAAATTTTCACCGGCTCACTAAAGTGCCAAATTGGAGTAAAAAAGATCACTTAAGTGCCAAATCGAAGAAATTTCCGCCAAATTATTACGTGGCATTTATAATTAAATTTCTAATATGACATGGCATATTTTTTTTTAAAAAATTTAGTCCACGTGGACTTCTAAATTTAAAAATAAGCTAAAAAAATATTTTTTTAAAATACAAAATTTATTTAAATTAAACTAAAAAAATAAGCTAAAAATTTAAGAAAAAAAGTAAAAGGGTGGAGAACCAGGCAGCGAGGGCTATGCAAGCCCTCGCCCACTAGTTCTCAATCATTCTTTCCTTTTTAATTTAGCTTATTTTTAAATTTATTTTAAATATCTTTTTTTGAATTTGTAGATTTTTTATTTTTTTTAAATAATTAAGTTTGTATTTTTAATTTTAATTTTTTTTCTAAACTTTTACCTTTGTTTATTACTGACTAGACCTCTGGTGAGCCACGCCGGCTTAAGATATTAATAGAAAAAATGCCACGTTAGATTTCTAGCCAAACAGATCGGAATTGGCATATAAATAATTATTTTTCAAAAAAAATTGGAATTTAAGTGATAGTGAGTGCCGTACACAAGTTTTGGCTACGAAAACAATCGATCGATTTTGATGACTCGTTGCTCGCGTAAGATGGAGAGTCATCTTTTGGAATGGGGGTGTGTGCATTGCTTGTGATTTCCAACCTTTTTGCTGGTTCACTTTGAATTTTATTTTCGGCTGTTCGTGAAAATTAATTGCAATCCCCCCCCCCCCCCCCCCCCCAAAAAAAATCCAGAAACATTATTTTGCTTCTACTGTCTTTAGCCGTGTTATCAAGTTCAGAGAGAGAGAGAGAGAGAGAGGGGGGCGGTTATGAGTACGACCAGGCGTGGACGACACTAGGTCCTCTAGATTTTCAAGGGCCGCCGGGGGCGCACCGGACATCACATGACGTGCGGTGCTCTTCCAACCACTAGACCCTACCTTCGGCTGAGATTTATTATTTAATTATTTCAACAAAAACCAAAATATGAAAATATCTTATGAACTTCTATCAAACTATTCCCAACTGATCTGGCGAGGGCTAGCCAACCCTCACCAGCATCCTTGATCTCCTTTTGTACTCATCCACTTCCAATTTACCCGTTGGACAATCAAAGGAAGAAAAAAAGGAAAAAAATTATAAAAATTAAATAAAAATTCAAAAAATAAATAAAAAAAAATACTTAAAAATGCCACGTCAGCGTCGGTCGTGTCACGTGGGATGCTCGAAAAACGACACCTGAAGGAAAGAGGGAAATCTGGCCGGAATTTTGGGGATGCCCACTGAGAAAAATTACTAATACCATCAAGAGAAAAGGATGGGAAATGGAGGTTCATCCCTCGTTATCAAATACCTAAAAATTTAATAACTAAGGCATTTGGTTTTATTTATTAAATCCTGCATATATAACAACAATAACTAAGAAAGAAGAAACGAGAAACGAGAATTTGATGTCCGAACTTGAATAGTTGCTTCTAGCTTGGACTCAGTTATCTCTTTCTCTCTCGATTTTCGAATAGTTCCCGACGTTTTTCGGAAAAAGTCAAAACACGAAAGCTTTTCATTAGGGTCTAATTTAGTAGACTAGAATAAAAAAAATTCATGTTATGAGTTTTTGCTAAACATCTCCTTATTTTCCCAGTATTCAATTTAGCCCAAGGACTCGAGTGAAAACTGTTTTGAAGGACATAATGACCTTATTCGAGTTTTTTCCCTCTAAGAACATTAATTGCATTGCAGCTTTAATAGATGGGAAAATTATCGAAACAGTCCTAAACCTATTTGTAGTTGTGCCAATTAATTATTAACCTTTTTTTTTCTAATTCAGTCCTAAACCTTTTATATTAATGTCAGTTTAGTCCATCCGGCCATTCTCAATTGCTAATTGCATCTAGATGGGCACTATTATAAGTAAATTAGATGATTTGGAAGTTTCCAAGACCATAAGGTCAAGCATTTGACCTAAAAGCAGCAAACTTTCTTAGAATGGGAAGTTCTTCCATTAGAATGGGCTTATGGCCCTCATTTTGAGCTCTAATCTTTGCCAAGTGCTAATAGCATCTAAGGTTGTGTTTGGTCGTCCGGATTTCTAGCTAGGATAGGATTGGATGGGATAGAATATGAAATTTAGGGATTGTGCCATATCCTATCCACTATTTGGTGGATTGCAATAATAAAGCCAGATATGTTCATATCCTATTATGTTCTTTCTTTAGTACTTGCGACATATCAATGTAAATGAATTTGAAAATGTACAAACGTAGATTAGAATCTCTCATAATTCATTGCCAAACCTAGTAAGAGAGAGAAAATATAATCATTCACCCGCGACTACAAAAAGTTTTGCGTCTCTCACTACTTTCGTTATAACTTTAACATGAACTACAAAGCTATGGAGGAGAAGGAATTTTTACTCTCTTTCTCTTTCATAGATTTTTGACGTGAACCAGAAAGCCAAGAAGGAGAAGACGTTTCGACTCTCTCGCTGTTTTCGAAGAGCTTTGTCCTGAACTAAAAAACTACAAAGGAGTTATGAAACTTGAACACAAACCCGAGAAATAGAGGAGAATGAGATGGAGATTCTAGTTTTTTATTTTATTTTATTGATTTCATTGCCCCTCGTTCTTCGAGAATTAGAAAGATCATTTTTAAGTTTAAATATATTCACTTAAATACATTTTCTTTACATAGTTATTAACTTTAAATCTCTTTTTATCATTATTTTTATTCCCTTCCATCATTTCTCAATAAATTTTTTTATGAAATGATAAACTATACTATTATGCTTAAAATATGTAATTAGGTATATATATATCTGTGTGTGTGTGTGTGTATTTATTTATATATAGAAACTATATATTATAAAGTAGAAAGAAATTAAATATATAAATAAAAATAGAATAAATAAAAATGAAAATTGTTTTTTTTGTTATTTTGAGCTTCTTTTTAATATTAGAATTCAAATATAATAGGGCTAATACCACGAAAAACCTCAAACTAGTATATCTGTGACAAATTTACCCCAAATTATTTTTTTGACCACAAAAAATTTCAAACTGGCATACCTGTGACGAATTTACCCTTCGTTAGTTTTCGTTAAATTTAACATTTTGGATGGCACGTGGCAGTTCACAGGCGTACCAGTTTGAGATTTTTACTCTCTGTTTGTCACATGTGTATCAATTTGGGATTTTTCGTGGTATTAACCCAATTTAACGAAGGGTAAATTTGTCACAGGTGTAATAGTTTGAGATTTTTTGTGGTAAAAAAAAATTATTTTATGGTAAATTTGTCACAGATGTACCGGTTTGGGGTAAATTTGTCACATGTGAACCAGTTAGGGATTTTTCGTGGTAAAAAAAATAGTTTGTGGTAAATTTGTCACAAGTGTATCAGTTTGGGGTTTTTCGCGGTATTAACCAAATATAATATGAATTTTATTATTATTATTATTTTATTATTTAAGGAGTTTGTTATTAAGAAAAATAACTTTTATACCATAAATAGAAGAAATCATATCCACCTTTATCTCATTTCCCCTCATGTGATAATTTTATTCAGGCTATATCCCATTTTATCTTGTCCTGGGCAGGAATCAAACATATGATGTGATAAATTTTATCTTATCCCGACTTTTATCCTAACTACCAAACGTATCATAGACACTATTATAAGTAAATTAGATGATTTGGAAGCTCCCAAGACCACAAGGTCAAGCATTTTGACCCAAAAGGAGCCACACTATCTTAGAATGGGAAGTTCTTCCATTAGAATGAACTTATGGCCCTCATCTTGCGTTCTAATCTTTCCCAAGTGCTAATAACATTCTTTTCCTATGGAGTGTGGACTCTCACTTCAGACGGCCATCCCCAAACGCGTACATGTCACAAACCCTGTTTCCAACTTTTGAATAACTCAAAAGGCGTCTTTGGGACAGCCTTGATTGAACCGAGTTTCAATATGTACATTGCCATCTTAAGAGCTTTAGTCCACAAGGAATTAGGAAGTTTGGAGTTGCTAAGCATGTAAATTAGGCCACCAATAAGTTTAATTCCCCCTATTGATAAGAGATCAATCTAGTTTACGATTTCTTTGGCAAGTGTTACTATAACAATCGTGTTTTCTTATAATAAAAAAATCACATGATTTTGTGGCAAGAAATGGTCGTTAAGGAGTCCAATTAACCAATTTGTGCTTAAAATTGTTTTAAAATTTGGGATTTTCACACATAATCAAGCCAATTGGTCAAAGTCTCTCCATGCCTAGGTCTTAGACATGCCCTAGGTTACAATCGGTCTTACCCGACCCATCCGACCCAGTCGAGCAAGGTCACAAACAGAAGCATTTCCCAATCCAAAGTGTGCTTTTTTTCCTTTTGTCAAATAAAGCATGAATCTTTACACCAAAGTCTCTCAGTAGTTGCTTCATCCACAAGATTTGCATAATGGCAGACTCCATGGAGATTTTTTTTTTTTGTGTGTGTAAGAAGGCTTGTGAGGTTGACCGGGTAGAATTACCGGAAAATCGCACCAATTTCATAGTTCCTCTTATTTTGGAGAAGTAATCCTTCGGCGTTTGGACCAACGCCAACCACCACAACTTCAAGGATGGATCAAGGATTGCCGTTGCACGATGAGATTTGCCGTTGGAGCACCGGTGGACACCAAAATAGCAGCTGCAGTTGCCAGGATGAAGGACCGGTGCTGGCGTTGGTAAATTTTCTCATTTAAATCTCCTTTTAAGAAAGCAGTCTTGACATCCATTTTATGAATTCAAATGTCATAAATGGTTGCTAAAGAAAAAACAATTCGAATAGATGTTATACGTGCTAAAAGAGCATATGTATCAAAGTAATTCAGACTGCCGCGAGAGAAACTAGTGGTGTTGCGTTGACATGTTGGTCATGTTCCTGACGTTTCTCTTACCGAGCTAGAGATAGAGCTAGCTGGGACAAAGGTCGATGATCTATTGGCTGGTCCGGAGGAGCCAGAAGAGTTTGAAGTACTACGTTGAACAAATCAAAAGTTCAGAGATGACAATGCGCATCGAAATAAAATTCAAGGGTTGTATCGAACAAATTAAAGTGCGGCGGCCTAACAGCTCAGAGCAGATGTAATGCCAAGTGTTTATCAAGATTCCAGTCTTGTGCAAAGTATAGTAATAGAGTTCGTTGAAAACTGTTGTGATATAACGCGTAAACTAATCAGGATCTTGCAAATTAAGTCAATGTGAAAGCCCAGAGAAATAACGAGGAATGATAAAGGACACCAAAGATTTAAGTGGCTCGGTCCGGATGTCGGTACCTACATCCACGAGAAGAGTCAGCAAGAATAATCCACTATAATAGGAGAATCAGAGTTACAATCGCTCAAAATACTCGTTCTTCCTAAACCTAGATTATATCCAAGCCCAAAGTGTTTACAAATAAACAACTCTCAATTGGATATAATACTAAAATCATGGAGCACAAATCATGTATTGGAAACTCCTCTCGTACGGCTGAAAGAAGAATGTCGCAGTTCGTTCTTCTTTTTCTTTTCTTCGCGGGCGGCACCCTGGATAGAGAAGAAATCCCTTTTTTGTGCGGCTGCAGCAGGCGTAAACCCAAAAAGAAAGCAAAACCCTCCGTTTTGTCTTCTTTCATTTAATTTACTCCATGGGCCCCACAAGTTAACATATATATAATATAATATATGAGCCCTTCTTCTTTTATTCGACCGAAAGCAATCCCGTATACTTAACTGAAGAGTCCACGAAGTCAACTTGGTCAAATCTTACATATTCCAAGATTTTCTATCTCCGTAAATTTCAAACTCGAGACATAAATTTAACAATTCTCCATCTTGGCTCGACGTTTGAAGCCAAATCATAATATTCATCACCTATGTTGCTCTCCCAATGCCCCGATGGGCGCTCACTCTCTGCAAACGCCAATAGTGCTCAAGCAAAGCTTGAGCTTTGCCAAAGAAACATGCTTAGTCATCATGTCTGTCGAGTTATCTACTATAGCAATCTTTTTCACAATAACCTTGCCCTTCGCTAAGACATCTCGGATGAAGTGGTACCTGATGTCGATATGCTCCGTCTGCTCGTGATAAATCGGATTATACGTCAGATATATCGCACCTTGATTATCACAATGTATATCAACACTTTTCTGATCTAACCCAAAGTCCAAGAGCAAACTTTTTAGCTATATCGTCTTATTCACTGTAAAGGTCAGTGCCATGTACTCTGCCTCAGTCGAAGACAAGGCCACATGGTCCTGTAAGGACGCCTTCTAACTAACTGCACCATTTGCAAGTGTAAACACGTACCCTGCTAAAGATATGCACTCATCCAATTCACCTGCATGATCCGAATCCACATAACCAGTGGTCTCACTGCCATTACTGTCCCTCCGGTACAGTAAACCAACGTCTGTTATCCCATTTAAATATCTAAGGATCCATTTCACAGCTTCACAATGAGCTTTACCAAGACGTTTCATATAACGACTAACAACGCTCACAGCTTGTGAAATATCAGGCTTAGTGTATACCATAGCATGCATAATACTATCCACTGCACTAGAATAAGGAACACTAGACATATGCTCTTCCTCCTCATCAGTCTGCGGCGATAACTTATCTGAAAGTTTAAAGTGCTTCACCAATGGTGTACTCACAGATTTCGCAGACTACATATTAAAACGTGCAACAATCTTCTCAATGTATTTCTTTTTAGACAGACGTAATACTCCTGCAGTTCTATCACTCAAAATCTCCATACCCAAAATTTTCTTTGCCGCACCTAAATCTTTAATCTCAAATTCAGCACTCAACTGCCTCTCCAGAGTATCAATATCAGATATTCTTAGATGCTATCAACATATCATCAATATATAATAGCATATATATCAAAGACCCATCACCTAATCTCCTAAAGTAAACACAGCTATTTATCTAATTTTTCGAATAGTACTGACTAGCCATGAAAGCATCAAAACGCTTATACCACTACCTAGGAAACTGTTTCAGCCCATATGAAGATTTCTTTAACAAGCAAACATGGTCTTCCTTCCCCGGAATAGCAAATCCCTCTGGCTTCATCATGTAAATTTGTTTCTCCAACTCACCGTGAAGAAACATCGTTTTCACATCAAACTTCTCCAACTCGAGATCCTGTGCAGCAATTAAGGCAAGTAAAACACGAATAGAAGTATGACTTACCACTGGAGAGAACACATCGTTGTAGTCAATGCCCTCCTATTGTGTATACTCCTTCGCAACAAGTCTCGCCTTATATCTTGCTGCCTCGACACCAGGAATGCCCTCTTTCTATTTGTAGACCCATTTACTTTCGACAATCTTCTGACTCTTGGGAACTTTGACTAACTCCCATGTTTGATTTCAATGGAGTGAATCCATTTCTTCACTCATAGCCTCTAGCCACTGCGAAGACTCACTACTTGCCATCGCCTTATAGTAAGACGAAAGCTCATTTGTCTCCACCTCGTCATCTATAGTCAAAGCATAAGTAATATCCGTATAAGCATAACATGTCGGTGGTTTAATTTACCTCCTCTGTCTGTCTGCGGCTATACTATGCTACGGCTCTGCTGATTGTTCAGTATCATCGACTTCAGGAACTGCGACCTCGTCTGCAGTCTCAACCTCTGTTACCTCTGAGGTCTTCGAAGTCTCCACTTGAAGCTCCACCTCACTACTGACACCATGATCTGTCTGCTCTTGTGGTAGTATCTTAGAACTCCTCTGTCGAAGCATTGCAGTCTCGTTGAAGATCACGCCTCTGCTGATTAGAAAATCGGGTGATCTGGGATCGGTGCACCATAGCCGGTAGCCTTTCACCCCATGTGCATAACCCACAAATATGCATTTCTTCGACCTCTGCTCAAGCTTACCATCACTCGCATGAGCATACGTAAGACATCCGAATACTCGTAATCCAGAGTAATAAACGATTTTTCCCAACCATATTTTCTCTGGAGTCTTCCACTCTATAGCAGATGATGGAGATCGATTAATCAGGTAACATGCCATGTTCACTGCTTCGGCCCAAAATTCCTTTTCTATTTCCTTTTCTATAGCAGATGATGGAGATCGATTAATCAAGTAACATGCCATGTTCACTGCAGCATGCGAAATCATGCTCTGAGCTCACTCAAGTAAAGTCCTGTTCTTTCATTCTGCCACGCCATTCTGCTGTGGTGTTCCAGGTACTGTGCGGTGTCTCACAATCCCTTCTCTCTCGTAGAACTCGATAAAATCTTTACCATAGAACTCCATGCCGTTATCGGTTCTCAGGCACTTGATCTATTTATCTGTCTGCTTCTCAATCAATGCATTAAATTTCTTGAACCGATCAAACACATCAGATTCGTGCTTCAGAAAGTATACTCGTACTTTCCTGGAATAGTCGTCAAAAAAAGTCAGCATATATCGGGCACCTCCTTTCGAAGGAACCGGAGACGGGCCCCATACATCTGAATGAATATTCTTAACTAGTTGCTTAGTTAAATGAATACCTGTAGCAACTTAATCCGTCGCTGCTTCCCAAAGATGCAGTGCTAGCATAAGTTTAACTTACCTGTCTTCTGACCCTTCAACAACCCCCTATCACTCAGCATCGTCATACTTGCCTCACTGATGTGCACCAAACACATATGCCATAACTGAGTTAAGTCAGCATCTGACTCACCTGATAAAACTGTAGCAGCTCCTGTCACGGTCTCTCCTAGTAGATGATAGAGAGAACTCACTTTCTTCCCTTTCATCAATGTCATGCCACCTCGAGAAATCTTCAGCACTCCACCTTCGGTGGTGTACTTACACCCGATATCATTGAGTGTCCCTAGAGAAATGAGGTTCGTCTTGAGCTCCGGTACATGCTTCACGTATGTCAATGTGCGCACCACACCATCGTGCATCTGAATCCGAACTGTCCCTATCCCCACAACCTCGCAGGCTGCGTTATTCCCCATCAGAACTCTACCACTATCTGCAGTCTGGTAAGTAGTAAACCAGTTCCTATGAGATGTCATATGATAAGTACACCCCAAATTTAGAACACATTCGTCTCCTGACGAACCTGTCATCACACACAAAATAATTTCTGCATCACTGGTGCTCTCCTCAGCAACATTCGTCACACTGCTTGTGGCTTTCTGCTTGTCACCTTTGTTTCTCAACTTTGAACAATCTCTCCTGATATGCCCCTCCTCGTGACTCTCAAAGCCCTTGATGCATCCCTTGAACTTTCTATAGCATGACTTAGACCTGCTTTTACCTCTGCTCCTACTGGACTCCCGATGCTGCTCTCTACCTTGAATCACTAGTCCCCGCACTACATCCTGCGTTAGACTGTCACCTCGCAACTTTTTCTGCCACTCCTTAGAAAATAATGTGAACTTTACCTCTTCTGAGGTAATCGTAGTACGCCCCAGTGAATCAGTAAAGTGCTCCCATGACTATGGTAAAGAAGCTAATAACCTCATGCCCTGCTTTTCATCATCAAGTGTTTTACTGACGTTCTTCAAATCCATCATGAGTTTATTAAATTCATCTAGGTGGGTTCTGATAGACGTACCTTCAGTATATCTAAACTGAAACATCCTCTTCAACATGTACAAGCGATTGTAAACCCTTCGTTACATAGAGCGTCTGGAGTGTTGCCCACAACACTACAGTATGATTCTCCTCACCTACCTCTATTAATACCTCATCCGATAAATTCAATAGAAGTATACTCCTAGCTTTCCTCATTAGCACGTCATTTTCAGCATCTCTCATCATTTCGGGCAACTTAGCCTTGCCCTCCAATGCTTTTGCCAAATCTTGAGTTGTCAATAACGCTTTTATCTTGAGGCTCCATAAACCAAAGATGTTCCTCCCATTAAACTTCTCAATTTCTGTTTTCACTCCAGACATAATTGCAATAACAGAATTCCCAGATAATAATCAGACAAGCAAAAGCTCCAAATCACAATCTAAAAAATCTGATCCAAGCTCTAATATCAATTGTTGTAATATAATGCGGAAAACAATCAGCATCTTGCAAATTAAGTCAATGCAAAAGCCGAGAGAAATAACGAGGAATGATAAAAGACACCAAAGATTTACGTGGTTTGGTCCGAATGTCGGTACCTACATCCACGGGGAGAGCCAACAAGAATAATCCACTATAATCCGAGAATCAAGGTTACAATTGCTCAAAATGCTCGTTCTTCCTAAATCTAGATTATACACAAGTCCAAAGTGTTTACAAATAAACAACACTCAATTGGATATAAAACTAAACTCACGGAGCACAAATCGTGTATTTGGAACTCCTCTCGTACGCCGAAAGAAGAACGTCGCAGCTCGTTCTTCTTTTTCTTTTCTTCGCGGCGCGCACCCAATACAAAGAAGAAATCCCTTTTTTGTGTGGCTGCAACAGACGTAAACCCAAAAAGAAAGCAAAACCCTATGTTTTGTCTTCTTTCATTTAATTTACTCCATGGGCCCCACAAGTTAACATATATATAATATAATATATGAGCCCTTCTTCTTTTATTCGGCCAAAAGCAGTCCCGTACAGTAAACTGAAGAGCCCACGAAGTCAACTTGGTCAAATCTTGCATATTCCAAGATTGTTCAAACTCAAGACATAAATTTAACAAAAACAGTTTGAAGACATTTGTCATCCAATTTACTTATAATTGTGTCCATCTAGATGCTATTAGTACTTGGGTAAAGTTAGAATGCAACATGAAGGTTATAGGCTTATTCTAATGGAAGAACTTCCCATTCTAAGAAAGTTAGGCTCCTTTTGGGTTAAATGCTTGATGTTTTGGTCTTGGGAACTTGCAAATCATCTAATTTACTTATAATTGTGTCCATTTAGATGCTATTAGGAAAGCAGTTTGGCCCAAAAGCAGAAAATGCTTCAGACTTTGAAAATAGTTTACCTTAGAAGCAGAAAATGCTTTAGACTTTGAAAACAGTTCCTTTCCTTTTCTCCTTTTCTGTTTCTACTTTAACGTCGAATATGGGTTTTGGCACATAATTTTGTCAATCCCCGTTGAATTTAAGTTATCTTTCCTTTAAGGCTTTTCTAGGGACATTCTCTCTGACCAATCCTTAATCTGGAAAAAGCGAACTGCCTTGCCTTTCTGGGCTGAGCAGTCTGATATATACCCGATCTGGGTGCTGACAGGCCAATCTACCAATAAATCGCATTAAGGATAAGAATTCTTAAACAAAAGTTGCTGAAATATCCTTCCCCTTGAACACTCCTTGCTAAACCAAAAGAGAGACATTAGACCACAAGCAACAACCCAAATTTCTCCTTTTACTTTGTAGTTAGCTTCTAATTCTTCCGCAAATCGCGTAAGTAAGCAACAAGATCCTTCCGAGAGCTTTCATGGTCTTCCTTCCGCTAGACTTGGACATGTCCCTCCCTCCCCCCCATAAGACTCGCCACCCAAGAGCCCATGGCACAGATCGCCAAACTGGTGATCACCCCTGCGGCCATGGCGGCTGCAGCTTGGCTCCTTGGTCTCACCCTTTTCCTCCCTATCTTTGCTCTCGCTCTCACCCATATTGATTCTGATTAGTATCAATATGCTATAGGATGTGATAAGCTACGAGGTCTCTCTAGTGTCAAAAGTGCAATGCTCTATGCCTTGATGCTTACAGTGAGAGGCTTTTGGGTTAATTTATGACATAAGGACACTTCAAGTGTCAATACTTGTGTATGGCGCTCACTTTGGTGCCAATAATTTTTTTGGGATCACTTAAATGCCAAATCAGAGAAAAAACGATCACTTTAGTGCCAACGACGAGAAATTCCGGTGACCTTACTTGAGTTGGCACTTAAATAATCTTTTTTCAACAAAATTGGCACTTAAGTGATCTAAAAAATAATCACTTTAGTGCCAAATCGAAGAAAAAATAATCACTTTAGTGCCAACAACAAGAAATTCCGGTGACCTCATTAGAGTTGGCACTTAAATAATCGTTTTAAAAAAAATGACACTTAAGTGATCCAAAAAAAATATTGGCACCAAAATAAGCATCGTACAGATGTCCTTTTGTGGTTAATTTATAGTGGCTTTGGTGGCTTTAGAGTTTGCACTTGGAGTACTTCATTGCTGAGGCCTTCCCTTTGGAAGATGAAACGAAGACGAAAGCGTTGACCTTGACCTTCACTTGGAGTAATTCATGGCTCAATTAAGGATGCATTTGTTAGAGAAATTCTTTTTGGGAATTGATATTTTAGGCTTTCACCCGTTTTGTTCATCGAAAATGACCGAAAATACTTTTCGGTCAATGGAACATTCATACATAAAATTAGGAAAGTGAATTTTTAAATTAAAAAAGATGAAATACTTTTCAAAAGTAGCACCTCTCCAATTTTTAATTATATTAATATGTTAATATAATAATAATAATAATAATAATAATAATAATTTTTTATTTTTTATTTCTTTTCAATTTTTTTCCTCGCCTGTGGCCGGTGCCGACTGTCGCCGTGGCCGGCCACAAGCAGAGATAGAAGGGAGCAAAGTTTTAAAAAAAAGAAATGCTAAAATAAAAGATAAAAAATAAAACATATTTAAAATTTTAAAAAAATTGCATCAATAAAGTTGAGATTGAAATTATTTTCCAAATAAAATCTAAACACAAAAAAAAAAATTCGGTCACAAGTCACCAAACATGGCAAAACAAACCATTTTCCCGAAAAACGATTTCCCAAGTATTTTCATTTATCATGAAGTTTTTTCCCAACCAACCAGCACTCTAAATTGGAATGTAAAATCTTTTCCATTAATTTTTGGGATGTTCGAGTATTCAAAAATTCCAAAAAAAAAAAAACGGAAACAAAACCCAACGCAGCAATCCAGGCGGGGAATCAGGAAAGTTCATGTCACAAACAGCAGCCACTGCGCGAAGTCTTCCCCTTCAGCACCTCTCTGCAGTTTCGGAACTCTCTCTCTCTCTCTCTCTCTCCTGCGCGCGCGCATAGATACTTGGATTGGACAACTGGGTACTAATCTCAGTTCTCAGCTTCAATCGTGGCATGTCCTGTTTCGTTTTCAAGCTCGACGTATCCTCCTATTACTTGGTTCGTGTGCTTTCACTTCTTTTTCCGAATCTATGAGGCATGATTCAATGGTGGGAAAGCTCCGTCTTTGTCAAGGAGTTCGGAAGAAAGCAGCTTCATTTTGATCACTCGGCGACTTTGAGCTATTCATGGGTGTATATTTACATAGGAATGCTCGTTTAACCGGTTTCTATTTGCTTCATTATTCCGCAGTTCTACGGAAAAAACCACCTTTTAGATCGCATTATGTGGTTTCTTCGGCCGCGCTGGTTGAGGACCACGTGTTTGATGAAATTCCAGAGGTTGAGACTTGGAAACCTGCTGTGACGTATAGGTATAGGCACGAAGGTAGAAGCCACGTGTTTGATGAAAATCCAGAGGTTGAGACTTGGAAACCTGCTGTGAGGCATACGCACGAAGAGAGAAGTAAGCACAGGTTGTTCTCTTTACTCGGTAGGGTGCTAAAGTCTTTAAATTGGGAGGTGGCCTGGAGAATTAGATTCCAGAGAATTGTAAACGAACACAAGTTCGATGATTCCATGGTCGTCCTTAGGACAATGGTTCATGTTTTTGCGGTCGCAGGCATGCGGCTTGAAGTTTACGCCTTGCTAAGAGATATTGTTTGCTATTTCAAGGAGTTGAATGTGGACATGTTAGAATTGACCGACTTTCTGCTTCATAGGCCGGCTGATGTGGTTGGATCGGCAGTTATTTATAATGCACTGATAAAGGTCTTTGCAGCCAATTCGATGCTTGAAGACGCCGAATTTCTGTTTTCGGAGGGTACAAAATTTGGGCTCGAGCCTGATGTCTACTCGAGCAACTTCCTGCTCAAATGCTCAGTTGAAGCAGATAGAGAGGTTGCTGAAAAATCATTTGACATCATGAAAGATCGTGGGCCAGCACCTAATGCGAGGACCTATGCAATCATGCTGAACTCTCTTTCTAAACTAAATCTTAGTAAAGATGTATTTCTCAGCCAAGCTTCAGCAATCCTGGAAGATATGAAGAAAAAAGGGGTAAGCCGCACCGTTGTAACACATGGTACACTCATACGTGGACTTTGTAAAGTTGGTGCCATTGGGGTTGCTGTGGATTTGATACGGAAATATCAGGAGGAGGGCCTTCCTTTAAATGATTATTGTTTTAATGCTGTTATTTATGGTTTTTGCCAGAAAGGCCAGTTGTCAGAGGCACTGGAAGTACTGGAGGAGATGCGGAACAATGGTGTATTTCCAGATGTCTATAGCTATAGCATTTTGATTGATGGGTTCTGCAAGAAGGGGGATGTTGAGAAAAGTCTAAGTCTGTTTCACGAGATGGAAGTTTTCAACATTAAACCTACAATAGTTAGCTATAGCTCACTTTGTCATGGTCTATGTCAGGCGGGTTTGATGGAATTGTCACATGGTTTTTTCCGAGATAGTGGGTATCGTGGCAATGAGTACGACAATGTTGCTTATGACATCTTAATTGATGGTTTCCTAAATCAGGGTCATGTCAGTTCTGCCAGCAGACTTTTTCAAGAGATGATTAATCGTAATGTTCATCCCTGTGCTTCCACCTTTACAAATATGATTCACGGATTTTGCCAATATTGCAGAGAAGGAAATTCTGAGGAAGCTTTGAAACTAGACCAGGACATACTTCACACCTCTTATATGTATACTACAGTTATTAACAGACTCTGCAAGGAGGGAAACCAGAAAAAGCATGGGAGCTCCTCGCTCCAATGCTTAAGAAAAATATTTTCCCAAATGTTGTTATGTGCAGTACTCTTATGCACGGTTTAGCAAAAAGCTCAAAGTTGAAAGCAGCATGAAAGTTGTATGGGAAAATGCTAAAATCTGGGATCATACCTTACGTGGTCACGAATACTATTCTTATTAACATTTTGTTTCGCGAGGGACGTGTGGACAAGGCTTATACTTTGTTCATGGAGATGATAGACAAGGGTTTGCCTCCTGATAATAAATGCTACACATCTATCATATCTGGCTTCTGTAGACTTGGAGACATGACTATGGCTTGGACGT
The DNA here is from genome assembly GCA_029784005.1 of Lenwebbia sp. NSW1173648. Lineage (NCBI taxonomy): Eukaryota > Viridiplantae > Streptophyta > Magnoliopsida > Myrtales > Myrtaceae > Lenwebbia > Lenwebbia sp. NSW1173648. Next base: position 1,790,697 of record JARCGZ010000005.1, read on the forward strand.
TATTCAGTCAAATGTCAAAGAAAAAAGTTCTTCCTAACGTTTTTACTTTTACCTGTCTGATTGATGGATTCTCCAAGCAAGAAGAAATGGACTTGGCTGAGAGGTTGTTTCTTTGGATGAAAACACGAGGAGTTGATCCTGATGTGGCATTATACAATGTCCTTGTAGCTGCCTATCACGGAACTGGCAATATGAAGAAAAAGGAAGAGATGCTCCTTGAAATGCAGAAGAATGGGTTAGAAACTGTGGAGAGGATGCGAGAGTGATTTGATAAGCACCAGAAGGTGAGTCATTCATACTCAGTCAGTTATTATTTTTCTAGCATCTTCAATTTCTGTATAGTTCATGACTTTTTTGGAATTAGTGGCATCTGAAAAGGGCGTCTTGACAAGAATCAATCAACTTGGAGTTGGATGTATTCGGGATATGCATCGAAAGCCTTGGTCTCGATGCTCTAAATCTTTGTTAATTTCATGTTGTAGATGTTAATGTCATAAGACAGCCGATGTTGATATTACTGAATTCTTGTTAGTTTATTGAGGCTGCTTCACCACATCTGTAAGTACATGTTTGTGTATGCATGTTGTCGAGTGGCCATCAAGTTCACTTATATGGGGTTCTACAGGAGTGCGCATGTGCGTATACATGGCCTTTATGGGTCCACTGGGACGCACCATTTGGCATGTAAGTGCATATTTTACGTGTACACATCTTAAGTGTAATTGCTGGAGTGGAATGGATCAGCTCACTTTTCTTCACATGAGCATTATTGTTCAACATCTGCATATAAATGCTTGTTCATGTATGCTTCAGACATGGTTGTGCTGCATTTGTTTGTAAGCTCTAGTCCATTATGCGGTGCTCGGAAATGATGCAATCAAACACTAATTGCTTGTTCGACTGGGGCAGGGGAATTTTAGATGGAGAGTCCAGCTGGGTTGTAGTATAATGGAAAGAGAACAGTAATCGCACTTATAATGGAAAAAATTTCGAAATATCTTAAAAACACTTATTTGCATAATCTGATATGGTAGGAAAGAAATTCATGCCAAGAAAATAAATCTACACGAGTATTCTAACGCTATTTACATATTTGGCAAAGCAAGGTGAGACTGCTATGTAATGAGCATGTCAAACGCATATTTGCCAGTTAGTGAAAAAATCCATGTTTAACAGTTGTTGGGGGACTGAGATAATCAGAATAGTCTGTTGACCAGAGACCTAGCAGGCGAGGTTCAGAGCTGGTGGTTCTCTTTAACTCTCCGGTTTTGACAGGGTGAGTGTTATTCTTCCATAAGTACAGACATATTCTTCCCTGCTAGCTTTGCAAAGTGCTATGCTATTTGGAAAGGAACAAGTTATCTCAGTTGATTGTTTGTACATATTCTCCTCTCTCTCCCTCTCTTTTGTTCCCACCCCAACATGCTCGCGTACGCGTATGCATGCGCACGCACAGGAAGGGAAAAAAGAAGAAGACTCAGTCTAGTATTCAGGAAGCTCTGATAGACTGGATTTCTCTGGTTAAATAGTATATCGCTTGTGGTTCTTTTTCTCGTTTGGCAGGCCACTGTAACGATGGAAAAAGCCAGAAAGTCCTTGTTGAAGCACCTGAACATGTCCAGCTATCCCAATCATTTCCTGGGGTATGCTGGGCTTTCCTCATTTTTTGACTTGAATTTGTTGCTTGAAGCCTTGAATTTGTTGCTTGAAGAGATTGTGAAAAGGTTCTCTCATATTTTAAAGTTTTGGTGTATAAATATGTGGAATTTCCCAAAAGTGAAAGCAATTGAATACTTCGGATATTCTTTTTTCCAGTTATTCTGAAAAACTTGCTTGTCACTGAAAATTGCCCTATTCAATTTAGTTACTCTGCAGTTTTACTGAGGCACAGTAGCACTTGCAACAACTTTAGTCATTGAATAGGGTTGAAAGTCAAAAACATAGAACTGTTTCGTTATTAATATCCAATAATTTCAACTCGCCAGACAATTGCTGCCATGTTGGCCACACTCCCTTGCAAACCATGATAGGCATACATCGTTCAGAATTTTGATACTATGACTGGATCACCAAAATCGGTGATCCAAGCGACTCCATCACATCCTTGATTAAAGAATACCAAATTAATCTAATGTTCGTAATTTATTTGATAACATGACATGTCCCTTCTTTGACCTAATCTAGACTTTTGGATGCTTAGAAAGAAAGAGTACCAATTTATATCAATTAATTAGGGTTTTGTTAACAAGTGCTCCTGGGGAACTTGTTAACCATACTTGATAAGGAAATTTTTGCATATCCAATGCACTGACTACACATAACACGAGAAATATGATGCATTGAAAATGATGACCTTTCTTTATTGAGGTGTTTATCAAGTGGCTTGGGCATTTGTTAAGAAAATCGAACTATTTGCGTTCAGTGTTGCACCTCACGTGTAATTCAAAGCAAATATAACTACAGCAAACGAACAATTTGCCATGATACATATAATATGCTCCCACGAGTTCTTCAAACATACGCTCTTCTAAGTTAATGACAAACCCTGTCCCTTTCGAATCCCGGATTACGTCCTATATGATACCACGATCTGGTGTCACTGTGTCAGGCATACCTCTTATCTAAAATAGCTGGGGAGCTTAAGTTTGTTCAATTACTTGTCTGCATAATTTGTTCAGCGAGTTATGGTTTACTGTGCTGTGCTAGTTAAATTGCAAGGTGATAGTCGCCCTTTTGATAAAAATATTGCTGAGAAAAAAGAAAACAATATGTGCAGATGTAGTATTGTCAACTTCGTCACATCATCTGCTTTCTCTTCCTCTCATTCAAGATAGTACTCATGCATGCATGCTCAAGCGTGCATACTGGTGATGTTTTTGGGCCCTATGCGTTTGTTTTTTTCTCTATGCTTTGACTTCCATTTGACACCTTAAATATACCGCTCTTAGACATTATACCAGTTCAACTGAACATTCCTGGATGTTTACTTATTTGAAGTATCCACGTCACTTTTGGACCTGTTGGTTGTAGGCGATACATTTGGAAGCAGGATCCTGAAAGCAGACGTGCTGTTTTTAAAGATGGCCTTTTGTTGTTTGCTGGTCGGCCTAACCCGGCTATGCCCAAAGACATGCCGCGCTTGAAGTTGAATACGTATATTCTATAGAAGAAAATGAGTATGTACGATGTATGAACACCAACAGCTTAGATTGTCTGAGGTTTATGTCATGTGTTTTTTTCCCCCATTTGTTTTAGTTGAACGAGCAGAAAGGCTCATGATAAGCCAGCGGTTTGTTAATTCTGCTTTTTCGTTTTGTCAATTTGCTTCCAATTTCTCGCAGCTGCTTGAATTAGCGGGAGATGGCCATACCATATGGAAGGCTCATGACAGACATCTCAAGCTCTTCTTTAAACAGTAGGATCGCTTCACAGTTAAAAAAAAGCATCACGTGGCCGTGTCCTTTTCTAGTTTCAGACAGTCTAAGATAATCAAATCGGATGCTTCTGCTCCCTCAGTGGTCCAATCGTCATGCATATCCAGTGTTCCGAACCTGCTGTGGACAGCTGGCTATGGTTTTCCAACAGCCACAAAACCCAAGCACCAGTGCCGCAATGGGAATGCTGGCTACTCCCTTCAGACAGTAATTGTTTGTACACAGATACATGAACAGAGCAACCCTTTGTGGGTGGGCACATTCTTTAGGCGTTTGTTTTTTCATCAGGGCTCGTTGTGTTGTTAAGTTCCTTAGGGCCTCCTCAAGACTCATGGACCTGTCTGACCTTGTAAGTATCGCCGTTCCTCAGCACGACGTTCGACATGGTGGACGACCCCGCAACGGACTCGATCGTGTCGTGGAGCCCCACAAACAACAGCTTCGTGGTTTGGAAGCCGCCGGAGTTCGCTAAGGATTTGTTGCCCAAGTATTTCAAGCACAATAACTTCTCGAGCTTCGTTCGCCAGCTGAACACTTACGTAAGCAACTTCTATTTCTTATCCTTTTTTTCTCTTCTTTCTTTCCCATCTTTTGTTTACTGTGTCGATTGGAATTTGGCTTTGGTGTTTTCGTCTATGTTGATGTGAGAGTTTTGAGGCTGGCCTATGGTGAATGATCTATACTGGTCTAGTTTCAACCGATGGTATCGGAGCAGGATTCGCCTGAAGATAGGTGTCTGTAAAGGGATTGGCGATTGTACTAGAGTACCGGATTTGTTTTAGATTGAATGGGGAAATTTATACTCCTTTACTGAGGTTTATATTTGATTTAAGTCGAACGAAGGAGTCTTTCCGGTGGCAAGTCACTATTGTGCATCTCCTCCCAATCTATCCTACTCTTTGGTTGAAACGGGCAATTAAGCCAGGAAAATAATGATTACAAAATCTGGGCAAAGATAGTCCTACTTTGGGTTAGCTTTAATGGTTGAATATCTGTACTGGTCTAAGGTTCTCGCTGAGCGACAATACCGTGGTTAAGAATCCCCTCACATTGGCAGACTGTACAAAGTTATGAGATGCAGCCATACAAATTTGTTAACTATGCTTGATCGTGCAGATAAATGGTCTAATTTTCGGCAAATATGATATCTGATATGGATAACCAAACTAGTGGGAATGGCTGACAGACTATGTGTGCAATTCTGTTTGCAACTGCTAACCTGTGATAGATTGAGGAAGCAGTTTGGTGCAATGATCTATTTCAAAATCATGAAATGAATGGTCACAGGCACGGGACCTCAGTTCATGGGTGCGAATCACGGTGGTTTTTGGCTTTTTAACTCCCATCCGCATTGCCATAGCCTATCCTACACACAAATATAATCCTTCGGTATATGACCTACGGGTTGGCTCATAGCGGGATGAAATTCTCCTATGCATTCTTTTGAATGCCCTTTAGAATATATTTCTCATTTATTCAGTGTAAATGCCATATTTGTATATGAGATATACTTTGTTTTCTGTTTGTTTTTTTTCTTGTTAAAGAATGTCCTTCGGCACTCATTGGACATACTTAATGCCGATAAAGGCTCACCCAAATTACCTTCGCATTGACCACTCGAGAGACTTTGAATACATTGTAGGAAATTAAACCGGGTCCGTCACATCCGTCCATATTTTGGGTCTCGCACATGGTGGATCTCACGTGCATTCCGCAAAATGGATGACTGTCATAGACTTGGTTTGCTGAATCCGGAGCCATTTCACAACTTAGCATCACACAATCTGTGCCATCAAGGACAACATTAGCAACATCAATGGCTTCAGCTCTCATCAGCTGGGTGAATCCGTCTGGGTGAGTTAATTCCGCCAAGTCCCACCGGGTAAATCACGTCTGGTAAAGACTTGAAGAAGAAGATAAAAAGGCAAAAATGTGGATAAAAGCAGGGGTCGGAAGGGTAGGCTTATGGCCCTAGATATGATGGCACATAGGTGAATGGCGGGAGACGGGCATCGTGTAGTGTGTAGGCGCTTGTTTGTGGACATTAGGCTTTGTGTACGTATGTTGGGAAGAATAGGGTTGCGGTACATAAAAATCGTCGTGTGATGCTAATACTCTCATGCATGACTGAACCATGGGACCTAAGGTCTATAGCTTTCATAGACCAATTTTGGGGATGTCATTGCAATATTGTGTAGGATTCTAAGGTCGTCCAAAGTTTCACATTGTTTTCTTTTCCCTTTGCCAGAATTATAAAAAATTGGTGTAGCATATATGAAGACATAGCCATATGGTTACTATCCACTAAACACGGAGATCTCAACCATCCTTTTTCATCCTGGGCATGACTGGATAATCCAAAGGAACATGCAAAAATCAACAGTCAATCAATGGATTCATGGTAAAATCGCTCTAGATAATGCATTTACATTACAAATTTTTTTTAGGTGTTAAGCAGTAGATTGAGGAAGCAGTTTGGTGAAATAACCTGCTATGTGTATGGTGGAGGTGGGTCAACCGATAACTAATTGCTTCATGCATCTAAGGCTTGGTTTGCAATATACCTTTGTTTGGTGAAGTCTCTTCATTACTAATATGTTTCGTAAGAAGATCGAGGTTTGTTGGAGAATAAGATTGCCAGTGGAATCCTTTCTGTTCAACCTACTGTTATGAGGATCTCGATGAGCTTTCTGGTTTCTTCATGTAGAATTTTTTTTGGATGATTCGCCACCTGGTTTTCCAGACTGCGGATTTGTTTATGGTGCTAACTTAGTTTCCTTTTTCATGGAGTTGGCCAAGCCCGGGGGCTGCTTGAAACCTGTGTACTGTCTCCTATGAATGGAGCTGTGATTCTACACTAGTCATTTTCCAATAAGATTGTTTTTGTCTTTCATATTCATGTGTTGCCCATGCACTTTTATGTGAAACAATACTTGTTCTTTTTAAGAGATTTTGATGGTGATGATGTTTTGCGAGCGAATTTCCTGCATCTTGGCAGATGGTCATGCACTTATTCTGTGGTGGATTTTTGAAACTTGTGGCCAGTGTCTGTGTCATAATGTGGACAGTAGACACGCTCTGTCCTGTAAATCCTGACTGAAATAAGTCATCTGCTTTGTGCTTGATTTATTTTTTCCTAAAGCTTTGTTTGGCCAAACCCCCTGTAGCCTGTTATTCTTCATATTTGATCTTGTAAAACAAAGGGAGAAGAAAATAAGAAAGATCATAAACCTAGCATCTGGGCATGTACTTTTGCATTGGCAGTTATGCGACTAAAAGCATGTTTCTGGGTAAAATTTATAAGGAAATGAGGATCATTCTCGAATTCAGTTTTACTAGGGATCGGCATTTGTTGTAATCTAGATTTGTGCCGGTTATCTTTCTGTCAGCTACTGTTCTTTCTATATTAAAATCACACAGAGCTGTCAGCATGAGCAAAATTTATCCATCCTTCCGATGTCTGATGTTGACAGCTAGCAAATTTTTCATTTGCTATTGGCCCCGCATGGTCTCCGGAAAGTTGATCCAGATCGCTGGGAATTTGCAAATGAGGGTTTTCTGAGGGGTCAGAAACACCTTCTAATGAGTATAAGTAGATGAAAACCTGCCCATGGACAGGGCAGTCAACAGCTGCAGCAACCACCTGGACAGAGTTCTTCAGTAGGGGCATGTGTAGAGGTTGGCAAGTTTGGGCTCGAGGAAGAAGTTGAGAGGCTCAAAAGAGACAAGAATGTGCTCATGCAAGAGCTTGTGAGGTTGAGGCAGCAGCAGCAGGCCACTGATAGCCAACTGCAAACTATGGTCCAGCGACTCCATGGGATGGAGCAGCGACAGCAGCAGATGATGTCATTCCTAGCAAAAGCTGTGCAGAGCCTGGGTTTCTTTGCTTAGTTTGTACAGCAACAAAATGAGAGCAACAGGCGCATCACGAAAGCGAATAAGAGACGGAGACTAAGGCGAGATGGCTTATCTGAGAATGAGCATACTGCTGCTTCTGATGGACAGATTGTTAAGTACCAGCCTCCATTAAAAGAGGCTGCCAAAGCATTATTCAGGCAGATGATGAAAGTAGAAGCTCCTCAGCGGGAGTCTTTTAACAATAGTCCTGAGAGTTTTCTGCTTGGTGATGGTTCATCTCTGTCCAGTGGCATGGACAGTAGGACTTCGAGTCGCATCTCTGGAGTGTCTCTTCAAGAGGTCCACTAACTTCTAGCCAGCTTCCTGAGATTCCGCCAGCTTCGGGGGTCTCAGCAAATGAATTATCATCTGCCATATCTGAGCTACAGTGTCCTCCACAGGGTACTGCTAAGGTCAATACTAACTAGGGCTGTCAATTATGCCCGACCCTACCCTACCCTATTTTTGGGGTATTTTGGGGTAGGGTAAAGAACATGTTCGGGTGACATAGGGTACATTAGTGATTTTGCATTGGGTAGGGTAGGGACCCTACCCTAACCCTACCCAGTACCCACGCAATACCCACGCGATACAAGACACTGAGAGTCTAAGATAGAAAGAAACATTTCGGTGCCTCCCTCCGCCCTTGTCTCGCTTCCAAGCTTTCCACGCGATACCCACGCCCTGCCTCGGTGCCTCCCCTCCGACGTCCACAGGTTCGCGACTGTTCTCTCTCGACTTGATAGTGATCGTCTCGTGCGCAGAGCGGCGTCCTCCAGATCCGTTCACGACTGTTCTCTCTCGGCTCTCGGCTGCCGAGGAGTGAGTGAATCCGTTCGCGATTTTTGTGTGTGTGTGTGTGTTTCCCTCGCATTTCTTTGTCGCGGTTGTTTTCGCGATCAATTGTGTACTGAAATCCAGTTGATTCGCTTCGATTGAGCAGATCTTGGAACCCTAAGCTGAAATCCAGTTGATTCGCTCTCTTCGAAGGTTTGGCACAGTCTGCTCATGTAATTCAGGTGGGAAGATCTCTCTCAATTCGGGTTTTTTTTTTCTTTTGATGATTTTTCTCTCTGCACCAAGAAAGAAATTGTACCCAGGTTTTGGTTTGTGCCAGGTAGTCTTTCGTTATTTTTTCTTTTCTTTTAGTCACTTTTCTCTTGAATCTGCTTCAGCTCAGTGACCTGTTTTACTGGGTTTTGGTGCTGGTTTTGATTCTGGTTGTTGAAAAGTGTTGGTTGAGGCAGGGAACTGTTATGTGACTTGCAATGGTAGATGATATCTTCTCATACGGGGGATGTTTAGCAATTGTTGGCTTGATTTGAGTGAGCAGAGCTATTTGGGTGTTATGAGCTTCAGTTCATTAGGAAAATAATGGGTATAATATGAGTCTGTGATTGTAGACTTCTTGACATGGCAAAGTGGTAGTCTTAGAAGCAATTCTCATAATGGAGATAGCGATGTAAGAGGTAGTGTATCCTGTTGCTGAGAATGGAGTTTTTCATACACATGTATATGCTACATCCAATTAAGTATTGCAATGTGCCAATGTTCATCAAGCTACAGTTGTTCATGAAGGAATGGGGAGTCTGGTTAAAAAGGCCTCCATTTCCTGTCCTGGTTGATAGGTTGTGTAGGAGATGTTTTCTGCTTTCTGCAGTTCATTGTGCTATACTTGATCATTGATTGAGAATCTTACTTGACATATTGGATCGTTTTTGCTTTTAGCTGCTCAACCATTTTGCATCTGGCCTCTGTCTACTACACGAGAAACAAACTAATGCTTAGTCATTGGTCGGGTTGTTCTCTTCCCATTCCTTTGGTTTGTTTTGTTTGTCATTTTTTCTTGGTGCTGTTTTCTTTGTTATATGATTCTTCAATACTTCAGAGAGATAATTTACGGTTATAAGTGAAGCGCAATCTATTGGCTCGATTTGAGTGAGCAGAGCTATTTGGATGGTATTCTTCCAAATTTTGTTAACGAGGCTACAATCTGAGGATAGTGTCTCATAGTTGGAGACTTTGGCAATTGCAAAGTCAAAGTTTTCTAGCTTTTGTTGAGATGAATGTTACCATTGAAGTGCATTACACTCCCAATGAACGTCGGATCATCATCTATTCTTCTTATTTTTGTTTAGGTCCTTCGGTTTTCATGGTAGAACCAAGACTAATCTTGCTTTTACATCTCATATTTTCAGAGTTTGAGCTGTGTTTCGGTGCCTAGAATCGCCGAGCTAGCTCAATTTCAAGTTCGAAGTTTATCGACAAAAGGCATGTTCATCAATCTCTAGCAATTTCATTCCTAGGCTAGTGGATTGGAGGACGAAATTATGCCGAAGCATGAGGTGAATCGGAGGCAATGTTGAGCTTGATTGCTGCTAGATGATGATAAATGTTGCTGCAATGTCGATTTTGCATGTTATGGATGATTGATGATGATTTGGTGCATGTTCATACGTTTTACTATTCTCGGATTGTGATGCACAGCAACACTGTAGCTCACTTTTGCATGCCTAAACGTTGAAATCTCGAGAAACATTATTCTAGAGATTCGTAGATAACTTCGAGAGCTTCGATTTGGTATATAAACCGTCCAAAATGAACATCGTTTGGTCTGTCTAATGCATTCATGAAGTTCATGTTTGAATCTATAAAATCTGCTACTGTTTGCATTATTTTTTTTCTTGACCTATTTTCATGTTCAAAATATTATGTACCGATCTAGCATGAATCTGAAAAAATGTTGTGAAATGAGTATTGTGAATAAGATCTATATCTTTCTAAGGATATTTTTTTTTACGACAAACAAAAATCATATGCTGAAAATTTACATATGCTCAAAATGTCGCAAAGTTTTACATATAACGTAGTAAGCTACTGAGATTACATTTCTGACTGTAATAAAAAAATTGCAGGTTCTAAGTGTCACAGATAGAAGTATGTCTGAAATGACTCCTACTCCTGTGATGAGATCTGTAGTGTGGGAACATTTTAGACGGTCCTAACGAAGCAAAGGCTGAATGTATATATTGTGGGGCTCGTATTGGTTGTGTTAGTGGTCACGGGACTAGTGCGATGCATCATCATCTAGCTAGATGTAAGAAATATCCATATGGAAACGTGGAGAAAAAGCAAAGAAGTGCCTCAGGTCAACCTATTGTGGTTGTTAGTTCATCTAGTCCATGAAAATTTGACCAAGATGCATGATTTATACATGGAGGAAAGAAATAAATTGAAGAGATATTTCTCCGAGACATCTCCTAGAGTATGTCTAACAACCAACACATGGACTTCTTGTCAAAATATGAGTTATATGTGTCTTACTACTCATTTTGTGGATGGCGATTGGAAGTTGCAGAAGAAAATTATAAATTTTTGTCAAATTCCGGGTCATTCTGGCTAGATGATAGGAAAAGCAATTGAGAAATGCTTGATGGATTGGGGGATTCAAAGAGTTTTTTCTATCACCGTGGATAATGCGAGTTCAAATGACTTAGGAATTCAGTACTTGAAAAAGATATTTGACTTTTGGAGAGGTGAGTTACTCCACGTGAGGTGTTGTGCTCATATATTGAGTTTGATTGTGAGAGAGGTGAAAGACATAACTGATTCCATTGTGAGAATACGTTCGGCTGTGCGTTATGTGAGGTCTTCTCCTGCGAGGTTGAGACGGTTTAAGGGTTGTATTGAGCTAGAAAATATTGAGTCCAAGAGTCTAGTATGTTTGGATGTGGAGACTCGTTGGAACTCCAACATATTTGATGTTAGAATCAGCTTTGAAGTTTCAAAAAGCTTTTAGGTCAATGGAATTTCAAGATAACAAATTTGCTGAAGAGCTTTCCAAGGTGAAAGGGTTGCCCACTAGTGAGTATTGGGAGTATGCCCGTCTCTTTCTTCCTTTCCTGAAGTTGTTCTTTGATACGACTTTGAAAGTTTCGGGTTCTTCCTATGTCACTAGTAATGATATGGCGAAGGATGTGTTTGGGATTTTTATAATGATTGACAAATATTGCGGGAATGAGGACCAAAGTTTGCAGAAAATGGCTAAGCATATGAAGACCAAATTCAATAAATATTTTGGCAATGTGGACAACATCAACCTTACTTTGTTCATTGCTTGCATATTTGACCCGCGACATAAGTGGGACTATGTGAAGTGGATGATTAATCATGTTTATGAAAGGAATCGGGTAGAAACTTTACAAGATAAAGTAATAGCATCTCTGACGTCATTGTTCGAGCAATACTGCACTGGTATATGCCCCCAAAGCAACTTGAGGCAAAAGAGCACACGGATGATAAGCATGTCAAAGTCTCCTGTGGTTGGTGCTGATATTCTGACTGCAACGTATCTCAGCCATATCGGACAGCAATATTTGGAAGAAAAAACTGAATTAGACAAGTATTTGGAGGAAGGATGTGAACGTTATTGCCCTGACTTTGATATCTTAAGTTGGTGGAAAGCAAATTCTTCAAGATACCCTATTCTCTCTTCCATTGCTCGAGATATTTTGGCCGTGCCCATCTCGACTGTAGCTTCAGAGGCCGCCTTTAGCACCGGAGGTTATGTGCTTGATGTGTTTCGTAGCTCCTTGACCCCAAGCATGGTGGAGGCTCTTGTATGTGCTCAAGATTGGTTATGATCTGCGCCACTTCCACTTACGATTGAAGAGGACTTAGAAGAACTCGAAATCTTTGAGTCAGGTGAGAAAAATATTGTTGTAGAATATTTATACCCTTCTATATTTCAAAGCATACGTTAGTTCTCATTTTCAACGTGAATTTAATGCAAAGTTGCCAACTACGACCATGGAGCTAAACTCGGTATTGAATTCACTTGATGATTGACGAAGTTGGAGAATGGTACTTGTTAAACCAATTTTTTACTCTTATTGTGAATTTGCTTCTTCATATTTTCAGTTCTGGTTCGTTTTTATTTTTGTACGAAGTTGGAGACCTGGGCAATTACTGTGCAGTTTGATGCAGTAGGCTACACTCACAGACTCCTCTCTCTCACACATTTCTTTGTTTCACTTGGGTTGCAGGCAGATCATTTGGATTCTTTGCCTTTTTCTGTTGCTGAAAAGATGAAGGCAATTTGAGGTAAAATATTTTGAATTTCCATCTTGAATTTTCACAGTAATAACAGATGGACAGAAGATGATTCAGGTTGTGATAATACAGCTTTTTCTTATTGATTAATCATGAAATCTGCGGTCAATAGGTTATGATGATAAATTCTGCTTCTTGCTTTATATAGAACTTGACCATCTAATTAACAAAACCATGTGCTAAGTATCACTGTTTTGGCATTACTAAAATCTGGGTTTTACTATATCTGCAGGCAGATGCTGCTGCTGTTTTGGTGTCTGCAACCAGAACCGATCTACCGGCCGCTGATAACGGATGTGCTGCACTCTCTCATTCCTCTTGTACCCGTTGAGCTCGTGTTGTACACTGAAGAGCTAGCGATCAGCGCTGCACTCTCTCATTCCTCTGGAGTTCTGGGTGTGAAAATTTTGAATCAATGAACTTTGTGCTCATTGAACCTTGTGGGGGAAAAAACATCCTTTCTGTGTTGATAATGTGTAAGGAGATCAGATCTTTTCGTCCATAAATGTAATACAATCCCGTCTGCCTGTTAACATCAGCAGAGCGGAGATTGAAAATGGAACTCTTCTTTTGAGAGGCAATCATAATGCAGCAGTGACCTTTTCTTCAAGTAATTGCTTTTGTCTTTTGTTAACTGTTAAATCGAGACTGATTGAATGCATCTCTGATGGCCAGTGAGATTCGTCTCCCTTGATGAAAGGTGATAATGTTGGAATTAGTCTAGAACTAACTTTTGTTTGCAGTCATTTTATTGTGTACCAAGATCTGACTGATAAAGCCACAATCATGAACTTGTGCCTTGCTGTGAAAGAACTCTAATTGCTGAAAATGCAGGATATGGCTGTTCGTGAAGCACTTATGAGAGCTGAGAAAGCATTGAAGATGAGCAAACGGAAGGACTGGTACAAGATTTTAGGAGTTTCAAAGACTGCATCAGTTGCTGAGATCAAGCGTGCCTATAAGAAGCTTGCTTTGCGGTGGCATCCTGACAAGAACGTGGAGAATAGAGAAGAGGCAGAGAACAAGTTCCGAGAAATCGCTGCTGCATATGAGGTTAGAATCATCATATCAAGCAGTACTTTTAAGTTAGTGGTTTGCAGGTCTTCAACTCAAAGATTGTTCTGAAATGGTATTAGGATAGGTGCTCAGTGATGAAGAAAAGCGTACAAGATACGACAGAGGTGAAGACATTGACGAAATGGGCATGGGAGTGGAGGTGGAGGTGGAGGTGGCGGCGGCGGCGGCGGCGGCGACGGCGACGGTTTCAACACCCATTTGGCGGCGGGGGACAGTAATTCACTTTCACCTTTGTTGAGAGTATTTGACCGGTAGGGGCATATATGTCTTTTTTCTTTATTATTTTTATGTATGGCAGCAATAAGGGAAATATTGTAATTCTGGCCTTTTTGGCTTTATTATAAATAGATAGCTTGGAGTCACATTGACCTAACCAATCATTCAGTTCAGTTTTTTTTTCTCTCAACATGGTATTAGACCCAATGCTATCTCTTTTGCGAATGCGCATGGTCAAAATTTCATGTGAATGTGCGTGGTCAAAATTTCACATGTTGCTCATAATTCGGTTTGCACATGAGTGGGGGTGTTGAAGTACTATCTCATATTGCTTGACAATAGATCCTAAGTACTCTTTATATTTATGTGGTCTTCCTTCACTTATAAGCTTAAGCTTTTCTCTTCTCTACGCAACCGTTCTTCTCTCTCTCTCTCTCTCTCTCTCTCTCACCGCAGTTCCTTCTCACCTTGCTCACTTTCATTTCGTAGGGCATCACTTATGAGGTGAGTCTTTGAATCTAGTATCTGCCCTAAATCTCACCTCTATGAGATAAATTAAAGCTTCTTTGCAGTCCGCGATACGTGGTTCATCCTATTCTGCGATTTTTTGGATCTTCTTATTTGAGATTGTTTCTGCCTTGCCACCGGTCTATATTTATCTCGTGTGTGAAGACTAAAGTACTGTAGTTCGTGGACTACCTTATTATTATTTTTTTTTTCAGATTCTGTGGGAAAAATCAGAATTATCGATTTCTTTTTCAGGTTTTCAAAATCCTGAGAAAAAAAAAAACCAAATTTTGCCTTCTCTTGATCTGATTTGGCTGATTTTTGGAGGATAAATTCAGACTACTACCAGAGGACTTCGTTTCAAGTTTTGGGCCTTTTCTGGCAAGTTTTTGGTGGTTTGATTATTGCTTTCACACTTTTCGAGTCGACTTCTAAGACACAATGTCTGAGGATTCGGGCTCTACACCTACTGGAGATGGCCGTACAAATTATATTACTTTTGCTGCGATCCCTGTGAAACTTGATGGCACAAATTAATTGATATGGTCTCGATCGACATTCTTGACCATTGCAGGCCCTGGGCTTACAGGGCATATCAACGGCACTTCTGCGATGCCTGCTACATCAGGTACTACTCGAGAAAAGTGGATCTCGAATGACGCTTTGATAATGTCGTTTTTGCTTAACTCGATGCAGCCACATGTTGCAAAAGGATATTTGCTTCTTGATACTACGACACAAATTTGGACGGCTGCATGGGATACTTATGGTCAACTCGGGAATGATGCACAGGTGTATGAACTTCGGAAAAGGGTTCATGACACCACTCAGAAGGAGATGACTATATCTCAATATTATGCCGAGTTTCGGAGTTTGTGGCAAGAGCTAGATCATTATGCCGATTATCACCCAACCAATGATGCAGACATTGCTGCCTACAAGAGGCATGTGGACAAGATTAGGGTTTATGATTTCTTGGCAGGATTAAACGTTGAATATGGTTAGATACGTGTTCAAGTCCTTAGCCGGTCTCCATTCCCTACTCTGGAACAGTCCTATGCCCTAGTTCACTTTGAAGAAAGCCGTAGGACAGCAATGCTTCATCACTCTATTGTTGATCGATCTGCTCTACAAGCTAGTGCTGGCACTATTGCCAAATTTGGTTCGTCCTTTCAATCTGATGATACCTCTAAGGAGGTGGTGAAGTGTGAACATTGTTATAGACCGTATCATACTAAGGCTACCTGCTGAAAGTTACATGAAAAGCCTAAAAAATTTGAGGCAAAAAGGGCACAAAGAAAGGCAAAAAAACAAGGGAAATCATATTGAAATTGTTCCTACTGCACCTACTACTGATATCGATTTATCCCGGGAAGAACTTCAGGCATTCCGACATCTATTGAAAGCTTCTACTGTTGCTGCCTCCTCCATTGTTGCCAATTCGTCTTCTCCTTTTGCTTCAAACCTAGCCACTTCAGGTATCTTATTTGGGAGGTTTAATACATCTGTTGTTTCCAGCCCATGGATCATTGATACAGGAGCTACAGATCACATGACAGGTTCTTCTAGTCTCTTTCATCAATATATCCCTACTTCCGGTAGAGACAAAGTTTGCATAGCTGATGGAACCCTCTCTTCCATTGCTGGAAAAGGGTCTGTCAATTGTTCCCCCACTCTTCCCTTATCTTCTGTTTTTACATATTACATCATTCTCTACTAATCTCCTTTCTATCAGTAGTCTGACTCAAGACTCAAACTGTAAAGTAACATTTTTTTCCTTTTTATTGTGTTTTCCAGGATCTGGTAACGAAGAAGGAGATTGGATATGGAAGATTGGATGGTGGTCTTTATCTGCTCGAGGGTAGTGGGGTTTCTACTTCTACTTTGTCTTTTACGCATCATCAAGTTAATTCGGCATTAACAGATCTTCATCAGTGAAATTGCAGATTAGATCATCCCCCTTTAGGAACTTTGGAAAAAGTTTTTCCTAATCTTGTTTCAGCTTGTAATAAAGATGAGTTTTTTTTGTGAAGTCTGTGTTTTGGCTAAACAAACTCGTTCAACATATTCATCTTCAAATAATAAAAGTCGTCTCCATTTTCATGTGATTCATACTGATGTGTGGGGTCCTTCCCGGCATACTTCTATTTCCGATCAACGATGGTCTGTTACTTTTATTGATTGTCATTCGTGTATAACTTGGGTTTATTTATTGAAACATAAGAATGACGTTTTTCACTGTTTTCAAATCTTTCGCAAAATGGTTTAGACTCAGTTCAACGCCACTTTGAAAATTCTTCGTAGTGACAATGGCACAGAGTACACCGACGGTATGTTTCAACGGTATCTCTCTGATCATGGCATTATTCATCAGACCAGTTGTGTTGATACCCCAGCACAAAATGGTATTGTCGAAAGAAAGAACTGACATTTGTTAGAAGTCGCTAGGTCTCTTATGTTTGCCCGTTATGTCCCAGCTCAATATTGGAGTGATGCTATCTTAACGGCTGCCTATTTAATCAATCGGATGTCGACTAGAATTCTTGATTTCTGCACACGTATTGATGTTTTACAAGGATCGTCGACTTTTATTCTTCCCCCAAAAATTTTTGGTTGTGTTTGTTATGCTCGTAACACCGCCTCTAAGAGTAAGTTGGAACCCCGTGGTCTCCGCTGCATTTTTCTTGGGTATTCAGCTACTCAAAAGGGTTATAAGTATTATCATCCTCCTTCGAGGCGCGCCATTGTATCTATAGATGTAATTTTTCACAAATCTAATTCCTATTATTCGGCTCCACCTCTTCAGGGGGAGTGTCCCAATGTAGAGGTGTTGCTCATTCTGAATGTTCGTGTGGATATTAATTACCATTCTCCTTCGATAGCCTCTGATGGTCCTCCTCCTTCCCAAGAGGAGAGCAATGCAACACAAGAAGATGATAGTACAGTATCACATGGGGAGATAATAGAGCAATCGCTTCAGGGGGAGACAACTGTCACACCTGTTAGGCAATCTATTGATAATAGTAAAATATTGAAGACATACCGTCGTAGAGATCCCACTACCAACAAGCAGGTTAAGACCACTGATACATTGCCTATTCAGTCATCATCTCTGGATTCGGATGCTATTGCTCCTTCTGGTGAGTTTTCTCCTTCTGATCTTCCTATTGCACTTCGAAAGGGTACTAGAACTTGTACTCAACACCCTATATCCTATTTTGACCTAACCAAGCATTCAGTTCAGTTTTTTTTCTCTCAACAACCTTCGATGGTGGTTATCCCGGAGGCTTTGGTGAGTACCAAGGAGGAGGCTTTCCTGGCGGGTATGAGTTCCATTTTTGATTCAGTTGAAATGCGGGGATCTCAACACAGGAGGCAGAGAAATTGAATGCATTGCGGCGACCCTAAACACCAGCCGACTAATTTCTGGTAGGTGCTCGGTATATAGTTTTTGTCATTCGGGAAGATTTGTGACAACCGAAAGTGTAGTCTTTGAGAAACTGTTGCTTCGCGGGCCATTGTACATGGAAATTGTACGAGTTCCTTAGCGAAATTCAAATCCGACCGTTACAGAGAAACTGTTTTTTTCCCCAGGTTCAATGAGCACAAAGTTCATTGATTAAAAAAAAAAAACCATCCTTTCTCATTCCTTTGGGCGGTAGGGAATTGCGATGAAACAAGTTGACGATTTGACAAACCTACAAACTTTAACAAGGTTTTCTACTGTCTATTTGTATGATAAAAGAGATTGTAGGTTGCGATTTTCTCTAGTTCCATTTCACCTTTAAAAAAAAAAAAAAAACCTAAACCCGACCCTGACCCGACCCACTTTTTTGTCACTTCATATTCGGTTCGGGTCAGGGTCGGGGCTGGTAACACAAACAACCCCTACCCTACCCTACCCTATCCATTGACACTCCTAAGGAGTATGTCCGTCGAAACTTATGATTAGTCAAGACAGTGCAGATTTTTCTCATGGTTATATTATAAATTAAAAGAAAAAAAGTAATTAAAAATTTCAAATTATATTCACTATTGTACATATACCATGAATTTACTTTTGTGACATCAAAATTCTCAAAACTACTCATCGTGAAAATTTCGTGAGATAATTTTCCAGACAAATTATATTTCACTTAAGTCACGTGAGCGCCGTTCATCCATGCGGACAAATTTTTAACGGTTTTCATAGGCGGAACCTTGACGGAGGGTAAATGTGTCCCACCTATAAGAGTTTGGGAATAATTTGGAGATTTTGGTGGCTTTTTCCCAAATGAAAAAAAAAAAGGCCAATTAAATTTACCTTCTACGAAATGGAACTGTTGAGGAAGATTAAGTTAAAAGCAAAAGACAAGCCACATCTCTCTCTCTCTCTCTCTCTCTCTCTCTCTCGTCTAGCTCTCACACTCACTGAAACATGCAGAGACAGTCTCTGGGCTCCCCAGGCTCGAAGCTCCACAGCCATGGCGCTTCCTCCGCATTATCTTCAGCCAAAGATGACGCGCTCATCGTAGATGACTCCTCCTCCCCCTCCAAGCGGAGAGACTCCTTCCTCTCGTCCGCTTCGCTCCTCCCTCGCTACGATGAAGACAACTCCTCCAGACCTCACCACTTATCGCTCGCCTCATCCTCATCCTCTTCCTCTTCCTCTTCCTCTTCTGCTCTGTCGCCTCGTAAACCCGAGAAGCTCATCCACCTCATACCTCTCCTCACTCTCTTCTGCTTCCTCGTTCTCTACCTCTGCTCTCACAGTCCCTCTCAGACCGGTAATTCATCGCGTGTTCCGGTTCCTCCTTTGTCCGAATCGCCGGTTGCTGAAATGATTTTCTGTGCTTTCTCGTTTCAGATCTGGCTCAGTTCAGCGGGTTCAAGCATCCGGCGAAGCAAATAGGTACAGTGCAGAGGCGTTTGGAGCCAGCCGATTGAGCGCCATTTCCGTTTTTTTTTCCTTTTCTTTTCCCTGCTCAAATTTGATGTGGCTTTTACTATTCTGATCTGTGATGGTTCCAGTTACTACTGACATTGACGAGATCGGCCGGTTCAGCGAGGTTCGCAGGGGCGACGCGCTGGCGATTCGGAGCCTGAGGAGCTTGCGAGAGCAGAGACCTCGCGTCGTTCACCGGAAATTCGCCGATTTCTAGGGCCTCCGGTCCTCCCAGCATCGTCGTTCTCCTTCTCCGGTTCCGTTCTCGGCTTCATCATCATCATCATCATCATTATCTATTTTCTATATCTCGCCGTGATTCTCTCTATATGTTTGTTCGTACGCCAGGATTTATTATTGCCTTCCATTTTTGTACATTCAATGTCCATTTCAATGTTTATCAGCTACTGCTCCTCCTCATTGAGTTCTCTGAACCGCATCCGTTACGGGAATATCATGATTCTGTACGATCTTTGATGTAGAACTTGAAGAAGAAGCCTATGGAAATTATGAATTCAGGGAAGAAAGAAAGAAAGAGAGGGGGGGGGGGGGGGGGGGGGGGGGGTTTGACTAGATTACGCCTGGTGTGGGAGGCGCAAGTTAGAGTGGGACGATGAGCATATAATCGGTTGGTTGGAGTCCAGCTCCAGCTGGAGTGTCCTGACCGTTACTTGATTCTTTTGCTATTTTAAATATCGCCAGCTGGAAAAGTGTCTGCTTCTTCACTCCTTCCCAAGCACCACCATTCACTTTTTTTTTTTCTTTTTCTATGGTCCAACTGGCAAAATAGTATCTTTTTCTTTATTTTTTTTTATTAATTCTATTTATCTAGTGAGTAAGCGAAAGCAGTGCAGCAGCGGTGCTCAATTGAGTCGTCCCGTGATTATGCTCCACCAAAACGTCTGATTTATTTCACACGGACACTTTCCTTTTCTTCATAATTTGACATTTAAAATTAAACAATGATTATTTTTTTTTTTACTTTTTATCTTTATTGGCTATTTGGTATTTTTCCGGAGCTGATCCGGGAACGCAGATTTCCCCGGTTTCGGATCTTGTGAGAAGGAAAGGTAGATGATGATCTTGGAAAATATACGGTGTAGTTTTTCGAAAGTAAGGCTGCGTATGGTAACGTTTCTGTTCTCGGAACAACTTTTGGAATAGAAACACTTTTTTCTGTTTCTATTCCCAGCAACGATTTCTGGGAACAGAAACGCGTTTGGTAACTGCAAAAAAATTCTGTTCTCAGAAAAAAAAAGAACAGAAACGCATTTGGTAACTACATAAAGGCTATATCCTCAACAAAATTCCTTTACCTGCAGTAACTTCTAAAAAAATTAGTAAATAAAATAAAAAATAATATTACTAAAATACTTTCATGCAATATGAAATTTTTTCCTATTTTTATTTAAAAATTTTTAATTTTTTTAATTTTTTAATTTTTTAAAATATTTTTATTTAAATATTTTATTATTAAAAAGTATTTTTTATTTTATTTCATTTTTCTCCGACGGCGGCGGCGACCGGGGCAACTTTGGGAATAAAGTGTTCTCAATTTTTTCTAAAAAAAATGTTTCAAATGTGTTTCTAAAAAGTATTCTGGAAACACATAAGTAAGTTTTTTTTATTTCTTGTTTCTGCTCCAAAAGTGTTTTTATTTATCGAAAGTGTTCCGAGAACACTTTTTTACCATACGCGTTTCTGGACCGTTATCATATGCAGCCTAAATCTCTGCGTTTTTTAGGAACTGCCCACTAGCGCATTCGATGATGCGTAGGTGAATCTTGGAAAAGCGATGATTCTTTTTCTTTAAAAAAAGAGACGAAGATTAGAAAATTGCTTGGCTTTTGCACTAGGTAAGCAATGATGAAAGTAGGTAAAGTCTGCATAAAGAGATTTTGACTGGCTTTTAAAATTTGGGAGCGAGATGGGATAAGTGAATTGGAAGTCTTAAAATTTGTCATGAAAGTGTAATTGAGTCATAATTTTTTTTTTTAAAACGGCAATCGAATCCAAAAACTTGTCACGAAAGTGCTATCAAGTCGTAAAATTTTCAAAAAGTGCGATTAAGTCATAAAACTTATCAAATTGATAAAATCAAGTCTTTCCGTCGATTACACTTTTTGAGAGCTTTACAACTCGATTGCACTTTCTGAAAGTTTTAAGACTTAATTATACTTTTTTTGAAAGTTTTAGGACTCAGTTATACTTTCGTAACAAGTTTTAGTACTTCAAACGCATTTATTCCTTTGCGAAAAGATAATCGCACCATTAGCAAGATCTAAAATTGATTTGCTCCGTATGACTTGTGGACAATGGTTTACCTTTTTGTTCTGTTTGGTTTAATATGTTACGTCTCTGAAATTTTATGTGAATGGCTTAATCTAACGTGGAGATTCTGAATTTATGGGAATTTATGTTTTGTCTCTGTTCGATGGGGGTTGACTAAATTAAGAAGATGACGTGGCCGCACATCGATGGATACATAGTGGCACGGGGGAGCCGTGCACCGAAAACCGTCGGTGGGTCACGGAAGCGTCTCCTCGAACGTACGCTCTCCGTCGTGCCCTTGGCTTTTGTTCTATTTGACATTTGTGAGGAAGGAAGGAATCGTTCTTTTTCTCATGTAACCCCGGATGTCTTCTTGTCGTTTGTGTTGGTTGAAATTTTGATAATTGAGGTGCTCCTAAATTAGTCCAACAAGTACTTTCTTTCATTAGCAATTAACATTTAGGATGCGATTGTTTCATTTACAACTTCACTTTAATAAATAAATAAAAATCTCATAAATCATTTAGTGATTTTCTTCTTGATAAAATGACCAGTCGTTTTTCCTCGATCTAAACTTATTATTTTCTGTCCATGAAAAACGTTTTTCGTAGATCGATTAATTTTTCGTTCTTCAAGTATCGAAAATTGGGAAAATATTTTTTCTCAAATATTTTTTTTAAATTAAACCGACCCTTAGCATGAAATCGACAAGATCAGTTATTTTAAAAAAAAAAATCGGATTTGAAGGATCGGGGTGATGCTTGTGAAAATGGATTTTTTTTTTTTTTTTTGAGCAGGTGACAATAATTTGCGGGGGCACGTGGGTGCGACCAAAACCTATTCTATGCAACGATGCTCGAGGAAGCAATGGCGTAAACGTAAAGTCCGAAGTCGACATTTTCAAAGAGAGAAGTGTGAAAAACTATTGACTAATGAATTGATCTGAAGCGTACAATTGTGAGAATGGATCTTCGCATATAATTTCTCTTATGGAAAAAAGAAGAAGAGGAACCGAAAATAAGGGGATTGCTTATGATGCAAGGGGAATCGAATCGGTTTTTGATAATTGGACATGGCGTTGCGTTAGCTCGATTAACGTGGGGGAAATGGCGTAGAGACGCAGGGATGGTGTGAGGCCAGGACCACCTAGTCATGGCCACGGGCCGGTAATTGCCGGTTCCGGTTCCAATTTAGGAGGAATCGAAATTGAGCCTTTAAGTGGCGGTTTCGGTTCCGGTTTTGAACCACCGGTTCCGGGCCCTATTTCGGTTCATGAATCGGAACCGGCAGTCCCCGGCCTGTGGTCATGACTATCGGTTTCGGTTTGAGTTTAAAAGTTAAATTGTAATGAATTTGTAATCAAATTGTAGTCAAATTATCAAATAATGAATTATGAAATAAAAAAAATGAATTATCAAATACAAATTGTAATCAAATTGTAAATTGCCTTGGCAACAGCTCTTTCTTTTCTTTTTTAAATTTTTTTCACAGTTCAGAACAGGCCTGAAATCGCCTGTTCCGGGCCCGGTTCAAGGTTTGAAGAAATTGGAATCGGGCCCTTATGCCACGGGCCGATTCTAGGTTGGAACCGCGGGCTCGGTCAATGGGCCAGTTTCGGATTTGACTCGGGCCGATTTCGGGCTCAACTCGGCCTGTGGCAATGACTAGGACCACCACGCCACGCGTGGGGGAGTCTTGATTCCATGTTTGCCCATTTCCATTAGTTCCTTCTGTGTCTTAGTTATTAGTCTCGAGGGTTATCAGTTTTCCCGGTCTGGCCTGATCCCATTCAGGAATCAGAAACCGGATCAGGAGGACCGGTTTTTAATTTCTGAAATTGGAAATCGGACCACCTGAACTTGGAAAGGACCGGGCCGGACCGACTGGTTTCCCAGCGGCGGTTCAATGAAACCGGTGGATGCCGAGCTCGTCGACCGAGTCAAGAAAGAAGTAGGAGAGGATGGCCACGGGACGGTTGGAGTGGGAGGCGAAGCACCGGGCGAGGGGTAGGCGGAGGGCGGAGAAGGCGTAGATGATGGAGATGTTGCCGAAGTGACCAATGTCGCGGACGTTCTCAACACCCAGCGGGAATTTGGTGTGGGGAGGGAAGGGGGAGGACGAGGGTCTGGACAGAGGGGTGGGCGGAGAGGAGAGGTTAAGGAGGGGGGAGGTTCTTGAGAGTGACCAACACGATGAGGGTGAGCCCGCAGAGGGAGAAATGGTGGGCGAGTTCTGGGTACGTGTGGAGGTGGAAACTCCATGGAGATGACGAAGAAGAAGTGCCGAAGAGATGTTTATTTTAATTTCTCTATGAAAATCGGCCCGATCCGAGCGATCCGGTTCCCGCTATGGAACCAGAAACAGAACCGCCAGGGTCTAGTTCTAATTTTATGGAACCGGACCAGCGCCCAAGGGAACCGCTCAGAAACCGAACAATCCAGTGATTCCCGGTTCGGGTGGTTCTCGTTACACCATCTTAATTAATTAGTTCACCAATCTTGTAATTTCGATTCTTCTCTTCCGGCACCGAACCTTTGTGCCCATTGCTGGAGACATATAACGGGGGAAATTATCTGACGAGTCCTAAGTTTATTTTGCGGAGGCTAAATCAGTCGCAAATTTTTAAAATTGACCGATTCAATCCTAAATCTTTGCGTGAATATAATGCTTTCGGTTAATTTTCGCTTGAAATCGCTGAGGTGACGCTTTAGTCAAATCAAAATCAATCATCTTACGTGGCATAATGATTTCTAATGAAAATTAATCGGAAGGATTACATTGAAATTTTCGCGCAAACATATAAAGTTAAATTGATAAAGTTTAACAGTTTAGGATCGAATCGCAAAATAAGTTCATATAAATGTGGCTTTGGGTTCCTGTAGAATACTTTACTTGTAGTACTCAGAATTTTTATTATTTAATTTAAAGCTCTAATGATTGAAGGCCACCGTCGTCATCGTCAACGATTATTATTGTTCTTATCATCATCAACCCCAAACCAACACGTCATCTTCTTTCCCTTTCTTTTTTCACAATGAATTGCGTATGCTCGAGTTCTCTATCGTCTTCAGGTTCGGACTGGGTCTATTTCGTGCTTTTCTTTCATTGGATTAAGTGGATCTTTTAATCCTTTTCAAGTTTTTGGTATTCTATGCAGTTTGATCATCAGACTTTCGTTTTGTTCAATCCTATGTCCTCCAACAATTAAGTCATCCAACTTTCTTGCTTGTACGATCAAATATGATTTAGTTAACCGCTCTAACTAAACTGTCAATTAATTAATACGCAAAAAAAGAAAAAAGGAAAAATGAGACGAATGGTTCCCAAACTTTAGCCCAATGTGTGATGTGATCCCTGAACTTTTAATTTGACCGATATGGTCCATGAACTTTAGCCTAATGTGTAATTTGACTCATTCACCTTTACAGCGGCTCATCATTGGGCAAAGAAACGAAGTAGAAGAAGAGAAGGAAGAAAAAGAAAAAAAAACACAGACTCACCATACGAGATCCACGCAAAAGACACAATCAACAATGAAGGCTTATGGCGATTTGGTGGAGGGTATTGTGTTTTGATTCTGTTTCTTGAGTTTATGACTGAATCGAACCGACACCGTTACAATAACACCTTGTCACTACAAAAAATTTAGATAGTTTGTTCCGTTCGCAGCCCATAGCTTGTTCCTCTTTGATTCTCCTTTCTATATAGATTTTCAAGGTTCTCATAATATTTATAACTAATAGTGCTGGATCAAAAGCTAGACAATTTAGATCTGCATGATACGTTGCGAGTGTGCCTTTGCCTTTGAACTCGTTCCATTCAAATTCAAATTCTCCATCTGAGTCTTGGCATTTGTTCCTTTCTTTCTCTACCCGAAAAACCTCATTCGAGTCGGATCGGATCGATTCGATTCGAGGCAGGCATTTTTTACACCCCTATGTACAATCTCCTCCTCATTCGGTTCAATGTGACGAGGCAGAGACGCGTGCAAAGCCTCCCGTGAAAGAACGGTATAGAGACACGCGATGGTGTCAAGTTTTGATTTTGTCCGTTTCCATTACTTTCTTTTCGTCTTTTCTACTATTGTTTAGTCAATAGCAATCTGTTCGTGTTCGCTACTATTTTTTATTTTATACTGGGGATATACATATATCAAATATAGCCAGAAGAGGTAACCTTTTTTGCTGTGGATTCCTGTTAGAACACTTTGCTCGTAAGTATTCAGAATCTTCATTATTCAATTTGATGCTCTAGCGATTGAATGCCGCCGCCACCGCGCCACCGCCACCACCATCATCGTCAAAACCCCAACTGAAATAATCGATGAATTCCGCATACTCAAGTTCTCTCTTATCCTATTCAGCTTCGGGTTGGGTATTATGGTTTTTCGCATTCCTGTCCCACATCGGTCAAGAAGGGACCCAATGGTCCTTATAAGTAGTGAAGTTGGAGAGATGAATGGGATATACAGCCACTGGATGGAGTGAACGGGTCATTGTCCAACTTTGTGTTGGGTCCTGACTCAGGAAAGTCCCCGGGCCATCATCCGCAGAGATGCGGTCTTGGAAACGAGGAAAGGCTTCGAGAGCGAGAGTTCCATCGCCCGCCTGCGATGAGGCAGAGACGCGTGCGGAGCCTCTGTGGGCTCTCGTCGGAAGTCTGCATTGGCCGACAGTCACAGTCATTCACTTGGCCCTAACATGGGCAAACCGAACGGGGCTTACACTCCAGTGGCAATCCTTTTTCTTTCTCACTCATTCCGGTTATAGTTACTGGACTACGTAGGGAAATTATATGGCCCAGTCTCTCGATTAGATGAACTGGTACTCCACTTACGCATATACGACTCGAGAAATAAATAAAAGAGGGGATGCTTCATAGTTCATACATGTCCCCTCACGTCTTGTGTCCGACTTGGTCGGTATTTTTCAATGACTTGATTTAGAATTCTAGGATGTGGAGTCTTCAGCCACATTAAGGTACTTGGAAGAAACGATGGAGCATGTAGTCAAGTTACATCAAACATAAAGCACGCACGTCTTACAAATCAATGAAACGTGTTCCTTTGAAAGGGTGTACAACTTCGTACAAGTAATCACATGGGAACTCATTGACTTCTGGGAATCCTTTCTTAAAAGATTGGCAGAATTAAGAATCCGATTCTCAGAATGGAGACTCGGGAAGAACTCACCCTGCGCTTCATCGCGGAGCGATAAACATTCCAGTCTCCAAGTCGTTCCGAGTTTTCTCGGATTGGAGATCCGACCACAAATTGAGGCCGTTTTTATTTTGAGGAGCGGAAAGGTTTCTATCAGAAAGTCTTTGCATGCATGGGAAGAATCTTTTGAGGTGGGAGGGGTAAAGGAAGATGAGCGTATGTAAGCAACGACCTCTGACAACTTGACTATAATGAAGCGCCACTGTTTTGGTGGTTAACAGCAGAACCAAGTAATTTAGAGTGTGTGAAATGATACACGATGTTCAATACAGAACCAAATCACAGAATCAGACCTCGAACAGGTTCAGGCTTCGCTGGCTTCTGCTCGGCCGACGCAGAAGCCTTTGGAGACTCCGATAGATGAATTTGAGCAAAGTCATCCACTACTTTTCTCTTCTGTTCCTCTTCAGCCATTCCCACTTTCTCCTTTGTCTTCTGGCCGACTTCACCAGCTGCTTTTGCGACTTTGTTAAAAGCGCCCGTTACCCATGATGCCCCCGTGAACACATAACGGTTCTTCATAATGGCTGATCCAGCACTGCTAACTTTTTGCTCTGCCGCTGCGAATGCTGACTTGGTTTTCTCTGAAACTTGAAACTTTTGATCCACTTCCCTGACCTTGTCGCCCACAACCGCAGTACCCACACTGATTTTCTCGGTCAGCCCAATCTTCTTATCGATGGAAGCAACTTTTGATGAGGCCGTCGAGGTCAACTGATGCTTCTCATCAAGGGACTTGGCTTTGTTCACTGCATCTTTGCCTAATATGAAGCCCTTAGCCAGCATGCCGGTAACTACATCCTCTGCTTTTCGCAAAGCAGATTCACCACCGGCTGGACTTTTGTTTTCACTTACCTGCAAGAAGAGCAATAATCAGGTTCATTATGGTCCTAATTTTGTAGCTTAGCAGAAAATATTATGCGACAGAAGTCAGGAGACTCAGGACTCTTACTGGTGGTGCTATAGCATCAGGAGGCAGCTTGTAATCTGGAGCGAGGGCAATGCTGACAGACATATCAACAATGGTTGCACCCTGACATTCAAAGGAGTTCAAAGTGAACCTTGCTGTTGCCATGCATAAATAACAAGTAATTGATTTAATTTCCAACTGTCATATCTGTCTTGTTATCTAATGAAATGTGACTACTGGGCAAAAGAATCCAAAAGTTATGAATACGAAAGACCATGTTATAAAGGGAGATTTCCCCTTCATGTAATGATGAAGGACATTATAGGACAAGCAACCAAATTACCAATAAACTCCAGCAGAGATGAGTCCATTCTATATATCATCCTCACCCATCTGTTATCTCACGAGGATTTTAGTCATCAGGCAAGCTAAATTATACTGCAAGGTCTATAGGTGATTCCCGCCTCCAAAATATCAGCTGATCAATCACAAGCACCAATACAAGGACGAGAAAAACAAAAAAAAATAGAAACAAAAATAATAGCTCGGGGAAGCCTCAAGGCATCACTTCGTTGCTGCAACAATACTAGACATGAATTCTTAATGATAATTAGGCTAATTGAACACTTTTCATAGTCTATGGATTTTCCTTCTCCCAAACTAGTGACTTTTAAACATCCCTAACAAATAGCTAGTCATTGTAGAAAGTGTGGGAAATTGAAAGGACGAAATGAAATGATATGAGCACAAAGAACTGAATTACCGAAAGCAGAATGGCAGTCTCTGCTCCTTGAGAATCCTTGAACGTGACATATGCAATTTGAGACCGCTCAGTGTCACTGTGTAATTAGATGAAGAAAAACATAAGAAATTTCACTGTGAAACAAACAATTGAGCGAGCAAAGGAGTAGACTCAACCTGTGCATCTCAACATAAGCGATATCACCAGAAAAAGAAAAGAACTCCTTGAGGTCCCTCTCTGTCGCTCCTAGGGAGACGTTACTAACCTTAACAGTTGTCAGCTGCAAGGACACTTACATAATGCTTAGAATCATACACATAGACCAATCACAATTTGATGTGAATAAAAGATAACAACAAAAAAAAGCTTATGGCAAAATGTGAGCTAGTAATAGTAGCCCCAAGAGAGGGTTTTAAGCCATTCCGAGAGTTTCTCAGCCAAAGAGCTCCCCTTAGTAAGACTTGCTCCTCCTTTTTGTCCAATACATTGCTGAATGATATGTTCTTTTTGTGGTAAGTTTTGGAGGCAATTATGCGAAACAAGAAAGCAAAGAACACATGCTAAAAGTAGGCATTCAGATACTTCCAATCTTTCACACTCCCACGTTTCCATTGACCGGACTGATCTGAGATCTTCTCAAATCAAAGCAAAGGGCTCTTGGGCTAATCTGTCACTATTGAAGAAGTAATTCACTTGGGCTCCCAATGAAAGACATCAGGACTACATGAATGCCCACCGGCATCTGATAGAGGCTTTCATCAATGTGTTGAAAACGGGGAAAAAGAAACCCCGACAGAATATGTCTAAATCTAATTTGAGGCCCAGTTAATGAACTTTTCAAAATAATCGGTTGCGGCAATCAAACATCAAACTGCGAACTGTGTGCATAAATCGAGAGTCACTTAAGCTAACCAAGGCTTGCAAGTGAATTTCCATCAAGCAGCATTCAAGAGCGCCCGAACATGGAAACTCCATGGAGATCGCACATTAACAGGAGTAAATGATCCTCATTGTCACAGCAAACTTTCCTCGAACGCGCACACACACTCACTAACGCCAATCGTATCCAAACATTCAGGAACAGTTTCACGAGGTCAGACCAAACCACAGCGTTCGAATTCAAAAGCAGCATCGTCCGATCAGGTAAAGAAAAGCCCGTAAGCTCGAAAAACACCAATCCCCGTCCACGGACGAAGCTAATTTATCGCACTTCGCTGCATAAAATCAGAATTCCCCGTAGAACCCGACACAGATCTACGCATGATAGGTTCGAAAAACGAGCTTCGCTAGAGCAGGGAAAAAAAACGCGCACACAGCTAGTTCCTGATTGTCCGTGAAAACTTCCACGATCGTACTGCAGCA
This sequence comes from Lenwebbia sp. NSW1173648, assembly GCA_029784005.1. NCBI lineage: Eukaryota > Viridiplantae > Streptophyta > Magnoliopsida > Myrtales > Myrtaceae > Lenwebbia > Lenwebbia sp. NSW1173648. Next base: position 1,820,367 of record JARCGZ010000005.1, read on the forward strand.
AAGTATGCGGAAGGGTAGAGCCGGAGATCAAGGACTCACCGACATGGCAATGCTATTCTTCCTCAGCTCGCCGTCGCCGTCGCCGTCGTTGTCGTCGTTGTCGTCGTCGTCGTCTTCTTCTTCTTCTTCGAAATGAGAGCTGAGGTTGGGAGAGAGAGAGATTTATACAGTGTATGCAGGAGAAAATGAACCCCCGGGAGGCGCGTTTGAAGATCTCGTGTGGGAGGACGAGATCTGGCTGGCCGGCAGCTATCGCACGTGCGAGGATCCGACGGTGATTGGCACTGGAGTGGTGGGGCCTTTTGCTTAATTAGGGGACTTTTCACTTAGACATGGGACTGGGTCCCACTTCCTTGTGGCGGACCCCAATTCCTTTAATCTCCTCTCGCCGTCGGGTCAACGGTCAATGCCTTGAAATCTTGAATTTCCTTCCTAATTAAGTTGTTGAATTAATTGATAAAAAAATTTATTGGCTTATGGAAAATTTGCACCAAATAGGCAAATAGTATTTCAAGTTTTGCCCATTGAGCAACCAAATTTTAAAGATTTGAAAAAGTACAATTAAATCATAAATATTCTAGATTCAATGCAATCAAGTCCTTTCGACAATCGCTTAGCCCAAATTATTCACGTGATATGCTAGAATCCTAGGTAGTGTTCTTTTTAATATTTTTTAGAATATGTGCTGTTGACGTGACACTACATAAGAAAAAGCCAAAAAAAAAAAAGAAAGAAAAAGAAAGCCGAACTAGCCAAAATTCTTAAAAACTAAATCTAAAGGTAAGGAAATAATGAGATAAGTACACAAAAAGTGTTAAAAGTAATTGCGAATATGCAATCATAGCCAAAACTTTCAAATAGTATAATTAAGTCCAAAAATTTGTTACATAGATGCAGCTTATAAAGCTCTATAATAGCTAGCCTGAAATGGAATTGCAATTTATAATTTTGGCACGAGGGACCCAAATCCCAAATCCAAGAATGACAACCAGGAGAATCAGGGCGTGAAAGTTTAAATTAAATGGCGTAACTTCTCATGAGGTCGACTTGGAGCTAACCTATTGTTGTGGTCTTCGATCACCAATTCTCACGGCAAAGACACAAAAAACACGAGAAGAAGGTTCCATGATTATGCTAAGTTCAATGATCTAGGTTGCTAGAATTTGATCATGCGGGTTGATCTAAAGATGCCAAATCGAGCAAGGGGACATGATAGCCAACCTCCTCGAAAGGAATCAAGCATTGAGTGACTTGAGCGAGTCAAGGCATGACGAGGTCCACATGAGCTTATTACTAGCCGAAATCAAGACTCTAAGGGCGCATTGGACACATTTAAAGAGGAGCTCGCATGAGTAGATGTGTCAATATGGGTCTTTGAAAAACATTTTAACCCACTTTTATTCCTTTGGGGTCAAATATGGGTTCAACAAATTTAAAAAATAGGTCAAATATGGCTACGTTTGGCAGTCATGATAAAAGTCAGGATATGATAAAATTTATCATATTATGTGTTTGGTTCCTACTCAGGATATGATATAGTAGGATATAAGGGGATATAACCTGGATATAATTATCCCATGAGGAGATGGGATAAAGATGGATAGGATTTCTTTTGTTCATGGTATAAAAACTATTTTTCTAAATAACAAACTTCTTATGTAATAAAATTAAAATAATAATTAAACTTAAATATATTTGAATTCTAATGTTAAAAAGAAACCTCAAAATAATAATTTTCATTTTTATTCATTCTAAATCTTATGTATAATTTAATTTGTTTCTTCTTTATAATATATATATACACATACATACATATACCTAGTTTCTATATCATTACATATTTTAAGTATAATGGTATAGTTTGTTATTTAATAAATTTTTTATTAAGAAATAATGGAAGGTAATCAAAATAATGATAAAAAGAGATTTATAATTAAAAATAAGTAATAATGAAGTAAAAGAACCGAGATTTTACGTAAACATATTCAAACTTGAAAATGATTTTTCTAATTCTCGAAAAATGAGGAGCAATGAAATTTCTAAAAAAAACTAACATCTTCATCTCATTCTCCTCTATATCTCTAGTCCATGTTGAAGTTTCATGTCTGCTTTGTAATTTTTTATTTCACGATAAAACTCTACGAGCAGAAAGAGAGTCAAACCTCATTCTCTTCCGTAACTTTTCATAGTCGCAAAGGTGAATGGTTATATTTTCTTTCTCTTACTAGATTTAGCAGTGAATTATGAGAGATTCTTATAATCTCCATTTGTGCATTTTCAGATTCATTTACATCGATATGTCGTCAATACCAAACAATGAACATGATATGATATGAACATTTCCGGCTCTATTACTGCGATTCACCAAACAGTGGATAGGACATGGCGAAATCCCTGGATTTCATATCCGATCCAATCCAATCCTATCCTGGCTAGAAATCCGGACGACCAAACGCAACCTATGGGTTTAAGCTTATAAAGCCTATTTAAATATGAGTTTTAACTCAACCCATTTTCGACCCGTGCCCTATAGCTTCGCAAGACTACTTTTATTCACTTGTAAATCGCCACCCACCACACGCCTCCCCCCCCCCTCCCCCGCCCGCTTGACACCGCCACCGCGGCCCCCCCCTCATGGCTCGACCCTCTTCAGACCGTCCACGGCAACAGCCCGGTTCTTCACGGGTTCGTGTAGATGAGCTCCCCAATGGACCATGGCGGCGAGGATGACGACGACGTTGATGACGATAGTGTAAACCTCGACCTCTCTCTGCATCTATAAAGAAAAACGCATCCTTTCTTCTTTCTTTCCTTTAAACGACTTCGGGACTTTCTGAGTTTTCGTTTTTGCTTTTTTTCTTTGTTTCGGTAAGGAAATGTGAATCAAGTTGATGAAGATGGTTCATTCCTTCCCTATTTTTCTGGAACCCTGATGCATTGCATCGCTCATTTCATTTACTAAAAAAGCTAAAAATGAGGGGAAAAAGAACCAGAAGATGAAAATGAAAGTAGCCATATAAGTGGTCTGATGTGGAAATGCATGCTATAAAACATACCATGTAAGAGTTCAAGGCTCTGCGTTGGTATCATTTAGCTTTGTTTTCATACGGACGGTCTTCTTCTTTCTTTCTTTCCTCGATGATTTTAAGAACTCCACTGTTTCGTTCTTTCATTTTCTGATAACGATGGCATCAAGAGAGTAGTTACAGTTCGTGCTACGGCGAGCCTCCGGATCTCTGCTGATACCTGTTGAGGCCGAGCATCAACCTAAAAGTTGAAGCTCTCGATCGTTTCTGCTGGTTCTGATAGAGAAGTTGCAAGGCTATGTCTAGGAACGAGCCCCTGGCTATCTTCAAGAGTTTTTATCTAATACACCGTGGCCCGCCCGCCGCGGTGGGCTGGCCACGGTGGCGACTGTGGCGATGGCGGGCGGTGGTGGGCCGCTTCGGTGACGGTGGGCGGCGGGGGGCGGCGTCGGTGATCGTGGGCGGTGGCGGGCCGGGGGCGGCGGCGGTCGGCAAAACAATTTTTACATTTTTTAACTTTATGAAACAAATATTTCATGATTTAATCAAATATATAAGTGTTTAAATAATATGGATCGGGTCGGGTATGGGTCATAAAATTTTTACTGTATGAAAATGGATCAAAACGGGTTAAATGGGTCAATATGGGTCGGACCATGTTTGACCCAACCCAAATCCGATCCGACTCACTTGTCCGTTTGACACCTCTACGCACGAGTGAAAAAAGAAAAGATGCACCAATTGGTACTTGTTTTGTGCATATGTTGTGTCGTTGTGCCGATCGTGTGTAATGTTAGAATTGGTGAGAAGTTTCTAAGTCTTCCATGGTTCTCCTATTTGCTTTGTGGTGATATGAGGAATAGGATCGAGATATTCTTTTTAAGGCGTAAGTGAATTAGTGATATTTTGACGTGAATCTAGGCACTCATGTTCGAGATCGGATCAATGAACCATATGGGTTTTCATTTTGAACATGTAATGTCCATTTTTAGATGCATGTCATGCAGTTTTTAATTTCACTATGAACGTGTTGAATAAGCATCAAACTTGAAGGACCGTCGATCACCAATGAAGCTGCAAAAATAGATAATGACCAAAGGGGGCACCAATTTGCACGAAAAGCACCTCATCCATTAATATCAACTAGTCATTAAATAGATCAAGTTGCTCCGCGTTCAGCCAAAAACCACCTAAAAACCGGATGTTAGAATTGGCGCATAATAACACGAAGTAAAGCGTAAAAGTAGCGAGAAATAGAAATCGAGACATGAGATTTTATCCCGGTTCACTCTTAAACTAGGGCTACGTCCAGCAGAGGATTCTACTATAATTAGCATCTTGCACCTCTCATTATCATTCCTCAATTACAAGAGAAAAAAGAGTACATATAATAGCAGCTATTCATGAACCCAAACTACTAATGAAAAAATACGAGCTTAAATCATAAAAGTCTTATGGTGTCCTGGAGACCCCCATCGGGGCGGCTCTCCCGAACCCCTGCCCGCTCGCGGGACCCACGTGCAACCACACCCCAACACGGAACACCTTAACAAAATGAATGGCCTATAAGTGGATAATTATACAAACAATCCTTAAACTTTATCCTAATGTGTAATGTCATTCATGAACTTTTAATTTGTTCAATGTGGTCCCTGAACTTTATTCCAATATGCAATGTCATTCCTGAACTTTTAATTTGTTCAACATGGTTCCTAAACTTTTAGTACATGTTCAATCTAGTCTCTAGACTATTTGAAAATATTCAATGTTGCCCCCTGAACTTGAATTAATGGAAGGACAATATTGAACATTTATATATGGTTCACGGACTAAATTGAATATGTACCAAAAGTTCATGAACCACATTGAACAAACTTAAAGTTCACGGACCACATAGAATAAATTAAAAGTTCAGGAACGACATTGCACATAAAGTTAAAGTCCATTTTCCCTAAGTTTTTTTTTTTTTTTTGTAGGTAGTCCCTTTTTCCCACGATTTTTTTTTTTTTTTTTTTTTGGCTAGCAGCAGCACCATTCTTTAGAGGGGAAGTTCAAGGTTCGTGTCAGCAATCCTTCCTACCAGTTTGTTCTTCTTTGGCCGTGATTGTGCGTGGCCATTTTTTGAGTGCAGCTCTCTCAATCTGAAAAAACGTGGGACATGAGAATCAAATGAATACACACGAATGCATGGGATTGGAATATTATTCACTGGGATTTTCTAAAGTCTTCATCGAGCAATTGCATTGGCTCGATTACAATAATTTCCTTGATCATGGGGCACTAGATCCTCTTAGATGTGCACTAGCTTGGGCAAAAGCAGTGGTCTGGCTACTAACTCCTCCAATAGTTGCACTGACATCTGCAAAAGCATTGGCTTGGCCATCGGATCCTCTTTATCCTTTCGCTGTCATTAAATTGGAACCTTAAGACATATAATTGACATTACATGATTCTAACACGACTTACTTTGTCTCGATCCATACGAATTGGCTTGAGCTGCAATGGCCTCAAGGTCTACTTGGCCGATTAATTAACAGATGTTTCCATGTGGTAAGTTATTAGCTCGTTTGGAAAGTTACATTTATTTATTTGGAATTACTCTTTGACACCTAAGTCATCAACTAGCTTGAAAAGGAGCAAACGAAGAAAGTGGGGGAGTGAAGAAAGGAGTCAGCTATCTGATTTGTAATTCTCTAGAGAGAAGTTCAAAGCCAAGACACGGCAGTCACCTTGGACCAAAAGCCCAAGTGACGCACCGTTGACGTGCCGGTGAGGGCAGTTAACAGAAGCAACCCACGCGGCAAATATTGGAAAACCACCGCCAGACGCCAGTCTAAAGAGCCTTTCCATTTCTCTCTCCTCCTCCCCCCAAAACTCCAAACGCCGTCTCCAACCTCTCTCTCTCTCCTTCCTCCGATTCGCCCCTCCTGATTCTGCCATAATCCCGCTCAATTCGCACCATAATCGCCCCCGATCCCACGCGAAGCACCCTCGTCGCCTTCCTCGTCGTCGTCTCTCTCCGAGAGTTAGGTCAATCGGAGAGATGAGCTTTCAGGATTTGGAAGCTGGTAGGCGCGATCTCATCAGCGGCAAGCAGGACCCGACGCAGGCCGTCGCGTCCGGCGTGTTCCAGATCAACACCGCCGTCAACGCGTTCCGGCGGCAGGTCATTGCTCTCGGAACTCCCAAGGACACGCCCGAGCTCCGGGAGAAGCTGTGAGTGCTTTGATTCATCGTTGTAGGGATTCAGTTCGCGGTTTCGAGCTGCATGGTGGCCGAATTTCTTGTATGTATGATTGTAGGGATGGATGATTGCTGGTTGAACTCTCGGGGACTTGTGGTTCGGTTGACTCGTTCAATTAGGATCGGACTTAGAAATCTGGGGAATTGGAGCTTGCTTTGGTTAGGTTTGATTGCTTTGGTTGTTGATGGACTTTCAATGTAGTTTGCCTATTGACTTTATGTGACCTTGTCATAGAGTGAGCTCCAGAAGAGGTAATTCGTTGAGAGTATGCTCATTTCGTGCAATTAACAGTCTATGGTCTACAAAGAGGTGCCTTCTTTACTGGAATTAGCATCCTTCAAACTACTAACTAGACTTTTGGACTAATTTATGGCTGACAGAGGAGTCATGGTATGTCTAGTGGCGGTCACAAAACTGGTTCTCATCTCTCACGCTTATTATGGCTCGTGCACTGTACCTTTTCAGAACCTTGTACTTATAAATACGCATCTATTTGATGTCAGATAACAGATACTGTATCAGAGAAGAGAAACGGGCCATCTTTTTGTTGAAGGTCTTTGTTACCTCAAAACAATTTTTAGATCATGCTAAGCCTGTTACTCCAATAGTCAGCAGCTATGTCCCAATCATCCTCAATTGTCTTGACTTTTTCATGAATATACTTAGATATTGTCTGTCTCCATAACCCCTTGTTTGTTACAGGCACAAGACAAGGCTATATATTGGGAACCTGGTGAAGGATACTTCAGAAAGACTTAAACAAGCCAGTGAGACAGATCATCAAGCTGGTATTAGCGTAAGTTAACTCTCATAATAAACTCCCTACTGGCGATATAGAAAAAAGTTCTCTTTTCGGATTAATAAATTGGTTAATATGTCTAAGGATGTTTGATTGTCTCTTTCCCTTGGATGTAGCCAATGTGACAATAAAGATGTATAGAATTATGTACTAAAAACTTTAGAATGCAATGTGATACAGTCTGTCTTGTATTGTAATTACAAAAAGAGGATGCATCCTTGCGTCATGGTGAGAGCCACCTTTTCGTCTTTGATGATTGTTAACTCATTAAGGGTTTTATCAAAGAATCATTATCATAATACGTCAAGTAGGTGGATGGCATTGGCATATCAGAATGACTAGCAAACTAGCTTTTCTGTATGGTTCATTTTTTGATATTGCTAATTCTCTTAGTAACGTATCATTAGACCATATCGCCTTTTGAATTAAGTATGAGAATGGAAACAAGTTTTTGGACCACAGCTATACGTTTGTTGAGAAACCAATTCATGTATCCATTTACCAATTAATAGAATACTTAAAGTGCCTATCCCCATCTAAAGGTTGGCTTAAGCCTGATGTGGAAAATCTGTGTCCTCCTTTCTAACCTTTGGCTTCTTTACTTTTAGATGTTTGAAGTTTCCTGATCCCGTTCCATGTATATTCCCTTCAGATTTTCCAGATTTCTCGTGTCGATTTCTTGAGTCTTGACCTTTTTTTTTTGTTTTGCAGCCTGCCAAGAAGATTGCAGATGCCAAACTTGCAAAAGATTTTCAGGCTGTTCTGAAAGAGTTTCAGAAGGCCCAACGGCTTGCAGCTGAGAAGGAAACGGCATATGCTCCATTTGTGCCCGAGACTGTTCTTCCTTCTAGGTAATGGTTGTAGAATGCAAAGCTAATTTTATGATGTTGTTTTTCTTCATTCCACCCAGTCCAGGGTCAAACTGACTGGATTGGGAGTACCTTCTGGATGAATTATTGACCTGATAAGTAATTGTTGTTTCAATTGAAACTGAGAGTACGCTCAGCAGGCTGAGAATTATTGTGTGCTAAGAATTCCGTTTTGCATTGGTGCATGTATGCTTGTTTATACCTCCAGTGATTGATTTCTGTTATATGCTTGTTCATTCTTAACCAGCTATTCTGCCAGTGACCAAGACTTAAATGCTGATAAGAGTTCGCAACAGCGTACTCTCCTTGTCGAATCAAGGAGGTAAGGGAAGCATCGCATTTTCGTTAGTATTTGTTCTCTTCAATGAATCTGTGCTTTACCACAATTATGGCCTTTCCTAGTATGCAAAATTTCTCTAAATGTTGTTTTAGCTGAGAAGTTGAAACCTCTTCTAAGTATCTCTTTTCCCAGACAGAAAAGGTTCATAAGAGAACTTCTGGAAGTCCTTGGATCATGTCATGTTATACAATTTTTTATCTAATTCACAGAATGCCAGTGTCCAGAAAACTTCATACCTAAAATGAGTTTTCTTAACATCACTATGCATGTATAATAAGTATTCGGTTTTCCCACAAGCTATACTTCTCTTGTGGGGTAGCCAAGTTTGTGTTGCTTCCATAGCTTCCACTATGGCTTCAAATAGTGAAGGTGTTGGTATTATGAAATAGCTGTAGATGTGGGTTGTTCAAGGTGGGTGAAGATCACTTGGAAATATCTGGCAGAATTTTATTCAACATCCGAAATGACAAATGTTTATCTATTATTCTGGAATATCCCTCTAGGGTCTTCTTAGACATGCTCATTATTCTTGAGTCAGCTTGTTGCGTAATATCAATATCCTCAATGTTAAGCCGAATTTTATTGCAGAGAACAGGTATTGCTGGCCGAAAGTGAGATTGCCTTCAATGAAGCTATCATTGAGGAAAGGGAGCAAGGAATCCAGGAAATCCAGCAGCAAATTGGTGAGGTGAACGAAATTTTTAAAGATCTTGCAGTGCTTGTTAATGAACAAGGGACAATGATTGGTTAGTTATTGAATCCATATCTAGTCAGTTTCCTTTTACTAGATTTTGGGGCTTGTATTCTGTGATTGACACTAATATGCTGTGCAGATGATATTGGTTCTCATATTGAAAGTGCACATTCATCCACTGCTCAAGGAAAGTCCCATTTGGTGAAAGCTGCAAAGACTCAAAAATCAAATTCATCTATGGTATATTCTGGAAAAAGGACTTCTCCACAATTTACTTGCAACTATTTCCTGTTCAGAAAACCGCATATCTCTTGTGCCATAAGCAACGTCCGTTTCGTTTGAGCAATTTTTTTTACCTTTCACTCACAGTATAGCAGTCTGAATATTGTAGCCTTGTTTTTAGCTTGCTTCCATTGCTGGGCTTGTTATTAAGTTTCATGACAAAGACTACCATTACTCTTAAGGAGGAATCAATGCAGTAATACCTCTCTGTTCTCCTTTTTTGGCTGGTTATTTAGCGCATCCCATATTTGCGTTGGACTTAAAGTAAAAGAAAAAACAGAAATGACACCGACACAAGTTTAGCGGCATTAAATGCTACGTGCTTTTATATTGAGATCATCAGTCTTGTTTTCTGCAGAGTTGTTTGCTTTTGGTGATCTTCGGGGTAGCCCTTCTTATTGTGGTCATAGTAGTTGCAGCTTAAGCAGAAGAATAATCAAGCATCAATGGAGACTGCTCGTCTGAGTGAACGACCCAACAGGGTTGGCCTGATTAACCACCCTTCTTTGTTTTTTCACTATAAAGCATGGTCGACAGGAGTCTGCTATATGTAAAACTGGGAGTAAGCAATTCATATTTTTCCTCTACTGGGGAAGAAAAACAGTGGGGAGGAAAGAAGAAAGAGGAGGCCGGAGGGTTGCTTTCCCGGTTGGCTGGTGAAGTTCCTGTTGTTTACATACCCATCCGGGGTTTGTTATTTTGCCTTTCAAGGTTTGTGTCATCGCTGTCATGTAAAGATGCTCTCATAGTCATTGTTATCAATAATTGCCTCTACAATTCTTTTAATTGTCTTACCAAAGGATCTGTTTGGAATTCCACATTGATCGTGCATAATATCGCTATATCGATGTTGTTGTATCCGTAGCGTGTTGCCATGATTCTAGAATGCATTCGGCGACACCTCGAATTGTTAGCTGAATGGTTAAACACCCTATCGCAGGTTAAGCACCCTATCGCAGGTTAAGCAAATGCATGTCACCTCCCTATAATTTGATCGGAATTCAAAACCGTTCATCTCCTTTTGTTTTTGGTTCGAAAGCATCCGTTAGTGAGCTATATGAAAAGAATTGAAATAAAACGTGGATAACTTGAAGCTAAAAAGGGAAACTGAACTACTCCTGGAAGTATTCACGTCGTGTTTGAAGGACAACCACATACAACGAAATTCCCAAATTGCAGTCACGGCGTGTCTTGAACAGCAACTCAACAACAACCTATGAAAAGCAAGGCACCGGCAGTTCCCCATTCTCGTTAGAATAAAGCAGTCCTAAGCATGTCCTCATTGATTGAGAAACTAATCACACATTGATTAAATAATGGAAATTAGCATGTTCTTAATGAGCAATCATCCCCCTTCTTTATTAATTAAAATCCAAAAGGTAGTAGTTGGAGCGAAAGAACAGCGCCTGTTCAAACTAATCCCGCGTCCTAATTCAATCCTTAGTACCTGATTATTTGTCAACGTTTTCTTTAGGTGCATAATTGTGTAACTTCTGCAGATATTTCGATATATAGCATTAAGGTTGGAGATGAGATGATTTAGCTACCAACACATAGAGAAGCTTTCCACCTCCTAGTTCTGGGGAAGAAGCATTTCGGATTTTCACAAAGGAAAAGGGGGAGCGGCGCTAGCTTAGAACTCTAGACGGTCTGCACTTTGTCGAGGTTGAATCGGCCAGGACGAATGGTTGATCAGGTGACCGCTCATGGGTCTTTGGGGACGGCCGTACATCAGTCGGCCGACGTCATTTCTAATTATCAACACTATGTGCATTATATCGGAACCTCGGAGGACACTCCTGTGTTCTGCGAAAAACTGTGAGTCTGCCTAATCACTTTCCTTCGATGTATTCGAGTTTCATCATATAACCAATCATGGCTTGAAAAATCATGGAAATCCACCAAAAGCAATGAGAATACACCGTGTCCGAGGCGCATTTGTTTGTGTGAAAAAACGTAGACTGGGTGTACAAAGTTCGGTTTTTCAGTACATTCAGGAGGGAAAAGAAGCTTTATTTTAGCTGAAGGAGCTGACCCCGTTACTCTTTAGCGAACTTCGTGATCGCTCTCTCCTGAGTATACTCTATTTGATTGTCAGGCACGAGGCGAGGCAACATGTTGGGGATCTGCTAAAAGATATATCAGCTGAAATAGAACATGAAATCCATGATCATATCAAAGTTATTACGACTAAATCCGCATCACCTTAATGTTGTCCTTACTCTCCTCCGCCTTTTCTATCTTCCTTTCAATTAGAGACAGCATTTTTCTGTCGTGTCGAACATGAGTTTCTTGTTCAGTGAGATGCCGCTGCCTTGTTTTTCTACCTTGATTCCGGTCGGTATCCTTTATATTAGCTCAACATTTGCGCCATCGTCCTGCCAAGCTAAGAACAATGTTGTAGATGCCAAAATCATCGAAGAGTTTGGCGCAGTCGTAAGGGAATATCGAGAGACTGAAAGGCTTGAAGCTGAAGAGGAAGCATTGCATGTTCCTGTTGCTCCCCAGCAAGCAAATCTTTCGACTTCGAGGTGACCATGGAGCTCTTGGCGGATATTTTCCCTTGTCTTGTCCCCTGTTAATCGTTTCACTTCACTGACATCTCTCTCTTTTCATGCAACTCGAACGAAAAAAGTAAAGCCATAGTTTGCATTTACTTTCTAGAAAGTCTCTGAAAGCCAAAGCACCGCGATTCCTATAGCCCGATCATATCATAACATTTATACTTCTCTGAAGATTAGTGAATTTTTGCACTAACTTTTTCAACTTGGTGATCTTGTGTTCTGAGTTCGTTTGACGGAGATAAGAAGGATGAGGCAGGCAGAAATGCAGGCCAGGACGCCGATTTGCGTGAACCTCTTGACGAACTGAAAAGGTCAGTCCCCAAATATTCTAGGACTAATTCAATGTCCTTGTATGCTGCAAAATTCGGCGACCCCTACTTTTACTTGTTTCCCTACAAAATGTTTCAGCATTTACCCTGGATGGTTTAGGTCACCTCGTGAAGTTATCACTTGTCTCTCTTATGATGCAGAATGGAGGCGTTGCTCCAGGAAAATGAGAAAGCCCTCAAAGAGATCCTCAGAGATGGAGAAGAAAACGAGAAGGAAGTCCGTCGAATCCAACGAGAAATTAATTCATTAAAGGCTTTAATCAATGACCTTAAATCACTCGAAGAAGAACAAGTCGATGCCGCCAACATTCCGAGAGCCCTGCAGGCGTCAACCGCTCAAACTCAAGCTTGTGACAAAAAATCAAACTCGACATTTCTGGTAATTTCTAACCGACAACTATAGGCTTTGAATTTTCTGTGGTTGTCCGAACATTCTTTCTTGTTTCTCTTTTTATTTGAAGGAAACTGTAGGGGTTTCAGGGACTAATGGAACTTCTCTCCTGTGTTCTTCTTTTCAGGATTGCTTCCGTCAAGTCCTCGGATCGTGCTTTTTGTTGGAATGATAGTGTCTCTATGTTACTTCCCTGTTTTTTTCCTGGATTGCTGTTAATAATGCAAGATCAGTCACAGCTTATGTGTGTCGTGGTTGAATGGCAAGCCTCCTTGCTCGCTTCTTGTTTTGTTCATGTACCGAAGAATAAGCGAAACCGTGCTCCTTTACTTTCTTCTTTCCATTAACAGATGGGAAAAGCCACAAGGCTGAGCTCAGCCTGATGGAGGACTTCTGTCACTTCTCTGTTTACTAAAAAGGAAAAATTAAGGACAGAAGAACCCAATAATCATATCTGATCACAACCGCTAAAAGTCGACAGACTAGGACAGTTCTCAATTCTCCCTGTGGTGGAAAACTGTATCTGCCTACGAAGACGGTCAAGCTCATACGTGTTTCGATTGTACAAATGAGAACATGTCTGGCGACCGATTTTCCTTTTCCGAGTACCTGAAAATTGAATGGCAAGAAATTGTTCTTTCATCTTTTTCCAAAGTAATTCGATGGGAATGACTAGGAAATTGGCACAAGGGCAGTAATCTACATGGTGTAAAGATTTCCAACCACGGGGAGACTCGAAAGCAACGAAAACATCAGAAAAGAATGAGCGTGAATAAACTATAGAAACAGAGTGGAATCGCGAAGGAAGAACGAAATCTAAATAAGCTTATTGCTAGCTCGATACCCTCTTAAAATGCAGGTTTCTTGATTCCATTACAAACAATGACATCCAACAAGAACACATGTAGAAGAACCAAGTGGTTTAGAGAAATGGTCCTCAAGCAGAGTTAGATAATCCATCCAAGTTTCAGATTTTACGTCACGGGGTGGTTTGAACAGCAATAACATAGCTACTATGAAGGACAAAATAAGGACAGTTCACATTAATAGCGAAGGAAACTGTGCGTGTTTTCAACGAGAGACCGTTTCCCATGAGGATAACAAAATCAATAAGTAGCAGTCGGGTCGAAAACGCGGCGCAGGTTCTGTTAACCTGTACTTCTCGACCTTTTGCTGTAGTCAGCTGATCTAATGAACTTCTGCAGATGCTTTATAAACGGTATTAAGATGAACCTGACGTGCCGATGCGTTGTATTTCCACCCCATTCCATTTCTCTAGACAAGATTTCCGCCAGTCCATGGAAGAAATCTTTCGTTTTGTGCCCTGCGAAGAAGTCGCAGATGAGCACTAGTAAATTGTCGCACTTGTGGACCGCAATATATCGGACAGCCAACATCGCGACCAATTATCAAGGTTCTGTTGATATCATCGGGACCTCCAAAGACACTCCTGTGTTCCGCTAAAAACTGTGAGTCTGTCTAATAGGTTTTCCTAGTTTCTGACCATTTCATGTGCTGCATATGAGATCATATAGCCAATCACCGGCTTTAGAAAGTCATGGAGATCCAATGGCACAAAACTGAACCATAACTCCGGCATGAGTTCCGTGCAAAATCAAAGCGAAGCAAATCGTACTGATGATACTCGACTGTGGCTTCATGCTTGCATTCTCCTGTGTACATTTTGTATGGGAAATTGCGATGACCAGGCACCGGTCAAGGCAACTTATAGGGAATTTACTACAAGCGATAACAGCTCAGCTTGAACAGGAAGGCAGAGATCGTGGTGATGTTATTATGCATTAATCTGGACTGCCTTAGTGTTTCCTTCCCCTACCCCGCCTCTGTCTTTCAACTAGAGTTAAGATTTCTCCAATTTTGAACGTTCATTTTCTTGTTGAGTAAGAAAAAGTCACAAGTTTACATTCTTTTATGCTCTGTTGTTTTCTACTTTTAATTCAACATATCTTTTTTGTTATTTCCTACTTCTTCTTCTTTTTTGTCCTCATTGCCATGCCGGGTTGAGAAGACTGTCGAATATGCCAAGCTTGCCAAAGATTTGGCTGCAATTTTTGGGAAATTTCAAGATGCTAAGAGGCTTGAAGCTGAACAGTAAGCATTTTATGTTCCAGTTGTTCCCCGGCAAGCAAGTCTTTTAACTTCAAGGTGATTATGTAGGCCTCGGCATAATCATAGCATCTTCATGTTTTTTCTTATATTGATGTTGGAAACTTTCTTTGTATGACAAGTCTGTTTGCAGAGCAAAGACCTATGAAGTAGGCACAAATGCAAATCGGAACTCCGATATGCACGATCTTCTTGAGAAATTAAAAGGGTAAGCTCCTCGAACATTCAAAGACTAGTTCAGTGTTGCAGTGTGCGCCAGAATTCGGATAACATTGTTCTTCATACTGAAAGATGACCCATCATATTAAAGCAATCAAAGAAGAAGTATATGATTAAAACTGTTTAGTTTAAGAGAAAGACAATATATTATCATTAACAAAGGATTACAAGGATATATAAAAGCCTCTCAACACCAAATGACTATTCTACCCTTATCCTTAGCACTCCCCCTCAAGTTGGGATGTAAATATCAAATAATCTCAACTTGTTACATAAAAAACTCACTCTATTCCCTCTTAGAGATTTAGTAAAGACATATGCAAGCTGATCCTCTGTCCTTGCATGTTGAAGAATAATCTCCCCTTTCTGAACGTTCTCTCGTACGAAGTGACAGTCAACCTCAATGTGTTTAGTTCGCTCATGGAAGATAGGATTATTTGCAATGTGAATAGCTAATTGATTATCACAATACAATACCAATGGATCTGATGTTGGCAAACCAATTTCTGACAATAACATCCTCAACCAGAGCAATTCACACGTCACATGTGCCATAGCTCTATATTCTGCTTCAGCACTTGATCGGGAAACCACATGTTGCTTCTTACTTTTCCAGGCGACTAAATTACCTCCAAGGAACACACAGTAACCCGATGTAGATCTCCTATCAGTAGGACATCCAGCCCAGTCTGCATCAGAGAAACCTATAGTGTTCATATGTCCGTGATTCTTGAAAAGTAGCCCTTTACGTGGCGCGTGGCGCTCCTTTCAAGTACTTGATAATTCTAAGTACAGCATCCCAGTGAGTAGTACGGGGAGAACTCATGAACTGACTAACTACACTGACTGCAAATGATATGTTAGGCCTTGTGACAGTAAGATAGTTCAACTTTCCCACTAATCTTCTATACTTCCCTGGATCATGTAACAATTCTCCATGTTCTTCATCAAGCTTCACATTGGGTTCCATAGGAGTATCTACTGGCTTTGCTCCAAGGAATCCAACCTTATCAAGAATATCAAGTACATATTTTCGCTGAGATAAATTGATACTTGCATGTGAATATGCAACTTTAATACCAAGAAAATATCGTAGACGTCCCAAATCCTTGGTATTAAATTCTGTGTGCAGAAACTGCTTAAGCCGTTGGATACCATCTGAATCATTGCCAGTAATGATAATATCATCCACATATACTACCAGAAGAACACAACTAGCTGAGGAGACAGAGCTAAAAACTGAATGATCTACTTGAGACCATTTTAATCCGAATTTGATGACAGCATCACTAGATTTGCCAAACCAAGCACGAAGAGATTGCTTGAGTCCATACAAAGCTTTATGTAAGCGACATACCAAATTCTCCCCCTGAGTAACAAACCCGAGTGGTTGCTCCATGTACACTTCCTCGGATAAGTCACCATGGAGGAAGGCATTTTTCACATCGAGCTGATGAAGAAACCAACCAAAACGTGCTGCAAGGGAAATAAAAAACACGAACAAATGAAATTTTGACAACGGGTGAAAAAGTGTTGTCATAATCAACACCGTATGTCTGAGTATATCCCTTTGCAACCAATCGAGCCTTTAATCAATCAAGAGTGCCATCAGAATGAACCTTAACAGTGAATACCCAACGACAACCAACCGTTTGTTTCTCTGTGGGTAATGAAGTGAGTTCCCAAGTACGGTTCTCAATAAGCGCCTTCATTTCATCTTCCATTGCTTGCCGCCATCTAGGATGAGCAAGAGCTTCAGCAATACTGCTAGGCACAGAAACAGAGGACAAGGACGAGACAAATATGGAGAAACTAGGAGATAAACGGTCATATGACAAGAAATTTGAAATAGGATGACGAGTACGAAGACAATCAGAGAGACCAGAATAAGGAGCATATTGATCCACGGGACGACCAACACAAGAACGTGTACCTTTTCGAGTAGCTATGGGCACATCAAGATCAAAGGATGGTGCAGCGACAGATGAGGGAACAGATGAATCATGTGTTGGTGAAGTCTGTACCACTGTAGTAGGAGCTGCACCACGCCGATGATATGTGCGGTTAGCAAACTGAAATCTTGTAGATGGTTCGGAAGGAAGTGAGAGTGGGGGAAGTGTCGGTAAGACACATCCGCTACTTTCAAGAGTCACTGTAGGTTCCATATGAGTATTATAATATGGCTGATCCTCAAAGATTGTTACATCCGTCGACACAAGCACACGACGATGATTAGGACTATAACATTTGTAGCCCTTATGAGTTCGAGAGTATCCTACAAAGATACATTTCTCCGCACGAGGATCCAACTTATCAAGACCTGGAGTAAGATTATGCACAAAACAAACACAGCCAAAGACATGTAAAGGTAATGCAAAGGGAGAACGATTTGGATGTAATATAGAGAATGGTGTCTCCCCCTGAAGAACAGAAGTTGGAAGCCGATTAATTAAAAAATAGGCTGTAAGAACAGCATGGCCCCAAAAGGTTTTAGGTAGATGCATGTGAAACATGAGGCAACGAGCAACATCAAGAAGATGCGATTTTTACGTTCGGCGACACCATTTTGCTGATGAGTGTATGAACAAGAAGTCTGATGGATAATACTATGAGAATCAAGAAAAGACTGAAAACCTGAAGTGACAGCAAGATACTCTTTGGCATTATCTGAGCGCAAAGTTTTAACAGAAGTATGGTACTGATTCACTACTTCAAAATAGAACAGGCGAAAGTAGTGAAAAATCTCAGTACGATCTTTTATTAAGAATAACCAAGTCATTCGGGAAAAATCATTCACGAATGTAACAAAATATCTGAAAACAGAAATATCAAAAACACGACACGGACCCCAAAGATGGGAGTGAATCAACTCAAACGGACTTGACACACGACTCTGAATACGAGAAGGAAAAGAAACCCTATGATGTTTACCAAACTGACAAGCCTCACACTGAAAAGAACTCACAGACTCAGACTCAGGAAATAAATGCCGAAGAGTGTTTGGTGGCGGATGATCAGCACGACAATGCATCCTAAACACATTAGAGGATGTGCGTTTCATAGCAGCAGCAGCTAGCACCTTCTTGTCCAGGTAATACAGACCATTGGATTCATGTTCCCCACCAATCATCTGTCCATTCCTTAAATCTTGAAAGACACAACGAGAAGAGAAAAAGGTTACTGAATAATTTAGTTCTTTAGTCAATGAACTAACAAATTAAATTATATGAACATTTGAGATGAAGGACAGATGACAAAGAAAAAGATGGACTCAAATGAGCAACTCCAGTACCAGTAACCTGAGATTGTGAGCCATCAGCTAATGTAACAAAATTTGACAACCCAAGAGATTTAGAACAAAGTGAAGACAACAAATTAGAATTACCAGTCATATGATGAGTAGCTCCAGAGTCTATGACCCAGGAGTCGGATGCTGCTGAGAGCAAACAGGATGAACTACCTTTTGATGTTTGTGCCAGAGTTGCAGTAGGAGCTGAAGGACCTGTCACCTGTTGGGAGCAAATCCATGCATCATACTCAGCACCTGTCAATGTAATCGAACCACTCATGTTCCACATACTAGCAGAGTCTGGTGGAGTCTGTTGGGGGGTAAAAGTAGAGTCTAGTGGTGTCTGTTCCACCTCTGCATAAGCAGTAAAATTAGGTCGGAGTTCTGGATGAAGTGTATAACAATAAGCCTCTGTATGTCCAGCCCTTTGACAATAATTACAGTAGCGGGAGCCACTGTAATTCTGGGCTCACTAGCCTGGACAACGTCTGACGACACTAGCTCTTGGGTCGCTTGGTCAAGGCGATGCTGATTTGGGTTCACCGACTTAGAACGACGTTGGATTCTGGGTGACGCTGGCTTACATGACGTTGGATGACGTCAGATCTAAGGATTCCGACGTCGGATTTGGTGGTCAGTGGTCTACGATGGGTAATCTGCGGCAATAGTTGATGGTCGACGTCGGATTTGGTGTTTAGGTTTTAACCTTGTTCTGATACCATGTTTAGTTTCAAAGAAAGACAATATATTATCATTAACAAAGGATTACAAGGATATATAAAAGTCTCTCAACACCAAATGACTATTCTATCCTTATCCTTAACAAAAACAAAAGAAGAGAAGAACCTCATAGTGTATTATAATCTCAACCACGAAAGGGCAATGAAGTTGGATATTCTTATGTGAAAGCATCTAGTCTATAATTGCATGATGCAATCCAAATTGCGAGTCGTCGAATGCGAGTTTAATACACGAGTATTTGATTGCGGCGTAGTGGAACTCAAAGTCAAGAATAATAATGTATCTTGAAGAGGTTGAATGGTTCCCTCAGTCAGTTTAACCACATCACGGATGATGTGATGGTCAGAATCAGGTCCGTGAGATTTCAACTTACGACTGTCGAAGAGGTGTGAGAGCATTTATGCTTTCCCATGCACAGCACCTATTAATTCATCCATACAAGGATTGCAGCAAGGTCATTTTTTCAATTTACTCTCATTTCTAAGTTTTTAGCCTCTCTGAAGTTTCATCCATGTTACCTACCTAATATCATTAGACATATGAAAAGGATTTTTCAGATAAGCAAGCTGGATCTGGTCTATCATAATGGATTTACCTCATTGATGTTGAATTACATGAGGCCGCTACGGTGTATTAAACAAATATCAACTTGCAAATGTCTTTAGAGTCTTCCAATTGTTGCCAATCCGGTGGTTTCACTGGAGACCTTCTGTCGGTTCAAAGTATGATCGAGTGATTTTTAAGTCCACAGCTTGATTCATTGAACTGTTTGAATGCATCTTTTGGATCTGCTTGGGATTTGAAGGCAATACTAGACAGAGTTTGAAAGGCCTAAGTTTGGATGGCACCACAGTGGTTTTACTGGGTAGGGAAAAGATGCAGAATAAAATCCAACGGTCACAGATTCAGCATCAGGTTCCTTTTGCTGCCACAACATCTTCGATTTGAGAATGTGTAAGCTGTAAATCAACCTTTACTCATCCAAGTTGCCAGGGTAGCTTTGAGGTATTTAGTTGGTCAAATTTCGTAAGCATGTACAGAAGTTGATGGTTGGGTGAATAAGTGGAGTCATTGACCCTTAGGTTCATCTGTCACATGTAACAGAAACCAAGTTAAAACTTCTTCCCGATCAACATCGAACACTCCATGTCGTGCGCTGTGCATAAGTTCAACATGATTGAAGATTCATCTCAGCTTTGGAAAATAAAAGAAACTAATCGGCTTTTCTGAATTAACTAAGTTATGTTTCTCTCTGAGTTGTTTCTTTCTCTTATTTTCCAAGGATGTTTTATTTTTCTCAAACTAAAGTTTCCAAAGCTTGGTTTCTTTTTATTGCCTTAATAGATGAAACTTGACAATCAAAGTGCAGTCCAAGAGGATGGCGATGAGAGACAACCTCCTAAAAGAACTTCACACTGATGAAAAGGAGTTTCTGAAGGCCCAGTGGCATGCATCACAGCAAGGAGCAGCATGCTCTTCTTTTCTTCGCCAACAAGATACCGACTCCAGGTAACAGGTGCAATCGCTTGATTCAAGGGCTGATTTTCTGCAGTAATCCTGTCCTCGCTGAAAGCTAATCTTCTTATTTCAGTAATGACAACTCAAAGGTCGCCGAGCTAGAGACGAGTTTCGACCTGGATCTGGGAGCAACTCCTCTTCTCATGGAACTGAAAAGATTTGAACATCCGCAATATGCGCTCTAATAACCAAACCCTACCTAAATACATGAGTCCATCATGATCGAATGTGAATGCATTAAAGTGACTCCTTTCACATGTATAAGTAGCAGAACTATGTAAAAGAAAACCAATGTGAAAATAACCTAATACCTTTTGAGCTGCAGAAAGGAGGTATTGCTCTTGGAACTAGAGAATAATCTCAAAGAAGCTACAAATAATGCAGAGGAGCAGCAGAATTCAGAAGCAAATCGATGATACCAGATTGCCGATGGAGGGTTTCGTCACATCAGTCAAGAAATCTAAAATGGGTGCACCATCGGCCATACCTCCTTCGCCTGCAGCTTTTCTGTCTCTTTTTGGGACTCTGAACTGAGGCTTTATTATGTCAGTTTCTACCTAGAAATACTTCACAATATCTTGCCTTTTGAGCCTAATTGAGTTTTTTCTGCAGATATGACTGAACACAATGTTGAGAGGTACTTGGCCGGCCGAGTTGTCTGAGGTTAAATCTCAAATATCCAGAGCAGCCCTCAAGGACTACAAGACCCTATTATTTTCTGGTATGAGTTAGCCATAGTAGTTCAAGTTTTTTTCATCTTTCCTTCGCGGGATCAGAGTAAGAGCAATCAAGCTGATGGTGCAGGTGGATCATCTGCTTTGAGATTTGAAAGACATCAGTTTCAGTGTGGATCTTGCTTTTCGACTACTATCGTGTCTGACCAATTCTCGACCTATTTATAACTTCGCCAACAGGGTTTTAACCCTTAAAATTCCTAGAATCGACCGGCACATTAATTTACGATTACAGTAAAAAAACTGCATGCACAGCATCAATGCCGTCATGGTCGTGTAGCTTCTTCACCGATCTTCAGGGGTCGTGCCACCAAGATGTCACTGCATTGACTAACTTCGACTCCTTCTCATTCAGGATTGCTTGTGGGAAATGTTCAAAGCCTGCTTCTGTTCGGAGCAATTCGCAAAGATATGGAGGAGCAAGAGATTCGATTAGCTCTAAATGGCAACATAAATTCAGGCCTTTAGCTTTTCCTATGTATGTATGGACCTGGTTTGATATTTCGTAGCAACAGAGGAGCAGAAGGAAGAACATTTCAGTGACTTAAGCTATTTTATCTGGTTGAAATGCAAAATCAAACATGCCATGAGATTATATTGAGGCTTTACTCTGTGCGATCCATTCTACATAATGTCCAGTTTTGATGCTTAGTGATAAGTTGGCGACCTTGATTGTTCAGTAAACGAAGACGAATAACACAAATATCCCATTTCATGGATCCGAGACTGTTGCAAAATGCCGTTGGATAGACTTTGGTTTCTATTTCATGACTGGCGGAGAGAACTGACCGATACCGATAGCATATCTTGCGCGATTTAATCGACTAAATGCTTCATGCGCATTAAATTTGTTGACTCTATCCATTATATCCTTTTAGAGACTCAATTTGTCTGATAACTTCTTGGAGCAATAATGGCAGATCCACCAAACTATTTTGCTTGCAAGACTTGCTCAAACTTCCCTTGCACGACAAATTCTTTGGGCGGGTCTCTTTAAGCTCATCGTTTAACATACTCTAGCGTCCAAAATGAACAGAATATGCCTTCACTTGTCTTGTAGCTTTACCTTCCTCAAAGCATAGCATCTGTACAAGACGTTTCATTCCCACATTTTCTCATTAGAAGAAGCTCGTCGATATGGGGAATCGCCTTGCACAATGTTGCGCCAATGAGCATATCGCCCACCCCATTGAAACCACCTTCAAGCTTCCATCTCCATTACCGACTTGGCCACCGGGTAAGCCCCTCTTGTGCAAAGTTTGCTTTCTCGAGTCATTCTCGTCGCAAATTACATGATAAAGATTTTAAGAAACCGTCGTTCTTACAATACAGGTTCGGGTTTTGCGAGCGGTAGTATCAACCTTGGAGGGCTACAGGTGTGTCAAGTCTCTTCTTTCAACAAGATTTGGGCTACTCATGAGGGTGGACCAGACAATCTCGGAGCAACATTTTTTGAACCTTCACAAGTACCAGCAGGGTTCTCTGTTTTGGGATTCTATTGCCAACCCAATAACCAGGCTCTTCATGGGTGGGTTCTTGTTGGGAAGGACGAGACAAATGACCCCTCAAATGGAGCTCTCAAGGAGCCAATCAATTATACTCCGATATGGAACAGTGAGGCCTTGCAAATTAAGAAAGATGGCAATGGTTATATTTGGTGCCCAGTTCCCCCTGAAGGCTATGCCGCTGTTGGACATGTCGTGACCACCTCACCGGAGAAGCCGTCCACGGACAAAATCCGATGCGTGCGCTCGGACTTCACGGACCAATGCGAGAGCGACACATGGATTTGGGGCCCTGGCAAGGCGATAGACACAGATGGGATCAATGTGTTCACCACGAGACCCAAGAGCAGAGGAACACAAGCCATAGGTGCATGTCTCGGAACATTCGTCGCCAAAAATGGTGGTAAAGATTCTCCTCAATCTCTCACATGCTTGAAGAATAGCAACCCGGATCACGCACACTCCATGCCCAACCTAAGCCAAATTGAGGCACTATTTCAAGCTTATGCGCCATTCACATACTTCCATCCTGAAGAATCATATTTCCCATGCTCGGTGGAGTGGTTTTTCAGCAATGGGGCTCTACTATATCGAAAAGGCATAGAGTCGAAACCCGTTAAAATCGAGCCTATGGGCTCGAACCTTCCCCAGGGTGGTTCCAATAACGGTGATTATTGGTTGGATCTTCCCGTGGACGGAAGAGAGAAGGAGATAGTAAGAAGAGGAGACTTGCAAAGCGGCCAAGCATATTTGCATGTCAAACCCATGAACGGTGCTACCTTCAGTGACATAGCCATATGGCTCTTCTACCCTTTCAATGGCCCTGCTAGGGCTAAAGTTAAGTTCTTCAATGTCTCATTGGGAAGAATCGGCCAGCATGTCGGTGACTGGGAGCATGTGACCTTAAGAGTAAGCAACTTCACCGGAGAGCTATGGAGCGCATATTTCTCGCAGCACAGCAAGGGTGTTTGGGTGAATGCTTCAGAACTAGAGTTTCACAGTGGGAATAAGATTGTGGTATACTCATCGTGGCATGGCCATGCTACATACCCAAAACCAGGACTAGTATTGCAGGGCAATGGAGGTTTTGGAATAAGGAACGACACGAAGAAGAGCAAGAATTTCATGGACACCGGAGTCAACTACTCAGTAGTTGCGGTGGACTATCCAAATTCTCCGGTGAATGAACCGCCGTGGCTAAACTTTTTCAGAGAGTGGGGTCCGAAAATTACTTATGATCTCGAAAGAGAGATCAAGAAAGTGGAGAAGCTATTGCCAGGAAAGCTTAAATCGGCTTTTGAAAAGTTTGTGAGAGGTCTGCCTAGAGAGATGCTGGGTGAGGAAGGGCCTACCGGGCCAAAGGTGAAGAGCAACTGGAGTGGAGATGAACTTTGAAGATTTCTTCTTTCCTTGTGAAATGAACTTTAATGAAGGTTAATCTTCAAGAATGTGTATTTACTTCAGATTGGGGGTAAAAAGGCAGCCAGAAATTTAGTAATTGAATACTGCAAAGCAAAGAGACATCATGCAAACTTACATACCTTATTATCCAAGAATAGAGCAATTTACACTCTCATTCTTCCATAACTTCACAGTTTTGGCAAGCATAAATGTTCTGTAATCTTACTAAGCATCAAAAGGGCCATTGGGTTATTGCACCAATTAGTGATTGAGCACAATTTTCATTTCATCTCGTGCCCAACAGACGAGTATTTAATTCTCAACTACCAAACTTGAAAACATACAACTGCAGAAAAATTGCAAATAGCGAGTATAAACTCTAAACTCACATCCTCAAAGAGATTAATAGCCTCTCTGTAAATGCTCGTATAGGGAGTTGCTCCTGACAAACTAAGATATTTTCACATTCTTGTGCAGTTTGATGTCTGAATGAAACACAGATGCCACAATTATCACAAGGGCAGATAATGAGGCCGACAGAAAGGTAACAATCGATACAAATCCAGCATGTGTTTCTAAGCCCGATGGTATTTTCCAAATGGTGGGATTCTTATAAGATATAGCACCATTACTAGTCAAAACGAACAAATGGGATTGATTGATTGACCGTTTCTCAATGCTGCAACGTGCAAAAACGTCTGGTTCTCCAAATTGAACCGCTGTATAGCCACTTCCATCTAGGGGCTGCAAAAATTTCCAATTTTCAGATGCTAGGTCTCTACTCATTTGACTGTTACAAGTCGACGATTACAACAAATTCCAAATCCAAAAAAACAATGCAAAATTTATCTTAAGTACCATATTCTGAGCTTCAAATCATGTTGAACAGCAAAATGTAGATATTTAGATCAAGATATAGCCCATGCCAGCACAAAAGGAATCTGCATCTATGATCAAGAATAATTTCTGCGATTTTCTTCCCTTCTTTTCACTATGTGATTAGGAAACTGTTAGGGGTATCTTAGGCAAAATTTGAATACCGGAGGAAGTTTGATAGGGTAAATTGTGAAGCCATTGTTGTCATGACCTCACTCAATCTACCCTAACCATATTTTGCCTTGGTGACTTTTAACAGTTACTCGGTATATGAACAAGTTGTTCTAAACTACTAGGAACCTTGATGACCACATCTAGAAGTGGAAAGAGAAAATGCAAATTATCTACCACTCCCATTCGACTACTAATAGGTAATACAGGATAAAGGTAAATTGCCAGTAGTGAGATAAAGTATCTACTAAGGAAACTAGGTGGATACACCTGCAGCTTGCTACAAGCTTTGAACAAGATGGTACAGAAAACATATTCGTGAGTAGGTGAAATGGACCTAATGATGTTAGGGATTTTTAGTTCATTCGCAGTTTTGATAACTCACGTAATTGGATAACAAGCTGATTACATGCATAACCTGAGCAGTCCTCCTCTCGTTAAAGAATAAAAATGAAAGCAAGGACATTGGGGCAACAGTTTACAATTTAACCTGATCTACTCTTCCTCAAAAAATCCAATCTTATCATAATTTCTACTTGTAAAAGGAGAAAAGGACAATTCCTTCAAACTTACCAGATAGCGTGCATGTAATGGAACTTCTACTTTGATTTCAAGTCCATTCTTCTGCTCCAACAGGTTGTTGGGGCAAAAAAACATGTGAACCTCAACAACCGTACGATTTGAAAGAAATGAAGGCAACTCCAAATTCGTATCTCCAAAGACAGCAACTTCACCATATACTGCAACAAGAGATTGAACTTAGCATACCAAAATAAAACAGAAACAACAGAAATGCTGGAGCGCAGAGGCATCAAATGCTCCCAGCATCAAATTATAGCTAATTAGAAGGATACAGCAGAAATATACCTCCACGGTCCTGAAGGTGTTGCAGCTCAAACGGGTCAGCAAACACTCCGGAGGGAAGTCTTTCGATGAGTACGAACTCACAGGAGCGAAAAAGCGACTTGGCTGCAAACTCCTCATCGACGCTAATCCTAATCCTCGTGAAGAGACTCCGATGAGAGCCTTCACCAGTCAGACCGCGATCCAAAACAGACAGTTCGAACGCATTACGTGGATCACGGGGCAGCATTTCAAACGAGCAACGAGTAAGTTCAACATCTCTATAATGTTCGAAAGTGGCATCGTCTAAACTTCTGTACTTGTCAAAGTAAGATTTCGCAACCCATTTCTCGTGGCAAGGAACGGTAAATGCGTCGGAAGCCACGGAATCATCTAGGTTACGCGTTTCCACCTGCAAACCGAAGAGACTAACTTAGCAAAGATAAATCCATGAGATCGCTGCCCTGTGATGGCGGAGCGAAATGTGCGTCCGGATAAATCGGATTTGATCTTACTGTCAAGTAACCTCCTTTTACAGGATGAATTGAGCTCATGAAGGGGTTGCAATGATGCTAATTGGAGCACCAGATGGGACAAACTATAACAAGTTGATGCTGAAGAAGGAGAACGAATTCAGACGATCAAACTGACCTCGCTCGTCGACGATGAATCGGACGCTGAAAAGCCGACGCGAGAAAACACTATCATCAGGATTCCCAGTTCCAGAAAGATCCCGGGACGACCTCGCCGACGATCTTCTATGGAGTCGCTGCGGAGAAGCCCCTTTTGCTCCAACTTTCGATTCATCCTGGTGTCGCGAATCGTAGCAGAGCAGACGAACGTAAGAGTGAATTCCGCCGCGACCAGGAGAAGCCAATCAATACCGAGTGGCGAACTGTTGGATCACTTTCACCGAAGAGCCAAAAACGAAGACAAACTGAGGATGATCAGCAAGTACGGATCGACCGAGTTGATCCAGCTGCGCTCACCTGTCTCGCCGATCTTCAGTTAGGAATAGTTTTGTCCTGGAACAGTGATGTGTATCAGCTCAGGTGTTTGAGCTCAGGCCCAAAGGGCTTACCATTGAAAAGGAAGCCCAGCCTCAGCCTCTCTCTCTCTCTCTATTCGTCGCTTTCGTTCTGAGTTTCATTTTCGTCTTTTGCTCTTCAAACTAGCGGAATTCACTTTGAATCATTTCTGGTTGCGGTGAACAGCGTCTGAACGGCGAAGGCGATGAACAGTAGCTCGTCATCGCCGTCTCGCTCGTCGATGTCGACGGTGGCGGTCGTCGGCGGGAGCACGAGCAACGTCGCTTTGTCCGCGGAGGAGTTCCCCTTCCTGGCCGATCCCACTTGCATTCACGACCGCAAGGACGAGGCAATGCTAGGTCAGCGAGTGATCGATTCTCCCGCCGATTGTCGATTACTTTTGTTTCTTCAGCGATAGATTCGCTGTGCGTAACTTGATGTGAAGGCAGTTTCGCCTGAGGGTGTGATGGTGTTCTGAAGTTTTTGTTGTGCTTGAATTTGGGTTGTAGTCCTGAAAGCTGATCTGAAGGCTGCGCTGGACAAGGAGGTCAAATCCATGGATGAGGAGAGCTGGAAGTTCGAAGGACCTCGGTCTCGTATCAATCTCTTGTCTAAACCAGGTTAGTTCTTTCGAACCCAGCTCCGGCGTCGGTCTTCGGATGTCGGATTCCGGGTAAGTCTTTGATAACATAAACTCTGTTGCTCTGCCCAAACATTTTCCAAGAAATTAGGAGGGTTGGTGTACTCCCAATTGCTAAGTTCAGAATGCAACCGGATGTCGAATTTCCGAGTGAACATCTCCATTACTTTTTGCAGCATCTGTACTCTTGATTCCTCGTGTAATTGCGCTTGTAAAGTTTTGCATTTTGGGCATTGTTGTCTCAGTTTCTTGACTCCCTGTTTGCCATAATCGCCGCACAAACCTGAACACAGGTGGATTTCGTCCCAGACAAATGGCGATAGCCAGGCATAAGAACTCCGCTTCTGCAAAGTAATTGAGACATCTTTTTGGCTGGTGACGCACGGTGTCGTGATCAATCAGAGAGTAGTTTCTTGGATTACCGCTGAAGTAACTCGAGCACTTGTATTGGCAAACTTTGTTCTAGGTGGCGTCACTATGTAAGTATATAGTTTGGCTCTTGAGTCCCAATAGTTTTCTTGGAATCATGCTCCTTCTCTCTCTCTCTCTCTCTCCTAGATCCACAGAGAGACTATGGAGATTAGAAGGTCAGAAGATAGGTAATTCACAAGGACATTCGCTCGTCCTGTTTCTTCAGAATTTTCAGTTTGTCAGTTTCTGCTCTTGCAGTTGGTTTATTGGTTATAGATGTCAAAACTTGATTCCACAGAGCCCTCTTTCTTGGACTTGTCTCTGTTACTTCATTCAACTTACACCATCTTATGAACTCAATGCTTTTGGTAGTTCAAACATTGATAGTTGCAAGCAATGATGTATTGACATTTCATCTATTACTATGCCATCAATCTCTAGAAAAATCTTGCACTTTGGGGCATCATTTAAATTTCAAAAGTGTTCAGCACAGAGTCTGCAAGTTATCTTCTGCTTTTAGGTTTGGATTGCAGCATGAAAATTCAAGTACTTATATTTCTGGTGAAGAAGTTGAATACTTTGTTTAAGATGTCAATAGCATGATATTGGTGCTTGACATTCTAAGAAAGAGAGATTAGTCACGAATACTCGATGATAGTGTCTAAAGTCAAGTCTCCTTTTCCTTAAGATTATTGCCAAATAAGGGAAACTTTTGTACTGGAGACTGCCTCGTTGAAGAGATATTACATAAGCCAAACTTCCTGCTTCTGGACCATATATTCGATATCAAATGCTTCGTAAGTTATCGCACATTGTGGTCTTAAACTCTGGATGGATGTGATGATTGCCGATGTGTTCCGAACCTATGTAATTAAATGCGGGCTAATGATATTCCCATAACAATAGTAGCTGCTTCAACAAACTTTACCAAAGGATTTTTCATGTCCAGTTGTAAAAATAGTTGAGGAAGGAGTTATTATTGTTGTGGGAGTCTTCATCTCTAAAGAAGAATTTTAATATGCTAGTCCAAGCCTAATCTGAAGAAATTGAAGAAACATCTGTTGCTTAATAAGACCATACAAATGAAATTAAATACATCTCTGAAGAGGAAGGAAAGAGCAGGTGTAAACACGTCGCGCTGAGCTAACCAAACCACCCTTCTGTACCACTGCTTTTGTTCGCAAAAGGGTGACAGAGAAGCTCGTTGACTGTCCCTCTAGCCCTCCAATCCTTCTCCAGACACCTACTAACGAAACTCTTGAACTCCGACGATGCTGTTTCAGGAATCTTCAACCTATCTGAGAAGCAAATAGCACACATTAGAGTTGCCCAATCTGGTGTCTGTCCTGGACTTATCAAGGGAAAATGACCCACATGGCATTCTAGTAAGACAATTCCTAGGGACCAAACATCCCCTGCAAATCCTTCTTCTTTGTCACCGTCCCACCTCTCTGGATCAAACCTCTCAGGACTCATATAAGCACATGTCCCTAAATAAGAAACATGAGGGTCACAAGTACTAGCTACAACCTGACTCACACCGAAATCTGCGATCTTCAACTCGCCTTTACTGTTTATGAGCAAGTTTGATGGCTTGATATCCCTGTGCACTATTTTCATACTGTGCAAATAGCACAGCCCTTCCAAAACTCGTCTCGCCACTCTAGAAATCGCCTCTTCTGGCAACTTTCTATGCATACACAATATATCTTGCAGAGACCCTCCTTCCATGTACTCCATTAGGAAGTATAGTTCCCCTGCATTATCCGAGTCGATGCACCCGCTGTTCAGAACTGCATGACATTTCACGATCAGTGGCGAGTCTACTCGATTGAGAATTTCTGCTTCTTGTCCTGCCTGTTGCCATACATCTGTTGTGTGCTGATCGACACGGAGGACCTTCAGAGCATAAATTGAAGCTGTTTGATGATGCCGGACTTTATAGATAGTAGCTCCGTTACCGTGGCCTAGAACAGCCAATTTCTCTAACTTAGAGAAGTTTTCAACATCAGGAGATCGTGGCTGGATCGTGAAGGACAATGCCGGTAACTTGGCGGGTCGCCAAAGATCAGCTGCTGGTATTTGTGGAGGCAGGGACAGCTTCAATGCTTGTTGGTGCCTTCTTTCTCTTACCAATGTCATCTACCCTCCAAGAAGACTAGTGTTCTTTTCCTGTCTGTTATGTGAAGAATGAAGTTCATGGGGTTTATAAACATGGGTTGAGACATGTACGTGGTTGTTTTCCAACAACAAAGATCTGACAAGTGGCTGTGACTATCCCTGAGTTCAAGGGCAGGTGAGCTTTTTGTGGTGATGTCAGTGCCTTTTCGTCTGGCTATGAGTGCAATTAGTTTTGGGAGTGTTCACGGAGCGCAACGTGGAGTTTGGCTGCTTGTATTCGTAGCTTGTTTCCTGCTAACAAAGTTGCCAATTTTTATGGATGTCGTTAAACTTGTGCATCTACTCTCCTTCATTCCCTTTTCGTTTCACCTGTAGGTTAAATTATGGCTGATTATAATGCACACGCTAGTCTGTCTCGTTTCATCGGGAGGAAGAGCTTAAGCGAAGAGCTCTCTCCTAATTTTCAGAATCGACATCGGTATGTATGTTTCTTAGCCTAATGCATTAACCTAATGTCTAATGCATAATCAAGCTGAAAAGTGACAAATCGTGGCTGTTAATCCTTCAAATTGAACCCCCCCTGTTAACAAATAATGGGTAATGTTGATAAGGGACAGAAAAGAACTCTCAAATTTCCATAAAGGAGTTAGGGCACGCATAATAACCATTCTATTTGTGGAATCAATTTCTGACTAGAAATAGAATTTCTATTTCTAGTTTCTAGATGAGTTTTTGAAAAAAAAAACACATTTGATAACGATATAAAATTTCTATTCCTGAAATAGAATTTCGTTTGATAATGATTGAAAATTTTTACTTTCAAAATATTATTAACACGAAATCTTTTACAAAAAATTTCTACTTCATTTTTAATTTTTGTAAAATTTCTTTAAAAAAAATAATTTTTATTATTAGAAAATATTATGTACCATTTAAAAAAAATTATTTCTTTTTTACTCCGACAGCGACGGTCGTTGCGGCGGCCAGCAGTGGTGGGCGACGGCGGCCAGCGGTGGTTGCGGCAACTAGCAAAGGGTGGTGGTGTGTGGTGGCAGGCGGTGGTCAGCGGCCAGCAGCAAGGGTCGACGACGACCGACGGGCGGGAGGGGGCGGTCGGCAGGAGGCAGCGACCGACAAAGGAAGGGCGACAGAGAGAGTGCAACGAAGACTTGAGAAAAAACGAAAAGCTTTGATAAGTTATTTCTCATTTCTATTTCTAGAATAAAGAAGCTACAATTTTTAGCTTCTCATTTCTCTTTCAAATATATTTCCAGAACAAAAATTTGTTCCAAAAACGAAAAAATATAATTACATTACCAAACGAATTTCTGTTCCAAACCTGTTCCAGAAACAAGTTTGAAACAGAAACAGAAAATTAAAATGGTTATCATGGGCGTCCTTAGCGTGTGCAAACTCCATCTGCTGCATTGAAGGGGCAAAAACTCATGGGCTTAAATCTTAAACAAGACGTACAATTAGAGAAGGGGTTTTCATCAGCTTAACAAATTAACAAATTATACAATACTTCCTTCAGCAGTGCTTTAGCTCGGCAAACGTCCATTTGTACTATTCTTTCCATCTAAGAGCTGACTAAACTGAAGTTTTAGTACCCCCTTAACAAAGCTATGTGACTTACGGCCCCTTCTCCCACCAGGAGGCTCAGAAGCAAAATGATGTGCAGAGTTTGCAGTCGGTGACATTCACGAAAGGCCGGTATAGAGATGGATACTCGGAGGCCACGATATGCTCTTGGGGAAGGCCAAAATGAGGCCTTCTCACCCACGGTTAATCTTTAAACCTGAGCCATGGTGGGAACAGACTAAAAATTTGTATGAGGTCAAATCCCCTGGTTATCAGATGTGAGGAGGCCCATCTGTTCGGTAAGCTGATCCATGTGCTCAGCTTTGTCCCATCCATTCTCCATCGGCTGCACATCGTTTGCCCCAGAATTAGCTTCTGCTGAAGTTGATTCACCCTCGTCAGGTATAGGGCTCTGCACAAGAAGATCATCCCAGAAGGAG
Source organism: Lenwebbia sp. NSW1173648 (assembly GCA_029784005.1). Taxonomy (NCBI): domain Eukaryota; kingdom Viridiplantae; phylum Streptophyta; class Magnoliopsida; order Myrtales; family Myrtaceae; genus Lenwebbia; species Lenwebbia sp. NSW1173648. Next base: position 1,852,550 of record JARCGZ010000005.1, read on the forward strand.
GAATTCTCTAACAAAGCATCGATGTCGGGATCAGGGGAAATGCTATCGATCTCTATGGGGATCGACCCGTTAATAAATGATGTAGGATCCATGTAATCACCATTATGCAGATCTGCTCCCATGTAGTCATCTCTGGATATATTAGCAATATCCTCCAGCACAATGTCTTGTGTTTGAGAGATCCCAGGCATAGCAGTATCTGCCTGAGTAATGGAGACTGCTTCAGCTTCCTGTGCTCCTGCGAGCATACCCATATCTGGAAACTGGTTAGTAGTGACCTTAGCAGTACCTTGTGGAGGACACTGTAGGTCAGATATGGCAGATGAGGGATCATTTGCTGAGACCCCCGAAGCTGGTGGAATCTCAGGAAGCTGGCTAGAAGTTGGTGGGACCTCTTGAAGAGTCACTCCAGAGATGCGACTGGAAGTCCTACTGTCCATGCCACTGGACAGAGATGAACCATCACCAAGCAGAAAACTCTCTGGACTATTGTTAAAAGACTCCTGCTGAGGAGCTTCTACTTTCGTCATCGGCCTGAATAATGCTTTAGGCTGGTACTTAACAATCTGTCCATCAGAAGCCGCGGTATGCTCATTCTCAGATAAGCCATCTCGCCTTAGTCTCCGTTTCTTATTCACTTCAGTGATGCGCCTGTTGCTCCCATTTTGTTGCTGTACAAACTGAGCAAAGAAACCCGGGCTCTGCACAGCTTTTGCTAGGAATGACATCATCTGCTGCTGTCGCTGCTCCATCCCATGGAGTCGTTGGACCGTAGTTTGCAGTTGGCCATCAGTGGCCTGCTGCTGCTGCCTCAACCTCACAAGCTCTTGCATGAGCACATTCTTGTCCCTTTTGAGCCTCTCAACTTCTTCCTCAAGCCCAAACTTGCCAACCTCTACACATGCCCCTACTGAAGAACTCTGTCCAGGGGGGTGCAGCGTCTGTTGACTGCCCTGTCCATGAGCAGGTTTTCGTCTACTTATACTCTTTAGAAGGTGTTTCTGACCCTTCAGAAAACCCTCATTTGCAAATTCCCAGCGATCTGGATCAACTTTCCGGAAACCCTGTAGGGACAATAGCAAATGAGAAAAATGCTAGCATGTCAACACAACACATATTAGAAGGATAGATAAACTTTGCTCATGCTGACAGAGCTCTGCGCGATTTTAATATAGGAAGACCCATAGCTGACAGAAGATAACCCGCACAAATCAAAATTTCGACAAATGCTGATCCCTAGTAAAACTGAATTTGAGAATGATCCTCATTTCCTTAGAAGTTTTACTCATAAACATGCTCTTAGTCAGATAACTGCCAATGCAAAAGTACATGCCCAGATGCTACGTTTGTAATCTTTCTTAATTTCTTCCCTTTGTTTCACAACATCAAATATGAAGAATAACAGGCTCTAGGGGGTTTGGCAAAAAAAAAAAAAATGCTTTAGGAAAAAATAAATCAAGCACAAAGCAGATGGACTTATTTCAGTCAGGATTTACAGGACAGAGCGTGTCTACTGTCCACATTATGACACAGACACCGGCCACAAGTTTCAAATATCCACCACAGAATAAGTGCATGACCATCTGCCAAAATGCCGGAAATTGGCTCGCAAAACATAATCACCATCAAAATCTGTTAAAAAGAACAAGTATTGTTTCACATAAAAGTGCATGGGCAACACGTGAATATGAAGAACAAAAACAATCTTATGGGAAAATGACTTGTCTAGAGTCAAAGCTCCATTCATAGGAGACAGTACACAGGTTTCAAGCAGCCCCCTGGGCTTGGCCAACTTCATGAACTAGGAAAATAAGTTGGCACCATAAACAAATCCGCAGTCTGGAAGACCAGGTGGCGAATCATCCAAAAAATTTCTACATGAAGAAACCAGAAAGCTCATCGAAATCCTCATAAAAGTAGGTTGAACAGCAAGGATTCCACTGGCAACTTATTCTCCAACAAACCTGGATCTTCTTACAAAACATACTAGTAATAAAGAGACTTCAACGAACAATGGTACATCGCAAACCAAGCCTTAGATGCATGAAGCAATTATTATCAATTGACCCACCTCCACCATACATATAGCAGGTCATTTCACCAAACTGTTTCCTCAATCTATTGCATAACACCTAAAAAAAATTGTAATAAAAACGCATTATCTCATAGTAGGGTTTTACCATGAATCCACTGATTGACTGTTTATTTTTGCGTGTTCCTTCGCATTATCCAGTCATGCCCAGGATGATAAAGGATAGTTGAGATGTCTATTTTTAAAATTGTAACCATATGCGTAAATAACATCTTCATATACTGGTAAAGGGAAAAGAAAACAATGTGAAACTTTGGACCTTAGAATCCTACACGATATTGCAATGTCATCCCCACAATTGGTCTATGAAAACTATAGATCTTAGGTCCCATGGTTTGGTTACGCATGAGAGTGTTTTTGCATCCCATGACGATTTTTCAGTACCGCAACCCTATTCTTTCCAACATACGTACACGAACCCTTATGTACACAAACAAGCGCCTACACCCTACACGACGCCTATCCCTCACCATTCACCTATTTGCCACCATATCTATGGCCATAATCCTACCCTTCCGACCCCTTCTTTTATCCACATTTACGCCCTTTTCTCTTTTTCTTCAAGTCTTTACCGGATGTGGTTAACCCGGCGGGACTCTGATGAGAGCTGAAGCCACTGATGTTGCTAATGTTTCCTTGATGGCACCGGTTGTGTGATGCTAAGTGGTGAAATGGCTCTGGGTTCAGCGTACCAAGTCTATCACAGTCATCCACTTTGAGGAATACACGTGAGACCCACGTGTGAGACCCACAAAATGGACGGATGTGATAGACCCGGTTTAATTTCCTACAATGTATTCAAAGTCTCTCAAGTGGGTCAACGCGAAGGTTTTTGGTTGAGCCTTTATCGGCATTAAGTGCCGAAGGACATTCGTTAACAAGGAAAAAAACAAACAGAAAACAAAGTATATCTCATATCGAGGTACAGCATTTACACTTAATAAATGATGGATGTATTCCAAAGGGCATTCAAAAGAATGCAATAGGAGAATTTCATCCCGCTATGAGCCAACCCGTAGGTCGTGTACCGAAGGGATTATGTTCGTGTGTAGTATAGGCTATGGAAGTGCGGCTGTGAGTTAAAAGCCGAAACCACCGCGATTCGCACCCATGAACTGAGGTCCCATGCCTGTGATAATTCATTTGGTGATTTTGAAATAGATCATTGCACCAAACTGCTTCCTCAATCTATCACAGGTTAGCAGTAGCAAACAAAATTGCACTCATAGTCTGTCGCCAATTCCCACTAGTTTGTTTATCGACATCACATATCATATTTCCCAAAAATTAGACCATTTATCTGCAAGATCAGGCAAAGGTCATAACTTTGTACAGTCTGTCAATGCGAGGGGATTCTTAACCACAGTATTGTTGCTCAGCGAGAACCTTAGACCGGTATAGATATTCAACCATTCAAGCTATACCAAAAGTAGGACTATCTGTGCAGGTTTTGTATTCATTAGTTTCCTGGCTTAAATGCCCATTTCAACCAAAGAGTAGGATAGATTAGGAGGAGATGCACAATGGTGACTTGCCACCAGAAAGACCCCTACCTTCAACTAAAATCAAATCTAAACCTCAGTAAAGGAGTATAAATTTCACCATTCAATCTAAAACAAATCCAGTACTCTAGTATAATCCCCAATCCGTTTACAGACACCTATCTTCACGCTAATCCTGCACCGGAACTAGCGGTTGAAACTAGACCAGTATAGATCGTTCACCATAAGCCAGCTTCAAAACTCTCACATCGACGTAGACAAAACACCAAAGCCAAATTCCAATCAACACGGTAAACGAAAGATGGGAAAGAAAGAAGAGAAAAAAAAAAGGATAAGAAATAGAAGATGCTTACGTAAGTGTTCAGCTGGCGAACGAAGCTCGAGAAGTTATTGTGCTTGAAATACTTGGGCAACAAATCCCTAGCGAACTCCGGCGGCTTCCAAACCACGAAGCTGTTGTTCGTGGGGCTCCACGACACGATCGAGTCCGTCGCGGGGTCGTCCACCATGTCGTACGTCTTGCTGAGGAACGGAGGCGGCGCGTTGGCGCTCGACATCGGCGCAGGCGCCGGCGGGGCGTTCTGCTTGGCGCCTCCTCCGTCGTCGCTGGCCCCGTCCATTGGAGCTGACATAAGGTTAGGGGATGGAGAAGAAAGGGCTGACTTCTAGGGTTCTGTGGGAACTAGGATGCACGCCATGGACGTGAAGCTAGAGAGAGAGAGAGAGAGAGAGAGAGAGAGAGAGGTTAGAGGGAGAAAAGAGTAATTATCTATGGCGGAAGAGAGTGGCGGAAGACGGAGCCAACGGGCTCAAGCCGATTGCGACCTTTACAACGAAGAAGATGGGTTGACGATGGTTTTTGTTTCTGATTTTATGATTTTTTTTTCTGTTTTCTTATTGTTATTTTTGGTCGGATTTTGTTGTCCTTTTTTATTATTTTCCGACGGGGTTTTGTCGGGCCGGGCTTTAGGGATTCTCGGGCCATCGATTGAGTTGCGTCAGAAAGCCCAAGCCCAAGCCCAAAACCACACAGTCCGTTGAAAGAAATGCTACTTACCTTTCCATATGGACTACTACTACCGCGCGGTGATTTTGATGAACCGCAATTGCTTTTTGCTTTCATGGAACTTGGAAATTTTCAACGTCTTCTTCTTCCATCACAACTCAAAAGACAACCTTCGACCAAAAAACAAAAAATAAAAGACAACCAATCGCGCAACCACGCCAAAACCAGTGCCGGAAAGCTAGAAAAAGCCGACGGGGAGTACACCATTGTGAAGGCCCATCCGAATTAAGAACCGGCACTCGCTCTCATTCTCGTTCTCTCCTCTCGACGCTGATATCCCTCCATTCCCATGTTAAAATGAGCTTTGACAAGGGCGTCGGTTTTTGCGATCAAGCATATAAAGACTCAAAAGTTCTCGTGGCTTTTGGTTCTCTGCAATCTTCTCAAATAGTATATGGCAATATGTCCATGTCCTAAAGTGGCCCGGGAACATCACCAGTACTGTCAGTCACTCTCCTAAATCCATCGAGAATATTTGCCACTGCATAAATGGAAGTGACTAATATAATCACACTGATACATGTTAGGCGGTCGCAACTCTTTCGTGTGGATTGATACTTGCACGTCATTCACACATGTATGCAAGATGCGCATACATTTATGCAGTACATCATCCTTCTCAAGTACTGGTAACCGACTAATGCCATTGGGTATTGCAATCCGATGTGGTCGGACAGGTCCGTTACTCTTTGAGGAGGCCCCAAGAAACTAACAATGAGGCCCTGATGAAGGACCAAACGCCTACGGAATGTGCCAACCCACGAGAGGTTGCTCTGTTCATGTATCTGTGTACAAACAATTACCGTCTGAAGGGTGTAGCCCGGATTCCATTGCGGCACCGGTGCTTGTGTTTTATGGCTGTTGGAAAACCATAGCCAGCTGTCCACAGCAGGTTCAGAAGACTGGATATGCATGACGATTGGAGCGGTGGAGCAGAAGCATCCGATTGATTATCTTAAGACTGTCTGAAACTAGAAAAGGAAGACGCGGCCACGTGATGCTTTTTTTAACTGTGAAGCGATCCTTCTGTTGAAAGAAGAGCTTGAGATGTCTATCATGAGCCTTCCATATGGTATCGGCATCTCCCGCTAAATCAAGCAGCTGCGAGAAATTGGAAGCAAATTGACAAAAGAAAACGCAGAATTAACAAACCACTGGCTTATCATGAGCCTTTCTGCTCGTTTAACTAAAGCAAATGGAGGGAAAAAACACATGACATAAACCTCAGACAATCCAAGCTTTTGGTGTTCATACATCGTACATACTCATTTTCTTCTATAGTAGATATGTATTCAACTCAAGTGCGGCATGTCTTTGGGCATAGCCGGGTTAGGCAGACCAGCAAACAACAAAAGGCCATTTTTTAAAAACAGCACATCTGCATATCAGGATCCTGCTTCCAAAAGTATCACCTACAACCAGCAGCTCTAAAAGTGACGTGGAGACTTCAAATAAGTAAACATCCAGGAATATTCAGTTGAACTGGTATAATGTCTAAGAGCAGTATATTTAAGGAGTCAAATGGGGGTCAAAGCATAGAGAAAATGACAAATGTATAGGGTATAGACACAACCTAAAAGTTTTTACATTTAGACCAAAAACATCACCAGTTCGCACACTTGAGCATGCATGCATGAGTACTATGTTGAGTGAGAGGAAGAGAAAGCAGATGACATGATGAAGTTGACAATACTACATCTGCATATATTGTTTTCTTTTTTCTCGGTAATATTTTTATCAAAAGAGCGATTATCACCTTGCAATTTAACTAGCACAGCACAGTAAACCATAACTCGCTGAACAAAATTATGCAGACATCATCCCACATAGTGAACATGTGGAATTCCATCAGAAAATGTTTCAAAGTTCTTTCTTGCTTTTTCAGGTAATTGAACAAACTTAAGCTCCCCAACTATTTTAGATAAGAGTTATGCCTGAGACAATGGCAATAAGATCGTGGTATCATACAGGACATAATCCGGGATCCGACAGGGACAGGGTTTGTCACTTGTCATGAAAGCGATATGTAACAGGTAAGCTTAGCCGGGTCATTAACTTAGAACAGGGTATGTGTTGAAGAACTCGGGGGAGCATATTATATGTGTCATGGCAAATTGTTCGTTTGCTATAGTTATATTTGCTTTGAATTACATGTGAGGTGCAACACTGAACTAACTTGTTGGATTTTCTTAACAAATGCCCAAGACACTTGATAAACACCTCAATAAAGAAAGGTTATCATTTTCAATGCATCATATTTCTCGTGTTACGTGTAGACAGTGCATTGGATATGCAAACATTTCCTTATTAAGTATGGTTAACAAATTCCCCAAGAGCACTTGTTAAAAAAACCCTAATTGATTAAGGTAAATGGATACTCTTGCTTTCTAACCATCCAAAAGTCTAAATTAGGTCAAAGAAGGAACAATGTCATGTTCTCAAATAAATTACAGACATTAGATTAATTTGGCATACTTTAATCAAGGATGTGATGGAGTCGATCGGTGATCCAGTCATAGGAGCATCCGAATTCTGAACGATGTTGTGTAGCCAACATGGAAACAATTGTTTGGCAAGTTAAAAATATTTTGGATATTAACAACAAAACAGTTCTATGTTTTTGACTTCCAAAACTATTTTATGACTAAAAGTTGTTGCAGGTGCTACTGTGCCTCAGTAAAACTGCAGAGTAGCTAAATTGAATAAGACAATTTCCAGTGACAAGCAAGTTTTTTCAGAATAATTGGAAAACAGAATATCCGAAGTATTCAATTGCTTTCACTTTTGGGAAATTCCACACATTTATAAACCAAAACTTTAAATATGAGAGAACCTTTTCACAATCTCTTAAAGATTCAAGGCTTCTTTAGCAGAAAAGATATTTATACCTCTAAAAGGATGCTAGATGGTTCCTCTTCCTTGGCTATACCTGCAGTACTAGAGGTATCAGCATTAAACAAGATGAACTTCTAAACCAAGCTGTCCGATGGATCAATTCTTTTTGGCAATGACAGCTGTCTCCATGGAAACTAAGGTCTGCACGCATTAAAAAAGCAGATAATCGGCATTAGCGCTGACCTGAGAGAACAAGATTAGATGCCAAAAAATGTCAAAAGAATGAGGAAAGCCCAGTATACCCCAAGTTATTGGGACAGCTGGACATGTTCAGGTGCTTCAACAAGGACTTTCTAGCTTTTTCCATTATTATAGTGGCCTGCCAAAAGAGAAAAAGAACCAAAAGCGATATAGTATTTAACCAGAGAAATCCAGTCTATCATCTCACAAATTCAATTGACAGCAGAAATGCATGTATTAATGCATTACTATGGTAGGCAGAGCTTGGGATAAAGGTAATGTTGATGTTGATATATGTATGGTAGGCAGAGCTTCCTGAATACTCGACTGAATCTTTTTGTGCGCGTGTTCGGGTGGGAACAAAAGAGAGGGAGAGAGAGGAGAATATGTGCAAACAATCAACTGAGATAACTTGTTCCTTTCCAAATAGCATAGCACATTGCAAAGCTAGCAGGGAAGAATATGTCAGTACATATGGAAGGATAACACTCACCCTGTCAAGACTGGAGAGTTAAAGAGAACCGCCAGCTCTGAACCTCGCCTGCTAGGTTTCTGGTCAACAGACTACTCTGATTCTTTCAGTCCCCCAATAACTGGTAAACATGGACTTTTTGAGTAACTGGCAAATATGCGTTTGACATGTTCATTACATAGCAGTCTCACCTTGCTTTGCCAAATATGTAAATAGTGTTAGAATACTCGTATAGATTTAATTTCTCGACATGAATTTCTTTCCTACCATATCAGATTATGCAAATAAGTGTTTCTAAGATATTTTGAAAAAATTTCCATTATAAGTGCGACTACTGTTCTCTTTCCATCATACTACAACCCATCTGAACTCTCCATCTAAAATTCCCCTGCCCCAAGCAACTAGTGTCTTATTACATCATTACCGAGCACCGCATAATGGACTAGAGCTTACAAACAAATGCAGCACAACCATGTCAGCAGCATACATGAACAGGCATTTATATGCAGATGTTGAACAATAATGCTCATGTGCAGAAAAGTGAGCTGATCCATTCCACTCCAGCAATTACACTTAAGGACGTGGACACGTAAAATATGCACTTACATGCAAATGGTGCGTCTCAGTGGACCCATACAGCCCAGGTATACACACATGGAACTCCTGTAGAACCCCATATAAGTGAACTTGACGGCCACTCCACAACATGCATACACAAACATGTACTTACAGATGTGGTGAAGCAGCCTCAATAAACTAATAAGAATTCAGTAATATCAACACCGGCTGTCTTACGCCATTAACATCTACAGCATGAAATTAAAAAAGATTTAGAGCATTGAGGCCAAGGCTTTCGATGCATATCCCGAATACATCCAACTCCAAGTTGATTAATCCTTGTCAAGGCGCCCTTTTCAGATGCCACTAATTTCAAAAACGTCACGAACTATACAGAAATTGAAGATGCCTCGTTAAACTAATAAGAATTCAGTAATATCAACATCGGCTGTCTTACAACATTAACATCTACAGCATGAAATTGAAAAAGATTTAGAGCATCGAGGCCAAGGCTTTCAATGCATATCCTCAATACATCCAACTCCAAGTTGATTAATTCTTGTCAAGACGCCATTTTCAGATGCCACTAATTTCGAAAATGTCACGAACTATAAAGAAATTGAAGATGCTAGACAACTGAATATGAGTATGAATGACTCACCTTCTGGTGCTTATCAAATCATTCTCGCATCCGCTCCACAGTTTCTAACCCATTCTTCTGCATTTCAAGAAGCATCTCTTCCTTTTTCTTCATATCGCCAGTTCCGTGATAGGCAGATACAAGGACATTGTATGTTGCCACATCAGGATCAACTCCTTGTGTTTTCATAACTAGAAACAACCACTCAGCCAAGTCCATGCGTCCGTGCTTGGAGAATCCATCAATCAGACAGGTAAAAGTAAAAACGCTAGGAAGAACTCCTTTTCTTGACATTTGACTGAATAACGCCCAAGCCATCTTCATGTCTCCAAGTCTACAGAAGCCAGCTATGATAGATGTGTAGCATTTAACATCAGGAGGCAAACCCTTGTCGATCATCTCCATGAAAAAATTATAAGCCTTGTACACACGTCCCTCGCGAAACAAAATGTTGATAAGAATAGTATTCGTGACCACGTCAGGCATGATCCCAGCTTTTAGCATTTTCCCATACAACTTTCGTGCTACTTCCAACTTTGAGCTTTTTGCAAAACCATGCATGAGAATACTACACATAACAACATCCGGGAAAATATTTTTCTTAAGCATTGGAGCGAGGAGCTCCCATGCTTTTTCTGGTTTTCCCTCCTTGCAGAGTCTGTTTATAGCTGTAGTGAACATATAAGAGGTGCGAAATATATCCTGGTCTAGTTTCAAAGCTTCCTCAGAATTTCCTTCTCCGCAATATTGGCAAAAGCCGCTAATCATATTTGTAAAGGTGGAAGCACAGGGATGAACATTATGATTGATCATCTCTTGAAAAAGTCTGCTGGCAGAACTGACATGACCCTGATTTAGGAAACCATCAATTAAGATGTCATAAGCAATATTGTCGTACTCAATGCCACAATACCCACTATCTCGGAAAAAACCATGCGACAATTCCATCAAACCTGCCTTGCATAGACCATGACAAAGTGAGCTATAGCTAACTATTGTAGGTCTAATGTTGAATACTTCCATCTCGTGAAACAGACTTAGACTTTTCTCAACATCCCCCTTTTTGCAGAACCCATCAATCAAAATGCTATAGCTATAGACATCTGGAAATACACCATAGTTCCGCATCTCCTCCAGTACTTCCAGTGCCTCTGACAACTGGCCATTCTGGCAAAAACCATAAATAACAGCATTAAAACAATAATCATTTAAAGGAAGGCCCTCCTCCTGATATTTCCGTATCAAATCCACAGCAACCCCAATGGCACCAACTTTACAAAGTCCACGTATGAGTGTACCATGTGTTACAACGGTGCGGCTTACCCCTTTTTTCTTCATATCTTCCAGGATTGCTGAAGCTTGGCTGAGAAATACATCTTTACTAAGATTTAGTTTAGAAAGAGAGTTCAGCATGATTGCATAGGTCCTCGCATTAGGTGCTGGCCCACGATCTTTCATGATGTCAAATAATTTTTCAGCAACCTCTCTATCTGCTTCAACTGAGCATTTGAGCAAGAAGTTGCTCGAGTAGACATCAGGCTCGAGCCCAATTTTTGTACCCTCCGAAAACAGAAATTCGGCATCTTTAAGCATCGAATTGGCTGCAAAGACCTTTATCAGCGCATTATAAATAACTGCCAATCCAACCACATCAGCCAGCCCATGAAGCAGAAAGCCGGTCAATTCTAACATGTCCACATTCAACTCCTTGAAATAGCAAACCATATCTCTTAGCAAGGCGTAAACTTCAAGCCGCATGCCTGCGACCGCAAAAACATGAACCATCGTCCTTAGGACGACAATGGAATCTTCGAACTCGTGTTCATTTACAATTCTCTGGAATCTAATTCTCCAGGCCACCTCCCAATTTAACGACTTTAGCACCCTACCGAGTAAAGAGAACAACCTGTGCCTACTTCTCTCTTCGTGCGTATGCCTCACAGCAGGTTTCCAAGTCTCAACCTCCGGATTTTCATCAAACACATGGCTTCTATCTTTGCGCCTATACCTATACATCACAGCAGGTTTCCAAGTCTCAACCTCTGGATTTTCATCAAACGCATGGCTTCTATCTTTGCGCCTATACCTATACATCACAGCAGGTTTCCAAGTCTCAACCTCTGGAATTTCATCAAACACATGGTCCTCAACCAGCGCGGTCGAAGAAACCACATAATGCGATATAAAAGGTGGTTTTTTTTGTAGAACTGCGGAATAATGAAGCAAATAGAAACCGGTTAAACGAGCATTCCTATGTAAATATACACCCATGAATAGCTCAAAGTCGCCAAGTGATCAAAATGAAGCTGCTTTCTTCCGAACTCCTTGACAAAGACGGAGCTTTCCCAACATTGAATCATGCCTCATAGATTCGGAAAAAGAAGTGAAAGCACACGAACCAAGTAATAGGATGATACGTCGAGCTTGAAAACGAAACAGGACATGCCACGATTGAAGCTGAGAACTGAGATAGTACCCAGTTGTCCAATCCAAGTATCTATGCGCGCGCGCGCAGGAGAGAGAGAGAGAGAAACTGCAGAGACGTGCACTGAAAGGTTTTTGGTGCCGAAGGGGATGACTTCGCGCGGTGGCTGCTGTTTGGGACATTAACTTTCCTGATTCCTTGCCTGGATTGCAGGGCACTGTTTTTTTTTTTTTGTCTCTTTTTTTTTTTTTTTGCCATTTTTGTACACTCGGACATCCCAAAAAAAAAATAGAAAATATTTTATATTCCAATTTAATTGTTTTTTTTTTTTTTTTTTTTTTTTGCTGAAAACTCTTTCCATTGAAAATTTTCTAGGGAGCATGATTAACGAAATTATACTTCCTTCATTTAGGATGCAAAGATAACAAGCCTTTATGCTTTTTAGAGAGCAATAACCAACACTTTGTGATCAATTATTATAAACTTAATTTCCACCGACAATTTTATGGATTTCACAATTTTAGATCAAGATTAGGCCGTCGTTAAATGGAGTCTAATCAGTAAAAGGAGCCGAGGTCAAGTTGATTCAAATCGGTCTTCACATAATTGGAATTTTTAAGCCAATTTTTATTTCAAGAGGTGTTTTTAAGAGCTTTTTTTTATCTTATTTTTGTTAGAGAAAATAAAGCCTTTTTTACAAATTAAGGCGGTAAAAACGCGTTTCTATTCCTCCTAAATTATATGAGAATTTTCTCATAAATTTTGCTTTTGGAAAACACATTTGGTAAGAGAAAGTAAGATTCTTTAGGAACAAAACACGTTTCTATTTTGCATAAAATATAATGAGTGATTGGTTGCAAAATGGGTAGGATCTAAAACCTACTATGTCAGAATAAATTCTCAATTTTTAGGATTAAGAACAGAACCGATCAATCTTATTTGGCCTACTTTTTTTTTCTATTTCATATTTTTATTTAGTTGCTCTATCATCTAGAATACCATAATGATTTGCTTATGTTGGAATGTTCAACCCCCCTTCGGTTTTCAAAACTTACAATTATGAGACTTGTAGAATTTGATTTTGAATCGATTCATACCTGATTTTACCCGGGAACCAAGAACTGATAGTTCTCAAGCATTGTACCTGGGAACCAAACTAATTGCTGTGCAAACTGGCATGGAACCTATTAGGTAAGGCATGTTTGATTCGATTTTCGGATTGAATCGGCCTAGTTGCATAACCCTACCCAATATATCGGAAGGGGCTCTATCGAGATAGATTTCTAAAGTGTGGGGCCTTTTGCGAGAAAATGAATAGTACAAGGAATGTCTCGGGAGAAAAATTAACAATACGGGACTCAATTAAGATAAGTTTCAGGCCCCTCTTGAAATTGTGAAATCTTCTCGCTGATGAGATCTAGCCACAGTACTTCCTTGCCCGAAGCCTGAAGCAACAAAAAGGCAAAACAGCGAAAAATCGCTTCCCTGGTGGCGGCTGAGATTTCGTAGAGCGGTGGCCGGCGGTTTTCCGGTGGGTGATTGACGGCGTGAGGGTAGATTCGGCGGTTGACCTCTTCGGCAAAAGGGTGGGCGTCAAGGCCAGTTAGAGCGAGAGAAAAAGAAGTCCTGGCAAGTCTCCGTTTCAGAAAACTTGATCAAGCGATTTTTCGTTTTTTTATTTGCTTTTGTCATTGCTATTAGATTGGTTTTTCTAGAAATCGGTATTCCATTAGTCGGATTTTAGGTCTGTTCATTGCGAGCTCGATTCGAAGCATGGTAAGGTGTGGTCTTTCGTTTGATCTGTGTGAATGTGGATATTGGTTAATTTCGTATCTGCTTGTTTCAATTCTTTATGGGGTTTATGAGTTTCGTGATTGACTGGCTTTTGTAATTGTCGTTTCACATGAAGTGTGGTCGAAAAAAACTGGCTAATGAATCATGGGTATGTATGGCTTTTTCACTGAAATTATTGGGGATGGGATTCAAATGTTAGCTTCCTTGTTCAACTAGACTGGATAGGTAGAATGTGCAGTCATTGAGGCAAGAAGCTGGTGACAATTGAGTAAGTTTTTTCAGTGCTTGTGGCTAGAGTTACATGGTTGAAGATCACCTTGTCAGCTGATTTTTCCTTCTGTCTGTGCGAAAAGGAATGTCGAGCCCTACTTGTGGGACTTAGAATAAAGAAGCTGGTGGATGTCAATTGTGGATTTGTGTGCAAGCATGTTTCCACGTTTCCGAATATTCATGTCTCATGAACCATGTAATACCATATGTTCAGAAGGGTGTTATAGCCAGTGATGGTTCAAGCTGACTATTTAGATGAAAGGTGCAGTAACCAGCATGCTCTTATGTTCCGATCCCTTTACAAAGTACTGTATGCTTGCAACTAAGCTGCTACAAATGAAATGCGGATTAAGTTGATTTGCTGAAACTGGTGGATGGGAACTTATAAAATGAAGCAACACTCCTAATTGTTTTCTTTGATGAGCATACGAAGCTTTGACTGCCTATTTCTGTTAGCAATAACTAATTTCGCATGATCGTGTAGCCACCGCCACTGTTTGTGGTGACTGTACATCAGTGCCACTCCAGAACTTGCTTTTCTAACTGAACTCCTGGAGCTTGCTTCTCATCATGCCCATGAGTGGCCTTTTTCAGAATTTTTTCCTTATGAACAATCCTTGCTTCTGGACCGTCTTCTGCTTTCACCGCCATACTTTTCGAGCATAGATGGCTCGGAGTATATGTTACTTTTGGCCATTTCTTTCACACATCATTTTCAATAGCACCACGAGCCATTTGCTTCCTTGGCCGCGGAAGAAGTGTTAACAGTCAAATATGTTCATGCTCCCGTTGATGCTAATAAGAGATAGTGAAGGGTCTCTTGTTAGAGCTCATGGATGATTGTGGAAATTGCTTCTTCCAGGGAATGGGTTTGTGGACATTACTTGAAGGGCTTTTGCTTCTTGCCAATGCTCTTGCAATATTGAATGAGGACCGTTTCCTAGCTCCCAGGGGCTGGGGCTTCCAAGAATTTCCAGGCGGCAAGGCGAAATCACTAAAAGGACAGGTTATAGGTCTCATTTACGCGACCCAGTACTTAAGGGTTCCCCTTGTTATCTTGAACAGCATTTGTATAATCATAAAGCTGGTCTCTGGCTAGTATCTTGTGGTAACTGTACCCTATGAGAAGCTTCATTGGTATCTCCTTCCTCGCAAATGTTGTGCTTGTAACATTTATTTTTCCTTCTCTTTTCTTGAATTTGCACTGTGAAGAACAGAGTTTAAGAGAAGACGGGGGTATGTTTTTTCTCTAGGGGATGATGATGGTGAATAGTACGGCTCATTAGTCATTTACAACACAAGAATGTGCTTATTTGACGATGTTGATACTTCTTGCTTTTTGTCTGAGTGCATTGCACTGGTGAAGGAATGCATATTTTGAGGTAGAAGAATTTTGTAAATAGTTTTGACTCCCTGTTATGTGGACTGGTCTAAATTTTTGGTACCTTCTCAAGTATTGTAGTTTTATCGTTTATTTCTCGGGGGTTATGACAACAGAGTTCTGGACCTTTGAGTGGTCATCGAGATCGATTGAAAGGTTTAGGACTTCTGGAATAATCGGAAGGTTTGTGGGCAAATCAGTCTTGCCAAGTGACATGAAGTTCATTCCGGGAAAAATATGGGTTCCGGAGGTAGAGAGTTAGTGCATTGATTTGGGCTATTCCTTTTGTGTTATCCTGTTTGCCATGATAGAGGACCTCAGTAGGGTCTTCAAAGATGGCCCTTGGTTTATCAATGGAGGGTTCTTATCTCTTTCGGCAATGGGATCCCAAGTTCTGCCCTCCCAAAGCTGACATGTCGGCGGTGGTCTGGAGTCAAATGCCAGAGCTGGGCGTTCAGTTCACTGATATGGAAATGCCGAAGACACGGGAAGTCTGGTCGGACTGGTTCTGAGAGTCGACTCGGGAATGCAGTAGCTTTGTGAGGTTTAGCGTCCAAGTTTCTTCGGATAAACCATTGGAAAGGGAGATCTGTATCATGATGTTGGATTTGCATTTCTCCATGTGCTTCAATTCTGGTTTGGTCGGCCTAAGAAAGGACCGATGCATCGACATTGCCTGATAGCATGAGGGGTGGCTGCCGGTGGCAGCCGCAATGCATGACCTGCAAGGAACTCGCAATTGTTCCCCTACCGGCGCGAAGGACTGTCAGATTTGTAAACAATAACATTGGACGTTTAAATTATGAGATTGCCCCCTCTAATAACGTACTCCTTTATCTTATTAAAAGAGCATGGGCACCCACAGAATTTCAAAGTGACGATTTGAGGTAGAAATGGTTATTGAATTCGCTCTTTATTTCAAGAAGGACAGCTTCCTAAATATCTGGTATAGTCTGTGAGATGAACATAAACTGCAGGGAAAAAACGAAGACCTAAGTGACCAAAAATAAGAAAAGGTTTTGGTAAAAAATAAGACGTAAGAAAATTTTCGATTGAACTTTGGAAAGTGATAAATATTTAAGGAACTGTAATTTCGAAATTTTAAAGATTTTTTTTACTTTGATATATATTTTTTAGCATATGTTTACACCATTATCGTTCATCGTGAGCTTTTCATGGAATTTTCGGGAAAAGTTTGAGGTTAAGCGCATGTTTAGTAAACGCAATTGATTTTTTTGGATCAGAATCGTTGCGAAACACATTCTAAATTTATCTTTTTTAATGTTTGCTTTATAATACCGAGAGAATAGAGATGACTCCTTTATAGAATTGGATAATTCTATAAAATCCTAAAATATTCTTTTATTGCTTCCTTTATTGATTCTTTTTGTTTCCAAGGCTGCTTTTTTTCTTTATATATTTTTTTTCGTGAAATTAGGAACAAGAAATTGTGTTAGGAGAAAAGTCAAAGAAAAAGAAAACTCGGTCCGCCGTGCATTTACTAGTCTCGACTTGAAGCCCGAACGGGCCCGGCCGGATCCGCAGCTTTCTTTTAAGGCGGCAATGGCATGATTACCAACATTTTGCACCGTCGTCCTCTGTATCTTCTCCTTAACCGACGATGTACAGCTCCACTGCGAGACGAGCTAAACGTGGTTCTCGACCGCACCGAGGCTCCCGCGCCGATGGAAACTGGAGAATCAGGCCTCTCGGCGGCGGCGGCGGCGGCGACGACCGTCGATCGCAATTGGAGTCTCCCGAACCGGAGATTGATCACCAGTCTCTCCCCTCCACTTCTCTGCAAAAGGCTCGCTCAAGGCCCCGAGGCTCCAGGAACCCGCGCAGCCGCCGGTTGGCGCCGCGCGATCGGTCGAACGCTCGGTCCGCCGAGAGCTCCGACGTGGACCAGTCGGAACCGGAGCTGCCGAGTTCGTCGAACCGCGAGGAGAGGCCGTTGAGCGATGACGACGCGGTTACGCTGAGCTCTGATGAGAAAGTGCGAGGAGACGTGGCGGCAAACGGGAGGGAAGCGAGGGAGGTGAGTGGAGACGTGGACAATGTTGTGGAGAAGTTGGAGGAGTTGAGGTTGGGGATGGAGGAGCCGGAGTTGGAGGAAGGGCAGCTGAATTCCAACGATCAATTGCAGGAGGACGAGGTATGTGACTTTGACGGAGGTTTTTTGGTTTCTTGCTGTCTTTCAATCATCTGCTGAAGAGGAGTTGGTAATAAACGTGTAAGTAATATCATGGAAATTTGTTGGTATGAAGAGAAAAATGTGGGTATTCGTAAATGGCCGTACTGTGGATATTGAGAATGAACAAGCATTGGACGATAGCGTGGCTGGCCAAAGAGTTTTCTTTGAGCCTTGATATAAATTACAAAGGTAGAGATGTCTGAAGTGAGCAGGTTTGCGATATCATAAGGTTCCTTTTGGGTCTCTAACATCTGATTTGCTTGTGATACCTCAGCTAGTCCAGTAAATGAGGAGACTGCATAATCATGCATTGTGAATATGCTGGTTTTGCTTGGTTTTTATAAAATCAACAGGATAGCCCCCACTGAGTGATGCAGTGTATGTTAGGATTCCGCACACAATCACTACGAAGTAAAGCGTAAAATACGAGAAAGAGAAATCGAGGCTGAAAGTTTTATCCTGGTTCATCTTAAACTAGGGTTACGTCCAATAGAGAGGATTCCACTATAATTAGCACATCGTATCTCTTGTTACATCCATCAATTATAAAAGAAAGAGATATTATATAGCAGTAGCTATTCATGGGCACAAATCCAAACTACCAATGAAAAAATGGGCTAAAACTATAAAAGCCCTCTAGTGTCGAGGGGGCATTGCCCACTTGAGACCCCCACTGCGGGACCTCCATGCTTTCCTTGTTGATGGGGAGTATGAATCACAACTCAATATTTTCCCACTTGGTGAATACTTCACATGCTTCTTCAAACCCCACACAGTTGTACATCATTCAAACTTTTTTGCACTCACTGCCTTGGTAAAAAAATATGCACTATTCACTTGTGTATCAACTTTCTCTAGCACTACAACTTCCTCTTTCGCTTTCTCGGATGAAGTGATATTGTATGTCGATGTGCTTTGTTCTTGCATGAAATCTAGGATTTTTAGCCAAGAATATAGCATTCTAGTTATCGCACCCAATCTTCACTCCTCCTTGTGTAAAACCAAGCTCTTTACACAATCTGGGCATCTAGATTTTTTCCTTAGCGGTATGAGTAAGAGCCATGTACTCTATCTCAGTAGTAGATAAAGCAACTGTGCTCTGCCTCTTGCTCATCCAACTTACAGCTCCGCCGAATTAGGAAACAACATATTTGATGGTTGACTTCCTACTACCAATGTCACCTCCCCAATCGGCATCAACAAAACACTTCAGTTCTAACGCTTATTGTCCCTTTGAGCTTTTCATGCTTTCATAACATAGCTCAAAGTTAGATGTACCTCGAAGATAACGAAGCATCCGCTTTGCTGCCATTCAGTGCTCTTTTTCCGGATTGGACATATATCTGCTCAATACTCCCACTGCTTGAGCAATATCTGGACGAGTACACACCATGACATACATCAAGCTCCCTACTGCGCTTCCATATGCGATTGTTGCTATTTCTTCAGCTTCCTCTTCAATCTTGGGACACTGAAACGCTGATAACTTAGAACTTGTGGACATGGGGGTCTTCATTGATTTACAGTCTATCATGTTAAACTTCTTCAACACACTTTCAACATATTTCTTCTGACTGAGCCACAACTTCCCATTCTCATGCTCCCTTTTTATTTGCATGCCAAAAATGAAGTTTGCCGGGCTTAGATCTTTCATCTCAAACTGTTTTGACAACATTCCTTTCACAGTGCTAATCATTCTCATACTATTCCCAACCACATCATTGACATAACAAAATCATCATCTAACCTCTTCACATAGACACAATGATCAACTACACAACGAACAAAGCCAGTCTTCAAGGCATATGAGTCGAACTTCTGATACCACATTCTTGGAGATTGTTTCAGGCCATACAAAGGCTTGTTCAGTTGCAAACTAAATCTTCTTTTCTTCTAACCACAAACCCTTCTGGTTGCTTCATCTAAATATCCTCCTCCAAGTCACCATGTAGGAATGATGTTTTTATAATGAGCTGCTCTACCTCCGGATTGTATACAGTTGCTACGGATAGGACAAGTCTTATGAAATTCAATTTAGCAACAGGAGAAAAAATCTCACCATAATCAACTTCCTCTATCCGCAAATATCCCTTCGCAACCAAACGATCTTTGTATCGTTCTATATCTCTTTATGAAAACATCTTTTTCTTGAATATCCACTTGCAACCAATTGCCTTCCGATCTGCAGGTAGTTTTACCAGACTCCACGTTATGTTTTTATCTAATGAATCCATCTCATCTTTCATGGCTTTCTCCCGAGCGGGACCCTCGTGCTTTCCTGTTGATGGGGAGTATGAACCACACCCCAATAGTGTATACATAATTAGATAGCCAAATCCAGCAAAAGGTGCCAAAATTGGTGACTTGTGGTGCTATTATAGTTTCATCGTCATTAATTTATCCAGTTATTCTAATTGGTAGAAATCTTATTTTTCTTAATGGACTCTCTATGGGCCGTTTGGCCAAGAATAGCATAGGTAACTCAAAATTTATTTACGAGGCAGCTAAGTTGCAATAACAAGTTGAAAACTTTTGAAGGCCTGGTTTTGAGGCTTATGTTTTTTGTTGGTCGCTTGTGATGGGAGTGGTCAACCCATGTTTCTTTTTGGTGGACCAATACAAATTTTGTTACTCGCCAAAAAAAGAAGTTGAGTTCTTGGAGACATTTGTATATTCCACATGATGTATGTGCATTTATAGTCATCATAATGTATATGAGCAGCGATTGGAACTAGATTTTTAGATTATTTGTGCAAGTCAATAGGTAACTTTCTTGTTCTGAAATTAACTAGTGGGTAAAAGGGTGGGAAGACTTTGGCATCTTTAATTAAGCTTGTTGACGGTTACAGAATATAGTAGCTTCTGCATGTCTTCTTTCTTATCCTCAATTTTATTGCAGTTGCTTGTGATGGAATCAATATATGGAGATAATGTCTTTATCCTTGACCGAAGGCGGGGTTCTCGGTTTTTTAAGGTTTGTCGAGAAGCTGAAAGCACTATATCATGGAATTTCCCAACAACAACAACAAAAATCTGACTCTCGTGTGACATTTTTGCAGATTTTTATTGCCGTCGAGGTTGCTAGTGAGATTAGAGTAATTGCTAGGCTGAATCCGTCCAATGATCTCACCATCACAAGTGGCAATTCAGATGGCTTTTCTTACTCTTTCGAAGTCCAGCACCTTCCTCCAATTGTGCTGACATGTCTATTACCTAAGTCGTACCCCAGTCATGTTCCTCCTTGCTTTACAATCTCTGTCCAGTGGTTGGCTCCCATTAAAATCTCTAGTTTATGCTCCATGCTTGACTCTATATGGCAAGAACAACCAGGGCAGGAAGTTGTATATCGTTGGGTGGAATGGCTGCAGAGCTCCTCGCTTTCTTATCTTGGATTTGATGAAAAAATAGATCTTGGTCCTTATGGAGTAAGAGGAACTGGAGATAAGCGTGCAATTTCAGGAAGTGTCTCTCCCGATGTCGATATTCCCACCATTAGGAGTTATAATGATGACAAGTGCCACGAGAACTTCTTGAAGAACTTGCATGAATGCTGCATTTGTTTCAGTGAGTATGCAGGTGATTACAAAGCCTTGTCTTGACACTATGCTCTATTATCCCTGTTGAAACTTCTTGAGTTAAGGCTCAAATCTTTTTTCGGTGTAAAGTAACATGTCTATGCTCTATCATCCCCAGTGAAACTTCTTGAGCTAAAGCTCATATCCTTTTTCGGTGTAAAGTAATGTGTGGACTTTTGTGTTTGTTATATCGTTGTCTATTGCTCATAGATGTTATATCCGGCCCGAGAAGCAGGTGAAATAAGCTTCAGTGAAATGTTAATGAAGTTATTTCTGTTGGAGCTTTATGCTAGTTCTTTGAAGATTCTTCATAAGAATGGTCGTTATGGACATTTCCGAGGACTTCAGGGTTGTCCGAATTCTGCAAGTGGTCTTCATTGATGCACTATGGTTTTTTCAAAAGTCTACTTGCATATTTCACTTGGAGTGGTGAATATCAATTTTTTTTCTTATGCAGTGGCTAAGCACACTTGTCATGTCTCATGAAACTATTGAATCCTCTTGCTTGATTGATTTCTCCTCACCTACCCAGGGACGGAGTTCATCAAATTGCCATGTCAGCATTTCTTCTGCTGGAAATGTATGAAGACTTGTTCTGATTTGCATGTCAAGGAAGGAACAGTATACAAGCTTCACTGTCTTGCTTCGAAATGTGGGGGCATGGTCCCACCTAGTTTGTTGAAACGGCTACTTGGTGATGAAGAGTATGAGCGTTGGGAGTCTTTAGTGTTGCAAAAATCCCTTGAGTCAATGTCTGATGTAGCATACTGCCCCAGATGTGAAACACCATGTATAGAGGATGACGATCAACACGCCCAATGCTCAAAATGCTTCTTTAGCTTTTGCACTCTTTGCAGGGAGAGGCGACATGTAGGCGTTGAATGTATGACACCAGAAATAAAACTGCGCATCTTGCAGGTAATACTTGCATGATGGCCACAAGTTGCTGTACAACATAATTCTTCGATGACAACCCTTTTGGGTTAGTGTGATGCATGAAAGGATTAGAAAAATTACAAGGAAGTGGGGAAAATGGCTTGACCAATCTTTGCTTAAATGTGAAATATTGATAGCTTTGCTTATGTGTGGAATTACTATATTCTTCTGAGAAGATCTATCTCAACGTTCCATTGTTAGATTAATTGGACTTGCTTGTTGTTTGCTTTTCTTGTTCATGTGATGCCCTCTTGTGGAAACCTAACGGTATGTATATGATATCAGAAGGAAACAAACGCAGCACAAGCCTAGACTCTAGAGTAATTACGTGATGACTTCAGTTTATGCCAGTTATGGTTTCTTAAAGTCCTATATGCGATAGCTTTGCTTTTGGTTGCAAGCTATGTGATTTTACTTTCTACGAGCTGAGCTTGGAGTGGTTTTGATGACTTGATCTTTAAGATCAATTATGATCTCTCTCTCTCTCTCTCTCTCTCTCTCTCTCCATATGCATGCAGGTTCTTACTCGTGGTTTTTAATGCACTTTGTCGTTTGCCTATGTGAGACCCACATCCTTATCTAATTGAATGACAGGCTGTAGAAGTTCTACGTATTAGTCCTATAGAGGCAGCAGTTCTGCTCTTGCTATTGATTGTTGTCATGTGTTCCATCGAATATGATAAGATTAATTGCATGCATTTTAACACTACTATGTTGGCGTAGGGTGACACATAATCCAAGTTCCTTTGGTGTAATTAATTTTTCTAAGTGGCTGAATTGTTCCATCAAGGCTCATTTAGGGTGCTAATTTTAGTGTTTCGTCAGTATGTTTATCAACTAACCTATAGGTAGCCTTTTTTGGGACGAGAACCCTTGCACATGGAAGAACCAATTTCCTGACTTGTTCGCCAATCATAATTTTGGTTGTTTAGATCTGTGAGCCATCAAGCTGTGGTTATACGACGGAATTGGCGGCTAAAAAGCATCTGTAGTTTAGTTGCCCAACTTATATTTTGCACTTATTGCTTGCTGCATCAACTCACGCCTTCGTTGTTGTACTTGCTTATTAGCAAGAATCAGGGACTGCTCCCTGATTTATGGGTTTTCCGAAAATAACATGTCGTTTATGTCCTTTGCATCCAGGAGCGCCAAAGTTCATCCCAACTTAAGGATGAACAAAGACGAGTGGAGCGTGAATTAATCAATGAACTTTTAAGTGTCAAGGAAATCAATAAGATTGCCAAACAATGCCCCTCTTGTAAAATGGCGATTTCTCGAACTGAAGGTTGTAACAAGATGGTATGCGAAAATTGTGGGCAGTACTTCTGTTATTCCTGCAATAAGGCGATTGATGGATATGAGCATTTCAGGTCAGCGACGACTTCTGATGAGTTTTTTACACCCTTCTCATTATGATAAAGCGTTGGTTCAGTTCTTACTTTGATGGACTAATTATCTTGTACTATTTGAAGGGATGGAACATGTGAACTTTTTCCAGAGCAAGAGATTCGGCAATGGGAAGAGCGAATGAATGTTCGCCAGTTGGTGGGTCAGGTTCAGGCTGAACTTTTTGCTAATCACGGCCAGACATGCCCAAGTTGTCGTCAGTTTAATGCGAAGGTCAGCATCGAACATCCAACTGCACAATTGTTTACTTGAATTTGTAGCCTCCCTACAACTTGGCATTGCTTAGAGCAGCAATATGTCAATTGAACAATTTCTTTGGGCACAGTAACATGGTCGGCAGAATCTCCGGAATCTGAATTTTGGACAAATTATGTGTGCCAATACGTGATATCTACCTGCACCTCTTCCTATTGTCGATTATCACATTCCAAAAGTCAAGAAGGATGGTTTCTCTCTGTTTAGGTCGTTTCTAGCCAAAGAGGTAGATAGATAAAGAATAACTAACAAATATGCTGTTCATCTCTTGTTTACAGTGTTCCTCATAATATGCTCTTTTCTCAGGATTGGCAGCAAAAGAAAAAGTTGAGAACATGATTGCGTTATAGTTCGTGTTATACTGGAGGATGAAAATAAGAATTCGGTGTTTCACTCAAAATGTTACTTGTTTCCTCCTTTTAGGATTTCCACTTTGAGAGTATGATATGATTTTAATTTAGCAGTCCATGTCTGTGTCTGCAATTATATTGCGGTGATAATCAACTCTATCAACTGAAATTAGCCAATTGGGTTGTGCTTACACAAAATAGTAATAGTTTACCATGCTATCAAATGTTGTCATTGTCAGACTTTTGGAAGATTACGGCAAAATGGTTTTTTTAGGTTTATAGGAAGGGACTCAAAAGGAGTTGCTTCTCCACTCATTTCTCAATTATTCAAATAAACCCATCATTCTTATTACTATTCCCTCGCTCACAGATTGGCAACAACAACCACATATTCTGCTGGGCATGTCAGACACACTATTGCTACCTATGTAAGAAGATTGTGAGGCGTGCATCTGAGCACTACGGGCCCAAAGGATGTAAGCAGCATACTACAGGATAGGTACAAACATGGACTATGCGTATAAGGCTATCTTCAAAGATGAAAATGCTGCATGTACTGAATGATAAATAATTGAACTGCATTCCTTGGTTTGGATCGATGAGATCGGTTTATCTGATCTTGTGCAGTTTTTTAAGTGAATCCTCTGGATAATGCAAATTGTGGTGCTTGGAGTTAGACAAGATATCATCTCTGCCAGATTTTTGCTGGGCGGCAAGTTCTTGCTTTTGATTCTTGAACAGACTCGTGGAGTATATCCAAAAAATCAAACTCATAAAGAAATATATGGAGTGAAGTATATAGGTTGCTTCCAGCTTTATTCTCCACTGTGGAGTGAGTGGTCGCATTTTTTTGAGTGACAGAGTCAATGGGTTGCTGATTGGAACACAAGAAATAACGATTTTCAATGATATGTTTATTTTGGAGATTTGATCTCACTTGAGGCTTTTTTCTGTTTATCGACTGCATTGTTGCACTGCTCTTTGTGATGCAATGTACCGAAACTCATCCATCTTCGATGACGCGGGCATGAGACTCAGAGTGGTTTTCAGAAACCAAACAAAAAGTGGCTCATGAATTCAGAGTGCGCCGAGATAGGCGAGTGAATCATCATCGTCACTCACTTGTATGATTCTGTCCGATGAATCGAATGTCCTTTGGAGTCGGGAGCAATCCATGAATCGTGTTTTTTTTCCCGGTATCTACTTGGCGGAAATGCGGCAATTTCAGCGGAAGCAACGATGGATATGCTCATGCTCCAATTGAGGGATGTGCACATGATAATGACGTACAATATGTTGGTATCTTCCCATGCCCCTAGCTCACTTGGATAGAATCTTTTATAATGTTTGATGTCGCCGATCAACGCCAATGCTTGAAATAATTGGACACCACTGGGAGGATTTGCCAAAGATATTTTCCCAGCTGACGAGTGATGGCCGTGATAAAATAAGGAATAGAGCCAAGAATGAGTGACACCACACACTCTTTTTTTGAAGGTGCGAATGAGAATATTCGTACTGAGACATCATTGAAGAGTCTGTCTAAGTCAAAACACAGCTTGACTAGACCAGAAAGTACTCAACTTTCAACTTCGTTGTAGTTGCATGTGTTCAGTGCAAGCATATTGATGCAAGATTGCTCCAAAATCCATGGCTCAGCCTTTCGCTAGTGTTTTTAAGTGCCTCTGATTGATAGGGTAAGAGCTCACCCCACTTTGATGTCAAAGCATCAAAAAGCAAAAGAAATTTAGCATCAGCATCGTGGCAATGCGCGTGCACCACGGGCCGATTGATCCTTGGCTGCAAAATAGCCCATGCGGCGTTTGACGAGTCGAGAATACTAGGCCAGCCTTCCTTCTATAGTTGTTCCTAAGAACAGTATGACAAATCGAATCAACGTATCGAATCGTACCACGTTCAGTTTAGCTCGAGCATCCAGTCCCTTGAGCGAGACACACAGAATATTTTGGCACAACGACTAGTTTAAGTCTGCCATGGCCTCATCAGTAGAATGGCATCAGCTCCTAATCGATTTCTGTACGGGAGACAACCCGCCTTTAGAGCTCCTCAAAGTATAATTATTCTATCCTTATAACTCCTAATACAAACTACACTGACGCAACTCTTACGAACCAGTTGTATCTTCCTTTCTGCATCACTCACTCTTCACCCCCAACGCTCCAAGCTCCACTCACAAAGGGTACGTGAGTACAGGAAAATTCGGTCCATTGGATCACGGAAACTTCCGGTCCATGACGCGCGCACGCGGAGGCAACAGTCATTTCCTACTTACAGGGTTGAATAGGAACACCATGGCCACAACATTGATAGTGGTACATGAGACCAACGATTTCTCAAGTGGCTTGTTCTGTCGGAAGATAATCATGCACATTTATGAGCACAGCCTTACGGTTGAAGCCAGGCTCCATGGACCTTGAAGAGCATATTCTTCTCTCTTCTCTCGGATCCATTTTTCCATAGCTCAAAATCCATGCAGACAAAGTCGAAATCATCACTTGTATATGGGTTTGCTTTCCATATCCCAACTAACAATTCCAAAACCATGTCTCTCCCCCAAAACCTACAGACAACGGCTCTTCTTTGTGTTTTAATTATATTCCGTAATCATGCTTTTCTTGGCAAATAATTCCCCTGCCTGTCCTATTCTCCGACTAGGGTTTAAGTAGATAGATAGAATTCTATATGCGACAAACTACGAGGAGTTAGTTTCAGATGATGACCTCTTCGGTTACTTAAGGGATAGTTCTCAAAAAATTTCTAAACCTTATTATAATTGTGCCAATTCAGTTCTAAACCTTTTTATTTTTTGCCAATTCAATCCTAAGCATTTTACATTTGTGCCAATTCAGTCTTTTAGACCAATTTTTTGGCTCGAAGTTGCTAACATTAGGCGATCGACGCTAATGTGGCAATTTTTTTTTATGATATTTCAATATTTTTGTAATTTATTTCCTTTTATTTCTTTCTCTATCTTTTTTTTTCCTTCCATTTTTCCTCCAGCCGATCGCCGGACCTCGGCGAGGGTTGGCGAGGCAAGGTCGACCTCGTCGACTAGAGGAAGAAGGAAGGGAAAAAAAATCGAAAAAATATTAAAATATTATTAAAAATTGGCTACGGCAACGATTTTAGGCCAAAATTAACCGGAAAGACTGAATTAGCACAAATTCGGGAAAATTGTCAAAAAAAAGTCCTAAACCTATTGCACTTTTATCAATTCAGTCCCAAACTTTTTAATTTTGCCAATTCAGTCCTAAACCCTTTTTTTATGCCAATTCAGTCCTAAACCTTTTGTAATTGTGCCAATTCAGTCCATTCGGCCAATTTTGACCGGCCGACGCTGACGTAAACCCGATCGGTGCTGACGGGGCAATTTTTAATAATATTTTAACATTTTTTATTTTTTTATTTTTCAGTTTACCTTTGATCTTCTTCCTTCTTACGTTTTCTTTCTTTTTGTTTTACTGTTCATCTCTTATGCCTTCTTCGACAACCGGTTGGAGACGAGGGCGCCACCGTCGCCGTCGCTGGACGAGGCCGAGCCACCCTATGGCTGGGCGAGGCTTGGCCGAACCACATCTTGGGTGAGGCTTGGCCGTTGATTTTGTTTGGTTTAGGCCATTGATCTGAGCGAGGCTTTGTGAACTCGTTGTGAGAGAGATGGGTTTCGACTTTCGAGTAGTGAACTGAAAATTGAAATGGGTTTGGTTTTTGGGTTGCCTTGAAGTTGAAGGTACTCGTCCGAGGTGAAATCACCGTTCAAGAGGCTCGGTGTGGATCCTCTGTTAATTGAATTGGATGAATTAGGTTCGTCAGCTTTGTCCTTTTCGTCCATCACATCGTGTCTTAGTTATAGTGCATAGTTGCTTTCTTGATTATGTGCGTTGGGTTTCTTCTGGTCTCGCCCAGATCTGGCTCGGCCTCGCCGCTTCAGCCTCGTCCAGCGACGGTGGCGCCCTCGATTCCAGCCGTCGAAGAAGGCATAAGAGGGTGAACAGTAAAACAAAAAGAAAGAAAATGTAAGAAGGAAGAAGATGAACAGTAAACTGCAAAATAAAAAATTGTCCCTCCGATCGGTCCACCTCAGCGTCGGCAGGCCAAAATTGATCAGATGGACTGAATTGGCACAAATGCAAAAGGTTTAGGACTTAATTGGCATAAAAAAAAAGATTTAGGGCTGAACTGGCATAAATACAAAAGATTTAAGATTGAGTTGACAAAATTAAAAGGTTTATGACTGAATTGGCAAAAGTGTAATAGGTTTAGGATTTTTTTGATAATTTTTCCGCACAAATTCAAAAGATGTAAGACTGAATTTGCAAAAACAAAAAAAAATTATGACTGAATTGATATAATAATAATATGTTGAAAATTTTTGTGGCATTTATTCGGATTTCTTGGTATCTAGTGCGGAAAGACAATGAGCCATCGTTGCACCATTTCATGGGTCTATAGCATACCAGTAAGATCGAATCAGCCGCGACCAGTCATAAACAATCATTACGATATGCGACAACGGCCGATAGAATGACCGGTGGGGGCATGAGGATGTGTAAGAAGGACGACCCACCATTTTCCCATCGTTGGATGTGATTCATCATCACACTCCGGAAAGAAACCTGAGAAATGAAAAATTAAGAGTCTTTTTTGGCATTTTGCTTTTCTATTGCACTTTGTTACGATACGAGGAAGCTCTAACCATGATAGAGATCCTCTGATCTTGCGAACTTGTAATTGAGAAGAATCTGAGTGGATCGTCGACTCGTGACCACGCACTCGGTAGCGTCGGAGATCAATCGACATCCGACGCTTCGAATCGATACGTACCCGCTCCCCGGGGATTTCGTAAGCAACCTTATATTGGATAGAACCAAATAGTAGTACACTACACAGCTTCGGCTTATTGGTACGTAGGAAGAACGTTACACTATTAATAGCGACCAAAGATGCACAAACGTCTTGGAGAGAGCGAAGCAATTATTGCAGAAGCTTCTTTGTCCTAATTGCAGACCGACCGTCGCTACAGGATATTTATGGATTGTTTATGACAAAATACGTCCAGGTGTTCGGTCCCAGAACAGCTGAATGGTCGGAGTCAACTCTCTCGCTCTCTCAATTTGCTCCATTTTACCTACATATCTCTCTTATTGATGCTCCCCGGAAATGGATCCCCTGACATTACAATGTCAATGTCAGGGGTGACATGATCAATCCGGGCCGTCCAAATCAAAAATGGATTGCCCGGATTGAGCCACATCATTTTTTTTTTAATTTTGAAATTTCCCACCAAAAAATTCCCACCCCCCTAAAAAGATGATGTGGCTCAATCCGGACCGTCCATTTTGAAATGGACGGCCCGGATCCCTCAATGTCACCCCTGCCTTTATGCACCTATGCCCCCTGCCCTCCACAAGTATCCCACCACAAAAAGACAGAGTAAAGTTGTTAGTTTTCGCCTAATTTTCTGTCTTATTCGATTAACCTAGTTAGGATTAAAAACTTGAGGAAAGATTACCTTGTTGACTCCCTCTTGTAATGTCTAGCCGTTCGGCAAATTTCGTTTGTATTCACGTTTGACAGAATTCTTATCTACTGCCTCGTTATTGTCAAAACGATTAATGTGAGGACCGTCCAACTCGCGAAAAGTTTGGCCTCATACTAGAGATTATTTAGATTATTGGGTACGTGGTTTTATTCTCCAATGTGCATATTAATAATATCTTTGACCATTTCGCTATTGAATTTGTGACAGACACGGCACTTCGAACTGCTGATCGAGGTTGAAATAACTCAATTGAAAGCAATGGAGAGAGTCCAAACTGAACAGGACAAATGCATGCTTGTATGTCATCTCATCTTTTCGAAGAGAAAAAGGGCACCCTTGATTTGATTAGGACAAATTGCTTGTCAATTTTATCAATCAATTGGGGACAAGACCTAAATCGGTCGATTGATTTGACCTGAGCTTTTAACCCTGGCTTAAGTCTCGATGAATTAGGATTTCTCTCAATTCTCAACTGGGTCTACCAGCAACATCTAGAGATTTCTCCCTGACAGGATGCGCTCTTTTTTTTAATGAGGTGGGGCCTCCTCTCCCAGCCTCCCTAATTAAAAGCTTAACTTTTTCTTTCGAGCCTCCTAGGAATACCCATTTTAACTTCTTAATTTGAGGAACCTTTTAAGATAATGTTCAGGACCAATTTATCTCTCTTATTAATGGCCCCAAAAAAGAAGAAGAATAAAACCTTGGCTGTTATCAAGTTAAAATTGAATTTTGCGTAAAATTCGATTTTAATTTGATAACAGACAAGGTTTTATTCTCTCTTTTTTTGGGGGGAGGATCCGGATCCCCTGCCATAAAGGCAGGGGTGACATTGAGGGATCCAGGCCGTCCATTTCAAAATGGACGGTCCGGATTGAGCCACATCATCTTTTTAGGGGGTGAGGATTTTTTGGTGGGAAATTTCAAAATTAAAAAAAAATGATGTGGATCAATCCGGGCAATCCATTTTTGATTTGGACGGCCCGGATTGATCATGTCACCCCTGACATTGACATTGCAATGTCAGGGGATCCATTTCCTAGGTGAGATCCCACCCCAGTTCTGATCTTGGGACTGGATTGGCTCTATATATGTGATATCTTGATGTGGTACAATAAATTAAGTATCTTGAATCTAGGTTGAGCAAAAGTAAGATAAAGAAGCAACATTAATACATGTATTCCGGATACAACCATTGTGGAATCACATCTTAACATGAGTTCGATCCGTTCGGTAACAATATTCGCAAAATGAAAAATGGATGACTCTAAGACGCTTCTTTTTTCAGTTAAGCAGCCAAAATACCCTCCTCTCTCTCTTTCTTCAAATTATTGGTTCTTTTTCTATTAGACTAATTGACAAAACTATCTTTATTTCTACAATTTCTCTCGTCAGTTTCATAATTATACTAAACAAGATATCACCTTATCTTGCATTATGTTACCACTTTGCCTCGAGAATGTTGTTAATTTTAGTATATGATCTCATATTCTTAATCATATAAGCTACATAGATTGTTACAAGGTTCTATTTATGGTGGTTATTAGGCTTATCAACACAAAATTAATTACCTCTTTTTTTTATCAAATAATTTGAGCGAAACTTTATTTCCAAGTTGAAAATTAAAAATGGATATATTTATCTAGCCAATCTTGACCTTGGAGGTGTTTTTCGAAATAAATTTGTGGATTTTTAAAGTTAAACATTGTTTATTTTGTGTTATCTTTTGAGCTTTTCACATTTTAATATGAATTTTAAGGTGGGGTTGAGAATCTTGTTACACATTCTTCACTTTCAAGCTAACATCAAATTATTTTAGAGGAAAGTTTTAAGCATAGATTAAAAAATTTGATCCTTTTGCTATGAGGTTGATTCTACGGTCGATATTTATTATTTTCTTCATGGTAAGAATAGAACAACAAAAGTTCCTTTTTTTTTTTTTTTCCTTTTTGTGTTTATGTATTGTTAATATTTTCGATATGATCCAAACATAAACATATTTAACATTTGATTATGTTTCCAACACATTAGCCTTTTCAACATTTTGATCAATTTTTATTTTCCATTGTTGATCAAGATCAAGTAGATAATTAGATTGAATTTTAATGTTCAACTTTGAAATATAGTCTCGAAGTTTTCGATAAAAAATAGGCAAATAATTATGTGCTTATAAGCCGTCATATATAGGAAATTATAATTGCTTTTGTGGTTAAAAATATGAATAAATCATATTTAACAACTTTCACTAGGCAAGGTGATAACATGATGCAAGATAAGATGATATCTTGTTGAGTATAATGAGTATTTGTATTGGAAAACTAACGAAAAATATGATAGAAATAAAGATAAATTTTTGGTTAGCTTGATAAAAATAATAATAAATTGACGAGAAAAGGGAGGGTATTTCGGTCATTTAACTGGAAAAAAAAGAAGTGTCTTAGTTAAAACAAGGGTGGAAATAGCGCCCCCTTAAAATAATTTTTTTATTAAACATAGATCTAGTAATCACCAGAAATCTAGGCAATTTTTTCGACACCTGTTGGCATTATCCATTTAAAAAATAGATTAATTGGGAAATTCTGTTAAAAAGTTACATAAAAAATGAAAGAAAAATAATAATAATTGTGAAGTTTCGTGTCCGGTGTCCGCCCACGTGAAGGACACACGAAGCTCCACAGCGGCGGAGTATGCTGCAGGCCGACTCTCTCTCGTTGGTTTAAATTAGCGGACAAGTCGAGGCATTTCTCCTAATGAATCACATTTAATCTTAATCTTCGATGCTAACTACATTAGTTTCTCACTCGCCCCCAATGAGCGCGTGCAAGCTACTCTCCATCGAGGACTTTTTTGTTTGCACTTTTTCTCTCCTTTCTAGAGTTTAAATTTGTTTAATTTTCCAAAGACAGGACTTTTGAAAAATCCTTAGCAGTTAAGCAAAAGTGAATCCTAGAGAAGAAATTTCCCTGGTTCTGCTTAAAACCAAGAGCTCTCCACTTTACTCTTTTTTTTTAAAGCTTTTTTTATGCAAATTCCACGTCATCTAACAAAAGACGAATCCATATATGAAAAGCAGCAATTAAATCAACTTTTTTAGCATATCAGGGTTAAATTTATTTATGATGGTAGCTTTTCTTATATATGGAGGAAAAATGTTATGATAAATGATATGTAAGTGTCTATAATTATGTACTTTTTATGTCTAAATCGGATGATATCATAGGTCGATATTTAAGTAAGAGCAAAGCTGGTGCTTGCCTCACTCGTGAGTACGTATTTCATTACATCTTGAACTTGTGGTCGAGTGGGTTTTCGGGCCGTTTCCCTCTCGACAATGAAGCTTACTTCCCATAGCGGCCTGGACTTGAGAGTCTTAAATTAAGCAGAGGCCGATTCATACTGGTCAATTGATCTCCGCGCCTCTTGCGTCGAAGACAATTTGGTACTTTTCATCTTTTAGTGTATTGTATCGGGGCTAGTGTCATGTTGGATACAAGTATTGGTGCAATAATCCTTTTCTTTTCTTTTATATTTGGAGTTCCTCCAGTAGCATACCCTAATCCCATCTTCTCATAATACATGGCTATATCCTTTTAGACTAATGCAATTAGTTCCGGACTCTCTAAATTCGTCTTTTGTATCAAATCAAGATAAATGTAACTCTCGTTATTGCATTGAAACATATAATTCCTAGATTGATCATATTCTCAGTCATCAAAGGCACTGCATAGAAACGAGAAAATTTCAAAAGAATTCATTATTACCAAGACCCCAGACACGATATCACTTGGAAATTAAATATGAAATCTCATATTAAGATATGGCATTTCAATTGTCGGACTTGTTCTGCTTCATTCTCTCTCGATGCTCAAATACCTACTCCACGATACAAGTCTATAGCTGATTCTAAAATATGCATCTTCCTTTGTCCTAATTGATTATCGTGTAGCAAGTATTATGAAATTTCCCACTATTTTTCCCCAAATGAGAAATACTCGGGGCCGGGGCAAGGGGAAGGTTCATGATATTTGAGCATGTCTTCCACGCGCTATATGGAGCGTCAGCTGAGCAATCGATAAAAACGAATTGCCGAGAGTAGCTTGAGAGGCTAATCGTACGTTAAGCACTAATTGACCATGGTTTAGTTGCTGGGGCCGAACTGTTCTGTGCTCTTCGTGTCATCACTCCCCACTCGCTGTCACTCATTCATAGAGAGAGAGAGAGAGAGAGAATCGAATGCTTTGTACAAAGACATCCCAATTGTTGTCGGTTGTAAAAGGATGGAGAGACCATCACCGTGGAAATTTTTTCAGACAAGTTGAATCGCCCTGCCTCTCCCTCTCCCTCTCCCTCCTATTAGCCTAAAAACGCCTCTTTCAGCTAATTTGGTGAAGGGGCGAGACTGTGAGGAAGAAAGGGAAGGAAGAATCTTTTTGTTGTTTCAGCCTCAGCCCACTTCCTCTCTATACCTTGGAGGGTCGGTAAGCTTTCTTCTTTTCACCCTCCCATTTCAGAAGCTCGCCTTTTTTTCTTCTCCGTGCTTTGATGTTTCCCCTCTTTCATGTTGCATGCTACTTTAGCACGTGTGCCCAGTTTCTGTTTTCTCCTTCTTCTTTTTCCTTTGAGTATGTTTGCTACTTTCAGTTGCTCGCTGGATTGATGTATTATCCATGTGTTGTATTCGGAAAAGTTCTGATCTGTATAGAGGTTGAGGGCTAACTTTTGCAGTGAAATTGTTTAGTGCTAGTTGGTTGTTGGGCTTCTCCGTTGGGTTGTATGTAACCTCCGGATGTTTTTCTATGCACATATGATGCGATTCGACCTTCAGTTAACGAAATTGCTGCCTGTCTACATGTTCAGCCTTGGCCTTTTTTCTTGCTTTTGAAATTCCATGCTGGTGATCTTCCTTCTTCCCTGTTTTTAGTTCGGTTTCAGTGCTTTGCTTGTCCTTTGAGCTAATGCAGAAGCTTAAACTCTTGTTTGCAAGCCTTTCTGTCCCTTTTTCTTGTATTTAATCTTTCTGATTGATGGCTGTATGCTCTATGAAGGAACTATGTCTGCCTTTCCTTTGGAATATGTTTTTTTTTTTGTCAACTCCTTTGGAATATGTTATGTACTGAAATTTTGCACATTTCTATGGCGACAGGGTGTCCTAATGTTTTATGCAAATTGTTGGTGAAATAAGAGAGGAGGTGTTGTTGCTGATCTTCTTATCGAGCCAAAATCATTTGTCACGTCCACACGATGGTCTCAAAGTCTTATTCTAACCTTTTAGACCTTTCTTCGGGCCAGTCCCTGAGTTATGGTCGTGAGAGGAGGAGGTTCTCACGCGTGGCCACTGTCAGTGGAGCACTATCTGAGCTCGATGATGATAACAGCAACAGTGTTGGCTCAGATACTCCCTCGTCTTTGTCTCAGGAGCGGATGATTATTGTCGGAAACCAGCTCCCGATTCGATCCCACAGAAGAGACGATGGAGAATGGTATTTTTCCTGGGACGAGGACTCGCTTCTTTATCAACTTAAAGATGGCATTGCGCAAGACGTGGAAGTGATCTATGTTGGTAGTCTGAAGGAAGAAATAGACGTGAGTGAGCAAGATGATATAGCCCAAACCTTGCTCGACACTTTCAAATGTGTTCCGGCTTTCATTCCTCCTGACCTGTTCAGTAAATTCTATCACGGGTTTTGTAAACAGCAACTCTGGCCTCTGTTTCATTACATGCTTCCATTGTCACCGGAACTTGGTGGTCGGTTCGATCGGTCTCTTTGGCAGGCGTATGTCTCTGTAAACAAGATTTTTGCAGATAAAGTTATGGAAGTGATCAGCCCTGATGATGATTTTGTGTGGGTTCATGACTATCATTTGATGGTTTTGCCAACATTCTTGAGGAAACGATTCAACAGTGTGAAGCTTGGGTTTTTCCTTCACAGCCCATTTCCATCATCAGAGATATATCGAACTCTTCCTGTGAGGGATGACCTACTGAGAGCGCTTTTAAATGCCGATCTTATTGGTTTCCATACTTTTGATTATGCCAGGCACTTCCTATCTTGTTGCAGCAGAATGCTTGGCCTTTCTTATCAATCGAAACGAGGTTACATTGGTTTGGAGTATTATGGTCGCACAGTAAGCATTAAGATCCTTCCTGTGGGAATTCACATAGGTCAGCTTCAGTACGTGTTGGATCTTCCTGAGACTGTATTGAGGATTGCGAAGTTACGAGATCAGTTCAGGGGTCAGACGGTAATGCTTGGGGTAGATGATATGGACATATTTAAAGGGATCAGCTTGAAACTCCTAGCTATGGAGCAATTGCTTTTGCAGCATCCCGAAATGAGGGGCAAAGTTGTCTTGGTCCAAATTGCGAACCCGGCAAGAGGACGAGGGAGGGATGTGCAGGAGGTTCAGTCTGAAACTTTCGCTGCGGTGAGGAGAATTAACAAATCATTTGGAAGGCAAGGATACAATCCTGTAATTCTCATAGACAGTCCGCTGCAGTTTTATGAGCGGATTGCTTTCTACGTAATTGCAGAGTGTTGTCTAGTCACGGCAGTGAGGGATGGGATGAACCTTATACCCTACGAATATATCATATGCAGACAAGGAAACGAAAAGCTGAATGATACGTTAGGTCTAGACCAATCAGGACCTAGGAAGAGCATGCTGGTACTCTCCGAGTTCATTGGGTGCTCCCCATCCTTAAGTGGTGCAATTAGAGTTAACCCCTGGAACATTGATGCTGTGGCAGAAGCGATGGATTCCGCTCTTATGGTTTCGGAAGCTGAAAAACAGTTGAGGCATGAGAAACACTATAAATATGTTAGTACGCATGATGTTGCATATTGGGCTCGCAGCTTCGTTCAGGACCTTGAAAGAGCTTGTAGGGATCATGTAAGAAGGAGATGCTGGGGAATTGGTTTCGGCTTAGGGTTCCGCGTGATTGCTCTGGATCCCAGTTTTAAGAAGCTATCAGTCGAGCATATTGTTTCAGCTTACAGGAGAACCAAAAGCCGAGCGATTCTTTTGGATTATGATGGAGCTATGGGGTCATCGGGATCCAATTCCATCAGTGCAATACCTACTGCTGAGACAGTTGGACTCCTCAACAGTTTGTGCCGAGATCCCAAGAATGTTGTCCTCCTTGTCAGTGGAAAGGAGCGAGCTATCCTAAGCGAATGGTTCTCATTGTGTGATAGACTTGGGTTAGCAGCAGAGCATGGCTATTTTCTTAGGCGAGTTACCTTCTCCTTTAACCAAGAGTCCTTTTATTCTTTGCAATTAGAAAATTTGACGTAAAGTAGGACGTGTTCAGATTCCTATCCTTGACAATACTGAACAACCATCATAGAGGTGAACAAATACTCGGATTATGGTATATTGATGTACTTTAGGATGCCATATGATCTGTCACCAACTCAATGTCCAATCCAAATTCAGTCTTCAGATAGTTTAAGCATAGCAAAAGCAGCACTACTGGCTCTTTAATTAATTAATCTGGAACTGTTGGGTGGGAGAATAAGAGTTTAGCTAATTCATTGACAATAACATTAGGATATTCTGTTCTCCAATGAATAGTGCACTAAATAGCCACCAGCGTACATATGTACATCGCAGAAAGCTTTTTCGGGTTTGTCTAAATCTTGAATTGGAAACATCGATTAATGTAAATTGAGCGAGTGAAAGGTGTTTATTTAAATCCTTAATGTTTTTTCTTTGTTGGGAGAGATGATCCTCATTTCCTTGGCCCGACCTGCATTGCTTAATCAAGTCTTAATTTTTTTTATCATTTCAAGCAAACTCACAGCTATCAACTTGTTCCTTCCTGCTATTCCATTTAAATATCTCGTGCCAGCATGTGATTCTAAAAGAAGGTTAATGCATTGGAAATGTCAACCATATTGCCCTTATCTCGTTGTATGACTTTGCATGTGCCCTGATTTTGAACTCTTAAGAGTAAAATTTTAGACCTTAATCTGTCATAGCAAAACCTCCAAAAACTTTTTTCTAGCCAAACTGATCATTATCCTCTTTCAGGCCAAACCAAGAAGCAGATTGGGAAACTTGTGTTTCTGTGCCAGATTTTGATTGGAAACAGACTGCTGAGCCGGTTATGAGATTATACATGGAAACAACTGATGGGTCTACCATAGAAATCAAAGAGAGCTCAATTGTGTGGAATTACCAGTGTGCGGATCCAGATTTTGGTTTTTGCCAGGCGAAGGAGCTTTTAGATCACCTGGAAAGTGTTCTTGCAAATGAACCTGTTTCTGTCAAGAGTGGCCAACACATTGTGGAAGTTAAACCTCAGGTTTTTCGTAGTTTCCTTTTTCCCAAGCACCATTGTCTTTCAAAAGCATGAAGTTCTATAAAAGCTATTAAAATATCATTAGAGTTATTTTTGTTGACTCTGATTTTGAGTGTCTATAGTTGGTCCAGTCCCCACAATCAATAATTTGAGTCTCTACGGCGCAGTTGGAACTGTTGAAACTTGTGTTGCACTTAGTCAACGAAAATTTGCTTATGTATTGAGAGAGTTTCTTCTCACAGGGGAGTGAAAAGAACAAGTTCAGTCGATCATCATAAACATTGTGCTGAACACTCCATACTATCTTTGTGCTTGAATCATGCCAAGTTCATAGCTTTCAGTAACATTTGTGTAGTAAGGTCATGGAACCTGTGGAATTGTTATTAAATTGTGATCAATCTTTTCAGATGTAGTTCAGATTGATTGGATAACATGACCTGGCATATTGTTGGTTGAGTTTATTAGCATATTTTGGTTTCGAGGTCTCTTTTTTGGGTCAGAAATTTGATTTCACGATTGAACTAGTCATTGGTGAACATCCTCACTTTGCTCGAAGATATTCAGGTTTATAGTTCATCTGTCAGTGAATTTGGATGTTCCGGCATTGATTTGCTTTTTATCTTAGCTCAAGTTTGTGACCTCTAGGATATGACAGAAAAAAGCCTTTTCTTTCATTGCTGAACATTTTCACCTTATCCAAAGCAACAAAATCACGCTATTTCTGGCCATTGTCCTTCAAATTAACATGCTCCATAGTAATCGGGAAAAAATTCCAGTCTACTTCAACATCAACTCTTTTGCAGGGTGTCAACAAGGGTCTTGTGGCCGAACGTCTATTGGAGATGATGCAGCAAAGGGGAATGCTTCCAGACTTCGTTCTCTGCATTGGAGATGACCGCTCCGACGAAGACATGTTTGGGGTAATAACAAGCGCGAGAGACGGTCCGGCACTTTCTCCGGTTGCGGAGGTGTTCCCATGCACCGTGGGCCAGAAACCAAGCAAGGCCAAGTACTACCTGGAAGACACGAATGAAATCTTGAGGATGCTTCAAGGGCTGGCCAATGCTTCGGAGCAAGCCGCCTGAAATTCTTCGCCGACCTTGGCCAACACTTCAGCGACTAAAGAGTAAATAACCCTCCTTTCAAAATCCAAATTCGACATGATATGCAAGAATCCATGTGTATCGGGCCGTCTGGCATGGGAGCGCAGTCGGCATCGTGTATTCATTTTCGTAATTTTTGATTTGGGGGGAGGGAACTTGATCCCCTTCTTCGCGGAGTCTTTTCGTGGTTTATTTGTGCAGCGCCCTAGTGTGCGGTATTTGTTGGCTGTACCATAATGATGTGTTGTTGTATCTCAAAACATTGTGGCAGTTCATAGGTTGTAGATGATGATTGAAGATTGAGTACTGAAAGTGGGGTTAAGTTTGCTTCCTGAACTGGACATTGAGTTCAAAGAAATAACACCAACACCAAGAGCTACATCAAAAGTGCTTCTCTCAAATGGGTACTTAGCCCTCAAAAGCTCATATCAAGTTAGGCCCAAAGGACCCAGAAGAGGAGTGGATTGTGAGAGACAGTGCTCAAACTCCAAAGTCAAATCTCCTTGTCTGTCCAGACTCCATATCCTTCAAAAAGAAGGGTGGTTGAAAACTGAGATGCATTAAATTGCTAGCAATGGCAGTTGAATCAGGGAAACAAAGCCAGAGGAGTCTTTACTGGGGGGTTGACCTTCATTACTCACTTTAGTTTTTCCAGAGGTTGGAGAGATTTGGATGGAGACACTCATACACTAGCTGCAATAATACAGTTGAGTTCAGTTATCATATTATATGATGCATAACCAAGGATTCACATGCAGGCCTTCATTGCCTGGCCCATTATCCTTCAATGTCATGAGTTGCTAATTTTTCCTTGAAATTTTTTCCCAATTTTTCTCTTCAATGCTCTTATGGGTGCCCCATATATCTTCAAAGTATCAATCACACATAATACAAAGAAGTGCAGTGTTTTAAAAGCTGTAAAATTTACTAAATCAATGACATTTACTGCTTTATAATATACTTTTTTTATCATGCCAGAATGTGTGACACCTAATTTTATATTTTTCAGGGTGAGATTCTCCACTAACATGATTGATTAAAGAATAATTTGTTTCACTATCATCTGCTTGTTTGCAGCCAATGAAAGTGGTTTCTCTTATCGTGCAGTGCAACAGGAGGGCAATGAGGGGAAGTCACTTTATATAGCCCACCAAGCATTAAATCAAAATCCCCAACTCCCTCTTGAGTCTCTGTCAAAGGCTTTAAAAATCACCCAACAAACTTAATGACCTCATTCATTCCATCTCCCCTCAACTGCTCTCATTAAATCCTGCCTTTTTCAATATTTTTCTCTTTTTTAACCCTCAAACAGTATTTTATTGATGATCCCCCTAAGAATAATTAGGGTCTTCTTTAGTATGTTTAAATAATTACACATGACACGAGGGAGACCGCGTTGCAAATTACAATCTTTCTTAAATGGGTGTTTAACAAGTGTCCCGAAGCATTTGTTAACAAAACCCGTGTACTTAAAAGTGATTTTCCATTTGCCGTGCTTTGGAAACATATAAATTATATACAGATCGACACTGTGTTTCGCATGTTCTTATGTGCAAAGTTATTATAATTAATTCGTCAGCGGT
This sequence comes from Lenwebbia sp. NSW1173648, assembly GCA_029784005.1. Classification (NCBI taxonomy): domain Eukaryota; kingdom Viridiplantae; phylum Streptophyta; class Magnoliopsida; order Myrtales; family Myrtaceae; genus Lenwebbia; species Lenwebbia sp. NSW1173648. The sequence goes on from JARCGZ010000005.1 coordinate 1,893,093, forward strand.
GTTATGAAAAACATAAACTTGAACCCGTGCGTTCGATTTCATTTGATGTGCTAAGGACTTTGCTTGATGAGACTTTTGAGGCATTTTTCTTGCACTATCTTAAGTAGCATCCTCTTTTCGACCAAAAAAAAAAAAAAAATAGGAGCATCCTCTTGCAACATCCTTATAATTTTGCAAGTCCTGTCTTCAAAATACAAACACAAGAGTAGTCATGGCCACGGGCCGGGTTGGGCCTAGAACAGGCCCGGGTCAAACCCGAAATCGGCCCGTTGATCGGGCCCGCGATTTCGTGGCATAAGGGCCCAGTTACAGTTTATTCAAACCTTGAACCGTGCCCGGAACCGACGATTCAGGGCCGGTTTCGAACAGTGAAAAAAAATTTAAAAAATTTAAAAAGAAAGAAAGAGAAAGAGCCGTTGCAAATTTGATTACAATTTATAATTTGATTACAATTTGTGTTTGATAATTCATTATTTCATAATTTCATAATTTCATAATTCATTATTTTTTTTATTTCATAATTCATTATTTGATAGTTTGATTACAATTTGATTACAAATTCATTACAATTTAATTTTTAAACTCAAAAACGGTAACTGAAACCGGAGTTTCCATTTCCCGTTTTGAACCGGAACAGGGCCCGAAATTGGCCCATAACCAACGGTTCGGGACTGAATCGGCGTCCACGTCAGTTCCATTGTAAAAGGTTTAGGACTGAATCAGCAAAAAGAGAGAGAGTTTAGGACTGAATTGGCACAATTACAATTGATTTAGGATTTTTTTGATAATTTTCCCGATTTTGATCCGTATGGGATGTCACCAACAGAGTTGATGCTTGTCACATTTCTAGGGCATAAAACCCTAGCTAATGCTCGGACTGGGTTGCATATATTTCTATTGCAATACTACAAACGTGTAAGGGAGTTAATTAAGTAATTAATTATATTTTTCTGCCCCCTCTCAAAGTTTTCTTGACGGGAGACACGTTCTAATAACTTTATTCCGACTATTTTGGTCGAGGGCGTACTTTTATACATCGAGTCATTCTATCTTAGACGATGACAAAATGATTTTAATTGCGCCATAATATTCAAACATCTTTTTTGATTTTTTTAATATTTTTTTTCCTTTTTTATTTTCCTACCAGAGGAAGAAAGAGAAGAAATAAAAGAAATAAAAGAAAAAGGGAAAGAGAAAAAAAATTGAAATATTATAAAAAATTATCCACGTCAGCGCCGACCGGCCAAAATTGGCCGAATGGACTGAATTGACACAAGTGCAAAAGGTTTAGGACTCAATTGGCAATAGAAAAAAAGATTTAGGATTTTTTTTGATAATTTTCCAAATTTATAGCCCAAATAAATTAGAATTTTTTTACGACCTATCACGGTATAAACGAGTGAAATAAATGGATGTTAGTTTTCTTGATTTCATCGTAACAAGAATGATTCTTTTCTTTTCTTTTCTTTTTTCCGAAAAGTTGGCAACAAGAACAAAAACAATAAAAGGAAATAAAACAATGATGGAAGGGTAGGAATGCAGTTGCAAATGGCAAAGGCATGAAAGTGGCAAATGTGGTACCACTTGGCAATATTACCTTTCATCATATGCACATTTCGCATGAGAGACGCAACTTTTGCTCATCAACAACCATTTCCAGCAGTTAGTTCAAAGATATTTAATGACAACCTTTTATCGTTTTTCTTCTTCAGGATTATTAAACATTGCCCTTACGACATCTGTTAAATAATGGGAAAATTGTTCAAAAAATTATAAACATATTGTACTTTTGTCAATTCAGTCTTAAAACCTTTTAATCGTGTCAGTTGAGTCCAAATCTTGACCATTTTTCCACGTAGAATTGGCAAAAATGCGGTGTAGAGTTAAAAAAACATTTATAGATTCTTAATACATTGACCCTTGTTGTGATATAATCAATTTTTTGTAACTTAAAATCAAATATTAAACCCTTCTTCAAACGATTTGTTCGTAAGATAATATTTTTCAAGAAAATCAACGATCATTTCATGAATAGGTTTTAATCGTATAATTGATATATCGAGTTCTTAACGCTTATGAAAGCTATTTAACCTTCTTGGATCAATGAAAAACATTCAACTCATGGTAATGCACAAAATGGACCAAAAAAATATACTTTTTCTTTTATATCTCTTACCTAGTACGGTGTAGAGTTCGATCACATTTTGCAAACGAATTGTGTTTTTCAGATCGATTATCATTATTTTGCATGTCGTTGAGGATGTTTGGCACTAATTTATTACAATTCATCGTTCAGTGCGAATGATACGACATAGTAATTGTATACCGAGGGCTCACACGGATCTATGGTCGTCGAGGGTGTGGCGACGAGAAGACGAACAGGCACTTCTGCCACCGGAGGTGGAGGGCTCGAGCGTCTTGAGGAAAAGTTCCTCCTTTTTTTTAGGGTACTTCTGAGAGAACGAATCCAGTGGAGACGGGACCGGCATATAGCTTATAGGATTAGAGGACGTGGCTTGCGAACCACGGAGTCGGGAGTTCGAATCCCTCCTCTACCGCAACCGGTCTCAAGTGGCGGAAGGGCTCAAGCGTCTTATCGCCGAGCCAACCGCTTGTGCATGTGATGTGATTGTGAAAATTAGATGGTGCGTCATCCAAAGCACAGCTCAAGCTTGCACTAAATGATCCCATCTACCTCTTCATTTCCTAACCATCTTCTGTTATTATTCTCCAACTCCCTCCTCCTCTTCTTCTTCCTTCTAACTTCACTTATCTCTTCTCCACCTCCTCCTTCTTCCTCCTCACGCAAGCTCTTTCGTTCGGCCCGCTTGAGAGGCCAAAGAGATGAAGCAGAACGGCTCGTTTTCCGGCCACGACGAGGTCTCCGACGTAAAGAAGGAGAGGATGGGTGAAGATAAAGCAGCTGAGCGCAAGAAGCCGCAGAAAGTGTCCTTGCTGAAGCTCTTCTCGTTCGCCGACTCCTACGACTGCGTCCTCATGGCGATCGGGTCGGTCGGCGCGTGCCTCCACGGCGTCTCCGTCCCCGTGTTCTTCATCTTCTTCGGCAAGCTGATAAACATCATCGGGATGGCCTATCTCTTCCCTAAAGAAGCTTCCCATAAAGTTGCCAAGGTAAGAATATAAAAGTATGTATGCATGAAGTAGGGGTGCTCAGTTTGAGATCATGGATCGGCCAATTGTGGGCAGCTTTTTCACACTGAAGCAGCTTCTCTGCAAGTCTTTTCGTAGTAACACAAGATCAATTTTTTAACAAGTGTTCAAGTGAAAGTTTAGATTCCCAATGCTTTGATTTAGGAGAAGGTGCAATTCTCAGTAATTATCAAGAAAAGGGTTGGTCTTTACTTCTTCTTATAGTTAGCATCCTGCTCATATCCTTCACTGACGGATTATTTTATTCTATGAACCTTCTGTCTTTTCTCGCAGTACTCGTTGGATTTTGTATATCTCAGTGTGGCTATCCTATTTTCATCATGGATAGGTATTGGCCAAGTGATTTCAATCTCTTCAACGGCTTACTACAGATACTTTTGCCTGACTTTGCACAGGAAAAGAAGAACAAACATGGGGTTATGGTACACATTATGCGTGTTGATTTTATGTGATTTATGCAGAGGTTGCGTGCTGGATGCATACCGGAGAGAGGCAAGCGGCGAAGATGAGAATGGCGTATCTGAGGTCGATGTTGAGTCAAGACATTAGTCTTTTCGACACCGAGGCTTCGACCGGGGAGGTCATTTCTGCGATCACGAGCGACATTATTGTTGTTCAAGATGCTCTCTCTGAGAAGGTACTTCGACCATCTGTACTGTTTTCCCCACGGGGTCCATTTCTCTAGCATAATCCTGCTAAATTCCGAATTCGAGAGTTCGTACTCGCCCCAAATCAACAACATTAAGCACCATCCCCATCTTTTTTCGGATCTAGTAAGAAACCGAACACTCAAAATTTGTGGAGTTATTCTGTCCACACAGACCGAAATTTAATGAATGAAACCACCTTTTCTCGCATATGATCTGGTCTTGTTAACAAGCGTACCAAGAAAGTTAAAATACTTCATATAGAAATGTCCACATTGCCAAAGTATAATGACCCTTAACAAGTTGCCTTGGGGGGCATTCTTTTAACATTTTCCCATGTATTAACGATATCATTAGCGACCGAGGTCTCAATGTTTTGACGGTTAATCAGATTTGGTAAGTCAGAATAATTTGGCAAAGCATATTTTCCCTCAACTGCAAATTTTGTGGGTCAAGAGAGGCAGTAAATAGACCATACTGATGTGCATGCAGCGACACCAACACTGAGTAATTACTATGATTACTGTTTGAATTGATATAAAAAAAGAGTTGGTCTGACACTTTGCTTCCTGCATCTGCTTCCTTTTGGCATTCTTTCTGGGGACATAAATGCATTGCCTGGAAGCATTTATACTGCGGTTGGGTTGTGTGAGAAATTGGGTTTCCTAGGGTTTTCACTTGCACCTCTGCCAGCTGGAAACCGTTCAATATTGAATGCGCAACTCATGTTTTCTGCTGTATGAGACACAAAAGTCTTAGGAGGAATTACATTTCCAGTAATGGGTTTAAAGTCACAAGCAAACTGATCCATTGCACTTGTTAAAGCCTCAGTAATCGGGATGAGCTTTTTCTTGGCATACAGCAGTTAATTCCTCGGGAATTTGCAGAGTAGATATTGATTATTGTTGCCATGTGCAAGATGTGTTTGTGGGATTCATTGTGCCTTGTGGAGGATGCAGGTAGGGAACTTCATACACTACATAAGCCGGTTTCTGGGAGGCTTCATAATCGGGTTCTCCAGGGTGTGGCAGATCAGCCTCGTGACACTGTCCATCGTACCCCTGATCGCCCTTGCCGGCGGCATATATGCATACGTTGCCACAGGTCTTATTGCCCGAGTCCGGAAATCCTACGTAAAAGCTGGAGAAATAGCAGAGGAGGTCAGTGTGATCCGCCTAGAATTGACATTTCTCATGAAGGGTCGTGTGCTTTTTTTTTTTACTGCGCCGTCCGCATTTGGAACTTAGGAGCAGCTTACATTAACAGGTGATTGGGAATGTCAGAACGGTCCATGCTTTTGCTGGAGAAGAGAGGGCAGTGAGATCATACAGGAGAGCTCTTATCAATACTTACAAGTACGGGAGGAAGGCAGGATTGGCGAAGGGCTTGGGACTAGGCTCGCTGCATTGCGTGCTCTTCCTTTCGTGGTCGCTTCTCGTTTGGTTTACGAGCATTGTCGTTCATAAGGGTATCGCCAATGGCGGGGATTCCTTCACAACCATGCTCAATGTCGTCATAGCCGGATTGTAAGTCTTCTTCCGATGTTCCGATGCCTGGGATTAATCAGCAAATGTCGGTCTTTATCTTGGCACTGTGAAATTGATGAAAGCCATCTACATTAATGCTGTGTCTTGCCAGGTCACTAGGCCAGGCGGCACCGGATATCTCCGCATTCGTCCGTGCAAAAGCAGCTGCGTATCCCATTTTCGAGATGATCGAGAGGAGCACAATGAGCAAAACCAGCTCAAAAACTGGCAAGAAATTGAGCAATGTGGAAGGACACATACAATTCAAGGACGTGATGTTCAGCTACCCGTCTCGTCCCGACGTGGTCATCTTCAATAAGCTCTGCCTTGATATTGCACCAGGTAAGATTGTGGCGCTCGTGGGCGGAAGCGGATCAGGGAAAAGCACGGTGGTCTCTCTGATCGAGCGCTTCTATAAGCCACTCGCCGGGGAGATCCTGTTGGACGGATGCAACATCAGAGACCTCGACCTCAAGTGGCTGAGGCAGCAAATCGGGCTGGTCAATCAGGAGCCCGCCCTGTTCGCCACAAGCATTAGGGAGAACATACTGTACGGCAAGAATGAGGCCACTCTCGATGAGATCACTCGTGCCGCAAAGATGTCGGAGGCTCTCTCTTTTATTAACAACCTCCCTGAGAGATTCGAAACTCAGGTATTTCTCGTATATATAGAGAAGCTCTGAGGCAAGCATGGTCCGCAGATAATGTGATGGTCTCCTAATATAGAATGAATGTTTTCTGATGAGTTATTAGCTGAGAAGTAAAATGGTTGCAGTTACACAAGTTATTTCCAAGTTTAAAGCTTGCTTTAGATTGATCGACTTAATTGGCCTGAGTAGGGGATATGACTTCGCAGGTCGGCGAGAGAGGAATACAACTATCGGGTGGCCAGAAGCAAAGGATAGCTATTTCGCGGGCGATCGTTAAGAATCCGTCCATTCTCCTACTGGATGAAGCCACGAGTGCGCTCGATGCTGAATCCGAGAAAAGCGTGCAGGAGGCACTCGACCGTGCGATGGTGGGGAGGACCACGGTCATGGTCGCGCATCGGCTTTCTACCATAAGAAATGCAGATGTGATCGCGGTGGTCCAGGATGGAACGATAGTTGAAACAGGGAACCATGACGAACTAATCTCGAACCCGAACAGCGCATATGCCTCGCTGGTTCAACTCCAGGAGACCGCTCACTTGCAGCGGTACCCTTCACAAGGTCCTACAATGGGACGACCACCCAGGTACTATTTCGACCGATCCGCATTGTCAAGCGATGATTCATTTCTATCAGTATGCAAACATTCTTAGAAGAGTTCTTGTTGTTGGAGTCAGACTCATCAGTTGATCAATCTTTATTACAGCATCAGGTTTTCAAGAGAACTATCCCGGACAACAACTAGCTTTGGTACAAGTTTTCGCTCAGACAAAGAGTCTCTTGGTCGCGGTGGCGTTGATACAGTTGACAGTCTAAAGCCGAGGCATGTTTCTGCCAGAAGATTGTATTCCATGGTCAGTCCCGACTGGATTTACGGGACGTTTGGCACCGTTTGTGCTCTTATCGCTGGAGCCCAGATGCCGCTTTTCGCTCTCGGGGTCTCCCAAGCTCTTGTGTCCTTTTACATGGGTTGGGAGACGACGAAGCACGAGGTTAAGAAGATTTCTCTGCTGTTTTGTGGAGCCGCAGTAGTGACGGTCATTGTTCATGCGATCGCGCATTGTTCCTTCGGCATCATGGGAGAGCGTCTCACTCTTCGGGTCAGGGAAAGGATGTTTGCAGGTAATTCAACCAAAATCATTGCTAACGCCTATTTTACCAGTGTCTACGCAACCGATCTTCTGGTGACGGAGGATAATCAGTTGCGTTCTTGAGCACTTTAATGATTTGATCGCTTTCGACCTTAATAGATTTGTTGTATACATGAATGAAATGCTAAAACTTGCTTAACAATTGAATGAAACAGTATAAACCGAGTGCTGGTTACTTTTCTATCTGGAGCTACAGTTTATGCTAAACCTTCTGGCAAAGTTTTGTTGCAGCCATTTTGAGGAACGAGATCGGTTGGTTCGATGATGTGAACAACACGAGTGCTATGCTCTCATCACAGCTAGAGACAGATGCGACTTTGTTGCGAACCGTGGTTGTAGATCGTACGACGATCCTCCTGCAAAATGTAGGCTTGATCGTCGGTTCTTTCGTCATCGCTTTCATCCTAAATTGGAGGATAACGCTCGTTGTCATAGCCACCTACCCGTTAATCATAAGCGGGCACATCAGCGAGGTAACGTTTCCCTTCTCTAGCGAGTAGTTGTACATACAGTAAACAATATTGCTGATGTTTTGATTAATCTACCTTCAGAAAATGTTCATGCGAGGCTACGGTGGAAACTTGAGCAAAGCATATCTAAGAGCCAACATGTTGGCTGGTGAGGCCGTGAGTAATATCCGCACGATAGCTGCGTTTTGCTCGGAAGAGAAGGTGCTTGATCTCTATGCGAGCGAGCTCGTCGAGCCTTCCAAGCGTTCGTTCTCTCGCGGTCAGATTGCAGGCCTCTTCTACGGCATTTCCCAGTTCTTCATTTTCTCATCATACGGTCTCGCCTTGTGGTACGCGACTTAGCTTCACATTCTCAACTTCGCCGGAACTTGTAGAAGGGGTCATGAAAATCATAACAGTATGCATATAGCATGCTTCAAGACCTTCAAATTTATGAATTGGTACTCCGAGTACTTTGTAAGGAAACTCTAGGCAAACATTAATGCTGAACCTGTTTTGAAATGCAGGTATGGTTCTGTTTTGATGGGGCAGGGACTCACTAGCTTCAAATCGCTCATGAAGTCATTCATGGTGTTGATAGTGACCGCTCTAGCCATGGGAGAGACCTTAGCTATGGCCCCGGACCTGCTCAAGGGGAATCAAATGGTTGCCTCAGTATTTGAAGTCCTCGACCGCAAGACCGAGGTCATGGGGGATGTCGGGGAAGAGCTAACCGTGGTAGAGGGCACGATCGAGCTCAGGGGAGTCCATTTTAGCTACCCCTCGAGGCCCGATGTGATCATTTTCAGGAACTTCGATCTGAAAGTGCGATCGGGCAAGAACATGGCTTTAGTCGGGCAAAGCGGGTCTGGTAAAAGCTCTGTGCTCGCTCTTATACTCCGGTTTTATGATCCGACGGCCGGGAAAGTGATGATTGATGGTAAGTCCTATAGCAATATCGACCACTTCGATTCGCATTCTATCTGCGAAAGCATCACATTGTTGCATTGCGCATTTTCTTAATTAGTTCCGAAAATCCGTGTTTCGCAGGCAAGGACATCAAGAAACTCAAACTTAAATCGCTCCGGAAACACATTGGCCTTGTCCAGCAAGAGCCGGCTCTCTTTGCCACATCTATCCACGACAACATTGTCTATGGGAAAGAAGGAGCGACCGAGGGAGAAGTTGTCGAAGCGGCTAAGCTTGCTAATGCTCACAGCTTCATCAGTTCCCTTCCCGAGGGCTACTCGACCAAAGTCGGCGAGCGCGGAGTGCAGCTCTCGGGCGGACAGAAGCAAAGAGTGGCCATCGCTCGGGCCATCCTAAAGAACCCGGAGATCTTGCTTCTGGATGAAGCAACTAGCGCCCTGGACGTGGAGTCTGAGCGTATCGTGCAACAGGCTCTAGATAGGCTGATGAGGAACCGGACAACGATCATGGTCGCGCATAGGCTATCGACCATCAAGAACGCCGACCAGATCTCCGTCGTACAAGACGGGAAGATCATAGAGCAAGGGACTCATTCTGCCCTCATCGAGAACACGGACGGACCGTACTACAAGTTGATTAACCTCCAGCAACAGCAGCAGCGATAACAGCATCATCAATGATTATCTACGACCACGACAACAAACCGATTTGACAGCAGCATGATTTGTGAAGGGGACTTTTTGATCCTATACTTATATGTCCTTAAATTTCGTTGATTTGTATCTTACCAATTATGTGTTTATGCGAAGTTTGGATCGATTGTTTCTATGTGATGATAATAATCAGAACGCCGAGGCGTTGGTCTATGTATAGAAAGGGGAACTTCCTACTTAGGTTCGGCTTATGTTTAAGCGCCGCAACCTCAGTTGATGTTTAGTAGGGAAAATTGTCAAAAAAATGTCGATTTGGTCGGATACTGAGCTTGGTATTGAGACCGATATGGTTATTGGCAAGTTATATGATAGTCACCAACAACTACATAATATAGAACTTATAGACGACGATAGAATTCATCGACTACTATGAACAATGATTATACTATCAAAGCACAATAACAAGTGGTCGATGAATATCTGACATAATTAAAGGCATGGATATCGAGCTATTGTGGCGGAACCCACTCGCCTACGCCTAAATTCTATATATTATAGGGTAATGTTAGCTATGATATTTCCCTTTGATTCTGTATATCTCTCGGGATTGCCCATTTATCTTTTTTTATTGATCCTCATTGATAGTGATTGTTATTAGAGTATTCAATTATTGTAATTTATTTTATAATATCTAGTTACTCTCGATAGTTATTATGCTAATTCAATGCACATCTTACTGCCTAATCGTATTTCATGTTTCTTTTTCAATAACTACTCACATCACCTTTTTTCAATCTGGTGTTAACCAGCGGTTGAAGTATACTATCGAATTCACAAAAGAAACAAAAGTAATGAAAGCCCAATATGATAATATACGATAATGACATCTATATTGATGACAAAACACTTATTATAAGCCACTCAACTATAAACTTCAAGAAGGACCCATAGAAATTTAGAGGAATCCTTCAATGTGGCTAGGGTTTGCACCCTTTCACTAAACTCGAGCCAAACCTTTTTTGCTAACGCATATCAATGCGGATATGTTGGATGATTCGGGGTTCGGGCTCGGGCTCGGGTTCAATACGAAAGCGGCGGGCCTCAATGTGGATGTCTTCAACCCAAGTGCTTTCTGATGATGTGTGACCGCCATATACGTACGGAACCCACCCCCCCTTTGAAGCTGGAGCCCAATGCCAATTTGGTGCCGAACGTGGAGGCAAAGCCGCTTTAGAAATCAAATAAGATTTTGGAGGCGGATGCGGATACGGATGCTGATGGCGCGAATGCGGATACGGATAGGGCGGCGGATACGGATATTGATGCGCCATAGCTTGAATCTCTAGTGTTGAGGAATGATATGCGAAAGTGAGAATTCTAAAATTTGTGTGTATTTCGATGTAATAGTGAAGATTACGTGAGCATATTTATAGGGTTTACAGGATAACTATATAAGGCAACTGAATATTACATAATCAATTACGATCAATCAGGATGAATCACGGAAGATAATAATCGCGATTTAATAACCAATTCAGCCGATTCATGCCTGCAATCTTCCTTTGCTTTTGCTACGGAGGGCATTCTATTAGAAACGGAATAATGATCTTGTGGCCATATATACTTTATTTCATCTTCTTTCTTGTCCGATACTCTCGGGGAATAAAAAGAAAGTGCATTTTCTATGGCATCCACCATCCACTCCAATATCTAGTGTTGCCATTTTGGAGGTTTTGTACTTCTTACCGTAGAAATTGCACCAGTCGTGGGGCATGTACTTCTTCTTTTAAGCCCTAGAGTATCCCACAAGGAAGAAGATAGAACAAAGTACATATCGGTACAAGATCATATTTCGTTTCATGTTGATTTTTCTGTTTTTTCTTTTTTCCTTTTCCTTCTTTTTCCCTCCCTTATCGGCGAGGGCGGCCCTCGCCCCAAGGCCGGTGGAGGTTGAGGTCAAGAGGAGGAAAAAAAGAAAAATAAAAAAGAAAAAAAAAGCAAAAGGGAAAAAGGAAAAATGGGAAAAGAAAAAACAGAAAAACAGAAAAAATAAAAATAAAAATAAAAAATTTACTTATGAGTTTCCGACTGAATCGATAAACTTAAAAGATTAAGTATTGAATTGGCAATTTTCCCCTGTTTAGTGAGATGGAGGAGAAGGAAGGCAAGTTTACGCTACTTCTCTCGCTTCGCTTCTAGAGAAAGAAAATTCTTCGGACAGCGGCAAAACGAATTTCACTTCGGGCATAGTTGCTAACTGAGGTAGCACGGGCTTGTTCTTCCTTTAAGGGCTATGCTTTTCCTCACTTGTTGAAAAGTGGCAAAAAAGTCCTAAACCTATTGCATTAGTGTCAATTCAATCCTAAACCTTTTTGTATTTATGTCAATTGAGTCCATTCGACCAATTTTGGCCGGAAATCGTTGACATGGACGCCAGCTGTCGTACATGGCACGACTATCACTAATGTGGACATTTTAAATAATTTATCTTTATATTTTTTAATATATATTTTAGTTTCTTTTTCTTTTTCTTTTCAATATATTTTTTTTAATTGAGGGCCGTCGAGGGTCGCCGGCCGACCCTAGCCGACCATTGGGCGAGGGCCGTAACGTTCTCACTAGCACTAGGTGAGGACCGCCTTGCCCAGACCCCGTGAGGGCCGCAACGTCCTCGCCCTCAATTTAAAAAAAGATAAGAAAAATAAACAAGTAAAAAAGTTATTTATAAGTTATTGAGAACATTTTAACGTCAGCGCCGACCGTATTACGTAGGATAACCGTCATTCACGTCAGAGATTTCCGACCAAAATTGGCCGGATGGACTCAATTAACACAAATGCAAAAAGTTTAGGACTATATTAGTACAATTGAAAGATTTAGAACTGGATTGACACTAATGCAATAAGTTTATGACTCCTTTATCACTTTTCCCGATAAAGACTTTCTAGTTATTTGATGTGAGAAGAAAAGTGTCTTTGGATAAACATAAGTGGCTTGTGCTCTAATTGGGACCTCCTAAGATTGGGTCTCTTAGCTGCTGTTTGTTGACCATTTAGCAGGTTTACTCACCCTGCTTCCTGTTGCTGAAGCTAATAAAATTCTCCGAATTACCGATATGAACTCTTCAAGATACTTCTATGTGGAACAAGAAGCTCGACCTATTGAAACAAACTAGCTAAGCACTTGAAAAATCTTCCAATAATGGTAATGATCTTTCTTCGAAGAATTCAAGGGTGCCCGAAGCCAAAACAGTGAAAACCTGATGCGAAAACGAGCATGAACAGTACTGTTTAAGGTTAATGCCAAGATGTTTCATCACAGATGATCCAATTAGGAAGAGCTTCTGATATGGCTCCAAATCCAGACTTGCACCGTTAATAACGATAAGAACCGCTGCAACTCTCACGATTCGTTACACCAAACACGCTCCGCGAGATCTTTTAAAAGTTATAGGGAAGCTTCTTGGAAGGTTAATGCAGGACATAACCTAAGTTATCCTCGTATTTCTTCCCGGTTAGTGGTTGAAGAAGCAAAGAGACAAGGTTATTTTTTAGCAAGATAAAAAAAACTAAGAGACTAGCGTTTCCATTTGTCAAACGGAGGCAGTCCAAAGTCAAATGAATTCAAGAAACCAAGTTGGATAAGTAAACTCTCCATGAAAAGCTTAGCTGATGGCTAATCAGATTTGATCTCCTTGTTTACTCGACCGCCATTATCGTATTGATCAGCTTGTCGGCTAAGCGAGTGAGGTAAGGGGGTTTGAAAAACAGGCCCCCCCAGCAGATCTAACTGTCTTGATTTTCACAATATCTTCGTTAATCACTAATTAAAACTTCCCTTAACGTCATACCCTTGGGTGGACAAGAAACGCTAATCAAGGGTTAAGTCCTGAGAGAGCAAGTCAAAGAAGGGTTTCGAGTCCATGCACTTTCAAATTGTCAACCCCAAGCTGTGTCCGAGTCAGCACTATGCGCTTCCCGGGTGGGAGAATTGCCAAAAAAGTCCTAAATCTACTGCAATTATGCCAATTCAGTTCTAAACTTCTTTTTTGGCCAATTGAGTCCTCAACATTTTGAATTTGTGCTAATTCAGTCCATCCGGCCAATTTTAGCCGGGAATCGCTGAAGTGGTGCTGACGTGGTAACTTTTAATAATATTTTAAAATTTATTGGATTTTTATTTATTTATTTATTTATTTTTCCAATAAAAATAATATTTTTTATTTTCTTTTTAATAATATTTTTCTAACCAATAAAAAATCGAAAGATATTAAAATATTATGAAATTTTACCACGACAGCGATTTTCGGCCAAGATTGGCCGGATGTACTGAAATTGCACCACTACACAATGTTTAGGACTCAATTGTTAAAAAAAAAAAAGATATAGGACTAAATTGGCACAATTATAATAGGTTTATGAATTTTTTGGTAATTTTCCCCTTTCCAGCATAAGCAGGTGAGAATTGGATGGCGAATACATGTGTTTCATTCATGTTAGAATCAAATGACAAGAGTGCATGTATGGAGCAAAGGGGCAGTGCCATGTTCGATATTATGTCTGACCAAACCACAATCATTTTCAGGCTCCGTTTGTTTTTCGAAAAAATAAATGATTAGAAATTATTTTTCTGAAAATGATCGCTTATATCTCTTATAAAAATGAATGAACTAAAAATATTTTCATTGTCCATCAAAATATTTGGATATAAATTATCTGATAGTGAAAATATCTTCAATTGATAAATTATTTTAAGCGATATAAATGATAATTTTTTTTTACAAAAATTAAAATCATTCATTTTTCGAATATCTAATTTTACGGAGTTTTCTAGAGAAAAGCGAGACCTGGTGATTGAGAGACGATCAACAGTATCTCTAGCATATGAGCATGATAAAAAAAGTCAATATGAGAGAGGCCTTAGCTCAGAAATGAAGATCGTCAAAGGTGTTACCTTTAGGCTCCATTTATTTCGCGAAAAAATGATTTATTTGAAGTCATTTTAAAAATGATCGCTTGAAATAATTAGCCACTGAAGAATATTTTTGTTATCGACAACAATTTATATCTAAACATTTTTTGGGACGATGAAAATATTTTTCGTTCATTCATTTTTATGGTGGTACAAGCGATTACTTTTAGAAACATATTTACAAATCATTTATTTACCACGAAACAGATCACTACGAAGAATACTCTAAACTATGGTACAGTGAGTGCTGCGAAGAACTTAAGGTCTTCTAATGGTTGACCATCCCATGATAGCGAACACAAAATATACTGAACGATTTTTTATTTTACTAGAAAATGAATAAATACAAGTATGGCGGTCCTTATACAGTCCCTAAATTGATATGGAAAGATATAAACACGATATGAATATGTCTTCAAATGTCTATGAGATTCGAGGAAAATATCAACCTAACTCAAGTCACCATTTACCTTATTAACAGATTATTCACACCACTCTTAAACAATATCTCACATATTCAAACACTTTTCTATCAACAACCATATTATAATTTTTTGAAAGTATTTGGTTGTGCTGTTTTCCTTTTATTAAGGTCATACATTTCGCATAAGTTTTCATTCCGTTCTACTCAATGTGTGTTCTTAGGATATAGTCTTTTGCATGTTGGTTACCGCTGTTTAGATTACAAAATTGGACGCATGTATATTGCAAGACAAGTTCATTTTATTGAAAATACTTTTTCATTCGCCACACTTGGTTCACAGCCTTCCAAAATACCCTTACCATCACTTCCTTGGTTGACGATCTCCACGGGTGGCATGTCCTCCCATGCAAACCATGGTGTTAATGGTAATATCTTAACTTCTACCCCACCCTTTAACACCTCCCACCCACCTTTGAAGAACCATCACCAATATTATCACATACTAATACGCTTCAATGTCTAACGCGTTGATTTCTAGTCGTCTAATGCTGGTACAGGTTCTAGTGAGCCTCTTTTAGACGCCTCTCCACAACAGGCTGTTGTGATACCTCCACAACCAGTTCAAGTATCAAGGACCTATCCAATGCGACTGCATTAAATCCAAAGCCCAACACTAAATATCAATTGCCAGATGCGAACTCAACTGAAATAAGCTCTAAAGAAGAGCCACGATACTTCATCGAAGCTAATAAACATAAAAATTGGAGGGACGCGATATTCCAAGAATTTAATGCTTTGTTGCATAATGGAACATGGGTTTTTGTTCCACCGAATCCCAAAGAAAATGTCGTGGGCTCCTGGGTTTATCGAGTCAAGACACATGCAGATGGTAAGATAGTTCGATACAAAGCCCGTCTAGTGGCCAAGGGCAACAATCAACAGGAGGTTATCGACTTTACGAAAACGTTTAGTCCCTTTGTTAAAGTAACAATCGTCCGTACAGTTATTTCATTAGCTGTGACAAAGAACTGGAAACTCCGGTAGTTGGATGTTAGCGACGCTTTTTTAAATGGTAACTTGACTGAAGAAGTCTACATGGCCCAACCCTAGGCTTCATTGGTAAAGAAAAGTCAAACCATATATGCAAGCGACAAAAATCTTTATAAGAATTGAAACAAGCAACGTGGCTTGGTTCCACTGGTTGAGTATCTTTTTAGAATCACTAGGATTTATTGGATCAAAAGTTGATACTTCCCTCTTTATATTACATCGGCCCAATTTCTCTATTTACATGCTCATCTATGTTAACGATATTGTTATTACAGGATCCAACCCAGCATTTATTCAAGACACTATCAAATGCTTAAACAAGGAGTTCTCTATGCGGAACTTGGACGAACTTAATTATTTCCTGGGAATTGAGGTGCTTAAACATCCATTAGGGCTCCTCCTGTCACAACAGAAGTATGTTACATATCTCCTCCACTGAACCAAAATGGACGATGTTAAACCAAATTACACGCCCATGACTACAAATACCAATTTAGTCAATCAGGGTAAGCCACTTGAAGATGCCAATTTGTATAGAAGCACAGTGAGAGCTCTTTAGTATGCCACCCTGACTCGGTCAGATATCTCTTATGCCGTAAACAAAGTCTGCCAGTTCTTCAAAGAACCAACAGAAGACCACTGAAGTGCGGTGAAACGCATCTACGCTACTTAAAGGAAACCGTTTCACATAGACTGCTCATCAGTTCCCAATCCACCACAGAACTCCACGCATATAGTGATGCGGACAGGGTCGGTTGCCCCATTGATAGACGCTCAACAGGAGATTATGCAATTTATATGGGCCAAAGTCTGGTTTGTTGGTTAGCCAAGAAGCATCATACCATTGCACGTTCCTCAACCGAATATGAGTATTGGGCATTGGCAAATGCCACGGTAGAAGTGGTATGGCTGCAATCACTATTACAGAAATTGGGCATCTCTCAATCAAAAACTCCCTATCCTTTGGTGCAACAACCTAGGGACAACATATCTTACGGTAAATCCACTTTTTCATGCTAGAACAAAGCATATCAAGGTAGACTTTCATTTTATCCATCATTTAGTGTCACAACGCAAACTTGAGGTTCGCTTAATATCCACACGAGACCAAAGAGTGGACATCTTCACTAAGCCTTTTACATGGTGTCGCCATGATATGCTCCAATCCAAGTTGAAGATCATCCAAAAGACCACCTTCAACTTACGGGGCTTGTTAAGGATAACAACACATGACTCGTTCAAACTAATTCAAAATTCAAAATTCAAAATATTTTGAATTAGTCGATTCTTATCTCATGTAGTTATTGTAACGGCTAGTAGATAAACTCTACAAATACAAACGCTATCCTAGAACTCAAGGATAATCGAAACTCACACTCAAACTTAGAGTTTAATTCTTATACAATCTAACAGTTACAAGTTAGTAAAGCGAACTCATTATTAGATATTAAAAAGAAAAAGGACTTTCCAAGCTCCACAATGGAGTATAAGAAATACAACTTTTGAAATTCAACTTTCTACAACACTAAATAGACATATCTGAGGAGTGGTTAGATATAATCTTAAGACTATAGGATTCCATGAAGTTGGGTCATTATAATATAGAATGATTCTACAACTAATCTATGCTTAAAACACCAACTACCATTGAAGCTTATACGAGTCAATATGCATATAGCTTTTGAGACTTCTACAATCAATGGGCGTCATTTGTGTAGAGTCTAAACTTAAAACAATATCTAGATTATATAATAATAATAATAATAATATAATAATAACACTTGAGCATTGAGTTATCAAGGTCAGTCCTATCTTTAGGGTGCTAGTTTCGAAGACTTCTTCCCTCGCGGAGGACTTGTATGGGCATTATACAATGCATCTTGGGGCGGTTTGACTAAATGATCTTGTGTCGAGAATCCCAGATGGTAATATTGTTTGACCTTTATGATAATTCAAAGGTAGATCAAGTAATGGTCACGTGGAAACCGCGGAATGACCTGAGTTTTTGTCCTTATAGAAGGGGCTTGCTTTGCATATTTACAGGGGTTTAGCTAGGGTTTGGTAAAACAGGTTTGGAAAATTACACAATGGCGTGAATTGACCAGCTAGACTGGTTATAGCAGCTGAGGTCATTTCGAGGACTTTGGATAATCAAAGGTAACTCTCGCCTTTTACCCCCTTCTTTGCCCAGTATCTTCACATGGTGCTTACTGTCATGGATGACCAAAAAGACAAGCTCAGGTAGATTAAAAACTTGAAAAAAAAAAGAAAAGAAAATCAACAAAAGAATCAAGAACAGTTGGTGGTGGCTGAGAGATACACATGGAGATCGCAGTCAACCTCGTGTGGATCCCGAATTCAGGAAACCATGCAATTAGGTTAACGATAATGAGGACAGACAAGGGGTGTTCCATTTCTTTAAACGAAAGCGAATTTGTACTTTGCTTTACGCAAGGTTAGTCATACTTTAGCTCATGTCTTGTTGCGTCTGCGGTGTCGTAATTACGGTAAGATCGACTCGTGCGTTGAGGAAAGAGCAGTTGAAACCACTGGTGTGGACTTCCAAACTTGAAATCAAGCCTTGGTGGCAGATCCCTCCTCAACGAGGATGTCCAGCATCTACGTTTATATAGTATAGTCTTGTAAGAATAAAAATTGGCTTTTGCTTTTGTCTTTAAAGTACGAGAAATAGATTGAGCTCTTAATTCTCTCATTATGCGCAAAATTTGCTGTAATAGGAGCTTGATTGTATCTTTGTATTTTCTGGACCTCGCTACTTCATTATATGTGAAAGGACGACTCGTACGATGTTGAACTGATCGAACAATTTATCAGATTTGGGAAACAGATAATTAGCATAATTTTCGAGTCTTATCATATATGATGGTTTGAGATTGGTAGTTATTGAGAAATTAATCTTCACATAGAGACACTCAAAATGCACAAAGATGCAAATGTGGATATAGATTAATGTATCGGGAGGTAAGAGTGATCGGTTTCAAGATGAGTAGGTTCCGAACCAAGAATTTGAAACCTACTCTATTAGAGTCGGTTCTTGATTTTTGGAATCGGGAACTGAACCGGTCGACCCTGGAAAGAGTGTGAGAACCTACCCTATAATGAACAATTATCTTATGGAGATTTTAGTGAGAAAGGATTGCTTCATACATTTCAATAGAGAAATTTGTGAGGTTTCTTATTTCAATTTTTATGTTGTTGTCGCATGCGTATGCATATTATGAGCTAAGTTCACTGTGTTAAGTTCGCAATCTCCATTCCATCGGAAGTAGACCATTTAGGTGGAGATTAAGAATTCGCAAGGAACAACTTTATTGCAATTCGATCATGAAAAACTATGCCGAACGGAAAACAAGTATGAGATCTTATCCGGGATAATCGTCTGAAAAGTCCTAAACCTATTATACGGCGGCCATTTCAGTCATAAACTTTTCAATTGTGCCAATTTAGTCATTAACCTTTTGACGATTTGTTAATTCAGTCCTAAACCTTTTCAAGTTTTGTCAATTCAGTCCTAAACCTATTATTTGGATAATTGGCTTAAAGGACTACATTGACAAATTGTCAAAAGGTTTAAGACCAAATTGACAAATCGTCAGAAAATTTAGGAATCGCCAAAATGTTTAGGACTAAATTGGCACAATTGAAAGGTTTAGAACTGAATTGGCCGCCGTATAATAGGTTTATGACTTTTTTTGGACAATTTTCATGATCTTATCCTTTCCATAAGTTTGAGGAGGCATAATAACCAATGTGAAAGGTCGAAGAACAAAGAAAATGATCTATCTTTGCGTGTGTACACAAACTGCTTGAACTCTTCTCCTCTTTTGCCATTTGACTCTACTTGAAAAGGAAAAAACTGAAGTCCACTTAAGGAGAGAGCAACGATACTTCTATCTTGAGATCTTAGAAGAGACAATCTAGAAATGTCCCTTCATTATTTCAGGATCGAAGTTCCGTGTATGAGCAGCATTTTCTAACTAACCCCTGAAGTTTCTGTGTCATCCCCAGTTGTTGGACCTAAAACCCAAATGACATCATAAACCCCCTTTGGCACGACAATTTGTTCACTCAACATCATTATTTTATTTGGGTTTTTTGGTTTTTGAAAAAGCAGCATTATAATAATAAAAAAATTCATTCCGCTACATTAATGCAAGTAAAGCGGGGTCAGATAAAACCTATTTGAAAATGAGCCGACTGTTTCATCTGTGAACACTATTTAAGATCGGCATAAGTTAAATGAGAGTAATGAATTTATATATTTCCGGTTACCGTGATTGATCTCTTGTCATAGACGCGATCACGGATAAGCGTCGATTTGTAATTTGAAAAAGTAATAAAGAAAAAGGAAAGTGCTTGAGGGTTACAATGCTTCACAATGAGACAACGGTTCTTCCTGGCAATGACACCCTATCATTCATAGAAAACCTAACATTCGTATTTCCTCACTCAATGCCTCCCTCCTTTGGGAAAGTTCAAAAGGAAATCGGTAAGTGAAAGAAGATGTAAAAATCTACATTACTTGTATGATGACGACCTCGACCTGTTTGACTAACGTTGGCCATGCAATTATAAAAGCCAACGGCCGTACCTCCGAAGTTTCCAAATCATAATATATAGCTCTCTATCCATACTCCGTCGCAGCAGCGCTCGACTTCAGTTCGCTTCCATTTCGCTGAATCACTCCTCCGAGCGCGAAAATGGTCCGATCTCCGTGTTGCTCCGGCGACCACCATGAGGCGGAGGAGGGGTTGAAGAAAGGGCCGTGGAGCGCCGAGGAGGACGCGAAGCTGAGCGAGTACATAGAGAAGGAAGGGCACGGGAGGTGGAGCGACCTCCCCAGGAACGCGGGCCTCAACAGGTGCGGCAAGAGTTGCAGGTTGAGGTGGATCAATTACCTGAGGCCCGACATCAAGAGAGGCAACTTCTCTGAGGAAGAAGAGGCCATGATCGTCCACTTCCACTCTCTCTATGGAAACAAGTAAGTAGCCTAGCTCTTTCCTCTCTCTTTTTTTACCCAAATTTAGTCTTTTTTTGCTTGATCAAACAAGTAAGAACCTTAGCAACTTTTTTCGAATTTAAAAAGAAAAATTGACCTGTGATTAACAGTTGGTTCGTATGAAAGCATATTTGCTAGACTTCGGATATTGAAGCTTTTTGGACGTTTGGATGCTACTAGTATGGAGTTTCATAGATCCATAAACAATTAATTCATTTTAGATACTCTTGTTAACTCGATCGGTTCTTACTATATTAACATGGATTTTCGCCCATTAATGATGACCGGAATATTTACCCTTGGCACGACGAAAAATTAAAACCCAAATGTCGGTTTACTAGTTGTTGCCGTCAAATCTAGCGAAGTCTTATACTCTGGAATTGGTGAAGTGATCACATTCTGTGGTGCTGCTTGTGAAATTCATAGGGACTATAATTGCTTGAGCTTAGTTAATATCAAACCAACCGCCATTTGCCTTCTTTCTTTAATTGATTTTGCATCATAGGTGGTCGAAGATTGCGAGCCATCTCCAGGGGAGGACAGACAATGAAATCAAGAACCATTGGAACACCCGCATGAGGAAGAAGCTGCTCCGGATGGGCATCGATCCGAACACCCACAAGCCGAGGACCGATCATCTCAACCAAGCCATGAGCCTTTCACAGCTACTAAGTACTGGTGGACCACACTTGGGCAGCTGCTCATCGCTGAGCTCTTTGGAGAACGCCATCGCAAATGCCGCTGAACTAGCCAAGCTACAGCTTCACAGCTTGCTAGTGCAGATCATAGGCGCAAGCGACCCACCTCCAATCTTGGATCAGAGAACCAATACTCTATTGGGAATTCCAAATTACGATAATCACCATCTGGGTGTTCCAGAGTTTGCTCCAACCATGGAGCACCAAGCAGTGGACCACTCATCACCATGGCCAACTTATGAAGGTGGGTTTGGAGTTATCAGGGGAGATGATAATGTCGGGTTGTGGAGCAATGCATGCCTTCCTCAATTGGTCTCAGCCTCTCCTGAGGGTTCTACAATAATGAACCAGATGGAAAGTGAGAACTTTCCAATTTGTAGCGACTTGCCCACACAATCTCAAGCCCTCAACTTTGCTGAGGACTGGGACAAGTTACTTGAAGATGACACAAGTGCCTCCTTCTTGAGAGAGATTCTGCAATAGGTACGCTTTCATTTGATTTTTCAACTCCTTATTTCAACATCGAATTAGCTGCATTACGACTTAAAAAAAGGAATAACATCATCTTATTACCTAACTTTCCACACATATGCAACTCCATCAAACCCCTTAGTAAACCATGGTTGTATAGACCATGACCGATGTTATTGTCTGGCCAGAAAGATATTAGGAACTTAATTACTCGTCGAGAACTAGAAAGAGCAAAAGTTCTGGAAAATATCTATTCCTACAAGATATGTGACCCGTTGACATTACATATATTTCCTCATTTTATTACTTAGCTATCATTTTGGTCAAATTTTTTTCTTAATATTCAACTAGCATGTATTTCTTTTGCTTGTTCAGCCGAAGACCGAGTTCGTCCCTCGCTGGAACTGTGGAAAATCCAAGTTGAGGCCATCTCCATACGGATTTACGAGCATCAAATGAAGGATACTGAAGAAAATTTCTTCATTTTTTCTTTTTTGGGGTTTGCTCTATTGTCTATTCCTATTCACTATTCACGTGTTAATAATTCTTAAAAATTTAGGGACGCTTCCCTATAGTAATGTCCAAACGATGTGGACAGAGGAAAGAAGGAGGAAGCTGAACCTATGTAAACTTTCATTTCAGATGCTGCTGTATCAAACATATACACACACATACACCTGTACTCTCTCTCTTTTTGTTTTTGCTTTCACGTCCTGTAAGATCTTTTCTTATGTATAAGATGTGCATGGATGCTTCTTTCTCTAGAAACATTAACGAGTGATGACTTTTTCATTTGACTATTGCCCTAGCCATGGTCATTACGCTATTACCGACACTTGTTGATTTTCTTGAAACCCTCTCTCTCTCTCTCTCTCTCTCCCGAAGCATCTAAGCACTTGTATTAAACAAAAAAGAAAGGGTTTAGGTTTTGTTGCTGTGGAGTTAATGATATGTTATAGCATAAGTGGTCACATCTGCTTAAAAGTCTTCACAAGACAGATCACATTAGGTCCAACATCGCACGCAACGAGCATAAGCCAATTGACTACTGTTTGCAAGAATCCATAACTAACCTAACAACCTAAGTTGCAGTGTTCCCTTTCAGTGTCCTAATGTCTCTGTCGGGAAACTACATAATTAGGTGGATTTAGGAATTTAGGAGCTTGTCCTCGTGTGAGACTAACACACGTAATTAAGGGTTTCCTAGGGCGGCTCTAGTTAGAACGAGGACCATTTTTTTAGGAAGGAAAGGAGTAGAGAGAGAGAGAGATACCATCTTCTTGGTACTTCTTCTATTTTATGCTCCTAAGCTGTTTTCCTGCAGATTAGTTGGGTCGTTTTGGATAATGATGTATGATTACAAGTCTAGCTTTTGACTTGTGCAAATCATGTGTGTTGACTTTAATTCACCATTGAAAAGCACAATTGCAGAATGCATACTGGGAAGCATAGAAAGGACAAACAAAAATAGACGTATGATGTGCCGGAAATGTACTTATGGTACATATTGTAGCACATAGAGTTCGGCCGACATCGAAGTCATTAGATTATGGGTGTGCAAACCGGACCGGACTGGCCCGAACCGGACCAGGACCGGACCGGACCGGACCAGCCAGGTTGGTCCGGTCCATGAGGGGGACGGTCCGGTCCCCGGTCCCAATAAATGGGACTGGTGACCAGGCGGTCCCGTCCTCGGTTCCATGGTGGATGGAACCGGACCGAACCGAACCGAACCGAACCGCCCAGAATATTATATATATATATATATTAGAAAAAAATTAATTTTTTTGAAGAATTAGTTAACATAATTTCCCCGTATTCTGCTCGACACTCACTCCTCTCTTCTGGAGTGGTGTTTAGCACTAGGAGATGATACGTAATACCCACTCTAGTGTCGTATCCAACACCATCTTACTGGGATATCCAACTCTTATGAGCACTTATTGACCAAAAGAGAAAAGCAACGTCCTTGCTTCTAAAATAAACTACAGAATCTGAAGTTTTTCACACAATAAATGAGAACCGAGCGGCATCCAAGTTATGTGGATGAAGCTTTGGTAGCCGAGGGGTTTGGCAACAAGTGTTCAATCAGACATTTTTGTTATTTCAAGGTATATTACAGCAATATGATCTCTTTAGCCTAATCCGAACCTGTCTAATGGATCAAAAAAAGTCGAAAAAAATACGATAGATCGCACTCTCACACAAGAGGAATTTACACGAGTTGGGCAGTTTCCTCCCTCAACTAAACTGCACAATTACCAGCGGCCTCGAGTCAAGTTTGAGGTAAAAAAAAAAAAGAATTAAAAAATTTTGGTGTTAGCGATCTCACTGGGACCACACTGGGACCTGATAGGACCGTCGGTCCCTAGCCCGTCCGATCCAAAAAATTTGGGGACCGGGACTAGAGGTGGCCAAGGGCCGATTTGGGCTCGGAACCGGCCCCGGTCAAACCCGTAACCGGCCCGTTGATAGGGCCCGCCGATTCCAAACCGGAACCGGCCCATGCCATAAGAGCCGGTTACGGGTCCAGCAAAAGTTGAACCGGAAAATTAGCTGTTCCAAAAAAAAAAAAGTGAAAAGCCTTTCCTTTCCTTTCCTTGTCAGTTGTTACTCACCCCCTCACATCACCACCCACCCTCTCACATTACCATCTCTCTCTCTCCCCCTTCTCTCTCCTCTCTCCTCTTTCACGTTTCCCTCCCCCCGACCGCTTCTTCTTATCTTCTCCCTCTCTCACCTAAGCACGGTGCGAGCACCACCAGCCACCACCCTCACCCATCGCCGCTCGCCGCCCTAGCCAGCCACTCCGTCCGTTGTCCACCCGTCGCCATCGAGCAACCGCGCCGCCGCTATCCTCGCTGAACCCGCGAGCAACCCTAGCTCGGCCCGGCCCTCACACCCTAGCCCCTCCACCTCTCCCTCTCGGTTCCCCGAGCCCAACGCCACCAGCCACCACCACTCCTCACCGTCGCTCCGTCCACCAGCCCGCCGCCTTCAACTCGAGTCGCCAAGTTCCACGCCGCTCGTTGTCCAGCCGCGGAACCCGAGTCTCCGAACCCATAGCCTCGTCACCCTGTGCCAGGAGACCCACCCATGAGCCGAACCGACGCCAGAGAGCCCAGAACCGGAACCGTCCCTTAAGGGCCCGGTTCTGGTTCCCCCTTGGCCACGAACCGGAACCGCCGGTTCATGAACCGGAACCGGCCAGTTCATGAACCAGAACCGGCCGGTTCCGGCCCGTGGCCATGACTAACTGGGACTACCGGTCCAGTCCCCGGTTACATACCAGGACTGGACCGGCGCGGCCCGGACCATGCACACCCCTACATTAGATGGATATACGAGCAAAAAATATTAATTTTAGCTCGCTCATGTTCTTTCTTCCATTCTACTGTGTTCTTGATGCGGGTAACCATGTGTAAAGCAGACTTAATCATCTCATCAAAAGTCCCCTTTTTTGAATAAATTATCTCAACTGTGTGTCGGAAGTATCTCAAGTTAGGCCTTACATCCCAAACCAAGCAAGAATAGGAGGGAAGGGAAGAGACCCCAGCTAGTTGTTTTTTCACCAACCCAAGCGGAGAAACTAAACCCTAAACGAAGGAGTTAAGTAGTCTATAAAGGGAATTCAGCTTAGAAATAAGTTGTCTTGATCTTCTATGGCAGAAGAAGCAGAAAAAGTAGGAAAATTTCTGAAAAAGCCCTAAGACTATTGCACGGATGTCGATTCGGTCACAAACCTTTTAATTTGGCCAATTTAGTTCTAAGTATTTTGACGATTTGCCAATATATTCTAGCCGATCGTTGCTGTGGACATCGACCGTACTATGTAGCATGATATTGCTGATGCGGACAATTTTTGCAATTTTTTAAAGTTGGTTCTATTTTTTTTTTCCTTTTCTTTTCTTTCCTTTTTCTTTTTTTCTTATTTCCCTCCACTGGTCTGCGACCTCCGCTAGTCACATGCGAGGGCCGAGATGACCTTGGCCAGATCTGGCCAGGACCTCGGCGCCCTTGCTTAGGGCCGACAAGGGCTCGCGAGTCCTCGCTCATTGTCGGCCCTCAGTTAAAAAAATAAAGAAAAAAGTTCATAGAAATTATTTAAAAAATTACACAAATTATCCACGTCAGCACAGGTCGTGTGCCATGTAGAGCGGTCGGCGTTCATGTTAGCAATTTTCAACCAAAATTGATCGGAGAACTGCATTGGCAAAGCGTCAAAAGGTATAGGACTAAATTAGTCAAATTGAAAGGTTTATGATCGAATTGGCATCCGCACAATAATTTTAAGGCTTTTCCCATAATTATACCGAAAAGGCCCCTCGCAACCACGTTTGTGATATAGAGTACAATTTCGTATGGCTGAAGCTAGAATTACAAAAAATTCTGGTCGACGCTTGAGGAATGATTCGGCAATGGTGGAGATCTACTTAACAATCATATGAGGAAGCGTAATAACTCGACGTCGAAACATAAATCGGATTTTGCAATTCTTCGCTTGACGAAAACAGTATTACGTGGCACGATTTCCTTTCAAAACTTATCGGATCGGATTAGAGAGGTCTCGCGACTTAACATTGGTGGAGAGAGGTCCAAGAGTTCTCCGATAGATCCTTCAACTATCAACGGGAGTGATGGGGATGCTGGAGGTTGAGGAAAGTGAATTGCTTGCAACGATCAATGTCAATACTGCCCATTGACGATGAATCCGTTGCTCCCTCGAGAGATACTGCTCGTTCCTGCTAGAACAACAAAATGAATCGGAAGTTATGAAATCTGAATCCAAAATTTCTTGAAGGCCTCACCAGTCACCATCAATTCCCAAGTATTTAGAGTCATGGGCTCGAGCCCAGAAGACAAATCATAGCTAAAGATCTACAAGCCCATGGAGACAAATGGATAAGGAAGAGGAAGAGCCATCACGTTTAAGAATTACATGGTTTGAACAGGATGCATTAGTGTGATGCCCAAATCAAATGCATGTTATCGAATTCAAATTATCATAGAAACTGGTTAGAGGATGCATCCCCTCTCCTTGTATAATAACAGTGATCCATTACCATTACCTCTCTTGAGTAATGACATCTTGCTACGGGAAAAAGAAAATGCGCGATCGAGATCACGTTCTGTAAATCGCGGGTAGTTTTTTCACGACAAATTGAGTCGTGTACTCGAGCAAAGCCCAATCCTTGAATAAGTACATATTATTTGCGCATAAACATCGGAAAAAGCTAACATGATTGTCGAGAGCTCTTTCTTTTTAAGACAAAATAATCATTCTTCTCACGTTTGGAGCATAAAAAAACCCCCATTTCCAGACAGTCGACAGATTAATCTCATGGTGGAAAATCACTGTTTTTATCCTCCTAATTCACGACGTCTCAGACATCCACCACAACATAACGTGTGCTGTGTTTGACAAACGGACGCCCCCCTTAAGCTTTAATGTCGTTATCACATCGACAAGTCCAAGGAGGCGAAAAACAATGGAATCCACCGGTTTTGTCTCTTCAGCTGCCGCAGAAATCAATGGGAAAAATAAAAAAAACAGACAACAGTTGCAACCACAAAATCGGTGGGCTTGCTCGTCTCTTGATCTCTCTCCTGTCTGAATAAATTTGCAAGGACCCCACACAAGCCAAGAACTAAGAACTAAGAAGTGGTATATATAAATAGGCTCCCCGAAGCAAGCAAGAGCATTTCAAATCCACAGCCTGTTTCTTGAATTCATTTGCTCTGCATCTCATCTGGGCATTTTCTTTTCTCATGGCTTCACTCATCCTCCTCTTGTCCGAGTTGATCCGTGTCCAGGGCGCAGTCCCTGCTTCTCTCCCGACTTCACAACTCTATTCTTCCAATGGTCCTGCGACGGCGTCGTCTTGTGCGGCGGCAGCGGTGGCGGCTTCTAGCTGTTCGATCGGTGCGAAACAGAGGCCAGCGACCCGAAACGAGAGCTATGACCCCAGCGGCGAGGATCTGCAGGAACCAATAGTCTGTGTTCACCTTGCTTGGCCTTAGATTGTAACCAATGTAGTCTGTATCGATCTTAGTTTTGAGCGTTTGTGATCCCGAAGCAATGCTGTCTTTTGTCTTCATTCTGTACAATTTTCAATCTGTATGGATCTTCTTTCAATACTGCATGAACATCAAGTGCATGTGCTGTGCAATTAACCATTTCTAGGAGACCATCCATGACAATTTCAGCAAAAATACAGTCAAGAAAAGGGCTTTCAGACTGAAGCAGAGAAAGCATTGCTGAAAAATTCCATCTTCTCTGTTCACTCAGGGCATTGCTGTCCTGGATACAACACAGCCCGTACGATTTATCAATTTTGCCAATTGAGTCCATCCGGCTAAATGTGATCGGAAATCGCTGACGTGGACACCGACCGTCTTACGCAGCATGACCAAAAACGCGGTATTGCACGCTGAATTGCTAGCCCCAAAAACGAAAACCCGCATAAGTCATAACAAGCAAGCAATCAACGAAGACAACGGAATTAGAACTCCTTTTCCTCAATCCTTCAAGCCTCAGTTGCCCGTGAAGACGAAAGTCTTGCCGATGTTAAAATATCGAATCACATGTTGATCAAGCAGCTTAAGCTTTCATTGCTGGTTTTGCATGTTATCTAAGTGGGAGATCTTGAATCCTAATGTTAGATCCTAATCTATTCGGGCCTCTCATTTGCTTCCACAATGACTACCAATGTTAACTCTTTCTTTCTCAGGCCAAATCGCAATTTACAAGCGAGGCGAGTCGGGTCTTGATGTAAAAATTTAATGTCTTAGGACAGAATGCAGTTGAATCATAGCTATATATTGACCAAGCAATTAGATCAAACGATGCTCCACTCACTGGTTCATTGAAGTGCAAGTTGTCTCTTTGTTTCGCCTCCGAAGATAATGTGATTTTCTTTTTCTTCCTTCCTTCCTCAGTTTTAATGGCTATGGGTGGTTATTAGGTGCTGCTCAGCTTCATTGATTATACAGCTCCTCCGGCTCAAGGATTTGAGAAATCTTCACCGGCATTTCACGTGACGTATTGATCCACAATCAGTGACCACAAACAATTGTTTTTATTAAAATATATCTCGAGTTCGCGCTCAAAAGGAAACTTTCCTAATCAAACGTCAAGCTTGTTGTCTTTCAGAAACCAAAATCATCCCTATCAAAATCCGTCGATTCCCACTTTTCCTTCTTCTATCGCCATTGGTTCACTTCAACTCAGCCAAGCCTAATTTTGATAACAATTGTCACAAAAGCAAGAGATCCAACAATAAAATAAATAGAACAAGAAAATAAATTGGACAACATATTTACGTGATTCGGTCTGTTGACCTACATCCTCATGGAAGCTATAGTGAAATTCATTGCTACTCTCCCTCCCAACCGAACCCCGTAAATCTGGTATCTAATATATTTTATTATTCAGTTTATTTTAATGTTCGATTGCTTGCTTCCGCAACAGTTTTAGTAATTGCTCATCGAACACCCATAAGGCCTTAAGTGTAGAATCTCAAATGTCCAGAACACTAGGATCATTTTGATGATTCAACATCAGTCGATTAGGAATTTAGGTTGGACCCAAAAAGAAAATTCTATATGAGATGTCTTGGGGATCTATGGCAAGGTTTAGCCGATGATCATGCAACGAAACCGCTTGCAGCCAGAGGTTTTTGGCTAAACAGAGGGACATCTTACATTGGTCAGCGGTCGACCATTAAAACCAACAGCAAGCAAATTTTGACAATCGAAAGCTTCCGTCTTCCTTATCCTGCAAAAAGCAGAACCAAACTAATATTGTGGGAAGCAATCGTTTCGCCAAAAACGGCTAAAGAGCGAATAAAAAACCAAAGGGCTTTATGATCAACCACTTAACGCCTGTATATCTTCTCGACCCACCAAGAAAATTTCTAGTTGGACTTTGCCTCCGATGTGCCGACTAATTTCACCGTTGAGAATGATGGATATTCAAAGGCGGTGATTGAAACCTCGAGTGAAGAACTCTCGAGCGACTTCTTGTTTCAGTCGCACATGGAACAAAAGGAGAGAGAGGTTTCGATCAAGAAGTCAAGAATGTTCATAAACGAAGTAAGTCATCAAGGACTTGACATATGTAGGAGTCCTTGGTTGATAAACGAAGTAAGTCCTCAAGTGCAAAGACGAGCTTCAAAGAGAGAGGCAACAAAGCCTTAGAAGCATAGAGAGAGAGAGAGAGAGAGAGAGAGAGAGTTGCTCTTCTATAAGTGTGAGAGATAAACAGATTATCTACAAGATCATCAACAGTTACCGACAGATTTGGTCCGTGCAAGAATTTTCCCATAACTATCTGAGTTCCAACTTCCACGAGCCCCCAAGAGATGCCGATACCACATCTTCTGGTCATTCTGTTTTAGACTGTACAGCAGCTGAAGCAAATAACACAGCTGCTCTGCAATCGTCTAACAACATAAAGGGAGGAGGAATGGAAGAGAGTCGTGAGAGCGTTGCTGAGTTGTCAAGTGAACTCACAGCTCAGTTGGTTGAGTGGGGAGTTAGTCCTCCAACAGAGCGGTGGGTTCGAAGAGGAAGTGCTAAATCGGACAGAAACCCCGAGGACGAGATCGATAGGTAGCACAAGTCCGAAGCATCTGTACTCGCCATTTCAGTACTCGTACATTAGTTGACCGCCTCATGCAGAGAACTCCTCATGAGAAGCAAAACCTATTTTTGAGGGGCTCGCGGAGTTAAGACTATGGACCGAACTGTAAAATTTGATTCTCTTAAGCTGCCAGAGCTGCAAAACTAGTGCAATGAGATAACTTTGCTCCGGCTAGAATTCAGATTGTCTGAGAATCCGGAGCGAGTTTACATTTATCACGGATCAAAACCATATAATGTTGTCAGGCACAAGAAACGAAAAGCTACGAGTAGACATGCTTAGTATGCCAATATACCATGAAAGTAAATGTTGCAACTAACTTCAATTCGTTGACAGCGAATAGAGCCTCAAGACTTTACCAATTTCCAGTGAAGGAATCTGCAACTAACCTCCATTGGCAACCGTGAAAAGAGCCTGACACAATGGTTTTCAATCCACTGCCTGGCTCGAGTTCAATCAAACCCGAGGCTTTCCTTCATCCCCATCTTCGACCACGGACATTGCAGTTTGCGCACACTTTGATTGCTTCCTCATCGCAAGCATGCGCAGGACATACATCGAATCAGCCCTTCGAAGAGCAAGTTTCATCCTCCACATACTTCACCTCATCCTTCTCATTCTTGTGAACAACATCCCACAGGAAATCAGTCAAAACAGTCTCATAGCATGGCATTTTGGCATATCCAGGAAAATAGTTGATATCAATCACCAAAAATCTGTCCCCATATCTAGCATCTCTTATCACATCGAAGTTGAACAAGTTCAACTTCATAGCCCTCCTCAAACCCCTCGCAAGTTCCGCAATCAAACTCCGTGGAGGCATCTCTGCTTCCTCCAATTCCGTGGCCTCCCGAGACTCGTCTCCGTCCTTCTCGGGGATTGCCGAATTCGACACCTGCGAGAACGGCACCAACCCTTCCGGACACCCCAATTTCTCCTCCGAAAGGTCAGGCAACGACCTGCGTTTCACGCACTGCACATACTCGCCAACCACGTACACCTTGAACACGACACCACCGTGATTCACAAACTCCTGAAGCACAATCGGGGGCTCGAGCTTGCTCAAGCCACCGCGGTTGAAAACCAGAGACATCTCGTGCGACTGCTCGCTACCGTTGGCGACTAAAGGTTTCGCAATCACCGGGAACGCCAAACCCTCGCACGATTGCTCATTCAACAACCACTCCCTATCGTAAACCACCACCTGATCGGGGATTCCAAACGACGACCCATCGGGACAGTCAATTTCGAGTCCGGAAACTACCTGGAGCATCGATATCCGGTCGTGGAGCCTGTCGATCGCATCCGGCGAGTCCACGATCGCCGCGTCGGGATGCCTGGAGCTGAACTCGCGCAGCTGGCGGCTCCAGTCCTCGCCGCGGAGCTTGTGGAGGACGCAATCGAAGGGGCCCTGCTCGACGAGCGGGCGGCGGAGGTCGACGGCGACGAGGTCGATGCCTCTGGACCGGGCGAGAGCGAGGAACGAGTCCTGGATGAAGGTCCGCTGCTTCTTGGGCAGGAGCGCGTAGCCGACGGTGAATCTCGGCTCGGCCATTCGGAATCGACGGGAGGTACTCGGATTAAGGTGAGTGCCACTGCTGAATGAGCGGGAGGAAGAGGTGAGAAAAAAATGGTTTCTTGCAAGATTATAAAGTGAGCCCAATGCACAGTGACCATTATTACATCATGTGAAATTTTGGCTGAATTCTATGTCAAAATTCACAATCGAGCAGTTACAACTTACAATTTCGTTTCGTTGTGATCCCCAAATGCATCCAACATTTCATTAGTACGAAATCGACAAGTTATATTATAACGATACGGCGGGTGCACGTTCGATTTTGTAAATTCCCCACCATCCTTTTTTCTCTTCTTTTCGAGAGAATATTTTTGAATAGCTCCTTTCGGGGAAATTATAGATGTTTGATGCATGATGACGATCACCGTCCTTAAGATATTATTTCCTCTCACCGTTATTGCTGGTACCTCCAGGATATACACCAAAATCGCAGGGAAATGAGTTCAGCAATTACTCGATTTCTCTCTTGGATTTTCACCTTTAATGTGTTATCAAAACCGTGTCTATGAAAGAGAAGAAGAGAAAGTAAAGAAGAAGAAGTTGTTTTGAATAGTTGTGGTGAACCATTTACATTCATGAAAATCCATATCTACCATAGCTACAACGTAATAGCAAGATGGTTATCATACAAGACACAGATCGCAACATCAAGCTGTCAATAAAGACACGGCCTCTATGATACTCAAATCGGGGAAATTGTCCAATCAGTCTTAAATCTATTGTACGGATGCCAATTCAGCTCTAATTTTTTTTCATTCTTATCAAATTCAGTCCCAAACCTTTGCGCCAAATTTCAATATAATCATTCCGGCCAATTTTCTTAGAAAATCGCTAACGTGGCAGAACAAAATATCCCAAATTGCTCGATGGCAAAAGTTCATGATATCCAATCTCAAATTCAATGTTCGGCCCAACTTAGGCCCTCATGGCCTCTCCCAGATAGATCATCGGATCTATTTGGGCCAGCGGTCGGCAAAAATTGTTTTGCTTTGCGAGAAAATCCATGCGGCCCATTTTGCTACATCGGGGATAGGACCTGGCGTGAGCATAGTCACTATTGTATGGTGCTTCTTTGAGAAATTAATTTCAATTTTATACAAATGTTGCATCTACAAGTCATTGATAGATGATCCCATAAACCAATCAATACTTACATATTCATTAAAAAGAAAAGTTCGTGTATAGAAGTGTTTTTTCTTCGTGACATGCAATGTAATTATTTTCTTTCTCCGCACAACGAAAATTCCATCTCGTTTTTATTTTTATTTTTTAACTTTCATGTAATTCAATGATCACCGATACGATCTTTTATGTTATATAAAATGTTCTTTCTTTCGTTCATATTTGATATTAACGACAAAGTCATGCACAAATTAGGTTCGATTGGACCTTTGGATCCGTTTGGTTTCACTTTACAAATGAGCTTTGGAGCTCTAAAAACTTTGGGCAAAATGCAAGCGATGTTTGACAACTTTTTTCGAAAGCTTTGGGAAGATGGAATTGTATTTCCAAAACCTGCATTGGGCTTTTAGCTTTTGTGGAAAGCCAACTTATTCTTTCTTCCCATTTTAACCTCGTTAAATTAACTAAATTTCAGTTCTACCCTTCTCTCACACCCGACGAAGGATTTCAATTCAGTTTTCTTAAAAAAAAAAAATAGCAAAATTCCTTTACAAGTATGAATTTTTTTTTGTCCAAATGACAAAATTACTCTTTGTAAGATTCAAAAGGCGAACAACCCCCCTCCCAAAATCCCTAGCGCCCTTTTTTTGACTTCTTTGCGGAATGAATATGATAGTTACTTCGCATGGTTCATCCATGATGCCTAAGGTGCCTAAGTATGGCTTTGGTTTTTATTATTTGCATTTCGAAAAGACCATTCAACTAGAATCTTTTACATTTCTGCAAATGGTTAAGCGTAGCCTTTGTCTTTCAAGAATAGGAACGATGCTTGTATCATCTCGTGTACACGATCTTCATCGATTCCGAGTCATTGCATCGGATCGTGTGAGATTCACGTGGGGCCCATCTAACCGAGCAGCACAGATCGACTGAGCTCATGTGCACCGGAATCAACCAATAGTTTTCCAAGAATGGGGACAAAGGAATCGGGATGCGGATGATTCGACATTGGAGGAAGTTCGACAAATGCATCGGATTGGTCGAGTGAGTGGGGACACCAATGTGGGAGTGCACACTACTGTGCCCCTCCCACGATACCCCATCACGTGCTGCTCACGGCCTGCCCTGGGTGTCCCAATACCACGTGATAGCTACTCACTTTGTACCTCAATGATGGAGCTCATGGTAATAATTTGCACATCACGGGCTCAAATTAAAGGACCCCTATACTAACCAAATTACATGATTGCTTAACCTAATCTAACATATTGTAAGGACACACAAGGTAGACCATTTCATAAAAGTTTGAGATTATTATTATTTATTTCTAATTTGATCGACTGCGATATGCTGAAGTTAACGAGATTGTGTTTAATTTCGACGTAATTTGGTGGTGATGGAAATTAGGGTTTATCAAGCCCCGCGTGTTCCCATCCTTATTAGTGTAATTAGTGGCCTTTCGAAACCCGATTCAAAAAATTAATCACAAGAATTCGATTCGTACATCCAACGCTATCATGTTCACAATTAATGCATTTATGATCGATTCATCATACTCTGTTTAAACACAAACATTGTCCTTCGCCAAAATAATTAATGATTTTTAGTGGGTGTTTTGAAGGCATTGGATTCATAGTATTTGATACAAAACAAAACACATGAAGGATGGAGTTAGAAAGGGTGAACACCAAAACCTCCCTCTCCCCCCCCCCCCCCCCCCCCCCAAAAAAAAAGACAAGACAAGAGTTAGAGTATTTTTATACCGGTATATACACCCATCAAAACTGCCAACAAAAGGACATTCTTTCCTTCATTCCAATATTCTCTCTCTCTCTCTCTTATGGGGTCTGTCTGTCTGCAGAGAAGTGTCCCATAAAGCAACAGGAAGCGCTCTCTCTCTCTCTCTCTCTCTCTCAGAATGAATTAGGGACAATCTGAAGAATTTTCCAGGGAAAGAGAGGGTGGGAGTGAGAAATGGCCAAGAATGGGGAAGTGCGGTCGAGCTTCCCGTTGAGCTTCTGGGAGGTGGCGGGGGCTTCGGCGGTGGTGATTGGCTTCGTTCTTGGCCTCCTGGGCATTTACCTGACCATGCCCGCATCTGATTACAGCTTCCTTAAGCTCCCTCGCACCCTCCAAGATCTTCAGATCCTTCGGTGATTCTCTTTCTAATTCTACTATTTGTCGTTGCTTGCTTAGCGGGTTTTATATGGAAATAGTTGAAGTTGCGCATATGTAATCCAATTCTGTCGATCCGGGTTAAGTGAGTTTGTCGCGGAAGTTTGGAATTTGA
This sequence comes from Lenwebbia sp. NSW1173648, assembly GCA_029784005.1. Lineage (NCBI taxonomy): Eukaryota > Viridiplantae > Streptophyta > Magnoliopsida > Myrtales > Myrtaceae > Lenwebbia > Lenwebbia sp. NSW1173648. Next base: position 1,928,539 of record JARCGZ010000005.1, read on the forward strand.
TGATTTATGTTGCTTGAGAGCTTCGTGTGCAATGATGGGCAGTCATTGATGCAGCGCTTCCAATTTTCTCGTGATCTTTTGCTTGCCCTTGCCCGCTTATCATGGTGCTAGATGCGCCATCCTTGTATTGCTGGATGGTTTTCAATCTGAGCGATCATTCTTTCAGGAGTTTGATCAGTGAAGCTTTTTTACTCTAGACCTGGTCAGGTCACTAGTTGTTGAAGACGATGAAATGATGAAGATGACTCTCAGCTATCTTCTTTTCCTTATGGATTCAGAAGAAGTTCCCATTATAATAATAATGTGTTTGGTTAGAATTTGTGGAGTGGAGTGTTGTGTGATGTTCCTTTAGAATGGTTGTCTATGCATTAGGTTCCACCAAGATTAGAGATTGGCGATTGCGAGCTCGCCTTGATGAACCTACTGTATATTTGTGCATTCTAAATTGCTGACCAAGTCAATGCCACACCTGAAGAATCTTACTTCTCCAACCTCCCAAAGTGGGGTCTGTATCCTTGTGACCTTGCTGTGTGATACTTACGATGAATTCCAAGTTCACAGTTTGGTGACAACTAATATCAGTTCATTTGCTGTTGTTCATTGTTCATTTTTGAATATTTGACGCTGATGACCACTTTGAATAGCGAAATTAATAGGCTGCAATTTTTTATTTTGAATGCTCCAATCTGGGGAATTGTAATTTTTCTAATTAATTTTTGGATGTTTAACTATGCAGAGACCATCTTGAGGGCTACACAAGCGACTACACCCTGCAAGTCCTGGTTGGTTACTCCATGGTGTACATATTCATGCAGACTTTCATGATCCCGGGAACTATTTTCATGTCGCTGCTCGCGGGAGCGCTTTTTGGAGTTCTTAAAGGCATGGCCCTGGTTGTGTTCGCTGCCACTGCCGGCGCTTCATCGTGCTATTTCCTATCGAAAATGATCGGACGGCCCATTGTCTTCTCTCTTTGGCCTGATAAGCTGAAGTTCTTCCAAGCTCAGGTGCATATTTGAAATCCAAGTAGCATCGGTACATATGAATGAATTTAAAGGGCATGCTTTATTTGTATCTTCAGGTAGCTAAAAGAAGAGAACGGCTGCTGAACTACATGCTCTTCCTTAGGGTGACTCCGACCTTGCCTAACACGTTCATTAACTTCGCTTCCCCAATAGTTGACGTGCCATATCACACCTTCTTCCTTGCTACTGTCATTGGACTCATCCCCGCAGCTTATGTCACTGTCAGGGTAATCCGTCAACTTTTAAGTTGCTATGATTAAAACGCTTGTTATTTTTTTCAAGAGAAAATTGATTGTTGTTCGAGTCAATTAGTGGATGTGAACACAATTGCCTCATTGTTGATCATGTGACATTTTGTTTCATGCAGGCTGGACTAGCTCTGGGAGAGTTGCAGTCTGTTGGAGATCTTTATGACTTCCATTCCATCGCCGCTCTATTTTTCATCGGGGCCATCTCGGTTACTCCGACACTTATGGGCAAGGGGGCCTCATAATGCCAGATTATTTACTCGCTGATCCTGCCTTGTGAGCATGCAAATCCTTTTCCTTGGGTCAACACTCGGTTTAATGTCCACCTCTGTATAGATGAGCAACAAATAGTCCTAAACACGAAGCGCTCTCTATACTGAGCAAATTTCATCAGCACCAGGGAGATCGATCCTGCATGGGATAACTTGGAAAAAGCCTCGGTTACCAGCCCTTGATCTCAACCCTGCCCTGATCAAACAGGAATTGTTATCCTACTATCAGCTAGACCGCCTAAACGGTGAAGGGTCTCTATTTTTCAGTGTCTGTTCCTTGTACACCGGTTTATGTTGTCCCATTAGCAGGAAGGGAAACTGGAAGAAAAGAAATTTCCCTGTATATCATTGTTAATGTTGACTATTAAGTACAATATATCACTGTAGAATTGCATCTATTTATTACACTCAGATACCCTTTTAGAATTATCATCTAAATTTGGCTTGACCTGCGCATTGTCGAGTATTACCCATCTCTTGTCCTCGATGAGGTCCTATGGCCATCCGGAGGTGCAAGTTTGAGAGTAAACTTGAAGAAGTCAGTAGCTTTATATCAAATTGACAATCATCAGAATTTCATGGCCAACGAGTGGTGTTTCAGTAAGCTAACTTTTCCTCACTGAAGAAGAGATTCACTTCATGGCTGGCTCGAGATAGGATGATTAATAGTTATCGTGGGTCGGCCGGTGATATTGACATGGCCATGCCAAATTTTTTCGTTTTTTCTTCACGTCTTTGCAAACTTTTCTCCAGGAAGCAACCTGAAGTTAACCAGATTTTGCAGCAGTCATTTGTTGATCGATGGATCGTCCGGAGAGTATTTACTTAGTTACTTTTTCCTCTGAAAATGACCATTTAGGTTGGAAAAATTGTTAAGGACAAAACAGAATATGGATGACTACTTGCCGGCCGGCCCCTCATATTGAGAGGTTTTAGTATATACCGTGAGGCACCAAATGCTGACATTCAAGTCAAGACACTGATTTGGTGCCAATCTTTTTTGAGTTTCCTTGCCTTCATGCCACATGCACTACTTCTTGAACCCAAATGTTCTGATTGGTGCATAATTAAGTATTTAATCACCACCTAATGCCACTCTTATCTCAACATGTTAGACTGGAATCCGCCAAACTAGTATTTAGTATCAACGACAGGGCAGAGCAACGCGAAGGTTGCCATACAACAGAGGAGAGAAGACAGGAGAAGTGCAAGATAGGCAAGGTAAGTTTCTTCATCATCTGCTGGGAGAGAAAAATGTCCCCAAAAACTAGACCTTTTATCGTTCATTCCGGCGTGCATTTAACTTGCTGTACAAGTTTACTTCCGTGAATGCTGTTCGCTTTCTCATCTTTCTACTTTTAGAGCTACGATCTCGAGAAAAGTTATGTACTCATTGGCTCGCATATCATGACGTCGTTATGGTGTTAGAAACAAGTGCTTGGTTGGACGACGGGGAGCGAGGTAATGGGAGGTAAGAGATTGAGCGCGCCGAGGATCAAAGCCTCGGGAAGTTTGTGAGAGAAAAAGTTATGTTGTGTTCGGGCATGACACTCTTTTTCTTCAGATACCTCTTTCTTAAGACCCTATTCTATTAGCTGTTTACCAGAGAGAGAGAGAGTGGCAGCTATACAAGTATAAAATCCTGCTATCTATCCTGCATCCTGAGCATGGCCAATGAAAGAGCCTTTCTTGCTTCCTGCGATTTGACATGAAATCTTGCCATGTTGAAAGGGGCTACTAACCTGATACTTGCAATGACCTAAACAGCTTTGCCCACTCAACTGCAACATAAGGACAGCTTAACATTCATTTTGGCAAATGTAGAATCTCTCTCATCCAATTCTATCCCATCACATGTCTGTTGCTGTGATGATCTATGTTCATTAGTAAAGATCTAGCCCCTTTTTTGAAGCCAAATCTCTTCTGGCCTACTTAGTTTTGGTTGGGTTGTGAGAATCACTATATCAACATCTGGTGTGTGGTGTGGTTGCTCATGTGTATCTGTTGCACGAACGGATAATTAAGCTAGATATCTGAAGAATTCTCGAGCTGGATAAGTCTTGTTCTGAACACCGATCTCACTTTCATCATTTCATGTCAGATATGGAGGTCGCTGAAGATATAAAAGTTGCTCCCCATCAAGATCGGCCCAAAGAAGGCAGTGCGGAAACAGAGAAGGAGACTATAGAGGAGGAGTACAAGGCACAGGACGCTCGTAATGCTGGAGAAAGCCAAAAAGATCCAGTGAAGAAACCAAAAGAAGCTGCAAAACAAAAGGCAAAAGTCACTGTTCCTCAACCATTCTCTTTGGCAACTGAGAGGAGAATGTCGCGAGAAAGACGAGCATCGGTTGATTTGTCATCTTCTACGGAGAAAAAGACACGAAGAGAAAGACGAGGCTCAGTTGATTCTACCAACATGAAGCCAAAACTATCCAAATCAACAAGTCTAAACAAGTAAGGTCCCCTTTGATCACCATTATGTCTAGCTTTCATGTGCTATTAGATTACTAACCTTACTGTATGTACTTTCTTGTTAAAACTAACTGGTATCAATTTAAAAGCAATACTAGACCTTGGTACTTAGAAACCAGTCTTCGGGCGATGTTTTCTTCAGGCCTCACTTCCCTTCGGGTGCCAGAGAAACACACAAGCCGGGGCATGAATACTCTGCTGCTGCTGCCACTAAAAGAACTCTCACGTCCAAAGTTTCGGGCCGCCAAGAGGGTGATAATAAAGAAGAGGTGAGTTAAAATGCATTTGCTAGAAACTACAGCAATGCCGATCAGGCGACGGTGCTAATTTAGGAGGAAAAAGAAAAGAACAAGAATTGGAAGGAAGAAAAATAGGTGATAATGATGAGAAATCTATCACTGCATCTTTCTCCTTCTTTCTGCTCCATGACACTTTTCCATGAGAATTAATGGTGCTCTTAGCATGAGGAATTGCTGAGAGATAATATCATTGTCCCGATCTCTCGTGGTAACTGTTGAGGTCTACACAGACGCCTATTGCAACTTTAAGGCTTTGGTCCTCAAGGTTTCTTGATTTGGCCTTTGTACTGTCCGATTATCGCCTAATTTTAGTGCCGCCACCGTTTTTGGCATCACTAACCTGCTGGTTTTGTTTATTTGAGTTGCCAGGTTGGAGTTAAGAATCAGAGTAAAATGAAGGCGATCAAGGTGGAAAAGAGCAACTCACAAGTGCCTATGAAGGTACTCAGTCAACCTTTATATGGTGAGCCTCTCTGAATACGATTTAAATTGACTTACCAATTTTATCTCAAACTCATAATTCAGAAAGGAGAAACGGCAGAGACTCGCAAACTCGGAAATAGCTCGACATTCAAAGCATTGCCGCTACCAAGCTTCTACCACAAGAATGACTCTGCGGCAAAACCCAGTACAAAGAAGGTAAGCCTCTTGACACATACCATAGTCCTTTCTCATGATTTGGATCCGAGCAATTACGTCAAGCTAAACAATATCCTCGATTGAGAAGTTGATTTGCATGCGCGTTTCAATCTCATCAACTAAGACGGTACTATCTCGGATCGAGCTCATTTTGTTTTGGATTATGTTTATGTTAAAGATTACACTTTTTAAGTTGAACTCTGCATTATGTGCTTTTACCAGGTTTCTTCGACCGGTCCCAAGTCTCCTCTGCTTGGCCAGAGGAGCAACCATCCGAACTCGGCCTCGGATGCCCAGAAGAAGACCATAAGCAACAGCGCGAAACAGACCATAAACAAGCTGCTGAAGAGCGCCCGCAAGGCTCTGAATCCTTCCAAGGAGACGGTAAAGAGCGTCGTCGTGACCGCATGAGCGCATTCATGCATTTTTTTTCCTCCTTTATGCTTATGTCCCTTGAATTCGGTTTTCATCGAACATGCGTACGAAATGGATTTGTATCACGTCATGTGCTCTCGCGCGAGTCACGGAAACCGATGATGAGACCTTGCTGTTCCAGTTTGCAGAGTTTGTTCCAACCTTTGTTTTCAGCTTCATGATTGAGACAAAGAGTTGTCCTTTGTCTCCTGATCAATCTTGTCTTACCTGATATAACACAATTTTAATGGGTTTCTATGAGCATAACTTGGACAAACCCGGCAATATATGGACGTTTCGTAGGATCTAAAGATCATCTTCATTCCAATCAACGCAAGAACATTGCCAGAAACAGATACGAATTGGCTAGACAGAAGGAAAACCTCCAAAAGAATATCTTGAAGATCACAGCCGCATCGAAGTGGTGCATTCTCTCTCCTGATGCTCTGTGATCTTCAATTTTCGCGCCCAGGCATCACTGTAATGAGGATGAAATTCCAACCTCTGTTGCTGTGCTGCATTGGAACCATGGCCTGTGAGGCTTGAACTCGACCATCAAACCGTTTCTTCATCCTCTTCCCCTGCTTCCCACAGAAAGTACGCGTACGACCCCAACACCGTGCTGCATTCACGTATAAACACCCACGTTCAATCGAATATCAATCGCCATTCGGATCAGCTCGGAGAATTGCATATCGATCGATGTGCAATGAGTCCATCAAAAGCTTGAACTAGCGACCGAAGAAATGGAACTTACCAGTCATCAGGAGATGCATTCACCGCTTGATCGAAGTACAGTCCAGCCCTATCTCCGTCTCTCTCCGCCTCCCAAACCAACCTCCCGTACAGCGACAAAACCTCGCCGTCGCCGGGATTCGCCAGTATCGCTCTCGCGTAGTACTCGTCAGCTCTCTTCACATCTCTCTCCACCTACAATCGTGCACGAAGTTTCAATGATCAGAGTGACCGGATCACCGAGCTCAAATCAAAACAGTGGGTTATTTTTTTCCCGGTTTTGCTCTCTGCATTTACCTCGTGCAGATACTTGGCGTAGTTCCTCAGCAAGAGCGAGCAGTTGGGGCTCGACTCCAACATCTCGCGGTAATAATCGCCGATCTGGCTCCTCTTCCCGCATCCGCCGGTGGCGGTCCACGGGGATCGGGAGTCGCCCGGAGCGCTCTGCCGTGCGATGACGTCGTCCTCCGAAAGAGCTCGCGGGACCGAACCTCTGGAACCCGAGCCGCCTTCTCTCCGCCCATTAGCGTCACGAAGAGAGATTCTGGCGGCGATCTTGGACGAGGAGAACGCGGAGGCATACGAGTTGGGACGAGAGGGGCGGAGGTTGGGTGAGGCCGAGAGCATGGAGTGATGGCCAGGCACTGAGTTGACTCGGAATAGAGAAGCTTGCATGGCGGTCTGGTTTGAGATCTTACTGCTGGCTCTTCTTCTCCGGCACTGTGAGTTGGAGCGGGCTGAACTGCAATTTATAGAGGTGCTCGAGTTTGACTTCAGAGTTAACGAGATGGTGACACGTGTGCGGAACCTCCTCAGCACGAGCTCTTTGGAAGTGGGAAAGATTTTCAGTCTGGATATTTTGTTTTTCTTCTTTTCTAATAGAAAAAATGATACAAATGATCCTTCAATTATGGCCCAACGAGTAATATGATTTCTGAACTTTTAATTTAACCAATATGATCCTCGAACTTTAGCATTATATGCAATGCGATCCCTGAACTTTTAATTTGTATAATGTGGTCCCTAAACTTTTAGGAACCATATTGCACATTGAATCAAAGTTCATGAATCATTTGTTTCATTATCCCTTTCTTATATTAGCCTTCAGCATTTATTCCCAAAAGAGAGAGAGAGAGAATAATTTGGAGTCGTTTGACTAAAGATCTAAACTAGCGGGCCTTAGTAAATGCTTCAAATAGTATTAGAACAATGTCCCATAGGGTTACTTTAAATAATCTAAAAATTATTTCATGAATTAGTTTGTTTGAACTTTTACGCGTCTGGTATACTGAATATGATCGGTCAACAGAAAGTCATTCACGATCAAAGAAAATACGCATGCTTAAAATTAAATAATAATAATAATAATAAATTTCTAATCTTGAGATCAGAATGATTCTCAGAAAGCATTTTTCCTTTTATCATAAAGCTTTTCCCCAAAACAAGCAGCCCTCTGAAAACCACGTTTGATTGGGCTTTGTTCACCTTCCCCCTAAAACCATGTTCCGAAACCCAAAGCTGGATTAGAAAACGGAGGGGGATTCAGGGGGCAAAAATGTCTGAAAAAGACGTCTAACTGTGTATATTCTAAGTATTGGATGAGTTCTGTGTTCCTAGGCTGTATTGAGCAACTTGGTCCTAACATGGGCCATCTTCTTTTTGTGGCGTGGAAGTGAAATTGGACCTTGGGGAATACTCCAAAATTGACTCAAACTTCCATTTTGCATCCTCTTAGACAAGATTCAGCTTTCCCTGATCATTGTTCCCAAGTTGCATTCCCCCAATCGTGGGAAAACAAACCAACTCGCGTGCAAATTGAGCAATCGGACAGTGGCGTGCGTCTAGTTCTTTGTTAGAAAGCTCTTGATTTTTGTCTACATGTCTTGAAAAACTTTTGTCGAGCCGAAATTTTATATATATATATATATATATATATATATATATATATATATATATATATATATATATATATATATATATATATATATATATTGCGATGCCCACTTGAACGTAATGAATAAATCTTTAATCGATATAAACAAAATCAAAGTATGGCGTGGATACAAATATTTGTTTGGTGCTTTTAATTGCGACACATCCAAATTTTTGACCGAAGATTCTCAAAAATTGAAAACTCTGGATTTAGCGAGTGGAAAGTGAAAATTTTTCATTTTTAAAATCTCACGATGCTAAGCGATAAATTTGATATATATTTTTTTCTCCAAACGTGAAACAAAGCCACACATTAATCCACCGAAGGCACTCACCGACTTTCTTCCTCTCTCCGCCGTCTTCCGTTGGGATTTATCGAGGCGGCCACGGCAATTGAGGAGTAAAAAGCTCAAATCTTGCACAGTCCCGCGATACGCACGACGTGCGAAATCGAAGCTATCTTCGCCTCTCACTTACTGATTCCATTCTCTGAAGGCCAAGGTCTCTCTTTCGTAATCAAGTTCAGGTATGCTTGGTGATTCTATATTGCTCCTGACGTTTCTTTCTTGATTGTCGAGTCTTCATTTCTTATTATCGCGTGGAATTATGGGGTTTGTCGGGAAATTCAGATTGAAACTACCATGGGTTTTTCGTTAGGCATTCCATTTGGGTGCAAGAATTGACTTGCGATTGATGTGGGCAGTGGGCATTTGATTAGTTCTGTGAAAGTTCTGGCGATTCCGTGGTATAAAACCAAGCTTTAGGATTATGGTTGGTGATAGCATGCTCTCATGGTAATTTGCTGTTGATTCATGTAATTGTCCAAGTGTGCTTCTTTTAATTGACCCCCTCGACCAAAGATGTCGTGGAGAAGTTTCTGGAGACCAATTATTTGGAGATCGGATAGGACGGAAAAAGGTTCAGAGATGCGTATATGGGATGCTAAATGTGCGCAGACTGGATACTACATCATCACCATATACCTTGAGTTCTGGACTGTGTATGAGTTAACAGATATTGGCTCTAGTGTAAAATGACTTATTGTGCCCATATGTGCAATCTTCCTCAAGATGGATTGTTCAATCATTCTTCAATTTAGTTGTCACATGAATTTTTTCTTTTCGCACTTATTGTCAGAAATTATTTCCTTTAGCGGCACATATTGTTCAGAGGATATGCCATGACCCTATTCCGGGTCCTCTGGTGCATATGTAGCCATTCCGCCGTGGATGGCAGCTTTGTTGTTTACATTTACCATTGTATAAACTTCTCTAGCACAAATTACTTGAGGCAGGACTAATGCAAGTTATAGACTCCTTTTTGCTACATGCTACTTGTTTTCAGTCTTGTTATCCTCCTTCCTCACTGTTCTTGTTTTGGGACTTGGGTCAGACATCTGATATAGCATGCCTGTGCTAAACCCCTTATGTTCACTAAAATTCTTTTATCCATCTTAGCTCTTATTACATATAACTTTCCTATTGAAAACCTGATCTTGTTAACATCAGATATCAATCTTCTCGTGCCTGATTCTTTGTATTTGGATGCAGAGTGTATACTCTGCAGGTATACAAGTAATGATCTCGAGATTCATAATATTTTTACTTAGATCGTTTGCTGCGTCTTTTTACTTCATCTTTCTTGTAGATCCTGTACTTTGATTCAGTTGCTGCTGAAAATCCTCTCTGTACTGATTGTGCGAAGCTATTACTAGATTCATCTCTGACGTAGGTCAGTGCTTATGTTTACAGGTTACATTGATCACGACCAGCGAAGATGTCGATGTTGGTTTCAAGCACTATATCCTCCATCCCTCAACTACCAATAGGTAAATTAACATATATTGTAGAATGGCCTGGAAGCTGATTGATAATGTTTTATTCTGCCTTCGTTGATCAATTATGAAATTTAGGTTGGAGTGTCATATGATTATTCTAATTTTGGCAAGAATTATCGTTTTGCTTATGTGGATAGTACATGTGCGAGAAGTGCCCTCCTCTTAATGCACGCATGTAAAGGGCGAGTATAACTGTGTAAGACTGTTTTAGTCACTTTTTTTAAATGTGGAAGGGGCACAACATTAAGAAGTTTGTGACAGTAGGTGCTATTTGGAAATTGAGTGTTTCAGAATGAATTATATTATAAATTAAGCTGTTGCTTGTGGTCTTGCTGGCGGTTTTTTCTCCCAAATATAGGCATGTGTACTTTGATACCTTAAACTTGCCCCTTCTTGAAGACGATCTGAGTTGTGGGACTATTAGTTATATCCTGTCTGTATAACGATAATATATCCAAAATTCTAGGTTGAAAATAAAATCAGTATGAAAACTGTTATTGAGTAATAAAGCATTTTATTTGAAGGTCCCCTCATACTTTTTGTTATTGCCAAATTGGTTCATTCCTGCTTCATTGGATTGAAGTTTCAAGGCTGGTCTTTTATGTTTTGGCTCTATTGAAGTTTTGCTGCAGTCTGAGTAGCATGTTATTAACAGAATAAAATAGTTAACCATAGGGACATCTCCTTTTCTGCTGTGGTGAACATTATCTCTGAATACAGATATATGATTGTTGACTCTTAGATACTTTTGTTTTGAGCATGTATTCAGGTAGATTGTTCTGCAATAGCATAAATAGAATCTTGTCACACCATCTTCATTTTTGCCCATATTATTTGAGGTTATCTTTCTGCATTCCTAACTAACTGTAAAAAGTTCTCCTCGTCTTTATTTTATTTTATTGAGGCGACAGAATATCTCATCCTGATGTTGCATTATACAGTTTCTATAGGCGTCGGGGCCATCTGCACTTTCTTTTTGGTTCTTAGAAAATAAGAACAGGCATGGTTCTGATTTTATTAATTGGAATTTATTTTATTGCTTACTTGCAGTTAGAGCAGACGCTTGGTTGCAAGAGCGAACTAAAGACTCGCCCTCGGAGCTCCGCATACAATCTCAACATCTATACGCTCAAAGGGGAAAAGTAACGCTCATTCCTTCGAGTCCAGCTGGAGTGGGATTACAACTAGAACCTATCGATAGGAGATTTCCCAAGGCTTCAGTTGGAAGAAGATCCGCTTCAACCATCTGTTTTGCAGCTTTGGTTAGTTTGGAGTATTTTGGAAGTTCTGTTTGTTTCCTTCTTCGTACTATTCTGTGGTAGATTGGTATTCTATGGTATTTTACTCAGCAAAATAATCTCTGCCTGATTTGACTAGAATAATAATATCATGTGAAGACGTATCTTCTTGTCATTCCTACGGTAGTTTGCCAATTAAGCACGAGAACTATTATTTTTCCCTCAATTTTCTTAAGCTGGTATCGTTATCTTTAGAAAATGTTGTAACTAACGCATGCCACCTTTTAAGAAATCAAGATGTTTCCCACATTAGAGAATATTAGCACTCGTGCATGTGATCTCTATCTGTATCCTTTGGCAGAAGCATGCAGCTAGATAACCACATGATATAAATGACTGAAAAATGCTTGGAGTAGTAAATGGATATGACAAATTGCTGGTTAAAATACTATGCTATACTGTTTTATGCGCCCCCCCCCCCCCCCCCCCACTCTCTCTCTCATGCCCATGCGCGCGCGTGCATTGCACACATTCTTGCTTGCACTCATGCACACTTGAACAGATTGTCTGTCTATTGATACTGCGAGTTCTGAAGCCCTTGATTCACACCTGTAAACTGCTTGCAGAATGCAAGATGTGCCGAAGGGCAAACCCAGACTATCACGCACAAAGCTCCGACGATTACTCAAGCACCTACTCATGGTAATAGTTCTATGAATCAGCAATTTTGCATACGTAGATCAGGATCATTCATATCGAACTTCAAGGGTATCTGTTCGATATGCATGTAGGGAAGTCATGAAAAATCTCTTCTCGATTCTAAATGAAGAAGTTTAACTTGAATTGCAGTCCAGGAGAAGTCGCCACAGCTCGACGATGGTGGGACGGGCCTCCCGCCCCGCGATGACGGCGATGGTGGAGGTGGCGGGGGCGGCGGGGGCGGAAACTGGTCAGGTGGGTTCGCCTTTTTCGGTTTCCTCGCTTTCTTGGGCTTTTTAAAGGATAAAGAAAGTGAAGGAGACTACAGGGATGGCAGGAGAAGATGAAACTGGTTATGATGAGCTGGTGAGTCGAAACTTGGATTACCTCGATGGAAGTCCGCTTAGCCTATTCTTTTCTTTATCCGTGTGTTGTTGTTTAGCGTTTGTAGGCTCGGTTTTGTCATCGCGCCGTCCTTTCTTTGGCGAGCATAAACGTCTGTATACCGTTATTAACACCGAAATAATACAGAATAACACAATACTCTCTTATTTGACTGAATCTATCTCAGCTATATTCTCTCTCTCTCTCTCTCTCTCTCTCTCTCTGAGTTTGGCGGGAACTTTTTTTTAGTCAACATTTGTTAGTTTGACGCATTTAATCTCATCGTATTATTTTGGCCCCAAACGGGCTGTCATATGGGTGTGTGGAGCTGGAGCTGCCGAGCACCTTGAATCTAATTCGGGTCGGAGCCATTAAAGCCGCGCGCGTTTGACGGGCTTCTGGCCCCCCTCGGGTTGGCTCCTCTGATGCAACCACGTGCACAAACAGTGAGCCCAGTTGGAATTTCGGAAACATACGCCTTCGGTTCGTTTGTTTCCGAAAGATTATTTTTCAACTTTCACGTGTTTAGATGACGAAAGATTAATCGACCTGATATTTTAGCAAGAAGAAATTCAATTTCTTTAAGGGTGTGTTTCTTTCACTGAAAAGTTTCGTGATAAAGGAAATATGCAAATCATTTGCAAAGAAAGTGGTTAGTTTTCTTTTATTTGAAGGTTTATGGAGAGTGATTTCTTATTGCCAAAGTAGGAATTCGTTTTCCACTAATCTAATAAACTTGTTGTTTTCAGTAAATCGATTAGTTTTCCGTCATCTAAACACCGTAAAGTCAGGAACCAATTTCCCGAGAACCGTCTTCCTTCGAACAAACGGACATGATTCGCCCTTCTCGCCCGAATCCTATTAATATTAGGTTTTAGATTCCATGAAATAGAGCATAACATTAGTTTTCTACAGGTGCCTCGTGCTGTCATAAATGCGGGCCAGAATTAACAAAACACAACTGGACTCTGAAGAGGGGCTCCGAACTGAAAGCTGTTCTTTTAAGTGGAATTTAATTGGGTCATGGAGTTCGGACATCGGACAGCAAGATCCAGATTTGCTTTCTGAGGCCACAGCTTTCTCGCATTGTTTTCCCATTTTCTGGAATGTTTCTGATACGGAGGAAGCTCTTACTGTTAGCTCCAATTAAATTACCGTAAAACATTAAAGAACTAGAAAACAAATCAGCATCATTCGCCGGGATTTTAATTTCCGCCAGTCACCGCCGAGTAATGCCTAATCAGCGGAAAGATCCCGAGACCCGTTCTCGAAAATTACCGTGTTTGATAGAATACTGAAATAATAAATCACGCTTCATCTTTTAAAACAGTCGACAATTATCCCACAAACTCTCATGCTATATCAAAGCAGAATCTTCCGATTTTAAATGTTCTAAAATAATAAATAACGCTTTCATATAACAATTTCAGCTTTTAAAACAATGGATCCACGAGTGTGGCCATTTGAAGCGAAACGTGTCGAGTGTGGAGCGGGCGTACGCTACGTATGCCGCGCCCGCCGCCCGGTTAGGATGCTGAAGACTGGCTCTTACGACCTTCACGTTCGGGGAGCTACCCGGTAGGTGGCCCTCGTGGTGGTGTCTGCCTCCACCTACGCCATGCACACGTTCCCACCAACCCCTCCCCTCCCCTCCTTTTGGAGCACAGCAATAAGTTAAAACAGCATTTCAAGAATAAGAGCAACTTCCTAACTTACTCTATAATTTGTGTGATGCGTTGGATTCTATAAACCACGTCGCCCTGCGTGCGTTTGGTAGTCCGAATTTGAGTTTGAATAGGATAATAAATTATCATATTCAGTATTTGACAATGTCCTTCGGACCGGATAAAATTGGATACAATGCTGAATTTTCTCGCCCATCTGAGTTTGACGGCCCTCAAATGTTGTGCGACCCTCGTGAAACTTAATAAAAATCAACCGTTGCGATTTACCCGGTCCATTACAGGATCTGGGTAAGTTCGGCCATTTTAAAACTTTTGTCATGTCCCGTCTATCTCTTTCTCTTGTGCGTCGATTAAATGACTCGCGTGACGTAACCGACCAATCAAATTTTAGTTCTCCTGGATAAATCCCATCTGCAACTTGGAAAGCTCTCGCCTCCAAGTTATGTGTGGCTTGTTGGAATAGTTTTGGTGCCGTTGGGAACGTAAATGAACACAACCAAAATCTCTCCCCTAACCCCTTGCCACTTGGAAGGAGTTCGCCGAGACGGTCTAACTCCAATCGTGGACGCAATAGACGCAACCAAAGTAATGTGCAAAACACGCAGCTCGCAATGTTCTTACGTGTTCTCTAGCTTACGTCCACGTGCAGATGTACCGGGTCCAATGCACGCAATTGGGGCCTCCTATTTCGGGGTCATCGACTCCCGAATTGCGCCGGTTCCAACCTAAAATCAGGAACAAGTTCGATAGGACCGGTTCACAGGTTTCTGGAACCGGAAAATGGACCGGTTTAGAGTTTTGGCATTTACCTTTTCTTTCCTCTTTAAAAGAAAAAAGAATAGAAGGAAAAAAAACAGAAACATCCTGGAACTAGACCGATTATTTCCGATTCCGACAATTCGAAATCAGGAACCGTCCAGAATCGACTAGTTGGGTCCAGTCCGATCCTTGTGGACACCGGGGCTCGTAACAAAGGTTTTAACTTCCTAACAAGAAAGGTGTAGATGGGGGCAAAAAGAATTTGGTGAACCGGCGGTCCTTGACCTGGATCTCCTTTTAATAAACGGATCGACAGGTAGCTCTTTCTTAGTCAAATGCTCTATATGCTTCAAGACCATGTACTAGACTTATCGTTCACGAATACTATTTACCAAATCAGATGGACGGCTTCCTGTGTTGTTCACCAAAACGCATATGATAAGAGTCGCTTTTTGGTTTACAGGTGAAAAGAATTGCTCCTTTAACCTTTTCGTCAAAACTAACGATTGCCCTTTTTGTCTTATGGTTTCCCAAACAATGATTGAATACCAAATGAAGGTTTCAAAGGCTTTGCCAGCACAATAATTTTTTTTAACGATTGTGAGAGTAAGAGCATGTTGTGAGCCGTAAATTCTCGAAAATGTGGATCCCATAATATTTTTATTTATTTATTATTTATTTTTTCATGGTCCAGAATAAGCCGTTAATTCCACAATGAATTAAGGACAGTCACACAATCATTTCTCAAGTTCGAATTCCCAAAAAATTCAACAGTGTCACGGTGAAGTAGGCCTGAGCGCTCTCAAGTCCGGATCGATTTATTCGCGTCGCGACGCATCCCACCCCGCCCACAAGAGATGAGAAACCGTGAGGCGATTTGTGACGCTATCTCGAGCGTTATGTTTCGTGCGGCCATGGTCGCGGATGAGTGGAGTCGATTTTTACTCGGTTCGAATACGGTCGAGAGAGCGTACGCAATCGTATGACTCTGCTTTTCGCCCCGCGCGCCCACACACAAATACGTATAATTTTTGCCAACAGCCAGCTCCCAACCATCTACTCGCCACACACTCTTTGAATGCCAAGCCCTTCCCTCCCTCCACCTTTAAATACCCTCTCACCTGTCCTTCACTTTTTCTCAACTATCTTCCGCCATCTCTCTCTCCTCACCATCGCCGTTTCGAGATCGATATCTCTCTCTCTCTCTAGAATGGCGCCCGCTTCTCTCCACGAGCCCCCCAACACCGTCTGCGTCATGGACGCCTCCGGCCGGCTCGGCTCCCGCCTCGTCGACCGCCTCCTCCGGCGCGGCTACTCCGTCCACGCCGCCGTCCAGAACGAAGGTCTCTTGTTGCTTCACTCGATCCGTCAGCTATCCGTTCGCGATTCCGTTCTGACTTTCCGCTGCGTCGCCGCGCGCGTCTCGCGGTTGCGAGGCTTTCTGGCACTGATGTTTGTTTTGTTGGCTTTTTTTTGCCCCTCCCTCGAATTCGGACCGAGCAGGTGAAATCGATCGGCTGAAGGAGCTGTCGCTCGACACGGAGAAGCTGAAGATCTTCCGCTCCGATCCTTTCGACTACCAGAGCATCGTCGACGCGCTGAGAGGTTGCTCTGGTTTGTTCTACGCGTTCGAGCCGCCTCAGGACCAGCCGAACTACGATGTACGTATGCCGATCGATCTTTCCCTTGCGATTCTTCGTTAATCTGTTGTTTTTCGTCGATCACTAGTTAGAGTTTGAATTAGTTTGCCGATTTCATCGGATTCCATCTCTTTTTCCTAATTCCTCGATAATGAGAGAGAGAGAAGCAGAGTAACTTGTGGCGAGTACTGTGAGCAGATGCGCATCTGTCACGTCTCGGCACACTAAAAGCTCGTGTTTACATGGCAACTATAATTCCACGCAGTCACGGATTGATCTAGGCATGGCCACGAGTCGGTTTGGACCCGGAATCGGCCCGAGTCACGGGCCCTCGGTTCCAAACCGGAACCAACCCGTGGCTTCCGGGCCCTATTCCGATTTCTTCAAATCTTGAACCGAGCCCGGAATCGACGGTTTCAGGTCGGTTTCGAATGGCCGAAAATGGGATTAAAAAAAAAAAAAAGAGCCGTTGAACCGTCGGTTCGAAATCGAAATCGAAATCGCCACTTAAGATTTCGATTTCAGTTCCCTCGAATTTTGAATCGATGGTTTCGGAACCGCGATCATGCCTGGATTGATTTAGGAAGCGCTTTATTAAAGTGGGAGCAGCTAGCTGGCTGATAGAACTTGAATTGATGAGTGATGAACGACATGTTATTCGCTGTCCTTTCACGAGAAATGATGAATGACTCATTGATTTGGACATTCTTGGTAGTTTCTAGTTATCAATTGCCCTAAAATTCCTCTTAAGTATTACGTGTTTTTTTTTTCTTTTTAAATTTAGCTGTGCAATAAATGCTATTAAGATAATCGCTGACTAATTCCTGCTCTAATGTTAGTGAATTTTCTTCATTTTATTTGCTATTAATACCACAAAAATCCTCGAATTGCAATTAGTTATCTCATTGAATTAGTGAAAATTAACGCATTTACGAATTTTCCTTATTAGACCGTGTTATTAGGTGTATGAATAACTCATTAACAAAATCGTTGTTGTAAAAGCTCTTATTAAGCATCGCCCATGATACAATAATTAACCGTACTTAACGAGAAAATATTAAACTTTCATTACTAAGGGGTTATTGATGGAATCCTTTTCGTAATGATTTACTGTAGAAGACTGGTATTTCCCTATCCAATATGTATGATATGTCTTAGAACTTGGTTATATTACTTCGTCGATCCTTGCGGATGCAAAGTAAGGATCGACGAAGTGCGCTAAGGACAACAGTCGGCCACATTTGTGATACAAATACCGTCCTTTAATATAATTTTCTTTTTGGGTTTAAATCGTTTAATATAAATTAGAAGCCTTTATTTATAATATAATAATTACTTCGATACTTGCAATTGTAGAACTTACTAAAAAAACATAAGAGCTCGGATTTGTGGACTGTTTATTCTATCGCTAAGTGCGCCGATGATGTCGTTATTGGGTGGCCTGATGCATTTCACTGTATTGCTGACCACTAGCCGGCCGCAAACAGTGGAAGAAGAAACGTTGTTTTTATCGATCCAAATGAAAATTAAAATATAGCCTTGAGCTTCTGTATGGTCCACTCCACGACCTAAATAAAAAATGAAATTCTACAAATTCCTGGATGGTATACGTATGAGAATAAAAGAATGGGTCAAATTCAGATACTGGTGGTGCCCCTTAAGAACTTGTTCAACGCCTCGATAGAGAAGTTTTTCATGTTCGATGAACTCCATCGGGAAGGCCGTAAACATCACGAGATGTATGTGGGTCATCAATACACTTGTGCAAGTAATAACTGTTGGATGGCCACACTTCGATTGTGTAAAAGTAATCAATGAGTCTGTTTGTAGTTGGCTGTCAATTCCATCGTTGATTTCCCAGTAATCTATTCCATCGCCTTCATTTAGTGTGCTACTTAAGCTCCTCATCCCCAAATCTCCCGCACACATGAATGCATTCGTGCACGGTAACCGTTGGGCCGGTGGCGACAGCTAGCCTACACTTAAGGTCTTCTCTCTTTATATATATTAAGAAAATAGCTGGAGTAAAAGCTGTCCTAATTCAATGACCAAAAAAATTACCGTTCTAAGTTTTCTTATTGAGATTTGATTAATTATGGGAATTGGAAGTTCTTTCACTTCACAGAGTTCTTTTGAAAATCGTGAGATGATTGTCCATTCATTTGTATATACTGGATAAGGATGTATTTGGTTCCTGATACTGTACTATAATACTTCGTGAGAGTGTCAAGATCCTGAAACTTGAAAAATCTCCTTGCTTGGTTAATCGAGGAACCATTAGTTGTTGAAACACACGCTATTTTAGGCTTTAGCTGTTAAAACGCCGCATAAAATCGTGGGTACTACTAAATAGACTACTACCAGCCGCCATTAATGTCATCCTAGCTTGTAGCTATCTGTCTCAGTGCCAGACCATTGACTTTGTAGCTTCTAGATCCTTATCTCCCTTGATCTGTAGCCTCTCTTGTTTCTTTCCATCTCAACCATTAGCGTGTGTTTGGTTACAGGAGTACATGGCCGAAGTGGAAGTAAGGGCAGCACACAACGTGCTGGAGGCGTGTGCACAGACGGACACCATGGATAAGGTGGTCTTCACTTCCTCGGTGACCGCGGCAATCTGGAGAGATGACCGGAAATCACTGGAATCGGATTTCGACGAGAGACACTGGAGCAATGTCAACCTCTGCCGCAAATACAAGGTAGTCTATAAACAAATTCCCCGTTTTCTCTACTTCCTTGCCTCGAGATGGAAGGAAAATTCCTTCCTTTTTACTGTTGCAAAGGAATATGCTTCCACTGGCTAAGTTTGAGATGGGGTGTTTTGTTTCGACACGATGACCACAGCTGTGGCACGCACTGTCGAAGACACTGGCGGAGAAAGCGGCGTGGGCCCTGGCAATGGACCGAGGGGTCAACATGGTGTCCGTAAACGGAGGGCTGCTGATGGGACCGGACCTGTCCATCGCCCACCCGTATCTGAAAGGAGCGGCCGAGATGTACGAGGACGGGGTGTTTGTGACCGTCGATGTCGATTTCCTAGTCGACGCCCACTTGTGCGTCTTCGAAGACGTCTCCTCCTACGGTCGATATCTGTGCTTCAACCACATCATCAACCGCCCCGAGGACGCCCTCAAGCTCGCGCAGATGCTCACTCCCTCCGCTCCTTCGATGCCTCAAAGGTGAGAAAACTTTATGCCGCTTCGTGATTAGAAATAAAATGTTAAAAACTACATCTTTTGGGAAGACACCTTTCTAGAAAAGAAAAAAAAAATTGTGAACTGAAATTTAATATTTAATTCTAAAAAGTTTATCTTAAGGTGAGAGTGCTTTGACCCTTCTTTTTTGGGAATGATTACGACATCTTGGAGATGGAGTGAAAGCAATATATATATGTAATCTTAAGACCCATCATAAATACCAAAAAAATATTCGAGTTGGGTCCTGAAATTAGCTTGGTGGCGTGCAGCTACGATCAGGAGTTGAAAATCATCCAGCAGAGGATCAGCAACAAGAAGCTCAATAAACTCATGGTGAATTTCGAGAGAGGAGTCCAGGTGGACCAATCACTCTAAATCTCAATTTCAAGCGCAATTTGAGAAGAGAGAGAAAGGAATAGATTTTCGATTATCGCCTCTATATAAAGATTTTCGTTAGGTTCGCTGCTCGTGTAAGAAATAATTCTCGGGCTCTCATCGTCGGATGGTGGACGTGTGGGAATAATTGAGGTATAAAACCAGCTCCGATCACACTCCTCCTCCTCACCCATCCGATCCGATAATGAATGGGAAAATTTCTTCTTTTCCACATCAGCCGAGAGCCTAACGACAATCTTTCATTCATATGGTTGGAGAAATTCGTAGAATATGGAAACTTATATGTGGTTAGGTTGATGATGCTGCCCGCACTTGGGACAGATACGGGGCGCAAGACCTATCTTTGTCTCGAGGTAAAGAAAGAGTCAACGACGGAACCAAGGTGCAGTTAATGTACAAGGGGGAGAGGACGAGAAGAGGACGAAGATTGCCGACTTTTTCCCACGATGTGATTGTTAGCTGCCCCCTACATCCAGTCCAGCTAGTCATGCCCAATGCCTAGTCGACGGCGATGTAAATAAATGCTGGATTTCCTCTTCTCCTCCTACTTTCCTTTTTCGTCGTTTTTTTTTTTAAAGTAATCAGACAGTTGAGATACCATTATTAAAATATTCAACTCAAGAACTTAAGCTATTAAATGAAGGGAGACCACATGAATATAAAGAGCATATAAGATTCGTTCTCAGGTAATATGGGACAACAACTTTAACAATCATGACCGATTCGTTTCTCTCTTTCTCTTGGTTTTGCTGCTGTTGTATGGTGGATTTGAGTCTTCATTCAGCCGCATTGGCACGTCCCAACTTGCTTGCGAGTCCGAAATCTATCTTGGCCTTTTTGTGTCTAAGGGCGCGCATGACAATACTAATAGAGTAGAATTTTTGCTCTAGAAGTGTTTCTGGAGCTGAAATGCAACTTTCGGAGCAGAAATCCGTTTGGTCACGCAACTTTATTTTTTTATTTCTGGAACATTTTTTTGCTCCAGAAATAGTTTTGGAGCCACTTGAAAAAGTAAAAAAAAAAAAAATTTTACTTCTCCCTAGAAATAACAAAAATCATCTTTTGGCTAGAAGTTGGTTTCTATAACAGAAGTGTTGCCATGCGCACCCTAAATCTCGGTTCATTTCTTGCTCTTGCGCTTAAAATCGAAAATTGGCAAGGCAAAAGAGCAAAGAGATAAAACGAGCACCAACATCAGCAATTCGAAAACACTCGGAACACGTGCGTTCTCGATGTCGGTCTCGATTAACATCTACTCCATCGTTAATGAATGATGAGAAAATATCTCAAATAATTTTCATCATGGATGGACAATCAAATGGTTCAGGAAAGAACTCGAGAAACTAAGCTTCGATTAAGCTAATTTTTTAACATTGCATCCAAACTAACAATGGTATGATTAGACCTGTCAAATGGATGGATTGAGTCGAGTCGAAAATGGTCCGACCCATATTGCCTCCATATAACCCACATTAATTATTTTTGCATAATATAATTCTGATGACTCATGCGCGGCCTGACCCACATAAATTTCCTCTGTCTATTTCTATTTTTTTATTCATCTTCTCCTCACCTACTCTCTGCAAACGTAACTATAACACACACTCTACACCAAAATGCAAAGAATCTAAGGAGTAGCTGAGCATCAATGTGCCATACAAAAATCTGTCCCTCGACGGGAATTGTCGAAGCCTCCAATGTGCCATACAAAAATCTGCATAGTTCTCTACGTTCGTCCATTCGTTATTTGCGTCGACCGGACACTCCTCGCTACAAAACGCTTTCTGGGTTCTACATAAGATGCATTCACAAGAACAATTAGTCAGCCTCACTGATTTCGCCGGTACAAGAACAGTTAGTCAGCTCACTAAGCCCCCCGTTTTGACAAATCCGACCTGGAGCCGAGCTATATATGATGAATCTAGGGCTCGATCGGCCACGCTCAGGCTCGACGAAGCGGGACAAGCCACGGGCAGTCGAGAGGAGACCGGAGGTGACGATATCCATCAAGAACAAGGGTGTTGGTGATGGAAACTGGTAGTTAGGTGTTGCGGAAAGCAGAAATCTCACTCTTTTTTCTTTGACTGTTTTATTTTTCAATTGATAAGCTTGTGGGTCTCCGAATGGGTTACAGGAGCATTCTTTTTCAAGCCCGTTGATTTTACCATAGCCTGATCGTCATCTCGAGTGCCCGCCTGCCCAAATACTGCACTGCCGGGAAAAGTACCAAAAAAGTCATAAACCTATTGCATTGGTACCAATTCAGTCCTAAACCTTTCAATTGGACCAATTTAGTCCTAAACCTTTTTGCATTTGTACCAATTTAGTCCATTCGGTCAATTTTGGTAGAAAATCGCTAACGTAGACGCCGGCAATGCCACATAGGATGGCCGGCGTTGACGTGTAAATTTTTTTAGTATTATTTTTTCAAAAAAATTATTTTTAAATTATTTTTTTCAGAAATTTTGCTTTGGCCAGTGAGGGCTGGCCAGTCGTCGCCCAAGGGCCGGCGAGGGTTACCAGCGACCTTTCAGAAAAAAGAAAAAGAAAAAATAATTAAGCTGATTTTTGAAAAATTAATATTAAAAAATATCAACGTCAGCGCCGGCTGTCTTGCATGGCAACGCCAACATCCACGTCAGCGATTTCCAGCCAAAATTGGCCGGATGGATACCAATGCAAAATGGTTTAAGACTAAATTAGTTCAATTGAAAGGTTTAAGACTGAATTGGTACCAATGCACCGAAGATAATATTAAGCGAGCGTGAAAAGAAAGAGAAGAGGTCGCACGCTGCATGCTATTTGAATTTGCATTTAGGAAGTTTGAGCACGAGATTCGCACTAGTTACTCGACTGTTTGGGACCGGCACTAAACTGGGGGGCTTCATTGCGGACCAAATGTTACTAGCAGCAGCTTCAACGCGATGGATGGATCGAAGGAGTCTTCGCCGTTTCTGCTAAAGACTCTACATGGACAAGCAAGCAAGAAGATGATTATATCAAATTAATACAGTCGTCAAAATTGACACTCGAATACATTATAGACACGACTTAAAGCATCGATGAATTTAGCTCGAGGCAGAGCAGTTGACTTTAGCTTGAAAATCAAAATTATGATCATCTTGTGGCTAATAAAAAATGAAACAAATTTAAAAATGTAAAGTATATTGGATTTATTTGATTAATTTTTTTTTTTTGCCTCATTGCAGTTTTTATTTGTACAACACTACTTTTTTTTTATCATGCTTGCCAAATTTCGATTTGATTTAACTAGATAAGTATGTAGTCTGTCTAAGTTCAACAAATGCCGGAAATAGACCCATTGCGATGTACAAATTTTCACTTGTTTGGTAATGTTTTGAAATCTCATTAAATTAGGTGAAATACCTGTGTTAGATACTAGGTTTTTTTTTTGGTCAGATGCTAGATACTAAGTTGACTTCAATGTATCTATAATGGCTGAATTTTTTTTTTTTTTTCGGGAGTACACTACAAAAGAATTGAAATTCACGTTTAAGTAATTATTCAAAGCTGTTAAAAAAATTCACAAGCATCAAGTATATTTCCTTCTTGTTGGTTTCCAATTTTTTTTAGGAAAAAAATTATTATCCAAAAACTGAGAATTTTCTGTCAAGATTCTTCTCCAAATTTGCTGCATGTCCATTGATATGTGTTTCTTTTATTTTTTGCTCGCTACTGTTGATTCTACGGATATGGTTGGGGTTGGAAGATCAAATTGGATTAGCGATACTTGTTATAAATGTTAGATCTAAAGAAATAGACAATGGAATGAATAATTCTCATTAGGCACAACGCCAATATAAATATACATACAAGAAAGGGTATAAGCGTAAATACATACACAAAAGGGAAAAATCCTAATCCCAATATATACAATATATCTAACACCCTCCCTCGAATTGAAGGTGGGTCAACCAACAAGAGTTTGAAAAGAAGACTAGCAAATCGTTGTGATGTAAGAAATTTGATGAAGAAGTTAGCAAGCTGGGCTAAAATAAATACGATTTATGACTTGTTAACAAAACGATTTAGAGCAACAACATGAATAAAACGACATCTTTATGCACTCTTTTGCTAATTTCATATCTCATGAGAGCCACGTCGGCACATTACATTAAATTAATTTCACATCGGTTTTTCCGTCAATACGAGCCGTCGATGACACTCAAATGAGCATTATACGAAAGTTATGACGCTTGTAGTGTCCTCATCCCAAGCATGTGACTGTCCATGGTCCTCATTAGATGCTTTTGGCAACTGTCGATCAAATTGGGATCAACCGGAACACGGTGGTAATTTTGAAAGGGTTAAGAATATTCAGAGTTTTGGGGGTCATTTGGGAAAGGTAATCCAATCTGGAGGTTTCCCAGACAGAGGGTGGGTGGTTTATTTTTTTCATTTAACCTTTTTGGGGAGAATTATCATAAAAAAGTCATAAATCTATTGTAATTGTGTCAAGTCAGTCCTAATTTTTTTTTTTTTCAATTTAGTCCTAAACCTTTTGCAATTGCGCCAATTCAGTCCATTTGAATGGCTGGACCTAACATTATTTTAATATTTTTTGAATTTTTGAATTATTTTTTGTCTTTTTTTTCTTTTCATTTGTTTTTTTGGTTTGGACCGGCCACCGGCCAAAGGCCAGCGAGGGTTGCGAGCCCAAGCCCAACAACAGCCTGTGAGGGCCGCGACCCTTGCTAGCGGCCGGTGAGGGCTCGCAGGCCCTCGCCCAGGGGCCGGTGGCTAGCAGCCTCTTGCCAGCCCAACCAAAAGAAAGAAAGAAAAAAAGGACAGAAAAAACTATTTAAAAAATCATAAAATATTATAATATTATTAAGAATTTGCCACATCAGCGTCGGCTGGCCAAATGGACCGAATTAGCATAATTGTGGTTTAGGATTGAATTGATAAAAAAAAAAATTAAGACAGAATTGACACAATTGCAATAGGTTTAGGACTTTTTTGGTAACTTTCCCACCTTTTTGTCATTTTCTTTAGTTAATAATTCACTTTTTCTCTTCTAATTTACAATTGAAAAATTAAGTTTATAACGGATTTATAGGAAATACAAAAAATGAGGGAATTGGGTTTTTTTCTCATAAACATATAGATATGGAAACTATGACCAAATGAAGGAATTTATTTGAGGTCTCTCAAAATTCATCAATTTCCTGGGCTTTGAACCTAAAATCTATTTTGGACCTAATTATTTGTGTATCTCCGCTCCATCCCTTTTTCTTTGGTTAGTTCTAGACGTTCTAACCAGGAAGTAATTACTGTCAGGTCAATAGAAATACTTGTTTGTTTTAGAGGTATATAGCTTTTGACATTTGGATCTTATTAACAAGTGCTTCTGTTAACTACATTTAATAAAAAAACATATTCAATTGCAAACTATTGATTGTGCATTTAACGTCAACAATCAATGCAATTAAATTTATAGAATATCCTTGTTTTGGGTCTTAACAAGCGCCTGAAGGTAGTCTTCTTAACAAAACCCTTGATTATTTCAATAGAAAGTTGAGGGGTAAACTACTCAATCAGCTTTAAACTTACTCTAAAGATGTCATAGCAGTTCTAAACTTTTCGAATTTGCTAATTTAGTCCTACTATAGTAGTCCTTTTGCACAATTTTCGCCGAAAAAAGCTCACGTGGCAATCGAGTCATCGCCAGCCGTCCTATGCACCACATGAGCTATTTGCGACGAAATTGGTAGGAATGACTATATTGGAATTCTCACAAAGATTTAGGATTTCAATGACCAAATTAAAAAACTTATAACTGAATTGACATCTCTACGATAAATTTAGAACTGATGAGATAACTTCTCTGAAAGTCGAGCCGGGAGAGCTCTCTGCCAAATTCTTGCACACTCGAATTTTCGGGATTAATGATTGGAGGCACCTTAAGTGTCGTCATTTAAGTCCCTTAGATCCAAAGTTCAACACCTACATTTTTTTTTTTTGGGGTCGGACAACACCTACATTGAATGGACATCAATCATTTTATGTGTGGATTTGCTGCATAACTAATAAACTAAGTTGGGTGAAGGCCGGAAAATTGAATTCGAAGAGTCAAATTCATGATTGAGGACACACGAGCGGCGCCGCCTGAAGAGTCGATTCACGTGCCGACTTTTCTTACGTCCATCTTCTATAAATGTCCACGTTTCCAACGTGCGTGCGTGAACGAACCATCATGACTAATGCAAGAAAAGCTAAATGCACTTGATATTCTAATTTCGGGAATTATCTATACGCAAAAAAAAAAAAAAAAACAACAAAAAATTAGTAAAGTTTCTGTCCATTTGTCACACGTTCGGAGCAAACACGTGCCTTCTTTTCCCATTGGGATTCTTCGCGCTTTACCCTTTTAGGAGACGTGTCCGATATAGTGGTGGCCACTGTTCGGAACCGGCCGGTTCCGGTTTGTGGCCACTATGAACCGGAACCGGAACCTTAAGGGCCGATTCCGGTTCAAAATCGAAATGGAACCGGCCGGTTTCGGTTTCGATTTCGGTTTTCAAATTTAATTTTTAAATAATGAATTGTGAAATTATGAAATAATAAATTATCAAATACAAATTGTAATCAAATTGTAAATTGTATTTAAATTTGGGGGGAAGGGAAGAGGAAGGGGCTTGAACTTAATGAATTATCATTAAGCGCCTGCATATCTTCTTGGGATCGAAGAATCAAAGCCCACGTAGTTCTTTTACCTTTGATAGTCCCATACTTACCTCATCGTTAATCGTCACTACTCGTTTCGCCTGTTCCGGTACCAGTACTCGTGGCGATGGTATCTCCATCATCGAAGAATTCTGCTTCATTGCTGTGATCCATCTCTTGTTATCGATGTTGAGCCTTTGTCCAATCATCGACACAAGCTTGAGCCTCCACCGATTCCAAAGCTAATCTTGAACGTCGATCGTCCAAAATGTTGCCTCCAGCGCTAAATGCTTGTTCAACCGCAACTGTTGAACAATGGGTTACTAAAACCTATCTTGCGATGAGAGCGAGAATTGGAAATTGGGTTGAATGCCTCTTCCACCACTCTAAGATTTTGAAATCTGTGCCGCCTTCGAATTCACTAAACTAAAAAAAAAATAGTTAAATAGGTCTCTACTTCGGAAATATCTCATGTTGCTCCATTTTGTCTTTTTTGCCTATTCATCAGCATTTTGTACCCTCTACTAATTCTACCTAGGTCCCCGCTTTGTACGTCACTAGGTTGGGAAGATCCACTATCACCTACATTATATATCTATTAGAAAATTCATTATACATTTCTACTATTGCGTTTTTAACTACTGTTTGTATAGTTCTAATATCTATAATTTCAATCAAATGTAAACAGTCATAATACGTATTCAAATTATCACCTAAACCATCTAATTTGATACGTGGATCGAAAACACAAGCAACCAAATAAATATGAGGAATTTCGCTATAATAATGCAGCCATTTCATTCGCATTGCCATAATAATCAGACCTAAATGATCATCTTTTTCATTTTCTTCAAAAATACCAGTAATATTAACACACTCTATTAAAAATAAATGCGTAGTAGGATAATAAACACCAGATAAAATATAAGTTGCATCATTAAAAACTTTTAAAAGATCTATTTTTTTTTTTACAAATATCCCACTCTTGTGGGAATAAATTAATTTGAGAAATATTATTTGAAATAAACGTACATAATAAATCTTTATATGCAAAAGATTGATTAAGCAACTCGTACGTAGAATTCCAACTAGTTGGAACATCTCTTGAAAATATTTTTGGTCTTCTTCTATTTGCTTTACAAAATTTGCCCATTTCTTTCAGAATTTGAGATTCTCCATAAAAATTGAATTGCTGTCTTTATTGGGTTGAGAAAAATATCAAGAGTTTGTAAATCATCTTGTACACATAAATTTAAAACATGGCAAGCACATCTAACGTGAAAAAATTATCCATCAAAAGCGGGTTTGCAAATCTTTTCTAACTCTGGAATGAAAGCGGTATTTGCCGTGGCATTATCAAAACCAACTGAAAATATTTTATTAACCAACAAATATTCTTCTAAAACTTGCGTAATTATTCTATAAATATTAATTGTCGTATGTCTATCATCAAAAACTCGAAATGCAATAACTCTTTTTTGAATGTTTTAATCATCGCCTATCAATGACATGTAATACCCATATAAGAATGAGTTTGCCAAGGATCACTCCAAATGTCGCTACCTATATGCACACGTCCATTGAAATTCATAAAAAAAAAAATTCAAATCTTATTTTTCTCTTTTATAAATATAAAAAAGTTGGCGTTTAAGCGTATTTTTCGAAACATGTTTTGCTTGTAGAGTACATGCAATTTGTATAAAATGATTAAAACCAACTTTTTCACCAAAATTAAACGATAAATTTTCAATGGCAACAAATTTAGCTAATTCTTCTTTATAAACTTTTTCATTGTAACGAAATAAAGGAGAAGCGTTAGAATTGGCGTACCCGAAAATTTGTTGTTGGCTGGTGTCAATCCCTGCTTGCGTTGGATGTTTCGACCTTAGATGCCGTTTAAATGTTCCATAGCCGCCTCCACTTGTAAATTTGTATGTTGCCCCACAATATTTACATTTTACCTGATACTTGTTTCCGCCTAAATGTTCATTCGTGAAGTGCTCCCATATGTCGGATGTACCATCCTGTTCCACCTCCTTTGTTGTTGACATTTCTTCGACACTGGTAGGAGGATGATGCAAACTTTCTTGCATTGGGACGTGCTCGACGTTGGGAATAATGTTGATATCATCAACATCG
This sequence comes from Lenwebbia sp. NSW1173648, assembly GCA_029784005.1. Taxonomy (NCBI): domain Eukaryota; kingdom Viridiplantae; phylum Streptophyta; class Magnoliopsida; order Myrtales; family Myrtaceae; genus Lenwebbia; species Lenwebbia sp. NSW1173648. The sequence goes on from JARCGZ010000005.1 coordinate 1,957,238, forward strand.
TCTTCCCAATATGCAAAATCACGAGGATCATGAGGATGATCGGATTCCCCCATCGAGCCCACTGGGCTCTTTCCTCTGTCACTGCCTCTGCTTCCACTTGCTTTTTTTTTTTTAGAGAATTGAGCGGAAAACGAATTCAGAAAATTGACAGAGTCACAGATTTGAGAGAATTTGTGAGAAAAAATGAAAGATAAAAATGGATATTTATAGAATTTAGGATATATTTATTTAATAAAAAAATGAAATGGGCCAAATGGTTGTTGCCGATTTGGGCAACGGCTATAAGCCGATTCCGAACCGACAGAACCGCCGATTTTCCATCGGTTCGGAACAGGCGGGCCCGATCAACGGGCCGGTTCCGGGCCCAAATCGGCCCGTGACCACCACTAGTTCGACAGAGGTAGTTTCATTCTCTTTTCACGTGAGGGCAAGTCTTGCGTGAGGAAGAGAAATTAGCTCAGGGCAATATATAATTAAGGGAAAATTTCAAATAAGAACCCCAAATGTCCTCATTTTCTCAAATAAGAATCTCAAGTGGATCTTGTTTCAAATAAGAGCCTGAAGTGCCCTCGTTGTGTCAAAGAAGGACCTGAAGTGCACATTATTTCAAATAAGGTCATGAAGTAACTATATTAGTCTAAAAAAAGGGCATGAGTCACTTTAGTTAGGTTTATTTTGGTCATTTACTATTTTATTTTATTTTTTATTTTTCTATTTTTTAAGAGATTTTGAAAAAATAAAAAGTAAAAAAAAAATTAAGAAACACAAGCGGGAGGACTAACCTCCTGCCCGTGGCTACAGACCCCGCCGACTAGAGATGAGGGCCAAAGCCGAGAGGGGGCCGCGACCCTCGCCCAGGTCCTGCTGAGGGCCTGGGAGAGGGTTGCGGCCCTCTCTGGCTCAGGCGAGGGCCAGTAGGCCATTCGCCTCTGGTCGGCGGGGTCGCTGGCCCTCGCCGAGGCGCCACCCCATAGATGGTGGGGCGGTGGCCACATCAGTCCTCTCGCCTGTGTTTTTCCTTTTTTAAAAAAAAATTTAATTTAATAAAAAATTAGATTAAATTTACATTTGGACAAAAATGCCCTTGATCGGCAGAAAAATTTGGCCGGCGGACGAGATCAGGCCCTTATTTGAAATAATCATAGCCACTTTAGGCCTTTCTTTGAGACAATAATGTCACTTCAGGCCTTTATTTGAAACAACGTCCACTTCAGACCATTGTTTGAAAAAATGAGAGTACTTGGGGCCCTTTTTTGAAATTTTCCCTATAATTATTGTTGGTCCACAAAGAACTAGAGGTCAGCATGGTTTCAAGGTAGAACATAGGACTGGACTGGTGGGAAACCTTTCAAGTTTCAATTTCTAGGATTTGTAGGGTAGATTTCAGGTTCTAAAAATTGGGGAATCTGTTCCGACGGGTAGGTTCTAGATTCCAGGTAGGTAAAACCTGAAATCTGGAACGTGGAACAAGTTTTTGTGTTTTCTTGGTATATGTCCTCGCGCGATCTTATGATATTCCATGGCGTCCGTTGATGAGTGTGTAATTTAAAACAACTAGTCTAAGTTTACATTTTCGGAGATGTTTATGACCGAGATTTTTACTTTGTTAATATATCATATTTATTTGTGTATCTAAATATTAGTTGTGGTCAGTGAATTGTAGTAGCAAGTGGTGGTTATTAAAGGTGATGATTTACTGCAACCGTTCAATTAAAAATACATATGAGTAGACCCTGGAATCGACCATGGAACTTGTGACATGGTAAGTTTCATGTTTCAAGGTATGCATGGTAGGTTTCAGGTTCTAAAAAATGAAGAACGTGTTATGACGGGTAGGTTCCAGGTTCCAAGTGAAACCTGTACGGAACCTGGAACCACACACTCCTACAAGGAACATATTCTCGGCTAACAACTAATTATATATATACCTCTACCGCTCCACTCCTTGCAAAGCAAACTCCATTCATTAAGCCCTTTGTGGGTAATTTTTCTATATCCCTACATTAATCTAGACCCAACAAAACGATATATTATCGAGTCCATCTACAAACATATCTAGTTGTCCACAAAATGTCACATGCTGAGTTCGACTATGACTTTAGTAGGCTCAGAAATTGAACGATTTTCTGAACAAAAAGAGAAAAAAAAATTGAGCGATTCATCTAGAAAGGTCTTGTCCGGTATCTGTAGTTCAATTAATCAACCATGCTGATCATTCGTGTGCATCTCGCATGAGGAGCAAAACTAGCTAGTAGGACCTTGGATCCGGATTCTCGGTTGCTTGGCGTATTCCGTACTCTATCATCTAATCAATTAAGATAATTACCGCGAGGGGTTAGTGAAAAATCAAAGTGCATAATCGGGGCCAAAAGGAGGATTAAAAGTGGCCTGAAGTTTAGTGAAGGCGCAGGTACGTGCTTGTGGACCATAAACGCAAGCATAGTCTTCCAATTCCTTTGGTTTTGGGCCAATAGCAAAAGTCATCCAATTCAATTAATTCCTTGAGCAGCTTTCTTGAGTCGTCAAATTCACAATTCAATGCACTTAAATCCAATTCAAATCCCTATAAATCCCCCCCAATTAACCGCCTCTCTACTCCCCACTACTCCCACTAATCACCTCTCTTCCAACTGCCATCAACTCCCTCACATCTCTCTCTCTCTCTCTCTCTCTCTCTCGGCCAAGAGAAAATGGCATTGGCAACGAGTAGCCATAGCACTCTTGGTGTGACCTCACTCTTCTTCACGGTGTTCCACATTGCGGTCATCAGCTCGCAAGCCGCCGCCGCCGCCACGTACGACGTCGTCTCTCTCGGGGCCAAGCCCGAGGGCGTCACGGACTCAACGCAGGCCTTCGTGGCCGCGTGGCGCGCGGCTTGCGACTCCGAGACGCCGGTCATGATCAGCGTGCCGCCGGGACGGTTCCTGGTGGGAGGGGCCACCTTCAGCGGGCCGTGCAAGAACAACGCCATCCGGTGGCACATCGAAGCGGTGATCATGGCTCCCGCGGATTATAACGTGCTCGGGAATGCCGGGACGTGGCTCTTGTTCCAGGGCGTGGACGGCATGTCCATCTCCGGCGGGGTCCTCGACGGGCAAGGCGCCGCCTTGTGGGCTTGCAAAGCTTCCAGCAAGAATTGCCCCAGTGGAGCCACGGTACATACAAACACATATAAAGTCTATTGAATCACACAATAATAATTACATGAGTCACTCCTAGAAGATATCGATCTCCATGATGCTCTTGTGGCTAGAGTTATTTCGTCTAAGTAACTATACTTTTCTAACACGGTCCAACTTGCACAAGAACACTAATAGGAACAGAACACATCCATAATCTTTTATAAAATTTAATATTTTATGAACTTCTTGACCAATCATCGTGTGCAAGATAAATTGGAAAATCATTTAGCCTAACTATCACAATTAGGGTTTTTCTTGCTTGTCAATCAACATTGGCTCTCTTTTGCCACACTTACGTTTTGAGGTTGTAGTTACTTAACAAACAAATGAAATATTGTTTATTTATTCATAATTATTTGTTTTTTGGTGCATGCATACGAACGACTCACTAGACAATTATCTTCAGCAACTCAAGGAACATTGCGGTGAGCAAACTAACGTCGCTCAACAGTCAGTTGTTTCACATTGTTATCAACGGATGCCAAAACGTGAGGTTGCAAGGAGTGAAGGTTTTCGCCTCCGGCGATAGCCCGAACACGGACGGTGTTCATGTTCAATTGTCGTCCGGTGTCACGATCATGAACTCGCGAATTGGAACAGGCGATGACTGCGTCTCGGTCGGCGCTGGCACCACAAACCTCTGGATCGAAAACGTCGCGTGCGGCCCGGGCCACGGAATTAGGTAATTATACTAGCTAAACCTCTGGATGTGGTTTAAGTGAAAGTTGGTAATCAATATTTTTGGGATTTTGTATAACATGTTGGTTCCTGGTGTTACACAGCATTGGAAGCCTAGGGAAGGACCTTGAAGAGGCAGGGGTTGAGAACGTGACGGTCAAGAACGTTGCGTTCGAGGGGACACAAAACGGGTTGAGAATCAAATCTTGGGGCAGACCCAGCACCGGATTTGCCAAGAACATCCTCTTCCAACATGCGATCATGTCCAACGTTAGAAACCCAATCGTCATCGACCAAAATTACTGCCCCAACAAGAAAAACTGTCCTGGTCAGGTATGTGTTGAGGACATTAATCAATTTATTAATTAATCGTTCGGGTACAATAAAGACTAAACAGTCTTTTCTTCATTAAACCGAAAGTTGACACGGATCACCATAGATTTGGACAAGTCATATAGGGTTTGATACATAATGACATGTAGATTTGGGTAACCATCGTTGTGAACAATAATGCGTGCGACCTAGCAATGATCCTAGGGAAAACAACATGATTGAATCGATCATAGTTAAATCGAGATCGATCCATTCTACCGTGATTTAATCATCACAAGAACTCGTCTAATATATAGTAGATTAGTCCAAAATACATGCAACTACCATCAAAACCATCTTAGAGTGAGATCCTGCAAGTTATTCTCAGTACGAAAATGAAACTACCAATTGATTTCTTTTTTACCAATTTTACTACATCGATCACAGTTCTTGTGTCACGCCACACCCCAAAAAAGACTAGCTCAAATGCTCCGTTAAACCGGAGTTCGTCGCAATGAGTCCGCACAAAATTTTCCTTTCCTTTTCTCCCATTTTTCCGGGCCCATCCTTACCACTTCTAACCTTGATTTCATCCAAACAGTTTTCGGGCGTGAAAATCAGTGACGTGACGTACCAAGACATTCACGGTACATCGGCGACGAAAGTCGCCGTCAAATTCGATTGCAGCCCGAAGAGCCCGTGTGCAGGAATAAGATTAGAAGATGTGAAGCTCACTTACAAGAACGATCAACGACCGGCTCAAGCTTCTTGTGTTAATGCTGGTGGGTTGGCCTTTGGCCTAGTCCAACCCTCCAGTTGCTTATAGAGCAAAATACCAATATAATTGATCGAGTGTTGTGATATATGTATTATGTAGAACTAGAAATATATAGCGGCCGGGGGTAGATTACATGTATTTTGTGATTATTTGCTTGAGCCTGTGGCTGTTTCCCAGCTTAAATCATGGAAAGGCTGGTCTGAAGCCTGGCCTTGCAATGCTAGCTTTGAACTAATTGTTTGTTGTGTTCAACTGATTGATGAAATCCACAAGGGTTTAAGTAATAGATACGGTTGAAAATGACTCCGGATTTGTTATGAATGATACACACGATAATGACTATCGATCACGAAGATAATATTGTTCGAATTAGAGGATCCTATAATATTCCCTGAAATTTTTCATTTCGTGTCGCACTTAAGGCAACGGCGAATCGCTCAACCTGAGGAGTTGTGAGACGAGACCACGATGTTCGGGGTGAACACTAGTCGGGTCTGCGCGCTTTGCACTGGAGCACTGTTTATGATTGTAATATTCTGATAAAGTTACATGAAATGCTTAGCAGATCATAGATTTATATTTGAAGAAAAAGAGAAGAAAGATGATGTAATCTTTATTGCGTTACCAGCCAAAAACAGTTATAAGTAGGATGTTATGAAGAAACCAATGAAATTACGAGAAGTTCAGCTAGTACCGATATTAATACGGTTTAATCAGTCTTATGATTACATTGTTTTATCATCTTGAGTAATTGACTCTCTTGAAAGCTAATAGTATACTTTAATCATTATATCACAAGGCATAAATCGTAATAGATGGTGAATAAGTACTTCAATTACTGCAATAAGATCAAATCAACATTGAAGGACGACTACTTGCTATTCGTTAGGATAAAAGAAATCTAGCTATCTAAATCTCTACACCGGTCCAATTAATGGGAAAATTATCAAGGTCGATTTTTATGCTTGCTATTGTTACTAACCCGATTCTTCATAATTTAGTCAATATAACTAGCATTTCATAGTAATAACGGTGACTTTTTCTTAGACAAAAAAAAAAAGTTTGGGGTGGATTTGAAACTGAACCTATAGTTTAGGGTCTTTTCTGAGATAAAAAAAAAGTTCGAGCAGATTTGAAACTGAACATAGAGTTGAGGTTTTTTTTATGAGACAAAAAAAAGAGTTCGGGACAAATTTGAAACTTTACCTGAAGGAATTAGGCCGTACCAGGTCCATGAAAGTGTGCTCTATAAAATGTTTTAGGGAATTTTTTTAGTTGGGTGTGCTCTATAAAATGTTTCCACCCACTCACAGTTGAGAAGCATCAGTCAAGAGAAAAGGGAGGATGGAGAGTAAGAATGAGGAGGGAGTGAGGAACAAGCAAGTGGTATTCAGGGACTTGGTCGTGAATGGCGTCTTCCCTAATGAGTCGGACATGGAGGTGACTGAGTCGACCGTCGAACTGGCAGGAGCCGTCGCTGAAGGCTCCAAGGGAGTGTTGGTGAAGAATCTCTACCTCTCCTGCGACCCGCCGACTCAGCTCAGAGCTATATCGCCTCGTTCCAATCTGGTTCGGTGAGTTGATAGAGAAATTGGGGTGCCCTTTTACGTTTGCGCAGTCTTATAAAATCACATGGAATGAGCGATGCAGCTTGCCGTTATTGCTTCCATTCATGTGTGTTAGTATGATGACGGATGAAAGTAGCTTGCATGGGGTATATGACAAAGAGATATAGACTTGATTGAAATGAAACAAGAATGATAATGACTGTGTTCATGTCGGATCCTTAATCGTAGTGTGTGTGATTCTAATGAATCGGTTCGAAATCTTTTTGTTCGCTAAATTTGTTTGCGCGTGTCAACACATCTATGCAGCCTATTATTGGATTGAAATCTGGGCATCCGAACTTCGAGAAAGGCGATCTGGTTTGGGGCATGACCGGATGGGAGGAGTACAGTCTACTTCCTGAGCCAGAGACTTGCTTTAAGATCGAGCACACCGATGTTCCTCTCTCCTACTACGCCAGTCTTTTGGGTACGCTCTTTGATAACTGACGTCTTTCGCTCTTTCGATGTTAATGAACTCTGTTTTCTCCTGATATCCTCTCGTTGTTGCGCACTTTCAACAGTTGTTTTTTTGTTTTTTTGCAAGGTCCGCAGCAGTGTTAATTGATCGAATTAGGCAATGAGGTGTTTAGTCAGGGAATTTCTCGATGTAGTTAGTGACTTCAATACATTGCCACGGGCTAGTTTCTCCTGCGGATGAGTAGGGTTGTCTAGCGAGAGTTTGCCGTGGCCAGATCGCTCCTACTCTTTAGCTTTGCCATAATTTCGATGCTCGTCTAATATCTACCAACCTGAACTTTGCAGGCATGGCGGGCCTGACAGCTTATGTGGGGTTTTTCGAGGTATGCACTCCTAAGAAAGGAGAGACGGTTTTCATATCGGCAGCATCGGGAGCCGTTGGACGGCTTGTTGGCCAGCTTGCGAAGTTGTTTGGTTGCTATGTTGTTGGCAGCGCCGGTAGCAAGGAGAAGGTAATCATATCACATTTGTCTAGTTTTTCCTTTTAATGGTTCACCAAACATGTTTGGCATCTGCAAGTTTCACTTTTGTTCTTTTCTTCCTGTTATTTTTGTGAAAAAAAGGTTGATTTGCTGAAGAACAAGTTTGGATTCGGTGATGCTTTCAACTACAAGGAGGAACTGGATTTGGATGCAGCACTGAAAAGGTGAGCCACGATTGCGATAATGATGACTGAGTAAATAAGTGACTGCTGTACAAGATATGAAACTTTGTACCTGTTTCTGAAGCTGACTCGAGTCGACTTTTTCATGTGGGTGGAAAGATGCTCGACGCGGTGCTGCTCAACATGAAACTTCATGGCCGAATCGCGGCGTGTGGAATGATCTCACAGTCCAACCTCGGGCAGCCCCAAGGCGTCCACAACTTGGTGAACATCATCCTGAAGCGGGTTCAAGTGGGAGCTTTCTTGGAGTTCGATAACTATCATCTCTACCCGAAGTTCCTGGAGACGGTGTTGCCTCCGATCAGAGAGGGAAAGATTGTGTACGTGCAAGACGTCGTTGAAGTGCTCGAGAACGGTCCGGCAGCTCTCGTCGGGCTGTTCTCCGGTCGCAATGTCGGGAAACAAGTGGTTGGGGTTTCTCGCGAATGAGTCAGCTTTCTGTACTTTGTCATCCAGGGTTGTCTTCTGTTTGTCTGTGTGTTGCCGTTCCGGCATGCGAATGAGTTAGCTTTTTGTATTATGTAACTGTCGTTAATCCACCGTGAGATTAACGGCCCGTTCTGTGTCGCAAAAAAATAAATAACCAGTAAATAAAAATTATTGTGAGGTCTACTATTTTAAGAATTTATTACCCACAACATGCTATTACTCTCACAGTCGCACAAAGAGTGTTATGCGATAGAGGCCCAATTTTATACTATGCCTCTCTAAAGATGTCCATGAACATGTTGTTTCCAGTTTTATCCTAAAACTTCTGACGATTTGTCAATTTAGTCTTAAACCTTCTAACGATTTGCCAATTTAGTCATTCCGGCAAATTTTAACTGGAAATCGCTGAAATAGCTATCTAGTGACTAGTCAGCGTCGATCGTTCTACTTGCCAAAGCCGGCACTATTGTGGATAATTTTTTAATTTTTATGAATTTCTTATTATTTATTGTTCTATTATTTTTTTCTTTCTAACCCCTGGGCTGACGAAGGCGTTGCAGCCCTTGCCTGGATCTGAGCGAGGGCCGATGCCCAAGACTATGACAGGCCTAGGGTTAGGAATGAAAAAGAAAAGAATAAAAACTAATAAATATATTCAAAAATATTAAAAAAAATTAAAAAAAAATTGTCCGCGTCAATGATTTCCAGTTAAAATTGGCCGGAAAGACTAAATTGGTCAAGACGTTTAAGGCTATGTTGGCATAATTGAATATTTAGGACAGAATTGGCACAAGTATAATAAGTTTAGGACTTTTTTGGTAATTTTCCCTAGTTTTCTTGCTATCTCTCACCAGTTTCACATACATTAAGCACACTAGTCCAAATTCAACAACAGAATATTTATATGCGAAAAGCTATGAACACTTCTTAGGCGTCAACATAGACTTCATCTTCAATAAGAAAAACAAGTCTCGTGGGAAAATATTTTCGCTATAAATTAGAAATTATGTGTAAATATTTTCATTAACGATGGAAACACTTTTCCTCTAATTCATTTATGTAAATGTTCATCGAATTAGAGTCGAAATTGTGTCGATCCACGCCATAGAATCGACGACAAGTGGGTGTCATGTCGGCCGGATGTAGGCATGGTCACGAGCCGGTTTGGGCCCGGATCAAACCCGGGCCCGCGGTTCCAAATCGGAACCGGCCCATGGCTTCCGAGCCCGGTTCTGGTTTCTTCAAACCTCGAACCGAGCCCGGAACCGGCGGTTCTAGGCCGGTTCAGAACCACCGGAAAAAAAAAAAAAAAAACTACGCCGTTGTTCTTGGGCAACTTGGATTCCCAGACGAAATCAGCCCACGACGCCCCTCGAAACGCCCGATTCAGCCTCCCCAGCCGGCAAATATCCGTCGGCTCTAAGTAGGCCAAGACCGACGCCGCGCAGCTCTCCGGCAAGTCCCTCAGGCTCGTCGTCGCCGACAGGGAAGGCACGCAACCTAGGGATTCCCTCGAGAAGATCAAACCCATCTCTGGACGACTTCTCGAGACCGGATGAACGAGACCGAAAAGATCAGAACTTTCTTGGAGAATCTCAGGAGTCGGGGTCGAATGTGGAGGCAAGTGGAGGAAATGGGGAGGTGGGTTTTGTAGACAGGCGCGTAGTCATATCGGATTGGCATCGATTTCCTTATCCGAATGTAAATTTATCTCTAGGTTGTCTTGTCTGTTCGGCTCTGTTATGCTTGTTCGGTTGTTGGTTCGAGAGAGAGAGAAAGTAGAGGACGTTGATGGCGATGAACACAAATTGATTAACCTCTTTTCTTTTCTTTTTTTTAATCTCATTTTCTGCGGTTCGGAACCGGCCCGGAACTGGCAGTTCCATTTCCGGTTCGGAACCGGAACCGGAACCACCACTTAAGGTTCCGGTTCCGATTCCCCCGAATTTTGAACCGGAACCGGCAGTTCCTGAACCATGGCCATGCCTGGCCGGATGCTTCCTCATGCAATGTGAAAATCACCTGTGAATGTGGAACCAATTTAATTGAGGGACCACGTCAGCTAAACTAATGATCTTACTTTGACTAACCTATTAATTTAAGAAATACTAATCGTCATTACGCGTCAATTACATCACATACACCGGCCTTTTGGATACGCTTCTTTGATCATCTAACGTCTTTCGCTGTTTCAATGTTAATGAACTCTGTTTTTCCCTGACATGGTGCTAATTTGATTTGCCGAACATGTTTAGCATATGCAATATTCATATCCTTTGGGTACTAGACGGGATACTTGTCCAAAAAGTCCTAAACCTTTTGTACGGCGGCCATTCCAGTTCTAAACCTTTTAATTGTGCCAATTCAGTCCTAAACCATTCAGTTGTGCCAATTTAGTCATAAACCTTTTAACGATTTGTCAATTAAGTATTAAACCTTTTGACGATTTGTCAACGTAGTCCTTTCACACAATAATCCAAATAATAGGTTTAGGACTAAATTGGCAAAACTTCAAAGGTTTAGAACTGAATTGATACAATTGAAAGATTTAGGACTGAATTAGCACAATTAAAAGGTTTAGTACTAAATTGGCCGCCGTACAATAGGTTTGTTACTTTTTGGACAATTTTTTCGAGTACTAGACAAACATTTATATCAGCATGAACCTTAAAGACTTCAACAGCCATCCTGTCATAAATTAATCAAGGGACACTCGAGGTATCACAAGCGTGGCGGGCTTTCTCAAATTTGAGAATACTTTTCAAGAGCGTGATTGCTGTGTTGGAACTTGGATGTATGTGTCACGGACCGACAGATTTCAGTCGCGGAATTAACCCGTGCGGCGTCTGGCAAGCCAAGCCAGGCCAGCCTTCCTCATATAGTTGTTCCATAGAACATTTAGGCGAATAGCTTTCCCGTATTGGATCATACCACGCCCAGCCTAGCTCGAGCATCCATTACATCGAGTAAGACGAGTATAATACTTTAGGCACAAAACTGGTTTCGGCCTGCCATGGCCTCATCAGAAGAGCGGCATCAGCTCCCAACCAATTTATACACGGGAGGCCAACCCCGCCTTCAGAGTTCCTAACGGTATATTCTATCTAACTTAGAACTTCTAATACAAGTCAATCCTGACGCCATTCACACGACCCAATTGCCTCTTCCCCCTCTACACCGCTCACTCACCGTGATGACACCACAAGCTCCACCCTCAAAGGTATACGAGTATGGGAGAACTTGCCCACCTGGGAGACGGAATGACCGGCCCGTGTCATTCTTCCCCACTCAATCCACAAACGCCTTAGTTGCGGGTTATTTTATCGCTTCCCTGCGTTCTCCAACCATCACTGCCACTCCCACGGGACTTACATGAATGGCAAACGCTTGCCCAAGAGAACAACTCTACTCCCCTGGTAGCTTCCCCCGATCAAAGCTGTTCGCGAATCTCCAGTCACTTGTACTCCCTTGACAAGTGTGGCACCCCTTGCCAACTGCACACCCTCGGCAGCACCTTCTTTCACCTACTAGACTTCTCCTTATCTCAGTAGACCAATGGAGGTTTCCCCCTTGATGAAACGTGGTAGCGGACCTATCTTGAGATTCACTGAATTGATCCAGGAACGTTATCCCATTTCAGTGAGCAATCCGGTTCCTTCCTATGCCCCCATTGGCATCCTAGAAGCTAGACGAGAGCCGCACCTTGTCCGAGCCCTCTTGGCCCCGTCAATCACTCTCCGCCCTCAAAAGACCTAGAAGATCACAGGTTTTCTCCGAATCACCCGCCTATTGAAGGGATCCTGCTCTGATACCATTTAGCATGGGCCGACAGATTTCAGTCACGGAATTAGCCCGTGCGGCGCCTGGCAAGTCAAGCCAGGCCAGCCTTCCTCACATAGTTGTTCCATAGAACACTTAGGCGAATAGCTTTCCCGTATTGGATCATGCCACGCCCAGCTTAGCTCGGGCATCCATTACATCGGGTAAGACGAGTAGAACACTTTAGGCACAATAACTGGTTTCGACCTGCCATGACCTCATCAGGAGAGCGGCATCAGCTCCCGACCAGTTTGTACACGGGAGGCCAACCCCGCCTTCATATTTCCTAAGAGTATATTTATCTAACCTAGAACTCCTAGTACAAATCCGTCCTGACGCCACTCACACGACCCAGTTGCCTCTTCCCCCTCTACACTACTCACTCACCGTAATGACACCACAAGCTCCACCCTCAAAGGTATACAAGTACGAGAGAACTTGCCCGCTTGGGACACAGAACGAGCAGCCCGTGTCATATGTCTCCATCATTTCACTGAAATAAATGAATGACAATCTTTGTTAGCTAGTCTCTTCATTTCTTTTTTACTTCTGCAAAATAGGTTGACTTGGCTGAAGAACAAGCTTGGTTTTTCGACGAAGCTTTCGGATGCAGCACTGGAAAGGTTAGTTAGGCACATGCTAGTGATTATCGAGCGAATTGAACAACTGTTACTATACGCACACCGGCTGCGATCAACAACTATTTTGATAATGTCGGGGGAAAGATGTTGGATGCGGTGCTACTCAATATGAAGCTTCGTGGTCGAATTGCGGCATGTGGATTGATCTCGCAGTACAGCCCTGAGCAGCCCGAAGGTGTACACAAGTTGTTGCATATCACCATGAAGCGGGTTCTAGTGGAAGGTTTCAATGTGCTTGATTATCATCATCTCTATCCAAAGTTCCTGGAGATGGTTTTGACTCGGCTCATAGAGGGAAGAATTATCTATGTGTAAGACAATGCCAACGGGCACGAAAACGGTCCAGCAGCTCCGGTCGAGCCGTTTTCCCGTCAAAATGTCGGGAAACAGATGGTCCTGCTTTCTCGCAAATAAGTCACTTGTTGCACCTTTTTCACTGGCACAGTCTCTTTCGCTTCTGTTTTAGAAAGGATCTGTTTTCTGTCTGTCTTTGCAACTGCCGATCTGTGCGAGGACTTTGAGGTTGTCTATTTCTTTCAGGGTGATTGTTTGTGAGGACGTAAATGTGTCTCTTACATCCCTAAAAGAAAAAATCGGCAGAGGTTCTCTATTTTCTGTTTGTCTTTGCACTGCCTTCTATCTTCTGAAGGAAATACAAACAACCCATTTACAAGGAACTTCCGGACTTCAGGTATGCAAATTCCTGTTCCCTCACAAAAAATACAAAACTCCATCCATACGTGCGGTACGTAGGAATAACAAGTGAAATTCTACATTGCTCATTGTAATGTTACTTCTTCCTCATCGATATATCGGGTCTACTCTAGGATCCCTGGCAATTGGCAAATAAACATTGATGGCATCGCACTTCCCATTAGCATGACAAGCCTCGTAACTCACAGCGGAAAAGAATATCCACGCAGGTGCTTAGAATCAACGCCCGACTCACGTACTAATGCTATTCTCCCAGTTCGTGCCACCTGCAACAAGTGGAAAAAGTACGGGTAAATTTGATAAGATAATTAGTTATTGTTGCTGGTTAAACATGGTTGAGTTTGCAAACAAATTGAAAGCGGCATAATTTTACTTGATCAAAGAATCTGGGGGGAAGCATAATCTCATATCTACAAGGGGGGATAAAGTGATTAGATAAAATATGCCATCTAACACAGGTCTATCTACTCATTGAAGGTAGTGACTGCCATCCTTAACTCTACCTCCTCCTCATCCTTAATCCCACCATTTATTGTCGATTTGCCAAAAAGTTTACTCTTTATCTCAGTCAAAAGGTTTCTACATCAATCGCCCTCCTTCAACCAAACAGACTTTTAAGACTGACGTTAAAATCCGTGCTTTCCTGTGAAGGGTCAAGAACCGTGTTCTTTCCTTTGCAGTTTATAGCTACATTCTGCTTCTCCTTCCACAAAAAGTGGAGAAGTTTTCTATCCATCACATCTAAACCCTTACCATGACAGCTAAGAACTAGCACAAAGGACGAGAGAAGAACACCAGAAGTACCAAAAGTTGTGTACGACGCTCACTTTAGTGCCAAAAGTTTCCGCCGGATCACTTAAGTTTCAAATTAAAGAAAGACAAACAAAGTGCCTCGGGCGAGAGATTCCGGCCAAAATTAATACATGGCATTTATAATTAATTTTTAATATGACATGGTATTATTTAAAAAAAAAATCAGTCCACATGGACTTCTAAACTTAAATAAATTAAAATAAAATAAGATAAAATAAATTTGAATTCAAAAAATGAGCTAAAAACTAAATTGTTGAAATACAAATTTCATTTAAATAAACTTAAAAATAAGCTCAAAAGAGAGAGGGAGAAAGAGAGAGTTATGGTGGAAACTAGGCGGCGAGGGCAGCCCTCGCCGCCACTGCCCCACCATTGCCGACAATGGCCGGCAAGGGTGGGGGATGGCCGGGGGCCGGCGACCGACTCCTGGTTCCACCATTATATATTTTTTTTAATGTTGCGCTTATTTATAAATTTATTTAAGTAAATTTTTATTAAAATGGGATTTTTGAACAAAAACGACGTTGTCTTAGCCACGTCATTACCACGTAGGACAGAGAAAATATTAAAGAACGTCAGTATTTTCCGTTGGTCCAAATTCACGGAGTTAAAAGAAACGACTCGATTGCACAAATTTGACAAGTTTTAGGACTTGAATGCACTTTTTGCAAGTTTTAGGACTCAATTGCATTTTCGTAATAAATTTTAGGACCTCTAGTACACATCCTTTTTTTGGAATTTTTCGCTTTTTTATTTTTTTAATCTAATTAAGTTTGTATTTCTTATTTTTTATTATGTTTTTTCAACTTTTAGCTTTTTCTTATTGCTGACTGAACCTCCGGCAAGCCAAGTCAACTTCATTTATTAATAACAAAATGCCACGCAGATTGGAGTTGGCAATTAAGTGATCGTTTTCAAAAAAATTCGCACTTAAGTGACCAAGGGAAACTTTTGGCATTAAAGTGAGCGACATACACAACTTTTGGCACTCCTGGTGTTCTTCTCCCCACAAAGGAGTGTTCTTCTCCCCACAAAGGACAAAACAGAGCAGTCAAACGCCACAAAGAAGTAGCCAAAGCAAGAGAAGAAATTGGTGATCAGAACTCCTGTATGGGTGGGAACACCAGGAAACGAAACTGGAAAATGTATTAATTGGGTGACTCCAATATCAATGAGGAGTTTTGTACATCCATAGTCAAAACACTAGGAGATGGTTTCAGGTGCACATCCGCTGTCACCAGAAACGGGTTTACAGAAAAATTTAGAATTCATCTGAGGTAAACAACCTTTGATCGTGGGACACTTGGAGCAGCAATACACAGGCGAGTGAAGAAAAGGTTCAAGTCTAGAGTGTTTAGGTTGTTCAATATAGAGAAATAGCAATCGTCAAGTTGAGAATGAAAAATAAAAACTCTGTGCGAAAAGACGAACCTCACAAATGCCATATGGTTCCAACAGCCTCTGCAGCGCAACCATCTTATCCAGATCTCCTGTAAGCTGGGACCAAAATCAATCAAATAATCAGCTTTAACGGGTAAATGCATATAATGCTGGATGAACAGAAGGCTGCAGGTGAAGCAAATGCAATACAAGCACAAAACAAAGTCGTGAACATCCTTTGCTATCATCCACCACTGATTGATGAAGTACTTGGCAGATGAGATTCACATCAACCTATAAGGATCTAGATTTGCAAGCGCTCATAAGTCCTTTTCTTTTGTCTAATCTTAAGATGCATAGTCTTCTGGAACCCAAAAGATTCGTTGGTCCCGACCTTTTCTGCTGCAAAGCTACAAAACTGATCCCTTAAAAGAACTTTATGATAAAATCCACACATTCTTTCTCGAATTTTCATATATTGGGTCAATTTTGTTATATGAGCATCTAGACAAAACGGATGACCAGATTCTTCAGATTAACAAGGAAAACATGCGGAATCTTTCATTTTGTCTTCCCTACTTTCCTTTGGTTTATTTTTCTTCGAACATTTCACACAAAAACCACATTGTGAAAATGGTAACTCTAACTTCAGTATATGTGCTTGCTGAACTCCATTATAGACCTTATTTGCCCATTACCATGCAAAGAGAACTCTCTGGTTGAGCAGTTGAGTTGCTTAGCTCACAAATATTAAATATTTGTCTCATATACTATCTGTCTTGATAAATGTCTATATAAACTTACATCTGAGGTTTTCCATCGAAAAAAACACCGAGACTCTGAACTAATGACCTGCAAACCATTCCCTTGAAGTGTCTTTACAACCTTTGTACCATTTACAGAAGGAGATTGATAGAAAGGATAAGAATATGCAATGAAGAACCTGATTGATCACACAAGTGCTTTCTGCAGAAGATACAATTTCAGCTACTCAAAAAGCCATAAGATTTAGAAAAACATCCTCAAAGTATCCTCCTTTGATCAATTTCAATGTGTTGAAATATTAGTCGGTGGTATGCTAACTTGTGAAATAAATTTGTCACAACCCAGTCATTTTAGCAAAGGGAGGGGATAAGCTCTTATGGACCAAAAAAGTGCCACTTTATTGAAACCAAAGTAATTCACCTCAAGAGTAATTGTGTGGTCAGACACATCAATGGCCTTTCCCCTGAAAATGCTGGCAATATCAAGGACATCTCTCCGAGCAGCGGCATTTACAGCAATCTTTATCAGCATCAACTCACGTTCAGCAAATGGTGTGTGAGTAATATCCTTAACCTAGAGTCAGGAAAGCGCAACCAGTAATTAGACAAGACCCAACCAATAATTAGACAGGTCATCACAACTAACTATAAAATCACACAAATTAACTCTGTGACCCCTAACATCATAATTTCTCATGAGTTATATGGAGCAGCAAAACTGCATAGCACTGCGGAGCAACTGAGTGAACAACTATCCATCTGAGGTAAGAAACAAGATATTGAACCCCTGACTCCCCCAGCCAGGCAATTGACAAATGTCGCCTGAAAGCTGAAATCTCACCTCATGGAGATCTACCAACTTATAAAGTTGCTGTACCAACTTGCTGATTGATTCATCGGTACCAGGAACCACAGTTGTAATGCGAGAGAGTCCTTCCACTTCTGCGTGTCCCACAGCTAAACTCTGATAACACGAGGATGTTTGGCAAGTTGAAGAACAGTTAAAATGATTAAAGAAGAATGAGGAAGTGTTAGGCGTAAGATACCAAAGCCAAAATTACCTGAATGTTATATCCCCTTCTTGAAAAGACACCCGTAACGATATTGAGAACTCCAGGAGAGTCAGTAACGACCATTGATAGTGTGTGTGACCGAAGTCCACTCATCTGGTAAAAAAACGGAGCAAAAAGAACCCAGTCTTGATTTACCCAATTGATAATACTGTTCCATGCAATCAAATTTTGCGGCCAATGTTTGACAATTCAAATGGATCATAGATAGATTAAATCGGACAATGTTATATAAAACTGAACACTACTATCATTCCTTGATTCGCAACTTTTATGACTTGATTGGTTATATTCAACCACCTTACACATCCACTATTTCAGCACATGCCTCACACGCTTCGATTATATGCAATGGTGCACTATGGCCAAGCCAGCTAGGCTACTGTTACTGAATAGTACAGTGGGCAAATGCTGTGCAGACTGTTCACATTTGCAAGAGGTGCCAATGCGACAGCTATGGATCTAACCCTCTCAGAATCAATTGGAATAGAAAAATCAGCTTGAGGATGCAGAGCTTAAAAGCTTCTGCCAGTTAATGGCGAAACAAATAAACAAGGGACATTTAAGTACATACAAATGAAAGCTAAGATCCTTCTTCTCAAATTGTTTAATTAGCAATAGAATCTTACCGTAAGCTTTTTCGGCAGTACAACATAACTTAAGCTTGACAATAGACAAAAGTCATTTCCTCCATCTTTTAGACATTTTACCCTCTAAAGTTATACTTCTTCCGAGTACATGGAGGAAATAATTAAGTTGCATAGAGTATCTATCGATGTCCTTTTTTGGATACTAATACCAGGTATAAAAAAAAATTAAACTACATTAAAAAATCAAACAGGTAATCGAGGCATTGTCATACTTCAATCAGAAGACATTCTAATAATGGCCTAGTTTTTTATATCTATTTTTAGTTTACCACATTTAAAGAATAAGTTTGACTTGAGCCATGTTCTAGATGTAAAACTATACTATCTGCAGACATTATAATTGTTATCTGAAATCTCATAAATTTTCAATTACATGCAAGATTGGAATATTTTACTTCAATGACTAACTCTGAGAATGTCACATGAAGTGAACTCTGCCATTTGTTGAACCTTCTGATGAGTCTGTCCCAACTCCTTTAAAACCATGAGTACTTCATGAAGTTTCCCGACCTTCATTTTCAGGAACAATTATCTGAACCTATTATCTTTCCAAATTCAGCTTTGCTAGAGTTAAGCTTGTAACATTATTTTACAGTTTAAAATTGCGATTATTTTTTACTACATTGGCTGGATCATAAATATGAAAAATGCTTTATGAAGTGTCATCTTCCTCCCTTTTTGGCATCTCGACTGGAACCGAAAAGACATTTTCCTGTTTTTCAGATTTCTTTGGACATTGTCTTCCTTCTCCAGAAAAGGCGATAGCCAAATTTCCAATGAACATGGTCCTTGCAGCCGCTTATGTTTTTCACTAAAAAACAAAATATGGGGCTGGAAAATATCCAGAATTCTAACAGATCCTATTATTTCTTTCCCCCAAATCTCCAGTATAGTTGCCAATAAAGACGAAAAAGAAAAGGCCAAAGGTTCAAACTCTTGGTCCTGGTTGCTTTCACTAAGTCAATATACCAGCTAATATCACCCTTGAATGGTAAATATGGGTACTAATAAGATAGTTAATATTGCTGATAATATTTAAAACCCTAGTTAATATTGCTGATAATATTTAAAACCCTTGAAAGTTGGGGTTTAAAATGTCACACCTCCACTCCACAGATCACAATTGAAATAAGAAATATTCTAATCCAATGCTGTGGCCAGTTATGCAAAATGCACTCAGACAATCCCAGCCATAAGGATGTCTCCCTCAACATGATATCAACATTTTTTACATTTCAAGGAAAAGAGACAACGACATTACTAAGAGCCGTATTTAAACCGGTATCTTATCTTAGGACAAAGGTCAGGTTATAAGCAGCAAAGAAAATTCAGAGTTTTCTTACATCTTCATCATTGAGGACGCCCCAGTGAGCATCGAGCACTTGATTGACATTGAAACCATCAGTTGGCTCCACTGGGTAAACATCTCCCTTCATTGGAAAAGAACAATGAAAACATATACATACTCAAGGAAGTTGAAAAATTACATATCCACAACCAGAAAAAAGCAAAATCATCAAACAGCATGGCATTCCATTGACTGCCAATAAATCCAGACAAATCTTACATTTACAGCTAAAGAAAAGCACAAAATACATGTAAATACCACCATCTACGGTTAACCATCAATTGAGCAACCACCCTTCTTTACTAAAAAAAACTACAAACATGCATCAGAGCTAACTACAAAGAAATTGACTCATTCAAGACAGTTCAAGTCAGTAACAACAAAAAAAGAAGAAACCATGAACATATTTTAAGACAGCAACATACTAACACAAGCATCAAAGCTTGAAAGCACCTCTTTGCAAGTCTAAGTACGTGGCAGCAGAATGTTAATTCAGATCAACATCTGCCATTCAATTCATGAGCCAAGTCAAGAAACCGATGCTATAAAACTACGGAGAACAAGTTTTTCATATAAAATTCGCAAGAATAGGGTCTCCCGGATAGCTAGAAGACTTAAAATAAAAAATGCTGGCCGGAAACATCTTATAAGAACAACCAGTAAGCACAAAGATTACACACAAAACACAACCATTAGAAAAAACAAAAGAAGAAGAGGAAAATGGACATTATAGAGAAACAACATGCCTTCCAATGTCGAGGAGAGAAATAATTTGAGATGCACATACCCCAACATATGCATCAGTTTCACCACGAACTGTTCTATCTCTAGCACCCGCCATTAGAGAATCAACGGGCATGGTTCCTTCCAAATCAGGATAGGAAGCGGCTGAAAATCGCCAAAATGGAGCAGATGCACCCATTTTTTCCCTTCTAAGAGCAATCTACAGAAAAAATAGATCTTATTGCTATATAGGATGCATGTCATACAAGCTATCTCTGTTGACTTACAAAAAATAAAACAGATGTTAGTCATGGAATCTAGATGTGTTCAACCTTTCCAGTTCTTGCAATTTCCCTGATGCCAAACTTGCTTAAGTTTCTTTGCACCGCCACCATCTTTCCTGGATCTCCAGTTACCTAGTCACATGCATCAGCCCATGAGAGCAGCCTTGTCAAGGTCAACACCATTGACATACTGACAACGTAAATAGTCAAATTACATTAGTCTGCACAAAATCACTATAAGTATGAGGTCATTTGAAGTCCTGTAGATGGCCAACTCATTGCTAACAACTATAAACATGCCAACTTAAATAGCAAATGTATAAACCATGTTAACCCTGTAAACCAGAAGAACATGGATCGTGAACCTTATGCATTTTTGTGAGTACATAGATTGTTAATCTATTCCTCACAACTCTGATTAAAAAAAAAAAGAAACCCTTCATAAAGATTGATACCACAATAATCATCATTAGATGGCTACAAGAGTTCTTACATGTCTTTTCCGCAGAACACCAAAAAAGTAAGAAATGTAGATATCTATCAGAACCAAAATAGCTTGCCACTCATTGCATCTTTTCCTGGTCTAAAGCTGAATCGTGCACATTTCTGACGTGTTGGTGTTGATTAAAATTGCCGGCACAAAACGGACATTCTGGTTTATTAGTCTTATAGGAACTGAGAAGAAGAAGAATAGTTCACCATGTATTTATAGTGCCCAATGTTATAATTCTCATGGTTGATATGTTCTTTGAGTCAAGGTAAGGTCATTCCAGACCTCTAATTACTGACTTAGTTAACTCATAATTAAAAAAAAAAAATCTGGCTATACAGTGAAGCACGTAAAACTATGAGCTAGAAAGTCGCATAAACTCACCTCAATTGTTAAGGAGTGCTCGGAAATATCCACAATCTTTGCTCTAAAGATGTCCACCAACCACATAATCTGAACATTCCAAGCAGGAAGTGCAACTTAGAATGAGTTGTTAATAAAGGTAAACATCATTGTAGTGGCACTCAACAAAAGATCAACTACCTCAGCACGATGTTCAGGTTCGGCACTGACTTTTATGAGCATTAATTCACGCTCAACCTGGGGTTCGTTAGATAAATCTTCAACCTGCACATGGTGATTAACTCAGATTAACAACTACATTAAAAGGAGGAAGACACTAGACAGAAGCAGGGTCGTTTTGGTGTTTGTCAAGATAAATCGAGTGAACTCATTTTCAAGCATACGGCAGAAGTATAATTGAAAACCCCCATATATTCTACACACTATGCATAATGGATGAAAGAAAGTGAACCAAAATAGAAGCGGCACGGACATATCCATACTCCAAGTTTTATGGACGCGTGAGAACATACGATGGTTCTGTAAGAGAGAGGCAAAGAGGATCGTACATATCATATCCCATGACCACTCCCCTTGATAGGATACATAAGGGTGCTTATTTAAATACTCACAACAGAAAAATAGGTCAAGCAGAATGAGGATGAACCCACCCTCACATATAGGAAAAGTAACTCATGGTTGAACAAGAATCAATTGGGCTGCAATGAAAAGTCTTAATATACCTTCAACACATTCACAAGCTTCTGAAGCTGCTCCATAACTTGCTGCAACACCCTTTCAGTTCCTGAAACAACTATGGTGAAGAGGGCCCGGTCCGTGTTCAGACCAACAGCAAGGGACTCGATATTATATCCCCGCCTTGCAAAGACTCCAGCAATCCGATTTATCATTCCACTTTCATCACCAACAAACACAGAAATCGTATGCCTCCTCACCCTGGTATTATTGCAACATGAGTAGTTAAAAACAACAATCAATTAGTCACAACAGTAGTCTCCCACAGACATGCAATGACCAACATAAAATACCCTTTCCCCTCCATCTTTATTACAAGGATGTGCAGTAACTGTATATCAGACAGCTCTTTTTTTGGCCAACCCTGAATCAGACAGCTCATCTCGTGAAAGTGTAGCATAATCCACTGATAACAACAAGCACTAACCAGCGTTGGGAAAAATCGCTCCTTTGGTCTCTACAACGTCCTTTTCGCACATTAAAATTCACAATCAAAATGAACCAACGAAAATATTTCAGCAAACAGAGCCTTATAACAGAATCTAAATTCAGCCTTACATAACCACCAAATCGCCTTCAAAAGCCCAAAAAAAGCATGCATCATATGCACGCACATTTCATCTTACAGCCAAAAGAACGAATACGAGCAAGAGGTTCCGTACGTCTATTGCACCATATACAGCTAACGATGCCATCGAAAAAACCCATCCAGCTTGTGTTAGCAATTACCAAGCACCACATGAAACATTACGTAATGAGGCCGTGACAAGACGTACTTAGGTCGAGTGACGGGAGAAGGGTTGGAGACCGCTAATGAGCTGTTGTCGGCGGCGATTGGATTGTCGACGCTCCCCGCGGATACCACCACCAGCTCCTTGTGCGAGAGGCGAGACCCGGCGGCTGACGCGGCCGGCGAGAGCTTCGTCGGGAAGGCAAGAGGCTTCGAGAAGCCATTGTTGAGCTTCGAGGCCGAGGAAGAGTTTCGGCTGCAGATTGGCGTGGGGTGGAACGAGACAGCCGCCATCTGAGGAGCAGAAGGGGAGACGAGGGAAGCTGAAGCCGCCGGGTTGTAGGAGTAGGAGTTGGAAAAAAGTTTTTCTTTTTGGTTTTTTTCATTTTATTGAAGAAAATCATGTCGTCAATGCTGACGTGGCCAACACTAAACTATGTCTTATTGAACTATTTTCACGCTTTTAGTATATCCATGCTAGACTTGGACTTTCGAGTATCATAAATGTTCTAGGAGAATTACCAAAAAATTTCTAAATCTATTACAATTGTACCACTTTCATTCTAATTTTTTTTTTGTCAATTCAGTCTAAACATTTTGCGATTATGCCAATTCAATCCATCAGGAACCGGATGGACTGAATTAGCGCAATCGCAAAAGGTCGACGCTGGCGTCCACGTCAGCGCCGATCAGTCAAAATTGGCCGAATGAATTGAATTGGCACAATTACAAAAATTTTAGGATGGAATCAATAAAAAAAAAATTAAGACTGAATTGGCACAATTGCAACAGGTTTATGAGGCTTTTTGATAATTTTACCTATATTTTCCTAAAACATGATTATTGAATTTTTTAAAAACGTTCATTCAACATTATTCCTTATGATATATATAAATTAAGTATGATCTATCTTTGAGCCTTAACTTTTTGCGGAGAATTGCACTAAGAGCCCTTGATTTTAATGCGTAATGCAATCACGTTCTAAATCTTTCGATTGAAAGGCAACTTCCTTTCACATGAAGCCGGCAAAGGAACACAATTCAAAGTTGGACTTCAAGTGACAAGCACACGTGCAATTTGCCAACTTGCTCAATTAGTAAATGGACACCACCAACTTCATAAGGCGATGAAAGTGGAGCCTATAAATAAGGCTAAAGAGAGGAAGAGAGTTGGCCTCGTGAGAGAGAGCCAACGCGTGAGCCTCCGAGTAAAGAAAGTGGTAAAAGAATGTAAATTGTAATAGTTGTGCAAGATAGTATTTGAGTGTTATATTTTGTACTGCAGTTTGATATAACGAGTGTATCTCGAATTGCTTATTACGACTTTCGTGTTACCACCACAAGACTTATGCATGCCCTACAATTGTTATCGGGGTAAACTGTGCACTCTACACTTTCGGTGCACTTTTTCCGAGTAGTTTTGTCACCAAGAGATTTTCAATCTATTTGAAACCGATAACATCTCCATATAATTAGTTTTAAGTCTTTCAATTGGTTCCATCAAGTTCTAAGTCATTACCAAAAAGTGCGAGCGAGCCAGTAAACATTTCAATTAGTCAAATTGAGTCTTAACCATTCACAGAAAAAAGTGCAATTACTTCTTAAAATTATGGCCATAAAATACACGTGTCGGGAGACATAAGATGAGTTAGTGTCATCTTGCTCCGATCGGCGATATTTTTGCTTGCCACCCTAAGCATGGGTTTAATTTAGAGATAGCCCTCAAATAATTGAAGAGGAGGTTCTTGCTAGTTGTCTAACTCTATTTGAAAATGGTTGTGGATCTAATTGGATCATTTAAATTTCAAAATTGATTTCATTCTGCACATAATATTTAGGATTTCGTGCACTTTTCCAAATAATTTTGTCATGAAGAGATTTCCATCTAATTAATACTAATAATACCTCCATATTATTAGTTAGAAATCTTTCAATTGGTTCCATCGGGTTCTAAGCCATTACCCCCCAGAAATGGTGAGTGATCAAAGACCGGGCCGTCTGGCCCCTTTATGGCAAATATTGGTGCACAAGTCCTGATATTCTGAGGTTTGAATCCTTCCATCCCTACTGAAAATGAAAAGAAGTTCATTAAATTCAAGATCCAATTAAAAGAAAACCGTATAATTCAAATTTCTATCCTTTAAATAAGAATAAGTCCGATAACTAAAAAAAGAACTTGAATGTCCCTACAACCCTACTTCTTTTATCATCGAGCTGACTCTTTTATCATGAAAAATCGAAGAGTTACCTCTCGTAGAGTTAGCTAGACGCAATAAAGCGATGACCTAGGAGCGAAGTCCCCACCTACAGGTGAATTCAACCCGGGCTCCATTCGAAGAGACCCGAAACCCAGTCATGAGACTTGTGGAGTACCTCCTCATATCAACCATGACCCATAATTGTTGAACCCATTGAACCCCCTCCCAACCTATTAGAAAATTGTACTAAAATTTCGCTATTGGAAAAAGTGCAAGCAAGTCATAAACCTTTCAATTGGTCAAATTAAATCTTAAACATTTATTGAAAGAAGTGCAATTACATCCTAAATTTATGGCCGATAACATACATGGTCATCAGGAGACAAGAGACGAGTCATTGCCATCTTCCTCCAATTGGCAACATTTTTGCCTATCGGACTAGGTAGGGATTTAGTTTAGAGATAGCCCATCATATGGTTGAAAAGGGAGTTCTTGCTACCTGAATATGGCTGGCTGTCTAAATCTATTTGAAAAAAAGGTGTGGATTGAATCATTTGAAATGTTTCAAACTCGATTCATTCTGCACACAACATTTAGGATTTTCGATGCACTTTTTCAAGTAGCTTTGTAATGAAGAGAATTTCAATTTATTTAAAACTAATAATATCGATCTAATTGAATCATTTGAAATGTTTCAAACTCGGTTCATTATGCACACAACATTTAGGATTTTCGATGCACTTTTTCAAGTAGTTTTGTAATGAAGAGAATTTCATTCTATTTAAAACTAATAATATCTCCATGGTGATAGTTCCTTTGGGTATAAAAGTAAATCCAAACATAAAAGATTGCTGAGGTGGAAATACCACCACAATATCATTAGTCACATCAGCTACCACATAGGATCATTTGGATGCCAAAGATTGCTGGTGGCCATTTTTAACAATCGAGTGACAGTTCATGCTTTTTGGAACATTTTAAGAGTCACGATCACATTTAAATGTAGAATTATCAAGTCATTGGATACACGAAAGAACACCAAATCTCAAACATAAACCTTAAAATAAAGTTGCGTGCTATCATTATTTATGTATTAATACCCAAAAAGAAATTAGAAAATTTACTGTTGAAACAAAAAGCTGTCTACCTGTTTTTTTTTTTTTTTTATCACTATGGCATTAAAGAAATGCGTTTATAGAAATTGCTTAAAAAGAACAAAACCTCAAGCTAGCTTTTCGTTGGAAATGAAAAATATAGATAAAAGGATTTAAAATCAAGACATGAATAAATGGTAGAGCCCGAATAGGATCTCACTATCCGTCCGGATCCGACCCGACCCGCCAGACGAAGTACCAAGAACCAAACCGAGACTAGAGAACCGAAGAAGTTGATTTCTCGTCAGGTAGTGTTGTCTCTCATATGCTTCCTTTCGGTCAGATTTGGTTGGCCCTAGCTTCGAAACAAACGGTGCTGATTGGATTTGATATGTCATTCGTATGTGTTTTGGTTTGGCGAACCACCGATTAGGATGCGTTGGCGCGTCCTGTTTCGGTCCCTTGAGCTGGATTCGAACCGCTTGGCTGATGACAACGCGCAGTGAACGGTGGGAGAAGACTGAATGTACTTGGTTCGGCGGAATTTCGAGTGTTTTTTACTCAGAAGCCGGAGAATTTCGTCGATAGTGAGTCTGAAGGTTTAATTTTGTACGCAGCTCACAATCAAAAGAAGCTTGTGAGTGGTAGCTCAGCCAAAAACCCGGGCAAATAGAGCTAAAGCTGCTGATGGCATGCCAAGTTGATCATGTTCAGTGTTGTCTAGCTCATGACGTTGGTGAAGAAGTATGTTCTAGGAGTTTCATTTGTTGGACCTTACGTCTTCTCATGGTTCTCTTGGAAGTTTAAGTGATACCAAATTCGCAGGTAAATAATTCCACAATTTTCCATTTTGGAAATTTCTAATTGCAGAAAGAAACCTCAACTAAAGTCACTGAGGAGATTTATGTGTGAAACTGTCTGATTGAATATGCAGATAACACAAAAATGTTCAGTCAAATCTAGTCATTATGTCCTTTTCAGTGTGAGCTAGCTTTTTATGTTCATCTAAGTTGTGTGTCTCATACGCGATGGCTTGTTTGCGAGGTCTCAGCTTTGGAGGACCATTATTAATGGAGTGAGCATTTGTCAAGTCCTTATAGTCTGGTCTGAATGGTTGATATTCTGCCACCTTTAGTTTCCGAGGGCCTATAAATCCTTCCAACAATGGTACGGATGTGTCTGGTACGGAAAGTGTTAAGTAATTTCTATAGTTCTATCGTGATATGCCGAACTCTTGGAGACGAGGCCTTCTAGCAAGGGAGTGAAAGCATAAGTTTGGGTCTGGGCTAGCGCATGGATGTAGGCGAGTTTGGGAGGTGTAAGCGTCAATCCCCATATCTTGGTTCTCTCGGTCTTTAGTCTCTTCTGGTTTCTTATTCCCCATGTGCTACATGGTGCTTTTTGTTCTTGTTCTGTTATCCTTATCGAATGTTTTTAACATGTGCTCTTGATGTTCAACGAAGTAAATAGTCATTGAGGATCGGTAATGTAACTGCAAAGAGTTGTGTTGTTGATGGGAAAGTCATGAAAAAAGGTTCTACTTCCGAATGTTTTGGCTCTTAGGCTTTTCTAAACTCAATAATTCAGTCCTCGTTATTCTTGCTATGGCTTGACTTATGCAGCTGATGCAAATATTCATTCCTTCCGCGAGAAGATGATGAATCAAATGCTTCATCTTGACGTCAATTCACAAATCGGCAGTTGTATGCCGCTTGCTGCCATGCGTATTGGAACCATGATCCACAACATCGAAGTGAACCCAGGGCAAGGCGGGAAACTAGTTCACGCCGCAGGAACCTGTGCCAAGATCTTGAAAGAGCCCACTTCAAGTCATGTCATGGTGAGACTACCTTCAGGAGCCGAAAAGTTGATTAATACTCGATGCCGAGCGACGATTGGCCAGGTGTCATCGTGTCGAACCCTAGCCATGGGAGTCGGAAGCTCAGGAAAGCTGGACAGAGCAGATGGCTGGGCCGAAGGCCGCATGTTCGGGGTGTGGCTATGAATCCAGTTGATCATCCTCATGGAGGAGGTGAAGGGCGTAGCAAAACAGGTCAATCAAGTGGTGAAATTTAACTTACAAATCAATAACATCTCACTATTCAACTCTTTTTTTTTTTTTTTGGGTCGAACTGTTCAACTCTTCAAACAGTAGGAAAGATAGTTCATATACTCAACACATGCTAATCCTAGTCAAATTGAATCTCTAATTGGTATCTCTGATCATTTGCTTTGTGCTTATTGAAATTTCTTTCATAATTCAGAGAGCAAATTAATGTTTCACACCCAGAGAAACTTTTAAGCCGAACACCATAACTGCCTCTGTAAGAAAGAAGTTCTCATCTCTGAGAAGAGCGAGATTCATTCAAATAAAACACGGCGACAACAAGTTACCAGCTTCCCAAAGATGAAAACTTGTCACATGCCTATTATGAATCTTCGCCGTGGAGCTTTTCCCACACAATTGACGAGAATGAGAAACTCCAAAGTTGGAAAATCCCGACCCTCTCTTCTCCTTAAATCTCATGTTTCAACAGATCCCACGTTGAGCCAAGCTACATATGATTAATCTAGGGTTCGCTCGAGCTCGACCGGCCAGGCTCAAGCTTGACGATGGCGGGACGAGCCGGGGCCGGTCAAGAGGAGACTGGTGGTGACGACATCAACCAAGGGCAGAGGTGTTGGCGAGGGAGATCTGTAGCTAGGCATCGCGGAAAACAAATCTAAGTTGAGTTATCAATGGGTCTGGGATAGACTCATTTATAACCCATTTTTCAATTGGGTTCTATTGTAATAAACCCAACCTATTTCAACCACATATTAAAGCTTCAACTAACCCGTTTTCTACCCGGCGGAGTTAAAGTATGGTTCACGGACCCATTTTGCCACCCTTATAGGCAGGGGTGTCAATGGGCGAGTTGGGTTGGGTATCCATGACACATGACCCGAAACTAAATGACACCGAGCTCGACTAGGCCTGATATCCGAATTGTATATGTCTCAAATCTTCGGGTCGGGCCAGTTCGGGTTACGGGTTCCCCATCCCCCCCCACCCCCCACCCCTCTTTTTTTTTTTTTTGGTTAAATCTCCCAATTTGAATTGGACCTAAGATTTACCATCCATGGCCGCAATTATTAGCTTGAATTGGACCTAACAATACCATCGGTATGAACAAACAAGCTCAAAGTCTCTCGTTGGCGCGACCATCCACTTCTCCCCAGTCACAATCATCACAAACCTCCTGATCGTTCTACAAGTTAAAAGAATTCCAAAGAAGAGGGTTGCTCGAAATGCCATCATTCTCATTATAATCACGTAATCAAACTCATACTCATCCTTGAAGCACAAACCGACCCTTGTCATCGTTCTTCGACATCTTACATCACCATAGGGCTTCACCACAGCGTTGAACGCCACCGCTGACAACTCCACGATTTCGGGTTTCGGTGTTTTTTTTTGTTTTTTTGCTTTCACATCAACTGTCCCAGCAACCCACGTTCTCCATCGATGACAATAGTTGTCATCGATGGAGATCGTGGAGTCCAACTTGACCTGGTTCAAAGAGGAGGGCTTGGGGCATCGATCGTGGAAGTTAGGGTTAGGACTATTACTTTTCAAATTGGAGAGAGAGGGGTGTGATCGGTGGAGGTAAGGGCTCATACTTTAAAAAACAAAAAACAAAAAACAAAAAACAAAAAACGTCCGGACCCAAATGGTCAGAAAACCTTACACTTGACCCTTACCTGAAGATGACCATGGCCCGACCCTAAAATATCCTAAATTTTCGGGTCGGTCCGGGCCGGGCTGGTCGGGCCAGCTCGGGTTTTTATTTTGATAGCCCTAGTGGGCCTTAGGCGTGATGCCCATCCACGTCAGGGGAGCATTATTTTTCAGGCCCGTCGATCCCACCATAGCCCGATCGTCATCTCGAGTGACGGCCCGCCCAAATACTGCATTGCCTTATCTGCCGAGCCGATTCGGGTTCGGTGGCCCGTCAGGGGATGAGGTCATGGCCCGTTATCCAGTCCCAGTCGGGCCCAAAGTGCAGCATGAGCGGGCCGAATCAAGGATCTCTCCCAAGCCCGCTTGCGAGTGAAGAAGATAAACCCGCAGCCACGAGCGGGAAGACGATCGAGTCATCCTGCTGCCGCCACGCGTGCCATCTTTTTTCCTAGTCCTCGTGATGAAAAAGAAGAAAAAAATCAAAAAGGATGAAAAAAACAGACAAGAGAAATTCGAGTAGAAAAAAGAAAAAAGAAAAAAGAAAATCCACTCCTCTATTCTGGGATTGTTCTTCAACCTGTCAGTCCAACGAAATCAAATCCAGCTCTCAGATTCTCCTCTCTTTTTTTCCTTCTTTTGTGAGCTCATCTTCATCGAGTACTACTAGCTGGCTCTTCGATCTGCAGATTTCTTCCTCTTCTTCTTTAGAGCTATTCTTGTGTAATCGTTGGACGTGTTCAGTTTCAAGATCTAATGCGGTTCAGGTTGCAACCTTCAGGTTCTACTATCCCTGAGCTGACTCTGCATTTTGTTTCTGTTTGTATGAGAAAAAGAATGCTCGTTTCTGTTGTTTCAGTAGTAATTTTGTAGCTCAGAGCTACGTATGCTGATCCGACGAGCTCCTTTTTGGGGGAGGTAGCTACCGGCTTCTTAATTTTGTTTGAAATTCGAGGTGCTTGCCTCGGTTTTGTTGGCTAAACGGGAGAATTCGAGTCGCGGAGCTAGGGTTTGTTAGTGTTAGCTTCGTTATGACATCGTCAACCTAAGGGTTTGAAGTTGAGTGTTGCTTGGTGGGTTTTTTTTTTTGGATGTGATGGATTACGGTAGAGAATCGGGCTTCGGTGGTAGTAATGTGGTTCACGTGATCACTGGAGGTTCTAATGAGAGCTGGATGCAGAATTCTGCTGATCCAGGGGTATGGGCTTCGGAAGATGAGTACCGCGTCTGGAACGGCGGCTTGACGCCCTCCGACACTCCCTCAAACTCTAATTATGACGCGAGGCAGTCCCAGTCGTGGTCTGGGAGCGATCCCCCGAGCAAAAAATCGAGGAACAATTCGGACTCTGCCGTATCCAGCAGGTCGAAAGCGATTGGTAAAATGTTCTTTAAGACCAAGCTGTGTTGCAAATTCCGTGCCGGGACTTGTCCTTATGTCACAAATTGTAACTTTGCTCATAGTATCGAGGAATTGAGGAGGCCTCCTCCTAATTGGCAGGAAATTGTAGCAGCACATGAGGAGGAGAAGGGGGTTGCATCAGAACCGAGAGAAGAATTCCAGATTCCATCGCTCGGGTCTTCGGGATTCAGTGGGGAGTCACAGCGGTCATATAAGGGGAGGCATTGTAAGAAGTTTTATACAGAGGAAGGCTGCCCGTATGGAGATAGTTGTACTTTTCTTCATGATGAGCAGTCCAAGAATAGGGAGAGTGTGGCCATAAGTTTGGGACCTGGTGGTTATAGCGGTGGGGGCGGCGGCGGCGGCGGCGGCAGCGGCGGCGGCGGCGGGGGTGGTGGTGGTGGTGGAGGAGGAGGAGGAGGAGGAGGAGGTGGTGGTGGTGGTGGTGTAGGAGGCGGAGGAGGAGGTGGAGCTGGAGCTGGAGCTGGGGTTGGGTCAAACGTGAAGCCGTCGAATTGGAAGACAAGAATCTGTAATAAGTGGGAGCTCACGGGTTATTGTCCTTTTGGAAACAAGTGCCATTTCGCTCATGGAGCTGCAGGTATAATCTGAGTTAAGGAAAATCTTGTTTGACAATTTTGACTACACCAGGGGGTGCCATAGTATCCTTTCATTGATTGAACCCGAAACATGTATTAGCTACACTCCATTCTGTTACTTTCCTCTTATGCATTCTGAGTAATTAGCAGATGTCTAGACCTGTCATATAGGAGGTGCTTTTCTGTGGTTCTCTAATTGAGGAGATTTGTTTTAGGAGAAAGGATGAGTTCTGAGCTTAAGAAAGGATGCATGAGCAAGCTGACAGAGACGACTAACTTAGTATTATAGTATCTGTATATGAAAGTTTAAATCTCAATATCTCTCATGGACGTCCTTTGTGTGTGCTCAATTGCTCTAATCACTTTTACTTTGATATGTCAAATTAATGATGTCTATAGCTTATGAAGAGAGGTATGTTCAGCTGTGCGTTATACTCTGATAAGCATTCTCTCTTTGTGGCTTCTAAACGGTAAAGAGAGCTTAGAAATAGATTCGTTTTCACATTGTTTAGTTATTACTCACACATGCCATCCTCCTTATTAAACAGTAAATTTGCTCTCCCCATATTTCTTTGCAGAGGAAAGAAATCATCAACCCTTCTCCGAGCCATACCTTCACTCTTAAGAACTTACAAGTTGTACCATGTAACCAACCAACCAAGCATAAACCACTTGAATTTAGCTTATTCAAAAACTCAAAGTGCAAATAGTCTATGTAGACCTTAGACAAGTGGGTATAGGAAGTAGAAGTGAAAAGTCATGACATGGATGTTTGGGAGATGGAAGAAACTTGTGTAAAAAAGTGGAGGATCATTGAGTGTGAGAAAGCAGCAGTTCCATATTTCTTCTTGGACAGCCAAGACTTCCTATAAGCAAAATATGCTCATAGTCTCCACATAGTTGCCAACTCTTCTAATTGGTTGTTTTTCATTTTTAAAACAACACTAGAGTTAGTGTGGCCAGGACGTAGCAATTTTGGACATAGTAATTAAATTTGGCAATTCTAGTCCAGTTAATTAATAGTGCTAGGAATTAGGATACAAGTATGGCACTGATGTGTACTGAACTGGTGATCCTCTTCATATATGATGATGCACCATGTATTGCTTTTTTGCCTTTGCGTGTGTTTGATGGCTTAAACTGGTAAATTTGGTCTGCAAGACTGAGACTGCATTCACGTGGTATTCTTCCACATTATCAGAAGCATATCCTATTGGTTCTGCCATATAACTTTTGTTGCTTCATGATGCAAATGCTACAAACTTTGACATGGTATCTGAATACGTGCAGAATTGCACCGGTATGGTGGCGGGCTTGTGGAGTCTGAGGCAAGAGATTCTACTTCAGCACCTGCTGATCCAAAACAGGGAGGAGCTCCTTCGAAAACTCCTGCAGACACTGCAGTTGCATCAGTGGTCTCGGTTCCTCATACAGATGCTTACCACATCGGAGGTCCATCACAAAGATCAACAATCATATTACAGAGGCCAGGGCAGAGAACTCATCAGAAATGGAAGGGTCCAGACAAGATCAGCAGGATATATGGTGACTGGATAGATGACATTGAGTGACATTGGGAAAAGCTCACTGAGGCAGCAGAAGTTACCTGATAACAACCCTACTCACAAGATGGTTTGAGCAGGAAACATCAGAGGCACGAGAGGATCACCAAGCTTCGTCTTGAGTGTCAACTAATTTACTGGTTTCAGCCGCTTAGGAGATGCCTCGCTCTGAGGGGGCGAAGGAAAAAACCGGGAAGGATGCGCATGAGTTCAGGAGTCCTTTTTTCTTGCATATGCGATCTTCATTTTGTACAAGGAGCTTTGATGCTCGTATCTCATTCCGGGTCTCATCTTCTGGGAAAGATCCATCAAAGATCAAATGTTACTGAGAGAAGGTCCATCCGGGAGGGGTGGATTACTCGGGATTTCCAGATTGTGAAACTGACCCTTTTTGAAATTCTCAATAATCTCTGGTTAAAAGCGGTTACTTTTTCTCCGTGATGCTTGATTTATGAACTATCCCTCAGTTATTACACCTACAACTTTGACAATAATTTCAGGCATTGCGTATACTCACATCTGTGTTTTCTGTTAGCACAGCTTAAGCGAGTGCATTGCACTTTTGGCTTCCAAGATGAAGCCACGACAATTCGAGCTTTATGAACTTCAGACATAACCACTTGGGGAATTGCCCCAGTAGCCATTCTTTCCTTCTGGAAGAGGGAGGTGGGGGGTTCGAATCCTCACCTTTGGAGGAGGTGGGCACGGTACTTAATGCACACAGTGTGGCTTGTATAATAGAATAGGATAGATAGAATCAGATTAAAAAAAAAAAAAAAACTTCAGACATAGGATGAAGCTAGGTTCCCACCTGATTTTACTGAATCATTGTTCTTAAAGCTGGCCTGAAGACAATCTTTCGCCTCTCTCCATGATGA
The DNA here is from genome assembly GCA_029784005.1 of Lenwebbia sp. NSW1173648. NCBI lineage: Eukaryota > Viridiplantae > Streptophyta > Magnoliopsida > Myrtales > Myrtaceae > Lenwebbia > Lenwebbia sp. NSW1173648. The sequence goes on from JARCGZ010000005.1 coordinate 1,991,339, forward strand.
TATGATAACTTCAGCAATTACATTTGTGTCCAAGAAATAAATATAAAAAAAATGCACATGAAGGGGAAAACAATTGAGAGAAACAAACATGCTCAAAACGAATCTGATTTCATGTTAGACTTTCACTTGACAGCAAATTTTACCGAGGAGTATATAACTTTTTGTATTCGTATTCGGAGTAGGGATGATAATTCCCACCACCACTGCCACAAGTGGACATGATTCGTACTCGACAAGAATTTATAGAGAAATCTCAACTTGACATGGCATGATTTAACTTGAAACTGTCACTTCTTGAGAATATATTATAACTACATATTATATCTACGTTGAAATATTAGGATTTGACGCACAATCACAACGAAGTAAAGCGCAAAAAAGCGAGAAAGAGAAATCGAGACACAAAATTTTATCTCGATTCACCTTTAAACTAGGGCTACGTTCAGCAGAGGAATCTACTATAATTAGCAACTCGCATCTCTCGTTACATCACCCAATTATAAACAAAAAAAGGTATATATAATAGTAGTTATTCATAAACGCAAGTCAAAACTATCAATGAAAAAATATAAGCAAGACCCACGTGCATTTTTATCCACGAGGGATCCTAACATAAAACGCTTCTACAAACAAACATGAATTGGCGGTCGTAACTTGGATTTTTTTTTTTTCATTTCGAATACAAGATTCTACGCATTTGGTTTGGGAGTGAGTCACGGGGATTTTTAAGGCTATGTTGGGTTTTCTCCCGGCGAAAACAACTTAATTTTAAAAAAAAAAATTGATGAGTTCAATTGCAGATGAAGAGGAATGCTGCTGGTTCCTACTTCCAGTTCCAGCTGTGTGATCAAAACTTGGTTTTGTAGTTCCTTTCTCTTCTCCGCCAGCAATGGATTCTCGCGCCAAGCCCTTCAATCCTAACAAGCATCTCAAAGAAGAGTTTGATCTCTCTCCCTCTCTCTCTTTGCTCATTTTCAGTGATTACCGCGTTTGCTCACTCGGGGATCCTTCGTGTTGGCCAGATTCGTCAGCAATCTGACGGGATCGTCGATGCTCGAGATCGCTGCTCTCTCAACCATCGTCCCCGTAAGCCCTTCCTCAGCTTTCTCCGCCGCTTCTTCGCTCCTAGCTTCTGACTGTCGTGCTCTGCCCGCTGCTTTGGCGGCGGTCTTATTGTTGTTTCGCTTTATTTCGATCTTCTCAGGTTGTTGTGCTTCTGCGACACTCGCTCAGCTCTCGCTCTGCATCCGGTACCGATCTTTTGCTTTCTTCAAGCTATTACCGTATCGAATGCTTGTGACATTGTCTGTGCTGGGTTCTGGAATTGCACTCGTCTAGTCGATTGACAATTTAAGGTTACATGGTTCCGTTGATATTAGGGTTCATGTTCGGCATGGCTCCAGACTTTACTTGGCTTGTAATTGCAAATTTGAAAACTCAGTGACGGTGCTGGAGCTTGAAAATATGATGGTTGATGGTGGTGCAAGTGTTGCCTGTGGTGACAGGTGAAGATGGTGGTGCTCTTTGTTGACCTGCTCGGAGCAGAGGCGTTGGTGGTAAAGGTGACCGAGAATGTTTCAGTGATGGTGATAGACGGTGGTAGTGGGGGAGACCGCCGTCGTGCTAGAGATTAAGGTGGTGATGGTAATAAGCGGCTTTGACAGCAGCTGTTGTGTCATGTGGTGGTGATAGTAGAGTGGTAGCGGGGTGGGATTGGGCTAGACATTGGTGGTGTTCGTGGTGGCAGACAGATGTTGTGGCAGTGGTGTTTGCATCTGTGATAATAGTAGCAGTCACATAATTAATGTTCTAGTTTCATGGTTAAGCGAATGTGGAAGCTCTAGTCTGCATTGTGGTGTGGCTGAGTTTGTGAAATGTTTGTAACTATAATTGAATTCCAAACTCCACCCTTTTATAATGGAGGGAATAAATGAAAAGGTTAAATTTGATCCCTCTGTATGGTTCCAGGGCTTAATTCAATGTATTAGAACAGAGGCTTAATGTGCTCATACCAAATATATTGTACTTATCAAAATGAACCAAACTTGATACCATTTTAAAAAGGGAGAGTTTTGCTTCTTATAGCAAGAGCACAGAAGTCCTGTATACCTTTGGCACTTGCCATGAGCCTGCAGCCCTAGCCAGTATCTCTTAGATTTTATGGAATGGCCTCTCTGTATTTTTGTATTGTAACATACCTGTAGCTGATGGTGGAATTCTGATATTAATCTATTTCGGCAGACCTCAGTCACAAGGATGCTTCATCAAAGAGAAACCATGACTCATTAGCTTCTCCTAAGAGCTGGAGGGCTTACCTGGCGACATTGACAATGGATTACCTATGCATTATTGTCCCCATACTGTTATCTTTTACTGTAAGTTCCTTAGACTAGCAACTCAGCTCTTTGAATGAAGCTTGTGTACTAGAGGGTTTCTATTATTTATCGAGTCTTCATCGTGAGCAGGATTTGATGTTCATAATTTCAAAAACTCAGTGTTGCCGTAGTGTTCTTATCCAACAAGTTTTGACATCTTCCTTTTATGCTTAGAAATTGGCAATTCCTATACCTTTTATTGGTGACTATCGTAAAATATTATATTTCAGAGCAGTGTTTATTTACTTAAGTTGTTTTAGATTTTCTGTTCTCCAATATAGTGTGGTTTATGCAACAAAATTTTCTATGGATACCGATAAAAAGAGAAAAATGGAACATGATTTATGTAATGCTGTTCATATTCCATACCACTGAACTATGAGGTTGCTCAAGATCTGTTCTGGGAAACAAGTTCTTTCACTTTTAGCAAATTCTGGTCATTTTAGCTTGAATGGAGAGAGATATTTCCTGCATTAGGTTGCTACACTTTAGCCATTGCATAGGCTAATCCTGATCTTTCCTGCTATTCTTTTGCCTATTTTACACACTCTAGTCTGCTCCTAATCACAAACAAATTTACATGTCTCAGGTTCTATCAGAGTGGACGTACCTGTCAACAATTTTGTTTACATTATTTCTGGTTCTATCTGCAGCAATCAAGAGGTCCACTCTTAATACTGTTTTTTCCGTATCTTATGTGCTGATACATTAGAGTTCTATACAAAATATATAAGCTGCACGTATGTGCTCTCAAGACTGCATGTTCTTATTTCAATTTTCTGAGCAGTATAGGACAGGATGCTTTCCTGCACAGCTGGCTTGAGAGGATGTCTTCTATTTTGTTGCTGACCCAAGTATTGATAGTTTCATGCAGATTTTATTCTTCTCTTCCTTCAAGAGTGGCACCTAATTCTTTGAGGACAGATATTTCATTGTACAGGGTTTGCATGGTATTCAAGTTGGATGCTTTTCTTTCGTGCTACAGCTTATTTAGCAGCTTATCCGTTTCCTTATACATAGTTTTGCCCCACGAGGTTGATTGTTGCAGATGATCGTGACTTGTTTGTGTATCTTGGCTGTTGACTTTAGAATATTCCCGAGGAGATACGCTAAAACTGAAACTTTTGGCACTGGATTGGTAAGATGCATGAGCTCCTCCTATATCATAGAGCTGTGGTGCTACTTTTGTGGGTTGAAGTCAATTGTTTCAAACCGTAAGCTATTCTTAAATCGTAAAGTTGGCACGGAACCATCTTTAAAAGTAACTTGAACTAGGTCAATACTCGAAGTAGAAAAAAAAGAACAATAACAAGTTGCTTGTACTGGCATATTTGACATATTTGTCTGTTTCCGTCTTCTCCAGATGGATCTTGGTGTTGGCTCATTTGTGCTGGCAAATGCTTTGGTGTCAAGACAAGCTCGAAATATTTCATCTATGTGAGTGTTTTTCCCCTTTCCCATTCATTAGTCTCTACATCCTTAAATGGTTCAATACACAAGATTGAAAGATTGTGACATTAGGTGCAAAAAGTTGAAAGTAGTCAACCTATCAATAATGAACACATCCACTATTAAAAGTCAATTTTGATGGTTTTAATTTTTCATTTCTTCTAATATTTTTGTCAGGAATCTGATGACAGCACTAAGAAATGCCAGTCCTCTAATTGCTTTAGGGTTTGGACGGCTTGTTTCTACGGCTGGTGTAGATTATCAGGTGGAATATCTTCTCTTAAGTTGCTTTTATGCTACCAGCATTGGCGTTGTTTCATTGCATATGTGACAGAGTTAAGTATCATCCTCAAGGGTGCTCTATAGATAGATATGTACATGAATGTAGAGAGACTGGACTTAGGGTAGTACTACTCTTGATGGGTAAGTGTCTTCTCAAAGTCTGTCGGTCTATATTAAGCCGAAGAGGTATGCATAGAACTATTTACACCAATTCCATCTAGGTAAGTCATAGGAACTCTATTTTACCCAGGATTCTCGAGCAGGTGGCTATTACCATGGGTTTCGGATAGTCTCCTTTTTATCAAAGAATTACTATAAGCTTGTGAAAAACCGAACTCAAAGATCCTTTCACACTTTCTGTGCTTCTTGTTTGCTTTTTTAAACTAGACAACATTCATAGCAGAATGGTCTTGTCAATATGCCACATGCAGCATTGTATTCTCTCTTGGTAACTTTTGGAGGGTTACTCCTCTTAGACCCTGTTGGACCTCTGTTTGAGAATCTCTGATGAATTACTGCAGTTTGTTCCTGATTTAAGCTTCATAGCTGTCGAAAGAGAATAATGTTGTGACATGCAGTCTGCACGCTCATCTCCGACATAGACTTATTTCCTTTATTATGTGTTTTGTAAGCATTTCTGGTTGCTTCTTACTATCTTACATATGTCAGTCTTCTCCCTCCGTGTTTTAGGTTCATGTCGGTGAGTATGGAGTGCACTGGAATTTTTTCTTCACCCTTGCTGCCGTCTCATTGCTAACCTCTTTAATAAACATTTCCCCCAAGAATTGCGGGATACTAGGTTTCTTAATTTTGATAGGTACTTTTTTAATACTTGTGATATGTTTTTGCATGATCAAGCATCTTCAGTACTTTACTTAGTGCCTTCAAGTAAAATGACTTTTTAATTCCTCAGGCTATCAAAGTTGCCTCATACAGGGGTTAAACTTTTATCTAATTTCCAGTGAAAGAGGTTCCAGCATCATCAGTCAGAATAAGGAAGGAATATTCAGCATTTTTGGTAAGGACTTCTTGGAATTAGCTAATTGCTTCTCTCTGTTGTGAAGTTGACTTTCAGTTGGTTAGGGTCTGGATTGGCATCTTAACCAGAATTATGTGGATTGATTGCATTTCAAGGTGGAGGCGAATTGTGAAAGCAATGGGGGAGGGGGTTATATACATGAGTCCAATGGTTTAGTTCCCTTTCTTCATAAATTCCAGATTTTTTATTTCAGTATGAATTCTGGAGAAGCTATGGTTTCTTGGAATGCATTGTAATTAACTTATTTACATGCTAGTTAATTCGGGAGCCATGCTCTCTCCTGGCAACACTGAGCAATAGATTTCATTTTCAAAAATATTCAATTGCTTGGCAGTTTAGGTTTTAGTTTCTTCATGAACAATTCTTCACCCTCAATTGGCTTATGTTTAGTAAGCTGATGGCATGTTACAGGATATTGGGGCATGTACCTTGTTGGCGTTCAGTTAGGCAATTATCTCTTCTTCGGACACCAGACATCTGCTACACAGAGAGGCAAAGAATGGGCAAGAAGAAGGGTCTGGATTATTGCACTTCTATTCTGGTATGAGCTTGTTATCATTTTTTCTTTCGTTTTTTTAGAGCCTTTCATCTTTTTGTCACTTGCAATGTGTAATGGATCGGATATGAACTAACCCTTTTCTCTCAATGCATGTGGCAGGTTATTGACAATACTTCTGGACAGGCATGTTGAACGTGTTTCACGTAGAATGGTGAGATTTCTTTGCCTGCATCGATCGTTACTCAAGGAAATCTTCTACCTAAGCTTTAAGAAAAGATTGATCTCTTTTTTGCAGTGCAACCTGGCTTATGTTACTCTTGTGTTGGCACAAAACTTTCAGGTCACTGCTATTTCCCTCTACTATAGTGAAGCCCAAAGCTTCGAAGCATGTTGAAATATGTTATACCACATGATTGTTTTCTGCCTGGTAGAGCAATATCATGTCTTTTTTTTTTTTTTAAGATTCTGGCATAGTTAATCGTTATAAAATATTAATATGTATGTTCTGATTCACTCATCCACGAGTCATCTCGTGCTGAGCAATGTATTACATGCTGCAATCATGGGAAATACGCGCGCGTCCTTTGCACTTATGGGTTAATCTAAATCTTGTTACGCACACACTTTGACCTTTTCACACAGCCTTTTCATAAATTTTTTAATTGAATAGTATTTTGATTTTGGCAGGAAAGCAACAATTACGTTTTGCTTATTTTTAAGTGGAAACAAACAAGTCCTTGATCTTCTGAAAGAGATGCATGTGGAACTGCTTAGAACAGTAACTTAAGCTCTAGTTAGACGTTTGTTTTCTTCCAATGGATAATTATCTTGTGCAAACACACGGTGCTATCCCCTTATGGTAATTTGCATACTCTCGAGGTTGAGACTATGGCATGTTTTGTAGGTATTAGCCATACTCATGCTCTCTGATTATGTTGGTGGGAGCAAAAGTTCAATTCTTGAAGATGCATTCAACCGGAATTTACTGGGTTCATTCCTCCTGGTACAGCAAATGTTCTTTTTGCGGAAACTATGTTGCTGAATCTTGATATCACCTAATGTTTACTTCTGCTTATATGCAGGCAAATGTGCTAACGGGTGTGGTTAACTTGTTTTTCGAGACTCTATTTGCATCACCACTCACATCCCTAGCCATCTTATTGCTTTATGCCTATGTGTTGTCTGTGATCACCGGGACTTTAGAATTTTACGGCATTAGGCTAAAGTTTTGGTAGGGAATTTTACTTTGATCCTCTTTGTTTATACGTTATGGCAGTGATTATTTAGCATGTTAAAGTCTCAACTTTCGTGCACTCGGCACCCCTGCATTGGGAAAGTTCCACTGCTAGTAACATTGGTTCGTATTTCAATCATCTATCCAATATATCTAGTGTGAGGAACTAAGCTAATTGAATTCTTGTAACGCATAATTAAGGAATTGCAGAATGGATTGTTCTCTTCACACTGATCGAGATGAGAAGGGGGTAAACAAAAAACCAAATCGCAGAGGTAAGCAAAATCCTTTTCGATCTCATGGTCCCGAGGCGAGACGGCGAGCATGTAATGGACACGCATCGCTGGTGCACACGTGTATGAGCACATGCAGATGCATGCTACACTAGAGCTTGTGAGTTGCCCATGCCCATATGGCCAGTCACTCTGCCTGGTTCTGTATAAAAGACAACATACAACTCATATTTCTAGGTCATGTACATATCCGCAGGGTTGGTTTTGTCGTCTGCATGCATAGATTCTTGTTTATCTCTCACCCCACCCCCAAGTGTTGTTGCTTTTGGCGAGAAGGACCTTCCATACCCAGATGGCAGACTCTTTTGATTAATTTGATTAGCTCTTTTGGATACATAGAATGAGATTAGAGATTTATAGTGTGCTGTTATTGTGGAAGAAAAGCGAGGGGGGGCGCGGGGGCGTTGGGGGGCCTTGAGGAGTGAATGAATGATTGCTGCTGTTGGTAAAAAGTAGTTTTCTTGGTCTGAAGGTCAGAAGCTTTGGTGGTCACATGGATTTACCTGCAAGTCTCTGCAAGTCTCTGACAAGGTTGGACCATAATTGTCCAACGAAGGTCGACCACCACCACCAGCCCCACCACCTCAACGAGCGCGCTCACTTCATCAGTCTTCTTTTTCCTCTAATAATAAAGAATCGAACAACAATGGAAATAGGAAAAGGGGCTACAAGTCCCAGTATTTTTTAGCCTGCATCCTCCTCTCTCTCTCTCTCTCTCTCTCTCTCTCTCTCTCTCTGAAGCGTACGGACATCTTCGTTGACTCTGCCTATGTGGTTCTGAATCTTCTGATGCGTAGACAAACGAAGCCGTATTTTCTTTCTTTCTTTCTTTCTTTTTAGTGCACATAGAACCTTGCGAGTCTTATCTTGTCTATCCGGTCCTATCTATCTGCTGAAAGTAAGGAGCAAAGAACCTCTCTTCCTCCTCCGCCTCCCCCCCCCCCCCCCCCAACGAATAGATAAATGAGGAAGAAAAGGTGTGGTGTGATCCTTTGAATCTGCCCGATCTGTGGCGTGTGGAACTAAGTCGCTCGTGGCCTATATGCTTCATGAAAAGCTAGTGTGCTTTGAATGGGATGATTGCATTGCAATAACGAGATAATGTGAGTTTTAAGGAAACCCTTTTAAGTGTCCGACGGGATAATGTTTTGTTCCAAGCTTTGCTTCGGGCATGAATGTACGTGCGTCGACCTAGCAATTGTCCTATACTATCGTGTGATTTATATGACCATTGCCTACTTGTACCTTGAAATTTGATAGACCATTGGATATCTGGATTACGTTACCATATGCTATTCTTATCCTTTTCAATTCCTGATTTTTTTTATTATTAATTTTTGCATTAACGTGTTTTGTCTGTACCACTGATTATTCTTTACTTGGATTATGATAACTGTTGCTTCGCTGATAAATGTCTGTCTTTCTCATAAGAAGGATACAGACAAAATGCGATCATGCCGGACAATGAAGATCAAATGAAATTCGCTGTGGACAGTACAATAATTGTAAGAAGGAAGAGGGGGGTTTAGTCGGAGAAACATGCCAACCCTCTGTACGGGGCAACAAGGACTGATGTAGGTTTCCAATTAGTAGTGTCATTCATGTCCATTCCAAGAGTTAAAACATAGTAATGTCACTCAGAAGGATCGACAACATATTGAAAAAAAAAAAAAAAAAAAAACCACAGTTGAAAGCTTTCAAAGTACGGGGAAACTCCTGCCAAATATGCCTAGAGAAACACAAATCTTTACGTTCCCTTCGTTCATCATTGGAACGGTCGCACGCGAGCATGTCCAAAATGGTTTGAAACTCAACTGGATTGTCTGGATTCCCAATGTGCTCATCATCTTACGTAGAGGCAAGAATTTTGGTGGCAGAAGGATTCCAAAAGAGAGGGGGAGAAGCTACGATAGTGGGGGAGCAAAATCTGCCAAACCCCAAGGGATGATCAAAGGAGGGACTATAGAGAGATGATCTTTTTGGCACATTTAGAATCTACCCACCAGGCCACCACAGGCCACAGTGTCTATAAAATTCTGTGCTTAAATTACCTTCCACGCACCCAAAAAGAGTGGCCACACATGACCCTCCTCTCTCTCTCTCTCTCTCTCTCTCTCTCTCTCTCTCTCTCTGCTTCGTTCTCAGACGATGGAAATGCTAAAAAGCAATGAATTCATTAGTACGTACTTAGTACTATTGCTCCCCCTTGTTGATCCTTTGTAGCCAGACAAACTTCGCATGTTGTTTTTCTGGTTCTTTAGCGCCGCCCCCCCCCCCCCCCCCCGTGGCACTTCATTTTTCCAAAACAAGCACACCATGCCAATGCCCATGCATGGCTTGGCTCAGTTTCTTGAGAATTATTGGAAACCCCATGATAGATAGCAACGCACCAGACAACTTTTTAACCCCCTGAAATTGTGTTGCTTGTTTTTTTGGTGGGTAATGCCAATGCCTACATTTTCACCGTGGGATGAGAGAGAGAGAGAGAGAGAGAGAGAGAATGTTAGGGTATAAGCTGGGGGGACAATTCTATTTTTTTCTCTTCTTTCACCCTAAGCCAACCAAAGAGAGGAGGAAGGTTTGAACTTTGAATTGTGAGGAGAGGAGAGGAGAGGAGAGGAGTTGCTTTTTACCATGTAAATATAGATGCTCTTCGTGTTGTTTGTATCCAATGCTTTGCCCATTGATAGATTTGGGTCCCCACTCTCTCTCTCTCTCTCTCTCTACATTGCAGAAAGTGTGGCAGAATTGGCAGTTTGTCTGTGAAATCGGGAAGGGAACCATAACAAGGACGAGAGAGAGAGAGAGATGATCTTTCTCTCTTTTTCCTTCCCTTCACTTTTTGGAAGCAGAAAAAGCACGACACCTTTTCACTGCTCCTCTCACGTGCACTCTTTCCCTTTTCTCTACTCTCTTCCTTTTTACCATTTCCATCCTCAATTTTCCCCCGTCCTCCCCAAAGCTGGATGGATTCTCTTTGCTATAATTCCTATCTCTGTGTGATCATACGGAGAAGGAGAAAGAAAATATTGGCCACACACACCCTTCAATTCCTTCCTCAGTGATGAACTTGTGTAATGAAAGACAACTACCGGAGCGGAACAAAGACTTACTGTCGAGCAGCAGCTCGCGTAGTCGAATTAGTACGTTGCGGTTTTCGGGCATGATCTCGTTCGGAGTAATCGGTACCACCTGATTAAATTCGAAATTTTGGGACGACCCATATGATTATTTGACATAGGATTTTATATGTCGCAAAATATCTTTTTAAAAGAAGAAGAGGACTACGTGTCCTTAAGTTTATTATTATTATTATTTTCCTTTAGGGAGGGCTAAGTATAAAAGAGCTGGTGTGCTCTATAGCATAGCCCTAAGCAAAGGAAAAGCTTTCTAGCTAAAGCGGTGGTCTGGTCTTCCATAGTCTTTTCCAGTCAGTTTATCCCCAAAGGAAAAAGAAAGGAAAACACACACCAAGCTCAAAAGCTCAAGCAAAGAAGGGAAATAAAAAGGGAAAAGATGGCACTAGACGCTCTCTCGGCCAACGACCTCCTCAACTTCATCATCTACGACACCATCTCCGCCGCCCCCTACAGCTCCCACGACTCCTCCGCCACCAACTTCTTCGACAACCACCACCACCTCATTCAACAACCCCATCAGGAACAGGCTGCTGGTGCAGCCGGTTCTTGCTCTCTGCAGGCCAACTCCAACAACGGCTCTCCGCCTCCTCCGCCACCGCAGGCGCCTCCTCCGCAGAACCGGCGGGCGAGGTCCGGGGAGAGGAGGGCGGCCAGCCTGGGGGCGGCGGCGCAGGGGAGGAAGAAGCGGAAGAGGAGGCCGAGGGTGTGCAAGAACAATGAGGAGGCGGAGACGCAGAGGATGACCCACATTGCCGTCGAGAGGAATCGCCGGAAGCAGATGAACGAGCACTTGGCCGTCCTCCGGTCCTTGATGCCCGAGTCCTATGTCCAAAGGGTTTGTTCTCTCTCTCTCTCTCTCTCATGTGTTGTGTTCATTAAGTGCACTACACCGACATGGCTGTGTACATTCTCATTCTCATTCTCTCTTCATCTTTTTTCCATTATATGTGGAGGGATACAGCAGCCTTTCACATTTAATACACTCCATGCAGAATTTTTCTGTGGGGGTGGCCATTAAATTACTAATGCTTTCTTCCTTATTGAAAACTGCATTCCCCCCCAATAACAGGGGGAGGAAGAAAAAAAAAAGTTGTCTTCGTTGACTCCACAATATGCTTCCCCCACAGAATTATTGGTCACCAAAGAAATTGGAACACTTGAAATTCGTAGTGGGTGGTGAGTATTTATCTTAATGCTGCATTGTTCTAATGAAACAGTTCATCTTCAAGTTGACCCTCAAACTCTGTCATCAGCTCCTGGATTGTTCCTTCTGTCATTTGAAGTGGGGGAAAAATTTTGTGATGTGGGTTTCATCTGAAAATATTGGAAAGACAGCATGCATGCTTCTCCTCTTCCAAATATGTTGCTGGGAATTCGATGTCTGTCGCAACTCGGCTTAAAGGCATTCATGCCTTAGAGCAGCAATGTTTTTGGCTTCAATTTTTAAGTCCTGCCTCAGCTATTTTTTCATTATCTGTGATCTAACATGTGGATGCTCAAAATTTCCTGTGTGAAGGGTGACCAAGCCTCCATAGTTGGTGGAGCCATTGAGTTCGTCAAGGAGCTAGAGCATCTCCTGCAGTCCCTTGAAGCCCAAAAGCTCCAACTTTCACAATTCCAAGCAGGACAAGACATCACCAATGAAGAAGCGGACACCGCCAGCAACACCAACAACGATGATCCCTCTAAAATCCTGCAACCCCCATTTTCACAGTTCTTCATGTACCCTCAGTACACATGGTCTCAAGCCCCCAACAAGTACACAGCCTCCTCCGCTTCAACCGCCAGGGCGGCCATCGCCGACATCGAGGTCACCCTCATCGAGACCCACGCGAGCCTCAGGATCCTCTCGAGGAGGAACCCTCGACAGCTCTCGAGGTTGATTGCAGGGTTTCACACCCTCCACCTCAACATCCTCCACCTCAATGTGACCACATTGGACCCTCTGGTCCTCTACTCGATCAGTGCCAAGGTAATGTTGTTTGACCTAAACCAGTCCTTGCTATGTCCTACACAATTTTTTTTCTCTCTCTCTCAACCGGGTCAATGATTTCTCTGTTCTTGATTCAAGTTGCATTATTAGACAGATTGAGTCCCAACAATGTGACCAAAAATTCAATGACAGTCATTATGAGAAGTATAGAATCATATGTTGTAGCAGACATTATTTAATATTTGGGGGGTCCAAGGAGCTGTAGCAGACATTATTAAATCTGCTCTAGTATTAATTGACACAAGGAGGAGAGAGCATGAGCAGAGAAAAGTGCAGGTTCTTTACATGACTATGGCTTGTGTTCCATGTTTGGAAACAAATGTCTGTGCTTATGGTTTTAGGAAACAAGTTCGGATTTTTCTGGGATTATAACAAAGGGGCTTTGAATTGATGAGGGTGCTTTTGGTGCTTTGAACACACAGGTTGAAGAAGGGTGCCAGCTCACCTCAGTAGATGACATAGCAGGAGCTGTCCACCACATGCTCAGAATAATTGAGGAAGGCAGTGAAATTTGTTGATATTTTTTTCTACATTAGGCTGCCTAGATTGCCCTCTGGATCCGGCTGAAATAACCAGAATCCCATCCCAATTCTCTGTTCTTTTCCTTTCCTCTTCTTCACGGGGGTTCCTTTCTCTTGCACTTAGAGTTGCTCTCTGCTTATCTGTATGTAACTAATGTGTTAATGGGTTCTTTTATTTGTTTAGCTTCCTTGGGTACCATTTCATTTGCACCAGAAAAAGAAAGAAAGAAAGAAGAAACCATGAAAGAGCTTGGACTGTCAAAGTGGGATCTGCAATTCCTCGGTTCTAGCAATGCTAGAGAGAGAGAGAGAGAGAGAGAGGGGTTAGAGCATCTGATCATAGTAATGTGAATTGGCTGGACTGAATTGCAAAGTTTCCACAAATGTTCAAGCCCATGCAATGGTATGGGGTGTAAATCAATGGACATTACACACTATTCCATCTGGACAAGTATAACCTCTTTACTTTTTCTTCTTTCTGACCATACATAGAAGGATTGCCCCTGCTTGAGAAGCAACTCTTGGATAGACAGCAATAGAAGGGGAACATTTGCACAAACATAATCCCAAATAGATTAAATAATTCATTTCAGTGAACTAAAATCAGGACTTTGGATTGGTTCAACTGCTCTTGAAGTCCCATCTATACACCTGACAATAAGGAGTCACGGTTCTTTCACTATGGAATGTGATTTCTTTACACCAGACAATAGACTTTTAAGTATCATCCTCCGAACCTATCTCAAACAAATTAAGTCCACCAAGCTCGCTCTGCGTATTACTAATCAACTGGAAGAAACATGTCACGTCTTATGGTACAGAATAATGTTCATGGAACTTGACATTTCATAAGCTTTATTGGCTGATAACAAGATATGCGGCAAGGCGAAAACCACTAAAAAAGTCCTAAACCTTCGGACCAATTGCCTTTGTAGTCTTTCCGACCAATTGGAATCATAAAACGCCGACGTGCATGGCTGGCGTTGATGCGGACAATTTTTTCAATATTTTTAAAAAATTTATTATTTGTATGTATTCTTCTTTTCTTTTTTACACTGTGGGCCGGCAAGGGTCGCTGGCCAACCCTTGCCGGCCATAGGTTAGGGCGTTGCGGGCCTTTCCTGAAGCCCTCGTTGGCCATAGCAAGGGCATCACGTCGCTAGATTTGGGATAATCGAGGGCCTACTATGGCGTCTCGGCCCTCGCTTGTTGCCGGTGGACCAAAAAAAGAAAAAAAAATGAAAAATGAAAAGAAACAGAAAATTTTACAGGAAAATGCAAAAACTATCTACATCAGCTGGTTATACCACATAAGACGACTGTCATCCACGTCAGCGATTTTAAGCCAAAATTAGGTAGTAGGACTGCATCGGCAAATCGTCATTAGGTTTATAATTAAAATTGATCAAAGTAAAAGGTTTATGACTAAATTGGCATTCCGTACTGTAAATTTAAATTTAAATTTTTGGTAATTATCCATATGCAGCACTGGCAATTGATGTAGGTCATGTGTGTGTTCTACCGTGCCAAAAGAAGAACACTGAGCAAAAATTTATATGATCGAAGTAATCCATATATTTGTTAGAGAAATTTTAGATATCTTTTAGAGATATTTAGGATATTCTTAACATATTAATGAAAATTGAAACTTTTCGAGGAATTGTAGCCATTTTAAGCAATTTTAACAAGCCCAATCTATTGCCAACTTAGCATTTATACTTATGTGAGTTCATCATAATTTTACTTTCTCTAGGCACTTTTGTTATAGTATTTTGAAAACTCCATTCGCCAGCTTATAAAATTGGTTACGTAATTTTTGCAGATTAAGAATTGAGAAACAAAATCTTATGTTTTTTTCTTTTGAAAATTTTTATAATAATATGTTATTAAGTCTTTTCTCTGCTTAATTGTTTTCGCGTATGGGCCATATGCCGGAGGTTCAATAACTATTCTTCAATTAAATAACTTAGTTGTCGAGATAGTGGCGTGAGATACTTATATTCGACGGGTATATTTTGGAGTTTCGAACTTTCTATTCCATATCCTTTATCAGGGGTTTTATTTTGTTTGAGCTGTACGAGATGAAATTCTCAGAGAGGGAAGACTCTCGATTTACCTATTTCAATAAAGTTTATGATTGGTTTAAAGAATGTCTCGAGATCCAGACGATTGCAGATGATATAACTGGTAAATATATTCCTCCACATGTGAGCACGTATCTAAATTTCGTCACTTAACTTTTCATGTAATATATCAATATTCTATGCATTATGGGAATTTTAATCACATACTCATCAACTTAATCTCCTCCCTCTCTTTCGCTGGTTGCAAATGTCGGCCAGATGAAGAAGAATTTTTTGGTTCCCACCATCAAGTACACAATCCTGTGCACGACCTTAAAATGGAGGGCATCCTTCCAATTGGTCACTCTTCTGTGGACGATAAGATCCATTTGCCAATGGCGATAACGAAGATGTGAACATGGTCGTCCCCTAAACTTTGCCCACAAGATTTTTGTCGCCGGATGAGCCCAAAAAAGAATTTCACATGCTTCCCATTGGCACCTCGGTTAAATGTCTCTTCGTAATATACATCGCTCGTGTAAGCACGCTACAGATATCATGTCGATTCGACTTCGGCCGTCTCTTTTTCTCTGTCAGCCTACCATGTTTCGCGTTGGTTTCTAGATCCATTCTCAATTCCAGGGAACATACTTGCTTCATGAAATGTGCTGTGCGTGAACCGATCCTAAACCTTTGAATTTTATCAGTTCTGTCCTGAACATTTTCAGGTTTTTCCAATAATATTCCCCGTTGCAAGAACATATCAGTGATGATGGTTTGTGGAATCCGATCGATGCTCTTTTTTCTTTCCTTTTTTTGGGACTCTTGAGTTGTTTCATAGTTGTTATCAGTCTTCAAATTTGTTTCTATGCGTGATAGAGAATCCATATGCCTCCATTAAGGCTCGTGTCTTCTTGTGTACCACTAGGAGACATGATGATGACCTCCATCCTCATATTCTCTCTCTCTCTTCATTGTGCCTCAATTGGACAAAAAATCAATGTCGACGAAGGACTAAACATAGAACCACGGAGGAGAAACCGGGGAGTTAATGAGAAGGTAATAGGAAGATGTCGTTGGACATTTTTGCAAAAAGGTTGAGACAATCTAAGCAAAGTACATTCACCTCTACATTCCCTAAAGCACAACACTCTAACTTAATGTCCCACCATAATTCATGCTTTGTCTGCTGACGATTGGCATCTTGTTGATGGATTGGAGCTTCTGGACATGGGTTTAATCAAGGAATTCTATACACACTATGCACCTCTAGGAGTGCATATACTTGGAGGGAGATACGGTGGAAAAACCCGTGCCAGCACATTTCTTGTGTTTACCATTGATTGCATCCACCATATCATCTGGCGAAACGAAACTTACAAAAATGCATGTCAAATAAGAAAGCGCAACGTACACAAGGAACCCGATATGGAATAAGTCGGTGCTCTCAGTCATGGATTCGACTATTCTCGTTTATCTTTCCGACGTATTCGGTTTTTCAAAAGCTTTATTTCTTTTTAACCGATATGAACTCATGGTGATTTAGAGCGCGCACGGTAACACTTCTGCTTCAGAAATCAACTTCTGGCAAGAAGTTGATTATTCTACTTCTGCTTCAGAAGTTGGTTTCTGATCAAAGAAATGTGTTTGATTACAGGACAAAATTTCTACTTCTCGAACAGAAATTCGTTTGGTAACGGTTGAAAATTTCAACTTCTGGAACATTATTAACACAAAATATTCTACGAAAAGTGATTGATCCTAACCTAAAATGCATGTCATCCAAGAAAAGTTAAATGCAAATACTGACGGATTTACGTATAATTTATCATTTAATTATTTATGTAAATGCGGACCAAATTATGGAAAAATTGTATTAATGAATATGATGACTGAGCTCATATATCAACGCTAAAAGCACGGGTAGTTCCGGTGCTTCCTTTCCCATGCCTCTGGCGTGGTTTATATCGCAATGGGCATAATATATGAACCTTTTTTGTGTCTAAACCGTCTCTAGAAGCACAAATCTACGGTAGTTGTATGTGCCCTGAGATCACCTAGATATTAATGAGAACTTGGGACATAAAACTATAATAATGATGAGCTTGTTTTGGCATGAAGACATCTCTAGGCAGAAAGATAAAAGGCAAAAATCGAGGTGTCGTCATCTTTATCTTTTTAACCTAGTTTTGGTTTTTTTGAATTTTTTTTTTTTAAATAGAGGGCACGAGATCACAGGCTCTGTCGGATCAGAGAATGGCGTTTTGGAGCAGCCGCACCCATTGTTGGACTAAACCAGACAAGCGAAGAGAGAGACAGAAAATTTAAGAGTTCATGCAAATAGGAATATCTAACCTATCAATCACAATCAATAAAGATAGATGCGCAAATCAAGGAACCAGGAACATGTGAATAAAACGCATCAAATCAAAACATGGCATCCCTAATGAAGCCCAAAAGGCTTAAAGAAGGGGTGTTTGGAGGTTTGGAAGGAGTTTAGGACATTTGGAGACAATTTGTCCAAATGGACAAAATTGTCATTTTGAAAAGATTTGGAATCAAAATCATCAGAAATAAGATTGGCCAGTTGAATGTGCCAATTTCCCAATTTCTGAGATTTTCTGAAATTTTCCTGGATTTTTGGAACGATTTGCCCATAGGAGGGCAAAATTGTCGTTTTGAGAAAGATCAGAAGTAAAAATCACAAAAGACGGGTTTGGCCAGTCAAATTTGACTATTTCCCATTTTCTGTGGTTTTTTGGATTTTTTTGGAATTTTCCGAAACGATCTGTCCATAAGGGACAAAACCGTCATTTTTGAATAAAGAGAGGGTGAAATCATTTTTAAAAAATAGGATTGACAAGTTGAATGGAACCATTTCCTAATTTTTGAGATTTTTCTGAATTTTTTGAATTTTTTTAAGGATTTTTTCCATTTTTTTAGGATTGTTTTTTTATGAATTTTCCATTTTTTGGATTTTTTAATCATTTTCTGATTTTTTTTTTAAAATTTTCCGAATTTTTTTATTATTAAAAGAATTATCTGGACCGGGTCGGGTTGAGATAGACGAGCAAAGAGAGAGACAGAAAATATGAAAAGGGAGGGCTAAAAAGAAAAAAAAATGACTTCTGATGATGAGAAATAACTTTTTTTTACTTCTCAAAAGTTCCCCAAAAACAGTTTCTGAAGTAAAAGGTTGTTTCAGAAGTAGAAATATACAATTGCGAACCAAACGGATTTCTGCTTCAGAAATTGCGTTACCAAACGGATTTCTACTCCAGAAGCACTTCAAGTATTACGATGCACGTCCTAAGCTTTTAGGTTTTCGGACATTGCCCACTTCTTCAGGTGCTGCTAATTCACGGATTGTTCGAACGTAAGATTTTAGGTTTTAGTGTGCAGTAGTAGGGAAACTCTCTTGTATTTCAATCTAAGTAGGGACGTTTCTGGAGGCCAGAACGAGGAGACTTAGAAAGAGTCTCCATTTGCTCCTGGATGGGCCTGGATAATTCCAAGCTCAGCCCGTTCAACAGTATGGGCTTTGCGGTCAGGCCGATGTTGGGCCTGGAAAGACGAATACTCATTCTAAAGCATGCTCCTTTCAACCGAACGAATTTATGTTTCTTGCAATGATCTGCCTTACAAATTGGCTGCTAGATTCCTCCCCTATTCAACTGTAGCTCAATGCTCATGACAGTGTAGTTCCATGACAGCCATGGCTATAATGGTTATCATACATTTTTAGGCATATAACCATCTTGCTGATGAAGCTAAGAAATTAACCACCAAACTGGTGATGCTGCAATCACTCTCGCCTCAAATAAAACGCGCGAATTTCAGCTGCCGTTGTCGCACTTACATTTGTTTTCAGACAGGAACTGCAGCATTCCTCGGCCTCCCGTGCCGGGAGAGGAAGGAAATCCTCCCGTTCGAAAACGATCTCTTCAACGTCACCGGGCTCACTCCGCATACACAGTGCAAGTGCAATAGCCCTCTCTTAATATCAGCCTTTGGTACTTTCCCTAGTGAATGTTAGCGTGAGCTGTCTATTAGAGCCAAAATAGGAAGAGTTCTTTTTGTTTTATACTCTTTCTATGTATATCCCTTGTTTCTATGCATATCCCCTGCTTTGTAGGTCGTTGGTTCTCTTCTCTGTATATATGTGTGCTTATAGCCTTGTAAATGTAAGTGAGAAGAAAAATAGAAAAGAGACAATATACAGAGTTGATTTCTCTACAAAACAGAGTTGATTTCTCTACGGTGCATGCTTCACTGGTCCTGCTTCTGTATTTGCTGTGCACTCTTCCACTCCGATGACTAGCTGCTCTTGTCCGTTCGCCTGAAGCGATGTACCGGTGACCGACACACAGGTACTACACAAGTGATCCATAGAGAAAGATCTCCTGACTTGTCGCGTCTGTGAGCTTCCATCCCTCACCTCAATTACGGTGTGCGCGAGTTCACGGTTCCCCAAATCGCTGAAAATCCGCGATGGGGTCTTAGGAGCGTTACTCATTTGCGACGTCTTGTGGGCTGAGCCTGAATCTTGTGTAGCCGGTGAATTATCATCTTCGCTTTCCTCCTGGTGGATATCTGGGGAGGATTCATTTCCTAACGAGCTCCCATTGGTCGCAAGATCAGGGGTCGGAGCCGGCGAAGCGCTAGGACCGATGAAAACAACGTCGGACCGGCACAATGGGCAGTTCGAGTGGGACTTCAGCCATGTGTCAATGCACGGCACGTGGAAGGCGTGAGTGCACTTGGGCAAGAGCCTAATGTTCTCATCCTCCTGAAACTCACTGAGGCACACTGAGCAGGTCCCTTCTGTTACCCCACCATCGCCCTTCTTGTACCTGCACACCGCGATCGACTTGATCAGCGCCTCATCCAATCCCTCGGTCGGTACCTGCCATGGCTCTTGGACCGACGGGCGATGGTTTTCTTCCGATTGCGCATCCGGGTCATAGATTTCTCTTCTTCTCGACCTGGTGCCGCCACAGCAGTTGGAGATCAGGGTATAGTAACTCACTAGGAGGAAAGCACTGGCCAAAATCCCAATGATTGCTATGACGAGTGGGGAAAAAGTTGGGCCTGGATTGTCATCATCTGAGAATCGAAAAGTTGGTGGAGGAGGCAAAGCAACATAGCACCACTGTGGACAGTAAAAGCTGCAGAGACCTTGTGAGCAATCCTTAGGGGTCATGTATGGTATCCAAGTTTCGGGGTATCCTGGAGACTCCATAACTTGGTCATAAGTAGAGTGACTTGGAGACTCTAGGAAATTCCCCTCCACCTTTTGGACAAGCTAGAGAAAAAACCTATGAAATGTTCCAGAAGATGCCATAAAATTGAGACAGTTCTCACATGATGTTTATATCAACTAACCAGAGAAGAAGCAAAGAATACCTGGAATTGCAAGGGGATTGGAAGGCTCGCGGCTTGTGGCTTGTGGCTCGCGGGTCATTCCGCTGGCTCTGAGTCTGAGCAGTGAGTGATTCAACTGTCAAATTTCTGTTTAGTGGACAACTTCTCAGGGACAAAGATAGAGATTTCAGGATTGAGGCAAAGCTGAAAAGCAGCTGAGTTGGAACAGCCTAGGAAAGAGGAAGGTGTGGGGTTTTTGCTGATGGGGTTATATTCTCTTCCTCTCCTTTCTTTTGCTTTTTTGTGCCTCTTTCTTTTTCTTTTGCCTCCCACCCCATTCAATTGCTTCTTTTTCCTTTCCCAGGAGATGCTGGTTTGTTGACTAAGTGTTGGAATTCATTGAAAGTAAGGAATGCTTTCATTGTTGTCGTCCAAGCCCCTTGTAGTTGCAGCTGGGTGTGAGTATATGGCATGACTCCCATGAGAGACATTGCAATCTTCTTCCTTCTTCCTTTTTTCCCCCTTGGATAAGCTTTGAGTACTTTGCAAATCCAAGAAGAAAAAGTGGGAGGAGCAGAAAATTGTGAGAGGACAAGGGAAGTAGTATAAGGCCACTGTCCAACAAAACATGGTGCCAAAACTCAAAGGTCAGAGGATCACGCTGGAGATTTTCACACAGAGCATCTGATTCTCTCAAGAATTGGCCACTTTTGTTAAAAGATTTCAAAGATTCTTCATCAACATATCAAATTTGATTTATCTGGACGACGTTTATCTTTCTACACATGCTATAAAGGCCCTTCGACCATTCTGCCTACGCCGATCAAATATCATATGGGCAGGTCATGTCATCGACTGATGTTGTGAATGATAACCGATGATAAAAAGTCAATTAAAACGCATCGCATCTTCTTAGTACCTTCTCATCTTTAAGCATGAATTCCACAATCTTCATAGATGACACATTCATTCGTGACGTACCGATAATAATTTTCCTACACCACATCATGTCACTCAATTCTTTGAAACCTTTTCTATTTATTCGAAAATTTCTCTAACAGCGTCAAGTTCCATTAGCTCCTCTTCTTCTTCTTTTTTGGGTTCCTTTTTCTCCCATTTTTCTACAAGCAAGAAATTCCATTTTTTTCTCTCAAATTCCCCAATGAAATAAACCCAAAACATCAACCTAAAATATCCTCCTTGTCCCACCTACAGATAGGTATGCTCAATCTTGGCCTTAGGACATGTAATAATTCAATCTGTCACCAAATTACCTGTGGAGCCAGTGTTTCTAACAAAATCCACTGTCGCAGGTAGAAACCTGTACCTGTCAAAGTTTCTTAGCCAGCGACTACAACTTCAAGAATTTCCTCCCCACACAAGAGGAAGAAGCACAAGAAGTTATCTGCCAGAAACTCTCTGTGCTTCAACATCTGTGCTTTGACCCAAGCGATCCATAGAGAGCCACATCCATGTTAGCTTCCTGATAACAAGGTTTATGCCATTGATTTGAGGCTCCAAACTGATGTAGAACAGATAGCAAATGCGTATATTGAAACGTTCGAGCGTCGTAAGAGTGGACAACATATTAAATTAAAGAAGATTGCGAGATCAGAGCAGGTTTCTCCTGTGACGAAGGCTAATAACATTAATGTCAATCTCCCCGTAGTTGAGGGCCATGAAAACGAGCCTATTACACGGGTTGAGCTCAACCAATTTGTGGAGCAAAAC
The DNA here is from genome assembly GCA_029784005.1 of Lenwebbia sp. NSW1173648. Lineage (NCBI taxonomy): Eukaryota > Viridiplantae > Streptophyta > Magnoliopsida > Myrtales > Myrtaceae > Lenwebbia > Lenwebbia sp. NSW1173648. The sequence goes on from JARCGZ010000005.1 coordinate 2,013,322, forward strand.
GAACGAAGGTTTCAATAATTATTTGTCGTCATCCAGCATTTGCTCACCAACCCCATACCAGGTAATCTTCCGGCCAAACGTGCTCAGGCCGCTCGAGTTTCGGAAGTAGCTATGGAACGTGGGGCAAATCCCCGACAAAGGCAACAAGCCTATGTCGAGGATTCTGAAGAAGAAGAAGAGGAGGAGCTCCTGGACGTGCCTATTGGTGGAGGCCACCGAAACGGGGGATACTGACGAGATCCGGAGCAATATCAATTGAAGGTTCACCTCCCAACCTTCAACGGAAACTTGAATATCGAAGACTTTCTGGATTGGCTCGGGGAAGTTGATAAATTCTTCGACGCCATGTAAATCGAACAGGATCGCCAAGTAAAATTGGTGGCATACGAGTTGAAAGGCGGCGCCTCAGCCTGGTGGGAGCAGACACAACTGACTCGACGCCGACAAGGAAAAGCTCCCATCCGAACGTGGAATCAGATGAAACAAATGTTAAAGGTTCGATTCCTCCCAACTGATTATGAGCAATTACTATTTCAGCAATTCCAAAACTGTAAGCAGCTGAGCCGATTAGTCCAAACCTACACAACTCAACATCCAAGATCGTGTTTCACTACACCGTTTGTTCTCTATTGAGGATGCCCAAGAAATGGCCTGAAAGATTGAGATGCAACTGGAGAGAACTAGTTGAGGATGCCCAAGAAATGACCATGAACTAGGCCATTGTTCAAGCAACTGCCGACGGCCGAAGATGACCAATATAGTTGAGCACGATGACGACATATGCGAAGATGATTGGGTGGATGAAGAAGAAGTGGAGGACGAAGAGGGCGAGCATGTCAACTGTGTCGTCAAGCGTCTGTTGCTTGCCCCGCGAAGATAGGACACCCAGCGGAATAGTCTTTTCCGTAGCCGATGCACTGTCAACGGCAAAGTCTGCGATGTCATCATCAACAGTGGCAGCTGTGAGAACATAGTGTCCAAGGCCTTGGTGGACCATTTATAGCTAAAGACAAAATCACATCCCCCCTTATACAATAGGGTGAATTCGCAAAGGGGCCGAACTCAAGGTAGCGCAATTAAGTCGTTTACCTCTTTCAATTGAAAAGTCCTATAAGGACACCATTACTTGTGATGTGGTGGAGATGGATGCATGCTATGTCTTGCTGGGACGACCATGGCAGTACGATGTTAACATCACCCATCGAGCCCGAGAGAACACGTACTCCTTCGGGTGGAAAAAGACAAAGATTACTTTGAAGCTGAAGAGCAATACTCCTTAGGCCCCATAGAAGCAGAGCGCGGGCGTTATGCTAAACGTCTGTAAACGTGAAGGAATGTACATGATCGTGGTGAAAGGTGATCAACAAGATGTTATTCGCATTCCTGAGGCTCTTCAGCCCTTGCTGAAGGCATTTAGCGACGTTATGCCAGAGTATTTATGTGACACCCTGAAAATTTCTACGCAAATGTATATTATGTAGGGATTCGTGGACAATAAATGCCACACGTGAAAAATTTAGTTGAGTAATTTACTTAGTCTAGCAAAGGCCAAATATATTTTCGTATCCGTAATATTTCCGTGAATGGTTCCAACAAAATAAGTTTTGCCAATATCCATCTTTGTATTAATTTTCTAGGATGGCAGTGGAATGCATAGCGCCGTGATAGTTATTAATGGAGACCGATACACTCCGAGTTTACGTATCAAATGAGTGGTAGTTTTGAAATTTACTGAGTAAAATAATTCTACATGATCGGTAAGATCCATGAAACGTTTTAATGACTTTAAAATATTCTTTAACATCTCTATGTTTCAAACAGATACCGAATTCTTGTTTACACGCAGAGTTATTTGATGTTTTGACCTTTTTTTTTTCAATATCTATTCTCGGAACGTTACAATTGAACCAATTGTCTTCTTTAAAAATTTGCCACAGTCTTAGACGACATAAATGCTCACCATAACAAATGAATTCATAACTTGCACCATGTGGAGCATTTAATACACATAATGATTTCTCAATTTCTAGCCAACGAAGCCCTCATTCTTTTGCTAACCGATTGAAGCTTCGTAGAATGAGGTCATAGTCTACCTCATTAAGTTTGGCCTTAGTCATTTAATGTTTTTAATGACTCACCCTAATGCTTGGCTGATAAAGAACCACACTTTTTTTCCTTCATCAAAATATCCTTTCCTTTGACCAATGATATCAAGCCACATACCCTATCTATAAACTTAGAGGCCACTTGAATTAATCTTATTTGACCACATGCCATTGCAATCATTACTTTTACTCAAGGACAATTAATGTCTCTAACCATGGTTGTTTCATTCCTCACTCTTCTTGTTGCCGAAGGGGAAGAGGTTTTCTTTAAATAGGCATTGAGGTCCCCACTCATTCACTGCACTCAATAGCTCTCGTTCACTCTCTCCACTCTTTTACTTTCCACTCTGTGAATAAGAAACGAAGATCCCATGCATGCGTATTAAAAGATTCCTCTTCATCATTCCATTTCGGATGAGGTATATTTTGATTCCGATAATTTTTCTACCAATGTTTTTGTCATTTTCAAAATAAAATATTTGTTCGCTTTCGCTTTGTCATTTTGAAGGGAGATAAAGCTTTGAATTGAGCTCAAATCTTTTCGAGGTAAGTGAAAACTCTAAGCGCTAAGTTAGAATGATCTACTTAGTGTTCTTGACTTGGTTGCTTGTGTTCTGCTAATTGTAGTTGCATTTGATGGTGAACAAGAAAGAGATTTAGGTTTGTAGGTGAAGATAGTGTAACGAGGGTTTGTATTTTTTTTGTGTCTCTTTGTAAACAAGATGAGTGTTTGCTTTTCTGTAAAAATCGATAATATGTTGGATGAAAAGAGTGAAAAGGGGGCAAAACTAGTTTTGTTGTTGATTTTGGATGCTACTGATCGAAGTGCGGAAGTTACCAGCCATTCATTAGAAAGTTAAAAAAATAAAAAATAAAATGTTGCCGACAAAATAAAGTCGCCGAATTTTTGTAGGTTGACCAATCGTGGATATTTTTTATATAATATAGTAATATAATATAATTATTTTATAAAATTTGAAGTTACTCATGTCTTGGACTTGCTGATTGTTATAAGTGTTACTAATTCTGCTTTTGGGTGTTATCGTTTTGAAGCTAAAATAATAATAATAATAATAATAATAATAATAATAATAATAATAATAATAATAATAATAATAATAATAATAATAATGTTGTAATAAATACTTTATGAGCATTTTCTTTGCATGTAAAGAATTTGTCCATCGTTGGTGGAGACGATACCGCGGAGTGGCGATGCATTGTGTGTCGATATGCCCCGAGGAGTGTTTTGGGATGCCACGGAGTGGCGATGCCCTGTGTGTCAGGATGCCCCGTGGGCGGATGTTGCGGAATGCCGCGGAGTTGCGATGCCCTGTGGGTCGGGAGGTCCCGGAATTTTCGGGATGAAGAATGAAATAATAAATATGATGCATGCCCACGTATATACATTTAATTGCATTAATAAGGCACTAGGTGATACTGGCGCATTGTGATATAAGATGTCATTGGCCTGCATCGTATGCGCGATATTATATTATGTCATTATTGAAGAAATCATGCGTGTGCTCATGCACTCATGTATTACTTTGAATACTTATGATTGTGAATGCCAGGGTGAGCGATAAGTGGATTACCTGCCTTAGACTTGGAGGTTTCATTTATTGGGCTTTAGCTCATTCCTTTATTTTACAGATACGTAGGATGGCCTTACCGCCGCTGCCACTATTCGGAGCCCCAGCTCATATAGAGTATACATATGAAGATGTGGCGGTGCCCAATCTAGATTTTATATTTGTTAAATGTACTACTACGGTGTGGGTTGACGTGAGACTTGCTGAGTGGGTTCCTCATCAATATATAGCTTGGTACACCTTTTCTGAGGATATTTGGGTGGGACCGCATAGAGGCTTCGACGATTCTCCAGGCTATGTTTCCGATGAGCCCTCGACGAGAGAGGTGATTGACCTATAGGTATTGTTCGATGTTGTGCATGCAGACTTTTGGATCGACGGGGAGGTAGTAAACGGAGATAGGTGACCCGAACCCTCTTCCCAGGACTGCGTTCTTTTGTGTGTGGTATGATGTTGCTAGCTATGTTGTAATATAAAAATTATATTATATACATTTGGTAAACTAGTGGTATAAATAAATGATGCATATGTATTTAGTAACCGTGCGTTGATGTATCGAGGTTGATGACCGTGAATTGAAAAATTCTATTACGTTTTTTTTTTTTTTTTTTTGCATGCATGAAATTAATAAAAGAGACAGAAAGAAATTACACATGTAGCGCGTGACGTTCTGGGGCGTCACAGCGTGTTTTGGTATCAGAGCAGGTTTACCCATAGAGTGATAAGGTATGCTTAGAAGACGAAGTGGTAGGGGCGATTGTGCGCGAGTAAAACATTAAATGCATGTGTTTGCTCTTGTTTGGTTTGGTGGCACAAGTAACTATTGTTACTTATTAGTCTAGCTACTACGTCTAATGATGTGTGTTGGCTTTGTAAGACATGATGAGCTCGAGTGACAACTCGGAGCAAGATACTCGAATGGAGGGAATCCTCCCAGCTCTTGCCAATGTCGGGAGCTTGATGGAGAAGCAGATGTTACAACAAGTTGCTTCTACATCAGGAAATGGCGAATGTCATTTGCAAGGCCTGATCGAGCAATTCCTAAAGTTGAAGCCACCAAAATTTACTGGAGTTGGGAATCCTGAGGAAGCGGAATCATGGATCGACGGGATGGAAAATATATTTGCTTTATTGGGATGCAATGACGTGGACAAGCTTGCTTTAGCCGAATACCAACTCCAAGGAAATGCCAGTTATTGGTGGTGGGCATCCAAGGCAACAGTGTTCCCCACCAATACTGATGTAACTTGGAGTGGTTTTGTCATGGCATTCTTCGGAAAGTATTTCTCGAATTGCGCGAGGGACAAAAAGGTGATGGAATTTATGCCACTGAAGCAAAATGACTTGATGGTGGACCAGTACGAAGCAAAGTTTGTGAAAAAGAAAGACAAATCGTTACGTCTCTACATTGATTATAGGAAACTAAATCAGGTTACAATAAAGAACAAGTACCCGTTGCCTAGAATTGACGATTTATTTGATCAACTTCAAGAGGCATCGGTATTTTTCAAAATCGATTTAAGATCGAGGTATCATCAATTGCGGATCAAAAAGAAAGACATTCCTAAGACGGCTTTTCGAACTCGATACGGTCACTACGAGTTCTTAGTCATGCCATTTGATTTGACTAATGCACCAGCAGCATTTATGGATATGATGAATAGGGTATTTAAGTAGTTTTTGGATCAATTTGTGATAGTTTTCATTGATGATATATTGGTATATTCGAAGGGCCTTGTTGATCATGAGCAGCATTTAAGGCCCGTACTTCAAACGCTTCGTGAGAATAAATCGTACGCTAAGTTTAGCAAGTGCGAGTTCTGGTTGGATCGTGTGGTTTTTTTAGGCCATGTGGTTTCAGGTGAAGGAATATCTGTTGACCTTGTAAAAATCGAGTCCGTGATTAATTGGCCAAGACCGACGACGGTGACGAAAATTCGAAGTTTCATGGGTTTAGCCGGATATTATCGGAGATTTGTAGAAGGATTCTCTCGTCTTACCGCTCCGTTAACTCAATTGGCGAGGAAAGATGTGAAGTTCGAGTGGTCAGATAAATGCGAGAAAATTTTTCAAGAACTTAAAAGAAGATTGACAACAGCTCCTATTTTGACGATACCATCGGGATCTGGAGGTTTTGTTATTTTTAGTGATGCATCTCACAAGGAACTTGGTTGCGTGTTGATGCAGCACGTGAAAGTTGTTGCCTACGCATCGAGACAATTGAAGCCATATGAGTTAAATTATCCGAATCATGACTTGGAACTCGCCGCAATCATATTCGCGTTGAAGATATGGAGGCAGTACTTATATGGAGAAAGATTTGAGATCTACATGGACCACAAAGCTTGAAGTATCTATTTCTCAGAAAGAATTGAATATGAGACAGAGGCGTTGGATGGAATTATTGAAGGGCTATGACTGCGAGATTTTATATCATCCTTGAAAGGCGAACAGAGTCGCGGATGCTCTCAGTCGGAAGTCTACTCATGAAATTGTGCACATGAAGGTCAAGGAATGGACGTTACTTGAAAATGCTCGAGATTCGGAATTCAGGTTTGAAATGAGTAGCCTTTCAAGTGTGATGGCTACTCTTAGAATTGAGCCTGAAATTGTGCAAAGAATCAACATGCTACAACGAACGGATCTTGAGATTGCAAAGATTCGAGAAGAGATCCTAGCAGGAAATAAGCCTGAATTTCAGGTGTCGGGAGATGGAATTGTAAAGTTTCACGGACGTCTTAGTGTGCCTAATGACTAAGATTTGAGGAATGAAATCTTGTTAGAAACCCATCGGAGTAATTATAGTGTTCATTCAGGAAGTACGAAACTGTATCAAAATCTTTGTCAGCATTACTGGTGGAATGACATGAAAGTGGATATTGCCAAACATGTCTCTAGATGTTTGACGTGTCAACAAGTTAAAGCTCAACATTGCAAGCCTGGTGGAATGTTGAAGCCATTAGAAATACCTGCATGGAAGTGGGAGCACGTAACGATGGATTTCGTTCAAGGATTGCCAAGAACGCCAAAGAGCCATGATTCCATTTGGGTGATAGTGGATCGTCTGACTAAATCTGCTCACTTCTTGGCGGTGCGAGTGGACTATACGTTGGAAAGATATGCTGAATTATATGTTCAACATATAGTTCAATTGCATGGAGTACCCGTGACGATTACGTCTGATCAAGATCCAAGATTCACTGCAAATTTTTGGCGGAGTCTCCAAGCTGCATTGGGAACTAAACTCCAATACAGTACCGCTTTTCATCCCCACACCGATGGTCAATCAGAACCATACAGGCATTGGAAGATATGCTACAAGCGTGTGTGATTGACTTCAAAGGCAGCTGGGATGACCACTTGCATTTGGTGGAGTTCGCGTACAATAACAGTTTTCAATAAAGTATTGGCATGGCTCCGTTCGAAGCATTATATGGAATAGCTTACAGGACCCCTATTTGCTAGGACAAAGTTGAAGAAAGAAGATTTACGGGACTGGAGTTAGTCCAGATTACATCAGATACGGTGGGAATAATTCGGAGTCGTCTGACGACTGCACAAATTTGACAGAAGAGCTACGCCGATAAACGTCGAAGACCATTGGAGTTCAGCAATGGCGACCAAGTATTTCTTAAAGTGTCACCAATGAAAGGGGTGTCGCGATTTGGGAAAAAGGGCAAGTTGAGTCCGAGATTTATAGGACCTTTCGAAATTCTCGAGAAGATTGGAGAATTGGCTTATCGATTGGTATTACCCCTAAGATTGTCCAACGTACATGATGTATTCCATGGGTCCATGCTGCGAAAGTACGAACCAGATCCTTTGCATGTGCTGGACTACGAGACGATTGAGGTAAACGAGAAAATAATTTACGTGGAAAGGCCAGTGCAAATCTTAGATCGAAGAGAACAAGTTCTTAGAAACAAGACCATCCCGTTAGTCAAGGTCTTGTGGCAGCATCACGATATGAAAGAAGCAACGTGGGAAAGCGAAGAGGATATGAGACGCAAGTATCCGCAGTTGTTTGTTTGAAATGGTAAATTTTTAAATTTCAAGGACGAAATTTCTTAAGGGGAGAAGAGTTGTGACACCCTGAAAATTACTACGTTAATGTATATTATGTAAGGATTCCTGGACAATAAATGCCGCACGTGAGAAATTTAGTTGAGTAATTTACTTAGTCTAGCAAAGGCCAAATATATTTTCGTATCCGTAATATTTTCGCGAATGGTTCCAACAGAATAAGTTTTGTCAATATCCATCTTCGTATTAATTTCCTAGGATGGCAGTGGAATGCGTAGCGCCGTATTAGTTATTAACGGAGACCGATACACTCCGAGTTTATGTATCAAATAAGTGGCAGTTTTGAAATTTACTGAGTAAAATAATTCTATATGATCGGTAAGAATTACGAAATGTTTTAATGACTTTAAAATATTCTTTAACATCTCTATGTTTGAAATGGATACCGAATTCTTGTTTACACGCAGATTTATTTGATGTTTTGACCATTTTTTTTTTCAATATCTATTCTTGGAACCTTACAATTGAACCAATTGTCTTCTTTAAAAATCTGCCACACGTCTTACATGACATAAATGCTCACCATAACAAATGAATTCATAACTTGCACCATGTGGAGCATTTAATACACATAATGATTTCTCCATTTCTAGCCAACGAAGCCCCCATTCTTTTGCTAACCGATTGAAGCTTCGTAGAATGAGGTCATGGTCTGGTTCATCAAGTTTGGCCTTAGTCATTTAATGTTTTTAATGACTCACCTTAATGCTTGGCTGATAAAGAACCACACTTTTTTTCCTTCATCAAAATATCCTTTCCTTTGACCAATGATATCAAGCCACGTACCCTATCTATAAACTTAGAGGCCACTTGAATTAATCTTATTTGACCACATGCCATAGCATTCATTACTTTAACTCAAGGACAATTAATGTCTCTAACCATGGTTGTTTCATTCCTCACTCTTCTTGTTGACGAAGGGGAAGAGGTTTTCTTTAAATAGGCATTGAGGTTCCCACTCATTCACTGCACTCAATAGCTCTCGTTCACTCTCTCCACTCTTTTACTTTCCACTATGTGAATAAGAAACGAAGATCCCACGCTTGTGTATAAAGTTTCCTCTTCATCATTCGATTTCGGATGAGGTATATTTTGATTCCGATAATTTTTCTACCAACATTTTTGTCGTTTTCAAAATAAAATATTTGTTGACTTTCGTTTTGTCATTTGGAAGGGAGATAAAGCTTTGAATTGAGCTCAAATCTTTTCGAGGTAAGTGAAAATTCTAAGCGCTAAGTTAGAATGATCTACTTAGTATTCTTGACTTGGTTGCTTGTGGTCTGCTAATTGTTGTTGCATTTAATAGCGAACATGAAAGAGATTTAGGTTTGTAGGTAAAGATAGTGTACTGAGGGTTCGTATTTTTTTGTGTCTCTTTGTAAACAAGATGGGTGTTTGATTTTCTCTAAAAATCGGTAATATGTTGGATGAAAAGAGTGAAAAAGGGACGAAACTAGTTTTGTTGTTGATTATGGATGCTACTAATCGAAGTGCGGAATTTGCCGACCATTCATTAGAAAGTAAAAAAAATAAAAATAAAATGTTGCCGACAAAATAAAGTCGCCGAATTTTTGTAGGTTGACCAACCGTGGATTTTTTTTATATAGTGTAGTAATATAATATAATTATTTTATAACATTTGAAGTTACTCATGTCTTGGACTTGCTTATTGTTATAAGTGTTACTGATTCTTCTTTTGGGTGTTATCGTTTTGAAGCTAAAATAATAATAATAATAATAATAATAATAATAATAATGTTGTAATAAATTATTTATGAGCATCATCTTTGCATGTAAAGAATTTGTCCATCGTTGGTGGAGACGATACCGCGGAGTGGCGGTGCATTGTGTGTCGATATGCCCCGAGGAGTGTTTCGGGATGTCGCGGAGTGGCGATGCCCTATGTGTCAGGATGCCTCGTGGGCGGATGTTGCGGAATGCTGCGGAGTTGCGATGCCCCGTGGGTCGGGAGGTCCCGGAATTTTCGGGATGAAGAATGAAATAATAAATATGATGCATGCCCACGTATATACATTTAATTGCATTCTAGGTGATACTAGCGCATTGTGATATAAGATGTCATTGGCCTGCATCGTATGCGCGATATTATAATAGGTCATTATTGAAGAAAATCATGCGTGTGCTCATGCACTCATGTATTACTTTGAATATTTGTGATTGTGAATGCCAGGGTGAGCGATAAGTGGATTACCTGCCTTAGACTTGGAGGTTTCATTTACTGAGCTTTGGCTCATTCCTTTATTTTACAAATACGTAGGATGATCTTACCGCCGCCGCCACTATTCGGAGCCCCAGCTCATATAGAGTATGCATATGAAGATATGGCGGTGCCCAATCTAGATTTTATATTTGTTAAATGTACTACTACGGTGTGGGTTGACGTGAGACTTGCTGAGTGGGTTCCTCATCAATATATAGCTTGGTACACCTTTTCTGAGGATATTTGGGTGGGACCGCATAGAGGCTTCGACGATTCTCCAGGCTATGTTTCCGATGAGCCCTCTACGAGAGAGGTGATTGACCTATAGGTATAGTTCGATGTTGTGCATGCAAACTTTTGGATCGACGGGGAGGTAGTAAACGGAGATAGATGACCCGAACCCTCTTCCCAGGACTGCGTTCTTTTGTGTGTGGTATGATGTTGCTAGCTATGTTGTAATATAAAAATCGTACTATATACATTTGGTAAACTAGTGGTATGAACCGTGCGTTGATGTATCGAGGTTGATGACCGTGAATTGAAAAATTCTATTACGTTTTTTTTTTTTTTTTTTTTTTGCATGCATGAAATTAATAAAAGAGACAGAAAGAAATTACACATGTAGCGTGACGTTCTGGGGCGTCACAATTTACCTATCGGATTACCTCCTTTGAGGGATATCCAACAAGAGATTGACTTTCTTTCAGGTGCGAGCCTCCCTAATTTATCGCACTACCGGATGAACCCAAAGGAGAATCAAATCTTACAAGACTAGGTGGGAGAGCTCCTTCGAAAAGGCTTCTTGCGTGAGAGCAAGAGCCCTCGTGCAGTCCCCACACTCCTCACGCCAAAGAAAGATGGGAGCATGCGTATGTGCGTCGATAGCCGAGCAATTAATCGGATTACTATCAAGTACCGATTTCTAACCCCTCGCCTTGACGACATGCTCGACCAACTTGCTGGATCAAATGTCTTTAGAAAGATTGATCTACGTAGAGGATACCACCAAGTTCGCATCCGCCCCAACGACGAATGGAAGACGGCTTTTAAAACAAGTGAAGGGTTGTACGAATGGCTTGTCATGCCATTTGACCTCACCAACGTACCCAATACCTTTATGCATTTGATGACTCAGGTTCTCAACCTTTCATTGGCAAGTTTGTGGTGATCTTCTTTGATGACATCCTCATATATACTCCAGATGATCGGCAACACATGGAGCATCTAAGGGATGTTTTGTCGACCTTGTAGACGAACCAATTGTACACTAATCTGAAGAAATGTAGCTTCATGTTAGATCGGCTCCTCTTCTTGGGGTATATTGTTGGAGCAGAAGGCCTTCAAATTGATGCAGAGAAGGTAGCTGCCATTCGCGACTAGCCAGTTCCCCAGACCGTTGGGGAGGCACGCAGCTTCCACGGGCTCACGACATTCTACCGACATTTCATCCGAAATTTCAGTACCACTATGGCCCCGATTACTGAATGCCTGAAGAGAGGAAAATTTCATTGGGGTGACGAAGCAACAGCTAGCTTTATTCTCATTAAAGAGAAACTTTCCACGGCAGCAGTACTGATGCTCCCGAATTTTGAAAAGGTATTCAAACTGGACTGTGATGCCTTTGGTGTAGGCATTGGCGTTGTTCTCACCCAGGAAGGTAAGTCTATTGCCTATTTTACCAAGAAACTTAATGATGTCAGCAAGTGATGGTCTATTTATGAGCAAGAATACTTTGTTGTAGTACCTGCCATCAAGCATTGGCAACCTTATCTTTATCAACATGAGTTTTTCCTTAATACTGATCATCAAGCACTCAATTATATGAGGAGTCAGAAGCATCTAAATTGAATGCATGCACGTTGGGTCTTCTTTTTGGAGCAATTCAACTTCAGGCTTCGATATAAGGCGGGCCACTTGAACAGAGTCGCCAATGCACTTAGTCGTCGTGCTGAAACACTCGTCACCATGCGCACTGATGTTGTGGGCTTTGACCAACTATGTTCCCTTTATGCCAAGGATGACAATTTTCAAGACATTTGGGAGAAGTGTTCTGCAAAAGGCTCTCATGGCGACATGATCATTCAAGATAAATTCTTGTTTTTTGGCAATACGTTATGCATCCCTTGCAGCTCTTTGCAGGAACAACTTATTCGAGAACTTCATGGTGGCACCCTCGGAGGACACTTGGGACAAGACAAAACTGTTGCCTTGATTGAAGAGCGGTACTATTGGCCTCAACTGAAGCGAGATGTTGGGCGATTTGTGAAAAAGTGCTACATTTGTCAAACTGCCAAAGGCCACTCTCAAAACACTAGTCTTTACACCCCTCTACCAATTCCTTCTGGACCATGGGTAGACATTTCAATGAACTTCGTGTTGGGTCTTCCTTGAACCCAACGAGGTATGGATTCTATTTTTGTGGTGGTAGATAGGTTTACAAAGATGGCACACTTCATTCCTTGCAAAAAGACTTCTGATGCTTCCTATGTGGCGAGCTTATTCTTTCGGGAAGTAGTTCGCATGCATGGTGTGCCCAAGACAATCACTTCCGACCGTGACACCAAGTTCCTTAGTCATTTTTGGAGGACCTTGTGGCGCTTATTTGGGACGGATTTATAGTATAGCAGCTCCTTCCTTCCCCAACTGACGGTCAAACTGAAGTTGTCAACTGTACTATGGTGGATATCATTCGGTGCCTCTATAGTGACATGCCAAAGCAATGAGATCGATATCTTGCTCCTGCTGAGTTCGCCTTCAACAACACTGTCAATTGTTTTACGGGCAAATCTCCATTTGAGGTCATCTATGGGCGAACGCCACAACATACATTGGACCTCGTGCCTTTATCCAAAGTCCCATGATATAACATTGTGGCTGAGAACTTAGCAATAAAACTGCAGGAGATACAAGAGGGTGTAAAGCAACAGCTGGAAGCTTCCACTGCTGTCTACAAAGCTGCTATAGATAAATATCGTCGCCTCAAAGTATTTACTGAGGGTGATGAAGTGATGGTCTACCTCCGCAAGGAACGATTCCCTGTCGATACATATGACAAGCTAAAGCACAAGAAAGTTGGCCCCTGCCGAATCGTAAAGAAGATCAATGACAATGCCTATGTTGTTGATCTTCCTGGTGATATTAACATTTCTCCAACATTCAATGTGGCAGACCTGTTCTAGTATCATTTTCCAGACACCCGCCTTTATCTTTATAATAACTAGAGGTCGAGTTCTTTTGAAGTGGAGGAGCCTGATGTAGAATAGTTAGCAAATGCGTATATTGAAACATTCGAGCGTCATAAGAGCGGACAACATATCAAATCAAAGAAGATTGCGAGATCTTAGAAGATGCAAACTGACTCGCTGATTTTGGCAATAGTTTCAAATTCACGCGTTTCGCTTTATTATTGCAAGACCGGAGATTTTAGACGCTTTTTAAAGACTTTCCCTTTTATCAGCATTTTTCCTTAATTTCGTGACTTGATTTTAATTGTTTCCTAAAGGGCGGCCTCCCTATAAATAGACGCCTACGATATTATAAGAGGCATCATTATCATTCAGAATAACATTTACCTTTGGAACCCTGTTCCAATTATCTCTTCCTCTGCGTCACCAACCCACCCTCCTATAGAATTCCTTTTTAGTCTGGCATACCTGTGCATGTGTGCTAAAATAAGTAGCTTATATGTAGATCCTGAAATCGAAATCAGCTAAGTGGAAGTTAAATACCCGCAATTTTTCATTTAAGACCCTACATTATATTATTCTAGTTCTAGCACCATTTATTACGCGTTTGTTTCATTGAAAATGAATACAAGCAAGAATGTGCATCTAAAGAAGGGATGTCATCGTTCGTGGTCCTCTTCCTTTCCCCTTCTTTTCCATCTTGTTGGAGTATCGCACATATCTTGATCAGGGAGTTTATATACGTGTGACCTCCCTCAATCTATTAATTTAAGTTTTCAAGTTTGCCTTTTTAAGGAAAATGCTTCCCTACAGTACAATCCCATCCGTAGATTCACATACCATCATCGTGCATTTTACATAAAGCACTTATTGATTGAGAGATTGTGTGGTCAGAAGTAACTGACAGTACTGTCAGAACTATTAGACTGTCAGGCTAGCAGTTTTTAATTTTTAATATGATATTAGAACCAAATTCTTTACAATTAATTTCGTGTGTGCACCTTACTCCATTATTTCGTTTCCTATGGTTAAATTCTTGCTTTTAGTTTGTATTTCTTTTTATTACACATTTAAATCTTTTTCACGGCTCTCTATACACGGTATTCCTTTTTCAAAAGGTAGTCCTAAAGTGACTCGACGTATGGAAGCAACCCAACAATCACCTTGAGACAAATATATACAAACATTATCATTTCATCGTGACTTTACTTAGCTTTCCTTAATGCATCCAAGGTAAGGAACCGAAACCCACAGACCGAATTGTGGTGGACAGCCAAAAAAGCTCGATCTTGCATCCATATTCCAACATCTCTCTCCACCACTGTACTATACCTTTTTCTCTTTTCAATCTCCGTGGCAAATCTCGCTTGGCATCCTAACTACTAAGCCCTAAATTCTTCCTTGGCGTGCATAGTTTCCTAAACAATTATGGCGCTGAGCAACAACGTGATCGGGGCGATAAACTTCGTGGCCGTCCTCCTATCGATCCCGGTCATCGGGGCGGGAATCTGGTTGTCCACGGAGGCCGACAACTCGTGCGTGAAGATCTTGCAGTGGCCGGTCATCATCATCGGGGTCCTGATCCTGGTGGTGTCGCTCGCCGGCTTCATCGGAGGGGTGTGGAGGATCCAGTGGCTCCTAATAGTCTACCTCGTGGCGATGCTGGTCATGATCGTGCTGCTCACCTGCCTGGTGGTGTTCGTGTACATGGTGACGGTGCGGGGCCACGGCCACCCGGAGCCGAGCCGGGCCTACTTGGAGTATGGTCTCAACGACTACTCGGCGTGGCTGAGGAGGCGGGTCAAGAGCTCGTACAAGTGGGACAGTATTAGGAGCTGCCTTAGCTCCACCAGCATGTGTGCCGAGTTGAACCAGAGCTATAGGATGGCTCAGGATTTCTTCAATGCCAAGATCACTCCGTTGCAGGTAATCTTAGCCATGTGTAAATCTTCCTCATTCTTCCGAAAATGATGTTTCCATTCAAGTTCTAACGAAGGTAAGAACCACTTTGTGTATAAACCTTCCAAAACAACTCCTTTGCATTATTCTTACTCCAAAGTTCACAGTGCACAGACCACCTCCTCCGGGTCTTCTGGGTGCTGATACATGAGTTGAGATGGCAATTACGGTTTTGCTTAGACACCATCAATTGAGGTTTTCTTCCTAGGGTTTTCTGGGCCAGGTCGTTCTAGATTTATTAATTCCTAGAGCTTAGCCGGCATCTTAGGCTAGGGTGGTTTCTTGAAGAACGATGAACAGAAAGAACAAGAGAGAGAGAAAGTAAAGCAAAACTTTATCTTCCTTTTCCAAATATTCCTCGACTTTACCGTCAAATTTTTCTTTTCTTTTTTTGGGTTCGTTTATCTTTCATGTCTTTATCCTTTTTTTCTTCTTGTTAAACAGTCGGGATGTTGTAAGCCACCGACGGAGTGTGGGTACACCTTCATAAACCCGACGTACTGGATCAGCCCGATCAACACGGCGGCGGACATGGACTGCCTGAACTGGAGCAACGACCAGAACCAGCTCTGTTACAACTGCAACTCTTGCAAAGCTGGTTTGCTTGCGAACCTGAAGAAAGAATGGAGGAGAGCCAACATTGTCTTGATCTTAGCGCTCGTGGCATTGATATGTGTCTATTTGATCGGCTGTTGTGCCTTCAGGAACGCCAAGACCGAGGACCTCTTTCGCAGGTACAAGCAAGGTTACACTTAGTGTGTGCCTGTAAGAGAGAGAGAGAGAGAGAGAGAGAGAGGGAGATGGTCAAGTTTTCTGAGGACTGGAGATAGGTGAGAAATGGGTTACGGTTTGGATTGAATTGGAGGGTTCTTACTTTTTGCTTGTTTATTCATCGTGGCTTTTAAATATGTGAGATCCCACTTTCTTGTTCATATTTGTCCTAAAATCATGGCTTGGGATGAAAAACTATGGTACAATTTCGAGTGTTGGAGATATAATTCGATATTGTAGAGTATGAAATATGCGAAAAGATGTTATTTCTCAAGAAGGAATGATATAGGTCTCGAGAACGTGTATTTCGTATAATACATCGGCCACAATGTTATGTGCTTAACTAATATTATGTCACCTTATCAATAGTGTGCATCTTCTCGTTTTATCAGATAATAGCTACAAAATCTTTGATGTACGAAAAAAATTATTTTTGTTAGATTTCGCTTGCCAATTCATGATGAAAAAGTTTTTTTTACAATATATGAAATGCACAACATTAACTTTGTTAAGTCCTATCAATTGTGGCTTTAATATGTAAAATTTACCACCTTAAAGTAAGTAATTTTAGTAAAACATGTGATTCTTTCATTTTATTTTATTTTTTAGGTGTCTTGTTTTTAGTTAACTTGACTAGTCGACAAAACCCTTGTACACATGATGTTAAAAGCTTTGAAACTCGAGCTTGAAAGGAAGAGGTCAGGAGCTGCACGAGATTTGCGGACAGCACCGAAAGCTGATCACTTTTTTGACAATTACGAAGTGCATCTATTATTGTACCCAGTGACATAAATGTCACCTCGATTACAATGAAAGGATTCAAACTTGAAGAGGGGGGGGGGGGGGGGAGGGGGAACACAAAAAGAACAGGAAAACCTTTAGCCCTCCAATGGCGCCAAGGATGCAGTACGACATCGTATTTCCAGAAGAACCGTATTTTACGAATCATAATCCAATTATTTTAAAGTTAAAACAGATTCGACACAACCTCATGCATGTAAACCGAGCTCACAGAATTGTAGGATTCCTCTATTATCTTCCTTTGATCGAGCTTGCTTGTTTAGATTAACGTCACCTTCTCTTCGCTCTTTCAATTTATTTCGATGATCACAAAATGCTAAATGGCATGCGTGGATTTCTTAGTAAAAGTTTGATAACTGTAGCATCGCGCACGAGAGTTGCGGCTAAATGGTCATGGTCAGCGTCAGCATTATTTGCCTTCTGTCGACGGCTGGATTTGTCACTCGAGATAGTGTTGAGATACACGTGTGAGTTGTATTAAAGATGTCCCATATCAGAGAATTGACTTGGTATTGAGCAGTTAATATTAGGGGTGATCGGTTCCAAGATGGGTGATTCCCACCCTAGAACCGAGAACCGCCCGCTAGAGACCGATTCCTCAAAATGCGAACCGTGAACCACCCGCTCGTTTTATGGATCCACCAGAGAACCAAACCACCGGTCCGGTCCGGTTCCCGGTTGAATCCCGGTTACGGTCCTACCGAGCACCAACATCAATTAAAAAAGAAAATGGAACCAATCCCTATCAATTGAAGGAGGGGGGCTCAACTTGGGACTTTGGCATTCCCCACGTTTGCATTCAGTATTCTTATCACATGAAAAACTTAAGGACAATATCTTTGTAAGGACAATGTCTTTGCAGGTGGCAGTATTATTGTTAGCAATGGAGTCGAGTATCGTGGAAAATGCAATAGCAGTTAATCAACTAATTAACGCAGGTTTTCAAATGCATCCATAGTGTACAACATATATCACACATGAAAATAAGTAGGGTCTGGACTCTTTTTTTTTTTTTTTTTTACTGATGGGTCTGGACTCTAGGCCTTTGAGGGAGATGACTTCAGTTAAAAGAATATACATTTGTATTATATAAAGGGACCGATTCGGTTGACCCGGTTGGATGGTTCCCACCCAAAATCGCTAACCAAATCAGTACTCACTGGTTCCAGAAAATTGGAACCGGGAACCGGACCGGTACCCGTCGGTTCCATCCAAAATCAACCGGTTGGGTACGGTCCGATTCAATTTGGGTGGATCATGATTTTTTTGCTCACCCCTAGTTAATATATCTATCCTAGTTTGCCCATAACTCATTGACTTAAGCTTTTGAGTGAAGATGGGTTCAGCTGGATATGTTGATGGGTTCAGACTTGGGCTTCCTCTTGGTGTCTCCTCAAGAAGGAATCTAGTGACCAACGCGAGCCCGAATGATACTTGAATTAAGGAGGAGGTAGCAACGCGGCCCCGAATGACACTTAAATTTAGGGAGAGCAAACCTAACACTGGAGCTCACACGTGAATGGGAAATTGTTGAGATTCACGTGTGAATTGTGTTAGAGAAGTCCCACGTGAAGAATTGACGTAGCATAACTCATTGACTTAAGCTTTTGAGTGAATGTGAGTTCAGTTGGATATGTTGACGGGCTCGGACTTAGGCTCCCTCTTGATGTCTCCTCAGGCAAAAGATGTCGGACTTCTGCTGCGCGCCCCCGACAGATAGCGCTGCTTTAAGTGATGGGATAGAAGAAATCAGTAAGCGATGAATTAAAGCTTGGTTTTGGCATGTAGCTTTATCGAAGTCAAAATCAAAGTTCAAGTTTAGTTTATTGAAAGCCATCAGCAGCCGAGTTATAAGGAAATATCATCTTCAATGGATGGAGTCGTAGCTTTCTGAGGCCTTGAGCCGGCCGAGAAGACCTTTGGGGATCAGAATCCCAAATGATCATGGGCCTCCATTGCAACTCCAAGAACCATAATTTTTCTTCCAAGGTTAGACCCAATGTTCACTATTAGGTTAAAAGATTTACCATATTACTCGAAGCTTATATTATACGACGTGCCATGCCGACATTCCACGGAATTTGAACATCCTTGAAAACTAGGACACAAGTTCGGATGAGAGCTATTGCGTCGGCACATCACGCTATCGCTTACAGATGACGTCGTCCCCTCGGTAGTCCGACCTTTCTAACTTTTCCTGATTTGAAAAGCAAATGGAAATTGGCATTTCCTAAAGTTTTCATGCCATGGCATTTCCTCCGTCCCAAATATAAAAAAAGCCAGCTTCAAGCGCTTGGTTCCGATCAACGAGCTTTAAATTTGGGTCGGTGAGCTGTCTCCCGTGAAAGACGTGTGTCTGCATGGAACCAAACACACAAGACCAGTAGTTTCCTAACTCATCTCATTCTACGTAAAATTCTCGTGCAATATCACTTACATTATATTCAGCTGGATCGTAAGGTGTTGTTTTGTTTCATCCGTGGTCCGAACTCAGTTAGGCTCTGTTCAGGACCCCGACCTCTTCGAAACAATAAACGAGTTGCGCATGGTAGGTCCGCCGACCGATTCAAGTGGGCGGAAAACTCGCACGGATCAACACGGGAAAATACGCAGCAATAATCGAACCGGGTCAATGGGGACAAAACGAGAAGAATTAGGTAATGAAAGCAGAAACAGAAAAAAAGAAAAAGCATGTCCTTTCCGTTTTTCTCTCTTGGATCTTTTCACAAACATCATACGGGAGTCAAGTCCACATTGAAGAGACAGGTCCCTCCAACTTGCGCTGACAGCATCATTCATCATCATCGTTTAGCCTTAAGCTATAATAAAGGAGAAACGAGGGTAGGAATGCTAGTCCGACCCAACCAGTGAGATTGGTTTGCATCATCAACTTTTGTATTTATACATGACAAAGCAAAGAGAAAAAGAGAAAAAGAAAGGAGGGAAAAAGCCACTTTTAGGGTTTTTTTAGCATATTCAAGGGTGGGGCGAGACGCGAGAGGCTGGTTGTTCTTATCTGAGCTCTAAAAATTGAAATTTCTCTTTTCTTGATTGATTGATTCCAGAGTGGGCCCCACCCAGAGACACGACCAAAACATGAGATGCTGGTGTTGATCCTAAGCTTAGCAAGTCGGATAACCAAAACCTAGAACATTTCCTCCTAATCTCATGCTTAGTTGATTTTGATGGCTGATAGTGGCCTTGTCGTGTGGGAGCAGTAATTGCTTGGATTACTTTTTCTCCCATTAATCAGGGCTTGATTTCTCTCTTCTTCTTTTTTCTGCGAGAAGATCCGGCTTGAATTAGCAAACTTCGAGTCGACTAAATACTCCCCCGGTAACCTCGTGAATCAGATAATGCGGGAGTCGAAATGTCATAATTTACTAGATGTGTCAAATGGGCGGGTCGGGTTTGGGTAGAACCGACGACTCATATCGACCTATTTAACCCGTTTTGACCCATTTTCATGTTGTACAAATCCGACGACTCATACCCGACCCGACACGACCCGACCCAACCCATTTTAAGTTGTTAGTGACCCATTTATGACCCATTTAAATTTGTTAAGCAACTCATTTATGACTCACTCTTAAATATGAGTTAGAATATGGGTTCTTGACCCATTTTGTCACTTCTACAATTTACCCCGCATCCCGAAAGACCGGAAAACACTGGTTCTCTTGAAATCGATATTTCAAAGAAGTTACACGTGACGTTTGTTCCGTTCCTTCGATCCAGTGGATCATAATTACCGACCGGGTAAGCGTCAACGATCGTGGTCCGACTAGAATGTACAAACCAGCGCGATAGGTCAAGAGAAACAGTAATCTCAGCAACATATATCCGCAGAACTATTCAGAGGCGTCCGCTGCAATCTGCCAAAAGTTTTGCTGTGATGAGAAATTTTCGTGCAACGTATTCTCCATCTCCACTACTAAGTATTCGTCAAAAACCTCAAAGCTGGGAAGGCTGCGTGCTGTGGGCCTCTTGTATGGTTGTAATAGCAAAGATTAGGTAAAATGTTGGTGACCTGACACAACCTCATCAGCCAATCAGCTAGAACCAAGATGGATGCTGAATACGTCAAACAAGGAAAGAGACTTGAGGCATGTTTGGTAACGTTTCTGTTCAAAAAAAGTGATTTTGATTAGAATCAATCTTTTTATTCTGTTCCATGGATAATTTTAGAGAATCATAACGGGTTTGGTAACTGCATAAAATTTCTGTTCCCGGATCAGAAACGCATTTGATAACTGCACAAAATTTCTGTTCTGGAAAATAATTTCTCTTCCCAATTTGTCATTTAAATCAAATAATTACATAATCACATTTAACGAGTTTCCTCTGTGCACCATGACATCTTTTTGGCCAAAATAAGGATGCTTCAGATGCGTATGGTCACTGATGCAGCATGATACTCCGACAACAAATCAGGCAGGGTTTAGGAAAAATGGGAAGGCAAAATCACCAAAAACAGGATTGGCCAGTTGAATGAACCCATTTCTTACTTTTTGTTGGGGAATTTTCCGAATGATTTGCCAATGAGGGGCAAAATCTTCATTTGGGAGAAATCGAAAGGTAAAATTGTCAAAAATAGGATTGGCTAGTTGAAATGACTCATCTCCTAATTTTTGAGATTTTTTTTGGAAATTTTGGAATTGTTTCTGATTTTTTTCATTTCTTTTAGAATTTTTATGAATTTTCTATTTTTTGGATTTTTTTAATCATTTTCTGATTTTTTTTATTTATTTTTTTTATTAATTTCCGAAATTTTTATTTAAAAAATAAATAAATTATCCTGACCTAGTCAGTAGACCTGACACACGCCTCCTAGGCGCCCGACAAAAGTGAGAGAAGATTATCGTTGCCTTTTTTATTCTCAAAAGTGTTCTTTTTTTTGAGAAATAACTTTTTTTGTTTCTTAAAATTGATCCAAAAGTGTTTTCGGGAGCAGAATCAGAATCAGAATCATTTGCGTTACCAAACATGTTTCTGATTTTTTTTTTTGTTTCGGGAAACAAAATCAGAGGAAGAGAAACGTTACCAAACAAGCCCTTGGTAAACGATAGTATGTTATGGTCAGTCCATCTGTTCCGTGTTAGAAACCATTGTGTTTTTCGTCGCAATCGGGACAAATCGTCCAAAAAGTCCCGAACTCATTGCACTTTGATCAATTCGATAAAAAAAACCTTTAAATTTTTTGCCCATTGAGTCCATCCGAACAATTTTGGCCGAAAATTACTGATGTGAGACACTGGCCATCCTACGTGGCGCTTTTGACAATCGGGCTATCTCCCACCGTCATCAATTGTGTCGGTACTTGCACTTCGACTACACCAGACAATTACGGTGCGGCGTATAATGACTCATTATTGGCTCATAGCAGAACCAAAAAAAAAAAAAAGGAACGAAATTCAAACTGAAATTACACCTAAAAGATATTTACATTGTCAAGTGTCTTTTAATGCAAAGAATGATACAGGCATTCTAATGCAAATTGATCTCTTCATCAGTCTCGCAAACGACATCTTCAAGTGTCTTTTCATCTTTGAGATTCAATATATCTTCACGTGACATTAACAATATCTTTTCGGTGATTATATTCTCGTTATTTTTGGAAAAAATACTTCAAATTTCTTTAAAAAAAATTATAGAAAAATGTCCAAGTCAGCACCGGCGGCGCCACGTAGGGTTGCTGGCGTCCACGTTAGTGATTTTCAGTTAAAATTGACAACAAATGCAAAAGGTTTATGACTAAATTGGTCTAAATGAAAAGTTTAGAACTGAATTGACACAAATACAATAAATTTAGTACTTTTTTGACACTTTTCATTATCTTCTGATCCATTTATTTTCCCTTGGGACCCACCGATTCTCCGCCAATCGAGTCCGGTTCCGAGCGGTTCGGGCGATTTTCGGTTCCTTTGCACGCCAATACTTTCCCAATCTCTTGAACCTATTTGTTTTCCTTATTCTCGCCCTTTTCTTTAGACTGACACTTTTTTTCCTCGCTAGAGACAATCTAGTCGGACTTGCGATCGCACTGAATTCGGACGACGAGAACACGTCGCGAGAAACTCGGACAAAGTTGGGGGGGGATCATAGTCGTCGTGTCGTTTTGATTCGTGGGGGTGGGGGGGCCCACCACCTGCAAATTCGCCGTCGTTTTTGGACATTGTGATGTTGATTGATCCGAATAATTCATCTCCGTCTTGCTCGTGCATTTCCTTCTCCCGTTCTCGTGGATGTCTTGCTTTATAGTCTCGTTTGATGGTTTCTCACTTTACCTCATCCTGAAAGTTAGGGGAAGGAACATGCCCCTTCATCATTAAGAGCAAGCAATCTCTTTCTTTATTTAATAGAATATTGAAAAAAAATTGTGATTTTTTCAAAAGCCATACTCGGTTTAAAATATCATATTATTTGAAGCAAAACAGTTATATACACTAAATAGCACCGACACCAACATCCGCACGCGACACGCCGACATGTCAATTCTAAAAGAACAAAAAAAAATCGACACTTTGAGACACGTTGTATATTAAATATATTTTTAAATATACATAATAAATTTATCATGTATATATAAAAATATCAGCGGTGAATTTCTTCTTCTTCTTCTGTTATGGATTCACGTTCTTCTGTTAGGGATTCGCGATTAGGCGAGTTGCAGCCTACAATCCGAACTGAGGACGGGATTTTGGAGTAAGCTCACCCTCGCTGGATGGCGACTCTTTAATTTTAGGGTGGCTGGGTATATGACTTAAGTATATATACTTTTAATAGATTTATAATTTGACCCCTAATTTAATGAAAATGCTTAAAATTGACATCGTGCTTGTCAAAATGACGTGTCGGGATGGTGGACTCGCATGTCGCTGGAGTGTCTGGAGCACTGACCACGTGTCGATCGCATATCGAAGAATGTCGGAGCGTCCGACACAAGTCACGGAAGCTCCCCAAAAGAATTTCTGAGCTTCTTAGGTATACACATAAAATACGATCGCTTGCTAATTTAGCGAATCAAATCTCATCTGACGGCTCATGTGAAACGAGCTCACGATGCACCGGAGGCGGCGCCCAACAAGTTTTTTCGTCGGAGGCACAACCCGAATTTACTGGTCCCACACCACACCTAAGACTCTTGCTCCCGAAGGAATGTCTCGACGGGGCACGTCGATCTCGCCGTCTTGCGACACGTGGCGATGCGGTGGACGGTTCTGAGCCCCGATGCCAGGCCTGGAATCTTCACCCACACGTGGCGGTTCCTTTTCCCGACTATTCCTTCAATTGCTGTTTTTTTTTTTTCCCCTAGAGGAGTAGATGTAGATGGAGACAAAGGAGGAGGCTACGTGTCGTTGGGTCGCTTTCTCAGGACCGCGGCCTTAGATGCCCTTACCGGAAATACCGGTAAAGACAGTGGCTCCCCTCCACACGTGTTGGTGGTCGTTTGATTCCGTCCAAGTTACACGTACCTTCGTCTGAAGGGTTATTCTATCCTTCTTTAATCTTTTAATTGTCGGCAATTTCTCTCAATTATGACTTCTTGAACTCCACCCACATACTAATAAAAAGCACCCTTTTCTTACTTTTCACTCTTCCCAAAACTTTTGACCAAAAAAAAAAAAATCTCTTCCCAAAACTGTCCCGACATAAAATGATGACAAATTAATACGGTCATTCCCGAAAAGTTACCCTTTTACTGTTTTTATTCACCATCCATATCCTTCACGAGATGAAATAACCGCCGGCTTTCCTTCATGTATTTTGAAATCTCTAATCATAGAACTGGTCGGAGAAATTTTTTTACTTTTTTACACTGTTAAATCATAGAACTTAACTTAAGTTAAAGTGCTAACACAAATATGAAAAGCTGAAAGAACGATTATTATGATCTTTCTTTGCTTTTTTCTTGGTTTTTGTGTGTGTGTATAATTTATAGTTCTCGAGGGTGCTTTTATTCATACGGTCAGAAGTTGGCACGTGAAAAGCAAAAAAAAAATGAAAATAAAATTAGGGCTTAGGTGCTACGTAAGGCCACGCATGGCGAGTCTCGTGTTGCATGGTGAATTCCCCCACGTAAAAAAATAACATGACGGTCGAGCGAGAAAAGGAGGGGGCAACCGCATCGGTCAAAAAAGGTTGAAAATTACAGTCTCCCAAAAACTTTTTTGACGGTGAAAAAGAGAAGATCGCTAGCAACGTGGACGATGATACGATCATCACGTCCAACGCCCCACGGCGACATCAACCTTTCACTCAGCTTCATCCCATAACGGAATGTTTTCCTTTGCTTCCTTCTTTATTTGGCTAAATAATACAAATAATCCTTGAACTTAAGTTAAATATATAATGTGATCATTGAATTTCAAATTCATTTAATACGATCCTTGAATTTTAATCTAATATACAATATCGTCTCTGACCTTTAAATTTATTCAATACGATCCCTGGACTTTTTGTACATGTTCAATTTAGTTCATGGACTGTACGAAAATATTCAATATGATCCCTAAAGTTGAATTAATGAAAGGATAACATTAAACATTTTTTACCTTCCAATGACTAAATTGAACATTTACCAAAAGTCCATAAACCACATTGAACAAATCAAAAGTTCAATGACGATATTATACATTGGGCTAAAGTTTAGAAACCACATTAAACAAATATAAAGATCATGGGCCGCATTACACATTAGACCAAAGTTCAGAGACTATTTGCGTCATTATCTGTCTTTATTTTAATCTCCAAGCATAGACGTACCATTTAATATTCTCGATTAGAACCTGCGTCCAAAACTCCACCCCAAAAACGGTTAAACTCGTCGAAGACGGAAGGAAAAACGAAAGGCCCTCATCTCCGAACGTCTCCGAAAGGTCGATAATCAAAACAGGGGTCGAGCTCGGATGGACAAGAACACGTGTCACCGTCTCAACATTCTAGAACCCAACCCTATTGCTCCAAAACACGAGCATTTTAAACGGGGAATCTACTTCGCGTGGACCAAATTAACCATCAGATTGAACACTCAGGGTACGCATGAAAACACTTCTGAAGTAGAATTTCTGCTTTTGAAGTGCTTCTGGAGCAGAAATCCGTTTGGTAACGCAATTTCTGAAGCAGAAATCCGTTTGGTTCGCAACTGTATATTTCTACTTCTGAAACAACTTTTTACTTCCGAAACTGTGTTTGGGAAACTTTTGAGAAGTAAAAAAAAGTTACTTCTTATCATCAGAAGTCATTTTTTTCTTTTTAGCCATCCCTTTTCATATTTTCTGTTTCTCTCTTCGCTCGTATGTCTCAACCCGACCCGATCCGGATAATTCTTTTAATAATAATAAAATTCCGAGAATAAAAAAAATTCGGAAAATGATTAAAAAAAATCCAAAAAATGGAAAATTCATTAAAAAAATGGAAAAAATCCTTAAAAAATTCATAAAACAAAAATTAGGAAATTGGTCCATTCGACTAGCCAATCCTATTTTTGATGATTTTACCCTCTTTCTTCAAAAATGACGGTTTTGCCCCTTATGGGCAAATCGTCTCAGAAACTTCCGAAAAATTTAAAAAAATCACAAAAAATGGGAAATAGTCAAATTTTGACCGGCCAAACCCGTCTTTTGTGATTTTCACTTCTGATCTTTCTCAAAACAACGATTTTTCTATCCTATGGGCAAATCGTTCAAAAAATCCAAAAAAATTCTAGAAAAACTCAGAAATTGGGAAATGAACACTTTCAACTGGCCAACCCTATTTTCTGATGATTTTGATTCCAAATCCTTTCAAAATGACAATTGGACAAATTGTCTCCCCAACTCCTTCCAAACCTTCAAACACCCTTTCTCTAAGCCTTTTGGGCTTCATTAGGGATGCCATGTTTTGATTTGATGTGTTTTTTTCGCACGTTCCTGGTTCCTTGCTTTGCGCACCTATCTTTATTGATTGTGATTGATATGTTAGATATTCATATTTGCATGAACTCTTAGATTTTTTGTCTCTCTCTTCGCTTGTCTGATTTAGTCTAACATTGGATGCAGCTGCTCCAAAACACCCTTCTCTGATCCGATGGAGCATGTGATCTCATGCCCTCCATTAAAAAAAAATTCAGGAAAACCAGAGCTTGGTTGAAAAGATAAAGATGATGACACCTCACTTTTTACCTTTTGTCTTTTTGCCTAGAGATACCTTCATGCCAAAACAAGCTCATCATTATTATAGTTTTATGTCCAAGTTCTCATTAATATCTAGGTGATTTTAGGGCACATACAACTGCCGTAGATTTGTGCTTCTAGAGAAGATTTGGGCACGAAAACGGTTCATATATTATGCCTATTGCTATATAAACCATGCAAGAGGCACAAGAGAGGAAGCACCGGAACTACTCATGCTTTTAGCATTGATATATGAACTCGGCCATCGTATTCATTAATACAATTTTTATACAGAAATTCGTCAATATTTGCATTTAACTTTTCTTGAATAACATGCATTTTATGTTATGATCAATAATTTTTCGTATAATATTTTGTGTCAATAATTTTTCAGAAGTAGAAATTTTCAATCGTTACCAAACTAATTTCTGTTCGAGAAGCAGAAATTTTACCATATTATCAAACGTCTTTCTCTATTCAGAAATCAACTTCTGAAACATTATTAATCGAAATTGATTTCTGAAACAGAAGCGTTGCCATGCGCACCTTGAGCGATCGGATTTATGGACGTGAACATAAATTTCCCCCCCGTCCCACTAATCAAAGTATTTGGGACCAATGTTGATAGTTTTTAACCTTTTTCAAATCGCGCGTGTACTACCGACGTGCATCGGGATCATACACGAGCCAAAAAAGCTCGAATTGCGCACCCGAAACGGAACCCGACTTAACCACCCGACGACAACACCGGACCCCACAACCGAGTTCAAGATCAAGCTCCACTCACTTCCACCGGCGGACCCCACCGGGCAGCACCTTGGACGATGCCAAGGGCGGCTGGGCGTTTTTAATATCGCATACTCCGAATCTAGACGACTTAGATTTCCACCCGCCAATCACCTCCCGACACGTCACGTCCCGACAGCGACCCCCCGGCTTTGACCCGTATCCGCACACGCTGCCTCTGCCGGCCGCCGTGGGGCCCCCCCAACTATTTCTAGCAAATCGACCCGATTTACGCATTAATTGAAAAAACAGGTACTACCGAAGAACGTCACGAATCTATTGTAAAATTCACCTCAATTTCCCAATTTCTAATCTCTCGGTTTCTGTTGTCACTATTGGATCAATACAAATGAAACGAAAAAGGACAAGAGAACTTCTAAAAATGGAAATATAGAGCTGTGGAAAAATCCAAAACGCGAGACTTAGTAAATCTTTTTTTTTTTTTTTTTTGCAACTTCACTTCCAATCCACATTATATAAAACATTGTCGTTGGGACTACATGCTTCTTCTCCGAAGAGGAGAGAGAGAGAGAGAGAGAGAGAGTACACTAACATTTGTCCCTTTCCTTTTTTCTCTAGAAATACTACTAAGCTGAAGGGACCCCACAAAACCCCCATATTTACATTTTTCCCCATTACCAAAACCTATATGTATAAAAAGCCCCCATCACTCTAAACCTAAACTCACTTCATCTATATGCTTTGTTATTTTCTAATTATCACATTCTTCTTTTGCATTGTGGTCCTCGATATTTTAGCTTATTTTGCATCTTTCACCCCATCTATCTATCTTTTTTATGCTTCTATGTACAAAAGAAAGAGGGAAAGAGAAAAGTCTAGAGAGAGAGAGGGGGGGGCATCCCCATACCGGCCTCTCTCCTTGGTGAGAAGCTCGGGTACGGAATCGCAGGACCTTGACTGCTGGCGTTGACTTCGTGGCGACGACGTAAATACGCGGTCAGACGGAGGGCTGATCAGTACTCGATGATGAGCCCGCCCATGGGGGCTCGGTGGGGGATCCCTTTCCTGCGCTTCGCGATCCGGTAGTTGGTGGCGGTCGGAGGCGGCGTCGACGGCGTGAAGCTGTGGACTTTGTGGTGGTGGTGGACGCGGTGGGGGCTCTTGTGGCGGCGGCGGCGACTGCTGTTGCTGCTGCTGCTGTATGAATCCTCCTCGGAGTCGGAGGCCATTGCTCGTTGCTTCTTCAGCTTCATCGGCTTCTTCACGAAGTTCTTCGATGTCCCAACAATCTGAAAATGAGAAACTAATCACTTTGAGCATACACCCGTCGTCGTTCCAAAGAGAAGAAAACTGCATTGAGGAATTCTTTTTTGATGTAATGTTCATTTGACGCAGAAAACCCAAATCAACTTTCTAGAACAAGTTGATCAAAATGCAATTCCTGAATTCAGAGAAGCGGACTGATCGGGTAAAAGGTTTGAACTCTCTCTTCATTGGGAAAGCAACAGGACATAAGCAATACTTTTCCTGAGATTTCAGACATTAAAAGAGCGATCTTGCATGAAAAGAAATTTTCCAAATATATGGGCATTTTGGCAAACAATCAAATGAAGCAATAGACAGCTGTTGAAAATATGGGTTTACGGCAAAAAACTTCATCATTGAATGCGCTTCATTTTCTTGGTTTGGCACACCAAACGAACTGTTTCAAATGCAAGAAAAGTTTGGAACTTTTTTTTCTTCTTTCGCTTTGAATTGCTTTTAATGTTTACCTTGCAACCGAGAGAGCAGAAACGGAAGGAATCAAGGAGGCTGCGCTCGCAGACTTCACAGGTGTTGGTGACGCCCTTCCCGGGCCTGGGCTGAGGTCGCTCGTTCAAGAACACGACCCTGGCACTGTTGATGATGTAGGTCTGGACACCAGTTATGTCCAGCACTTTCTGTATCTCGGACACTCTGATCACATCGTGGTATGACGACCTCCTTATCTGCACAATTAACCATGGAAGCCGTCAGATGATGGTATAGCTCAAACTTGCGGATTTGTGGGGAACAAGTGAATGCCCAAAAAAATGAAAACTTTTTATTGAGGAGAGTGGGGAGAGAGAGGAAAAAAAAAGTGACTTTGGTTTTGCGTGTAAATTAGAAAGATGCGATGAACCGGTTTTAATGCTGAGATAATCAAGATTCAGGGGATCAGCTAAAAACGGGTAATCTGTTAAAAAGAGGAGAAAAGGAGTAAGAAAGGAAAGAGCCGGACCCAAGTTGGGCAACAAAACTTTAGCATTGACGAGCGAAATGAAAACCCAGACGAAAATGGTAAAAAAGGGAATCGTATCAAGAAAATCTCACAAAATAATGGCGGAGAGAGATTTGCGGGATTGGGACCTGAATGGCACGATGATCCTTGTGGTGAGACAGGAGGCAGAGAGAGCAGAGAGCTCCGTTCATGCAGTCTAAGCAGTACATGTTGCACTCGCTCTTGTGCGAGTCGGCGTGCGTCTTGCATTGCACGAAGAAGCTCTCGCTGAGCAGAGGCTTCAGCCATGGCGGCCACCTGTTGTCGCCATCATCTGGACCTCCAGCACCCTGCTTCGTTCAATCCAATCCAAAACCACAGAACCCACATCAATCGAAACTCAAAAAGAAGCAAAAAGATCGGATAGAATCACAGCGGAAGGACGATCAACGAGCCTAGAAAGAATCTGGATTGTTCTTTTGAAAAAAAAAAAACAGCATAGAAAACAGAGTCTAGTTCCAGAAATACAGAGGAGATAAAGAATACCCAACAGAGATATCAAGACAAGGCTCAGTTTCTTTCAGCTGAATGCAGCCTTCGAAAGGAGATTGAAAACGATAAATTTGAGACCCATTTCATGTCGCGGTTGACAAAAACAGCATTTTCCAGCAAACACAAGAACAGAGCCAAGAAAAAAAACAAAAAGCAAGAATCGATTTTTACAATACCATGATCCTGCGGTTCTTCGGCTTGATTTCGCGAACTGTGGTGTCTTGATTTTCGATCGCCAGCTTGAAGATTGAGCACTCCGTTTCTTTTACCCTAGTGTGAGCAGAGAGAGAGAGAGAGAGAGAGAGAGAGTGAAGGTATTAGTGCGAGCAACAAGCTTTTTCAGAGAGAGAGAGAGAGAGAGTTTAGAAAGTGGAGAAGGTGGAAGAAGAGAAATGGGTCTTTGTAGCGAGGGAGAATGAGAATAGGTCGTTCTTATCCGCTCCAACTCCAAGTCGTCATCCGAACCAAACCCCGAACCCGAACCCGGGCAAGAAATACTTAAAATTAACAAATAACATCACCATATCTTAAAATTAATGTCGCCACACATTATTACTAATCTTAAAATAAGACGACGGGTATTTTTACCCTCGATGTTTAATACTAATCGCGAAAAATAAACGAGACCCGCGAAATGTGATTGCCCCGGTCCGTCGCGTTAATGACGGATTATTCTAAGCTAAGCTAAGCTAAGCTAAACAAATTTTTTATTTTTTTGGGGTCAAAGAAGCTAAACTAAACATTAAAGAAGCATTTAATCAGAAAATGCGTAGGGTGCAAGGAACCAACCTCCTCCTTTCCTTTTTCTTTAAATTTTAATGTTTTTTTTTATAAATATTTTATAATATTCCTTTCCCCTTTCATTTTCACGCTCGCCTTGGTCTTATCAAAATTCCATATATTTCTTTTTCTTTTTTTCTTTTTTTTTAATATCATAATATCAGCTCTTTGCTCTCGTCTCGTCCCATTATTGGCGATCGATCAATTAATTTTTCCTAACCGGAATATTTAATTCCGCAATGGGCAATTCCGGGCACACCTGTTCCGTGTCGTCACTCCTTAGGATAAGTACGACACCCCGTTTTTAAGGAAAATTGCAAATAAATGAGTAAAAGTGCCCTCATTTTATTTTTATTTTTTTTAAATAAGAGCATGATATATCGTCATTTTCTCAGATAAGAATATGAAGTGAACCTTGTTTCAAAAAAAATCCCGGCCTGTGGTATTTTCGTCATCGATATTTTCTAACTTTTTTTCCTTTCCCTAGGCAGGGCGAGGCCACCTCGACGGCTGTAGGCGAGGCCACCCGGCTCTCGCCGGTGGCCGGCGATTGCCTGAGACCGGTTAAATGAAGGGAAAAAGAAGGAAAAGGAAAAAAAAAATCAAGAAAATATAAAATGACGAAAATACCTTTGATCATGCCCATCTTAAAAATAACGAGGGTACTTTAGGCCCTTATTTTGAATTTTCTCCCGTTTTTATAGAACGCACAGTGGGTATTTGTTCTCTAGTTTCCTTTTTCCTTTTTTAAATTACTAAAATTTCGAAGTGGTTTATGCTGCAATTATATTTAAAAAAACCCATTTTTGACGATTATCGCATAATTTTCGCAGGGTTTTGTCTGTGGTTTGGCTCTGTTGACTAATGAATTGTAGATTATTCGGCGGGTCTTGGGCCAATTTCTTTGGTTCTTGTCGTGATGACGATGCATCCGCCTCAATTTTTTTTTTTCCTTAAAAATTGACATATTTTTGCTTAGCTTAGTTTAGATCCTAAGTCAGTTGTCCAAATGTATATAGTAAATAAGGTAGAATGATGTAATGCTACGTGGGAGAAGATACATCGATACACGTATGTTAGGGAATTGACTAGGGTTCTTTGGACTTTGCTCTTCTCGAACATATCCGTGATGTAATGCAACTGCAAGGTAATGAGCAGATACATTTGATGTTGTGGTATAGACACGTATAATAAAATTTAACCATGGTCCTTTGGACTTTGGACGCCTAAGACATGTAGTTTGAGAAAATCATTCTCTCGCGACTCAACAAAAATAGTCAAAGATCTCAATATGTCGAGCCACGGAGACGGAAAATCGAAACGGATAGAAATCTGAACAATCAAATTCTAAGGCCTCGTGGAGAGAGAGAGAGAGGGGAGAATTAGAGCAGGACAGACCAAAAAAGAACAAAAAACCTACGGCCTCTTAATTAAAAGATTAATCCCTCCCTGCTACATCATGAATACTTGTCGGCAATTATTTTGGTATATAGCGTTGAAATAGTGTCCAACATTGCCTGATGACGAGTCTCATATGCTGTTTATATGCACATGATCTCCCTACATCGCTTTTTGCAACACCGGTCTTCAAATTCTTGTCGTCACGATCAATAATTCATCAAAGTGTGCACTTTATCCTTATAAGGTTGTACGGAGATTCTCGAGGGTAACCAAATAATTAGGTTTTACATAGTCGGCGTTGCACATCTCTAACTATTAGCTATTGTGGCTGTTCAGCGTTATGAACCCGCAAAGGAGTAGAATTAGTAAAGTATTAGAGTACTAAGATTGACATGATCATCCATCGTTTGATTTTTATTTTTATTTTTTTGGTCAGAATCCATCGTTTGATTTAAGGGGAACAAAATGTACTAAAAACGTGCAAAAGAAGAAGAAGAGTGGTTTTGTCATAGCACTTAAACAAGGATAGTAAGATGTTAATAGAAAGTAGAAAAGCTTATTCACTTAATTAAGCAAATGACTTTGTCGGCCTCCGGTGGAAAAATCACATTGTCAAGTACAACAAGTATGTTGGGGTGTGATTTATACTCCCCAACGACAGGAAAGCATGTGGGGGTGTGGTTCATATACCCCAATATCATAAGGTTTTTACGATTTAAACCCATAATTTTTCATTAGTAGTTTGGGATTGGGCTCATAATAGCTACTGCTATGTATACTCTTTTTCACTTGTAATTGAGTGATGTAGCGAGAGGTGCGAGGTGCTAATTATAGTGGAATCCTCTCCTGGACGTAACTTTAGTTTAAGGATGAACCAAGATAAAATCTCGTGGCTCGATTTCTCGTTCTCGTTTTACGTTTTATTTCGACTTGATTGTGCGCCGAATCCTAACAAAGTAAAGGTCTAATGTGACATTCAATTCGCGAGCAATTTTTTGGGACTCACCCAAAAACTCAATGTATTTCTTTTTCTTTTTCTTTTTATCTCTCGTGTACATTTCAATGTAGTCCCTTCTGGTCATTTTTTGTCTAAAAATCGCCGACGTGGCGGAGTACCATGTAGAGCAGTTGGTGATGACCGGACCGCCACGTCGGCGATTTACGATAAAAATCGACCAGAAAGATTATATTGAAATGTAGCGCAATAAATTTAGGACCGGCTGAGTAACTTTCCCACAATACTTGTTGTCGATTTTCTAGAAGTCACCTAATCCACGAGAGACAAGAAACGATGAGTCCGGGGATGGTTGTGTTTATGGCGGACCTTGTCGCCTAATGTTTTTGCTTTGGACAAAGTCATTACAAAGTTTTTCGTGATGATAATGAAAGAACCAATTGATGAATTGTTGGTAGCAGTAGACTAGTAGTTAGTACGTAGCACAGTCGGTGCGAATGTATGTGCCTTAATACAAGTCGCGAGCGACTTAATGACGCCGCACACATCGTTCGATTTTCTTTCTAGAGTTACATTTGTGAAGAAATTACTTGATTTTACCTGACTGGTTAGAATTAGGGTATCGTTCTATTTTGTGGTTTCTACGATCGAGCAACGTAGCTCGAATAAGGGTTGCCATGCCACCGTTCTTCACGTGATCATGAACTCGAGCCTTCGAGAGCGAACCTCTGACCGGTTTATACCATTGAAACATGTCGCCTCGTATACGAATAGACTTATTGGCATTTTGCCGCGTCGGTGAAGCTCCGGCGATGAGCTGGTCGGCCTCTGGCATTCGGATCCGAATGTAACTATGATTCGAACCCAGCAATTTATATCGGTTCGAGACCCGGCTCTTGTTTTTCTTATTACCGGGCGCATTTAAGGGGTGGCATTATAACATCATACGCATATTTGACAGCACTCTGCCCCCATCAATCACAAATCGTAATAAATCGCATGAAAACCATTTTTTTTCAAGATGTTTTGATGACTTGACGGAAGATCTTGGCATGCTTTCTAGTGCTCCAAACTATTTGGTGAACATTGACCTGATTTGCAGAATTCGCCTTCTCCTTTAATAATTCGGAAAAAAAGATTCCTCTAAATACCTTATTTAGTGGATAATGAAAATGATTTCCATCATTGTAAGAAAGAGTGCCCATGTGGAGTTTCCTTCACGAATGCCGATCTCTCCTACCAAGCATATAAAAAGGGTTAATTTGCTCGCAAGGGTGTTGGAAATTAATGTAGGTGTGAGGTTTTAGTGCAAGTTAATTTGACATCAAGTAGTTGAATTTTTTTTAATAAAAAAAAAAAAACCGATACGCAAAACTAATAAATCAGTTCATGGTAAATGACGCAAATAGTCCATGAACTTTGGTCCAGCGTGCAATATCGTCACTGAATTTTTAATTTGTTCGATATAGTCTCTGAACGTTTAGTAATTGTTCAATCTAATCTATAGACTACACGAAAGTGTTTAATTTTGTCCTTGAACTTGAATCAATGGAAGGATAACATTAGTTATTTTCATATAACCTAGGGAACAGATTGAACATTTCCGAAAAGTTCGGAGATCATATCGAACAAATTAAAAGTTCAGAGACCATTTATGTAATAATCCCTACGTTTTTGTGTGTGTGGGTGAAGTAATAATCTCTAACTCTATTTAGGTATTCTTATGGGTTAGAAATTCGAAATTCCACTCTTTATATCTCGTTCGAGATATTGAGCTGTCGCAGTTATTCTGAATAACGGGAGAGGTTTATTCAGTTTTATCTCATGCAAGCTCGAGATGGACAAATGACAATTTTATTATTAGCAAAAAAAGAAGAAGAAGACCTTATTTGCAAGAGGGATTATTAAGATTATTGGACATTAATCACTAAAGTCTAGAGTGGGGTTGGACCACGATTCCCTCCCCGGTGAAAAGTCGGGGAGAGAGAGAGAGAGAGAGACAACATATGGACATATTCAACTAGGGTTTTAAATGCTCCAAAGAAAAAAATATCAAAGAGTGACTTCAAAGATCAATCCACTTGCTAAAGCCAAATCCAAAAAAGTTGCCATCACAACAAACAAGGCTAATCCCACATTCATTTTTGGTAAATAAACTAACCTGGAAATACCCAAAAATTTAATAATTATCTGACTAGGATTCAATTGACAAATTTTTCGGACACAGCCATTCGTACACGTCTTTATTATTGAAAAGAAGATCTTTTGTATTCATCAATTTCCCCTTAATGTCTAACCATATGGGAATGTTATCACCATTATGGACTTGATAACATGCACGCATTACACAGAAATTCACTCAGTTAATACTAATTAGTTCATTTTTCGATAAATTCAAATTTCTTTTGGGCGAATTCTCTCGTTTGCGGGTGAAGTTTTCCATTTTTAACAGACGGGTGTTTATCTTCGACGTCGGGATTCCAAGAATTACACTCGACAAACCTCGACTGCCGACATAGGAAAAATGATCGGAGGGCTTCAGATTCGAAATGATTTAGCAATGTCGCTTTTGCGAATGCATGTTTAACCCACACATCATCCTTATAATTAGTGCCCTAATCAATCAAATCTCAATAGCCTTTTTTGCCAAATTACACGGGTGGTGCAGGCTTAATTATGAAAGGTATCTTTTCCTCGGTCGGAAATTAATATCAAAGGACGAAAATAAATTGACAAAAAAAATAAAAAATTTCTTTTTAGATTTTAAATAAGAAAAAGAAAGTAATGAGGATGGTCTGAATTTGACTGAGGAATGTGGGGGGGGGGGGGGGGGTTCATTGAGTCAAAGTAAGCCCTTTAGAAACCCACTTGCTATTTATTTAATATTTTATTTTATAATTGTTAAATTTTATTATTAATTTTTATTATTTTTAATGCGTGTCGCGGCACGCCACGCTTGACCAACCAAAAAGAAGAGGAGGAGAGCACCGTGCGCCATGCGTTTCACACTTTGCTTTTTCTCGCCGTTTTGTTGACTGTTCCTCGCCCTCGCCATGTCGTTTTGGTCCCGACTTCAATAATTGAAAAGCCTCGCGTTGGGCCCACCTTGGGCCCCCAGAACGCAAAGCTTAACTTCCTCGAACAGCCGGCCTAGTCCTTATATTCACCATCAGTCGCATTTTTTTATTTTTTTATTTTTTTGGCGTCATTTGTCTCTTTTTTTATTATGGCCAGGCCAGGTGATATCCTAGATTAGATTTCCGACGACGGGCTAAGGGCTCCGGCCACTCAAATTTCCGAGTCGGGATCGGAGACCACGAGGATTCGCCCTCGGTTTCCCTAGGTTCTTAACACTGTATCGGTCGAGCACTTCTATCGGCTTCCTATAAGCAATGAAGGTTGTTGTGGCGGTGAGGCGGTGCATTCCGGATTCAAATCTCGCGCACGGCTCCCCGATCCGTCAAAGTCATGTATCCACGTCAGAGCTAGGGAACCGGCGATTATCCAGGTATAAAAATTCAAGCCATTCTTCACTGATCCTTGGCTGAATTAAATACATCGTTTTAGCTAATTCGTATCACGTGGCGCCTTTCGAAGTGAAAATAATCAGGGGCTTTCATCCATGAACCTGCGTTCGACACTTCACCGCGGAAGAGATCAGATAAAAGTGACAAAATGACGGGACTTGTTTCCACTTCGGAAGAAGAAACATACACCACGTACTTAATTTTCCACATGTACATAGCAAGAGTTTGCGATGGATTGTGAGATTTTCGAACTCAGGACCTACTGCTCTGATATCAAGTGAGATTTTTGTAGGATTACTGTCAATTGTTCTAAAAGCTTAAATTATTGGACGAAGGTGTTAATAATTAATTATTCTAACGTGGGTGTTCACCCTAATCAATGTTATCATGATCTTCTTCTTCCTTCTTAACTAGCAAGTTGCCAAGGGAGTACAAAGACCTTCGGAATTGCTCACGAGGGTCCAGCAACTTGTACTTGCCTTTTCGTCGCTTTCTCTCCCTCTCTTTCTCAAAAGCAAACCATTAAACAATACTTTAAATCTTGGGAATGTGACTCCTTTGACTCTTTTAATCGATAATGGGACAGGTCGAAAGACATTGCTTTGCCCCCTCCATTCATCAATCCCACTGATCAAAAGTATCTGTTTATCATTTCTTCTTCATTTTTTTTTTGTTCTTGATTTAAGGATTTGGGCAAGAACAAGTAAAAAGGGTGAGTAGGTAAGCATTCTAATAGATGACTCCAAGGTCTATTGCTTGACATTATCATGGTGTTATACGTTGTTATCGCAATTTGCATGTTGTTCTTGGCATCGCTCTAATTTAAAAACATTTTTTGCTTGTTGCTTCTCTAGTGGCTACTGGCTAGCCCTAGGCGTTCCACCAAAAGATATACCTTTCCACAAAGTTAATTTAAGGTTTGCTGGGAAGTGTGTCCTGTAGAATTCGAGGATTGTTGTCCAAGTATTTAATGTTTTCATTTGGGTGTGCAGAGAACTAATTCGCTCAAGAGATTGGTGGGACGGGGACGGCATGATCAAAATCTGCCATCAACAGAAAATTAGTTTGTATTTTCAGTTGCTGCTTATTTGGATGTAACGAGGTTTCCATCCTAAAGAGAAAAGGAGGCTAAGAAGTGCCTACAACTCTTTTTTGATCATCATCATCCACTGATGCTTTTCTAATTCCCATGAATTAACTAAACTAGAGTACTTGGAAATTGAATGAGGTATGATTGTATCTGGATTCCAAAATCTAGGCATCAATGCCACCAGCTGGGCTTCTCTCCCTGACTAAACTATTCCTTAGGCATGCCACTTGAAAATATAAGTGATAATAATTACTGTGTATCTGCTTTTTATAGATTAAAACGATGGCAATATCCAACTAGAGCCGTACCGAAAGCCCATATTAACTCGTTGTTACGGCGGGTATTGACCAACAGTGCCACACGTTCTCGTGCATCCGGCGCCTCCCTGGTTGGAATCCCAGGCTCGTTCATCCGGTAGTTGCGAACGCCGTTCGACCGGGTGTGGATCCACCACAATTTGAAGAAAAGAAAGGAAAACGGAAAAGAGGAATATTCTTACCTATTTGTAGCTTCCTGTGGTGGTGGATTTTTCTGTAGATGCTAATTTATGCAGCTACTATTTGGTGAGGGAAGGAACATATGCCAAGAAAAAAGCATGTGGAATCTAATTGATGAAGCATATATGGAATGTCATGGGGCTTTAGGGAAGAAGAACTGGTTTATCCATACTGCTTTATGGGAGAATTCATAGTTATGTCTGTTTCCCTTCTTCGCCGCTAGATGTCGGAACTACTTCTTTCTAACCATGTTTGGGCTCGGAACTACTTCTTTCTGAATCTCAATTGCCTTATGTCTGTTTCTCTTGTTCGCCGTCGGATTTCGAAACTACTTCTCTCTGACCTTGTTCGGATTCGTTTTCCTAGTTAGATCTATATGCCTCGTCTACAACTGTTCTTATGGAACTTGGTGGCAAGCTATCTTGTAATTAGAATCCAACCACAAGCTTCATTCTAATGAGTATCATTACTCCTGTTGGTGGCACTATTGTGAGAATCTTCATTCTGCTTTAAAGCCACAACCTTTTGCTTAATGCTGTGTTTCACTGTCCACTTACTTGTGTCATCATCACCAAGTTCCATGGCATTTAGAGTCTCTCCTTGCCTAACTCCATTCAATTTCTTCACTCAACCCCTTCAAACATAAAACAATTTGGAAAGAGAGAACTCCAGAGTACACTTAGAATCCAATTTCTGACATCTTTTATTCATAATCTGCAACACTAGAAGATAAAAAAAGAAAACCAGAAGGGTGCAGCTTTGCTTGAAATCATCAAGCACAGATGGTCAGAAACAGAACCAAGGCAATACAAAAGAGGATCAGAAAGCACAACAATCTTAAGAGTGTGGCCGTGGTAGATTGGACACTAATAATAATACAAGCCGTGTATCCATAACCACCATCTTATTCCACGAAGATTTAAATAAGTGTCTGCAGACGCAAACGCAAAGTCTGTCTTTGCGGATTAAATCCAACCAGCTCATAGCATGGAATGCAAAACACGGTCCGGGCTCAGTCTCGGCCTGAGGATCTCCCTGAGCTCTTTAGAGATCAAAACCTTCGGAGTGGGCACAAAGGAGGCAGGAGACTCCCCTGGAGTGTTGCCTTCACTGTCACTCATGCAGCTTCTGCCTCTGAACATGTCTCCCTCTCCATTCTGATTCATCATCACCATGTTGCACGGGATTCTCTTGGCGTAGAACTCCCTGTTCTTTCTCTGATGCCTGCCACGACACCATGGACCAAAGTTTTAAGTAGTCTTCGGGACAAGGTATCCTTTAACTTCGCGAGTGGTCGATGCGCCTAAGACAAGGCGGTCTGCTTAGGGACAAACAAATTTGATAGTGTCTTACCTATCAAAGACCACCCATGTGGGATGAAGGCTTGTGATTTTCTCCACAACCAGAAGCCTTGAAGGATATCCCATCACCATATCCTTCTGTGGCACCACCTGCATTACCCATTATACGTGAGCAACATTCTCTAATTTGAACCCTTAGATCATAAGTTTACCAAGACACTTCCTTTCTGGGCAAAAAGTTTTGATCTTGGAGCTAATTTACCCCATATTTCTTGCAGAGATCAATCACTGCCTGCAACTTAAGGTATTTCACATCACTGCGCCACTCGTTCCTCTCCTGTAGATTCGCCAAGGTCTCCCATTCCACCGGCCAAACATCGGACGAGATTTTGCCAGAAACTGCAAGCACCAAGCCCAAAAGAAACATTTCAGATCATGAAAGCAGAAATTATGCAAGACGTGGGGTCCAAGTAATTAGATTAGCCCATCGGGTCAGCTTGTCCGGTCCCTCCCGGAAGGTCGGGTTCAACAAGTGATTGGAGAGAAATTAAGGACTCACGGGGAATGTTCAACCACGGCATCACGCCTATAAGGGTGACAGTACAGCCGGTGCTGATCAGATTCTCGAGCGCCCACTCCAGCGGAGCTGTCGTGAAGCTCTTCAGGCCGTCCATGACTATGACCACGTGCCTCGGGCAGTCGGCCGAGGCCGGCGACTCCCTCGGCAGAAGGGTTTCCCCGATCCTTTTCTTCTGGAACGTCACGAAACCCATACTCTAATCTTACAGAACTAGAAAATTAGCCCCACGAAGGGTTGAAGTGGAGGGGGTATAGCTCGAGCGGAAGAGGATGAAAGGGGGGTCTTGCACACAAATTTATATTAACCAACATGTCTTGTCTTGAATGTAATCGTTCAAACTAAGAGGCTGATATCGCTAGGAAATGGCTTTTGTCCTGCTTTGACAAGAACAAGAAGCTTCCTCGTGCGCAAACCAAGGTGATGACAAACCGTGGAGGGAAGAGGCGAGCCTCGAGTTTTCACCTCTTTTTGGTTCTTTCGTTCTTGTTCTTGCTTTTAGATGCCCAAACCATGCGTTTCCCCTGTAATCCTGATCGCTGTGAACGAGTCGTGTTGCGCAAGAAGCCATCAGTGAGGTCATACTTCCTCGTCCTTTTCGGAACATGTTGCTTCTGTATCGTCGGAGAGGCGGGCAGATCGAAGTTTTGGTATCTCCAAAGACAGCGCGGAGAGAACAAGGAAAAATCATAGGCAGGTAAGATGTTGAAAAAGTTAAATTTCGTTCTTTGCTAGAAAGATGCATTCGCATGCGAGAAATTTTTAAGTTTGTTGCAGAGTCTGCTCATCAAGGTCGTTTGGACCATTTTTTATGTGGTCGAGATGTCCATCCTATTTGCAGTTAGGAAATGCATAGGAGAAACCATCTTATGAAAGCTCGAGCCCCCTTAGGAGGTGGCCGACCAACACAAGGCCGAGTTCCCCGGTCCCCCAAGGACCGAGAAAGACGAGAGCCGCCGAGGGCGGAGAGCTGTCCACGCATGACCCGCATGGGGTACCTGTACTGAATCCTCAATACCGATTTAACCCGCGTATGACACCATTTTAGTACAAAGTCCTAGCGGCAGCTGATAGGACTTGAACTAAGTCTTGCTTTAAGGCAAGCACTCGTAAAAAGGGTCCGCAACCGAACTGTCTGTTGATTTCGATACCGACCCGAGTCCAAATCCGGAAAACTCGCTCGACCGAGGATGGTTCAGGTCCTTGGCGTGCAGAGATTAGGAAGAGAGCAAAGGGAGGAATCCGCGCAGCATCGACATGGACGGGTCTACCAAAGTTTTCTCGAGGTATAGCAGCATAACAAGAATATGGTAAACAGACAAGGGGAGAGAGAGAGTTCATTTTCGTTCAACTAACAAAAGTCAAACAGTCCAGTTTTGGCCCAAACAGAAGAGCAGAGCCCAGCCAACTAAAACCGAACCAGTCCTAACAGTTCGTGCAGCTTCGACCAAGACAACGTACGATCCATGACGATAAAGCTACCCGACCATAATAATGCAGTTTTGCGAAAAGCTTCCTGATTGAGAAAAACTATTCCCGTACTTTGCCTTTTTTCCAATGGGCACTGTCCTCGAAGTTCATCAACGTGCCATATCTTTAGCGACAAAATCGTATAGATCATGCACCGACCAACAGGGTGTTTAGCTTCGATGACAAAGAACTTTTCTCCTCTCTTTAGGGTATTAGGTTCCGGTCTCGATGGGAGGAGCACTTTAGGAGCAGGGATGAGCAAAAGGAACTTACGGAATCGAAAATCGTCCGGACCGGATCGAACCGGCCAATTTGGCCTGGTTCTCAAGGACGCCAGTCCGGTTCCCAGTTCCACAAAATTTTAAATACCCCTGGCCAATTCGAGAGATGAACTCGGCACGGAGCGCAAAAACTAATCTAGGCACTCCTAATCGCTAAAACCTCCAAAATAAAAATAAAAATCATATGAATTGCGTTCATCTTCTGATTTCACCTTGATCTCAATGTAAAGCTCCATTTTTTTAAAATGCATATCGCATGATGCTTTTTATCGGATCGCATGTAGCTCATAAATTCTAAGCATTGGCTTACGAAATTAACTCCAAGTAATCTGGACCAGTCGAAATAATGGCAAGGAAGTGTTGGTGTCAAGTTGTGTACGGCGCTCACTTTAGTGCCAAAATTTTTCGCCGAATCATTAAGTTTCAAATGGGAGAAAAAAAAATCGCTTAAGCGTCTCCGATGAGAAATTTCTGTCAAATGGATTCCGTGGCATTTATAGTAAAAATTTTAATCTGACGTGGCAAATTTTTTATAAGATTCGATCCATGTGGACTTTTAAACTTTTAAAAAAAAATCAAGCAAAAAAATAAAATAAAACAGGTAAAGTTAAAAAGAAAAAATCAAGAAAAAAAAAATACAATAAGCTCAGGCCGCTCTAGCCAGCCAAGCTAGGGACGATGCCGACCGAGAGGGAACGGCATTGTCCATCTCGAACAACCTCAAATTCCGGCAACACTCAACCCCTATCGACGGCCGGCATCACCAAACCGACGAGACAAGGACCTTATCCCCTCCGTGGCCGAAACATTGGTGAGCGGCCCACAGAGCCTCCGCTGTCGAGCAACCAACACACACACACACAATACACCGAGGGAAATGATACACCCAATAACAAATGACAACAAGAACTTCGCAAACCACATTTAATGACTAAAACGTACACAGAACAGGCCGGAAAATCAAAGGAAACCAACACAGATTTGGTTCAGGCATTATGTCAAACAGGTGGTGCGCAGCGCAGTGAGGGGAGACAATGAACATTGAAGGCTCGAGGTCTCATCCAGACTCACAACAAGCAATGATTAACACCTAAAATCAAAAGAACATAGCACGAACAAGCCCGACATACATGCGTGTTGGGGTTGTCCCACATCGATTGTGGAAGGGGCTGGCCCCCTGTTGGGTGGTCTTGGGTCTCTCTCATCCCAAAAGCTAGCTCAAAGGATGAGACTTTCCCTCACACTTATAAATTGACCATCAGCCCCTTCCACAACCGATGTGGGACAACTCCAACAATCTCCCCCTCACACATCGGGCCATGGGTCGGAGGCAGGGACAACCCGTGTCTCTCCCATGTGACTGATGGGTCCAGACTTGTTAGTAACCTAGACTCTGATACAAGTGTTGGGTGGTCTTGGGCCTCTCTCATCCCAAAAGTTAGCTCAAAGGATGAGACTTTCCCTCACACTTATAAACCGACCATAGCCCCTTCCACAATTGTTGGGGTTGTCCCCACATCGGTTGTGGAAGGGGCTATGGTCGGTTTATAAGTGTGAGGGAAAGCCTCATCCTTTGAGCTAGCTTTTGGGATGAGAGAGGCCCAAGACCACCCAACATCGGTATCAGATCCCAGGTTACCAACAAGTCTGGACCCAATAGTCACACGGGAGAGATGCGGGTTGTCCCTGCCTTCGATCTATTGACCGATGTGTGAGGGGGGATTGTTGGGGTTGTTCCACATCGGTTGTGGAAGGGGCTGGTGGTCGGTTTATAAGTGTGAGGGAAAGCCTTATTCTTTGAGCTAGCTTTTAGGATGAGAGAGGCCAAAGACCACCCAACAATGCGAACAGGGGCTAGCATTCCTCGGTCTGTCCAGGCGAGGGCCGACGATGCTCTCTCAGATCTAAGGTAAGGGTCGAGCTCGACCCTAGATCTGGGAGAGCAGATCCTCCCCGAGGGTTGTCGAGTCCTTGCCCAGGGCTGGGGAGGT
Organism: Lenwebbia sp. NSW1173648; assembly: GCA_029784005.1. Classification (NCBI taxonomy): domain Eukaryota; kingdom Viridiplantae; phylum Streptophyta; class Magnoliopsida; order Myrtales; family Myrtaceae; genus Lenwebbia; species Lenwebbia sp. NSW1173648. The sequence goes on from JARCGZ010000005.1 coordinate 2,057,601, forward strand.
CGTCATGCTTCGAGAAGGCCCAGGCAACGTTCGTTGGTCCTTCCCGGCAGCTGTGGCGGCAGCGGCCACCGACAACGGCTTGGCCACAGCCAGCCTGAGTTTTTTTATTTTATTTTTTCAAAATTTTAGCTTTTTTTAATCTAATTAGGTTTGTATTTTTTTTTAATGTTTTTTGAATTTGATTTTTTTTTTAATTGCTGACTGGACCTCCAATGAGCAACGTCAGCTTCAGATTTTAGTAAAAAAAATACCACATCGAATTTTTCAGCCAAACATATCGGAGTTGGCACTTAAGTAATTGACATTTAAGTGATCTTTGTGAAAATTTCGGCACTAAAGTGAGCGTCGTACATAACTTTTGGCACTTTTGATGTACTTCGCCTTGGTAATTTCTTTTCCCTTTTTCGATTCGTGCCCACCGCGCTGCAAAAGATCACCACATCAACCGCTCTCATTCGCCACACGTACGATATCGTCATGACAATCCCCGCGAGTATCTTCGTGGCATTGGCTAGGCAAAATTTAATGCGCTCGAAAAGCGCAGAAAAAAGTGATACTTATTCCTTCGAGTCTCTCAATGTTTTATAATCCGTAAAATCGTGCATCAACGCACTTCATCCGTCATTGATGTGTCACGGTACGTATATGAATTTTAGAGATAAATACAGTATAGGTCCTAAAACTTGTTAGATTTGTGCAATCAAACTCTTCCGTTAAATCCGTCCAAATTGACTAATGAAAAATGTCAACATTGACTTTTTTTTTTTATTGTTTTCTTTCTTTTGCGTGGCATCCTACGTGGCGCTAAGGTAACTAAAGCATTAAAACGACATCATTTTGACCTGAATCCTATGTTTTGCACCAAATCTTAATTACTTTAGGTTAAAAGGTAATTTTAACAAAAGACACAGGCAGGAGGGCACCGCCTCATCATCGGTGGGGCAGCGGCCACTGGTCGTCCTGCCAGTAATTTTCCTTTAAAAAAAGAAATTTAGCTTTTTTTAATTTTATAATCTAATCTTACTAAAATTTAGGTTATCTTGATATAAAGATACAAGATCCTCCTTAACAATATTTCGAGGCGCACCAAAAAAAAAAAAAAAAAGGTGAGCGAAAGCGAGTGTTGGACTCATGCAGAATCCATGGACGGAGGTTGGAAAACGGATTCAGTCATGCATTTCGCGGCCCTCAACAATCACGTGGTGCATTGTTTGTGGCCACTTTGGACCTTCCTCCCATCGAGTCCTGTCCCCCCACCCCCGTATTCTGGGATTGTCTCCACAAGAAAGGAAGGGAAATTTGTCGTCGGACCACGTACAGAAAGCTGCTCGTGTGGTGTTTTGATCTTGCCCCACGAATTGTGTCGTGAGAGAGAATAATTTATCTCGATTTTGGCTTTAGATTTCGAAATCTTGTGATAGCCTGTGTTGATTTGGATCCTTCCTTCTCGATAAGTTCGCTCTACGCCTGAAAATATTATGTGCGGTAGAAGTCCGATATCTTTATCATCCACGAGATAGTCAAGAGGCACCTCCAGTCCGAGCTCGCCAACATATCCAGCTGACCTACTTTCACTCAAAAATTTAAGCCAAGTCCGAGCCCATCAACATATCCAGTTGACTCACCTTCACTCAAAAAGTTAAGCCACTGAGCGTTGCATCAAACTTATCTCAAGTTTAATCTCCAACATCCAACTTCATCTTTGGTCTCTTTTTCCGAACCGAATCGTGAAGTGGGCCACCAATCAGCCATCTGTCGAGTGGTCTTGGGCCTTCCTCATCTCAAAAGTTAGTTCAAAAGATGAGACTTTCCCTCACAACTATAAAGTGATCAACAGCCCATTCCCCAACCGATGTGAGATAACTCCAACACTATCGGCGCAACAGAATGGAGTCTAAGTCCGAACCCATTAACATATCTAGTTGACCCACATTTGCTAAAAAACTTAAATCATGAGCTAACTTGAATATATTAACTGATTCACACCACAACAATTTTCTGATATGGGACTTATCTAACGCATCTCAACAAATTACACGATCTATATCATTCGAGACTAATAATGATTGTGCACATCCATGAATATCCTTGACGAACTAGGATCTCTTTGTCCACAACTTTCGCGATCTCTTCGAATGGGACATCGGCTAGGTACCCAGTTTTGGTGGTAAACATGTATTTTTATTCATCCGAGTGCTTCCTTGGCATCGGTCGAGAACTAGTGCTTGAACGAAAAAAAGTTTTTCGAGGAAATCGGTTGTCGGGTCATCGTACGGGGCGAGTCAAGCAGGGAAAACTGGTCGAGAATGAGTGGTCCGACGGCGGATCCGCCATAACGGGACGCGTCAAATCAACAGCGAGAAGACTGCCCGGCGGCGGCGGCTGGTGACTGCACGATTGCGGTTGGAGCCACGGGGTGACGTCATCACCGACGTGGCAAATTTTGGATGCTGTTGACGATAGTACGAATCGCGTGCAGCTGCCGTCCATCGGCATCAAGTGGGAATTTTAAAAAAGGAGAAGGAAAAGAGACGGTAATGATCAAACCAAGCCAAAAGCATGATTTGAGATTTATTAATATATTATTTTTAAATGTATTTATAAGTTGGGACCCACTCCCACAATGCGTGCACGTTTATTTTTCTGCAATCATCCCTACTTTTTCCTTCTAATTTTTTATTTTATTTTTTATTTCTTAATACGGACAGGCTGGGGGGAGGGCCCACACGGACCGGCGTCGTATCGAGCCCGCGTGCGGCGGTCACCGGGTAAAATCATTTGACTGCGGCGAACCACCGTGGGAATCGACTGGATTGGTGTAAGAGAAACTTAAAACAAGGGCAGTTCCGTATTTTCCACAGCAGATTCGCTCTTAAATATTGGTCAACACACGAAATAATATAAAAAGAAAAATCCCGACATTTTGGAGTTGTTAGGCAAAGTTTTTTTTTTTTTTTTGTCTCGAGTAATTATTCCCCGACCGTCGTGGAGGTTTAGGAGACCGATCGAACTAGAATGGACCCCTCCATTCTTGTCTTTAGAAAGGATTGCTTAGGCAATTATAGGAAAGATAATCGAAGGGGGTTAGTTAGCACGATGTTGAGATTCCGTCTGCCGTAAAAAGCCGTCTGATCGATGTATTTGGATTTCGGATGTTATCGGGCATCGCTCGTTGTGGCCAGCATGTGAATGTCGAGATGTAGCAATTGATGCGATAGCATTGTACATCAGTCTTGTGAGTCAAATTCCGTGCTACGATGTTGAAGTTCCATCATAATGTGTGTGTTGACACCCAAAATCGGCCCTGGCTCAAGAGAGCCAGGAAGCCCAAGGAGCATTGTGTGCTTGAGAACCCAAAACCATCAAAATGCGCCGGCAACCAAACGGTATGTTGTGGCCAATACGCGAACAAAAGAAGCATCGGTGACACCGTTAAATCAGCATGTAGCACCGAAGCACAAGCAGAGAAGATAAGCAAGAGGATCAACCGCTCAGTGAATAAGATGAGCAGTTACCGAAAACTACCTGAGAATCTAGAGATAGGATCAACGAAAGTAACCGTTACCGATGGTGATCCTTCGCTTGGCTACAAATAGTCGGAGATGAATCTTTGCAAAGGATCCACAATCAATAACACTTATCAATTTACTCTGCAATTTACATTATCTGCTTTTACTATCCTTTTGCATTTACTTTTATTGTCCAATTTATCTTTACTTTGCCTAGTTATTTCCTGCTCGGAATCGCCACAAGAACCCGATTAAACATCAAAGTCGAGGATCCATGTTTTCGGTAAAAGATATTTCGTCGCAGACATTTTCGACTAAACAGTGTGCTTTGGCTTTAGTGTGTTGTTCAATGTATGGAATTTGGTTTTCTACGTTTGAAAGTTGAAAAGAGTAATGATGTGGGGGCGACATGTCAACAGAAAAAAATGAGCACCTGAAGATGGTAACGTGCTCGTGAGTGCATGTCGTTTCCTTTGACTTTACACTTAAAAGGACCTCGGGAAAATTCTAAATAAAGGCTTCAAATTCCATCATTTTCTCAAATAAGAACATGAAATAGTCGCTGTTTCAAATAAAGGCCCGAAGTGCTTTTTTTTTGTCTCAAACAAGAGCCTGAAGTGACCAAGCCTGTTTCAAATAAGTGGAGTCCACGTCGCTTACAGGATGCGATAAGAGGATACTTTTATAACGGATGATAAAGCACGTTCATGTCTATTGTTTATCCAGCACGATCACATGCAAAAGAACAAGAAAAATCAAGGCTCCCTAAAATAATTGCATGTATTGCTGGAAATATTTAGTCACTAAAAAATATTTTCATTATTAACGATAGTTTGTGTCTAAATATTTGCGTAGAAAACAACCCAATCTATTATCTTGAAACGAGGTCCCTTATAACTATCTTCAAGATCACTTTTAAGAAAATTTCGTTAAGAAATAGATTATGGACCAATAAGGTGGTTGACCGAGCGGTCCAAAACCTGATTTGCAAGGCGAAAGTCATCGGATCGATTCCTGGGTTATTCTCGATCTTAAGAAAACCTTAGTTAATCCGCTAAGGACGAGTCTCAATTTAGGATTATCGTCGGTCTTGGACTTCTCTTCTCGCATTCGGTGCACTGCGGCGCCGGGCACGCTCGGGTGACAATAGGGTGCTTCAATAGCGCCGGAAGCAAACATTCTGATAACAATGAGGTTCTCAATTCCGTCCAAACCCATCTTTAGAGAAACCCCCCCCAAAAAAAAAAAGGTGATAGGTTTCTGAAATTACTAAAGTACATGAATTCATCTAGGTTCTAATATGTGTTGCCCTAAAACTCACAGAATTGTGCTATCACCTTTTTATTTCCTCTTTTGCATCTTGTCTTTGGATAATATATTTGTTTTTTTACATATTCATCATTAACTGAGTGCCACGTGTAACAAATCCTTTACATAGCAGTGGACCTAATAAAAATCTATTGTCTTTAAAAAGTTTACATGATGGATAATACAAATATTGATATTGAAATGTGCATTCTTTGCTTATTATAATAAGTCTATACTTATTTTAACCAGAGAACAAGTCACCAAAAACCCTAAAAAAGTCACCAAAAACCCTAAACTATTCTCACCTCGACACATTTACCTTAAAAAAAAATTGGTGATACAAAAAACCTCAAACTTGAACCCATATGACACATTTACTCCAAACATTTACCAGTGTAACACATTTACCCAATTTTTTTTTCTTGTGACATTAAAAATCCTAAACTTGTATCCGCGTGACATATTTACATCAAATTTTGGGTAAATGTGTCACATGCCTACAAGTTTGTGATTTTTTGTGTCACAAAAAAATAATTTGGGTAAATCTGTCACACGAGTGTAAGTTTGTGATTTTTTGTGTCACGAAAAAATAATTTGGGGTAAATTTGTCACACGGGTGTAAGTTTGAGGTTTTTCGTGTCACAACACAAAAAAGTTGCTTTTCATCCGAGAAATGTTTAAATAAACTAAAAACGGCTCAAATGATTTCATTATTTTATAAATGAAAATAAAGACATATGTCCCAAACCGCACCTTAGAATAGAAATAAGGAGCTTCTACATAATCTTAAAAGTTACATTATTTGGGCCCTCGACCGTCATTTCAGGCGTGATAGAAAAGGTAATCATATAGATTTTGTCACTAAGCCTCAAAATCCTCTGCTCTTTAAGCAAAGGGAAAAGCACGATGATATTCATGGTTAGGGTCCAATAAAGCAGATTCAACCCGGTCTATTTAACCTGGAATTACCATTTTTGGGAGTTGGTGTACATCAAAAAAGCGATTAGATTCGTGGGAAATTCATTAAGATTTAAAATTTCGAAAGACGGATTAAGACCTGTATAATTTAATTATCGTTCATGTCGAATTGGATCGTGTTGATCTTTTGTTTTGGTTACGACGTGACCCAATACTTCCTCGTGCAATTAGCACACTTGTAGTCATCAATTCCATGCGATTTCCTCTTAGTGTGTTCTCTCTGCTAATAACAAGCTTAGCTTAATTAAGCATCCATCCTCTCTTATATGATCCAACTTGGTACGCCACAAATTAGAGCATGTGCGGGAAAAACTCCGTAATTTTTTTTTTCTAATCGAGTAGACTTTTTTAATAGATGCGGATGCAGTATATCCTTTAGTAAGGTTTCGTTTGTTTCGCGAGAAAATGAGTGATTTGAAAAATATTTTATTAAAAATGAACGCTTGAAAAAAATTGTTAATAAAATATGTTTTTATTTTTATATTTTTATGGATAACAATTTATGTTTTATAAAATATGAGTCAAAGCTTAAGGATTCCCCGTAACCTTAGTTGGCAAAGAATGGAGGGCAACATGAAATTCGTCTAACGTATTATGTATGAGCTTGGCTGTCGTTTTTGCAAGAAAAATAATCGAGGGATGCCCGAAACTAGGAAATTAGAAAAGTTCAAGGACACTACAGCAAAAACAGAACGAGACAAAAGCAGACAAATCGTTGTAAAATAATGAGGTGGGATGGGGTTTGGTCACGTGGGAAAGCGGTTTCATCCACGTGCCCCCACAAAAAGGACAACAACGTTGTTTTCACCGCGCGCATCGAGCAAAACGTGCTCCAATATAATTACTTACTTTATTATTCCTAAATAATAATTAAAAGCCACCAAAACCAACTCGCTTAGCGTTTAATTAATTAATTAATTCCATCGCGAGAGTCGGACGAAGGTGGATGAGCCGATCGAGGGTCGGGATTTGAACGGTCCCTCCCTCTTGACGCGTACTCGTCCCCTAACCTTTTGCATTTGTCCCCCACACTTCTCATCTTGTTAATCAACTGCGAATACTTAATTAACTAATTAATCTCGGCTTGTAATGAATGCGCTGTTATCGTCTTTATCCGGTTCGATATTTTTTTTCCATAGGAATTATCAAACTAGAGTTACTTGAAAAGGGCGTAACTTGAGTCAAGCTGACCGGAGATTATTTGGACTCATTGAGTTTTTTATTTTTTCCTAGTCAAAATTTGGAATGTTGTTCAAGTTTCAAAGATTATGAAAAAAAATTACACGTGGATTGACGGTCTGTATTTTATGGGTAATTGAAAAGATTTAGTGCTCGATCGTTGGTGAAAAAGAGTAGGGGGAGAGGTTTTGTTCTGTAAACATGCTTAAGTTGTCATGTTTCATATACAAACGCAAGAACTAATGGTCATGATTTTGCTACAATTGCAGAATTCCCTTTAATAGAACTACCGGTCTCAACTCAACTCTCACCTTACAAGGGAAGTGGGAAAATTTCCTTCATTAATTAAAAAGATTGTCAAAAGGGAAAAAAAAGAAAAAGAAATTGCTCGACTGCGGGAAGCAAAATACATTCCCGGCTCGGCACCCAATTGCCGTTACGTTACGGGTGTTTCTACCACACTGGTGTCGGTGAAGAGCTTTTGATCGAGTCGACGTAGTCGGGAACGCCAAATTAAAAGGTTTTAGACCCGATATATTCTATGAAAATCAAGGTGAATTCTGAATTCCACGGCTGCCACGTCACCGAAAGATATTTGTTTTGCCAAGATATTTATTTATCTTTGCCAAAAAAATGAGAGAAAATAAAAATAAAAATACATGTAACCTAGGCAGTAATGTAAAGTAAAAGTAGTAGAGGCAGTGGTAACACCGTAACAATAACAAACGCCGGCTTTTTGTTGCTGCCGATTTAATCGGCGACCAATACTATGAACTCAACTAACCTCTCCTTCTGTCCACTCACTCCAAACTCTCTCTTTCTCTCTCTTTCTCTCTCATCTGCATCTGCATCTGCATCTTCATCTTCATCTTCATCTTCATCTTCTTCACCTCCATCTCCATCTCCATCTTCATCTCCTTCTCCTTCTCCTTCTCCTTCTTCATCCATTTCAGCTCCAACTACACCCTAATTCTCTCTCTCTCTGAGAGTCTATGGAATGACCGACTACCGGTTGGCGCCGAGCATGAACCTGTGGACCGACGATAACGCCGCCATGATTGAGGCCTTCATGTCCTCCGATCTCTCTTCCTTCTGGCCCCTCCCTCCTCCCCTCCCCCCTCCTCCCCCTCCTCCCCAGCCCTCCTCCTCTGCTGCCTCCTCCGCCGCCGCCCTCCCCGCCGCCCCCTTCAATCAGGACACCCTCCAGCACCGCCTCCAGACCCTCATCGAGTCCACCTCCTGCTACCCCTGGACCTACGCCATCTTCTGGCAGTCCTCCTTCGACGGCTACCACGCCTCCGCCTCCGCCTCCTCGTCGTCGCCCCCGATCCCCGTCCTCGGCTGGGGCGACGGCTACTACAAGGGCGAGGAGGACAAGTCCAAGGGCAAAGCCAAGATCAGCGCCTCCTCCGCCGCCGAGCAGGAGCACCGGAAGCGCGTGCTCCGCGATCTCAACTCGCTCATCGCCGGGCCCTCCGCCACCGCCCCCGACGACGCCGTCGACGAGGAGGTCACCGACACGGAGTGGTTCTTCCTCGTCTCCATGACGCAGTCCTTTGGCAACGACGGCAGCTTGCCCGGCCAGGCCCTCTTCAATTCGAGCCCGATTTGGGTGTCTGGTGGGGACCGCCTTGCGGACTGCGGCTGTGAGAGGGCCGAGCAGGGTCGGATTTTCGGGCTGCAGACCGTGGTCTGTGTGCCTGTGATCGGCGGGGTAGTCGAATTGGGCTCCACGGAGTTGATCTTCCAGAGCTCAGATCTGATGAGCAAGGTTAGGAATTTGTTTAATTTCAATTGTGGGATGGAGTTAGGGTTTGGTGGAAATGCTAACGATCAGGGTGAGAGCGATCCTTCTTCGCTCTGGATCAATGATCCACCGGGCACCGTCGACGTCAAGGACAGCGCCGTCGCGGAGACGGCTGCCGTGGCGGGTTCTTCGAATTATAATGGTAGTAATCATGGTCATCATGGGTCTATAGCGATTCAATTCGAGAATAATCATGTTTTGAGCAGCATGAGCGAGAAACCGAGCGCGACCCATCGGGACAATCCTCGCCACAGTTACCAGCAGAACAATCAGCAGATGCAGGGCCAGAGCTTTTTCACCCGCGAGTTGAACTTCTCGGAGTTTGGGTGCGATGGCGGTAGTGCGAGGAATGGGAATTCACATCCCATGAAGCCGGAATCTGGCGAAATCTTGAGTTTTGGGGAGAGCAAGAGGGTTTCTTGCAATGGAAATGGGAATCTGTATTCTGGTCAGTCGCAGCTGACAGCGGTGGAAGAAAGTAAGAAGAGGAGGTCACCTACTTCGCGTGGGAGCAATGAAGAAGGGATGCTCTCGTTCACTTCGGGCGTGATTTTGCCGTCCTCGGGGATGGTGAAATCGAGCGGAGGCGCGGGGGATACTGATCATTCAGATCTTGAAGCCTCCGTTGTGAAGGAAGCCGATAGCAGCAGAGCCATTGAGCCGGAGAAAAGGCCGAGAAAGCGAGGTCGGAAACCTGCCAATGGCCGAGAGGAGCCATTGAATCATGTTGAGGCCGAGAGGCAGAGGAGGGAGAAGCTCAACCAGCGGTTTTACTCGCTCCGGGCCGTGGTTCCTAATGTTTCCAAGATGGACAAAGCGTCCCTCCTTGGCGACGCGATTTCGTACATCAAGGAGCTGAACTTGAAGCTCCAGACCACAGAATCTGACAAGGAGAATCTGCAGAAGCAATTGGAAGCCTTGAAGAAGGAATTAACGAGTAAGGACTCTCGGTCTGCTCTGCCCCAGAGCGATAAAGATCTCAGTATCTCGAACAATCACGGTGCCAAGTTGATAGAATTGGACGTGGACGTGAAGATAATTGGATGGGATGTGATGATACGGATTCAAAGCAGCAAGAAGAACCACCCCGCTGCGAAGCTAATGCAAGCCCTAATGGAGTTGGATCTTGACGTGCATCACGCCAGCGTCTCCGTGGTGAATGACTTGATGATCCAACAGGCGACCGTGAAGATGGGTAGTCGGTTTTACACACAGGAGCAGCTAAGGGTGGCGTTGTCGTCCAAAATAGGATAAGCCCGTTAGAAGTTGAGGGAGTAATGATAATTAAGCAGTATAAAAAGAGCTTGCCGATGTTTGATTCATCGACGCCTATAATCAGGTGCCGGGATATTTTAAGGTTCCCGGCACGGCAAGTTCTGAAGCAAAAGCTGCCATAGGTTGCTGGTTCCTCTTGTAGTTCCTAGTGTAGCCTGTTAGTGTTTCTTATTAGGTACTTCTGATTGTGGAGCACTGAGAGATATGAAACAAGGTGTAATTGTTGTCGAAGATAAAAAAGCTCCCGGTCGAGTTAGTAGCATTTTGCCATCGGGTCGATTGTCCACCTCGTCTTCTATGTATATAGATGTCCGATATTCGAATCTGATAACACATTGTGGCTTCAGGCATGTGGTGTTGTTCTTGTTTGGTCACGAGAAACCTCGTTCTTCCTCCGTTGCAAATGTACTGTTTTTGTCTGATTCATCTGCATCAGATTTGATCTCTCAGGTTTTGGGCCACAATGAGGGAAGAATTCCTGCGCATGAGCTTTTTTATGGTAATGGCAGAGTGAAGCAGGATGCTCTTTTCTTTGCAAAAACGTCACTGTTGTGCTCAGCCTCGGCCCCATTTTCTGTGCTTAGGTCTCACTCACTCAGACATGTGTGGATTGGTTTGGGAAATAATTCGAGCATGTGCAATGGCAGAGGAGGCATGACCCAGAACATTCATTCATGTCCTGAAAAATGAAATCTTTGTATCTTTTGAACAATCGTGGCTCATGATAATAACGTTAAAGAAATAGAAACGTGCAAAATGCCTGCCGCTCAAATGGGGCCAGCCACTCAAAAGCCAATCGCTTCAGCTTAAGAGGAGGGGGTGGGGGGAGAAAAAGACACAAAAACCCACCAGAAGATCATCACTAGAAAGTCCCAAAAGAAGTGTAGGTAAAGTGACTTTCTTTTTTAGTTTCTCCTGTTTGCATGACTCGTGCTTGAGCTAAAATACACCTTCCACTTGCACAAAAGTGGTATCAGCTGATCTGTGCCTTTCTTTCTTTGTTCTTTTTCTTTTGTTGGGGTTCAAAGATTATTTTGATTTTACTTTCTCATGCTGTTTTATAAGCCTGGGGGAGGAAGTTGAACTGGTTTATGCCTGTAGGCTGTAGGTGTCTTAATCTTTCATCCTCTCAAGCTCACTTGGTCCTATAAAACTTTGTCAGAAGATTGTTTGGAGTGTAAGAGATAAAGGGTTTCGAAAGAATCAAAGGGAAAGACAAGAAGATCTGAAGAAGGAAAAATCCTAGGACAAATTGCCAAGAATATCTAGGAAAATAGCATCCGTTGACCGGGCGAGAGGTGAATAATCTGCAAAACTTTCCTGCAAAAATCAAGTGACTTTACAGGTAATTTGATACGAAAGGAAAAGATGAGCGGGGAGCAGAGCAATGGGGGGATAGGTGCAATGTTCCCCCCACGAAAATGTTTTTGCAAGAAGGTAAACCATTCCATCATCCGCTTTATCCCCAACTTTATTGGTTTACAATATATTCTTGGTAAAAAGCTTTAGAGATTCATGCATATAAGTCCTGATTCGTTTGGACAAAGTTAAGCAGAACATCAGGGCAGTGATTCTCCGGTTAAATAATTCCCCGGTCCGAGTTCCTGTTGTTTCTTTCCCCTTGGTCCATCCATTTCGAATCACAAGAGAATAAAGTTTGTAACTTTGAATCTGCTTTTCCTTCTTTCTACCTAAGTTTTCTTCTACCATTGCCTCATGCACTGTTATCACTAATGGCAGATCAGCCAGTGAAATGAATATGTCCTTATAATTCAAGGCAACACTCGATTACTCATAAAAAAACTGATTCCTTCGGAGGGTCTCCTGATAATATACAGGCTATAACAAAGAATCTAAAAGGCCTCACAGCAAAACCAGCAGCAACAAATACATCACAGAGGACTCCAATCTTCGAAAGAACTAAAAGCAATCCAAGAACTACTAAACATGGTTTGCACAGATCATTCATCTCTTTCCTGTCATGTTTCATTCCAATTCCTTCTTGGCATGTGGGTCATGCATATGCCATCTCCGACAAATGAAAGATGCTAAAAGAAAAGTAATTTTCGGTCATAAGAGTAAGACAGCCTACCGGATAATATATTCGATGTGCGTAGACATTCGCACACCTCGTCACGAGGGGGCCTGTATGGCAATTTTATATGCAATGATTTGATCTTTTGCGCTTTTATATTTCATCAAGCTTAATCAAGTTCTCGACGTACTCGTGGAAAAAATGGGGTACTGAAATGTTTGCTGCTAAAGATGTTCTCATGTCGTTTACCTTGTGCTACTCTTCCATCTTATATTCCTTAATGTCCAGAGAATGAATTCTCAGCCTGCCTCACCATTTCCAGATGCTGAATCGTTTCTTGGATAATCTCAGTGTGCTAGTTATACATCTCTCTGTTGACCAGCAATTTTTAACAGCTCAGATCTTTTGATCTCCCTTGACCTTGTCTCAAGGATATGCATCCAGAAAGCAAAGTAGAATTCGTATCTTCAGAAGCTTCTTCACAACCAGTATTCCACAAAAACAAAGTGAAAACAAAATTTTAAATGGTGATCGGAGGATGCTATTTGTCGTATGGCCAACTCAGGAAGTTCCAATCCAGAGTGGCAGCTTTGACTTCCAACCCCATAATTAGACCTTGCAATTTTTGACCAAAGGATCTGTTTTTCAGCTGTCAAATCCTCGTTTGACCTCTCTCCCTCCAGCCAAAACTGAGCTAGCTTTTGCTTCTTTTAACCATCTGCAGAATTTCCTCCATCATCACCACCACCACCACCACCACCACGTGATCATGTACTCATCTCCTCTGATTCCCATTATAAAATCTCAACATCACCATGCATTACCAATCCTCGTTCCTCTTTTTTACACCTCCCTCCCTGAAGGGAAATTTGCAAGCTTTTTGAAAAGGGAAAAAGTGAAAATTCACTAGCCATGAGTCTCAATTGCCTTACATGCCAAGCCCAGAGAAGGGTAGATTTAGACTTGGACTATGGCTGTATTGATCATGAAGAGCCTCGCCATTTGTGTTGTGTCATGGTAGATAGGAACTGGTCAGGCCCTTTGGCCTCACCATCCTATGAGCAGATATCTAGAAGTGGGCCTCTTGGGCCTCGCACGAAGAAGGCGAAAAAGGGTCAACGCCGGCTGTGGGGCACCGGGGCCTCCTCCTTTGGCGACAAGCCGATGGCCGGCTCGGGGGAGGCGAGGCTGGTGTGGAGCAGCGGGATGAGAAGGGATTGGAGCTTCGAGGATTTGAGAAAGAGGAGGGATGAGAAGAGCAAGAACAGGAGATGATGTCGAAGATTTTCCCTAATGTCCAGACTTTGTTTTTTTCCCTGTCATTTGGTTCCGATAATCCATCTTTTGTTCATTTGTTCCCTACTTTCGGCATTCTTTACATATCAATTCATATCCCACCTATATTTTACGCCACACTTCTTTTTAGCTTCGGCACTTTTACACATGAATGATATTCGAACGGGCGGATGCAAAAGCCTTCGGTTCGGATCTGTTCGCTCGTTTTTGCAACAAGGAATATTTTTCACCGAAATTCAGTCTTCGGTTTTTATTAAGAGGGTTCTGTGGCTCAACTCTCGAAAGGAAATTTTAATGAGAACACGGAGTAACACAAATGGAAGTGAAATGGGTAGGAAATCAGTAGATCGAATATGGATTTTGACATCAACAGAGGTTCAGACTATGTTACAATACTCCTACGAAAGCAGTAGAAAGCTTGAAGATAAACTGGAATTGCAAAAACTCTAAATGCTGGAAAGGAGAGTACATGGAAGTTAAAGTGCAGAAAACTTGAGTTCTTTTTTATGTGTATTTTTCTATCTCCTTCTCTTCTCTTTCGAGTATTTGTTGTTCTTCTGCTTTCCATAACCGTCTGTCGGTTATTTTCTTGCTTTCAAACTTTGAATTTTGGCGCCTTTAATAACTTCCCATTTGCCCACGTTTTATCCGCCAAAACTTGATCTTCAACTGTCAATATGGCTTCAAATTTGAATCTTCTCCAATAACTACCGTGAACTGTTCGCACCTATTATCCGGATTTCTTGCTCGTCACTTCTTGCTGACATGGCTAGTTCGGCCTTCCTGCGATTTCTTTCGACTTCGCACTCCTCTTACTGCTAACTCTTTACAGTTTCGGTATGTCCAGAATCTTACCGAATTTTGAAAATCAATGACCCTATTCTCTTACTTCCCGAATATCGGGTTTGGACTTCTGGACATTTCGGTATGTTTCAGATAACTTACCGAACTTCTTACTGTTCCCGATTTACCGATTTTCGGGAAATGGTGATACTAAAGCCACTTCGGTAACTCATTATTATTTGATGTCAACAGATGCCCCATTTTAAAAGAATTAAAAGAATTTTAATTCTTTTAAATGCCAAAGATGACAAGACATTTACTTTTTCCTTCCAGCGCCATTTTGCCGCCTCGTTTCGCGCGCTTGCCGTTTTCAACTCCTCATCGTATCAACTTAGTACATATATCAGATGTCCCCACACAATCTGATCTCTCGCCTTCAGACGTGTTTTTTCCAGAAACTCATCTTCTTCGTTATTGTATTGCCCTTTCACTTCTTCGTTTCTTCGTGCCTTTTCCTGCACTTGACCAAACACCATGGCTCCTAAGGCTCAAGCTTCCTCTTTTCTCGCCTCAAATGCCCTAGAGCGCTATCACAAGTTCAGAGACTCCGATGATTTCAACGATGAAAGGCATCTATTTTCGGTGCAGAATGATTTCGAGGATTCCTATATCCTTGGCCCTGCTGCTTACAATCAGTTTTCGATTCTTGCAAATCTCTCTGATTTCTTCCCTCGCCATCAAACCGAGGTACTTCCAATCCACCACTCTTCTGTTCTGGCTTACAATTGGCACTCCCGTCCTTCTCGCCTTAGGGCTTTTTCTGATTTTGAACCAAATTTTTACCAATGGTATCTTCGACTTCTTCCTTCCAAGGGCTCTCTTTGGGATGGGCTTTCGATTCATAATGCCTTGCGCCTTTGTTGTTTTGACTATCATCTGAACTATGGGCTAGTCAGTGCCCTATCTTGTTTTTGGTCAGCTTCAACCAATTGTTTCTTTTTCCCTTTTTCCCCGATGTCGGTAACTCTACTTGACATCCATTGCCTTACCGGTCTTAGTCCTTTAGGCACAGACCCATCTATTTTGTCTGCCGATTCTTACCAAGGACTCGGTAAATTATCTGATTCCGAACTAGCCTACGAGGCTTTTATCGGTAAGTTTTTCAAGAAAGAGGGTGAAGTTACCGACGAAGAACACACTGCTTTCCTCCTATACTGGCTCTGTAAATTCCTTTTTTGTCATCCTATTGTGAGAGTTTCAAAAGACTTCGTTGCCATAGCTTCCGCCTTGGCTTCGGGAACTCTCCTATCTTTAGGGAAAACCATTTTATCCTTATTATACCGAGGCTTAGCCCATTCTGCTTCCTCCCTTACCTCAGATGAAATTGGTGGAGTCTATGGTGGTCCTCTCTGGATTCTCCAAGCTTGGGCAGCCTTCTATTTTCCTTCTTGGTTTTCCAAGAATCAAGTTACGCAACCTCCTTCGGTTTCTATCCCGAATCACCCTGTCTGTCGTGCCTTAAGCCACGAGTTGATTCCTGTTCCAGAGGGACAATTATCTTATTTTCGGTTCTTTGTTTCCTAAATTTTTTCAATCAAAGGAAAACAATTCTCTTTCTCTCCTTTTCTTATTCCCCAATTCAGATCATCTCTTCCTTCTTTTCAGAAAAACAAGAGTGATTTCTGGCAAGTCGTTCTAACCTCTGTTGACATTCCTGTTAGGTTTTCAACAAAAGGTAGATTCGTTGCCGGCTTTGAAATCTACTCCCCCCAGTATTGTGCTAGACAATTTGGGTTGGTTCAAGGGATTCCTGTCTCAGCTCTCTACACCTTTTCCTTTTCTTCCATCAACAAAGTATTCTGCAAGCTAGGCGACAGCCAAAACTTCACTGAACTGAACAAACTGATTCGGGACATATACCGATTGTTCCGTCTTACCGAGTTTGTCGCAGACGCTGATCGCTCTTCAGAAGAATTCAACTTCTGGTGGAAGAATTATCGGAAGTCTGTATTTTCAGAGTCGCTGGACACGATCCTTTTGAAAATAAAAGAGACGGCTACTCTTGCACTTCCTCAATCAACCGAAGGTGAAGACATTCCTCCCGTTGAGCCAGCAAAGCCTGTTAAAGGTTAGTTTGCTCTCCTTCTTTCAATGTATGTCTTCATTCGGTATTTGGTTATGTCTAACTGTTTTCATTCACAGCAGGAAGAAAGAGAAAAACTTTAGAATTGCCTGCATTAGAAAAGGCGCCGAAGAAGCCTGCAACAGAAAGGGCTACTAGTCGATCTTTGTGATCTCCTGAAAGTTCTTCACCGAGGAGCCTACCTGTCAGTCCCACACTTCGTGCCATGATAAAATTGCATGCACCAAAAGGTAACTTTGATATTTTTTTTTTACCAAGCATGAGCATACTTGCCAATACTGATCTGTGCTTTTCTTCTTTTAAATATAACTCAGGGAAGACTCTCAAGATATACCGATCGAAAGCGGCTTCGCTTTCTTCCCCTTCTGCCAATGCTCCTGATGATGATATAACAATCCTTGACCCTGCACTGGTGCTTCCTGCTCCTTCGACAGAACTTCCTATCGCATCAACGCGAATCCAGGCTTCGAAACTTAAAGAAAAGGAATTAGCTGATGACCCATCTTCTCCTCAGACTGGAAAATCTCCAACCTCTATCGGTAAATATTGTCTTCACTTTACCGAATAGTGAATGCTCCTTATACTATTGTTTTAACACTCATAGCTGTGTTTACAGGTACTGATGACCCTTCATCTGCATCAAAAAGAATTTTGATTCCTGATGGGAAATTTCTTGAAGGCCCATCAACTAATGTACCTCTGCCGCTTGTTCAGCCTTCATCTATCACCCTGCCTCTTCAAGGAATGTTTATGGCAAGCTCATCTTCTTCACAAGCTCCTTCTGCCGCAGCTGAGATAACTCTCTTATCTATTGAGGAAAAAGCTGAAGTGGAAAATATGTTGCTCACAGATCTTTCTGGCTCCTCCACTGTTGATTGTCCTTCAGAATATATAGACCCGGCATCATTTTCTGAAGTTTCTAAGGAAGTGGCCAAGGCTAAATGGACTGAACTTCTTAACTTATTAGAGTCTGGCTATGGGAAGTTGATTACTGACTCTGACAGAGAGAGACGAGCAAGAACTCTCTTTCAGGAAGTATGCTCTGGTAATCCTTCCTTTACGCTTTCCCAAGACTTCCAGGATAAAAGTGATATCTTCGCCGTTGGTTTTGTGGATGCTGTGGACACCATCAGGATTAACACCTATCATCTTCCACATCTTCTCTTCGGAGAACAGCGGGGTCAAGCCATTCGAGATGAAATAACCCACAAATGTGCAGATACCCGCTTGTTCTATGACAGTTATAAAGCTGAAGAGAGCAAACTTCACCGCTTAGCAGAAAGAAGAACAGAGCTTGAGGCAGAATTGAAGAAGGTAGAGGTCCAAATGATGGAACAAGAAGCGAAGATGCGTCATCTTTGTCCATCAGTTAGACGAAAGCTGGAGAAGTGTCGGGAGTTGAGGAAAGAATACGATTCCACTTGTAGGTCGGTCAAGACTTATGAGAAGCAGAGGGCGGAGCTCATGGAACAAAATTTTAATTTAGAATTTGAGCTCCGCTCTTTTGTAAATGAAGCCAAGACTTTGTTGAAGAAATGGAAATGAAAATCTTGTTCTCTCTGACTCAAATGTCCTTTTGCTTCATTTGCTGAATTCTAACATCTGCTCCTCTATAATCTTCAACGATTAACATAGATCCCGATAATCTTCAATAGCTAACAAAGATCCCGATAATCCTCAATGACTAACAAAGATCCCGATGATAAGGCTTCCCGATAATCCTCAATGATTAACAAAGAATCTGATGATAAGGCTTCCCGATAATCCTCAATGATTAACAAAGAATCTGATGATAAGGCTTCCCGATAATCCTCAATGACTTCTGCATATTTTCTCTTGCAAAAGAATTTTTGGCGGCAATGCTGGTAACCGTCTTCCTCCACTTATGGACCATGTTCTTCCACTTCTTCCAATTATCCAAGAAAAGCTCTGGCATGCCACTACCCATGATTTGCTCTATGTCCTTTCTATTTATAACTGCCCAAATTGCACGATTTATCCTGTACATTTGCAATCTTACTCATGATGTCTTCACATGGTTCTTCATCTCAGTTGCCTCTTTGGCCTCGATCATATAGACGTTGTGACGGCCAACATGAAGGTAAACTTTTTGCTAAATGTATCCTGATCCCAGCTTTGATAACTGTTCTTCATTTCTTTTAACCATGAACAACTTTTTATCCAATTGCCTACAGATGATCGATTCTTATGGAAACGGCTACATGAACTACTATCCCAGGGACATCATGTTTTGTTCTGAATTATAAGCATAGGTTAGAAGTTACCGAACTGACGGACATTTTCAGGTCCAAGGTATTCCTAACTGCTGATTCTGATCTCCTGGACTTAGTGTGGGAACTGTGCTCTTTATTCCTTGCCAGCTTCGATGAGTTTGAGCACAATGTGAAGGAAATTTGGAGCCTTGAACCTATCATTGTGGAAGCTGAGACTCTTAAGCTCCAAATTGTGGAAATTTTTTTTCGATTGTGCGATTCTAAGGAAGCATATGCTCAAGTTCAGGACTCTTGCCTCCATGCCAAAGAAGATGTTGAGATGACAGGTCGGCTTTTCAATTTCTTTTCCAATCATAACCGTGCGGAACGCAGGATAATTAGAGATGAAATTTCCCGTGTCAAGTCCATGGTCGAAGTTTCTTCAGACAGGTACAGACGATTGTTACAGGAAACTTGGGAAAAGCTTGAAGCTGTCCGCTTCCATTCTCGTCGCATAGAACATCTCAAAGAGCAGCAATCTGAACTTCACTATGATCTTGCATCACATTCCAAACTTGTAACCCAGAATCTCAAACTTGTTACAAATCTGAAAACCTTTGTAATTAAGATCAGAATGTATTTCCGCTTTTGATGAATAAATTAATCTCCTTGTGTTTCCCAGATTGGTGGATAATATTTCTTCAAGAATTTCCCATTTATAGAACGAGATAGTTCTTTTCTATTGACATCCATCAATCTGTATGCATTTCCACTGAACATTTCGGTAACTAGATATGGGCTTTCCCAGTTTGATGACCACTTACCGAATTCTCTATCTTTGAGATTAAATGGCAAAACTGCTTTCCATACTAAGTCCCCAACAGCAAATTGCTTGATCCTAACCTTCTTGTTAAAAGCTCTAGCTACTCTTTTCTTTTGTGCAACCAACTGATCCAAAGCAGCTGCCCTGGCTTCATCTAATTCATCCAAATTTATATGCATCCAATCTCTGTAATCTTCTGGCAACATTTCACTTTGCAATTGGACTCGTAATGATTGAACAGTTATCTCTATCGGTAGAACTGCCTCTTGTCCGTAGGTCAGCATATATGGACTGACGCCTGTACTTGATCTTCGTGATGTTCGGTATGCCCACAACACTACCGATAGTAAGTTATCCCATTCTCTTGGATTTTCTTCCAAATGCTTCTTAATCAATCCAATCACGACCTTATTAGTAGCTTCGGCTTGCTCATTTGCTTGAGGATAATATGATGTGGAATGTAGCATCTTAATTCCTCTTGATTGCACAAATTCCATAACTTCATTTCCAGTAAACACCGTCCCTTGATCCGCAGTGATTGACTCCGGTAAACCAAATCGGTGAATTATATTTTCTTCAATAAATTTGATCACCGTCTTCTGACTAATACTCTTGTATGGAATTGCTTCCACCCATTTCGTAAAGTAGTCCGTAGCCAACATAATGAAACTATGCTTATGAGAAGAAGGTGGATAAATCTTATCTATCATATCCATTGCCCATCCTCGAAATGGCCATGGCTTTACAATAGAATGAAGCTCTATAGCAGGTGCATGTTGCAAAGGTCCATGCTTTTGACATGAAATGCATGCTTTGGCATATTCAATGCAATTCTGCATCATTGTTGGTCAAAAATATCCGTACCTTTTCAGAAGCCATCTCACCTTAATTCCAGCTTGATGTGCTCCACATATGCCTTCATGTGCTTCTGCCATAACCAGTTTCGCATTGTCCTTATCAAGACATCTCAATAGTAGCCCATCTGAAGATTTTCGGTATAATTCTTCTCCCAGTATTACGTACTTCTGAGCTTGTCTCCTCAGCTTTTGATCTCTTGAATCAGGATTTTTCAAGTATTCCATAATAGGCTGCCTCCAATCTTTTTCTCGGATCACCTCACTGATCGCTATCGGTATTTCTCTTTGTTCAATAGAAGGTACCGATAATGTGATGATGGTTGCAATATTAGCCAACTCTTTTGATATTTTATAACCAGAAGCCATCTGTGCTAATTCGTTGGCTTCGTAATTGGTTTCTCTTTTGACATGAACTATGTCATATTCTCTAAATTGTTCCAACAGCTTCTTGGCTAGATAATAATAGCCAATCAAATTTTCATTTAAGCACTGATATTCTCCTTTCAATTGCTTCACCTGTAGCTGTGAATCACCAAATATTTTGATGAACTGTGCTTCCAACTCAATCAATATTCCTAAGCCGATAATTAGTGCTTCATATTCGGCTTGATTATTTGAGCATTCAAAATCTAACTGACAAACACACCTTGTAAGCTCTCCGGTGGGAGAGATTATCATCAAGCCGGCTCCAGCCATACTCTTAGCACATGATCCATCAAAATACATGGTCCATGGTATAACTTAACTGAAATTCTGTTCATTTTCTTCCATTTGCAAGCATGGGTATTCGGTAAGAAAGTCAGCAACAGCTTGACCTTTGACTGCTTTTATTGGTACGTATGCCAAATCAAATTCAGACAAGATAAATGCCCACTTGGCTATACGCCCTTTTATAACAGGCCGTGACAACATATATTTTATCACATCAGTCTTACCGAGTACGTGCACCGTAGCTGGCAATAAATAATGTCTTAACTTCATACAAGAGAAGTACAAAGATAGACATAATTTTTCGATTGCGGTATATCTTTTTTCAACATCAGTCAATGTTCTACTTAAATAATATACCGCTTGTTCTTTTCCATTTTCATTCTCTTGTGCCAGCATACTCCCGATAACTGAATCGGTAGTAGACAAATACAACTTTAGTGGCATGCCTACTTTTGGCGGCATCAATATAGGAGGATTTGTTAGATAAACTTTAACTGCGTCAAACGCTTTCTGCTGTTTATCTCCCCATATAAACTCCTCCTGATTTTTAAGACGCAAGAGCTGGGTCATTGGTTCTATCTTACCAGATAAATTGGCAATGAATCTTCTGAGAAAATTAATTTTCCCGAGTACCATCTGCAACTGCTTCTTTGATGTAGGATGAGGAAGCTCTATAATAGCCTTTGCCTTATTCTTGTCAATCTCAATTCCCCTTTGATTAACTAGGAATCCCAAGAAATTCCCTGCTCGCACTCCAAAAGCACATTTAGCTGGATTCATCTTCAATTTGTATTTCCTCATCCTAACAAAAGCTTGCTCAAGATAATCTAAATGCTCTCCCTGACTTGATTTAATCACAACATCATCAATATAAACTTCCAAGAATTTACCAATCATGTCATGAAAGATGAAATTCATTGCTCGTTGGTAGGTAGCTCCTGCATTTTTCAACCCAAAAGGCATCACTATCCACTGAAAAGTCCCGATAGCACCAGGACATCTAAACGCTGTCTTCGGAATATCTTCTTTAGCAATAAATATCTGGTTGTAACCCGAATGACCATCCATTAGAGATAACATCTCATTTCCCGATGCCGAATCTACTAACATGTCTGCCATCGGCATCTGATACTCGTCTTTTGGAGTGGCATTATTAAGATCCCGAAAATCAATACAGACTCTCAATTTCCCATTCTTCTTCTTTATGGGAACAATATTCGAAAGCCACTCTACATACCTGGCTGTCTCAATGAATTTTGCTTTCAGCAGCCTTTCGATTTCTTCCTTGACTTTGTCAACCACATCTGGAGCAAACCTTCTTGCTAACTGTTTGTGTGGACGAAATCCGTTCTCAATAGGAAGACGATGCTCTACAATATCTCTTGACAAACCAGGCATTTCATGGTAATCCCATACGAAGCAATCTTTGTATTCTTTGATCAAGTGGATTAAATCTTCTTTCATGCCCCCTTGCAGAAAAGCACTCACATATATTGGACGAAAACACCCAGGTTCTCCTATATCAACTTCTAACAATGGGTCTTGAGCTTCTGTTGACCTGTTGTCTTCTTTGATTGGTGATTCTTCCCATTCGTCAATACAATCTGAAACTTCAGCACTCTGCTGGGTCATCTCCGCCAGGTATGCGAAGTACCTTTCACAAACTTCTTGCAATAAGGGCTCGCTTTCCATAAAGAGTATGTAACTCCTCTAATGCCAAGCTAGACTTGGGAATCCACTCAGTTTTCATATTCCCAAAGCGGCAATAAGCGTAGGATCGTGAATCTGCTTTTGGTGTTCCGATAACATGTCTTCCATGTGAATACTCTTGATGATCTTGATGAATACCGGTCAACCCTATTGAAGCAAATCCCGAATCAGCCTCAATGTACTCTACTCCCTTACCATTCCAAAATGCCAGAACCTGATGAAGAGTCGAAGGTACACATTGATTAGAGTGTATCCAATCTCTTCCAAGCAACAAATTATACGAACCATCAGACTCTATCACGAAGAAAGTCGTCCTTGATGTCTTGGATCCTATAGTTAAGTCCAGTACAACTGCCCCTTTGACTTCGGTAACTTCTCCTAGGAAATCAGACAACTGAACATTCGACGGAATTATATCATCATCACCTTTTCCCAACTTCTTGAAGTACTTATAAGATATGAGATTCAAGGTAGCTCCCGCATCTACAAAGATCTTACCGACAGCTTGACCATTGATTCTACCCGAAATAACCAAGGACCTTAAATGTCTAGCCTTGTCTGAGGATACTTTATCAAACATTATCATTTCTTTATCAGAGAATTCAAATTCTGCCATTGCTATTTCTTTCTCTGAGATATGCTCGAGTTCTTTTTTTACCACTAAACAAGCTCCATATTCAGCTGGAAGCTTAGCATGGACCATGTTGATCCTCATTGGCGAACGATTCTCTTTCGGCATTTTGGAGTGTCCAGCTCGGTAACTCTTGTCATCTTCTTGCGACATCTTGAGATTCAGATTATTTTGTTCTATCTTGACTTGATGCCTTGGATTAAGAGCTACCTGGAATTGCCCAAAGTTAATTGTTTGGGAAACCTGTTGAACCTCTTTTCCCTTTTTCACCTCGTGGTGAGAACTACTTCCCGAATCATATACAGAATTTTTTTTCCTGGTTTGACAGGTTCTTTATCATCAGGGTTTCTTCTCCAAACCCAATTTCCTCTCGTACTAAAAGATCTGATTGGAAGAATTTGCGATGGCATTCCTTTGTCCCGACGATTCTCGAAATCCCTCTGTTTGCTTTTCATTCGCTGAAAACGTCTTTTTGCAGTTCGGTAAGATGCTTGCCCCGACGGTTTAGCTAAGGACCACTTTCCTTCAGGAGGATCGTGTGGGATCTTAATTGTCTTTGTCTTTTGAACTTCCTGGGAAATTGATGGTGGTGGATCATCAAATTCATCTCCCCAACCAGATGGTTCAACTGGCAATGACGGGGATAAGTAATCATTCGTGTTTCCATAGTACACCACGTAATCAAATTTCCCACTAGGTTCTCCAAGCAATCCTACTTTGGGATCCCCTTCTTTGTATCGCTGCCATAAACTCTTCTTCTTTTCAGGTTTTCGTGGGGTTTCCTTCTCCTTGTGAACTCGTGTTTCAACTTCTTGAGTTGGAGGGACTTGTCTTGGTGAATCAGGACATAACTCCTGCCTCTTAGGCATTTGTTCTAGCTGCCTTGATCGAGCTTCTTGACTTTTTGATTGTGCCGAAACGTTTTCAGTTACTACAATCTCAGACCTTATCTGTGGTTTACCTTCCCGACGGACGAATGATCCCGATCTGTATCTTCCTCTTGTTCCCCTCATGTACTGGAACTTGGGAACTTCCCGATTCTGATGACTTAATTCTTGATGACAACGGGTGCATAGTTGTTTATGGTCATATCTTGTAGACTCATGCACATTAACCATACTGATCATCTTCGGGAAAGGATCTGTGTCTACTTCCATTGGAGCCTTGCCTTTGTCTTCAGCAAACTTGATCTTGCCTTGGCGAATCGCTTCTTGAATTGTCTTCCTAAAAATAATACAATTCACCGTATCATGAGTCTTGGAATGATGCCATTTGCAATACCTTTTATCCGTAGTTTCTTCCTTGGACGGGATCACCTGTCCCTCAGCCAATTTGATCATTCCATCTTTCAGCAATAAGTCAAATATCTCATCCAACTTATAGATATCAAAGGAATAATTACTCGTTTCCTTGGCTTTAAACTTGGACACGTCTCTTACCCTTGTTGGTTTCAAAGCTGGGCATACATATGGTTTTTCAAGTACCATAGTTGCTATCGCTATCTCATTCTCTTCTTCAGTCAAGTCACCATATTCGGTACTTTCAACCGATGCAATTGTCTGCCGATTATCTTTTGTCGGCTTCTTATCCTTATCCTTCAGCAGGTGCTCATACTTAGAAACCCGAGCATTTAATTGAAAGAGATCATCAAAAACTTGCCCCTCAAATCTCTCCTTGAGATTAAACTTCAACCCATTAAAAGCCAAATCCGTAAATTCCTTTTCAGTGAGAGAAGTCAAACACCGATTCCTGGACTTCTTGAAACGAGCAATAAATTGATCTACTGTCTCAGTGCCATACTAGTACATCCTGGTCAAGTCGGCTACTGTTACCTCTGGTACCGTTCGGTAAAACTGGGAATGGAACTGTCTCTCCATTTCAACCCATGTCTGAATAGAATTTGCTGGCAAATTTGTATACCAAGTAAATGCCGTCTTTGATAACGACAATGGGAATAGCCTTAGCCTTAAATATTCATTTGTTCCAGCCTCTCTACATTGTGCTAAAAAACGATCTACATGCTCCACAGTTAACTGATCTTCCTCACCTGTAAATACAGCGAAATCTGACATTTTAAAACCCATTGGATATGGGATGTTATCCACCCAATCGGGATGTAGCTTCCTGTATACAGGTCTTGGTGTGCCTCTCTCTGCTCCCAATTGTTGCATTACCAATTCTGCAACTCTGTCTGGATTCCATGGCCTTAAATTCTGCTGGCCCAACCAAGGATCTTGCCCCCTAGGGTCAACCTGCTGAGGTCTGTTCATGCCTTGTTAATCCATATTAAGGTTAATGGGTGGTGGCCTGTAGAGAGGGTTTTCCACCACATGTGGGTATGGTTGAACTGCAGGCGGTCTCATAGGATCCATATTAGGCACTGGTGGAGGTATATTCCATACTGGCTGTATATTTGGGACCATGGGATTGATCACGTTGGTATCAGTAGGGCCAGTTTGAGGGAAATTGTAACCACTCACACCATTCACTAGGTTCGCTGTCGTAGGATTCTCCGGCCTTGGTATAATTCTTACTGGAGGTTGCAGATTTGATCCTCCACTACCATTATACCCAACATTGGGATGTCCCGATGCTGGTGGAAATGGTATCGTACCAGTGGGATTTGCATAAAAGGGAGGAACTTGAGAGGATGAACTAGGACGCGATATTACCTCGTTTATGGCGTTAATCATCATAGGCTTTATCACATCTGAGACATGACGCACCATATGGTTAGTGAGCTCATTCTGCTGTTCCTCAAACATTCTTCTCATCGTGGCTATCAAAGTGTTGTCAGGTGCCAACGCGTGAATTTGTTCTTCGTTCAATTGCCGAGGAACATCAGCATTGTGATGGGGTACGTCTTCATTCGCTGCCGAATGCTCCGATCATGCTCCATCATCTGGGTTGTTGATATTACCGACTGGTACTCCATCTGATTGACCTCTGGTTCTCACCATTTCTCTTAATCTTACCACACAGGTCCCACCGGGCGTGCCAAAAAGATGTTCACTCGTTTTTGTAACAAGGAATATCTTTTACCGAAATTCAGTCTTCGGTTTTTATTAAGAGGGTTCTGTGGCTCAACTCTCGAAAGGAAATTTTAATGAGAACACGGAGTAACACAAATGGAAGTGAAATGGGTAGGAAATCAGTAGATCGAATATGGATTTTGAGATCAACAGAGGTTCAGACTACGTTACAATACTCCTACGAAGGCAGTAGAAAGCTTGAAGATAAACTGGAATTGTAGAAACTCTAAATGCTGGAAAGGAGAGTACAGGGAAGTTAAAGTGCAGAAAACTTGAGTTTTTTTTTATGTGTGTTTTTCTATCTCCTTCTCTTCTCTTTCGAGTATTTGTTGTTCTTCTGCTTTCCATAACCATCCGTCGGTTATTTTCTTGCTTTCAAACTTTGAATCTTGGAGCCTTTAATAACTTCCCATTTGCCCACGTTTTATCCGCCAAAACTTGATCTTCAACTGTCAATATGGCTTCAAATTTGAATCTTCTCCAATAACTGCCGTGAACTGTTCGCACCCATTATCCGAATTTCTTGCTCGTCACTTCTTGCTGACATGGCTAGTTCGGCCTTCCTACGATTTCTTTCGACTTCGCACTCCTCTTACTGCTAACTCTTTACAGTTTCGGTATGTCCAGAATCTTACCGAATTTTGAAAATCAATGACCCTATTCTCTTACTTCCCGAATATCGAGTTTGGACTTCTGGACATTTCGGTATGTTTCAGATAACTTACCGAACTTCTTACTGTTCCCGATTTACCGATTTTCGGGAAATGGTGATACTAAAGCCACTTCGGTAACTCATTATTATTTGATGTCAACAGGATCGGAGTCAGCTTTCCGATTTTATACATCTCCGAAGAGACGAATGAAGTCCCGAAAACGAAATGTGAGAACTTAGAAGCGCCGTTCAAGTTAGTAATACCGAAAACCGGTTGGTGTAGCAAAAGGCATGAGTCTGCTTTTAAGCTTATAGAAGGGTGACCATCAATATGTCTGTGGAGGCTTGTAGGATAGGCCTCAAATTGTCAACCAGTGACAACAAATGATTTTGTCAAGGGCGAGCGGTTCCAGGGTCGGTCCTGTTCCGGGGACGAGCAATTAAATCTCCTTAACATCCTCTCTCTCTCTCTTCAAAGGAAGAGTGAAATCGAGCTAAGTGGGCTAGGACCATCTTATTGTTGGTGGAGACATAGGTAGGATCTCTCAGACTGATGCCCAAAAAGAATCATCTTTGATTCGTCTAGCCTCCCTCGCCCTTTTCTTGGCTGAACAAATTGGTCGATGAATGGCATCAACACCAACATGGTAGTCACATCCATGTCAAATCTGGGAAATGATGCTAATCTTTCAGGGAAATAGATTCTTCTTTGCGTGTTTGAGCAATTCAGTATCCACCTTATGCTTGAATTATATCGGTTTAAGGTTGCATTTGAGAGAGCATTTGGGAAAAATATCTGTATAAATACACCTTTTCAAATGCAGAGGACTTTAAACTAAAAGGTTTTCACGAAATGCAAACAATATTAGGCAAAGCGTAATTGAAAACTGTATTGGAAAGCAATTTTGGTTTAGTTACCGTTTCGAAAAGACATCACTTGTAAAGTACTGTAGTAAAAAAAACCCAAAAAAAAAAGACATCCCCGACAACCTTGTTAGCTTAGGTGAAGCCTGAATGCTCAGGCGACTCCTCGTCGCCAAAGTCGCATGACCCTAGGTGAGGCGACGAGAGGTGACATTGAGACCGTTCGACCTTAGGCATGCCACATTTGGGAACAGTGATGAGGCATATCTAGAACAAAGGTGAGCTCAGGCGGTAGACTGCTGAGGTCGCGTGACTAGGTGAGCCTTGATCTTGGAGAGTGTCCGCGGAACCCCATCGTGCGACCAGGCGAGCCTCGACAATTTGAGTCACATTTAGGAACAACAACGAGCCGAGGTGAGCTCATGCGATTGACCGTCGAGATCGAGCGATCATGCAAGCATTGACGGGCGACCCTTGCCATGCAATTGAGCGAGCCACGTCCGGGAATAGTGGTGAGGCAGATCTACAACAGGCGAGCGTCGACCTTCGTGAGTGTCGATGCGCGACCAAGCGAGCCTCAACAGATGAGCCACACCTTCGAACAACGATGAGGTAGATCTGGAATAGAGGCGAGCTCGGGTAGTGGATCACTAAGGTCACGTGACCAAGCCAGTGTCGATGCTCGACCCTTGTCGCGTGACCAAGCTAGCCTTGACCTTGTCCACCCTCGTGCGACGGCCAGTGATCCTCGGTGAGCTTCGAGATACGATGAATGTTGGTAACCCTTGGCTTTGTACAGAGACCATGAAAAATGACTTCACTTAGGGATAAAAAAGGAACACGGAAATATTAGCGAGGGCAAGATTGGATTTGAAAGATTCATAAACTTTGGGTTTTAGCAGTCCGAAAATGCTGGAAAGCCAAAGCCACTCCGCCTTACTTTGAGAAAAAGGCTTTTGAAAATGCATTGCATTTGCCAAACGAGTCTTCAAATTGCTTCACTAAATACAATTGCATTTTGTGAAAGGCCTTTATGGGTCCCTTTTTTTTTTTTGGGTCGAAACGAACATCTTCATTTCATATAGAGAAAGTAGTACATAACTTCAAGATAGATGCAAATCCTACAAAGCAAGTAAAATAAATCCGAAACGTGAATCAACTTGCTATTGCTTGCAAAGACTAGCCCATTCCAAAGAAGACGGATTTGTTGTAGCATCAAAACTCGTACGGCGCCCGATCACTGAATCTCGCATCATCAGTGATGAGCACATACCGAGAAATTCTTTTCCAGTAATAACGGTTTTGCCAAAAGACAGTGCGCACCAAAGTTCGGTGTCCCCAGCACCATCACCGTGTAAAGAACACAACACCACCAATGGGTTGTAGGAATACATAGAACGTCTTGAAAATCCCAGATTTATCTCTAGAACGGGATAGAAGAGCACCCAAATCTAGATCTAATTCTAGATCGGGAGAGGAAAGTTACAAACTATGTAGCAGTTGATCACAAAATCAAATAAGCCATCCACGAAATCGACGGAGAACCCAAAATACAGAGAAACAACAGAAACAAAGAAAAGAAAGAGAAGCGTTTAAACCAGAACCGAACAGAGTAGCTGCAGGCAGCACCGGCGAAAAAACAGGGGTCGAGGCTGGCGTCAGGTCTGCAACAAGCTGCACTGGGAGGAAAACCACGAGCAAGAGAAACAGCAG
The DNA here is from genome assembly GCA_029784005.1 of Lenwebbia sp. NSW1173648. Lineage (NCBI taxonomy): Eukaryota > Viridiplantae > Streptophyta > Magnoliopsida > Myrtales > Myrtaceae > Lenwebbia > Lenwebbia sp. NSW1173648. The sequence continues at coordinate 2,087,120 of JARCGZ010000005.1, forward strand.
TGGGCAGAAACTGGAGCACGCCTCTCGTCGAGTTGATGGATGGCGAGAGCAAGCTAGAAAAAGTCTTCCCTAGTGAGTTGGAGAAAGTCTTCCCGTTCTCTGGATGCTACTCGAAGGCAGGGGTAGGGAGAGAGAGGGGGAACAACCGATGAGGGTATGAAGGGGGGGAGGGAGCCCCCTCTCTCTCCGTCAGAAGTTTGCTTCAGAAAGCAGGGAGGGCTGGGCGGCGGGTTACAGAGAGAAACCCTAGCAGAGGGGAAGGGCAGCAATTCCAGTCGCCGTGTTTATACTTTGCTAGCACGTGGTTTTCCTTTGACAAAGTATTGTTATACACACTTTAAGGTTCTGTTAGTTTCGCGGAAAATATTTTTTAAATCATTATTGGTAATGAAAATATTTCTTGTCAACTAATCATTTCTAGCGATAAAAATGATCATTTTTAAGAAAATATTTTATAAATCATTCATATTTCGCGAAACAAACAGAGCCTAAGTACTCATTTCGAGCGAGCTACTGCATTTTTGTATGTCAAGTAGAACGAATTTTATCAAATGTTTCTACATCTAGCATCACTCTTCTTATTTCGAGTGATAAAATCTCTCTTAAATATATAGGCTTCTAAAAGTCAATGGCTCGAAAATGTACTCTTACTTCACACCACGAGACATTCGAGTCTACACGACCCGACTAATTCCATGGATGCTACGCAATCATCACATTTACGTACATCGGATAAGATTTCACCCACGGAACTATTGTCCATGTCCTAAAGCCAAATCTTTCTCCCCTCTCTCTGGTTGGCTTAAGGGCCTCTCCCTTCTTACTCTTGTCTCAATTGTTGGTGGCCCCTCTCTCTCTCTAAATTGATTTGTTTGAATCAATAAAAGTTGCAACAAAAAGAGAAGGCCAACGGCGTTAGAATGGGGCAAAGAATCTCTCTGTCACACTCTCGTTGAATTGTCTGGCTTTAATGAATGAGCAAGTGGGCAACTTGCGCCTTAAAACAGAAAATAGCCAAAAGGACGGGTCCCACCCTTGCCTTTTTAAGGCCGCGCGATTGGCGGTCCCCTTTCACGTGGTCAACAAAAAAATCCATCATCCGACGGCCACGATTCGTCGCTGCATCCATCAGCTCCGTCCAATCCCACGAACCGAGTGTATATTCTCTCCAACGCACAGAGCCAGTGGATTAGTCAGTTCCAACTTTTGCTCCTTAGATGCCCCGGGTGGACCCCCCCATAGCAGCAACTCTTAATTAGTATTATGTTATAAGAAAAATCTCCAACCTTCCAGTATAAACTGAAAAAAAAAAAAAAAAGGAAATTAAAAAATCAATCGGGTCTCGATCCTCGGATCCCCCTCCATCCGATTCGACTCCGACCCGATTCAGAGGATTCCGTTGCCCTAGCCCACATTTGGTGCCGACGGTTGCCGCCCCCACTCCACGTGCTTTCATGTGGTCGTAGCTCGTGTCTAATCTCCATCCGTCCGTTCTCGTTCCTTCGAATTCCACTTGAAATGGGTTCAGGAGAAAAGCAAGGGAGCCCTCTTCGCCAAACTCCCGCTTATCTCAAAAACCAAAACAACGTGCACGTCTTTAATTATCCAGCGTGCTTTATTAGGATGAGATGGTTACCCGTCGGGTTCATCGAGAATCCTCGAAAAGGGTCCGGACTCCGTCGCCTAGAAATATCGAAAAAAATGATCGGAAAAGGAAAGGATTATTGACATGACGCTCGTGCATCCGCTAATTCCCCATCATTTCTTGCAATCGGGTGGAACCTCACACGAAAACGCCGACCTCTCTCGACCACACAAAGCTCGAACCTCACACATATATGTTAAATACTCGCCGGACCTAACATGGCGATCTTGACCCTACTTACCGGGTTAGTGGCCAATAACTTTTAGCCTTGTATATTCAAGGAAAAATCCAATTTTTATTACGGTCCAAAATTTTTAATGGCCCATAAGATAATATGGTGATGAAAATGGAATGGCCCACCAAAAAGAAGAACATCAAAATCATGGCATTGACTGTACCTTTTCCAAAACCAAAATGGCGAGCATCAATCATTGTGATCGGCTGGTGGCGTTTCCATTATTTTCCTGATTAGCTGACGTTTCCAGATAAGTTGGGTTTGGGAGCCATCATCTCTTCTCTCCCTCTCTTTTGCTATTACGGCATCGCAAACCAGGTCAACAGCGCTCGATTTGGCTCGTTTTGTGACCATGGAGATCTCTTTGTCAATTGGAAATTGAAATTTTCTGAAGAAAACTGTGGTCAGATCTGGTGCCGATGATGAGGTAGTCTACCGATCAAGGAAACTTAACCATGTCGAGGATAGTCACTGATGTCGTGCCCAGCCCGAGAGATGCGAGTACTTAACAACAGTATGCTCGAAATGGAGCCCAGAAAAGGGTTTTGAGGACCAAGATCTAACTCAGAAAGTCACATGTTGTTTCGTGGAAAGGACACTTCATTTGACAGAAGTATACTGAATCTATGTTTCTCGGTCTCATGGGACACAACTGGATTCACTCCTTCAGTATCTTCCGTTCATTTCCCACTAACAAACTGCACGACCCTAGTTTCTAGTCACAGTACAACGAAACAAAGTTACCTTTTCTTTGGGGCAAATTTTAACGGAGAAAACGACAGTGTCTGTAATTTTAATACCTCTGTTTTGCCTGGTCTCTTTTCTGTTCTTACCAAATTGGCATTGAAGTGGCAAAAAAGAAGAGGCAACATGGAACAACACCAGCTATTATTAGCAAGAAAAGAAAACAGAAAACAAGATCTTCAACTGGACATAAAAGAAAAAACTGCAGAGACGATGCAATGATTCTTCCGAGTGCAGCCACTTAGTCAGAACTCAACCACATATTCCAGAGGCTATGACATTTCCTCAATTGGAAAATCAGCAGCAAATCAACCACAAATTCCCTTCGCATTCTTCATTGATTGTCCAAATAGTCCCCAGTTTCCCAAAATCATCCAAAAAAGAACCATTTTCTGCAGATAATTCACGAATTCAAGAACCCCTTCGGATTCATAAAAGAGGAAATCAAAATGGGAACTTTGGGTGGAGAGAAGCTGGCTATTGGCCCTCACCCTCACGAGCCACCAACCCTTCAGCGACGGAGGCCAGCTTCTGCAGGTTCAGCTTCACCACGGTGTCGGCGAAGAGGCGGGTGTCCTCCTCGGTGTTCCCCTCCGGCACGTCCACCACGTACGACTCCAGGACGACGGTCCAGATCCTGCCCTCACGCGCCACCTCGTGCATCGTCGTCACCGACCGGTAGTTCCTCAGCCGGTGCTCCCCGCCGATGATGGTGAACCCGGTGACGAACCGATCGTCGTCCAACACGTCCAGCCTCTCCTCGCTCGTTTCCGCCGGGAGGCCGGAGATGACGACGACGTAGCGCTTGGCCCCCGCGGCGACCTCGAAGTCGGGCCCCACGGAGCAGCTCTTGATGAAGTGCTTGTACACCTGGGGCTTGTCGAAGCGGCGCACGATGGACCAAACGGCGGGGCGTGGGGCCCGCACGCGCTGGGCCAGGACGGAGGAGCACTTGCCCGGGCCGAGCTCGTACGTGTGGTGCTCGGCGACGGAGGGGCCGAGCTCGGCGAACTCGTCGGGAGTCAGCCCCGGCGGGGTCGTCAGGTGGTGGGCCGTGTTCGGCGGCGATGGGTCTTCGGGTTCTTGAGCGGACTCGGATCTTTGACCCTTTCCCATGGGAGTGAGTGATGGATGGTGATTCAGAGAGGGAGAGAGAGAGAGAGAGTTACTTATTTTAGAAAGAAGGTGTGAGGAAATAGGAGTTGAAATTTTGGGCGATTTATAAGGGGCATTTCGGTATTATTTAAGAGTTTAGGGTTCTAAGTTTTTGGGGAGGTTTGATTTAATTTTTGTCTTGGTTGAGAGGACATTGACATTTTCTAATTTAGTTATTTATATAAAGGGAATTTTGGTATCGTACAAAACACACTCACGATATTCGATAACATATGACCGCAAAAATGTATATGCTAATTTACTATCATATCGGTATCAAAGAAATATACTTGAACAGTACCCGAAAGGACTGGTTAATACAAAAGTTAGTCAAGTAAAAAAAGTTTGCATACCCAACATAATTGGAAAAAAGCTATTGATAGCATCCAAATAAAGCCCAAATTTTGAATGAGGATTTTCTTGATTTTACTGGATGATTGTGAATCTTTGTCACCTTAGTAATATAAAAAACGAATGCTTAGAGGAAAATTGGAAATCTAATCGCGGCAAATCAATCTGGCGAAAGCACGACACTTAGAAAGACGATGTGCCACTAGAGGGAGGGAATTAATTCTTGCAAGCTCAAGTGAACACCTATGTCTATGTCGAGGAATTCATCAAGTTCTCGGTGTTCTGCATTCGCGTCATCGGCTTTTTGAAATATTTTTCAATCGAAGTGCTTAATGTCTGAAGACACAATCTTTGACGAGAGCAAAGTTTGTATATAAACCATGGCTGTCAAACACTAATATAGATCATTAATGGAATTAATTCTGAGCATTCTCTCCTATATAGGGTGTATGGATTGGCTTGATATCATTATCAAAACCAGTAGTCTCTTGGAAGAAACACCAACTGCAATAACTGTACATGCATTTAAAATTCTTTTGTCTACAAGCAAGAGAGAGAGAGAGAGAGTGTACAGGATTCATTAACAAGAAAATTTGAAGAGTCCATATCATTCCACAGCTGCTAAAACTAAGATAACCATTTGTCTTTTGCTTTTGTGGTACTGAAATCATCCTAATCCTCATGATTTATATTCTTTGGATAAACTAAGTATGTGTTCTTATCCACCTTCTTTGGTTGGCCACTCGAGCAAACCTCATCACAGGCATCACGCAGACACAATAAACCAATCAAGACCAAACCCTTTACTTTTCCCCATGGAAAAGATTTAATGAAAGCATCACAAAAGCATTTGATCATCAGCCGCCATGTCCATGACTTCTTGTCCCTATTTAATATATTCTTTACATTATCTTCTCCCTCTTCTCTTTGGGTGTTCTTGATTCTTGTCCACTTCCTTTTCTTGATTTAGGCAAGAACAGAGTAACAAGCAAGAACTTATCAGCAGGCACATAATTTGATCTGTCATAGCATAGGTTGAGTATGTCTTGAAAACAAAAGAGAAGTTGAGTGTGTCTTATGTGATCAATCACGTTTCGTTTTCTTAATGTTTTGACTATAGTAGCTCATTGATCAACACAAGCTAAAATTGCAGAGCTAAGGTCATAAGTAACTGTAGGGGAAAGTAGTGGACCAACACATGGGAAAAAGAAGGAACAGAAAAGAAATTCTACAGTTCCATTTTCCAAGAGGAAAAGCTCCCTAAGATAACAGAGAACGACACGAATAAGAAACATACGATTGGTGCATCAACAACCCAACAAGCTTGGGAGTGGCCAACCGCGAGGCTTGTCCTTTCTTCCGACGAGCTTGGATGTCGTCTTCTTGTTATTGCTAGCAATCTTGCTCTTTCCAAGCTTGAGCTTGCCAGGAGCTGAGTGCTTGATCTTTTGCTGCTGCTGAACGTTATCAGATTTTCCCTCTTCCTGCAGTCACATGTGAATTATTTACTCACATGAATGAGGAAGAATTTCGCCTAGCAGCCCAAAATCCCACTTTGATATTATGTGCAAGGAGATATTTACATGTATTTCAGACACCTTTTGATGAAGTTGAGGCGGGTACGTCTCGGTTTTGCCATTGGAGATGCTGAAGAATGTGGAGGATGAGGAACCCGACACTTCCCGTTTGGATTCTTGGCTTGATGATTTTCCCCCGGAAGTGCGTGAGCTGCCGCTCGAATCCATTTCGAGGCACAGCTGAAAAATACATTTTTGTTGCACAAATATTTAGAGGCATTACGCAAAGACTGCATCTGAGATCATAGCATGAGCGTCTGTCCTAAATTAGAAAGAGTCCTTCGATCATCGCTTTTCTAGTCAGGTTCTTGGATATGTTAAGGACATTGTCAAAGTAGAACTTTGTAATGAAATGATTATTTCATTTACAGTTTCAATAATAATTTCTAACCAGTTCCATGACGTATTATTCATTGTCTGATAATGTCCATGATTATCATAATCCTCGTATAAATAGTACCTGAAGAAGACGCTGTTCGAGGGTCGCCACCCGATCTACCATGGACCCTTTGAAGTAACCATCCCTCACTGCCAAATCCAATGGCGGAATCTCCCTTGCCTCTCCTCTAACCGTACTTCTCTTGCTCCCCCGTTTCGCCGAATCTTGCTTGCTTTCTAATCGTTTCATCTACATATGACCCAATTCCACAGAGGAGAGATTAATGACATAAAATTCTCTTTTCAGAAAAGCAAAGCTTAGAGAAACAAAGTAGAGAAAAAGAAAAAAAATGACAGGAGCATGAAAGTGAAGCACAGTGTTAGGAAACAGCAGATGATGCCAGAACTCACAATAAAATCCAGATGATCCAGCCTTGAAACAAGTGGGATGCAAGAGTGAGGTGGCCTGGCAGAATCCATATCTGATAACCAATCAAAATTTTTTTTTCTGCTTTGAATTCTGAGGAGCCTGAGTATAATTAGGATGTGTGTGTGTTTATATAGGTTTTAGCTGAATCAGTTAGAGAGTCAATCGGTTGTTTGTTTATAATGTCTATCTTGACTAGTCAATCGGTTGTTTGTTTCCCCCTGCGTGGCACCGCATCTGATAGAACACCTATGCTTTGCTGGGGGTAGTAGTGTTGACTTTGAATGCTTCCAGAGTCAATTGATCACCATTTCCTTTCCCTTTGTAACAGAATCACCTTGTATCGATTAAGAGGAAAAAAAAAAATACTCAAATTCTGTCAAAATCATAATATGAGCAAGTTGGAAATTTTCAAGGTGCCAAAGGGATGTAAGTTTAGGCAATTCTCAGTTTTTAGCTATTTGGTGACTTCACTAAAAAGCAGCAGAAAACAAAAGCCCTCGCGAAAGCAGGGATGTAGACCGTCGTGATAAATGGAAGCACAACCTCGCCCTCTGCATTTTGCGTGTAAATTGTCGGTCGAATGTAATACCGACTTAAGAAGCTAGATAGATGTTCATGTGTCTCTGTCCGGTCAACATATTTTACCTCAAGGATGTAAGATCTACATTCTGTTAACATGCCAGAATGCAGAATCTTTAAATGGAGGCTGCGATGCAAGAAGAACCATTTGGAAAACATTAGAGTTACGAAATGAAGACCTTGCAATTGCTGCATAAAAATGCCACTACTTTGTCATCATCGAGTGACAATTACAAGATTTTCGAAGAATCGAGATTCTGCAACCAAATTGCTGAAGCAATCCTGCCATGGCCCCATTCTGTAGATACAAAAGGAAATCCCACAGAAGGCAACAATGTTTTTGGCCCAATTCATCCCAAGCTCGATCTCGTCACTTCATAAGCCAAGAAGCACGCGGCATTCGCAGGAACACTTCTGGCCATGGCAGGTCCGAAACCCTTGTACAGTCCTTTGACACCCTCTGAGGCCAGAATCTTTCTAAAAGCATCGAGAGAACCCGAATACTTTGGATTTTTGTAATCATCTACCTGTAACACACTCTTCACAACGTCAGTTGGGTAGACCAAAGCCCAAAAGGATGCTCCTGCCAGGCCTCCAGCCACGATTAACGACCCCCTTCCCAATCCAGAAGTATCCTGCCCTCCAGCCAGGTACTGCTTGATCGCCTCATAGACACCGAACATTGCAGCATTTCCTGGTACTTCACGGGCCATTGTGGGAACCAAGCCCTTGAATAGACCTCTTGTACCACCTTCCGATCTCAGAACGTGCCTCGCCACATCCATTGGTCCTCCATATTTAACTGCCACGGTAGTAGTGGGGCCAGCACTTGCCAAAGTGCTTTGCGCCTGCAACCTGCTCTTGCAGTGTTTATAAAATTTTTACTATCCCTTCTTGTAAGCAAAAGAGAGAAACATTGAGGTCATTTCAATATCTTCTAAACAGGTGCCTCAAGGCATGTTGTAACCATTGCTAAATATGATGAATCTAACGTAATGTATGATGCTCTCATGCATTAGGTAATATGACATACAAAGCTGCCTCTTTTTCTATGCATAACTATTGTAGCTGAAGAAGCGTCCTTAGAAACTCATTGACCTGTTCCTTTTATATTCTAGTATACATTGAGAAAATGTGTCCAGCACTGGAGCTGCTGTTTAATTTGGAAGCTTGTTCAAAGATTCAAAAAACTGAATCAAGTGAGGAGAAAAAAGTGAACACCACAGACACTGACCTGCACTTGATTAACTCGGTAGGGCAAGCAAGGAAGGAAACAGCAATTCCAGCCCCGGCGCCACAAACAAACTGCTGGTTGATGGTTAAAGGGACACCGGGTTCGGACCTAAGTAGTGCCTCCATTTGCCCCCTTACGGTGAAGAGGACGGCATTGAAGGCCGCCACTGTGGCAAGTGGGGCCCCCATGCCTTTGTACAAACCCCTCGGGCCTTCGGCTGCCAATGTTTGTCTGACTGCATCCATGGCACCCGAGTACTTGGGAGGTTGGCCGGGGGCTGAAGCTGGCTGACTTTGGAGCTTGACCTTGATGGTATCAAAGGGGTGACCAACAATCAATTGTGCTGCCCCACCAACTGTTCCTGCGGTCAAATCCTTGGCCACATCCCCCATCTGCACAGCAAAGAGTTCACCATCAACTTTTGCCCCGGGCATCGGTAATAAATGAAAAGGTCTTGAATGAGAAGTTAAGAATATAAAGCATCCATCACGGTGACACAAGTAAAAAGATATAAGTTGACATTAAACAGCCACAAGAGTGCATCCTTGTGAAAAGGAAACGACTCTCTCTCCTCTCTCCCTCTCCTCCTGCAGACACGATTTATTGGTAAATGCCGAAGAGCTCGGGCCTTCATTGGGAAAGCAATGCCACAAAATTTCAGAAAGATGTAACCGCCAACGGCAGTTTTGCGTTTCCAAGGACGCTTAGTAAAGAATTTTGAAATAGCATGAGAAAGTACTACAACACTCATGCTCATTCTTTGGAAGATACCCAGTATTAAAACAGTTGGAGAATGATGAATGATTACAGAGGATTGCATTTTAGGACCTTATAAAGATAATCCTGTTAACAAGCTCACAGAGGATCACCAAAACACAAGAACATTGAGATGGATAGATACTGCAATTTCAAGAATCTATAACTTCCACCATTGTAAGCAGCAAAACATGCATTTTGCAGACACCACCATGTCACATTTTGCTATCTCGTAAACAGGCTGAGACAGTTCCGACCCAAAAAAAAAAAAAACAGGCTGAGACAGTCATGACTCTAGTTTAGCAGGAGCGACTAGAACCCCCCAAAAGGTGAGGTTTTTTGGTCATCTAAGTTAAGATACAATATTGCAAATAAGCAGACTCTGGATTCACACACTCCTTTATGGACCGATTCTTAAGCCCTTGAATTACAGAGTATGGAAAAATGCCAAAGAAGCTTTTTGTACAACTACGTGTTCCTATGATGGAAAGAGATGGAAAAAGTTCCAGCATTCCAGTCCCTTGATCCAACGATGTTGTTGTCAACATATAACTCGATGTAATGATACTTCAGGCGCAGCAAACTTGCTCACTGACAATTATTGAAAAGTACACCCGAACAACAGTGCAAATTCAGTCTGCCTGCCTACATACTAGAATGTTAATACTTCTAATGGTCTTCTTATGCGCATACTGCCCAATATAATGCACCTACAGAAGTACTACAGATTGTCCACCATGGATAGCCACAAGAAAGTTTGCCTTGGCCCTGCAAGCAGTCCACATGATTATCGGCAATTTCATGAAGTTAACAAAGTCTTGTCATACTGCATTCCAAGCCAAGGACCATAAAAAAAGGTTTATGCATCGATGAAACCTTCATAACAGATGGTTCCTCTTCTTTTCTTTGCTTGCCATAACAAATGGCTTCATGAATCTCCAGTTGATTATAATCAGAACAAGAACAGTGAAGAGAGAGATCATTTCAATAACAGGTGAGGATATTACCTTTGCGAATCAACTTGGACAAATTAAAGAAAGCAATCAATAGAAGCCTGGAGCTGAATCCAGGCGAAACGAACTTGTACTCAAAGTCGACGAATCACCAATCAGCCTGTCCAATCTGATGAACAAAAACAGAAAAACCATTTAACAATGAAAATCACTACCCCCAATGCAAAAAGGATCGCCATGTGAAAAGCAACAAAAAAATTAACACGAGACAATTACCAGAAACCAATACCATATCACCATAGTTGCATAAGAAAACCTCACAAGATAGAAAAAAAAAAAACTGGGAATGGAACAAATTGTGCAATCAACAAGGAAAGTTCAGGTTTTGAGGGAAATCCAAGATTACAATATGCAAAACGTGAAGTGGGCAGGCGGCAAAAATGGGAAATTATACATTTGAGGCAGCAAAATGAATCTGCGGAGATTTAGAGCCACGCAAAATACGCAGAGACAGGGGCGAAATGATTCTCACCAGTTTGGTGGGAGGGAGTAGAGTTCACACAAAGGAACAAATGGTTGAGATGTGACCGGGAGAGGCTAACGCAGGTGAGGACAGTGTTCGAGCAAAAGCAGATCTCAAGTTCCTCATCTCTCCCTCCGTCTCACCAACTCTCTCCCGCACCCCCCCTCTCTCCCCCCCTCTCTCTCTCCCCTCAGCCACTAAGGAATCAGAAAAGATTGAATTTTTTATATTACCATTGGGTGGTGTGTGTTTTCTGGGAGATTGGTAAGCACCATAAAATTGAGAGATTCACGCTGTCAGAGATCCTGTGGCCCAAGTTTGCCTTACTGGTTCTGTTATGGCATTATTATCTTCAAGATCATGCCAAAAAAATTTCTTTTAAGCTTGATCTCCTACGCAAAATGGCCTCGGAATATCACTCGGTATTAACGAGGAAAAAAAAAAAAACAATTTTCCATGCTTAGAAATTGCAGAGTTCCCACTTTCTTATCCTGTCAGCTAACGTTATATAAAATGTAATCTCCTGACATTTTTGGCTTTGTGCTTTCAGATCTCCTTATAACGCAGAAAAGAGTAAACAAGGTAAGAACCCCTTTTGCTCTTTTTTCAGTGAAGTGGCGGCGTTTTTTCATGCTTTGGGAAGTTTGTAGGTATAAAGGGATTATCCTCAAAAGTGGAATATGACTAGAGGTGAGCATGATTTTGGGATAGAACCTGAAACATGGAGAATCGGACTGGTTCTAGGGTATGGAGGGTAGGTTCCAGGTTTCAAAAATTAGAGAACCTGTTCTGACGAGTAGGTTCCAGGTTCTAGGTAGGTGGTACCTGGAACCGGAACCTGGAACATAGAGCAAATTTTTATATTTTTTCTTGGTATATGCCATCTCGTCATCTTGCTGTATTCCATGGTGTCCGATGATGAGTATGTAATCCGGAACCACTTTATTATTGAGACTTTTACTTTATTAATGTTTCATATTTTTCATGTGTCTAAATATGAGTTATGGTCAATAGATTTTAGCAATATGTGATGATATTACTCATTGCAATCATTCAACTAAGAATACATGTGAAACTTGGGTGGAACCTGGAACCGACCATGGATCCTGTGACATGATAGGTTATAGGTTCCAAGGTATGTAGGGTAGTTTCAGGTTCCAAAAAATAAGGAACATGTATAGACAGGTAAGTTCTAGGTTCCAGGTGAAACCTGTACAGAACTTGGAACCGTTCACCCTTAAATATGACGGTACAAGCACCGATGCTCTCATTTGGGCCACCTCATTTGTTGGTAGAGAGAAAATGCAGAATGTGGCACTCTGCAAGTGTAGTTGGTAGTGTACTCACACGTTATAAGTTTTTGATTTTGAATTTACTAGGATCGGCATGTGTTTCGAGATTAACCTGAAGTAACTCGACGACCAACATGCCCCTTTGGCCCGTCCAGGATATGGGAGGGGTTTGGATAATGATTTTAGCATGTTGAGAAAGATGCGTTTATGCTCCTATAAATTGAAGGACATTAGCAAACGATTCCCTTCTTGAGCTCGGCTCATTTGACCGATCAAACTTATCATTGAATATGAAAGACCAATTTATATTAGGCCCGACAAGCGCAGGCTTTACCGCCTGAGTGAGCCTGCCCCTAGAACAGGTTCATGGGCCAACAGAGTCCCAGCTTTGCCTGATTATAGCCCTCAAGTGCTCAGCATGATCTTGAAATATCTTCATCCATTATAAAAAAGAAGAGAATGATGGTGGAGATGTACTAGTAGTTTTTCCTAAAATTTGTTTGTTAGTGATTGACAAGATTGTTTGTTGCAGAACTATTGTTCAATCTATAAATCAGTCACATGATTTAGTGAAAGAAATATGAGTGAAGAGCTTCAATTCTTCTGGAGTTGTCTTTTAGGACAAAAGAAGGTCATTTCTTCTAATCTTGATACCAATAAGAAGAATGCCTACAGGTTTGATTTTTACATAATTTTCTAGATTGCTACAGAAGTTATGTTCCTCTTCTAGACATACAGAATGCAGGGCAACTTTTTGAGCACGAGCTATGCATTGCTTCTTTCTGCTACATCCTTACATTGCTCTTACAAGATTTTTCTCTCCGGTCAGTTCAATATGAATTCAGATAGAAGCTCATCCACCAAAGTACCCATGATCTTAGCCTCAAAGTCCATAGCTATCTCCTCTTTTCCCTCTTCAAACTTTCTCCACTTCTCTCCTCTGTCCATTTCTCTCAGATAAGCATCTTTCTTGCTATTGACTCCCCATTCGCACTTCGCGCCGAGCTCGTTATTCATCCAAGATTTTACGGTGCTCACCATCACAAGCCCAGAGTCATCTTTTATAGTGTTGCATCCTAGTGTGGCTAGTTCACTCATGAAGTAGTCCAACAATAACTTATCCACATTGGTCTTCATGCTAAGACCAGAACTTGAAGCTTTGACCTGGTTTAGCAGCATTGTTGCTTTTTGTTCAGCAGGTTCATTTGAGTCTCCCCGTTCTTCTCTGAACTCATCATCCTCTTCTTCAACAGATCTCTCATCAAAATCCCCCATTGACGTGGAACTTTGCGCATAGGCAACGCTTTCGCACCGCCAAGGTTGTCGCAGAAGGAATTGTGCATCCCCCCCAGTCGCAATACTGCCTCGGCTTTGATCTCGAGACCAGCAAAAGCCTTCATCTTCTCCAAATTCAGCATCAATTACAGAAACAGGACTGTGTTGTTCTTTCTCCTCATAGAATGAGACTCTCTGTGTCAATGCAAGAGACACATACGTTAATATCAGAAACCAGTTTACTTGGGCCAATGTCCAAGTTAAATACAATAACTGGTCAGAACAAAGACAAGGACAGTAATAAAATAGTAAAGCCAATGTTTTTACCATGTTGTAACTTCCATGTAAAAGGCTTAGATTAAGGCAACATTGAAATCTTTTATCTTTCGTTCCCCCTAGTAGTACTACTGTAAAGAGAACAGGAATGACCTCTATTTTGTCTCATCTGAATTTTGTAGCAAAGTGAATACAAATATACTACACATGAGGCAAGAGTTTCACTGTATTATGGGACTAAACTATGCGTTTTAGATTAATTAAACCAAGTACTATTCCAGTACATGCCAAGTCACATCTTTATTTTCTTTAAGGGGGAACATAGACCCTGAACAGTGAACGCTGAACAGCAGACAACAACCAATTGAAACTTTATAATATGCAGCTCTAGGACTAATATGTAAGTTTTTAAATCCAGCAACTCACCTTGGGTTCAATGTCACAGAAGCTTCTTGTTATTGGTCCTGGTAAAGCCTCCACTGTGTGTTTACCAACAGATGGTTCATTATATTCCTGAAAATCACCATTCCAGGGCGGTGAAAACTCCAGCGTGAAATCACTTTCGCACCAACTTGAGCCATTACTCTTGCTCTCAGTACCACTGCTTGACCCTGTGGTTGTAATTGTCGCCGCGGAAGAGCATTGATGCGGCGGCGAGGAACGGAAATCCGACGGCCGAGATCCCTCTTCGGCCAAGTCCCGGAAGGATCTCCACCGTATGATGTCCTTGATCCTGACTGTCATTTTGGCCTGCTCGCCACCACCTCCATGACCATGACCATGATCATGACCATCACCTTTTCTGCTTTTCTTGGGTAATCTTTGCGTGGACAGCTTTCTTGAGAGGCTTCTTAGGAAGATCATTGAGTAGGGCTTATTCACTGAGCTACTGAAAGGGATGTTCTTGAATGCATTGATCATGGTCTCCAAGGCTGAGATATTTCCTGATCTGCTTCTGAGAAGTGTCGTTGCTTCAACATTTGAAGAACAAGACCATGAATCTTCTCTAAGGAAGTCCTTGAGCAACATCTTCTGCTTCTGCATTCTTGTCAGTAATAACCAGGCAGGAACTGTAAAAAAATCACTGCTAGTGGTGCAGACACAAGAACAAAGACAAGGGTTTTGGTTTTGGTTTGGTGGGTGAGTGGGTGAGAGTGAAGTGAAGGAGAAGAACTTATAAAGGGGTTGAAGGAGAGAAGGAGAAGAAGAAGAGAGGATGCTTCCAGGTGGAGATCTCCAGATGAGTACAGCAAGCAAAGTGCAAGTAAAGTGAATGAAAGATTAAAACGCAAGAAATGGACAAAACCAGTGCAGAAGCCAGGATGCTTCTCCCTTCTCTTCTTAAATCACCAAAAAATTCAAAAAAAGAAGAGAAGAAGAAAGAAGAGAAAAATCAAGTATAGGGCTTCAAATTTTTTGGGATAACATAAGGGATTCGGTGGATTTGAACTTGGGAAAGCATGTCGTCTAAGTGCAAGACAGAAGACCATATTTTAAGTGTCAAATCAATCAGATTTTTCTAGTGAAGGTAGGGCATATGGCATGGTGCATTATGATTTGTACTCGTGAGTTATGTTATCACATGGAGCCATTTGGAGCGTACCAAACAAGGGGGAAGGATCTCATGATCTCCATACATTCATATGCATCAGTCTCCACATTCAACGACATGTTTGGCCAAGAAAAGATCACAAGCCTTCATGGACCACAAGTCTGTTGTAGTAAGATTTTCAAACAAGGGCAAGAGATGCATTTAAGTGGGATTCGATATCTTTGTTGGGTAGCTTTGGGAATACAATGAATATGAAATTTGTCATATGTGTATCGGTTTGAAATTTTTTTGTTGATCAAAAAATTAATTTGTGATAAATTTGTAACATATGTATCGATTTGAGATTTTTCGTGGTATTAACTCAAGTAATACCGAGCCCCTCGGACAAGTTCCTGAGGATGTCCACGTGGTCACCTACTATTAGCTAACTGCACGTGCAATTAACAAATGTGTGCACGACAACCGAGTCAAACGAAGGATCCGATGTTGTATACGGATCGCAAAATGCTGCACAATTGTCGGCTGGCTCCCTCTTTGTGGTTCTTGTTGTTTATTGCGTTGCAATGCTGGCAAATGCACCATGTCTTGGGATTGGTATGGCCCATAATTTTCATGTTTTCGGTGGTTGGATTATGGACGGATTCTTTTTTATTAGGTCCACCTCACAATAAATCTGCCCATAGGTCAACAAAATTTTATCACGAGATGGATTTATTCATTGAAACTTGAAAAGGGTATTTAGTGAATGGTTCTGCAGAATTATGCGAATGCCTTATACTGCATTACTAATGTTGTCCATGACAACTGAGCTAAGTGTTAATTCGTCACATTTCATACGATGAATGAGTCGTGTAGTGCGGTTAATTTTACTAATTCATGATCAATCGTGCATATCAAATCAATAAATGTACAACAGTAATCATAAATAGAGATCGAAAACATAATCATCTCGAATGATTGACCGAGTGGTTAAGCGCTTGATTTGAATGCACAAATTTCAAATTCGAAGCACAATGTCTCCCAATCAGAGTGACTCAGAGTGCGGCACATGTGTACGGGGGAGATTTAAGTGAATTCTTAGAGATCAATAGAGTTGAAATCTCATTACGAAACGAAATAGAAATACAACATATATCTACTTTAAATTTATCAAAAACGGAAAATTTATGTTCTTCTAAATTATTATCTATTCCGAAAAAGGAAAGGGAACGAGGAAGACAAGAGAGAGCAGTTTTGGGCTTGCCAAAGGCCCAGGCCTTATTACTCACACTCTCATTGGGAATGATTCCCTCACCGGCGACGGCACAAAAACGTCCGACCACCGGCCGTCTTTACTCTCTCGCTCCGTCTCTGCCTTCGCTCTCGCTTCTTCAACCTGCGATGCAAATTCACTGCATGAGGCCTCTTGTCTCGTCGCCCACCTCGTCAAAATCGAAAATTTAGCTCTATCCGAAGCAATGGGCGTGGGAGGTCACTTCTGGGACTTGCTCAAACCTTTCGCCCGACACGAAGGTTGCGATTATCTGAGGAACAAACGCGTCGCGGTGGACCTGTCGTTCTGGATCGTCCAACACGAGACTGCGATCAAGAAGAAGTCTTTTGCTCGTAACCCGCATCTGAGGCTCACCTTCTTCCGCACGATCAATCTCTTTTCCAAGGTGTGTGTTGTTGCAGCATTTTGGCAACTCTGTTCTTAAGGGTAAAAGTACGTATGCCCGCGTGTCCTTTTGTGAAAAAAACATCTTTTGGTTCGTGTATTGTTCTGTACGGAATGAGTTCGACTAGAATAATGAATTTTGTCGGTCGAGCTTCATCTGCAGCTTTTTCGTTCACTTTGGTCTGTTTGATTGCTCGTAAGATGAGGAAATGGATTTAGAGTCGAAGTTGTGGTTTCTGCAGAATTTAGGGGTTCATTGTGATTTAACTGTACCTTTTTATGGCTTAGTTGCTTCGAGGCTACGATTGTTTCTTGCTTTTTATAGTTGCAAGCACTGATCACAATTGCTGATATGTGCATTAGCTTTAATTTGGCATTAATTTGACAAGCTTCAGACTTGTGTAGTTTGGAGCTTTTCCTGTCTTTGTGGTCGATGGCACTCCTTCTCCGCTAAAATCTCAGGCGAGGATCGGGAGGTTCTTCCAAGCTTCTGGGCTTGATTTGTCAAGTTTGCCGGTGCCTGAGGATGGTGTTTTGGTAGAGAGAAACCGGGCATTTAGGAAATGTGTAAAAGAGTGTGTGGTAAGTCTCAGTTTTGAGTCCTTGACCTATTACCTCGCTGAATTTGTTGCCAAACAGCATTCCTGATAAATTTGGGGCACTTGCCTAAGATTAGGGATGCTAACGCATTATAATGGCTCTTTTTTGACAATTGTTCGAAGTCTTTATCTGTCTGTGCACTTTTATTTCTGTAGGAACTTCTGGAACTGCTTGGTATGCCTGTGCTAGAAGCAAGAGGTGAGGCTGAGGCACTGTGCGCGCAGTTAAACTATGAGGGCCATGTAGATGCTTGTATTACGGGTGATAGCGATGCATTTCTATTCGGGTCAAGTTGTGTGATTAAATGCATCCATCCTAATTCCAGAGTAAGTTGCTGCACGTTTTCTCCTGTCATTAAACTTAATTATCCTTTTACACAATGTTCTTACTGGAGAAATTTGTGCCATGCCATTTTTACCTGCCTAGCTGCGGATTCTTCTAATAGTTTAATTATGATCTTTCTTTTCCATCAAAATCCCGAAAGATGGTTTGCATAGTCCAACTTTATGCTGCTTTTTATTATTATTATATATATATATATATATTGCATTGAAAATACATATAGCTACAGCAGATATTTGAAGCTTACCATGTTGATGAGTTAATGTGGAAGCCTGAGAGTGCATCATAATGTTTGTCGGACAATAAGGATAGCTTTACATTGAGGTGCAAGTTAGATACGTGAATCTAGGAGGTAAATGTAAAGAACATGGGGTAAACTTTGGGGTGATGTCAGGAAACTTGAATGAGATTTGAAAGTTTATTTACATCTCCAAACAGGGAGAAGTTCAGACAGAGAAGGGCTAATGTGCAAGAATTTTGCTTATTACTATTGGGTAACAGTCATTGCCATCTTCAAGGTGCTGATATTGGCTTAGTTGTTTTGAGGCAAATATGAATATCTTGTTGCATGCAGGAACCCTTTGAATGCTATCATATCGCAGATATTGAAGATGGTCTGGGGTTGAGGAGGAATCATTTTATAGCCATCGCTCTACTTGTTGGCAACGATCATGATTTACGGGGGGTACAGGGAATTGGAGTAGATAACGCTCTTCGCTTTGTCAAAACTTTTAGTGAAGAAGAGATACTAAACAGGTTTATCCTAGAGGCTTGTTCATGCTTCGTATTATTGTCCTTGAATGTTGTTTGGATGATGATTTCGCCAATAAAAATACATTTGTAAGATGAAGTACTACTGTGACGACCCTGCCCCTCTGCACCCTATGGACCTATCTTCATGATCAAACAAAACATATTGTAACAGAAACGCAAATTTGTCAAAGTGGCTGATATTTGCGTGACTTCATGTCCAAGTTAATGTCGTTAGACCGATCATGATTGAATGGAAAAGTTTAAAAAGACTGAAATACTCGCATAAGAAAAGGACAGAAAAGCTTACCTGAAAAAAGTTATCGATAAGATAGTTGGAATTAGAGGAGCCTGCTTATCAAGCATGAATTTCTTCTTCCTCGTTTGCATTGTCTAGGGTTGGTTGGTGGTTCTCTGTCTAATTTGAGCACTGTATCTTCATAGATTGACTAAAAAAAATCTTACAATGCAATCAAAGGCAAACACAAGGTGTGGAAAACTTCTGTAACTCTATCTTCATACGTGGACAGAAGATGTATGTATATTGTAGTCGGAGTAATCAATGGATTCAGTGACTGAAGGCAATTGTCCTTGCAGTTTAAAGGAAATTGGAAATGGTGAAAAGCTGCTGTGTGAAGGGGATGCTGGGTCTGCTGATGATCCTCTACATGGTTCAGATAGCATCTCACCAAAGCAAAGAAAATCTCACTGCTCTTTCTGTGGGCATCCAGGGAGCAAAAGAGATCACTTCAAGTTCTCTTGTGCTAATTGTATCACCGGTGATGATGCAGGTTGCCTGAAAAAGCCTGATAGATTTAAATGCGACTGCTCCTCATGTAATATGGTAATATACATAGATCAATTTCTATATCCTCCCGAGTTGAATAGTTTTGAATGATATCCTTAATGAAGTTCACTGTGCACCTCGTGGAATGCTTTGCTACTATTCTGACAGGAAGCAAATGCATTGTGTAGGACAGGAAAAGGAAGGAACAGAAGAAGCACGAAAGTTGGCGAATAAAAGTTTGTGAAAGGATCACATCCGAGCCAAATTTCCCAAACAACGAGATAATCACAATGTATTTGTCCAAGAATCATGGATACTTCGATGGTAGGTTTGCCAGTGCTTATCTTTAGGACTTAACTGTGTTTGGGATTAAGCTTATATTATGGACTGAACTGTGTTTAGACAAGTAATCAAGCTTTGGTAAGTATTTTTTGTGGGATAGACAAGTTCAGATATTGATGTTGCCTGTTTATGGCATTATGGCTTTTACTTTACTTAATTTAAGAAGCAATTGGGAATGTACTTCTCTTCTATCCTTGAGTTCTTTGAGCTTTTCGACAGGGAGCGGTGGACCACGTATATCGTGGGATAGGCCACAATCTGAAATGCTGGTTGATTTCTTAGCTTTCCATCAACACTGGGAACCATCCTACATACGCCAGAAATTGGTTCCAATGATGTCCACTATATATCTAAGAGCCATGGCCACAAATACAGCAGATGAGTTGCTCTGCGATCAGTATGAGTTTGACTCTGTCCACCGCGTGAAGACGCGATGTGGATATCAACTTTTTGTGGTCAAGTGGAAGAAAGCCGCTCATGCATCTGGAGGCACTGTGCATGAAATCTCTGATGATCCGGCTGGTTCTCGGCAACATGAGGTCATTGATGTTGATGATCGGGATGATATCTTGGAGGAGCCTGAGGTCCCCCAAATTCAGGTTGTTGATGGAGCTTGGTTTTTGTTGACGGACGAGGACATAGAACTTGTTAGAGCTGCTTTTCCAGAAGAAGTTGACAGATTTTTGAAAGAAAAGGTAAGTTATTGATTTGTTTAGTTTGTCTATTCCTCATCTTAGCCAGAACCAGGTATTTTGCGTTATGGTATTTTTTCTGTTGAGGATAAGCAATGAAGGATTGAAAAAAATGGCCCATTCAATCGACAATTTCGAATAAAGGATTATAGGAAAGATGAGAATTGGATCACCCATTCTCTGAACTGATTGATGCAGAGTGAGACAAGATTAATTCATAATAGAAGCATTAGCAGGATGCCCTCAAATACGACACAAATACGCTCATTATATAATCTCACTTAAGGTTGTATTTCTACCCGTTGCATAGGCTATTTAGAATGGTCAGTGGCTCGTGATCCTGTGAGTTAGCACTTGGACTGTTAATTTTCTTGGTCTGAGCTTTATCAAAGTTCGTTTGTCCGACGACGGATTATCGACATACTCTTATGTACTTTGTATGTGCCAAGCAGGAGCTAAAAGAATCAAAAAGAGGAAAGAGTGCAAGCTCGACCCCTGAAGGGACAGAATCGGAATTAACAAAGTCAAAAGGCGTCCAGCTAAGTATTACCGAGTTCTATCGGTCCGCCAAGGTACTGTACCAGGCAAAACCAGCTGATGACATAGTCAACGACTCCAAGAGCTTTAGGGATGGCTCATCGAAGAGAAAGAGTAGTGGCTCGAGCTCTAACTTTTCCAAATCTGCAAGACGTCGCCTTCTGTTTGATTTGTGAGTTTGTACAGTCTTTCCAGCTTTTTTGACCCGCAAGAATGCGGATCCTAGTTCGACTGCATTTGTAAATAAGTAGAGGCTTTTCTTTTTCCCTGGTTGGAGTAAACAAGTTGAGGTTTACTCGTTGCTTCTTCGAGTTTTGTAGATGAATGTCTGTATATGTCATCTTCCCCTCTTTCTTGCTTTCATTTTCCTTTCAATGTTTAACTGACGCTCCTTTGCATCAGATCCAGTTTCAGGTCTCAGGAATTTAGCATTCTTCGAAAGCGGATAGTTTTTTGCCCATCTGGTTCGACCTTTTTTCCGAATTTAAGGAAACTTAGCTGAACTGGTTTTGGTATTCTGGATCTTCTTAAGCGGCGTGACCTGGCCAGACAAGGCTAACGTCTATAGGAGTGAGTAATTGGACCGATTCAACACGAGAACCGGACCAAACTGGCCTTGGAACCAACCAAGATTCAGCTTGAAATAGGCACACAAGATCACTCAAACTGACACGACTTTACTAATCACAGCCTAAGAAAATAATATATTTAACACACATTATGCGACTTTTACGAAGTAAACCCGGGTGTTCTACCCTGGTTTCAAGTATAATCGGTTTGGTTTCAGTTGGTTTTAAGTATAACCGATTCGATTCTCAATTCCAATTTTTTTTTGAATTGGGATCTCCAAGGTAAAAGGTTTCGTGTTCCGGTCTGGGAACAAATCACTCCTGCCCGCCCGCATCAAGTATCACGTATTGTACTTGATTCGTGGGCGGGTCTCGAAAATATGTTTTCGGCCATGAAGTTGGTCGTGGGTCAGGTAGGTCAACCGAACTCTAATTGGGTCCTAAAGTTGGCCTAAGTCAAGCTTCACTTATCCATTGACTACGCTAATCACTTCCTTTTTCGCCCTCGTTTTGGGGGGATAATCTGACGATTGCCATCTTCTGTTTGATCTGTAAAAGATAGGAGGATGGATGTTGGAAGCAAACCCTAAGTTTTCCATACACATGAAATCTTCTCAAACCCTGTGAAGTACAGACATTAGCTATCGCTTTTTTTGAATAATCTTATGTTTCTATTTGCGTATGTTATTGAAGACGAGGAACACAAATAGTTTCAAATTTGTCTAGCTTAGCCTCGTTAGAGATTCAGAAATCCAAAGTTGATTATCTCTTTGTATAAGCACTTGATGCTTTCTACGAAGAACTTGCTCTCTCTTTTATTCTGCACAGATATATCCACTACGTGCAAATGAAATGATAGATTGAATCTGTCGAAGAGCATATGACACAGTGTATCCAAACTTTGAGACAGTATCGCATTCAAACTTTGTCGATATTTTATAATCCAAACTTTGATTTCATTAACGTACACTTATAGTTTTAGGACACACCTCATCACGCTCTAGTGAAACCGAACTATCATCACACTCGTCACACGAAAAATGTAAATGTGGAAAGCCATAACGGAGCAAAGCCAAAGGTTGCCATATAAATCTTTGTAAAAGAGACATTTTTTTTTATCTCTCACACTTCTCCACTCTTCTATATTCATCGAACAGCAATGAATAAGGAAAGTCAAACTCCATCTGCATAGATTCTTTCTACCGTGGAGATACCGCTGGACCATGTCCTAGTCGAAGCTCCAAATCGAGCCCGTCCATGGCAGAGTCCTCGGAGTTGTTGCTGGTGTCATCGACGTTAGGTGACTTAGAACCTGCAGTTTCATATCTTTTGGTGTAACTTTGGGAAGGAGATGGGAAACTGCTGTTGCTAGGTGGATAAGGTGAGATTGAGAGGAGAGTGGAAGGTGACGATGAAGTGTTGAAGATGCCATTAGGGCTAGGTAATTGGTAAAGAAAGCACAGCTCTCCATTGGCGACGAACTCGTTGGCCGGGATCACGAGCGGTGGAGCGGCGGAAGACTGGCATGACTGCGACTGGTGGAGCCTGGCACGGTCCCTGCGGTGCACGTTCATGTGTCCTCCGAGCGCCTGCGCGGAACGGAACTCTCTCCTGCAGAAAGTGCAAGTGTAAGACCTCGGTGGCCAAGTCGCGCCCATCATGTTCCCGGTGTCCTCCGCGAAAGCCTTGACCTCCCACGAGTCGTCGTCTTCTTGGGCTTGATTAGCGTTCCACGTCCATGAGCGGTTCTTCAAGCTCGGGCTAGGGTTGGTTGCTTGATTTTGGTGTTGGATCTCTTGAGATTGAGCCAACTTATGAGCCTGGGACGTCAAGGAGACAAGGTCATCAAGATCAATTCCCATGGTCGCAGGTTCTTGAATTTATGAGGAAGGGGAGTGAAGGAGAAGAGGGTTAAATACTAAATGGTAAATGGACAAAAGAATGAGGTTTAGTGGAGACCAAGTGAAGCTCTAACTCTTGATGCACGCAAGGTTTTTGTCGGAAACGGTTGATTTTTAGCATGGGCTGGCAATTCAAATAACATGTCCAACTCAACTAGTCATCTCTTACATTCATGCAAGGACGAAGGAGACTTACTTCGGCCCCAACGCCCTTCCAATTACTTGTTCAATGATCTCATCTTGTGTCGTAACTAATTAAAAATTCTTGGAAACTTACTATATGTGAAAGGGGTTTTAGTGACTTAGCGAGTGGTCAATTAATATAATAAATGGTTATAGTAAAGAGCTAAATTGTTTAAGAAATAAACCTCGTTTCTTCTATGTTAGGCTCAACTTTGTCTCTAGTTTATTATTTACCCAATAATATAATTTCATGAAGTTTGTGCCCAAGCAAGAATCCGATTCCACGTCGAGTCGGAGCCGCCCCGACTCATGTAATCCCTTGTGATTTTGGGTTAAGGGACATGTCCTCTATCAATCACCTCCCTCATGCAAGCTAGAGTCTTGACAAACAAGGAACAAAGATCTTCCTTAATCTTTTCATTAACTCGTGCAAGAAGATCACATCACTTCCTTCGAAATAAAGTTCGCGGTTCATCGAGTTTACCTCATGCACGCGTGCGGTTTCGCTCCAAATTCAATTTTGCAAACGTTGGGCCTTAGCAATTTGGTTTTGTTTCTAGCAAGAAACCCAACTTTGGTTACTGCACAATCGAGAAGATATTACTTTGTATGTTTCCTTAAAAAAAAAAAGAAATGATTTCACCATCCATCGGCAGAGTACATCGATCTTTGCTTCCCTAGGATCCTGTGTAAATTTTTAAATTACTTGAGTATCCTGGCCACCACAACTTTCTTACCGTATCGTTCATTCTAAAAATAATTTCTTGGAATTTACTTTGATAGAGAATATTACTGCAATCATTTGGATTGTTCCACATTATTAATAGTTCTGCCAGCCAAAACTCAATCCCATTTATTTACTTTGCTAGGGACAAAAACACTGTAAGATGATTGATGGTAATCTTCTTATGATTTGTCTTCTTCCTCCTATTTTCAAGAAATTTCGTGCTTTTCATGAGATTCCTCTCGAAAAGTTATGCATAATCAAAACGAATTTCGCCAAAAAAAATTGTCCGAAAGATGAGTTACACTGTCGAAAAGATTTGCCCTCTCAAATTGAATGCAACAAGCGGTCTAAAATAGTATGGTTCCTCCTATGACTAGGGAAAGCTACAAAAGTTGCAGTTTCTTGGACAAAAGTCTCTACGGCTGTAAAAAGGCAAGACCATGGCTCAATCATTCATAGCAAGATAATCTAGGCTGCGTATAGTAACGCTCCAGAAAAAGAGTTTATGTTCCCAAAGTGTTTCGGGAACACTTTGGGAACAGAAACGCGTATGGTAAAAAAAGTGTTCCCAAAGTGTTCCGGGAAAACTTTTGACAAATAGAAACACTATTGGAGCAGAAACAAGAAACAAAAAAAATTTGCTTCTGTGTTCTCGAAACACTTTTTAGAAACAAATTTGGAACATTTTTTAGAAACAATTGGGAATACTTTGTTCCCAAAGTGTCGCCGCTGCCGGTGCTCGCAGCCGCCCGCCGGTCATCGCCTGTCGCCGTCGCCGCCGGAGAAAAATGAAATAAAATAAAAAAAATACTTTTTAATACTAAAATATATTTTAATAAAATAATATTTTAAAAAATTTAAAAAAAATGAAAACACAGAAAAATTAAAAAAATTAGGAAAAAATTTCATATTGCATGAAAGTATTTTAGTAATATCATTTTTTATTTTTTTTTACTAATTTTTTTAGAAGTTACTGTAGGTGGAGGAATTTTGTTGAGGATGTGGCCATTATGAAGTTACCAAACGCGTTTCAGTTCTTTTTTTGTTCCGGGAACATAATTTTTTTGCAGTTACCAAACGCGTTTCTATTCCCAGAAATCGTTGTCGGGAACAGAAATAGAAAAAAATGTTTCTGTTTCAAAAGTTGTTCCGGGGACAGAAACGTTACCATGCGCAGCCCTAGGGTTCATTATTCTGCGGATTAATCCACACGCGAAAAACGAGCTCAATCAAGAAACTTGAGAACATATGATTTCCGACATTTAAAAGATTACTAACAAGTGTAATTGTTAATCTATCTCACATGATTATATACTTCCTCGCTTGGCTCTTCCTTTTTTTTGTCACATTTATAACTAGGGAAAGCTACAAAAGCAACAGTTTCTTGGACAAAAGTCTCTACTGCTGTAAAAAGGCAACAGCCTGCCTCAATCATTCAGAGCAAGATAGTCTAGGGTTCATTATTCTGCACGGGGAAAACGAGCCCAATCAAGAAAAGTTCAAGAAACAACCTGTTGAGGAGACATAGCGTTCTTCGCCAACGAATTCACCGCGAAAAACCCTAATCTCCTTTTTTTTTTTAACTTCTTTGTCTTCTTTTTAACTTCGCTTCCCGACAAGATTTGCAGTTAATACCGTCTTTGGGGCCCCAACCACCTGGATTTATGACAACGCAGATATGCTCACAAGTCAAAACTAAACAAAAGACAAAGTGAACGAGATAAGCAACAGATGTTTTTATATTCCTCAAGCCATTGACTTGCAGAAACTCTCTGGCAAGTGGGGGGTCAAATTAAGACACAAGATGTTCAATTCATTACTTAGTGACTAACGACATATTTTAGCTAAGATAATATTTAAATGTCACATTCAACGCCAGTTATTGATCTTATCACTGGAAGGATATTCTTGGTTCATGGGTTGGCGTCAAAAGACCAGCTCTCACGAGGGATTAAATTAAAATGCTGGGCCAAGACAAAATATGGAAAAACCACGAAGAAAAAGTCAAAACAAGGGTAATTAATGAGGGGGTTTTTAAATTTTTTAATAGTACTTGGGAGGATGGATCCATCGAAACTCTCCTTGATGTTAATACTGGGAAAGAGCGAGGGTTTGTGTTTGTCTACATCAAGCAACTGGTATATATCACCACAAGTAAACCAATCATTCTCGACAAGTTCTTAAACTTAGCAAGATTGGCACATCAAGGAATTGAAAGTTGGCGTGTTGGTAAGGTAACTCTAAGCACTTGTCAATTAAGATGCAATGATTGAGCTTTGGGAATGAACAAAAGATGATCTTTTTCATGTACTTATTTTGCTTATATATGATGTATCAAATTGGTCATTCCTTCCATTTTGTAGTGATTGAGCGAACCTTAACTTTCATTGATGAAGTAATTTACAATATATACATATGATTTAGGGCTAAAACAATACAATGACAATTATGCCCTTTAGTATAAACCTAATCTACCAATACTCCCCGTCAAGTTGGTGAATGTAAACATGTCAACAACTTGTTCTTAAAATTACAAAATAAATCACGTGTGACCGATTTCGTGAACAAGTCCGCGAGTTGGGAGTGACCGGGAACATGAAGAGTACGCAAAGTGCCATCTTGAATTTTTTCCCGAACCAAGTGACAGTCAATCTCGATGTGTTTGGTGCGTTCGTGGAAGACAGGATTAGTGGCAATGTGGATAGCCGCTTTATTATCACAAAAAAGATCAACAGTGGCAGTGTTGACATGAAGATCTGAGAGAAGCATGTGAAGCTATGTGATTTCGCATGCGGCAGACGCCATAGCACAGTATTCATCTTTTGCTGAGTAACGGGCAACAATGGTTTGTTTCTTGGAACGCAATGAGATGGGACAAGAACCAAGAAACATGCAGTAGCCAGAAAAAAATCGTCGAGATGTGGAACAAGATGCCCAATCAGAATATGTATAACCATTAAGTTGGAGAGTAGAATCGGATGGGAAGAACAAACCGGTTCCGGGATCATGGTTGAGATACCGGACAATGCGAAGGGCGGCATTCCAATGGTCTTCATTAGGAGAGTGCATAATTTGACTAAGAAGTTTCACTGCAAAGAGTAAATCTGGACAAGTTACTGTAAGATATAATAATCTACCAATAAGTTGTCGATATGAACCTGGATCCTTAAAAGTTGGGGAGGAGTCCGAAAATTGTATATTGGGTTCCATCGGAGTATCAACGGGACGTCCTCCAAGAAGACCAACATCAGACAAAATATCAAGAGCATATTTCCTTTGTGACAAGAAAATCCCAGACTTGGAACGAGAAACTTCAATGCCCAAGAAGTATTTGAGAGTACCCAAGTCCTTAATGTGAAATTGCGTGTCAAGAAATCGCTTGAGAAGTTGAATCATAACTTCATCACCACCCGTGATCACCAAATCATCAACATAAACAAGGACAATGGTCAAGAGAGAGCCACAGACCAATGTAAAAAGTGAATAGTCCGCCTTGGACTGTTGAAAACCAACATCAAGCAGTGTAGAAGAGAATTTAGCAAACCATTGCCTTGATGTCTGTTTAAGGCCATAAAGTGATTTCTTAAGCCGACAGACTAAACTCTCCCTCTTAGTATGAAAACCCGGTGGAAACTTCATGTAAACCTCTTCGTCAAGATCACCATGCAGAAAAGCGTTATTCACATCTAATTGGTAGAAAGGCCAATGACGAATCGAAGCAAGAGATAATAAAGTACGAATAGTTACCATTTTAGTAACGGGCGCAAAGGTGTCATGGTAATCAATTCCCTCTATTTGAGTGTAACCCTTTACAACGAGCCGAGCCTTGTAGCGCTCAATGGTGCCATCGGAATTATATTTGATTCGGTAAACCCATTTACATCCAATGGGGTGTTTGTCAGGAGGAAGAGGAACAATTTCCCAAGTGTCATTCTGTTCAAGGGCCTGTATCTCAGAAGACATCGCCTCCCGCCACTTGGGGGAATGACACGCAGCGTCATAAGTTTCAGGTTCCTGCTCAAAGGATATGGAGGCTAAAAAAGCTTGGTGAGTGGGTGAAAAACGTGAGTATGATAAACCGTTGGATAAGGAGTAAAGAATACCCGATTCAGTTACCTTAGAGTCCGAAGAGGATTGATCGGAGGCCACAACAATGCGGTGGTAGTCCCGAAGATATCCGGGTGGATGGCGTTGCCGAGATGGCCGAGGCACGGCTTCGGGTTCAATGGGTGATGGTTCGGCTGTAGGTGCAGGAGGCTGAGAAGGTGAGGTCGGTGCAAGTACCGGGGTGGATGTTTCACCAAGGTCGGGTATGGGTAATGGAATTACCGAGGTCTGTTCAGTTGTGGTATGTTCGATGGTTTGACGGAAAGGAAAATCTTGTTCATAGAAAATGATGTCATGACTGGTAAAAGTTGTTTGGCCTTGGAGGTCATAGAGACGGTAGCCTTTGTGGTTTGTGGGATAACCGATTAGAACACATCGGCGAGATCGGGGGCCAAATTTATCGGAGTGAAGATGACCGATAGAAGCGTAGCATAATGAGCCAAAGACACGAAAATGAGAATAGGAAGGTGGTTTTCCATAGAGAAGGTCATACGGGGTTTTATTGTGTAGGAGAGGACTAGGTAGTCTATTAATGAGATGAGTAGCAGTTAAGACACAATCTCCCCAAAAATGAAGAGGCATGCTAGAATGAAAACGCAATGCACGAGCAACATTGAGCAAGTGATGATGCTTACGCTCAACAACTCCATTTTGTTGAGGAGTGTGAGGGCAACTGCGTTGGTGGTGAACACCGTGGGCCCAAAAAAACTCTTGTAAGCGAGAGAAAAGGAATTCAGTCCCATTATCAGATTGAACATTTTGGACTCTGGTTTGAAACTGAGTTTCAACAAAAGCAAAGAAGCGAATCGGAGAATCAATTGCATCAGACGTAACAGTAAGCAGAAAAATCTAAGTATAACGCGAATAGTCATCAACAATAGATAAAAAAAAATAACATGTTTTATGTGTAAAAAGAGAATAAGGTCCCCAAATGTCAACATGAATAAGCTCAAAGGACGTAAAGAAGTAATAGTGCTCGACGCAAAAGACAGACGCGTTTGCTTGGATAAATGACAAGTATCACATGGATTTAATTGTTTTACCAGACTAAAACATAAAGTGTGTTACAAAGTAGATAGAACTGACTCAGATGGATGTCCTAAGCGGGTGTGCCAAAGATGAGGTGAAGAGGTTACAGCAGAAAGAACGGCAGATTCGGTAGGAATATCCAGGTAATAGAGATCACCACGTGTTGAAGTTGATGTCTTGTATTCTGTTATCCTAGAGATTATGAGGCGGTTCCGAAAGGCCCCTGACGACTGGACAGCACGGGGGTCCCACTCATGAAACAGATCTCATCTCCCCGTGGACGTAGGTAGGCGGAACATCTCCCCTGCTGAATCACGTAAATTCTTGTGTTGTGCGAATTTCCATTACTTTCTTGCATCATTGATAGGATCGAATTTAGATATTCGACACCACGCTCATGGCCCCGACCAATGATCTTCTTTGTCAAGAGGTCTTGAAAAAGACAGTGGTTAGGAAAAAAAGTGACAGAGCAGTTTAAAGTTTGAGTGAGCTTGGAGATTGATAATAAGTTGTATTTGAAAGAGGGAGTGCAAAGGACATTATCAAGGGCGACAGTTGGGGTAAGAGGGGCCGAATCGTGTGATGTCACAGGGACACCAACACCATTCAGAATCCCAACGGTGGGATGTGGAGAGGGATAGTGTATCTAGTTTGTAAGGTGACGGGGTTCAAATGTGATGTGGTTGATGACGCCAGTGTCAATAACCCAAGTATCGGAATTAAATGAATTCGAAGATAAGCCGAGAACATTACCTAAGAGGTTGGCTTTCGGGATGTTTACCTCTTGTAGCAAGCGCATCAGTTGTTTATATTGATCATTTGTGAACGGAGGAGATGCCGCATCGAAAGTATGGCTGGACTTATTGTCCACGGGCTGGGAAGAGGTAGATGGTTGTCCATGGCGCTGCTTTTGGTTGGGAGGGAAGTCATGAAGTCGATAACACACATCCCGTGTATATCCCAGGATGCCACAGTGGGCGCATCTTTCCCGGCCACGGGATGTGTTCGTTCGTTTAGCTAGGTTGGCGGACGGAGCGGGAGCGCCAAGAGAGCTGGGCGGTCCATGGGATGAGGAATTCGTGTATGGCCGTGGAGCATGGTTGCCGTGAGTGCTAAGCAAAATACTGGTCTAATCGGACAGTGGGCGATCCGATTGGATATGTCGATGCGACTCATCTTGAAGAACTAGTGCATATGCACGTGGAACACTAGGTAACAGATTCATTAGTAAAATCTGACTGAAAACATTAGCGTACCTCGGATTCAGACCCATGAGAAATTGAAACAAGCGCCGATTCTCTTGTTGTGTGGTGATGGTAGAATGAGCCGAACAAGAGCATTGCGGTAATAGATCCAAATTAATCAATTCATCCCAGCAGCTTTGCAAGTTGTTGTAGTACTTGGTCACCGAATCGTTACGTTGAGCAATGGTACATATCTTTTGCTCGAGATGAAAAACCCTAGGACCATTCGATGGCGAAAAACGTTCGCGGAGATCGGCCCAGACATCAGCAACTGACTCTGTGTAGAGAACCGTTGGCACCAAATCTGGATGGATGGAATTAAGAATCCACAATAGAATCATATTGTTCACACGAATCCAAGACGCATAGGCAGGATCGGTTGTGGCTGGTTTTTTTATAATTCTCCAATAACAAACACCATCTTGTTCTTGGCAGAAAGGGCAATCTCCATGGCACGGGATCAATTGTTGTAATTGTCACCCGTAAGGACCATGCTGACGAGATTAGATCCAGGGTTATCAGAATGATACATAAAATAAGGGCTGTCCGGCCGCTCATGTGCGGGAACGGTGGCTGAAGAGTTTGGAGTCTCAGTTGCCATGGTGACTTGCAACCGAAGGAGCAGGCTTCGCGGATCTGGAGGATTCGGGGGCCAGCAGTCGAAAGAAACCCTAGCAACAGCAGATGATCGAGAGCGAGAAGGCCGGAGGGAGAGGGAGAGTGATCGTGCCGAAAAAAAAAAAAGGCAGCTTTGGATGTGAGAGACGGCCTTCAAGGAACCTTGCTCTGATACCATGTAGAGATTGGGCGAACCTTAACTTTCATTGATAAAGTAATTTACAATATATACATAGGGTTTAGGGCTAAAACAATACAATGACAATTATGCCCTTTAGTATAAACCTAATCTACCAATACATCTCCTTGTAATCTTGGAAAAGAACTAGAAAAATTATCCAAAAAGTTCTAAACGTATTGTACTTTTGTCAATTCAGCCCTAAACATTTTAATTTTGTCAATTAAGTCGTAAACCTTTTTTAAGTTTTGTCAATTGAATCCATCCGGCCAATTTTGGCCGGAAATCGCTGACGTGGACGTTGGCCATCCTATGTGACTCGGCCGGTGCCGACGTGGACAAATTTTATTAATATTTTCATATTTTTCGAATTATTAATTTTTCTATTTTTTCCCTTTTCTTTTCTTTTCTTTGTTTTTTTTTTCTGGAAGTGACGGCGACGGTTGCTGGTCCCTCGCGGGCCGCTGGAGAGGGCTGCGACGCCCTGCTCCCATGGCAACTGTCATTAACCCGATCGGCCCTATTCGATGGAAACATTAATCACTTGCGACCATCAAAATCGGCATTTAATTAACCTTAGTTTCCGGCGACACGATTTCAGCATATAGCTTAACTCAGCCACTTCGTTTCAGTTATACAGAAAGGTCTAAGTGCCGTTTGCTTGTGACGTGGTCATCTTCACCAGTTCAGAAGGCTTCAAGCACATGATTACAAGACCGTCCACATTTCTCATACTGTTTTTCCTTGTACTTTAATTGGATTACCAGGTGTGTCCGCAAGCAAAGCATTGATTGAGAAAGCTGGTGCAAATGGTGGCCTCTGCACGTGTTTCGTGACATAACTCGTGAGGTTCCTCCGCTTTAAGCATGATTATCGTGGGACCGAAGTTAATTGGAACTAAAGAGAGATCGCTAATGTTGGAAATGCTGAGGACGAAGAATTTGATGATTATATTGTTTTATATGGCTGTTTAGACATTTTAAGTCACCCTCTTGAACAGACAACAATCTCAATCTTTAGTCCTTAAGTTCGCATTTTCACATATAGGAACGGTGAGGAGTAGTTTGGGCTGCCTTAAATTTTAATTTGGGTGTTTAAAAAAAAAAAACTTGTGACCTATTATAGGGGCGATTATACTATCACGTTTCCAAAAAAGGGAGTTGAAAAAAGTAAGTAGCAAAAAACTGTAGGTGAAAGTTGGTAACTCAAAACTCAACAAAAAAATTTCATCGTTTAAGAAAAAAAATTAAACCCCGATAAGTAATTGAAATGAGAGTTGGTAATCCAAGACTAGTTGGTAATTTGATTAGAGAAATGTTGGCAAATCACTCTAATCTATACGGTAACTTCATATAAAAGTTAACAAAATAAAAAATTTAGTGAGTTAGTACAAAAATTGCTAGCTTGTAAACTACGAAAAGTTGATTATTTCTGTAAAAATTTGGTAAATCACCACCAATTTATCTTGAGAAAAAAGTTATCAATCATCTTTTTTTTCATCAAGACCCTTTTGCCGTTATTTCTTGAAATTTACGGGCACGGAAAGACAAATTATACTTTTTTTTTTGTACTTACAATAGAATTCTACCTATTAGATAGCTTGAATTGTATTAGTCTCGACGGTTTCATGACTTCCTCCATGTCAGCTTCCTGAAAAGTTTTGAGTAGACGTGGAAATGACCCATAATTTGACTTTTAAAGGGGTGGAAGAACAAATTGCAGAGGCTGTATTACGAGGGAACTATGGCATGATATCCATTACCGATGGCAAAATTGGATCTCTCGCGCATATCGTCGAAAGTTATCGGTTCCGATACGTAGATAAAATGAACCATTTCTATGCGAATTGCATCAAGTGATTCAAGCAAAGTCATTCGACCAAAAAAAAAAAATTAAAGCAAAGTCACGCCTGTGGCTTGTTCAGCTTCGAGCTTAGTAATCATTCTTCATGCCGACTGCTTCATGGTGGGAATATCGGAATGTCTCCAGCTCTAGGCCACGGACGAATGAATTCCGCCACCGCGTTTTTGAGATTCCTTCTTGAAGAAATTTCTGAAGATCGGTTTTACTATAGCAGATTAAAATCCCAGATCTGTTTGAAGCGGATTCATGTTGAAATGCAGGGATTGAAAGTGCATGAAAAAGGATTGTCATCAAGAACCTAATAGAAATCTAAGAAAAGAAACCGGGAAGCAAATGGACCCTCCATTTCGAAGATTGAAAAGGCCTAGCAGTTTAACCCAAGATTAAAGGTCCATTAATCATGGGCATCACATCTGATCCCAAAAGCCTAGACCACACTCTGATTGTTTAGGGTTATTAAGTAGTGGCTAGCTAGTTCTTTTTTCTCTTATTTAAATCATTATCTAAGACTTTTATATTTGGATTTTTGAACTCTGTCCGACGCTTCTCATGTGAAGTATCTGGATATAATTAATTAGGGTTTTGGACCCATTTGATGATGAAACAAAGTGGATGCTATGTTGCACATGGGAAGGTGGAGGGAATAAACCCTAGCAATTAAAGCCCTAGGCACATGCAAACGCATTGATAATTGGGACTCGTGATCAGCACGTGGTCGATCTTCTTCTTTTTTTTGCTGAGCTCTAATGTTTTCAAGGGTTGTACAATTTTTTGTCGATGAAGTTGATGCATAGGCGCGACCTCTCTTTTGTTGACATCCGGTTATGAATTACAGGCATATGGTATGGCGAAGACTGATAAATTTCGATAAGGGATCTCATATTTTTTAACTCATATGTGTTTTTTCATTCGGAGTATTGTATAATTCTTTGCATTTTAATCCAATGATTCTGTATCAACCACTTGTTTTCTAGAAGACAAGACACTATTCGGAATACTGATTTTCCTCCATCTACACTCGCTCTCATTCATTCAAAAAAAGGAAATTAAGTAAAAAGGGGATAATTGCAAAAATACATTTTGAAGTTTACACTTATATATCAAGAACCATCCTTGCGTTTGAGAACTTTTGACTTGCATCTCCTCCAAATCGAAAAGATGCATTTACCTCCCAAACCTTACACTCATCTCTTTCCCCTTCCTCTCTCTTCCTCCACCCTCCTCACTCAGTCACACACACACACACCGAATTGTCTGCCTTGTCTGTCTCTCTCTCTCCCTCGCGCCGCTGCCGCCATGGTCGCCGATGCCCCAATCCGGTCAAGATCGGGTGGCCTGACCTTGATTTGGACCAGATTCGAGGCGGCAACCATCGCCAGCCTTGAGCCCGAGGTCGGCGGCAATTGGGGACAGCACGGGGCTGGACAGAAAGGCGGCGATCTTATTAATGACCGGACGAGACCAAGAAATAGGCCAATTACGAGTAGGAGAGAGAGAAGTGTGTTAGGGTCTGTTATTCAAAAAGGAAAATGACATTTGTGTAAATAAGTGAGGTTGTAAGAATGCAAGTTGACATGAAAATGGAAAACTCAGAGTTTAAGTTGTAGATTTCTTAAGCGGGGATGATAATTGATATGTGGGTGAAAACCTCGGAATGCCTTTTGTCCTTAACCTAAATATAAAAAAAACTAACAGGTCAAGGTCATCACCTTCTGCATAAGCTTGTCACTAAAAACTGACAACACTGAACAATCTTTATATATTGTGCTTCCTAGATTTCTGTTTTCTTGGAGTGGCAGTTTCATTTCAGAGGAGTGAATTTTAATCTGCTTTCTCTGCACTGAAATAGAGGCGTATTGATTTCCGAAGAGATGATTTGAAACCCTGAGAAAGATCAATCTCATTTCCATTCCCCGCTTAAATGCAGAACGTTTAAGCTGAGCTGAAAGCTCATTTGACTCTGGAAAGCTGCTTACTTGTTGAACCCAAAAGCTGCTGCATTCACACATATTTTGATGCTCCAATGAGAATTAACCTACGAAAAACATCACTTTCGAGACCCAATTAAGAACTATAATCCAGAGATCATGTCTTGCTTTCGGAGATTCTAATGAACCCCAGCTGCAGCTGCACATTCCCTTTAGTCATTTCTCTACTTTCTAGGGTTTTCTAGGGTTTTCCCATTGTTGTCCCCTAATCATGACGGTCAAGATCAAATTTCCATTCTCATCTTCTGCAACATGTTCAGGAGCTAAAAAAAACGCAGACACAGGAATTGGGTCCCTTCTTTGATTCAGTAAAGTACTATTTTGGTCTTCCCAATGGCCAGTCCTTTTCGAAGTTCATGAACAACACCCTTCATTGAATACGGAGATATTTACTCTTCTCAAAGCATTTTCTACAAGGCAATAAATTAAGAATTTGCAGAAAGAGAGGGGAACAAAAACTGGAGTTAATTAAGGATAAAAAGATGGAGTATTCTAAAGAAAAACTAAGTATAGAATATATAGCATGATCCAAGTAGGTCTCTAGTTTTTTTATTTCTCATATGGACAGAATGCTAATTATCCAATGATTAGACGTATGGCTTAACAATTTTTTAGCAATTACACTATAGTAAGTCAAATAAAAACTATAGTAAGTCTTTTCATAATCCATATACAAAAGGACAGTTATTATCTTAAAAAACAAAGTGATTATATTATTGATGTCTCGAAATAAAATAATAGCTAGTATAGTAAATTAAACAGCCTTCTTGACGCTCGACACTCCCCATACGTACTTCTCTAGAAGTAAAATGGTAGGTTAAAATATTCAAGAGTCTTGTTTAATCAATTAATTAGTTAGTGAAGTTAATTTCATTCTCCTCGCGAACAGATAAAATATTTCTCAGGCGTTTTCATAAATGTTAGAAATCTTACAACATCGTCAAAGCAGAGGTACGCAACTACTCTCTCTCTCGTTGTTGTTGGTGAGATGTACTAAGTGAAGAAACAATGTCGATCTACGAATCAAAGCTTAATAAGGGCAATCTTTGATGAGTTCGCTGATGTCGAATCGATTGGATTTAAGCCTAGGTTTGAGGGAAATTAATTACTTTATAAGCCTCCGTTCCAAAGACGTGTTACAATCATGGGACGACGTCGGCTTTGAATCCTATGGTCGAGAACATCGAAAAAGGGCACGGACAATTTCGTTACGTCGAAAGAAGACAGACGAAGGGCGTGTAATTAGACTACCTTGGAAGCAATCAATAATCTGAAAATTCACAAGCGAAGCCCACAACAATGGTCATACAACAAAACGAAAGGGTCACAAATTGGATCAAAATTAAGCACATGGAAGACAAGAGAAAGGAGACAAAAAGTTCATGATAAAGGAAAATATTTTTCAAAGAAATCATTTTCAAAGAAAATATGTAGTTTTCATTTATTTGATGATTTAAGGAAAATGATTTCCTTCTTGCCAAAAGAGGAAATCGTTTTCCCCCAATTTAAGTTTCTTATTTTCAGTATATGGAAAATGTTTTCCGTAGATCGGTTAGTTTTCATCATCAAAATATCGAAAAGTCGAAAATCATATCCCGAAAACAATTTTCCTTCAAATAAACGGGCCCTAAATGTACGAGCAGCTCAATTTGTACCCAGTAATATGATCCTCTGCACGGGTCCAAAGCTACTTAAGCAGGCTGCATCACATTTGTTGATAACTTCAATTTCTGGTGAACATTACCGTTCCTAACAGCCCGTCAACAACAAATAATCCACGATATCCAAAATAGTTTTACGTACATGAAATGAAGCTTGAAATTTTGGTGCAAACCCAAATTACAGACCAAATGAGCAGCGTGCATCAGAAGAACATGTTTGATGAACCATTTTCTCGTCACCGTCAGTTGTTAATAGGAGATTTGTCTCGTGTGCAATCTACTAGAGGGGGTGAATAGATGATTTTATTCGAATTTGACTAGAAATTGTGAAATTAAAAGAATCAAGTCAAATATCACACAAAATCAGAATCTAAAGATACACAGTTTATGAATCTGAAGCCAGTATGCAATATCCTATCAAACACAATAATAAGAGTTTAGGGATAGAGAATATTGCACACGAAGATTATGGTGGTTCGGCTTAGATCAAGCTTACGTCCACTCTCTACGCTGACAGCCGATAGGCTGGATTTCACTAGATGAATCAATGAGGGTTTAAAACATGTGATCATACTCTTTGTGATAAATCACACTATCTTCTCTCAATTACACTTACAAAGCCTCTCAATGATTGAAATATAAATCTCACGAAGACAAGTGTATAGAATCTGAAGTGCTCTTTGAACTTTGGAATTGTTGATTTTGATCATGCACTCGTAACGGCACTATTGATCTTCTCTTATACTCTTTCACCTTCAAACTAGACGTTGGACTGGTCTTTAAAGGATCGCTCTTCAATCTTTGATTGGACACCATCAATCTTGATTGCACAGATTGTATCTAGAAGATATAGTAGCCGTTGAGTGTTGAATCCGAACCCCTATGATTCAGTTGCTCATACAAGTAAATCTTTAGCTTCCATAAATAGATACCTTCATTTATGGAAGTTGTCTTGTCTCTTCAAAGGCAATCTCCAAATCGAAGATTACAAACTTCCTTTAAAAGACATCCTCAGCCATATCTGGCATGCGTCATACATAGCTCTTCAAATAGAAACAGTTTCCGAAACTTAGTCGTAGCCATTGAACAGTCTTCAGAAACATCATCAAATTTTAGAATCTGAATAGATAGAACACTAAGTTGAAAATTAATAGAGTCCTTATTGATGCTCGCATATAAGTCTTCTTCAAAGGTGTAGTTGAATTTACATAAGTGACACTTCACTTAATCTGGATAACATAATTCAACTCCTTTAGAAGCAGATACCCGATACTCTTGACTTGAGTCTAAACAATCAATTAAGGTCAATATAAACTCATTGTCTCTCGTGTATTACTTGAAATAAAGTATAGCAAAATGTATTTACCAGATTCGATAGGACCAATGACAATTTTATCAATTTCGAAATATTTTAGAGGAGGTTTTCTCAACACAATAACCTATCGGTCTTCAAATGATAGGTTTTTTCTTATTTTCCACAAAACAAGAAAACTATTTGTCTTTCAAATGTATTCAACATGATCCATGCAAGAAAGACTCACTCAAAGGGTAGGTCTCCAAGAACATAACAAAAACTCTCTCTCTCTCTCTCTCTCTCTCTCTCTCTCTCTCTGCAAGGGTTCAGCTTTTTGGGAAACCCTAAAATATGATACGACGATATACCGTGTCCGTGTGGGGGAGTGTTGGAGAATTTGACTCGTTATTTCAGGGAGACGCACGCACGCAACGATCAGAAAAAGCAGCTTCGGCTTCAGGCCTCTCTCTCTTATTACACGTTTGTGGGGTATTGGTTTGACGTATTGACAGACAGGGACTTTGATTTGTGGGTTGGTAATTTGGGTGGATCTTTCCGAGGACAGATCTGGTCAACACTCCCCTCAAAGTCAAGGCCTCGCCCTCCACATCTCATCTCTCTCTCTTTTCTGTAAAACTTTCACCCCTCTCTGACTCTCTGCACCTGCAGCTGAGAACTCCCATGAATTTTCTTCAGGTAATGATCTCTCTCTATCTCACTCTCACTCTCACTCACACACTCTGCCTCAAGACCACAGAGAGACAGAGATATAGAGAGAGAGAGAGAGAGAGAGAGAGAGAGAGAGAGAGGGGTTCTCAACTTGTTTTTGGTTTTGGAATACTTTTGGAAGGACAAGGACAAGTTTTTGTACTTCTTTGGCTCCACCCTATGCAAGAGTTACCCTTTTTTCAATTTTTGAAATACGAAAATTACTCCGTATACCCTCAAACTTGAAATTGAACAGAGATCATGGATATGTTCCGTACGCAATATTTTAATTTTTAAGTATCGATTATGCCTAACACGAGGAAAGTCTCTTTAAGTCGATTGATCATCTAGTGTATTCGAGATTTATTTTAATGCGAGAAAGCTTAGATGGAAACACTTCATCTTTTGGTCGTCTAACTAAAATCATTTTGTGCTATTATTCTTTTCTGCCCGCTTTAACTGTGAGTAGAGACTAGAGAGAGAAATAGAGAGAGAGAGACCCCCGGGATTTAAGGGGAGGAGAGAGAGAGAGAGGAACAATTCCCAACATGTGCCTCGTGGCCGACAGCTATAAGCCTGCCTCTTCAAACCTCTGTGTTTTGACTTTTTGGACCGCACGTGATCCCCCTCTCTTGTTGCCCCCCCTTCCCTTTCGTCGTCTCCTCCGAATTCTATAATCGTGTTTCCCTTTGTGCTTAGTTACGACATAAATGATTATTAGCTCGCTAGTTTATACCCGGCATCTCAAGCCTCTCAAAGTGTCGACACATAGAAGATCATTTTTCGGTCATCTAAAATATTCTCATTTTCCATTTTTTGCAAATAAAAGTATTTATATTTGTTCCCCGTGATAACCATAAAAAGACATGTAAGTACAAGACCATTGTACATTGGATCGATATTGCACGATCTGTAACATTTGTTGACATATATATTGGTAGGATTCGGCGCCCAACGATAACGAAGTAAAAAAAAAAAACGTAAAGCGAGAAAGAAAAATCGACACAAAATTTATTTCGATTCACCCTTAAATTAGGGCTACGTCCAGCAGAGGGTTCCATTATAATCAACATCTCACACCTCTCGTTACATCACTCAAATTACAAACGAAAAAGAGAAAATATAATAGTAACTATTCATGGACTCAAGCCCAAACTGCTAATGAAAAAATATCGGCTCAAACTATAAAAGTCATCGTGTTTTCCTGTCGATGGAGATATATATATACACACACACAAGACCATTGAACTTTTATGTCCCTCCAAAAGATGGACAAGCTTCAACATCCCAATTTTGTCTAGGCTACATGATTTCTTATTTCTCTAATATATCGACTCGATCAAGAAGGGGAGAGAGAGAGAGAGAGAGAGGCGTGGTTTCTCTCCATACATGCGTTCTTGTTGTTGTCTACAAGGCGACGAGAATTCCAAAGGAAATTATTATAGCGACAATCCAAACAAGCTTTGCACTTTTTCTAACCCCACCAAGAATACTACAATACAACACTCGCACATGTATTTATATCTTCCTATTCATTTGTATTAGTGCCAAATATGAGTGTGTATATGTATATATAAAATGTTTTGCTTGTCTTAAAATGGAAATGCTCCTTTCTCAAGTGTACTAGGAAGCTAGCTACTTAAGCTCAAATTATGGGTTCTCAAGTTAGGTCAAGCTGATTGAGTTCAATCGCAAACATAACCGTCTTTCCATTGCGCCTTTGATACGGTTCATACGACTCCAATATAAGGATTGACTAAAGTCGGGTCAATGTAAGTTCTATACATTGAACTCACCTGGAGAAAAAGCCTACATTTCAATGAAGTTGCAGAAGTTTTCTAGACCTAGCAGGAATAGCAGCTTTCTATTGTTTTCGACTTGATCTGACTTGAATGATACTTGAAGGGTTTATATTGATATCTCCATGAATTGGCACTTCAGCGAGAGCGACACAGATTACCCGTAATCCTTTATTATTACCAAATCGGGTAATAATCAATCAATAAATGAAAAGGAAATATTTTACTTACATTTTATATGAAAATATCCTGGTACTATGAAATTTAGATTCTTAGCAAAAATAATAACAAATCAAATAAATAGAACATAGCAAATAAAAGCGGTGAGGATGTATTAGAGGATTGTACTTATTTTCTATTCTTTCATTTCGAAACCGGAGTTATTTATCAAGAACATGTTGAGAGCACATAGCAGAAGTCCAATACCTTCACCTAGGGAGGTCGCCAAGAGGGAGCTCTAGTTCGAGCCCATCAACATATCCAGTTGGACCCACCTTTACTCATTAACTTAAGCCAATGAGTTATGAATCAACTAGGATATATTAACTGCTTAACCCCACATCAATTCTCCGACGTGGAACTTCTCTAACAAAACTCACACGTGTATCCTAACAATCTCCCCCTTACGTGTGAGCTCTAGTGTTAGATTTGCCCCCTCTTAATTCAGGTATCCTTCTGCACTAACATATCTCAACTTGAATCTCCATCAACGCCCATTGGTCCCGCGTTGTTACACCACAACTCCCACCTGCCCGGGAACTGCGTTGGTCATCAGATTCCTTCTTTGAGATATTCACCGAACACCAATACATATTGGGAGTAGGTCACCAACCAACCATCGTCTCTGATACCATTTGTTCGAGAGAGTGCAGCAGAAATCAAATACCTTAATTCGGGGAAATTGCTAAGAGGGAGCCAAAGTCCGAGCCCGTCAACATATCTAGTTGGATCCACTTTCACTCAAAAGTTTAAGCCAATGAGTTATAGGCTAACTAGGATTAATTAATTGCTCAGGACCACATCAATTTTTGGATGTGGGACTTCTCTAACATAACTTACACTTGTATCTCAACAATCTCCCCATCAAGTGTGAGCTCCAATGTTAGGTTCGCTCTCCCTTAATCAAGATATCTCAACTTGAATCTCCAACGCCCACCTTCATCTCTGGTCTCTTTCTCCGAACCGAACCATCAAGGCTGCCATCGAGCCTGTGCTGCTACACCATAATGCCTGCGTCCTAAAAATCGCTTTGGTCACCAAATTCATTTCTTGAGATATTCACT
Source organism: Lenwebbia sp. NSW1173648 (assembly GCA_029784005.1). Taxonomy (NCBI): domain Eukaryota; kingdom Viridiplantae; phylum Streptophyta; class Magnoliopsida; order Myrtales; family Myrtaceae; genus Lenwebbia; species Lenwebbia sp. NSW1173648. The sequence continues at coordinate 2,128,934 of JARCGZ010000005.1, forward strand.
AAATACCGAACAGATTGGGCTCCCTTTTGGCGATCTCCCTGAATGAAGGTATCGGGTTTCTGTTGCGCACTCTCAAACAAATGGTATCGGAGCCGATGGTTGATTGGTGGCCCACTCCCAATATGTATCGGTGTTCGATGAATATCTCAAAGAAGGAATCTGGTGATCAACGCGGTTTCCGGGCAGGTGGGCGTTGTGGTGTAGCAAAGCGGGCCCGATGCACATTGATGGAGATTCAAGTTGAAATATGTTGGTGCAGAAGGATACCTGAATTAAGGGGGAGCAAACCTAACATTGGAGCTCACATGTGAGGAGGAGATTGCTAGGATGCACGTGTGAATTGTATTAGAGAAGTCTGACATCGGAGAATCGATGTGGTGTTGAGTAGTTAATATATCTTAATTAGCCTATAACTCATAGGCTTATTAAGCTTTTGAGTGAATATGGATCCAACTGGATATGTTGATAGGCTCGAACTTGGGCTCCATCTTAGCGATCTCCCCGAGTAAATGTATCAGACTTCTGCTGTTTGCTCCCAACAAATGGAAATACATGAATTAAGGGGGAGCGAACCTAACACCGGAACTCACACGTGAGAAGGATATTTGAGATACACGTGTTAGTTGTGTTAGAGAACTTCCACATTGGATTGATATGGTCCTAAGCAGTTAATATATCCTAATTGGCCCATAAAACACTTAGGCGAATAACTTTCCCGTCTGGGATCATACCACGCCCAGCTTAGCTCGAGCATTCGTTTCATTGAGCAAGACGAGCAGATTACTTTAGACACCACAACTAGTTTCAGCCTGCCATGACCTCATCAGAATAGCGACATCAGCTCCCGACTAGTTTGTACACAAGAGGCCAACCCCGCCTTCAGAGCTCCCTAAAGATATAATCTTTCTATCCTAGATGTCCTAGCACAAATCGCCCTAACGTCACTCCCACGGACCAGTTGAACTTTCCCTCTGCATGCCCACTCACCCATGATGACACCACGACCTCCACTCACAAGGGTACACGAGTATTGGATAACTTGCCTACTTGGGACACGAAACATTCGATCCATGTCATTCTCCCCCACTCAATCAATAACGTCCCCGTTGCGGGCTGTTCTGTCGCTTCCTTGCGTTCTTCAACCATCACCGCCACCCCCACGGGCCTTACATGAATGGTAAACACTAGCCCAACAGAACAACTCCACTCCACTGGTAGTTTCCCCTGATCAAAGCTGTTCGCGTATCTCCAGTTACTTGAACTCACCTTGACAAGCGTGGCAACTGCACTCCCTCGGGAACACCTTCTTTCGCCTACTCGGCTTCTCCTGATCTCAACAAACCAATAGAGGTTTTTGCCCTTGTTGAAAACGTGGTAGCGGACCCAACTTGAGATGTGACATCCCCAAAATTCTGATAAATAATATTAAATTTTTTAGGTTTAATGGATAATTATTGGACTCGATTTTATCGATCTGGAAAGGGATTTGGGGTATCCTGAAGCGTTGGTCAGAGGAAATCAAACCGGTTTAGTCGAGCCGTAGAACCTAGCGTTGAGACCCTTCGCGCTAGAATCCAGCCCTGACCGAACTCTTAACGTGAAACTACCAAAATGCCCTCAATCATTTATGTCAAATGACTAATCTACCCCTCCCTAGCAAATTACCGTTTCGCCATTGCTTTATACATATATGACAAAAGTAATTAATGGGAGTTGACCTTGGACCTCACCCCATTAATTACTTTTCTAATCCCTCTTTTCTCTCTCTTTCTTCTCTCTCTTCTCTCTCCTCTCTTCCTCCCCTTCTTTCTCCTCTCTTCCTCTTCCTTTTAAACCCATTCACCCACCATCATTTTCGTCCATAACCGCCCCCCCTTTGAGCTCCGCCGCATCATCGAGCCGCCCGAGCCGCCGCCGTCGCCACGCTCCCTTCCCTCCGTGAACCGCCACCTGCGACCGAGCCGCGCTCGTATCGTCGCCGTCGTCGTTGTCACCGGCCGTTGTTTGTGAGTTAACCCCTAATATCTGATTAAGTTTTTAATTGCGTTTAGGATTAGATTAGTTATGTTAATTAGGGGTTAGTTTAGTTTAATGATGGTTGGGTTGGTTTAATTGAGGTTAGGTTAATTAGATAACTAAGGTTATGTTAGATTAACCTTAGTTGGGTTAGAGTAACCATAGTTACTTTAGTTTAACCATGGTTACTTTAAATTAATCATGGTTAGATTAGATTAACCATAGTTACTTTAATTTAACTATAGTTACTTTAATTAACTGTAGTTACTTTGGTTAATCGTGGTCGGGTAAATTAACTGAGGTTGGCTTAGTTAATTATTGTTGGGCTGATTAACTGATGTGGAGTTAATTAATTAAGGTCATGTTAATTAATTAAAATGGTCTTAATTAATTATAATTGGGTTAATTAATTATAGTTAGGTTAATTAATCCTGGTCTGGATAAATAATAAATAATTAATTAATTATTATTGGGTGCTGATTGGATGATTGCTGAGTGCCTTGGTTGCATATATATATCTAATGTGTGAACACACGTGACTTTTTACTGTGTCGTTTGAGCATGAAAAACGGCTTCAAGCCGAGTTTTGAGCACGATCATGGTTGCATCGGACTAAATGTGAAGATAAGAACTGACTTAGTTGCCTGGCGTGCTTGTGTGGTCACACGATGGAAACGTCGCGCTTGGGTACTTAGGGACGTTGGCGATACCCTTGGTGGCTTGGGTTTGTCGCCTAATAAGTTCGTGCCGGCGGGAGTTCGGAATCACACGGCTTATTGGTTGCCGGCCAGTCCGTGTCGCCGGGCTGGACGGATACAGATCGCAGCTTGTGACGAACCGTAGTTTCTTACCGGAAAGCCTGGTATGTTCATCTTGGGGAGGCTTGAGAGGCTACCAGTTGCCGTCGCCGGACGGAGCGGGACGACGCCCGGTCATGCCGGAAGAGCACCAACTGCCTAGTGTGCTGTGGTCGAGAGTGGAGTATCTCTCGCCAACAATCGAAACACGTGTGATGCATTGTGCATGAGATTGAGATGAGTGTTCTGGTTATGTGCCCTGGTCTGTGTGTGATTTAAAAATGTTGGTTATCACCGTGTGCCAAAGTGTGGTAAGTTTGCATGTGAATGACGGTTGACTGTTGGAATATGTGCATGATCATGTGGTAGCTAGAGCGTTGCGAGAGTCGCGTGCTATTGATCTGTCATTGATGTATGCTGCACGCATAGGCCGTCCTGAGCGAATCAATGCCATGCTCGGATTTAGGCGTTGACTCACGGAGATTTTATATCTCACATGTTGCTGTTAACCGTTTTTCAGGACCTTAGCGATGGAGAGCTACTAGCTCTGGAAGGACGTGGATGTTGATTTCTCTTTTGAATAGCTTGGAGTAGTGTTAACCCCCAACCTCGACCTGGCATTTTTTTTTATGATGGCAAGAAGCAGTCCTGAGGTTGGGCTTGTAGATGTTTCGCTTCCCAGGGTTAACAATAAATAAATAAAAATGAGCTTTTGCTGTTTGCTGGTTATTGTTGTTTCCTGTTGTCTATCCCTGTTTCTTATTTTTGTCTGGGGAAGTAGTACGTTCCGCGTACGCTTAATTTAAAGATAAATTGAATGGGTCGACGACGTGCCTGGGACGTCGCCCTTAAATGACCAGAGGCGTTTGGGGTTGTTGCGTGCCCGGGGATCGGGGCATGACATGAGATTCGTCGAATCGATCTAGGAACGTATCCTATTTCAATGAACAATTCGGTTCCTTCCTATGCCCCCATTGGCATCCTAGAAGCTAGACGAGAGCCGCACATTGTCCGAGCCCTCTTAGCCCTAGCGATCACTCTCCACCCTTATAGGATCGAGTAAACCTAAGATTTTTCCCAAATCACCCACCTACTGAAGCGATCCTGCTCTGAAACCATTTGTCATGGGCCGACAGATTTCAGCCACGGATTTAAGCCCGTGCGGCGCCTGGCAAGCCAATCCAGGCCAGCTTTCATTCTTTAGTTTTCCCATAGAACACTTAGGCAAATAACTTTCTCGTCTCAAATCATATTTTGTTTTCCCATAGAACACTTAGGCAAATAACTTTCTCGTCTCAAACATATTTTCCCGAATCACCCACCTACTGAAGGGATCCTGCTCTGATACCATTTGTCAAGGGCCAGCAGATTTCAACCACGGAATTAAGCATGTGCGGCGCCTGGCAAGCCAATCCAGGCCAACATTCCTTCTTTAGTTGTCCCATAGAACACTTAGGCAAATAACTTTCCCGTCTCAGATCATACCACGCCCAGCTTAGCTCGGGCATCCGTTAGATTTTTTTAGGCACCACAACTGATTTCGGCCTACCATGGCCTCATCAGGAGAGCGGCATCAGGCCAACCCTGCCTTTAGAGCTCCCTAAAGATATAATCTTTCTATCCTAGAACTCCTAGCACAAACCGCCTTGACACCACTCTCACGGATCAGTTGTATCTTTCCCTCTACATGCTCACTCAATCAGTGTTAGGTGATCTTGGGCCTCTCTCATCCAAAAACTAGTTCAAAAGATGAGATTTTTCCTTACACTTATAAACCAACCACCAGTCCCTTTTACAATCAATGTGGGATAACCCCAACAAAATAAATGGGCTGTATCATTTCATGGACACAGTAAAAGCGCTTACTCTATGAGAAAATGTTTCACGAACCTATGAAAAATCGAGAACGTTCAACAAAAATAAGCTGATCGAGAAGCGACAATTGCGCCTGTACTGACTAGCTGCCGTAGAAACACAACATGATTCGCACAAATCCATGTCCTTTTCAAGGTCGGTATGGTTGGAAAATTAGGGAAATAAAGGGCAAATTTTAAGTTTTGAAGCCTTTCAAGAGACATCGTTTTGGTCACTCCATATGCGTATTGGTGCTTTTGACGTTGTAGTCATGTTGTTAGTGACTAAGGGCCAATCATGGTGGGATTAGGTGCATCCTTTCTCGGTCAAGTCTCGGACGAAAACAAAACTAAAGTTCAGTAGGTCGTGGCCCCTACACATGATAATACGAAAAAACCAACCTCGTCCTACTCCTAACTCGTGATTAGACGTGCAGACAGTAATCTAATCGCGCATTCCCTCGTCACACAAAGCACGAGGATTACAATATAATTCTCCTCCCAGTCCACTCTTATCGATACCGAGTACCGCACTTAATCAAATTAATCACGAAAATAACTTCGGCATAATTTTATCCGTCGAAATTGGTAGGAGAAGACGTCTCGTGGCTAAGCCCATGATGCCGACAAACGAAACCTTGTCCGATACGCACGTTAGTATAGTGATTCGATATGTTAATATGCGTGAATTGATTCGAAAGGTTAATTGAAAATAATAAAGAAGAAGGCGAGATGATGCAGATGCTAGATGTTGCATATTTATCTGGGGCTTCCATTGATGATGTTCTTGCGAGGATTACGTGGATCCAGAACTTGATTTGACGTTTGCGATTCGTGCTCTTCTTTCTCAGATTCTTCTCGTCGAGGATTAGACGTACTGGCAGGATTCACTTCCTAATCAAATCAATCAAATTTTTTAGCTTTTGAGGTAAGCATGGTTTATTGTTAATTTTCTTATTATATTGTGATTTGACGTGGAGCGGGGTGGGTTGTTTTAATTATTAATCGCTCATAATTAGCTAAAGGAGATATTTCTATTTAAACATATTTAAGGCACGTATGGCAACACATCTGCACTAGAAATTAATTTCTGGCTAGAAGTTAATTTTACTCCTTCTGTTTCTGAGCAGAAATTGATTTTTCTATTTTTCTCCAAAAGTTGATTGAAGGAGAGAGGGCTTGAGGAAGAGAGATTGATTGGCCGTTGATTGTCTCTAGAAATAGTTTTGGCTCCAAAACTATTTCTAGAGTAGAAAAAAGCTCCAGAAATAGAAAAATGAAGTTGCGTAATTAAACGAATTTCTGCTCCAGAAACACTTATGAAGCAGAAATTCTACTCCAGAAGTATTGTCATGCGCGCCCTTATCCTCCAACTAGGTTGTCGCCAAGTGATATATTTTAAGCTTATAATTTGGCATGTTAAAGGGGTTGCGGGTATTGTCCAAAACTCTCGTATCATTCAAAATTAAGGGTGGTCGAAGCGCGGTGTGTATAAAAACTAGACACGTGGAAAGGCCTATATTATCTGAAATGTTGTGTATGTTAAAATAGCGAATGTTCAAAATCAATTACTTCAAGTCATGTGTGATGTTAAAATACCATGCTTATAGTATAGTATCAAAGATAATGAACCTTACTTTGATCTGCAATTTTGTTCCTTTTTTTCTTCTCTTTAGTGTAAAAGTTATAAGCACGGTAATATGGAAGTTACAAATTTCGAGAATTAAAAATTTAAAATGCCGATAGATAAAATCAAAGCAATAAATTAAAAAAGGTAAAAAGTCACTAAGAGAATCCACTGTTATTTCCAAACAGTCCCTTAGACATTATTATTTTACATATGTCGGATACACCACAATCACTAGTCCATCTGAGCTAATAAAAAGTCAAATGGTAGGCAGATGATTTATTGTTCGCTCGTAACTGACCATATCTTTATGGAAATTTAATTTTAACTTCGCCATATACATTGCGTAAAGATACTGTCTCTTTAAGAATGTCCTCTCATAAATATTAGCATAATCTAAGCTCTTACCCTCCGGCCACTGGGGGCGGGGGATCACTTCAAAGGGTGCCTTTGTTTCATAAAAATGATCCGCTTGTATCGCTTACAAAACTGAATCAACGAAACATATTATTATCGCTTCCAAAAATACTTAGGCATAAAAAAAATTTGATAATGAAAACATTTTTCATTGACCGATTATTTTAAGCGACACAAGCGATCATTTCACGAAAAATATTTTTCAAATCATTCTTTTTTCACGAAACAAACAGAGCCAAAAGGAGTTCCAGCCCTCTAGAACATCAGAAGGTTGACCTCGTTTTCCATGGCCCAAATTTTCCTCTTTATTACTCGCTCAATGGTTAGGAATTCGTCGGGTCAACAAGCAGAACATGAAGAATTTCCCATCTATATCTTCCACTGTGCATGCTGTGTACTTGCCAAAGTAAAGAAATGGACTTTGAAACGGTAGATTCAAGGTTGAACGACTCCAAATCGGGCCGCATTCCATCCTGGTTTTTGATTGAGGTCAATCATTGCCTTGTCCAAGAATTCACTACGTTGGACCTATCAAAAATCTGTCTCTCCTAGGAACACAAGGGTCGCTACCCTATCGGCCGTTTTCATTAAGCATTTTTGTTTATTGATGCTTAGGTAGGTCCAAAGTCAACTCTATTGTATGACCTAAGCCAGAAAAAGATGCACATCTTTGTATTGTTCAACTTGGCGAGGCAAGGCTTCAAGTGTTCATCTTAATGGCAGATAAGTACCATGAGTCCATTTTGTACAATTACGATTTTGATGCAGCTATGCAATCTAATCTGTGCTAGGTCGTCGCGTATGTGCTGTAACACCAGGAAGGATTGGTCGGCCAGCTTCCTAGACAAGTATAAGACGTTGTAGCTACGCTGGTCGCAAATAGAAGATGTTCACAAGAGTTCTTGCAAAGCTGGGGAAAATTGACCCAAAAAAAAAGTTCTAAATATATTATGCAGTGGCCATTTCAATTATAAATATTTCAATTGTGCCAGTTTCATAATAAATCTTTTGATCATTTGCCACTTTAGTCATTTCCGACCAATTTTGACCGGAAATCGTTGAAGGGCACGGTCGTCCCACATGACCTAAACGACACTGACGTGGATAATTTTTTCAATTTTTATAATTTTCTTTTCCTTTTTTTCCTTGTCTTTCTCATTTTTTCCCACGGCTGGCCATCGCCAAGCCTCGGGCAAGGGACGCATGCACCTGGGTAGGCGAGGGCTCGCCGATGGCTGGTGGAGGGAAAAAAAGAAAATAAAAGTTCATAAAATTAAAAACAAATGCAAAATTTATTCACTTCAGAAGGTCAGCGCTGACTAGACCGCTACATCAGTAATTTTCGGACAAAATTAGCTAGAATAAATCAATTGACAAATCATCAAAAAGTTTAGGACTACATTGATAAATCATCAAAAGATTTAAAAATAAATTAGGAAAATTGAAAGATTTAAGACTGAATTGGCTATTGTACAATAGGTCTAGGACTTTTTGGACAATTTTCTCTGCTGCAAAGCTGTGACTATTGTTGAGAAGTTCTAACACAATCTACACACTAAGGAAAATCTAAGCCAATTTCTTAGTATACAATATCATCAATGCCCTCATATAAAGTACACTTTTTTCTATACCATTTCACTAGATTAAACCAATCACAAATGCTAAAAAGATGCAACTCTTGCTTTGCTGTTGATTATTATGTCTGCACAATGTGTCTTGTGGTATTGGGACATGATGTATGTACTAAAAGATTGACCTATAATATTGATATTAAAGTTATCGGTTATATACACGATTTAACATGATATTAGAACGTCAACTCAATCATACTTCCCCGTCCAGCTAATTTGTTCCACATCCCTGAATAACCTCGTGCCGCAGTTCTTCTGTCTATCTTGTTCATAAAACTTAGGGTTTAGAGTTTCCCATTGCTTCAATAATGTCGCTCTTCTAGTCACACCAACTTAAACTTTTGGAATAATTGGCTACACATACAATTTTTCCCAACGTCAATTGTATCCTGACCTAATATATCTCCTAACTATTTAAATTTTTGTTGCCAATACCTGACCAAGAAGAAAATAAAAATAAAACTTATGTTGCCAATAGAAGCTAGATGTGTGTACTTTACAGGAAAGAAAGCAAATGGAGAGATTTTGATCCACTCTCTTGGAGGGTATTGTCAAAAGGAAACAACAACCAGCCTCTCCAAAAGACCATTGACCCGATTAGTGGGTAACCCTAATTAATCTAAAGTGGACCATATATAAGCAAGTGGACATTAGAATAGGATCTTGGCATAACATATGATAGATTCCTCTAATTGTTTATATTAAATTAAATATAATATATATATAGCCAGTATTAAAAATGGCCTTTGCTTTTCCATTTGCTTTTCCACGTAGAAAATGCAATTCGCATCTCTAACTGCTGGAAAAAAAAAATGTGGATGGCCCTCGAAGTAAGTCATAGATTCTCGTGACCACTATAAAACTTCACCACTAATTATTATATAAAATCAATCTTTTGTTTATTTCTGGGTATCATGTAGCGACTTTATCTTATCACAAGACCGTGATCATATAGTAAATTCTATTCGTATTAAGTTGCATCGGCACGGCATCGTACTATGTGGTTCCCGAACACGTGGTTAGTTCCCTTAGGAGGCCTAGGTGTTAGAAAAGAAAAGAAATTACCGACACTAGATGGGTATCGAAATAACAAAGTTTGAACTCACTTTTTTATTTGTGAGCAACGAGCTAAAGATTGGTGCAATAAAATATAAATCGATCAAGTCCTAGATTAAGATAGATTAGTTTGCATTGACGTAACTAATAAGTGATTAAAAACACAAAGGTAGAGGCAGCACCTCTGTTTCATCAAGTTCGTGCACTTGTGTGGGCACTTATATCTTCTTCTTTCATTTCTTGTTATTATTATTTTTTCGCATACTTTATAACTTAAACCCTAACGACATTTGTACAGCAACATGCATGATTACGAATCAAAAGAGACCATGAAGAGTTAATGGGGGGGGAAAAGGGAGAGAGAGAGAGAGAGAGAGAGAGAGAGAGAGAGATGTGGAAGAAGGATTAGGTTAAAAAATGAAGGACCGATTGATTTTTGCAACTTTTGAGAAAGGATTAATTGGTCAGTGAGCTCGCTTTCGAACCATGGTGGTGGTGGTGGTGGTGGTGTGATGGGTGGTGGGTGGTGGCACTGACGGCCAAAAGGTGGACGAAGAAAGAAGAGGGCCGTCCAGGGTGGGGGAAGAGGACAAGAGAGCAGGCCCCACGCGCCGCAGCACCATCTCCCCCACTTGCCCTAAATTTTTGCCCTTGTTTCTTAATAATTTCAATGTAAGCACGTCTCCCTCGTTTTGACTTATTCTATCGAATCAAGTCAATCAAAACTTAAAAGACAACGTAATTTTCGTACAATTCATTTGAATATATAAGTTGGGACGCATTTTCTGCATTTTGATTGGCTTTATTTCTTAGCATACCGATCCTCGATGTTCCGTTTTCTAGGATTTCTGTCCTAATCCAACTGATTAGTCAACTTTGCTTAAACCATGGTTAAGTTCCACCTCAGAAAAGTCTAATCCCTCCAAAAAACGCATCAATCATGCATACCCCGTCCACACATTCATCTAGGTTTTTTTTATAGTTTAATTAATGATGATGTCCATATCTTTTTCTTATTAAGCTCCGGTCCATTAAATTAGTAATGCCCAGGATAAACCCAACTCTCTAGGAACCCTCTTTTCGAGAAAGAAATGTGAGCTAACGGTGATAAATGCATATTAGTTCGCATCAACCAGATGATCAAAATGCGAAGTCCCATCTCATCTAACTTCAAATAAATTAACCTCGAAACGTTTATTTTTTTCTCGTTACATTGCGCTATATTTTTGAAATCGTGTCTACCAATTACACTTTGGAACGAGACTATAGACTAATATATATAATACAAATATTGAGCTGCATGAATTTTATATTTTTCATATATTAAACCTTTTGAGACTTTGTTTATTCCTCTCTCTCTCTCTCTCTCTCTCTCTCTCTTCATCTTCTTCATTTTGCCTTCCTCTCTACTCCATCCTTGTGGTTCCCGTCTTCTTCTTGCAGCTGTTTTATATCATCTTCTTCTTCCTCCTCCTCCTTTTCGTTTTCCTTTTTAAGCTTTCTATAATCTCTGCGCCTGTGTATTCAAATCAAGATTTCAAGTTCCCGAGCTCCACTCTCTCTCTTCTCTTTCCCTTTCTCCTCTTTGTTCTTTATGATTACATCTCCACTGTGTGTTTGTTTTTAAATTTTTCCCTAGCTCACTTCACAATAAAAAAGAAGCGAAAAATTCTAAGTAATAATTATATATATATTTTTTTGTTTGGCCACCTTGTTTTCTGTTTCGTCTTCCCCTTTTTGATGCCGTGCTCATGATGGCTGGTCTGGATTTAGGCACTGCTTCTCGCTTCCTCCCTCATCTCCAACTCCAACGTCACAGCGATTCCGGAGACGACCCGAGTAACCCTAGTCACAACCCGTATTCTGGCGACCCCCACGATGACGGATCCCACCACTACGGCCTCGATCTGGGCGCCGCCGCCAACCCTGGGCCTGGCGACATCGTCGCCCGCCGGCCCCGGGGCCGCCCCCCGGGTTCCAAGAACAAGCCGAAGCCGCCGGTCATCATCACCAGGGAGAGCGCCAACACGCTCCGGGCGCACATCCTCGAGGTCGGCAGCGGGTGCGACGTGTTCGAGTGCGTCGCGACGTACGCGCGGCGGCGGCAGCGTGGGGTCTGCATCCTCAGCGGGAGTGGCACGGTGACCAACGTCAGCCTCCGGCAGCCGGCCGCGGCCGGGGCAGTGGTGACGCTGCACGGCCGGTTTGAGATCCTGTCGCTCTCGGGGTCCTTCCTCCCGCCGCCGGCTCCCCCGGGGGCCACAAGCCTCACGGTGTTCCTGGCGGGCGGGCAAGGGCAGGTGGTCGGCGGCAGCGTGGTCGGGGAGCTGACCGCGGCCGGGCCGGTCATTGTCATCGCCGCCTCCTTCACCAATGTCGCCTACGAGAGGTTGCCGCTGGACGAGGAGGAGCAGCTACATATGCAGCCGCCCGCCTCGCAGTCGCCGTCCGGAGGTGGGGCCGCCACTGGTAACTCGTACCCGGATCCGTCGTTGGGGCTTCCCTTCTTCAATTTGCCCCTCAACAACATGGGGTCTGTTCAGTTGCCGGTGGAGAATTGGCCAGGAAATAACTCAGCACCTCGTCCTCCATTTTGAAAAGCAAAAAGAAAACGAAAGAGGTTGCCGATGAAGATGACGACGATCAATCCCCTCTCCAAGGTCAGCGATTTCCCAGAATCTATTTCGCAAGGTTCTTGATGGTGATGATGATGATCATGGTTAACTCGGATTAATTCTGTGTTGATGTCTCTTTAGCTCTTTCTTTCTTCTTTTCTTTTCTGGGTTAATTTTCTTCTGCGCGTTCATCTTTTTTTTAGTTTCTCTTTTGGGGTTTGGAAGTAGTGTTTCCGAATCTATCTTCTTGAGCATTGTGGGACTTATCCTCTCCTCCTCCTGCTCCTCCTCCTCCTCCTCCTTCTTCTTCTTCCCTCTGTGTATGATTGACTGGGTTTGAGTTTGAACCAATTGAAGCTTTAGAGAACAATTAATTTTAATTTCACGGTGTATAAACCTATATGGTCTGTGCTTGAATCCTCAAATTTGATTATCCCACTAGGTTTTTGCTTCTGACCTCTCCATCAAGTTGACATATTTTTTATAATCTCTTCATGGTTTTTTTCACATCATGTATAGATTGTCTATATAGTTTAAACGCATAGATATATGTTCTCAAATTTATGAATGTTGCAGGTAAAAATAATATAGGATTTCTCAGCATGTTTTGACCGTTTGTGTGCATTGTTTTTTACACAAACTACATTGGAGATTCTTCTTGTTAAGTGGGCTTTTTGTGTTGTGTCGATGCCTTACCAGCACAGGTTTCAGTGTGAAGCTCTCCTACAACCTATTTGTCCTCATGATCTTTGCGAAAAACATGGGATTCACGACGATGATCACTGTTTTTGTTTTATCAGAATAAGTTAGGTGCACTAATAACTACACAACGTGTCCTATACAAATTATATTAGTGTACAGTTCATGTAATTACTAATCAACTATTTAAGGTGGCTAATTTTCTCAGAGCATAGAGTTAATTTTTCACTGCGATCTGATCCGTGGCCGAAGATTAGAACCATCTAGGATGATCAAATGATTTTAACAACCAGCCATGTGCAAAACATTGCCTAATGAAAAATGTTCGAAAACGAAGCAAATATAATGTTTATTTTTTATTTTTTCCAGAAGCATGTTGCCTTGTAGAAAGTACAAGTTCTTTCTTCAAGTGTGAGCTGAATATACATAAACTAACCTATTATACTCTTCGGGACTTTTTTGCTTGTCGTGTTTATTTAGTTACTACCTAAGTCTAGATATGTAGAAGGCATACTAAATTTTGTATGGTGACATTTTGAGTACACACTGTGGAGACAATTTTAGAAGATCTTTGTTAGATATATTTCGAGCCTTTTTTTTTTGTAATGTTTCTTTTGGTATAAAAGGAAACTAAATTGAGTTTTTCCATGCACATGCTTCCGTCTGAAAAATAGAAGTGATGATCCAGTTCAGTTGCAACCAAGCTCTTTAGTTATAATTAAGGATGTTTCTTTATCGTTATAGAATCGGTCATATCTTAGAATGCCTTCCTAAGGATGTATTATTTATTAGTTATGCATATAGTTGCTAGCGCTCGACTATATACCATCCAATAAAAGTGGCGGGAACGCAATTTTGCTCCCGTACTTTCATGAGAATCAGTCGAGCTGAACGTTCGAATATCCCATGTTACAATATATATGTACCCAATATGTACGAGTATGTGTGGTTGGTTTGCGCTTAACTATAGATCAATCAAGCCGAACATTCAAATACCCCATGTAAATAGAGAGTCAAATAAAAAAACTTATCATATTAAACACCGATTGTTCCCTAAAGTTTAGATTACTCGATAGTTGATGGGATTTGGTATGTGTTGTTGTACTTACCATGTTACTGAAAACGAAGTGAAAATCAGTGAGCCAAGTACTGTAAGCTGACCCATATAGGTTATTTCTAACCCTAATCGTCCAGATGCAAGATAACTGTGCCATTCGACGCCCATATCTTTACTTAGCTAATCGCCTTTTTTAGCGGTCTAAATCAATTATCCGAGAAAGATGTTTCACTGGTTTGATTTGATGATACAAGTAGGATCATACAAGAAGGCTCGCTGGTTTGATTCCATCGTTTTATTCACCTTTGGGCTTTTTTAACCACCATTCTGTGGATTTAGCTAACCTTATGATGAAAAAGCCGGCACTCTAATCTTGGCTGTGGTACGTATGAATCTATGATGAGGAAGCCCAACTCCAGTCCTCGTTCTAAACAGCATCGTGTATGCTTCGATTCACTTCCTAGAAGAAAGAATTTTTCTTCGGGCATTCTTTTGTTTTCTAAACTTCTGCGCAGCATCAAAGGTGAACAGATTTGAACATATCGTTTTCGCACCAGGAAGACGGCAACGAAGTATGAACACTGCGAAGATCGCACGGCGTGGTCGTGGGTATATAGTTCCAGGTGCCAATTCCTACCTAATACGAGACGAAACCTCGCGGAATCTTCGTTGATTAAGAAAACAAAAACCTAGCTGTAGTGTGGAAGAGATAAGGTCTTAACTTTTGCTGATGCAGATATAATAGTGCAAGTGTGAGGTGGAATCGTCACTAACAAAAGCTGGATTGAGATGCTAACCACCCAGGGTCGCATGCGGGCTACCTAATTTGATTCTGATAAGTGTCGCTTTAGGCACACATAAGCAAGAGCAGTTAAGTCATGCGCATATATATTATATACATGTAAGTTAACTACAACGAATCTTACATTAGATCTCATATTATCTGGTAGCGATCAACCACATTTCCATGCATTTGCCCAAAGAAACCATGCCAAAGAAATTTGTCTAGGCATATCACAAGTCATCTGTCATTCTCTAATTCACCTGTAAGACTTTTCTCGTTAGTAGACCCGTCAAACTGGTGGGCCGGGTCGGATCAAAAAGGGTTCGGCCCAAATAGATTCATTTAACCTGTTTTAATCTATTTTCATGCAATGCAATTAAAATGACCCATACTCTTAAAACACTTCCATAGTTATCCCTTTTTTTTTTTTTTATGGCTATCAATTTTGTGGATCTTAAAAAAAAATTGTGGGTCTAGCTTGTTTGGTGAAATTTTGAAAGTGAAGATGATACTCCAACATCCCTCCAGGAGTATTATCATTAGTTTGTACAGAGATTGGGGGGACAACATGGTCCAGAGATCTATCAGAATTGTACTTTCAATGTCCCAAAAACATATGATGGATTAACATGAAGTCAAGTCGGGAACCAAAGGGTGTGTGCAGCAATCGTGGGAACTACGTACATTCAACCATACCTATTAGACAGACAAGATTAAAAGGAAAAAAAATTATACCCATTGCTGAGAATTTGCTCCTAGAAAAATTATGGGGTTTTCAGCTACTCGGTTCATTCTTGGGAGGCCATGTCGGGAGAGAAAGTATTTCCCGATGAATTATTCCGACCTTAGATGTGGACTCACCGACTCGGTCGAGCTATGTCGAGCCAGATGAAAATCAATTGCCACATCTTTTCACAAAATAGAAGAGAAGATAAAGCTGATAAGAAATTGCATTCACGCACTTATTCACCTAAAAATCAATACTTGTTAACACTAACCAGTATTTAGAATTTGGACAATCAATGACCGAACATTGTGAATATACGAGAAAGGAGAGTTTCTTGTTCCTACTAGGTTTAGCTTCATTTACAGAAGTTCTTGCTTAACGATAAGTATGTTTTTCGGTTATCAAGTCTTTTGCAATTTCAGAGTGTGTGTGTATATATATATGAGATCAATTCCAAACTTTTCGCCACTTCATTGATCAATTTATCAGTTTCCTTTATGAACTTCTTCAGGGTGATTAAGTAGACCTCGAGACATCCTTCGTTTTGCTAGGGAATCAAGCCGAAACACAGGGCTTGGATCATAATTTGGGCTCAATATTCAGCCCAATTCGAAAATAGCTAAACAGCTATTGCATTCCACCCCAACGAGTTTCCAGTTTTTATTGAAAGTAGAGTTCGAGGAGCACAAATATTGTCGTCAGGTCGATCTATTTCTGTCTTCAAAAGTTCAAATACTCTGTTTGAGCAGCTGGCAAGCCGAACCAAGCAATAGCCCAAAAGTAAAAAACATAAATAAATAAGTTTCTCATTCAGCTGGTCGATCAATTTCGCTTCATGTCCAAAAGTGCTTGTTGGTGGATAATATTTTCACGGAGAAATTATCAAAAAAGTCTTAAATCTATTGCAATTGTGCTAATTCAGTCATAAACCTTTTTTTTTTTTTGTCAATCGAGTCCTAAACCTATTCAAATTTTAACAATTGAGTTCATTTGGCCAATTTTGATCGGAAATTGATGACATGAACGCCAACCGTTCACCGATTGTCCTACGTGGCACTGTCGGCACTAACGTGAATTTTATTTTCTACCATTATTTCTTTTCTTTTCTTTTCTTTTTATTATTAAGCACCGCCGACAACCGGCCGAGTGCGAGGGCACGGCTAGCGAGGGCTCATTGGCTTTGCTCAAATCTAGGCCAGGGCTGCGAGCCCTCACCCTCGCCTAGTGGCCGGTAGAGGTCTCTCGGCCTCGGCTAGTGGCCACCGGCCCTTAACAGAAAAAAAAAAAAAAACAGAAAAAAAGGCTAAAAAACTGATAAAAAAATTCAAAAAAAATCCACATCAGCATCGGCAGTGTCGCGTTGGACGGCCGGCTGGCATCCATGTTATCCATTTCCGGCTAAAATTGACTTGATGGACTAAATTGACAAAATTTGAAAAGGGTTTAGGACTTAATTGAGAAAAAAAAAATAGGACTAAATTGCCATAATTATAATAGGTTTAAGACTTTTTTGATAATTTTCTCCTACTTTCTTTTCAATACCTCCTACAGGGTTACCTCATGTTTTATCAGGTAATAAAATAGGGACAGTAGTTTACGGCGTTAAAATTTTGTATTCAGCTTAGCTCTTTTTCATACCATTTTTTTGATCTATTACAGGAGCTCCTAGGACGGAAGAAGTATCTTAGACATATCCAACGCATTACGTATCAAAATTCTATTGTCTTGTTGTCAATTTTTTTTTTCTTTTGCTCGTTTATTTTTGGTTTGTTTCACTTCTCCAGTTCTCCTTCTTGGTAATTTGCTCCATTGAAATTCATACTAGGGGTGAGCGGTTTCAGGTTCTATATAGGTTCCACCTGGAACTTGTAACCTACCTGTCTATACACGTTCCTCATTTTTTGAAACCTGAAACCTACCATGCATACTTTAGAACCTAGAACCTATCCTGTCACAGATTCCATGGTCGGTTCCAGGTTTCACATGTATTCTTAGTTGAACGATTGCAGTGAATAATCACATTTAATGACCACCACTTGCTGCTAAAATCCACTGACCATAACTCATATTTAGACACACGAAAATATGAAACATTAACAAAGTAAAAATCTCAATAATAAAGTGGCTCCGGATTACATACTCATCATCGGACACCATAGAATACCACACGATGACGCAAAGACATATACCAATAAAAAATATAAAAAACTACTTTAGGTTCCAGGTTCCGGTTCCAGGTTCCACCTACCTGAAATCTGGAACCTGAACTTACCCGTCAGAACAGGTTCCCTAATTTTTGGAACCTGAAATCTACCATCCATACCCTGGAACTTGGAACCGATCGGTTCCCACCAATCTAGTTTTTCAGGTTCTAAGTTTTACCCTGGAACCATGCTCACTCATAATTCATACAATCTGAAGTACTTTCTCTCTCTTCAATTTGTCTCCCTTTAATAGGTGTAGTTTGTTAAGTGCAATCGATCAAGGGGCGATTTTTGTCCTTGAAGCGGGAGTTTGGGGCTTGAAAGTACTTCTCACTCCGTCATTATTGTCTTTAATCACAGCTACCTTGTCACTGACTCTTGACTTGCGGCCGCGAGTCCACGACATCACCACG
Source organism: Lenwebbia sp. NSW1173648 (assembly GCA_029784005.1). Taxonomy (NCBI): domain Eukaryota; kingdom Viridiplantae; phylum Streptophyta; class Magnoliopsida; order Myrtales; family Myrtaceae; genus Lenwebbia; species Lenwebbia sp. NSW1173648. Next base: position 2,146,830 of record JARCGZ010000005.1, read on the forward strand.
ACAACACACAACAGCCACACGTAAGCAGCCACATCAGCTTATGCCACATAGCCTTCATACGCCAGTTGGTTCTCTCTTTAGTACACCAAACCACTTCGGTGATCCGCCCAGGCGTTTTTCGGGTCCTTCTCCGAGGTCAAGTCTTTCTCCGAGCTTAAGTTGACTTCTTTTAAAACACCTTGAGTTTGAGGAGGATGTTGGATATGATTACGATGTTTCACTTAATTCTCCGTATCTCTAAGTATTATGCATATATCTCATTTGATTGTACATATTCTTCATTGGTATATAATTTATGTCATGGTTATCTCGGTACCTTAGATAATCATCTATGTGCTCTTCAAAAAGAGATAGATAAAAATATAAAAAAAAAAATTATGAAATTCTCTTTTCCGTAATATTCTTATCTGTGATAACTAAAAATTCTCAGAGGTTCGAATAATTATAATACAAGCATTGAGACGTTATGTACTCTTTATAATGCTTGACTATTGGAAATAAATTGGGCAAAAGGATTTAAAGTGTATATTAGTGTTGTTTTCTGGGAAAATTATCCAAAAAGTCTTAAACATGTTGCATTTTGATCAATTCAGTCCTAAATCTTTTAATTGCTCCAAATTGAGTCCTAAACCTTTTGACAACTTGCCAATTTAGTCCTTCCAACCAATGAAATTGCTAATGTGGACGTTTGCTATCCTACATGGCACGGTCGACGCAGACGTGAAATTTTTTTCAATTTTTTTTCTTTTTTTTGTTTGTTAAGGGTGGCGGCCACTAGCCGGCCATCAGTAGCTAACGAGACTCGTGGCACTCTCGGCCACTGGGCGAGGGCTCGCTGCCCTCGCATACGGCCAACGAGCCCTTGGCCCTCGTGCAGAGTTGGCGAGGGTAGCGAGACTTTTGTTATATATTGCGGTGATCTCTCTTGTAAAGGTAACTCAAAATTGATTGTGAAAAATTGCGTAATGTGACGCCATGATTTTCCTTTTTTTTATTTTGAAGGTTTTCCACTTAAAAATTTTGTGTATCTTCTTCGTCTTTGATTTTTTTCTCTTTCACGATTCTCATTCCCGACACATGTCATGTAGTAAAGGTCACATAATTAAAAATGGGCATACGTGTTAGGAATCGCGCACCAATTCCAGAAAAATAACCCAAGCAAACAATCCACACGGCAGATTATAATAATAAAAAAGCAGAAACAGAAGAACACACTAGAGAATTTGTTATCGAAGTTTACTCAAACTCGGGCTTCGTCTCCGCGCAGAGACACTCGAATCCATTAGTCTTCGAGAAAGTAGGAATACAATTGATGATCTTCTCACAAGATCATGGCACAAAGAGATTGAAAACACTTATAAAGCCATCACGACCTCTCTTTTTCTTTTTCTCTCTATTCGATACTTTGCGCTTCTTTTTTCTGCTATTTACGGCTACTACCTCTACATCGCTAATATAAGAGGTATAGCTTTTAACCTAAAAGCAAAAAGAAGATAAAAGACAAAAAAGCCCTTAATAATAATTTTAGCCTCACACGCCAACAGCACGAGCATCGAACAAGCAGAAAAAACATCGTGAAATACATAATTACAATCGCGGTAATAAAAGTTACTATTGCCTGCATTACAACCACTCCTAATCTTCTCCAACGTTCGAAGAACACTAGAACAAGGCCCAAATGAACTTTAACTTGTGCTAGAATCTCATCTATCACAGCAACATTTGGCATGTCTTGTGAACTCTTCGATCCTCATGCCGCGTACATGAAGGGCACTTCCACCTGCGAACAGGGAAGGAACAAAAAGGAAGAATCAGAAACCACTACGAAAGGGAATTTTGATTAGAAATAAGAACCCGAGTAAAAACCAAGAAAATTAACTAATACTCAATTAGCCTTCTCTGAATTGCATATTACCGAGGTACATCACACGACTCAATTTTACCCTTGCCGTGTTGACATTGACAAAAGGAATGAACTTTGGTCGGATCGGTGACTTACAAAGAAATAAGCAGAGGAAAATTTGTCGTCAAAGAAGTTTTTTGGTAGATCACTGTTCCAACATAGGTACGTCTCCAATCACTATGTTTTTTTTTTGGGAGGGGGGGGGGGGGGGGGGTGGTTGTGTTGCTTTTGAGAATGATCAATTCAATGGGTATCGACCGTATTTATAGCCTAAGGATCACTAGTTGCCCGAATCAGAATGGTGTTGCTGACCTATGCGCTTAGGTTTCATCATGTTGGACCTTATGGCAACCTAATCATGAATCGTAAAGGGTTGGATTAGTTGCCAATCGTGCAATGCCAATATTTGGTTGGGTTTTAATTCATGTCGATCCTTCTAAGTAAATGCTTTCTAAGTTAGTGATTGATTGTGTTAGATGTTAGGCTAGCAATACATTAGTCGTGAGCGATGCAACTGCCAAGAAACGCTAAAACGAAATGTTAGGCTTGTGGTATATTCGTCGTGAGTGATGCAAGTGCCGAGAAACGCTAAAGTTGTCGTTTTTTTATTATTACAAAAATGGCACTCAAGTGATCACTCCAAGTTTTGGCATTGAGATGAGCATCGTACGAAAGTTATGGCACTTCTAGTGTCCTTTTTCCCAAATTTGATACTCAAAATTGAGGATTGAATCTTACCTTTTTTGGTTTGAGGGGACGACTGACACTCTAGATAAGCAAAAGAAAATTAATAAAACCCTACTCCACTTTTGGATTTTATCACTTCCAACTTTCATTGTAGTCCCATTAAATAAGCTTTTGTTAATCTCTCAATTTCATTTCGCCATATCCACAGTTTTTGGTTTGAGGGGACTGCTCAACACCATATCAATTCTCCTATTTGGGATTTCTCTAAAACACAACTCATATGTGTATCTCGACAGTGCATCTCTCCACTAAATAAGCCCTCGGAAAGTCTCGAATACTTCATTATCGGGAAAAAAAAATTTGAAAGAGAATACCCAATCAAATGGAGATTGACATGAACTTGTATGTTGCTTCGTAGGAAAGAGAGAAACTAGTCGCAATTTATTACATTCTAAAGAAGACAAAGAGAGGAGGAGAAGTAAACGAGATCGGGGCGGTACCAACAACGTCCTCATTTTCGTCCCCATTGTTTGTACATTTTGCAAGCTATCTACTTTGCACCTACCATACATTTTATCATTTTCCTTCTATCGACAAAATCGCCTAATTCACGCAATTGTTATAACATAGCTAAAATCACGTGCCGAAAATGAATGTATGATTGATATTGAATTTAAGGAAAAAAGCCATCAAAAATCCTAAACTATGCTCACTTGTAACATTTTTGCCATGAATTTTTTTTTTTTTTGCGACATAAAAAATTTCAAACTATGCTTGTTGTGACACATTTACCCTATTTCTCATGACATAAAAAACCTCAAACTTGCAATTTTGTGATACATTTACCCTCCGTCAAGATTTCGTCAGATGATTTTTTAGCCAAAACAATGTCGTTTTTATTTTACTTTAACCACATGGGAGCCATGTCAACACTGTTTGCTTTCCGGTATCCATGTAGGCAGAATTTAACGATGCTCATTGACAAGACCTTGAGGAAGGTTAAATATGCCGCACAGATACAAATTTGAGATTTTTTGTGTCTCAAAAAGAAAAAAGTTTAGAACAATCGTGTAACAATCGACATAGTTTGGGATTTTTGGCGGGCGACTTTTGCCTTTAATTTATTTGCTAGACAGAGGGTTATGGATGAGTTTTTTTCATTAATCAATCACGTAGCCAATCTAACAATTAAAATGCGGATGTACGCGTATACATCTCATCAGATGGACGGGTCGGGAAGTGGATCACAATCTACGTTGTTGACATTTTCAACATGTACGACTCCATTGTCTTCAAATTATTTTGAACTTACAATAAGTAAATATATAGTCTACGTCATGGATAGTATGATATGTATGTAGAAATTGGAGAGGAAACACCAACGGCAAATCCAAATGCGCTCCATGACAAGAACACGAACCTTCGCGTCGTCGCACGTAGGACGGCATATGTGCATGTATATAGCGCCGGATCGACAAGACAACGGGACAATAGATATAACCTAATTTTGTATTATTGTTCATTAGATGACATTATGTCTAGGGCTTTAATCCCATTTTTTTTTTTATTATTCTTTCGATTCTTGAATAATTTATCGTTAATAACCCAAAACGCACATCAACAAGAAGCAGCATATTCTGAAGAGAATAGGTGAATACATTGATGTGTCATTGCATGTATATACATCCAAATCAAGAACTTAGGGTTACGACCAAGAACCATCGGAGGATTTCTCACGCGATAGAAGAAAATAATCATAGTTATCGAAAGCAATTTATTAAATTAGTTCACAATGTTTCTACCTTCGGACCATTAATTTTCTTGAGCATAGAAGTCGATGACCTCCTCCACGTTCAGCTGGAACAGCGACGGGCAGTCGTTGTGCATCAGCCACAGCATGTGCTCGAACAGGATCGCGTCGACGTCGACAAAGATCACCCTCTCCCTCCTCTTGCCCCGCTTCCTCGAGCCGCCGGGACCTCTCCCGCCTTCTTTCCTCGTGACGGCGTCGATCAGTACCCGGAACGGGTTCTCTTCGAGCACGTACGAGTCGACCAAGAACACCCTCTTCTCCTTCCCAACAACCACGGTCACCGGGCTGTCGGGCTCGCCCAGCCCGTCCTCGACAAGTTGCCGGTAGCCCGGCCGCGATCCCGAGCACCGCCGGCTCAATAGCGCGACCGGCAGCACCAAGCAATCCATTAATATCAACAGGGGGATGATTTGTGCGTGAGGGCAAGGAGCTTTGGAAGTGGGATTTAAGAGATGTGCATGCGAAATCGACTTATATATACAGAATAGCTAGAGAGAGAGAGAGAGAGAGAGAGAGAGAGAGAGTTTTCTTTATAAGGAATTATATTAATCAGTAGAGCTTGACAAGGTCGGTGATTGAATTGGCCGGCTAACGGCTAGTGAGATAGAGAGAGAGAGAAAGCGAGAGAGAGAACGTAGGTAAATGTTATGTGTCGTTTTCCATTGTGTGTGTCGTTTTGCAGATTGTTGGCCGAAGAGGGACGTTGGAGTGAGGCTTAAGAATCTGCTGGAGAGGAAGGTAGGAATTAGAATAAGACTGGCGACTATGGGATCATTAGTCTCAAGAGATGTTGAGATCACAGATTTACTGCGTTAAGAAGTAGTAATCCGCGTTCGATTCCTGACCGTCGATGGCCATAGTCGGTACCCTAGAAAAAGATTGACGCGAACCGCGAACCCTTGAGAAACTAGGGATGCCCGAGGCAAAACTAGTAGGTAGTAGTAGTTGAAAGATCGTGTTTTCAAGTACTGTATAATCTACCCATCTCTTTACACGGACCCTGCTTCGCTTACTTTGGAGTCACCACACCAAGAAGCAATCCTTCTGCGTTGGTGAGACATTACCTCTTTGATTACTTTAGAGGGCCCTAACAATGGCTTCCTATAAAGGGCGTAGAATGTCACATGCAAATGCATCAGTCACATTAGACTGCCAAAACAAGTGTATATCCACAGATTCGAACTCGGAACTCTCACCAATCACCTGACCGGCAATTCCTCGTTCTTTCACTCTCATGCGCTAGTAACAGCATGCGCGCTGCGAGTCTTCAGTGCCTCGGTTATGTCTCCTCAGGACCGCGCTAATCCGGCGACTGAATGTATATAACTGTTAACTCTCAGCTCAAAATATTTCTAGTGCTAAAGCTATGCATGAAGACAAATTACCAGAAGCCATCACTGAGAGTACCTAGAGCAAGAAATTGACAAAATCCCAACACAACTCCACCAATTGTAACAAGAAACCAGAGATGGGAAGTATTCCCGAAACAAGCATAGATTCCTCATGAAAATGCTTCCCATGGTAACAACTATCAACAACAGCACCATGTTCCGATAAGATTCAAGTTCAAAAACCCAGTAACCAAGTTCAGAAAGAGAAAGAAGGCTAAAAAAGAAATAAAATGAAGTCGATGAGAGGATGTCTCACTAAATCGTCATTCGGGTGATGCCTGCCAAGTTGGCCTAAATGTATATATTTCTGCGGCTACGATAACTAATGATCTCAACTTGAGTAGTACCCAGAAAGCCAGTTATATCTCAGTTGACTTCTTCAGTGAGGAGTTTGACCAGCCCACAGGTGGTGGTACATCTGCATATTGTGGATCGGCTGGCTAGTGTTGTTGTAGAGTCCGGAAGGTCGGTGGTTAATTGGGCTATTACCGTTTTCATCAGAAGATTCACCCGATGCTCCATCAGAGGGGGGACTCACTGCCGTCCCAGGTGCACCAAAGTTCAACATATGGGATTGTGGACCCTGTGACGTCGGAGAAGGGTCAGACTTGAGAGCGCTCGAAGATGCTTTCTTTGAACTTGAAAGGAAGCTTCCAACAATAACCTGTCACACAATTTGGAAAGAAACAATGAGAGAAATCTGTATTGACGACATGGTTTCTCCGTTGTTTCGTCCCACCAAATTTTCAACAGGGCAGTAAATTCTCCCCTCCTGATTCCTTTCTAATGATCCAGGACAAGAAAATAAAATTCCCTGAGTTTTGTGGCAATAAAGAGGCAGTGAAAAGTTCTTCAAGAACTGGTGGTTAACTTTTAATTTTTCTTGTGAGACCTTTCTGCAAGAAATGCCCCTGTTCTGGAATCAACAGATTACATAACAATAACACATGGATGGGACTTTTCCACACAGAGACAATGCCATCTTTAATTAAAGAGAGGGTCCTTGATGTATATTGACCAACCTGTACAGGTGTAGCGGCTATTAGCAATCCTGCAACCCCTCCACCCAGCACTCGACCATCTGGGCCTGCTAACGATATACTTAATGCGCCAGCTCTGCTGCGACCAGTTTCATTTTCAGGACACAGGAAGGACCCAGATAGACAGATTATCTCAAATCGGCCCTGTAAGGTGTTAAATAGAGAAGGGAAAGTCATATGTGATCCTTAAAGAAATTTAAAGTCCGAGATGCTTTCAGAATAGTCCAGAAAACATTCTACCCTGGACCAAGGGTTACTCGATCATTGAAGAGTCAACAACACCAGCGACAATGAGGAAATTCTTACATCATGAATTGACATTGAAGTTGCTCTTTTGCAGCTTTAAAAGAAAATCCTTAACTCAGTATGAGATCGGCACTTATGATGCTACAAAGAATATTCACTTGAATTATCTAGTCCTCCGGCAAATAGCGACTGGAACATCTATAGTCTTAAAGCCAATGTACAGTCACGAGACAAACAGCACGCTAACATTAGTCAGAAAGGGCTGCCCAACAAACTATAGAAACAACCAACAAACAAGTAGAATTGTCTACAAATCTGATTCAGGAAGACAACTGTCAGTCATATGGAAGATCTCCCCTGTGAAGACAGAGCAAGTACTCTTTTGATGAACAGACCAGAAACAGATAGGATACTAGATAGCAAAAGCTCAGTCAAAACATCTAAAATTCTCAAAGCCACTGCTTTAGACATCAAAGCTTGTCGGATTATAATCTCAATAGGTATACAAGATCCACCATACATCCAGAAAAGTACAGTGCATGTTGTGAAGAAGCACCTCAAGAATTCCATAAGATGCAAGATCAGATGAAAATAAATTATTGAAATGTTTGGAGCAGATAGCATTGACCTGCATCAACTGATTATGCAACGATGAACCACCAATCATTGCATCAACTGCTCTAAAGAGTCCGGTCAGCAATTGCACATACAACAGAAAGCAAACTTTAGAGAGAAAACATTGCTAAAAACCGCGTTCAATCGTTCTCATATCCTCACCTATTTCGTCTATTCAACTTTCACCAAAAGCCCACAAATATCTGATCCCCGTAATGTTTACGACTATTATAACCACTTGCCTCCATCTCCTAAGGCAATGTATCAGTTCCAGTCACCTTCTTAGCATGTTTCGATAATTTGTCAATTGAAGCATATATTTCATCTAGCAATGTGAAGATATTCGCATGCTGTGGACCAGAAATTACAACCACCTCTATATCCGATTTCAGTATCTTTAGATTCTTTACTAGCCAAGAAACCATCATGAAGAAAAGGGCATCGCACCTAGCAAGTTACTGGCCACTATAGATAATTGACGCAAACACGCATAAAGATGGCAGTTTAAGTCAAATAAGTCAAGAAAAGAAACAAAAAGATACCTTCTTCCTCAAAGCAAGCATTCAGTTAAAAATGCTACGTGCAAAAAGCGATTCCTACAAGAGAATCGTCAATTACTGGTGGAGACACCACCAATCATGAAACACTTTGACATGTTGTGCGTACTTGACTTCTCCAATTTTTTTACCTACTTTGCAAAAGAATTCCTATCCTTCTTCAAAAGTCCATCTACAGCATGCACAAGTTTGTTGCTCAATAAAGTGTTAACCATATCTAGAAATAATCCATCAAATTGTCTTTCCCAACAGAACCAAAATTAATTCCTATGCATCATTTCCTAATTCAGATTCATTAGTAAGATTTCAGACATCTATAATTCTCCCATCATTTAGCGCATCACTACTCAAGGAACTTCTGAGTGAGGATTTTGGGTTCTCTCACCAACCCACAATATACGCACTTTCTCATCATTACTGAAGTAGCAACATCTCTAGTGTTGAAAGAGTTTTCTTTTACCCATGTAAACATTTAACAACTAAAACAAATGTACTTTAAGTTCGCGTCTATATCATGATACTTATGAAAACTGGCTAATTAGGCAAGAACACGAAGCTCACCTCATATGTCACAGTCCCACCATTCATTGCTGGCTGCCTGAGGGTTACATTGCAGATAGCTCCACTTGCTGAGAGAATACAAATTGTACGAGGTCCTTGCAGAGAAAAGGCCATAATTTTGGAGGCTACGTCCTGCAAATCCAGAAAAATATAGATGAGGACCAGAGTATCTCTACTTGGAACTACAGATTTCTGCTAACAACAAAGAGAAAGCAAATAGGTTCTTATTGCAAGCATTCTTTATGCAAATCTAGCAAAAACTGTTTGGATAATCAGCTCTTAAGACTGAGTTATAGCATGATCATATCAGTTAGAAAGTATTTTGTCTAGAGTCAGAGAAGCATTAGAAAATACTATAACGGCGATCCTCCACTATCAGAATGCTATCAACAAGTCTAGTGTCCAAGTAGGAACTAATAAAAAGCATGCATTACAAAATCCCACTACGCCATCCAAGAGCACCTAAACAAAGGCAGTATACGTGCTCACAAGTGTGTGGGCATGCACAAGAGAGAGAAAGAGAGAGAGTAGTTATAAACGAGAACATCATTTATGCCATCTAATAGCACCTATATGAAGGTACAAGAAGTGTTCACCAGAGCATTCCCCACACACACAAGAGAGAGAAAGAGAGACTGTAACATGAGAACCTCATATATGCCAACTAATAGCACCTAAATGACGATATCCAGAACTCACGAGCGCGTCAGCAAGCGCTGAGAGAGGCATTTACTATCAAAAGAGGACCTCATTTATTCTAGTGCTGTTGGAAACGATATATAGCAATTCTTCCAAGAAAAGAAGAGAAAAACTCTAAATAAAGTTCATTGAAGATGATCTATAGTGACCATGCGTTCATATGATTAATCTTCATTATCGGCACATGATCCATCAATTATACGGTGTTTCATCTCATCTAAGAGACTGGAGAAAGATACAATTGATCAAATATAGAGCCAGTATACCGATTGGCATCCCTATATAGACAAAGAAAAAGGAGCGGAACTTCAGGCTTGTCAACCAAGCGAATCACTTTCATTCGTCTAAAACTCCGCATTGAAAAAACCAGGACAAACGTTGAACTAAAGAAACACTCTTCGCCGAAGACACAGAAGTTAAGAAACTCCAGAAGGATCAGTATTGCATCAGCACAAACAAGAGAAAGATTACTGTTTGTCATGCTTAGAACAACACACCATCAAGAATACCCAAAAACTACACACGTTAGAACCCTAATGCAGTTGAAATTGAGCGACCACATTATTCTCTATTCAAAACCATCCAAAACAAAAACAAAAATCCACATACCTCACCAGCGTCAACATGGATCACATGCGGAGTAAAACCAACTCCACCAACTCCTGCCACCATAAAACAAAATTCAGCTCAACATTCCTCAAAATCACACCTTTACATTTACAAACCCCAGAATCCACCCAAAACTGCAAAAGAAATAAAAGCTTCGTCTTCATAAAAATAAAAAATAAAAAATAAAAAATCACCTAAAGCATCCATTTGCTTCTTTCCCAACCCAGGTGGCCTCCCTCTGTGCTTCTTGGCCTGATGCTCAGACGAGCCCGTGAGGTTCCCATCACCCCCGCCGCCACTGGTTCCACCGCCATGGTGATGATGATGATCCCCGCCAGAGGAGGAGTGCACTGAAGTGGGTCCGAGCCCTAGGGCAATGTTGCCCTCGGGAGTGTACTTCCTGGGCCTCCCACGCTTCTTTTTGGCCGGCTCGATGGAGAAACCCCCCGGCCTCAGCCCCGCCTGCGACGATCCGTCGTAAATGCCGCCAGCATTATTGAGGGAATCCATCCCCTCCGGCTGCTGGTGCTGGTGGTGCTGCTGGTGGTGGTGCTGCTGCTGCTGCGGCGGGGGTGGCGGTGCGGCGCCCACCATGGAGTTGAACGGGAACCTGTGCTGCATCATGACCGCCGACGAATTGGGGTTGATCAGGTGCGGCGGCTGTTGCTGCGGCTGCGGCTGCGGCTGTGGTGGGCCGGCGTTGGGGTAGGAGCCGGTGGACCCCACAACCCCCACCATCCCCGGTGGCGGTGGCGCGTCCCTTGAGTCCATTTTGCTTCCCCCCTGAATCCTCTTGATCTGGGAAAGTTCACCTCTCTTTCTGCTCGTGGGTGGGGGGGTCTTCTCGGGTGGGGTAAAGGCGAGATTTTTATTGTTGGGAAGCGAAGAGAGGGAAATGAGAAGCGTGAATGCAGGTGGGTTTGGTTTTGTTTTGCGAACTCTGAGCTCTTCTTTTTCGTTTTTTAATCGAAGTTCAAAGTAAGAGACCCTACTTTCGATGGAGAGAGAGAGGCTGCTTATATAGTGGGAGAGACCATGGCGAATAGGTAGGGTTTTAAATTCTTTGCCAATTCCAATTTTGGGGTTTTGGTGGATTTTCTTGTCCGGATTTGGTTTTTAATCCATGGTAAATCAGCATCCCTTTTCTTGTTTTAATACGAAATTGCCATTGTTAAGGCACATATATATATATATATATATATACATTACACAAAAATATCATATGCATCAAACTCGTTTGTGAACAATAGTACGTGACTTTTTCGGAAAAAAAAAAAATTTTGCATGCATCGAACTCGTGCGTGCTTAATTACTAAGGATCGTTAAATTCAATTTCTTTTTCCCTCACTCGACATGACTTATTTGGAAAAATCTGCATGCATCGAACACAACCATGAGCGGCCGTTAGTTTCGATTTTTACCCGTTCGACGTGACTTATTTGGTAAAAATTGCATGCGCCGAACTCGTATCGGGCTCAATAATTAAGGACCGTTAATTTCGATTTTTCCCAGCTCAACACGGTTTATTTAGAAATATACGCATGTGTCGAACTCGTACATGCTCAATAATTAAGGACCGTTAGTTTTAGTTTTTGCTCATTTGACATAGGCTTATTTGGAACATTTGCGTGCGTCGAACTCGTACGTGCTCAATCATTGACGATCCATAATTTCGATTTTCCCTCGTCCGACGGCACTTTTTTGCATAAAAATTTTGCCTGCCTTTTCAGACTTGTACGTGCTCAAATTGGCGAAGAATTTTGCAATTTCAATTTTTCCCCATTTGATATCGCTTATACGGAATAAAAAATTCCGTATACATCGAACTCGTAATTGCTCAATAGATAAGACTATCATTCGACATCGCTTCTATGGAAAATTTTCGTATGCATCGAACTAATACGTGCTCAATAGGTAAAGGCCTTTAATTTCAAATTTTCCTTGTTCGCCACGGACTTATTTGGAAAAATTTGCACGCGTCGAACTCATGTGCCCAATCATTACCGATTGTTAATTTCGATTTTTCCTCGTTGGACTTAACTTAATTGGGAAATACTTTTACATGCTGCGAACCTGTGCATGCTCGGTTGTTCATGAATCATCAATTTCAATTTTTCCTAATTTGGTATTTGCTCATATGGAAAAATCCGTCTAACTGGTAAGTGCTCAATGACATAAAAGATAGATAATATTCAGTTTTTCCTTCCTCAACGTTGCTTATATGGAGAAATTCCAAAATACATGCTTTATGAGTAGGAATTCTTACACTTTTCGGTGAATTCCATATTAGACATAGCCCATCCAGCGATTCACACTCACCCTAACCACGTGAAATTTGGTCTCATCGATTCTGATATCATTTGTGGAATTAAAAATTCTAATCCTTACCATTCATTCCCGAGGTTATGAAGTAATATTTTAGTTACCGGTGATCTTTTTTCAGTGAATTAGATGGTCGCAATATTAACTTCTACGAAAGATTTAATCCGTCATTTCGGAAAAATCGAAATAGTCACCTGAAAAATCTAAAAGGGTACTGGGTTTTTAGTCACATACTATACTTGGGTGGCAATGTCAGTTCCTAATTGCAAGTTTGGATTATCCCAAAGATCACAATGTAATAATTGCTGTCAAACTTCTCATTAAAGAAAGAGTATCTGGAATGAACATTAGTGAGAAAGATCTTATCTCTGCGGATATAACTAGGAAGAAGATTAATAGATCGCCATATTTTCGCTTGTGAAAGATATAATGGCATTATTTTGAAAAATTCGAAAGGGTTACTTGTTTTGCAGTTACATACTGTACTTGGGAGGCAATGTCACTGTTTTTTGCCTAATTTCTAGTTTGGGGGGTTTTTTTTTTTTTGGTAATAAAGATCGCGATTTAATAATTGTTGTCAAACTGCTCACTATTCAAAAGATTATCTAGAAAGAACATTAACTAGAAAGATGTTACCTCTTGGGATACCAATAACTAGGATGAAGCAGAGCCTCAAGACAGAGTATGAGAGGAGAAATGAGCGATTCTAGGGAACTTGAATGCCAGGTCGGACATTTCCTAGCGAGCCTTGTTTCGAGTCCAAGAGCCATCACTTTTACCACATCCACGGGTATCTATCAGTGAAAGACCACGTCGATATCGTAAGTACTAAATTATCAAGAAAATACGAAATTCTTAGATGCCTATGGAAAAACAACGTCATCTCTCCAGACAACCAATTTTGGAGTGGAAGACTATAAAATGCACGACACTTACGCTTTGTTTGTTTCGCAAGAAATGAATGGTTCAAAGAATCTTTCTTTAAAAAATAATCGCTCGTGTCGCTTGCAAAAACGAACGAACGAACGAAAAGAAATTCCATCGTTTATGAAAATGTTTAGATATAAATTATTGTCAATAATAAAATGTATCTTATCGACTAATTACTTCAAACGATCAATTTTTAAAGAAAATGTTTGCGAATGATAAGTGGTTTGATTCAATTATTTGGTTACTTTCCCTTTTAATGTTTTTGGAGATTCCTAGTTGCATCTCAAGTCCCTCCGCATCCGTGGATATTTGTAATCAGGGCAGGGAAACTGGAGGAGGGCAGGCACGTCAAAAAGGGTGAATCCAAAGCACAGATCTCACCCTGACGACTGCTTAAAACCCACCATAAGTCAAACTTGTCATGCCAAATTCAAACGTAAAGGTGAGAACTTTTGGCCTCCCCCGGTCACCGCTTTTTCAAGATTCTGGTTGCATTAAGACAAGGGGTGGGGGACCCGATACCCTTTTTTTTCTTCTTCTGCTTCTGTTTCCCATCGTAAGGAAGCAATGAAATGTGGACCGTCCAATTCAACTAAGGGCCCAAGAACCAAAGCTATAGTTACTGAAGAAACGAAAAGATCAGCACGTAGGAGAAACGAGGAGATGAAAGAACTCCAAGAACCAAAGCTAGAGTTTACCACACTAAGGCCTCATGCAAGTGAGTGGTAGATGAAACAATGACAATAACACATCCGATTCTCCGTCGCTTACATGAATAAATCAATGTACAATTCCAAGCTCCAGAAGTTAATAAAGACCTGACCTAAAAGCCGCGATTCAAAATGTCCCTGTGACGAAAGATAAAGCCTTTACAACCACAAATGAACAACAGTGACAACAGTTTAACCATATTTGACAGGCTCGTGTTTGTAAAAATGGAGGACGATGGAGCAAAAGACAAGCTAACCAAGCTTTCCACTCCCGACGGAACTGGACGTGACAGTTTCTCGTAATTTCAGCTGCTACTCCGATGATTATGAGCTCCAAGGCAGCAATACCAATGCTTAGCACCTAATCTCGTAAGACCCTGCTTTTGTTATGTAGCGGACCCATTCGACCGTGTTGTATCCACTCTTTTCCCACACCTGCGGCGAAGATGATGTTAGCAACCATCCCTGGTCACACTGACAAAGGTACATCATACACGTGGCGACAATACCTTCAGAAAGCGGACACGTAATCCAGATGCTGTGAACATAGGAACCTGCAAGCAAGATTGATGAGATTACTTAAGAACAGGAGGGATGATGAAGACGCAGCAGTGCATGTCAAAGTACACATATCTAAGCCACAAGATTGCAAGCTTCAAAACGAACTATATCTAGTTAAAGACTTCATGTTCAACTATTGTTTAGGCCAAGCCAGACTGCCATAATTACTGCGCGCAAACTCAAGTTGACGGACGAATGGACAGCCACAAGCAAGCCCAAGAACAAAAAAGACTTTAAAATGCCAATTTTTTTTTTAATGATTTTGGCCCCATTTTAACATGAGACTAGAGAGAGATATATGGAACCGGCGGGTGGGCAATTGTAATTCTCTAGAGGATTTATTGGAGGAAAAACTGCCTAAGCACACGGATTGCGACATGGAAGGATACTACTCCACGAAGGGAACGAGCAATCAAGCTCAACCAAGGACAGGAAAAATCAGTGGTCCAGGATATTAATACTACTCCACGAAGGGAAGGAGAAATCAAGCTCAACCAAGGACAGGCAAAATCAGTGGTCCAGGATATTAATACTACTCCACGAAGGGAAGGAGCAATCAAGCTCAACCAAGGACAGGCAAAATCAGTGGTCCGGGATATTAGCATCCTGAAATGAGATGCGAAATTTGTCGAATAAACAACAAACCTTTCATCCCTAATGGCAGAGAAAGTGTTCATAACTTCTTTGCTCACCAATAAATTTGGTGAAGAAACGGCACCACAAAGAGTGAATATTACACCATACAAACATTAGAAAAGTTTATCCACTCATATTATCAGTCCTCCAGACAGAAAATTACTCATCATGCATTAATCTTAAATATTCAGCTAAGGAAAAGAACCGAGGAGCAGGAAATTCAATCTAGAGAAGCTTAATTTCGTGAAAAGGGAACCATATCCTATATATTCGATTTAATCCCACAAAATATCAGTAAATTTTTCACCTGAAACTCCATCTGAATTGGTGGCCTTGTCCAAGATTTCTTTTCTCCCATTGTTGATATTAACTCAACATCTGCACTCATAGTTGGTTCCGTTTGTCCAGGGAACTTTCTTATCCTGAGGAGCCACAAGACATGATGAGTATGAGTTTCTCGACCAAAGCATAATCTAAAGAGAGAACCTTTTTGTCTGAATATAAGTCCAGGAAAGAGTGACCCAACAGAATTTTTTTCAATTAACCTTATGTAACTATGTGTTGTTTCCCTGAAAATTACCAACCATGCAAAAGAAAAATGATTTTCACCGAGATGGCTGATCTGATACAGTAGTACCAAGCTCCAGAACCAACCATACCAAGTCTTTGATGTTTTACCGCTCACTCTCAACAATGTGGCAGTCTGTTCGATGTAACTCTCTCCTTGAAAGTTCCAATTTCAAGTCCAACCATAACACAAGCCTTGTTTACACTCCAGTTACTTATGACATGACCAAATAATCAAAATGAGAGTCTATCAATCCTATATCATGTGCTTTCATGAAGCATTGAGGGGCTTGGGAGTAAAAACAATGCCCCATCATGGACTCAAAATGGAAGTAGGTACTAGAGTTAGACCATATGCTGGAAAGGAGAAACCAAAACAGATTCCGAAACTACATAGTCCACTGAGTTAACATACTCACTTCCAAACCAAGCAATCAATAGCAGCATTATACTTTGCTCGTCCTGATGTCACCTGGAAATTGGTCTTCGCAGTTTGCTTTGGTACAGGAACTTTAATGACAACCCCGAGAGCAAACATTTTTGGGCCGAAAACACTCTTTACCTGGAGATTAACGCAGTTGAGGAAACCAAATGACCATAGCCAAGGCATAAATAACTATGCTTCACTAATAATCATTACCAACCTTGACATTTACTTCCATTCTTGTTCGACCGAGTTCCTTTATCGTCGGCAACACTCGAAATGGAAGATTAACACCCTCCGTTATTCGATATCTACGGGATATAAGATGACTCAATTAAAAGAACGCATGATTACTAGCATTAACCCTAAAATAAGCAATTATTTGTATTGTTCAAACAATAAGCTCCAAAATAGGATATCACAAGCTTACTTCATCAGTTCAAATTCACCATCAGGAGGCACAAAGCTAACAGTTTTTTCTGAGTTAAACCTCGTCAAATTCACACATTGGTGGAATGTGACATCATCGAGCTCGATAGTTTTACCACTGCAAAAACATTCAACTGTCATAGAAGAAAACACCAAAACAAACATATAATAATAGCACAAATAATTAATGAAAACTTAAAGGCCAACATGTAACAGGCATAAAGTGAAAGACATTGAAGAAACACAATGCCGGAAGGAAAATGACTGCTTAAATGAGCTGGGAACAAATAGGTATTAGCAAGGTCACACGCAATGTGCATTTCCATGCATAAGCAACTTGAACATCATCAAGCACAAGAGCAAGAGTCTTTCAATTTGAATGAACTTATGGGCGAAAAACTACCTTTTAATAGGACGAGATTTAATCTGCGACTCTTTCTCAAGGCCAATTTTATCATTTAAACCCAACTTCAGATCAGGCATTCCGGAGAGAAAGCATTTCATAAGAATCTTCCCCGTCACATCACAACGCAGGACACTTCCTGTATTTACCAAATTTGTGGTGAGCAACAAAAGAAATGAATAAGGTAGTTTAGATCCAAAATATTGGACATACCTTTTGAAGACATAAGAAGATTTACACTTTCCACGATATCAAGAAAAACCTGTAGAAATTATGTTCGTGATCACATAAATGGTGATATCATGGACAAGAGCAAAAGGACAAACTCAAAGTCACCTCATTCTTCTTGTAAGCCAGCCCTTCCCTCCGCCAACCAACAGCGCCAGTGACTTGTAAGGTAGCATTTGGCACAGGTTTATCTGAAGGCTGTTAAGCTCATAGGAAATGGCATGATTAGAAATCACCGAAGAAGAAGAAGAATCATTCAGGGAACACTTTGGAAAACCATGTCTGGATTAATTTAAGCAATAAAATACCAACCTTGGAAGAAAACGGCGAGCGCACTCCTTCCTGAGTAATGTACAGCTTCAGGATTTCAGGGGAAAGATTTTGAGGATAGCCAAAGTCCATAATCTCTGAAATGATGTTATAATGATGAATGTAAATAATCCATTCCCGTATTCTATAGCCAAAGTCCATAATAAGCATCCGTATTCTACATAGTGTGCCAGGCACCCCAAGCACATGCATGCAAGCTCCAAACGATCTTCACGCTTTGAGAAATAACTAAAACTAAACTATGTAGAATACACGTGGTTAAATATATATTTCTACGAATTCTGTGTTTATGCTTTCTCGCTTTGCTTTGACATCAGTATACTCAACCATCCTACATCCAAACATCCCCACCCTAAAAAACCATTACATATAGGCTCATGTCCTGCATTAAGTTAGCTTAGTGCTGCATTTCGCATCCTCTTAAAACTCATCAAAACTGCTGTTTCAAAAAGGGGAAAGCTCATGTAGTTGTTGTATTAGCAAGACATGTGAGTATCATCATACATGCTGCATCAAGACAATTGATCAACATGAACAGTAGTGGAATGAGGTAAAGTAGGCATATCTCTAGAAACTTTTATTCTCGCTTGCTCCTCCAGTACAAAAACCAGAATCTTGTCTACCGCACAGGACCTTTTACCCAGGATTATTTACGCTATTCTACCTTATCACAACCGGAAACAAACAAATAACTAATTCAAGCCCCTAACTTACCATCCAAAAGCTCATAAATGAGAACAAAATTATTACGAATAGCATCTTCATCAAAGGATCCTCCAAAATAAGATTTGAAAAGGGAAACGGCCTGCAAGAAAGAGAGATTCTATCAGGCATTCATAGCAATCTATTCCAACGAAATATGATTGCACCACAATGACACTTGTCTAAGAAAAAGAAACTTGCTGCTTTATTAATTTCATCATTCATCCTAACCCTCTTATTCTTCCAAAATCATGTATATTTTCTGATGGTTGCACCAGTTATGGTTCTGGTTCTATGAAAGAACTAAAATGTTTAGGCGGAAGAAAGTCCTGAGCAGTCTATTCACATCTCCATTGAGACCACATAAATACAAAGAGACCCAGTCAACAGCTAATGAGAGCACAAACTATAAGTATTAAAATAAAGTGGGTGCAACTTGTCCTAACAATAACTTAGTAGCATAGCGGGATTTCACAATGAGACCAAACAAGAAATCTATGCACTAAACAGGAATTCAGGGTTTGCTGACTTCAAAAGAAGATGGCATACTGCAGAAGAAGCTTACCTCCACAACGAATTTAAAAGCACAAGCTACATTAGCGTTGCTGCTGACAACTATCACAATGTAGACATTGCTAATTCTCATGTAAAAGAAGGAGCAACCACCAATCTGGCGCACAGGGCAGGTACCGAGCTCTTTTGTCTGCATGATATGCACGCGGAAAGCATCCACCATATTTCCCCTAGAAGAAACTACTCATCAGAATAATAGCAGAGATCAAGAGAGATATGACAGAAGCAGCGCTAAGGAGTTTTGCAGCGAACAACTAGAGGGCCTATTATGGGAAAGTGTCATCTTGAGTTAACTAAAGGAATGCAAGGGTTTGCATGATGACAACCAATTAAATGAATAATGTATTGGCATGATGGATACGCATGGGGAACCTCCATCCAAATAAAATCTGGATTTAAATTTGTAAAAACACTACAACCAAAGGCCATAAAGCTGTCATGTTGCATATACACTATATACATATATCAAGACAAAACCTTTAGCAGCACCACCTCCTCCAATTTCATGGTGGTGGCAATCATCTTAGCAGTTTTAGTACGGATCAAATGGCAGAAAAAGTACATCCCTTCAAAGCAACACAACGCCGATGCATCGCACCAAAATTTTCCCCAACACCATCCAATTCTCACACCTTTGCTACCTTCCGAACACCTAACCCCGATTAAAAACAGCCCCTGTGGTTCACCCGGTAGCCAGAGACATCCATATTTCTCAAGCTATAGCAACAAAACTTAAGATAGGCAGCTCAACTAACAGCAACAACAACAGCACAAGTCATAACGATATCCATTCAGAAACTTCAACCTCACTTAGCTCCCAAAGGGATCACGTAGTTTGCTTATCGGAAGAAATCGACGGCGCATTGAAGCTCACAAAACGAAGAAACGAGGAAACAATCGACCTAGCTAACACGAATTAGCGGGATCGGAGTGTAATTCAGCTATGTAACGTCAAGGAAGCAGCGGATGGACTGTTACCCGACATCGTCGCGATAGAGGCGGTTGATGAGGACGTCGCCGCGGAGGTTCAAGAAGTAGATAGCGGAAGCAGCCACCGGCATCGTCGCCGATCCCCCCCGACGATCCAATCAACCGAAGACCTTTTCCCCCCCGTAAAATCCAGAGATCTGCACGAATGTTCTTCGGAGACTCGCGAGTGGGTGGATCGGCGAGCGAGTGATTACGGCAATGAAATTTCAACAACAATGGAGGATGTGCATTCGCGAAAGGGATTGAATTCGGAGAGAGAGTGAGGAATTGGGGGAAATGGTGAGCTGCGGTCAGCGAAATTGGATCGCATTTGTTGAATCTGCTTCTCACGTGACACGAGGCTTCCGGCACGTGCTCTTCTTCTTGCTTTTGTTTAGAATTAGTCCACAAATAACTCTAAAATTGGTAGAAAAAGTGCCATTGAGTAGTATATTTTTTTATCCGATAAAAAATACTATTTTTTTGTAAGTGCAATTAAAATGTAAAACTTATCAAATTGATATAATCAAGCATTTCTATTAAATCCTTCAATTTGACTAATAAAAATTGCAGTCCTAGGCGATGGAGGTGCGACCCTTACCCTATCGATGAGACCTCGACCACCTTCATCGGCCCTTTCAGGCAACGACAATCTTCCAGCGAGGGCCCTATTGCTTAATTTTTTTCAAATTGGGTTTCTAATGCTAGAGAAAATAATAAAAAAGTGTCATGTGGGCATTTTTTGTTAAGCAAATTGACGGAGTTAATGACATGACTTAATTGTATTAATTTGATAATTTTTTTAACTTGATTGCAATTTTTGAAAATTTTAGTACTCGATCACACTTTCGCAACAAGTTTTATAATTTATAGTACACTTATCTACTTCTGTTTTTTTTTTTTTTAACAAATTCTGCCTTTTTCCTTTTTTTTATTTAAAAAATAACCTAGGAGAGAATAGGGATTTATAAAACTTTTCGAGGAATATGAAATAACTTATGGGATGCATTATTTTCTTTAGAAAAGATTAGCCCGATGAAGAAAAGTGTACTTTTTATAAATCCAGATATAATGCAATTATTAACGTTAAAAATTTACAAAGCACGGATCTTGAACACTTTGACACGACCAAATTTGCATGCAATGTGACTAAATAAGACAATTCACGTGACCAATCATTCTCATTAGGAAGAAAAAAGAAAAAAGATTCAAGTTGTCCCATTAAGTATGCAATATGCGATAATTAAAATCTAACATTTACTCAAATTTATTTTTGGTCGAAAAGAAGAATGTGGGATTAAAATGGGTAGATAGATAATAAAAAAAGGGTTAATACCGCGAAAAACCCCAAATCGATACACATGTGACAAATTTACTCCAAATTATTTTTTTGACCACCAAAAATCCCAAACTGGTACACCTGTGACAAATTTACCCCCAAACTATTTTTTGACTACCAAAAACCCCAAACTGGTATATCTGTGACAAATTTACCATAAACTAATTTTTTTTTACCACGAAAAACCACAAACTATTACACATGCGATAAATTTACCCTTCGTTAAATTGGATTAATACCACGAAAAATCTCAAATTGATACACATGTGACAAATAAAGGGTAAAAACCTTAAACTGGCACACCAATGTACTGTCATGTGCCATCCAACTCAGCAATTGACGTTAAATTTAACGAAAACTAACGGAGGATAAATTTGTCACAAGTGTACCAGTTTGAGGTAAATTTATCACAAATTTACCAGTTTGAGGTTTTTTGTGATCAAAAAATAGTTTGGATTAAATTTATCATATGTGTATCAATTTGGGATTTTTCGTAATATTAACCCTAAAAAAAAAAAGAAATTCATCTCACTATTTTCTTCAATGAGAAAAGAAATAGAGAAAATAACAAGAATTCATCGCCATCTTCTCCTTCTTCTTCCCAAAGCGAACAGATTTTTACGAAATTCTCCGTATATTCCGCCCAAGCTCCCAAGCTCAACCTCCATCGACGCTTTCGCAGCTCACCCAACTCCACAACACCCTCTTCCCCATGATCTGAGACCGGATTCACGCAGACTCAGAGCAATGGGGTTGTTCAGGCGGATAGCGGGGATTCTAGGTTTTGGCCGAGACGAAGTCAACAAGGACGACGAGGATCAACGGCAGCATCGAGGAGACGGAGAAGAGCGAGAAGGAGAAGAAGAGGGAGACGATCATCCGAATTCGGCCAGCAGAAATAGAAGCTATCAGGAGACCGGCCTTCCTCGCAGGGGCTTCGGCGTCCCGGTCAAAGTCGCCGTCGAACGGCCGAGCGTCGGCCCCGTCCTCGTCCCCTGCGATTCCGGCGACGGCGGAGTTCAGGTCATCTCTCATTTTCTCTATCTGGGTCGGTTTGTTTCCTCGTTTTTTCCGAGCTTCAGAAGCCTAGGCTCGAGTTTTACTACCCGCATGTGGTTTGTGCTGCTTATGGGATCTCTTTGAGCTATATTGTGGTGTTTCTCGGCGATTCCGAGCTAGGGCAGCGTGACTTTATCTTGTGCTCGTTCCCTGGTGTCAATCGGGACTCACTGGACTTGGATTTGTTTTGAAGCAAATGCAGATTTGCAATTGAAATTGACATGCGGAGTTACTGGCCCAGGATGCTAGTCTTCGAAAGATGGACGTAGCATACGTCTTCATAATGATGTAGGAACTCCATTTTACTGGGAGCTGATTAGCTTATTGTAGCTTGCCAGGAGAGTTTCTGGATATCCGCAGTTACAGAACTGACCTTCTTTTGATTATGTAGAGTTGTGATGTGAATATTTTCTCGGGAGGTGTTGATAGAAAGGAGAGTGAAAGAGAGAAGGAGCATTGCCATGGCAAAATCGCAGTAGATTGACAATGCTTAAATATGATTAAACATGGACTTTAAGTTTGTTTTTCAGAACCTAGTTGATTAAAGTCATCATGGGGGTGATTATGGAGTCTGCCGACCATTTCAATGACAATTTTTCCATCGTTTTTCAATTCACAAAGTATTTCCATTAGTTAGATCAGTTCTAGGTAGGCGCTACTAGTAGATTGGTGTTGATGATATGATCTTATGCTTCATCTGGTATATTTGTAGGTTTATTCTATAATGTTGTCAAATACAATCCTGCCAAAGATTGAGTCCTTTCATCCTCTTTTGTCAAGGATGCATTCATATTTCATTCGTTGATTAGGAGCTGTTCAGTGATGTTGAAGTAATTTCGTGTCTTGTTTTCCTCTTGCATTGCCATGTCAAGGTCTTTTAGGTTGAAGCATCTTGTCTAGGACGCTTGTGTTCAACTCTTTATCGATTAGGTGACACTCAAATCCCCATCACCTGCAGTTTGAAACTAAAGTTCCTCTATATCACACGAGCACAACATGTCTGAACACTAGATATGCTGAAAGATGAGAGCCTTCACTTAAGTTCCTACGGGGTTATTTGTCCATGAAAAGGGCCCATTCTTATTGTTTGATTATGCCATCCACTGAATGGGTAATTAGACCAGCCACTGCATGTATAATGGTCATCTTTTGAGGGGTTGCCTATAAGGTTGGAAAATGAGGCGTGATTTGGGATTAGTCTGAGATGATTTTTCTTCATTACTGGTGCTATTGCAGGCTCACTGTCTAAGCTTAGAATATCTATTGATTACATCAGCCTCACACTTAAGACAAACCAGTGTCCATATATGAAGATGCAACATATATGACAATTGCGCTAAGCCCCTTAGGCTATCGAAGTTGTAATATGCAAAAGCTAATTCCAGGAACTTGATTGTTGTGAATAATTTGCATCTGGTGCCTTGGCAAAGATGATCAGATTTTGGGGACTAAACTAAAAAAATTTGCAGGGTCCTATACATTTGTTAGAATAACATAATGTCCTGACTTTGCATTAAGATCCTGCCTTTTTTAGGTTTCTTATAATGTTTTATTGCTGGCTAGTAATATATGTTTAAGCTGCCAACTCCTGCACACGAATCAATTAGTTGTTTTGGCAAGAAGCTGCAGCTTAGTTAGCTAACTTTACCTTTGGATAGAGCTAAAACCGTATTACTAACAAAAGATATTCCTGCCGCTATGAATTTGGGAACCTGTTGCATTCTGGAATTTTGACATTGCTTGTTGAAAGTTACATGAGAGAGATTTAGATTTTTTCCACTATAAACAGAAGGATGAGAGGGGGCTACTAGCGTAGCTGCTCCTTGGGCCATTACCGTAGGAACTCCACATCCAAGCCGTTGGATTAGAGATATTTAGATGCTAGGAAATATCAGGAAGGAAGAGTTTGTGATGGACGAGCATATATTATTTAACTAATATCATCGCACTCATGAATCAAAGATATCTGTAAATTTTCTGGAGATCATATGTCCATTGTTGTATAAAGTCATTTTCAATTATTTCCTATCCGTGTGCTCCTGTATTCAAAAGGCCTTGATTGCATCAAATGATTTACTTCATGAGCTCGTTATCAGCACAAGCGTTTTGAACTATGAACCTTGCTTCTTATTCCTTGGAGGGTAGATGAAAGCCTTTTGTTTTGTCTATGTTTTTTCTCCAATTTCGACCTCTCTCTATACACAATCAAGGCGCACGGACAACACATAATGTTTCACCCCTTCGGTGCTTTTTTTCTTGAATTAATGAAAGAGTCCGTGGATGTTGTAGCGAACCCTGATGAGTTGCAGTTTGAAAGGTCGGAGGAGAATTGCTAGTTTTGAACCCAACACAGCCCATGTTGGCGGACAGCTATCTTTCAGGATCTTACATGTGATGTCAATATGTGCTCATGAACTAGCAGCTAAAGTTCTTTACAATGGCAGGCCAAATATCTCAGGCTTCGTTGGATTTGTTCGCGTTCCACTTTTGTGCAGTTTTTGTAGCAGCACCCTTTTCCCCCTTTGGTCCTGGGATTTTTTACAGTCTACAAGATTTCCGTGGCCTAACCTGTTGAGTTTGTTCTGTCTTTAGGGTCTCCGATGGTGCGCAAAACGACTGAGGATAGACGAAGATGGGGATGTGGCTCATGAGTTTCTTGATGAGGTGTTGCCGGAGGCTTCGGAGCCAGAGGAGAAAGAGAAGCCGCAGCCGAAGTTTGCTCCGCGGTACAGTACAAGACCGGCCATGGTCAAGAATCAGGTAATTTCCCACGATGGCAAGGTTCAGCACTGTGTGGAACACCATGGTAGACTAGAGTGGGTATAATACGAGCAAGGACCCGCGGAAGAATGTTCTCTCCACTTCTAGGAACTTTAATCCTCTCCTCATGGGAATCCTGCATGATTTTTGGCGATTCATTGCGACTGATTTTTGCAACTGTACTGATAGACAGAAACTCCCATATTGGAGACATTCCTGTATCCGTATTGAAAGGGATAGTGTATATTAACTTTTAAACTTTCCCATGTGAAAGTGTCATCCTACTTTGCTCGTCCTTTGAGCTTGCTGCTGAATTTTTATGACATGGAAGTATATGCCCTATCCTTGTTAAGAGTCGATCAGCAGTTAAAAGTTGTTGGTTTGCTTGCTTGTATGCCTCCCCAATATTGCAATTCATTGTAAACCATAAGGAGCAAGGCAACTCTGCACTGCACAGCTCTTTGTGATCTAACTAAGCTCACTTTTAGTAAAAAGTGCCCCAAAACAAACCACAAAGAACTTAAAAAAAGGGCTAATGTCTAGGCAAAAGCAAGTCTTGAAACACAAAACACTACTAGTTTCTATGGTTACATATGTTTATGTGTGTGTCCTGAGTGGGGCCGGTGCCCTCGTAAAGGATAGGTCGGGACGGTGGTTCCAGTCATTGTGTCTGCAATCCTGACGGGTTGAACCCCGGTTTGGTGCCCCGGGGCTCCAACCACCGGCTGGGTTGTCGTGTGGTGAGTCGCTGGCTCGTGGACATGGCCTGCCAAGGTGGAATGCTTGGCGGCGAACTTCTCAGCTGCGTGCTTCGCCTTGGCTTGGTGCAGCTCCATCTTGGCCTCGGCCACCCTCGCCTTCCTTTGCTCGTGCGCCATCTCTTTCTCCTCCGGAGTCCTTGCTGCCGCTTTCTCCACCTGCAAAATCTCGAACTCGTTTACTCAATCCTTCTGGGGCGAGACTCCTATGTCCTGCAACGCAAAGTTAAGAGCACAAGTTTTTGTGCAATCATGTGTATTGAGTGTGTCTATGAGGACCTTCTCTTCAAGTTTGGCTTTGGCTTTGGCTTTGTTGACTTGCTCTTTGGCATAACTGGCCACGTTCTTGAGATTCTCTTCTGCGGATTGCATCTTCGCTCACTTGGTCTGAGCCTGAGCTTTCCTTACTCTGTTCTGGCTTTGCAAATGCTGTGTGTGATAACAAATGTGAAAGGCAACCTCGTTTAAGGTACAAAAGTCCGAGGGAGGAATGTCTGTGAGGTGGATTCTCCGTCCGCTGCCACGTAAACTGCAATGTGCCCAACATGCAATTTGAACGTCGGATGTGCCGCCACGTCGGATCTCAGAAGAGGCAACTACTCTTATATATCCCCAAAGCTCAATAAAGAGAAAAATATTGAGAAAAATATTAAAAAGTAATAAATCTATTGTATTAGTACTTCATTAAACCTTTTAAAAATTATTAATGTAGTTCAATCGGCTAATCATTTAGTCAGAAATTGCTGACATGAACGCTGAACGTCCTACGTGGCACGAACGAGGCTGATGTGGATAATTTTTCAATTCTTTTCAATTTTCTAAACTTTTTATTACTTTTTTCCTTTTTTTTTTGTTTCTTCTTTTCTTCTCTTTCTTTTTTTCCCAACTATGGGCCGGCAATAGTTGGCCGGCCATAGGAGAGGGCGGCGAGGGCCACAATGCCCTCGCCGGCTAACTGGCAAGAGAGTTGGCTCTAGCCTAGTTCTGGGCGAGGGCCACGACACCCTCACCTGTGGAGTTGTAAAAGAAAAAAACAAAAATAAAGAAAAGAAAAAAGCATTAAAAAAACTCCAAAAAAAAATATGAAAAAATTGTTACATTTGTTTACATCAGCACTTGTCGTGCCATGTAAGACAATCAATGTCCATGTCGGCGATTTCAGTCAAAATTAGCCGAATGGTCTGCATTAACAAATCATCAAGAGGTTTAGGACATTGACAAATCATCGAAAGGTTTAGGATTAAATTGATTCAATTAAAATGTTTAGGATTGAATTGGTACCAATGAAATATGTTTATGAATTTTTTTTATATCTTTTTGTGCAATTTGTCAATTCAGTCTTAGATCTTTCAATTATGCTAATTTAGTCCCAAACCTTTGAAGATTTGTCAATTTAATTGTAAACCTTTTAACAAATTACAAATGTAGTCCTTTCTCTTAATTTTGGCTAGAAATCGCTTGTGACGTCCCCATCCCACATCGCTTAGGGGGGAGTTTTGGGCTGGTTTATAAAGGATTGGGTTCCCCTTAACTTGCATGAGGCCTTTTTTTCGGGGGTGTCCTGGAGAAAATAAAATCGTGAGGACCGTGTGTCCAAAGCGGACGCTATGCCGTGCCGTTAAGGGGGATTATGTGACATCCCCGTCATACATCGCTTAAGGGGAGTCGTGTGTCCAAAGCGGACGCTATGCCGTGCCGTTAAGGGGGATTATGTGACATCCCCGTCATACATTGCTTAAGGGGAGTCCTGGGCTGGTTTATAAAGGATTGGGTTCCCCTTAACTTGCATACTTACAGTTGGTATCGGAGCGGTTTATAAAGGATTGAGTTTCCCTTCACCGCCTTAACTTGCATGAGACCTTCCTTACAGTTGGTATCGGAGCGGTTTATAAAGGATTGAGTTTCACTTCACCGCGTCTCATCACTGCGTGGGACGCTGTGCGTTGAGGTTTATAAAGGATTGAGTTCCCCTTAATTTGCAAGACCTTTTTTCGGGGTGTCTCGGAGAAAACAAAACTGTGAAGACTATGTGTCCAAAGCGGACAATATCGTGCAAGTGGGACCCAGGGTCCTTACAGTTGGTATCGGAGCCGACTCCCAACAGCATGTGAGGCCGCAGTGGGCGCTCGCTGGTGTACGCGGTGCATAGCGGGGAGGCTGTGCCGTTGAGGCCGCAGGACTATGTGTCCAAAGCGGACAATATCGTGCAAGTGGGACCCAGGGTCCTTACAGTTGGTATCGGAGCCGACTCCCAACAGCATGTGAGGCCGTAGTGGGCGCTCGCTGGTGTACGCGGTGCATAGCGGGGAGGCTGTGCCGTTGAGGGGGATTATGTGACATCCCCGTCCCACATCGCTTAGGGGGAGTCCTGGGCATCGCTTAGGGGAGTCCTGGGCTGGTTTATAAAGGATTGGGTTCCCCTTAATTTGCATGAGGCCTTTTTCTGAGGGTGTCCCAGAGAAAACAAAACCGTGAGGACTGTGTGTCTAAAGCGGACAATATCGTGCAAGTGGGACCTAAGGGTCCTTACATCGCTGACGTGGTTGTGCCGATCGTTTTATGTGGCGCGATTGGCGTTGACATGGTAATTGTTTTAGTTTTTTTTTAAAATTCAAATATTTATTATTTTTAAGGATTTGTTAGTTATCTTTTCTTTTATTTTATTTTCTTCACAGGATGGTGAGGCTGTGACGACCTCGCTCGCGGCGAGCAAGGGCTTCACGACCCCTCGCTCTAGGGTGCCGGTTTTTCTCAGTGGCCGACGGCCTCATCGGCCTTGTGAAGAAAAAAAGAAAAAAATCAATAACTTTTTATAAAAAAAAAAAATTGATTGCAACGTCAGCGCCAGGCACATCACATAGGATGGACAACGCTGATTGTATCACAACGTCGTATTAGTAAATAGAATTTGCCGTATTATCTAAAACTACGTTGTAAGAGCTAGTCACTGTTGATGACAATTTTCGATGTAGCGTTATTATTACTTTTAATTTCTTATTGACTTAACATTCTCCTTTTTTTAAATTTGTAATTTTTTTTAAAAAAATGTTTTTAAATTTTAAAGTCATTCTTTATTATATGATACTTGGTTGGCGCCGTGTCGGAGCCTAATATGGTAATAAAAAAGCCATGTCAGCTTTTTTTTATGATAAAATTAGACAGAGTTAAACGGATGAACTTGATTGTATTAATATGACAGTTTGTTTTGGATTCAATGTACTTTCGCTATAAATAATCAATTGGTCAACTAGATACGGACCTCTAACCTAATATATATATATGGAGCTACTAGCTTGATCGTCTGACAGTACTGTCACTTATTTCTGATCACACAATGAGTGCTTTATACAAAACACGCAGCGATAGTGTGTGGATTTACAGTTGAGATTGTACCGTCTCCGACGCACATTTAGATTTGGTTACTGAGCAAGATTATCCGTATAGATGGAGACAAGGAGTCAACAGAACGCACGCTGATCAGCTCGCTCACACCAAGACACGGTCCGAGCAAAAAGGACTCAATTCTCGCAGAGCCCACGCTATCTCTTCTTCCTCACCACTCTGCAACGCAGAAGAGCTCTCTCTCTCTCTCTCTCTCTCTCTCTACGATGGACATTTCATTAACCTTCACTCCCTCCACCTCACTCAACCGCCATAGCCGCCTCTTTTCTCCCGCCGGGAGCAGCCGCCACCTCGCCGCCGCGAGATGTCGCCGCGGAACGACGTCCGGAGAGCTCCAGACGGCGGCCGGGTCCAACGGCCTGAGCGGAAGCCACGCGGCCTCCGTAACGGTCCACAAGGTCACCGTCCACGATCGGCAGCGAGGCGTTGTTCACGAGTTTTCTGTCCCTGAGGTGAGAATTCTACGCAGAGGTAATGTAGACGGACAAATGCTTTCTTTCTACCTCTAGCGATTAAGTCGTTAGGATCTCAGTCAGAGATAATGTAGAGCGAGCACATATGGATCATGCGAATTGCTTCAATGGCGCTCTAATCGATCAGACTGACCTGCAAAACTTCGACTGAGTTTGTCTGCGAATTTCTTCATGACATTGTAGTCCCAGCTGCTTATTGCTCAACACAATCGAAGAGAAAAGAAAAAAACACGGGAGGTGCCATGAAAGAGCATTATTTAGTGGCTTATTATCATGGTATCGGTCTTCCTTGTCTAATGTCAGTGCATTCGAATTTGGATGCAGGATCAGTATATACTGCACACGGCTGAGTCTCAGAACGTCTCCCTTCCTTTCGCTTGCAGGCACGGTATTGGTTTTGTGCTGGTCCACCGTGCATAGATTGTGCATGGTGCAGAATTTTTTGCTTTTAGTGTTCAAGGACAAGTGTGCAGATTTTTCCTCATTGTGGTCTTTAGCTTGTATCCTCAATAGTTTCACAGAACCTACTGAGCTGATGGACCAAATATGAGAAATTCGTCTTCTATGTTTTCAATTTTAGGAATGTAAGAACCTTGTTGAACAGAGAGTATAAAAGGTTTCCAGTGAATGC
Source organism: Lenwebbia sp. NSW1173648 (assembly GCA_029784005.1). Classification (NCBI taxonomy): domain Eukaryota; kingdom Viridiplantae; phylum Streptophyta; class Magnoliopsida; order Myrtales; family Myrtaceae; genus Lenwebbia; species Lenwebbia sp. NSW1173648. The sequence goes on from JARCGZ010000005.1 coordinate 2,177,157, forward strand.
TCCCTTCATGAGGCAAAGAATGCAGTGTTCATGCACCTACTCTATGTTTTGCACCTTCAAGTTGCAACCTTTGCAAGAGCTGTTGGTTTGCTGCTACGAGAAAATCAGTTCTTGCAAAACACTTACTGCTGAAAATGTCCTTTGATGTCGGTGACTCCTAGATCATTGCGGTTGGCTCAATTGCTATGGACCACCCTTCTTATGCACTAGTCCTGCCTTTGGATCTCACCATCGTGTCACCACTTTTTTTGTAACCTGAAAGTGAAAAGTAGAGAGGCCTATTTTTGCTGGCTCGAGGAGCTTTTGGATTTTATATCATCTCATCGTGTGACCACTTTTTTTGTAACCCGAAAGTGAAAAATAGAGAGGCCTATTTTTGCTGGCTCGAGGAGCTTTTGGATTTTATATCATCTCATGCATTACTTTTACTATCTGAGTTACTACTGCTAGTGCTATGAGTATGTCGAAATACACAAACAAATTTGCTGAGAGCTACTGTGACAGGTTGTTGTACTAGCTGTGCCGTTCGAATAAAATCAGGACAAATCAGGCAGCCTGAAGCACTGGGGATTTCTGCTGAATTAAAGTCTAAGGTACTATATATTCCTATTCCGCTTGGTTAAAAACGATGGCTGGATTTTGACAGTCGCGCATTTATGTAATACTAAGCTTCTCTTAGACTCCTGTAACTGCATAGCACAGGACGTCTATCTCGGTATTGGGAAGGGACACTTCTTTGAACTATAGATTTTACCTACTGCTTCCCTTGCTAGTTCATAGTAAGGACAGTAACAGTAGCATCTTTTGATCCTGTGTAGTTAGATAGTAAAGAAATTCAGTTTAGGAAGGGGCGTGTTGTATTGACATCTGTAATGATACTGTTTTAGTGCCATGGGTGAGACTGGTGGAATGGGTTATGCAGGTCCTCTGGTTAATCTGCAGTTGGTCCAAACAATTCAGTTCCAGTTCCCGAATTTGGTTTATCTAACTGACTGGGAGGCTCTTCTGGCAAAGTGAATTTTAGGGAATTCACAGTTGTTTCTCATTAGATGTGATTCATTGACTGGGAAGAAATTCTACCTATCTGATGTGATAGTCATAACGATCAATAATCTGAAATTGAAGTATCCTGCTTCTCAGTTGATGAAAGTGACAAAAGCTAACTTTCTGATAAGTCTGGAGATATTGTTGGACTCTAGGAAGCAAATTTGGCTTGATAAACCCGTGGTTCATGATATGCAAACTTAATTCCCCAACAGTTTGAAGTTTTGGTTGAAATCGGATAGGTTTTACATTCTTAGTTCTCTGAATATCTACTTATCAGAAGCTCAAATTCAGCTAACAAACCTTGTAGATGTGGGAGATGTCATTTACTTGCCTATTCTGTTGTATGAAAGTTTTAACTTCTTAGATAATTTGTTCTTTCTTGGCAATCCAGGGGTATGCACTACTCTGTGTGGGCTTTCCTTCGTCTGATCTTGAAGTAGAAACACAAGATGAAGATGAGGTAATGTGCTTAATGATGTCTATCCTTATATCGTCTACAAAAGGAGGTCTCCGGTTATGAGCTTAGGATGTTCTGTAGAATAACACTCGCTACTTCGAGTTGAGTGTAACTTGTGCCCATGATTCGCAAGGGAAGCTGTACCTACTCGTACACTATTTTGGAACCAAATTACTTCATTTGACAAGTATTAGATCTTTTCAGTTTAGTTTTTCCTCTCTTTGCTAGTAAAAAGCGTGCCATCACTTCTCCTTAAAGACTTGGTACTTGGCTGGGGCATCATATTGCTTACACGCATTCTTTTAGCTCAAGTAAATGTTGTGCTCTTGGTAGAACCTTTTGGTCCGGAAACATGTCTAATCTGTGAATGTGATGAGTTGGGAGGCATAGATTTTCATTCTGGATGAAGTAAATCTATCAAAGACGTTTGCCACAGATGTTTTGTTCCTATTTTTTAACCATCATTCACGTGACTCGCAGGTCTATTGGCTTCAATTTGGAAGATATTTTGCACGAGGACCTATTGTGAGTTCTAGATACCTTGTCATCAATACATAACTTTACAGATTGAATGAGAAATGTAAAGATACGGAGTAGCAGTTAATTTTATAAAGCATCATACACCACACCACCTACCTAAGGAGGATTTGGGATGTTTCATGTTCTGTTCCTGAAACATTGCTTGTTTTTTCTGTTTCTGTTGCTGCAGGAAAGGGATGATTATGCTCTAGAGTTAGCAATGGGGGATGAATAAGCTGACCAGATGCGCGAGACGATAGTTTGAGATGATTTCTCCTTTCCCGAGTCGGACTTTTTGCTTATGAAACATCGTTCTATAAATAACAGTTAATTCTCTCAATGGTAGCCTACCGTACGCACTCTTATTGTTGGCAAATGAGATGGTCTTCCCTGGATATATAGATGCAAAATGCCCACAATCGATTCGACGATCTGCCAATGCCGAGTGCGCGCGCGAAAGCACGCTGCCTTGTCCAAGCACAACCACCCTTGCGCACTCTTATGCACTTACGCATGAGGACACGAGCACTCACATACTAAGTTAATCAAAGAATTGGGATTTACCATGAAGGAAGATCACTAGAGGTTGTCCCATTCATGCAACTGTATCCTCTAGCAATTTAATCAGTTCTCATAACCAGACCACTTAAACTTTGGCTCTTCATAGATATGGCATTTGTAAAAAATGTTACAAGGATCAGTCTGCTCTAAAGAAGAAGAAACTGTACAAGTAACATTAGGAGAGTGAAAAGATGTAGCGCTTCACACGCAAACTCTTGCATACTCGAGAAAAATACACATGAAGAGATATGAAATTGACAGTCATGGTGAATCAAATTAACTGATTTAACCCAGAATTTCCACCTGAGACATGGAACGTGTTATTTCGTTTAGACTGCTTTCTTAGAACGTAAGTCATTCACTCTTCGGGTTCATCAGTCGCAGCACCACGATTCCCATACACAATGGAGAAATAAAATCCCAAGGTTCTGAGTGTAAGGCCAGGAAACCTGTGAGAACTGTTCGGTCGCAAATCGATCTGGACGAATGGCCATCTCATTGCTTCTGCCGCTTCGCACTCCTCCCATCCGTCCCCAATCACACAGAACTGGACATTGGGACCGCTGAAACGCTCCTTAATCCACTCGAAACATTGGAGTTTCCCCACTTCCCATGAGCTGTACACTGAAAAAAACACGGTGCATTTCAACTCGCTATCCTGACCACAGCTGTCTTAAAATCTACAAGACAACTCACAAGTTTTTTATTACAGTGCTGGAATTGTCACTCGTATATATGCCATCACAGGTCCAATAAGTTTATAGATTGACATCAAGAGGACCAAGACCCATCACTTACCATCTCTGTGCTTTATCAAACTGTCAAAGCGAAAGAGCAAGCATTTTGCGAGGCTGGGTATCAATGATCCTGAGGTCACTAGAACGTTTATGCAATGAGAATTATTCTTTTCGGTCATCCCATTGGCTGAGTCAGGAAAAGGAATTGGCTCCTCTTTCCCACTGGAACACTGATTCAGGAAGGACCTGGCTGCAGTCAGAATAAGGATGTTACCTTCAAAATAAGCATTTAAGGCAACAAAGTAACAGTAGCAAGAAACCATACCAGAGGAAAGCCAACCGTCCGTGTACTCATCGGTCATTTGGTATAACTGATCCCACTTTTCTGTTATGTCTTGGTTAAAGATATTGTGCAGACCCTGAAATCCAAAAGAACTCTCTGAGTAGTACTACAACCGAGCAGGATCTGTATACTTCTACCCTTTCACAGCATTGATAGTTAACAAGCTAAAGTTCTCTAGGACTTCATGAGGTTATATTGTCCCACACAATGGCAAAACTAAATTATCATGCATAGGGTATTAGGATGCCTAACCCCCAACTCGATAAAATGATTACTGTATAGAGCGGTCTGACTAAGATCCGTCAATCATCCAAAGCAGTTTGAGAGTCTACATCTAAATATAATGTTTTCTTATGACATCCCGGTAGAGAAACTATTGCACTAACACATAGAGTGAACACGCATACATCTATTCACGCATTGGATATGTCCAAAAGCTCAATACCATTCTCTCAAATCTCATAACGTGACTCGGGATATGGGATTACATGGTGGCCTGCCTATATATAAAGAGATAAAAGGATCATAACTAGAACAAGGCTTGCTTAAGCTGCATCACACTCGAAGAAGCTCGACTTTACATCAGAACAAGCATAAAAAAACAATTTAACCCAATGAGGATGGCTAAGGAACTAAGAAAATGTTATAGACAATACCTTGTCATACACACAGGCTGCGGCTCTGAGTCTGTAAGCTAGTTTCCTTTTATTCGCATCATCTTTTGGAGGACCAAATCCATCTTGATCAAAGTCGTAATCAGAAAGATCTCGCCCATCGTCGAATTTGCTCAAGGAATCAAGAAAGGGCTCGTTAAAGTTCTCGATCTACACGACCGAGATCTGATGTAAGTTGAAAGGAGCAACCGCGCCCGAGAAATGATGCCGATATTCGTTAGAATCCAGCATTAGACATTTTTCCTAACAGAACATGCGAAAAGAGAGTGGAAGCTCACTTGCTCATAATGGAAATAATCATCGCACAGATCAAGTATGAGCTTCTCCCACATCTTGCCAATTTCTTTACCCTTCTGAGCATCCTTGGAACCGCCGTGCGCCTCCGCGTACGTCCCATTTAGCAAAGACTTGAGCAGTATAAGAGTCTCATCCATGTCCCAAACATATACACTCACTTTGTCATCCTCGATCTTCGCATCTGTATTCTTGGCCCTTTTGCTAGGAAATCCAGATGTGTCATCCATGAATTCTGTCTGTTTCACCAATGAATTTGACAAACTTGAAATTTTCGGAGCTGAAGAGACCCTGACAAATCAAAGGACCAAACACCAACTCATAAAGAAATATCTGACATAAACAGAGCAACTTCATAGTTCATACGCAAGCCTGAAAAGCGGATTTTTTCCTGACCATGAGGATGAAAATTTGTACAGACATAGGTTAAAAAAAAAAAACCACCCCAGAAAAATCTGAAAAAAAAAAGGTAACATCTTTGCCTACCTCGATACAGAGTTCTCCATCATTAAAAAGCAACTTACAAAGATAAAACCAATAAAAGAACCGATCAATTTGAGTGCCAAAGTCTGAACCTTTTCGAGAAACAGCAGAGAATAAGAGGCAACCGCATGATATTGCATCCACCCACCAAGATTGAGTAGCTCAAGATTACGCTAAGGCTCCAATCTTTACCTGTTTGTGTCAGTCATTAGCCAGTCCGATGGCCGAACCGCGTGCCCAGCTCAAATCACCTCCTTCCAGAGCTCTGACTTGCGAAATTTGGAGACACTTCGTTTAGGGTCGGAAGCTGGACTTGAAGCGAAGCAAGCGATCCGGTCGTCAGTTCGATGTTGGCGAGAGATGGTCCTCACCCGCAACTTTGGCACCTGGGCTATCGGGTTCGGGTCACTGAATGATTTTTTAAAGGGAAAACGACACAGTTCTTAATTTTTCTTAATTTTATCTCAATGTACTATGATGCGATTCAACATGACCTTTGTAGTTTGAACTCAATATATAATATCGTCTATAAATTTTTAATTTATTTAATATAATTCTTGAATTTTTTATACATAATTTATTAGTTTCTAGACTATAAGAAAATATTTAATTTTGTCCTTAAATTTGAATTAATGAAATTGAATATTTTTATACTATCGAAGAACTAAATTAAAAATGTACCAAACATTTAGGGATCGCATTGATCAAATTAAACGTTCAGAGACAAGATCGCACATTCGACTAAAGTTCATAAATCATGTCAAATAAATTTAAAGTTTAGAGAGCACGTTACATATTAATTTAAAGTTTGCGAGTCATTTGGGTCGTTATTCCACTTATAAATGAAAAACATAGATGAAATAAAGGAAAAGGAAAACACGTAGAATTATCAAATCCGGCCCGAAGGGCCGATAGTTTTACCCGGAGCCCGCCCATTGAGCCCGCTCTTCCTCCTTAGAAACCTATATAAGTCTCGACCCAAACCGACTCATCTCCCTCTACCTGCCATTCTTTTTCCCGCTCACGCTCTGTTCAAATCAACTGTCATCGCAAGATCGAACCAGTCTCCAAGCTCACGCAGTCTCTCCAAACCCTACCCATTTTCTCGATTTCTTCTCTCTCTCTCGATCGTATGAACAAGCCTCTGTTTTGGCAGTGGCATCAACCGCACACGCTCGATGGGTAAGGGTGCAAGAAACAAGCAAAAATCCAAGAACCGAGGACCGCAGTCGCAGAACCCGCTACCCAAACCCCGCGATCAACCGGGTCAAGCGCTGAACTCCGTTTCGGGGACCGGACCAGGCTCAACCCCTCAGAGCGGCTGCGAGGGTCGTGCCAGCCGAATCCCGAGTTCCGATCCTAACAGGCTCCCGACCCCATCCCCTGCGATTGGCCCTTTGGTTGAGCGTTTCTCGCAAGAAGATTTCAAAAAGTTGCCGGAGATGCAACTGTTAGAGAATATACTGCTGGGAGCTTTGGAGGGAAAGTACATAGAGGCATTGCGTAGGCTTGTGGGTATGGGGTATGATGAGGATACCGCGCTGAAGGCGGTCCTGAGGAACGGGCATTGTTATGGGGACGAGGACGTGCTGTTGAATATATTCAATAACGCGCTCGCTTACTTGACTGGTGATTGCCGTAGTAGGAACCCGATTTTCGAGGCGAATGGGATCGTGTTCAAGAGCTTGGCGAAAATGGTGGAGCACTCGCTGGGTTGCATGGTTCACGTGCTGCAACAGGTTCACCACAGTAGAAGGAAGGCGATGTGGTCTCTCCTTCTTAGCACACTCCATATGGGTTTGGCAGTTGCAATGCCTCCATCTGAAGGGAATTGGAAATCTGATAGCAGTGACAAGGATGCAGTCGATTTTTATCTGCCGCCGTGCTGTAGGTTCAACCGTTGTGTGGGGTTTCGGTGGTTAGTAGAAGAGTCAGGGGTTCCTTCAGATATGTTGGCTGTTGGCAATGAACGGAACAACCATGGGCCGAATGATGAAGAGCATTTGCAAAGCGATATCGAGGTCCCAGAGAGGTTTGGTTTGTCACCGGAACTGAAGTCAATGCTGAAAAAGAATGTAGCTAAGGTTGCTGCCGCTGTTCGGGCAAACTCGATGCATCTGTTGGCCCAGACCTTTATGCCCTCAAATGCTTCTGTGATGGGGGATGCCCCGGCGGTTTCGCAGCCTGAAGCTTGTGGCGAGTCTAGTGTTTTGGAGCACAAAGAGTGGGTGAACTCTGTGGTGGATACACTTAGCAATTTAAATCTTGATGAGAATTTGGTTGGCTTGCCAGAAGATAGAAAGGATGCCATTATTCTGCACTTGCAGAATCAAATTGAGGATCACGAGAGACAAGTGAAGGAGAGAGAGGCGTGGGCTCGCCAGAAGGCGATCCAGGCAGAGAAAAGTGTTGACAGTGCTTTATTGGAGCTCGAGACGTTGAGGAAGGAGATGGCGGAGAGTCGTCATGTGTTGATGAAAGGTAAATCGACTCTCGATGCGAGTACCAGGATGAAACTCTCTGAGAAGCAAAGTGCTTTGAGGAAGATGGGTGCCCGAGCGGAGGCTACTCATGCAGCTATGACACAGGTCGAGAATGAGAATGCCAAAATCAAGGCGGAGTTGGAGGCTTTTAACCTGAGTGCATTGGAATCTGCAAACGCCTGTCGGGAGATTGCAAAGAGGGAACAGAAGAACCTGAAGAAACTCTTGGCTAGTGAGAAACAGAAAGTCAAGTTTCAAGAGGCGATTGCAGAGGAGAAACGGAAGATCAATGGCTTACAGCAGCAGTTGGTTGAGATAGAGCAAGCCCAGAGGGAAGCTGAGGTCTGTTAAATTCATAGTCCAAGCGTACACAATTTACTCACTGTGCCTGAATCTTTATCTGTAATTATGTTTGTTTGTTGTCTGGTCAGATTTGATGTCTGTCATCATACTTGTTGAAGTTTAGCTTTCTATATCTTTGAGTTCGTACAACGGGGAATTTCATGTCTATCTGGCAATTCATCGGCGAATTGACATACAATCAATTCAGTACTGTGATAAGAGGACCTACTTCTATATTTTGATGGGTTCGAGGCAAGATGACTAGTGGAAGGCATAAGTAATCTGTACAAGATTGGGTTTTCGTTCTCTGTCGACAACCTAAGAAGCAGTCCTGTTGTTTTCTGATGTTGTAGAAGGAAAAAGAGGGAACTGTCAAACGTACTGATCATGAGATTGTGGTTAATGTATGTACCTTGTAATTGAAGCTCACTTAGTCACTTACAGACTTATGGTTACCTATGAAGTGGCTAGCTTAGCTTAAGTATTTCTTCTTTGAATATCAAACAAATTCTCCTGCAATTTACTTGGTTTATTTTCTTTTCTCTGGTTTCCATGTAAGAGGGAAGAACTTCCTTCACTTCCCATCTTCAATGGTTTCTTTAGTCGTCGTATAGTTCATTTTACTCTTCTAGCATTCCAAATCTACCTTTGACATTGTCAGAAATTTCTTAGCTGATTCTGTTTCTTTTATCACATTAAGTTGTCATGACCATTATCGGGGGAATCTGTGTTCAAGAAGTCTAGCCTTTTTTCGCTTAATGTGAAACATCTTCAAGGGAACAAAAAGAATACTCGATAGAGCTTAACCGACAATTTCTTTCGATTACTTTTATGGAAATCAGAGAACATCTGGTGTTTGCCCATCCGACATTCTTTTGCATCTGAAAATTAGCTAGAGATACTATAACACTTTTCATGTCAATGTTTTTCTTTTAGAATCTCCTTGTTTGTGATCAACTTCCTGTCCATTATATTAAACTGCAGATGAAGTGGAGGCAGGCAGCAGATGCAAAAGAGCTTGCCAATGCACAGCTTAAGGAAGAAAAGCGAGCATTGGAAGCAGCGAAGGCTGATAGTAAGAAAAGGCTAGAAGATCTGCGCTTAAGAACAGAGACAGAGTTGAAGCTATACAGGGACAAAGTCCTGAGACTGGAACAAGAGCTTTCAGATCTAAAAAAAGCGGCTGGGGACACCGAAGCAACGCTGATGCTACACGATCATAGAAAATGCATAATCTGCAGGAAAAATGAAGTCCGCGTTCTCTTCTTGCCATGTGCCCATGAGGTTCTGTGTGCCGACTGCAGCGACAAATACGGGTATAAGGAGAAAGTCTTATGTCCTATGTGCCGAGTTCCGATTGAGGAGGCGATCCGGGTCTTTGGAGGTAGCTTGAAATAATTGATGCCTTTGTCTGCATTTGTCCCATTTGATCCTTGTTACTGAGCAGGTCTCAAATAATCTTTCTGGAACTGGATCAACATTGTCAAGGTGTATATAGCTGTGAAGTGATACTAGAGTTACACAGTCTAGCTTACAAAGTGATGTTACAGATTCTAACCGGGTGATTGAACCCTGGGAATTCCCCCTTTGAACAAATTTTTGTATGCCTAGCATTGTTGTTGGTGTTAATAGGAAGCAGCCTTCTTCTCCAGGCCTGCTCCTTGAGATTGAAATGTGGGAGTTACACTGCAATTTGTCAGTGAAAATTTCAGCCAAGATTTTCAAGCAACCTTACAATTACAACGAAGGACGTTATCTAATTAAAGAAACTCAGATGACGATTATCGTTACGCCGTGGCAGTTATGCAAACTAGTCTAGCCTGTCAAGTATATTATATTTCTTTTGACAGTAGCTGAAGGAACGTCGTATTGCCGTCTCTCGGCTTTGGATGCATCTGTACTGTTTATCGAATTAGTAAACACCAATGTCCAACCTAAGCAATTCTTTGCATGGTTCCTTGGAAGCTTTGTGATCAAACTATCAATAGGTTCAGACAATGTAACGGTCCATGCGACACCCACTTCAAATTGCATATTCGAGACAGTGGTCAATTCAATATTACCAGAAGATGAAAGTTACTCCTCCCCACCATCTTGGTTTTCTCTTTTGTATTATGCAGACCCACCATCTTGGTATCCTCTTTTGTCTTGTACACAGTCCGAGTGCGGGCAGTTTCTATATATACCTCCATCTGATTCATTTTCTTGCATGCAGAATTTCACAGAATGAGGAATCTTAGCTTCAAACCAGTCACTTTCACGCTTCTTGTTCTTGTGGTGACCTATGTGCAATTCGCGGAGGTTGAAGCGCAGAGTTGCCGTGCAAGCGGTCGAACCAGAGGGAGGAAACCGCCGCCCGGACAATGTTACACGGGCGACGAATCAGACTGTTGCGTCTGTCACATCCCAAATCCTATATAAATAGGGGTAATGACACGGCCGTCCTTTCCCTCAAAGGACGTATCTCAAAAGATATATTTACATATTTACATATACCTATCACAAGAACATCTAATTCAAAAGCTTAAAAAGCTATATACAACCCATACCAAAGATCCCCACTATCAAAATGTCTTCATGTTAATGTTAACACTGTCATCTTACTTGCGATTCACTGTAGAACTTGAAAACAATGAATATGAATGGAATGCGCAAACCACAGCCCAATGAGTCATGCGTATATCTTCTAAGCAGATCGAATATCGACTATGCACTTTACAAAACCAAATCAAAACTCGCTTATATCAATTTCGTTAAACAACACACATATAAGATAATAAAGAGTTATATCGCTTTAGCTTAATCGTATACATATCAAAAGACGTTCATTAAATCAATAATATCAAAACACACATCAATAGTCGAGTCCACTGATCAATCTCATCAAATCACACGTTGACGGTCCATTCCATCAACCAATCTATTACTCAATATTAAACCATAGTCATAACATAACGCCTTGTGACAAGGCGACCAAGCTCCCCCACTTGGCAAGGTCTCCACTTATTATCAGCTGATGGCACGGCCCAGAAGGATATCCTAGCACCAGTATGCATATCTAGAAACCCTTACCCGGGTTCACAGTCACATTGAGCATCAAACAATCATCTTCTAATAATTCACAATTCCAAATCTAGAAAATATTTCACAAATCACAACACGTTTTCCAAACCATTTTAGAATCCATTTCATAAATCAGGTTCACAAATCAACATAAATATACGCATAGCTTTTCGCAACACCTTTCCTAAAACATTTGTCAAGCAATTTACAAATACCAAATTGTAGTAAATGTTCAATTCAGATTTTATGCAACAAACATGCTTTTAATAACTCATAATATGTATATATATATATATATATATGTGTGTGTGTGTGTGTGTGTGTGTGTGTGTGTAATCTCTATCGCTTTTAAGACATGAACATTACAAATTCATAGAAGACATAGCACCACTCACTTTGGAAAGACGAAAACCAACCTACGGTGGTTACTTGAATCGACGTACTCGAATTCCTATAAATTAAATCGAACAACGAAATCAAAAAAACTGACTAAAATAATATTCTAATGAGCGACTCAACTAAATTATGCCTAATCGTCGATAAAACGACACATATGCGCTAACAAAAAGCTCGCCCATAGCGAAAACCCACTGATGTCCCTTATGGACAGTTTGCCCGCTGAAATTGTTTACGCCATAACTTCCTTGACTGAATCCCATTTCTAGCGAAATTACAATCAATAAAAAGCTCTTTCGAAGCACTACAAAACCCTTAATATAGCCGACCCAAAAGACAAACGAGGATTGACGAAAATCATCACCTAAACTAGAAATTCGGAACTGTCCAGCAGCATGCGCCGAACTTCAAAAATTCACTCTGATCAAACTGTAACCCCAAATCGATTTTCGTCATCTCACGCTTCCACAACATTCTAATCTTTCATTCCTATATATATATAGCCCGAAAACCCCTCCACTGAACGCAACAACTAAGAATCGTACAAATCCGAATTTACACCCTAATTTCGAAAATTCCTTTGAATAAACGAATAGAGGCTTCGATTACTTACCGGGCGTTTCAACTTGTCGAGGTATCCAGATCGTGAACGCCTTCTCTTTTCTTCCTTCTTGTTCTTCTTTTCTCTCTTTTCTTTCTCTGTCAAACGTTTCTCCCTCCCTTTCTTTATTGCACCTTATGTTTCTGCGTACCTTTTTTTTTTTTTGGTTTTTTTTAATAGCCTACTGTAACGTTTTTTTTATTTATTTCACTGTAATATTTTAGCAACTAAAGCATCCACTGTAACATTTTCTTTTCTTTTCTTTTCTTTTTCTTCTGCGTGTCCCACAGCTTTTAACTTGGTAAACAGAAATGCTAATATTATAGCGTCGAAGGCAAAATGTAACCCCTTTATCGGTGTTCACCGCCGGTGTCTGGCCACACTAGAGCCCACCTCACTCTTAATAGCTTTGAGAAGGGCAAAGACGGTGGAGGTCCGTCGGAATGCCACAACAAGTACCATTCCGATGATTTACCGATCGTGGCACTATCCATGGGCTGGTTCGACAACATGAGCAGGTGTCACCACAACATAACCATTAACGGCAACGGGAGGAGCGTGGTGGCCATGGTGGTCGATGAATGCGACTCGACTATGGGGTGTGACCCGGACCACGATTATCAGCCTCCGTGCGATAACGACATCGTTGATGCGTCTAGAGCCGTGTGGGAAGCCTTGGGCGTGCCCAAAGACAACTGGGGATGGATGGACATAACATCGTCTGATGCTTAAGGCTAGTTTTTCCTTCTAAAGGAAATATTATGTCGGTCAAGTTGTTGTCTTCGCGTTGTTCTTGGTTTTTTTCACTGTTTCTGTTGTGTGTGTGGGCTTATGGCAGTGTAATTATGTTATGTACCTTATGCAATGTAAATTAGAAAAATCAAGTGGTCTCCATCATCTAGATGTGTTAACTCTCGTCATGTCGATTTGTGTCGGCTTCGAGTTGATTGTTACGGGCCCCGTGTCCTTTTCGAATTTCCCTTCCGGAAATCTCCGTGGCAGCTTCATGTTGAGTCCCATTATTGTTCAGGTCAGAAATTGCAACTCCTGACCTCCAAATGTTTTCCCTGTTGCTCAATAAATCTAGTGGTTGTGCCAGAGCTAGATTTCAAAAAATTTGTCAGGCCAACGCAAGTGCCACATGGTACAACCTGAGCTTCCAGTTCGTAGGCTACACCGGTGCACGGGATTGTCTGATTCTTGCACATTGCATTCAAAGATCAAGCAACTAGCTGTCTTGAGAAGTCACAGACAGTGGCGAAAAACGTGTCCGAGGGTGTTTGATGTTAGGTTAACGATCCAAGATCTCTCCCTTTTCGTGTCTTTCCTTTTCTACCAAGTTGCAAAAACTTTTCTCAGATCTTTTTCCATGGGGCTTTTTTAGCTCGTGACTCTTCCCAAGTGTGTGCATCATTGCAGCTGGGCAGCTCCAGTTGTCTCTGTCCTTCACCATCTCTAGTCTTCAATGTTGCTGCACTTTTTATTGTTGTTGGTCAAAGCGCAAAGACATAGATTTCGCGACACAAACTCATATACAGCAGAATTATCTTAGCTAAGGAGACAAGATTAGAAGCGAAAATGAAAATACCCCACCAAGAAAATTCAGCAAAAAGGCGCCGACAACATGGTACTAAATAATATTACATGCATGATGACAAATGGAATCTCCAATATCAAAGTTTAAGCTGAGATCATGTGCTTCTTCAGGAGCTATATGGAAGTATTTGGCTTGTATATTATGAATCATTGAACTAATTTGATTTTTTGCACAAACTGCATGTTCTTCTGTGGCCCAACCTTGCTTTTGCTCATTCTTGTGCATGACTGTGATGGAGCATAACAAGAGGCCTAATATTGCTTCTCTTTTCTTGAACACCATTTCCGGACTTAATAAGGGTCCGACCTTTTTACTCTAGTTAAATCCTACACAGAAGCATAAGAAAAGTGTGAAAGCAAGAGGAAAACGGAAAAAAGAAGTTCTCCGCGCCATGAATTGGATTCAGTTAAAGATTGGCGGGGCGGCATTTGTTAAGAGAGGTTGCAATTTTCAATACACTAACATTTCTGATTATGTGAACGGTTAATGCCTTCAAATTCGCATATTTCTTTTATTAAGCATGCTTAACGAATTCCCGTGCCTCAGGGTTACCCATCACCGGGCACTCGTTCTTGCCGTGAGGATTGGTGAGTGAATCTGCCTAAATTTCGGGTAGTGTGTTGTTCCCATCAAGTTATATAGATTTTCTTCTTGCATTTGACTTCTAGCCGAAATGAAAGCTACCATATTTAATAGTCTGAAGAACTTTAGTGGGGAGAGACATGTGAATTCCAGGAAGAGCATCAACCTCTCTGAGTCTTTCTCCCTCCCTCCCTCCCTCAACCTCTCAATAAATAACTCTAACCTTGCAGAGAGGACAAAGAGGAGTTTGCCACTAGAAGCCGAACCTCCTTAATATCAAACCAAAAGTGGAATGTGAGGACTGACAGTAATATAATGCCTGCATGGTCCTACTGCCTATTACTGAATCACACATAAACTTCCTGAGAGAATCAGAACCATTCTCACATTTTGCGCTACTATGTCTATCTTTCTCAGAATAACTCTAGCTTCAATTGATCATACACTCCAGAAAATGTTCTCTAAAGTTCATGCAGGCAAGGATATGGCAGCAGCTGCAGACTGTGAGGCTTCAGGGAAAGTTGTAGAGAACGCTGATGAGGAGAGGTTTTCTGAAAAATCTGTTGAGAAAATCAAGAGTCTTCCAGGGAAAATCTGGGGGATGATGTGGAAAGTGGGTAAGGAAGATCCCAGGAGGTTCATCCATTCTTTGAAAGTCGGGTCATCTTTGACATTGGTCTCGTTGTTGTACTTGATGGAGCCGTTGTTTAAAGGGATAGGCCAAAACGCCATTTGGGCCGTGATGACTGTGGTCGTGGTGCTGGAGTTCACTGCAGGTTGATAGCTAGAATTTTCCAGTTACTTTGGATTCGTAATGAGATTGTTTTAGCCTAACGGATCATTTTATTTCCCTCATTGACAGGTGCAACTTTGTGCAAGGGACTTAATAGAGGATTGGGCACTCTTTTGGCAGGGTCTTTGGCATTTCTCATTGAGTATGTTACAACGAATTCTGGTCAGGTTCTTCGAGCTGTTTTCATTGGAGGCGCAGTTTTTCTGATTGGTAATTTTGGTCTCTCTCTAGTGATGAAACAAATTGTGTTATCCATTTGCAAATTCCTCTCCAAACACCATGGTCAGATTTTCTCATCACGAGTCTGCTTACAACTTTTCTGCCCTTTGTTGCAATATTTACAGGAGCTACAGCTACCTACATGAGGTTCTTTCCGTATATAAAGAAGAACTATGACTACGGAGTCGTGATATTCCTCTTGACGTTTAATTTGATCACAGTGTCGAGCTATCGCGTTCCAAATGTGTTGAAGATAGCCCACGAGCGCCTCTACACCATTGCCATTGGGTGCGCCATCTGCCTTTTCATGACTCTGTTGATATTTCCTAACTGGTCAGGGGAAGATCTCCATAATTCTACTGTATCCAAGCTAGAAGGCCTAGCAAGATCCATTGAAGGTAAATGGAACACCTCTTATTCTTTTGCGTTGTTGCGGTAACAAACTCTTCAGCCTAAATAACTGAAATTAAACTTTAGTCATAACTATAAGAAGTGTGGTTGACCTTTCTGATCGAGAAAATATTGCTTGCAGCATGTGTTGACGAATATTTCAGTGAGGCGAAGCCAGCAGAAGAGGGGAACGAACCAACGGAGGATCGCATATACAAGGGTTATAAGGCTGTCTTGGACTCTAAGACTAGTGATGAGACTCTGGTAATGCTCTTTCAAGGAAACTATATTGATCTTGGATTGACATGAATAAGATGAGATTTTTCATGAATAAGATGAAACTTTACACGACTTTGTGCCGTGAAATTTTCAGGCACTACATGCTAGTTGGGAACCGAGGCGTAAAAGACACTGTCATATCTCCCCGTGGAAGCAATACATTAAATTGGGAGCCGTTCTGCGCCACTTTGGTTACACAGTCGTCGCGCTACATGGATGTTTGAGAACAGAAATACAGGTATCCTTCAATATGATCACTATTGTCCACCAACGTAGACATCGTCCTGGTTATTAATAGGAGCAGTTTGCAGGTGTTACTTCAATCCTTATCAGATACAAGGTCACTTTCAACTTTTTTTGCTCCAACACCCATTATAGATAGTTGACCTGCAAAATTCATTGCTTTCTTCTGTGAAGTTACCTTCCCTTGATCAGTGAAACTTTAACCAATTTTCGGGAAAATGAGACGTATGAGCAACCCTCGATGTATTCGTCACACATTAAGAACTGTTAGGAGGAAGTTTTCACTATTGAGATAAAGCATGCCTTTCTAGGTATAACTTTTTCTGCTCTTATAAGCAGATAGAAATTTTCACTTTATAATTATTCCCAGATCCGTTCACTTGAAATAGTACCTGAGGAACACAGCAGATCTTCAATTTGTCACATTCATGAGAGAAGAGACAAAGATCTATGTTCATTGTTGTTCTCTAAAACTATGGTCCTGTTAGTGCAAATTGTATGTTGCGATTCTTGTAGTGAACAGAGTTTCATGATTCTAAGGATATCTGGCAGAGGACTAATCTAAATAGTCTTTTGTCTGTTGATTTCTAGACCCCACTTGCAGTTCGTGCATTCTTCAAGGACCCATGCATTAGACTCGCCAAGGAGGTACAAAAGGTCCTGATGGAGCTTGCCGACAGCGTGAGGCACCGCCGCCAGTGCTCGCCCGAGATACTGTCCGATCATCTCCACGAGGCCTTGCAAGACCTAAACACCGCGATCAAATCCCAACCTAGGCTCTTCCTAGGTTCAAATGATAACCAAACACCGAACATGCTTGCCCTGGCAGCTGCACAGGCCAGCCAAAAGAACCAAAAGGCCTCCAAAGTCTCATTGCCTAGTGTAAAGACGGACAGTTCTGCCTTACTGGAGTGGAGGACCAAAAGGGCTTCCGAGCAATCAAGGGAGAATGAGAGGAAGTTCCTGAGGCCGCAGCTCAGCAAGATCGCCATCACAAGCCTGGAGTTCTCGGAGGCTCTCCCCTTTGCAGCTTTCGCTGCCCTGCTGGTCGAGACGGTCGCAAGGCTCGACCTAGTGATTGAGGAAGTCGAGGAATTGGGACAGGTTGCATGCTTTAAAGAGTTTAGACCCGACGATCAGATCTCTATCACTTGCGAGCGCTCGCCCGTGGATGTCTGTCGCAATGATTTGCCTTCCCATGGAGCAGAATAGATTAGATGGTCATTAAGCAGGAGAGGCATAGAAAATTACATATTTGAGAGCTGGCCATGGTTGATTTGGCTTGGTATCATATCTGTACCTAGAGTGAGATTCATTTATTGGGAACATGTTCTTCATGGATTACTGATATTGAAAACCATTTCATTAGCACAGAGTGCCTAGAGGAACTATTTCGAGGGAACCCGGTTGCTTTCACCTGGCAAAACGTCCGACAATCCTAAATCTACCTTATTTTTTAGATGTACCGATCACTCACAATGTGCTACATAACAAAGTTTGTCGATCCTATTACGGGTTCGCACTTGGGTGCACCCTGTTAGGTCCTTGGTGAGCATGGTCCTAGATTAATCTAATCACGTCATGGCGTTGCCAACGATTAATCTGATCGTCGCAATCAGTGAGACATGGGCGCCCCACTGATTGGAAAATCCAAGGGCGGGTCCTTCCGTATAGCCCCTCTCACCAACGTCACACCCTCTTTCTAATTTCAACATTTGGGGTATTTCATTCGGTATGATTCCGTCACGACTTTCGCAGATTCATGTCTGCAATACGGCTTAAAAATCTCTCCAAACCAAACAAAACGCGTACTCGATTGGAAGAAACAAGTCAACAAAGATAATAATCAGAGATCGTGAACCTTGTGAAGCAGTAAGCACCCACCCCAGATAGATTTTTGCAGCAACTTTTCTGGTCCAAAACCTCGGACCAGTTTGACCTCCCTCAGAAACACCATTGCCGTTACCAAGATCAAAGAACGTGAAGACTTGTCTTAAGCAGCCATCTGTCCCACACTTGCTGGGAAAAAGCAGTACTCTAGGAACCTGTCCCAGGTAAAATTGCTTCAGATGTGTTTTAGTATGTTCCAGGATTATTGACCCATGTCTTCCCACTACATGAAAAATATTAACAATCTTCTCGAAATGCTTGTTAACGTACAATCAGTACGATCTGTAGATTAAAAACACAAGGGGCTATTTTGCGTTTTAAATTGACCAATGATGTATGAATATGTTGAACATTTTTTTCCATTTCAGTGTGGGCGAAATATGGATCTCTAGCTCCTTTATATATGAGTGCAACAACAGATGTTCAAAGAGAAATCGAATTAGTATTCTCACCAGCTGGGAAGTTTTCTTCAGAAAGAAAGTAGAAAAGAACATTCGTGGATTAATCAGGGAGTTCGAGATTGCAAATGGCAGGGAGTTTCAGTGAGGGTCATGAGAAATCAAATCTCAGAGTTTTTGCTGAGAAAGTGCTGAGATTTCCAGGTGAGGTGGGTGTTATGATGTGGGAGATGGGCAAAGAAGATCCAAGAAGAGTGATCCACTCGATCAAAGTGGGTTTGGCTTTGACATTGGCTTCATTGCTGTGCCTGTTGGAGTCACTCTCTCAAGGGATTGGCCAAAATGCCATCTGGGCTGTCATGACTGTTGTTGTTGTCCTTGAGTTCACTGCAGGTAACTTCAAACTTAGCAAAACAAAAAATAAAATGAAATGATCATTGCTGATCTGGGCATTCAAATTTTTGTGAACATGTGTAGGGCTTTTGCGGTTGAACTTTCTTCCTTTTTATTGTGTTTTTTTTTTTTACCTTCGGTTGAGGGGAATGTCTATATGCATCTGAAACACCAAGATCAGAAAGATTTTTTACCAGTAATACATCTAGGACAGATTCTGGAAATTAAGTTCTTAGCTAGTTATATACGACATTAAAGCTGGGAATATTGTTGTCACTCTTTCCATTGAATCACTTGACTTATTGTTGGTATGACAGGGGCTACACTATGTAAAGGGCTGAACAGGGGCGTCGGGACGCTGTTAGCAGGACTATTTGCACTCTTTGTTGAGTATCTTACGGCAGATCGGCCTATGCCCAGAGCAGTGGTCATGGGATGGACAGTTTTTGTCATTGGTGAGTGCCAAGTATAAGGCATATTCTGAGTCATTGTTGAGTGGCCTCAAACTAGATTATGCAGTTCAGTAGATCCCAAGCTCCGTCATCACTTGTTAACATTTCAAATTAGACACTAGGCCAAAGGGATTGATACACGACTATAGATCATCTTTTGTTACTGAGGTACTTCATCAAGTCAATGTTTAACATGCTAGCAGAACTGCCCATGCAATTTACTAGGGGTCTATATTGCCCAGTGCAATCTCTTTCCAATCTTTTTTTCCTGTTTCGAGCCAAAGCACGTCTCTTTTCTCACTAAGCAGGGGTGCTGCATTGTGAATGTCACAGGAGCTGCAGCTACCTACATGAGGTTCATTCCCACTATAAAGAAGAATTATGACTACGGGGTCATGATATTCATTTTGACCTTCAGTTTGATACTAGTGTCCAATTACCGCATCGACAATACAACGAAGATGGCGCGAGACCGCTTATGCACTATCGCAATTGGTTGTGGAATATGTCTTTTCTTGAGTCTGCTCGTCTTTCCGACCTGGTCAGGTGATGACCTCCATAAATCCACAATAGCCAAGCTTGAAGGACTAGCACAATCTGTAGAAGGTATGATATGCATCTTTTGGTTTCTGCTCGCATTCTTGCGAAATGGTTCAATTCAACTGAAGTGGGTTCCTCTCAGCCTGTGTTGGGGAGTACTTTGGCCATGATAAGATGAAAGAAATCCAAGACGAATTGTCAAAGGATTCCATCGACCAGAACTGCATCAAAGTATTGGATTCCAAGTACACTGATGAAACTATGGTAATGATCACTTGGTTTCGTGACCCTCAATTTGGAATAAAAAAAAAATGATATTTGACTTTTTTTGTTGCAATTTTGCAGGCCTTATATGCAAGTTGGGAGCCGAGATACCGAGGGAACTGTTACAAATCTCCGTGGCAGCAGTATGTGAAGTTCGGAGTAGCTCTACGCCGTTTTGGTTACACGATTATGGCTTTACATGGTTGTTTGCACACAGAAATCAAGGTATTGAAAATCAATTCCTATTGGAGCTATCATCAATATGACAAATGTTTTCTGAAGTAGCTGTAGCTATGACATCACATGCGCAAATCTGTGTCCTGTAGAGTTAACGGTTGATAGCCCACAATTTAGATGTTTTTTTCTAAAGAGTTAGGCAAATCATTGCTAGGGATATTCATTCATACTACATGCAATACTTGCATATCAGATCAGAGTAAAGAATTTCCACTTTCTTGTTAGATTCTCTAGTGTAGATTATTTGACAGAAGTTCTACCAAATTGTTACCTATCATGGTTGAGTCATTTTTTGCCTTGAATAAAATCGGAAACTAAACTCAAATTGTTAGTCTATCTCTTCTCAGGGAATCTGTTGGATATCTTCTTTTCTCTAACTAGAGCACACTTCTACACACCTAGGATCATTTTCGTCGCGTTGAAGAAACATTCCCTGATTATTAGATTTGATTATGTTTCCTCCTTGATAATAAACTCATGAATGTAAATGTAATGTTGCTAGACTCCGCCATCTGTACGTGCTCTCTTCAAGGACCAGTGTACCCGTTTAGCTGGAGAGGTATCGAACGTGTTGGTGGGACTTGCTAATAGCATGAGGAATCGCCGCCATTTTTCTCTGGAAATTCTCTCGGCTCATCTTCATACAGCTTTGCAGGACCTCAACACCGCACTACAGTCCCAACCACAGATTCTCTCAGACTCGATGAACAGAAAGGACTCCAGATTCTCTCATACGACAAGCTTCGATGCCAATTCTTCTCCATTGCTTGAGTCAAAAACCGCAAGACCTCCCGAACAAGCGCTTGGCATTCAGAAGGTGTTAAGGCCACAGAGGAGTAAACTTGCTGTAGCTAGCCTTGAGTTCTCCGAGGCACTTCCTTTCGCTGCATTTGCTTCTTTGCTAGTAGAGGCTGTGGCTAGGCTTGATCATGTTATTGAGGAAGCTGAAGAACTGGGGAGGATAGCTCGGTTCAAGGAGTATAAAGCGGGTGAGGACGTTGTTGTGACACTTGAAAGAACAAAGTCGGACTTCGTTGAGAATCATTTCCCTCCATCGGGAACAGAATAGTGCAGATATTAATTTTTAGGATGAGTGCCCTGATGCTATTTTCTTCTTCTTGTAACACATTTTAGGCGTATTGTCTTCTCAACAGGGCTCTAATTAACAAACATTCCCTAATGATGATATTCGATCTTCATAGATTTCTCTAGCTATTTTCTTAAGAAGTTTTGTTATAGCATCTATAACTGCCTCTGGTTTAGTTCCCATCAAGTTATGTGCAATGGTCGTGCAAATATCAATTCTGTGGGGGAGAGACATGTGAATTCCAGGTAGAGCATCAACCTCTCTGAGTCTCTCTCTCAACCTCTAAGTAACTCCAACCTAACCTTGAGAGGGCAAGGAGCAATTTTCCAAGAAGCCGAACCTCTTCAATAACAAACCAAAAGTGGAATGCGAGGACTCAGCTTAATATAAGCCTTCCCGGTCCCACTGCCTAATAATGAATCACACATTAACTTGTGAGCTATTATAACCATTCCCACATTTTGCCTCAAGAAAGTTCGAGCCTCAATGGATCATGTACTCTAGAAAGCTCGAGCTTCAATGGATCATGTACTCCAGAGAATGTGCTTTAAAGTTCGTGTAGGCAAAGATATAGCGGTGGCAGCAGACCGGGGGCTTCAGGGGAAGCTGTAGAGAACACTAACGAGGAGAGGCTTCCTGAAAAATCTGCCGTGAAAATCAAGAGCCATCCAATGAATTTCTGGGGATGATCTCGAAAGTGGGTAAGGAAGACCCCAAGAGCATTGTTTGAAAGTCGAGGCCTCTTTGACATGGTCTCGCTATTCTGTCTGATGGATCCATTGTCTAAAGGGTTCGGCCAAAAAGCCATTTGGGTCGTGACTAGGGTGCACTCGGTGCCGGAGTTCACTGCAGGTTGGTATCCAGAATTTTTCATTTACTTCGGATTCGTAATGAGCTTGTTTTCACCTCACAGATAATTTTGTTTTCTTCATTGACCGGTTCAACTTTGTGCAAGATACTTAATAGATTATTGGGCACTCTTTTGGCAGCATGCTTGGCACTTCTAATCGAGTATGTTACAAAACATTCTGGTCAGGTGTTTCGAGCCGTTTTCATTGGAGCCGCAGTTTTTCTTACGGGTAATTTTCAATCTCTCACTAATGATGATATTCGATCTTCATAGATTTCTCTAGCTATTTTCTTACGAAGTTTTGTTATAGCATTTATAACTACCTATGGTTTAGTTCCCATCAAGTCATGTGCAATGGTCGTGCAAATATATGGTATTATGTGCAATGGTCGTGCAAATATAGGAGCTACAGCTACGTACGTGAGGTTCTTCCCGTACGTAAAGAAGAACTTCGACAATGGAGTCCTGGTATTCCACTTGACCTTTAATATGATCACAGTCTCAAGCTTTTGCAATCAAAATCTGGTGGAGTTTGGGGATGATCTCGAAAATGGGTAAGGAAGACCCCAAGAGCATTCTTTGAAAGTCTTTGACGAGATAAGTACACCGCAAGTGCCATAATTTTTGTACGGCGCTCACTTGAGTGCCATAATTTTTTTTTTTCGCTCACTTGAGTGCTATAACTTTTAAAAATCGACCACTTAAGTGCCATCGCTTACGTGGACGCCGGAAAAGCTGACGTGGCAGCCGGAAAAGCTGACGTGGTACCGGTGAAACGATTTTTTTAAATATTTTAAGGTACACATGGAATTTTTCATAATTTTTTTTTATTTTGCAAATTTTCTTTTTTTCTTTGGTTTTTGCAGCTCTCTCTCTCTCTCTGCAGAGGAGGGTCGCCGGCCACCATCAGGCGGTCGAAGGGCCAGGCCTAGCTCGCCCTGGGCCGACGGGGCCGCGACGGCCCCAGGCGACTGCCGTCGCGACCTTGGAGGCCGCGGGCGACGGTGTGAAGGCCCTCGCCAAATCTGGGTGAGGTCCCTCGCGACCCCGCCGGCCACAGGCGAGGGGGTCCTCGCGACTGCCGTCGCGGCCTCGGTGGACGCGGGCGAGGCCACGACGGCCGTCGCCAGGTCCAGGCGAGGGCCCCCTCGCCCATAGCCGGCGGGGCCGTGAAGGCCCTCGCCCGCGGCGGTCGAGGCCGGGACAGCCGTCGCGGCCCCACCGGCCCAGGGTTAGTCGGCCTTGGCCCTTGGATCGCCCGATGGTAGCCGGCGCCGGCGATCCTCCTCTGCAAACAGAGAGAGAGAGATTGTGGCCACGGGCGAGGGGGCCCTCGCCTGGACCTCGCGACTACAGTCGGGGCCTCGGTGGACGCGGGTGAGGCCGCGATAGCAGTCGCTAGGTCCAGGCGAGGGCAGCCTCACCCGTGGCCGGCGGGGCAGCGAGGGCCCTCGCCCGCGGCCGCCGAGGCCGGGACGGCCGTCGCGGTCTAGGGCTAGCCGGCCCTGGCCCCTGGGCCCCCCAGTGGTGGCCGGCAAGGGTCACCGATGACCCTCGCCGGCCAAGGGAAAAAAGCCACAAAAATTAAAAAATGAAAATATCAAAATAAATAAGAAAAAATTCCATAAAAAATTAAAAAAATCCGTGTGTCGCTGAAAAATCCACGTAGGACAATTTACCGGAAGTGGCACTCAAGTGATCCATTTTCCTCCGATTTGGTACTCAAGTGAGCAAAAAAAAAAGTTATGACACTCAAGTGAGCGCCGTACAAAAGTTATGGCACTCGTAGTGTACTTACCCCGTCTTTGACATTGGTCTCGTTATTCTTTTTGATGGATCCGTTATCTAAAGGGTTCGGCCAAAACACCATTTGGGCAGTGACTATGGTGAACTCGGTGTCGGAGTTCACTGCAGGTTTGTATCCAGAATTTTCCATTTACTTCGGATTCGTAATGAGCTTGTTTTCACCTCACATATAATTTTGTTTTCTTCATTGATAGGTGCAACTTTGTGAAAGATACTTAATAGATTATTGGGCACTCTTTTGGCAGCATGCTTGGCACTTTTAATCGAATATTTTACAAAACATTTTGGTCAGTTGGGGCCGTAGTTTTTCTTACGGGTAATTTTCAATCTCTCACTAATGATGATATTCGATCTTCATAGATTTCTCTAGCTATTTTCTTATGAAGTTTTGTTATAGCATCTATAACTGCCTCTGGTTTAGTTTCCATCGAGTTATGTGCAATGGTCGTGCAAATATAGGAGCTACAGCTACGTACGTGAGGTTCTTCCCGTACGTAAAGAAGAACTTCGACAATGGAGTCCTGGTATTCCACTTGACCTTTAATATGATCACAGTCTCAAGCTTTTGCAATCAAAATCTGGTGAAGTTTGCCTACGAAAGCCCCTACACCATTGCCCTACACCATTGCCGTCAGGTGCGTCATCAGCCTTATCATGACTCTGTTCATATTCCCTAACTGTTCAAGGGAAAATATGCATAGTTCTACAATATCCAAGATAGAAGGCCTGCCAAGATCCATTGAAGGTAAATGGAACACCTCCTATTCTTTTGTTTTGATGCGTCATCAAACATATATTCTTCAGCATAAAGTTTTTGAATTGAACTTTAGTCATAGTTGTAAGAAGTGTGGTTGAGCTTTCTGATTGAGAAAACATTGTCTGCAGCATGTGTTAATGAATACTTCAGTGATGCGAAGTCAGCAGAAGATGAGAATGAACCATGGGATCGCATATCCGAGGGTTATAAGACCGTTTTGGACTCTAAGACTAGTGACGAGACTCTGGTAACATTTCCAATTGCTCTTTCAAGAAAACTATATTGATCTTGGATTGACATGAATAAGATGAGACTTCACACGTCTTTGTGCCGAAAACTTTTTAGGCACTACATGCTGGCTGGGAACCGAGGCATATAAAACACTGTTATACCTCCCCTTGGCAGCACTACATTAAATTGGGAGCCGTTCTGCACC
Organism: Lenwebbia sp. NSW1173648; assembly: GCA_029784005.1. NCBI lineage: Eukaryota > Viridiplantae > Streptophyta > Magnoliopsida > Myrtales > Myrtaceae > Lenwebbia > Lenwebbia sp. NSW1173648. The sequence goes on from JARCGZ010000005.1 coordinate 2,202,370, forward strand.
ACTTTGGTTACACAGTCGTCGCGCTACATGGATGTTTGAGAATAGAAATACAGGTATCCTTTTAATATGATCATTGTTGTCCACCCAAGAAGCCTCCTGGGCCTTAAGACGAGCAATTTGCAGGTGTTATTTCAATATTATCTGAACAGTCTTCCCTGTTGATTTCTAGACCCCGCTTGCAGTTTGTGCACTCTTCAAGGACCCATGCATTAGACTCGCCAAGGAGGTACAAAAGGTCCTCATGGAACTCACCGACAGCTTGATGCACCACCCTTTGCTCACCCGACTTACTGTCTGATCATCTCCACGAGGCCTTGCAAGACCTAAAGACAGCGATCAAATCCCAACCGAGGCTCTTCCTAGGTTCAAATGATAACCAAGCATCAAACACGCTTCCCCTGGCAGCGACACAGGCCAGCGAAAAGAACCAAAAGGCCTCCGAAGTCTCATTGCGCCGTGTAAAGTCGGACACTTCTGCCTTAGTGGAGTCGAGGACCAAAAGCGCTGCAGAACAATCGAGTGAGAGCAAGAGGAAGGTCCTGAGTCCCTAGCTGAGCAAGATCGCCATCACATGCCTGGAGTTCTCGGGGGCGCTCCCTTTTGCGGCTTTCGCCACCCTGCTGGTTGAGACGGTCGCCAGGCTCGACCTAATGATCAAGGAAGTCGAGGAATTGGGACAGGTTGCAGGCTTTAAAAAGTTTAGACCCGATAATCAGATCTCTATCACTTGCGAGCGCCTGCCCGCTGGTTGAGACGGTCGCCAGGCTCGACCTAATGATCAAGGAAGTCGAGGAATTGGGACAGGTTGCAGGCTTTAAAAAGTTTAGACCCGATAATCAGATCTCTATCACTTGCGAGCGCCTGCCCGTGGATGTCTGTCCCACTGATAAAATAGACGATCATTAAGAATAGGCCGACCAGATGTGCAATCAGAGACGATAGTTCAGACTATTTGCTATTGTTAGAAAGTCCAACCCAAAAGCTTAAGTTTATAGGTAGAGGGAGACTACATGAATATAAAGAGCAGTTAGAACCCGTTATCGAGCAATGTGGGTTACTACTTCAACAGCTATGAAACATCGTTCTATAAATAACAGTTAATTCTCTCAATAGTAGCCTACTGTACGCACTCTTATTGTTGGTGAATGAGATGATATTCCATTGATATATAGATGCAACAATGGACACTGTCAATTCAACGATCTGCTGATGCATCTCAGGATGAAGCCATCGCGTGTAGTCTTTGAATCTGTTAGTATCATCCTGGAGGTTGTTTAGTTTCTTGTCCTAGCCTAGATTGAACTATCAAATAACGAAGGGCGATCATAATGGAAACACACAAGTGCATGTGTGAAAGCACGCAGCCTTGTCCAAGCACGACCACCCACGCCGCACGCTTATGCACTTACGCATGAGCACCCAAGCACTCACATACTAAGTTAGTCAAAGAATTGGGATTTAACATGAAGCAAAATCACTAGAGGTTGTACCATTCATGCAATTGTATCCTTCAGCAATTTAATCAGTTCTCATGACCAGACCACATAAACTTTGGCTCGTCATAGATATGGCATTTGCAAGAAATGTTGTAACGATCAGTCTGCTCTAAGAAACTGTACAAGTAACATTAGGAGAGTGAAAAGATGTAGCCCTTCACACGGCAAACTCTTATAAACACGAGACAAATACACACGAAGAGATATGAGATTGACAGTCAAGGTGAATCAAATAAACTAATTTAACCAGGAAAATCCCTGACCAAATAAAAAACCAGGAATCTCCACCTGAGACATGGAACATGTTATTTCGTCTAGACTGCTCTCTTAGCAAAGTACGTCACTGGCTGACCCTTCAGCTTCATCAGTCGCAGCACCACGATTCCCACACACCATGGAGAAATAAAATCCCAATGTTCTGAGCGAAAGGCCAGGAAACCTGTGAGAACAGTTCGGTCGCAAACTGATCTGGATGAATGGCCATCTCATTGCTTCTGCCGCTTCGCACTCTTCCCATCTGTCCCCAATCACAGAACTGGACATTGGGACCGCCGAAACGCTCCTTAATCCACTCGAAACATTGGAGTTTCCCCACTTCCCATGAGCTGTACACTGAAAAAAACACGGTGCATTTCAACTTGCCATCCTGACCACAGCTATCTTAAAATCTACAAGACAATTCACAAGTTTTTTATTACAATGTTGGAATTGTCACTCGTATATATGCCATCACAGGTCCAATAAGTTGATAGATTGACATCAAGAGGACCAAGACCTATCACTTACCATCTCTGTGCTTCAAAGCGAAACAGCAAGCATTTTGCAAGGCTGGGTATTGATGATCCTGAGTTCACTAGAACGTTATGCAATGAGAATTATTTTTTTCGGCCATTCCTTTCGCCGAGTCAGGACAAGGAATTGGCTCCTCCCCACTGGAACACTGATCCAGGAAGGACCTCGCTGCAGTTAAAATAAGGATGTTACCTTCAAAAGAAGCATTTAAGACAGCAACGGTCGCAAGAAACCATACCAGAGGAAAGCCAACCGTCCATGTATCGGTCATTTGGTATAAATGATCCCATTTTTTTGTTAAGTCTTGGTTAACGATATTGTGCAGACCCTGTAATAATGAAGTTCCGATTCGAAAGAACTCTCTGAGTAGTATGACAACCGAGCAGGATCGGTATACTTCTACCCTTTCACAGCATGGGTAGTTAACAAGCTAAAGATCTCTAGGACTTCATGAGGCTATATTGTCCCACACAATGGCACAACTAAATTATCATGTACAGGATGCCTATCCCCCAACTTGATAAAAAGACTACTGTATAGAGCGGCGTGACTAAGATCCGTCAATCATCCAAAGCAGGAGTCTACTGTAGGCGTGAGCTGTTATTAGAGAGATTTTCTCTCTATTTCTTATTTTGTGTAATATTCCTTTTCTTTGTTTGTTTCCTAAATTATAGAGGATTAGGTTACAGGAAGCTGATGTATATATATAGTCTCTCTATCTGTGTAAAAGATATATATGAAAAAAAGTAGCTTTTTGCTCCCAAATTCTCTTCATGGTATCAGAGCCTAAAGATCTAGGTTTCTTGATCTGAGAGGTTACTGTACACTCATCCTCGATTGCGGCGGTCCCGCTCGCCGGTGAGCGGGCTGGGGGTTCGGGGGCAGCGCCCCCGAAATTTTTTTTCGCATTCAGAGGAGCTTCGGATCGCGATCCAGGTTCTGTTCGGAAATTTTTTTTCGATTATCTTGTTGTTCAGTTTTATGATTCATGGCCGAAAGTACCCAAGAAAGAAGGTCACAGACCGATCAGTTGCTCGATAAACTCACGCAGCTCTTGAGTCAGCATGCCTCGTCGTCTTCTCCGTCGCATGTTGATCCTCCAAGCCAACCGATTTCTATCAAGTTGGATGGAGGTAATTACGGACTTTGGTCCCAAGTTGTCGAGATGTATATCGCATCTAAGGACAAATTGGGATATATTACTGGAGATTCTTCTCAGCCTGCACCGACCGATCCAGGCTTTCGAAAGTGGAAGACTGATGATTCCACAGTCAAAGCATGGATTATTAATTCGATGGACCCAATGCTGATTGGGAATTTTATTCGTTTTCCTACTGCTAGAGATGTTTGGAATGCTGTTGCGACTACCTTTTTTGATGGAACTGATTCATCGCAGCTCTATGAACTGCGGCGGCGTGTTACCCGACTGAAACAGGCTGGGGGGCCTCTTGAGAAGTATTATAATGAATTGCAGGGATTGTGGCGGGAAATTGATTTCCGTCGCCCTAACCCCATGAGCTGTGCTGCTGATATAACTCGTTACAATAATCTGGTGCAAGAAGATCGAGTTTATTTGTTTCTTGATGGCCTTGATGATCGACTTGACAATGTTAGGGCAGATATTCTTCGACAACTTCCCTTGCCGACCTTAGAGGAGACATATGCTCGTGTGCGCAGGGAAGATGTTCGTCAATCTGTGATGTTGAATGCCAATGAAGTCCTTCCTGCTGCCATGGTGTCTCGTGCCAAGTCAAGCTCACCATCCCTCCAACCCAGCCCTAGCACACAACAGAAGCCGCAAGCTGGTGGGGGTTGCACTCATTGTGGCAACCGTCGACACACAAAAGAGTCTTGTTTTAAGCTGCATGGGTATTCTGATTGGTGGAAGGAATTACAGGCCAAGAAGCGGGCTGAATCTGTACCTGGTCATGGACAGGCTTCTCTTGCAGTAGTTCCAACCTCGGACCAGACTTCCCTTGCCACAGTCACTACATCTGAACTTTCGCTGGTGTCATCGAACTCTCTTCAGCCAACAGCGGAACCAACACAAGCAGGTAACATTGGGGGTGCTTTCCTTAGTACACCTCAAGGAATAGATGGTGGCTGGATAATTGACTCTGGCGCGACCGATCATATGACACCATATGCGGCTGATATTGGGGGTAACACCGTGCCACGGAAACATAGCATCTCTAATGCTAATGGTCATGTGTTCCCAGTTACTGGAGCTGGTTCTGTGGCTCTTACTGATTCTATTGCTCTCTCTCATACTTTACTTGTGCCATCATTATCTAATCGGCTACTGTCTGTTGGTCAACTCACGACTGAACTTAATTGTTGTGTTCAAATGTATTCTGATGTTTGTTTATTTCAGGATATCCTCACGAAGGAAATTATTGGACGTGGTACTAAGAGGGGGGGCCTTTATTATGTGGATGACTTCAGTATCGGGCGAGCACACCATATTCAGGGGCAGTCTGCGAACCGTAATCGAGACATTTGGTTATGGCATCGACGGCTTGGGCACCCATCTTTCGGCTACTTAAAACAGTTATTTCCAGCATTATTTGTAGGAACCTCATATTCGGATTTTGTATGTGATACTTGCACATTGGCTAAAAGCCATCGTACCTCTTTTCCATTAAGTTTCAATAAAAGTGACTCTCCTTTTCAGTTGATCCATTCAGATGTTTGGGGACCCTCCCCAATTACTACTATGTCTGGTGTTCGCTGGTTTGTTACTTTTGTGGATGACTGTACACGTATGACGTGGTTGTATCTGATGAAGCATAAGGATGAGGTTACAAATATATTCCGAGTGTTTCATCAGCTTGTACGAACTCAATTTGGAGCATCCATTTGTGTTCTTCGTTCCGATAATGGGGGCGAATATGTTACACGTCAGTTGTCTACTTATTTACAGGAGCATGGCATTATTCATGAGACATCTTGTCCACATACCCCACAGCAGAATGGAGTGGCAGAAAGGAAAAATCGTCATATCCTTGAGACTGCTCGGGCTCTTCTTATTGGTGGTCGTGTTCCTGTTCGGTTCTGGGATATGGCTACTGTGACTGCAGTTCACCTAATGAATAGACTTCCTTCCCGTGTGCTACAGTTTCAGACTCCTTTGCAAGCTCTCTCTCATTATGTTTCTCTTCCATCGATTCTGACACTCCCACCTAAAGTCTTTGGATGTGTAGCGTATGTACATGTCCACAAGCATCAGCGCCATAAATTGGATCCATGTGCGCGCCGCTGTGTTTTTCTGGGCTATGGGACACACCAGAAAGGCTATAGGTGTTATGATCCCACAACCAAGAAAACTTATGTTAGCATGGATGTTACTTTCATGGAATCTGATCTCTACTTCCCAGACACCACTTCTCCCGTTCAGGGGGAGGAACGGGGAGAACAGAAGAATTGGTGGAATACTGATGTCTTGGCAGGGGTAAGAGCTGGCCCTAGTATGTGTCAAGATAGAGAGTTACATGCACAGGACTTTGAAGGTAAGCAGACAACAGAACAACATCAGGAGCAAGAGCAAGTACCCTCTCCTAATGCCCCCCTCTCTGAAGTACTCACTCCTACTCCTGAGGATATTCCTGAGGTAAGCTCTCCTATCCATTTTGAGTCTTGTGATCATACTGATGAGACTACAAATGGTTATCAATTGCCTGACAGGAAAAATAGGGGGATACCTCCTAATCTTTATTCACCAGAGGTAGAGGATCGGAGATCAAAATACCCGATTTCTAACTATGTGTCGACAGGGAAGGTGTCGATTCCTCTTAAAGCATTTGCTCATAATGTTTCTACTGTCCACATCCCTGGGGGAGTACAAGATGCATTAACAGAACCCAAGTGGGTTCAGGCTATGCAGGAAGAAATGAAGGCTTTGCAGAAGAACGAGACATGGAGACTTGTTGAGTTACCGGAAAAGAAGAAAACTGTAGGTTGCAAGTGGGTCTTCACAGTCAAGTATAAAGCTGATGGATCGATCGAGCGGTATAAGGCAAGGCTAGTAGCCAAGGGATACACCCAGACGTATGGTGTAGACTATCAAGAAACGTTCTCTCCAGTGGCAAAATTAAACACTGTGAGAGTACTGTTGTCTCTTGCAACCAATCTTGATTGGCCGCTGCATCAGTTCGATGTGAAGAATGCGTTTCTTCATGGAGATTTGGAGGAGGAGATTTATATGGATATTCCTCCAGGTTATGAATGTGTGGATCAACCAAATCTAGTATGCAGGTTGAACAAATCGTTGTATGGACTGAAGCAGTCTCCTCGGGCATGGTTTGGTCGCTTCAGTGCGGCAATGAAGAAATATGGCTTTCATCAGAGTAGCTCAGATCATACTTTATTCTTGAAACGGAAGGGAGGAAAGGTAACAATCTTAATAATATATGTTGATGATATGATTGTTACAGGAGATGATCTGGAAGAAATTTCGGATCTTCAACACAAGTTGGCAAACGAATTTGAGATGAAGAATCTCGGGGGACTAAAATATTTCTTGGGAATTGAAGTAGCCAGGTCAAAAGATGGGATTTTCTTATCTCAGAGGAAGTACGTTCTAGACCTCCTGGCTGAAGTAGGTCTATTGGAGTGCAAGCCTGTGGATACTCCTATAGCACAGAACCATCGACTTGGGGTAAAACCTGGTCAAGTGCCAACTAATAAAGACAGATATCAGAGGTTAGTAGGAAGATTGATTTACTTATCGCATACTCGCCTAGATATTGCATATGCAGTGAGTGTAGTTAGTCAGTTTATGCATACCCCGAGTGAAGAACATATGGATGCAGTCATACGTATTCTCCGCTACCTGAAATCGGCCCCGGGTAGAGGGTTGTTCTTTGCGAAGAATGGACATCTTCAAATTGAAGGGTTTACTGATGCAGATTGGGCAGGAGATGTTTCTGATAGACGATCCACCTCTGGATACTTTACTTTTGTGGGAGGTAACCTTGTTACTTGGAGGAGCAAGAAGCAGAAGGTGGTCTCATTGTCAAGTGCCGAAGCCGAGTTCAGAGGCGTGGCGAAGGGGCTATGTGAATTATTATGGCTGAAAAGGCTGATGGTAGAGCTTGGTTTTCCACCTGTGGCAGAAATGAGTCTGTTTTGTGATAATAAAGCTGCTATTGACATCTCTCATAACCCAGTTCAACATGATCGAACAAAACATATAGAAGTGGACAGACACTTTATTAAAGAAAACTTGGAGTCAAAGGTGATCAAACTTCCGTTTGTTCGGTCAGAGAATCAGTTGGCGGACATTCTCACAAAGGCGGTTGCTAGCAGGGAGTTTCATAGCTCACTGGTCAAGTTGGGTATTAAAGACATCTTTTCACCCACTTGAGGGGGAGTGTAGGCGTGAGCTGTTATTAGAGAGATTTTCTCTCTATTTCTTATTTTGTATAATATTCCTTTTCTTTGTTTGTTTCCTAAATTATAGAGGATTAGGTTACAGGAAGCTGATGTATATATATAGTCTCTCTATCTATGTAAAAGATATATATGAAAAAAAGTAGCTTTTTGCTCCCAAATTCTCTTCATCTACATCTAAATATAATGTTCTCCTGACATCTTGGCAGAGAAACTATTGCACTAACACATAGAGGGCACATGCATACATCTATTCACGCATGGGATATGTCCAAGCTCAATATCGTCCTCTCAAATCTTATAATGTGACTCGGAGATTGAAGATTACATGCTGGCCTGCCTAAATATAAAGAGCTAAAAGGATCATAATTAGAACAAGGCTTGCTCAAGCTGCATCACACTCGAAGAAGTTCGACTTCATATCAGAACAAGCATAAAAAACAATTTAACCTAATGAGGATGGCTAAGGAACTAAGAATCGTTGTAGACAATACCTTTTCATACATGTAGGCTGCGGCTCTGAGTCTGTATGCAAGTTTTCTTTTATTGGCATCATCTTTTGGAGGACCAAATCCATCTTGATCAAAGTAGTAGTCAGAAAGATCTTGCCAATCGTCGAATTTTCTTTATGTGCTTTTAACTCTTCAAGGCGCAACTTCACATTACTTATATAATTCTTTTGATACTGTGGATATAAAAACTCGTTCTTCTAGTTAATTGTTTACTACAATGACATGTAGTTCTGCAAAAAGTCGAAAACTGTTCCTATTAAAGCACCCCGGAAAAGAATGAATTGATTTTCGACGCCTTGGAGATAAATAAGACCCATATCTGTTCATCTCTAAAGATTTTTATGTGAAAGAAAGAAGTTTTTGGAATGGGTTGATGACCCTTTTAGAGCATCATCCCGTATTTCTATTAATAGAGGAATCAATCACGTACAATAAGATTCCTAACAATATGACAATTAAATCTCTCAAAATATGAAATCCCATTAACTAGCCCACTAATCATGGAATTTATGATATTCCATCAATTAGCCCACTAATTATGGATCTAACTCTAGAACAAATATTACAACCCCCCCTCAAGTAGGCTCATGGATGTCGCACATGCCCAACTTGGACACATGATAATCAAATACTTGTTTGCTCACTGCCTTAGTGAATATATCCACGGTCTGTTCTGAGGATTGAACAAATGGAGTACAAAATTATCCTGTATCAAGCTTTTCCTTGATGAAGTGTCGGTCAATTTTCACATGTTTAGTCCTATCATGCTGGACAGGATTATGTGAAATACCGATAGCAGATTTACTATCAGAGTAAATCATCAATGGCTTCTGAACTTGAAATCCCACATCATCCAAAAGTTTCTGAACCCATAATAATTCACACATGCCCTGAGCAATAGAGCGGAATTCAGCCTCTGCGCTTGATCTAGCAACAACGTCTTGCTTTTTGCTTCGCCAAGTAACTAGGTTACCTCCAAGATAAGAACAATAACCTGAAGTAGATCGCATGTCATCCACACTATTGGCCCAGTCTGCATCAGTAAATGCCTCAACCTTCAAATGACCATGGTTCCGAAACAATATACCTTTACCCAGTGTGCCTTTCAAGTAACGAAGAATTCGAGTCACAACATCCATATGAGTAGTATATGAATCATGCATGAATTGACTTAGAAGACTGACTGCATAGGCAATATCAAGACATGTATGAGAAAGATAGATGAGCTTTCCAACAAGCCTTTGATATCTTTCGCGATCTACCGGCTCCCTTGTCTTGGCCTGAATCTTCGCGTTTGAATCAAGTGGAGTATCAATAGGTTTACCTCCAAGCATTCCTGTCTGAGATAGAAGAACAAGTATGTACTTACGCTAACATAGGAAGATCCCATGTGAGGAGCGAGCTACTTCAATTCCAAGAAAATATCGCGGTTTTCCAAGATCTTTAATCTCAAATTCCTTTCCCAATGTGTTCTTCAATCTAACGATTTCACTAGCATCATTTCCAGTCACCACAATGTCATCCACATACACAATTAAGAAAGTTGAGAGAGAACCACTACGGCGAATGAACAAGGTGTGACCAGCATAACTCTAGGCGTATCCTTGAGCTCGCATAGCTTTGGTGAACCTGCCAAACCAAGCCCGAGGTGATTGTTTAAGCCCATATAAAGAACGTTTGAGGTGACAAACCTTTCCAACAGTAGTGCTATCGGCAAAACCTGGTGGAATGTCCCTGTAAACCTCCTCATCAAGTTCTTCATGAAGAAATGCATTCTTCACGTCTAATTGTTGAAGATCCCATCCATAACTTGCGGCACATGATATACGAATCCTCACTGTATTCATCTTTGCTACATGGGCAAACGTCTCTTGATAATCAACACCTGCAGTTTGAGTGAATCCCCGAGCCACTAGTCGAGCCTTGTACCTATCCACAGTTCCATCAGTTTTTTGCTTAATTGTATAGACTCATTTGCACCCCACTATTTTCTTCCCAGGAGGGAGGGGCACCAAATTCTAAGTATGATTTTTCTTCAAAGCCTCCATTTCCTCTAACATGGCATCTTTCCATTTTTGTTGTTGAATAGCAAGCTGCCAAGTATTAGGAGTAGACACAGAGTCTAAAGAAGAAGCGAACGACGAATATGATGGAGAAAGAACAAAATAGGAAGTATATTCATCAATAGGATACCGAGGCTTACCAACACAAGACCGTTTACCTTTATGGAGAGCAATTGGGGTTGTTTCATCCTCAATATTGTTATCATCGACAGGACTAGGCTCCGGCTGTGTTGTATTGGATTCTGGTATTGCCTGTGAAGACTCACCAAGAGGATTGCCAGGCATAGCAGCCTCTTTACGAGAATAAACATGTGAATAATCTCTTTGAACAGGTGAGACCTCTTCATGGGGTACACTTTGATTCACAATAGGCTCATCTGTCTGCTCTGTTGATAATGGCAATGAGAGCTCAGGGAATGGTTCGATAAATGTTGAACTAGATATCTCGGAGAGTGGATTATCAAAAAAGGCTTCAAACTCATTAAAGATAACATCTTTGGAGACATAAAACTTACAAGTAGATGGATGATAGCACCTATAACCTTTTTGGGAAGAGGAATAACCTAAGAAAATACACTTAAAACTCCTGGGAGACAATTTACTCTTCACCTGATGATCTCTAACAAAACAAACAGACCTAAAAAAATTTTGTGGGAGAATAAAAGCATGTTTCCCAATCAACACAGAAATTGGGCTTTTATTTTGCAGAACCCTGGATGGCATATGATTAATCAAGTAGGCAGCTATAAGAACAGCTTCACTCCAGTAGGATGGTGGGACATGCATTTGAAACAAAAGAGAACGCGCAACTTCAAGAAGATGTCTATTCTTTCGCTATGCCACACCATTTTGTGCAGGGGTATCCACACAACTAGTTTGGTGGAGAATACCATGCTCTCGTAAAAAAGTTTGAAAGGAAGAGGCACAATATTCTCTACCATTATCCGTTCGAAGAGCCTTAATGATAGCATTAAACTGGGTCTGAATTATTTTGAAAAAAAGGTTTTGAAGGCCTCAAAAACATCACTTTTATGTCCAAGTAAAAAGACCCAAGTTGCTCTACTATAATCATCAATAAAGGTCACAAACCAATCATACCCAATAACAGATTTAACAGGGGAAGGACCTCAAATATCAGAATGAATCAAATCAAATGAAACAAGACTTCTATTATTTGACTCAAGATAAATAGTTCTAGTCTGCTTAGAATAAGCACAAGTATCATAGAAAAACCGATGATCTTTAACTTGATTCTTTAAACTAGGAAAACATGAATAGAGAGTATGAAGTGGTGGATGCCCCAAATGTCAATGCCATTGTCGCAGAGAAGAAATAGTAGCTGAATTGGAATCTGCAGTGCTAGCCTGGATGGGTGCTGCTGGTGATCCATCTAGCCAGTAAAGTCCATCACGTACACTACCACTGCCAATCTTCACCCCTGTCACCAAGTCCTGAAAGACACAATATGTAGGATAAAAGATTACTTTGCAATTGAGATTTCGAGTAAGACTACTAATTGAAAGTAATTGATTAGGAAATTTAGGAACATGAAGTACCGAAGGTAATATCAAGGATGGAGTGCAAGAAATTGATCCTTTTCCTGATATAGGAGAAAAAGATCCATCAGCTATTCTAACTTTGTCTTGTTCGGAACATGGTTTATATGATTCAAACTGACCTGAACATCCTGTCATGTGATCATGATCAGAGGCTCCCAAATCTATGATCCAAGGAGATGAATGGGAAGATCAACCTACAAAAAGATGAGTGGTAGAAGATATGGCATATGCACTAGATGTCATATGAGAGGAAGAGGATAAGGTAGATACACTAGATGCCACATGAGAAGAATTAGGACCCTTCAGATTAATCATATCCCTGATAATTTGCTGCATCTCCTCTTTAGTGACAAAATTCCCAATATCACAAGGACTTGCAGACTCAGAACCAGCTGGCCCAACCACCTCGACTCCATGAGCTTGTGAACGACCCATATTTACGTCTTTGCCCTTACCGATTCCTGGTGATTTTCCATGAAGTTTCCAGCACTGCTCTCTGATATGATAAGGTTTACCACAATAATCACAGCGAATAGATGACTTATCTGTTGATCGCGGGATATGAACTTGAGAGGATCTCAACGTGGAAGACATGATAAGAGCCGAACGGTCAGGAGCAAGAGTAGGAGTCATAGAATATAAGCATTGCCGGTTATCTTCCTTATGGACCAAGGCATAGGCCTGCTGAAGGGTAGGAAGAGGATCCTTTTGCAAAATGTTTTGACGCACGATATCAAATTCCGAATTCAAACCCATAAGAAATTGATATACATGTTTCTTATCTTCTTTCTATTGAAGTCGAACAACGACATCCACAGCAAGTCCCTCATAAGTGTCATCATAAACCTCGAGCTCCTGACACAAAGTACGTAGCTTTGAAAAATAAACACTAATGGACATACCTCCCTGTTGAAGTTCCTAGATCTTCTTCATCAATTCATGAATCTGAACATCATTTCCAGTCTCAGAATAGGTATCCTTAATACCCAAATATCCCATGCTGTCTGCATAAAAACATATTGTTTACGAATACCATCAGTCATATGATTCAAAAGAAATTCCTTTACAGAGGCATCTTCAGCCAACCATCTCGAGAGGGCCATCGGAGGAGTAGTGGGTCTTGGTTTCTCCCCTGTGAGAAAACCAATACATTCTCCGAATGCAATACCGATCATCATAGATTGTGACCAAAGTAGGTAATTAAGGCCATCAAATTGAACCGAACTAGCGGGGAAGAGAATTTTTTCATATTTCCGCCCGGTTTCAGAAGTAAGAGAATCGCCCTTATTACCAGAATTTTCCGACATCACTGCTAAATGACAATAACTCGAGATGGAAGAGAAATAAAAAAAAAAGATTATGATTTGATTAGATCATAAAAATGACCTCTTTTTAGGCCGAGGTTAGGCCAAAAAATAAAATAGAGTGAGATTAACTAAGAGAGTTGCAGGTTTCGGCAAAGAGTTGTGGTGAAAGATGTGGTGATGGTGATGGTACAACAATGGAGAAGGCGGTTTAGGGTGGGAACCAGAAAACTAGCTTTGATACCATGAAGATTTTTATGTAAAAGAAAGAAGTTTTTTGGAATGGATTGATGACCCATTTGGAGCATCATCCCGTATTTATATTAATAAAGGAATCAATAATATGACAATTAAATCTCTCAAAATATGAAATCCCATTAACTAGCCCAGTAATCATGGAATTTATGATATTCCATCAATTAGCCCACTAATTATGGATCTAACTCTAGAACAAATATTACAACAATCTCTCTCTGTTTTAATGGGGGCAGAGGATATTATTCACTCAGGCACACCTTCCTGAATAGTCAAATTTCATGTCCCTTTAGGTAGAAACTCGTATTCAGATAATTCCATAACATACTGTATTAAGATAGTTCAATCGTCAAACGAACAAGAAAAGGAAATGGATAGACTTCAAATACAGGACAGAATGTTCCTGTGAAGACTATAACTGGCTTTACATCAACCTTTTAGGTAAAAGGTCTTCCATTTATGATGTGAATGTAGAGAAAACCATCGCAAGAAGCTTACAAGGGCAACAAGGGGCTCCTAGAAATGGATGTGTTTGATCTGAACAACTCCAGAAGATGGATAGTAATCGAAAGGCAATAGGTACATTATCAGCTTCATCGTTCAAGTACAAAGTAAACCACAACCTCCTCTCTGGTTCGATCTATAAAAGTGACTTCCACCAGGAGGCATACTACTATCTAAGCTTAACCCCGTAAAGTGGAAACTGAAACGACATTACAACGGAAGTCGAAAAAGAACACCAGATAATAAAAATCTTCACTTGGAACCTTTTTTGGAGTAATGAGGAAGGGCTTTAGCTGCTCTAGCTTATCTCCTACTCCAAGAACCAACATAAAAAGGCGTTGTCCCGGATCAGATTCTTTTTTGTTTTAACAGGGTAGGCAAAGCTATGTGAACAGCTTTCAAATTGACTATCATGCTCAGGGCAGGACACCATCTTGCAACCCTCGTCGCTGCAATCTGTGATTGAGTTCACGCGTCCATTTCTTCTCACTACCCTCCTCTTCTCAGAAAGGTTTTGGATAACTTTGCGAGCCGGTGTTGTCATAACCTCCATATGGTATATCCCCATAATACTCCGTGTAGTTCCCATGTCCAGAGTACGGTGACACACAACCGAAGCGATTGAGATCATTAGGAAGTTCTACTTCCCCTGCCAAATTTGAGTACGATGAGCTGGGAGAAATTTCTTTGTGATCATATGGCTGCCATGAAGTCATGGGACTCGGAAAATCATACTGTTGGTGTTGGAAGTTATGAGGAACCGTGTATTGTCCTTGTGAGTAGTCCTGCGCGAAGTAAAATGAGAAGATAAAACGCAAAATATCAGTAATGTGGAAGTGGTCGACATGTATGATGAATCAGTTCAATAAATAAAGATAATCTTTGCTCATAATGTAGTTTTAGTACCTTTGAAGAGTCGAGAATCATATCAGGTGACACCCAACAGCTTGCAGGATTGGTCTCTGTCAAGTAGGGATTCAAATCTGCCATTGGTGTAACTTCATGTCGAGGCGGCATATGGCTAGGATAATAACTTTCGTTATACAGGTAACTTCCTTGAGAATAAGTGTTGCTAGACATGCTTGAAGGCTCACTGCAAACTTCCATTGTCTCACAATCTCCATTACTCGAACTGTTGCCAACTATTTTGCTTTTTGGTTCTCCATGGCAATCGCTCGTCTTCTGAGAAAGCTCGTTCCTTTTTACAATACGGCACAGTGCAAATGGCCCCTGACATGAATATTAATCACATGGAATACCTCAGGCTCCATTCTGTAAGAAACTAAATTGACCTATTACTCTTCTTGCTTCTTGGATAGTGGATATGCATGTATATTTGTTAGTCTATAGATTGTCAAAACAACAGCAGCGTCGACGACATCTATAGTAATTGGTCTTGAGAAATATTACCTGAAAGTTTTGTGATCCTTGGGAAGAATCGTCACAGAGGCGATACTCGTGCATCACCCAGTCGGTACGATCTCCTAATGGGGCCCGTCCACGGTAGAAGACGAGTGTCTTTCTATAACCAGTGACAGAGGACTGACAGACGACCTTCCGGTCTTTCCCTGTAGCCTTCCAATAGCCGGCTTTAGTGGCTCGATTTGTTCGTGAGCCATTCGGGTACTTTCTGTCCCGCGGACAGAAGAAGAACCATTCCATGTCTCGTTGGGGAAGGAATGATTTATCTGCAGTATGAAAACTCATTCCCCATAGATAGACCTCTTGATTTGATAAAAAGAAACATGGCAACATGTTTTGTCTAGGGCATTCTGTCGTCTGCCATTGCACTGTCTATTAGACTAAAAACGGTTGCAATCTTAGTGGAATTATTGTTTGGCTTGGTCCAAAAAGAGGCGCAAAGGAAGGGATGATTACAAAATGAATCACATGGCACTTTTCGAAGCTAAAAAGTTTCCATTCACATTCAGAGTACTTAAAGTAAGCCTCAATCTCAGAAATTATCACAAACAGTTGAGCTAATGATAAGATCAGTCCACTGTGCTTGCATACAAGCATGTACCTGGAAGCTCCCAAGGATCGAATTTGTACAAATCGACAACGGGAATCACTTCGAGTTCGAACTCGTGTCCCTCAACTTTTCTTTTCAAATAGTATCCAACCAACTCTTCGTCCGTGGGGTGGAAGCGGAATCCCGGCGGCAGCGATGCACTAGCCATTATATCTCAACTCCACAATCCACCCGATTTTCTTTACAAAAAAAAGTGAAATACCAAAAGGAACACTAGGGAGGAAGAAAATGCGCGAGTTCAAGAGCTGAAAAGTTGTTTCAAAGACGAGACTCGGAAATATTCCGCTAAGTGCCTAAACTGTATCTATTGAAGATCTGGAAAATCCAAAAGTAGAAGCTTTTCTCGACAACTGATTTCTTGGCAAGAACCGAGTGCGACTTCCCCAGACTGCACCCGTTGGAGGTCAGAATCATTTTCTTGCAAAAGAAAGTTCTGGTATTTCCTATGATTAGGCTGTCACAACCCAACCAACCCCCCAAAATCTTTCTAATTCCAAATCAAGATCGAAATTTGATCGATACCCAGAAAGCTAAAGCAGTTCCTAGCTTCGGTGCTAAAATGTTCGCGAAACCCGACACCCCGAACTAGCTAAAACTTCCAGAACTGGAACCTATTAGTGACTGCAAAGGCCACCATCCAAGAATATTTGTAAGTGAAGAGAGATGAAGATTTGGTGACCCAGAAGATCAAATTAGCAGACAGGGAGAGAGAAGTGGTAAGAGTAAAAGCAGAGGAGTGTGTGATGGGGTCTTATATAGGATGTGTGGGAAGCCAACCGTCGCAAGACATAGTACCGAAAGGTTGAGATTGCTTGTCTGAAGCATCCCCAAAAATTCCAAAACGTGTGGACCCCACAACCCTGAACCAGTTCACACATAACAGTTATTCCCGCCATTTTAGACATTTTGACCGTTGCTTGAAACGGTATTTTGATTCTAATAAAGAAAAAATACCAATAAGTTCCTCTTGCAAAAAAGTTGCCAATATTCTAAAAAGAAAAGGGACAATGTTATATACCAGCAATATGCCCGTGCATTGCGACCAGTCTTAAGACTATATTTGTTATATTACACTAAATGTTTGTGTTGATCTTACTTGCGGGAACAGAAATAGTGTGTAGAAAATCAGAACGAAATGAATATTTGTATCAATCAATTTCTACGCTAGAGTTCACATGGAGCTGTATTTACGTGAATCCAAACTCCATCAGGTGAGTTCATCTTCCAGTTAAAAGAAAACATTAGTCACAAAATTGCAATATTTATTGAATTGTGATATAAACACACCCGATATTTCGAGCTGTAGAATAATATGAGTCTATAAAATATGAAAATGTAAGGTGAGTATGTAATCTCCTCACTTTGTAGCTTTCCTTCATTTGTCGAAATCTTCATCTTTTTGCCCTCGGCTTGGTTCGGAAAAGGTCAAGTAATTTGTATAATGGCTGTATAGAGAGTTAGAGGTGATTTCTTCAAGATTATCTTTCGATTTCATATATTTCAGTTTCCTTTTTTATGGAAATTCTCGGTAATCTTTACGGTAACCATTTAACGCCTTAGATATAATTATGCATTAAATCATAAAAGTCATCACCAATTATGCATTTTGTCATATTTATTAATGAAATATGGGAGATTGTGTATGTAGAAAAGATATATTTTTCCTCTATCAACATTAAGTTTTATGGTTTTTATATTTGCTAAAATATTTTTTTTTATTTATCTTTACCATTCAATTATTTGTAAAAAACGACGTGTAATTTTTTTTAAATGATCCTCTAATATATTTTATCTACCAAATATTAGCTATCATTTTTTTTAATGATTGTCAAACATATTTGTGCGTAAAAATATTTTTTATGTTGTGTATCCAAATAATATTAAACTCTTTGAAAAGTATCTAAATTGCAAAAATGATGAGAGTGATATGTGATTATGCATTTAATCATAAGTGTCGACATTAATTATGTTTCTAATCATATAGATTCATGAAATATGCACGATCTTGTAAAATGACTTTTTACCATATAATATAAAGTTTTTCTAATTGAAGGGCTCTTTTACTTTTTAAATAAAGAATGATGTTTTAAAGATATTATCTGTTCAAAGATGAGTCAAAGATGAGATGGAGATCCCTACATTGTTAAACTCTTTCATAACCTCATCATAAACCATTCTTTTAAAACATTCATATAGGTGCTTCAAAATGGAATCTATATGTACATAAACATCATCGTTAAACTATTATTACCAGAACAGTTACAATTCTATTATGGTATATCGATTAAACATTTATTACCAAACATACATACTAGAGCTTTATTGCCATAATATGCATAAAATTTGATTAGAGATATATCAGGTTGTGCATTAAAAATAGAAACGAAAAATTAGAGATTCGGTAGAATTGGAGATTTATAAAAAATGACAATAAAAAAATTAATTACTGCATACAATTTGGACGCGAATGTGACATGTGACCCAACCTCACACGAGTTTTATCAATACATATTGCAATGTAAGCTGCTGGTTTCATTTGCATTATACATGGGCAAAAGGAAGCTGCAATTTGCTCAATCACCACATGCTTGTCATGGACTTCAGATGAATCAAGAAGTCTTTTTCTTAACCGACCATTTTTTATCAGTTTAAGATGAATTTAATACACTTGGACTACTAAATTTGATAGTTTTCCACAAAAATGGTAAGAAAGAAGGAAATGGAGAAAGACTGCACAGTTCCAATTGAACTCTCACCAGTGCAATGGAAAGTGCATGCCGTCTCTGCATTGATTGAGGGTTTCTTTGATCTTGTCCTTGCAGTCTAAGCTCCTTCCACATCATCCTGAGTCAGAGAAAACACTTTTATCTCTCTGTCTCTCTGTCTCTCTCTCTCTCTCATTAAAGTGATGGTGTCATCCCCAATCCAAAGAAGGAAAAAAGGAAGAGTCCTAAAAGTGCAGACTGCAGTATTTTGCACCTTTTGGAATGACTAAAGACACCTTATTCGTGGTGCAAGCTCAAAACCCTTTTGTGGATTCACATGTAGAAGAAGTTGCTAGGCTTCTTCAAATTCCCCATTTTATAAGCGGGTCTCTCTGAAAGCAATTAATTCTTATCAAATTACCTTACACGTGGTTAATGGGCCATGACAGAAACCCAAGGAATTTTTCCCAACACAGCACCAGAAAAGGGTGGTAAGAAAGATTATTCTCCCACTTATCTATCTTTAGGATAGACTTGCAATGTTGCAAGATGTGTATAGATTGGTCATGGTGGCACTTAATGCATGTTGTTTTTGCCATTTGGATAGAGACTGCTGCCTTGATTTGAATTGTTAAAGATATAATTTGATTAAAGAAACTTATAGATAAGTTGTGGGACTTTAATCTTTTCACACTACTATAAAGCACCCAAAGCCTTCCCTTAGGCCTTTATATAGGTTGATGGTTGGAACTCATCTCTCTCTCCCTCTCTCTCTCTCTCTCTCTCTCTCTCTCTCTCTCTCTCTCTAAGTGGGTATATTAGCCTGTTCATTATTTTAATGAAGAAAATATTGGTCCAAACAAATAAAGTTGAGCCATAAATCTAGACCTATCTTTCTTGCATTACAGGACAGCAGAAAGGGGTAAAGAATTATCAGAAAACTTG
This sequence comes from Lenwebbia sp. NSW1173648, assembly GCA_029784005.1. Classification (NCBI taxonomy): domain Eukaryota; kingdom Viridiplantae; phylum Streptophyta; class Magnoliopsida; order Myrtales; family Myrtaceae; genus Lenwebbia; species Lenwebbia sp. NSW1173648. Next base: position 2,221,928 of record JARCGZ010000005.1, read on the forward strand.
CTTTAGACTTTGAGTGTTGGGTTAGACTTGTGTGTCTATTCCTTCTACAAATTAGCAGAGAAGTGATCTCAGCTGATCAAATACTATTCCTGTTGCTTTTTCTTGTTCATGCCAGAACAAAAGAATAGTAAGACAAGTGATTCTGTGTAAGACTTCAATGCTACATGTAGAAGTAGTGTTTTGTATCTTGCTGTTCTAATGGATAGAATCTGACAGTAATGGTGTTACTAACAGTTACGTGCAATTCAATGACTCTGGTCAAAAACAGCAAGTAAATCTACTCTACCCAAGCTGTTGTCTTCAAATCTTGTCCATCTCCTGGAGTATATATTGCCTGTTTTGAGGCATTGGAAGAAAAATTTATCACCCAGTGCTGACTAAAATGGCACTGGAATATTTCACAGCTTTTTTTTTGTTTTGTTATGGCAATTATTGCTCTTCTTTTTGTGTTTTTCCTCATCTGATTTGGAGTTTATTTTCTCTTTAAGTTAGCTAAGCACAAAGAACAGTTCCTGCGTTTAACATTTGAAGAATGTGTTGTGTTTTTTAAACGAGATTTATTTGCAGGATTACAATCAAAAGGCCTTTTGCAAAAGTGTGGGAGGGGAGGATGTAAACAAGACAAATGTCATTAAGAATCGGAGCCATAATCCCAATTGATGAGGTAGCTCACAGAATGACTTAAAAAGCTTAAAGACCGGAATTCGAGTGGAATTCGAGTGTGAAACCGGGTTAGTAAATGAGCCTATACTTCTTTAAACAAATCAAGCAGAGCACATTTTAACATCTGGTCAGACCTATCTTCATTGGACTCTACTTCAAACATACGCGGGCTGTCCCGGAATATTTTGAATCGTGATGGGGAATCGTTACGTCCGTCGTGTCGGCAATTATATGAGCTTATGATACTCATTACTTTCTTGATTACAAAAGAGGTGGAGATAGTCTAACTTTGAATGAGTGAATAATAACGTGGAAGAAACAAGGTTGTAATGGTGGGGTTTTTTTCTGAAAAACAGGAAGACCAAAGAAGCTCATTGTTGTCGCTGTTTGTGCTCTGCTTTCGGTCACTTTAGTTCTTTGGTAAAAATTGCTGCTGTGGCGCATAAAACGCTCGTTGTGTCTCACTTCGGACAAGGGGCACAAGTCAAACACATATGGTGAGCTGATCAGCCTTGGTTGAAGACAAGAACAATCACTGGTTCTTGAGTTGACTTAGTGTTTAGTTTATGCACTATTTCTTGTCTTTGACAAATAAATTTCCCGACAATATGATTGCGTGGAAAACAAGAACTGAGCCAGATCTTATTGCTATCTGGCATATAGCCAACCAAAAAGAAAAAAAGGACTAATGCGGTGTTTTCACCCTATGTTATGCTTAGTACAACGTCTGTTTGTCAATCATGTCAATTTAGTTCTTTTCAACTCGATATTTTTTATCCGATTGACGGTTTACTCACAAAAATATCCGAAAGACGGAGGAAAAGAAGTACTGTAGATTCGAGACAGGAAACCCGTCAAAGTCCACATAATGGTCACATCGGCAATGCATATGGTACTGCATATTCGATGAACCTCGAACAATGATTAATCCGTACCGAATTACGACGGGAATAGCAAAAAGAGCTCGAACGACGCAAAAGATACTCCCCGAAAGTCTATTTACATGAAGGGTGGAGGAGAAAAAAAGTGAGGTGAAGAAGCTGCTTTTCCCGCGTCCAAGGGTTAAATGTTGGTTCTGTGCAAAAGTAAGATCTTTGGTCATTCGGGGCTACAATGTGCCAAATTATGGTCTTGTGGACTGACCCCCCTTTAAAGAAAGAGCAAGCAACTCATGTTTTGGTCATTTTTTTGCATATTCTTAGCTTTGAGATGTAATCATGGTGACTTGGAAAAACGTTGTAAAGGCAGCCTCCAGCAACTGTTGACGCTAAGTGACAAGAAACACAAAAGTGGATCGCCTTGGCATTTGCCGTCATCTTCAAACTTCCCATCAAATTTTTAATTTCTCAATTCACATCATCAATTCCATCTAATAATAATCACTTCTCTTCCCACGAATTGACCATCACCTTGACCCCGTTCGTCTAACCAATCAATGGCTGTGATGGGGTATGATTTTGTATGCACTACTTGTCATAGTCCATAAAAAAAAAAATTCATTATAATTTTTTTCAGAAAAAAATTTAAATATAAGCCCGAAGTGCCTTCATTTTCTCAAATAACGATTACAGTTGAACTTGTTTCAAATAAGAACTTGAGGTAGCCATGATTGTTTCAAATAAAGGCCTAATCTCACTGAAAAAAAAAAAAAAAATTCACCGCAGGAGGGAATGGTTGTGGCCGGCGACTCTCCCTGACCATCGCCGACACCCCACCAGTGATGGGGCGGCAACGGCCACAAGCGTAAGGCCCCAGTTTTTTTTTATTTTTAAGTTTTAGCCTTTTTTTCTTTTTTGAACAATGGAAAAAGAAAGAATAAAACAAAAGAATAAAAAAAAATGTAAAGGACAAAAATGTCTTTGATTAGCCAGTGAGGTCAAGCCCTTTTTTTAGACTGTCATGGGCCTCATGGCTACTTTAGGCCCTTATTTGAGACATGAGGGCAGTTCAAGCTTTTATTTGAAATAAAATCCACTTCATGCCCTTATATAAGAAAATGAAAGCACTTTATACCTTTATTTGGAATTTTTCCTTTCCCCCTTGAAGTTAGATACTACAAATTCATTTTCTTAATCACGTTTTCCTAGGTTGGTTTGCTGTGTGCATACCGCTATTTAATCACGGGACACCTCGAACGAGCTAAACATGTACGAGAGACATCTTCCCCCGCCACAGGAGATTTTCCGACAGAGACATTTGGTGGACCATGGACAATCGAACTGCGTGGAGAAAGTTATGTGAGGTGGGAAATCTAAATATCTGATGATGATGAGTTCCCGTTTGACAAGAATGAGCAAAGTGACACGAGAATCATGCAGAGAAATCGGGGGTCACAGCGTTTTGGATAAGTGTGGAGCATGAAGAAGAAGAAGAAGAAGCAGCAGCAGAAGAAGATTGATGGGTGCCTAAAAGTGGCCAGGAACAATTTCTTGCTGCTTGCTTTTTATAGGTGTAGTTTGTAATCATCTTCCTTAGCAGTTGCGAGGTCTAATCACGCGAAAGAAAATTTGGCGAAACTCGAGGATCGATGGGGGGTTAAATGTATGGTGAGTGAGAGAAGAATTGGGATAAGAACACTACAAATGTCATGGCTTTTGTATAGTATTCACTTGAGTTACATAATTTTTTTTCGATCACTTGAATATCGTAACTTCTAAGAAACAATCGTTTGAGTGCCATAACTTTGAATCAATTACTTGAGTGCCAAAATTTTTAAAAAGATGTTCACCCGAGTATCGAAAATTCGACATGTCGCGGCACTCGTGGTGAACATTTTTAAAAAAGTTGTGCAATTAAGTGATCAATTGAAAAGTTATATGACACTTAAGTAATCAGAAGAAAAAAATTATAACACTTAAATGAGCGATGTACATAAGATATGGCACTCAACTGATTGAGGAAAAAAAAATTATGCCACTCAAGTGAGCACCGTACAAAATTATTAGCGCTTATGGTGTCCTTTTCCCGAGAAGGATGCAAGAGAAGGGTTGACGGAGCAATATAATTTTAGGAGAAGAGACAAAAACCTATGTATGAGATATACATGAAAAAAAAAAAAAAAGATGCCTCGAAAAAATTCGCGAGGTAAACCATATTGTAGGTCTGGGGGTTCGAGGAGGGCGACCACCACTAGCCCTCCCGGATCGCAGTCGCCATAAGAGAAATGAGATATTATAATGGTATAAATAAGTCGGGCTAGTTCGATCTCGTACGAAAACCTAAATCGGTGACTCCAATTGAATTTTCAGTTATACGAACTAAATCGCTCCAAATGAAATCACCATTCGCTTGAATTGAATCAATAAATCCTTATACAACATGATCCTTATACAACATGATCCTTTTTTTTTTTGCATACGCTTTCGGGAAACCTGTAATTTCTTTGGTTAGAACTGAAAAAAAATACATGTGGCCATAAACTGAAATTTTCGCATGAGATCGCAACTCTCTGATTCATTTCAGCGGGGTAAAAACATTAAACAGGTGGTGACAAACTCGGTTTCGGTAACAATGCATTGGTAACTTATCTGCCATGGAAAGGTTAAAATTTCAAAGATGCAGTACTGATATACGAGGATATTTATATTTCTTTTCACGTACGGGGAGTTCATTCCATTTCGTTTTACACCATCCCTTGGACAAGTCCCTATGCAGATTGGGAGGGCTCTAGCCGATTAACTTTGGTCAACCTTTTTGTCCTCTAAATCTCAAAAAGCTAAATCTCAGAGGATCCTCCTTTCGTCTTCTCATTCTTCTGATTGAACATTTTGTCTAGCAAATCACAGGCAGGGAGGGGAATTTCATGATTAAATTACTATTTCTTTGACCTGTGATTTTCTTCTGATTGACGTGTGTTGTTTTGGGGTTGCTTTCTGATGTCAAAGATGGTGGTGGTGCACACTCAAATGCTGCGACTAAGTTTCTGTAAATTTTCCTTTTCTAAGTTAAAGGGTATCGATTTAGGAGAAAATTTCAAATAAAAGCTTGAAATGTATTTATTTTCTCAAACGAGAGCATGAAGTGAAACTTGTTTTAAATTAGGGCCTGAAGTGCCCTCATCGTTTCAAAGAAAGACCTAACAAAGGATTTGTTCGTCATTTACATTTTCTGATTTTTTTTCCGTTTTTTTGGTTTTTTGTTTTTCTCTTTTTTTCCTTTTTTTTTCATTCCTTTTCGCCGGTGGCTGACCTAAGGCGATCGCCGGCCACCAACGAGGACTTTTGAACTACTATGGAAACACCCTTTTGAAACTGGTTTGAAATTTTCATCCAAACATATAGTAAAGCTGTTCATTACATAATATTGATATGCACATCAGATACCAATGTTTCCTTTTTCTAATCCTCTCCTCATTAAGTAAGTTTCTAATCTTCAAAAAGTAAAGAGAAATTAGGGTTTTCAAACTATGGAGCAGAAGCAAGCTCAGAGTGGCACAAGTTGCTAAACAATATCTTGAGTATGTATTTGCATTTACGTATTGAAAAAGCCCATTTCCAATTTGTTCTTTCGAAATTTCTTTGGTAATTAGTACGTGTTCTCCATTTTTTAATTCTACTTATGGCTTAAACCCTTTTAACCATAATTTTTTCATGAATTTCCATTTTCATCCTAATCCAATTCGAAAACAGACGAAAAAAAAAAAAGAAGTCTTGATTCCTAGGGGTGAGCAACATGGATTGACCGGATTGGGTCCGATTTTGGAGGCCACCGGTCTGGTCCTCAATTCCTCAAGGTCGAACCGGTGTCCAAGCGGTCCGGTTCCCTATTCTAAGGGGGAACTGGACCGATGGACGGCCCACCTAGACAGATAAATTTTTAGTTTTTTTAAATACAATTGCTATGAGTAGAAATGAGATTCTAGGCAAAGAAAGGGACTTACGCATGAGGAAAAAATTTCGGTTAAATATTTTCTCATTAAATACCATATCATACGTAGAAATGAGATTCACATAAATCCATACAATATCGAACATTGTATTAGATATTCACTGTGACGTGGACATCCCCATGTAAATCACAAGAATATTGTACGCAGATATGTGAATATCGAACAAGTCCCCTTTTTTTAAATACATTTCTCTTTTATTTTCATTTTATTGGTTCCATTGGACAGCCATGAACCGGACCAGACCAGACCATGCTCACCCCTATTGATTCCTACAAAAAGAACTGAGCCTTAATATTCTCTAACTTGATGGAAATTGTTTTTTAGCCTTGAGGAACGGTGCCGAACATGTTTCAAATTAGTTTTTCCTTTACCAAAAAAGTCAAAATAAAAAAAAATAATCCAACAAACTTTGAGTAATCAAAAATAGGAGTGGTTCCAAGGTGAGTAGGAACCAATCATGTTATAACCGGTACTCAGTTTTTGAAACTTGAAACCTATCATATTTGCCTTGGAACCTGTTTTGGAACCAACTCTATTTTTCTAATCCGATTCCCACGGTCAATCCAAGAACCTGTTTTATTTTTTTAGTAAAATAATATGAGTAGCAACGAACTATTCAAAGTAAAAAATAAACAATAAAAACCATTATCCACCAAAAGCAACAATCCCTAAGAGGAAGATGAAGGAGTGATGCCCTGTTATTGAGTCACAACTGCTAAGGTTAGCTTTTAGGGAAAAATACATTAGGGTTTGGCTTTTAAGTCATGAATCCGGTTCTGAAACGAGTCCGGTTCGGTCTAGTTTTCGGGTGGGTATTCACTCGGAGCCAGGAACTGGATATGTTCTATCCGGTTTCAAAAACCCGAAACCGTTACCCAAACCTATTTTTCGGGTGATCTTGTCCGGTTCCCAAGTAGAACCTGTCCGGTTGCACACCCCTAATCAATAATGCCCCCAATTTACCAGCTTTGGACAACCTTGTGTTACTTTCAGTGAAAATGAAAATATGGAGAAAGATAAATAGAAAAATAAATTGCACAACCAAGAAGGAAATTAGGAGTAGAGCATGAAGGATTTTTTTTTTTTTTTTGGTCGAAATAACGAAACTTTCATTACTAATCAGAACTTGGGTTACACGAGTTACCGAAATCAAGACATAAAATCCACCATAAAGAGTGGGGAGATTTAGATAACCAATTATGTGGAAGGGAACCATCTCTATGGGCTCTAGCGATCCAGTCCGCGGCTTGATTGGTTTCCTTGGGCTCAGAAATGATCTTAACATTACCCAGCTGGGCCAATAAGCTTTTGCAGTCCTTAACTACTGACTTAATAGCCCATGGGCAATCCATGCGGCCCAGAATGCTGTCCACCACAGATAGGTTAAGGATTCCAATAGGCAAGAATTATTTCTTTTAAAAGAGAAAAGCAAATGAAGAAGGAATACCAGGCCACAGCTCAGCCCAATCAAAATGGACCAAGATCTCTCCATGAATTAGCAGCAAACCCAGCTTCCTCAAACGAGCCCAAACCCATTAACCATTGCCACAACATGTCTCAGTGACTAGCCAGGGCGATTGCCGACCGATTCTCCTCACCGCGACTCGACTCGCCGTACTCTCTCATAGCCAGTTTCTTCTTTTCTTTCCACTGTTGTTGGTGGCGGTAAGAAAGAAATTCAGAAGAGCCATTCGCCAATTGGCGTAGACCATCGCCGGTTCATCATCGTTTCTTCACTGAGGAGGCACCCACAACAACGCCGGCTCAAAAATGGCTGCTTTGGCCTTCCCTCGCCACATCCACACCTCCCCGAAGCCTTGTTTCTTCAACAGCAAACCGAAAACCAAGCCCAGAACAAGAGTCTCCGTCCAATCTTCTCTCACCACTCCTCAACTGGGTTTCTCCGACCCCTTCGTTCTTGAACTCGCAGAAGCTCTCGAAGACTCTCTCCCCTCTCCTTCTTCTCCGAAGCTCTCGCCTTTAGAGAAGATCAGGGACGTTTCCTCAGAAACCCTGTTGTCGACTCCGTGGCCTTCTCGCAAAGACGAGCCCTTTCGCTTCACCGACACTTCTTTCATCAAGAACTCCAAAATCTACCCTGTTTCTCGCCCTCCTCCACAAAGTTTGGAAGCTCCACTGGCCTCTCCCGAAGATACCCAATTGCTCCATCTCGCCATCGTTGATGGGCACATTGTGGATTCCAGCTCCACTATGAGTGGTTTTCCCGACGGGGTTTATGTGGGCAGCTTGTCGAATGCGACGTCAGAGAGTCTAGTCAAACGGGTTGGTGAGTTTGTGTGTGGTTTCGATTGGGGAGACTTGTTTTGGTCCATAAATGGTGTCGGGGCGCCTGATTTGGCAGTTGTTTACGTGCCCGCTGGTTGCCGGGTCGAAAACCCGGTGCATTTGAGGTATTATTCTGTTGAGGCTAGTGATGTAGGGTCGAATAAATTGCCGGTTTCGAATCCGAGGGTGTTTGTGGTGGTGGAGAAAGGAGGGGAAGTTGATATAGTTGAGGAGTTTATGGGTGGTGATCTGAATAGATGTTATTGGGCTAATCCAGTTTTAGAGGCAGTGATTGGAGAAGGTGGCAAAGTTAGACATTCTTATGTGCAAAATCAATCTCCATGTGCTGCTCATATTAAGTGGACTTCTGTTCGGCAGGTAACTCTTCCAAACTTTTTGTTATGAGTCACTTTTTTTTTCCCTTTTTTGTAGTATTTTGGTTTAGATAGCTGAGCTCCTTGAAGCTTAGCATTAATGTTGAAAATGTCACAAAATTGAACATGTCGGTATGCTTGTAAAGTTGATGCTTTTTCATCCTCAGTTTTAAGATAGAGGAATATCTGATCTAGGTGCAGACAGTCTATGATCTCCGGCTCTGATTGATGGCACAGCATTTATCCATGAGAACTTGCTTGCGGTTGCACTTTTGAAAATATGTTCCCACAGGAATAGCGTGCCTTCTTTTCTGCGTGCATTTGTTTATGTATCTGCTAACTCAATCCACAGTTTTGCTCAGCCTCCTTGGTGTGCATCCAAGTTCTGTTAATTGAGATGTCGCTTTTCGTGTCATTAATCTGATGAAGTCCATCATTCGTTAGTCTTATGACTTTGTGATCTCCTTTAATGTCATTTTTTACTTGGTGTTTTTTCTCCTCTTTTCTTGGCAAATCACTTCCTATTGGGCTGTTTAACCGAGCAAAATTGCAATAATAATGAAGCCGTTCCCAGATATGTCCTTCATCCGGAAGGATATATTGCCTCACCGTGTTCTCTTGAATATCATTTCCTCTCTAAGCTCCAAATACTAAGGTGTAGTGTAATTCCATCCATTAAGAAGAAAGGAAAAATAGGCCATGTGTGTTTACTTAATGCCAGCATTGGCAGAGGAAACCTTGAATAATGCAAAAGTTTAACCCCATTTTCCACCAGGAAGCAGAAAGTAATTATCAACTCGTGGAGGTTAGTAGTGGCGGGAAGTTGAGCAGGCATAATCTCCATGTTCAGCAACTGGGGCCTGACACAGTGACAGAGCTATCCACTTTACACTTGGCCTTCAATGAACAGACTCAAGATTTACATAGTAGACTAGTCTTGGATTATCCACGTGGTAGCTCCCGTCAGCTTCATAAGTGCATTGTAGCAAACTCACAAGGGCAGGCAGTATTTGATGGAAACGTTAAGGTTAACAGGTAACTTTTACTATTTAGATTGCTTTTGTATGTATATGTTTTGGTATCCACTATTGCAGTATATATACGTACTTATCTTGCTGGTAGGCTGTGTAATTATCTCATACGAGGGATCTAGTAGTTTTCATTGCGGTTCTCATCCTCAGAGTATGTCTGCTATATTGTTCAGTCGGTTGTAAAATATTAGCTTGCGCATGTACTTCTGTTAGGCATTGGGGTAACAGCATCACACAGAGAAAGATGGCAATTTCCTTTTGTTATAATATTAGAGCAAGTTTGAAATGTACGAGTGTCTTTTTCTATGAAATTGTTCCATAGGATGACATTAATTTTTCAAGTAGGAATATTAGTACTTTAATTAGTTTTTCTTGTTGTTCCTTTTAGGAATTTGCTCTGAATATCACAGACATTCTAATTATTTCATCGCGGAGTTCCCTCCGTCCCTTGATCCCATCTTACTTGGTTTTGTGGGATCTCTTCTTTCTGTTTCCTCCACTTCCTGACCGGTATTTCATTTTTCCATGTCTCTTCCTTTGGTTGTCTTAGTACGTGTGCAATTAGGATGACTCCTCTTTTTGCTGTCTATACTTATTCGAGGACTTTGAGGACTAGAAGCTTATCTTGGCTCTGAGATAGATGCAATTGTTGGTCTCTTCCCATTTTCTGCTCATGTCAATGTTATAGGCTAGTGTTTGTCTTGGAATTCATGCAACTTATTAACATCTTCAGCAGATAGTCATTTTAAGTTGCTGTTGTAACCAAAAATGGTTTCATCTAGTTGTTCTTAATATATTTGCTCGTGGTGATCACATATGGAGTGATCTTGATCTCGTCATTTTGCAGATATGCACAGCAAACAGATGCGGGACAACTGACGAGAAGCCTGCTACTCGAACCCCGAGCGACCGTGAATGTCAAACCCAACCTCCAAATCATAGCCGACGATGTCAAGTGCTCCCACGGAGCTGCGATAAGCGACTTAGAAGAAAGCCAGCTGTTCTACTTTCAAGCACGCGGCATCGACCTGAAGACAGCAAGAAAGGCTCTAGTTTTCTCTTTCGGAGCCGAGGTGGTATCGCAGCTGCCCGATGCCTTCGTCCAGAAGAAAGTCGAGAATCAAATCAGAGAGTTGCTGGATCCACAGTGAAGAGAGACTATCACTAAGAGGAGTTTTCAGGACTATATCTTGTGCCTTTGTCTCATTTTCAGTTCTTTTGATACTCCTTGGGCCTTCCTTTCCACCATTGATCCAATTTGTATTGCAAATATCTGAGCAGATTGGTAGAAATACAAGTGTAGATTTTGTGTTCTTGTGTCTCACCTCTTGTACTGATTAATGAAATCAGTTATTAAAGCTGTCTTGTCCAGTTCCAATGCCTAAAGTACGGATTTTAACTCATGCTGATAAATTTCAGTAAATGTTGGTAAATGTAAGAAAACTGTTGATAAAAGAATGATCGGTGACTTTTTTTCAGGTAATTTACCAACACTTCTATGAAATTGTCATTTTTTTTTCATCTTACACTATGCACATTAGCCATGTCTAAACTAACTGATGAACTTTTGTTTGCATAAGTTACTGAAATTTCGAATTTAGTAACTCTTATATGAAATTATCCGCCTAAACTAGAGTAATTGATCAACTTTTGTTGAATTATAAGTTACTTACCAACATAAATTTGTTAAGTTTTTTGATTTGTGGACTTTTCAACTTAGTTACTAATTTTTTTTTTGGCTTTAATTAGCAATCCCTTACATTTGCTAATTTTTATTTCCGTTGATTAGCCTAATTAGCGCCTCTCACCAACTTTTCCCTATTGGTTACCACCCCGTCACTCGAGTTACTAATCGATATTCGTTTGATTTTTTTAAGTCATCAACTTTTCTTATCATTTGTAAATTTTTATCTGCATTTATTAGTAAATCCTTAAAAAAATTTGCCAACGTTTTCCTAGAAATTTACCGACCTTAATTTGAGTGGATTATCGGCTTTTCTCTAATTAAGTTACTAACTAGTTTTAGATTACCATATCTCATTTGAGTAACATTCATCAATCTTATTTTCCTTTCAAATACCAACATTTATGTACCTTTCTAGTTTACCAAACAGCCAAGAGAGGGCGCGGTCGGTGGCTGCCGCCGGCGCCGGCGCGGCGTGGGTCTTCCTCGTATTTGGGTGCCGCAATCTTTTGGAATCAGTGGGTCTTCCTCGTATTTGCATTACAGCAAGGAGTCCCACACAGAAAAAGCGCAACACCGAATGTCACTTGATAGGAAACTCTTCCCAGTTCATGGTCTGTGTTCGTAGAAAGGAGAGATGGTTGGCATCTCCCCTGACAGGGACGGGAACAAGCCTTCGGGCTTTACCTGTTACCACACATCCGGCACGCCACATCCCTTCTCGGTCGTTAAGTTGCGACGCCCCAGGACTCGTCACCGACCCATTATTTTTATCCTTTAATTAAGCGCATGCGGAAACAATATGCTTCCCCAGACAAACATAACAACAGGGATAGTCAGAAAGAGAAACAGCCAATATCAACATCCAAGCTCATTTTATTTAATTACTGCTAACCCTAGGAAGATTACAACATACAAGCCTATCACAAGGCTGCTTCCTAGCAGACCACGCATACAACAAAGGGGTGGGGTTAACACTACTCCAAGCAACTCAAAAGGAGGTTGACTTGTACGTCCACCTCAGAGTACCACCTCATAGTACTCACCGTCGTTAAGGTCCTGAAAAATGGTTAACAACAACAAATGAGATAAAATCTCAGCGAGTCTACGACCTAAGCCTCGATTAGGAGGTCAACTCAACTCGGACGCATCTAAAGCATGCAACATCATACGATACTCACAAGCATGTCATCATACAATTATAGGCAACTGAACCTTGCCTCGGCACACAGCCGATACGTCTTAAACCATGATATGCAAAATGTACTCAACACAAACTGAACACCCGTCAGCTTCTCACCAGTCAGTACACTCAGACGTCTTTCAATCATTACGGCCTCTCAGGCATTCATTCGATCAATTACGGCCGATCGAGGGCACGCCCGTACTCACACGGGGGTCTTCCGGCTCAACCGGGCATTATTCGTTCGATCAATTACGGCCGATCGAGGGCACGCCCGTTCCTGTACGGGGGTCTTCTGGCTTAACCAGGTATTACTTATTCGATCAATTACGGCCGATCGAGGGCACGCCCGTCTTTCTACGGGGGTCTTCCGGCTTATCCGGGCAGTTATCCTTTCGATCAATTACGGCCGATCGAGGGCACGCCCGTCTCTCTACGGGGGTCTTCCGGCTTATCCGGGCAACTCTCATACTAATGCAACTCTCATGCTCAATATGCAATAACTGAATCACATGCACCATTCATTTATCGAAAATAGCCATTCAATTTAATTAGCTATGCAATTCAATTAATACAGCAATTCTCAATATCGGCATAATAAATTCGAGCATAAACTAACACGAATTAATATTAGGACTACCCGAAAATATTAATAAAGCATTAATATTTAATTTCTAAAAATCTAATTATTTAATAAGAAAATATTAAATATATAATAAACCGATAGCTTATCGCCTATATAGCAATAGCTTATCATCTATTAGTGATAACTTATCACCTATATAGTGATAGCTTATCACTTCAAACCACGATAGCTTATCGTCCAAACCTCGATAGCTTATCGTTCAAACCTCGATAGCTTATCGTTCAAACCACGATAGCTTATCGTCCAAACCTCGATAGCCTATCGTTCAAACCTCGATAGCTTATCGCCCAAACCACGATAGCTTATCGTCCAAACCTCGATAGCTTATCGCCCAAACCACGATAGCTTATCGCAAAAGCCATGATAGCCTATCGCATACACAAGATAGCTTATCGCAAAATCATGATAGCTTATCAACTAAACATGATAGCTTATCAACTAGTCCTTACTTAATTAGCACTAAACACAATTAATCTAATCTAAACACATCCTAATCAAGTTTAGCCTACTAATTGAGGGATTAGGGCGAAAACTCACCCGTTAGCGAAACCGAAGACACGGGCGCGTCGGCGGCGGCGAGGGCTACGCGTGGCTTGTCTTAAAAACAACACGAGACGACTTCCAACGGCTGGACAGCAGCTACACAGAATCGGTAGGGGCTGTTTTGGGCTCGACGGGCTCCGTTCGGCGGCGGAAAAAGCTCAAACGAGCGACGTACGGTCACGGGAGGTCACGGTGGCGCTTGGTGACGATTCTAACCCATAAAACAACCTCTAAAGAGCTAAAATGGTGATGGTTGAGGGGTGGCCAAGAGGAAAAACGTGAGAGAGGGAGGGAGAGAGTTCACGTGAGAAAGAGAGAGAGAAGAGAGAAAGAGAGAGATCCAAATGAGATATTTGCTTCTTAATATTTTAGTAAAAGCAAGAGCACATCTTATCTCCTCTTCTTTATGATTACAAAGCCTCAAAAGTCTTCTTCCATGATGGCTTTTTGTCTCACATCCATAAATGCAAGAAGGGTAAAATGGTAATTTCTCACCAAGGGCATTTTGGTAATTTCTCAAAGTATAGTATAAAGTATTAAACGCGTATATGAGCTAGTATTTGTACGGGTCCATATACATCTAACTTGGGCTTGATGAATAGAAATGGGCTTTAGTAAAGCTTAATGGGCTTAAAGGTTTAAGATGGGCTTACTTGGGCCCACTTGGCCAAACACTAATGGGCTTGAGGCCCAATGGACCTTCGCCCGGCCCGACGTCCTCGCGGGCTTCGAATCTCGATCCGATAATCCTTTTCCGAGAGTCTCGAGCAAACAGATAAATCGGTCGCTCGATAAGGCGATGTCCAATATTTTAGTCTTAAGATCCTCAAAGATTCGATACCCAAATTCGGATTCTAATTCATGATCAAGATCAATCGATTGCGACTTTAGAATATCTCAAACTAACGGGCGGCTTTTAGGAGTCACGCGTATTTGACCCGTGGTTGATTCGACATCAATCCACGTCTAAGCTTTCTCGAACCATGGACGACCTCGGTTGTCATGTAATTGCGAGGGGTCAATCCCTAGTTCCAATGTACACGATCATTAGGAATTAATTTAGAATCATTCGCAATCCATACAATGGTCAAGCGGAATCACCCGCGATCCGATTGCATACTATTGACGAAACATTCTATAACTGTTCCTTGATCGGTCCATACTGGCTCACAATCGTCCCTCGTCAATCCTTATGGTCGAATTATCAATCCGTGGTTGAGTTCTCAGGTCGTGCGTACTTAATTCCTTAATAGCCTTTCCCCTTCGGTTAGCCTCTCATGAGTGATCAATTCAGAGCGAGAATTACTAACAGCGCATCGATTAAAATCAACATTTCATTACATCCAGAATAGGGTCGAATTTGAGGATGTCACAACTCCATTTACTTTTTATCTTTTAATTATACGCATACGGAAGCGAAATAAAATCCCGGACAAATAATCAAACAGGGATAGACAAGTAGGAGATACAACAACAACACCACCATTTCATTTATCTTCATTTAGCCCAACAGGAAAACGTATAGATCTACAAACCCATCTCCAGGGCTGTTTCCTATGCCTCACAAAAGATACCAGGCAGGGCTAAGGGTCTACTACCACCACTACCAACTATCATACACAATAAATCTCCAAAATCTCATCCGCAACTCAACTCGCACCCCGGGCTACCGGCACGCCATTACGAGAACCTGAAAGGCGATCAGCCACAGCGAATGAGATATACATCTCAATGAGTCAACGCCTAAGTCCGATTAGGACGTTGATTCACTCAAGCAGCCTAACTTACAATACCAAGCAGCAACACGGCCCAACGGCCAATAAACAACCACATACAACTCACCTTGCCTTCAGCCACACAACAAATATCTCATGGCATTCAAACACAACAGGTCAAGGTATACAACCAGAACACACGTCAATCACTCAAGCATTCAAGCACTCAGGCACTATGCAACATGCGTGTTCCAGTTATTACTGCAAGAGTCGCCCCACTCTCGCCACAGTACAGCCTCACTGCTAGTACTCTTCCGGTTATACCGGGCGTCGTCCCACAACGTTCACGGCGACGGCAACTAATAGCCCCTCAAGACCCCTAAGGCAAGCATATTAGGATTCCAATATGGACTTCGGCCCATCACTAGCTGCGACCGGCTTCTGAAACAATCGTAGTATTCCGAACTCCCGCCGGCACGAACTTACCAAGCTTCCGATAGGTCGTGGAATTCCGAACTCCCGCCGGCACGAACTTACCAGGCTTCCGATAGGTCGTGGAATTCCGAACTCCCGCCGGCACGAACTTACCAGGCTTCCGATAGGTCGTGGAATTCCGAACTCCCGCCGGCACGAACTTATCAGGCCACGGATCCGAGTTACCCCGGGTACCGTCTACGTCCCCAGTTACTTTAGGGTGACGTTTATCCATCGTGTGACCACACAACAACACAGGCAACCAGGCCAATTCATATCTTCGCATTTAGCCAATGCAAACTCAATCATGCTCAAAACTCGGCTCAAGGCCATTTTCATGTTCAACTCGGCCCTCGGCCATTTTCGTACTCAAAACCACAATTGGTCACACGGACGTTTAAAAATTTATTTAAACATGGCATTTAAAACAAGTGGGATCATTCAGCAAAAATGCGCAATCCACACTCAAGCCATCAAACAGTCAATCAATCAGTGATCATACATTCACTATTCATCCACCGATAAATATCCGAATCCGGACTATTTATCACCACAGCAGTTATAAATCCAATCTAATTAATTACCACAAAGCAGGCAATTACCCATGGTAACTATTCCACCTAACCACGGTAATTCCAACTAACCACAGTAACTAAATAGTCTAACCATGGTAACTAATTAAACTAACCATGGTAACTAATTAAACTACAGTAACTATTCAGTTACTACGGTAACTGACTAATCTATTTACCGTTACTTAATTAAACTAAACCTAAGTGCAATTAACAGCCTAATCAGGGATTAGGGGTTAACTCACTCGACAACTGGCGGCGACGGTCGGCGGCGACCGGCGGAGGGCGGTGGCGGTTTCCGGCGGCGGCGGCGGCGACGACAAAAATTCCGGCGGCGGTCCCTACGGACTCTCCTCGTCGATCCGGACACAACCACGGTGTCGGATTTCCAAAACGACAACCGGACGACGACGAACGGCGGCTGGACAGCGGCTGGACAGAGGCCAAACGACGACAACGGAGCTCAACGAGCGGCCGGTAAGCTCGGCGGACGACGGCGAAGCTTGAATCGAAGCAAAACACGCCTTTTCCCCAACGACCAGCCTCTGTTCAGTTCAACCCACGAAAATCCAGCAACTTTATGGATGATCCGTCCTCATATCTACGTAGCCCAATGTCTTACGGTCGCGTAGGCGAAAACGGAGCTCGATTCGCCCTCCGGACGAGCTCAAACGAGCGATTCCAAGTCCGGCGCGCGCTGAAAAACGGGAAAACGGGGCTCTCGGGTTTGTTGATTTTTGGGCGGACGGCGGTGGCTCGGGCGACGGGTGACTCGGGCGGAGGATGGTGGTTCTGTGAGGTGGTGAACGGTGGCGATTCGGCGGGCGGTTGAGCGGCGGTCCGGCGAACGGCGGACGGCGGCGGTCCACGGCGGCGACGAACGTGAGATGAAAATGAGATGAAGAAGATGAAGTTGGTGTGAAAAGCAAAGGGAAATGGGGTGGGCTGCTGCCATGCGTGAAGAAGAAAGGGAAGAGAGAGAGAGGAGAGAGAAAATTGGTCTTGAGGGGTAAAATGGTCTTTTCCAAGGTCAAAGGGCATTTTTGTAATATCCAAGGGGTCAAAAAAGTGATTTAACTTTGTAATAATGATGCGGGGCCCGCGGCCATTCGGTAATAATTATTTCTGGCGTATATGAATAATATCTGAGGGTATTTCGGTAATCTGACGATTTAGGACTGGTTCAGAATATTTGGTTCAGGGTCGACGCAAGCGCGAAGGAATACGGCGTAAGGCTACTCACCTCTCGGTGGATCTATAACCCAATTTTTTTATTTTGTCTCCTTCCTTTTTTTCTATAATTATTCTTTTATTTTTTGGTCGGACGATAATTATTCTGTCTGCTGCAGTTCGTTTAATCCATTTTCCTTAAGTTCATGGATTTCAAGCTTTTCAGATAAGGCCTCGCAAAGTATCTTCACCATCCTCCTTCCTCTGATATTTTCCCGTTTCAAGATTCTGAGACCGTCTCTCTTTCTCTCTCCAATGGTTGCCGCCACTCTCCCTACGGCTCTAGACCTCCATTACACAATCTCACGCCAGCCAGACCTGAAAAGATCGAATCTTTTCCCTCCATCGTTCAGGCAACGTCCGACCAGAAGATTGGCCGTCTCCTGCGACTCTGCCTCCTCCAAGTCCCCTCCGAAACCTCATCAAGACCTCTCGGAGCGCGACCGAAAGAACCCGTCCTTGTCCGAGCAACTCAGGCCTCTGTCCTCGACCACTCTCTCCACGGCCAAGACGTCCCAGACCCACGTCTTGAAATCGAAGCCGAAGTCCACCTGGGTCAACCCGGCGAGACCCAGGCGCTCTGTGCTGAACCCGCAGAGGCAGAAGCGCTCTCACTACTCGCGCAATCCCCAGATTAAGGAGCTGAGGGCGTTCGCGGAGAAGCTCAATGACAGTGAGTCCTCCGAAACCGCTTTCTTGGCTGCCCTTCGAGAAGTGCCTAATCCACCTGCTAGGGACGACGCGCTCTTGATTTTGAATAGCTTGAAACCGTGGCAAAAAGCCCATCTTTTCTTGAATTGGCTCAAAGCCCAGAATTTGTTTCCCATGGAGACTATATTCTATAATGTCACGATGAAGTCTTTGAGGTTCGGTAGGCAGTTTGAGCTCATTGAGGACCTAGCAAATGAGATGATAAGGGATGAAGTTGAGCTTGACAACATTACTTACTCGACCATTATCACTTGTGCCAAGAGGTGCTTTAAGTTCGATAAAGCCGTGGAGTGGTTTGAGCGGATGTATAAGACTGGGTTGATGCCGGACGAGGTCACTTACTCGGCTGTTTTAGATGTTTATGCCAAGTTGGGCAAAGTTGAGGAGGTGCTGAGTTTGTATGAGAGAGGGAGGGCCACCGGGTGGAAACCTGACTCCATTACTTTCTCTGTGTTGGGTAAGATGTTTGGTGAAGCCGGGGACTATGATGGTATTAGGTATGTGCTGCAAGAAATGAGGTCTCTTGGAGTGCAACCTAATTTGGTTGTGTACAATACATTGCTGGAGGCAATGGGCAAGGCTGGGAAACCCGGGTTGGCTCGGAACCTGTTTGAAGAAATGGTTGAATCGGGTTTAACGCCAAATGAGAAGACCTTAACTGCACTCATAAAGATTTATGGGAAGGCTAGATGGGCAAGAGATGCACTAGAGTTATGGGAGCGAATGAGGTCGAACAGGTGGCCCACTGACTTCATTTTATACAACACGTTGTTGAATATGTGTGCGGACCTTGGCCTTGTAGAAGAAGCGGAGAGATTATTTGATGATATGAAGCAATCGGACAATTGTAGGCCGGATAGCTGGAGCTACACTGCAATGCTTAACATATATGGTAGCGATGGAAACGTAGAGAAGGCGATGGAGTTGTTTGAGGAATTATCCACGTTAGGGATTCAACTAAATGTGATGGGTTGCACTTGTCTGATTCAGTGCTTAGGCAGGGCTAGGAGAATTGATGATTTAGTTAGAGTATTCATTTCGGCACTCGAAAGAGGGGTCGAACCAGACGATAGGCTTTGCGGATGTTTGCTCTCTGTTGTATCACTGTGCAAAGACAACGAGGACATTGAAAAGGTCCTTCCGTGTTTGCAAAAAGCCAATCCCAAGTTGGTGGCCCTTGTCAAGATCCTAGAAGGAGAAAGAACTGATTTTGAAACAATGAAAGAAGAGTTTAGGAGCATTATCAGCGAAACAGCAGTCGAGGCCAGAAGACCCTTCTGTAATTGCTTGATTGATATTTGCCGAAACAGAAATCTGCACGAGAAAGCCCATGAGCTTCTCTATTTAGGAACTCTATATGGCTTGTACCCAAGTCTACATAACAAAACTGCTGATGAATGGAGTTTAGATGTTAGGTCGCTCTCTGTTGGGGCTGCTCAAACTGCACTTGAGGAGTGGATGAAAACTTTGTCCAGAATTGCGAAACGTGACGAGGCATTGCCGGAGTTATTTTTCGCTCAAACAGGTAGCGGAACGCATAAGTTCTCTCAGGGATTAGCCAATGCTTTTGCCGCTCATGTGAACGAACTCGCCGCACCTTTTAGGCAGTGCGAAGAGAAAGCCGGTTGCTTTGTAGCGACTCGGGAGGATTTGGTGTCTTGGTTGCAATCCCAGAACCCATCGGCCATTGCAGCATAAAGTATGTGTAGGTCTTAGACTCACAACGATGAAATGCTTGTAAATGTCAATACTTAGCTCTTGCAACATGATGCTTAACTATTTCATATATGAGCAATTCCTCTGCTTTTGTCCAATTTAGACGTGCAATCCTTGCCTACATCTTATCGGAAAGTTATAAAGATCAACGTGTCAACAAATAATTTCTCTGCCTTGCTGAATGTTATTGTTTGATTCTCTCATGGATCCGAAAAATTCTTCAAGAAAGAGAAAGCAGCGCATTAGTGTTCGAACAATGATAACAGGATTTGTTGATCACTACCAGTAGTTTAGGCTTTTGGAGTTCATTTTAACTTGCCTGGTTTACTGCTTCATCACTCTCTTTGTCTGTCTTATCTCTGCATCTGAAATTATCAATACAAGTTGTCTTCAGTTCCTTCTCCTTTAGTCGTCTTTTCATTTGCTTCTGTCATTTTCTTCTCCTCTTCTTGTTCTTTTTTGGCTGTGCCTGAATGAATCCATCTGGTGTCTAGGCTTTCTCTGCTGTTCACTGGTGTTTCTTGAGTCACTGCTTAATGCTTCTCATAATTTATCAGTAATGAAGCAAAGATTGGTACCATTAGCAGCAGGAATTTTCGACCGAACAATCGACTAGTAATCGAAAAGCCCGCATTGGGAGAAAAACTGATGCTGCCCATCAAGAGGTAGAGTTTGAGAAGACTAATGTAAGTATGCGAAAAAGAAGTTACTGAAGAAAAAGGTCGCGAAAATTATGCAGGAGCCGGTAAGAAATCGCGATAAAGATGCTTAATCTGCACCGGGAGCTAAGGAATCAATCGAAGTCAAATACTACGAAATCGACTGATCTTTTCCTTTCGCCGAACCGTGTGAAAAACACAGAACTTGTAACTGAATTCCGGTCAAGCGCACTCGAATTACGGAGACGAAAGCATCTCTTCATGGTGTTTGATTCATATCCATCGCGTCTAGACGAGGATATCGTTGCGAATTCGCCCCCACACACCTGACCCCGAGCATCAACTCTGACTCCATTAATATCTTTCTAATTGGCTCTCAAATAATTATCAGCGATGTCATCGGCCCCAAAAGAGAGGTGGTTGGTGAGAACGAATGGAAGCCTCACCTCACATTGCTATCAGTCTGACTCATATCGACGATGCCCATTTGCTGAGTAATCACCTACTCAACAACCATCAAGGACGAAGGCACTTTCCATCCCACGGATGGACAACGTATTCCATCATCAAATCGCATCTAAAATGATAAGATACACCACAAAGGAAAGAATTATCAAAAAAAAGTCCTAAACCTATTACAATTATGCCAATTCAGTCCCGAAACCCTTTGCATTTGTGCCAATTCGATCCTAAACCTATTGAAAATATTATTAAAAATTATCCACGTCAACGTCTATCGCGCCCCGTAGTCACGTAAGACAGTCAGCGTCCATATCAGTGATTTCTAGCCAAAATTAGTCTAATTAACTGAATTGGCACAAATGCAAAGGTTTAGGACTCAATTGGCAAAAATAAAAAAAAAAGGTTTATGGATGAATTGACATAATTGCAATGGATTCAAGACTTTTTTCGGTAAATATTTTCCCCACCACAAAGTAGATCCTACTAGCATTCTGATTTATCAATTCAGAACAAATGCAAACAATCTAGTCTTTTTACAAGGTTAATTTAGTCCTCGTATACTTTTTTCGGAAGCGCAAAATGGGGGTTCGGAAGTTTTTTCGATCCGAGGATGAATTTGGAAGCGAGTTAAGTTACTCGTTAGCTATTCAAGTTCTGCTCGCAAATTACCCGATCGGTAGTTTGGTTACTCGAGGTGTTTATCAGAGTCGAGCTTGAAAAACACTTAAAACTCGAGGAGCTCGACGCCGAAATAATTGCATCGTGTCAATCAACAGCCGATGAAATACTTGAGCATCATGTTGCAATAAATTACAATCCAATATCAAAACGGCAGGTGCCAATTTGTAAATACCGTTTCTTTTTGGGCAAGCATATGAAATTTTGAAGAAGTCGGGGGAAAACTTGGAAAATCCGAAAAAGGAAAGGTCAAAACCGGAGTTTCCCTATAAATTCTGGCCTCGCAGACCAAATGCCAAAAAAATCTGGGCTCGCAGACCAAAAATCGCCATCGTACGCTCCAAAAGCTCGAGGTACGATCCTCGCTCTCTCTCCCTCTCAAATAATTTCATGTCTATGACCCCCAAAAAAAAAAAAAAAAAAAATTCATGTCGTCATAATTCCAGTTTAAATTCGCGTCTTGTCTTCTGGTTATCTATTTCTTTGGCTATCTATTCGCTGATCCGCTTCGATCTCATTTTTCTGTTATTTTTCCGGGAAAATAGCAGAGAAAATAAGGTGCAAGTGGATAAGAACAGCTTTCTGGTTCCTAATCTTCATCATTTTTTGTTCTTCGGATGATCCGAAGCTACGGTTTTACCCGTTGGATGTTTTTTTTTTTTTTTTAGCTCAGTACCCGTTGGATGTTTTTTTTTTTTTTTTGGTCGGTACACGTTGGATGTTCGGTCGGCTCAATATGGGGTTTTTTCATCCCAATTTTTCTTCTTTGGGTTTTTTCTGCCATAACTGGAAGTTCTTTTCTTGATTTTCTATCTGGTGTTCAGTTAAGCTTTTCTAGGTGAAGTCGGATTTGGGGCGATGAGTTATCTGAAAACTTGGATTTGTTTCGATCTTCTATATTCTTGTGAGCGGATGCTCGAATTTGAGTCGAGGTATTAAGAGTTTGATTTTCGATTAAAAGGGGAAAGTTGAACATCTGCCTGCTCTGCTCCTTTTGATGATTTGTCGATGGAGTTCAAGCTTGAATCACTTTGGAGTTACGTATATACAGTTTTAGTTTGGAGGTGTTGTGGATCTTGAATGAAGAGGGGAGATCCAAGTGAAGCGAGAGATTGCTATTCTCTATGTACTGGGCATTTCTAATTGAAACAGTTAACCAAATGGGGGGATCTTTTTGGAACTCTTAGGAATGTATACCTGTGGATTTAGTGATGTTGGGTGGACATTTGTAATTGAAACAGTTAACCAAATTGGGGGATCTTTTTGGAACTCTTATGAATGTATACCTGTGGATTTAGTGATGTTGGGTGAAGAGCCGTGACCTCGACATTTCGAAAATTACATCACATTCTCGAGACAAAGCGGCTCTTCTTTTAGCTTATATTGCCGAGTATGATGGTCTTTTTATAGAGTCATTGAGAACGAAGTACTTCTGTGGTATTGTTTTAATTCTTCGACTGGATTCAACAAGATGCCAGAAAGAACCTTTGTAGTATAGTGGATTTGTTTAATGCCTTACCATAGTGCTAGTCTCGAGCAGTAGCATTGGAGGTTACAACCTATGGACCTTTACAACTCCCATGAAAAAGAAAACAAGAAAGATATAACGTAATTTGATTTATGCTCATAAAATGTGGAGGACAGGTTTGTGCCAGATTGTAGCTAGCTAATGCATTTAAGGCCATGAAAGGCTTCAGAATTTTTATTTTGCTTTGCGGTGTTAAGTTACCCGTGTAGCTGATTTTGAAGAGACGGGATTGTTTCTTATATTGCAGGAAAAAATTTATAGTACATGGATAACAAATCCTCACCGTGCAAGGAGGCTGCTGATGAATTGACTCGGGAGTTGCTTATTGCGATCTCTTATTTAGAGCCGGATACTGCTGGCAACCCAAATGTTCAACCTCAAAGCTTTAACAAAGCAAATTGTGATGCAATGACTAATGATGAAGACGCTGAGAAGTACAGGTCCGAGCTCATGTCCATCTCCGACTTACCGCCTCCTAAAGCTTCACCTGTTGCTATGGACCCGTGAGGGTTAAGGGGTTGCTATTTCTTTGGAAGACTATTTTGACTGTATGACAAGCTTGTTGTGATGTAGAACAACTAGAATGTCTTTCAATGCAGTTTTCTTCTTTTGTGGAATGGTCAGATTCGACTGAAATTATCTGCACTCTCGAACTCCATGTACAAATGTGATCTATGATCAGTTTGAGAAACTCCACAGAAAGAAATTGGTCTGAGCTTTATTATATCCTTGCTATTTGTCTCTTATTTCTATATCTTTCGTTTCAGGAAAGGTGACACGAGTATTTTAGATCCGATTTGGTCATCTCATTGTTCGCTTTGGTTTACCTCCTGAAAACCTCGAGACCGATACTCAATACTGAGCCCGAAATGCTACTTTGATGAGTTAGGCTTGGTTATGTTTGCTTGCTCAATGGGTTCACGAAACTCCAGATTGGGCATCTACCTTTGTGTGGTGGTTTACCCTTTGCTAGGACTGGTTATTTTACACGTTTCACACAGAGGCTGAGATGATCTATTCTTGAAGACAGCAAGCTGCTTTTAGAGCCCAAGCACGAGCATCGCTCATGCAAATTTTTTCTTATACCTCTGTGGGTGCTGAGAACTTTCTTTATCTCTGTAGATAAGTCGTGCTGGATCTGCACTTTGCATGTGATCTCTACTGGATTGCTTATGTTAATTTGCAAAGGACGCATCAACAAGAATGCCGGGTTGATAATGAGTTTTGATGGTCACTCCTTAAACTTCAAGTTACTTCCGCTGAAAAATATTTCTTGATTTCTTTGCAGCCCAAGTACTGATCCAGATTCAAGTTCTCAACATCTCATGTTTATGTAGGCTCAACCATGATTTGAAAATTTCCATGGCTCTAGGATCCGTGAGCTTCTTACCTGAGACAGCTCTGTGTCATCCAGATTCATCAGCTTGCTTCATGCTGTCAAGTCTAATCTCTTGCTCTATTGCATACAAATTGTGATTTGTAGGCCGTTTGAATATAACTACCCAGCGGTACCAGACCGCTGCTCTTGCAAGTGTATCGTCGGGGAAAGCATGCGCGTTACAGAAAAATGTATTGTGACTAGCACATAATGTTGAAAAAGCGAGCAACAGTTCTTTATATCATGAAAAACACTCTACATCAATGAAATAGCACAACAGGAACCTGTCATCTCTTATGCTAAGATCATGAAAAAACCTTTTTGCTTATTTATTCAACTAATGGCCCGAGACCAACACTGCTGGAAAGGTAGAATCGATGCCACTAGACAAAACACCCCAAAAGTCCTTGATCAACTTCTGCTGCCAAAAATCTAGGAAGCAGTAGAAGACCTTCCTCTGAGTAAATTGTGGCAGAACCTGTTGACCTCATCGCCGAATGAGATACCGAAGATGGGCAAGGGGAAGATCCACCCGATGCACTTCACAGGGAGGCCGATGATGGCCTTGCAGCAGTTGGGCAAGAACTTGACGTTCATCTGTACCAGCGACTCCAGGAGCTGCTCGGTACACCCCTCTATGCCTTCGATGACACTCCAACATTGCATCGGACCTCCAAAGTTCAGGAACTTTTCGCCAGCAATGTCCAAGCCCGCAGCCGGAGACGGAGCGGGCGTAATGGCCATCGCGGCCACTGCGAAGGTCAGAAGCAACAACGCCCGTAGTGCCGAAACCATGTTAGCCAAGTTAATTTTTTTCTGCTTTTGCTGAAACTTGTGACTAATTTGTTCTGCTCTTGCTTGGAGATCTGTTCGTGGGTGCTTCATGAGCTGGGGTTCTTGGCTGTTTATATAGGCTTCATCCGTCTTGAAGGTCTATTCATTCTGAGAGAGAGAGAGAGGGAGTTATGTGGTGAACAAAAGAAACTCATGCTTTGCACAATTTAATGAAGAAGAGTTACTTTGTATTAACTTGCTTTAAATTGTACCGATGAATAGCAAATGAACAATAACGCTACCAAGTTCTTGTCAGCAGAAACTCAATCAATGTAAATTTCTTCGACCGCATGCCTTTACATTGAAGTTACCTTTTGACACGACAAGGCTCTGTTTGCTTTGCGGTAAATAAATGATTTTGGAAAACATTTTTCTAAAAATAATTTTTTTTTATCTTTTACAGAAATGAACGAACGAAAAATATTTTCATCATTCACGAAAATATTTAGACATAAATTATTGTCGGCAATGAAAACTTTTTTCTTTGGCTAATTATTTCGGGCAACACAAGCAATCATTTTTAAGAAAATATTTTTCAAATCATTTATTTTTCGCAAAACAAACAAGGCCTTAAAAATCATAACTGCTTGGAATTTAGAAAAACAATAGAGCCTGCTTACGCGGTCGAAAACGGGTCGCAGCTTATGACGTGGCATACTCGTCGCGATGAATGTCTTTGCTAATGATAAACACAATGTCTATTAGAGGAGTTCTTTCATGTCCCAATTAATCTTGTTCGTATATCTTTGTTTTTTTGGTTGAATCGTATTGGAATCATTTTGGCCTTTAGATCCTTCTATAAGATTCGAATAAGATTCAACAAAAAGTTCTAAATCTATTAAAATTTGTTCACTTCAAAATGATCATGCCACATAGGACGTCGAGCATCCACGTCAATAGTTTCCGGTTAAAATTGATTGGATAGACTTAATTGACAAAACGTGAAAAGGGTTAGGATTCAATTGACATAATTGAAAAGTTTAAGATTAAATTGACAAAAGTGAAATAAATCTAAAACTTTTTAGACAATTTTTTTAAAGATAATTTTCTCCCCGAAGAATGTAGGAGCCTGCGCGACCGGCCCGACGGGTGCATTCATCGGTCGGGGTGGAGGTTCGGACAATGCTTCTGAGCCAGCCGGGTTGGACCGGTCTCGATTTATCTCTCTCTCTCTCTCTCTCTCTCTCTCTCAACTGAAGAAGAAGCTGGTCGGTAATTGAGCAATGGCGACCTCATCGGCGAGTGGAAGAGGAAGCAGCAACAGAGAAGGGGGTGCAAAAGCCATCGTCGCCGATCAAATATCGCAAGCCGTTCAGTCCACCTCCAATCTTCTCCACCTCATGCAACAGTCCTCTCCTTCCCAGGTTCATCTCTCTCTATCATGTTCGGTTCTAGCACGCTGTGAATCCGTTTCGCATATGCAGATGCTGAGGTATCTCAAGTGTGTAGAGAGACAGGATCGGTCCGAGTGTGATTGTATGGAGATGGAGCAAGTTATATGAGCTGAAGATGAGGTAGACGAAGATGCTAGGACTGTTTGCTTTTTTGACCTCGATACCATTCTGCGGCTGGCGCATCGTGTAAAAATCCGTTTTTGTTCTTTTCATCCAATTGAAGGTTTTGGGCTTATAAAGGGGCGGGATTAGATCGTTTTCGGGATTTTGCTCTGTGTAGTTTTTGGGATGGAATCTGAAGGTGTTAGCTTGAAGCTGGCAAAACAGGAATGGTTCTCCAGTTGTTTGCCAATACATAAAAAACGACAAGGTTGCTTTGTCCTGTGAAAAGTAGCGAGAACCGAGTCAGTTGTCTCTTTTCATCTGCTGCTTAGATTCGCTGTGCTCAAATGATTGCAATGCAGCACATTTTCGCTGGTTGGTCAATGCTACCGATGTTGTTCTCTTGGGTAAAATCTCTCTGACAGAAAGGAGATGCAAACCAAGGAAGGTAAAAGAGAAAAGTAGGAATCAATTCTTATGTACCCGAAAATATAGCTGGACGGTGCTCAGATGTCATTTTATGTAGGATTTAAGCTTTGCTTATCTGCTTAAAATTCAGATTAGGAAACTGATGTGGCCCAGTTACGAGGCTAACTCATGACATTTGCCTATATCTAAGTTTTTGTGCAAAAGCCTATTGTTGTAGTCGATCCAAAGGCATAAGTCAATTGAAGTGTTGGCGAAAGAAGTTCACCTGAGTTGATTGTAGTCCAGTCATGAACCGCCCTTTAGTGACTCGAACAATGCAAAAGTAAGGAATTAAATTGTATTGAGACTGGAATCTTCAGAGCAATGTTTTGTATGATACTTATATGATCCAAAAACCAATTTCACAGAGAATTACAATCCATTGCCTCGTGAATTCATCAGTTGTTCTTCAAATTAAGTTGTCTCGGAAGATCATCTGGTTCTTAAATGTTTTTTAACTGACTGGTCAGCTTCAAGGTTCTGATTTCAATGTGTGGTTTTTCTTGTGCTACTCACTGTAAATTCTTTGTCCGCACGTTCTTCAGGCCCAGCTAATGATGCTTCCCAAGAAGCTTCTGGCAAAAACAGCAACAATAGGGAATACTGGGCGAGTACGCATATAAATCTGGCTTGGTTGATCAAGAGTGGTGTTCCTCTATTAAGAGTGCTGATGCCATTATTACATTCCATTTTGTGGTGCAGGTCTTGGAAGAGATGCCTCGGGTAATTTCATCTCTGGATGCACACATGGAGACTAGTTTGCAAAGGTTAACACCTTTGATATTTGGTATTATTTTCTGAATGATGTAATGTAGCATTAACTTTTTTCTGCATAACAGAAAAAAAACTGACTAATACCTTGTGAAAGACATGCTTAAGAACTGCTATATGTACAGTGATTGTGCCCAATCAGTTGTACATTTTTTTTTTGGCAATCTGAAATCCGAGGCTGCAAAACAATTGTGGCCATCTCTCTTCTTCTTACTTTTTGCATGTTGATAAAGGCCAGTCGAGTATTATTGTATGAACCATGTCAACTTGATGTTTTCTGTAATAACTTTTGCAGTGTTCCTCATCTGCAAACGGCGATCCAGTTACTAGCAAACATGGAAAGCAACCAGCTTAATTCTCTCTCAAAAGTTCATTTTGCTCGAGAGGTATTAGGACCTGTCCTCCCCTCACTCCTCTCCCCGACGGGCAAGAAATGCAGTTGCACTTGTGTCACATACCTTGCCTCGTGGAAACTGGACTGGTGTCCTAGTGTCGGAAGCATACTTCAGACTTTGTCTCACTAGCATAATCTTCTCTTTCTAACCCGTCTTGACAACTGCTCTGAACTTCTCAACAGGCTTCTGATTGACGCATCCTTCTGCCAAAGAAATCAACTCTTGGATCAACCTCCTGCAGTGCCATAATTGGTTATATTTCACTGCTTCACTGCTGAAGTTTCAAACAGGAGGTAGGAGAAGTGTGCAGACACAATTTTTGTCCACGGAAGCTGAGGCTGTTAGGCTTTGTCTCACGTGGAGGTGTGCAGTTACCTCTTCCAACTGGTTATAATGTCCATCTTTTTTCTTTTGGTTTTTTTCTCCCTAATGTTGTGCCGTTCCACCTCGCAACTAATTATATGTCTGGATCTCCTTTAGTCCTACAGTAAGTTGTCAAGAATATTTTTTCGCTAGCATGCGTACTCGGTGGAGAGCGACTTGTTTTCTCCAGAAGAAACATCCTCGCCCTACTACCCGAAGAAAGTGCAATATTATGATGCCATACTCGTTTAGTCGTTACTGGCCAAATAAGCAACACTCTTGATTCTCCTCTGAGCTTGCGAAGGATGCAACCAAGAAGGTTATTCGGGCCTTACTGATGCAAATTAATCTCTGAGCTCATGATTGATAATCACACAATGGGATCATGGAAATAAGATACCACAGTCCAGTGAAAGTTAACTTTGGCTTATTTTACGGGATACTCTTGAGCATATTGTAAAGTTTGACAGTCTTATTCAGTGATCTTTTCTGTGAGAGGAGGGACTATACTCCTGAAATACTTCTTCATGGGTTTCACATTGTTGTATATGTGCTCTGATGTGTGGAGTAATTTGTGTATTTGGCAAAATGTTACTAAAGCTATAGTACCTTGAAATTTTGAAGTGGTCGGGTACTATGGTTATCAGGATGTTGCAATGAGCCAGTTGCACCTGCTAGATATATACTAAACATCTGTCGAAAAGTTGTTTTACCTTTCCAAAAAGAGATCTCTAGCGGATTTGCTTATGTCAATTTGCAAAGGATCCATCAACTAGAATGATGGGTTGATGACAAGTTTGATGGGTCACTGCTTAAGCTTCGAGTCAGTTTCCATAAATTATCTTTCTTGATTTCTTTACAGCCTATGTACCGATCCGGATTCAAGTTCTCAATATCTCATGTTTATATAGGCTCAACCATGCTTTGAAGATTTCCAGCTTTAGGATCCGTGAGCTTCTAATGTGAGACAGCTCTCTGTCATCCATGTCGATCAGCTTGCTTCATGCTATCAAGTCTGTTCTCTTGCTCTATTTCATACATATTTCGGCAGTTTGAATACAATTACCCGGCGATAACAGACCGCTGCTCTTGCAAGTGTATTGTCGGAGAATGCACGCGCATTGCCAAAAAATGTACGGAAGTATCATGTAATGTCACAAAAACGAGCAACGGATCTTTATATCAGGAAAAACCCCTACATCAATGACATAACACAACAGGAACCTGTCAGCTCTTATGCTAAGATCATGAAAAACCTTTTTGCTTATTTATTCAGCTAATGGCCCGGAACCAACACCACTTGAAAGGCAGAAGCGATGCCACTAGACAAAACACCCCAAAAGTCCTCTGATGAAATTCTGCTGCCAAAAATCTAGGAAGCAGGAAAAGACTTTCCTCCACGTAAAATGTGGCAGAACCTGTTGACCTCGTCTCCGAATGAGATACCGAAGATGTGGAAGGGGAAGATCCATTCGAAGCAGTTCAAGGGGAGGCCGATGAGCGCCTTGCAGCAGTGGGGCAAGAACTTGATGTTCATCCCCACCAGCGACTCCAGGAACTGGCCAGCACACCCCTCGACGCCTTCGAGGGCGTTCCAACATTGCATCGGACCCCCAAAGTTCAGGAACTTTTGGCCAGCAATGTCCAAGCCCACGGTCGGAGATGGAGCGGGCGCGATGGCCATCACGGCCACTGCGAAGGTCAGAAGCAACAATACCCGTAGTGCCGATACCATGTTAGCTAAGTTATGTTTTGCTTTAGCAGAAGCTTTGCGCCTGACTTGTTCTGCTGTTGCTTGGAGATCTGTTTGTGGGTGATCCATGAGCGGGGGTTTTGGCTGTTTATATAGGCTTCATTGTGTTGCAGATTTACTCATCCTGAGAGAGAGAGTTATACGGACGAAAAGAAACTCATGTTTCGCACAATTTAACGAAGAAGAGTTGCAAGAGACTTGTATTAACTTGCTCTAAATGTACTTATGAACAGAAAATGAACAGTAACTACCAAGTGCAACTGCGCTGATCAGCAGAAACTGAACGTTTGCTTTCGAGATTCTGTCAATGTAAATTTCTTGGACGGTCTTTACATTAAAGTTACTCTTTAAACATTGCATCCCCATTGCTTGGAATTCAAAAAAGCAATAAAACATGCTTACTCGGCCAAAAATGGATTGCAACTTATGATGTGGTATACCTATCGCGGCCAATATCATCGACAATGATAAACACAAAGTCTATCTTAGTAATTCTTTCATGTCGGTTCTCGAATAGTCTTGTTTG
The DNA here is from genome assembly GCA_029784005.1 of Lenwebbia sp. NSW1173648. Classification (NCBI taxonomy): domain Eukaryota; kingdom Viridiplantae; phylum Streptophyta; class Magnoliopsida; order Myrtales; family Myrtaceae; genus Lenwebbia; species Lenwebbia sp. NSW1173648. The sequence continues at coordinate 2,252,955 of JARCGZ010000005.1, forward strand.
ACTCTCTTGTTCTTTTTTTCCCCTGCATAACACAAAAACTAACTAATACCTTGTGAAAGACGTGCTTAGGAACTGCTGTATATACAGATGATTGTGCCCAATCCGTTGTTATGGTTTCTGTTTGGCAATCCGAAATCTGAGGCTGCAAAGCACTGTGGCCACCTCTCTTCTTCTTACTTCTTGGATGTCGGTAAAGACCATGTGAGTACTATAGAATGAACCGTGTCGACTTGATGTTTTCTTCAATAACTTTTGCAGTATTCCTCATCTGCAAACGGGCGATCCAGTTACCAGCAAACATGGAAAGCAGCCAGCTTAATTCTCTCTCAGAAGTTCATTTTGCTCTAGAGGTATGAGGACCTTTCCTCTCCTCACTCCTCTCCCGGGCAAGGAATGCAGTTGCATTCGTGCGCTCAAACACTTTGCCTCATGGAAACTGGACTGATGGATGTCCTGGTGTTGGAAGTGTACTTTAGATAGTCCAGTATTATGCCAAAGGAATCAGCTTGGCAACTGCTTAATTCTCTTTGTAGTGCGTCTTGACAACTGCTCTGAACTTTTCCACGGACTTCTGATTGATGCATCCTTCAGATAGTCCAGTATTATGCAAAAGGAATCAGCTTGGCAAATCAACCTCCTGCAGTGCCATAATTGGCGTATTTCACTGCTGAAGTTTCAAACAGGAGGTAGAAGTAGTGTGCAGACACAGTTTTTGTCCGCGAAAGCTTAGGCGGTTAGGCTTTGGTGCTGTTTATCTCTTCCAACTGGTTATAATGTCCGTCTTTTTCTTTCGTTTTTCCCCCTAATGTCGAGCCGTTCCACCTCGCAACCTAATTGTGTATCTGTCTCATTAAGTCCTTCAGTAAGTTGTCAAGAACATTGTGTCGTTAGCATATGCAGTCTCGGTGGGGAGCGATATGTTTTCTCCAGAAGAAACATCCTCACCCGGCTGCCAAAAGAAAGTGCAATATTAAGATGCCATAGTCGTTTGGTCCTTTACTGGCCAAACAAGCAATGCTCGTTTCATTTGATGCCCCTATGAGCTTGACGAAGGACCCAACCGAGAAGGTTAGTTGGGCCTTACCGATGCCGATTGATCTCTGAGCTCAGGATCGGTAATCACGCGACAGGATCATGGAATTAAGATACACGGTCCGGTGAAAGAAAGTAAACTTTAGCTTATGATGCTGGAGACTCTTGAGCATGTTCTAACTTCAACATCCTCATTCAGTGGTCTTTTATGTGAGAGGAGGGACTATACTCCTGGAATACTTATTCATGGGTTTCACGTTGTTGTATATGCACAGTGATATGTCGAGTAACTTCTGTGTTTGGCAAAACGTTTCTGAAGCTATAGTACCTTGAAACTTGGTAGAAGTGGTCGGGTACTCCAGTTACGAGGATGTTTGCAATGAGAGTGTTGCACCAGCTAGATATATTTCTTTCAAAAGTTTGCAATGAGAGTGTTGAATATGTCGGGCATCCGTCGCTAGATTTGTATTGCATGAAAATGAATCAAAATGAGTCGGACCAAACTCAACCGAACCCACTCGTTTGAGGGGTCTAGACATATTTTGCCTGGGTCGCTAGAAACCCAACGATTCTTGACGAGAGGTTGTGTGACCTTTGAGGGCGGTTGTCTCGTCTCCTTCATAATATGCATATGCGTTTTTACCTCATTTTAAAATTTAACATGTAACGAGTATTTCACACACACATATATACTATCCTTTTCAATAATGATGTGCTTATGAGATAAGGATCCAAATGATCAAGTTCAAGGGGTAATTATGAATAAATTCAAGATGTGAGAGAGTATTGAGAGATGTTAATCAGTTCAGTTATTAATTGGGTCAAAGTGATGAAATTGATAAGGTAATTTGGAATAAGATTAAATTTGAGGAACTTTTTTTTTGTCCATCTGATCTCTAATTCTTTTTTTTTTTTTCTGACTTTTACCCAATCTCTTCACAAAACACGGGAGTAAAATTCCGCACCTATAATACTAGCGTCCTCCCTCTCAATCTCTTTATCAATAATGTCACATGCTTATTGACTTCCGGGAACTTCACACCCCCTCGTTGGATTCATATCTCCGCTTTAATATGTTAAATTGGCTCATAAGTATCGTCACAAATCTCAAAGAATATAACGTAATGATTTAGAGTCCTAATACACTAAAAATGCAAAAATCTTCTCTGTTTCCAGTTTTATTATCCAAAAAAGAGAAATAGGAGTTTCGCAAAATTCTCTAGGGTTTATGCCGCCTCCGGCCACCTCGATCCCCATCTATAAAAACCCCATCTTTCTCCTTCCAATCTCACTCTGCCTCCACTTCTCACCCTCAAGTTCTCTTCCCCAGCGTTGCCAATCGGCATCCTCGGCGTTTTTCTCCTTCAAGTTTCAGATCTTCTCGTCCTTTTTGGTCCGTGTTCAAACGTTTCTCCTTGCTAAAGATTGAAACTTTACGAGTTTTCGCAGTGATGAACTGATTATCTCGTGTACCATAGACCGTCTCATTGTGGGATTTGTCCGTGACGGTCGCACAACCCTCTAAGAAGTTCTGAGTTCATGCCTTCCTTTTCGCTCCCTTCAAATTCTCGTGATTTTGTTCGTCTTGCTCCTTTCAGATGACACGTCGATTTGAATATGGTTTTGTGCGTTCGGTTGTCTGCTGTCTGTCCGTTCTTTTTTGTGTGGCTGATAATCGGTTTTGTGTGTCGTTTCGAATTGGGAATGTGTTAGGAAGCGAGGTGACGATAGAAATTCATGTCTGTCAATCCACTGACTTGAAACAGTGTGATGTTTCCATGAATCCCGACAGGTTCTGATCGCTACTAGATCCACTTTCGCTTCCCCTAATTTGTTGAGAAATTTTTTGTGTTTGTATTGATGCTTAAAGAACCAAACTTTTCAAACACTTGCGAAAGCAGGCGGGTTTTACTGTGATTGCTCGATCATTCTCTAGTTGGGCAGGTGATGAATCTCATATCAATTAATGGGTAATTTGCGTCTGAACTTATTTTGATGCTAGATATCACCTTGGAGAACTGATGCCCTATCTAGTGTTTTACTCCTTTTTGGACTACTAAGTTGTTTTAGACATGAATTAAAAACATTTGTTGTCTTTAAACCACTGATTCTTGCTTGCTTATGTGGGGCTTTGTCCTTTACTTGCCTTCCCCCCCTGTGTTTTTGTTATGGTTTTATCAGAATTCGACGGTCTGGCCATGTTATTGAAGTTGTTAATGTAGCTATTACTCATGGCATCTATCTGTAAAAAGAATTATTTGCTTGTGTAATGACTTAATGATATCTGCAGATTTGTATTTCTCCAATATGCCCCATTGGTGAAATTCTTTCATGCGCCATTATCATGGATTACTGAATTGCTAGATTTTGGGACTCATGTGAATGATTCAATTCATGGTAAGTCTAGGGAAGATTTTCATGCACTTAACTTGTTGCTCTGCTGGTGCAACATGTCTTCAAGGGCATGCAGGCCATGCGCTTTAGCTTGTTGCTCTGCTGGTGCAACATTTCTTCAAGGGCATGCTTTATCATAAAGGTTTCAATAGGGTAAAAAGTTAGGTGGTCTTGGGATTACCTATTTCTAAATGAACTTGCTATTAAGGTTTTGTCATGTCATTATGGATGACACTCAGACATAAACTAATTGCAAGTGTATTGAGTGTTGGTAGTCTTGGGATTACCTATCTTTTCTCCTTTTTGTAAACCTTTATTAACCATGGACACATGCAATTGCAAAAATCTGAAATGAATTTGTTTTTTTGTATCGGATCAGTCATTGCCTATGGTGGACCTTATCTAAACCCATTGAAAGGGAGGGAAAATCTAAAAAATTTCTTGATTGTACCACCTCTCCGTCTAATATTAAAATCTAAAATTTTAAAATTGTTGGACAGGAAGAGGAGGGAAAACTTAAAATTGTTACTCATTTTCAAACCAAACTTTCGTTATGTCATTTCTCTCATTTACCAAGCACAACAATAGTTGCATAAAGGTTGGATTGCGGACAAAAAGTTGGTTCTGGCTTTTTCAATCTTAAAGAGCACTTGGCAATGAAATTATGTCATGTCTTTTGCAAGACCATCATTTCCATGTGAAAATTATGGTGATTATGGTTAGACAATCTTTCATGACATTTGGCTTTTAGCTGTTGCAATAAAGATAAATAGTTCAAGGATCATCTATCCATTTCTCCTTCATGTAAACCTTTATCAACCAAGTCATACATGTATTCAGTTTTTATGGATGGGATCCATCATGATCATTAAATGTAGTGGGTTTTAGCTTATGCCATCATGAATCAATGCTTGTGGTGTGTTCCATTCGCAAATATTGGCATTGTTAAGATAGGTCAGAGGTTTGGACTCCGATCTTGGCTTAACTCGTTGCCTTCCTCTCCCTACCAATTGGAGCTTTTATTGAATGGGAGGGGACCCTTGGTCTCTACAGCATATGAACTGTTAAATTCATCGGTGTGGATTTCCAGGTGTGGATTTCCAACGGTTGATATGCTGCATAGGGAGAATGATCTGATCCTAAAAAATGATTTTCCCACCAAGTGGGCAGATATTCATCTGGATGGGGTTGGTAGTCATTGCTTGTTCTTATTTTGTCACTTCCTAGTTTCATTTCAATTGAGTGTTGTAGTTAGGAAAAGTTTTTTAGGTTTGTTGACAGGTTTATTCAGTGAAACCAACGTATCCCTGATGACTTCTCGAGCTGAACATGGAAGAAGTGCGGTTTGTTTTCTAGGATGGCGATTGTTCGAGAACCAGCAGTGTTTACCGATCACAATGGTGCCATGTATTTCATACAAAGAGTTTGGGGAATGATTTGCCTGAGTTTGTGCATTTTAAAGAGCAAAGTCTTCCTTTTAGTTTATATCTGTATATGTTAGAAGATTGTCATCTGAAGAACCTTTCCTCTTCCTCTCCATGTTGTGTCCTGACTTTCCCCTGGATTGATGATAAGTTTCTTGTAATCTGGTGTCTGATGCATCAGTCTCTTCTCCAATATAACATTGGCTGGTTTTCAAAACCCAACATTTATCCACGATATTGTTCCCTAGCTTTTTGTGCCATTTCCGGTGAAATTTTGATCAGTACTCCAGTTAATTAGAATGAGATGTCAACTGATGAGGCAAGCTGTCAACTCCAATTTTGAGTATGATGCCTAAATATTGTTGATTGAACTTCAAGGTTCTTGTCATATGAAATCTTCTCTCATGACGTTGGACGGATAGGTAAAAAACTGGGAATGTCGTCTTAATTTACAAAGAGTTCTCCAGTAGAAATAATTGGGAAAATGGTACATAGATGCAGATTCCAGCTGATGAAAAAACTTTTCAGCAAGTTCTACAATCCTTTTGCCCCTTTAAGTTATCGCTTTCTAGATCAACAAATGAAATATCGTGTACCAACAAACCTCAAGCCATGTATAACAGCACTTTAAAAATGGAAAATTTGGTGTGTTCTGTACCTGCAACTGCAAAATCTGCAGTCCTGCCAAAGAAAGGGAATGTCATGATCTGTTTCAATAAAATCAACAATTTGGAGAATGAAATCTGAGCAACAAGGGAACAAGGTGTCTTCTTATATGGATCTTAGTTACCTGGAATTTCCAGATTATAGTTCATCTTCATCCAGCAGGAGTTCTGGGTGTACTGCAGCGCTCGTGAAATTGATAGCCCTCTGGAGCTTCCGATGATCCAGAACTTCGACTTCCACCGAGAGGATTGAACTGACCGGCCGATGATCCGAGAGCCTTATATCTGCTCGTTTGTAAGAAAGTTGCTTTATTCCTTTTCCCAGCCATAGAATCCGGTCGCACCTGCCAGATATGGCCAGAAGTAATTCAAGATAGTCTTCCAGTCATTCATTTTATAGCCGTCGTCAACTCTATTTAAGATGCCATTGAGATCCGACTTCGAGGAAAACAAGTTTCAATGAAAAAAGGATCATTTGTGTTGAGCATGATCAGGTCATATCAGTAAAACAAGTTCATTTGACTAGACAAGTTTCATGGAATCAATTGAAAACCACAGAGGGTTCATATCAAGTTCAGTCGTCCTTGTCCTTGTCGGTGATGCATAACTTACCACGCCGGCGATCTTCTTTTTTCCCCTTCTCTCGGGTTTTGGCCAACGTATCTGTCGGAGTTGATTTCATATTTGTAAGTCGGCGGAAAGTTGATCGTGCCTTCTTTCCATCCCCCAAAAACATGCCCTCCTCGGAGCTCTCTGCTTAACTGCAAATGAAATGTTATCATTCAGCATTTTCATATATATCACAAAACCAAGCAAGAAGTGAAAAAGTGTAGACAGAAGAAAAGGAGTTCATTTTGTCAGCTCTGGAGAATCATTTTCTAACGTGGGACACTTTCGAATCTTGTACTCGGTTCTGAAATCAAATTCAGTTTCGCTAAATCATTGGCACTGCCTTAATGCTTGTATAATTGAGATAGCCAGTGAGAAAACAATTTCTCCTTCGAAATTATAAAGCTACATTTTCCATGGAATCAGAAAGGAAACAAGTAACGTCGAAAAGAAGCATGTTGGTTTTCGCGAAATGCAGTTTTCTTTACTCACCTGATCATAGTTGATGAGTTCATCCCACTGTTCCTTGGCAACAAGCTTTCTTACTTCCGCATCCAACATACTGAGACGGTAATTTAAATCTCCAAACCAGAATACCTGACTGCTTACAGAACAATCCAAATGGATCAATTTTTTATAGACATGATCTAAACTCGTTAACTGAGGCTCGGACAGATTAACAGTTTTACAATTCTAATGAGGCAACCAGCAGGCATTTTCAACTCAAGTCTCGTAGAAGTCTGCACTGAAGCACTAACAGTGTTCCATGTTAAACTAGCCTTAGGATCTGTATCTCCTATGATCACTCTCCTTGAGGAATTTTTTCTGCATATAGTCACACTTGTGGGATCATAAAGCTCTCTGCTTTGGTGGAGTGATGTCAGTCGCAGTTGTCAAGTATCATCTTCCACAGAGGACTTTTTTTCCCCTGACTAACCCCAGGTGAAAGTTAGGTTGCTCATGCTAATGTTTTCACCTAGATTTCAACCTTATTCTAATTTTCCCCTCCTCATCTATATATATCATTTTGAAGAAAAGGGTCAGCTTCAGGAAGGCATGAAGTGTTATCAGGGGAAAAAGTTGTGACAACAACAAGATTAATGACATTGTGCTATGGTTAAGAAGCACTAAACCCTTAGAATCATGAAAAAGGTCACACTTTGGCACTGGAATATCAAAAGGCTGCTGTTTGCTAAAGCATGCCTAGTGAACGGATCTCATGACTTCTAGTTGATGCCACAGTAGGGAAAATTGTGTCTTACTATTATTGCAGCAAGATTAACACTTAATATCAAACCATCCAGCAGAACAGGGCAAGAAGATGAATTGATGCTTCCATGGCAGTGATTATTGCAAAACGATACTTACTCGTGACATGGAATTGTCTGTGGTTGATCAGAATTGAAGACGGATGAGAAACGAGTACGGCGTAGGATCTCATACACATCGGAATTGCGTCTTTGTTCAGCTCCATCCTTCTGACCGGAGGTCAGGTGGGAACAAACAAAGCATATCGATGACTGGAAAAGTGACATGCTCACGGATACAGATCCCTGTATCAGAAAAGCAAAATATAGGGCGGTGAATATGGTACTATCTCAAAATGTGTCAAACATTATCAATGTACAAACAAGAAACTCGGGAAAGAGCTACCTTATTTCCCATGTAGCCCATAAGGCCAACTCCGACGGGAGAGACTCTGAGATTGTTTATGTGTCTCCTCAACCTCCTACGCACCCAGATCGAAATGTATATTCCTACCATCTGCTTGCTGACTATCCGAACATATCTAGGGCGTTGCTTCGCCCTATCTTGTTTATCTTCACTCATATGCTGCAGTGGAGTTGTTTCCACAAAACTATCATCTTCCTCCTCTGAATAACTATCTACAGCATCAAGAGGGGAGTCGAGAACATCAGGCATCTGTTGCGCCTTCATCAGAGCCAATCCTAGATCTCCAGAGCTCTTGTACGATCTCCTTAGTGGGCTGCTGTTAACAACAAAGTTTTGAGAACTGAAAAGTAAAGAAGTGTCTGTCCATGTAGAGCCAATCCTTGCAGAACTACTCAGTACTCTTCGCAATTTGGCGCCGGCAGAGAGCTGAGGAGTTGCATCCAGTGGACGTTCGGGCCAGTCAAATTGACTGAGGGTGTCTTTGCTAAATATCCTCTTTATATGTAAATTCCTCCCCAAACCCATCATTTCTTGAAAGTTTTGCGGTTCCGGGTCAAAGTCGCAGCTTGTTCCAGCATATTGCTCGCTCATCATCTCAAATGCGCAAGTCTCCGCCTCATCTGCTAGCGAATCAGCAGCGGAGGAAGTTCTTAGTACTGGAGAGGGTGGAGCGCTGTAGCTCTTGTGCCTAGTTTCAGGTTCCAAAGGTCTGTTCAAGGTTCTACGGATGACAGCCTCCCATTTCGGTATAGGCCTGCTATCCTCTGCTCCAAACACATTGCCAGCGTTCAATGGAACCACTTCCTGGAACCTGTAATTAAATGCTTTGAATTGTAAAAATCAGATCAAAGCCGGTGTAACACTTCTTGTCATCAAAAAGTTCTCAAAATATGTAATAGGCCGAGATTTTTGCAGGCACCGAACAGGATTCTCAGACAAAAGCACAGAGGAAAGAAATCTTAATCCACGAGGCATGCAAATCTGGGTGCTAGTCAGCCATAACTTGCTTGTAACTCAAGGTTCGGCCCAACCGTCAGGAAGAACGTTTTCTCTATGTCATGCAGTTCAAGCTAAACTAGTCACAGACAGCCTGATATGTTCTTGCTGGTTTAACAGATTGACTAAGAATGATCCATAGATGCAGTAACTACTGTCTAGCATAGCCTCATCTAGTATCACATGAAACTTTTGAAATCATGGAGGTACCCCGACAACAAGAAGCCAAACTACTGTGTCGGTGACAGGCTTCTAAAAAAGTACAGTGTATGAACACTTTCAGATTTCTTGCAAACAGAGAGCTGAGAGAGGGGAATGAGAGAAATAACCCAATGATGTACATATCCGCCGGCTCTTTGGTGCAAAGCCAATCATCGATCTCAAGATCCTCACTCGGAGGTCTCCCAGCAACATTCCAGGTGCCTATAGTCACCCTTCATAAGCAAAAATACGTTAGAGAAAGAGAGTTTTCTAGTTGGAAATCTAATGCAATGGTACTATTATATCAGTTTGCAAACCTCACATCCTTTGTATTAATGTACTGAACACGCAAAGTCTCCGACTTCCCTCTTCTGTGTCTGAACTGAGCGCACTTCACACGCGATTCTGCGACACAGTCATCACAAAAGCACACAAGAGACTTGACGAGATGAGTATGGACAGAAGCTCAAGAAGATGATTGACATAACGCGAAACTACTGAGATTAAACAGGTCTGTGACCACAAGATGCTTGAAGAATAATACAACAACCAGAGCCCTGTCGGAATTAGCAACAAGAGAAACTTGAAACGGAAGAACAATCTTTTCATGCCAGTCCTAGTCCTAAACAAAAGAGCGATGGAGAAACGATAACGGCAATATCCTTGTGTATTTAAGACCTCATGCTATGCTATTCTCCACAAAATGGGAAACATCTCGAGGAAAAATCCAGCGAAAGAGAGAAGGTATAGTGCCTGAAGTTGGATTCAGACATTCGGGTTGGTTCCTCTGCGCAGTGTGAGAACAATTGGCGCTTCGACGAAGTCTTTCATCTTTAACGGAGGAGGCTGGATGGTTATTGCAGGAGGTATGGATCAAGCACAAAACAATGATCAACACTCATATAGACACAAACAGCCGGATTGAAAAAATACCATCATCTTCGCTCTCGGTTTCGGTGTCGACCTCGTCTTCGCTGAAGTCGCACACCTGCGGCTTGATGTTGAGCCATTTCTTCATCACAATGGAAGGCCAGAATGCCTGCAACCCAATGCAACAGCATTAACATGCCAAAAAAACCGGCATCACTGAACAACGGACAAAGAAGAGTAGCGCCTAGGAACACAGAAACACAACTACCTCGGACCGCTGACCTCTCCTGGTTTTCATAGTCTAATAAGGATCAAACTTTGGAATGGCAATGGCAACCTCAAGCAAACAATAGTACAGTGGACTTCGAAAGCAGAGAAGTCTCTGAATGTGTAAGCAGCTGGCACAGGCAAATCAAGGTCGCCGTTTGAGGAGATTTATATTTATACGAAAGCTTGTTTGATGCCAAATACATGGAAGATTCGTACTAGGAACAAATAGAAAGGACAGAGGAAGCATGGCCAAATCCCACTTGCGATTAAAAGGTCAAAAAAGAAAAAAAGAAAGAGGAATTCAAAATGGACCATAATTCACTGGCATTGTATTTTTGGAAAATTCAGAGAAAAATCCAAGACAATTCCCAAAAAAGAAAATAAAAAAATGTCGTTTTCTCGACGACAAAACTGTTGCCTAAAATAATAATAAAAAAAAAGTCACCTTTTATGCCACAGCCTTTGCTTTCAGCATCACAGCGAGTCAAATGCTACATACATCATACGCGGAACAAATTAGGACAGGAAAACAGCATTAGAAAAAAAAAAAAATTGAATATAATAAGGTGAATGATTGGAAAACAGTGACCACACGTTAAAATTCTCGAAATTCAGTCAACCCGCAAGCCTAAAACCGCAGATGATTCTGATAATCCAGGTGGGCATTTCTCTTTCTTTCTTTTTTTTATTTAGTCATTGTTGCGATTGTACGACTCCAATCCAAGCGGGTGTTTCACAAAAGAAATGACTAAGCGGCAGTTTTTAATTTACTATGAAAATAACGATTTGTTTCGGAGCACACAAAAAACAAATAATAAATATTTATAATTTGTTATGGGGTTCACTTCTTCGAGAATTTGTGACTCACAACATATTGTTGTTCTCGCAGTGGTTCAAAAACTATTATGCTAGCGAAATTCGTTTGATAATCATGTAAGCAGTGACTTCTGATGACACACCAAATTGACCCAATTCTCGGGATAATCTCCCACCACAATTCTTGATTAGGGTTGATACATTAAACAAGCAGTGTAAGCCAAGGCCTAACCCTTGATTAAGACTAGAAACTAATCAAGTGGGTGGGATAAAACCTTTCAAGATCATCACTGCCAAGATTTTGCAATAACCCCACCATTATAATATCGCCTGAAACGGGGCAGAAAGTCCAATTTAAGCAAAAACAAAGGGTTGAAACTTAAAAGAGAGAGAGAGAGAGAGAGAGGGGGGGAACCCCAAGTCAAGCAAGTAACTAAAGAGAGAGCTAAGCAAACCAGGCCACTTTCTTATCCACCATTGGTAGGACGGTTGAGCTTCAACTCTTCCTCTGCAAGTAATATTCTTACATTTCAATCTCTCCATCGACATAATCAAAGCAAAAACAAAAACAAAACAAATGGGTTGGAAAAGCAACACTAGATGATGTTGACCATTGATTTCCCATGCAAAAAATATCTATTTTCCATCGATCGGTACGTGTGAGAACAGCCTACAAAAACAAATATCTTTGCCTTGATCATCTACCTTGACGTGTTCTTTATGCCGAGGGACGAGTGAAAAATTAGTCATAGTTTTATATAGCTAGAAAAATCTATAGAGAGAGAGAGAGAGAGAGAGTCTAAAGAGGGAACCTAGCATGAGATGAGTTAGAATAACCTTTTCTGTCTTCATAAGGAAAAAAAGAAAAGAAAAATTGACCCATGCAGCAAGTGGGATTTGATTATAAAATGTGGACCCTAGGCACTATATGTGGGTGAGAATAGCCCCTCGATTGTTTAACAGCAACAGATAACAGAGTATATATATGGTTGGCATTTGCCTTCTAGTTGAGATAAAAAGGGGAAAAAGATGAACTTATCTTAGGGAATACATACACGAACCTTTAAATATCGTAGCGTGAGAAAAGTCGGTTCTTGAAAGACTGTAAATATTATTTAGTCCGTCGTTTTTCAAATGTCTCGGACACTCGCTAACATGATTTTACAAATGAAAATGAATTTGGTACGAGCAAGGCAGGCGAGATTCGACCGCATCCCAACACGTAGGTCGAGAGGCAAGATCATGAGTGAGCAGGCAAGGTTATGTGGTATCTTTCCTCCCGATGAAATGGACCGTTGTTGTTGTTCTTTTAATCATTGGAGATAAGTGCGTTCGAAGTCCTAAAACTTGTCACGAAAGTGCAATTGAGTCCTAAAACTTTCAAAGAGTACAATTAAGTCCTAAAACTTGTCCGAAAGTGCAATGGAACCCTAAGACTTTCAAAAAGTGCAATCAAATCGTAAAACTTATTAAATTGATGAAATCAAATCGTTCCGTTGATTGCACTTTTTGAAAATTTTAGGACTCCATTGCACTTTTGTGGCAATTTTTAGGATTTGATTGCACCTTTGAAAGTTTTAGGATTCGATTGCAACTCTGTAACAAGTTTTAAGACTTCATTGCATCTTTTAAAATTCTACTTTCATCACAAGTTTTAGAACTTTCCGTGTACTTATCCCTAAACATTGAAAATAGATGGTTCCTTTCTTTGTATTCTTGGGGGCAGCAAGCCCTGGACTCCTACTCAAGTACGGAAAATGTCCCCGCGTCTGGAGCCACAACATGAGTTGGAGTTGGGGACAGTTCATGAAGTGGGTGTCAAACAGGTAGGCGATGAAAGCAACGGGTGGTCGACATGGAAGTGGGCAAGTTCAAAGTCATGCGTCCTTTGATGGTTCAGGATTGGGCAGTTCTTGATTCTTGTGGTGCCATTGAATTGATCCACACAGATTCGTGCTCCTCCAAGAATTCTTGAAAAACTTTAGGAGATGGTCTCCCAAAAACAAGTGATCGGTGAAGCGTAATAACTCTTCTTTAGTTATCAACGTGAAGTTAAGCACAATATCGACTCATTCCTTTTCATTATTAGGCGACCCAAATAAAGAAACACGATGATAAAAAGTTTAGGCTCATAAAGAAAACACTGTCTAATTGCCCTTATTCCGATTATACCTCGTGTTTGTTCTTTCAGGGATCGAATTAGGCCGAATGCACGTGCCTTATGGATGTATTCATGCTTCTTCGTCGGAGATACAGGAACTTCGATTGAAATTCACGAGAGATTCATTAGCGTATGAATTTGCAAAGCGAGAAAAATATCAGAAACGGAATATGTTAAGTTGCTTAGTTTTCGAGTTCCCTTGATAAGCCTAGATTTGTCAACCTTCTGACATCCATAAGATACCTCGAAGAAATCTTATATGGAGCCGAATCATGTATGTATTGCCATTTTTATTTTAGGGAAAATGACACAAATGGTTCTTGGACTTTGATCCGAGATACAATGTGATCCCTGAACTTTTAATCTGTTCCATGTTGTCCCTTAGCTTTAGCTTATGTGCAATGTCGTCTCTGAACTTTTAATTTGTTCAATGTGATCCCTGAACTTTTGGTACATATTCAAACTGGTCCCCAGACCATATGAAAATGCTCAATATTATCCCTGAACTTAAATTAATTGAAGGATAATATTGGATATTTTCATATAGTTCAGGGACTAGTTTGAGCATTTACCAAAAGTACAGGGACCACATTACACCTTGGGTCATAGTTCAAAAACCGTTTGTGTCATTATCCCTTCATTTTATAATATCGTGATCATATGTACCTTAAACAATCTCCCGATTTTGAGTTTCATCAAGTAACCGAAACTGTGGAGTCAATTTCATCGTTTTGCCTCATAATATGCTCATGTACAGTTTTATTTCCCTAAACTATTGCATGAAGCACCTCAAAGTATATTCATTGCACGTCCGATTATCCCATAATGAAAGTGATCGGTGCATGCATGGGTCCTGAGATGCAAAGAGAGAATCTTCTCATGAAAATTTGTCCAATCTCGGCTTAATACAAAAAAAAAACCCCCAATTTTAGCATCTGTCACAATTATATCAAAAAAAAATAAAATTGTACCATAAAAAAACCCCAAACTTTTACTTTTATCCCAATTCTACTGCCTAATACCCAAAAAAATCCCAACTTTAGCATTTGTCCCAATGATATCCGAAACTTTTTTTTGTCTCATAAAAAAACCCAAACTTTTACTTTTGTTCCAATTGTACCATAATCAGCCTTCCGTCCATAATCATGGTTAGTTACTCCTACATTGCTCGAATTTTCTCGTCAACCTTATCAATGCATTTTCAAAATTCGAAAACAACAAGTTTTACGGACGACGTGATTTGAGATCGCTCATCCAAATAATCAAATCTCTACATCTAGCCGTTCTTTGAGCTGTAGAGTGCCGGGGATAATTCGAAACGCGCCGTCATAAGTGGCTCTGTATCTCCCGGCAATGTGTAGGGAAGCAGGCAACAAAAGAGAAATCAAGGATTTTTTTCATGTCAGCTTTGTTGAGGTGTAATTCATTAACGACGTAAAAATGCCACGTAAGATTAACTAATGTTGATTATGGATGGAAAGCTAGCAGTGGTAGAATTAGGACAAAAGTAAAAGTTGAAGGTTTTTTATGAGACAAACAAAAATTGGATATAATTGGGACAGAGGCTCAAGTTGGAGGTTTTTTTGGGTATTGGGCCTCCAAATCTTCTAACTACTAGTTTTTTTTTTGTCCGGTTCTATCTTATCCTATTCTACTATACAAACCACACTGTGTGCTCTATATGCCGTGTGCAGGTTGCGAAACCCTGCTCCCTCCTCACGCGTCCCCACCCCACTCTCCCCGAAGGTGGAGATTCGAACCCCCCACCTCCCTCTTCCCAAATGGGAAGAGTAGCCACTAGGGCAATCCCCCAGTGGTTTCCTAACTATTAGTTGAAATGTAAGTGCAAAATACAACAAATTTCAGAGCAGCCTATATGCTCATTCTGATTTCTTGGGTCATTTTTTTCCGCGATGACCTACGTTTCGAAATGTTGATAAAAGTTAGGAATAAGTGTGAAATGGGGAATTGTCCAAAAAGTCCTAAAAATGTTATACTTTTGCCAAATTCAATCATAACCCTTTTAATTTTGTCAATTGACTCCTAAATTTTTTCATGTTTTTCCAATTGAGTCCATCCGGTCAATTTTGGCTGAAAGTTACTTACATGGATGTCGGCCGTCCTTCTTGACAAGGCCGGCCAACGGCCGATGCTAACATGGATAATTTTTAATAATGTTTCGATTTTTTTGTTAATTTGTTTATCTTTTAATTTATTTTAAATTAGATTAACAAATAAAAAAGAAAAGGTAAAATTTCACTTAAAAAATATGAAAATGTTTGGGACTCAATTGGCAAAATTAACAAAGTTTAGGAGACAAAAACGCAATAATTTTAAGACTTTTGAACAATTTTCCTGCATAAACCCTAGCCGCCAGTAGCATTTCTTGAGGGAGAGAGGGGGACTTCTCTCTCTCTCTCTCTCTCTCTCTCTCTCTTCCCCTCCCTTTTCCTATCTCTCTATCTCGCTACCACCCTCATCTGTAAGATTTCTGCTAATTTTCGGTCAGATTCAAGCACCGGACTTTTAGGGATCTTCTGTGGGGGAGTTTCAAGACTTCATTTTCTTTGCTTGGATTAGATTTCTTTTATCTCCCACTCTACTTTGGGAGTTTTTTTGTATGAATAAATTTTTGCAGCTGATCTTGGGTGAACGTGAAGACCAGTTCAACCATCCGTCTAGTCGACAGCTATAGAGGAAGATGTTCATAACGTGGCTCCACAATCACTCCAAGATTAGGCCGCTCTCCCCTCCCGATTTAGATTTAGGTTTAGTTCCAGGAGTTTCACTATCCCGAACTAAATCTAGATATAGATCTAGGAGTTCCTTACAGATATTTGATCTGTGTTCTTTCAATATTTTGATGTTAGTGTTACTGCTCGGGGATGGTGATGGAGACATCGAACCTAGACGCGTACTACAAGCCGTTGCAAATGGCGTGGGAGATCTCGATATGTGCTTATCACCAAATCTGGTGATCGGCCGCCGATCATTAACGATGACAAATTTGTTCTTAAGGGATGGGAGTGTGCTCTTAGTTACAAAATGTGCTTTGTCATTTACTTTCTGGGATTTGCTTTGTTCTGCAGTTATTTGGGACTTGCTAGGCTTGAAAGCCTTCTTTGTAACTCTCATTCTGCTTAATGAATGAAACCCTTTTTCGACCAAAAAACAAACAATTTTCCCGCATGAAATGACATGGAAGTGAAAAGTGTGGTTGAAAAGTGTTTGCCTCTGAAGATTAGCTCTTTTTTTGTCATTGTGGTCCCTTCTATAGAGACACTAATGGCATGCATGGCAACCATTCTGGTTCTCTGATTTTGTTCCCTGAAACAAAAAAGGATGAGAATCATATTTGGTAACGTAAATAATTCCGATTCATATTCTATTCCCGGGAATAGTTTTGGAGCAAAAACACGAACAAAAAAAAAAGTTGGTTCTGAAAAAAAGAATCACCTTTGAGAATCACAAAACAGAATGAAGTCCCAAATCTCTCACTTTTCCCTTTCAGTTCTCTCATCGCTTTTCCCTCGACCTAAAATAGAATGAAATCTCATTTTTAAAGAAAATATTTAAGATAATAAAAAAATCGAAAAAAAATTCTAAAAAATTCTAAAAAATCAGAAATTTTTTAAAAAATCCCTAGAAATAAAAGAAGCTTAGATTAGGCTAGTTTGACCTTATTTTCATAAATTTGTGCCTAAATTCTCCAGATTTCATAGATTTTGTTCTTTTTTAGGAAAATCATAAACACCTTAGAAATTAAACCCGAACCACATTTTTCTAAGCCCTTAGGGCTTCATTAGGGTTTTATTATGCGACTTATCAATGCCATGATTCCTTAATTGTGTACTTGATTTCATTAGTTGTGATTTACCTAAGTTTAGGTACTTTAGACTTAGTCTAGTTTTAGAAAATTTGGAAAAAGACAAAAATAACCTGCTTACCTCATAGGCTTAAAAATGAATTGAAAATTTTCATGGAACACGTTTAGAAAGCACTCAACTTCGGTGCCGAAAAGGTGCAGTGTTAACCAAGTCCCCGGACCCTAGATTTCTCTGGTTGCGTAGAATCGAACGGTTTCTCCCAATCATTCGATAAGGTTTTCGATCTACCTTCCTCAAAGACTGGTGGCGACTCCATTTGCGTGTACACATACATATGCCATCGATTACACTAAGATCGAATTTGATATTCCCTCGTTGCGATTTGGTATAAACCTGGGAGGGCCTGAGCTAATCTGAAATCACACACTAACCTAACATGGTTTCTCCTTTTTTAAGCTTAAAATGACTCTTTATGACATTCTAATTAGACGGAATAGCACGAAAAAAATGTTATATGCAATATGCAATATGTTATATAAGAAAATTAATATGAATTAATCTTCAATTAATTCGAAACATAGGATAAAATTTCACAAAGTAACTACATAATTATTTGACTTAAATGACACAAATTGGGAAGAGAAATTATTTTCGGGAACAAAAAATTTGTGCAGTTACCAAATGCGTTTCTGTTCCAGGAACAAAAATTTTGTGCAGTTATCAAACACGTTCTGATTCTCTAAAACTCATCCAGGAAACAGAATCAGAAAAAATCATTCTAATTAGAATTATTTTTTCGGATCAGAATGGTTGCCATGCATGTCCTAAATTCCTGCTTACCAGCTCACAACACAATGTCGTCTAATTCAATACATAAAAGGCAAAAGCAAACTAGAAATTTTAGAGACAAAGATGAAGAAATGACAAAAAAGAAAATTTAAATTTTCAGTCTGCCTACTGTCAGTGAATTTTTTTTTACCGATATGAGCAAGTGGGGGCGCCATTCGACCATTTTAGATTCATAGTATGAATTATTTTCATTGGCTGTCAACAGAGATGACTCAAGTCATTCGACCTTGTTAAATGAACAAAACTCCAAACACAATTTGCATTCAAAAGTGCCAATTGACTAGTTTGGATGCCGAAAAAAGTCGTACACGCCCACAACAGTAGACAATCCCATAAGAAACCATGAACATGTAGGACTAAAAAGTTTCAATAGAAACCAAATTACAGGCTTGTCCGAAAACAACATCGAGAACGAGAGAAAGGCGAGAAAGAAAAAGATAGATTTGAAGGCTAGCGCTGACTTTACATGATACACTCGTTTAATCACATCGAAATGCTTGGTGGAAATGAGCCGCAACCGCCCAAGTTCGACTTTGGTTTCTCGAACTCGACTTGGATTGGTTATCCAGCGGACCTTGAAAATGGAACAAAAACATAGAGTAAGACAAGGTTATTAACACATAAAATGGGATAGTTGTCCAAAAAGTCCTAAACCTAGTGTACGGCGGCCATTCAGTCATAAACCTTTCAATTATGCAAATTTAGTCCTAAACCTTTCGATGATTTATCAATTTAATCCTAAGCATTTCAATTGTATCAATTTAGTCCTAAACATATTATTTGGGTAATTGGATGAAATGACTACATTGACTAATTGTTAAAAGGTTTATGACTAAATTTGCAAATTATCAAAAATTTTAAAACTAAATTGGCATAACTAAAAGGTCCGGAACTAAATTGGCAAATTGTCAAAAAGTTTAGGACTAAATGGCACAACTATAAGATTTAGGACTGAATTGTCCGCCGTACAATAAGTTTATGACATTTTGGACAATTTCCTCCGCATAAAATATCATATGTGAACCCTTTTAATAAGAAGATTACCTTGGAGGATTGAGGGAAGAATGGGGGAGGGCCACTGAAGAACGACGGGCAACTTAGGGAGGCTGTCATGGCGGTTTCCTCGTCAGGAGTTATTGATCACAATAGTAATTAAAGGAGGTCGGTCCAAGGCTCTAAGCATAATATAACAATGGCGAAATCCGCGTCGCATCCGTCACGTATCAATTTACGAAAGCCAAAAGCGCACGCACGACGAGCGACTTCCGGTCGCTATCGGGACCGCAGAGAGATAAAAGAGGGAAAGAGTTGCACTGGATGGCAAAGCCCACGCAGTAGCAGTCGGCTGTTTGGTGACGATAGAGAGGTTTTTTGGGTGGTTTTTGTACTTGAGGGAAGCCATGGGATCTGTATAATTGAAACGAGATTGGAAAGGACGGTGGTGGGATGGATTCGATTTGCTTAGGGCAAATCCGTCCAGAGAGTGTATGGAAAAATCTCCGATAGGAACTTGTCATAAAATTGGCATCCGGGTCAATTGCAGACAGTATTATCAGAGGTTGGGTTGGGTTGCTGCTGGAGTCCAATAGCTTTTGGAGTTAAATTAAGAGGCAATTAGACGTGAGGACCACCTCTTTATATCAAACGTCGGCATCAACAGAACTTTGCATTTTTTACGAATGGAATTTTTTTTAAAAAGATTCCATTTTTTTTTTAATATGTACGACGGAATGTCTGATCTTTTCGAGCGCTCGAGATTGGTGATAATTGTCAAAGCGCACGGCACGTGCTTCTGAGGTAGGACAAGATGCACGACCGTATCGATTCGAATGTGTTTGAGTACCACTAGTAGGATTTGGAGCTTTAGATTTACCATATCCCGTACTAACTTGGCATTTTGCCCTATTTGCTCTGTCCTCTCTGGGACATGATTTCTCTGTTTCTTGGCTCTGCAACAGGTCAATTTATCACTGCATTGCTCGCGTGACAAAACTTACTTCTGGAGTAGAATTTCTGCTCCAGAAATGCTTCTAAAACAAAAATCCATTTGGTTATGCAACTTCATTTTTCTACTTCTGGAGCATTTTTTTACTTCGGAAGCAATTTTAAAACCACTTGAAGAAGTAAAAAAAAAATTACTTCTCTCCAGAAGCAGAAAAATCGACTTCTGCTAAAAAACAGAAGTAGAAAAATCAACTTTTGGCCGAAAAATCAACTTATGACCAGAAGTCAGATTTCTAGAGCAGAAATATTACCATGCGTGCCCATACTTCCCAAGCATTCTGTTTCACTTCACCTTTTCCTACGTGTAGATTTTTTCATAAGGAGGTTGGATTGGATTGGATTGATTTGATTTTCCATATTACACCGGCACTTCTTCCGGTTATTGATTTCCTTTTCCAGCATCAAGTTGCAGATCAGTCGTTCGCAAGATAAAAAATTAAATCCACAAAAGAATAAAAGGTTCAATCAAACGGTGGTATGTGTATTGTCCCATCGATATGTAGATAGACATTCATAGTTACTTACTACATGCAGTATTGCTCAAACTAGAAGAAAGATTTCGAGGGACTAAAAAGAAATGTCGATAGCAATTGGACTGCAATATACGTTTTATACCGAAAGTATGTTCACAGGCACAAATTTATAGAGAAAAAGAACGTGTATCCATCAACAATAAGCCCACCTTAGCAAAATTGGTTAGCGAATTCAGAGTCCACAGTTCTATGAAGAACTACCTCAATAAGACACTCATGCAACCGGGGAAACACAATGCTCGACCGCCTCTGAGGTCACTCGCAACTCCAAACTGAAGAGAGCAGAAGCGATATGATTTTACACACGAAACTCGGTAATGTACTCCACATCGTGAGTAAAACCTTGTGAGCTCCCAAAAACATTTGTTAGATACACAGACTCAAATTGGAAAAGGCACACAGGTCTCCTCAAATTCAACATTATCGGATCGCACCTTGGTCCATGTGCTTCAGCCTCCATCAGTTTGAACCAATGGATATATGTCAGCTACATGATGGTGCAGCGACTCCTTTCTTCTGCAGTCTGCGGAGGCACTTGCTGATACCTGCTTGACTCGGATGGGTTGTATGTAAACTCGGAGGTGTCTAGCCCGTACTGGTCCAACGAGAAAAGCATCACAAATTAGTGACATGTCATGGTAGGAACTACATATATGCATTTAAGCAGAATTAGTCTTCCAGATCATGGTAATACATATGATTTTTGCACCCAAAAGTCAAATGATAAGGTTCCACAGCTAAAAATGCTTTGACATGACAAGCAAATGAGGTTTTAACTAGGCATACTTTGCTTTTAAGGCCAGAGAGAGGGAGAGAGAGAGAGAGAGAGAGAGATTTTAAAACCTAGTTAAAGTTTGTTCGGAGTGAGATTTCCGAGGAGGCCAATTTTTTTTAAGGCAAAACCCGGTTAAATTTGGTCTGTTGAGGTTGCATTTGCATGGTTGTTGTCTTCACATGGTAAATACCAAAAGGACCAGTTTTGGCATGATTTATTGAAGGGAACTTCAAAAGGATGAGAATGCAAAGGCTCATTGAAAGCTGGAAACAAAGCAACACGTAAACTTCATCCTGGAACTATCTCCCAGTAACTGGAATCTAATTGCATAATATAGGAAGATGCAAGATGGTGGAAAGGAAGCTACATATTCGGGAATGTGCTGTGATTGATCAAAACAAACTGTGCTATTTTAAACACTGAAATAATGCAAAAGACACTCGTGACATAGGGAGACAAATTTTAGTTGAGATTGTTTATCTACTCAGGTCTTCAGACTTCAGGAATCAATTCTCGGTTATCAACCCAAGGTCAATAATGAACTGAAGACATATAGTGCAAGAATAGATTGGACCTTTTCCCTCATGCGAGCAGTCCAGGCATCGTTTCTGATTGGTCGCTGATCAAGGGCGCCAGCAACAGGTACACCAGTTGCTGGTGGTGGCCTGTTGAGAAATGGCTGACGGATCTGTTGTCTTGGAGCAATATACTCATCGTCACTGTCATACTCCACCGGCCTGTTTGCAGCCCTAACCAAAAGAGCTAACAAGAAGACCAATGCCTGCAATTACAATGGGAATCATCATTGAGGTAACTCCCACACTAAAGTAACTACACTGTCATACCGAGCTAACAAATGAGGTTATTATGGTTAGCAAAAGGCGTCATTTCTCATATTGTAATTGACGAGTTTAAATCTACTGCCGGAAAAGAAAAGCCTCTACCATCTTCAGCTGCAGTTCATACATAGCAAAGTCATAACTCTTAAGCAACCCCGACTCTCTGTTAGCATTACTCAAAGAAGTATTTTAAAGCCAGAATTCATTTTATCTGAAGTCTAGATTTGCTCACAAATGATTGATGTTAGTGTTGAATAGTTAACCGCCTATGAGATTATACCACGTGGTTCTACCAATCAGTACACAATCGTTCATAATGCAGTTTTCCAAACTTCCACCCCCACCAAGGAGCACCTGCACTGTAATAAATTTTATTGGGAATGCACCACTTATGCAATGTAGCAGATTAAGAAAACTGGAAGGCATTAGAATCTCAGCATCCAAACACCCAGGAATTTTTTCCTCACTGGCATCCATGTGAAATAGAAAAGTTATCCATACTGTTGACCTGGTAATGATTATAGCTTTTTTTTAAGGCATATATGTTCACTAGAAGTCTTAAAACTTGTCACAAAAGTGCAATCGAGTCCTAAAACTTGTCAAATTGGTACAATCGAGTCTTTCCGTTAACTCCGTCCAATATGGCTAACGGAAAATACTGACGTGGTTTTTTTAAATATTTTCTCCCTCCTACGAGGCTAAAACGAAGTTGTTTTGGTTCAAATTTGATCTTAAATATAATTTTATTTAAATTAATGTAAAAAATAAGGTAAAAAACAAAACCTGAATCAGAAGCAAAACCAACGGCGAGGGCTAGCCCTCCCTCGCCGCCGCCGCCCCACCACCGCCGGGAAGGGCCAGCGATGGTGGGGAAGTGGTTGGCGGGGGTCGCTGGCCCCTCGCCGGGGCTCAGCGACCCCCACCGACCGATGGCGAGGGCCGCCAGTGGAGCCAAACCCCTGCAACCTTTCATTTCCATGGCTCCCTCCTCCCTCTATCTCTCTCCCCACCAAGCCAACCCTTTCCCTTCTCTGACCCTCGACCCACCTTTGCTCGCCTCCCTCTTCGTCCCCAAACCCCAGTCTTCTCTTCTAAACCCTCCACTCAAAACCAGAACCAGAACCAAAATCAGAGCCAGAACAGACCCAGAAGCTCAATTCTTCTCCGTCAAACAAGAAATTGTTCACCATTGCCACTAGCGGCCCTCGCCATCGGTCGGCAAGGTCGCCGGCCCTTGGCCGGGGCCCGGCGGTGGCGAGGGCTTCAAGCCCTCGCCGCTGGTTCTGCTGCCTTTTATTTATTTAAATTAATTTTAATAAATTTATATTAAAAATCAGATTTGGACCAAAACGACGTCGTTTTAGCCACGTTATTACCACATAGAAGAGAGAAAATATTAGAAAAAGCCATGTCAGTTTCCATTAGCCAAATTGGACGGAGTTAACCAAATGACTCAATTGCACCATTTTGATAAGTTTTAAGACTCGATTGCACTTTTTGCAAGTTTTAGGACTCAATTGCACTTTCGTGACAAGTTTTAGAACTTCTAGTGAACATATCCCTTTTTTTAATTAATATAGTTAGCACACCGAATTTGGATCACTTTGCTCATAAATTAGCACATCTGGGACAACAACAGAACATTTTCCCAAAGGCCTAGATGAGAACTAGTTTACAACGGCAATCTGCATTATCACATTCACCGTATCAATCGATGAGAGAGAGAGAGAGAGAGAGAGAGAGAGAGAGAGAGAGAGAGAAGAAAATTAGGAATTTACCTCCAATATAACTATCCCAAGAGCGACCCATTTGACAATACTCCAGTGCTCTTTCAGAAAATCATATATCATGTCAAAGTCCCCAGTGTTATCCGTAGGAAGTTCCTACAAGTCAAAGACGAGTTAGGAATATTATCTGATATTTCAGAAACTCTTGGAAAAAAGAACAAGTGGTGCAATACTCACATCTTCCCAGCTACTATCGAAGTATATGAAAGCTGCACAACCAAGCTCTACCAAGATCAATAAGATCACCAGCACTGAGTACTGTGTCTACTTAAGAAAAGCATTGGCTACATATTCAAAACTTAAACATGAAAAAATGCACTATAAAAGGACATGATGAGGCATTCTATGCTTCATAAGAATAACAAGAAAACATACTATAAGCTAATAAAAGCTACTAACATGTGAGGCAAAATGAACTTAGTGCCCTGCAATGAACAATATGGTCAAACCATCAGTAAAAGAGTAAAGATTGAAGTTCTTAGGCATGTACTCAGCCTTGAGCTACTCTGACAGGAATGCTGATGGCATGCCCTAATATGCGAAAGCAAGAAGTAAAAAAAAAAAGGATAATATATTTCGGAGAACTTTCCATTAGCAAAGGGGCTATCAATATGTTTGACCGAATTATCTACGGGAGTGGAAATAAGGATACACAAGACAGGCAGCATCCATTCCGTGTAGCAGCTCCAATACAACCAAAACAAGATATGACGACAAGGATGACTCCGACACCAATAAATAAGTATATAAACCTGCATCAACATAAGATACGGAGATGGAGTCAAAGACTTCCAACATATGCCGACAGGCAAAAACAGTATCAGACAACAAATGTAGGCTTCAATGAACATCGGCTCAGAACGCGGAGATCTGTTTGTCAGGATCAACACTCTTCTGAATGCAGGAGTGTGAAATAGAAAACCATAAGAGGCAAAAAGTTGAAATATCAGCTGATAGGAATAATACTGGAGATAGAGTAGATGCACATTTTAAGTGTAATCCAGTGATGAAGGCAATCACAACTTGCTCAAGCATGCCGTACCCAATTCAATCTAGCTATATACCGATGAAGGCAGCCTTTAAGCTCAGAACCCCCAAATACAAGAGTTTGCTGCAGCCCACTGTTGCTCAAGCATGCCGTACCCAATTCAATCTAGATATATACCAATAAAGGCAGCCTTTAAGCTCAGAACCCCCAAATACAAGAGTTTGCTGCAGCCCACTGGATTTGATTATGCAAAGGGTAGACTGGAAGCATTCACCATAGATTTAGAAAGTGTAATTCTGGAGGATACCACGCACACTTTGGTATTATGATACTAAGAAAGATTGGTGGTTCTACAGTAAGCCTCCCAGCAAGTGCTAGGAAGACACACTTCATGCCAAATGACCCAACTAATCTCCATATGGTCCACTAGATACACTGTCTAGGAAAAGATTTTCACAAGTTCAATTTCACATCAGGGCAAGCTCAAGAACTGAAATTTTTCGCTCCCTTCATCATTAAATGAAAGATTTAGGCACTACTAGTTATGCATGCTGGCATAATCTGATGATAGCAGAATCAATCCAAAATCCTACTTCCCACAACAGCGATAAAGCTTTCCTTTCAATAATCGTGACCCAGTTACTTGAGATATTCTAATTTCAGAAAAATTCACACATATCAAAGTGCCATTCTCTCTGACCAAAAAAAAAAGTGTCATTCTCTAATTATACTCAATCCTCTATCTCTTGAGCAGAGATCTAGAGGAAACTGTCCATCTAATCACGAAAACAACACTTTCTTTCTTATTTTTTTCTTCCAAGGAGAACGGCTCTTCATAATTTTTTTTCATCCTTCATGTAACTAATCAACACTTGATGAATATATCCAGATATTTTGAGGTCCAGCCAAAAGAAAAAAAAACAGATGATACATAAACCTACAATATCCAGCTTCATCACAGCCATAATGAGCAACAATTGACAAACTCGAGCATAAAGCAAATTTAGGTGAGAAAAAAAAAAAGGGCATACCAAGCTTTGGGCAAATCATCAAAAATGCTGCTTGACAGAGAGACTGTAGTGAGCATCGGTCTGCCAAGCTCTATCAAATTCCCACCAGTGCCCACAGGCGAGACTGAGACAGTGTCGCTGGATGAATTCATGTACACGACGAACAAGTAGATCCCATAGCCCACCATTGTCAAACCCGCAAGCGTTAGCAAGAAGTTCAAGAGCTTCAAAAGGCAGTCCAAGCACCCTCTGCACGCCATCCTCTATATCCCCTCTCCTGTTTACTGTAGATATCAAGTCGGTTTCCTCTAAATCATCAACCGACTTGTTTACCTAATCACAAGCACGACACAACAGATCAAACATTAGACGCTAGGGGTGAGCAAAAAAACCATGATCCACCCAAACCGGACCGGACCGTACCCAACCGGCTGATTTTGGATGGTAACCGACGGGTACCGGTCTGGTTCCTGGTTCCAATTTTCTGAAACCAGTGGGTACCGGTTTGGTTCCCGGTTTCGGATGGGAACCATCCAACCGGCCCAACCGAACCGAACCTATTTATATAATATAGATATATATCCACTTTGTTACACGCAAGAAAGTGTGCAATAGAATTTGCAAAAGCCGCAAGATTAGGAACCAGATTTTCAGACCATGAATAATCGTGAAACCTTCGCAAACTAAGGCTGCATGAATATCATCTGACAAACCCGGTGCCTAACATTATGAAAGCATGACATTTAAACTGCTTGACCCAACAAGAGATAAATTAGACATAATTGGACACACTAAAAGGAAGCATGAGCAAGCACAAGTATGTATATGTTCCGGAAGGAAAGACAGATCCATCAGTCCAGTTTGGTAAAGATTTCAACTCTATAAGGCCGGTCTCTAATTGACCATATAACAAAAAAACAAAATTAACAGCTAAAACTAAACCACGTATTTGCCCATTTGGCATCACAATTGAATGGAAACTTTCCACTTCTATTCAAATTGGAAGGATCATAAGACGCATTAATTCGAATTCTTACTTGGTACCATATGTATTCAAAAGCCTATCAGAGTCTTCCTAATAGAGTAAATTCCCTTATTTTCTACTTTTAGCAATTAAAGATGAATAGACCCCTCAAATCAAATGAAAACAGAGGAATTACGAATAATTTTCCGCAAATGCGCACACTGAAACTCCACTATATCAATTTTCATCGGATCTTCATCTGCAATTACTCCCCAAACATTTCAAACAACACCAGAAGAAAGAACTAAACCATGTACCACAAACAACTCAAGGCAACGTCCCCACATGTTCAGACAACATGGACTGGTTTCCTTTTCTTT
This sequence comes from Lenwebbia sp. NSW1173648, assembly GCA_029784005.1. NCBI lineage: Eukaryota > Viridiplantae > Streptophyta > Magnoliopsida > Myrtales > Myrtaceae > Lenwebbia > Lenwebbia sp. NSW1173648. The sequence continues at coordinate 2,280,023 of JARCGZ010000005.1, forward strand.
TTTAATTGATGTTGGTGCTCGGTAGGACCGGTTCCATGGATCCATCCAGGAACCGAACCGGACCAGTAGTTTGGTTCTTGGGTGGATCCATCGAAGGAGCGCGTGGTTCATGGTTCACTTTTTGCGGAACCGGTCCCTAGCGGGAGGTTCTCGGTTCTAGGGTGGGAACCACCCATCCTGGAACCGATCAACCCTGTTAGACGCCCTGTGAATACTCAAAACCAGTGATGCAGGCCAATAGTTGGCGCTGTTCCATTACAAAGAAAATGAGAATACTCATATGCCTCTCCAAATAAATTACAAGCTCAGCTAACTCAGATCAGTTTGACTTCCGCCCTAGACAAACTTAATCCGCAAATGCACGAGACTCAAACCTAAACCTCCCGGTCATCAATAAACTGCCTCAGCAACGTGAGCACCAACTCCTATTCTCAGCATTTCTCAGACTGTACCTACATCTAATCCAACCTTTCCTAATCCTAGTCAGCAGTCGGCAGGACTCTCCAGCTATACGCGCTACGCATGCCAATTTCCAGCAAAATCGAATGAAGAACGTGAAATTTCACCAGCAATCAAAGCTAAAATAAGAAGACCGATCGCATCTCCAGCCGAAACAAGCGGCGTAAACATCGACGAACGGAAACCAAAACTGAGGGACGATTACAGTACCGATCGAGTTTCAAACAACTACACGAGCGTGAGATCGAACGGAGAACTTACGTGTTTGAAGTCGGATTGATTCTTCGGATTCCGAAATCGCAGAGAGAGAAACGGAGAGGAGAGAGAGAGAGCAAGAGGCTTGAAGGTGGCGACTGGCGAGGAAAGTTAGACGGGCATCTGTTTTTTCTCTTTCCAGAAATTGCTGGTTTCGATTTTGCCAGGTTGGCAGTTTTTATTTCTTCGGTGCCTCCACCTGGAAAAAAATTAAAATTAAAATTAGTCCCTGTTTTCCAAAATTTAATACTGAAAAATTAAAATATTCAGCTAGACTCTCTTAGTTTTATTCTTGCGGTCTTTTTACACGAAATATCTTGGTCGTGAAAGTTAGGTGTAGAGGACTTTATCGGTTGAAAATGGTATTTTCGTATGAATTCTAGAAAAAATTTCAAATGAAGGCCTCAAGTGAACCTTATTTCAAATAAAGGTCTGAAGTGTCATCATTTTCTCAAATAAAGGCATAAAATGGACCTTGTTTTAAATAAAAGAATGAAGTGGTCATATTAGTCTCAAAGAATAGTCTAACCTCGTCAGCAGAATGGCGTTTTCGTCCTTACATTTTTTTTCCCTTTTTTTCTTTCTTTTTTGCTTTTTCTTTTTCTCTTTTTCTCTCTTCCCTCCGTATAGTGGTGGCCACGGTTCGGAACCGGCCGGTTCCGGTTCATGAACCGGTGGTTCCAGTTCGTGGCCACTGATGAAACGATTCCGGCTCCGATTTTGAACCAGTAGTTCCGGGCCTGTTCACGACCCGGTTCCTGTTCAAAACATAAATGGAACCAGCCGGTTCCGGTTCCGGTTCCGATTTTCAAATTTAATTTTTAAATAATGAATTATGAAATAAAAAAAATTATGAAATTATGAAATAATAAACTATCAAATACAAATTGTAACCAAATTTGGGAGGGAAAAAGGGAGGAGGAAGGGGCTTGAACTTAATGAATTATCATTAAGCGTCTACATATCTTCTTGGGGATAGAAAAATCAAAGCCCATATAGTTCTTTTATCTTTGATAATCCCATATTTACCTCATCGTTAATCGTCGCTACCCGTTTCGCAGGTTCCGGTATCAGTACCCGTGGCGGTGGTATCTCCATCATTGAAGAATTCAGCTTCATTGCTACGATCCATCTTTTGTTGTCGATATTGAGCCTTTGTCCAATCATCGACACAAGCTTGAGCCTCCACCGAATCCGGAGCTAATCTTGAACGTCGATCATCCAAAATGTTGCCTCCAGCGTTAAATGCTTGTTCAACTGCAACTGTTGAACAAGGGGTTGCTAAAACCTATCTTGCGATGAGAGCGAGAATTGGGAATGGAGTTGAATGCCTCTTTCACCACTCTAGAATTTTGAAATCAGTGCTGCCTTCAGATTCCCTAAACTAAAAAAAAGTGGTTAAATAGGTCTCTACTTCAGAAATATTTTCTGTTGCTCCCTTTTATCTTTTTTGCCTATTCATCAGCATTTTGTACCCTCTACTAATTCTACCTAGGTCCCCGCTTTGTATGTCACTAGGTTGAGAAGATCCGCTATTACCTACATTATATCTATCAGAAAATTCATTATACATTTTTACTATTGCGTTTTTAACTACTGTTTGTAAAGTTATAATATCTATAATTTCAATCAAATGTAAACAGTCATAATACGTATTCGAATCATCACTTAAACCATCTAATTTGGTACGTGGATCGAAAACACAAGCAACCAAATAAATAAAAGGAATTTCGCTATAATAATGCAGCCATTTCGTTCGCATTGCTATAATAGTCAGACTTAATTGATCATCTTTTTCATTTTCTTCAAAAATACCAGCAATATTAACACACTTTATTAAAAATAAATGCGCAGTAGAATAATAAACACCGAATAAAGTATAAGTTGCATCATTAAAAACTTTTAAAAGATCTAATTTTTTTTTTTTGCAAATATCCCACTCTTGTGGAAATAAATTAATTTGAGAAATATTATTCGAAATAAACGTACATAATAAATATTTATATGTAAAAGATTGATTAAACAACTCGTACGTAGAATTCCAACGAGTTGGAACATCTCTTGAAAATCTTTTTGGTCTTCTTCTATTGGCTTTACAAAATTTGCCCCATTCTTTCATAATTTGGGGATGTCTCCATAAAAATTGAATTGCTGTCTTTATTGGGTTGAGAAAAACATCAAGAGTTTGTAAATCATCTTGTACACATAAATTTAAAACATGGCAAGCACATCTAACGTGAAAAAATTATCCACCAAAAGCTGATTTACAAATCTTTTCTAACTCGGGAATGGAAGCGGTATTTGCCGCGGCATTATCAAAACCAACTGAAAAAATTTTATTAACCAAAAATATTCTTCTAAAACTTACTTAATTATTCCATAAATATTAATTATTGTATGCCTATCATCAAAAACTCGAAATGCAATAGCTCTTTTTTGAATGTTCCAATTATCGCATATCCAATGACATGTAATACCCATATAAGAATGAGTTTGCCAAGGATCCCTCCAAATGTCGTTACCTATATGCACACGTCCATTGAAATTCATAAAAAAAAAATTCAAATCTTCTTTTTCTCTTTTATAAATATAAAAAAATTGGCATTTAAGCGTATTTCTCAAAACAGATTTTGCTTGTGGAGTACATGCAGTTTGTATAAAATGATTAAAACTAACTTTTTCACCAAAATTAAACGATAAACGTTCAACGGCAGCAAATCTAGCTAATTCTTCTTTATAAACTTTTTCATTGTAACGAAATAAAGGAGGAGCGTCAGAATTGGCGTACCCCAAAATTTATTGTTGGCTGGTATCGATCCCTGCTTGCGTTGGATGTTTCAACCTCAGATGCCGTTTAAATGTTCCATAGCCGCCTCCACCTGTAAATTTGTATGTTGCCCCACAATATTTACATTTTACCTGATACTTGTTTTCGCCTAAATATTCCTTTGTGAAGTGTTCACATATGTCGGATGTACCTCCCGTTCCAGCTCCTTTGTTGTTGACATTTCTTCGATACTAGTAGGAGGATGCAAACTTTCTTGCGTTGGGACGTGCTTGACGTTGTGAATAATGTTGATATCATCAACATCGTCTCCCCAATATGCAAATCACGAGAATCATGAGGATGAGGATAATCGGATTCCCCTATCGGGCTTTTTCCTCTGCCATTACCTCTACTTTCACTTGCCATTTTTTGAGAGAATTGAGCGAAAAGCGGATTCAGAAAATTGACAGAATCGCAAAATTGAGATAATTTGTGAGAATTTGTGAGAAAAAATGCAAGATGAAAATGGATATTTATAATAGTTTGAGATAAATTTATTTAATAAAAAAAAGGAGGAATCCCGTTGCCACCGCCTGGCCCGAACGGCTATAAGCCGGTTCCTGTGCGGTTCGAAACCGGCGGTTCCGGACCGGTTCAAAAATTATAACCCGTAACCGGCGAGCCCGATCAACGGGCCGGTTCCGGGTTTAACCCGAGCCGGTTCTGGGTCCAAACCAGCCCGTGGCCACCACTACCTCCATAGGCCATCGTCAAGGTTGTCAAACTTGCCGTCGCCCGACGCCGACGAGGGGGCCCTCGCCCGAGGACGGTGACCTCTACTGGTCAAGAAAAATGAAAAATGAAAAAGAAAAGTAAAAATATAAAATGAAATGTACACTAAAATACACTTCTCCGACAGTCGGAATAGTCACATGCTTATCGGTCGGCCAAAAGTTCTTATTTTAGATAATTTTATCACTTCATGATCTTATTTAAAACAATATTTACTCCAAGCCCTTATTTGAAAGTAATCCTCAACACGATAATAAATGCATATATTGTGAATAGGAAATTCGATACGTCGCATGATATATTGTAGTTACGCGGAATTTAATTTTCGGAAGAAGATGATTAATAAAAAGCATCGAGTTATTTTCATTGGGACTTTGGAGCTTGAAGTTCAAACTCGGGCAGCTCCCTAATTTCAAACGTGCGTCCGTGATCTCACCCAAGAAATATTAGAACCTAACAAAGGGTATGGTCCTATGAAAAAGTCTTCCAAATTGACACCGTCTTTGGCTCAGTATGGTCAAAGCAAAAACATCATTCGATAGAAAATCGAAGTTATAAGTGCACGATTTTGATTCAACATAAGTTGTTGGTGCAGGAAGTTGGGTGGTGTCCGAGCCAATTTTCGTGTATTTTGACCGTTCCGCCCGCCCGGGCGATGTTAAGGGCACATTCCCCTGCATCAACCACTTGCGTTGAGGATTTTACTCCCGAAGTGCTCTCAACAGGGGTTTGAACTCGAGATGAACAAAATCTCTTATCTTCTGAGTCAACCCCTTTATGGAATATGGGTCTAAGTTTCCGAAATCACGACGCATCACACTACAAGATGAGTGACCTATTGGGGTGCATTTCGGAAATAGTGCCATCAAGAGGACCCTTCACCACTATGGACGCATTTTTGGACCACTTTGCGGTCCATATTCGGGCAGCAAAGTGATAGAGGTTTTTTCTCGTACATTTTGGCCCCATTTGTTTCACGAAAATGAACGATTTGGAAATAATATCATAAGAATAATCACTTATATCTCTTATAAAAATGAATAAATAAAAATAATTTTCTGTCCATGAAAATGTTTAGACATGAATTATTGTAGATAATGAAAAAAAAATTATTGACTAATTATTTCTAGCTATACGAACTATCGACTTTAGAAAAATATTTTCTCAATCATTCATGCGCAAAGGGAGCCTTGATTCCAATTGCAAATGAAACATCAAGACGGGTTGCGAATTCACGAAATTGAAGCTCAGTTCAAGTCAAGAGATGAGATGAGTATGTGAACATGAGCTGGTCAGCACACAAGATGAAAGGGAAGTGTTTGGGCGGTGCGACAGCGATCGAATCGTTGCGTGTTGTCCACTTCGCACTTCGCAGGTTGTCCCCAGCACAGTAAAAATGCCTCCATTCCTTCTTTGTTGTTGAACTCAAATACCACTTTTATATTCGTGGATTAGACGTCAGAGACGGATCAGAAAAATTACCAAAAAAAAGTCTAAATTTATTTTAATTTCGTCAATTCAGTACTAAACTTTTTAATTATGCCAATTAAGTCCTAAATATTTTTACATTTTTTCAATTGATTCCATCCGATTAATTTTAACCATAAATTGATGACATGGACGCCGCCCCTCCATAGGCGCTGGCATGGGAATTATTTTACTTTTAATTTTTTTTAATTTTTGTTTATGTCTTTTTCTTTTCTTTTATTCTCTTTTTAGGGCCGGCAGGAGGTCGCTGGCCGAGATCTGGCAACCTCTGTCGAGCACTGGGCGAGGGTAGCAACTCGCTCACAGCTGGGCGAGATCCGTGACCCTCATCGCCGCTGGCAACTCGCAGCCCTCGACCAGTGGCCGGTGGCCTCCTACCCGCCTCAACAATAAAAAAGAGAAAAGATAAAAAAGAAAAAATGATAAAAATTCAAAACAAATCCACGTCAGCGCCGGTAGTGCCACGTTAGGATGGTCAGCGTTTATGTAACCAATTTTCAATCAAAATTGGCCGGATGAACTCAATTGACAAAATATGAAAAGGTTTAGGATTTCAATAGGCATAACTAAAAAGTTTAGGACTGGATTAACACAATTGCATCGGGATTTTTTGGTAATTTTCTTGTGACAGATCTTACGATGTATTTTCGAAACGATAGTTCGTGGGGCGCTCTCATGTTCTTGGAAAATTAGCTAAACAAAGCATATATTTTGATGCACATGTATGCGCGATTTGTTTTCGTTTTTTTTTTTACACCAAAAGGCGAATATAACAGCGTATTATCAATACAAACTATTGCATTTCTAATTTTAACAGAATTCTTGTAGTTCAGTAAAAAAAATCGCTCTCGTGAAACACGAACACGTCCCAAGAATTGCCGCACTGCACGCGCTCAGATTTGGCGGGAGAACGTACGTGCGATGGGGCCCTTTTGACGAGCGAAGCGTGAAGGCGGGAATCATCTCAACGGTCGTTCAAGACACCAACTAACGGTCAAGTAAGACAGAGGGTCCCACGCTTCTCTCAATCTCAATAATTGAAAATGTCCACGGTACAATTAATTCATGATTATTTCTAAGTGCTCCCATGCTTAGAACGGAAAAGGAGGGTAAAAAAGAACTTTTATTAGTTCGATGTATGATTATCAGGCTCCATTTTGAATTTTACCATGCGCCAAACATTGACCAGATTATATTATTCACAACATCAGGGATCAAAGGTAAATTATATTTATCGAGGAATTGTCAATTAATTATATACATATTTGTACAGATGTCAATTAAGTCCCAAACTTATCAATTTGGCTGATTTAGTTGTAAATGTTTGCGCGGAATTTCAATGTGTTCATTCCGGCCAATTTTTGCCGGAAATCCGAGTGGATTGCAACGTCGGCCATTTCCGGCGAAACTTGACCGAAAGGACCATATTGAAATTTCGCTCAAAATTTTAGAACTGAATTGACAAAATTAAAAGAGTTTATGACCGAATTGTCATATGTAATGGATTTAGGACCGATGCGTTGATTTTTCCTTCTTTTTTTTCTTTTCTGTGCACCAAACTTTAATCGATTATCAAGAAATCGGCACGTACTTATCTGACTTATGACAATCACGCCACCCGAGAGATAAAGACGAATATCATTTAGGGCGAAAATAGAGTCACTGCGCTATCTGTCAATCGATCAGATCGATACAGAATCTGAGATGGACGGACCCCCTCGTAAGATCTTTTCTTTCATTCAATTTGGTCTTCCTTATTTATTTTTTCTCTTAAACAAATTTACCAATGCTATCATTGAAGGTGCCTTTTAGGATCCACATGCTATATCACCAGTTACGAGAGCATTCCGAAGACTTCCAACAGAAAGTAAAAAATGACAACTGTAGTAGCATTCGTTAAATGATCATGAACCAAGAGCATCACTAATCACCATCAACTGAATTGAATAACTCATAGCTGCACATTTTCTTCTTCTATCGGTTCGAATCTATCGCGACAAGCCCGGCATTTCTTTCTTTTTTCACATTCCCCCTCTATCGTCTTCTCTCTCTCGCGAGCGCGCACACGCTCAGAGTCACGCGATTTTACTTATGTTCCTCCCAAATTTTCGAAAATTCAATCACATTAGGAGTGTGTTTGTTTAAGTGAAAAAAATTCTTGCAAATTAGTTTTTAAGACTTTCACATGTCCGGTTTGCTTTGCTGAAAATGATCAGTCGATGGAAAGTCATTTACGGTCAAAGAAAATATGCATGCTTAAAATAAATAAATAAAATGAATTCCTTAATCTGTAAAATGAAAAAAAAAAAAAAAGGATTAAAGGATAATTGTTCGAAATTTTTTTTTCTTATGAAATTTTCATGGGAAATGCCCAAAATGACCCATTATTTGAGACTAGACACCTGATATGGAGTAAAGGACCAACATGTAACATCAACGTGACCCAAAATCCAACCAAGGCTGAACTAACGTAACTCCAAATACCAAGTTCTGTTCCTCTTTTGTTGTTAGGCGACTTGACTTATGTTATTTACAACCACAAACGCCACCAAAATGTGGCGAGGCATCCACCGACGTGGCGATTTCCCAGCCGCCCACATCGCCGGCGCCCCCGTAAACCTTCTGGTGCCCACCTTTATTCTCCGCCGTTGGATGAGATCAAGCGCGCGCGCGCGCCTCATCGTCACGTCATATCCTACCACACGGCGCGTGATTCTCACGCGCCTCCTTTTGTCGAACGCTGAACGGTGAACAGGGATCCGGGATCCTCTTTGACCTCGGCCAAATTTGGGTGGACCGGAAATATATGAACCGTTGGATCGGGTAGGTCCTCGCGCTGTCCGTCGATCGAGGGATCCGAACTCGGGGGGGCAGCTAAGTTTGTCGGGGACGGAACCCAGCGACGCCCCGCCATGTCAGCACGGGCCGGGGCGGCTGGCGTGGGAAGGGATGCAGGGGATACCTTGCCTGGAGAGCTCGGCTAGGACACAGTCCGTGGAAGGAGGCTTGAGCCCCAAGGGCAAGGGCAACCACGGCTTGCTTATTGCCTCCTTCACGATGTTGTCAATTACTTCCTCATCCTGCCACACAAAATGTCACAATCATACGCATAGCCAAAAGGGGAAATTCCTTTGTCCTTTTTGTCCCGAGACGTCTGATAATTTCTCTATGACAAGTTTGACGAGTCAAGATTTTGAAGGCAAAAGTACAAAGAACCAAACACAAGATCCTAAGACTAGGTATTGTCACTCCTGAAACTTTCAGGGATTTAGGCAAGCTGGCTCCATTTTTGGGGGCCTAGGACTAAAATCTGCCACATGATACTGTAGAATGTCGATGAGAATGCTCATTTACCGGATGATAATCAAACGAGTTTCCGGCGAAGCTGTTTTCCAATCTGTCGGGACCATGGCAACCGGGTGCATTCTGCAATTTCCCACGAAAACCCAAATCAAATTCGGCATACTAGGCCAAAGGACAACCTTCTATCTATCATTTAGGACACTCACTGGAGGAAAGGCGAAACCAGGACCGTGATGAGAAGGCGGCATCACTGGGCAACCCCACACGTCAGCGTGCATCTGAAAACCGCAGATACATGAAACGGACACTTAGTCGCAAACATTTTGTATATGTCACTGTTAAGAGCGACAGTGGTTACTTACCCCAGGATAGGCAGGCTTCCAATGCCAGTTTTCAGCAGCGTGCCACGGCGGATAGCCAGGCGGCCCCCACATCTGCACGCCAGCCGGAAGGTTACTGGGCGGTGCCCACACAGGATAGGCTGCTCCTGGTGGAAGGGGGTGACCAGCGTGGTGAGGCGGATAGGCCATGATGGGTCGATGCGGATAGTAACTCCTGGTGACCCCATCGCGAGAGTGCGGCCATCTACGTTCGTCTTCCTTGGGCAAGATGTGTCTCCTATGCATTCGGTATTTCTGCGAAATGCGAATTCACATCACTTTTCACATGGCATGAAGTCAATGCCGCTTTAAGGCCAACCGCGACACGAAAAAGAGAGCTTGAACTTGTGCGAGTTTAAGTAACACTTCGATCCTACTACGGTGAATAGCCGACAACATTACATGAATCTTAGACAAAAGAAGTTCACCGACCTGAAGATGACTCGCCACGTTATGCCTCGTCAGGTCTTCGACTTTCATAAGGTCGAGTATGCGAGAAGGTATGGCTTGGTCCACGCCTAGCTGCTCCACCGCCTGCACAAATTTCTTGTGCAGTTCCGGCGTCCAGTCGACCTGAAATGGTGAACAAAGTAGACCAAGCGGATTTAAGTCACCGAATCAAAAGGCTCTCCTACCAGATTGTCAACTGAAAGTTTAACATATAGCACTAATAATTCTACATAGGAGTCGCAGAAAACTTGTATTTACAAAACCTACGGAGGCTCGGTAGAAAAGTTAATTTTGGGACAACTAGGATGGCAAGGAGAAACAGCTAAACCAATGTATGGGTTCGCCGATCGGCAAGTGAAGTGAGTAAAGAAAAATCAGAAACAAGGGAAGATGGACAGGGATGGATTTCGGATGGTTCTTTGCAATTTTCCATGAACAAAACAAAGTTTACAGACATTTTTGAGATCAACTCAGCCAGTGAACTAAATCTTTTGCAACTATTATCGATCCTACGTTAAGGCAGGGGAGGTTGACGGAACAAAGATTTTGTGCACGCATACTAGGAAATGAAGGAAATGTTTTCCATAGAAAAGATGATGTTGAATTTCAAGCTTTTCGTATCAATTATCTGAAGATGGATCAGATCAAACCCATTCAGCTAGAAGGAAAGCAATCCTCAAAAGCATACCTTCATCTTCTTCCTGTTAACCCGTGTTCCAACAGAATTACGAAGACTGGATGCTTTGCTTAGATTATCATCGGAACCATGTAAATCGCGGGACGTATCTTTGTTTTCCGAGAGCGGAGATATCATGCTCTCGCACTTAGAGTTGTCGGCTGAATCGTCCTCCTCTTTTACCAGCACCTCCCTAACTCTCTGGCCTTGAGCTTCCTGGAGATTCTCAGACATTGAATCATCGCAAGTTGTTTCGACGAATTTTGACTCTCCATCTTGTTCCCCGCTCTCCTTCTCGACCATGCAGTTCGTTTGATCTTGGCAATCCCCATCGTCTAGGAGCAGCGTGCCTCGCTTCAACTGTGGAGTCGATGGCGCTGGATACTTATCACTCGCAGCGGATATCTCTTGATCGGTTTCATGAACGGGCGCTTTTCTCGTGTCTACTGACTCGTCATTGTTCTGATCGTCACTTTTCACTGGAAGCTGCAACATGGAGACCAAAGTTTCTTTGACGGGTTTCAAAGAATCCGAGACCCCTCCGACCCCTGCATTAAATGCCTGCTCGAATTTCATGATTCAGAATGATCATTTCTTCGCACTCTTGCATAAAAAAAGCGACATTATTGGCAAAGAAGAATGAAAAGAACACAGTCAAACCTTGTGGGCGACATGCTGCCAAATATTCCTGAGCTTGTCCTCACAGAGCGGTTTGTGAAGGAACTCCACCGCACCAAGCTGAAATAAATATGAACTTTATGCATTAGTACCAAGGACATCTGACCAGTTTATCATAAACACTGCGAATATCTTCTTCAAATGTTGCAGCAGTAAATATATGATTGCTCAGGTTACAAGATAAAGAATCCAAGTCTAGGTGAATACTTTGAGAGAAATCAATTTCAAGTATACAACAAGTGAAAAAGCGAAAAAACTTACGGCTATGCACTTCATCATGGTGCTGAGACAATGTTTATTTGACATCACTGCAACAGAAGATGTCATTCATTGCGTGAGAAACTGCACAAGGCTAATGTGATGATAACAAGGTAAGCTGTCATGAGAATTTGCTAGGGAGCCCGGAAAAGCAAATTGAAAGTTAAATGTACTTAAAATTAAGGTCAATCAGGAGGGCAACAAAAGAAACTCCACGAAAAGGTTCCTCATTGGCATGCTGATCATAAATGATTGTCGATATGAAAATTCAGGCCCAAAAATTCGAACATACTGATGGTAGGCAAGTCTCTAGCGGTTTCAAGGAACTGGAAACAGCCATCACAGCTAATATTCACCTGCACCCATCGACACATATCAGGTAAAAATGGAACAAAGGAGATAAAAAATATGCGATCACAATCAGTTTTTCTTCGTTGTAATTCGTAAACTAATCGACTGAGTGGTTAGGTTGATCCAGCTAGAATAACCATATTGGCGCAACAATGTGATACAAAGATGCATTCCGAAGAAAGCAGCGTCCTTCTTCCACAGAATTCCACTCTCACAAAAGGTGTTCATAAATTTTCAAATCTCGGGCTGAGAAGTTGATGGTGCTTATACCTCTACCATAGCTATGTGGAAGCTATCAGGTTTGCTTGCTATTGCCGATAGAGCCTCGTCCGCATTGAAGAATGTAGAAACTGTCAAAATGAAAGGAGAATAAAAAGCTTATCAAAGACATGGAAGTATGCTGGAATTCGCAGGGAAGTTACTAAAAGCTTTCAAGACATCCTCGCTTTAGAGCATGCATTTAGCAGCATCACTGAGGAGACGAGGATAATACAACTCGAGAAAATTCTCATGTTAAAAAACCATAGGATAAACCCGAAAGTTTTAGTAAATGCGGTCACAGGAAACACCTTAATTGGCACATAGGACAAAACAAACAGTTAGAAAATCAAATTAACTTTTGACAAGTGCTTAAAATAGGCTTTTGGCTACTCCCACAACTGCAGTGCACCAAATAAGGACAAGAAAAATGGCAACGTGGAACTGGGTACGTGCTTGGATCTTCTACTGCTGCATCGCTTTGAAGTTGGATTTTCAGCCTTGCAAGAAAGTGAATCGTGATCCACAAATGACATCATTCACCGTCAATGTAAAGTGTTGTGCATAAGTTGAAATCCCAAGACCACTTTGGCATCAAGAACCAAACTCCATACTAACTAAAGCAGTGAAGCTCCAATAAAGATGCCTTGAAGGAAAATCTGGGAACGGTTCAGTACTGTCATAAAAGATTAGTTGAGGCAAGGAGGGCGAAAAGGGTAAAAAAGTTGCAATTTTTTCTGATCCAGGAATCAGAATCTGTACATTTATGGTAACTAAAGAGAAAGGGTAGAGAATAATCTAACCAATATAGTCCATTAACTCCAGCTTTGATCTTATCTCTGATGCAGAATCAGAATCTTGGTCAAGAAGAAGGACCTTGAGCCCCTTTGGGAAGTCCTTCCATTCTTGTAGATCACTGGCAGTGCAAACCATAGCTGGTTTGGCATTGTTTCTCAGGCCACCAACATGTCTCTCAAGTCACGCTCCACCAAAAAAGATTCTGCATAAACCCAAATGAAAAATCAAACTCAATTCCAAGACACCTTGAGTTTTCATGTTACTGCTGGGGACAAAATCTATCCCAGCGAGAGAAGAGAAGGGCCATAAGTAAAGAAACTTCACATGCCAGAAGGGAAAAAATGCACGAGTTCTCCGGGATCTGATGAATCTGCACAGAGATGAGTTGAGGAAAGGATTTTACGACTCACCCACCAGATCACTCTGATCTCATTGCTAATACAACTTTCCAAGATAAAGATTCCTCTAGCAGGATGAACTCATACGAGCATGTGATAGTTCAGCCGAGACTGACCAAATTGTGAGTGATCACCACATAACCATGTATGACTTCACCAGAAGAGGGAGATCTTCGTTCAAAAGCAAGGATTTTTTCCTGCTTGATGGTTTTCTGCAGAACCAGCAAATGAACAGAGTCACGTGTAAGATCACGAAAATGGAAAAAGAAGAAGGAACAAGAACTTAACCAGAAAGAAAAAGAAGTTAGAAAGCCCAGAGCACCAACATAGATCGTTGCAAAAATCTCCAAGTTGACTAAAGAAGGAAGACCAACAACAACTATGAATTCCCAAAAACTTGAAGCAACCTACAAATGATAGAATGATCAGAGAATCAACAAACACTGAAAGTTAGTCAAGCCATTACTGAAGTGGTTTTAAGAAAATAAAAGAGGAGGGTCAATTCTTTTTCCTTTGCTCTTTCAGTTTTCACCACCTTTGGTGGACAGCAAGCAAGTCTCTTCCTAGTTTCAGCCTTTTCACTTTGTTACCTCACTGGTTTGGGTGTACATATATAGAGAGAAAGAGAAAGAGAAAGAGAAAGAGCGTCCTGTGTAGTAAGAAGCGAGAAGGGGGGGTGTTTGATTTGAGTGCACCATCTGAAACGGTGTCTGTGACTTCTGAGTAGTTGCCATCAGTTGCTACAGGCCACAGGATCCGGGAAAAAGATTTTTTTTTTGTCTTTTTTTTTGTTTTGGAAAAAGGGGGTCATCCCAAAGGGAAGTGAACTTTTTGTTGAAGGCCTCCTTTTTAGGTGAATATCTAAAGAATCCTAAAAAAAAGTAGACAAAAAGTCTTACAGTGGCAAGATGAATGCTCAAAAGCCTCTTTTTTTTTTTTTTTTTTTTTGCGGAATGCTTTGTCTATCATGTCATGTTCATGCCTCTAATCATTATACGATAATGTAAAAAAATTTCTGACGTAATCTACGTCAAGTGGTATTGAAATTTATCATTTTAAGGGATTGATCTAATAAGGTAAGATATAAAGATTCTTAATTTATCTAATATGGAATTGACTGGTTTGGGACCTAGCAAAGCCCGACTCGTGATGAAAGTGTCTGTGGTTGAAAACTCTGTAAATAGTGATCAAGTTTCTCCTCTAACCTGAATGCACAAATAACATTTACAGAATGCGATTCGTGTGGGGTAGTCTCATTGAACCAGTAATACAGAGGGTAATAGAGGAGAAACACTGTCATTATTCCACATCAAGAAAAACTGAATTCCAACTTAGGTAGGCAAATCGTTTTTTCTCCGTTACTGTGTTCCAGACTCTGGCTATGGGGATCTTGGAATGCTGCTTTCGCGGCATATAGATAAAACATTGGGGCAGTTACATGATGAAGTTAAACGAAATGTATATTTTCATAGTGTGGAAATGTTGAATCCAATGTGTTTAATTTGAACTCGTGCCCATTTTCTATTTGCAATCTTCTTGTATTCGAGTAAAATCATCTTTATATCCGTATAGATGAAATCGATCCCAAGAATCTAATCACTATTATCTTCTTCTTTTTTTGGATGAATTCTACTATTTGGGACATTATCATATTATTTTTCTCTATCTATCTCTTAATTATTAGCTTTTGATTGATCTTGATGCACTGGTCTCCCAACTTTTTGGTTGTTTCCGTTGGTGATTAGCGATTAAAATATAATTTACTCTTATCAAACTAAATCCGTGCTAATAAAACATATTTTCTTTGGATTAAGTTGGTAGTTATTGATTGTATTTTAAGTTGAACTTATCGGGTGCGGTTAAGCCCATTCCCTTTATCGTGCATCGCCAATCAAGTACGGTTATGAGATATTCCAGAGTTTTATCCGAAAATGGAAAATGCGTTAACCTCTGCTTTTGAAATGCTAATGATACTCGAATTGAGAAGTGATTTTTCATCTTTAATTAGCATCATTAGTGATTAAAACAAATCTTCACAAGCACCGTAAAAAGAACCATAACAAGAAGGAGCCAATAAAAAAAAGGGCCTAAACCGATTGTTCATTTTCCCGTCGAATTTATATATATGATATACATTTCGGAAACTTACGAAATATTATATGTATTCCTCAATGCCAATAAAAGAATATTTTAAAAAGTTTCGAACGCAACGCATAGAAAAGTGAAAATACACGCACTATAAAAGTTTTAAAAGAAATCTTTTCTTTCTTAAATGTCGACATAAAAGGATCTTGATTACTGGCAATAAATTATTCAGATTTAACTGATGTTACTGCTTAATTATTCTCATTATTTCTAAAATTGCGAAATGCTAAGTGTCCAAGGAAACATTTACTAAGATGTGATTGACTTAGTGAAATAAGTCAAAATATGAACAATTTGCTTTTGCCACCGGGTTCAATTTGCACAAGATAGGTGCGCCACACAATAACAATTTCCCCCCAAAAACGTAATCCTATGTAATAATAAAAAGGAGACGAATGACATGTCATCCTGAGTAGGATAGGAGTCAAAAACGGGGAACTCGGTATTATCACGAACCCCTTGTGACTCAGTTACGTACGCATCAATTACAAGCAACCTAGTAAAGAATTTTCCGTGACATATTTATATAATTTGCTAAAAGTAAGTGGAAATATTTCGACCATTCTCTGTTGTATTAAATAAGTCACTGAGCTATTTTATAAATACGACGACGGAGCAGAGTTACTATATCGCACAAATAGATGAACGAATTGACGCCCTATTTAGGATTAGTGATATGGATTATCTTGTATGATCACGATCTTTTGAAGAAGAAGAAAAAAGTTTGTGAGAATGGCACAAATGGTCTTTTAACTTTTGGTTCAATGTGCAATGTCGTCCTTGAGCTGTTATTTTTTTCAACTTGATACATGAACCATTAGTATATATTCAATCTAGTCTCCATTGACTATATGAAAATGTTCAACGTCGTACTTTTGTTAATTCAAGTTAACGGAATCTGCTGACATGAGTTCCAATCTGTTAAGGTTGGACGGTGGCCAACAAAATAAATAGGAAAAAATTACCAAAAAAGTCATAAACCTATTGTAATTATGCTAATTCAGTTCTAAACTTTTTGATATTTTATAATTCAATTCATTTTGCTAATTTTGAACGGAAATTGCTGACGTGGATGTGAACCGTCCTACGTAGCCCCGTCGGTGCTGACTTTGACAATTTTCATGATTTTTAAAAATTTTGTGATTTTTTTTTAATTTTTTTTCTCTTTTTTTTTCATTCTTATTTTTTGTTGTTTCATTGTGGCCGACGAGGCTCCACCTGGCTGTCACTGGGCGAGGTCGGCGTCACCAGCGATTGGGGTGGCGAGGGTCGTGCCTCGCCTAGTGACTGGCAAGGCTTGAGCCCTTGTTGGAGACCATGAGGTCAAAACCTTATGGCCTTCGACCTCGCGACCTTATTCGAGGGCGGCTTGAGCCTCACTAGGGGCTGGGCGAGGCACGACCTCGCCAGCGGCTGCGCTGGCAATGCCCAATGAAGGTGAGATCAAGCCTCGCTAACCTCGTGGGCAACAATGAAAAATAGAAAATAAAAAAGAAAAAAGAGAAAAAACTAAAATAACCATAATATAGTTCGTGAAATTTTATCTATTTGAGCGCAATGACGCCGCGTGGGACAGCCGACGTCCACGTTAGCATTTTCCAGCCAGAATTGACCGGATGGACTGAATTGATAAATTGTCAAAAGGTTTAGGACTAAATTAGCCAAATTAAAAAGTTTATGATTGAATTGTCACATTGCAATAGGTTTAGGTATTATTTTTGGCAATTTCCCAAAAATAAATTCTCGTGGATTATCCAAGTACAATATTCATTTCAAATTAGGATACAACAATCAACGTTGTCATACAATGATGGTTAATACTACCAAAAAATTCTAAATTGATACACATGCGATAAATTTATCCAAAATTAATTTTTAACAACAAAAAAAATTCCAAACTGGTACACCGGTGACAAATTTAACCGCCGTTAATTTTCGTTAAATTTTACGATCAAATTGCTAGGTTAGATGACATGTGATAGTTGATGGGTATACCACTTTAGGGTTTTTATTCTCTGTTGTCATAGATATACCAGTTTGAAGTTTTTTGTGGTAATAACACAATTTAAAGGAAACTAACGGAGGGTATATTTGTTACAAATGTACCAGTTTGAGGTTTTTAATGGTCAAAAAATTAGTTTGTGGTAAATTTGTCACAAGTGTACCAATTTAAGATTTTTCGTAGTTAAAAAAATAATTTCGGGTAAATTTGTCACAAATATACTAGTTTGAGGCTTTTCATGGTTAAAAAATTAGTTTGAGGTAAATTTGTCACGAGTGTACCAGTTAGTATTTTTTCGTGGTATTAACCCTACAATGATAGACATGTTAATGTCCTAATTTTCTTTTTCCTTTTCTAAAGTAGATGAAATTAAAAACACGAACATATTGACTAATCATTTATAACAATCCAAATCAGTATATAATAGTTAACGTCATAAAAGAATGTTTAATTTGTAGGTTGAACATACAAAAGGATTACATTGAACATTTATCAATAGCTTGAACGACATTGAGCAAATTAAGAGCCTAGGGACGAGATTGTTTATTGGACAAAAGTTCGTGGATCATTTGCGTCATTCTCCAGAAAGGTTTTGCACTTTTAAGTGTATAGATTACAGTCAGTAAGTGAAGCAAATAAGTTCAATAAATCGTGTCCACGTCATAGTCGGTCGGTCTATTACAAGGTAATCACGTATTGGGGTCTTAGAGATTGAGATGAAGAAAGATTTGCAATGCCCCAACTCTAAAGCGAAATTATAAAACTTTCGCATGAAATTGTAATAAATTGCATATGCATAAATTACTTATCCAGCGGCGAATTTGTGAAATTATTAAAAAATTACATGACAGCAAATTCAAATCATAGCAATGTCATTATCTAAGCGATTGGCGACTTCAAATTCAAGTGACGTGATAAGATGGTAGACCATTATCCATTACCAGTGGTGCCTCAAATTTGAAATTTCCAAGAAGGGGTTTTCTTTTTACAGGATAAGGACCTATTTTCCACCTTCATGTGACCCTCGTGGAAAAAAGTACATGCTCGATATTATCTCAATGCTTCCACAAAATCGAAGCTATCTTTCCAAATGTTGAGGTGCGAGCTATTAATTATAGTAGAATCTTTTGCTGGATGTAGTCTTAGTTTAAGAGTGAATCAGAATAAATCTTTGTGTCAGGATTTCTATTTCTCGCCTTTATTTTTTACTTCGTTGTGATTGTGCACCGAATCCCAACACATTTTCTTGGTCGTACGTATCTCCAAGTTCAAAGGACCAACGATTCCATGCATTACGAACTGTAAAACCTGTGAACTATCTTTGCCGAATGAACGAAGCCCCCACGATTCTATCAGAGAGAGTCTTTACCAGAATATCCAATGCATGCCTAAGGTTCAATAGGAACAGATTACTCTTCTTGCATCTCCTGTGCTATGTGATGATATGCGTGGCGTTTGACAGCAAAAATGGAAGACGTGACGTAAGATTCTGCAGCAGCGACCTTTTTCAAGGAATCATTGGAATGATCTTGTTCTTCCCTTCTGCTGGGGGTCTCTCTCTGCATCCTCTCTAGTTTAGCCATGCACGACAGAAAGTAAAATCATAATTGCATGGCTCGCAAAAGCATGACGAAACGACCTACCTGAGCTCTTTCTAAGTTTCCATTGTTTATAAAGAGTGCTTCTTTGGCACTCGCTTTAGTCTCATTAAATGTGTTTTCGAAACATAAAAGGAAAAAAGGACACTTGAAGTGTCATAATTTTTGTACCGCGCTCATTTTAGTATCAAAATTTTTCGATAGATTGTTTCTGTACCACTTTTGTATAAAAAAACGATCATTTAAGGGCTAACTTCGACCTCCGATGTCAATATGTTTTCTAACCGACGTGGCTTGCAGGAGCTCTAAGTCGTATTAATAGCCCTAAATACATCGTTCAACAAGTTTGTCCCAAATTTAAACCCTAATCCAGACAAATCAAGTCATTTCTCTTCTTTTTTAAACCCTAATTCGGACTATTACTCTTGGAGTGGCCACAGAGACACCAGGTAGTGTTGAACTAAGACTTGGTGAAGCCAAGCACGAATCAACCTTCGTTCAGATTCAGCCAACAACTGCAAGGACATGATAGAGGGACTCAAGAAGGCACGCCCGGACATCGAATAGAGGCACGATGAGGGCCATCAAGAGGAAGAAGAGGAAGAGGATTGCGTCGATCAGCTTCAGGAGAGCATTTTTTGTTTTTTGTTTTATAATTTGATGGAGTTTTTGTGGTGTTCGAGAGGGTAGTGAAAATGGGATCTCTGAGAAAGATTGAGGTTCTGCGTTCCAAAAATTGAGGAACCAGTTTCAACGGGTAAGTTACAGGTATTAGCCTGAAAATTTGAAAGAAGCTCGCAGTCCCTAATCTCCCACTCTAAGTCAAATAAACGTAGACATTGGACCGACCACAGATCAGGATCTTACACCTTTTGGCTGGATTGACATGAGACTTCAGTGCAATAATTACTAGGACCCAATTGTCCTGCCCTGCATATATAAGATAAAAGTGTGGCTAAGAAGAGAAGCTCATGCCTAGATTTTCACGCCAATTCAAAAGTCTCAAGTTGAATTGGAATTGGCCTTGTTGGTCAATTCGTAATTGCCACAATGTTCTCTATCATGACAATTTCTAGATTCATCACTACATGTGTCCTCTAGTTTCAAAAGATTCTCCACCTCCCGACATTTTTTTAATGAAAGTTGCTAGTCTGACAGTACTGTCGGTTATTTTTTACCACACAATCAACTGACCACACAATCTCTCAATCAATGACAATTTATAGATTCATCACTACATGTGTCCTCTAGTTTCAAAAGATCCCCCCTCCCGACATTTTTTTATTTATAAAAGTTGATAGTCTGACAGTACTGTCAGTTATTTTTTACCACACAATCATCTGACCACACAATCTCCCAATCAATGACAATTTCTAGATTCATCACTACATGTGTCCTCTAGTTTCAAAAGATTCCTCCCCCATCCAGACATTTTTTTTTTATGGAAGTTGCTAGTCTGACAGTACTGTCAGTTATTTTTTACCACACAATCATCTGACCACACAATCTTCCAATCAATAAGTGCTTTATGCAAAACACGCGATGATGGTGTGTGGATCTACGATTGAGATTATTCCATTTTTTTTATTGGTCTGTCCTATGTCGAACTTTCATCTCTCCCTATCTCTCTGACTTTTACTTTGTCTCTTTTCAGAAAGTGAAAGTTGAGCTCTGCACTTATGATACTAGCGTCCCCACTCCCTAAACTCGTTTACCAGCAGGGCCGCATGCTTATTGGCAATTTCCTCCACGTTCAAATCTTGAAAAAATCGCACGAGATGGGCACTTGTCTATTATGATCAAAGCAACATAGGACGAGGCAACGGGCCGTTGGAGGTTTCACATCATGAGCTGTTTCACATCTTTGCCACGTAATTTGAGTAAAGTGGCAAAGTGATCGATTTGGCAATCCCCCACCGGCCAAAATTGTTCGGGCAGCAGATTTTTCTGAGAAAAGAAAAAAAAAAAACACACATCGAGATAACAATTATTGTTGGAAGGTGAACGAAACGAATTCCCGTTCGAAACGATAAACATGTGAAAAAACATACTGTAATATGTCCAAGATTCACTAACTTGTATCACCGATCGGAGTACGATCACACAAGGAAAAGTACCCGCTGTCCACAGATTAAGTGCCTCCGACAAATAGCCTTGCGAGAATCAGTCGTCCGAACAAGCGCGAGAGAAGAACGAGGGAGATCGTTCTTGGGAGCGTTTTTGGAGAAAGGCTAAAACTGACGTTCAGATAAACTGACGTTCTGATCTTAAGATTCTAAAAATCTTCTTTTATGTTATCTATAATTCAAAAGAGATAACCTTTCTTTTGAAACTTCCGATAACCGCCTTCAGTAACCTCCCTCTAGTAACCGCCTTTCGGTAACTGCTCTTCGGTAACCGTCATTCGGTTTTAGCCCATTATGGGCGAATTAATTAATTCTAATCAATTAATTCCAACAGAAGGCTCGCATGATACCCTACTACTTTGAGAGAACAATTATTTGTCAAATAAACAATTTTTTTTTGGAAAAAAAGGGTCACAAGTTTTGTCGTAAATGGAAGGAAACCAAATATATAAGGAAGAAAATGCAACAAATAAGCTTAAATCAAGAGTGACCCGATATTTGACCTTAGTCTTCGCAACTGAAATTTTTTAGGATCTATTGGCATGCTAAAGTAGCCAGCAAGGGATAATGCGCGAACCTTATTGGAGTTACAACAATTATCAATTGAGCTCTACTAAATGTAATTAAAGATTCGTGAATCTACTAATTTATCGATAAATCACAAAGCATACAGTGACAGAAGAATTGATTTTGTATTAATAATTGGGTTTATATACAACATGACGAAGAAAGCACCTATAGGCTAATTGCGGGAAAAGTGTCGAAAAAGTGCAAAACCTATTATATTGATGCCAATTTAGTCCTATACCTTTTAATGGTGCCATTTTAGTCCTAAACATTTTGGCCTAGAGCCAATTTGGTCTTATACATTTTAATGGTGCCATTTTAGTCCTAAACATTTTGACCTAGAGTCAATTTAGTTATTCCGGCTAATTTTGGCCGGATATTGCTGACGTGGACGCCGATTGGCTTACGTAACACGGCCGATGGTGACGTGGACAGTGTTTATTAATATTTTAATAATTTTTGAATTTTTCTTCCTTTTTTTCTTTTCTTTATGTTTCTGTCTTTTTTTATTCTTTTTTTATTCTCTCTTTCTCGATTATTGGAGAGGGCGGACGCCGGTGAGGCTGGGCTTGGCCTAGCCAGATCTAGCGACGGCGGCCTTGCTGGCGTTTGCCCTCTCCCCGACGAGGCCACCCATCGCTTGTGACGGAGAGGGCCAGCCCTCATCGACCATCGGGAAAGAGGAGAAAAAAAAAGAAAAAAAACAAGAAAAAGAAATAATTTTTTTTAGAATTATTAACATATTAATAAATACTGTCCACGTCAACGTCGGCTGTGCCACGTAGGCCGGCTGGCGTCCATGTCAGCAATATCCAATCAAAATTGGACGGAAGGACTGAATTGGCTTTAGGCCAAAAGGTTTAGGATTAAATTGACACCATTAAAAAGTTTAGAACTAAATTGGCACAAATATAATAAGTTTAGGACTTTTCTGATACTTTTCCCGGCTAATTAGTGTTACCCAAAAGGGAAAATTTTATAGTAGGAGAAAATTCAACAGGTGGAGATCCGGGGGATACTAATTTAATAGAAAATAAATCTTTATATGATTGTTTTGTGATCCTTAGGCTTTATCAAAACCGTGTCAACAGTCAGTTGATGAAGTATTATCTCAGTGATAGAAGGCTCAAACTCAACATGCGGATGAGACAAGCAAAGCTTATTCTCAATTTTTTTTAATTATTATTATTATTATTATTATTTTTATAATTTTAGTTGTTGCAGACTTAGTGGGGGAAGCCCCACAGGGCCACAGTAGTATTCTGTAGATCTTTGTCTCCTAATTGTCTGAAGAAAAACGTGGGAGTCAATCATTTTCAATCTTGAACCAGCTCTTGTCTACAACCCATTTTTTTTAAAGGGATTTTTTTTAAAATCCCTGTCTCATTACAGATGAATAATGATATTACACGATTTGTTCATCATTTGGGCCACACACACCTTATTTTTTTTTTGGTAAGTGGGCCACACACACCTTTTGATCTGCATTAATCATCTTTTTGCCTTGTGATTAAGAGCCACAAATTGCTTAATGATGACACATCTAGCACTAGTTTTGCATATCAAACATGATAGGCATATTCTTTTCTCTCTCTCTCTCTCTCGTGAAGCCCTACTAGTGCCATGTCGCTATATGAGCACACAGCATCATTTTGATACCAGTTCCGGCAAACTCATTGCTACAAAACCCTAATCCTGCCCACCAACTTTCATACCCAGATGGGAAATTTGAAACTTCATCAAGATTCTTGACGTGCAACTGTCCAGACACGTATTGTCTCCCTACGCTTTCAGCTTTCTACTTTTGTAGATTAGTTGAACATAGACTAGTGAAGAAGATTGAACTCAGAAAAGTGCAATCTTAATTGATGAGCTCACAAACAGTTGAGAAATCATCTGATGAGACCAAGTCGAACCAGCAGACCTAAATGAGTAATTGGTGCACTAGTGGAAACCGATGCAGAAAATTGTAAATGACGCCAAAAAATGGCTGATTATGTATTGTTGGTTCTGAGTTTGCAGAACTTGTCAAGCAACCATTCTTTTGGTGCATAAAGTATGACAGACTTTTATGGAATGACGCCTTGAGTTTTTGGACTATACTCTTTCTGCCCCCTAAAGCCCAAACGCCTTCTCTGAATTTGCATGGCCTGTTTAGTGCTGAAGGAACAAAGAGGTCTACGACTAAAGCACATAATACAGGTTCCATGTTTTACTAGTGTTCCCATGCAATGCATGGCTCACTTAATTCTTTAAAGGGAAAATTCCAAATAATGACATAAAGTGATAAGGGCCTAAAGTAGCCATGTCAGTTTCAAATAAGGATTTGTCCTCACCGGCTTGGCCCTTGCCTTTGGTCTACGTAGGTCATCGGCCACCGCCGACGCCCCACCGGCGATGGGGCGGCGGCCACAGGCAAAGGGATTGATATTTTTCTTTTAAATTTTTAACCTTTTTTTTTTCTTTTTTGAGTTTCTTTTATGGAAGAACATTTTGCTTTTTTAAAATCAAATTTGATTAATATTTTGTGTAAAAATTAGGATTCAGGATCAAAACGGCGTCTAGGCGAGGCCAGCCCTCACCTATGGCTTTCGAGGGCCTTGCTTGGCCCTCTCCGGGCCGGCCATCGGTGAAAAGGAAAAAAAAATAAAGTGAAAAAAGAGAGTAAATGGCGAAAAATGCCCTTGACCAGCCCGTGAGGTCAAGCCATTCTTTGAGACTGATATGGTCATTTCAAGTCCTTATTTGAGATAACGTCTACTTCAGGCCCTTATTCGAGAAAATGAGGACAGTGCTTATTTGAAATAAAATCCACTTTAGATTCTTATTTAAGAAAATAAAGGCACTTCATACCCTTAATTGAAAATTTTCTGTTTTAAAAAAGTATATTACCATGCATTATCAGGTTATTATGCATTAAAATCTATGTTGCATGTCGAAAGACATTGTACATGCAATCTCACTTTTTCAAGTCATTGACTTAGAGTTTCGGCTATTCTTAATAAGACGAAGATGATGAAACTCACCGGTGGAAGCGGAAGCTGCATCTATTCTTGTAGCCTGCAAAGTTGCTCAGTCCTTCGGTATCTACGACGCTTTTTTTAAGTGGTTATTGTTGAAGTTTGTTTGTAAAATAAACACAAGTGCCCATTTTCCCAATCCCACGTGGGATGGAAAGAAGAGTGCAAGCCACTTTATTTGTTAGAATGCTGCTATAGTTTTTTTAAATAAAGAAATGGGTAAGTGGGCTACACCGCATTATACCCGCGTGCACGAATAATTGTGCGGTCGCGGTTAATTATTGGCACTAATCAACAATCATTTTATTTTTAATTTTTCGAAATTATAATAAAAATAAATTGTTGAGTCCTAACGAAACAGTGCGACTGTTCACGTAGGAGTTCCAGTTATTTTTTATTAAATTTATTTTGAAATTTTAATTAGTTAATTATGTCCGGTCGTTGCAACTTTTCAACACAGAACAATTCTTTTGGACAACGAAGAGGTGTGTCCGAATTAACTATTCTTCGGACACGAAGAGGTATGTCCGAATTAACCGTTCTTCGGACATGAAGAGTTGTGTCCGTATTACAGTTTTTGAGACATGAAAAGTTGTCTTCCTTCGACTATTATATATTGAGCGATTCTGTTTATTTTCAGGCCTTTAATTTTCAGAACTTTTAATTTCGTTTTTTTCTCAAAGAAACAGCCATCTTCTTCAATTGTTCCCCTTGAGAGATCCTAGAGAAATATTAGAATTGATATCTGCTATTCTTATTGAGACTTTGTTGTATCCTGGAGGACTTTTGCCGGAATTCATTAGCAACGTTGTGGGGCAAATAAATCCTTAAAGAGATTATTATCACGCCTCAAAGTCTGATTCCATTTTTTTCCATTCCGATCGATATTTTCCAACAATTATAAGGTCTTAATTCATGCTATTCAACACAAGGAATTTTGTCCTTGTAATAATCGTCCTTTCGTCATGGACCGTCGCTTCCTACTCCTACTTAGCAACAACCCGGGATGGACATTGAAGTGGACCAGTAGACCTAACAATAGTGCCGCTCATGAACTTGCAAATTGAGCTTTTCATCGAATAGGAACCGCATAATCTTTTCCTCTTGATAATCTCCCATCTAGAGTTATAAAAACAGTATTACTGTAGTCTTTTTCGCTTTATCATTTTAATGTTGGCAATGGTTCCTCTTTGTAATAGTTCGACGGCATTTGATGGAACGGAAGGTTAGGTTTAGGGAAAAAAAGAGAGAAGAAGTCACGAGGTTGATGAACATTTTCAGAGTCGTGGTATCTTTGAGGGAAAGGGACGAGGTGTCTCAGGCATCCAGGGCTAAATCAAAATTGCAGGTGTCCACAACAGATGGCCCCAAACACATGACCACCAACTTAGGCAGATCCCCATGTAAGTAAAATTTTCATTGGGTCTTGACAAGATCATGAACAAAAATCATGATTACTCAGCCCACAGATTTGGGTGTGTCAGTGGATGGATGGTTTATTGAAATCAACGTTCAGGCAATGATGGCTTCGATTTAGTCAAGTACTGTTGTTGATGTTTAAGTTGACATCGAAAAGCGTCAGATTCAATCATTCAACAGTTGTCAAATGTTTGGTATGCCTTCACTTGATTCAAGAGGCACGAGCATCCAGAAGAAATCGCCCTTGTGCATGCACAAGCTGTGCTGTTCGTTAAGTGGAGAACTCAGTGATCTTTCTTCTCTCCTTTGGTAGAAAGGAGTTGGATCATAGTAGGATCACTGCTCTAAGCGTGATTCATTTCTTCTTGTCTCTTAGACAACAATCATAGCCAACAAAAAAAGTGTTATTTGCCATTTTGGTTTGTGTTTTTCTTGTAAATGAAATATCTGAAAAGGGTCGATCAGAGTCGCGACTCTCTGGTGGTGTTGCCTGGTGCACCAGCCAAACCTCCACCGCAGAGAAACCAAGATTTCCTGAGATCAAAGAGCGGCCGGGAGAATTTGAACTTATGACTAAGAGGCTCCGAACTATATGAGAGTAACCATTATCCATCCACCATCTTGACGGTGCCACTCTCGTCAAAATTGAAAGTTTATCACTTTACCCTTAAAAAAAAAAACGGTGAATGAATTGTCTTTCGAAGATTTAGATTGTTCAATGTTAAATATATCAATTGCTGAGATACAATATATTTAAAGTAATTATCATTTCAACGGACCCCAAATCCAAACTACAAAGAGGAGGAGTACATATGGTTCTATCTCTCGTAATTCATTTCAAGGAGAAATATTTTCGGTTTGGAATTCTCTTGCCACGCCAATAACAGTCCAATCCAAATTGTCTTAATCAAAGGCAAGGAAATCAATGAATCAATGCTTTGTCTCTTGCTTTCTTGGTGGCCATATAGACAAGTGGGAATCCAAATTATGTTTTATTCTTGATTCCATTTCATTACATGATCCACTGCATTCTGACATTATTCCCTCTTATCATACCAAACATACAAATAATTGAACCAGATAGTTGAGACTAACTGCTGTATCTTGATAATGTTTGGTGGCCTCTGCCTCTGTCGGCCATTGCAGGGAAACAGAAGGGCCATTGGACCAACAGCAGATGAGCAGGAAATTTTGGGTCAATGTGTTATGATATGCCTTCATTTCCTTTGTGCTGGTACATGAGAGGGGTCCAAAAGCAACAGTGACAAATAAAACAGCTAAATTTTTCTCTACAATTTGCTATACAAACCCACCATTGATTCACTAGCTGGAATACTTTTCACTCAGAAGACGGTGAAGAATAAAGGTCTGTCAAGGAGTTGCATTTGTATTTTCTAGTTCTTAAGAAAACTTCATGATCGCTGTATCAAGAAGAAGACTCGTGTTCCCAAAGCACAAGCAGCCGCCCGCTCTTTGGTCTTGGAACACTATGTATCGTTTGTTGAGTTCGATTCAAGCTGAGAACTTCAAAAAGATCATACACAATCCCCTGGAAGTAAATTCACCTTATCATCTCGAGAGTATTTGGCCAGATCCACATGATTAAGGGCGGTTCCTTCATTATGAATGGACTGCCTTGAGTTCATCCATTAAATGTGGGCTTGCTTGAAGATCTGTTCAGAGAGTCATTATATCCATCAACCCATTTAGAAATATAGCATAACAAAGGAAGGCGTTCGCCAACTTAAGCATCATAGGCATAATCAATGTTCCTATAGTAAACTAGTTACACGCTATAATGACCCATCTAAAACTTTAAGTAATCTAGCCATCTGTATGTGACAAGTCAAAAGATAACTCATGACATAGCAGCCTGATCTTAGCTGTTAGGCTCAGAGTAGGTGTGACGGTTCACGCCATCTTAACTAGATCATTATTTGGTTCTGCAGAACAAAAAAGAGACCTATACCAAGTAAGATGTCCTCAAGTGGGCTTTATGTCAAGTCATCATCCTTGACTTCCAATTATGCTTACATCATACTGCAGAATGCCTTGACCTCTCCAATACCATTCTTTATGAGTACATGCTGGTCTATCAATGTAAACGTAGGCTCTAATTGTAAACAGATGCATGTCTAAGCGATAAATGATTCTGAAGCAGATGGGCAATCATCAGATATAAAGAGAAGTGGAAAACAAATATCCACAGTCTAACAGCTCACCTCTCCTTGATTCATGGGATGGTTCATTGAAATTGGCATGCCCTCCATGACTAGACTTAACTTTTCCTTGTTCTCCCTTCTTCCTTGATCTTGAGGAGCTCAGAGAGCCTTCGACTAACGAAAACAAGAGAACTGAGTTAGGGAATAAATCAGAGAAAGGGAGACTTCTTTAGATTAGCACTATCCAGTACGAAAAGATCTTGTCCAGACCAACTCAACATGTCAAATTAAAATGAGATACTTTAACATTTTGCATATAGCACGGGCACTACAATGGTTATATGTGGCGGGCCATAGTACAGATAGTTCATCAAGCCCTGTCATATACCCCACATGAACTCGTTTTCCTTTTCTTATCAGTAGAGCAAATGAACTCTTGTTCTGCCGCAAATGAGACATGTATATATGATTGTCCATCCAGCCAAGTGATGTAGTTATACATAACCAAGTAAATTTGATGCTTCACAGTCCTTGTACAAAATGATGATCCTCAACATATTTTGCCCATATATTCACAAGCATTAAGAAAGGCAATTCTGCTTCAAATACATCACGTTCTGCATGTCCTTGATGAAAGATTGTCTTGTAGTTATCTCAAAATAGAGTTACATGCTCATCTCTTCTCCTTTCAACCCGTTCTTCTCCTTCTTTGGTTTCTTGTAAATGAGACCATAATATAATACCCAGAAAAAGCTGAAACATATTTTACATCTCACTGCTGTCATCTAATGATTGCGTAGTTATTGATCTTCTTTTCTTTGTTTTATATGTCATATTAACTTTGAAATAAAGAATCAGATGAGTCTTTTCATCTAGGAAAAGTTCATTTTGTCCAAAACACACAATTCAAGTTAGTAGGCAGAATTTCCATAATATTCTATGGACACTTCAACTACACACAAACCATGAAACCGATGACAAATGGCGCTGGTTGATAACATGTTGACATTTCTTGTGAGGCACAGAAATGCAGAAACTACAGAACCTAGAAAAGTGCAGCACCAGGGAAAAAAACCGTCAAAGCATTTGCAAATACAATGGCGTAGAATTTTCTCTGCACTGTGTTTCAGGTAGAGAAATGAGCTAAAGCATTTGTGACTGTTTTCAATATTTCAAATAGTATATCTAACTACGACAAACAACCCTTCTGCCGTGACCCTCTTCAGGTGATCCAACTCGTGGAACTATGTTACAAGTTAAATAAATTAAACATGTGCAAATTCCGATACCTTGCCACTCCCAGACCACTTTTGATTCACCCTTAACCAGCTTTGGATATCTATCTATGCGAGAATCTTCCTGGACCAACTCCTCAACCTGCCACACAAATGGATATTAATACAGAGAACTCTCTCACTTTTTTATTGGAAGATGAACAAGAAGAATTAGAAAAAACATGCTATTGAAAAATGCCAGAGCACACATGTGTCATTACAATGTTATCTGTATCCGGAACTGCGGGTGTACAAACCTTCTTCCACAGAACACGATCTTTCCTTTCTTTCGGTAAGAGAAGGTGATCTCGTAGCCTAGCAGCAACCACCCATGGTTCAGTTTCGCCATTACCCTTCTTTGATGTCAAGGCATTCTCCTCGAGTATGTCACAAACCTATTGGTAAGATTGCAATCAATAGTCTGACATGAAGTTGCAAGTAAAATGGAAGAACGGTATCATTAAATAGCTTATATAGCCCATTAAGCTCGGCCACCAGACCAATGTTATAGAGTTTCATGTACAGTTATTCCGTTGACAACATGGACAATTCTTGTTGCACTATGTGATCAGATATCATGTCCCATCTAAAAAAATTTCTTGCCAGGTAGCAGGAATATCAGCACTTGAAATATGGGCAATAATAAAGTCATTATTCTTTGACTTTGACTCCACATTAACCGTATGACTTTTAATTACCCCTCCGAGCAGAATAATCATGCCACAGCCAGAAGAACAGGGAGATCTAAATCTCTCGAGGTGTCCTATTGTTGGCTAGCTAATCTCTCGATTGTTTAGGAGGTTGGAAATCATTCTATAGAATCATCTCTCTTAATGTTCATTATGGAAGGAAAAAATATAAGCTCAAGGCCCTAATCATCTCAAAAACAGGCAGTCGAAGTCCTCATTTAAGTGAAGAGCCTGAAAAATACATCTTATGAGGCAAAAAGGTGCAGATTAAAAGATGGGACACGCATTCCAGATTTAAGCAGGTTCTCCATGAGGACAACTGGACAGGAGTACTAATATGGAAGAGACAGCTGTAATGAGTACAAAACACGTGTTGACTCGAATGAATCAAATTACACTTATGTCTTATCTTTGCTTTTAGTTATCTCCAATGAACCAAGCACTTTTTAATAATCAGCCAGATATATCCCTTGACTACCTGATGGTAAAGCTCTTCCACTCTAGTTGACAAATGCCATCTGCGATGGACTTTCCAGAATAGCATTGCAGAAGCCACGAGCTGTATACCTTAATACAGTCAACAAGCTTTGGTAGTATAGATGGTAAAACATAAACAGTGAGATCTGCCCAAGAAGAGAATACCAGCAAAGAAACTGGCGCAACCAATAACACATGCTTGAAGATCCATTGACGGATTCGGCAGGTGTATGGCTTGAAAAGTTCCGCTACCGAGTCTGGACACTTCAGCTCTTTCATCCTGCTCAAAAGTACTGAAACATAAATGCAGGATCCTCATTATACATCCTTCACCTGACTTTTCAATAAATGCAAACAACATACCCAGAGAAATCTGTCCTGCTCTCCATTATTTTCCCAGCAATTTCTACCGCCTTCTGTTTTGTATAAATGAAAATAGCAGTGTCCCAGCCAAAGTTCTTCATCAGTGGGTGTCCGTCCAAATCATTCCATATCTCTTCAGCTGGAACCTGACAATACTTAGTTAGTTGTTTAAGCAAACAAGTAATCTGTAACTTTATTTAAAAGCAAAGAGACTTAAAATGAGGATGTCATTGTCCCAAAGAGACAGAGGAAGAAATAAGCAGCAAGAACATACCCAAGCTGTCCCAGTCCCATAGCATAGAAGCTGAGCATTTGCTTCACAAAGACGATTTTCAACACATTCTGACTGAAATCAAGTTGATAGATTACACGATCCGCATCAAGATATTACATCCAACCAAAATGACACAATGAGTATAGCAGAATCAATGACTCTCAAAACATACAAGTTTCCTGGCTGTTTCATTTATATCTCCATCTTCCACACATGACCTCCCAAGCTTTCTGTATCCACGAGCACAATCCAGTTTGCCCTGATGGCATTCTCCATGACTCGGACAAGGCTCACAATCATCTGTAGTCATGAGAGTTAATGACACTACTGCCGATGTAAGCATTACATCGTAATTTATAGCCACGTAATTTAACCACGAAATTGCGAAAGACAACTACTAGCGGAAGGTTCCGCCAGAAAGAGTTTGGGTAAAAATCATTTAGTCATTGCATGAAACACTGAAACATCTTCAAGAAAAGAACACATCAAAATGCCAATGCACGACATGTCAGTACGATTTTGCCAAAGAAAGACACCTTCTGTTTTCCGACATGAAAGGGAACACAAACACCAAACGGGGCAACAGTTAGATGATCAACACTTACCCATGTAAGAGCAGCTACCTGAACTTACGTAAAGATTCTACCTTGAGCTTGCTACAAAGAAATTACATCATATGAAAGCGAACTCGAACTCAAGCGGCCATTTAGACTTACAACCCAGCTAAAAGTGCACTTCTCATCGCAGCTTAATGATACAATTATAACAAAAACAGAGAACACAAGCGCGACAACAAACGGACCCACGAACCAGGCACCGAAAACACAGGACTAGAGAAACCCATCAACATTGAAAAGGAAGGAACCTGCGAATGCATCGAGAGGGTCGATATCGCTGTCGCAGAAGGGCTTCGTCTGGGGGCGGAGGAAGTTGGCGAAGAAGTTGCAGGTGACGGCGACTGAAGAAGCGATGGCGAGCACAATCACGAGCCTCAGCAACTCCTGCTTCGACGGGAACAAAAATTGCGGTGGCTCCAGTGCGATCGGCGATCTCCGGGATGAAGAAGGAGGAGGAGAAGGAGAGGAGATTTTGGGTTTTGGGCGCTTCTTCGGCGTGGACGACATTTTTCTTTTCTGCATCCAAATGTCGAAGCTTGGAAATGCATTTTGCTCTTATTGGTTTCTTCTCGAATAAGCTGTTTCTTTTCATTAAAAAAATTTCATTTTTGCCTCTCAATATTTATACTCCTTTTTTTTCTTTGGCCTGTTTGGATTATTATGTATAAATAGTAATTACAAATTTAAACAGTATTATAGAATTCGAATTGAGCTTGCCAAAACATAAATAAGATAGCATAATTCGTGTTTGCCAAAACTTTTTTTTTTTTTGGTTGAACAATTTCTCTATTTTTGTTTTGGGTCTAAGCAATTCCTCTACTGAATTGTAACAAAAAAATATTACGAAAATTTCGATAAAGTTTAAATTGAATTTAATCACTTACTTAACATTTATCTAAGGGTTAATATCACGGAAAACTCCAAACTGGTACATCTGTGACAAATTTATCCAAAACTATTTTTTTGACCACAAAAAACTTCAAACTGGTACACTTGTGACGAATTTACCCTACGTTAGTTATCAAATTGTTGAATTGGATGGCACGTGGCAGTTGACAAGTGTACCAATTTGAGGATTTTACTCTCTGTTTGTCACATGTGTATCGATTTGGGATTTTTCGTGGAATTAACCAAATTTAACGGAAGATAAATTTGTCACATGTGTACCAGTTTGGGATTTTTCGTTGTCAAAAAAATTAATTTAGGGTAAATTTGTTACAGATGTATCAGTTTAGGGTTTTTCTAGTCAAAAAAATAACTTGGGGTAAAATTATCACAAGTGTACCAGTTTGGGGTTTTTCCTGGTCAAAAAAATAGTTTATGGTAAATTTGTCACAGATGTACCAGTTTGGAGTTTTTTGTGGCATTAACCCTTTATATAAAGCTACAAAATTCGTGCTATTCGTGCTTTAGATAAACAATATATATGATAAATTTCCTTCAACTATTAAAAGTAAAGATAGTCACATATGTTATTGGACTTTTTCAAACGATCACCGATTCATTGTTATGAAATTGAATGAACAGGTTCATAAATCTAAACTATGGAGTATTATGCTATCAAAGGGATAGAGTTATATTAGGAGAACTTAAAATCTGCATCAAAAGATAATAAATTAATATGGTTTTCATTTTTATTATAATTAACTATGTTAATTATTCATTTATTGAACCATGACCAAATGCCACCTAAATTTATTGTAGGTCCTCTCTAGTTTCTATAAACTATTTTTGAAATGAGAATTCATTTTCATTAGCTCCGGCTATTTTGTGAAAAATGAATGATTTAAAGAATATTTTGATAACAATAATTGCGTGCATCGCTTGAAAAAAATGAATGAATGAAAATTGTTTTGATCGTTCACGAAAATATTTAAATATGAGTTATTATTAACAAAAAAAGATTTAGTCATTAACTAATTATCTGAAATAACATAAGCAATTAATAATTTGTTTGGTCGAAAGTAATTAATCTTAAGAAAATGTTTGTGGAATTATTTAGTTTTCACGAGAGCAATATGCATTAGTATTCAATTCGATCAAGTACATTAAAATACAACGAAAACTCCGGGTCGGAATCTCCTCGGCTCTCGGCTCTCTCCGTTTCCCTTCCGTAGCTGTTTCTTAAAGAAACCGCAAATTGCTCAGTAGATTCCAAATGGACAAGGCTCCAATCTAAGCTTCACCTTTCTTGAATCTTCTTTGCATTTCCGACCCTTTCCAGCCTTTTGCCAGGTGCGTTTTGCGTATTCTCTTTCCCAGCTTGATTCGACCGATTTGGTCTGAAATTATCTCGGAAGTCGCTTGTTGGGAGCAAACTTATTCAACTACGTCGTTTTGCGGCCTTTCTGGAGATCCCATGTCGCTTTATAGTTGCATCTGGAAAAAATGTCGGAGAGGGTCGACGTTGCCTTGAGGAGTTAGATTCGATCGGAATCTTGCGATTCGACTAGTTTCGTTTCTTTCGGAACGAGAACCAGTTAGGGATTCAATCTTTTTGCTGGTTTAGAATTACTGATTTCATGATCTAATTGTAGATAGTTGGATCATGGTTAGTGAGATTAATAAGGATCGTGGATAGTTGAAGCAGAAGAGACCCAGTATTTGTATGATTCATCGATTCATGAAAGCAGACTTAAAGTTGTGATTTTTTTCTTCTTTATTTTCGGAACTGAGTTACAGTTGTGAACTTCATAAGCCAAATTTTAAGACTTGAAGTTAAAAATTGCTTCAGTGCTTACATTGTGCCTCTACCTGATGGTCCGAGTTCTTGAATGACAAATGAATCTATTGCTATGACAATACAGTTTATTTTGAGTCATTGGGTTGAATGTATTTCACATGCTATACTGGCCGTGCCTACATTTTCTCGTGATTTATACGTCATAACTTGAGAGTGTCTAGTTCGGCTATTTTTCAGTAATTGCTTTCTTGTGATACTTCATTGAAGATTGAGGTTGCTGAAGCACTTGGTGAGAGTTGTCCTTTTATTCTGGAGGATCAAAACGTTGGGTTTCTAGAAGTATTGGCAGGACTTTGCGTTCTTGTTTTCGCCTTTTTTCTCCTGCATTTTGATATTCCTCCTGTGTATGGAACGGCTCTCTAACACGTTTCGCTCGAAATTATCTTCATTTCAGTTTTGATCCCATATGAGGTGACCGGAACCGGATTTGCTTAATGGCAGACTTACCGGGGTATATGCGTGCCTGCTTGCATTCAGGGAAACTTGCTTTCTTGGCAATTTTGGTCTCTGGTGGAATTGTGTTGCAAATTTTGGTTAGTATCAGTGGTTTTACCAGAACTTTGTTTGAGTGAAATAATAAAAAAAGATTCCCTCGCGAAGCACCAAGTGTCTTCTAACATTCTTATGATGTGCTGCAGGCATGTGCTTTGTACGATAACTGGTGGCCGATGCTAAGCTGTAAGTGACTGTCTCCTGGAGTATTGGATGTCATAACCTTTATTTGCTTGAGCCCATGTTCACTAACGAATTTGGACTGTCCAGTTCTTTTATTGTATGGCATCTTAGCTTTTAACAAACTTAAATATGGTCATAGTCGTATCAAATCCAATCAATTGTCAGTAAGATTGTGTCCTAACCAATAATCCTGATCCTGAATGCTTATCTTATGATTTATTGGTATGTTAACATTTCCAGAGACAGACAGAACTGCAAGAAGTTAACCTAACCGACTTCTCTTCTTTTGTATCTTAGGGGATCTACCTAATATAGACTTTCTAGTTGGTAGCACCTGTGATGATTCTAAATTATGACTCCTGGTAAATTTGTTTCAGAAACCGAGAATTTAGAAAGTGAATTACTATTCTGTCAGTAAGATACTGTTTAGAGCGTATGTCTCTATGTTGAGCTTCTCATCGACTTGCATATCTAGTGACAATATGCCATGCATCGTTATGTAGTTTTGCTTATTTATCAATCATTTTGTTTGCTTATCAAATTGTACTTTTAGATCCTATAATGATTCTTGACTCGAGAGACGAATGTTATATGACTTCATATTCCTTTTGCAATTAGAACTTCAGTCGTATGAAAGCCCATTTTACATACGCTTCGGTTAAGTTGCTTGAGCACATGCATGACTTACAAAATCCTCATCCTTGCAGTAATCATGTATGTGCTCCTGCCTATGCCACTGCTCTTCTTCGCCGGCTCTGATAGCTCTGCTCTGTTTTCTGAATCTGATAGCGTGTTAGTCCAATTTCCTCCAACGAGAGTCCTTATCCTTTCTTTCTTATTTTCTATTTGTTTGAGCAAATGCATGAGAATTGACAAGTCCTTATTTGTTCTTTGGTGACCGATAAAATAGATGGGTGAACGCAACCAAGTTCCTGACCGGAGCTTCAGCAGTCGGAAGCATTGCCATACCTGCGATCTTGAAGCACGCCGGCGTAATCGGCTGGGGAGCTCTGGCTATGGAGCTATCGTCATTCTTCGTGATTGTGCTAGCTATCATGTGCTACATCCGGACGAGCAATGACGATGAGTACAGGATACTGTGAGACACGACGCCACAGTAGCAGGCTAGCAGCTACAAAGAGCCCCCCTCAGACCATTTGCATCTCGTATGACGGTGCATCTTGTTACCTCGGAGACTCTATTCGTCTGTGTTGACACAGAAATCGTTATTGTTTTGAGTGAGTTATTCTTTTGCTTTGTCTGGTGAGTGCTTTTGTTGCACGGTGACTTGTTAACCTCTTGTTGTACAGACACTCATGATGTTGATGTTAATGAATTTGGGAAGGAAAGCAAGAAATACTCTGCTGTTTCTCCATGTGCAAGGTGGTGTAACTGCAGAGAAGAAGTTGGTGCGCCACATATAAGTCGACAGTTGACACAGGCGCAGCTAAGAAAAATTCAAATATCTGATGGGTCACTGCTAATAGAAAAATGAACTGAAAGATAACTCTCCACAGTCCGTTCTTAACTATCGTAAGAGTATCTTTAAAAAAAAATTCATGGGTTAATTTCGACAAGACGGATATATCATGGCAAATTCTTCGGTATTGTAAATCCATGTAATAAAACGGAAAGAGAGTAGCGAGGAGAGAGGAGCCGTGGGGGTCCCTCGGACCGCCCGGATTCCGTGTTGAATTGTGCCCGAGAAAGGTGGTCCACCCGTTCCCCATACACAATGAACATGATGATAGATCTAGCCACCAGGCGAACGATAGGTTGGCGAGGTCGCGTTGGTCCGAAACAAAACGATAACAATTGCAATCGCCGAAGAAAATGCCGACAATAAAACATGCATGGACAAAATCAAGATATGTGCGCCTACTATATAGATCGCTTGAGGAAATCCCGAGTAAATGAAGCACCTTTTCGGACAAAAACTCTTCCTTTGACCATTCTGCTGCTTTGGTAGTATCTAGTTTAGTTTAGGTTTCTCTTCTCTCAAAAAAAGAAGAAGAATGAGAATGTGTCAAAAAACCAACTTGAAATACAGTTGATGCCCGCCTCGCGTTCGTATAACCTCAGCAATCGTTTTGTCTGTAAAATCCATGGAAGATTTAAAATCCCGCCTCGTCCTGTCATTCTTTCCCGTTTGACGAAGCTCCGCACTTTGTCACACCAAGCACTCTTCCAATGATTCCGAGATACGGTTCTCGCTCTTTTCTGGATAACATCACGTGTTCGACCTTTCGAAGGACGCTGGATTATCTCCGCAAGGGTAAGCTTCTAGATGCACGGAACGTGCTCGAGAGAATGCCCGACAGAGGACCTCATGGCCGAGTCGGGCACTGGACTTCGCTGCTATCAAGATTTTCTAAATTTGGTTTCATTGATGAAGCTAAATCTCTCTTTGACATCATGCCGCGGAAAAACCAAGTGACATATAATGCGATGTTGTCTGGGCTTGTTCAAAGTGGGAGAATTAGTGAGGCTTGTAGCTTTTTTGAGCGAATGCCGGAGAGAAATGTTGTGTCATGGACTTCAATGCTTTGTGGGTATGCAAATGCGGGGAGGATTGACGAGGCGAAGAGGTTGTTCAGTGATATGCCGGAGAGGAATGTTGTCTCTTGGAACGCCATGGTTGTTGGGTTGATTAGGAATGGCAATTTGGACGAAGCTAAGTGGGTTTTTGATGCAATGCCTGTAAGGGATGTAATCTCTTGGAATGCCATGATTTCTGGGTACACTGAGAATTTCAGAATGGAAGAAGCTAGGAATTTGTTTGAAGAAATGGAGGAAAGAAATGTTGTTACTTGGACCATTATGGTAACTGGTTATTGTAGAATTGGAAATGTAGAAGAAGGTTATACTTTGTTCAAGAAAATCCCTGAGCAGAATGTTGTTTCTTGGACTGCCATGATTGGTGGGTATGCCTGGAATGGCTTCTATAGAGAGGCTCTGTCTATTTTTCTAGAAACAAAGAAAAATTTCAATCTCGAACCAAACAAGGAAACTTTCATCTCACTTGCATATGCCTGTGCTGGAGTTGGATTTAGTCACCTTGGCAAGCAGCTACATGCAAACTTGATAATCAGAGGACTGGAGTCTGATGATCATGATGGGAGGCTGAGCCAAAGTTTGATACACATGTACACTTTGTTTGGAGTAATGGACTTTGCTCATCACATTTTTGTCAGAAAGATAAAGAGCTGCTCTGCCCAGTTGTGTAATTTGATGATTAACGGTTATATTCGGAGTGGACAGTTGGAAAAAGCTAACAATTTCTTTGTCACAGCACCTATGTGTGATAGGATCTCATGGACATCCATGATCGATGGTTATTTGAGTGTTGGACAAGTTTCTAAAGCACGTGAACTCTTCGACGTCATGCCTGATAGGGATGCTGTGGCATGGACAGCAATAATATCAGGTTATGTCCATAACGAGTTGATTGCCGAGGCTATTGACTTGTTCTCTGAAATGCGGAGTCAGGGGTTTCATCCTCTTAATCTTACATACGCAACTCTTATTGGAGCAGCTGGTGCAGTGGCAAATCTTGACCAGGGAAAGCAGTATCATTCGCTCTTGCTGAAATCTAATTTTGAGCATGACCTGACCGTTCAAAACTCACTGATCTCTATGTATGCTAAGTGCGGGGAGATACATGGTGCAAGTAGTATTTTCATGAGCATGATAGATCGGGATATTGTTTCGTGGAATTCCATGATCATGGGTTACTCAAACCATGGGTTGGCGAATGAAGCTCTGCAGGTTTTTGAGTCCATGATAAAATGTGGAAGCCACCCAAATTCTACGACCTTCTTGGGGATTTTGTCGGCATGTAGTCATAGAGGGCTAGTTGACCATGGGTGGGAGGAGTTCAATTCCATGAGGGACGTCTATGCAATTACTCCAGGCCTGGAGCACTATATCTGCATGATTGATCTCTTGGGCCGTGCAGGAAAACTAGAGGAAGCTGAAAACTTCGTGCTGCGGCTACCTTTCGAACCAAATTCAGCTGTTTGGGGGGCTCTGCTTGGTGTATGCGGATTAAAGAAAAATTCCGAAATTGCTGCCCGTGCTGCCAAGAAGCTTCTTGAACTGGATCCTTTAAATGCACCAGCCCATGTGGTGCTGTGTAATGTATGTGCAGCGAATGGACGGTACGTCGATGAGAAAATTTTGAGGAAGGAGATGGGTCAGAAGGGTGTACGGAAAACTCCTGGATGCAGTTGGATACCACTGAAAGGGAGTGTTCATCTGTTCCTATCTGGGAGTAAACTATCTTTGGAAGCTGATGAAATGCTATCTCTCCTGCTTGGAAATCTTGATGAGCGAGACTGCTTTATGGATTACATCTAATAACTCACTGTGCAACTATTCTGAACTGCATCAGTTATCAGAGTTCTTGTTGGTACACATCCAAATGGCATTGGTTGTGCGAAATCAGTCGTTAACATGCCGCCAGTAACAGTTTGCATAGAGGATATTAATCAACGGAGAGAAGATAGAGCTGTTTTGTGAAAGCATAAGGAGAAACCAGCTGGATAACAAGTTGTAGGTGTAGCAAAGCAGCGAAGATCAGAAACTACTGCAGCGAAAAAAAGTTTGTGACATCAACTAATTTGGTGAATGAAGGTAACTGTTGTTCCTCAGTTTTGGAGTGAGATTCTCGTTAACAAAACGAAAATGCAATTGTTAATTTTACGTTTTGCATAAGGCGTGAACCGGCAAAAGGACTGAGCTTACCACAGCCAATCCTAAAAATGAGAGTAAGTTGTAGGCTTCTTGCGTTCAATGTTGAAATTGAGGATATGCGCAATATCCATCTTCGAGATTCTACGGACAGGTACAAATCTTCCCTGATTGTCGGCGTCTCAATCTTTTCCCGTTGTTTTTATGGGTGGGGGGGTTGTTTCAGCTGTCATACCTGTGCTGCTTCCATTCACATGCTTGACATTAGGATTAATCTGTTGGGACTAGTGATTTTCCCTGTACTAGGATATCTGTTACATCACAGAGGACTTCGACAGGCTTCCTCAACATCATATTTATTATCAAGATGAGATAAAAAGCATTCGTTCTCGTGCAAGCACTGCCGATGACTTATCAAGTTGAATGCCACTGAGCTTATGATGGGAGCCCCTCTTCTGTGAGTCTTAGAATTGATAATGCAGACATCTTGCTTGGAGCTTCTTCGCATTATGAATCATAATGAATTACTTACTATGCAGGCATCTCACCTTGTTCTCTACAATTTTTTTTTTCTTCTGGTTTACCGATGAATCGTGAAGACCACAACTTCGCCAAGATTATGATCTCGTAATGCTGAATCGAGAGAATTTCTACATCTACAATGTGGGAAGGTAACTGCAAAAACTTTATATGTTAGACAAGTTCACTTACAATTTATCTTTAAGCTGTATGATTTTAGTGTGCTGCTCGCAGGTTGTTTATCTGAGAATTGTGCAAGTGCAAAGCATCAAATCAATGCCATTTTCATTCATCGATATCAACCTTCAACAGCACTCCAATTTATTTCACGAAAATTGCTCGTGTCCTGTGAGTATCATCACGCAATCAAATTTCTTACCCAATCCACCCAATCCAGACACAGAACAAGAAGCTCATATGAATCATCATCCTCAACAGTCGTCATCTATATAGAAGAAAAATCATATCTTTTTCCCCTCAATCCACTACACGGAATGAAATCTCCACTCTTATTATACAAAGCAGGACACCGAAAAGCAGGTTGCTTTCCCCCCCTCCTCCTCTCAGAAGACCACGCGAAACTGCGGCGCATCGGAGCCGGCCGCCGGGAGGACCTTCCAGCGGCAGGGCTCGAGGTCGTCGGAGACGGGGCAGTACCCGGCGAGGGTGACCTTGTCGGCGGTGGCGGCGACGGAACCGAACTCGAAGACGGTGACGTTGGCCGGCCGGGGGACCTCGACGGCGCCGTTCATGCCGGGAGCTTCGGGGGGCGGGTTCGGAGCAGTCGAGGCGTTGGAGGGCTTGGGCTCGGATTGAGGTTTGGGAGAGCCTCTGAACCAAGAGAGAAGACCCATGGCGTGTCTGTGGGATGCTGCGAGTGATTCACTGTGGGATTTTTGTGGATTAGGGTTTTGCAGGATTTGGGGATTGTTTTTGTGGGGAGGAACGTAATGAAAAGACATAAACGCCCTTCATCTTTTTTTCCCGGTAGCAAAAATTGCCTTTTGTTCAAGCCATCTAAAGCAAATTTATAGTTCTTTATGCAAGGTGCTACGTTTGAATTTTTTTTTTTTATGCTTTTCTTTTTTTAAATCGGGAAGTGAATTGGGGAAGATGCATTTTTATTTTATTTTTTAATCTAATTTAATTGATATTTTGGTTTAAAAAAGGAAAATATTTTCCCGACAGTTGTCAGAAACATACAATTTCAACCGCAGATTCACACACTATCACCGCGTGTTTTGCATAAAGCACTCATTGATTGGGAGATCGTGTGGTCAGAAATAACTGTCTGTATTATTAGACTGTCAGCTTAGCAGCTTCTTTTAAAAAAATCATGATTTGAACCAAAACAGCATTGTTTTAGTCTTATATTTCATATTTTAATAAAGTGAATGCCACATAGAAGGGAAAAAAAAAAAAATGCAGGTTAGCATTTAAGTTAGACGGAATTGACGGAATGACTTAATTGAATCAATTTGACAAGTTTAAGAATTTGATTGCACTTTTTGTAAGTTTTAAGGAACAACTGTAATTTCGCAATAAGTTTTAGGGGCTTTCGGTGAACTTGTTCTTTTTTTTTTTTTTCTCCTTAACTAGATAAGATTTAGTCTTGGACTACTCTGATGCGGTGGAACTACTCTTTATTTTTGCTTAAGTGTAAACAAACGGACTTTTGGGACATCGATGAATACCAAGCTCATAACTTGTATTTCTATGTGGAAATGGGGATAGCGACATGTTCGGTTCTACGACCGAATCATCCACACAAAATCTATTCCATGTCTCGAAGTTTGATAAAGTGGGTGGTTTATCTTATTATATGTGACAAAATGAAATCGTGAATTGGGAATTCAATATATTAATAATTTCCCAAAAGTCCTTTTGTTTACACTTAAGCAAAAGCAAAGAGTAGTATTCTTAATTTCTGGCCACAATTTTAGATATTACTCAATTTTCAAATAAATTGTGAATTACATGTGAGTTTACTAGTCGGCATTTAGAGGGAAAATTACCA
This sequence comes from Lenwebbia sp. NSW1173648, assembly GCA_029784005.1. NCBI lineage: Eukaryota > Viridiplantae > Streptophyta > Magnoliopsida > Myrtales > Myrtaceae > Lenwebbia > Lenwebbia sp. NSW1173648. The sequence continues at coordinate 2,322,713 of JARCGZ010000005.1, forward strand.
AAAAAATTCTAATCCTATTACAATTGTGCCAATTCAGTTTTAAACTTTTTTTTTGAACAATTCAATCATAAACATTTCGCAATTGTGCCAATCAGTCCTTTAGGCATTGACGTGGCTAATTTTTAATAATATTTTACTATACTAATTATTTTCTTCTTCTTTTTTTCTACTCCTTCTTCCTCTAGCTAGTTGCCAATGCAGGAGGCGAGGGCCGACGAGGGCGACGTTGGCCTTGCCCTCGGCCTCACCTAGCGACGGCGATGTCGGCCTCTCCCTCGCTCAGCGACGGCGAGGCGTGACCTTGCTAGTGGACGGCGAGGTTGACCTCGTCGGCCCTCACTGGGCGAGCTCGGCCTCTCGGATCTGGGCCTAACCAAACACGCCAGTGGCCGGCGATTTTGACCTTGCCGGTCCTCGCCTCTGGCTTGGCGACCGACTGGAGGAAGAAGGCGAAGGAAAAAAAAAGAAATAAATAAAATAATAAAAAAGAAATAATATTTCTAAAGAAATATTAAAATATTATTAAAAATTGTCACATTAGTGCCGGCCTGCCAAAGTTGGAGTGAAGGATCGAATTGACACAAATGCAAAATGTTTAGTACTGAATTGGCAAAATTAATATTTAGAACCGAATTAACACAATTGCAATATGTTTAGGAATTTTTTTGGTAATTTTCCCGACTTTTATATATTGAAAATTTTAGATTTGGATTAAGAAAAGGTTAAAGTATATCAACGACAAGATTTAATTAAGTAAAAAATATACGTAGTCCAGAATTCGATATATAAATTATCAGACATAAAATCATTTTGGCTACTGAAAAAGCCTGAAAAGTAATGACTTTTTTTTTTGTTTTGTCTTGTATCCTCGTCCTCTTCCTGTTCCTAGTTCCTCCTGTTTCGTATATAACAAAAAATGATCTGATTCCGAAGAGGAGGGTGCAAAACAAAAAAATGATGCAGCATAAGAAACGCTTCCTAGTTCCTCCTCCTCGTCTTCTTCATCGGGTGTGGGAGATTTCTGGTTTGATAGTGGCTTTGGAAAAGTGAAAAAAACAATATTACAATGAATAAAAAATAAAATAAAAACGCCTTATAAAAGCCCTGGTTTGATAGACAATTCGCTCAGGCGTGAAAGAAAACATCAACTCTCTTTGTTCCAAAGCTAGCACAGCTCAATGTCCGACATCAACTTAACTTCAACTGAGAGGTTCGTTTTGCATTCAACCCGTCTGAGGATTTACATTGGTTGCTGCTCTTCATTGTCTGAATGTGTTCATCTCGTTCCTTATGAACCGATCAAGAGTCATTTATTACTAAATTGCAACTAATCCGTCTAGATGAGATATATGGACTTTTGATATTTTTAATGCTGAGCTCTAGTTTGTAATTTTGGATTCGCTTACGACATCACGTAATGCAATTTTGGAGAAACTCTTACCATCATATTTGATATGTACGATCATATAATTTTACAAGTAAGCTTCCGTCGAGCAAGATTTAAACATGCAGGTCGACCTCTCTGGCTACAAGCTTCTATTATTTACTTGCACGATGGATTAGTGATTTTACATTTCGTTGTTCTTTTTGGTAGATTTGCAGAAGAAGAAGATGCCATCGATGAAAAATCGAAAGATTTCTTGATATCCTTGCTTAAGTGGTCATTTGCTCTCCTCGGAGTTAAGAATCTACTCATAAACATGCAAGCAACCTTCATCGCCATAGCCATAGCTCTCATCACGCTCTTTGTCATCAGGTCGCGAACAACACAAAGCAATCGTGGAACGGCATTCATCAATTTTGCGTTTCTCATCTTAGGCTGTCTCGTTGTTGTAATAACAACTGACTCGATCGTAGTGAATTCGTACATCAAGTGGGTTCTCGATGGTATGTTCTTTGCTATGGTAGCTATGAATCCCGATTACCAACAAGTTTTTCAGGAGACAAGACGAATCTTCAAGTCCATGTGTGAAGCAACTTTTTTGCCGCTCAGAAACTTGTTCATTCAATCACAAGCGTTTATCGAAAATCTTTTGAAGATTAAGGTTGTGGACGGAGAAGAATCGTCGATGAATAACAACCCTGCGACTCCACCAGTCGGCGGTGACGAAGGCGGAGGCGGAGGCGGAGTCGGGGAGGACATTGTGTAGTTGAACTCATCCCAGAGACAACACTTGATATCTTGAGAGAGAGAGAGGAGCTACTTAATTTTTAAATGCAGAGGCATGGGAGTTTGAACCTTGAACCACGAAGGCAACTTAGCAGAATATGTATCTCTACCTTAAAATTTTACTTCCTAAATTAAGACATGACTTAAATTTGATTCCGAGTTATTATTATTCACCAAACATGGTAACAAGGAAATGAGAAAGTTATTCCGATTAGTTCTCTTTCATTTTGGTTGTGTGACTTCAATTAAAAGACTCATGGCGACCATTTTCTAAGACAAAAACAGTAGTGAATGACTGACTGAACCTAGAAACGTATAGTGACATTCTAGAGATTCATCGGAAGAGTTTGTTAGGGGATTCGATAAATCCCGAGAAACAGTTTCTGGGGAATTGCTGACCATTGGATCACAAAATAACGGATATCAACTGTTGGCTGATAGTTTTAAGACTTCTAATGCTTTAGGACACTTTGAACAGGAACCAGAATAATGTGATTTCGATAAGTTATGACCGCAGAATAAGTCTATCGAGGGACCATAGAAGTCCCCTTGTTTGCATCTGAAGAGAATTTTCATACGGCACGCATAAGCCTGTAGGACCAGAATTCTCAAGTAACGATAAGTACTATAGGAATTACATCAGTCATTCCCAAGAGTGGATGCAAAAAAACTCAAGTCGATCTACCGCCGAAGGACTCGAGAAGTCATTGCACTGTCAACAGCAGGCATTCCTAAAAGGAGGCAAGTCTTTAGGACCGGACCCCCTAAATTTTTGCCTTGTGAGGGAAAGATAAAAGCAGGCAGCACACAAAATTAGGAGGAGAATGACACAAAAGAGAGCAGTATCAACATCAGCAGTGTCTTATAGCTACAAAGACTCTTCTTCAGCTGGAGGGTTTCTGAAGATGGTCTAACTAGATACAACTGTGCCCTGATTCGAGCACTCGACACTCATGTAGAGGGAAATATAAAGGACTTAGAATAGTGAATATGACCGAATTGGAGTTCACTGCCCAACAATAAAAAGAAGAGACCAAATTGGAGGAGAGAACACAGCGAAGTGAAAGGTAGCTCCTTTATGCAGGAGCTACGAGCTAGAGATTAATTTGTTCAATCTGGTGGCATCATGGGAAAGAAACAAGCTTAACTCCGGAGTCTGACAGCTTAAAACGACATCATGCTAATTAATGTTCATGCCATGGCGCGAAAATCTGTAAAGTGACAGAATATCAATCTACCTTACATCCAGAACAGACACCCTTTGGAGATTCGTAATGATTCATGAAAGCACACATCGCTGCGGCTTGTGAAGAGCTTGACGGATGAATGGAAGAAAAAAAGATTCACTTCTCTCCATCTAAAGCTTGCCCGTGCATACATTCGAACATGAAACTAGGTCTTGCACTGAAGGTCTAAGAAACTACATGACCACAACATTGGACAAACAATTTTGTCCGTTCACACAGCCCGCAATGGGAGATACGATGGGGTTAAGTATAGCTATTCATTCCTCAAAAATTGGTGTCCAGCTTAGTCGAGCGGAACTACCGCAATTGTCATGTACAATACAAGTTTCTATGTCTTGTAACAGCAAATGCAAGAATACCTCATAGAGCTAAACAAGGTCAATAACAAGAAGATAATTTAGTGGCAAAACAACATGCCCATCTTATTGGGAGTGTGTGGTATATAGAATCCCAACAGGACTGCGTGCTCATGATCACTATCTTATTCGATCCTCTAATCCGGCTACAATAAACCAATCAAGAACTCAATATGCTGACTCAAACTATGGAAAATCAATGCCAAAATTGAGTGAAACCTACCAATTCTCATTCTTCCATCTGTCCCTCTTTGGCGGCTTTAGAACTCCGAAAATCCTTCTTCAACTCCGAGACCCTCTTGACACAATCCACCTTTGTCTTCCCCGGGACGGCAGCTGCAATTTTCTCCCACCTCATCGGCGCATCCTTTAGAAAAGCCTTCAATGCATTGAGCAGCGCAATGTCTTCTGTGCTGCTCCATTCACTCTCTCTTCTGACCTCGCCACTGCCATTACCATCCGCCCCCTCATTCAGCCTCTCGTCCAGAGGCTTCCTGTTCTTCAAGAACTGTGCGTATGAGTCCTTGTCGCTTGACTTCTTATCGGCCAATTCCTTTGCTTTCTTGATCACACTCTCCACTCTGTGACCCCCATTGAAAGCCTCCGCGATTATCTCCCACCGCCTCGGCTTCCCTGCCGGATGTTTCACCAGTTGCTTCCTCAAGAGCTCGATCTCATCCTCACTCCAATCCTTCTCCATCTCCTTCTCCCGAAACCCTAGATCACTCTTGCCCTGAATCGCTACACCATTTCCCTCCATCTTCTTCCCCAATTGACTATCAATTTCAGCAATTGGCGGTGAAACCACAACATTATTACCTGGAGGCTGCCCTTTCGGCCGCTTCTGAGACGGCTTCTTCTTCGTTTCCTCCACGACCTGGGGCTGCTGATTGGGGAACTCCACGATCGGGCCGCGGCCGACGCGGACGGAGCCGCCGGTGAGGGAGGATGGGGCGAAGGGGCCGACGAGGAGGGAGAGGGAGAGCCAGAGGAGGAGAGATTGGAAGGGCTCGGAGACGTAGAGGAGGGAGAGAGAGATGAGGACAGCCGAGAGTGCGGTGGTGATGAAGAGGAAGGGCTTGTTCAGCTGCTGTCGTTGATCGGAGGTTGAAGAAGAAGAAGAAGACGACGACGAAGGAGGAGGAGGAGGAGCCGCGCGCGCCTGGAAGAGGAAGCGAGGTCGGTCGGCGTCTATGAACTCCATGGATCTCTACTCCTCTGAGACTGCACGGGTCACGCCATTTCTGCAGCTCGCGAGTTTGTTAGTCAAAATATTTGGTGATTGGGCGGGCCGGGCGGTTTGACCGGATTGGACCGGGCCTGCGGCCCATCATGTTTGGTCTTTATCATATTATTGGAACAATTTGATGGAATACGATCACAACAATTATACTGTTGGCTCAACAGCAATCTGTCAATAAGCGAAATATAGCATTTATCTACTACTCAGCATAGTCGTCATTGACTTTATTTCGTTAATGACTTTGCTTTATCACTACGGCCCGACTTAAAATACTCCTCTCTTCGTCAATGGTCTCAACCCTTTCATCAATATCGGCTCGAATTGGTATCCTATTCGAAGCATAGTCGATGTATGGTCAATGGCATTAATTGCTTATTTAACTCCGGCTCTTTGATATCAAGGTTTACTTCTTCAGGGTGCCAACACATGACTCCAACATCCAAATGCATGAGTAATGCAATCGAATATTTTGTGCCATTGACAGACCCATTTGATTGATGGTCACGAATTGAGCTTTTTAACCTTCTAAACGACATCGTGTCCGGTCATGACCTCGATTTCCTTTTCATTTGAACTCAGCCAAGTGAAACTAGTCATCTCTGCATTTGCTTTTGGCTCATCTTCCTTCTTATTTGACTGTACTTTGTGGTCAACTCTTCTCCATAATAATCATCAAGCTTGAACTTAACTCAGCTCTAACAGTGAAGCTTCATATGGAGTCCATTTTAATTTTCAAGCTCAAACTTGGATCGATGAAATGTTTTATTCTATTGAGCCCTACTAATAATGTGAGTTCAAACCCACGCGCGAACTAAAATTCTCGAAAATGATCAAGGAAAAGGCAAATGCGGGTTTAGTAATTACAACCAAAAGAAAGTAAAGATCAACTAGATTAATGTCTAAAATTTGTTCCATCCTATCACTATAGAGAAGGGGAAAAACGTTGAGTTTTCACACATAAGTGACTAAGTAAAGCTTATTGCATATGTGATTAAGTACCTAAGGATCAAACGGCAAATAATAGAGATAGTAAATCAAATTAATCTCTCTCTCAACTTGCTCATCACTTGTGAGAGAGATTAAATGTAGGATGTCACGCCCCGAACCCCGGGCGTGCGAACATCCCTTCTAAACGTCAGGTCAAAGGATAGCATCCCAGGCATGCCATCGACCCATTTCATTTATCTTGCAATTATGCACATGCGGAAGCAACAACAACCCTAGACAATTTCAAACAAACGGGGATAGCGATACAGAACAAGGCGAAGCACAACAAGCCATATTATTAATATACATTTAGTCCACAGAGAAACGTTCCACTATACAAGCCCACCTTCGGGCTGCATCCCTAAACCCTAAAAAAGATACCGGGTTGGATAGGGACCATCTACTGCCGCTACACACACTACTACTACAGACTAACACGCAAAACTAACTAATAAAAGAGTTCCTCCACAGCTCTTCCCGCGCACTGACTTCCGGCACCGGGTCAACCTTGATACTCTGGTGGTGAATCGGGGTCCTCCTTATCAGAACTAGGACTCGGGTCCTCGACCTCCCCATCCGGCATATCCGAATCCATCACGTCCCACATCTGAACGACCGGCCCCGCACTTAGGGGTACCTCAAACCCCCGAATCGGTCTGATGAGAACATCACCCTAACGAACGAACCAGGCCTTGAAAAGGTGTGCCACATAGTGTGACAACCCCTCATCGAACCAGACGGTTGTCACGTGTTGCTCCCAGACGTCATCAGAATTAGTAACGTGAAGATAATGAATGACCGCGGATTGGTCGACGGGAACACCGAACCTAACGTGGCGCACTGCCATTACGAAAACCTGAAAGGCGATCAGCCACAGTAAATGAGATATACATCTCAATGAGTCAACGCCTAAGTACGATTAGGACGTCGATTCACTCAAGCAATCAAACAATTCGAACGAGCTAAGCCCAACAGCCGAAAGACAATTACATGCAACTTACCTTGTCTTGAGCCATACGACAGATAATTCATGGCAAAGAATAAACAATAGATCGATCACGCAACCAGAACACTCAGCTACAAACCATGCACAATGCAACAAGCGTGTTCTAGTTATCAAAGGCCAAGAGATACTCCACTCTCGCCAAAGTACAGCCTCATTGCTAGTACTCTTCCGGATTAACTGGGCGTCGTCCTACTACGTTACAGCGACAACATCCGATAGCTCCCTTAAATTTTTTAAGGCGGGCATGCTAGGAATAATTTCAGAAGGGACTGCGGACCAACACAAGTTGCGACCGGCATCTAATCAACCGTGGTAATCCGGACTTTCCGTCGCCGGCACGGACTGACAGGCAACCAATAAGCCGTGGAATCCCGGACTGTACGTCACCGGCACACAGACTTATTAGGCAGTGAGCCATGCCAACAAGGGTATCGCTCGTGTCCCCAATTAAGTTAGGGTGACACAATTAAAGCCATCATGTGACCACACATTCACCACAGGCAATCAAGCCAATTCTTAATTCCAATTTAGTCCAATGCAGTCACATTCACATCATGATCAAAACCCGGCCTGCTGCCATTTTCATGCTTAAATCCACAATTGGTCACACGAATATTCAATTTCAGATAAACATGGCATCTCGATACTAGTGTGATCATTCAGCAATTAAGCGTAATCAACACTCAGTCCGATCCACGATCAGACACCGATAAATATCAGACACAATAAAACAGGTAATTAACCATGGTAACTATTCCACCTAACAATGATTAATCCAACTAGCCACAGCAATTAATTAATCTACCACGGTAACTAATTAACCTAACCACAGTAACTATTTAATCTAACCATAGTTAACTAGCTAATTAACTGCGGTAACTAGCTAATCAGCTATGGTAACTATCTGATTAACTACTAAGTGTAATTAATAGCATAATCAGCGATTAGGGGTTAACTCACTTCGATAACTGGTGGTGACGGTCGGCGGCGGCGGCCCTACGGACTCATCTCGACGTTCCGGACGCAACCACGGTGATGGTTTGCAACGAAAACACACGGACGACGGAGAACCAGGGCTGGACAGCGGTTGTTCCATGGGCAGCGAGGGGCTACCGGCTCGCGGAGGGCGGCGGCAAGCTCGGTGAAGCTTCGGCCAAGGTCCGGCGGTGCTGCGGCGGCTCCGGCGGCTCTGCTGGACGGCAGCAGCGGTTGGGTAGAGGCGGAGGGGCTCGGGTCGCGGCTGGCCAGCGGTGGTGGTGGCTGGCGAGCGACTGAGGAGACCGGCAGGGGCTGGCTGGGCGCAGCGTGAGGCGGTGGACGACGGCGGCTCACGATGGCGGTCCGACGGCTTGAAGATGAAGAAATGGAGATGGTGATGAAGATGAACGTGAAATGGGCGGGGTGAATTGCCGTGAGGTAGAGGAGAGAGAGAGAGGGAAGAGAGAGAAAGTGTTCTAGAGGGGTAAAATGGTAGTTTTGCTTGGGTCAAAAGGTGAATAGTGATTTTTGACTATGGCATTAATGAGGTGGGTCCCATTGGTTAATCGGTATTAATTATTTCTGGCGTATATGAATAATATCGGAGGGCATTTCGGTAAACTGATAAATCAGGACTGGTTTAGGATATTTGGTTCAGGGTCAAGCTTGGCGCGAAGGAAATTGACGAGAATAAACTACGGCACGACGAAGCTAAACGAACTATAAATATCTACGCTTCAGTCGTTGATCAAAGTCTTCCAGATCGAACGATTCCGCGTTCGATGATTGACACTAAAATCTAAAGGTCCAGTAATATTCAATAAGTCCTAAATCTATTGTACGGTGGTCAATTAAATCTTAAACGTTTCAATTCTGTCAATTTAGTCCCAAACTTAGTCTACGGAGGCCAATTCAGTCATAAACCTTTCAATTGTGCAAATTTAGTTCTAAACATTTTGACCATTTGTCAATTTAGTTCTAAACGTGTTGACAAATTTGTCAATTTAGGTGCGCATGATAACCATTATGTTTCTCTATTTTTTTTTTCTTGACTTTCCTATTTCTAGAAAAAAATAGAAATAAAAACTCTTCTCGTCGTTAGTCCCTAGCCGCCGTCCGTGAGTCTCCGCAACTGTAGCTCCCACAACCGTAGCTCCACCTCTCGTCGCAACCCTAGCCTCCATCACAACAGCAGAAATTTTATGCTGTTATCAAACGAATTTCTGTTTCGGGAATATAAATTTCATGTCGTCATCAAACGTGTTTCTCTGCTTAGAAACTTGTCTAGGGAATAGAAATAGAAAAATATATTTCTGGCCAGAATTGTTCTTAGAATATAATGGTTATCATTCGCGCCTTTACTCATTCCAGCCAATTTTTACCGGAAAGTGCTGATGAAGGCAATTCTTGCAATTTTTCTAATTTTCCGAATTTATTTTCCTTCCTTTACTTTTCTTTTCCCCCCTTTTTCCCTCCACTAGCCATTGTTGGGCCTCGTCGATCCAACGGCCACTGGCAAAGGTTGCGTACCATCGATGAGGCCCGATGATGGCTAACAAAAAGAAAAAGAAAAAAAAGAAAAAGAAAAGGAAAAGAAAAAAAAAGGAAAAAACCCAGAAAGTTAAAAAAAATTTCCCAAAATCTGTAGAACTAGCAACTTAATAACCATCCTTCCATTTTTGAATTCCCCAAAATCCAAAAATACCAAAACTCTAGGACATCTACATAAAACCCATTTCCAAGGAGGGACATGACACATAACGACCACATCTGTCTGCAAAAAATCAAAACCTAGGAAATGGAGAAGTGTCAAACCAAGCTCAGTGCATTGGCAATTCTGCTCGCGATTGCATCATGTAGGTGGCCCCTTCCATTCATTTTCTCTGATTCCTCACTTATTATTATTACTGTCGTTGTTGTACCGATGATTGCTCCTTCTTGTAAGGTTTTGTGGTCTCGCATGCTGAGGAAGTGCGTTGCCAGATTAACCCGGATTGCGAACCTAAGCAGTGTGATGCTGGGTTTGTTCCCATCTGTGTGAAGGACATAGGCATATGTGTATGCAAAACATACATGGATGGCTCGAATTGCGACAACCCTGACGATTGTCGCTCCATCTGTGGTCATCCATCGGACCCAACCTGCTTCACCTGTTCCCAGAGAAAATGTGTCTGCTTGTGTTGGTGAGCGTGTGTTTGGAGATTGTTGAGCGGATCGATCTTGTTCTCAATAAGACGTGTTGACCGACACAACTTGCTTCATTCGTGTGTGCATAATAATGGCTATGCCCCCAATGAGATTGAGTTCCTCAGTTGCGGAAAATGATGCCGACCCAAGTCGAGACGATTCGGGGTACATTGAAAACGCTTAAGTTTCATTTATTTGTTGGTTCATGGAAAGTAATTTTCTTCTAGTAGATGGGGAAGCCGTTTTTCCCCAACTTAAAAGCTCATTATTTTTCGGTTCATGGTGACGTTTTCCATAGATCAATTAGTTTTCCGTCATAAAGTCAGAAAATTATTTTTCAGAAACAGTTTTCCTTCAAATTAACGGACCCTTGATATGTGAACCGAACTCACCTCCAACGGTGGAGCTCCATATTGACTCGGTTTAATCATCAAGATTGAATTTGGCTCGATAAAATGTTTTATTCTCTTTAGCAGTACTGAAAAAATAAACTCAGACTTAAGCTTGAACTGGAATTCTTGAAAATGATTTATACTTACTTTAGTATGTAATCAGTCACGTCAATAGTTATCGCTCTTGGACAAAGGAAAAGACAATAGCGGTTTAAGTAATTGCAGCCAAACGAAGGAAAATCCAATCAATCGTCAATCACTCTGGTGAAAAAGATTATTTTCCTAATGTAGCCGACTAAATTAACTCTCTTGAAGATTTGGAGATTGAAGATATTATATGAAGCTCAACGCATGCTGAAGAAGAAATCACGAGAACGACTCTGAATAGAGCAAGCTTTATACATTGATACATTCATACTTTCGTCAAGTCGTTGAGCAAGAAGTTCATTCAGTGAGAGCGTTTGTCACTGATTATATATCTTTTGAGAAGTGTACGAGTATTGTAGTAGTGCTTAGAATTTGGGAATGATAATCCAGCTTTGAGTGGTAGCACTAGCTACGCGATGATTACTCAAAAGATTATTCGTTGATTCCGGCCTTTAGAGCCATTAGTTTAAAAAAGTGGACATTGGCTTGATTTAAACCAAATCACTATAAGATCTGTGTGCAACATCTTCTATCCTTTGACTTATTTTCATATTTATTTGATAGAAGCATACTGCATTTGATATCATCAATTTATTCTTGCATATTTTAAACTTGATTTTGATAATTTCATAAAAACTATCCATTTTCAATAATCAACTTATTTATCCCCTCTAGGTTGTACATTTAGCCATAAAAAAGTGAAGTGAGATTTGCAGGTGGCGACAGTAATTACGTGGGGGGGATGTTGGTGGCAAGAAAGTCAACATTCAATCCGTCTGGACGATCTACATTCAAACCATCTTGATAACCTGGTGTTTACCAAACATGGTACAAGATATTCAAAATTCTATTTTATTCAATTTGACCTATATATCCTATCCGATAAAAGGGCCCAAACGACCAATTGAGCCTAAAGGTACGACAAATGGAAGAAACTACTGGATAAGTGAAGCAAAAAAATGTGGGTGGTTATCATCTTTTGATTTAATAGACAAGTAACATATATTTCTCCAACTGTTTTCATCTTTTTTTTTTTTTTTTTTTTTTTACGGGTGAAAGATCTTGATTTACCATCAACATAGTCAATAATAGGAAAATCAAGGACAGTCCGGTAAATATAGATTGGACACCAAATTTAAAATCTCTGATTGACAATAATTATATATTTAACGAAAAATCCGTTTTAGTTCCTTTGGGAGTCGATCGCCACATAAGAGAGAGAATATTAAAGAAAGCCACGCTAGCATTTTCTGCTAGTCATGGGCGGATTTAACGGAAGGGCTCGATTGCACCATTTGACAAGTTTTAAGATTTGATTGCACTATTTGTAAGTTTTATGACTCAATTGCTCTTTCGTGATAAATTTTAGGACTTTCGATGCACGTATCCTAAATTACTATTATACAGCCTAGTCTATATTGCGTATAGTATTTGACATAAAATAAATGCACAGAGCATCAATATAAAAATTGTGTGTTTTAAGTATAAAAAAAAAATATTTTGTGGAAATAGCATCATCTTATATACTGCAACTAATTATTGACTTACCAGTAAAAGTAAATATGCATTTCGATGAAGACCCTTGAAAGGTAACTGAAAAGAAAAACCCAATAATATTAGCAGGATTAGAAGATGAATCTGTAGAACTAGCAACTTAATAATTACACCTTCCATTTTGGATTTCACATTTCCAAAAATTCCAAAAATACCGAAACTCAAGACATCTATAAAGGACCGCTTTCCATGGAGGGAGGGACAGGACACATATCAACCCCATCTGTCTCCAAATAATCAAAACCCAATCCTCTCTTTTGTGTAAAACAAAACCTAGGAAATGGAGAAGTGTCGAACCAAGCTCTGTGCATTGGCGATTCTGCTGGTGATTGCATCATGTAGGTGGCCCCCTTTCATCTCTGATCCCTCACTTACCATCGTCATTATTATTGTTATGATACTAACGATTGTTCCTTCTTTTAAGGTCCTGTTGTCTTGCATGCTGAGGAGATGAGTTGCCTTATCGACACGGCTTGCCAATTCAAGCAGTGTCCTATTGGGAATGATGTCGTTATTAGGATGCACGTGTGAGTGGGTTGTGTTAAAGAAATTCCATATTGAAGAATCGAAGTGGTGTAGAGCAATTAATATATTCATGTTGGCCCATAACTCATTAGCTTAAGCTTTTGAGTGAATGTGGATTTGACTGAATATGTTAACAAGCTCGGACTTGGACTCCCTCTCGGTGATCTCCTCGGGCGAAGGTATCGGACTTTTGCTGCGCACTCCCATCAAATGGTATCAGAGCCAATGATTGGTGTCCCATGCGGTTACCGAGCGGGCCCAAAAGTAGACTTCATGGTTATGAAGTTGGGCTGGTGTCCCATGCGGTTACTGAGCGGGCTCAAAGGTAGACTTCATAGTTATGAAGTTGGGCTTTGATGATGCGGAAAGATACCTGAATTAAGGGGGAGCAGACCTAACACCGAGCTCACACGTGAGGGAGAGATTGTTAAGATGCATGTGTGAGTGAGTTGTGTTAAAGAAATCCCACATCGGAGAAGCGAAGTGGTGTAGAGCAATTAATATATCCATGTCGACTCATAACTCATTAGCTTAAGTTTTTTAGTGATGGTGGGTTTGACTGGATATGTTAACGAACTTGGACTTGGACTCCCTCTCAGTGATCTCCTCGGGCGAAGGTATCGAACTTCTACTGCGCACTCCCATCAGTAGTCTGCCAAGACGGCATATGTGGATGCATCAAATCCAAGAGCCTAGATGGCCCGATTGCAGATTGCCGCAAGCCTGAAGACTGTCTCCTTATCTGTGGCCATCCAACGGAGCCAAGATGCTCCATCTATACCGAGGGAAAATGTGTTTGCTTGTGTTGATGTAGTGCGTCTGTGTGTTGGAGATTGTTGAATGAATCAATTTTGTACTCAATAGACTTTGTGTTTTTTTTTTTGGTATCATGACTTCAAGGAGAATTTTTTAAATTAAGGCTTGAAGTGCCCTCATTTTTTTCAAAAGGAGACTCAAAGTGGACCTTGTTTCAAGTAAGTGTTGGGAGCACGCAGTAGAAGTCCGATACATTCACCTGGGGAGATCGCCAAGAGAGAGCCTAAGTCCGAGTCCGTCAACATATCCAGTTAGACCCACCTTCACTCAAAAGCTTAATCTAATGAGTTATGACCAGTTTGAATATATTAACTGCTCACTGCTCAACACCACACCAATTCTTCGATGTGAAACTTCTTTCTAACAATCTCCCCATCACGTGTGAGCTCCAATGTTAGGTTTGCTCCCCCTTAATTCAAGTATCCTTTGCATCAAGATATCTCAACTTGAATCTCCAAGTTATTGCAATGCATGCGCAACTATGCGCAACAAACAACCAACATCAATTGCTAACTTGGGATTGCATCACCCATGGTCTCTATTTTCACTTGACCAACTGGTCATGGTCTCTTCTCGCCAGACCAACCGTGATAGCAATTTTCACTCGAAACAAGCGTCGATCAAGAGATTTCTTTCTTGAGATATTCACAAACATCGGAACAGATTGGAGGCCCACCAATCAACCATCGGCTTTGATATCATTTGTTGGGAGCGCACAACAGAAGTCCGATACCTTTACCTGGGGAGATCACCAAGAGAGAGCCCAAGTCTGAGCCCGTCAACATATCCAGTTGAACACACCTTCACTCAAAAGCTTAAGCCAATGAGTTATGGGCCAAGTTGAATATATTAACTGCTCAACACCACACCAATTCTCTGATGTGAGACTTTTCTAACACAACTCACACGTGTATCCTAACAGTAATGGCATGAAGTGGCCATGACAGTTTCAAATAAGGGCCCGACCTTGCCGGCTAGCCAAATATACTGCCCCGTCAAGGGCATTACAAATAATAGAGATAGTAAATCAAATTAATCTCTCTGTCAACTTGCTCATCATTTGTGAGAGAGATACAAATATAGTAGGATTAATGGCTATTTTGGTTATAAGGAAATAACCCTTATAATTATTACTGTACAAGTTAGTCTATTTCGCGATTTTGTGGAAATAGTTGGGGGATAATATTCGACGCAAAATATATGCGCAAAGCAATTGCTGACGTTGGTTAGGTAATATAAACATGGGTTGTTTTAGTATAAAAAAAAGAGACATGAGCATTCGAAGTCCTAAAACTTGTTACGAAAATGCAATTGAGTCCTTAAAATTGCAAAAAGTGCAATTAAGTCCTAAAACTTGTCAAATTGATGCAATCAAATCTTTTCGTTAACTTCGTCCAACTTAACTTACAAAAAATGCTGATGTTTTTTTTTTTTTATAAATATTTTCTCTTTCTTACGTGGCTAAAACATTAAACATAAAACCAAAATGACGTCATTTTGGTTCAAATCTGATTTTTTTATATATTAAATTAAATAAAAAACAAGCTAAATTAAAAATAAAAAGAAAAAGAAAAAGAAAAAGAAAGGAGAGTTACAATCCAGGCAGCGAGGGCTTTCGTCACCGCTAGTGGCTGCCCTCGACCAGAACTGGGCAAGGATCGTCGACCCTCGCCCAAATCAGGCCCTCACCTACAGTCAGCGAGGCTTGCCAGCCCCTGGCTAGAGACTGGCGGCGGCGAAAGCCCTCGCCGCCTGGATTCCAACTTCTTCTTTAAAAAAAATTGCTTATTTTTTTAAAAAAATTATTTTTATTAATATAAATAAAATTTATATAAAAATCAGTTTTGGACCAAAAATATCGTTTGGCCACGTCATCGCCACGTAGGAAAGAGAAAATATTAGAAAAAGTCACGTTAGCATTTTCTGTCAGCCAATTTGGATGGAGTTAACGGAAGGATTTGATTGTGCCAATTTGTCAAGTTTTAGTACTTGATTGCACTTTTTGCAAGTTTTAGGACCCAATTGCACTTTCGTGACAAATTTTAGGACTTCCAATATACATATTCCTAAAAAAAAAAAATTGAATATAGCATCATCTTATATGCTGCAACTAATTATTGTTTCACCAGTAAAAGCAAATCCAAGTATGGTATCAAAATGCGAAGATGAATCTGTAGAAGTAGCAACTTAATTACTATACCTTCCATTTTGAATTTCGCATTCCAAAAAATGCAAAAATATCAAAACTTGGGACATCTATATAAGGACCCGTTTCCAACAGAGGACATGACACATATCTACCAAATCTGTCTCCAATAATCAAAACCCAATCCTCTCTTCTGTGTAAACAAAACCTAGGAGATGGAGAAGTGTCAAACCAAGCTCAGTGCATTGGCAATTCTGCTGGTGATTGCATCATGTAGGTGGCCCTTTCATTCATTTACTCTAATCCCTCACTCATTATCATTAAAATTATCCTAATTATACTAATGATTGTTCCTTCTTTTAAGGTTTTGTGGTCTCCCATGCTGAGGAAGTGACTTGCCAGATTGACCCGGATTGCAAGCCTAAGAAGTGTGATGTTGGGTATGCTCCCATCTGTGTACAAGGCATATGTGTATGCATCAAATCCAAGAGCCTAGATGGCCCGATTGCAGATTGCGAAAAGCCTGAAGACTGTCTCCCTATCTGTGGCCATCCAACTCAGCCAAGTTGCTCCATCTGTACCGAAGGAAAATGTGTCTGCTTGTGTTGATGTTGTGTGTGTGCGCGTGTTGGAGATTGTTGAATGAATCGATTTTGTTCTCAATAAGACGTGTTGACCCGACACAAGCTATTGGCTTACTTTTTAGCACTTGCTTCATTCGTGTGTACAACATTATGGCTATGCCCCCCATGAGATTGAGCTCCTCCATCGTGAAACATGATGCCGACCCAAGTTGAGATTACTTTAGGGTGGGTTTGTTTCGCTGAAAATTTGGTGATAAAAGAATATATTTTCCATGGAAATCATTTTCAAGCAAGATGGTAAGTTTTCACTTGTTTGGTGATTTAGGGAAAGTGATTTCCTTTTTGTACATGGGGATGTCGTTTTCCCCCAATCTAAGCTCTTTGTTTTCAATCCATGGAAAAACCATGGATCAATTAGTTTTTCGTTATCCAAACACCAAAAAGTCGGAATATGATTTTCCAGAAACAATTTTCCTTCAAATAAACAGACCCTTAATATATGAACTTAACTCACCTCCAACGGTGGAGCTCCATATCGACTCCATTTTATTCATCAAACTTGAACTTGGCTTCATAAAACGTTTTAGTCTCTTCAGCTCTACAGAGAATATAAGCTCAAACTTGGGCTTCAACTAGAATTCTTGAGAATGATTAGTACTTACTTTAGCCCCCGTTTGTTCGCAAAAAATGAATGTCTGAAAAACATTTTCAGAAAATCAATTGCTTATATAGCTTACAAAATGAATGAACAATTTTTTTTTCATTATTCATCAAAATATTTAGACATTAATTATTGTCGATGATAATATAATTTTGTTAGCTAATTATTTGAAGCGATACAAGCTATCGCAAGACAAATGGAGCTAGTATTTACTTAATCACATTGATAGTTGTCGTTCTTGAGATTTGTTCATTTCGCAAATCTTTGGATTTGCTTGGTTTGGACCTTCTCATTACTTCTCATGTATGATTTTGACAAATGAATGAAATCTTCCTTCGACCCAAAAAATAAAATTTGTACCCAATGGGGAGGCTTATAATATCTCCATGTGCATGCATTTTAGATTGACGCATTTTGATTTTCGGTGTTAATTAATTTTGCCAATTTTAGTCGAGCCAGATAATGATATTTTAGAGTCAAAAAGAGAGCATTCATTTAACGGGGGAGATATATACGTTTAATGTGGGATGAGCATCGGTGTGAAATGCTCAAATTATGGTAGAAAAATAGAGCATATCGACATTCTCCAGTTCAGATTCATCTCCTTAACCACAAGAAATGCTCTAATTATGGGAGAAGAATCTCAAATTATTCAACTACACAATGCAAGTACTTGTTGTCTTACCAGTAAAGCAAGTGCTGATTTTGACGGTGACCCGAGAAATGTAATAAAGAAAGAAGCCCAATAATCATCTGTGCGAGAGAGCGATATATCTATAAGGATTAATGGCTAATTTAGTTATAATCAAATAAATGTCAAACTGTTAAGATAACTCTAGTCTATTTTGTGCTTCGTGTGGAAATCATCCCATATAAAATTCGACTAATACGCGCAAAGAGAATTATTAGTAAATAACTAGCCATCGCACACGTCGATCGTCTACTACAAAAATGACGTGTTTTAGCACAAAAGAGCGTGGAAATAGCGGCGCCCTCTGTTGACACCTAATTTGCCCGATCCGGATCCCCTGCCCTAGTGGAATCAGGGCAGGGGTGACATACTTTTAAATCACACCGTCCATTTGAATCCGATGCCCCAAAGCGCGCCACGTCATCCGAGTGAGCTGCCTCAATTTTTGAGCGGCACAATGGTTTTTTTTTTTTTTTTAAAGTTGAAATGAAAAACTTCGACTCCGACGCCCCAATTCTCTCTGAATCCTCATCTGTGTGTGTGTGTGTGTGTGTGTGTGTGTTGAAATCCCGTCGCAAACAGATCTCCTCCGACTCCGACTCCGACTCTGACGCGTCGCGGCGGCCTTGCGCTTGAAATCCCGTCGCTGCTCCCTTGCAGCTTCGGATCTCCTCGCTCGTGAAATTCCGTCGCCGCTCGCAGCTTCGAATCACTGGCGCCTCCTCCTCCGCGGCTCGTCGTAGCTCCGAATCAGATCTCCTCCGACTCCGACTCCGACGCGTCGGGGCGGCCTTGCGAAACTCCTCCAACTCCGACGTGTCGCGGCGGCCTTGCGCTTGAAATCCCGTCGCGGCTCCCTCGTAGCTCCGGATCTCCTCGCTCGTGAAATTCCGTCGCCAATCATAGCTTCGAATCACTGGCGCCTCCTCCTCCGCGGCTCGTCGCAGCTCCGAATCATCTCGATATAAAAATCGGGTCTGACCGAATCGACGATCGGCACCCACCTCGCCGGCGACGAGGTAAAATCTCTTGCAGTTGTTCTATCGCCTTGATCTTTCTTCTCCTTCCAGATTGCTGGCTGATTCGCAATTCAAGATCGCCGGCATCGGTTCACGGGCTGATTAACCTCACACCTTCTTCAGTTCTTGCATTGATTAGGAAATTAGATGGATTTGCTATCGCGGGTGCCAATTGTCTGCAGACTATGATTGTCTGCAGCAACATGATTCTGGAAATGTGACCTTTACTGTTCCTTCGTGTAGTCAACCACAGACAACAAAGACAAAACACGAAAGGCTTATCGTCTATGATCCACAACATCACTACTTCTGACAAAAAAAAAACACACACACACACGAAAAAGATAATCTTTCGGAAGAAAAACACTCTTTCATTTCCAGAATCATGTTGCTGCAGACAATCATAGTCTGCAGACAATTGGCACCCACGATAGCAAATCCATCTAATTTCCTAATCAATCCAAGAACTGAAGAAGGTGTGAGGTTAATCAACTCGTGAACCGATGCCGGCGATCTTGAATCGCGAATCAGCCAGCAATCTGGAAGGAGAAGAAAGATCAAGGCGATAGAACAACTGCAAGTCGCCGGCGCGGTGGGTGCCGGTCGTCGATTCGGTCAGACCCGATTTTTATATCGAGATGATTAGGAGCTGCGACGAGCCGCGGAGGAGGAGGCGCCAGTGATTCGAAGCTGCGAGCGGCGACGGAATTTCACGAGCGAGGAGATCCGGAGCTGCGAGGGAGCCGCGACGGGATTTCAAGCGCAAGGCCACCGCGACGCGGCGGAGTCGGAGGAGTTCCGCAAAGTCGCCGCGACGCGTCGGAGTCGGAGTCGGAGGAGATCTGATTCGGAGCTGTGACGAGCCGCGGAGGGGGAGGCGCCAATGATTCAAAGCTGTGAGTGGCGACGGAATTTCACGAGCGAGGAGGTCCGGAGTTGCGAGGGAGCAGCGACGGGATTTCAAGCGCAAGGCCGCCGCGACGCGTCGGAGTCGGAGGAGATCTGTTTGCGACGGGATTTCAACAGAGAGAGAGAGAGAGAGAGAGAGAGAGAGAGAGAGAGAGAGAGAGAGGAGGAGGAGGAGGATTCAGAGAGAATTGGGACGTCGGAGTCGAAGTTTTTCATTTCAACTTTTAAAAAAAAAACCATTTTGCCGCTCAAAAATTGAGGCAGCTCACTCAGATGACGTGGCGCGCTTTGGGGCGTCGGATTCAAATGGACGGTGTGATTTAAAAGTATGTCACCCCAGCCCTGATTCCACTAGGGCAGGGGATCCGGATCCTAATTTGCCGCCCTCCGGCAAAGCAAGCTTGCATTTTGATGAAGACCCGTGAAAGGTAAACCTAAAGCAAATCCAATTATGGCAACTTAATAATTGCCACAAAATCCAAAATTGCCAAAACTCGAGACATCTATATATAGCATCACCAATTCCAAGATGAATATCTGTGGAAGTAGTAACTTAATAATTATACCTTCCGCTTTGAATTTCGCATTTCCACAAAATCCAAAATTGCCAAAACTCGAGACATCTAATATAAGGACCCATTTTCCACAGAGCGAACACGACACATATCATCCACATCTGTCTCCAATAATCAAAACTCAACCCTCTCTTCTGTGTAAAATAAAACCTGGGAAATGGAGAAGTGTCGTACCAAACTCAGCGCATTGGCCATTCTGCTGGTGATTGCATCATGTAGGTGGCACCCTTTCATTCATTTTCTCAGATCCCTCACTTATTACTATTATTATTATTATTATTATTATTAGTGATAATTCCAATTGTTCCTTGTTTTAAGGTTTTGTGGTGTCGCATGCTGCGGACGTGCCGTGCAAGAGCGACGATGATTGCAAACCCGAGCTGTGTCGGGAGGGGTATACTCCCATCTGTTTCGACGGCACATGTACATGCATCAAATATAAAAACAGCCTGGATGGCCCGATGGCAAGGTGCGGCAATGGAGGCTGTTGAGTGAATCGATCTTGTTCTCAGTAAGACGTGTTGAACTGTCACAAGCTATTGACTTTATTTTCCAGCACTTGCTTCTTGTTTGTGTGTACGTAGAGCTGTCAAAATGGATCATAAACTCATTTTGTAATCCATATATGATGAGTTGTATTGTTATATGGGAAATTTATATTCGATAAATGGGTACAAACTTAATATTGGTGCTTTTTTTAACATTAATATTAGTGTTAAATGAGTCATATATGGGTTTAAAAGTTACTTACATCCAACCCACCTCTACGACTCTTCATTCTCTCTCACCTTCACTCAATCTAGGAGTGATCGGTTTCAGGGTGGGTGATTCCCACCCTAGAACCGGGAACCGCACGCTAGAGGCTAGTTCTACAAAATGGGAATTGGGAACCGCCCACTGGTTCCATGGGCCAACCCGGGAACCGGTTCCATCCAACTCACCTCTACGACTCTCTCTTCATTCTCTCTCGCCCTCACTCGATCTAGGGGTGATCGATTTCAAGGTGGGTGGTTCTCACCCTAGAACCGGGAACCGCACACTAGAGGCCAGCTCTACAAAATGGGAATTGGGAATTGCCCACTGGTTCCATGGGCCAACCCGGGAACCGGTCCCACCAAGCACCGGCATCAATCGGAAAAGACTCACACGCGCAATACGTCATCATCACTCTCAGCTTCTATCCTCGCCAATACGTGCAAGAAATGGCTCGGATTTTCCAACCACCATCAGGAGGCGGAGGAGGAGGAGATTTTGCAGCTATGGCCTAATGAGCAAAGTCATTAAAGCGCGGACGTATACAATTGAAAGAATTATACTGGAACATTTGACAACGAAGGCTAATGAGTAATGACTTCCCTGTTCAAAACATAAGCAGACTCTAATGACTAATGAGTAAAGTCTAATATCAGGATTTTAAATTAGACAAAAGAGGCAGCTTCTTTTGATTGCCCTGCCTTCAGACCAAACCCAAGTACGTGCGAGGTAAATGCGGATCGAGAGGCGAAAGAAAGCTCAGCCGGTGCGAGAGACAGAGGAGATCGCGGACGAGATCGAGAGCTCAGCTGGTTGAGGAGAGGTAAGAGGAGAGACAGAGAGTCGAGAGTGAGACGGGTGAGGAGAGGCGTGAGGGTTGAGAGTCAAACGGAGAGTTGAGAGGCAAGAAGAAGAGGCTAGGGATTTTTGGGCTATCGTGACTGTGAGGCGTGTGCCGCGTGAGGTAAGTCACGTGAGTGTGAGTGTGTGAGACTGAGTCACGTGAGTGTGGATTTTTTGGGCTACCGTGGGCTTCCCATATATATATACTAGTCCGATCCGGGTGGACGGTTCCCACCTAGATCCGAGAACCGCCCAAAACCGGCTAGTTCGGTCCAGTCCGTATTGTTCTCTATTTTTTTGCACACCGGTAACTCGATCTCACCCTTATTCACTCTGCACTTTCACCTCGGTTTGATTATGGGTTTTACTAGATTGGATTGACTATAGAAGTAATTTTGGAATATGAGTTGAGTCGGGTACAAGTCACTGGATTAGCATTACAATAAATAGGTCATAAACTGGTTAAATGGTCTATTTGGACCAGACCGTTTAGGACTTGCCTGGAGCCGCCCACCTATTTAACTGGCCTATGTGTACGTAATGGTTATGTCCCATGAGATTGAGCTCCTCCATCGTGAAAAATGATGTTGACCCAAGTTGAGACAATCCAATATCTGAGCTCAACTCGCCTCCGACGATGGAGCTTCGCGTCGATCGACTCCATTTCGATGGTCAAGCTTGAACTTGGCTCGTATTCTCTCAAGCTCCACTAGTGTTGTAAGGGCAAACTGACGCTCGAATTAGAATTTGTGGTTACTTCACTATGAAAGTCATTTTAATAGATGTTGCTCTTGGACAAGCGAAATGCCGAAAGCGGTTGAAGTAATTACAACCAAAAGAAAGTAGAGATCCTATCGATGTATAGAAGGGGGGAAAATGAGTGTTCTCATCAGTAAAAGTAACTTACTATAAGATGTATCATAAGGTTGAATGTATATCTTGGAAATCAAGTACCGAAAGGGAAATAGTAGATATAGCTAAAAACTGATAATTAATCAAATTAATCTCTCTGTGTCTCTGTCAATCAACTTGCTCATCGTTTTTTGAGATAGATAGAAATGTCATAGGATTAATGGATAATTTGATTATAAGGAAATAACTGCTAGATTATTATTATATAGTCTAGTCTAGTCTATATTTCGCGCATCGAGTGGAATTTATCTAGGGAAAATATTTAACGTCAATAGCATGCGCAAAGATAATAATTAGTAAATAACTAGCAATTGCACACTTGTGGCGTGCATGCAACAGATTGGCCTTCGAAAGATTAGGCAAATGACTTAATCAATGCATATTCGAATGAATGAAATATGCGGCGACAATTTTGATAAAAATTTACGTTACAAATAAATTGTTAAGTACATGTGAAAAGAGAAAAATATCTCACTATCCGAAATATTCTTATTGTTGGATGGAATGCTCTGAAACCTTAATATTTAGTAACATGAGAGATATAATAGGAGTATTGACTTATGTATTTTTCTATGAACACAATATGTAAAAACCATTAGTTAAGGATATGTAATAAAGTAAAGAAAGGTTAAATCCCATACAGGTAGGATCAATGGCATGGATTAGTGAATAAACAATTGTGGGTGATTAACGGAGAAAACATGTATTTCTCTAGTGAAAATTGCCCAAAATATTTTAAATCTATTGTATGGCGGTCAATTCAGTCATAAGCCTTTCAATTTTACCAAATTAGTCCTAAAGTTATCGTACGACAGCCAATTCATTCCTAAACATTTGAATTGTGTCAATTCATCCAATTTCGAATCTTGCATTTGCTCTCACTCCAAAAAATACCATCCTTTATACATCTATATAAACCCACTTCAAGGGGACTCATGACACATATCTTCCACAGTTATCTCTAATAATCAAGCCCGAATTTCCTCTCTATAATCCTAATAAACACTCTCCATAATCATACCTCAGACAATCGGAGCGCCGGGATGTGGCGCCTAATCAAGTCCAAATTTCCTCTCTATGCGAATGTGTCCCGCCTTGTGCATCAGATCAGTGTCCTATTGGGGCTCAAAAGGTCTACACGCACGGCAAATGTTTCTGCGTTCCATCGGAGCGCCAGGATTCCTTGGCTAGTTGTGCCAACACTCACGATTGTGTCTCTATCTGTGGCCATCCGAAGGAGCCAAAATGCTCTGTCTGTGCCGAGGGCAAATGTGTGTGCCCGTGTAATCATTGACTGATGCGTGTTGCGAGTGTGTCTGTGTTAGGATAGGAAGCAAGAATAAAAGGGAATAAGAGAGAGGTGAGTTGTATGTGTCGGAGATTTTCATGCATCAACTTTGTTCTTAATAAGATGTGTTCATACTATTGAGTATTCGACTTATTATTGAAGCAGGGTCTGGCAATTGTAACTGGGCTGAACTTCTTAAAACCTTGCTAGTGCTGATTTCAAAAATGAAGCAACCAGAGTCAATATGTAATTTCAAACCAAGGGAAATACTTCCTTGACAGTACTGTCAGGGATGGTACAATCTTAACCATAAACCCATGAACCATCGCCGCATATTTTGCATAAAACACTCATTGATTGGAAGATTGTGTGGTCAGAAATAACTGACTATACTGTCAAACTGTTAGGGTAGCAGCTTACTCAGACCAATTAGTCTGTGTAATGTCAGTTACAAAATTCTCACCAAAGTAATGGTTAACGGATCAAAGGAAGTGCTGCCACAACTCGTCCTGCCTAATCAAACTAGCTTTGTTCCTCATAGACATATTTAGGACAATGCCATTATAACACATGAAGCAATTCACCCAACAAGCAAACTCCAAGAAAAATGTTGATATATGATCCTCAAAATTGACTTGGAAAAAGCGTAGGATCGTCTTAAGTGGTCATGTATTGAGGAAACTCTTCACGTGTTCGGTATTCCAGAATGTATGGTTGAGTTATTTATGAATTGCATCACTTCAGCATCCATATAAGTCTTGTGGAACCGCGATACAATAGAGGAATTCTTTCCAAGCGGGGAAATTCGTCAGGGCGACCCTCTCTCGCCATATATCTTTGTGTTATGCATTGAAAGACTATCTCATCTTATCGATGCTACAGTGAAGTCAGAGCGGAGGAAACATTTCTATTTTGGAAAGAGAGGACCAAGAATTTCTTATCTGATGTTTGCAGATGATCTATTGTTAATGGCTAATCAAGGATTTATGTTGAAGTTAGCATGGGGCCTCAACACTCAACCCAACCGTCTCTAGGCACAGGTTGGGAATGCCAAATATTGGTCACAACAAAATAATGTACATGCTAAACCTGGTGACTCGACTTTATGGAAGGCGATTGATGGCCGGCTTTACGGGGCGAAGCTTTGTGGAACCTAGGAAATGGTCGACAAGTCGGGTTTTGGATAGATAGATGGATTCCAGATATGGAGCCTCTCTGCAATATAGTTAATTATCAATTATCTCCGGTCGAGATGGGCAGGAAAGTTTGTGATTATGTGATGAATATGAATAGAAATTTTCAGGCAATTTTGGGAATCGCACCAGAAGAAATAATTCCCCGACGAGAGAGATATTCTCATATGATAGGGAAGGAAACCGTCCTGCTAATTGACTTGCCAATCTTGCAATAGAGAAGTGATTGGACGTTGCGCTCTACTCACAACCTCCCACGGAGTTATTTCAATCTTTGTTAAGCGATAAAATATGGGTGTTTGACGTTAGGACATAATTTTTATTTCCTTTGGTATACCGAAACATAGTACATGAGATAAAATAGGTTTTTTTTTTCTATGAGCACAATATGTGTAAAAACAATTAGTTAAGGATATATAGGAAAGGAAAGAGAGATTAAATCCCTTAAAGGTAGGATAAATGGAAAGAATTAGTGAATAAGTGGAGTAAAAAATCGTGGGGGATTATCATCTTTTATTTTAATATGGACAAATGACATGTAATTCTCTAACCGCTTCGACACGACGAAAGCTTAATTAAGGGTCAACAAAATAAAAAGTGATAAGAAAATCAATGGCATTTTGTAAATATGAATAATCAAATTCGAAAGTTTGCTTTATGATAATTAGACTCCAGAAAAATCCGAATTAAGTTCCTTAGCAGCTTAAAACCCAATGAGTTGGATTTCTATTGTTCACTTGCACTTTCTGCGGCATATTTTAGTTGGGTCAGACATTGATAGTTTAGAGAAAAAGGAGAGCATTTATTTAATGAGAAGATATATACATGTTATGTATCTTTTTTTTTTTTTAAATACATAAGAGGATTAATCATTTAATTGTTGTAATTATGTGTATTAATGGCTCAACAATTGTAAGACGTTACTTCATTCACATCTCTTCAGTTTCTGCGGCAGACTCTAGGGTCAGTAAAATCCATAATTGCTGTAATTATGGGGGTTAATGGTTCTTCAGTTTATACATCAGTTACTTTTTGTCAGTTGCGTGCTAAAGATTTAATAATGGTTCTTCAGGTCACGGATATGTCTCTTCTTCTCACGTGCAGCAACATTAATGGACTCGTTAATGGATGCTCTTAAGTTCACGCGAAGTCATGTGATTTTCATTTGTCAAGTCATTTTGAATGACAATTCTTCTGTAGAAAGGCACTCCTCTAAGTGAGCTGGTTTCGAGAAGTGTTCGATAGAGTCCTATTTATATAGTTTTAATACAAACGGGTTCGAAGCGTTGTATTTTGGGAGGTATAGTTCGTGAAGCTGCTTAGCACGGTTGGCAGGAACTAATCGCCTTAAGGAGATTCAGTTAGCCGTACCTCACCTCTTGTTCAATTTATTTCAAATTTACAGTATTAATTAAGTCTGTATTTGAGTTGTAACATCAACTTTATTTGGAGAAATTATATAAACATTGGCTTGGTCGTTATTATATTCGTTATTGGTTTTTTTAGAGTTTTTATTTATCTCTATTTATATTTTCTGATTACACAGTGTCGCGTTACCTATTATTCCCCCCGATACTTTACGCATATATTTTCCAACATTAACTACATTCTACAAATTACATTCATCTCATTAACTCCAAGAAATGCTCAAATTATGATAGGGCAATCTCGAATTATCCAATTGCATACCCAATTGCATACGGCAAGTACTTAAATGAAAAAAAAAAGTACTTAAATGACATAAAAAAAAAACAATACTGAATATTAATATATGTAGCAAGTTAATTACTATTTAATCAATTTCGGATTTTGCCTTTACTCACACTCCAAAAATATCGTGCTTTAAACATCTATATAAACACACTTCGAGGGGACTCATGACACATATCTTCCACAGTTGTCTCTAATAATCAAGCCCAAATTTCCTCTCTCAATCCTTAAAAACGCTGCACAATCTTACCTCAGATAGTAAAGCCGACATACTTGGAGATGGAGAAGGGTCAAGCCAAGCTTAGTGCATTGGCCATTCTATTGGTGATTGCATCTTGTAGGTTTCTCTCATCTCTCGTTTATTATTGTCATATCTAAATGTAGAACTGCACTAATGAATTTTCCGAACTTCCCTTCTTTTAAGGTCTTGCGGTCTCACAAGCTGCAGAAGGACAAGTATTGTGTCTTCTAGACAGCAAGGGCAAAGCTGATGTGTGTCCTGTCGGGTATCATCCCATCATTATACATGACCAATGTTTCTGTGTTCCGTCACAGCGCCTGGAAGCCTTAGGTTGTATTCCAATGATGTGTCCTATTGGGTCTCATATGGTCATCGAGCATGGGCAATGTTTCTGCGTTCCACTAAAGCGCCAGGATGTCTCGGCTAGTCCGGAAGGAGGGGTCGTTTGTATTCCGGAGTCGTGTCCTTTCGGGTCTCATCCCATCCCTGAAGGTGACAAATGTAAATGTGTTCCGAATGAGCGCCAGGATACCTCGGTTGGTCGGGAAGGAGGAGGCCTTTGTATTCCAGAATCGTGTCCTTTCGGGTCTCATCCCATCCCTGAAGGTGACAAATGTAAATGTGTTCCGAATGAGCGCCAGGATACCTCGGCTGGTCGGGAAGGAGGAGGCGTTTGCATTATTCCAGAGCTGTGTCCTATTGGGACTCATCCCATCAAAGTAGGCGGCAAATGTAAATGTGTTCCGAAGGAGCGCCAGGATATCCCGGCTAGTTGCACCAACAGCAACGATTGTGTCTCTATCTGTGGCCATCCGAAGGAGCCAAAATGCTCGGCCTGTGTCGAGGGCAAATGCGTATGCCGGTGTAACCATTGATTGATGCGCGTTGCGAGTGTGTACGTATTAGGAGAGGAAGCAAGAATGGATATATTCACTAAAAGTTCTAAAACTTGTTACGAAAGTGCAATTGAGTCCTAAAACTTGCAAAAGATGCAATCGAGTCCTAAAACTTGTCAAATTGATGCAATTGAGTCCTTTCGTTAACGCCGTCAACTTGGCTAACGGAAAATATTGACGTGATATTTTAAAATTAATTTCTCTCTCATACGTGGAATTTTTTATTATTTTATTTTTCAAATTTTATTTAAATTAATTAAAAAAACCAAGAAAATGCTAATTTTTAATTTTAAAAAGGAAAACTTAAATAAATAAACAAACAAAAAATAGGAACAGCAGCTGGGCAGGCCCTGGCCTCAGCCCACGCCAATGAGCCTAGGCCACCACTGAACGAAGCTGGAGGATCCGGCGGAGGTCGCCGGCCGTCGCCAGCCTTAGGCTTGGCCTTGCCGGCCCTAGGCGAGGGCCGTCGAGCCTCGCCCACCCGACTTGCCCAGATCTGTGTTGAGGAAACCCAGAACTGGGTGACGCCAGCCCTCGGCTGACGACCCTCGCTAGGCCCGGGCGATGGCAGGCGGATCAGGCCAATCGAGAGAGAGAGATTGTGTTGTCTGGTTCAGTCATTCAGCTTCGGCACATATGTTACATAAGTTTCGAGAAGTTCAGTCCTCTTTTCTTTTGAATTACATTAATGCAGCTCCTCGTCCTCCACCTCCGCATTCCTCCGGCCGCACTCGAGTGCGATGCTGGGGAACCTTTGGTGCATCTCGCCGGGGAGGTAAGAGGTCAGGAAGGTGAACTTGATGAGGAGAAGGGGCAAGGCGCGGGTGTTGTCTTGGTGGCAAAAGCTGGCGCGGCCACCGCGGTAGCTGAAGAAGGTGCCGGTGACGACAGAGAAGCAGACGGAGGTGGCGGTGTCGATCATGTGGAGAGGGCTCGTTTGGAAGACCATGGAAGACAGAGGGTCGGCCATTAACAGGTAGAGAGAGGGAGAGGTTACTAAATGTAAATGGGTTATTAAATGGGTTGAATGCGGCAAGAATCTAATTTTCTTTTCATGTAATGAGAGTGTTGGAAGTTGGAACTTTATTTATGAGGCCAGGTTGATCCACCTAATAATAAACTTCAGTTTGGTTGTGTTCGATTCAAGTTTTTTCTTTTTTAAAATTAAATTTGAGCCTTTCCTTGAATTTTTTTATTTATTTAAATAAGATTTGAAAAAGAAAATAAAAAAATGCCACATAGGAGAGAGAAATTAATTTTAAAATGCCACTTCAGCATTTTTCGTTAGTCAAGAAAATGTATTAACGGAAGGACTCGATTGCACCAACTTAACAAGTTTTAGGACTTGATTGCACCTTTTTATAAGTTTTAGGACTCAATTGCACTTTCGTGACAAGTTTTAAGACTTCTAGTGAACATATCCCAAGCAAGAATAAAAGGGAATAAGAGTGAGGTGAGTTGTATGAATCGGAGATTTTCATGCATCAACTTAGCTCTTAATAAAATTGGTTGATACTACTGAGTATACGACTTATTTTTGGAGGTCTCGAAAGTTTACAACGGTCGAAATCGATGGATTTCGGACGTTACCATCAATTGCACTATAGTATTCAATAACTCGGTGATCAAAAGCGACGATCGTATTTCTTATGTACAGGTTAATCTAACGGTTGACGATTGATAAAAGAACAAAAATTTCGATTTTTGCCCAGAGCTCTAAAGACTCGACAATTAAGCTATTACAAATACATGAAGATTCGTCCAATAAAAGGTTTTTTTTTTGTTCGATCCAATAAAAGGTTTTTTTTTTTTTGGTCGGAAATCCAATAAAAGGTTAGAAAAGCTGATTTTTACATATTTCCATTTAAAATAAATTATTGCCTATTAATATAAGATCTGAATCCTTATGAGAGATCCATAAATAAAGGGTAAATGCAGTTGACATTATAGCATGATCTGAGCTCTGAAACTTCAGAAATCGGAAGCACAAAGCTTCCCGGAAAACCAAAAACGAGCCAGTAACGATATGTCCATTGCCCGGAAACTCACACCAAACACCAGATTCTCATCTCTATCTCTCGACAAGTTCATCAAGTCCCGGAAAAACCTCTCCAAGCCCACACCGAAACTCTGGCCTGACGATGTCAAGCGACGAACTTTAATCACAAACGATGAAGACGACGACGAATTGACGTTAGCCCATCCGATTCTGCGCAGATTGGAGTTCAGTAATAGCATCAGAGAATTCAACCAAGCCCATGCTCAGCTAGTTGTCACTCGTCTCTCTCAACACTCTTTTGCCACAAGCCGAGCCGTGAAGAAGCTCTGTTCTTTGGGCGAAGTTGCTCGTGCGGCTTCGTTCTTCAGGTGTACCCAAGAGCCCGATGCTTTTCTGTGCAATACTATTATGAGAGCTTATGTCAACATGAATGAAGCGTGTAGTGCTATGAGATTTTATTATGACGAGATGGTGGGGAATGATGTTTCACCGAATCACTATACGTTTCCCATTGTTGTGAAAGGGTTTGTGGGGATTGGGTCATTGACCGAAGGAGAGAAGGTTCATGGCAGGGTGTTAAAACTTGGGTTTGAGTCGGATTTATTTGTGAGGAATGCGTTGATTCACATGTATTCGGTTTTTCGAAAAGCCAGGAGTGCGCGCTTGGTGTTTGATGCAGGGCCTGTGTTGGATTTGGTTAGCTGGAATTCCATGATTGATGGTAATGTGAAGAATGGGGAAGTGGATGTTGCTCGCGAACTTTTCGATGAAATGACCGAAAGGGATGTCTTCAGTTGGAACTCGATGATTGCGGGTTATGTTGTGCGAGGGGACATGGGCGAGGCACAATGGTTGTTTGATAGAATGCCGTTAAGGGACATCGTCTCGTGGAATTGTATGATTGATGGGTGTGCAAGGATTGGAAATGTGTCGGAGGCTCGCAGCTTTTTTGATTCGATGCCTTTCCGGAATGTGGTTTCATGGAATACCTTGTTGGCTCTTTATGTACGTGTTAAAGGTTATACGGAGTGTTTGAGTTTGTTTGATAGCATGCTACAAGAGGGAGAGATTAAACCCAATCGGGCTACTCTTGTGAGCGTTTTAACTGCATGTGCCAATACAGGGGACCTCAATACAGGCCACTTGGTTTCTTCTTACATGAAGGATAATGACATTGAAGCTGACACGCTGCTTTTGACTGCGCTATTGACAATGTATGCAAAATGTGGCACTATGGATTTAGCCAGGAAAGTGTTTGATCGGATGCCTGATAGAAGTGTTGTCTCATGGAATGCTATGATCATGGGGTATGGAATACATGGGCATGGCGAGAAAGCCCTGGAAATGTTCTTGGAGATGGAGAAGAGAGGTCCAATGCCAAATGATGCTACCTTTGTCAGCATATTCTCTGCCTGCACCCATTCTGGAATGGTTTTGGAAGGTTGGTGGTGTTTCAACCTGATGTCTCGGGTTTACAAGATCCAACCTAAGGTTGAGCACTATGGTTGCATGGTCGATCTTCTTGCTCGGGCTGGGCTGGTGAAGGATTCAGGAGAGTTGATTAAAGAAGTACCTACGGAGGCAGGATCTTCACTATGGGGTGCTCTGCTTTCTGCCTGTAGGACCCATTCTCACATCGAACTGGGAGAGATGGTGGCCAAGCGTTTGATCGAGTTGGAACCAACAGATGTTGGGCCCTATGTGCTATTGTCAAACATGTATGCAGCCGAAGGTAATTGGGTTGCGGTCGAGAATGTCAGGATGATGATGAAGGCGAAGGGTTTGCATAAGGAAGTTGGGTCCAGCCTCATTCAACTTGGAGGCGTCGAATCTACAGAGTCCGCAAAAGATGGCATGCACCATCACAGAAGTATTATGATTTACACAATGTTGAGTGAGATTGGTTCACAGATAAAAGCATCCTCTAGAGACTCCACAGCAGTAGAGGATCAAGAGTAGAGAGAGACTCAATCATATTGCTGGATTTTGTCGAAGATCCGTGTTCTGTATATTTTGTAGGATTGAAGGTGAAGACATTCTGCAAAGAATACGCCTTGCTTTTATATGTACGCCTGTACAGCACATCTCCCAGATAAAAGGAAAATCGCAGTATGCGAATTCTTGAGTACGCCCATCTTCGAGTTATTGAGAACTATTGCTGGAACACTACTTTGGATGGCAGATACCGTGGAAACTTTTGGCAAAAGGACACTTGAGGTGCCAATATTTATGTACGGCGCTTATTTTGGTGCCAATATTTTTTTTTTGTATCATTTAAGTGCCAAATCGGAGAAAAAACGATCACTTTAGTGTCAACGGCGAGAAATTCCGGCCAATTAATTACGTGTCATTTATTTTTAATTTTTTAAAATTCCGTGGCAATTTAAAAAAAAAAAATCAGGCCACGTGGCGTCCACGTGGACTTTTAAACTTAAAAATAAATTAAAATTTTGAAAAAAATAAAATTAAACAGAAAAAAAAAATTAAAAAGGGAAGTGCAGCGGCGAGGGCAGCCACGTAGATTATTTTAATTTTTAGCTTATTTTTAATTTTTTTTTATTGATTGTTACCTTTTTTTATTGCTGACTGGATCCTCCGGCAAGCCAAGTATGATTTCCGGCGAAGCTCACCGGAGTTGGCACTGAAATAACCGTTTTTTAAAAAATTTAGTACTTAAGTGATCAAAAAAAAAAATATTGGCACCAAAGTGAGCGCCGTACATAAATATTGGCACTCAAAGTGTCCTTTTGCTAGAAACTCTTTAAGAGGTTGAGTTAATCCTACAAGCATCAGTCGGTGAAATTAAAAGTTCAGAGCAGAAGTTGGACGGTAATATACATCAGGCAATCATCTCTTAAGTTGGAAGGTAATATGCTTATTGACTCTTTTGCCTGGAAGATGTTTTAGCTGTCGATGTATATATGTCGAACATTTTGCTGGTGTCCTCTCCTCCAGGTAAATAATATGTATTCTAAATTGATTGCTCCATCGACAATTTGGACAAAAAAAGCATATAATACAGGGTTTAATCGGACCAAAAAAAGTTCGAGGACCCAATTGAACTTTTGAAAAATTCAGAGACGACTGATGCATTCATCTCTTTTTTGTTTGATTTTCTTCTTTAGTTGCAAGATAAATATGGTGGAAGATGAAACGTAATGGGGATTCAAATAAATCTAATTTATGTTGGAAGTATATAATACACTTTTAGTTATTTAAATCATAGTTTGACCAACATAGTTATGATTGGTTATGAGATAATTGACTATACATCATTCGTGAATCGTCGTTAACATAAGTGACAATAATATCAAAGATCGCATAATATTAATTCTACTGACTTACTATACTTGGTATTTAATTTGTAATGGTAAGTACAATTAATTTGCTATTTAAAATCATCTATCTGTATTATTATTATTTTGGTCGAAATCTGTATTATTAATTAAAAAGGTGGGTTTTGTCTCGCTTATTGCTATTTCTAAATTACCATTACGTTAAATAAGAAGACAAAAAAGGCCATAATTAACACATATTTCCACTTCATTCACTTCCTCACACAGCTATTCATTTTTATTCCTTTAAGGGATGATCGGTCCCAGCAGTTCTCACCTTTGAACCTGGCCCACCCTGGAATTGGGAGCCGCGTGTTGGTTCCATTAAGGGTGAGCAAATCGGACCTACCGGACCGGGATCGGTGGTCCTGTTCTCAGTTCTAGAGGGCGGCAGTTCGGTTCGCGATTCTTAAAATTGGAACATGTGGCTGGGCGGTCCGGTTCCTAGTTCCAGGGACTTAGGACGGGACCGGTCGAAATTTTTATTTTTATTTTTTATATTTTAAAAGTAACCCAAAATCTGTCAAAACTAAAACACTAATATGGAAGATGTGGTATGTCAGTACTCTCCTTTAATGTGACTTTGACATGTATGTACTATATTTACGAGAAGAAGCGTAGTATGTAGTCATCTTTACGTTTACCTTTTTTTGTTCCTGAACCATTGCATGAATGGTGCATGTGTTTTTTTTTTTTTTGGCATGTTTCCTGTCCAATGGAACCGCTTGGGCACCGAGACCACCGGTCCGGTTCTCGGTTCTTGAGGGGAGTCGGACCGAACCGAGAACCGATCACCCCTAGGTTCCATAGACCCACTCGAGAACCGTACCGCCGATCTAGTCCAGTTCCCAAGTGAGTCCATGGAACCGGTCCTACCAAGTTTCACGCTATCAGTGGCTTGTTTTCCAGCAAGCCATGAACCGGTCCCATCAAGCTTCTTTTTTTTTTTTTTCAGCAAAAAGGAATGCCCTGTTCTTTAATTTCCCTATTATTTGTATTAAAAAAAAAAACTTCAACGCGTGCATAGAGTACTTCACTTTCCTCTCAGAACTTCGAGCAATTATTAGATTGAAAAAACTAAAAAGGGGCAAATGGCAGCAATTAGGGTTCTAACTTATAGCAAATGGAAGCGATCGAGAGCGACAGAGGGAGGTGAGGCGATGAGTCGTGCCTGTGAGGAATAGTTGGGGGTGCAGCCGTGAGTCGATGGGAATTGAGAGTCGAGACCGAGGGAGTTACTTGAAAGAGACCGAGATGAGACAAGACGACTGACGAGCGAGATTAGAGATTTATGATTTTAACTTTCCTTAAAAATTTATATATTTACATATATATAGAGTCCGGTTTGGGTGGGCGGTTCCACACCTGGAATCGGGAATCGGACCGGTTCCCTTGAGACCCACCGATTCTAGGCTGGTTCGGTCTGATTTTGGGCGATTCTCAGTTCCTTTGCACACCTCTAATTTCTCCAGGCAATTACCAAATGACATGTGGTACCAAGTTGGAAAGTAGTCGCTCATTTATTGAAAAACTTATGGGAAAAATTTCAAAATACGCATTTTCTCAAAAGAGCCTTCAAAAAGACATGGAAAATTTCTAAATAAGGCCCGAAGTGCTCTCATTTTCTCAAATAAGAGCCCCAAGTGAACATTATTTTAAATAATGGCCTGAAATGACATAACAAGTTTCAAATAAGCGCTTGAATTGGCCATGGAAGCTCAAAAAAGGGCTTGGCCTAAAGGGAATTTTCGTCATTTCCCCATTTTGATTTTATTTTGATTTTTTTCTTTATTTTTTTCCTTTTTTTTAAATTTAAAAAAAGAAAAAAGAAAAAAACACACACACAGGCTAGAGGCCTGTGGCCGTTGCCCCACCGCCGGTGGGGGGTCGTGGGTGCCTCGGCGAGGGCCGACGACCCCCGCCCAAATCCAAGAGAGGGCTCGAGTCTCTAGTCCGCGAGGTCGCTGACCCTCGCCAAGGAGTCGCCGACCCCGCCGGCCTTCGGCGACCCCTCCCCCCCGACGGTGGGGCGGAGGCCTACCCCTCCAGCCTATATGTGTATGTGTTTTTTCTTCTTCTTTTTTTTTTAAATTTTTAAGAAAATAGAAAAAGGAAAAGACAAATAAAAAAGAAAAAAATTAAATAAAGGGAAATGACGAAAATACCCTTGAAATCGAGCCCTTTTTTTAGACTTCATGTCCATTTCAGACCTTTATTTAAAATAAAGTTCACTTCAGACCCTTACTTGAGAAAATATGGGCACTTCAGGCCCTTATTTGAAACAAGATTCATTTGGGACCCTTATTTGAGAAAATGAGAGCACTTCAAACCCTTATTTAGAATTTTCCCAAAAGTCATTTATCTCAAACGACCTCTTAGATTAGACCACCATGTTCAAAAAGACCCTGTGGCTCATCGCTAATGACAAACACGTCCTCTCGACCACATGTCATTCGTGTTTCCTTTTTTGCCGTTGGATAGTGTCATTTTGTCCCCATTTACCCCCAATTAAACGCTAAAGTTTCTAATTTTCTTGGCTAGATAAATCCTAAATTCGAATTTGAGTGAGAAGAATATGAAATTGTAACTTTAATTGAAGCAATAGAGAAACTCACATTTAAACTGAATTTTAGGGTGCATTTATTTGGGAGAAAACTTCATGTTAAAGAAAAAAACTCTCCATGAGATCATATTTCAGGAAAATGATTAGTTTTTCTTTGTTTGGTGACATGTGACCGAAAATATTTTCTGGTGTTTGGATCTCATTTGAAAAATGATTTTAATCTCATGATTTTATCTTAGGTAAAAAAAAAATCACATTTTTTTCTTTTTTTATTTTTCTTTCTTCCTCCACCGCCGCAAGCCACAGTGGCCATCGGTGAGCTCTAGGCTTGTCGGATCTGGCGAGCCTAACAAGCCTCGAGCTCACCGACCTCTAGTGAGTTGCTCGCCAATGACCATCGCCGGCCGGTCGCGGTGGAGGAAGAAGGAAAAAGAAAAAGAAAAAGAAAAAGAAAAAGAAGAATAAAATGAATTTAAAAATATAATATTCGAATTCTAAAATATTAAAATAATTTGAGAGGAATAATTTCGAAAAATATTTTCATCTCTTTAGATTTATGAATTAACTTTTCTAATTTTATACATGAATTTTCCATTGACCAGAAAGTTTTTTTCATTTTCGGCGAACCAAACCGATCAAAGTTCAGAAAACTAATTCCCGAAAAACACTTTCACTCAAACAAACACACAATTAAAACAAGTTAAAACCCTAAATCTCAAAAAATTGCACACATTCACTTGCCCATACTTTTTTGCATGCAAGAAATCGCTTTCC
Organism: Lenwebbia sp. NSW1173648; assembly: GCA_029784005.1. Lineage (NCBI taxonomy): Eukaryota > Viridiplantae > Streptophyta > Magnoliopsida > Myrtales > Myrtaceae > Lenwebbia > Lenwebbia sp. NSW1173648. The sequence continues at coordinate 2,359,416 of JARCGZ010000005.1, forward strand.
CGGTTCGCCTCAATCCATGATATCTTCGATCGGGCCCTCATTCCACACCTACAATTCTGAATTTTTTATTCTCGATGATCGATTGAATTAGCTCTAAAATTCGAAATTTCAGCTCTATCTTCTCTTCCTATATTTTAACGACAACAATCGATAACGAATTATTTTGGTGAATGATGAAAATATTTTTTATTTATTTTTTCTATAAAAGATAAAATCAATATTTTTCTGAAAATGTTTTTCAATTTTTAGAAAAAACAGTCTAAGTAGGGATATTTTGAAAACTTCCCCCTTTTTTTTTTAAATTTTTGGCCACCAGTATTGGAGGACCTCCGATCCACGATCCGAATCGGTCTCAAAACCCACAAAAGGAACCACCACCACCCCACCAGGCGCCAGATTCGCCTGCCTCTTCGACCAATGTCAAGGCCCAGGAGGGCCAAGCACTTCGTTACGTTAACCCACCCGCTTCTGCGCAAGCTAGACTCGTGTTGTAGCCTTGTAGAATTCAACCAAGTCCATGCTCAGCTCATCGTCTCCGATCTCTCTGATCATTATCTCGCCACCAGCCAAGCCGTGAAGAAGCTCTGCGCTTTGCGCGCGGTTGCTCACGCGGTCCTGTTCTTCAAATCTACCCAAGAGCCTGACGCTTTTATGTGCAACACCATTATGAGAACTTACGTGGGCGGGAAGGACGCAAGTAGTGCCGTGAGATTTTACCGGGATGAGATGGTGGGTAATGATGTCATGCCCAATCATTACACGTTTCCCATTGTTTTGAAGGGGTGTGTGGAAATCGGGTCGTTCACCGAAGGAGAAAAGGTTCACGGTAGGGTGTTCAAACTTGGGTTGGAGCCAGATTTGTTCGTGACGAACGCCTTGATTCGCTTGTATTCGGCTTTTCAGAACACACGGAATGCCGGCTTGGTGTTTGATGCGGGGTCTGTTCTGGACTCCGTCAGCTGGAATACTATGATCGATGGTTATGTGAAGAATGGGGAAGTTGATTCTGCACGTGAACTGTTCGATGAAATGACTGAGAGGGACGCTGTCACTTGGACCTCGATGATAGGGGGTTACATTGGGAGAGGGGAGATGGAAGAGGCGAGATGTTTGTTTGATAAAATGCCATCAAGGGACACCCCATCGTGGAATTGTATGATCGACGGCTATGCAAGGATTGGCTGTTTTTGGGTGGCTCTTGAGTTATTTAATTCAATGCCTTCGCGGAACGTGACCTCTTGGAATACCTTGTTGGATCATCTTGTCTGTCATGAACATTATAGGGAGTGTTTGAGTCTGTTTGATACTATGCTACAAGAGAGAGAGATTAAACCCAATAAGTTTACTCTTTTGCCTGTTTTGACTGCATGTGGCAACCTGAGGGACCTCGATAGAGGCCAACAAGTCCATTCTTACATCGCGAGAACTGACATTAAGGTTGATGTGGCACTCTCAACCGCCCTATTGACAATGTATGCAAAATGTGGGGCTGTAGATGTGGCTAGGAATCTTTTTGATCAGATGCTTGATAAGAATGTTGTCTCCTGGAATGCTATGATTCTGGGGTATGGAATGCATGGGCATGGCGAGAAAGCCCTAGATTTGTTCTTGGAGATGGAGAAGAGAGGTCAAATACCAAATGGGTCCAGCTTCGTCGGCGTCTTGTCTGCCTGCAAGTGCTGTGGGATGGTTTTGGAAGGTTGGTGGTGTTTTGATCTAATGTCTCGAGTTTACGAGATTGATCCCAAAGTACAGCACTATGGTTGTATCCTCGAGCTTCTTGCTATGGTCGGATTGATGAAGGAAGATATAGAAGAGTTGGTAAAAGAAGTCCCGACGGGGGCTGGATCTACTCATTCTACCACTGAACTAGGAGAGATTGTGGCCGAGCGATTGATCGAGTTGAGCCCGACTGATGTTGGACCGTATGTGCTCTTGGCAAACATGCATGCAGCAGAAGGTGATTGGGACTCTGTTGAGGACGTCAGAAAGATTATGAAGGAAAGCGGTTTGCAAAAGGAAGTCGGGTCTAGCCCCTTTCAACCTGGAGGCATCGAGTCCGAAGGTTCCAAAAAAGATAGTTTGCCCCATCGAAGAGTTATGATTTATTCAATGTTGAGTGAGATAGGTTCTCATATGAAAGTGTACCGTAGAGACTCAAGAGTTGTAGAGGAATTAACATTGTGTTTGGTGGAGTTGATTAGAAAGGAAAAGGAAGAATTTAAGTAATCAAAAAGTGACAAATGGATGCTGAGGGTTGTGTTACAACATTGCTTGGATACTAGCCAGGCAAAAACATGAAAAAGGAACACATCTTGACCTAAATATCATTTTATGTTTAGAGTTAGAGGAGTGGACGAGCGGCGTTGGCGGAGCCCCGATGAAGACAACAAGGGTGATGGTCGAGGCGATGTTGGCGCGAGATGACGCGGGGTGCATTCGGCAACGGGCCCGTGTGGCGGTGGAGGTGGGGCTCTCAGCCTCAGGTTGAAGAAAGAAGAAAATCCGAGGGGAGAGGGATGGAAAAAAGGGTTAAGGACGGATTCTATTTGGAAAATCATAGGGTGCGGCTGCGTTCACAAGTGCACTTAAAAAACACCAATAAACGAGCAACACTTGGGACTTATTTGGTAACGTTTCTGATTCTTTATTTTTCTGTTCTTTTGTTTCTCGGAACAAAAAAGAACAGAAATCCATTTGTGTACGTCAATTGATTTTTTTGTTCTCGAGAACAGGTCAGTGGTTAGGGAATAGATTTGGAATAGAAATTAGAAGTAAAAAAAATAGCTTTTTTCTTCCGGGAACAAAAAAAGAAATAATGTCATTTTAGAAAAACAAACTCAATGTAACTTAATGCTTGTCTTTACAATCACAAGTCCACCGTCGGTCATTGCTCCCGCCATTGCCGATTCCTGATCTTCGCCACTGCTGCCTCCGGGTGTCGCTCACCACTGTTGGTCGACAGTCACCGTCAATATATTTTATTTTAGGGTGGTGATAAACACATTTTTGTTTTTTTGTCTATTGCGGGAATAAGAATTTTGTACAGTTACCAAATACGTTCTTCTGCTCAAAAACTCGTCTAGGAAATAGAACTATTTCTAAAAATAAATTATTCTCAGAAACAGAAATGTTGCCGTGTGCACTCTTAGTGAGCAGCATCTAATTCTTACTCCTCGCTCTTCCCCCCAAAGCCTTTTAGAAACACACTATGAAAACAGGTGAAGGATGCATGTTTTGAAAATGAGAAAGATGAGGCCATTTTCATTTGTGAGTTAACACCAAATATTGATTCCTAGGATGGTCACGACCCAACCTCTGGTGAATGTGCGAACTTCTGATAGGATGCAACTTCATGTAAAAACAAGAGTCGCATCTTTTAAAAGAGTAATGAGAGATTCTATATATAAACCCTTCTTGTCATTTCATATCGAGGCACATCCTCAATAATTTCTCTTTTTGTCCAAAAATTCTCTCCCTTCTCGTTCTTCTTAAGATCTTTCAAACACCGTTTATTGCATATGATTCTAGCTAAGTTGATGGATCATTCTACAACATCCGAGATTTATTTCTTACATGAGTATTTAATCCAAATGTGGAAAACTACATATAAGCATTTCTCTAGCTAAGTCATTGCTCATCTCTAAGGAGAACAATTATTCTATAACCCATTGAAAGAACAAGAATGCTCATGAGCGATTATTTCTATTGAACATCCTACAAAACAATCAGCTGTATTTCCTTGGCTTTTAACCATTAGCTGATCTGTACTCCGGTATCATATGTTTCTCCGGCTTTCCAGTCTTGAGGGATGTTGTTGACAGGAACCAACCACGTCTCGTCTCCATCGTCGCCGCTGAGCAACATCCTCAGGGACAATGGACCGCTGGGGGGCGAGGTGGTTGTCCAAACCGCACCATAGCTCCGGTCCAGGAGCTTGCAAACATAGTTCTGAGTCTGCCCAAATTTTGATAATATAAAGTCAGCAATACCATCATCATAGGCTATTGAGTGTGATTCGTCGTAGAGAAATCATCCGCAAATAATTGGATTTTGATACACATGATACCATTTTCTCTATAAGAAGCCGGTGTCTATGACTGTTTGACACGAGAAATCTTTCGGAAGCACGGAAAAGGTTAGATTAGATGGGCAAGATTGACTTTAAAACAAGTTTAAATATCTTATAGACCTATGGCTTAAGTTAACTAGTGTCACATGCTCCTTTATGCTGCAACAGGAACAAAATCCCACAAATTGACAAAAGGACAGGACATATCAGCACGAATGTATTAGGTTCATGAGGATATAAATTTGATTTTCAAGACAAAGTGGATGGGTTTATCTTCTCCCATAGTTTGATAATAAATGCAAATTTTAGCTTCTAAATATCTGAAGTTCATGAGAATCTGAAACATGGTTGCAAGGCAGGTCCATGGTTCCTAATGGAACTGACTGCTATGACAGGTTTTACATGGAAGTGGGGTCAGTGCATATCATGAAGTACTCCTCGTTTGACCGTTCGAGAGCAATCTTTGATAGAAAATGAGTGTCAACTTACCTCGCATAGCTGCACGGCGGTGATGTCCTTATTGCCCTGTTGATACCATATCACAAAAGCCAAATAATGGGGGTTATTGCTGCTCTCGTCGATCTTGATGGTTACATTCTTGTTTGGGTAGCTGCAGGAAACCCTGCGGAAGATTTGAGATTCTTGGATTAGTTCAAACCTTCATTCTGCGTGCCGTTCACATCTCGGCATGTCATCTTGGAATTATTAGGTGTTACTTGTACTGTGGACCGGTATCTCTAAGTTTTTGATTGCTCTATCACATGAAATCATTAAGACTACACTCTTTGGCAAGAGCTTAACCATCACACCAGTGTTATGTGCATAACAAAAAAAATTCCAGTTACCTCCTTCTCTTATCTCTGGTTCAGCATAAGCTATCACAGATCCACATGATATCAATAAAAACTTTCCAATAGTGCACATATCAAGCACCAAGTATGATCTCACCGTCTGTATTCGATGTCAACAACACCAAGTGTAAAGAAGTAGCTGGCTACATCGGGGGTTTGAGCCATTCGGCTGAAGGCACGTTGGCTTAGAATGAAATCCGTGTTATCGCCCGAACCTTGATCAGTTATAACGACGGTTACGCCTTTATCCGAGCAGTACTTACTGCTGGTGCACCTCACCTGTAAGTTGTTATGCATGTATTAACAACTTTTGCATCCTCATAAACACTAGATTATAGTATGATATTCAAAAAATTCGGTTAACAGGATTCTCACCTGGTAGCAAGCGCCACAACCGACACCACCGCGATAGAGATCAGATGCTGCCGACACATCTCCACCATTAATTATAGCTCCAAATGAACCAAACCCACATGCCCCACCTGCGGTTGAAAAAGAAATATCCATTTGTCAAGCATTTATCTTATCATAGCATCTGCCACAAAAATCTACAGTTTTACTCATATATTCCTTACTGCCTGTTCCTTGTTGACTCGAATTCGGGTAGTAGGAGGCACGAGAAGAGACAAAGCAGTTGCTGCAAGTTGCACCGTTGGCCGGAGTTTGTACGAGAAAGAGGGTGGCTGAGAGAGAGAGAAGCAACTTGAGCTTGAGAGCCATTATGCGAAAGCAGAACCAAGCAACTCTCAAGCCCAATAAACACAAGGTGGTGGTGCAAGAGAAGCAGCGAGCTTTCGGAAGATTTATAGAGAACATTCAATTGGTTTGGTAAAGATTTCCAGCTTTGACATTCTGCAAGTAGTATTGACGTAAATGAAGTAGATTGAAACACAATCCTTTTCAGCTAATAGTCAAGACTTTGGAATTTCCCCTGTATGGAATATAGCGTCCAAATGTGCTTTTCTGACTCGAAGAATATTTCCTAAGTGTTCAATTCTTCCTTCTCTTCTTGTGTTCGAGTTTCCTTGCGTAACGAAAGAAAGTAGGGTCATACTGTTCCCATTGTGAAAGTTCAAATTGGTATGGATGTTCTTGAACCAATACAGTAGCAGCCATTTCACTCCTAAGTTTACAATCAAGCTACGAATAAACTGTAGAAGGTAAAAGAATTTGACTTCCAAAATGTCATCTGATGTATTCATGATAGGCACAGTTGACCGCTAAGTGATCTTTACCTACCTAGCGCGCGATAGAGAGTAGAGAGAGAGAGAGAGAGAATTTGACTTGCAAAATGTCATGCGATGTATTCATGCTAGGCATAGTTGACCGCAAAGAGAGAGAGAGAAGTCTAAAATGGCTATATGCTCTGACCGAGAAATTAGTGAAAGCAAGATTCAGAAGAAAAGGAAGAAGAGAAGAAGTCAGTTAGGTGGTGGTGCACTAGCAAAGAAGTTTTAGGCATTTCTTGATTTTCCCACTTAAAAGCCTTTCAAGAGTCCAAAGCGGCTATATGCTCTGCAATGTTGGCCTTGTTCATACTGTTCTGTCTCGTTGTAGGCATTTTGTATTCCGGCAACTTACCTGGAGAAAAACTATGCATCCTGTCTATAATGTGGGAAGAATCACTTGAACAGGAACATGAACATGAACCTCAGCATCTATTAGGTGACTTTGCGCGAACAGGAAATCGGCCAATTATCTGTGTGCTGTTTGAATGACCTTGGAATCCTGTGAATGTACTGCTTCCAGCCAGAGTTGAGGAATCTGGCCGAAATTGTAGCGCAAGTGCCGCAGCCTGGGTGCTATCTCCTCCGAAAGCCATCCAAATCGAGGTTGTTGCTCGTGAATCTTTCTTTTTCGTTTCTTATCTGGCTCTATCATTGCGCCACACACACCGAACCTAAAAAGTTGCAAGGAATATAGTTCACTTCTATCTTGTCCGAACAAGATGTACGTGATCATAACACGCGGATAGATTGTCTGTCCAGATTTCCTAAGGTAATTCTTAGATATTAGTATCCAACGAGTCGTGTGTTGATTAGCCAAGAGTTCTTTTTTTGCTTTTTCGCCAATTTGTCAGCAACAGTTCAAATGTGATTGCTTTCTTAAGCATGTCTTTAATTCTAGCTAGTTCCCCTTGATTGAACTTTGAATTTTGGGTGGTACTAACCCAAAGACGACGTACGAAGCAAGCAAAATCCGACCGGCATGAGATTTGTCCATTGAACCTCATCAGCAATGACTTGGAAACCATGATGAAGGTATAGACCCCAGGGCCCCACGCCCCACGCCCCGTCAACCAGTTGTCATTTCTCAATGATGAAAACTAGAGAACACAGAGCCAGAGCAAGAACCATGTTTAAGCCTTGGAGGTGGACATGTTGACCATGAATGCAAGATGTACACTGTTTTACTTCCGCTGTCATTCTTATCTGCAAGGAGCCTTGGAGTTTCTTCACATGAAGTAATTGAACACCATATACACAAATTGTAACAACTCCTCTATTAAACGATAGGCAAACCTGGCCAAGTCTCAGCCATGAAGAGTCTTTGGTATATTTAGGACAAACAGTCATGTTCTCCTCATGACTAAACCACACAAATACGTATATTTGCTTATTCTCTTCGAAAATAGACTCATTCGTTATCAGAATATTTGCCCCGGTAAGCTAGTTTATGCATGCTACTCTTTTGCGTGGACAAGAATTGGGTTCTACTCTCCTGATGGCCACAAAGAGACGATGCAGAGAGATGCCATACAGCTAATGAATCATACAGCAATTTTGTTCAGATAACAGTTCATCCAACTGTTAACATCTCGGTACCATCCAAGCTGGAATATAAGTATATGTACACGACTCAAAACTACAATTGACAACCCTCAAAATACAACAAAGTACAAAGAGTCGTCGAGATGGCCGTAGCCATTCACCTATTCCACCAGGGATAGTCATCATCCAGTGCGCGGATCTTTTCATCTTGACCAAGAGACTGAGTCTATCTCGTCCCGAGCAGATTTATATAACTCAAGCCTCCTAGTGCATTGCTGCCTTCTTTCCATCCGTGCAGGATCTTCATCCAACAACTGAGCGAGCTGATTGGCCTAGAAGATAGAAAATGAAGCAAATTGTGATTGTGCGGTAAAATATGCAATGGCAAAATTATGTCATGCTGATGAGTGTGAGTGACAAGTCCACATACCTCCTTTTTGCCCACTTGAGTATAGAAATGATCTAGTAAAGATCGTTTTGCTTCTCTCACTTGACAATGGACCACAGCCTTTGGGATGGTGTTCCTCAGCGTCTCGGACACCATCCCGACGTAAGAGGAAACATTTGATCCGATCCTGCGGTAATGCCCCTCCGTGTACCGATCTGCAGCATTGGCAGCTTGATTTCCTCCCTTTTCTGCTTCCTGAGGAAGTCTCCTAAAGAAGTCTACCGTCAGGTATGAAGATTCCATGTCCACCAGCTGTAAAGTTGTCTTCTTGCCATCTTCACGGAACCTCTCCAGTGCTTCACTGGCAGCTGCTCGAATTTCCACTTGAAGAGTTGGAAAACGCTTCAATTCCTGCGGGAATAAAGCATTCCATATGGTTATGCTAAGACAATATCACAATCTTCAGCATATCCTAATTTCAGACCTGACCTGAGTTTCTCCAATAGATTTTCTCACAAGGTCCTTCAAGATATAATGAACCTGCAGGAACAAATCATAAAGGGTGAAGAACTTATTCAGTTTTGACTCCTAACCGATCACCTTAAGCCCCAAAAAAGTCATAATTAATTTCAGAAGTATGACCACCTAATTCTCAAGTTCCATTTCTTTAAGACACGGTATTTTCAGATGTCCCTTTAATCATCTTTGAAACAACCTTTAGGCACCACGACTTTGGTAGAATGTAGGAGTACCAAATAACTAATAAGAAATGAACTCTTACAAGGACATCAAAGGACCAAATCAACAGAAGCATAGAAGGATACTCCATGATGGCACTTACAGCATCCACTGATGCTTCAGCTGGCCCTCTAAAATAATTAAGTGCGCCATCGATAAGCCTTCGATAACCTTGCTCAGGAGCAATAAGATGAGGCTGGTAGCCATCTGCCTCTGAGACCAGCTTCCTCACATTTTGCAGTGACAGGTGACGATCAAAAGGAAGCTTTCTTAAAGCAGCAGGGAGTTGATTGTCAAAAACACCATAGATTCTAGCACCACCAGGTCGTCTGAGAAAACTCAAATTAACAAGAAAGAATCAGAATTCGAGCTTCTGAAGACAACTTTTAACTGTAATAAACACTAATAACGGTTATCCAGTTATAAGCATATCCAAGGAGAGAAAAGCAAGAAATTTAGAGATTGTTGCTTCTGAGAGCTGTGAAAAATCAAAGAACCAAATTAGTAACAGACTGCTTCAACTATTTTCAAGAAGAGTAATACAATATGATGACAAAAACGCTTACATTATGAAGAAACTCAAAAAAAGGAGTCTAGGTGAGAGAAAGGGAGCACACTATTACCCTCCTTCCAAATGCTCCTTGAAAATTCGGTCAAATGCACGGCACAACTCTAGGATGGTATATAACTGGGCCTGTAGCGACGCCAATCATCAAAACTTAAACTCATGAAGAATCCATATCATATTCACATGTAAGAGAAAAGGATGGTCAGAAATTCCTCACCCCAGCATCAGCAGCAACAGGTCTACCTAGATGATTCAACTCTGCTTCAAGTTCATCAATTGTTTTATTGATCAAAGATATTATGTCCGGTATGCGAGCTCTAATGACAGACTCTAGATGCTGAAACCAAGTCAAATCCCATTATGTAGACAACTCAAAAAAAAAAAGAGAGGAAGAAATCCCAAGGTTGAAGACTGCAGCAGGTTATTGTGAAATAAGGGGAAAAAAGAACCTTTGAAAGGAGTTTCGCAAGGTACTCTGAGCCCATTTTACCAGCCAAGTGTCCATAATCACGGCTTGTTGCAAAGAACTCACGTTCCTTCCTCCGAGCAAAGATCATGTCTACGTTCTTATTTATATCAGCTTGGGATCGGTTCACTATACCAACCCAAGGGAGTTGAAGCCGATAAGACCTTCCTTCTAGAACCTTGTAACAACCGGAAAGGTATATGGATGAGAGAGACAGAGACAGAGACAGAGACAGAGACAGAGAGGGAGAGGGAGACAGAGAGGGAGAGGGAGAGAAACTAATGCTGTAGGATCAGATACCAAGCTGGAAAAGTTTGTAATGAGGAATCACTTACGTCAATTGCATTAGTTCCCTTGTCCATCAAATCAAGCTTTGTCAAGACGCCAAATGTTCTCTCACCTATGATCATCACAAAGTTATTCAAAGTTCCATGCTATGAAATTATTTGTATAGGCTATACCTGAAGGATCAACTTCTCTCGCGAGCTTGATAGAATCAGATGTAGCAATATCTTGATTGGCTGGAGTAATGGCCAAGATAACGCAATTCGGCTACAACAAAGAGAAAAAACAGAAACTAACTAACGCTGAAGTTATGGCCAAGATGATGCAATTAGGCTACTTATATGCAATAAAATTATGACATGCACGTATTGACCTGGCAGATACTATTTCATTTCCGAAGGGATGCTCATCATAATGAAGCATGACCAAAAACACGTATTGTCAATTAAAATAGCAAATTCCTAAAGTTTACATAGGAGATAGACTTTGAGCTTTAAGGAGATTTGATAATATAATTTCTCAGTGACATTTGAACTTCTAAGTGCCCTCATTCCATTACCAGCCATCCCTACTAGTTTGCAACGTAGTACATTACCCAGCCATTATTATCATGCAAAAAAAAAAGTGAGCTCACCAGCACAGATGTGACCATCATTAGGGATTTCTTTCACTTACTTTGAACTCAAGGGGCCGTCATGATAGACAATGACTTCATTATGTAGAATATAATTCTTCTAATCCGATCGAGAACTTAAGCTCATCTCTCTCAGAAACTTAAACCCGTTACACCAGTTGCAAAGGTCCCTTCAATTTCAGAGATGAACTTTGAGACCGAAGTCAGCTGCCTAGAGTTAGACTAGCCAGAATTAGCATGAAGTTTTCCGACCAACAAGCCTTTCTTTTTTTAAATTCGCTGATAAGGAGAGTTCACGAAAGCAGAGAACATCATTGCCATAGAAGAGCAAGTTTTGATATACAGTCAGAACATATATCTTACCTTTTCAACATACGACCGGACCATAATTTCAATGTCTTGGACGATACTCTCTGGCTGTCCCTCTTTCAGTAACAAAAGATATCAAACACTATTGAGATTAATAGATCAAAAGGGAAATCATATGAAGAGATCCATTTCACCAGAAATGGCTGTGTTCAAAAACATACCTACAGCAACTTTGGTCAACCCAGGCAAATCTATCAAAGTTAAGTTGACAACTGCCAGCAACAAGAAGCTGTTAGATAACTCGAGAAATGAAACAAAGGATATCGATGAAGTTATCAAACTGAATAATGAGAGCAAAAAGCTGTCAAAAAGACATGTCTTTTCATCAGAAATCACAGAAACAGATTATGGATCCAGTTAACAAATTAAAGGGGGAGGATGTATCTAATGCACATTAATTAACTACGAGCCGATTCTTATAACACAAGGTAGAAGATCCAAATTTTGAGAGGCGACTCCACTAAAAAAAATGAAAACAAAAGTGCGGCTACTATAAGTTTAGATCTTGTGATTAGTCAAACAGGGAACAATGATTAATTCTTGCCCTAACCCTCGTGTCTTGTATCCTACTGCCACCACACTAGCCCATGGGCCTAAATCTTAAAGACCGTACTTAAAGCTCCATTAACCCCTTCCAAGCCCCCACCATTATTGATAAGACTGGGATTCAGGCATATTTTCAGGAAGCTGCTCACTGTAGCTTCGGGAACAGCTCATAATTGTTCATCTACACGAGAAGAGAAAAAGTACATGTGCATTAATGCATCCCAGTACCCAAAACAGTATGGTCCAGAAAAAAATGATTGCCAATCTGCAATTGGTAGATCTAAATTTCAGATGTTATTACCATTTGGGGAGTAGATGCTAAGATGGATGGGAACTGGAGATATCTGTTTCGACTTTCCAGTCAACCTATCTGTCTCATCCTGAATTTCATTGCGAACCATAGCTGCATAATACCAAGCAAGAGTCACACAAACTGCTCCTACTGCCATTTCTTTTGCAAATTCAGGAATGCAGAGTATGTAGAGCACATCAATCTCATTTCACACATTTTGGAAACAAATTTTGCATGCATCCAAGTGACTGTTGATCATAAAGGAACATAAAAGTGAAGTTGATCCTATTTCATAGACTAAGATCTACAACCAATTCAAAATGCAATAAACCAAAATAAAGAACAGCTCTTGCTGATTAAAGTGCATGAAGCTCCAATTGTGTGCACCTTATAATGTGGATGTCAGACAAGCTATCATGTGAGTGAGCAGATAGACAGCTATCAGAGGCAATTTAAAGGTGACAAAAGACACTGATCTTGGAGTCGCGTCACAAACTTGAAGATAATAGGAAAATTACTCCTATGCAAGTTAAGTGTGCAAAAAGACAAATTTGTAGAGGATCTCAAGAATCCCAACTTGCACAGTGGGGTGTAGACTTGATCTCAAGATGCTTCACTAGGTCTACTTAAATGAATTAACTGCCACTACTATGATACAAAAGTTGACTGAAAGCAATACTACAAAATGCAGTAGTAAAGGTTCAAGAATGTAATCACTTTACATAAAAAGCTTCGTCATTTTGATCCCTTTTTCTTTTCGCTGATGGTGCAAACGTAAAAACAAACTCAATTTGTTGAAGCAGCAAAAGCAAAATTTCATATTCCGAAAAAAAGTTGACATACAGAAGTCAGTGAATCTTTTCTTTGGCAGATGCAGGAATTCTGCATATTCTTGTAGCCCAGACTCTGTCTTTTGCAGCTGCAACACCAGAGGCCGCCTGGTCACAATTCCTGGAAGCAAGTGACAAGGAAAAATAAGAACCCAGAAGGTTTGGACTGAAGATAAAGCAGTGCCTACTCGAACTTCAAGCGCATAATTCTAAAACAGTCTTCTAAAATCTAGACGAATCAGTTTCAGCATGATTGAAAACCAGAGGTATAGCACCTCCAACCCACTTGTTCAAATGCTCCATCGCGTCTCCTTATAAACCAATTTCGCAAACTGGACTGAGCATCCATAGCATTACATGCAATTTTCAAGGACAACTGATAGAAAGATGGATTCTTTTAAGATTATTTGTGTCTCCCTTCACTAATCCCTAAACCAAAAGTAACGCAAAAGCAACTAGCAGCTATATAAGCACATACCTGAACCTCGAGGGAGAAAATCTCGGCCAACAATACTCTCCAGCACAGACGATTTACCCGAGCTCTGCAACAATACATGTCGACCATAACAGCAGCCATCAAGAGGCATTTCAGAACGCTCAATTCAGGACTAAAACCCACAAACATATACCGACATATGCACGCTATGAGCGAGAGAGAGAGAGAGAGAGGGAGAGAGAACCTGGCCGCCAACGACGACGACGGAGGGAAGAGCCTCCCAGAGAGTAGGCAGAGCGCCGTGGTCGCCGCCGTGGTCGCCGAGGACCGTGCAAGCTCGCTGAATTCTGTTGACCAAGCCAATCAAGCTCTCCATGGTGGCCATGCGACAAGCAGGGGAAGCGAACCCAGCTCTCGAGCTCGAATTAGAATTCCAATGGACAAGAGGGAACACGAGGATGAGTGCAGTGATGGTGATGGCGATGGCGATGGCGATGGCGATGATGGAGATGGAGAGAGAGACGGAGCAGAGCAGGAAGGGAGCTATTTTCGCTGCTTTCTTCTTGTTTTCTTAAAAAAGAGATTTTTGAAAAATTTCCGAGCGTGACGTTCGAGTGATGGTGATAGAGACGAATGTCGGCCTTGTGGGCGCACTTGGTTTGCTTTTTTATTTTTGTTGGCTTTTTAACTTGAAGTGATCAGCCTAAGGTCAACTCATTTTCTTTTCTATTTTGACCTCACCGTTTATGGCCTGTTTGATAACATTTATATTCCTCTAAAGTGATTACGATTAAAATCATATTTTCTTATTCTGTTCCCTAGATGATTTTTAGAGAATCAGAACGCGTTTAATAACTACACAAAATTTTTATTCTCGAAAAAAACCAAGTTTTGAGAATTCGTTTTTAAAATATTTAATATTTTTTTAAAATATTTTTATTTTTTGAACTTTTTTAAAAAAATTACATATTTTTAATTTCCCCCCATTTTTTATTTTTTAAATTTTTGCATTTTTTGCATTTTTATATTTTTAATTTCCCCCTTTTTAAATTTTTTTAACTTTTTTTGTTAAATTTTAAAGCTTATTTTTAAATTTAATTTTAAAAAATTTGTTTAAAAAAATTAGTAGTTAGTAAATTTTCAAATCTAATTTTAGTTTTTTTTAAAGTTCAGAAGTTCGCGTGAACTTAATCGTTTTAAAAGAACTGAGACTTTATTTTTTTTTTTGTGAGTCTCAAAAGTGTTCTTTTTTTGGAGAAACAACTTTTTTTGTTTCTTATTTTTGGTCCAAAACTGTTCCCGAGAGTAGAATCAAAATCAGAATCATTTGCGTTACCAAACATGTTTATGATCCTTTTTTATTCCGGGGAACAGAAACGTTACCAAACATGTCCTTAGGGTGCGCATGGTAACACTTCTGGAAGTGAATTTTTGCTCCAGAAGTGCTTTTGGAGCAGAAATCCGTATGATAATTCAGGGTCTATATGGCAACCATTCTAGTTCTCTGATTATGTTCCATAGAACAAAAAAGGATGAGAATCGTGTTCAGTAACGTAAGGGCCGGTTTGGTAATGATTTTGATCCAAAAAGTGATTCTGATTAGAATCATATTTTCAGATTCTGTTCCCCGGATGATTTTTAGAGAATTAGAACGGGTTTGGTAACTACACAAAATTTTTATTCCCGAAAACAACCAAGTGTTGAGAATTCTTGTTTTAAAATATTTCATCTTTTAAAAATGTTTTTTTAACTTTTTACAATTTTTAAATTTTTTAAATTTTTTTTAAAAAATTGCATTTTTTTTAATTTCCCCCCATTTTTTATTTTTTATTTTTTTTGCATTTTTTGAATTTTTTTATATTTTTAATTTCCCCTTTTTAAAAAATTTTTAAATTTTTTTTGTTAAATTTTAAAGCTTATTTTTAAATTTAATTTTAAAATAATGTGTTTAAAAAAATTATTAGTTAGTAAATTTTCAACACTAATTTTAAATTTTTTTAAAATTCAGAAGTTCACGTGGACTTAATCTTTTTAAAAGAACTGAGACTTTGTTCTTTTTTGTGATTCTCAAAAGTGTTCTTTTTTTGGAGAACCAACTTTTTTTTGTTTCTTATTTTTGGTCCAAAACTGTTCCCGAGAGCAGAATCAGAATCAGAATCATTTGCGTTAGCAAACATGTTTTTGATTCTTTTTTGTTCCGGGGAAAAGAAGCAGAGGAATAGAAACGTTATCAAACAGGTCCTAAATGATTCTGATTTTGATTCTGCTCCCGGGAACAGTTTTGGACCAAAAACAAGAACAAAAAAAAAGTTGATTTTGAAAAAAAGAATCACTTTTGAGAATCACAAAACAGAATGAAGTCCAAGATCTCTCACTTTTCCCTTTCAGTTCTCTCATCACTTTTTCCTTGACCTAAACTAGAATGAAGGCTCATTTTTAAAGAAAAATACTTAAGAGATTAATGATAATAATAAAATTCTAAAAAACTTGGAAAAAAATTCAAAAAAATTCAAAAAAACTCAAAACAAATCTATAGAAATAGAAGAAGCTTAGATTAGGCTAGTTTGACTTCATTTTCATAAATTTGGGCCTAGATTCTCCAGATTTCATAGATTTTGTTCTTTTTAGGAAAATCATAAACACCTTGAAAATTAAACCCGAACCACATTTCTCTAAGCCCTTAGGGCTTCATTAGGGTTTTATGATGCGATTTATCAATGTCATGATTCCTTGATTGCACACTTGATGTCATTGGTTGTGATTTGCATAGGTTTAGATACTTTAGACTTAGTCTAGTTTTAGAAAATTTGAAAAAAGACAAAAATAACTTGTGTGAACACTTAGCATTAGCTTACCTTATAGGTTTAAAAATGAATTGAAAATTTCCATGAAATGCATTTAGAAAACACTCGACTTCAGTGCCAAAAAGGCGTCAGTGGAAACACCGACGTAACCAAGTCCCCGGACACTCGATTTCTCTAGTTGCATAGAATAGAACGGTTTCTCCTGACCATTCGATAAGGTTTTCAATCTACTTTACTCAAAGACTGGTGGCGACTCCATTTGCACGTACACATACACATGCCACTGATCACACTAAGATCGAATTTGATATTCCCTCGTTGCAATTTGGTATAGACCTGGGAGGGCCCGAGCTAATATGAAATCACACACTAACCAAATATGGTCTCTCATTTTTAAGCTTAAAATGACCCGTTATGACATTGCAATTAGACAGAATAGCACGAAAAAATGTTATATGCAATATACAATATGAGAATCAATATGAATTAATCTTCAATTAATTCGAAATATAGGATGAAATTTCACAAAGTAACTGCGTAATTATTTGACTTAAATGACACAAATTGAAAATAGAAATTTCCGGAAAAAAAGAATTGGTGCAGTTACCAACACGTTTCTGATCCAGGAACAAAAATTTTGTGTAGTTATCAAACACGTTCTGATTCTCTAAAACTTATCCAGGGAACAGAATAAAAAAAAATCATTCTAATCAAAATAAGTTTTTCGGATTAGAATGGTTTCCATGCATGCCCTTAACTTCTGAAGCAGAAATTCGTTTGGTAAAATTTTTCACTTCTGAAGTTGTTTTTCCCCCAATTTGAGAAGTTAAAAAAAAATTGCTTCTCAACTCAAGAAGTTCTTCTCGTCTTACCCTCTTTTCAACCACGCCCTCTTCCGTCGACCTCCGCCGCCACCCACTGCCGACTACCACCCGCGACCGCCGCCACCCACCGCCAATTACTGCCCACTGTCGACCTCCTCCCACCGCCGCCGCGACCCGGCGATCGCCCCCCGCTGCCAACCACCACCGACCTTCGCCAACCGCGCCCATCGTCGCCCACGACCACTGCCCACCACTACACCCGACTGCCGCCCCCCACCGCCAACTATCGACCACCACCCCACCTGCCGCCGCCATCGAGTCGCCGTCTTCAGCCGCCGGAGTAAAAAATAAATTATAATTTTTTATTTTTAAAAGAAATTTAAATTTTTTAAAAATGAATTAGAAATTTTTCGGCCGCCGACAATAATTTTTCGTAGAAGATTTTGTGTTAATAATGTTTTAGGAGTCGAATTTTCAACCGTTACCAAACGAATTTTTCTGATCAGAAATCAACTTCTGCTTCTGAGTAGAAGTAGAGAAATCAACTTCTGGCCAGAAGTTGATTTCCGAAACAGAAGTGTTGCCATGCGCATCCTTAGCTTCAAAAACAAGTCAACTAAAAATATATTTGAAAAGAAATTCAAAATAAGGACCTGAAGTGGATATTATTTTAAATGAGAGCCTAATTCGATCAAAAAAATGAGAGCCTAAATTGCCCTCTTTGTTTAAAAAAAAGGCTGGATCAAGAACTTTTTTGTTATTTACCTTTTTCATTTTTTTCCTTATTTATTTTTTATTTTTTATTTTTTACCTTTTTTTTCTTTCGTTCTTCCTTTTTTTTCCATACCCTTTTTGCCGGTGGCCGGTCTCAGGCGATGGCCAGCCACTGGTGAGAGCTGGGCGTGGCCGTTAAGGCAAGTCGCATAGCCTATGGCCGTCGAGTTGAGGCCGCCCTCAATGGCCACCGAAAGATGAACTCACTAGAAATGCCGATATACGGGAATGAGTCGCGCAAGAGAAGGTACCGGCAGGGGTCCTAAGATGGTGGTAGGTGAGGCGACTAGCGACACGAAGGAGGGTCAATGCATGAGTAAACACCCGAATGAATGAGGGTCAGTGTGTGAGTAAACACCTGAGCTCTCTCTCCCTTTCTTCTCCCTCTGTTCTATTTTTTCTCAGTCTCTCCATCTTTCCTTTGTTCTGTTAGCAAGAGGAAAAGAAAATCGAGAGGATTAATTTCTAGGGTTAATGCCACGGAAAACCCCAAACTAGTACACCTGTGACAAATTTAATCCAAATTATTTTTTGATAGTAAAAAACCCCAAATTGATACACTTGTGACAAATTTACCCCAAACTGGCACACTTATGACAAATTTACCCTCCGTTAGTTTTCGTTAAATTTAACGTCAAATTATTGAATCGGATGGCACGTGGCAGTTCACGATACCAGTTTGGGGTTTTTACCCTCTGTTTGTCATAGGTGTATTAATTTAGAATTTTTCGTGATATTAATCCAATTTAACGAATGGTAAATTTGTCGCATGTGTAATATTTTGGGGTTTTTTGTGGTAAAAAAAATTAGTTTATGGTAAATTTGTCACAGATGTACCAGTTTGGGATTTTTGGTGGTCAAAAAAATAGTTTGTGGTAAATTTATCACATGTGTACCAGTTTGGAATTTTTCGTGATCAAAAAAATAATTTGAGGTAAATTTGTCACAAGTGTACCAGTTTGGAATTTTTCTCGGTAATAACCATAATTTCTAAACAAGTGCGTCCCTATGAGTCTATATGTGACGAAGCTCCAGAGATGTAAAGAAGTTGAGATGAAGAGATCAAGGAGAAGAAGGTGCTTGTGAGATCATCCGAGAGAGAAAATCCAAAGAGGAGAATGCATGTGTTGGTTTCGTCCTCCGCCGAGTGAGGAAGATCGCACGTTAACGGTATTCCGGTGCCGCACAGTGATGGTAGTGGCAAGCTTCAACAGAGCTAGAAGGGAGTAGTGATGGTGTCGTCGACCGATTGGAGCTCGTCAATCTCTGTTCTTTCATCGTCTGAAGAAGGCATGGCCATCCCTCGTGGCTGTTGAGGGCGGCCTCGCCTCGATGGCCATGCCCAGCTCTCGCAGATGGCTGGCCACCATCGAAAAGGTATGGAAAAAAACAAAAGAAGAAAGAAAGGAAAAAAATAATAATAAAATGACGAAAATTCCTTTGGTCAGACTCTTTTTTGAAATAAAAAGGGCGCTTTAGATTCTTATTTGAAATAAGGTTCACTTCAAGCCTTTATTTGAGAAAATGAATGCACTTTAAGCCATTATTTAGAATTTTTCCAATATACTTTTAATATTTAAAGAGCTATAGCAACATTTACATACAATTTTACATGTATCAATACCCATGGAAGATATAAAAGTTAAAAGGGATGCAAAGTTTAGGAAAAGAAAGGGTTGAGAGACCACAAAAAATTCTGTGCCGTATTTACTCTGAACTAATTTTTGTATTTCAAAAACTCCCAAATCGGTATAGTCATGCGACATCCATCCCAAACTAATTTTTGTGTCACAAAAATTCAATTACACATGTATCGCATTTACCCCAATTTGATTTCATGTCAAATTTACCCAAAATTATGGTAAAATTGAGATTTTCTAGGATAAATGTAGCACGGGTACACCAGTTTGGGAGTAAATATGGCACATGTATACCAGTTCGGGAGTTTTTTGTAATATAAAATTTAATTTGGGGTAAATGTGGCACCAATGTACCAATTTTGGATTTTTGTTGGTCTTAACCCAAAAAAAGGGGGGAAATTGTCCAAAAAATCCTAAACCTATTGCAATTGTGCCAATTCAGTCATAGACATTTTAATTTGGCCAATTTAGTTCTAAACCTTTTGACTATTTGCCAATTCAGTCTATTGGAACAATTTTGGTTTGAAATCGCTGACGTGGATATCAGCTGTCCTACGTAGCGCTACTGACATTGACGCGAATAATTTTTTAATATTCATAATAATATATTAAAAAATGTACGATTTTTTTTTATTTTCTCGTTTTTTTCCTTTTTATTTTATTTTTTTCATTGTGGCTGGCGAGGTCATGGCTCACCCAGCCACTAGTGAGGCTTGAGCCCTCGCCAAAGACCGTGAGGTAGAGCCTCGTGGCTTTCGACCTTGTGGCCTCTAGCGAGGGCCGCCCGTGCCAAACCTGGCAAGGATTAGACCCATGCAGTCCAGGCAAGGCCGCCCTCGCAGCCTTTGGCGAGGGCTTGAGCTTTGGACGAGGCACGACCTTGCCGGCCACAATGAAAAAATAGAAAATAAAAAGGAAAAAAGAGAAGAATAATAATATATTCATAAAATTTAAAAAAAAATACAAAAATTATCCACGTTAATGCCAGTGGCGCCACCTAGGACGGCTGGCATCTTTGTCAGTAATTTCCAACCAAAATTAGCTAGATAGAAATTGACAAATTATCAAAATGTTTATGACTAAATTGGCCAAAAATTAAAAAGTTCAGGATTGAATTGGCACAACTGGAATAGGTTTATGACTTTTTTGGTAATTTTCTCAAAATGAAATTACTATAAAGAAATCAGAATTCAAAAACATTAAATAACAGTAGCTGTTCGGATGAGCATTCTCATGACTTTAAGTCATCTGATTACTGCTAACCCACATGTCTAGATTTGTCAAAGTAACACATACAAAAAGAATGAGATAACTTGAATGCTAGTGTTCATAGATTTCTATGGAACCTAAAGAATCGATTGCTAAGCGCTCGAATTGTGTACTTCGAATTCAGAGTAATCAAAACAAACCACCACGCCAATGTCAATTTTACCCAAATCGGTATAGTTGTGCCGCATTCATCCAAACTAATTTTTGTGTCGCAAAAATTCAACTACACATGCACCATATTTGCCCCCAAATTGATATTTTCATGTCAATTTTACCCAAAATAGTGGTAAAATTGAGATTTTCTACGATAAATGTAGCATAGGTACAACGGTTTAGGAGTAAATATGGCACGATTGTTCCAATTTGAGATTTTTTGTGGCATAAAATTCTTTTGGGGTACATGTGACACGGGTGCACTAGTTTAAGATAAATGTGGCACGTATATACTAGTTCGAGAGTTTTTTGTGACATTAAACTTAGGGTTAATACCACGAAAAACCCCAAATTGGTACACATGTGACAAATTTACCCCAAACTATTTTTTGACCATAAAAAACCCCAAACTGATACACTTGTGACAAATTTACCCCAAACTGGTACACTTGTGACAAATTTACCCTCCGTTAGTTTTCATTAAATTTAACGTCAAATTACTAAGTTGGATGGCACATGGCAATTCCCCGGTATACCAGTTTGGGATTTTTACCTTCTGTTTGTCATAGGTGTATCAATTTGGAGTTTTTCATGATATTAACCCAATTTAATGAATGGTAAATTTGGCACATGTGTAATAGTTTGGGGTTTTTCGTGATAAAAAAAATTAGTTTAAGGTAAATTTGTCACAGATGTACCAGTTTGGAATTTTTGATGGTCAAAAAAATAGTTTGGGGTAAATTTGTCACACGTGTACCAGTTTGAGGTTTTTCGCGATATTAACCCTTAAACTTAATTTGGGGTAAATGTGGTACCAATGCACCAATTTTGGAATTTTGGTGGTATTAACCCCAAAAAGGGGGGGAATTACCAAAAAAAAATCATAAACCTATTTAATTTGGCCAATTCAGTCATAGACATTTTAATTTGGCCAATTTAGTCCTAAACCTATTGACAATTTGTCAATTCAGTTCATCCGGATAATTTTGGCCTAAAATTACTGATGTGGATGACAGTCGTCCTACGTGACGCTGCCAACGCTGTCACGAATAATTTTTTAATTATTATAAAAAATATATTAAAAAATGTACCCATTTTTTTTTATTATTTTCACTTTTTCGTTTTTGTTTTTTCATTGTGGCTGGCGAGGTAGTGGCTCGCCCAGCCTTTTGCAAGGCTCGAGCCCTCGCCGGAGACCGTGAGGTCGAGCCTCGTGGCCTTCTTCATTGTGGCCTCTGGCAAGGGTTAGACCCATGCAGCCTAGGCGAGGGCTCGAGCCTTGGGCGAGGCACGACCTTGTCGGCCACAATGAAAAAAGAAAAAAGAAAAAAAGAGAAGAATAGTAGTAATATAATCATAGAATCTATAAAAAAATTAAAAAAATTATCCGCATTAACGCCAATGGCGCCACCTAGGCCGACATCCATGCCAGTAATTTTCGGTCAAATTTGATTAGATGGTACTTCGGCTGCTTCATCATCTAAAGCATACTTTACCTTGGATGATATCCCATACCATAAATGGCTTGACCGACTCCAAGAGTTCCATGCCTGGTTAACCACTAAGCACCTCACGGAGCACAATACTTATGAAGTCCTTCTTGAGTTCTCGAGTAGATTCACGGGAGCCTTGAAAGACTGATGGAAAGCAGCCGTAGAACAAGATCAGATGTATTTCTTGACTCAAAGCTTGGATAATGCCATCCAGCTTATTCACTTGTTCTTTGTTGGCAAGCCAGACAGTACCATTGAACTCAAAAGAAAAGAATTCTTTGAAAGAAAAGGTTGCTCCATGGCCAGAAAGGATCTTGATCGACATTTTAAGGAGATGGTCAAGCTCTTTTATCTGCTAGGTGCGGATTGGAATCTTAAGCCAATCTTCCTGGCTTCCATTCCCAAAGAAGTCAGCCAAGCTGCTGAGAAGAACCTGCAAGCCAGATAGAGGCCTATAGCAGAAGCCACACTTGAAGAAATCCAACAAGCAGTCCACATAGCACTTGAAGAACTATGTCATCGAAAGGAACTTTTCAGGAGTTACCTCTGAGAAAACAGAGAACTTGATAAAGCCTGCGTTAAGCTAGGTTGGAAGATCAAGTATTCCAAAGACTACAGTGACCCTTCCTGTTCTGGTCACAAGAAAAAGAGACACTTCAAGAAGTTTTCCTTCAAGAAGAAGCAAGGAAGAGGCAAGTGGAAGTTTCTTCGCAGAAGAAAGATCATTCCTCCTCTCATTCTTCCAAGAAGAGATCCAAGTCCGACAGATGTTACATTTGTAACAAGAAAGGACACTTTGCTAAAGCATGCCCCCAAGCAAAGCGTCGAGGATGCCATATGATCCAAAAAATAGCACACCACTGGTGTTCCGCTTGATGATGATGACCTTGAGTCAGTTTTCTCCATCGATAATGAACCCTCAGCTGAACCACTTTGTGCTATATGGATATATTCTTCAGACTCCGAACCATCCTCAGAAAATGATATTTTCGCATTTTCCCCCAATTCCTTCCATATCCGAGATCCAATCTTCCATTCCAATATTCCTATTCAAATTCTCCTTCCCAAATATCATAAACTCATCCAAGTAATTGCTCTCATTAACACTGGAGCCAGTGCATCCCTTATGGATACAAAGGTCTTACCGGAAGAGTTCTGGACGCCTTATATAAGGTATTTCAACTCTGCTTCTGGTGACACTTTTGCTACCCGATTTCATAGTAAGTCAATCACTCTTCAGATTTTCCCTCAGTGCTCAATCACTACAAAAATTATTGGTTGTAATTCCTCTGACAAAGATCTCATCATTGGTTGGGATATTCTTACCCAATTTCCACAACTCAAAATAGTACCCATTGGTTTACAGTTCAAAGATCAGTTTCGCGAGTTCGTAGATATTCAGAGACTTTTCATCATTCGACCAGAAACTCTTGATTCCATCACTCAGAGTTTTCTATCATGTTGTTCTGAATCCCACTCACAGTTTTCCCAGATCTGTTCCCATCCTTTGTGGAAAAATTCAGATTTCTTTGTGAGACTTCCTTTCAAGAAAAATGAGGATGTCAATCCTATCAAGGCTAGTCATTCTGGCATGAATCCAGAACACCTCTCTTTTGCTCATCAAGAATGTGTTGAATTACTCGCTCAGGGTCTCATTAAACCTTCTGATTCCCAATGAGCTTGTGAAGCCTTTTATGTCAATAAACGAGCAAAGCAAAATCATGGTAAACTTCGGTTGGAAATTAATTATCAGCCTTTGAACCAGTTCCTCCGTGATGATAAATTTCCTTTGCCCCACAAAAAATCCCCGTTCCTCAACCTTGCTCAGGCTAAGATCTATTTAAAGTTTAATCTTAAAGTAGGATTTTGGCAATTAGGTATACATCCTGAAGACCGACCTAAAATAGGGTTTTGTATTCCAAACTAGTATTTCCAGTGGACAGTAGCCCTTTCGAACTTAAAACTGCTTCTTCTCTCTTCCAAAAAGCCATGTGCAAAATTTTTCAGCCAATCTTAGTAAACTCCCAAATTTACATTAATGACATCCTTCTCTACAGTGCTGATGAAGAATCTCACTGTAAACTTTTAATCCAGTTTGCTGAAATTGCTCAAAGACATGGCATCATGCTTTCTCAGAAAAAGATGATCACTGCCCAAAAGGAGATAGAGTTCCTTGGTATGCATTTGAAAGAATGAACCTATTGTCCAGGCCCTCATATTGCAGAAGAATTGCAAAAGTTCCCTTTCTAAGACCTTATAGTAAAACATGTGCAAACGTTTCTTGGCATTGTTAATTATCTTAGAGATTTTATTCCTAAGATTTCCAAAGCACTCCATCCACCGCAACAGATGCTAAAAAAGAATGCATCGCCATGGGACCAAAGCAGACCAAAGTAGTCGTTTATCTGAAATAGATGCTGCAACATCTCCCTCCGTTACAAATCCCATCATCTAGGAAAAGGATATTGCAGACCGATGCAAGTGACAAGTATTGGGCAGCCATTCTCCTTAAAGAAATTGATGGTAAGCGCCCGATTTGTGCTTACAAAAGTGGACGGTTTACTCCAACTGAGATCCATTATCATTCCACCTTCAAAGAAATTCTAGCAGTCAAATATGAAATAAAAAAGTTCGAGTTTTATCTCATTGTGCACCATTTTCTTATGGAGATGGATATGTCTTCCTTCTCCCTAGTTGTTGAAATTCAAGCAGAAACAAGTTTCTCATCCCCAATTACTAAGGTGGGCAGAATGGTTTTCGAAATATTCTTTCGATACTAAGCATCTTGCAGGAATCAAGAATATCCTTGCAGATTTCTTGTCCAGGTCAAAACAGCCAGTTGCCTCTATCAATATGTATGTACGCAGGGAACCTCTCCTTGGTAGATACCGTACAGTTGATATGAAAGGAAGATGGAACAGCCTCAAATACCCTCCTGATGTTCCAAACCTGATCCAGAACAATCAACTTACTCCTAGTCTCCGAGAACTCCTTGACCAGTACCATTTAAGGATCTTTAGAGACTATGGTGGTCTAATGTTGAAATCAAATGGCCTCCATCCTGTATACCCATTCATTCATCCTTTACGATGGTCTCTTAATGAAGAATTTTTAGAAGAATTGAAATGGATGTTCTGGTTTATATTTAACTTGTATACCGTAGCCATTGAATTTCCCACTGAGAAGATTTTTAAGGTTATATCCAGAGCACTTAGGGGAGATTATTCCAACCAAAAGAACTTGATAGATATGTTGGTATGGTTTCAAGCACTCCTTGCTTGGAAAGCGGTATCCACATTCCAAAATCGTGCGGGAAGACCAGAACCTGAAAGAAACACTGTCACACTCTTTCACAGACCATGGACATTTGTTAGTCCCACTGGAGATGTGAGATCAGAACCAAGCTTGATTGGAACAACCACATACAAGCCCCAATTCAATTTGGAAGTTGCTCGTGTTTATCGAACCTTTCTAAGTTGCATTACATCTATTCCTCGAGAGTACAGAGAGCTTCAGAGAACCCTTTACCAAGAAAACAGCACTATTCCTCGAGAAGTATGGCCTTCTGATGCATATGATGTATCTTGGGATTATTTTGACTCGTGTAGCTGCACAAGAGAAACCATCCAAGAAGCCCTATGTGACGTCCCGAAATTTTAAGGTTCATAAAATAAATAAAATTGGAATTTTTGTGGTCTAAGAGACAATTATTGGACGCGATTTATTTTTATCTGAAGATAGATTTAATAAATCCTGAAGCACCGGTCAGAGACCCTTCGCGCCTGAAACCCTCCTTTCGCGCCTGAAACCCTTTGTGCTCAAAGTCAAAGAAAATATTCAAACTTTGACCGTGGGACCCCCCCTTCTTTTTCTCTCTTTTCCCTCTCTCTTCCTTTTTTTCTCTCTCTCTCCCCCTCCCCTTGGCTGCCGTGCAGCCCCTGCTGCCCCACCTGCCCCACCCACTCCCCTCACGTCACTCCATCTTTTCTCTTCTCTCTCTCTTACTTTCCTCTCTCCTCTCTCTTCTCTCCTCTCTTCTCTCCTTCCCCCCTGCTGCCCGACGCCATTTTCTCTTTCTTCCACCTCCAGCTGCCGAGCTCCACCGCCTCAGCCGCTCGCCTCCGCCTCTCGTCGCCGTCCACCTGCAGCCGCGCCGAAGCCGCCCGCCGCTGCAGCAGCCGCTTGCGACTCCGAGGACCCCGCGACAGCCCCCCTCCTTCCTTTTTCTTTCCGTTGCAGCCGAGCACTTCCAGCCATCCCCCGTCGCCAGCCGCTGCTCCGGTCGCCACTCGCCTAGCCATCCTCGTCCGACCCCGGTCAGCTCCGCCGGCGAGCCCGAGGCCCGTCGCATCGCCACCGTCGCTCGCCAGCCCCGCGACCCGCGCGACCCCTTCCCCCTCTCACCCGCGACGCCGCCACCACCTCCCCTGTCGCTCACCCCCGCGGCCTCTCCCTCAGCTGCCGCCGCTGTGCCGTCCAGCCTCCGCCCGACTCAGCCGAGCCACCTCGCCGTCGACCTGTCACCTCCACCTCGCCCGTCGACCACGTTAAGCCGCCGCAGCCGCTCGTGCGACCCTCCTCTGTTCGCTGCCCCCCTTCCGGCCGCCCGAGCTATTGTCTTCGCCGCCCCCAGCCGCCCGTGACCCGAGATCCGAACCGTGCGCTCCGTGCCGCTGACCTCAGCCCGTGAACAGTAGCCGCCGCTCGCCGGAGCCCGCCGCCGCTCGCCGGAGCTCGCCGCCGCCGTTCGCCGCCGCCGTCGTTGTCGTCGTTATCCCGTCGCTGTCATCATTGCCGGACAGTTTAGAAGTGAGTTAGCCTCTAACTCTCGGTTAGGTCGCTAACTACGTTCGAAATTAGCTTAATTAGTTTAATTAGGCGTTCAAGTAGATTAATTGTGGTCGGTTTAGCTAGAGACTGGGTTTAAGTTAAATGACCGCAATTAAACAAATTAGACTGGTTAGCTAGGTTGTCTGTGGTTAATTGGTGATTAGATTGATTGATTGACTGCAATTATTTAATTGCGAGCGAGCGATTAGCCAGAGCCGAGTAAACGATAAGTTGTTTGATTGGTTGGTTGGTAGGCGGAGTAGCCGTCGGTGGTTAGTTCAATTAATCGAGTGTGCTATTATAATTGTTGTCGACTGTTTGACGTGGTGATCAATGCCTGACTACTGAATGATCTGATTGGTTTGTGATTGACTGCTTGAGGGTTGATCACCCGTATTTAGATGCAAAGTCTGGTGGATAATGTGCATATTCATGTGACCACGTGTGAGGTTAAATTGCATATTTGAGCATAAAAATGGCCAGTGGCCGAGTCTTTGAGCATGATCGTGTGAGCATTTGACTAAATGCCAAGATAAGAATCGATTGGTTGGATGATCTGCTTGTGTGGTCATATGATGAGATAAATCCGTGCCAGTCGTACGGTCCGTGCCAGTCGTACGGTTTTTCCTGGTAATTCATGCCGTGCCAGTCGTACGGAGCCACATGATTTATCGGACGCCGGTCGCAGTATGGATGGACCGAAGCCCCTACAGGGATTCCGGTAGTTCCGTGTCGTGCCAGTCGTACGAATCTTACGGACTATTGGACGCCGTCGCCGGAAGTAAGGGACGATGCCTGGTCATGCCAGTAGACACTGCCAGTCGTAGTGTTGAGCCACACCAGTCGTGTGCGTCGGGCCTTGTGGCCGTTAATAACCGGAATACGTGTGGGAATTTGTGCCTGCAAGCTGTTGTGGTGTTCTGATTGTTGCCTTGATTGGTTGACTGTCATGTCAAGTCGAGTCTTGCATATGTGTGATCCAAGGCGTGGTAAGCTTGCATGTGACTGGCGTTATACTATTGTATTGTACTGGGTGTAGGTCGCCCGAGCGAGTCAACGCCCTAGCCGGGCTTAGGCGCTAGCTCACTGAGATTTATTTCTCACCCCGTCGTGGTTAACCCCTTTTTCAGGTCCAAGGTGAAGTCGAGGACGAGGGTGGTGTAGCCCCTCTTTTGGAGTAGATGAGAAGTTAACCCTTCCTGACCCATATACCCTTTTGATTGGTCTTAGGGAGCCGCCCCGAAGAATGGGGTTGTATTTATCTCTGTATAGCTCTGTAGGGTTAGCGATCATCTACTTTTGGTGTTTTAATGGAAATGTTCTTTGGCTGGTTGATCGCTGGTATTTTTCCTACTTTGCTATCCCTGTTTATGTTCTTGTCCGGGAGTGTAGCACGTTTCCGCATGCGCATTATATTTCGATAGGTCGTTAGCGTGCCTGGGACGTTAACCTTTATGACCAGAGGCGATTTGGTAGGGTTGTCGCGTGCTCGAGAGTCGGGGCGTGACACCCTAAATTATTTCCATCAGCAGAACCAGCCATCGGTGGACATGCTAATGGACACAGATTTCCAGAATCCAGATTCCCTAGACCCATGGGGAGGATCCCTTTCTCAAGATCTCTATGCCCTTGATATCCCCTCCGGCTCTCAGGATAATAATTCCATCACACGTGAAAATGTCCCCTCTTGTTCACAAGATGTCCCCTCCAGCTCTCAGGACAATAATTTCATTGAACCTTGGGAAGATGAAGAGCTTCTTTAGAAAGCCTTTAAAAGATGTCAAGATGGACCAGACAGCTCAGAGAGCTCAGAAGATAACAATCAAGAAGGATTCCACAAGTTCCTATGAAGTTTTTGTCCAGTAATGTCACATGTGTTTTTCTTCCAATAATTGGCCTTTAGAAGTCAAAGTTGTCCTGAAAATGTACTGTTCACCGATCGACACTATTCACTATAGCAGTAGATAAGTTAATATTCATAAATAGTAACATGAATAGTGTCGGATCTGCGAATCCTATGTTTTTATCTTGTTCAGTTGTGTTGCCTATATAAGGCCATTTGTATCATGAAAAGAGGCAGATCGAGCCTTCTCTTAATACCAGTGTGAAGTTTTCTCTCTATGAATCCCTATATTTTCCTCTCTTCTTCTCATCCAAGCATGGTTCATTGACTACTAGAATCCTCTTGCTAATTCGGTAATATGGTGTGATTCAGTATGCTCTTCACTCGCCACCCGCGTGTGGAACTTGTGAATCAGAAATATCTGGCATCTTGAGGATTGAACTTCAAGATTGAATTTGAAAACTAAAATGCAGTCCCTTGAATTGGCCAAGAGGGCCTAGTATTGGGGATAGCATACCTGTTTCGGATTTAGGCTTGTCTCCGCTTCCTTCCTGGCATCAAAACGTTTATGATTAAATTGGCCAAAAATTAAAAAGTTTATGATTGAATTGGCACAACTACAATAGGTTTATGACTTTTTTGGGAGTAAGTACACCGCGAGTGCCATAACTTTTGTGCGGCGATCACTTGGGTGCCATAACTTTTTTTTTGCTCACTTAAGTGCCAAATCGGAGCAAAATCTATCACCTGAGTGCCACTTCCGGCAAATCGTCCTACGTGGATTTATTATTATTATTTTATTGATTTTTTCGTCACACATGGATTTTTTTATCATTATTTTATATTATTTTTCATTTTTCTGTTGTTTTTTTGTTTTCTGGTTTTTTGACATTGGCCGGCGAGCGGCGACCCTCGCCGGCCAATGTCAAAAACCAGAAAAAAAAAATATAGAGGAAAATAAAAAATCAAAATCAATAAAAATCAATAAAGATATTTCAAAAAATATTAAAAAATTCAAAAAAAATCGTGCCGGCAATGCCACGTCAGATTTTCCGGCGTCCACATAGGATTTCCAGAGAACCAAATCGCCGATGTCACTAAAGTTATCGATTGTTAAAAGTTGTGGCACTCAAGTGAGCGAAAAAAAAGTTATGGCCCTCGAGTGAGCGTCGTACACAAGTTATGGCACTTGCGGTATATTTATCCCTTTTTTGGTAATTTTCTCAAAAAGAAATTACCGTAAAGAAATCCGAATTCGAAAACATTAAATAACAGTAGCTGTTCGAATGAGCATTCTCATGGCTTTAAGGGGAAAATTGTCAAAAAAATCCTAAACCTATTGCGCTTTTACCAATTCACTTCTAAACCTTTTAATTTTGT
Organism: Lenwebbia sp. NSW1173648; assembly: GCA_029784005.1. Taxonomy (NCBI): domain Eukaryota; kingdom Viridiplantae; phylum Streptophyta; class Magnoliopsida; order Myrtales; family Myrtaceae; genus Lenwebbia; species Lenwebbia sp. NSW1173648. The sequence goes on from JARCGZ010000005.1 coordinate 2,389,672, forward strand.
CAATACAGTCATAAACCTTTTACATTCGTGCCAAATCAGTCCTAAATCGTTTGCATTTTTGCCAATTTGATTCATCCGGTCAACTTTGACCGGCCGGCGCTGACGTGGACTCCGGTCGATGCTGACGGGGCTATATTTAATAATATTTTAGTATTTTTCAATTTTTTATTTTTTTTTGATGTTTTATTTTATTTTCGTTGATCTTCTTCCTGCTGCTTCTCTTTGACCTCCCATCATCACGTCATTTTTTTTTTTTTGTTCATCCTCTTCGTCCAGCCGGTTGCCCAACCGGCTGGACTCGAAGGCCGGCGAGGCTCGCCGGCAACTGGAGCCGCTGCTGCCGCCATGGCCTGGCAAGGCTGAGCTCGCCCAACCATGGCATCAGATCTTCTTCCTCCAGCTTCTCTTTTTGACCTCCCATCATCACGCCGGTGCAGATGGTGAGGAGCTCGCGTGTAGTGGGAACAATTGGTTTCCCATTCACATCTGCAGCTCACGTACTTCGTTCCAATTGGATTTAGCCCTAATTTTTTCGAGCGTTTCATTCCCGTCATTCCCCGAAAAGATCGTGCACGTTTGATATTTTCCCCGATCGACAACCAGCTGGAGGCGAGGCCTCGCCGGCCACTGGAGCCGCTGCCGCTGGGCGAGCTCGGCCTCGCCTAGCGACGGCGACGCCATGGCCGGGCGAGGCCGATCTCGCCCAAGCCTCGCCTCACCATGGCGTCGCCGTCGCTGGGCCTGCTCGCCCAGCGACCGCGTGGCCATCGCTTAGCGAGCTCGGCCTAGCCCGGCCATGGCGGCGGCGGCTCCAGTTGCCAGCGAGGTGGAGCCTCGCCGGCCTTCACCTTCAGCCGGTCGTCGGATGGAGGAAGAAGATGAGAAAAAAAAAATGGCGTGATGATGGGAGGTCAATGAGAAGCTGCGGGAAGAAGATCAGCGAAAATAAAATAAAAATTTTGAAAAAATATTAAAATATTATTAAAATTGTCCCGTCAGCGTTAGCCGGCGTCCACGTCAGCGTCGGCTGGTCAAAGTTGGCCGAATGGACCGAATTTGCATAAATACAAAAGGTTTAGGACTGAATCGGCACAAAAAAAGTTTAGGACTGAATAGGCACAAATACAAAAAATTTAGGACTGAATTGGCTAAATTAAAAAGTTTAGGACTAAATTGGAAAAAGTACCATAAGTTTATGACTTTTGACAATTTTCCCTGGCTTTTAAGGCATCTGATTACTGCTAACCCACATGTCTAGATTTGTCAAAGTAACACCTGCAAAAAGAATGAGATAACTTGAATGGTAGTGTTCAGAGATTTCTAATGAACCTAAAGAATTGATTGCTAAGCACTCGAAATGTGTTCTTTGAACTCAGAGTAATCACAACAAACTACCACGCCAGAGTCAATCCCAATTCTGGAGCAAAAGACAGTTGCAACAAGTTGGAACATTATGAATTCCAGAAGTTCTGATCACCAAAATGCTGCCCGCTAATTGCCCTTCGCGCCGATTTGTCCTCGTGTTCGATCGTCCCACTGAAGGCAGATAAATTATGCTCCTGCTAAATGAAGCAATCTTGCTGAGTACGTCGCGGCTTTTTCTTGTATCAGACCATCAACACATCTCTGCAGTACCCCCGGAAACCTCGGTCACATTGGTTTCATCTCTTCTGGATTTAGCATCATCGAAGTAATGCTGATAGATGTAGGAAATGAATCCCCAGATTGCCAGAATCATTGCCATCACCTTAATCCCATCCATCTTGTCATGAAAGAATAGCACCGCAAGAATCGGAACAACCGGCAATGCCAAGGTACTGATGACGTTGGAAAACAGCGACGTCACCTCGAAAATCAGCCCGAGCAGACCGACCGAGGAGATCTGCCATGTAAGCGCTGTCCAAATTAAAGTCATCAAGTATGACACTCTTCCCTCCTCGTATGCCTTCATCTCGTCGCCTAGTTTCCTCCACTCTCCGCTCGCGAAAAGCCCAATAACGCAGGAGCAAGTCGCCACGAAAGACGGGTATATTTGCATATCCAGCACAGCAGAAAACGTTTCTCTCTTGATCACTTTCTCAAAGGAAAGCTGAACTAATGAAAGGTACAACGAATATGTCCCGGACGCTCCCAGGGTACACAGGAATCCGATCACATACTTTGCTCTCGAGGTCTTTGTGGTGTCCGAGTCCGAGTGAACCGCGAGGAGCGAGGCTGACACGGTGAGCAGAACGAGGGAATTGAGAATGAATGGGGTGAACTTTTGGGAGTTCAGGAAGAAGGAAAAGAGTGCATTGAAGGCCAATTGAGTTGCACACAAGAGAGAGTAGGTAGAAACGGGAAGATAGAGCAGACCGTATGAGTACATCAGGTTGTCACCGGTCAAGAGCAGGCCAAAGGCGAGGTAGAGAAAAGCTAAGGAAGAGAGCTTTGGTCTGGTTGGAGATTGAGTTCTTGTAGGCTTATTTGATTTGGAGAACACTGGTGTGAAGAAAATTAGAAGAGGTATGAGAATCGGGAAGCCAGCAGATTGAACAAAAGTGGCCATCCATTTGCTATTACCGCCTCTGTCATAATACAGTCTGCCTAAAAGGGTCGCCGCGGATTGGCCCGAGACGAGGAAGACGATGTAGGCGGCGACCCGTATCGACCATTTGTAACTTCTGGTCCTTGGATACTGAAGGTTATGATTGTCCATATCCACAACAGGATTCAATTTCGGTTCTCTGTGCTCTTCTCTCAAAGAACCAGTAAGAAAATAGAAGTAAGAATTTGCAGAGTCAATTTGGATGCATTAAAATCGGGTGACAGGATGAGGAGATCACCAAAATACATCATGTATTCGAGACCGATTCGAAATTCTCAAATTGCTGTACATTATTAGCTAGCTTTTGCTCAGTGACTAACCTCCAGTTGGTAGTTGCAGCTCTCTTGCAGCCTCCATGAAGAATCATTAGAAGGAGATGAAAGGCAACATCTTCTTGTTGGATAGCTATATGGGGCAAATTGATTGCCACAAATAAGAAGGTCACTAGGAGCTTCAGCAACCTTTGAAAGAGATATATGGAGGTTGAACATTTGAAAATGATCACCTGTCCTTTCTGAATCACATTTGAAAGTGGAAATATTCACTGCTGTGACCTCCTTTATGTGGCGGTTGAGGTGCCAAGTTACAGGTCGAGTCCAAAGCACCAGTAGTTTAGTGAGGATCAGATTGAAGAAAGTCAAAATTGGCTCCTTTCTAATGTCAAATCTTGGAAAACTAGTATCTTGCCGTGTTGAAATTTACAATAAACTGCTTTTCCTTTGAACACCTTTTTATATACTTATAAAAACAAAGTGTTTTCTTTCCAAAACAACACGGCGGGTCTTGTGTCACCCAAAGTATTTTCTCTGCACTCGAAAATGGGATGTGGGTTCTCCAGCAAAATTGAGGGAAAGTGCGAGGAAGATGCATGGCCAGGCCCACATGTAGGTTTTGTAAAGTAGCAACTAGCAAGTGACAGAGACCAGAAATGACCCTGTTCTTATAAAGGCATGGTTTCGCTATGCAACTGTTCTTTCCTCAATTAGTGGCTCTTTAGACACAAATTTCTCTTTGATAAAAGAAACTGACTAGTGAAATTAGTTTTAGCTGCATTTAGCTTCCAATACTAGCATATGCCAAGATATTATTGAGGTTAAAAAAACCATACCGGGTTGATGTTCCAAAAATATGGAAATTTATTTTCAACACAAGAAATGTAGACATTGGCTGGCTAGAAGAAGACCAACCTTTTGGTTTCTCCAAAATTAACAACAACAACAACAACAGGAGAGAGAGAGAGAGAGAGAGAGAGAGAGAGTAGAGTAGACTATCAAAGTCAAGGAGTACATTACTGCTTAAGAAGAAATACTCGATGAAAGCAAGCGAATGATGCATAGAGCAATATCACACAGCTGAAACAGATCATAGTTCTCCATTGTCATTGGACAAACTTCTCCTCTCTCTTCAAACCCATCCTCACATGTTGTTGCTGCTTCCATGGCTGCACTCACCTGCATATTAGCAACCCCGTATCGCCCCGCCATGAAAGCCCCAATTGCATTGACCAGCGTCTTCGATGCGTCCGAGTAAAGCTCCGAGCAATCCGTCAAGCAATCCAGCTGAAATGGGTCAAGACTCCCATTACTTACCATTTTCTCTATGCTTGAGATTGTGGTGGTTGCATTTACCAGAGCCAGCTCCATGGAAATGATTCCTAGGCCTTGGAGGTTAGTGAAATGGCTCACTGGGACGGCTTGGAGAGATGCCGAACAGAAGGTGTAGTTAAGGACGGGTGATTCTCGCGAGCATTTCTCGCAGGTTAGGTTGATTATGTCCATGGTTTTCGCGCTCATCGCCGAGTGGGCTGTTGCGAGGAGAGCGAGCAGGAAGAAGAGGCAGCAGCAAGACGCTGGGGAAAACAATGAAGGGTCCTGCATTTTCTCGGTCATTAGTTGAGTGGAATGGGCAATATGTTGAAGCATTTATGAGCTTATGGACATGGAGTTTACATTTGAAGGAAGCTTCCTTAGTGTAGCAGATTCTTGTACTCTGAACTTGAAAGAAAAACAAAAAACAACTACATTACTGTTCAGAAAGGGGTAAATTTTTACAACACCAGTACTACAGCTTAATTGGGAATTTGAAATCACTAGCACAGAGAGACTCTTAAGTGGACTTTACTTGCTTAAACTGTACTTCGATGAACCGTTATCATGGGCAACCCGCACATTTAAGTATCTAACGGCGCGTAAATGGATGTTACATTAGGTATACCCCGTCTGTATAAAGATTACATTACCAGCAAAGGCTAGTCCTTCATCAAGATCATTAGAGGACTTGAAATAGTCCAAGCGAATGTTTACAGCCATATCACTTACGGCTACAAACCGAAGAATTAACAGCTACCATGTTCCGCGGTCTCGTATGCATGCAGTAATTAACAGCTACTACTAAATTACTCTTGCCTCAGACTTGGCCACAGGAGTCCATGAGTTGGAACGAGGTGGATTGCTTTCTGTTGATTCTTGTTGAATTCATATTGGAAAACTTGATTTTAACAGGATAACATAAACTGCCTTTGATACGTTAAAGGTGTGCGTTGTAAAGTCACAGCAACTTCAGGAGAACATTCAACTGACCCTTGCTTTGGTAAATATTTTTATCAAGCAACGCTTACCAAAATATAACAATAAAGAAATCAGTATCACAATACTATCCTTGTACTTTGAACAATTTTCAGAAACACAGAAGTGTTATCTTGATCAAGATATCAAGACTTGATGATTTAGTACAATTGGAGTGGATTCGTCCTACATCCGAAGGCATCATAAATATATTTGTATAAAATCTTTTGGAAATTATCAGCTAGAAAATGCGTCCGATATCGATCAATTTCAATGTAGCATTGCGATGAAAGCGAGGGAAATCGCGTTCATTTGGAAAAACATGCCGTTCTCTTTGGTCAAAGGAGACACTAGACCTTCCCTCTCTTTAAACCCATCTTCACAAGTGACTGCAGCATCCATCACGGCACTTACATCCACATTAGCTTTGTAATAATCTCTGAAACCGAAATCATCCGCGACGCCTCTCAATGTAGAACACGCATCCAAGTACAGCTCCGAGCATGCCGTCAAGCAGTCTCGAGCGAAATGGCCGAGTCTCTTGTTCTGGAGGAGTTTCGAAATGCAGGAACTAATCTCGGTGGCATTTGAGATGGTGAGGTTGATGGACATGAGAGCGAGATCTCCAATACTTGCGGGTTGGCTCGTTGGGCCGGCTTCAAAGCACGCGACGCAGAATTCGTAGCTTATATTTGGATCGCCATCGGCGGCTCTTTTGCAGCTCCCGTGGATGATGTCGCCGTCCTGATCATTGGCCTGTGCAAGATGAAAGAGAAGGAAAGCTAGAGTTACTAGAGGCAAGAAAGACTTCATCTGTTTTGTGTTCAATTTCCTCTTCTTCTTCTTGGTGTTGGGAAATGAAGGGAAATCTTTTGAGTCTGAGAAATTAAGGTGCATAGTTTGATACTTATAATGAAGTGAAAAAGGTTCGGGAAATTTGGCAATTCCAAGAGCTTTTGATGTTTCTGTTTCCTGTTGTGATCTTGTATTTGTCTATGGAGATACGTAAGTGCATTTCGTTGGGGAAACTCAGCACGCAATCCGTGCACATGCCTCATGCACGTATGGTGGAGAGACTATTTTAATGGAGCTTGCCATGTTGAACCTTTTGCTAATTCAAAAGTCTAGCACATTTCATGGGCAGTGTTTAGCTTTTTCCTAGAATGTTTTATTTATACCATGTCACAGTTCGTAATTTGAGTTTACAAGAGGTCATGCCTACAATCATAAAAAGAATCTCGATTACCCATGTGATTAATTCTAGTGATCTGCCCCATCTATCAGTTCAACTTTATATAGTCATATCTACTTGAACTGTTTTTCATGGAGAAAATTACCAACAAAAATCTTAAACCTATTGCATTTGTGCCAATTCAGTCTTAAACCTTTCAATTTAGCCAATTGAGTCTTAAACCTTTTGACGATTTGCCAATATAGTAATTCTAACTAATTTTGACCGAGAATCGTTAACATAGATATTGGCCGTCCTACATGGCGCGGCTAGCGCCGACATAGATAATTTTTATTTGTTTCCTTTTCCTTTTTCTTTTCTCTTTTTTTTCCTTTTTCCCTGTGGCCTATGCTCGCCTCCCTCAAGCGAGGGTCACCCTCGCTGGCCACAGATGAGCCTTGGTGAGGATGGCCCTTGCTTGTGGCTAGCCGGAAGAGTCAAACGAAGGAAAAAAAAAAGGAAGAGGAAAAAAAAACTAAAAAGAATTAAAAATTCAGAAAATTGCAAAAATTGTCCATGTCAGCACTGGCCGTACGATGAAGGACGGCCGATGTCCATGTCAGCAATTTTCAGTCAAAATTGGCTAGAATGACTACATTAATAAAGTTTCAAAAATTTAGGACTGGTGGCCCAATTGAAAGTTTTAGAGTTGAATTAGCACAAGTGCAATAGGTTTGAAACATTTTTGATAATTTTTCTCTTTTTCATGTACCGTGTGTAATGTGTAGTGGAGGTCCCTAACCAGCATCATCACTATGACTATCCTTAAAGTGTCTTTTCACTCTCTTATGAAGCTCTATAATGGAGTTTTCCTATGGTCCTAAGCAAACCCCACATATGTTTCTTTTCATATTCTCTTGTCGTTATCGTTAATGTTATCTAGACAACCAGGCAATCCATCAAATAGAATCCAACATTGCAAGTGCACATTAGTCTCCAAGGCTAGATTCATTCTTAACTCGGCATCCTTTTTGCATGTGGAGTATTGTTGCCACTTTAGACCATCTGCCCAAGCAGCTATCCTAAAGCATGGTTGTACGTGCTCCTTCCTATCATTGAAATGTTGCTCTCTCTTCCTTTTGTTTCTTTAGGAGTATAGTCTAAATAGGCACCATCAACATGAACTGTTCCATAATTTATACATGCAACACGAAGCGTTCTATACATCTTATAGCGATCACAAATTTGGGGTCGAAATATTTGGTACATATGGTTGAGATGGGGATAATTGCCAAAAAGTTATAAACGTATTGCAATTGTGTCAATTCAGTCTTAAACTTTTTTTTTGTCAATTCAGCCTTAAACCTTTTGCATTTATATCAATTCAGTCCTTCTGATCAATTTTGTCCGGAAATCGCTGAAGTGGGGCAGCCGACGCTGACGTGGCAATTTTAATAGGGTTAACACCACGAAAAACCCCAAACTGGTACACATGTAACAAATTTATCTCAAACTATTTTTTTACCACAAAAAATCCCAAATTGGTACACTTGTGACAAATTTACCCCAAATTGGTACACCTATGATAAATTTACCCTCCGTTAGTTTTCGTTAAATCTAACCGTCAAATTGCTGAGTTGGATGACACGTGACAATTAATGGATGTACCAGTTTGGGGTTTTACCCTCTGTTTGTCATAGGTGTATCAATTTGTGGCTTTTCGTAGTATTAACCCAATTTAACGGATGGTAAATTTATCACAGGTGTACCAGTTTGGAATTTTTCGTGATCAAAAAATAACTTTATGGTAAATTTGTCACAGGTGTACCAGTTTGGAGTTCTTCATGGTATTAGCCCTTTTTAATAATATGTTTCCAATGTTTTTTTTTTCCTTCTTCCTCCCTCCGGCTGGCGGGAGGAAGTAGGGAAGAAAGAAAAATAAATAAAAATTAAAAATTAAAAATATTATCAAAAATGGTCACATCAGCGTCGGCCGCGCCACGTCAGCGATTTCCGGCCAAAATTGGTCAGAATGTCTGAATTATCACAAATGCAAAAGGTTTAAGACTGAATTGACAAAAAAAAAAAAGGTTTAGGATTAAATAGGCACAATTGCAATAAGTTTAGGACTTTTTAAATAGTTTTCCAGGTTGAATGCATACGAGCTGAATTTCCATATCATGAATGGGATTCGGTGTGTTTGTCTAAAGGGTGTGATCGGCCGAACAAAGAGAGAGTGCCTAGAAATGATATTTAGCTTTATGCAGAAGTGGTCGGGAGAGGAGTTCTAACGATTTAAGTTGAAGCCCATGAGTTTGTTTGGTGATGTGGAGAAGATAAAGCTTGGCTGATGCAAGACATGGGTGTTTGTTGGAAGTCGACTTCGATCATAAACCTTTGGAAACCACGAGTTTTATCTCTTCGGACAATTTCTCCTTCGTGGACATATTTATCCTCTAGGCAAGCAACAGGTGTCTGTTTCACTTGCAACGTGGCCAACCAAAACCATAGAGAAAGCTCTCTAATTTAGTTTGGACCGACTAAGGACACTAGGAGACAAAGCAACCAACGATTGCGAAAATAGTCAGCTCGCGTTTTGGCAAAACTCCCGGTCAGACGCCCGGACGTTGAGCTGAAGCTGAGACCGGAGTTACAGGGCAAGAAGAAGAAGGAAGAAGAGGAGAACGATGTCGGCCTCGCAAGTCGATCCGCACGACAAGATGAGGTCGAGAGACATCAACAAAGTGGCCAAAGGCGAGCAAGCGCCCCGCCCCGCCCACGAGCCCAGCACAGTCTCGTGACCCCCTCCTCCTAAACAAGTGGACGAGGAACTCTCCAAGTCTAAGGTCCTCGATCTCCCTCTCCCTCGGAACGTCTTATAGTTTAATGTAAATTTGACACGATACGAGTATGGAATGCTTAGCTTGATCCATATTGGCTTGCATGCTCCATCCTTGTGACCCGTAAGCACTAAGGCTGAGCTAGAAAAATCAGATGAGTTGATTAAGGGTTGGTGCTCGGGCACTAGACTTTTTGATCTAGCAACTTAGTCAAGTATAGCACGTGAATTTTGATTGAGACACTCAATATGATCTATCTACAAAATTCATAAAACGAGATTTGGTAGAAAGATTTGGTGTTGCTCTAGACTAAAATTTATACATATCTTAGACACGTGCATTCAACGTCATTTTTTATGGACTCATGTACCTTCTTTCCCATGAAAGGTATCTGCTCATTCCGATGACGGCAAAAGCGGTGAACCGGACAAACAAAGTGACGACGATGAGGAGGAGGAAGAGGTGGTAGTTCTTGAAACGGCACCGGTGGACATGCGCTTCCCCTTTGCTAACCAAACGCATCACTGTTATGCGCGGTATCTCGAGTACCACGGGTAACGCTATTTCGTGTAAAACTTCGTCCGATCATGTATAATCCGGAAGGCGAGCTATCAAGGAGAAGCACGTTTTAAATTGAACTCTAAACAAGATCAAATCAAGAGTCCCAGTCCTGTGCAGTGTGTGCAACATGTCCAAGATAAACCTTTATGCATAGCTGCTTGAATTTATTGGATAGATAGATGCTCTCAATAGGATTTAAGTTCCTCGTGTGTGCGAATCGTGTCTTATTGGCAGGTGCATTCAAGAGAAGGGCAAGGATGCGCTGGAATGCGAGAAATTCGCGAAATACTACCGGTCACTATGCCCTTCCGAATGGGTAAATGGGTTCGACACGTCGTCTGTTTTTGATCGTGAAATTTCATTCTGCGATCTCGGATCCTTCCTATCAGTTTGATTTTGCTATTGCTTGAAACGAGTGCTGATTTCGTGCAGATTGAGAGGTGGAATGAACAAAGAGAACAGGGCACATTCCCTGGTCCAATCTAAGGGGGCTCTTGGACAACAAAAAATTTGGACATGTTACTCGTGGGCTTGTAGAATTAGTACAACCGGGCAATAGATGAATGGTGAATAGGAAAAGCCAAGGGGTGGAAGAGGAATTGGCCTTTAAAGTAGTGAAGAAGTGAAGCAAAAGTTGCTGTTAGCCTCATGTTTGCGAGTGTCTTTGACATGCCTCGGGCAGGAACAAGGGAAGTATGGAAAGCTAATCTTCCCATGAGATATTATCTTATCCATGTAATAAAATGCATGTAATTCGCGTCTTATTCACATAGCTTGAGGATGATGTTCACTTGGGGCGCCCATGACAATAGTTTTATTTCCCAGTTTTTCTATTTTTTTATTCGGGGAACAGATTTGAAACAGAAATCTGTTTGGTAACGAAATTTCATTTTTCTATTTCTGAAACAGAAACAGAAATAAGAATTTTTCTCATTGTTTACTCCTTCTCTCTCACATGCGGTCTCCCTCTTTTTCGAGTCCCTACCGCCGGTCGCCCGCCGCAATTGCCGGTCACCCACAGCCGGTCGCCTCTGTCGTGTCCCTGCTGTCGGTTATCGTTCATCGGTCGCCTATTGCCGATCTCCGGTCCCCAGCCGCTAGTTGCCATTCGCCATCGATCGCCTCTCTCATGTCCCTACTGCAGATTGTGGGTCGCTGTTCGTCGGTCGCCAGTCTCCGGTCCTTGGCTGTTATTTCCCCCTTCGGCAGTCACTGTCCGCCGTTCGCCAACTGGAGGTCTCGTTCCGCCCATCGTCGTCCGTATGTCGCCGACTGCCCTTCTCCAGTCTCTATCCATTGGTCGCCGGCTGCCCTCCGCAAATCTAGTCCGCCAATACGCCAACCGCCGATAGCCTCTTTCGCGTCCGAGCCGCCGGCCGACCGTCAATCGCCATTCGCCGATCGTCGGTCTTTGGTCCCCGATTGCAGTTCGCCAGCCGCCGATCGCCTCTCTTCGCGTCCCTACTGCCGGCGGCCTGTCGCTGATAGCCGATCCCCGTTCGCCATTCGCCCGCCACCAGCCCCCAGTCTCCATCCGCTTGTTGCCGTCCGCCAGTCACCCAACCGTAGAAATTTTATGCTGTTATCAAACGAAAAATTTGGAGAACGGAAATTTTGTGTCATTGTCAAACCCTTGTCTCTGCTCAGAAACTCGTCTAGGGAATAGAAATAGAGCTTGGAAAGAGAATGGTTGTCATTTACCTCCTAGATGGAGTTGATTGAAAGAAATTGCCATAGTGTTTCACTTATTTAAGACGATCTCATTGCCGTTTAATAGACCCATCAAACAAGTGGTGGGTAGGGTTTAGGTTGAATCATAAATAGTCCGACTCAAATGAATCCATTTAATCCGTTTATGGTCCATTTATTGTAATACAGATCTAGTGACTAATACTCGATCCATATCCAACATATACCCGACACGACGCGACCCATACTCATAAAACACTTTTAATCCAATCTAGGAAAACGCATATTCAAATTGATGTGAGAGTACAGAGTAAGCGAGCGCGAGATCGAGCAAGGGAGAGAAGAGAGAGTCATAGAGATGTGTTATGTTGAAGTAAGTTATAAAACCATTTATGATCAATTTATGACACATCTAACACTCATATTATGTTTAAACCCATTTATGACCTATTTATTGAATATGACTAACCTGTATAACTACTCAACTCATCATATTTGGATTTATGACCTATTTTGACAGATTAAATGTTCGACTCGAACCTCAACTTAGAAGAGGATGCCGGACATTCAAGCTTGCCTCCTCGGGATCATCTCAAATCGGACTTATACATATTCTTGAATTACATATGCAGTTACATCATAATTGTAAAAATAAATTGTGCAATTTGAGTAAGAAATAAATTGTAAAAATGATAACTTGAACACAATGGATTTACAGGATTCGACAATGTGCCTACTTTTCGGAGATAGAGATTATAATGGTTCTATTACAATTATTCGTAAGGTTTTTTCAATCCTAAATTAAATCAAATCTACGAGAGCTCTTTTTGATGACGACTTTTAATTTTTTTCTTGGATCTCTCTCAAGTTCACACGTATTAAGCACACTTGCTTTGTACACCAGTCAAAACTCAACGACGGAATGTTTATGTGTAAAAATTCTCCAACGTCAACATCGACTTCCATCTTCAACGAGAAAAAAAAATGAGAAACTAATTTTCTTTTTTGTATTATCATCCATGATCCTGCTGGCAAGAGTCCATCCTGGACTTGTTTTGCTTGCAATGCGACTATGGGTTGGATTTCAAATCAATCGGGATTAATTACGCGTCGCGATTGACATACGACATACATGCACGTGATTTTGCTTTGGCAGTTCCTCAACAAATCATGAATTGAATGGTTTAGATGAGTTAAAATGACGTCGCATGGATTGGGCAAAATTAGACACGATTAAAGAATTTTAGCTCGCATCTCAGTTGATTCGTGAATTAATTGATTGTTTTATGGGCTTAAAGATTTGTCCAACCTAAAGTAGTTGTTCTCATCATTGGGCATCTTGGATCAGTAGCTGGGCATTTGGGTGTAGAATTATGGGTTAATGGGCCGGAGCCTTGGTATCCAAGTAGAGGCACAAACACCCATTTTCTCATCCAAACTTTCGAAGTAGTGTTTTGTCATTTCTAGCTCAGTGAAAAGCCCATTCACTTTAATTTACTGCTTCGGGTAATACAACCGATTATTTTTAAAAAAAAAATTATCAAATCATTTATTTTTCGCGAAATAAACGGAGCCTAAAAGTAGTGTGAATAATAAGATTTGAACAGTAGGAAAGAATATCACTTTTTTTATCAGCAAACTTTCATGACTAGCAAAATCAGACACATTTTGAGAAAGCAAGACTCGATAAGCAAAAATGTCTAGCGGATTTGAGATTTAACCCTATTTAATTTTAGCTTATTTTATTTAGTTCCGTTAATTTTAAGAAAAACTTGTGTTGCTAAGGCTCAATTTCTTTCATGAAAAATGTATAATTTGGAAAATATATTACAAAAATTAATCGCTTGTATTATTTACAAAAATAAATGAACAATAAATATTTTTATCATCCATGAAAATATTTAGACACAAATTTTTGTCGCTAATTGAAAAAAAATCCATTATGTAATTATTTCAAGCGATTCATTTTCAAGAAAATATTTTCCAAATCATCTATTTTTAACGAATCAATTGGGATGAACGGACTTCTAATGCAAAATCGTACAATATTAGCTTTTTTTTATCAGGTGAAGCCGTCCGATTAACCCTCGAGTAGTCGGCTAGAGGCTTTTGGAGCTTTAAGGAAAAGAAGGGGAAATCCACCGTCGTCGCGGGACTGATTCGGCGCGCGTGAAGGCGACGCTCGCATGTCGCCATTTTCATATATTTCGTGCTTTTTCAGCTTCTTCCTGACGTTAATAGGCTACCTCCTAATTCACGCTCGCAATCTCTCTCTCTCTTTCTAAATTTCCTTCTTTTGGCAGTGTTCTCTCTCTCTCTCTCTCTCGCTCGCTCGCTCGCTCTCATTTACTTCTTCTCACCAAACCCTAACCCCGACCCCTCGTCACCCCTCAAAACCACGGGCGCATCGACCCTAAAACCCTAATCAGTCGCGAAACCGGGAGGCGCTCGCGTTCTGGTTTTCCAATCTGCTCGATGGATTCGCAGCAGAACAGCCTCTTCGACACCGCCTCGCAGCCGGACACCAGCAATGACGCCTACACCTTCTACGAATTCAACACCCAGGGCGATGGCGATTTCGATTACCCCGAGTTCCGCGACCCGATTAGGTCGGCGTGGCCGACCCCGTCGGACTCCATCGCGGACCCCGCCAGCTCCTCGGCCGATCAGCAGTCCGACAATTCTCCGGTCTCTGCTGCTCCAGGTGGCGCCACGAAGAGTCGCCGCGGCGGAGGTGGTGGGGGCGGCTCGGGGAGCAGCAGCGGAGGAGGTGGGAATCAGACGGTGGATGCCCTAGCTGCAGGAATGAGCGGGTTGAATTTTGAGGATACGGTGGACGATGATAGTTATGAGTACGGGAAGGGTGATTTCATGGAGCACGCGTGTCGGTACTGCGGGGTTTCAAACCCAGCTTGTGTGGTTAGGTGTAACGTGCCGTCGTGCCGGAAATGGTTCTGCAATTCCAGAGGGAACACATCCGGTTCACATATTGTCAATCACCTGGTGAGTTTACGTGCTTCGTGTTTTTTCTGCGGTTTTGGATAGTTTACGAAATCAGTAGGTTTTTATTCGTTGCTTCTTTTGCCTTCTTTGTGAGGGAATATGATCTTGGCCGGATAAGTAATAGAGTTCCAGCGCTGTTGGGTTTTGCTGGTTGTCGATAGCTTTGGTCAAATGGGTGGCTGAAGTGAATTTGGGTTTTAACATGCTCGTGCGTGAATTTCACAAAAGCACATACAAATTTGCTTTTTTTTTCTTTTCATAAAGATAGGGAATGCTGAAGACCGTAGCTTAAGCAGGCTTCTAGTTTTTGTTTTTGTGTCAATCATTTGGAATTTGTTAATAGATGCACGTGGAAGTTGGAAAGGAACAACAGGGGGAAGCCTTTACGTCTTTTGGAATTGAGCTTCTGAAGCATTTTATGGAGACATCTTGTTCTTTTGAAAGGAGAAAATGTTTGAGGTTCTTATGAGATGAAGATATAGGTGTTTAAGTTTTGTTTCATTGAGATTCGGGGTTATGAAATGAGGGACTTAGTCTTCATTGCCATTGGCTGTGTACATTTATGTCTTTTGGCTGTTAATCCTGTCAGCACTTCAATGTGGAATTATAATGGTGATCTAGGATCGAAGCCTGTGAAGCTGTGTTGTCCAATCAATTAAATGTAGATTGATGCTCATTTTTTACCCTTTTTTCTAAGATCTGCAAGAACTAATATTTTGCCAGTTGCGTGATGGTAACTTATGGAGCTTTTTTCTCCTTTGCTATTTCTAGTTCTCTAGAGTTCCAAAATTTTGTTTTCCATTATTGTTTCCAGACCAAATAGGCTCTAGGTAAAGTCTGTATGTTGCCAATAAACTGAATGCTGTAAGTTTATTCTGGTTAAGTTTTTGTTACACAGTGCAGTCATTATGCTGCTAATGGACTTGACGGTTCCAGATAGGTTGCCCATGCAGCTACGGTTTCTTATTTTTGTTTATAATTTAGCATTGCTTCATTGGTTCTTCTGCAGGTTAGAGCAAAGCACAAAGAAGTTTGCCTTCATAAGGACAGTCCTTTGGGGGAAACTATTCTCGAATGCTATAATTGTGGATGCCGTAATGTTTTCCTTCTTGGATTCATTTCTGCCAAAACTGAAAGTGTTGTTGTTCTACTTTGTCGGGAACCCTGCTTGAGCGTCAATGCTTTGAAGGACATGAACTGGGACCTGAGTCAGTGGTGTCCTTTGATTGATGACAGATGCTTCTTGCAGTGGCTTGTTAAGGTCAGTTTTTCTCATTTTTTCCCTAAAGATACCTATGAAAAGTATTAGCTGGAGAGCCTGCTCACACTCTGTCCCTTACAGGTCCCTTCAGAGCAGGAGCAGTTGAGGGCACGCCAGATCAGCGCACAACAAATAAACAAGATAGAAGAACTGTGGAAGACAAATCCTGATGCTTCCCTTGAGGATCTTGAGAAGCCTGGTGTGGATGATGAGCCTCAGCCTGTAGCCC
The DNA here is from genome assembly GCA_029784005.1 of Lenwebbia sp. NSW1173648. Classification (NCBI taxonomy): domain Eukaryota; kingdom Viridiplantae; phylum Streptophyta; class Magnoliopsida; order Myrtales; family Myrtaceae; genus Lenwebbia; species Lenwebbia sp. NSW1173648. Next base: position 2,405,577 of record JARCGZ010000005.1, read on the forward strand.
TGAAGTATGAAGATGCATATCAGGTTCCTACATTGACTGTGGTTCAGAGAGTGTTTGATTACTAATTGTGTCTAACTTATGGATGTTGCTGTTCGCTGCAGTATCAAAATGTATTTGCTCCGCTCATCAAGCTTGAAGCTGATTATGACAAAGTATGTGCCCGTGCCCCTTATCTTTTTTGTGCTCTCAGTTCTTGTGTTACAAACTTTAACAGTTATTGGTGATGCCTTTATCTTGCAAACAACTACTCATTTCTACTATGTATGTTATGTTGAGAAGACATTTCTACTTACCTGTTTGGTGAAGCTTAATACCGCATTTGTATTGCTGAATTTGTTGTAGATGATGAAAGAATCTCAGAGCAAGGACAATGTCACTATCCGATGGGATATTGGTCTGAACAAGAAGCGCATTTCGTATTTTATTTTCCCAAAGGTGATTCAAGATGTGTTTATTCTTGCAAAATACGTTGTTCTTTTTCTTTGCTTTGCTGCAAAGCTAAGATGCATCTGTTGTCAATTTAGGAAGACAATGAGTTGAGGCTAGTGCCTGGTGATGAGTTGAGGCTCCGTTATTCAGGAGATGCTGCTCATCCAGCATGGCAATCTGTGGGGCATGTGGTATGTCTTTTAAATTTTGTATCTGCCCAAAAGATATATTAACTCTTCTTTTTTGGTTTTGGTGTTCTGGGTTCCTAAGACTTTTTCATTTCAGATTAAGCTAACCGCACAAGAAGAGGTTGCTTTGGAGCTTCGTGCCAGTCAGGTTTGTTTTTAGAGAGCTGTCTTTAAACTTTTTGTGTATTTATTTTTGCTTATAGGCTACTTTAATGTTTAGGGTGTTCCAGTTGATGTCAACCACGGTTTCAGTGTTGACTTTGTTTGGAAGAGTACAAGCTTTGACAGAATGCAGGGAGCAATGAAGACATTTGCTGTGGACGAAACAAGTGTCAGTGGGTGGGTTAATCTCCATTTTCCATCATTTTTTTTAATATCTGTTTTGGTCTAACATTCTGTTTTCTTCAGGGTTGATTTTTAGTGGCAATTTTTTGTAATCCTTGTTAATTTTGAGGGTGCAATGCCCGCAGACCATGTATATGTACATGTATCATTGTTCAGTCCTTTATGCATCTGAATATGGCGGTGAATGTTGGGTGTGGATCTCAGAACATGTGGTGGTACACATTGTAGCGTATTCAAGATTATGCTCTACTGTCCTCATTGTGGGGATGTCCTAGATGTCCTTTTTCCATGAATGAAGTTGGGGTTTTTGATGCCTGTCGGCCTCCTGTTATTGATGGAGCATTTTGTCTTATCTGCTCTTGTGCCTTTGCTGGCCTCTCCACACTTTATATCTGCTACTTGGGTCTGTTTAATGCTATTACTTCTTACAGATATATCTATCACCACTTGTTGGGCCACGAGGTTGAGCTTCAAATGGTCCGGAATACATTGCCTCGTCGGTTTGGTGCACCTGGACTTCCTGAGCTCAATGCATCTCAGGTACTTTTGTCTGCTGTCTCCCCGTCTATCGTGTATGGCTGAGGTTTATTATCCATTCTGGCATAGTATTTGACTGTTTTACCATGTATTAATGTTTGCTAATTTGGAGTTCTGGCATTCTTGATCTTGTTGGGTGTAAACTGCTTATACATATCCTTTTTGGGTGGAAAAGGTTTACTGATATCATTCTGGCGCTGTTTACATAAAGCACAGCAAGAGTAAAGGGTGAATTGGAAATTCTCCTGAATCAATTGATTTCTTGTGTTAGTCAGTCATCCTGCTTAACTATGGGTTGAAGCATTCATTTTGTAACATGGCTGTTCAATTACTGGTTTCTCCCTCCTCCCTCCTTTTCTTTGTGGGTGTGCATCCATTAGTGTTTAACATGAATAATGTGTGAATCATGGGGCGTAATTCAAGTTTCTGCTTTTTCTGTGTTGCTTCGTTTCTTGTTTTCACTGCATGCTTACCGAATGGTTGTTGTGTATCAGGTTTTTGCTGTGAAGAGCGTTCTCCAGAAGCCCATAAGTTTGATTCAGGGTCCTCCTGGCACGGGCAAAACCGTTACTTCAGCGGCAATAGTTTATCACATGGCTAAACAAGGACAGGGGCAAGTAAGCTTAGGGATTTTTCTCTTGAATCCATACACACGCGCGCGCGCGCACACACACACACATTTGTATGTCTATGTATCCTTGGAGAGTATACTTTTGTGCTAATAAGGGTGTCCCGTTGATATAGAAGCACAACCATTGGTGAATAAGATTGTCTCATGAATATAGGACCACACCCACTCTTAACTATGCATGTCCCTTTCTTAATTACAAGGTTCTGGTCTGTGCTCCAAGTAATGTTGCTGTGGACCAGCTTGCTGAGAAGATTAGTGCAACTGGATTGAAGGTAAGAGATTTTTTTAGTAGTGTTAGTTTTGTTTTGGCATCATTAGTGAATGATGGTTGGCACCCAAGATCACTTTCTATGGGTTCAGTCTGCTTCCTATCCTTACTAATTGACTAGAGGTGATTTTACTGAAGGGAACTTACTTTTACGCTACATAAAGTTCTGGGGCTTAGTTTTTTTAATAGTCCTATAATAGTGTCTTCATTATCTTCCCTTGCCAGTGTTTTTTTAATCCGGTCGTTATTTCGTTTGAAGGTTGTTAGGCTTTGTGCAAAATCCAGGGAAGCTGTGAGCTCTCCTGTTGAGCATTTGACCCTCCATTATCAGGTTTGCAAACTTGTCAATTGTTGATGATTTACAATAATTTGTATTTATGTGGCAGTGTTTTCGCAGAGTGATCAATGTATCATCTGTATTGCAGGTTCGACATCTTGACACTTCTGAAAAGAGCGAGCTTCACAAATTACAACAGTTGAAGGATGAGCAAGGTCAGTTTTTCTGGTCCTGCAATTCTAGTTTTCTTTGTTGTTGACTATGTATGGGGTTGTGTTCTTTCATTTTCATTTTCAGTGTAGTTTTTTTAATCATTTCGGCAATATGTTGCTCCCGGTATATCTTTGTTGTTTACTACTTACTGTTTAATTCGGCCTCTTTATGCCTCAAATTAGGGTTGAAAGTTCTTCTTTAGTGCAAGAAGAGGTAGTACTCTAAGTTGTAGCTGATGGTTTATAATTCTTGGACCTTTTATGCAAGTTAGATTAAAATTATGGGAATCAAATAACTTTTTTTCCCGAAGAATGTGTATATGCTGTAAAATGTTTGAGGTTTCTTTTCATTACTAACGTGATGGACTTAAATGTGGAGGGACTATATCAGAGGCGTAATATAGCTGGTTTAATCTTTACAACTAGCACAGCCTTCTTTCCCTCTAAAACTTCAGTGGCATGTCTAGTTGTTTTAATTGTTTTGTTTTCTCTATCTTTTTCCGTGTAATGTAGCTCTCTTGACATGTATTTTGTTATATAACCAGGGGAATTATCAAGCAGTGACGAAAAGAAGTACAAAGCTCTAAAACGTGCCACCGAGCGAGAGATTTCTCAGAGTGCTGATGTAATTTGTTGCACGTGTGTTGGTGCTGGAGATCCTCGATTAGCAAATTTTCGCTTTCGTCAGGTATAAGATAGTTCGCAAAAATTTTCTGGTGCCCGTTTAACTTTTAAAGCCAACTAAAACTGACTGGTTATTGTTACTTTAGGTTCTAATAGATGAGTCAACTCAGGCTACAGAACCTGAATGTCTGATCCCCCTGGTTCTCGGTGCCAAGCAGGTGCTGGAAGTTGAAGATAGTTGTGCTTTTTGTATATATTAGTTGATTTAGCTTACTTTGAAAGTTTCTACTTCAGGTAGTGCTAGTTGGTGATCACTGTCAGCTTGGTCCTGTCATTATGTGCAAGAAAGCTGCTCGAGCTGGACTGGCTCAATCATTATTTGAACGTCTTGTTCTTCTTGGGGTAAAACCAATCAGGCTGCAGGTAATTGTTTTATTTTAAGAGTACCTACTACATGATGTTTGAAACTTGGACTGAGGCGAAGATGCACCGTTAGCAACTCTTGTTAGCAATTCTTGGATCAAGCATATCATGTGTATATGTACTGATCGGAACAAGAGGATGGAGTTTGACTGGTCCTTCTTTGTGCTTAATGAAGTATGCATAACCTGGTCACTTTTAATTGCCTTCTCATCAATTACCTCTAGAACTTGGGGTTGCACTTTGACTGTGGACAATCTGTAAGCACGAGTCTGATTGTGGTGTCGTCCGTTCAGGACAGAAGATGGTTTGGATGCCCTTTTGCATATAGTGGTAGGCATATGTTCCCCTCTGTATTTGGGGTTAAGATTGCAGATATGCGACCCTGCCTTTACATGATATGGTCGGATCTCTGAAGTGCTGTGAACACTTTCTTTAGTGTGTTGATGTCCTGTTTCAAAGATGTTGAAAATGATATCTATCGGAATTCTGTGTATTGATATGAAAATGTCTACAAATTCCCTGCTTGAATGTAAAGAAGTTTGATTTCGCCATAGATATCAAGATTCATTCCTGTGGATGCACTCTGGTTTTCTGTGGTTGACACAACGTGTTCTCTTCTTTTACCTCAGGTTCAATATCGTATGCATCCATCCCTGTCTGAATTCCCATCAAATAGCTTCTATGAAGGGACACTGCAAAATGGAGTTACAATCAACGAAAGGCAGTCTCCAGGCATTGATTTTCCTTGGCCTGTGCCAAACCGCCCCATGTTTTTCTATGTCCAGGTATGATTGTGCAAAATGCTTTGTTGTAATTCAATGTATTTCAATTATTTTGGTAATATGGTTGCTTAACAGTTTAGGATACATTAAAATAATTATTGTGAGGAAATTGAACCAAGGGGGGAGTTATTTCAGTGCTGGGCTGCTTGCCAATGGGCTATGGATGTGGCTTCTTTCAGTTTAATGTGGGCCAAAATATATTTAAAAGGCTGTTTATTTTAGTGGGGGAATGCCGGGAGGAGTTGGATGAACCATCTATTTTATAAAAAATTGAGAGTACATAACCATCGGTTTTAATGAGTTCTTTGAAGAACTGTAGGGCTTCTAGCTCCACCTATGCATCAGCTGTTTCATTTTCATTTTCATTTTTTCGTTTTTTTGCCTTAAGTTTCTCTGTGGCCACATTTAATTTTCAAGCTGTTTTTTAGATGGGACAAGAGGAGATAAGTGCCAGTGGAACATCTTATCTTAATAGGACTGAAGCTGCAAATGTTGAGAAAATTGTAACAACTTTCTTAAGAAGTGGAGTAGTCCCCAGTCAGGTATAAATACTGCTCTCTGAATTTGCATGCATGCCCCATTGTGTTCTTCTAATTGTCTTTTCTCCAGATTGGAGTGATTACACCATACGAAGGACAAAGGGCCTATATTGTCAACTATATGTCAAGAAATGGTGCTTTGAGACAGCAACTCTACAAGGAAATTGAGGTGAAATTGTTGTCTCAAGCTATTACTTTCAACATCTTCTATCTTTAAATGGGACTAAATATGAACTTTGTACTACCTTACAGGTTGCTAGTGTAGATTCATTTCAAGGAAGGGAAAAGGATTATATCATTTTGTCTTGTGTGCGCAGTAATGAACACCAGGTTGGTAATATCATTTTTGTGGCTTACATAATTGAAGCAACTGCTTTTAAATCTGCTGCACAAATACCTCTCAATGTGATACATTGTTTATCGCTTCTCTTTCCCCTTTGGGTTCATATACTCATAGGCTTATTATGTACTGTATCTACTGGGCAGTAAGTCTAGTACAATTTTAGTCGACTGCTTATTGCCATATCGCTAGTTTGTGCACTCAGTTGCAACCGCTTCCTGTATAATCATAGTTTTATTTGTTCAGGGAATCGGGTTTCTGAATGATCCTCGCAGGCTCAATGTTGCTTTAACACGTGCTCGATATGGAATTGTTATCCTGGGAAACCCTAAAGTTCTAAGCAAACAGCCTCTGTGGAATGGTTTATTGACTCACTACAAGGTACTTTTAACATTCTACTGTTGTTTATGTCTCAGTAGATCGGCATCATCTAAAGCCGATTGATATATGAATACCTGGAGTCTGTTTCAATAGTACATGCTAATAGGTAAGTTTTTATTCTCATGCTATAGCTTGATGATAGTTGGAGTTGGTAGTCATTACCTGCCGATTTAGTAATGATTCTGTCTGCTAATTCTTTCTCTATCTGTTTTCTGGAAATGTCTCATCAGGAACATGAATGCTTGGTTGAAGGACCTTTGAATAACTTGAAACAGAGCATGGTGCAGTTTCAAAAACCGAAAAAGGTAGGCTATTATTGAACACTCGAGAACGCTCCAAAAAGTAGCTTAAGGTGGCTTTGTTGTTTTGATGCATCTAGATATTTGATGGTTATTTTTGGTACTCTAATTTGGAGTAGATCTACAATGATCGGAGACTGTTCTTTGGTGGTGGACCTGGGATTATGCCACATGATGGTTTTGGTTCCATTGCGTCCTCCAGTCCAAATGCTGATAGGAGAAGCAGCCGCGCTAGAGGTGAGTCATGAGTCAACTATTCAATTATAGAGTTGGATCATCTCCCCTCTCCCCCCTTTCTTTCCAAAACCAAATCAATACTATACACATTATTAACTACTAATTTAGGTAGGAAATAAGCAACGGTATTTCCTCTTTATGTCCATTGTAAGACATTTTTTTTCGTCTATCATGAAGTGGTTCTCTAGTACAAATGATGCTAATGCTTCTAATGTGAATGTTGTTTCTTTAAATGATATTATTCATTGTGAAAGCAATACGTTCTTTTGAACAGGTTCTTATGTGCCACCTGGCCCACCAAATGGCACTCACAAGGCAGGAGTGCATCCAGGTGGATTTCCGATGCCTAGAGCCCCCATCCATCCGTTTCCTGGTGGTGCCCCTTCTCAGCCATATGCTATACCAACTCGAGGAGCTGTTCATGGACCTGTTGGAGGTGTTCCTCACGGCCCTCCACCCGGAAGTCGTGGTTTTGGGGCTGGACGCGGCGGTGCTGCTCCTATTGGCAGTCATCTACCGCACCAGCAAGGCACACAGCAAACTATTGGTGGTTCTAATTTCAACTTTCCACCTCTGGAGAATGCAAATAGCCAGCCATCTGTGGGAGGCCAACTGTCTCAACCTGGTTTTGTCAATAACGTATGTAGCTATTTAATTGCCCAATCCTCCCTAATAAAGCCCTAGTGTTTTTTTTCTACTTCTTATCTTTATTTCTGCCACTATTTGACCGTCATTGAAGACATTTGTTGTAAGAATTGCTTTGTCCTTGCATAACAGCTATCAGCACAGGGATCTGGCCAACCTTTCCGTGATGGTTTCTCCATGGGGGGCATGTCACAAGTATGTGTTTGCTCTAGTGGCTGAAACTTTCCTCATCATTTCATACTCCCCTCATTTTCTTATATATGTTCGTATCACTGATAATCAGGATTTCTTGGGTGATGACTTCAAGAGCCAGGGATCACATGTTCCCTACAATATGGCTGATTTTTCTACACAGGTGTGTCTGGAACTTACAATTCTTATTTGAATGGGTACAATGTTCATCCATTGACTAAACATAGCCCTAATGCCATGTTCGGGAAGTGAAGGAAAATGGGGAGAACTGAAATTTTGAGTTGAAAATGGGGAACGACTTTAAAATTGCTGTGAGGACGGGGAAAATTAGAAATTCTGTATTTTTACCCTTAGTTTTTCTCCCCCCCTTTTCTCAAACTAGCATGAAAGTTACAGATTTCCTCCATGATCTCTACTTCTTTGGAAGCCATTGAGATATAGATTTTTCCAGCAGTTTGATACAGTTTAAGTGTAGTGCATTAGATGAATTAATTGTTGCTGTATCTACCTTTTCCTATCATTCATCTGAAACAGCTGATGGGTGCTCCTTATTGCTCTGTGTTCATTATGTGTGATACCAAATGTTCACCACCATAGAATACTGACACTGTTCTGGAATTTCTCCAGGCTTCTCAAAGTGGATATGCTGTTGATTACATGACACAAGGTGGACAAGGTGGCTTTCCTGGGAATTTCCTGAATCAGAATACTCAAAATATGTATTCTCGTTTTGGCAGTGGAAATGATTTTATGTCTCAGGTATGCCACTAATGTTTCTTCTGCGATGCCTGTACGTGCAACAAGGTTGTGCACTGTCATTGATTCTGTGAATCTTCTTCTGACTTCTGTTGTTTTGTTGCAGGATTACATGACTCACGGATCACAAGCTCTATTTACTCAAGTGGGTTTTAGTGAACCCTCGCAAGATGATCCATCGCAAAGCCACTTCGGGATGAGTAGCCAACTCCAGACTCAGGTTTCTACTCCTCTTATGCCATGTAATAAGATACTGATGTCCGCTTCAATATAGCGTTTTTACAAGCGCCGAACTGGTAGTTTTCCATCCATGCATCCATTTGCTGGGATAACTTAGACTCAAATTTTGCCACAATTTCTCTTGCTCATATATGTATTTATATAGTCCATCTCCTTGAATTCACGTGGTATACGACTCTTTTGCAGGGCTTGATGAATTCTCTCTATTCTCAGCCTTATACGCAGTATGGCATGCAACCTCTGAATTTGCAATCTTCTCAACAGACGCAATCTCAGCAAGGTCAGAGCTCACAGAATCAGAAGATTCACTACACTGGTTAAGGGTTGAAGTGTGGCTATAGCTGTGATGGGTTATACTCTTTGCATTCAGCAGCTTGGTCTGTGCTGTTCTGTCTGCGTAAAAGTATTGGCTTGAAGAATGGGGAAGCAGAAAAGGTGTTTTTTGAGGCCCATTGGATCCTCTTGATGATGAGGTTAGATGGATTTTGGATTGTGGGAAATAAAGAGGTGATTTGAGGACACAACTGGTGGTTAGCCATGACGCAGACACAGCAGCACATATTCACGGCTGAGAAAGAAAGGATAACTCCAGTAAACTGCTCTTATCCTTCCTCTCATCTCCAAAGAAAGCGCAACTTTTTGAGAGATATAGGGAATTTTACGTGGATGGTTTTGTCGAAAGGGTTTCCGAGGCTTGGAAAGAAATGAAGCCACTCATCTTGCAGGTTGACAACGTAACACACAGGGAAGCGATGGCAGCAAGAGATTTTGTACAGCACTGCCAGGAAAGCCGCTGGACCCTTTTAGCTTCTCCTGACATGTAATTATACTCTCTAGACAAGTATTCAAGACACAGATAGGTGATATATCTAAGTGTGCCTAGAACAGTCGAATGATTTGTGCTGGTGATTTGTTAGTGATATGGGTTCCTGGAACATGCCCACTTGGTATGCTATGCTTTAGTAGAGTGGAAACGGGTGATTGATTGACTGGAATTTGGCAGTACTTTTTTGACGTTGTATTTGTGGAGTTATGAATGGGTGCTTGCGTTGTTTCTTGCGTTTTTTTTGTCACATGGACAAACTGGGCATTGGCGGTGGTTGAGTGGAAATATTTCCAATTCCCTATGTTTCGCTTTTTAGACAAATATTATATGCCTTAGACATCACATCTACTTTACCATTGTAGAAACGAATCAATTCATGATGGTCTAGCAAAAAAGAATCAATATGACAGTGAATCAATATGACAGTGAAGGCTTGGTTTGTTTTTTTCCGTTTGTGCGTTTTTGTCTCGTTGTCAGCCAAAAAGAGAGCGTCGAATAGTACAATCCGCATCAGCCCCCAAAAGAAAAAAGTTTTGTAAGTGTCACAACAGCAGAGGTAAGAACTTAACAGCCTGCGTAGGGAGCCTAACTGGACTCCAACCACGAACGCTCGGCTTCTTCACTTTGCACCATCCTCAAGAACTCATACACCGCGAAACTTCCCTCTCCGACCAACTCCCCCTCATCTCCCGGACCACTGAGTTGAAACGCCAATTCCACCGCTCCAAATCCCTCCCTCCCCAACTCCTCCAGCCAAAACCCAGTCCAATCCCTGACCTCGCTCGCCGCCCACACCTTCGTCATCTCTCCGCACAACCCCCTCAGGGTCTTCCCCAACTCCCTCGCCTCCTCTGCGCCGAAGAGCACATTGCTCATCAGCACAAGATTGAACTACTCCCCGATTTCCCTTGCTGACTCCTCCGATCCCCACGCCAGCTCCCTCACCTCCACTCGCTCCCCGGCTCCGTTCGCTTCCACGTTCCTCCTCAGCCCCGGAAGGATCGGCGCGACGTCGGAGAGGACGACGCGGCTGGCCCCAAGCCGAGCCGCTGTGAGCCCCGGGAGGCCGGTGGACCCGGTGCCGAGCTCAATGACGTCCTTGCCGGTGAGAGGGAATAAGCGGAGGTGAGCTTCGGTGGCAAGCCACTCGGAGAGGACGAGGGAGGAGTTCCAGAGCCAGGAGCCAGTGAGGGGACGGCCGGTGACCGAGTCATAGACGTCTTCCTGTCTGAGGACCGTGTATCGGTGTCCGGTGATTTCGATCTCCCTCGTGGTCATTGAACTCCTTCCTTGCGAGCTGCTTCAGCGGCTGATGTGTCAGTTATCTGTTCATGGCAACTAGCAAACGAATATATATGCTGTCTTGTGGCCATCTTTCCTATTTTTGGTTCTGTGAATGCCACAGCCGGCTTGAGCTCAACGCGACCTCGAGTCAGTGATTCCACTTGTCATCAAAGTGCGGGAACTTTCGGCCCAAATCTCTCTTCCATCAATGCTTCATTCTAGAGTCGATATCTGCTCCGAGTTAACTTCTTAAGCTCCGTAACTTCTGACGTCTTCTAACTTTCTGAGTTTGTTTGTTACAAGTGATTGCGTACAAGGAGACTGACAGAAGCTTAAATGAAGGTATTTGATGCCATCTAAGTAAGTTTTAGGGTGCGTTTATTTTGGTGATTTAGGGAAAATGCTTTCCTTCTTGCAAAAAGCGAAGGCGTTTTCTCCTATTTTCAGTTCAAGGAAAATGTTTTCCGTATATGGATCAGTTTTCCGTCGTTCAGACACCGGAAAGTTGGAAGACAATTCTTCGGAAATAGCTTTCCATCAAACAAACGGACCCTTAAGTGCGACCCGTCAATGCTCGTGTCACGATTCTTTTGATCCACAGGAAATCGAATTTTGAGTCTTTGAAGCTTCTCCCTATGAGAAGAGCATATGGACCATGGACTCAAAATCTTTCTTTAGACCCTCGGCCCCCGGTGAGTGGGCCTCGTTTACTAGGGAGAATGTAGAGAGAGTCCAGACTCGCCCCACCTTTCCCCACCGGATAGCATAAAAGAATCAAATGCTTCCGACGGTGCCCGACATGGCCCTACGCCTCTTCCCTTATCAACTTCCTTCTTGTTTGTTCCTTTTATCGATCTAGATTCGATCCATCGTGGGTCGGGTCGATCGTATAATAACTAGTGAGCTTAACGTCAAAACTCATATGGTCTCTCGTTTAGCATAAAGAAGGATGGTGTGATCATTTTAGTTTAGCTGCGATTTCCAGAATATAATGATTTTGAGTTTATTGATTGTGGGTTGTTTGAGTATTAGACTTTGCTTCTTCTTTTTTAAGAAGAAATGGGGTAGAATGGTATGCCGCCGGTAAAAGAGATCGCCCATAAAAGACGCATCAACGATGAGATAGGTACTTCCGAAGTTTTATAAGAACGACATGTACGACAAAAAAAAAAAAAAAGACACAAGAATCTTCAAACATAAAAAAAGTAGGCGAGATTATTTTGGCATGTAATAAATTCTAGTCCGAGGGAGAACTTCTAGAGAAACGGCGATTAATTAAGTGTAATTATTTTCTTTGGGCATAAGCCAATTAACGACTTTGTCGCCGTCTCAATAATGAACGCGAAACCCGAAAGGCCAGGCGGAGGCAAAATTCCAAGCAACCAAAAAAAGCGCGCGTGCACGTCAGCGCCCGACGACGACAAACAGAACGAGCGCTATTCTCCTATAGCGTTAGCTTGGACTCGCGGAAGAGCGAGAAAAGACCAAAGACCGCGTCTCCCCTCGCACCGTAACTGATCGGGCCCACCTGTAAATCTGTCATTAAAAGCACCCCCAGACCCACAAAAAAAAAAAAAAAAAAAAAAAAGGGAAAATGAAACGAATGTGAGCGCAGCGAGAAAAAGCAGAGAAGCATTTCCGAAGAGAGAGAAACGGAACGCGAAGCTTCGCTTGGACTCACTCTCTCTCCACTGACGAACTGTACTCTCTCTCTCTCCTCTCTCTCTCTCTCTCTCTCTATGTGTGTGTGTGTATGTGCATGTGTTTGTCGATGGTTGGGAATGGCAACTTCGATTCCGCGATTCGGAGTTCGCTCGTCGATCGCTTCCCGTTTTGATTCGCAATGTAGCTAAAAAAAGGAACTGAGCAAAACTGAAGGTAGAGAGATCGGAGGTGGCGAGACGTCCTTTCTGGTTTCTTCGCCTCATTTGTTTGAGCGGAGAGGCTGAAGCGAGGTTGCTTGAGAAGGTCGAATCGCGTAGTGTGAACTCCTGAGTTTTTTTTTTTTTTTTGTTTCTCTATTCTGTATAGGAATCGGCTGAGGTTGTGCCGGCGTTGTTTCTGAAATCGGTGATCCAAGTATGACGAAGTTGATAAGACTCTCCGGGAATCGTCGGCTGTGGATTTTGCGTGCGGCGGTCTGTCTGCGCATCGACTTGGCCGTGTAGCTGAGAGGAAGTGTTCGTAGCGAGTGTTTCTAGAACAACTGTATCTGATTGCGAATTCGCTGCCGGCTTATCTCCCGTTGCAACGAGTACGTTGTAGGGGGTGGAGAGGCATGCATCAAGTTGCATTTGATTTGAGGTTTGTGTAGTTAGACTTCGGGCGGTGGGATAAGTTTCGAACCTATGTGATTTTTAAGTGAACAATCCTGTACAATGTGGAGTTTTATAGCTCTATGAGAACCCCTGTCTGTCGTGCCTACTTTTAGAGAGTCTTGAAGGAGTGCAACGTGCTACTTAAGTGTCATTAGTTTGCTAAGTTCTGCTATCCATATTTCATGAACAGTTCCTGTATGTTCCTACACTTTCAACTTAGGTGAACTTTTCCTGTGATAAATCCTGTGCTCTAACACAGGTCACTCAGCAAAATGAAATTGACTTTTTTTGTAGACCTTAGAGAGAGAGAGAGAGAGAGAAGAACACTACTGGACTTTGATATTGCTTATTCTGGTCGCCGTTCATTTGACAATTGATACAGCCAAAGCATATGCTATACTCACTATAGTCAGGGAATGGAATAATCTGAGTTAATGATTAAACAGGATTTGCACTTTCTCAATTACATGTGGGTCTTTTGTATTGTTGATAAGTGATATCCAGATCTGAAACGAAAGTTCCTGTTTAACTCCAGGATTTGCTTCTTGATTTTAAATCTCACAAAATTCCAGGAAAAATCCTTTTCATCCATCATTTAACCGCAAATTCACCTGTCATTCTTATAGATCTCTTTGAGTGGAACTGCTGTTGGTGTATGCCATTCTGTAAAGCCCTCATAAGTCTTTACTCTGTCGCCACCCAATATCTTTGGAATTTTACTTCCACCATATAATTTTCAGGTCTTAGTTTTTCCTAGTAATAATTGGTCACCAAGTGGTGGTTTCATGGCAGGTTCAAATCACGGGATATCGTGGACCTGGCTGAAAGGGTAGCACCTGAGATTGTGGTGGGAAGTAAAGGCAACTAGTTTGAAGTAAAGAAGACATTGTGGTGGGAAGAACTTTGGCGACATCTTAACAAGTCCTTAGCTAAAGGACTGACAATATTTCCTGATGATCTCTCGCTCCAGTACTTTGGGGGTTCAACATCAACAAGGACGTTGCCAACCGTTTGACTCATTATAACAAAAGCTACATCTCAACCTTGATATGAAACTTACAGATCAGTATGCACTCATGAGTAGTATGTTTTGCTGATAGAGTGGCTTCCATAACCTTGACCCTGTGGTGCAATCCTAACTCATGCGTTGCTTTATTATCTGGTGGTTTTTTTGGGGTTATTTCTATATATTTCCACCATCTCGAGGCTTGAGGCTTTATGGAGGAGCAGATGATAGGTTAGGTTATTTGCACCACCCTGGGTCAGTTATAGGCTATGGTCCCTGGGTCACCAGCTTTACCGACGTCGGGCCATTGACATTTTTTCCTTTAAATGATTCAGTATCCTGTGAAGATCTGGAAGGTGTAGGATCCTTTAATACAACCTGTTTGCTGAACTCAAATTTGTATCTGAGTTCTGATATATACATATACGGTACAGGAAATATTGAGATACTCCCTCGTGTCTCGATCGCTTGTCCAGTTCAAGGCTGCACAATTACTTTCGATGTGTCCGGCAGTGTTAAAGTAGGTCATCATGCAGCTGTAATCGCAGGTTCTGTTGTTTTCTCAGCAGCAAATATGACTCTGGAGGATAAGGCTTTGATAAACTCTTCTTCTTTAGGTGGACCACCACCACCTCAAACTAGTGGTACACCATTCGGTTATGATGGGGCTGGTGGAGGACATGGGGGTCGAGGTGCTTCCTGTATAACCAGCAATAATAAAAGTAATTGGGGTGGTGATGTTTATGCGTGGTCCACTTTGTCTAAGCCTTGGAGTTATGGGAGCAAGGGTGGTGGAATATCTGACAAGAGAAAATTTGGAGGGAATGGTGGTGGACGTGTTAAGCTTTTGGTGAAGGATACACTACATTTAAATGGATCCGTGATGGCAGAAGGTGGGGATGGAGGGTTAAGTGGGGGAGGAGGATCTGGTGGAAGTGTACATATTTATGCTGTGAAGCTGTGAGTTCACAATCCTGCGTGCACTAGTCTTAAAAATTTTCCGCAAATGCCCACTAATTAAAGTCTGCACACGTGCACACAAACAATTGTGTAGCTTGCCCCTTTTTTCCTGTCAATAATCTTAACTTGTTTGCCCTTACTTTTGGTGAAAAAGAAGTTCTGTCCAGATTCTGTCTTGCCTGGTGTTCATTCTTCATGGAACCCATCCTTTTGGGCAGCTTTCCCCTTACTTTTACGTGCTCTTACAAATATCCAGGAAGGGATATGGTACCATCAGTGCAGCTGGAGGGAGAGGATGGGGCGGAGGTGGTGGAGGAAGAATTTCACTAGATTGCTACAGCGTACAGGAAGATGTGAAAGTTACTGTGCATGGTCTGTGCTCATCAGGATTCTGTATTTTTAGTAGCAGAATTGGTTGATTAGGTGCTAATTTTTCTTCCAAAAAGGTCTAGGCTGATATAGAAATCCAAAGTAAGCGTATAACTGCAACCATTGCAAGTTTTGTATAAATGTACCTGAAGTATGTGTACACATTTTTCATCTGGGCTATACCTAAAGTTGTCGCTGGAATGAAATCTCCTAGATAAGCTATTTGCATTACTTAGATTTGAACCTTAATCAGGATATGTATCATCTTGTTAAGAGTTGTAAGCACTGAGCTCTTGAAGGACTATTAACCACTGTTCATTAAATAATGAGTAAAATCAACTGCTATCGAAACTTTTCAATGAGCCTATTCGTGCGACAGATCGAGGCAAAGTGTGATAGTGTGTCTATCTCCGGTTTTTCTGTGTCTACAAGTAACATTTTGTTATCCTTGGCAGTTTTATCTATAGAAATAGACAGAGAAAGGAGAGAATACAGATTTGGATAGGGGTAGGGGAGGTTGGAGGAGCTAACTAGCATGTATGTCTGTACCCTTTGTACTTGAGGTGATTTTTGGAAATTTACGGGGTGTTTTGAGATTGCTATAACGAACCTAACTAGGTCATCTTTCATTTCTATTGTGCATGTTTTTTTTTTTTTGGAGTTTCAGATACTTTCTTCGCATGTACATTGACCAGAAAAAAGAGCTCTTCATTTTCACTAATTTCTTCAAGAGCATTTCTGGGACGTGTCAATCATTTCTTAATCTTTTTGTGGCAGGTGGATCAAGTATTGGCTGTCCACAGAATGCTGGAGGAGCTGGGACATACTTTGATGCATATTTTCTCAGTTTACGCGTTGGCAATGACTATTTTACCACAGAAACAGAGACTCCTTTGCTTGATTTTTCTACAAGTCCCATATGGTCTCACGTGATCGTGGAGAACGGTGCAAAAGTGCTGGTTCCACTTGTTTGGACTAGAGTTCAGGTAACTTAAAAGTGTCCGAGTTGTGGATCTTTGCTTTTATTAGTTAATCTTTTTTTTCCTGTGGATGCGTAATTTACATGGTAATGTGCCTGTAAAGCACCTGCAAAGTACCTGGCAAATTCTATTTGCTATTAGGATAATGTATGATAGACATAGCAGTGGGAGACAAAAGTTTGGAAGTGTTAGATTAATTAAATATTAAATCACGCCTTCATCTAACAGCTTAAGATTTTAGAACAGTTAGCTGTGGTCCCACAAAATCTCACATGATATCAGAGCAGGAGGTCCTGAGTTCAAATCTTTCGAGGCCCCTTAAGCTTTTAGAACAGGTGGCTGTGGTCCCACAAAATCTCACAGAAAGTATATTAATCGATATTGTTCTTTGAAGAATTTGTTTTGCATCTGTTACGACCGCTTGATACCTGACCCTGGAGGGAGGCATTCTCTCCTGCTGTCGTTGGATCATGGTGGAGTCCAGGGAAGAAATAGGCCATTGTATACTGAATATGACACTTCCACATAATGATGGAAATTGCTTGACCAGTATGTTTAAATTTCTTATTCTCTAAAATCCTTCCTAGAATTTTCCCTTTCTTTAGCTCAATTTATTAAGTTTCTTCTTTATATTTTTGTATTTCTTCTCGAGTTTCTCCTTTACATCTCTACATCTGTTATCTACTTTACACGCGAAAATCTTAAACGAGTCTCTTACCTTCCTGTTAAATTGTTTTCTTTTAAGGTAAGAGGCCAATTCAGTGTGTATCGAGGAAGCAGCATTGCTTTTGGATTGGCCAAATTTCCAGTCTCAGAATTTGAGCTTGTAGCTGAAGAGCTATTAATGAGTGATTCTGTCATCAAGGTACATCATTTGCAAGTTTATGCTAATTCGCCTTCATGCTTGCTAGCAAAAGGAGGAATCATCAAAAACAAAAATAGAAAATGAAAGCCTTGCACAAGCATTTCATACTGAGGTCATCGTATAGATTCTAATGGTTTTTGCAAGATCATGTTGTGGAAGTCTACATAAATATGAAAACCATAGAATCAAATGGGCATCATGGTGTGTGTTTCAAGGATACAGGATTAATTTCCAACTTCTTATGTAGGAACATCTCCATGTTCTTACTTTAGGCATTCTTTATGGCCTTTAATTTATGGCTAAAGTGTACTTGTGGATGGAATGAATTGCTTTGTCTGTATAGAGTAGTGGACAATTACCTCCATACTGTATAGCTTTTCGTTTAAGACTCATGAGTGTTAGAGTAATTAAATATTAAACCACGCCTTGATCTAACAGCTTAAGCTTTTAGATCAGTTGGTTGTGGTCCCACAATATTTCACACGGTATCAGAGCAGAAGGTCCTGTGTTCGAATCTTCCAGGCCCCATTTGCCTCCCCAATTAAATATTTCCACGCTTAGTACTAGGCAAAAATACCAAACTAAGCGTGAGGGGGAGTGTTAGAGTAATTAAATATTAAACCACGTCTTGATCTAACAGCTTAAGCTTTTAGAACAGTTGGTGTTGGTCCCACAAAATCTCACAATGAGAAATGCAGAGCTTTCATAGATGCAGATGTGTTGAAATTATGTCTTTACTCCCAAAAGACCCAAAAGTACAGAAAAAATAAATTGAAGCATCCGATGAAGTTAAACATTAGCAGAGCATTTCAAGGTTCTCACTGCTTATGTCTTCCGATATGTAGCCTCTGCAGGAAAGTTCATAATTGGCAAGTCAGCGCATGATTATACGTTATGTTAACAAGTATCCTTCTATAGTGCCAACTTTCTGGAGCAATACGCATACCTGAAAACGTTGAATGACTCTATGTTGACTGAAAGTTGGAAACACCTATTAAAGCTCCCTAATATGTTTTGAGTAGTGGAGTACAGACTTGTGTTAGGAAGTTGATGCAAGAAAAAGCAGAAAATTATTAAATTCGATGCTACTAGAAAGCATTGAGTGTTTTGGTTGATGACAAGTAAAAAAGAGCTTTACAGGAGATCCAATAAAGATTGAAAACATTGGCATGGATGTTCTGAATAGTGTGTGTAAACGACTGAGAGCGGCGAACATGCACTAAGGGAGTGAATATTTGGCTAATATTCTTGCTTGCTGAATAAGAACCACTAAGACAACTTATGATTTTCTGAAGACGTATTTTTCTGATTATAAGGTTCCTCGGTTGCTCTTTTGATCTTACTGCTGTAGTTACTTACTATTTGCCTCGCCTGTATAATAGAATCCCTTTCTTTCAATGAAGGTTTATGGTGCACTAAGGGTTGCTGTCAAGATGTTACTTATGTGGAACTCAGAAATTCAAATTGATGGAGGCGGGAATACTGTTGTCACCACCTCCGTCCTTGAAGTCAGGAATCTGGCAGTTTTAAGTGTATGACTTCTTATGGTATTTTTGTGCATAAAGTACCAAAATGCATATTGTTTTTCAGATGCGTGATTGCATTTGTTGTCCTGCAGCATAACTCCATTGTTGGTTCGAACACAAACTTGGCCGTGTATGGTCAGGGATTACTGCAGTTAACAGGTCATGGCGATGCAATCAAAGGCCAGCGACTTTCCCTGTCTCTCTTTTATAACATAACTGTAAGGCATTGGTAATGTAGTTTATGCCATCTCTGTCCTGTACTTTTCCTTGAATTATTTCGTTTGATATTGTGTTAGAAAACTCCTTCATTTACTGTTGCTTAGTGTTAGATATTAAGTTTTGGTGCTTTTATCCATTTGTATCTTCAAAATTGCGTCAATTCACCTGATTAAAGAAATAGCATGTGCAGTCGAAAGTGTGCAAGCATATCTGCCCGTGCACATTGGGAGCGCTCCCTGCATAGCCAGGGGGGTGGTGGGGGAAGTATTGTAAACGACATGGCTAACCAGTTGCTATACTTCCCAAATTTCTATAAGTTGCAGAGAAAATGTTAATGGCATAAGCTTAATGCATATAATGAGTATTTTGTAATGAGGCTATGCCATGCTAATAAGGCCATCCCATGCACTCGTGCCAAAGTACCCTATGCTCTTTCCAGTGCATTAAGGTCTTTTTAGTGTTAAAGGTCATTGCCGACGTAAAATATAGTACGTTTTTGTGGTCATAAACAATATCAGCTCATTTGTCCTCCCTTCATGATACCTGCATGTCTTACGTGTGAGAATTTGTGCGTTCTGACATATTGATTAGAATTGTTGCATTCCAAATTCAAGAAGTGCAACTTGTATCTTTATGGAAAGGAGTATCACAACTCTTTTCTTGTTTTGGTCCTGTAACATGGTTTTGAAAAAATGACATAATTTAAGCTTCAGCTGTCAACTCAGAACATACAATATGCTATCCTTACCATGTCACTGTCATTCCTATATGATTCTTACAGTTCGTGGGATGCCTACCTGGCTATATATCTTCCAAAATTTTCTTTGCTACAAATGTTCTATATTTACAGGTTGGCCCTGGAGCAATACTTCAGGCTCCTTTGGATAATGATGCGAGTCGGAGAGTGTGAGTAAAATACATTGATTTTGTCTTGGAGTTCTGATGGACTTTTTCTTACATTGTGATGAATTTCATTTTAACTACTTCTTTACCTTCATAGGGTAACAGACTCTCTTTGTGGGAGTCAGACCTGCCCAATAGATCTCATTACTCCACCTGATGATTGCCATGTTAATTACACGCTATCCTTTTCCCTCCAAGTAAGTATATGTTTGACCAAGTCTTTGACACCAAACTACATGCATGCATGAACACATTCAGGAAAAAGCTTGATTTGGAAAATCCTTTTATGACACACTCTATATGTACGAATTCCAATCGTCTCCCCATTGGCACAGTTTCTCTACTTATTCGTTGTGTATTTAACTTTCGGCACTTTGGTCTGCAATAGACTGTTGTTGCGCGAATGAGGTAGTATAGCCCAAAGGCTAAGACCTTGTTCTCCTTGGCAGATCTGTCGTGTTGAGGATGTCCTCGTGAATGGTCTCATCAAGGGAAGCATAGTTCACTTTCACAGAGCAAGGACAGTCATTGTTGATACTGATGGCATGATTACTGCATCAGAGTTAGGTAATGGATACTCTACCTAACATTAGGAGCTCCCGTTTGCTTTGTTGTTTCCCTAATTCATTTCTCCTTTCGCTATTCTGGTCGAATAAGTGAATCTCTTCTCTAAACTAAAGTATACTATTTGGTCATCTTACTAAAATATTATGGAAAGTTCTCCAGGTTGTAGCGGAGGTATTGGAAAGGGGAACTTTTCTAGTGGGGCCAGTAGTGGTGCAGGGCACGGAGGAAAAGGTGGCACTGGATATTTTAACGGGATGGTGTGCAGTGGTGGTACAGATTATGGTAATGCAGATCTTCCATGCGAACTGGGAAGTGGAACGGAGGGTCCTAACCAGACATATGGACAGACAGTTGGAGGAGGAATAATTGGTAATTTTGCTTCATTTGGTCATGCAATTTTTACTGCTAGTGGTCACTTCTCTGTAATAGATAACAGGGTAAATTACATTTTTGATCTATCAACTCATCCTTTAGTTTATCTTTGGTCAATACATTTCATATTGTTTAAACTAATGCACTGACTTCATTTTTTTCATCTGAATTGGATACTTCTCTGCTCTGATAGTAAATGGCATGTTAAAAGTGTTTAAAGATTGGGAAAGAGTGGCCCATCAGTTGGTCTGGAGATATTAGGGTGACACATCGGTTGAACATCAGCTTATGAT
The DNA here is from genome assembly GCA_029784005.1 of Lenwebbia sp. NSW1173648. Taxonomy (NCBI): domain Eukaryota; kingdom Viridiplantae; phylum Streptophyta; class Magnoliopsida; order Myrtales; family Myrtaceae; genus Lenwebbia; species Lenwebbia sp. NSW1173648. The sequence continues at coordinate 2,426,410 of JARCGZ010000005.1, forward strand.
AGCCACTTAACTCGCTACGATGTGGCTATGTTAGTTGACCATCAAGGACTCATCCATTGACCAACGGAGTTCTAATTTCACTCGAAAGCCCGCGTAAGGCTGATATGATTGACCGATGTGTCTGCAGAAAACTTTTAAGGCAAAACGGTGTGCTTAACCATTGTTTTTTCATAAATGAGCATTTCTCGCGAAAATCTTACAAAATCAACTGAGTGAAATATGAAGCTGATTGACCTAATAAAAAAAAATTAAATTTTCGTCATCAATTGGAATGAAGTGATAAATTGAGTATCAGAAGTGATCTTTGGTTAATAACCACACTTGTAGGAAGTAACAGGTCATTCATACTTTAGATCTGCATGTTTGTAATAGTAGAATATTAGTGTGTTTTCACTAATTTGTGTGAACTCACATTTTTCTTTTTGGTGCCAATTTTTCGTATTTTGATAGTCATGGGATCAAAGCAATGGCCACTTCTTAGACTTGAAGTTTATGGATCTTTGAGAGCTGATGGTCAGAATTCTGGAACCTTTGGTACATTTATAAGGAACAGTAGTAGTTCTCTGATTGGTGGACTTGGTGGAGGTTCTGGGGGGACAATACTTCTTTTCCTTCAAGAGGTTATACTTGGAGAGAATTCATCTTTGTCTATTCTTGGCGGAAAAGGTGGAACGTTTGGAGGTGGCGGTGGGGGAGGTGGTAGAGTACATTTTCACTGGTCCAAGATTGGTATTGGTATGGAGTATGTTCCAGTTGCAACAATCAAAGGCTCCATTAACAGTAGGTATGGCCAACGATTGCAATTCCATTACAAATGGTATTTGAAATGGGTTAGTGTCTGTGCGGACTTAGATGTTTATTGCTGTGCAGTTTTTATTTCCAACAGTTTGAGAAGGGAAAAGTTTTTGCCGGGAATGATGCATCAGGAAATGATGTCTCTTAAAGTCGGTTCTATTGTCTGTAGCGTGTCATTAGTCACGGGTGCTTCTAATCTTCTACTTCCTCTGCTACTTGTGTTTATCCATGAAATTTCACAACTGCATTGTACAAATCGTTTAAGATTGGTTTGGCGAAGAAATGAAAAACATGAAGATGCGATGCCCTGCTTGCAGAGATCTGGTGTATTTTATTGAAAAAGATATGGTGGAATTCTGAATCCTCATTAGCCATTGGATGCTCTTGGACTTCCTGGAGAGTTGTTCAACATAGAACTTCTATGTGATGTCTTTATTTTTCTCCTTTTGCTTGTGTCTTTTGTACACTTTAGAGAACTTGTGCCTGGCTTAGGTTTTCATGAATGATCAGCCTATAGACTATAGTTTCCATTTCCAGTGAGCCATGGTGTTGGGTTACTGGATTCCCCCTATCCACTCTACTATCCAGCAGGTGATGTATATCCTAGTAAAGCAGCTATGTCTAGACTGTTCTCTATTTCACCTGCATAAGGCTTTGGAGACAAAGTCAAACCTTAGCACACCCATCATGTGAGAGATTCCCTTCATGTTGTGAGGATGTAAAGGAAATGCTATGGTTATATGGAAAATCTATTTGTATAAGCTTAGAAGTTTGCTGAATCTGTGTTCGTAGTGGAAAATGCTTACAATCTCATGTTCAACAGTGGAGGTGCTGGTGCCAATGGTGGTTCTGATGGAGAGAAAGGTACAGTTACAGGGAAAAGATGTCCTGCAGGCCTTTATGGTACATTCTGTGAGGTACTAAAGTTCTGCAGCTTGCTCCCGTCATTGTTGATATCTGTTTACCCTGGTGCCTTTTTTTTCCTGTACACCTGAGCTTGAGGAATATCTTGTACAATTTTCCTATTTTTCTCCAATTTTTTTTTTGGCAATCCTCTTCAAATATTACTTAGGCTTATTGAAGTCATGGAAGCATGACATGTTATAATTGTGTGGTTTCCTTAACCCAGTCCAATCCTAATCAAATACATAGCTAACATTTTATGAACTCGAGCTCATATTAAAATATATCTTCATTAATAAGTGGGCATGGCAATGGGTTATAATTATCCACTAACAAATATTTCTTCTATGGTCCTTAGAGAGATAAATGAATCTTAAAATTTTGATTGTTCCAAAGTGATAAGTTATACTAAGTCACTTGCATAAGTTTAAATAGTAGAAAGTAGATGTTCCTGAAAGTAATACAATTAATAATGCTGCTAACTGACAGGAATGCCCAATTGGTACTTACAAAGAAGTTGAAGGCTCTGATGCAAGTCTTTGTATTCCTTGCTCCCTTGACCGCCTTCCCTACCGAGCAAATTTCATATATGTACGCGGTAAATCTTTCAGCATGCTTAACTCTGCTTTCATTCCTTGTCCTCCTTTTCTTTGGTTCTTGCATACTATGAGAGTTCATGCTTGCTGCAGGAGGAGCTACTCACCCATTTTGTCCCTATGAATGTGTATCCGGCAAATATAGAATGCCAAAATGTTATACCCCTCTCGAGGAGCTGCTCTATACATTTGGAGGGCCATGGCCGTTTGCACTTCTGTTATCATTCTTATTGGTGCTTCTTGCTCTATTATTAAGTGCTTTGAGGATTAAAGTAGTTGGACCGGGCTGTAGTTGTTATAAGGAAAATGCAAATGAGCACCCGAGCCGTCATCATTCACCCTATCTTCTTTCCCTGTCAGAGGCATGTTTTTTCTCAAATTTTTCTCACTTTGACCTTCACTTCTTGCAGTTATGGTAAGTTCAAACTTCAAAATATCATACCTGGTAAATCATCTCGAATTTTGATCGTAGGTCCGTGGGACAAGAGCTGAAGAAACACAAAGCCATGTACACAGAATGTACTTCATGGGTCCCAATACCTTTAGAGAACCGTGGCACCTTCCCTACTCGCCTCCAGACTCTGTTATTGACATTGTGTAAGCAGATATACTTATTCGAGAACGGGGCTCGTTATAAAATAGATTGGCAGCAACTCTCAGATATCATACATTTAATGCAAACTCTATTTCTTCACTTGGAAGTTTTCACCGTGTAAATGCATTGAAGTAGCTTGATTGCTAGTAGTGTCCGTCTGCCAAGATAATTTGGTTGCTCTAGCCATTGAAAGTGTAAAAGATATCATCACTAACATTGCTCGTTACAGAGGCTCGCGTGCTCCTGAGTGATGATTTTGGGTTTACTGATATCATTGTTCGGTAGGTACGAAGATGCTTTCAACAGATTTATTGATGAGGTTAATTCAGTTGCTGCGTATGATTGGTGGGAAGGCTCAGTGCACAGCATACTGGCAGTTCTTGCATATCCATGTGCATGGTCCTGGAAACAGTGGCGGAGGAGGAAAAAAATCCACCGCCTTCAAGAATATGTCAAATCTGAATATGATCATTCATGTCTTCGCTCTTGTAGGTCACGAGCTCTCTATAAGGGGATGAAGGTCTATCTCTACATGTGTTATATTTACATGACTAGTTGATTCTATAAGTTATTACTCAATGTGTTAACTGAGTTATGGTCACAATAGATGCTCATTCATACCAGAAATTTGCGTCACTGGTGCCCAAACCCAATGCACTATGGTTGATACACATTTCTTACATGTTGATTTTTTCTGCATGGTGTGAGATGTGATCCACACATTCCATTTGAAGAATAGCACGTTTGCTTTAAATTTTTTCTTTTCCTTTCACAAGGTCTTCAAGCAATTCATCACAAATTCCACATACTCCAACGGTTTTCAATCCCTTCTTTCTCAACTGGACATACGCAATTTTGAGTATCCTCATGCATGTGTACATGTGTGTCCATACACATTGCTTGTAATTTATGCAGTTTGCATATCCTGAATATCTGCTATGTGGATCAGCAACATGTTTTGTGACTCTTGCAGAGATAATACTTCTATGTGCTCTTGTTAAATTGTAGTCTACTATGACATTAAATGATTTGATATGCAGTCCCACGTAGTGTATGTTTCATCTCAGTTTAAGTGGGAATTGTTGCAGGTTGGGGCAACACCGGACCTCATGGTTGCATATATTGATTTTTTTCTTGGCGGTGATGAGAAGCGCTTGGACATCGTGTCGATCATAGAGAAGAGATTCCCAATGTGTATACTTTTTGGTGGGGATGGAAGCTATATGTCTCCTTACAGTCTTCACAGTGACCTTCTCTTGACCAATCTTCTTGGCCAGGTTCATGATCTCTTTTTTGTTCTTTTAGTGGGCTTTTCACTTTTTAGATAATCCACCAATTTGCTAATTATGCTACTTTACAAATAGCATGTCCCAGCATCTGTTTGGAATCGCTTGGTGGTTGGTCTGAATGCTCAGTTGAGGACAGTGAGGCATGGATCATTACGTACTTCTCTACGTCCTCTTGTTGATTGGATTAGCAGTCATGCAAATCCTCAGCTTGAGTTTCATGCCATTAAAATTGAGCTTGGATGGTTTCAAGCAACAGCTTCTGGTTACTATCAGCTCGGTATATTGGTAGCAGTCAATGATTATCCCTCTCATAGCTTGAACTCCTGTGACGTTCTAGATAGGAACAGTGACTCTTCAAGGTAACTACAGTATTTCACACGAAACAGTCTTACTTGAGAACATAGTCATCTGGAAGAAGAGAGTAATCATTGGTTTCGGATCTCCCTTTTTTCTGTTGACAATCATATGTTTCTTTCGCTCAATTAAAGCATGAGCAGCGGGTCTTCTCCGCGTTCTTATTACTATAACTTAAGTAAAGACTTGGGCTTCTCTTGCCTTAGAAAGCTGAAGGAGGATTTACACACTGTTAACTTGTAGTCTCTTGATGGGATTTTTCTTCATTTATAGCATAAATGCAACAGGAGATCATGTCCCAAAGTTTTATTTCAACTTTCATTTTGGTCGTATGCCTCCCTAGATAGTTGAAGGTAGCAACTTAAACAATTTTATAGCCCATGGAGGTTATGAGAATGTCTACATCTTAACAGTTGATCTTCATTGTTCTTGTGCTGAAACCAACTTAGAAATCACCATAGTTTCAAACTCAATGGTGAAAGGATTGCAAATGTGGCTATCTCAAACCTTTTATTAGGGTTTATATTACTTATGCTGTCAGCTAATCCCGCATGGGCCTAAATATTTCTGAATGTCATGCCTCTAAGGGCTGTTCTTATTTTCCTTTCAGTAGTCACATTTAGACGGATTAACTACACGTGCTAGACTACAGTACTTCATTAGTTTCCATAGGAATTAATTCGTATGGCAGTTTCAATACTAACTTACCGAATGGTTCTCTATATACATACAGAAGGAATGCTGCATCTGCTGGACAAAGCATGAAGCAACTGCAACCAAGCCAGACATATGGTAGTCAAGCATTAATTCGTAATAGAAGAATTACAGGCCGAATCAATGGTGGAATTATAAATGGCGCAACCCTAAAATCTTTGGATTTTAGGAGGGACTATGCCTTCCCTATGTGCCTCTTACTGCGCAACACAAGACCAGTTGATCGACAGGTGCATTGATATTGTTGATTTATGCCACTATGATACCTGATTGTTCTAGTTCAATCTGTTCTTATGTTATTCGTATTCTGATTTTCAGGGCACTTTGCAGTTTTTGATTACCATCATGCTTTTGGCAGATCTATCTGTCACTCTCCTTACGTTGCTTCAGTTCTATTGGATCTCCGTAGGGGCATTTCTAGCAGTACTACTCATTCTTCCTTTGTCTCTGCTCTCTCCTTTCCCAGCCGGCTTAAATGCCTTGTTCAGCAAAGAACCTAGAAGAGCTTCACTCGCTCGTGTCTATGCTCTATGGAACTCTACATCACTCTTCAATATCGTAAGTGATGCTTTCCCAGCCACACATTATTTGACCATGTTCATGTCCATGGGAGAATTTCACAGTAAAATGCATGCATTGCAATCCGCACGATCAATTAAGTCACTGGGTATTAGCAGCAGGTACTCAACCTCTAGCTGTCGCATGCCCGGATAGCATAGCTGGTTCGACTAGTTATCGAACTGTACATATGGTTAGAAACACCATAATACTCGTAGTGGACACGGAACGATTTTCAGTGAAATGCTGCGATGCAACTTCTTGAGGTGGATAATAACTAGTTTCATGCTCATGTTATTTGACACCATGATGTCCTTTTGCACATCAAATAGATTTCGTTAAATTGCTCTTATGTACAGTGGTAAAGTGAACTTCTGATACAATTTGCTGCTTTCTTTTCCGCTTCTCTCAGATCGTGGCCTTTATTTGTGGCATTATTGCCTACGGAGGCTCCTTTTTCCAGCCCACTGACAAAGCCCGTGCTTGGAACAGTAAAAGGTGAGGCAGTATGAATAGCAATAGCCTTGCCATAGTGAGAAAATAAATCTGCTAGACCACTAAAAATAGCCCTATTACTCATCTGCCGAATCATGAACTGCATCAACCGATCAACTTATGGGCTCTCCCTACTCTTTAGAGTTTGATTTCATAAGCCGAACGCCCTAACAAAAAATCGATCCTACGCTTTTGACAGGGATGACGACGAGTGGTGGTTTTTGCCAACGGTCCTCCTCCTGTTCAAGTGTATACAAGCTCGTTTTATCGACTGGCACATAGCGAATCTCGAAGTCCAGGACTTCACTCTGTTCTGTCCAGATCCGGATGCATTTTGGGCCCACGAGTCTTTGTGACAAATGAGGTTCGAGCTTGGCGTGGACAGTTTGCTTTCTCGCCTGTTAAGAGGCTGTTTCCTATTTCATGTGTAAATGCATTTTTAGTTCTTTTAGGAGGATTATGTTCAGATGCATGTAGATATATATATAGGCTTTCTCTTTCTTTATTATTGTTAGCGGTAGTTGCCGATAGTTTGTGTGAGCAAATTGGAAAATCAGTTCATTTTCAATACACTCTTGAGTAGGAGTTATTTGTAGGATTTTTCTAGTCGGAAGTAGGTTGTTAAATATTTGCCACCGTAACTGACTGGTGTGGCACACCGGCGAATAGGGCTAGGTGAAACAGAGCCTAGCAAGTAGCAAGACTACTCATGCTGGCCAACCGAACGGGCTATTCGGGCTGAATTGTCTTGTTCAGACTGTCTATTCGGGCCAAATGGTGGGCTCATTGGGCCCATGGTTTTGAACGGGCTAGTCGGGCCGGATATAGTTTAGGCTGTAGCCTGATACAGTTTAGGCGGGCTAGTTTCGGGCTATACGGGCCTGATATAGTTGAGGGAGATTGCTTATCCAGGCTACTTGGGCCTGGACAGATTGCTAGCCGGGTTGTCCGGGCCGGATATATTTTAGGTTGACTAGGTTCGGGCTTTTGGGGTCTTAACAGATTGCTATTCGAGCAACTCGGGCCTGCTATAGTTGAGGCAGATTGATTACCGGGCTATTCGGTCCTTACAGTTTGCTATTTGGGCCTGATGGAGTTTAGGCTGAATTGTTTTAGGCTATCCGGGCCTATTTTTCTGAACGGCTTATTTGGGCCGATTATAGTTTTCGTAGATTGTTAATATGGGCTAAACGGGCTAGATGGCAGGCTATTCGGGCCCATGATAATTAGCGTTCTACTCTTCTTTTTTGCGGTCAAATTAGCGTTCTACTTGGGTGTCATATAATTTTGCAAATTCGTTAATATGGGCCAACCGGGCTAAATGTGCAGGCAAGTCAGGCGTATGTTTTTGAAAGGGCTGATTCGAGGGCCCAAAGGCCCAAATTTGTAACTGAGCCCGTCCAAACACTGGTTGGACTGGATCTCTGGACCTAAGAACTGGTTTATGTTGGACTAGATGATCTCTGAAGGGGGGACCTTGATACTAGAGGTGTCAAATGGGTAGGTCGGGTCGGGTTTGGATCGGGTCGAATATGGTCCCACCCATAGTGACCCGTCTAACCCATTTTGACCCATATTTAATAACCCATACCCGACCCGACCCATTTTGACCCATATTATCAAAACACACTAACCTACATTAAGCTCCTAACATGTATATGTTACATGGATAAAAACTTCACATCAAATAAAAAAAGACAAATTAAACAATAAAAAAATTAATAAATAAAATAAAAAATGTAAAAAAATCTATAAATTGAAATACTTATAAAAAAAAGGGTTGACAAAATGGGTTGTGAACTATATATTTTTTTTTGGTCGGTTGTGACCCATATTTAATGAGCCCAGTTTCGTATGGGTAACTCGTTTTTTGAAAGTAGATATACATGTGTTTGATGAACTTAACCAACCGTCAAGCATGTTCGACCCGAATTTCCTAACTCGCTTTCCAATTGAATCTCAGTTCGTATAAAAGATCACGCTCACTGACGCATGTCGGAAGGCCAGTAAGATTGTTTGCACTTTCCAGATACATATGAACATTTCTGGTTGGGGAAAACAGGAAAGATTCTGGACGAACCTTACTCCAAACAGACCCACAGCCCAACGTCCAACCATGTCCAATGTCCAAATGTGATCAGTTAAATCCCCCTGTTTGCTGGAGTTGCATGCATGTTGACTTGCAGGTTCCTCTTTGCCGTACCAAATTGAACATAAGTTTTGGAGACTGGTATAATGGAGCTTGGACTGCGCTTAAAGGAATGAGTATTTTCCACATATTACTAGACTTGCCACGGCATGTGATCTATATCGACAATATAATATGACAGCAACTAATTTGGTATGACAAGGAGGATAAGGCCAAGCAAGCAATGTGTGTTTTGCAATGAAACAGAGAATGCATAAAGCATATTTCATGGCAATAAGAAACGGAACACAAAAGATAGTCATGTTAGCTGCTAAAAGCAGCACATTTGCAAGCAATTCAACATAACTACGTAATAAATACAACCATACTAGTCCATGGAACCCAAAATCCACAAAAAAAAAAAAAAAAAAAAGAAAAAACACCATTCTTCACTTATCCCACAATCCATTCAAACACCCCCCAAATGATTGTTAATCTAGATGCATGATATCAATTGTCCCCTGATGTTCGGAGAGAGCCAAATTATCTTGGCTTATATAAGAACCAAATTGTTCCAACAAAGTTAAGGAATTGGGAGGCGTCTCTCTCATGCCAACCTGTGTAAGGAGAAACACTGACATAAGACCGTAGCGAGTAAAACAAAACAAAACAATTGCAACCTCATTTCTATGAAGTTTGCTGCAAATCAGAGTTGGGTATCATATTCAGTTCCACCAAATATCAAAGAAATATAGAAATGTCTTGCCTAGAAGGAGAAGATGCACACTCGATCCATGTAGCGTAGATTCCCTGATCCTTTCACTCTGTGAAGGAAAGCCATAGCTATAAAATTTAGATAATCATCAATTAGAAACTAGTATATACACACACATCTTCTAAGCAGCATGTTGCATTAAATCATGTGAGTAAACCAAGAGGAGAATGAGATAAAAGACAGTACCTAATGCAAATAGTCTTCAAAGTCGACAATGAGAGACTCATCATCGAAATCTTCCTCAGGCGGAACTCCAAATAACCAATCTCTAGTGCACAGCTCGGCCTCTACATTTTTAGGCGCAAGAGAACTACGATATTTACTTAAAATGTGTCCTCCAATGCTAAAGGCCGACTCTGAGGCAACGGAAGTGATAGGAATGCTCAATATATCACGTGCCATAAGTGACAACTCGGGATACCGCTGTCAATGAGCTTTCCAATAATCAAGGACATTGAGATCCGGATATTTTTTTTCTATCAAGCCTATTCTCCTCCAAATACAAATCCAATTGTGACTTACTAGATTGTGAGCCAAAGTGTTCACTCCCGAATGCATCATACTCATTCTGCTCTATGAAAATATAAGTGCTTAGGACATTGAACTTTCTATTGGGTTCTCATAATGTTTGGCCAAATCATCACAAGTATTCTGAAAATCAGTGAGTTGAAATCACAAATTTTGAATCTGCGGTAATATTTTAGCTGGCGAAGGTAATATTTCAAATGGGTTAGTATATTCCATTGTTTCCTTGTTAACTTTCTAAATACATTACTAACAAATTTGTAGAATCATGGAAACACCATTACTGCCTAAAGCATTGCTCTAGAATTATAGCTGATGCCTCCCTTGATCGAGATTACTCATAAATCACCAGAAAAGCCAGTAAAACACTAAATTCGAAAGGCCTAAGAGCAACGCACGTAGCATATTTTGAAAATTCTCGGAGCTAACCTCAAACATACAACTCCAGAAATGAAATTCAAGGACAGGAAGACATGCTCTAGAACTCTAAAATCGTAAGAACTGTACTACTCACAAGGACTCGCAAATGGATCTAGTGGGTCCGACATCTCCAAAGCAATCCCCGTGACCAAGAAACGCCCAAAATCAATTTCAGTCATCAGACGTTTTCGCAATTGAAAGAACATTCACCCAGATGGAGACCCTCACTTTGAAAGACGCAGGCGAGTTATCTCATTTGAAAGACGGGGACGAGGAAAAAAATGAAGACAGAGAGATGGAGATGGCTTACTTAGGTCAGACCTGAGTGAGGGGAAGAGAGACGCGATGGAGGTGGGCGACGGAGGCGGAAGAAACGGTGGCGCGCGATGGAGGCAAGCGAGACGGAGGTGCACGACGGCGGCGGGTGCTTGCGAGCTGCGAGGACAAGACTGCGGAGCTGCGTGCGTGTTGCGTGAGCTGTGGGCCGTGAGCGTGACTTTCTGATGGATGTGTTAAAAATGGGTTGAAAGTGGGTCGAAAATGGGTTTCTACGTGAGACCCATTTTTGACCCATTTAACTTAACTCTAACTTTTTGGACCCATTTTTACGCATTCTAAAAACTAATAATAACCCACATATAACCCATTTTATATAAAATATGGGTCAAATATGGGTTTATGACCCATATTGACAGCTCTACTTGATACATCCTTTCGGCCTAGAAATTGCATTAAGACCACTTTCAGCCCATCTAGGGGTCCATTTCTTTCGCATAAAATAAACGATTTGAAAAATACATTTTTCAAAAGAATTATTCGCTTGAAATATAACTATTCAAAAAGAAAAAAATTAGTATATCTAAATATGTTTGTATAATATTTGTCGTTTGTTCACTTTTATAAACAATATAGGCGATCATTTTTCGAAAAATATTTTCATATCATTCATTTTTTAAAATATATAGAACCTTGAGGTTAAATCATTTCCTGAACCGAATCAAAACAAATTTACAGAATAAAAAGATACCATTGCACTATAAAGATACAAGCGAGTTTACATACAAGAAATAGGAGGGCACAACAAATGGGGGTAACGCTCTTCTACCCCCACATAAAATACATACAGCTCAAAGCCAGAATAAATATTACAGACACAGGAGGAACTTGCAAGGCTCGGGAGAGGCGAGAGAAACGGCGCGACTTTGGAGAACGCCATTTCCAATGGCCGTCTGAGAAGAGGCCAGATTGGACAAACTTTCCGGGGCACGTAAAAAATCTGCACTCGCTGAGAAGACGGAACATATAAAAACCTTTAGCTCAAGGAATTCTCGTACCGGTGATTGTTCCAATGGCGCAAAGGGTTACGGGGGTAGCTGGAAAGAAAGCTACATTGAAGTACATCGCCCGTGAAAGTTGCCACAGATGAGATTAATGACTACAGAACCTGTTATAACCTCGAGTGCTGTCTCCAAGGGCACCCTCCATCAAAAGCCTGCTCCAACACTTCCTCCATTCTCTTGACGAGTATTACCTGTTAAATAAAAGTCCATGCTTGCGAATCAGAAGAAATAGGGAACGGAATACCTCCCCATTATATTGGCTATAAATTTTAGATGGATGAATCCATGATCTGATGAGTTTATTTCAATCTATTCTTTCGTTCATGTCTAGTGCAAATCACGACCAAGCATTAATCTAACAGGATACCCGAATCATGCATCTGGCTATTAAGTAATATTTCAGAGAGGCGGTCCAAGCAGGAAATAAGTCGACTTTTGGCTTAGAGTACCTAACTTCCTACATCTTCGAGCAAACCCAAAATAAACTTCTCGCTGGTAAACTCATTTTGCAGACGCACCCGTACCGCTATAAGTCAGAAACGCACGCACCTAAATCAGTTAAGTATAATTCTCAAAGCTTCTATATATTTTCACCAAAAGATGCAAGTACACCGGGATCCTAAAATAAGAGAATTGAGAAATGTTAAAATGGACAAAAAGCCCAAGTTAAATGAAGGTACCTCCAGATTCGCTAGCACAGCAGATGGTACTTCAACCAAGTCCTTCAGATTCCTCTCCGGCAGTATGACTCTCTTGATGCCATAGCGATGTGCTGCCAAAATCTGCAAAATAGAGAAGGGGCCTTTCTTAGTTAACACTAGTTCCGTGAACTGAGTCCCCTACGCATTGTGTCGCATTTTCCATTAGACAAGAAAAACAAAATGGTCGCATAATGCTCATAAGAGAAACCTGACAGTGAAAGCAATTGAACTTTAGTTCTACCCTGTACATTCTACTCCAAGTGAAGGATTAGAACCTAAAACTAGAAAAATAGACATCTTACATAACCAAATGCGACGTTTCGCAGCCCCCAGCTTGTGCATGCAGACCAAGATTCAAGATCAGAGCATTATCACTATCATTACGTAAATGCGTCAACACATTAATATATCGATTTCTTGCGGGCGATGGGGTGCTGTGCTTGCACCATTTAATGCTTAACAGTAATAATTTACCCACTGGCTAACCACATACATACAATTACTAGTACACATGTTAAAGAAATCTCAACCCTAGTCCAATTTTAACCCTCAATAGTAATAGTACTAACATGATAATAGTAACGGAGTTCGCTATCCTAACCCTCCAACAGTAGATTTTCCCCCTAATTTTGTTACCGCCTAAATATTACAAAATTGCCTTCATGCATCTTTTAGTCTTCATGACCGTTCAACGCACGGGTCTTCTGCTAGTTACACATAAAACTGTCGCTTTAGAAAGAAATTCTCGTCCAAACTAATGTGACAACTTTCCTGCAGTAGATATGAAAAGATGATATCCGACGTATTAAACAAGTGACCAAACACTTCTAATATGTAGAAGCAGACCAGAATCCAAACAATTTAAAAAGGATTAACGGATCATTTTCTGGGAGATTACTCAATATCAATCCGACAGACTATGCCAAACAGTTCAAGAATAACATGGGCACGCACTGGACTACTACCCAAATCAAGGCACAGAGACCGCCTTTTAGGAATTATAGCACATTCAGCACCATGTTTAAGATTGAATGCCTCTGGCACATATTTTCTTGACAGCATAAGAAATAGATGACCTATTTAGTTGGTAAAAATGAATGAAAGGCTACTCCAGCCTTGTCACAGATATGTCAAAAACATGCTTCTTATTAAATCCCTCATGTTTAGCTTAAGTGCCCCCATACAACTGTCAGAAGCCATGATTAAGTAAAGAACCATCCAATGATATACAAATGTCGCATAACACAACAATTCATGACCTTCGGCACAATAGCTGCACGCTCTGTTTTTCAACAACACTAACTGAAATGATACTGAGAGGAAGACGAACCTTATCCTTAATGCCACCAACTGGTAACACAAGGCCTCTCAAAGTCATCTCGCCGGTCATTGCTGTATCTGCTCTAACACTCTTCTGACTGAAAAGTGAAACCAATGCCGTTACAAGAGTAATACCAGCTGAGGGTCCATCTTTAGGAACTGCCCCAGCAGGAAAGTGTATATGAATGTCCCTCCCCTGAAGTAAATTAACTTCTTCTGTAAGAGCTAACTCGAGATCAGCTGCCCTGGCTCTTACCTGCAAAAGCCATGGAAAAGAGTCGCTGTTAATGTGAATCCAGAACATAAAAAACAAGTCTGGCTATCAAATACTTCTAGCAGTCTGGAACAATCAAAATATGATTCTTTTCCTGTTCGATGGGCATAAAGCATGACAGGAAGTAATATAAACAAGCTGATGAACGTGTTTATAGTTAAACAGTAATTAAATTGGCCCGTACAAGATACTGATCTCAAATCACATATCTTTAAGCAAGAAGAATGATCGTAACACACTATAATCATACAAATATACAATAATCTGATAAAGAACAAACAGAATAGATAATGATAAACCACCACATGGAATCCCAAATGGAGCAAACACTAGAAATCCCAACTTTTGTGCTACTTATCAAAATATATGTTGTTCTTTATGACAAGGAAGATAATTTTAACTTCTAATTATAGAGGAAACAGAAAAATCTTATCAGCTGTGCATCTACTGAATAAGTAAATTACCCAAGTAAGCGCTATCTGTGCTGATTCCTTAATAACATCACCAAGTTGCCCAGTGAGATGTAGTTCACCCTTTCCCACCATTGCTGTGGCTTCAACATATTGAACTTCTCCACCAAAATTGGTCCAAACAAGACCGACGGATGCACCAGGAGTTGCAACACGTTCTGCAGCTTCCCTGTCATCGAACCGTGGAGGCTGCATTTTGCGCAAGTACAGACTTTAGAGCAATCAACAGATACATGGTAACTGAACTAGCTACTGAATAACAAACTATGCATTTTCAGCTTTTCAATCGTTGCAAAGGCCAATGGCACATTATTTTTTTCCTAGAAGCTACCATATCTGCTCATGAAGGGGAGCATTGGTGTAACGGTAAAGTTATCACCGAGTGACCTGGAGGTCACCGGTTCGAGCTGCGGAAACAGCATCTTGCTAGAATTGCAAGGGAAGGCTATGTACATTAGACCCAAAGTGGTCCAACCCTTCCCCAGACCCCATGCATAGCGGGGGCATCGTGCACCGGGCTGTGCTTTTTAACCACATCCGCTCATTCGTATGAAACAGTTTCCACTTGAAGTCGTGCCCAATGGACCCTTCTAACATCTAAACTAATGAGCATGACACAAATGCATGCGCTTTCCCTGATTCTCAGTATATATTAGCTACACTGCCACATGTCCATGAAGTTTGAGGATGCTGTATGCATGACACTAGAGCAATCATCAGTAGATAAGCTCTTGATAGAACATAGGAGCAAAAAAAAAAAAAAAACCTTCCATAAAATCAAATTTCCAGACAATTTCACAAGAATGAAACCACCGGACGGTGCAAAATTAGTTATAAACTATCAGTTGGCTTATAAACATTTTGAATGATCTGGAAATAGCAGCATTTTGAAGAGTGCAAGAGTGAAGCGGAGTTTTAACAGCTTTTATCACAAGCCAGAGATTCTATGGCAGGAAATTACCCCAAGTACTTTTTCCAGCATTGGCTCATCTACTACCAAAGGTGAGGCAATGTGAAATGCACTAGATATTTCATGGTTGTTTTCACCCATTGGTATGACTTCCATTTCCACTTCACCTCCACCAGCAAGTCTATTTTCCACCAACGGTGAAGCCAGCCGGTGCATGTCCTGGTTTAATGGAACAACTTGTTCTTGCTCTGCAACTTTCACAGCTGCTGCCCGAGCCAGGGCAGCCAAGTTTCTCTCAAGACTCCTGACACCAGCCTCTCTAGTGTATCTCTGAATGATAAGTGTCACCATAGCCTGCCAAATAACAAGGAAAAGAATTGTCTACATTCATCAAATACATCGAAAAGAAACGAACAGGTAAATAAGGCAAACACACTACAGAATACACAAACAAACAAATGCACTTTTGTCAGGTTTTCTATCCTTAGTTTCTTTACCCCTTCAATGGGATCAACTAGGACAGTTTCTCAATCCGCTTATGTTCTTCAGCAGATCGTTGAGCTCTTCTCCCTACAACATGTTTACTCCATTTACTCATCTCTCTTCCAGTGTTAAATTATGGCCTAGATACTAACTGCTGTGCTTGATAAGGATCATAGTCAATAAGCGGAAGAAGACCAAATGTAATTGCATTTTCAATTTTTCAAGAACTAGTTAAATAATCAAGAGAAGCAACAGTAAGTGCTGTGATTTGAGGATCTTATTCAACAAACAGTAACTGCTGCATTTAAAGAACTAACTAAATGTTCACAAGCACCAGTAATTCAGATGATAACTTTACGTAAATGAATTTCAATGAGCTTAGCTTTGAATCCAGAATATCAAACTTCTTGCCTATGTAGGTCTAAAATTTCTGAATTCTTCGCACGCAGGTTCTCCATCAAGGAAAGCCAAGATCCATTTGCATAGTGTACTGTCCCAGAAAAGGGCACACCAGTCGTCATTACTAGATACAATTTGAAAAATGGAGACAACAAATCCCCAAGATGTCATTTTACAGTATTCCAAAGCAGCATAGGATATCATCAAACGCCCATCCTTGTCTAAACCTAGCCGAAGGTCTTCTCTTGCAACTACCCTAAATAACTTAACACAGGAAAACTGCTATAGTAGAAGTGCAGAAATATCAAGATAATCCCTTCTTTTCAGAAAACACTAAAGTAAATGGAGGAGGCATTGGATTGTAATCAAGAAATGCAGATAAGCATATGTATTTCAAGAGAACATGAGAAACTCATAAAAAATATATAGGTCATTCAAACTTTAAAAGCATCTCAATTCCATTTCCATGGTAGACCGCATGCCAGATTGAGTACCTCGGGAATTTGAAGGAACTCAGAGCTCAATCCATGCTGATCAAGAACTCGAGGAATCAAATGCTGCATGGCTATTCTCAGCTTCTCTTCAGGAGTATAGCCTGGAAGCTCAATAACTTCCATCCTATCAAGGAGCGGTGGAGGTATAGGCTGCAGTCTATTTGCGGTTGCTACAAACATCACCTTTGATAGGTCAAACGGCACATTTAAATAGCTGGGATCAACTAAGGAAACACTGATACAATGCATAAAAAGTTCATGCTACTGAAAGACTCGCGGGTCATGGTTCAAACACCCTAAAAGTATCAATAATTTCAGCTCACTGTGATCTGATATGATGGAAGATTCATATCAGAAGTTCAAAACCTTGTGCAGGAACAAATCATGTTCTGAAGTTCTGTAGATATCCACTTAGAAGAAGGCAAAAGGAAAATAATATGGAAACACCAAGTGGATTGAAAGAGCATAGATTTAGTTAAATAAGCTAACTAATATATTTTGCCACTATGACATTGCAATTACTACTAAGCAAATGATTTGAAAGATACTGCAAACGCAGACCAAAAATAAAATCTATTTCTTGTACTCTGCAGCAGTAATGACAACGGGGAAGAATCTATGGATAAAGCCACTTATAGAATACAGCTCAAAGATGGATCAAATAACTGAAGTGTAGCACCAATAATGCACAACTAAAGAAAACATAAAAACATAATGATCATCGAAAAAAGAAAAGACAATGGAGGATACTGATCGTTGAAAGTCTCGTTCTGTTCAGCGTCAAGAACCTCCAAGAGAGCCGAAGCTGGATCACCGCGAACGTCAGACCCAGTCTTGTCAATCTCATCCAGCAACATGACTGGATTACAAACAGCTACCCTCTGAAAGCCAAACAAAGAAAAAATATTATTCGTAGCTTCAAAGGCAAAGCACGTGCAAGCATAGCCAACCAGGCTCATTATCCAGATCACAAGGTAAGAATAGTCAAGATATCGGAACCAATGCCAAAGGTGATATGAGAGGAGACCTTTCAAGAAAACCAGCCAACAAGTTGTCCAAAGGCATTTTGACGAGCCATAGTTTAGATTATCAACTCATACGCAATCAAACGGTGAAATTGGGAAAAAAGCAAATTGACTCGCCATTATGACTATGATCCAGTCCTTTTATGCAAAAGAGACGCTTCAAGCTAGAGATGACATTCAGTAACAGAAAACTAAGAGCAAGAAAGTATGAAGACACCAAATGCTTGGATCAAATCAGTATAACTGCCTTGACAAGATTTATCAGATAATAGTCACTACTACCACAAGTAAAGCAAAGCAATAAATCCTCCTCACATTACTATAATTAAAGTGTACTGTCGCATTTACGTAAAATTAATTGAATAACTGTGGAGTTCTAACCTAAAGAGTCATGTCTGGAACCAATTCTGTATAAAACTAATGCTAGTCCGCATAAAATCAAAAAGATAAACGTTCAAATGCATCTCTTGTTGAAATAGAGCAAATCAAAACTTCCCTAAAAGCCAAAATGATATGTTAACCTTCCCTCGCTTGAGAGGCATTAAAAGCATCTTACTGATGGATAGGTTGCAAAGGGGAGAGAAAAGTAGGGAATCTCTATATGCAGATGGTAGACACAGTGAATAGATATCGAATCGTCAAGGACCTTCTCTTGATGGTTCAATGGTTACATGCACAACTGCAGATCAATAAAGAATGAGCTGACAGCATAATTCTGGATCTACACATCTGTGGACAAGAAAAGTCACTTCCAATTTTTGGGCATTGAAGGAAAGAAATAGGAGATTGGATATGTGATAGAGACTCAATCTGTAAAGACAACTAACTCTTGGCTGCATATATGGAACAAAAACCATTATCGTTTTTAATTGCCTAGTCATGCAATGCAAGAACCGATTATCTCTTGCTCCGGTTAAAACACAAAACTCCATTCTATCTGATACCATGTCAACGGAAGACCTGAATTCACATGATGAAACTTGATGTCTCTTAATAATATTTACTAAGTCAGCCAAACTCATCACAATGATGTAATATGTCCTTGCATTCTCCTACACAAAACCAACAAAGGGATCTCTACCTTCAATCCTTCAATAAGACGCCCAGGCATGCTACCGATGTACGTCCGCCGATGCCCTCTAATATCAGCCTCGTCCTTTACACCACCAAGAGAAATTCGAATAAATTTTCTTCCCAGAGCAGCAGCAATGGATGAAGCCAAAGAAGTTTTTCCAACACCGGGTGGACCAACAAAACACAATATTGGCCCTCTCGCATCTGGTTTAAGCTGCACTGAAGAGAATCATAATTGAAAAATCTGATTTCAAGCTGATAAAACCTAGTTTCTTGAGGTCAAGTAATAAGTCAACCTTGCGAACAGCCAGATATTCAATAATCCGCTGCTTGACCTTGACCAGGCCATAATGGTCAGTATCCAGACGCTCTTTTGCAGCTTTCAGATCGAATTCATGTTCTTCCGTGGCCTTTTGCCAAGGAAGATCTGCAAGAAGCTCTAGGTAAACACGAGAGCTGTTGTATCCAGGTTGCTGTGGTTGCATTTTTTTGAGTCTCCTGGAATTTGCCAAAAGTAACCAAAAAATTTCAGTTTCCAATTGTTTGTGGATTTTAAAGCATTGAATATATGCAGAATCAGCAACCTGAAGATGCCAGACAATTGGCTTCTCAGTCCTAAAATGGTACAAGTTCACAAGGAAAAGAGAAGGGATTAAACTCTGACCCTAATAAGGAGCACATTAACTTCAAAGTTATCATGAAAGCCTCTTGACTAGGTATAAGAATTGTTCAAAATAAGCCTTATGATAAATAGGAGAAGCAAGTAGCACAGCGAAAAACTTCCATCCTGTATGTTCTGCCCGTCCAAAGAAAAGTACTAGCTATAGCCAGATGATCGCAAGCACATATTTTCATCAACATCCGTTCAGAAATTTTAAGAGCATTTAAAGTCTCATTAAATTGACCCATACCTCAACTCTCTTTGTGCATGCTTCCAAACATTGGAAGGCATCCCAGCACTTTGCATTTTACTTTCTAAAGCAGCTAAATCATCCTCATCATCGTCATTGTCACCAAGTTCCTCTTTGATTGCCCTCATCTGTAAACACATCACATAAAGAGAACAATTGCTGAATCAAACTGCTCTAATAGGAATAATATGGTTCCCTTGTATAAGAGTGCACAGACATCTATACCACCAAACAAAAGACGGTCATTGAATACCAGACTCGCCACATCAAGTATCTTACTCAAAAATAATTTTTTAAACAACTTCATAGAATCCTCCATTTAATTTTCATTGTTGTCAACAATTAATTCAAAAGACACTACGTATGCCTTACTCATCTAAATTGAGTTGCACATAGATGACTCTCTCTCTCTCTCTCTCCTCTTGATAGCATCATTAATTGCTTCCATCAGAAATTAATACTTGACTCAATGTTTCTAACTGGGCCGAGAAGGTCAATACCAATACTAACAAAATATCCATTTAAAAATATAAGAAACATAATCAACCAAGTCTTCACCAATTGCTTCATCTTGAGCGTAGTACATGACAATTCAAATACATGGCATTCAATAATCATATATTGCTGTCTACATGTTGTTGTATTAGACAAAATAATTAGTATCGTGTCTTGTTCATTTGTTAGTTTCATTTTATCTCCAACTTAGCCTTTGCTAATTCTAATTGTACTACTGGAATTTTTCCGCTTTGTTTGACCAGGATAATCTCTGACGTATGCCCAACCAACGAAGTATAAGATTGACAGCAAAGACCGGAAATAAAGTTGACCCCGCATTAAAGGATAAGATTGGAGCTGATTTAAGGATTGATGAAATCACCTGTTGACGTAAAAGAAATTCCTTCTGGGATTTTGATAATTGTCCCTCAACCTTTTGTGTGATCTTCTCTGCCACACGTATTGACTGTTGCATAAGCATACCAATGCATCATCCATCAAGACAAGAGAATGCATGCACAAGCTACAAATTAATCAAAACAATACCTGCAAGTGCCTATCGACTAACTCCGTAGCTTTTGACAGGCGTACTTTCAGATCAACTGAATCCAACATGCACAACTGTTCTTCAAAACTTATTTCAAAGCTAGCAACAAATATATCTGCCAACTTGTGTATCGGAACTGTCTCCAGTAGAACTTTTGTTCTTCCACCAGCTTTTTGTTTCTGTAGGCACAAACAAGAATCGAAGCATGATTATCATGCACCAAGGCTACAACCAAATGGCAAACATCGTGTCTACTTGCCAAATGATCAAAAGCATAATGCATTTGAAAGCAAGCTCTATAACTATAAGCATGCAGGATGACAGCATGTGTATACTAGGCTTTAAATGGTTGGAAACAAATTCTCTAGCTGGGTCAAATGGCACTCGAGGAAGCGAGAAAGCTCCTCATCTTCCTATTATCAAGTTACAGCTTACTTATTTACACTTTATTTTAACAGGCAAGAACTCAGTCTATGAATTAAGTGCTATTCTGAGTCAGACTACTAGGAACCATACATGCATCGAGGACCTCCGTGGTACTTCAAAAGGCTTATAATGTATGCACAGGTCTCGAAACTGCTTGTCTATACTTTGTCATGCTATAGGTCACAAGAAATAATTGAGTACTTGAAACGGCTTTATGTCCGACCAAACTTTCAGTAGATGCAACTTTGCACAGGCAGAATCAACATACCATAAAAGTTTACTGGCAGTATTACCTCGATGACAAGTTAAGATGAATAATTCCAGAGACACAGCTGAATGTCACCGAATTGGTTTACAAAGTAATGAGGCAGAATTTTGGTGGGTACTGAATATGGCTCCTTGTTAAAATGTTCACTTATAACATGCGACATAACTTTATAAACCAGTCTTAGTATACTTTGCATTTCTATATTAGCAAAATTCAAAAGGGAGTGGATCAACTACGCTAATCAAATATAACTAATAAAATCCATGACCTATTAAAAACACAATTATATGAGGACAAACGTTGCTCTAACACAATTTCATGATTTGCTCCTCAAATTCCGAAGGAACTGTATCGTTTTTTACCTGCTCTAGTATAGAAATAAGCTCCATTGCGGTGGCTTTGAAACGACGAGACAATGCTATAAAATCTGGATCTTGCTCCACATGTTCCATCTCTAATAAGATGAGTACATATACAATACTTAGCATATTGATGGAGAACACCAAGCACATTAGCAGAACTCAAATCAATTTGACTTGAACAATTCCCTCAATTTTGGTCTGGTCAGGATTCAGTTCAGGAAAGTTACAATCTGAGATCTCTTTGTACATAACATTGCAATATATCTCCTGTAATGAAGTGTGTTATAGAAAAATCACCAGCTTTTGTCATCTCCAAAGGTGTTATCCTTGCAATGTAATATGTTCCTCTGGTGCCCAGCTCTTGAACACTAAATCTGCATAGACCCTCAAGGACAACCATATATGTGACCCTGCCGCTTGGTTTCTCCACTCCTCTTGACAAATGTAGAGCCCGAGCAGCAACTCCTCTTATTTTGGAATCATAGATAAGCGTAAAGATCTCACCAAGCGAACAAGATATATAAGGGAAGGAAACGCAGAATCAACTCATAATGTAAATTCCAAAAGGCATATAAGGACACTGAAATTTCGACGAGTTATTATGGGAAGTGCACGGTAAGTGTACCTGGCATGCCAATGAATAACTTCTTGAGGGTTTTTCCCATTTAAATTGTGAGAATCTGTTGGACCAACTTGAGTGTTAGAGCTACGTTCAATTGAATCAGTTGCCACACCTGAAGGACATGAAGGTTCACTTTCCTTAAGCCATATAACCAATATCAGCAATGGTAGACACTAGTTGTACCAAAATGGCAGCAAAATGAGTACCATGAGATATCACATGGCTAACAGATGGCGTCTCTTCAGCATCTCGCACAGGCAGAATGCCAATCAAACCCTTCTCCTCCTTCTGCCATAGTTCCTGCTCCACCAGCTTCACACTGCATAACCAACGAATGTTCATTTGCTTCATAACCATGAAATCACTTCAAGTTAACTGTGATCATTCAATTAGCACCAAAGTTGACGATATAAAAATGTCAATTGCTCAAACAAAAGGAACTGTCCTGAGCTACGATTTTCACCCCAAAAAAAATATGCCTTTCTTGGGCGATTCGATGTCGGTTACAATCAATCGAGAAAAAGAAAGACAACTGTCACGAGCTCTCAGCTCTACAGGGTCCAAACTCAAGATTACCAAACAACTAACATGGAAAATATTTTAAGTCCATAATGCACAATTTCTGTGAAAAACTAGTAGGGATCCGACAAAATTTATGTGTAGCCACATGGACAGTTTTACTTTGGTTTTCATGCTTAGGACGGTGGCTTTGAGAGTGGATGTGAAGTCTCTAATTATCAGCTCAGCAAAATATTATAGATTCCAATTCCAATATACAAAACACATGACGCAAAAGCCATCCTTAATCTCCATCCTTTCCAGCACAAACTAATGACAGTAAAAACTCGCACATAAAGAGACGGTGCAAGAAAATTGAATTAATTGAAAAAGAAAAAACTCAGGGATAGAGAGACTGTAAGAATCTCGAACATGAACACAAATTGATGTTGATTGCACAAACAGAAGGCGCTTTCGGCGACTCTGTTTTTCACGCCCGAGAGGAAATGTCATGCCATAGGAATACGTCTTGAGTCTAGAATTCTCAGCTCAACAAGGTACTGCGTTGAGCTGCGATGATCCAAAGACACTTGAGGTCACTATTCCGACCGATCACGAAATCGTCAAAATTCCAAGTTAAGGCATCATCTCGCCATTCGTCCACCGCATCAAAGAAGCAGAAACTCGAGCGCAATCGAAGTGATCGACGCGACAAGGAAAGAGGCATGGAAACGGAGAAGATATCGACGGCGAGCGGAACGATACCTGCTCGGGGAGGTGCATCGAATGCGGATTATGGCGCCGGGCAAGAGGACTTTGTTCCTGAACGGGAGGATCGCGAGCCGACTCGGGAGCTCCACCGATTCCGCCATGCTCGGAGGTGCGAGACTTCAACTGCTGTAACAGAATCCGACCACAGGATAAAAGGAGAGAGCAGAGGTTGCAAAGAGCAGCTAACAATAAAGGGCTAGCGATGGCTTTCTCTTCATTCGGAACTCTAATTCTCTTTCTAACCTAAAAAAATAAATAAAAACTCTAATTTTCTCGTTTAGTTTTTGTAATTTTATTTTCCTTTGGTTTTGCACGTGATTTTTATTTAAAATTATTCGAGGAAGCAGCCACCTCCTCCACCTCTTCTTCTTCTTTCACCCGATTGATTACGACAACCCCTGCTTTCCTCCTGCGATCGAAGGATATTTCCTTCGATAAAGTAAGAGTCGCACGTATGACCATGACCATGTTTTTTTAAAGCACAGTTTGATGTCTGATTTTAAGCGGTGAGCTCACTCTGTTGCGGTCTCGCCTTCTTCTCGACGGTCATATCGTCTTTTAAGAACGAGTTGTCATCTTGTGTATATTTTTACTTTTAACTGAAAATAAAAGCTACTAGCGATGATTACTTGTAAATCGATCACATCTCGACAAAATTCGCATTCACAATCTGTTCTTTCCGCCGCGTGAAATAAGCAAATGAGTTGAGGCCAGTGCTTACTTATCGTTAGAATTTCAAAAAACGCATTGGTACTCTCGAAACATAAGGTTATCGCCGTCCACGTTTCTGTTTCACATCTATATGCTAACCTTATTTTAAAGTAATATCTTTTCGCACTCAATCATTGACCTGATTAAAAGGCGCATTACGAGAGTTTCTATAAATTTATCAAAAAAAATTAGCATTGCTTCTTGGAATCAAAATGAAGCTGTTTTTTGTATTTTTATGAATAAACGAATGGGAGGGGCGAGGAGGACAGCTACGCTTTTGAGCGTTGTTATAAAGATCTTATATTTGTTACAGAATATTTTATTTGAGTCATAACTACTCAAATCACTCGTAGACATACGAGTCAAGAAATCTCTCCACGTTAGCTAACAAATGCACAAGGCATTATCTATTCAGAATTCGCTTTCGATATGTTGCAAATTCATGACTTCATGAAGACATTGCTACATTTGATCCCAAAAAAAATATTTTAAAAAAAGAAGACATTGTGACCATTTTACGCTCGATAGTAGTTGAAATGAAGTGTGACGGGAAGACGTGCACGTCGATGCAAATCGGAGCGATTGGAACTGAGGAATCGGAGTTTTTCTTAGATGATTTGGGTGCATGTGACCCGATGCATCTGGCTCGTTGATGTTGATGGATCTCACGCCGGACCATATGATCGAAGTGTTGAAATTCACTGGGCAGTGGGCTCGCGTGCACCCGGGTGGATTGGAAAACGTGTCGAGAAATTGAAGCTTTTATTACGGAGGGCCCGGATATAAAAGACGTGAGTTCAAAAGCTGTGGAGCCGTTGGATCCCCGGACAAGGTGGGGGCAACGCGTCTCCAGATGGTGAGTCCTCGGATCGGATTACTTTTCTCTTTTCTTTTTCTTGTTCTTTTCCGAATTCTTTTTATGTACGTGGCACTTGTGGAGGTGGAGCCCAGGGGAGAAGCGTGACACGTGGCGGATGTGGATAGGGGAAGGATGGCCTTGGCGGGTTCGAGCGCGCTGGAGTCAATGCCGACCAATAGAAACGGATGGGAACGGGTCGAGCACTCCACGATCCACATCGCTGTCCTTACATTACATCCGTTGGATCCAAATCACTCCCAGCTTCACCGGCGGGTCAAGTTGGCGGGTCTTGCACGCGGGCATATCTTGCACGTGCGCGTCCAATTTTTTCTTTTTATTTATTTATTTTTTTGGAAACGAGATACGTTGTCTTGGCACGATCTTCTGGGAAACTTCCTGAACCGAGGGTCATCGATGATTGAGTGTCCGGATGCATAGAAACTTCCTGTACCGAGTGTCAGCAATGATTGAGTGTCCCGATGCATAGAAACTTCCTGAACTGAGTGTCATCAATGATTGAGTGTCCTGATGCCCATGCTTTTACTTGGCAAAAGATCGCGCCGAGACAACGTATCTCGTAAAAAAATAAAAAAGGAAAGAAAATACCAAAAATATGTGTGCATTTTTATCAAATTACAAAAAAAAAAATACCTTTATTTTTAAAGACGGTAAGTTGTCAACCTCAGACCGAGCAAAATTGTGCATTTATTTTATAAAATGGTGACTTTTCTTACCAAAATTGCCTTCACCTCATCCTTCACCCCCACCTACTCCTCAACCCTAATCAACGAAACACAAATTCTCTCCCTTTTTTCAGCCGCCACAGCCCCACCGCTGCTGCCATGGTCTCCGACCACTTGCCCTACCGCCGGTGAAGCCCGCAGAGCCGACGCTCGCCCTTGTGCTCATTGTCCCCCTTGATTCTCTCTCCTTTTCGCATCGGAGACGCACCGCCACGTTTCGGCCCTTGATCCAAGGTCACCCATGGCGTCGCAACATTATATCAAGGCTATGGCAGCCCCCGCCAAGGTCGGCCGCAACCCATGAGAGAGAAAGCTGAGAGATGGAGAGTTATTTTGACGGAAAATACAAAAAAAGAATAAACAATCTCATACTAATAAAAGGGAAGGCAATTAAGCACAAATCTCCTCTCTAAAGTAAGGGTGGACGGTTTCAAATTCTGTATAGGTTCCACCTGAAATATGGAATATGGAACCTACCCGTCTATACAGGTTCCTCATTTTTTGGAACCTGGAACCTACCATGCATACTTTGGAACCTAGAACCTACCCTGTCACAGGTTCCAGGGTCAGTTTCAGGTTCCACATGTATTCTTAATTGAACGATTGCAATGAATAATCACATTTAACAACCACCGTTTACTGCTAAAATTCACTGACCACAACTCATATTCAGACGCACGAAAAATATGAAGCATTAACAGAGTAAAAGTCTCAATGATAAAGTGGTTCCGAATTACACACTCATTATCGGACACCATGGAATACCGCAGAATGACGCGAAGACATGTATCAAGGAAATAAAATAAAAAAACTTGCTCTAGGTTCCAAGTTTCACCTACCTGGAACTTGGTACTTACCTGTCAGAACAGGTTCCCTAATTTTTGGAACCTAGAACCTACCTTTCATACCTTGGAACTTGAAACCTACCTTTTATACCTTGGGACTTGGAACCAATCGATTCCCGCTGGTCCGGTTCTCCAGGTTCCAGGTTCTACCCCGAAACCATGCTCATCCCCTGCTCTAAAGTACTTGATTGGCATGACGCTTTCCCAAAAAAATTTCAATAAACGGTATGTACATAACTACCCGAGCAAAGGCAATAAAATAGAGCTGGGTAAAAAACAAAGAGTACATCAACCGGATATTTTTTTGAAGATCAACATCGTAACATAGCATTCAATGTGCGAAAATGAACCTATGAGAAGCATTACGCATCTCATCATCTCTACTTCTAATTTCGAGCGACCTCGAGACACTGCGTGGCGTCAACTCGTAAAAAAAATTAATTCTTTTCCTTGTCAAGGAAGCAAAATGAAAACGACCGAGTCAACCAACCCGGATTCCATCTTCTCATGCCCTAGATGTGCTGCCAATAAATATACGAGACCCTTCTTAAGGAGCATGCTAGATTTGACAGGTATTGTCAACATCTAACATAAAGAACAGCGGATTAGATAAGATATTTCATGTAATTGCTCGGTCAACGCCCGGAGAGATCTGAGTCAACGCAACCCGTGGAGTGGTTGCACGACTGCTGTCGGAGGTCGCCGTCCTTGGTCACCGCCGGGTCCCACCTAAGCGCGAGGACGACCGGAGGGCAGCGACGAAGATCAGTAGGGACCGCACGTTCTGTCTTGCCTTCCAGAAATTCAATTCGCTTTGGTGAAAATGGTACCTGCACTGTCTTTGTGACGTGATTGTTTGTCGGGGACCAAAGAAGCAAAACGAGACTACTTTGCATTGACTGGAGCATCAAGAACAAGAAGCAGCCATAGCCGTAGGCGCCAACGAGAACAAGGAAGACTAAATATATGTTCAAACTTATCAGCCAATGAAATCTCGTTCGACGCGATCCTCGTTCGTGTTATTGATTCTCAAATTATTATCGAATCTCATTCGATACGATTATTCCTACATGCTTATATCAGCGAGCACAATTCCTAATTCGAGAACTGAAGATCGAAATTATTTATGAAGTTCTCAGTTCTCGTTTCTGTTCTTCTTGCAGGTAGAATGTTTGCTCGTTGCAATGGCCGCCCGACTTTACTTGAATTGCACCGTCAATAATCATCGAGTACGTTGACGATACTCGTGTATTGTCTCGACACTCCGGAAATCTAAATGATTAGAGCTAAAACCTAAGTGCCAATGGGATTCTGTCTTGTCTTTGTTAGAACTTACCTACTTCCTCATCGGATTCCTAAACTATGGAGGAACAAGACCATAAAAAAACATCATTTTCATTGCACGTTTTCATAAATAAAAATAGACAAAAAGGGAGAAAATGTGGGCGTGTAAGCGTTTGGTTTGTCATCGTTAATCTACATTAGCTTTGCTTCCCAATTTTCAAACTAAAGGGCTGAAACGATGATCGCGTTCCCATTTCGTTCGCGACCCAAGCAATAAACAAAAGATTAAGCTAATTGACCATTGTCTTAGCATATATGCACATGACGTGTGTCGGTGCGTCACCTTTTGCCATGGCTACGCGAGAAATTACTCGTCAAAATCCCGGTTCACTAGATCGGGGGTCCGGTTCTACGATCGACCAAGACTTGTAACGTGTCCGGCTTAAGAAAACGAATCCAAGATCAACATCGAATCAATTGCCAAGTCTACGATTGGAAAAGAAACAAGGAAATAAAGAAAAGCCCAATTGGAAGGAAAGATGCACCTTGCGGTCGGACTTTTCAATTTAATAAGAAAATGGAGCCGAGCCGAGGCAAGAGAGGGAATATATGTACTTTCACCATCCCTTCTTTGCATACTTGCTTCGCCATGATTCCATTTTGAAAGTATTGAACTTTTCTTAGGCTGTAGAAGTTCGTCCGCATTGAAATGTCTGTATGTTACCCTATCTATTGTAAGGTGCCGACCAATTGAAGCATCAATGCTAATTAAAATTCGGCAGGAAAAGTACAAAAAAAGTCATAAATCTATTGCATTTGTGCCAATTCAGTACTAAACATTTTAATTGTGCCAATTTAGTCATAAAACTTTAACATTTGTGATAATTGAGTCCATCCGGGCTGATGTGTATGCCGGCCGTCCTAGGTTGCCTGACCAGCACTGACATAGACATTTTGTTAATAATTTTTTTTATTTCTTTTTGTTTTATTTCATTATGGCCGGCGTGGCACGTGCCCAGATTTGGCGAGGGCCTTCGAGGCCTCATCAGCCGAGAGCGAGGCAGCCCTTGCCAGGGTTAGCGAGGGTTCACCGGCCCAAAAAAAAAAGGGAAAGAAAAAAATAATTAAAAATCCAAGTTTTTATATAAAAAAAATATTAAAAAATATCCACGTCAGTGCCGGTCACGCCACATCGAACGGACGGCGTCCAATTCAGTGATTTCTAGCCAAAATTGATTGGATTGAATCAATTAGCACAAATGCAAAAGGTTTATGACTAAATTGGCACAAATGCAAAAGGTTTACGACTAAATTGGCACAATTGAAAGATTTAGGACTGGATTGGCAACAATGCAATAGGTTTATGACTTTTTTGGTACTTTTCCCAAAGTTCGGGATGGGTGTGTTTGTTTCGACTTTTGGGGAAAGTCTCGGGGAAATTGTAAAGGCCTTTTGGTTAAATGGGTTTTTCGAAATGCGAGTATTGTTTGGTAAATTGTAATTTAAAAGTACATCAGAAAATAGCTTTCGTTTAAATGGTGTTTGAAAAATCACACTTTGTAAAGCACTTTTGCTTTTAAAATAAAATGCTCAAAACTGACGAAGGACTCGGCAATCGGCGAGACTCCATTGAGGTCAAATGTGGCTGTCGGCGAGTCAGATCTGGTGCCGGTAAATGTGGTTGTCCGCGAGCCAGATCTGGCGCCAAATAGGCGAGGCTGCTAGAACCAGATCTGACTCGCCGACAACCACATATGGCCTCCTCGATGACATTGCATGAGGTAGGGACATTTATGAAATTATGAAAGTTTAACAAGGGCAAAGTTGGCAGAAAAAATGTAGTTGCATTCCGTAGATGCTCAAAGCTCAAAGAACCTTCGGACCTGTCTTGACCTAAAGGCCTTTTGGAAATGCAATTACATATCCCCAAAGCTCTCCAATAAAATGTATCAATCGCTATTTGCATTTATCTAAGGGCCTTTAAGGCTCTGAAGGGCTTTGGCAAAGTGTTGCCAAACGCAGTCTCATGGTACTGAACAAGACGAATCCGCCTCGGTTACATATTTTTCTTATTGGGCTATGAAAGTGTTCGTAATTTGGATAAAAGCAAAAGTGACAAAGAATGGACGGCCCATCGAGAATTGGACTTCGTGAAGTTGGTCTTTACGGGGTCACGTCAAATTTGAGTACGAAACCCATCAAATTCAAAAATCTCGCCGAATCGTGCAATAAATTTTCCTCTTCCCCACCCGCCATCTCATGCATTGGTGAGAGCAACGTCCCTCACCAATCATACAGGTCCAATTATCATGTTTCTCGTTTAAATCTCCAATTCTACCGAATCGAGTTGAGCACGACCAACGAATGCCGGCACGGAGAGTGTGGTTTTGGTCCGTACCCAATTCTTTCGTGTCCCCAAATTTCGGATCCCATCTCTTTACCTCATTGATGACTTCTGAAGTCTCGATCATCTTCGAGTACGGTCATACGTGACCGTGAATGCTAATCGGTCCATAACTTTGGTGTCCCCAGATTCTTCTCCCGTTTCTTTTATCTTTTGCAATTTTGCCATATGTAGCTGTTGGCCACTCGCATATAGACGGCAATCATCCACACAAACATACATTCCGAGTTGCTAGCGAAGGCTTCCATTTGGAAAAATAAAATAAAATTAGACTTCTAGTTGGTAATGATAGAGGGGAAAAGTAGTGGAATTGTCTTTTGATAGATGACTTGGTGAATAAATTACGTTAGTGATGAGTATAGATAGGTATCGGAATGAATTATGAAGTGGGACGATGGCGACAACACTACATTTAGCGACTGGTATAGCTCGACAAATTCCCCACGTTAATATCATGGCTTCATGTTTTCTTTTTCTTTTTCTTGTAAGGGTTGTTTTTAGCGTTGAAGGGTCTATAATTGGCCAACAAATGGGGGGCTAGGCTTGGATTTTTTGTCTATTAGAAGCTTTATATCGGCATGTCGCACGTTCTTCACCATTTAAAACATTTTTTTGCATGAAAAGATAAAATTGATGAATTATTCGGGCATGAAGACCCAATTAGCGATGGTGGAGATCCGGTGTAGATTTTCGGGGAAAAATATATATTGTAATTACTAGAAAAAGTGAATAAAAAGCACCAAATTTGGAATATTTCTCTTTAGAAAAAAGTCCTTCATGTTCCATATGCCCTTCTTCGCGGGAAGAATTACCAAAAAAGTCCTAAACCCAATGTATTCGTGTCAATTCAGTCATAAACCTTTTGATTGTACCAATTGAATCCTAAACCTTTTCACATTTTGTCAATTGACTTCATCCGGTCAATTTTGACAGGAAATCGCTGACGTGGCGCCCACTGTGTGTCGATGACGTGAACATTTTCACTAAAATTTTAATATTTATTTGAATTTCTTATTTTTTCTTTTCTTTTCTTTTCTTTTCTTTTTTTTTTTAACTTAGGGCCTGGACGCCCTCGTCGGCTCTGAGCGAGAGTTGCAATGCCCTAAGTTTAAAAAAGAAAGAAAATCGAAGAAAGGAAAAATGAAAAATTCAAAAAAATATTAGAATATTTTTAAAAATGTCCACGTCAGTGCCTCATGCCACGTAAGACGGCCGGTGCCCACGTCAACGATTTGCGATCAAAATTGGCCGGATAATGGCAAAAGTAAAAAGGTTTACGACTCAATTGACATATTTAAAAGGTTTAGGACTGAAGTGGCACAAGTGCAACAGGTTTAGTATTTTATTTGTAATTTTCCCCTTATGTCTTATTCGTAATAGTCTGTGATATCCAATTATTTTGCCAACACAAGAGTGACAAGACTTCTCCAAAAGCTACGTACCACCTCACTTGATGAGATTGGCTTGGTAAAATGGTGGAAAGAGAAGGAAAGGGGGCGCATGACAACACTTGTAGAGTATAATTTTTGCTCCAGAAGTACTTTTGGAGTATAAATTCATTTGGTAACGCAACTTCTGCAGTAGAAATCTATTTTATTACGCAACTTCATTTTTCTACTTATGGAACATTTTTTTTGTCCCTGAAATAGTTTTGGAGCCACTTGAAAAGGTTAAAAAAAAAAATTTACTTCTCTCCAGAAGTGGAAAAATCAACTTTTGCTCAGAAGTAGAAGTAGAAAAATCAACTTCTTAGCACAAGTTGATTTCTAAAGCAGAAGTGTTGCCATGCGCGCCCGAAGAGGGCGGTGGAAAACAATAATTTCTCTCGCCAATTCAAACAATAATCATGAATATGTTATTACACCTACCTCTACCCGTTACTATCATTTTGAATGACGATCCAGCAAAAACCACGGGAAAAACAAAGCCAAAAGAGAAACGTGAAAAGGAGGAGACGACAACAAGAGCCCGTCTGAATCGAATCGATGCGATTTGGTCCCACCAGCTTCGAGAGCCATGTTTGGATAACTTAGCTCCATCCTCTGCTATTTATAACAGTTTTTAGTTCACGGATTTAACTTCTACGATTTGGTATTCTGACTTTTAATCTTACGCGATCGAGTCCTCTATCGTTCTCGATCTGTGCGAGTCGGTCCTCCAAATTGCATTTTATTCATTTAAGTTCTCTGACGTTCTTGATCTGTGCAATCAAGTGCTTCTTTTGCCCATTGCAACTAACATTGTCGAATTAGGGTTTCTTTATTCTTTCTTTTCCTATTTGTTTTTCGCTGATTCCGCGCTAATTTGGCATCACATTAGCATCGCTTTCTGCCACAGTGATAATGCCATGTCATTAATTAATTTGAGGATTTGGTCAGGACGGTGCGCCGAATGAATGATTGAATTGCTTGAGAAACTTACAGGACTTGATTGTGCAAAATAAAAGTCAGAGGACCACATTATACAAATAAGAAAAGTTAGAGCACTTGATTATACAAAATAAGAATTTCAGGACCAAAATTGCACATATGCTAAAATTTAGGACTAAAAAAAATAAAAATTAGAGGACCAAATTGCACATATGCTAAAACTTATGACTAAAACTATACTTAACCCGTGTAGGTAAAAAGCTTATTCGTTTCGAATTAGTATTCTGGTGACGAAGCGGACTTATTGACCATCTTTTTCTCTAGTAAGTAACCGAGCTAGATTAGGGGACAATTAAGAGAAATGGCGTGATAAAGGCAGAGAGCCAATACAAAGGAAACACATTGTTCATTCTCGTTTTAGGCTTCTCCTCAAATTGATTTTCATTTCAAGGAATGAGAATCATTTAGGATTGTTTGGATTGCAAAAAAAACTTTATTTTAAATAAAAGAATAATTTCTTCTCGAAAATGGCGAAGCAGGGGGTTGGGGGGGGGGGGTTTGCAAAAAAACTTTATTTTAAATAAAAGAATAATTTCTTCTAGAAAATGGCGAAGCCGGGGGGGAAGGGGGGGGGTTGGTTGTTGTATGTTTCGTACTAAGAAAAATGGTTTGGCCCGCTTGCATACCTTGGCCTAATCGATGGTCTTCAATGTTCCGCTCTAAGCTAGTCGGACCCATTTTTCCTAGGATGGACACGGGCGCGCGGGAGCGGGGATCACGTCCTTTGTCCCCATCCTGTGATATGAAAAATTTCCCGGCACCACCATGTGCGGGGCGTTAGACTTCTCCTCAAATTGATTTTCATTTCAAGGAATGAGAATCATTTAGGATTGTTTGGATTGCAAAAAAAAAAAACTTTATTTTAAATGAAAGAATAATTTCTTCTCAAAAATGGCGAAGCTGGGTGGCCCACGGCCAGCTGACCGACGACTGACGATAGATGGTGGAGTCTTGCTAGCGGCAACAAAGTCCAGAGTGCCGCCCCGCACATGGTGGTGCCGAGAAAGTTTTCATATCACAGGATGGGGACAAAGGACGTGATCCCCGCTCCCGCACTCCCGTGTTCATCCCTAGGAAAAATGGGTCCGACTAGCTTAGAGCGGAACATTGAAGACCATCGATTAGGCCAAGGTATGCAAGCGGGCCAAACCATTTTTCTTAGTACGAAAGCCCCCCTCTCTAACTGTCTTTAGTTTTCAACTTTAGCAATGGCCCTCGCCGGAGCTGGAGAGACGGCGATGTATCCCCCAAGTTTGCCCATCACTTTTCCTTGTTCTTTGCTGACACCATATCAATGGTATGCGTCAACGTGCGGTGTGCACCATCAATCATGTCATCTCATGAATCCGATACGAATAAGTGAGAAAAGAAGAAATTCTAGGATGAAATGGGAGAACAAAATATGCCATAAATACATGAGAAGCCTAGATCTGAATTCACACTTCTTTCACTATATAATCCCATAAAGGAAATTGCACAAAACATAAAAGGGCAAAACACACACACACAAAAAAACCAGTATCACTAAAGGAAAGGAACACAATAATGTTTAACGTTAACGGTCTTCCCATATTCGTGCTTCCCGATGGTAACACAAGCCTTATCGAGATGGTATTGTGATTAATTATTACCTTACTCTTAATTGATTTTACGTGTCATCTAGATTTACAAGTCGTGTCTTTTGAGATTGACCCATTTCATCAATTTGCTTTACAATTATGGTCACGACGTACCTTTGATAATTAGGACTCCACTGTATATGAGATGATGGGGATTCCTAGAAGAAAGTCCACGTCCTGCATGTTTCTCTCCCAACCTTGCTTATAAGAGCAAAATTCATCCCAAATGATGAACTTTTTTCACTTTTACCACTGTAAAATCAATGGAAGAGACGCATTCATTCGCTCTTTTTCTCTTTTTACCGGCGTAAATACGAAGATTTTGACCGGGTAAGAAAGATAAAAACTTACGGGTGATTGAATAGCGTAGATGAGGAAACGAGGGAGCTGCTTTGACTTGAAATGGGAGTATGTGCCAAAGCAATTAAGGGCGAAGATGAGGAAAGCATGAAGCGATGATGGGCAAAGGAAGTGGAGAGTCACGAGAGGGGCAACAAAGCAAACGGCGTGGGGGCAAAGGAAAGAAAAACAAAGACAATAAAGAGAAGTGGGTTGAAAACAAAGGGGTTGGGATAGGGAATTCAACCCTTTCCCATGCCTCTTCTTGTGTCATCAACCAATTAGGAATTGCCGACTCCGAGTCCCAACCTCAAAAGATGGCAAGAAATACGCCAGCCAAATTAGATTTGAAAACGAGTTTTACTTGCTTTCTTTTAAGATTAATGCCCTTTTCTTTTCTTTTCTTTTCTTTTTTATAATCGGAGCACGAGCGTAGAAGCCTATTCCCAGAAGGCCCGTGGAGCACTCTATGAACTTAACCTACCGATTAATTTAGACTTTTGTCTAGTGCAAGTGGTTCTAACAAGGGAACAGTTTGCACGTAATTGGTGGAATTTGAACATGCGGCCTCAAATTCGAAGTTGAAAGTTTTTTGAATCGACAACCAATAGTCCGAACCCTTGGCTTTTAAAAAAACCGCATATACTGTACTCTCCTTGTATGTGTGCTCTTACACGTGTAGGTGTATGCAAAAGTGCTTTCCTCTTCAAAACTACTTAGAATATAAGAATGTTATCTTCAATAGAAGTTCATTTCGAATTCCATAGAAGAAGGCCGGTAAGAGAGATTCCCTAAGGATAGTTTGAACTTTGAATAGCAAAAGAGCTATACGGTTAATTTTGGCATAGGTTAATTTGCAATAGTCTTTTGTGCTTCAAAAGCCCCATTTTAGTAGGGGACGCAAATCTGCTGTCTACATCTTGAGATCGTGACACGTCACTTAAATATATTTTGCACCACACTCAATCCACATCTCATCAAATCCTAACGGGGGAGCTCACGCTTGAGACGTAAGAGTAAGGCAAAGTTTCGACCAAACTTAGCCACTTCGATGTGAATTTAAGACAAGTTGGTTTCTTCTACTTTCACCCTTCAAGATATTTCTAAAGACCATATGCTAGAGAGAGAGAGAGAGAGAGAGAGAGCATGTCCCGTCCATCTCGCCTAGTTGGGTTTTTCTCGGTCGGTTTTCCTTTCACGGGTCAACTCTTGGAAATTCTTTGTTAATTTATAACTTTTTTTTTTTTGGGAAATAAAAAGAAATTAAATGACTAGCTAGAAGTTATGGGAGTTAGACTATGGTCCTCCTCTTCTCTTGCGGTGCACATAGTGGAAAGTCGTGTCCTCAGTTGGAAATCATAAGGGTGGGTGTTGGTGCCTTGGTGTGGTGCGCTTGTTTAGGCTAATTCAATCTCTTTCTGAGGTGGAAAAACAAAGGGTGTTTGCCTTTCACAGAAAAGGACATAGACCAAACAACTCGGCTCTTGCGAGTCCGTGGTGCACATTGGTATAGTGAAGTAATACTCCGAACCCCTTTTTAAAAGAGACTTTGGTAAGAATATACATACATACATACGCGTGGCGCACATATATGTATACCTACCCATGTACATGAAGAGGGTATGCTAAGAATATCGGGGGGAAATTGTTCAGAAAGTCCTAAATCTAATGTACAATGACCAATTCAGTCTTAATCCTTTCAATTGGGCCAATTTAGGAATGTATTGAAACCATTGAATTCAGATCCTGCCGCACAATATGTTTATGATAATTCTCCCAAGAATATCAAGAAGAGAACTAGACAAACAAAGGAAAAAACATTAGCGCGGTTACCTATTCCGTCCAAATGAACGAACGAGTCATTAGGACACAGTTTTTTATTTTTTTTTGGTAAGTTAGTCATTAGGACACAGTTTCGTTTCGATTGGTATCACTTTTTTTTTTCATGTTCCGCACGCTTTTGGCATAGGAACAAGTCTTTTTTTTTTCCTTTGTTGTTAAAGAAAAGGTGAAGATGCTGGAATCTTGATTGTTGCGAGCGTTTGTTTTCGATCTTTCATTGGATTCCCACCAGAAAAAAAAAAAAGATCTTTAATGGGAATCATCCGAGAGAGACGCTGTGGTGTTCTTGAGCATATGTTTCTTGAGGTTGATTATCAAATTTATTACATCATCTCTCTCTCTCTCTCTCTCTATCTCCAAACAAAAGTTTTCAGACATAAACAGCAGCATCGCCATTGATAGAAAAAAATGGAAGCTTCCAAAGTCTATACGTGTAGGAAGGGAGTAAGTCAAAATGATATGAATCACGGGTTCGCCTACTTTCGAACAAACCCAATAAGATTCCACATCTCATGAGAAAAAGATCACGCCCACTCTCTTTGGCGTGATTCTCTTCATGTCATCAATTCTTTGCACACTATCTTCCTAACCCTGGTCCCCCTCCCCCTTCCTCTTGAAGAAAATCGTGCAGAGATAGAGAGAGAGAATCAGATTTGGAGGGAAGATTGTTCGAGGCTTTCAACCTCTCTGCTCAATCAAGAAAAAGTGAAAACCCTAAAAGAAAAAGGAAAAGTAGTAAGATCTATGTATTGACAAGAAGCTTTACATGCATCCTCCTTTTTCCCAAACATAAAAAAGTCGGGTACATTACTCAATCGGTTCCAAACTTATCCAAATTGACCGAAACAACTATATTGAAATTCCGCACAAAGATTTATGACAAAAATTGATAGAAATTGAAAAGTTTAAAACTGAATTGACATTCATACAATGAGTTTAAGATTGGTTAGACAATTTCCCCTGCGAAAACAATGTCATGCCCCTAAGAACTTGCATTCAGTTAATGTAAGACGTTGGATCATTTGGGATGCACATAATGTTGCGATGGTTGACATCCTCTATCTTCCGGGTCGTGCTTTACTAGGCTACTAACTGGAGCATGCCAATTATCGCCCGACTAAACTACTTTACGTGCATCCGATCAGACAAATTGTGTTTCGGGGTGGCTCCGATTTTCAACGGGGATTTAACCTTTCTCAAACACGATTTTCGTTGACCAGTTGACTATTTACTTTTCTTGCATCCAATACTTCAAGTATTATAAACGCCTGCAAAATCAATTGAAGATGTCGTTTTCGTATGTCGTGGACCATTGCAAGTAATTGTTTAACTAAAGGCCACAGGCCATGACTTAGGAGATAGTGGGGAAAATTGTCGAAAAAGTCCTAAACCTTTTCACTTTTTGTCAATTCCGTCCTATTGACAGGAAATTGCCGAAGTGGACGCAAGTCTTCTTACCTGGCTTCCTACGTGGCACCGCCGGTGCTGACGTGTATAATTTTTAATAATTTTTATTTTTTTTTGAATTTTTGAATTTTTTTTTTCTATAAATGGGTTCAGGGGCCAGCAGCCTCACCGGCATAAGAAAAGGATTAGGACAATTTTTAATAACTTCTTAATATTTTTAATATTTTTTAATTTTTTAATTTTTTTCTTTTTTTCTTTCCTTCGCGACCCTCACCCAGGGTCCGGCGAGGGTCACTGCCCTTGTAGGCCCTCAACCAGTGGACAGCGGGGCTGCCGGCCCCTGAACCCATTTCTGGAAAAATAAAGAAAAAAAAATGAAAATTTTGTTTTTTTAAAAAAATTATTAAAAATTATTCACGTCAGCGCCGGCGGTGCCATGTAGGAGGGTTAGTGTCCACGTCAGTGATTTCCGGGCAATAAGACTGAATTGGCAAAAGGTGAAATGGTTTAAAACTGAATCGACAAACTTAAAAGGTTTAGGATTGAATTGACAAAAATATGAAAGGTTTAAGACTTTTTTGTCAATTTCCCGGAAGATAGAGATAACCCACTTTTCGACTTGTAGGTTTTTGAAATCTTGTGCCACGAACCACAAGGAGAAAAGATTCCTCAGACCCACATCACACACCAAGAAAAGGAAGGCACCCTCTGAAATAACAACGGTCGAGAATGCAAGTTGATAATACGGGAATTACATGTTTAGTCATCTTGCGATTTTCTTTTTGGGTCCAAATTCATCTTGTGACGGCTGATCCGAATGGAGCATATGAAGACAAATATGGCGACTTTGCATTTTGGACTTGACTCCTGCGGGAGAGAGATCCAGCTCTACAAGTGGCATTGTCCATTAGGACGAATGATCGGGCCGGTTCAAGGCCTATTCGCAAGGGGACTAATCCGGTTCCCGTCTCCAAAAATTGAGAACCGAACCGATTTTTACCAGTTTGGTTCTTAGTTTTATACCCCGAAGTGGCCGGTTCTACTTAAGAACCTAGAATCTGGAGCCTACAAAGTTGATTTCTGGGTAAGAACCTAGAACCAAACCGGCGTTGAACCGATTTCCTCCCCCGACCCTAAGTAAGTATTTTTACTCTTTTTTTACAACGGCAAAACATCCGTTGATACTAAATATGTTTGACATACTATCCTCAAACGAAAAAGAATTATATTCAGGTTTGACGCATGCATTTAGCCAAATCGTATGCCTTATGAAGCAACTCCTCCCTACCCCAACTCATACCCAAAATATTGTATAGTAAGATGAGAACTAAAAACGGTTTTTCAAAAAGGTCGGCTTCCCCTTGAGCTGAAGAACGAAAGAAGAATTTTTTTTTAAAAAAAAAGCCTCGGCCGGTCTTGGGTTAACCCTAAAATCTCAACTGTTTCGTTTCCAGGCTAGTCACAGGGTCGACAAGGCAGGTTCTAAGGGTCTAGAATTTACCCGGTACCGATCACCCCTATTGTCCATGCTTTCAGCAATTGAGCAATCTTGAATACTTAAATATAAGACATGCGAAGCTTCATGGGTGCAAGGTGCAAGGTGCAAGGTTATCAATTGGAAGGATGCGAAAGGACGAAAAGGAAAAAGAAAGCACACGTAGAAAAATCTGTGATGTAAATTGCCAGCTAAGCTGATGTGAGAGGTAAATTGCCCAACCTATATGGCAGATGGCCGTTTTACAGTAATTATTCATAGTGCAGTGGGACCGCTGAATTTAGTGAATTTATTGCTTTTGTTTGAAGCATAGGCGCCACCGATGACCGATTCATTATTTCTGAAATTGGCAGTGCTGTCTTGCGCCGGAGAAATAGTGCAATTATATATCTGAAAACTTGGAAGTTGGAGGAAATAGATAGCCCATTCAATAACATCATTCAAGGTACTCACCATCTACATTGTGTTCATTAGATTCAGCTCTAACCTAAAAAATTTTATGGTTTAAATTTAACTCGAGGGCCGATTTTGTTTTCTCGCTAATTTTACGTTTTCGAAGTAATTATGGGAGCTTAACGTGCCAAATGATGCGAATTAGGGGTAGAAATTAATATAAGCGAATGCAAAAGGGCCCAACTTGTCAGAAGATTTTTTTTTTTTTATCTCATTGAATATGGCAGGCAATGTGAATAAAGTGGGTAGATGGTAACTTTTAAAGCATGTAAATCTACTGAATCAGGGCTTTATTGAGGGTGAATAAGAGAATTGATTTTCTTTAATTGTTTATTGTCAATGAGAAGATCATTTTCCAAAAATGATGTTTTCCAAGGCAAAATATATGCATATTAAATGGGCAAAACCATGTCACGT
The DNA here is from genome assembly GCA_029784005.1 of Lenwebbia sp. NSW1173648. Taxonomy (NCBI): domain Eukaryota; kingdom Viridiplantae; phylum Streptophyta; class Magnoliopsida; order Myrtales; family Myrtaceae; genus Lenwebbia; species Lenwebbia sp. NSW1173648. Next base: position 2,466,794 of record JARCGZ010000005.1, read on the forward strand.
TCAACAAATAGATATAATATCTAGCAAGGCTAAGCATAATGGACCGATCGAACCGGAAATCGCCCCGACCGGACCGAACTGGCCTGTTTGGTCCAGTTCTCCGGTCCGGTTTCCGATACCATAAAATTGAAACCGGTTACGTTGCTACCGTGATTTAGAGTTGAAAATTTTCATCGCGGTGACATGTGAAGTAATTATCTTTTTCCAAGCAAATGAATCATGAACAAATTATTTCCTTTTGGAATACAGATATCGAATATGTGAATTTACCTAAGGAACTGACAACGGTAAAAGAAATAGAGTTACTGACTTTCCATTACTGACCAAATAATGCTTGGCATATTGAAATTAATTAAAATGTAACCCGATCGCTTTCATTGAGTATTGAATATGCTTGGTATTTGAAAACATCCGCTAAACTTATCACACAGCTTTAGGAATGAGTTTTATTAATCGAATCTACGTATGTTACAATTAGCATGACTCAATTCACTAACTTTAGAAAGGAAAAGGGAACAAACAACACAACAACATCCACACCGTCACCATTAGGGGGTCATCGAGTCGAGTCGAGTCGAGCCGAACCGACACGGTGTCGAGTGTTTGAGCTTGACTTGATTATTGTGCTTGGTACTCGAAACTCGACTCGAATAGTTCCGAATACTCGAGCCCGACTCGATTTTCATAGAGTAATATACAGGCTCGACTATTTTCCCTGCAGTTGCATATATTCGAGTTTTGAACGCTCGTGAGTTTGTTGAGCTTACTATTGGCGAACTTGAACTTAGATACTCGAATAGTTCGAGCTCGAGCTGAAACCCTACTCGGAAATAGGCGAGCTGATCTCGAGTAATTACAGAGTCGATCCGAACTACTGTCGAATAGCTCCAATAATCGCCATCACCCTCTCTCTCTCTCTCTCTTTATTGTTTGGCACGGCAATAGTCAGCAACTTACACTTTGGTGGGGTGGAGCATGGCTTCCTTGGGGTTGGTATCTTTTTCTCTGCCACTTCTTACGACTGCCATTACATCCCCATGAATCGTACTCACCTTCACGAGCTTCTCCTAAAATCTTTGACCCATCTCTCTTCTGACGTGATATATCTACTCTCCCCTTCCTTCATCCTCTCACGTTTTCCTTGACTTGGAAAACATATGCCTCAACCTCTTGCATCAATTCAACGCTCAACGCGCATCTTCAAATGTATGTTATGGGTCTATTTTTTGTTGTTGTTGTTGTTGTTACGGGAATATTAAATCTTCGAGAAGTCATGATGAAGCTCCTATGACATTTTGACAATTGGAATAATTTCCTATAGAAAAACCATGCTTGCTTATCATAAATCACGTTATAGCATAGAATTATGTGCATGGTGGGAAATGATTCGTGTTACTCAAACATCGCATATGTTACATAAGTGGGGTATATACACCCATGTCCGGCGAGGGCATCCCTCGCATAAGGCCGGCGGAGGGAAGAAGGGAAGAAAAAAAAAGAAAAAAAAATAAAGGAAAGCATAAGAAAAGAAAAAAAAGAGGAAAAAAAATATTATTAAAAGTTATCCACGTCAGCGCCGGTTGTGCCTTGTAGGACGGCTAAACATCTAAAATGGAAGTCGTACATGTCTCATTAATTGAAACCCTAAAAAAGGACTTAACCGAACAAAGTATCGCAAAAAAAATTGTAGATCGACCCGAGTTCGACTCTTGGCCACTGAAAAAGTGCATATTGATGGGGACATAAGCTGGTCCTAGGGCCGACTAAGTCTCAACTAGATCCGAAAGGTCTTGATGATTCAAATCTTCACCTTCTCCTTATTCAAGTATACATAACAAATGCTAAATGACAGAAGCAACCTATAACAAAGCCGTTTGTTGATGCTCACGTCTCAGTGTTTTTGTTTGTTTGTTTGGTTCATGGTGTGTTTTCTCCATCAAACAACTCTAACATTAGTTGGCTAAACATTTCATTACATGTAATGCGTGATGGGCTGAGATAATATAGTTTTTTTGTGTGCACTAAGCAATTGCTGTTGCTGTAATAATTGTGGCACGCACCCATGTTGGTCTTCCCACCAGCTAATGACAAATCCCCCCCTTGCTTTCTTCTTCGGTAAACGACTTTCTCTCGATTCGATTCGATTCCTCTCTTCCTCCCCCATCTTAATCAACAGGGTGTTAATTCCAATCGACCGTATCGTGTACGCAGAGCCAACCCATTGGAGCATGCCTTTAGTGGAAACTAATGAATCTATGAAAAATAAAAGAAAATTGTCTGAAAGTCAGCACTTCAATGCTGGGTCGTGACTAGGGTTTTGCCCTCTATATCTTTTTCTTTAGGGATAAGTACGTTAGGAGTTCTAAAACTTGTCATGAAAATGCAGTTGAGTTCTAAAACTTTCAAAAAGTGCAATTAAGACCTAAAACTTATCAGAAAGTGCAATTGAGTCCTAAAACTTTCAAAAAGTGCAATTGAGTCATAAAACTTGTCAAATTGATGGAATCAAGCCCTTCCGTTTATTGCACTTTTTAAAATTTTTAGGGCTTGATTGCACTTTCGTGACAAGTTTTAGGACTTGATTGCGCTTTTTGAAAGTTTCAGGACTCAATTAGACTTTCGTGACACGTTTTAAGACTTTCTATTCACTTATTCCTTTTCTTTAATCTCTTCTTTGGCCTGAGAAGGGAGATATTTTGTGGGTGTGAAGTGGGTAGTGGTTTTGGCATGAAGAGAGATTAAAAGCCATGTTTGCAGGCAGTGGGTGGAAAGTAGTAGACATGAGTGGGGTTTGAGGGCGTTGATAGGTCAAGAAAATGCATGGACGAATCATTAGGATTAAGCAATTTCTTCTTCAACCCGATAGTAAACATTTGATTTCCGCATGCTTCTTGAAGTTGATGAAGATCTAAATTAGTTGAAAAGATCAATGCCGTCGAGCTAAAAAGAAAAAGAAAAGGATTAATCTAGGGATGGTGATGTTTCCACAACCAAAATTTTCATTCACGACTTTTTCTTTTTCCAATTCCTGTATTTTGATTAGACTAATTTGTCCACAAAGCACATCCGCGAAATTCATGAAGATTCTTGAAAAACTCTGGCGAAAATAACATCTACCAAATTAGGCAACTATCAAAGCAGTGCATCTTACTTTTTGTTTTAATAATTTTCAAGAATCCTCTTAGAGATTGTGGATGAATAGTTAAGGACAAAATAGTCCAATCAAAATAATCTAGATTAGCAAAAAGTTGCGGTAGAAGGGCTTTTTACTATGAAAATTCCCCTAAAAGAAAAGCTATCCTATCAAAGAACCTAAGGTGCATAACGGGGACAAGTAAGATTGCCTTGCAAATGCAAAAGGATGGCGAAGCAACGTCCACGAGATTAAAGCGTAGAAACTCGAAAGAAAGAGACACATTCGGAAAATATAACCTCATAAAACAATTCAGATCGTCAGGCCGGAAAATCTCGTGTTTCGAACATGTGAAGACCCATGAGATTATTCCATCTATCGGCCCCAGCCCCAGCCCCAGCCCCCTCCTACGACTTCGTCTTTTTTGGCTTTTACGAAATTCAAAATCACAACCTTCTAAACAAAGGCCGTATAAAGCACATTTACGGGATTCTTTAGTTAAATGTCGTCATCGATTTATACACTCAGCGATAGAGATAGAGATGTGTATCAGATAAAAGATATGACCCTTCTTCAAACCCCTTTTCTTTAACAGCTAGGGTTGAGTGGAGAAGGTCACTTCGTTTGTACCAAAGCGAGATTTGAATTTTGCAAGACAAAGCGATGAGAGGATGGATGCTTCACGCCAATACATGATTCTGATCTAACTCCAATGTTAGCGAGGTCAAACCGAATGTGCTGTCTCTGTTGCTTTGCCTTGTCTTCGATTTGAATATGATGTGGGATCAAATTACAATGGCGCTCCTTAAAATAAATAATAAATAAAACGTTGAGCTCATTTGGTCCTCTTGGATCTGATCGAGAAAGGGTTTCTTCCTCTCTCTCAATTTTTTTTTTTTTGGTGGGTGTGATTCTTGTTTCTTTCATGATTATTGTCCAGAGAGAAAGAAAAAAAATTCTTCAGTGAATGACATGTGCGTCAGATATCAATCGCGGCAGATGAGCTGAGGCAGATGGCATCTTTTCTCGTGCGTTGGGGACACCAAAAACGAAACGGACAAGCTGAATGATTCCCATTAACCATCTATATGCCAACACCCACCGAGAACCCTAGTCCAATTTTGCCTTACAAAATGATGCGAACTCATCGAGTGGAAGCGCACATGGGCCAAATGTGTCGTGAAAACTTCTTCCGTAAGTTAGGTCATGGGGGAAAAAAAATTAATTTCGCGCGATGATATTTGATCGATGGCAGACACAGACCAAGTCCTTGAACGTTAGTTAGATCTGTATTACTTTACCACCACTTAAAAAACGGGGTCGTTTCGGTTTAGGATAGCTATGACGGACGGGGATTGAAATCAAGTATGGAATTGGATAAAACTCGGGAATGCAATCCAGCGCGATCGACACGTCAATTTCCTGGACAAAGTACTTGCCCCGAAACTCCAACTTTCCCTTAATGCCTCGTGTGTTCGTATGCCCTGAAATCAAATGCCCAGTATACTTACAGGCGAAAAACGAGTTTCTTTCTTAATTATGCAAGCGCCTTTTACAGGTGGAATCCACATGCGCAGCGTTCAGACCCTAGAATAATCAGGTATAAATTCGACGGTTTTACATGAATATATGGAGAACGCTAGTAGAAAAAGCTACAAATCTTGCATCTTAGAGTGTATCATCCATAGGGAAAAAAACTTTGGAATAAGAGGAATTATTATTATTATTTTTTGACGAGGCAACAGATGTTGCCGTGCGGCGATTTACAATTGTGAAGATGAAGCCAACCTCATGTGGGTCACGACCGAAAACAAAGAAATGCTCTCGATTGATGCCATTCCATCGAACATGCAACTGGCTCCTCCCCCCTTTGCTTTTGGTGGCTTCTTCTTTCTTTATCGCCTCCATTAATTAAACACGTCACCATCCAATCTTTGGGTATTGGATTGGGGGGAAGATCAATCATCACCACCGACTCGAACCCCTCTTTTTTCTCTCCCTCGTGAGCTTCGCCCCGATTCTCTCTTTTTCAATTTCTTGCTTTGCACCACGACAACCCATCCCGATCCCTCGTCCTTTCTATCTAGAAAAAGATTAGGCAGGTTGCTTAGTAGTTGTAACTCTTCAATTTGTACTTATCTGACCCGACCCATCACTTTGAAAATGCTTTAGTTTTCTTTCCCCAAGGATATAACTGCGTGTTTAGATGCGCGTGTGAGTTGTGTCAGAGAAATCCAACGTCCGAGAATTGGCGTGGTGTGGAACAGTCAATATATTCAAATTGGCCCATAACTCAAAGGCAAGTTGACGGGTTCGAATTTGGACTCCCCTAAACGATCTCCCCCGACAAAGGTAACAATTTGAGGAGAGCAAGAAATGTTAGAAAGGGTCACAGAACCGACCGGTCTAATGACACCCACGTACGACGGAATCATCTACGTATTCCCTCACTGGGTATGTTCTCTTTCACATATTCTTCAGGATAATCCTCATGATTTTGTCCTTTATACCCGGATGGAGTTTCCATCAATTTTGGCTTCTTCTTTCAATGATTTCGGCATCCCACGCAATCCCCATCTCTATCTCTATTTGAATTCAATTCCCGTCCCTAGAAATTAGGGTTGATTAGTCCCACCCACCCCCCCAAATTTTTTTTTTACTGAAATGATGTTGTGACATGGACCCTCTCTAAATCTCTAGACGCCAAAGATGAAGCCCACGATCCCAGCCACGTTCAGCTTCTTGAATACAGCTTCGTCCCGAGTGGAACACCACTTTTCTTCAATTTTGGCTCCTCTATAGCTCGATTAACATGTGAGATAATCGATTTTTTTTTTTTTTTTTTGTGATCATGGATCCAATGCTCATTAAAGCAGAGCCTTAGCCCCAAGTTGCCTCATTACCTGGCAAATAAAAAAAACTTGTAGCCACTCGATTAGCACTCATTTTATTGAGCATTAAACAATGAGGATATCCTTTTGCTTAGTCAAAGCAGTTGAAATGCTTCGAAGATTAAGAGGTTTAGGGTGCGCGTGACAACATTTTTGGAGTAAAATTTCTATTCCAGAAGCGCTTCTGGACCAAAAATCCGTTTGGTAACGCAACTTCTAGAGTAGAAATCCGTTTGGTTACGCAATTTCATTTTTCTACTTCTGGAGTATTTTTTTGCTCCAAAAGTAGTTTTGGAACCATTTGAAGAATTAAAAGAAATTTACTTCTTTCCAGAAGTAAAAGAAAATCAACTTTTGCTCAGAAGCAAAAGTAGAAAAATCAACTTCTGGCCAGAAATTGATTTCTAAAACAGAAGTGCTACCTTGCGCGCCTAAGGCGCATAGTAACACTTTTGGAAGTGGATTTCTGCTCCAAAAGTGCTTCTGGAGCAGAAATCCGTTTGGTAATGTAACTTCTAAAGCAGAAATCCATTTGGTAAAATAAGAAATTTCTACTTCTGAAGTGAATTTTCACTTCTGAAGTTGTTTTTTCATTAATTCGAGAAGTTAAAAAAAAAAATTGCTTCTCAATTTAAAAAGTACTTTTTCGACAAAATAAAAATAAAAATTCAAGAAGTACTTCTTGGACAAAAAAAAAAAAACTTAAGAAGTATTTCTCGCCTCACCCTCTTTTCGACCACGCCCGCCTTCGCCGACCTCTACTTCCGCCCACCGCTGAACACCACCCACCATCGCTCACCACCACAGCCACCCATCGCTCCCCGCCGCCTCACGTCTCCCGTCGACCACCGCCCATCGTCGACCTCCACCGGCCGCGACCACCTCTGACCATCGCTCGCCGTCTCCCACCGCAAACCTCTGCCGGCCGCCCACTACCGTCGCCACCCTCGCCGACCGCCGCCTCCGCCGACCATCGCCGCCCCCAGCCGCCAACCGTCGACCACCGCGATGCCCACCGCCGCAGTCTACCGCCGACCTCTGCCAGCCGCCGCCGCCGAGGCGCCGTCTCTGGCTGCCGGAGTAAAAAATAAATAATAATTTTTTATTTTTAAAAAGTAAAAAATATTTTTTTAATAATAAAAAATATTTTTTAAAGAAATTTAAAAAGTTTAAAAATGAAGTAGAAATTTTTCGGCCGCCGATAATAATTTTTCATAAAAGTTTGTGTGTTAATAATGTTTCAGAAGTAGAAATTTTCAACTGTTACCAAATAAATTTCTCTTATTAAAAATCAATTTCTAGCCAGAAGTTAATTTCTGAAGCAGAAATGTTGTCATGCGCGCCCTTAGTCACCTGTAGCCGTGTTGAGATTTTGGGAGGAAGGGGACAACAACAGCGTTAGTCGGTCTGGAAGAGAGAACAATCTTGATCGGACAACCACTTTTTGGGGGGAGATGGACAAGAAGGGACTCGACCCGACCACCAACCCGTGTATAATTAGGTTGCAAGTGTTGTGATATTTTTCTCTGTTTTCTAAGACAAGGCACGAGAAAACGTGGGACTCGGAGGGCCTGCCGGCGGGTTGGGGAGCTATACAACAACCCTTCAAGACCAAGTAAAAATCCTAAAAAAAAAAATCTGGCCCCGAAATGAAATGAGCAGTTTCTCCTGAAAATCTTCCAACAAAAATCTAATTTGTTCGAATCAAAATGTCATTCGTCTCGTTCTCGTGTTTCCCATTTTGCCCTTACGGACTTGTTCTTTGAATTGTAGAGCAAAGAGGTAAAAAAAGAAAGGTAGAAGAAGATGATGAAATTGACCGAAGAAAAAGGACGAAAAGGCGAGACAAAGAAGTTAACCATGCAATTCCTCCCTATTCAGAAAGTCCACTTGCTAAATTTACCTAATTGTCCTTGCAGTGTAATAACCAGCCCCATCCTTCATCTATTGGGAAAGAAAAAATAGCAAAACATGTGTTAATGATTTATTTAAAAATTACGATTTGTAATACCACGAAAAAGTCATAAACTGGTACACTCTCGTGACAAATTTACCGCCTAAGCAAGTACTAACATTTTACGTTTCCTTATGGGGTTTTTCTTGCGCTTATTATATATAACAGAAGATAACTGTGCCCTAACTAATACTTTTTATTTATTTTTTTTACCCTAACTAATACTTTACGTACTACAAATTATAGGGATGGGGGCCATATAAAAATAAAGTCCGGCACGCACCCATCAACAAACAACTACGCAGCTACAGCCACAACCCGCTCAACAACGCCATCACCTTTCGTCTTCCCAACCAAAATTTCCACGCTCCCAATTACTATTATCGAAAGAACAAAAAAAATAAAAAATAATAATAATAATGATATTAATAGCTGATTATTTTTATATTTTTTTTTATTAAAATAACCCCCACAAATGAATGGATGCAAGCAAAATTTTGATAAAGTGGGGGGAGGTGCTGTCGTTGCAGATAAACAAGAACAGCACAAGAAGCACGAGAAAAGACCAGACTCTTCCTCGAAAGGAAAAGAGCCTCCCTCACGCGAAAGAAGAGGAAGAAGAAGAAGAAGAAGAAGAAAGGGAGAGAAAGAACAAAGGCAAACCAAGCCAAACCCAAAAGGAAGAGCCACCACCCACCATATCATCTTTCTCTCTCTGTCTCTGTGATTCGATTCCCTTTCTTTCTCTCTCTCTCTCTCTCTTCTGTGAAAACGAAGTCAGAAAAAGGAGGGGGGAAAAGAAAGGAACTTGGGAGCGACGGTGGTGGTGGCGGTGGCGGTGGATTATCTGCAGAAATTTATTCATCCGTTTCTTGATTCCCTCGCGTCTCGAGTACGAGAGTCTTGAAGATTCCGCCATCGTCCTCATCCTCTTCGTTTTCTCTCGTCTTTCCGCCTCCCTTCGTCACTCGTCAATGGCCGTTCAAGCTCAGTACCCTTCCAACATCCTCTTCCTTAACAGGTACTCATCTCTCTCTCTCTCTCTCTCTCTCTCTCTCTCTCTCTCTCTCGCTGTGTGTGTCTGTGTGACATTTCGCTCGCTCTCAGCAGGAACATGCAAGAAGGGCGGGATCACTCGGTGCAGGCACGCCCAGGAGGATATCTCGATCAATCCAACGCTCTATTCAATAATGGAGGTGAGAACAGCGAAGTCCCACCCTCGTAATCCTCATTCGATGCCCACATCGAATCTGGTATTTGATGCCCTGCATTGTTCGTGACAGGAAGCAACAACCCACGCAAGAGAGGAAGAGAAGCTGCGATTTCCCCCGACAATACATCGTCGTTTATGAACCTATACACTCTGCAACCTCAACCTCAACCTCAACCTCAGCTTGTAGACCTCGCTCAACTTCATAATCAGCAATCAGCGAATGCAGTATCCATCGGCCTGCGGTTATCTCCCTGCGACCTGCAAAATCAGCTTCTCTCTCACCGATCAGCTACTCCTAGCCCGAGCCCGAGCCCGAGCCCGAGCCCGAGCCCGAGTCCTCCGTCATCGCTTTTCTCCAATGATTTCGCTTGCCTAATCAAGCAACAAAGAGAAGAGATAGACCAATTACTTCAAGCGCAGGTCGAAAACAGAGCGTACTGAGCAATTCGTTTTCTTCTCCCATTCAAATCCATTCATAGTTTTTGCTTGACCCCTTCGCTGAGGGTTAATGGTTCGATTTCAGGGGGAGCAGTTACGGCGCACGTTGGCCGAGAAAAGGCGGAGGCAATACCGCGCGCTGCTCGTCGCGGCGGAGGAATCCGTCGCCCGGAGGCTGCGGGAGAAGGGCGCGGAGGCGGAGAAGGCCTCGCGCCGCAACGCCGAGCTGGCCGCGCGCGCCGCCCAGCTCGGCGCGGAGGCCCGAGCCTGGGAGGCCAAAGCCAGGGCTCAGGAAGCCGCGGCGGCGTCCCTGCAGGGGCAGCTGGAGCAAGCGCAGGCGATGATGAGCGGGCGAGATCGGAGGTCGGAGAACGCCGGCGAGGTCGGACCGGAGGCGCAGGCGGAGGACGCGGAGTCGGTGTACGCGGACCCGGAGAGGGCCGTTGGGTCGGGCCCGGGTTGCAGGGCGTGCGGCGAGCGGGTGGCGACGGTGGTGCTGTTGCCGTGTCGGCATTTCTGCGTGTGCGCCGAGTGCGACAGGGTGGTTGGGGCGTGCCCCGTGTGCTTCTGCATGAGGGGTTCGAGCGTGGAAGTTTTCCTTTGCTAAGGGGCCCACAATCGAGGCCCATTATCAGGCCCATTAAGAGGCCCAACGTGATGGACACGACAGTCCGCGGTAAAAACAGTGGAAGAGACCTCGGAGAACCAAAACGAGGAAATAAACGAAAAAAAGAAGAAGGGAAATCTCTTAAATCTTATTACAAGTTCGAGAACGAGAATCCTCTTCCTCTCTCTCTCCCTCACAGTTCAATTCTGTTTATTTTTTTTTTCTTTTTAATTATCAGTGTTATTTTTTTGGGTGTGTGTACAGGGCGGCTGCTGCTGAAGTTCACTCGCATTTTCATTTTGTTCTCTCTTATTTTATTTTATTTTTCCATATGGAATTAAAGCAGTATATAAATTCATTCATTCGGACCTAAAGATTCCCGCTCTCGATCCTTAGTCAAGTCTTTTTTGCCGGATCGAACGCCACCAACCATTCCACGAAGACTTATAATCTCTTGGCCAAAGAAGAAAAAAGTCGGTCGTCCTTACAGTGCTCTAACTGATTAGGATCAGACCAATCATCCCATCAAACTACAAAAAGTCATCCCGCTGCAATAATTCCAACTTGCGACAAACGTCCTAGTTCACCATGTCTAGACATCACGTGTACATCTCCAATTCTAGGATTTCAAGAATGTTACCCAAACTCGAGATCGGATTTCCGGCGTACGCGTGTCGTCGAAGTTTATTGAGTGGGGCTAATACGCAACGACGGACTAGAGTGGCGGCTGTCGCGGCCTCCTAGCCTTCCCAACTCTTCCTAGATTTTAGCAAATTTTAGTATTTTGTTTACTCGAAACCAGAATTGATTTTTCTGTCTCCCTCTTTAAGTTAGAGATTGTTGGGCCACCTTTGGCTACGCCTAATGCTAGAATTATCCAACGGGGGACGTGGACTATCAAGCCCACCTAGTGTCAAATAACATTATTATGACATTGGGCTTGAAGAACATGACGCTTCTCTATCATTCCCGTCCATTCCTCCAAGCCCAACCTTTGTGCTCTTGAGAATCGATGATTGAAGGTCGTGTGTTTCCACAGCGGGCCTAGCCTTTGTCCACACGGTAATATCAATGGTCTTTTTTATTATTTAGGGAAAATTTTAAAAAAATGGTCTAAAGTACCTTTATTTTCTCAAATAAGCACATGAAGTAGAACTTATTTCAAATAAGGGCTTGAAGTGCCTTCATTATTTCAAAGAAGGGCATGACCGAATGGCATTTTCATCCTTTACTTTTTTGAATTTTTTTCTTTTTCTTTTTTTTGTTTTACGTTTCTTTTCTTTTCTTTTCTTTTTCTCTCCCCTCTTTTGGCCATCGCCGGCTAGGCGACCCTCGCCTGACACCTGGCCTCGCCAACCCAAGCGAGGGTGAGGGCGGCCCTCGCTAGAGTCTGGTGACGTCCACCGGTGGCCTAGGGAGGGGAGAAGGAAAAAAGAAAAAGAAAAAGAAAAAGAAAAAAAAAAGAAAAAAAATGTCCTTGGTCAAACCTTTCTTTTTAATAATGAAGGCATTTCAGGCTCTTATTTAAAAGAAAATTCACTTTAGGCCTCTATTTTGAATTTTTCCTATTATTTATTAGCTTGATGTGAACTTGTTATACTAAGGAAAAATAAAGGGTGCAAAGCATCGTATAGATAATATTGTGGGATGAAATAAACCGATGTCTTCGTTTAAAAGGAGAGGGAGAGATTTCTTTCCTCTTTTACTTTTTGTTTTCCCTTGTGTTGGATGGAAGTAGCTAAGAACTATGAAAAATTTCAAATAATAATCTGAAGTGTCTCTACCTTTTTAAAAGAGGACCCAAAATGATACATATTTCAAGCAAGGCTCCGAAGTGGTCACTTTAGACACTTATTGAAGACTAAGTTGTCACTTATCCTTATTTGAAATAAGTATCACTTTAGACCCTCTTTCGAGAAAACGACCATTTGTTTTGAAAAGCAAAAGTACTTCAAGCCTTTATTTAAGAATATTCCCTAAAGAACTAGCAAATATAGAAGGAAGCGATTCGTTTTAACCCAAAAAAGAATAAAAATAAAGGGGATGCATCGAGTCTAAGGCCCGCGACGACCCAATCAAAAGGAGGGGGGACAGGGTCCACGACTTCGATAGTTTCTTTGGGGTGGGCCCCAATCCCCAAGTTGGTCGTCCTTTTCATTTTAAAAAGTGGAGAAAAAGCGAAGAAAACGACGAACGAATCCTCTTTTATTTTATTTTGTTTTATTTTTTAATAGAAAAGGGGGAGATGCAAAGGCGGTGTTGGGGGAGTTGGGGCTTGAGGTCCGGAAAACGGTGGGCCTCGGGCCGGGTCGTAGCGTTAACGCTTAACGGAGACCAGACAGCCTCAGTCGCTGTCCCTGGCGCGTGGAGTGGACACTCCGTATTCACAAGCCCTGTCTTCACGGGTTAAAATCACATCAGCATTCATGACACCCCCCCCCCCCCCCCAAAAAAAAAGTTAAAGACGTGATGGGGTCTTCAACCAACCCACCAGAATTCCCCTTTCTTGGTAATAAATTCACTCTAACGGCAGAAGTAAAGGAAAACCCTATTTTCCCACCGTCGGTGGGGAGATGCCAAATTAGCAGGTGCTCGTACATTGCTCGGGACTATTCGAACGCGACCCATGATTCCGTGAAAAGCAAAATGGTATGCACGAGCTTATTTTACTGGGTATTGTGATTTTCGATTCCCGGTCTCGGTGTCAAATGGCAAAGGTAAATACTATCTGGCTGAGCGAACGAAGAGGACATGACCGATTGCAATACAAAGGAGGGGAAGGATCTCGTCCTCGTGCGAAGGATCCACAACGAAATTGTAGCCACCGACCGAATTCCCCGCAGGACCATCGTCGCCGACGACTCAAAAATCAGATGATTCCAAAGATGTTTCCAGTTTTCTTGGGATCGAAAGGAAGGAGTAGTGGAGTACTGGTGCCATCGTGACGTGAACGCGCAAAGTGCCCGGGAGTTAAGAAAATAGAATAGGGAAAGAGAGAAACCTTAATAACGGACAAATCATGTGGGTGTTAGGTGGCGAGTGGGGCCCCCTCTTCTTTATTATTATTATTATTTTTTTTTGTTGAGAGATCGAGAGAAGATCTAGCATAGGATCGCCGTCTCCTCGACCCTTATTTTACGAACACGCCATTCGCATCGGATGAAGCAGGCCTGAGACACGGTGGCCGTCTCGTAATTCCGCTGCACAAGGCGGGGGCAATTCGGTAACTTCGTCCGCTCGATCCTTTTTCCAACTTGAGATGACGCGGGTATCTTTTTTCTCAGCCAATGGATTCTCCTCCACGGTTCTTGAAACCCGGCCGTGGTTTCCCCTCTCTCTCTCTCTCTCTCTCTCTCTCTCTGGGTCCATAAAACGAGAACGCTTTTTATAGCTTCGTCTCCTCCGCTCCTCTCATCTTCTGATTTAAGAAAAAAGCACGGCCGTCTCCAGAAGAACAGTGAGAGGGAGGGGAAAAAGGAAGAGCTCGAGAAGGATCATGGAGGCTGCCACTACGAGGAGCGGTTGTTTCATTGCCGATGACGACGATTCGTTGGCCGACATGGAAGCTGGGTTCTCGGAGAACCTTCATGTGTGGAGGAATGTGGTCGGATCGTCGCCTGTCGCTTCGCCGAGATCCGCGAGGTTCTACGACGCGAGGTTCGAAGATCACCATCCGCATTTCCTGGAGACTTGCTTCCTCTGCAAGAAGAGGTTGGGGAACAACAGGGACATCTTCATGTACAGGTCGGTTGTTGGGTCGCTGTTTATGTTGCTTTTTTGGATGCTTTCGGCTTTCTCCTGCGAGGGGGAGAACTTTAGTGTTTCAGAATTCCTAAGGGTCTTCACAATTTGAGTACTTGATCGTCTTCTTGTATGATTTTATGTGGATTTTGGGTTTGATCATTTAGATAGCGATCTAAAAATCCATTTGCCCTATTCGTGGGGAAAGAGTTCCTCTTTTCGTTAGTCGCTTAGGGTGGTGAAATTCTGTGTGTGTGAGAGAGACAGAGACAGAGAGAGATTAAAATCTGCAGAAGAAGCTGGCCTTGGTGCCTGAAGATGATGTCTTGACAATATAATGCTAGAAATGTCCGATTTCTTTTGTCAAAGATTTGAAGGAACTAAAGACAATTCATAGCAAATTTAGTCTCACACTTGCCCGGGCCTCCTAGGATCGACCGTCTGAAGTTTTTTCCTTCTTGGGTCGGTGCTGATTTGACATTACGTTGCGAATTTGCAGAGGGGAACTCGCATTCTGCAGCGAGGACTGCAGGCTGGAGCAAATGGAGATGGAGGAAGCCAAGGAGAGGAACTGGAACCTCTCTTCCTCCATGAAAGCCCTGAGGAAGAAGAAGCACGCCATGTCCGCTTCTCCTCCCGAAGCTCAGGACCAACACTTGCGCAGTAGAACTGTTGTTGCTGTTTGATCGAACTACATCTCTTATAGTTTGAGAAGCTATATATATATATATATACCCAATACCTGTTTTAGCCTCTAATTAAGCTTAAGTTGCGTGTATTATATCGAGAAAAGACGATGACTAGATCACTGGCCTCTTTGGAACATGAAGAAGGCGGAGAAAGAGAATAGAGTGTACAGTAGCTGAAGGGAGGGAGATTGCTGTTTTTGAGGATCTTCCTAGTTTCACTCCCCCTTTTTTTTTGTTTTTTTTGTTGGAATTTTCATGTATAATGCCCTTAAGTATAAACAATGAGTGAGCATGGTTGTCTTTCTTTGCCCCTTGTGTTGTGATGTTGCTCTTTCTTCGTTCCTTTTCCCTTTACGGTTTCTGTTCAATTTTGAATTAAGAGCAAGAGGGGAAAAGTACCAAAAAATTTATAAACCCCAATTTGGTTCGACATATTTTCACGTTTTGCTAATTAAGCCCATTTGATTAACTTAGATTGGAAATTGCTGACGTTGATTTTATTTTTTTTTGGAAAAATTTCAAATAAGGACCTGGATTGTCATTATTTTCTCAAATAAGGACATGAAGTGGATCTTATTTTAAATTTTCTCAAATAATGACATGAAGTGGATCTTATTTAAAAAAAAAGGCGTAAAGTGTATTCATTATTTCAAAAAAAGGTCATGGCTAAGGATATTTTCATCATTCCCATTTTACTGATTTTTTTTCCTTTTTTTTTTCTTTTGTCCTGTTTGCTTTTTTTTTTTTGCCCTAGCTTCTCGCTGGTGACCGAGCCGGCCATCAACGAGAGTAGGGCCTTGCCTGGGCAAGGCGAGGGCTGCCCTTGCCGGCCTCGCCCGGGGCTGCCCTCGTCGGGTCATGACGTCGTAGATGGACGCAGTCAACCCCAAACCCAAATCAGCCCGGCCAAAAAGCACCAACCGGCCATCCGAGGGATCGACTCTCGACAACATCTTATTCACCAAACCTCTAATCCCCACCATTGCACTATGCTCTGCGTCCGACGACAAGTCCTCGTCCCTGCGAAAGACAGACACGACGACGGAGCTGTGAGCAAGCCTAACGCAGAGCTTGTGGAGCACGACAACATAGTCCTCTCGAACTCGGCGGTCGAGACCCACGTTGGGGAACCGGTGGCACGAGAGGTTGCGGGAGGCGTAGAGGTCTCTGAGGGCGCTGGGGTCGATGTGGCCGGGCTTCGTGGAGATGTAAATTGGTATCGACGACGGGCCTATTGATGGCGGGAGCTGCAGTTTGTGCGGCTTGCGGGTGTTGGGTCTCTTCGCTCACCTCAGTTCCATGGTTTTTGAAGAGATGGGGTGATGGTTCATCTGCTTCGAAGAGGCCATGGACGCCATTTTTTCCGATGCGAATCTCCTCCTCTTCTCTCCGTCGCATTTACACAACAAATGTGTTCGCGATCACTCGCGGTCACTGTTCATTGGATCGAAGCCGAGCAGGCCTTGGCTCTGTCGCCTGGGTAGGGCGAGGCCACCCTGGAGGCCGACGAGGGTTGCCCTCACCAAATCTGGCCGGCGAGGGCAGCCCCAAGCGAGGCCGGCAAAGGCGGCCCTCAGCTAACACGGGCGAGGCCCTGGCCGGTGCCGGCCCTATCACCAGCGAGAAGCTTTGGCAGAAAAAAGGCAGACAGAAAAGAGAAACGAAAAAAAGAAAAAAAAAGTGAAATGACGAAAATAATATCCTGAGTCAAGCTTTTTTTGAAACAATGAGAAAAATTCATGTCCTTATTTAAAATTTTCCTTTTTTTTTTATAACTTTTTTCCTTCTTTCTTTTTTTTTTCCTTTCTCTTTTGGCTAGTGGCCGATCGTTGGCCATAGGCTATGGCCAGCGAGGGCTGGCCTCACTTGGGTGAGCGTAAGCTCCTGCGAGGGCTCCCTTCGCCAAATCTGGCGAGGCTGACCCTCGCCCGGGCTTCGTGGAGATGTAAATTGGGATCGACGACGGGCCTGTTGATGGCGGGAGCTGCAGTTTGTGCGGCTTGCGGGTGTTGGATCTCTTTGCTCACCTCAGTTCCATGGTTTTTGAAAAGATCGGGTGATGGTTCATCTGCTTCAAAGAGGCCACGGACGCCATTTTTGCCCATGCGAATCTCCTCCTCTTCTCTCCGTCGCGTTTACACAGCAAATGTGTTCGCGATCACTCGCGGTCATTGTTCATGGGATCGAAGCCGAGCAGGCCTCGACTCTGTCGCCTGGGCAGGGCGAGGCCGCCCTGGAGGCCGACGAGAGTTGCCCTCACCCAAGTCTGGCCGGCGAGGGCAACCCCAGGCGAGGCCGGTGAGGGCAGCCCTCAGCTCATCCGGGCGAGGCTCTAGCCGGTTGTGATGGCCTGATTTTCTACGAGCAGGTTAGTAATTATCGAACTTGGATTATTAGGGATTATTATTTTAGTGTGGTGGATTATTAAGCTTAGTTGGGTAACGAGGGCGACGAAATTTTAAAAGTCAGATTGAGAATTTACCGACAGATATTTGGAATCCGAAAGAATTGATTCGCGCCAGAAATCAATTCACGGTTTGAACAGCGAAGCCTTGAACCACCTCCCCTCTCTCTCTTCATTTTGTGAATTCCCCTCAAGGATATTTCTCTCTTTTCTCTTCCCCTCTTCTCTTGCCCGAGCTCTTGCTGCTCTCAAGTTTGCTCCCACGGCACCACAGCTCGTCAACAGCGGTCCCTCGAGCTTTCAAGCCGTCCATGACAACTCCTCGACGTCGCTCGCCCTCCTGTTCACCCGCTTGACCCGCGCGACACACCAAGGAAGGAAGGGGCGATTTGAGCTCGTTTCGTCAGCGATTTGGATTCCGTTTTCTGCGTACGCAATCCTAAGATACCCAGGTACCGGCTGCTACAGATGATAGGGGCAAAGTTGGAGCACGAAGATGATGCTAGTTTAGTACTCAGGAGTAGAGCTTTTCGTTTTGAATCATCCCAGTGTACGCTTATGTTTGTTTGTCTTAAATGGATAATATGCTGAATCTGCTAAATATATATGAAATCAGTTTTGGTGCAATCCTTTGATTGTTCGGAGTGTGGTATATGCAGCGAAACCTATTGAGGCCATACCCTTTAGGCGTGCCTACCCCATTGTATGCACTTGTATGTCGGCCTTGTCTATTCTGTTAAGTCTTCCGCATGCGCCTTATTATATGTAATAACAGATTAAAATAGATTGCGTAGTTAGTAAGCAGGTGGCGCCCTGGGACGTCACACCGGTGCCGGCCCGATCACCAGCGAGAAGCTTGGGTAGAAAAAAGGCAAACAGAAAAAAGAAAGGGAAAAAAAAACAGAAAGTGGGAAATGACGAAAATACCTTTAGTTAGGCCCTTATTTGAAAGAAGGTCCACCACAAATCATTGTTTGAGAAAACAAGGGCACTTCAAGCCCTTATTTAGAATTTTTCCTTTTTTTGTAACTTTTTTCCTTTGTTTTTTTTTTAATCTTTTTCTTTTTGCTTTGGGCCGGCGAGGGCTGGCCTCACTTGGGTGAGGGTAACCTCTCGTGAGGGCTCCCTTCGCCAAATCTGGCGAGGCTGGCCCTCGCCCAAGTGACCCAACGAGGCCAACCCTCGCTAGGTTGCCCTAGCCTAGGCGAGGGTCGGCCTCACTAAATCTGGCGAGGGGAGCCCTCGCCTAAGAAAGGACAACCCTCACTGGCTATGGCCTATGGCCGGTGGCTAGCCACTGGCAAAAAGAAAAAGGAAAGTATAAAAAAAAATTATTAAAAAATTTAAAAATTACAAACAAAAAAAAAATCGTTAATGTCAGCGCCAACTGTGCCACGTAAAATAATCAGTGTCCACGTTAGCAATTTTTGACCTAAATTGGCCAGATGAGCTCAATTGGCAAAATCTGAAATATTAGTTCAATTGAGAAGTTTAGGACTCAATTAGTATAAATGCAATATATTTAAGTCTTTTTTAGTACTCTTTCCGAGCAAGAGAATTCTTAGCAAAACCACGAATGGGAGTCAAGCTCAGTGCCTGGAATACTCGAGGCGATGTTGACCTGGTCGTGACAGAATTAAGTAGAAGTGATTGATCACCACCAGGGAAGCTTCTTTGAAAATTCTTTGTTTCTTTTTCTGTGCGGTGGCCCGTGGGGGTATGAATTCAAATTTCATGTGTCTGGTTAGTTTCACCTCCTCCGTGCGACTGCCATAGTATTTGGAAGAAGATTAGAAGATGATGAACAGGATGATGCTGATCATGATTGAGGCAGTAATGGTGGTCACAATACCTGCAATAGATACTAAATATGACCGGGGTGTTTCTAAGTATCCTTGGAGAATGGATTCCGACCTTTGATGTCCATCGGATGAAAATCATGTACATCTCGCCCATAGCTTGAGGAAACTTTAGCGTCATGACATTTTGTCAAGAGTTAAAAACAAATACAAGGAATTACGACAAGTTACGATCGGGAGATCGATCCCCAAATACCAAAAAAATGCTCGATATAGCCTCCATTGAAGTCAGTGCGTAAGATATGTATGAACACACTTCATTATCGTGTTTTGTGACTTTCATCTATTTCTTTGTGATTCGATTTAGTTTCTAGGCTCGCTGTATCATCGTGATCTCGCTAATGTGATGAAACATTTCAAACACGGAAAATGCAGATTTCCTATTCATGAATAGATTAAAACCCATACTTATTTTCTCCCCTAAAGCAAATGTGAGTCATAGAACAAAAAAAAAAACCCGAAACAATCAAAACATATATTCATCCTAATTCAATGGGGATAATGCATCATATCATCGTCGAAACAGCTCAACGCAATTCAATGCTAGAAATTCAGACGACCAGACAAAAGAAAACGGAAGTGGAGGATGGTTGGTGAAAAGGAGGAGCCTTCCTCCATTCTTTGTTTTTCTTATGACAATGTTCCAGTAAAAAGGAAGTAGAAGCTTCCTGCTGCTGGAGTCTTCACTGCAAATAACATGCAAAATACCAATGCTGGTCGTGCCTCGGGCCAATTTGATTGGGCCTGATGAGAAGACCTTGAACAACCACATAAACGCTCTCTCTTCCTAGTTCTTCCGTGAATACGACGAGGTTGGGTCGGGCCTAACGTACGAGCCGCTCCTTCTGTCGGCCGAACGAAGCAGAGCATCGTGCAGACACTTACGTGATTTCGGATCCGAACGAATGGAAAACTTGTCACAATCCGAGTTTGAAGCGTCAAGATTCGACGAACAATCACAGCGAAATAGAGCGTAAAAACGAGAAAGAGAAATCGAGAAGCAAATGTTTATGCTAACTCACCTTCAAATTAGGACTACATCCAGTAAATGATTTCATTATAATTAGCACATCCCAATACATTCCTTAATTACAAAAAAAAGAGATAATATATAGCAATAACTATTTATGAATCCGTGTTTCCTATTGATGTTGAGTATGAACCACATTCTAACATAAAGTTTAATCTTTCAGGGTCATTTCGTTTCGCAAAAAGTTAAATAGTTTGGAAAACATTTTCCTAAAAATGATTGCTTGTATCGCTTACAAAATTAAATGGAGGAAAAATATTTTCTTTATTCACAAATTTTTTTAAATAATAAAAATATTTTTCATTGTTTAATTTTTCGATTTGAATCAGCTATATTTTTAGAAAAATATTTTTTAAAAGACAAATGCAATCTGATCAGATTTTCGAAAGAGAGGATCTAGCACACGTGTCGCCGCATGTCTGGATTGCATACTGTCGGCAGAAGCAGAGAAGGGCCACTTTTCGCCCCAATTCATTACCCGCCTCGCCACATCCGTTTCAAAACTTTATTCAACCACCTTCTCAGTCAACTCTTCTCCAGATCACGAACGCACACAAATTTCTCCTCTGCGAAAGATATCTCTCCCGCTCCGCAGAAATGGAGGGCTTGATCAAGGGCTTGATCGACGTGGCTCTCGGTGGCCATCATGAAGACCAGAACCAAGACTCCGACCAGCACTCGCGTGACGAGCGTTCCCGATCCACTTGGGCCGAGGTTAGCGTCGATTGAGCCGTCTCGTTCTGTTTTTTTTTTTTGGTTTTCCTGTAACGGAAGTGATCGCTGTCAGTGATCGATGGGGAAACGGAAATGTTTTTGGCAGGTGGTGTCGGGAGATCAGGACGGTGACGAGGGACGGGGAAGTGAGGATCGACAGGGATATCGCCGTAGTTCGTGGAATGAGGAGGTTCGATTCAACATTTGAAACTGAACCCTTTTAGTTTCTCTCTTGTTTTGAGAACATTATGTGCAGGATTTGAGATTAGGCCTGATTGGGACGTGATTTTGCAGGAGAAGAGTGAGAATGAGCACGGGGGGTGGGGGATTCCGGAGTCAAGACCTTCGAGGCGACCCCAAGTGGTAAAATTTAGTATTGATCGGTGCTGTTGCATAGCATCTAGACAGTGTTGGAGTGGTCCGTGTGTTAATTTAGGCTTTTCTTCAAGTGGTTTAACTAGTGCTGGTGGGATTTTTCTATGATACAAGGTTCTGCAAATGCATGTATGGAGCTTTACTTGTATGGTGTCGGTTCTACAACCTCCTTGAATTGACGGAGAATATAATATATAGTAGGCACGTGAAGACAATGTCAATATTAAGTCCATGATGCTTTTATATGTAGGAGTGGATTCTTATGGGGTCCTTGTTTTCTTTATTTGCTTCGAGTAGTTATAGGTGCGAGGTGGAATTATTTGCATTGTGTTCTGGAGCGGGTTGTCGTGGTTTTCACTTCATGCTTTTGCTTTTGCTTCTCCATTTTGTCATCTACATTTTGTCTTCAATATGTCTCCAATTGCCACAGCCTGTAGATCAGGGATATGAAACTCATGAAGATGGCAGAAGACAAAACTACCACCAAACCTTTTCAAACAGAAAGGTGTGCTTTTTTTTTTTTCCCTGTTTCTGATACGACTAACGCTATCACGGGACACAAAAATGAAATTTTGTGTGATCACTTTTCACAGGAGGACAACCAGGAGAATAATGACAACTGGGAAACTGTCGACAGAAAGCATCAGAGGCAACCTCACAAGGTGCTCGTTATATCAGTAAACAATTCGAAGGCTGCTTTCTAAAGTTCCTTTTGTCAATCAAAATTTGGAGTAGTGTAGATGGATTTTGAGCTTCTTAGCTTAGTTCTCTTTGTGTTGAGAGATCATGGCCGGACAATTCACAATTCGTGATATTTATGAAAATGATGTTAAGGCGTGTCTCCATTAGGAAGAAATAAGATACCAGCAAATAAGAAGCGAAACTGACTATACTCATCTGTTTTTTGAACACCTAAGATAATGTGGACACGGTTTGAATTGTGGGCGATTTGGGGACTGATGCTTGGCATGTATAGATCACTAACTTCATGACCATACTAACAAGAAAGAGTAATGATTGAAGATGGAGCTTCACCTGTGAAGGATTTTTCATATCATCATTTTGCTCGTCTTTAATTAGGTGTTTAGCCTAGATAATCCACAACAAGATTTTGGCATTGTGCTATCATGATAACCATCATCTATTTGATGTTTAACATGAGTATTACCAACAGAACATCTCTAGTAATTGTTTTCTTGGCCTATGTTGTTATTTTCATCATTCAGGTTCAGATGGATCACTGGCATGGATACAAACGGCCTCCTAGTGAGCAGGAATACTCCAATGAGGTTGAAATCGGTTCTGGCATAGAACCCACAGAGGAGGAACTGTCCGACTTATCACAAGCCTGTAGCAAACTCTGGGAACTTGATTTGAACCGATTGATACCAGGCAAGGACTATCAGATAGATTGTGGTGAGGGAAAGAAGGTCTATCAAAAGGAAGACATGGCGCAGGGAGAGTTATTTAGCTGGCTGAGTGAAGATGTATTCAGAAAGCCTACTTACTCTCGCTTTTGTTCTCTTCTTGATAATTACAATCCAAATGGAGGTTGCAAAGAAGTTGTGACATCTGAAGAGAGGCAGGAGCAAGTTGCTTTTATAGAAGAAATTAGCAGAACGGCACCAATCAAGTATCTTCACAAGTATCTGTCGTCCAAGGGCATGGTATCTGGTGATCGTCAAGAGTTCAAAGGTGTGATGATGCGCCTATGGTTTGATCTCTATGGCCGTGGTGGTACATCCAGTTCCTCATCTGCTTTTGAACATGTTTTTGTTGGGGAAATCAAGCAACGTGGTGAAGAAGAAGTTTCTGGCTTCCATAATTGGCTTCAGGTAACCTATCTAACTGCATGTTGCTTTCTTGCTCATATTTAAAATAAGAATGAGGTTAATGATTATAATACTTGGATCTTTACCAATTCTCAAACTAGTGTCCGCAAACGCCTTAGACATCTCTTGAACTTGTAAACGAGGAAATCCAAACTTGTAACCTCGAGAATCTCAGAAGTTTTGGCTTCTAGGTAATTATGGTTTTGACTTGAGGTAGATCTTTCAATTGGAAATGTCGAATTAGTTTCAGATTCTTCCATTACTTTGTTTAGTCTTTGCTTAATAATGCACTTAACAAATCAGTGTAGGTTCATACTTTTAGAAGACGACTTTAGCTCTTACTGATAATTTGCACCTACATGCATCACTCGAAAGTATTTTGAGATGCATTTTAAGTTTTAACCAAAAGGGCAATAACTTTAACTTTATTCTTACATTATTCCCTTTTGGTACTTCTCTTTCTGTTTTAGACTCAGTATCACCTGGGACGTGTCTTACGATTGTGACAGAAGTAGAATATTCTATATGATATGAACTAAGTCGAAGTTGCTGTTCATTTTTGCCTTGTTTCTCACTTTTCTTTTCTCTTTTTCCTGCCTTTGCAGTTTTACCTAGAGGAGGCAAAAGGAAGAGTTGATTATCAAGGTTACATTTTTCCTCGACGCCGTGGGGAGATTGTAAGTAATAGCAATCCTACCATATCTGTCTGTAATTTAGGTCGGATATTGATGGGTGCCCACCCAGGCTTTTGGATATGTTCTACTCTAACCGGTTGTTCTATTTTTCACGTTCTTTTCTGTTAAACTCTCCTCACTACTGTACTAAGCGTTCCCTTTTAACACTGTAGCACCAGGACAGCACACTTGCACATAAGTTGGATAAAACATTCATCTAGAGTACCAAGCAATGTGACATGCTGCATTCTGTGGAGATCCTTTTCTATTGCAATATATTCGTTGCATGATGGAATCATGTTATATGTATATTCTATAGATCAATCATACTTTGAGAGATAACAGCCCCGGAATCCAGTGACTACATAGGAATCTGTAGCTGCCGTATCTCTTGTTTCATGTAGGTTGGAGGTCATTCTTTCTTGGAGTTGAGCTGTTGAACCAAGGGGCTATTAGAAGGCTACATTTTGAAAAATCAGGAATCTCTTTTGGGATATTTAGGGGGTTTACATAGTCCTTTCACAAACTACATAGTAATATATTGGACATTGTCGTCCTAATCCAGTATGAAGCCCCCTACCTGCTTCTTCTGAAATATGCTTCCATATGCAGCGCATCAGCTGTGTATTGTTCAGTACGCTCTGTTTTCCATGTCCTGATACTTGCCACGTGTTCCCTTGATTTATCTAAAACGCGAATTTTCCAATTGGAGCCGAGCATTTTGCCTTCTGTTAATAAGCTATACATTGAATGAATTAATGAGGTAGATTAGTCTTACAATTGAATCAGGAATATTAAGCTAACATGTGATCTTGTACTTAAGTGCATTTTCAACTGCTAATTTTTCTCTTGTCATTGCACTCGCAGCCGGACTCCGAAACCCAGTTGCTCAGCATTCAGTTTGAATGGAATGGGATTCTCAAATCTGTGTCAAGCACATTGGTTGGTGTAAGCCCGGAGTTTGAAGTTGCCCTCTATACTCTATCTTATTTCGTGGGTAGAGAGGACAACCACGTCCAGCTGGGTCCATATACTGTTAACATCAAATGCTATAGGTTTGGGGATAGAATTGGATCGGTGTTCCCCATATCCGAGTGCTGAAAATTTGGTGATCGTGAGTACTGTTTTTTTGCTCTCAAGAGCTATGTTGTAATCATCAGAAATTTTCTCGCCTCATTCCGCTTACGAGAGTCTACAAATGTTTTATAGTCCAGTGACATCAGGTGTTTTTGTAAAATGACATTTTTTATAATGCATGGCCATCATTTCGCGTATTTTATCCTGTTAAGGATGTTTAGTAGTTGACCTACGCTTTTGCATGGTGATTCTTAACATGCCTTGACTTTCATGGAATGCGAGTTCTCCTGATGTTTCCTTTATTCGAGTGTTACGTAATCTTAACAGGGGCGAGGGGCCCTAATGGCTCGTGGATCTTTTCCTGAATCCTGTCTGTTAGAGAAAAATAGAGTTGGGGAATTTCTGGGGTGCACTAGGATTGCCTCAGGAAAGGAGGCTTTGATATCAAGTCGAGAATAACGCGAATCGTAGAATTTTGTGTATATTTCGATGTATCTGGAAAAGAGCACGTTGAGTCTATTTATAGGCTTTATTAGAGTACTAACTAAGGTAATAAGATAAAAATAATATCAAATACAATCAATTCAGCATATGCACTATCAAAGAAGGCGTATATGCATAATCCTGAAAGATATGCCGAATAAACTAAGTATCATAATATTGCTAACACTATCATTTGCCAAGTAGCATTTCGCCGTGAAGATAAGCCTATACGTCGTTCCATCAGTTCGTGTTTATCTCCACAAAAGTTGATTGTCTTTTCGTACTGCGATTTTTCAAATGATCCGACAGTTGCCAGAAGCATCGTATCGTAATATTAGGTAGGATATAGTTGAGGTCGACTGATCGTTGATTGGAAATAACTTGTTCTGTCTCTATTTGAATTTCACATTAATAAGCCGAATTGAGTAAATGAGGGGCATAGTTTTTTTTTTTTTTTTGGTCGGAATGAGGGGCATACTTCATTTGTGCGAAAATTGTCCAAAAAGGCCTAAACCTATTGTACGGTGGCCATTCAGTCCTAAACCTTTCTATTGTGCCAATATAGTCCTAAATCTTTTGACGATTTGTCAATTCAATCGTAGACCTTTCATCTACGCCAATTTAACCCTAAATCTTTTAACTATTTGCCGATTTAGTCCTAAACTTTTTGATAATTTATCAATGTAGTCCTTTATGCCAATATAAGTTTAGACTAAATTGGCAAAATTTCAAAAGATTTAGGACTAAATTGATACAATTGAAAGGTTTAAAACCGAATTGACAAATCGTCAAAAGGTTTAGGACTATAATGGCACAATTGAAAGGTTTAGGATTTCATTTTATTTTTTTCCGATGGCTCAACTCAGGCAGGACACTAGTCTTTGGAGAATTCCATGGAATCTTTCTTTTTTATTATTATTATTATTATTATTATTATTTTTGGGTCTGGCCCTGGAACCTTTCTTATTCTGCACTAAATATACAATCTGGACATGTTGCTTAATGTTTTACAATCTCTCTTTGAGTTTCCCTATGAATCCTTCTCTTTTCCTCTAGGCCTATGGCTTTTTTTGTTGCCAGCAGAATTAACGTTTATCACCATACTATTGAAATTGGAACTATACAGCGGGACAAAGATAGATAAGAATGCCAGCATAAATATCCATCGCTAAGAGCAATGGATTCCTAGAAATATCTCGATACTTTTTAGAGATATTTTCGCAAACTAGAGGAGAGTCTTGTCTTGATATTTGAATCGCATATCGTTTGGCAGGAAGGGTTCATGGATAGGAGGTGGGAACATGGAATTTTACCGGGTTGAAGACGCTTGGTCTAGAAGTTTATCTGTTAGAAGTAGCTGGAGACACACTCACTTGAATCCAAGCAACATTTGAACGGCCATGACCAAAAGAATGAATGAAAGAACATTTGACTTGACGGGTCTACCGGGGGGAAAATTGTTCAAAAAGTCCTAAACTTATTGCATTTTTTTTTTTGGTCAATTCAGTCCTAAACCTTTTAATTTTTCCAATTGAGCCTACTCCTTCTCACGTTTTGCAAACTGAGTCAATCTGGTCAATTTTGGTCGGAAATCGCTGACGTGGACACCGTGGACAATTTTTAATGATATTTCATTTCTTTTCAATTTATTTATTTATTCTTTTATTTTTTTATTTTTTTTTATTTTTCCTTCCGTGGGCCATGGCCGAGCCTCGTCGATGGCCAGCGACCAGGCTTGGGAGTCCCTCGCTTGAGGCAGGCTACCTCCGCTGGTCATTAACAAGGCTCGACGATACCAGCGGGGTAAAAGGGGAAAAAGAAAAGAGGAAAAAAAAGAAAAAAGTAAAAAAGGAAAACATAAGAAAAGAAAAAATAATAAATAAATTCAAAAAAAAAATGTCAAAAATGTTATTAAAACTTGTTCACTCAGCGCCGGCCGTACCACATAGGATGGACGACGTCCATGTTAATGATTTCCGGCCAAAATTGGTCGGATGGATTCAATTGGCAAAATGTGAAAAGATTTAAGACTCAATTGACAACATTAAAATGTTTAGAATCGAATTAGCAAAAGTGCAATAGTTTAGGATTTTTTGGATAATCTTCCCGCACAATCGGGGGATATAATAGATATTGATTGCTGTTTAACCATGGAGTGGCCTTAACAGTGTCTTCTTCAAGTTGATCGGTGTCAAGTTCAACGTCACCGAAACCCCTAATGATGCCAAACCTTAACCTAAAACAAACTCCAAATCTTGATCGTCAATCTTGGTAGCCTAAGTTGTCTCGCTCTCTCTGAAATTTTGTTTTCACGCTAAGGAGGAGACGCGCCAGAACACACGTTTAGCCTTGGAGGGACCACGGGAACGGGCGAAGAAAGAAGCGGCCACGTTTCCACAACGAGGAACCAAAAAAAAAAAAAACACTGTTTTTGAAACTTGAAAGCAAAGGTCGTGGGGACCCCCTTTGCAGGATTTGCCACTTGACAAAAATTGCGAGGTTGTGAGATTGAATGCAAAAGGCCAATTTAAAGTTCTCACTTTCCGTGATGCAAGTCAAATTACATTTTCTTCACATGGTTCACTCCAAGGACAGAGACAAGAAGGAAAATTCCAAATAAGATCATTTTTTCCAAATAAGTACTTGAAGTCGACTTTTATACAAAGAACGAAAAAAAAAATGTAAATGGCGAAAATACCCTTGGTCAAACCACTTTTTTAAAATATTGAGGGCTCTTCAGGCCTTTCTTTGAAATAAGGTCCACTCTGGCAAGAGAAATGCAAAATTTGCTATGTACCGAAGAAAAGAACTGGGAATCTTGTTATAGCTAAGGTTCTCACTAGTTCAATTGAGTTGCAGCCCCTTTTTCCTATCAAGAATCCATATTGTTACGGGAGCGAAGCCCGATTTTAGTAAAGAATAGGATAGTAATTCGCCAATAGAAGCGAGATGAACCGAGACATGAGCGCCATGTGGTGGCCAACGCGATTAACGGCGCAAGACGCTTCGGCGAATTGACCAAAAACTTTCTCTAGATGTATCGATGCTCGGATTAAGTCAATCCAACTTTCGGTTCCCGGATAGAATTCGACGTGCATACCGACCTGGTAGTCCGGAGGGAGAACATATGCGATATGTGTCATAGGAAAGTAGTTTCTCAGGAGGCTAATTTTGGGGGCCACAATATCCCTCAAGAGCGTTCATGCTTAAAGAGGGCTCCGGAAACAGTTGCTCTTTATCATACTTTGGCTTCGTTACTTTCTTCTTCTTCTTCCTCTTCTTCTTAGTTAAAGAATTCATTATGAACAAAATGATTTAGCACCACAAGCCTCCCCATCCATCACTAACCGTACTCTATCCTTCTCTTTCGGTTTAAAAATTTGGGGAAAATTATTCAACAATTTCTAAACTTATTATACTTTTGCCAATTCGATCCTAAACTTTTTAATTTTATCAATTATTACGGACAAACAAATTTGGCACCATAAGCCTCCCCTTCTATCAGTAATTGCACTCTGTCCTTTCAATCTGAAAAATTTCATAGTGCCTGTTACTGAGGCTTCGGCTGAAGAGATAAGGCCTCATGCCCTCCACAAGAAAATCGCGAAATGGGAGGCCTAGGGTTTACATGGTGGCAACAGCTAAACCCTACTTCGAATTAGGACCATTCCATCCACATCAGCCGACTGTCCAGAAATTCCAAGATATCACCTCCCCTTCAGGTCCCACCCTCTCTATGCACTTGATCAACGGCACAACTATCTCTGAAGGTGGGCAGTTCCTTTCTACAGTCTCACGTAAATTCTCTTTATGGAGATATTACATTCAAAGTTTTTCCTAACTGAAAACAAAACCAAAACTTTGAATGCAATAACCGAGTGAGTATCAAGTGCGGTGTCACTTTTCCTCTCCCTATTAGGCGAAAATGCCGAAAATATTTACTAGCTAGAAACATAGATCAAGTCTCGAAAATTATCATAGGACGTCAAAATCAAACGGTCGTTACTGCAACGACATACGAGAACTGGATCGAGAAAAAGAATTCCCGGTGAAGAAAGAACTCGGAGAAAGCGGCGTATCGGGCTTAATGTACCAGCATATTCCTTCCTTCCTTCCCTTGTGCTTCTTTTAATAATATCTTCTGTGAATTCAGCAGTAAACAAAGTGCAGAATATTCTCATCGTTTGGATCCTGTTCGATCATGAAAGTGGGATATTGTGATTAAGCAACGAAAGTTATAAGAGTATATTATCTAATTGACACATAGGTAACTATTTTTTTATCGACTGTACAATACACAATTTGTAAATGTTTAATCTATATATGAATTTTCTAAACGGCCGAAAATTGTGGGCTGATTTGGTAATTTTAGTTAGTCGACAACGTGTTTTTTATTTTTATTTTTATTTTTATTTTTATAAAGAACAATATTCATACGACCGGTAGAAGTCTGATACCATCAATCTTTTGGTTGCATCCTTGTATTGTCTTGTGGTGAGGAATTATCAGCCCCAAAGCGTAAAATCCTGCGTCCGCCACTGTGTATAGATTGGGGAAATAAAAAAGTACTTCATAACCCAAAAGAACAAGTCTATCACATTGCGAAAGCACAATAAAATCTACACTGAAAGCTAAAATAAAAGGCATAGCCTGTCATTTTATCACATTATTCTCAAAATGAGTGGAATTTTTATATGAGGTAAAGCAATTACTACGCTTGTTGAATAATACGTAAGGTTTCAATCTCTTATAAAGTTCTAGATATTGTGTGGACATGAGAAGAAATATGAGGGCTGTTTCCATATCTTTGGAAAAATTACCAAAAAAGTCCTAAACCTATTACAATTGTGCCAATTCAATCATAATTTTTTTTTTTGCCAATCGAGTCCTAAACCTTTCGCATTTGTGCCAATTCGTCCATCCGGCCAACTTTGGCCGACTGGCGTTGACGTGGCAAATTTTAATACTTTTCATATTTATTTATTATTTATTTTTCTTCCCCTTCTTCCTCTAGCCGGTCACCTGGCGACTGGCCAGAGGCGAGAGCCGGCGAGGCCGAGCTTAGGAGAAGAATAAAAAACAGAAAATAAATAAAAGGAAAAAAATAATTATAAATAAATAATAAATAAATTTTTTGAAAAAATATTAAAATATTAATAAATATTACCACGTCGGCGCTGGCTGGAACCACGTCGGCTGAATGGACTGAATTGGCACAAATGCAAAAGGTTTAGGACTCATTTGGCTTAACAAAAATTGACATAATTACAATAGATTTATGACTTCTTTGGTAATTTTCCCTCATATCTTTTGAGTTGAATTTCTTTAATTTGAGAGATTTGACTTTTCTATTGATAATTTTTCGTGGTGAGGTCGATATTGGGTATGTTGAATAGGAGGAGATTATTAGCTGATTATGGCAGTAATCAAGAAGAGGAGAAGTTAAGGTAGTAATTACGAGGAGTCCACTTCGTACACGTAGATTTGTGTATGAGGAAAAGATGCAACTTCTATAATGAAGGATACGGAATGGCTGGGGGTGCTGCAGATCTATACTTCCTGAAATATCACCATTGACTCTATTCACCGTATTATCCATTGAACGAGTCCCTCTGATATCCCTAGATCCGCACGAGCGATGCGACTTTTGATCCTTTCATGGCCGACCAAACGAATCGCAAACCCCAAAACAAAACAAAAAATATCCTTAAAAATGTCGGGAGGAGAAGGTCAAATGGTGAATCAGTTGAGAAATCGAGCTTTAACAGCTCGAAAGCGAAGAGGGACAATAGTCCAAGAAACCAAAGAGCATAGAAAGAGAGCAGCTTCGTCGTCGACCGCGAGCTTTCCGTCCTGGAAAAGGGCCACCACTCGTTCTTATCCTAAGCCAACCGAAACCAAGAAAAACCCTCTTGAATCTCTCTATTTTCTTGGCAATAACAAATCCCTCAATTTCTTTCGTCCACAAGAACGGAATTTAACGAAAAAAAGGACGAGAAGGACCCAACCCAAGGGAGGAAGGCTCCTTTCTGTGACGTTTGCATGGACCTTGACGAAGCAAAGCCACCCGTTGTTGATCACATGCAGGAGATATGGTTGAGCATATCCTATGAAGTGTTCCAAACAACGTGAACTGTAACAGCGCACCCCACGTACAATTCGAAGGAAAAGGTACTATGAGTTGACACGAAATTGAAGGAGTAAGAATTTATTGCAAGAACGTAGCCGATGAAGAATGAATAAGAAAAGCAAAAGGAGGTGGGTTTTACGCATAAGTTGCCGTATTTAAAATGGCGAATAAAATAGCATAGAGTCGGCGGAGCTCTAAGTGAAATTATAACTTCATGAAGCAATTATCACACGCGAGATTAGGCATGCGGGCAAGCAATCCATGGAGTAACCAATCATTCCAAGCAAGCCTATCAAAGTTTGGACATTCTTCAAATTTCAAGTAACAAGTAGTTTGTTCGCCCCATCACTTCACCACAAGAGCGGTGTCAAGATTCGTTGAGTAATTTTCTTATCGACAGACATGCAGAATGAATCCTAGAGCTGAAGGGTTCAGGAAAAAAAAAATTGCTGCCCAGGCCAATTAGGATGATATCATGTGCTTTTACTACTACTTTTATAGGGATAAGCACGTTAGAAATCCGAAAACTTGTCACGAAAATGCAATTAAGTCATAAAACTTGCAATCAAGTTCCAAAACTTGTCAAATTAGTGAAATCAAGTCATTCTATTGATTATATTTTTTGAAAGTTTGAGGACTCGATTACACTTTCGTGACAAGTCTTAGGACTTTTCCGGTGTATTTATCCCACTTTCATAAGTGAAAAAGCTATTTCTACCTTTGACTTTCTTGGTTGAATCAAACACAACATAGTATACCCTTAGCACGAGGTTATTCTAAGATATGATCAAGTTAATAGGTTCCAAGAGTCGGAACAGTTCGAGTAAGTTTTGGACATTTAAACACTGCATTTGGATACTCAGGAGAGGTAGCTAGACAGAATCGTTGACTAGTTAAGAACCTTACGAGAAGCCTTTGCACTCGCATCATCAAAAATGAGTTTCGGAAGGGTACAAAACACCGACAGCGGATCAAACCAAATGACGCGGATCTAAAAGTTGAGCTGACTAGGATTTGAATTTCTTGCGCTTTTTCACTTTTATGCCCTCGAACCCACCATCGTCGTCTCCTTCCGAAAGGCCAAACACGCTTTCCTTTTATAAATAAAGGCACATTCTCCATCCATCTCTACATTTCTCATCCTTTTCTACATTTCCAACTTCCCACAAATCTTTCAACCAAAATGGCTCTCACGCTACGTTCTTCCACGTCTTTCATCAATCTAAAAGATAACAAATCCTTCAAAACCCCCGATGACATCTCGGGCATGGTTAGCTTCACCCAGATAAAAATAAAGCCCTCACGACGTCTCCGAGCGAAAAATTCAATGCTCGAAGCAGTGGAGGGAGGCATAATTACGGAGGCAAGAAGGAATGATAGATCGGAAAAGCTTCATGCTTTGTCAGTTTCTCATGGCCCAAATGGCACGAAGATTCCGGTGTATGTAATGTTGCCTCTCGACACGGTGACGCTCGGGGGGAGTTTGAACAAGCCGCGGGCTATGAATGCGAGCTTGATGGCTTTAAAGAGCGCGGGAGTCGAAGGGGTGATGGTGGACGCTTGGTGGGGATTGGTGGAGAAAGATGGACCGATGAAGTATAACTGGGAAGGGTATGCCGAACTCGTGCAGATGGTGGCAAGGCATGGTTTGAAGCTTCAAGTAGTCATGTCCTTTCATCAGTGCGGAGGCAACGTCGGTGATTCCTGCAGGTAAGGGTTAAATTCGAAGCATCTTTCCTAGTTCATTTATTTACCAGCTTAAGTCGAGAATCGAAATCCTAATTGCTTCTTACTTATCTTCATCACGAAGATAGATCACCTTGGCTGAATTAGTATTAGAATCATCAGAATCTTCTTGTTGTCAGGTAGGTTTGCTAAGTTGAGCTAGTGTCTCAAACAGAAAAATCTGCAATTACCCAACTAGTGCAATTTCTAATTCCTTATTCGAGAACTTCAAAGTTATAGTGTCTAAAATTATGGATAAATTTTCCCTTTGATGATTGTGCCATGGGCGAAGGTTGTAAAAACTTTTTTCTTCTTTGATTCTAGCATTCCTCTACCTCCGTGGGTGCTCGAAGAAATCAGTAAGAATCCTGACCTGGTCTACACAGACAGATCTGGCAGAAGAAATCCCGAGTACATCTCCCTGGGTTGTGATTCATTGCCAGTGCTGAAAGGAAGAACACCCATTCAAGTTTACGCAGATTTTATGCGAAGCTTCCGGGACAGGTTCAGTGGTCACCTGGGCAGCGTTATTGTGGTAAGCATCAATCACATCCAATGATGCTTAATTTACTAGCTAAATGCACTATTTAATTCCAATCCTTATAAGCAGCCGGCAAAGTACACATTTTAGGAGTGTAGCAGATCTAACGAAGATATTTCCGGACACAAATCATCGCACCATTTCTAAAATTGAAAACATCGTATTAACATCTTTGTATTCATCTCCTCTGAATATGTATTTTACCCAGTAAAACATTCCCATCCTAAAGCTAAAGGCTTAATCATGAACCAGGCTTTTTGCCTTAGAATTGGCATTAAGAATTCACCTAGAGAGGTGCAACCATCCCATCAACTATATAGGAGTTTGAAGTTCTGTGAGCCACTTGGACACAGTTGAATGGATCCTACACGAGCAATCAAGCAGAAAACGGTGCATCTGAATAATCAGTGAAGATATAACAAATGAGCAAAAGATAAAAATAGAATCATGAACAGATAGCATCAAAATATCACAAGACAAGTGTGTTATTATCCAAGTGGTGGACCACTGACATTTAAAAACATGTCTGAAATATCCTCAGCTAACTACATAATAATAAGTGCTAACATTTTCCTACCAGGAGTATTACTGTTTTTCTCGAAGCATACAATATTCATCTTGGTTTTCCCTGCAGGAAATTCAAGTTGGAATGGGTCCTTGCGGAGAATTGAGATATCCATCTTATCCTGAAAGTAACGGAACTTGGAGGTTTCCTGGAATTGGAGAATTCCAGTGCTATGACAAGGTAAATGTTTGGACAAGTGATTCTCAATCTACACTGACCCCACTGTTTCTGGAAAAGTCTCATTGATTAAATTAGAATAATGAGCACTTCTTGCTCAAAATCAACTAGAAACAGATAAACCATAAAATACTGTACCAATAAATTAGTCGATGATTCCTACCACAAAAAAATAAAAATTAGTCGATGATTAAATCAAGAAGCATGAACAGTCACTTCTATCACTGAATTCTGGTAAATCTCACTGTCAACACTGATCTTTGTCTTAATGCAGTACATGAGAGCTTCACTGCAAGCATCAGCAGAGGCACTAGGGCACATGAAGTGGGGAGAGACTGGGCCCCATGACTCTGGACAATACAATCAGTTTCCCGAAGAAACTGGGTTCTTTAGACGGGAAGGGACATGGAACACTGAGTACGGACAGTTCTTCCTAGAATGGTACTCTGAAAAGCTATTAGAGCATGGTGATAAAATCCTAGCAGCTGCAAAAGGAGTCTTCCAAGGAACCCAAGCAATACTCTCAGGAAAAGTGGCTGGTATTCACTGGCATTACGGAACAAGATCCCATGCAGCTGAATTAACAGCTGGATACTATAACACCAGAAGTCATGATGGGTATCTACAAGTCGCACAAATGATGGGAAAACATGGAGTTGTGCTGAACTTCACGTGCATGGAAATGAGAGATGGCGAACAGCCTGAGCACGCGAATTGCTCTCCAGAAGGGTTAGTTCGACAGGTAAAGGCGGCAGCTAAAACTGCAGGAGCAGACCTTGCTGGGGAGAATGCACTGGAGAGATATGATGCAGGTGCATATGCACAAGTTCTCTCAACAAGTAGGTCAGATTCTGGCAACTCATTGAGTGCTTTCACATATTTGAGATTGAATAAGAGGTTGTTTGAAGAGAATAACTGGCGCAACTTAGTCGGGTTTGTGAAAAGCATGTCCGAAGGCGGTCGGAACAACAGACTATCCAAGTCCGACTTGGGCAGGACTGACCTCTACGTTGGTTTGATCAAAGAGAAAAGTGCCACCAAAATCAAGCAGGCTGCTCTTGTGTAGAAAAAAATTTATGGGCATGTTGATGTATGATTATGCAGCATACTGGGGAAAAGAATATACTATTATAGCGCATATACAACAAATTTTCTGGCATGGCATGCCAAGTATTTAGAAACGGAAGTTCGACAGATGTATGGGTCAGTCGTGTAATTTTTCAAGATTATGTCCATATACAGGAAGAGGGGTAGACCCAATATCTGGGTTTACTATAGTCCATCTTTTTCTCTCAAATTTCGTTTGCTCTTTGGCTGACAGAATCTGAACTACAATAGCAACTTCAGTATGCAAGACCAATTTGTGTTCCATAATTTCCTTCTTCAGTTCGTCTTTCCCCCAAACAACTCAGCAGAGAAAATTTTTGTGAACGTTTCTTCTCTTGTTGCCTTTTT